>OY720211.1:5000000-10000000 GCA_963082605.1 Rhodophaea formosa | reverse complement strand
TTAAGTGCTTTTACTACCCATTAAAAAAATACGTCTATAGTAGTTGCCAGATAGTTTGTGAATATTGTATTTAAGGGATGTCCGGGCCCGATGTTTGAAATATGTACGTAAATAGATTGTCAGATTCTAAAAATATTTATTCCGTTATTGACTAATTATGGCAATTAGTACAGACAAAGTATTTTCGTATATTGTAGCTTTAGTGTTATATTAGCTTAGTGTAATGCAAATGAGAAAAAAATTATTAACAACCGTTGTTGTCTTTCCTCACAATTAATATACCAACATAAATCAACTCTTGCATCAGTATTGAGTTCTTTGAAAATTATATTCTATTAACATAAAATTTAAGGATAAATTTATACCATTTTATTAATTCTCCGTACTCCGTAAGAGTATTTTTTCCCTTTTATATTAAAAGAAACAATTAATAGCTAATGTTAGCTTATTTATTTATTTATATTTATTAATGTAAATACCTGGTTTTATGTTTCTTCTACTTTGTTTATATCTAATACGTGTTGAATCCTTGCATGAATTGTATTGTAAATGTTAGATTATCAATGTTTTTCTTTCGCTCAGGTGGAGACAACACAAGAAAAAATAATATCGCTAGAACTAACTACTAGTCCTAGCAGCGAAACAGCGCCCACTGAACTTGCAGAGGCCGGTATCAGTTTAGGCGAAGGAGAGACCGAGGGAGGCGACGCGTCCCTGCAACCTGACATCGTTCAGGTTGTGAACCCTCTCCTCGACGGCAGCGCGGGGCGCGTCACGGCTATCCCCGTGGGCCCGGCGCAGAGAGTCACAGCATACACCGACCGGCAGTAGCAATCCCGGCCCGTCCGACAATCTCCGCCTTCAAACCACACCCATGACAAATCATCGGACATTCGTATTTAAAATCCGCGACTCGATCGAACTCGATTGTAGATTTCTTCAACGAAACGAACAGCGACATGGCACTGAACGACCATCATAATTTTGTATTATAAACTGTGATAATAAGTTTAGATTTCCACCACCGATTTCTTGAGTTACGTAAAGGCTATTTTGAAGAAATCCACCAGCGAGAGCTCTGTCATAGTGGCATTTTCTGATCACAATTTTTATTTTTTTATTATATTATTTTGCGACGGAGATTCCAGTTTTACTGTAGGTCATTCGTATCTATATTGTAATAGATCATTATTCTTGATACTTTATGTATTTAATTTTAAATAGGTACTTTCATTCCGTGCAAGTTTTTAATGTTTGAGTTGAGAATGCGAATGATAACTAGGTTATGATATGACCGCGTTTTTAAGGAATGTAAATACCATCAGTATGAAAGTATTACTCTTAATACTGTTTGATTTATGAAGCCGGCGCTTTTGGGAACAGAACATCAAATTGGATAGATTTTATTCATAATATTATCATAATTTAAAATTATTTGTGCATTATTATTATTAATTCCTACAGTATTTGTATTTACTGATGAATGAGCAAGTATTTTAATTTAATGTTTTAGATAGTTTTATTTTATGTGTGTGGTGCCTTATTTCTTAAATTGATTTATGCAATTTTATATTCTATTTCAGCGTTTCAATACATTTGAATTCATTCTATATCAATGTTGATTGTCATATGACGATGAATATTGCATTTGCATCGTGAATTCTATATAGGTTGATTGTATATCCTGTCTGTTGTCATTAACATTAATCTCAATAAATGTATATTTCCACAGGTGACTGTATGAAGTAGAATTTGATAAATATGCAATGATCGAAATTAGATTCGATGTGATGGGAGAATGTTTTTTATGTGAGTCCTTTATACCTTTTTAAGGCTCTTTAGCGATATGTGAATTGTAAACTAATGAAATATTGTATGTTTGTCCCAATAAATGGTTTAATATATATTTTAATGAAATAATTCATATCTTTAATTCACTTATATAAGTACATACATACCTACCCTCACGTCTTCATCCCCTGCGAGGTAGACCTTAAGCTATCTAAGGTCGTAAAACCCAAAGGCCACGTTCAGCGTGTTTGTGGGCGTTAGGGTGGAAAGCGGAATCAAAATAGTGATGGGTTGCCGCATCGACTATAACGTGGTTACGTAGATTTTCGCCCAATCCCATACCGGCTTTTACGGTCTGCTAGCGTAGAAAAGTAGCTGGTATATTCTATGTTTTTCCTATTCTCCCAAACCAGCATGGACTCATCAAAAATCTTTAAGACTAGGTATGTACGTCAACTTTGCGCATTAAAAAATCGATTAGTGATCGATCATACAAGATCAAGAAGTGTGAGGTAAAGTGCAACTACGTATGTAATAAAGTACTTACTTATCTATATACTTATAGTGTGAATAAGTCTTTATTTGTGGTGTTATAATTTCCCCTTTCTAATGTAAGAAGTTACTTCAGTCAGAAAAAGCAGAAAAATGTTCAAGCATATTGAAAGTAGCAAATTATATAAATATATACGGACAAATCACACAGATTGAGCTAGCCCCAAAGTAAGTTCGAGACTTGTGTGTTAGATCAACGATACTATATTTTATAATAGATACTTATATAGATAAACATCAAAGACCCAGGTCAATCTGAAAAAGATCGTTTTCCATCTTGACCTGACCGGGGATCGAACCCGGGACCACCCGTGTCGCAGGCAGGCGTGTTGACCGCTGCGCCACGGAGCTCGGAGGCAAACCCTGCCATTTCTACTGCACGTTCATCATCAGGTCCTTCTAGTCTCCACTGCAGGAGCACGACCCTCTCTGTACTACCAGAGCCATATACTAGCCTGAGTAGTCAGAGGATTTGGCCTACACTCTCCGCGCTGGCCAGACGGGTTGGAGAGGTATCTTTGATGTTAATAAGCTTTGTTTAGCTTGTGTTTCCTTAGTCGCCTTTTACGACATCCACGGGATGACTTGGAGTGGTCCTATTCTACTCTGCCGGGAACCACACGGCATACTACCACCACTACTGCACGTTATAAACAGATAAATATAGTAATTAACTACTTTTGTTCTACTTGTGATTGTAAAGCAAATGTGCTAATTTATATCGGGATTTTCAGAAGAGTTTTCCTTCTAAGTGTATACGAGTCAATTTTATATTTTAATAACCCTAGAATCTGGTGTAATTTTCTGTCCAGTTGCATTTTATTTTAAACATTTTTCTTCAAGTCAGTGACTCGAGATCACTTTTAGTAGAATATCGTCCTCGTTTAGACGTGATTCCGGTTGCATCATCAGCGGTAGTACGTCTGAGCCCGGGGTCCGCCGTTCTGATAACGTCATAGTTACCATTCGCGCTATAATATGATTTGGCAGTCTTTACAGCTGGCCGCTTGCGTGACACCAACCCTAGTTCAGTAGCTATAGAACCGCAGACAAATACTTAATGATAATAAAACAAGCACTAGTACATATTTGCCTGTACTGAGTATCGAACCTTAAAGGCTCTGTACTAGACTAACGCAGTAACCACTACGCCAGCTAGGCTGGATGTTCATCTTGTTTCTCCTACACACTGCAAGATAGAAAAAAAACCGTTTAAATCGAAAGGGAATTCAATCATGTACTTATCTAACGGGAATTTTATTATTATTATTATTTTTTCTATTTATTATGGCACAAACAGTCATACAAATAATAATTTATTACATTATAGTTTTTGAGAAATAGACCAAACAGTGCCGATCATATATTATAAAATATTATACTTTAAGACTATGCGTGTTAACAAGCCTCGCGATATCTAAAATTCTAATAATACACAAGCATGTGCATGCGAATATGTACACATATACATACATACACACACACCTACACATACCTATATATTTACATATAACAAAAAAAAAAGACATCGACTTCAAAATTAATTTCGTGCAAATTTTATTTTTTGTAGACGACAGAGAATTTGAAAAAATGTCCATATCTGAGTACGGCACAAGTACCTCACATGAAAAGGTCTACTAAAATAAATATGAAAATAATAACATAATAAACTTTATTTAACTAATTATTATAATCTGATAGAACACAATTTAAATGCATTATAGTAGGTAACCACAACAAAAACTTCTTAAAAATAGTGAATAATAATATAGGCCCCTAATTATTTCTTGGGAGCGATGATTCCTTCAAGTTGCGCCTGAAATATCAAACAATGTGTTAGTATCTCGGTAACAAAAAGATGTATATCGGTACATATAAATTGCAGTCGCTTTTCTTAAAAATCTGCAATTGGACAAAAAAGACTTTACCTTTAGTTGTGCATTAGTCTTCTTCAAGGCCAACAATTCTTCTTGGTGACGTTTTTCTTCGGCCGCTCTCAGCTCTGCGGCGCGTCTCTCTAGTTGCTCGGTTTTTTGTTTCAATTCCATGCATGTTTTCTCAAGAGCAGATCGTTCGGTTTCCAACTTTGCTACTTGTTCCATAAGGTCGGATTTACCTTGTTCAGACTGGGATCAAAAGATTTTATATTACTTTTTGTGACAGTTATATTCAATCATCCTACAAATAACGACGCAAGAGATAAGCTTATTGTTTTTTTTGTGTGCTCAAGTGGTCAACACTATTTGTGTCGCATTTGCAAGCTGCCCAAAGGTAACTTACGTAGCATAACGACTAGGTACTATCTAATTTACCAGCTTTCACCCGCACCTCCGCTCGCGTTGTGTCGATCCCTCGGAAACAGTCTTTTCCTTCGGGTTGAATTTTTCTCGGTACTACAGATAACGTGTGATAAGATATGATATACCGTGAGAGTTGGGAAAATTTCATGATGATCGTTTCAGTAGAAAGGGCGTGAAAGCGTAACAAACACATTTTCGCATTTATAATATTAGTTGGAGAGTTGGGATTGGATTGGCAGCCTGGACCAACGGTTTGACGTGCATTCCGAAGCAGGGAGAAGTTAAAAGTCATATTATGTACCTGCAATGCCTTCCTCATCCCGAATGCGATTGAGCTGCAGTAGAGCGTTTGATACGCTTCCATCGTGATCCTTGCTTCGTCACGTACGCGTAGCAGCAAAAGACCTCTTTCTCCACAATTTATTGTTACCTAAAAAAAGTTAGATATTTTATTAATCCTGGAATCTGAGGACATAATACTTAAGACACCGATTATACCACTCGTCTTATTTGGCTCTGAGGACGAAACTTAGAGGAAAATGAGGTCTATAACCTTATTCTCTTTTGCTACCTGGGGAAGACATTCCCCATGCACTTTCGCACTACTTTAAATAAAAGCTTGTAATAAAAACAGAACTTGTGATATGTAGCACTGCGTGTGAATGTGAAGCTGTCGCCACACCAGGTAGATGTCGGTCCTGCGCGCCTACCACTGCTGCAGGTGCATATCAAGCATCTCTTGCAGGTTGATGATGGCTGCCATAGCATACAACCTGTCGTATGAGCTCGTCGAAGCACTGTGTGTTAGAGCTGTCGCCGCACCGAGCAGATGCTGGTCTCGCACGCTGTCGCTGCGGCAGACACGTGTCCAGCATATCTAGCAGATTGTTGATGTCTGCCATTGCATAATACAACCTGTCGTGTGTTCGTCGAAGCACTGCGTGTAGAGCTGTCATCGCATAGAGCAGATGCTAGTCTAGCGCGCACACGTGTCCAGCATATCTTGCAGGCGTTGTTGATGACCACCAAAGCATACAACCTGTCGTATAAGCTCGTCGAAGCACTGCGTGTAGAGCTGTCGCCGCACCGGGCAGATGCCGGTCTCGCGTGCCTGCCGCTGCTGCAGACGTGTATCTAACATCTCTTGCAGGTTGATCACGTCCAGGCGCGTTGCTGGTGTTGATGATATCTACAATTTAAAATCGAAGTGAGGAGTCAAGAGTCATTTAAGGACAGATATGATATACCGTGTATAATTTTTACCCCAATAAAAACTCTACATGAGTACCTAAGTACCTACCTCTACAAATTGTCACGCGAGCTGAACACTATTTTCAAGTTCCCAGCATTGGTAAGGCGAAAATATGGACGGGCTTAATTAACTAAGATGTTAAATAAACACCCGGTTTAAATGTTTAACTAGTTTTAGTATAAGTAACCCAAGAGGTAAGGCTGGCGACAAAAACTGTCATAGTTTTCCTAAAAAAATAGCCAGGGCTCTCCCATCTGTTGTATCCTACATATTTGCACGGATTATATTGAAACGATTAGGTACACACAACATGTAGATACAAAAAAAAATTGATGCATGTTCATAATTTTAAAATCTAGGTAGGTACTTACCTAGTAGGTTATCAACTGTTACCTGTGTTTACATACCTTCTGGGTCCATATCTGTCCGTCCTCCTCCCATTCTTTAGGAGGTAGTATAGCATTTAAAATTTCTTCAGTCTCTCGTTTAGCCTCAGTTGGCACACACGGTTGAACTACATTAGCGGAGCGCGGCGAAGCCTGCGATTTGATAATATTTTAACCTATAGAAGAGTGGCTGGTGAATGGCTGGTAGTGCCACGGCAAGGGTCATGGGGACACTAAGTCATCCATCATCATCAGGTTTTTTTTAGTCTCCACTGCAGGACCATGTGTAGAATACACATGGTCCTGCAGTGGAGACTAAAAAAACTACTCTCTGTAGTACATACTTAGGTCTCTTGATGTTTATAAGCTTTGTTTAGCTTGTGTTTCGTAAGTCACCTCTTACGACATCTACCGGAAGACTTGGAGGGGTTCTATTCTACTCTGCCGGTAATCACACGGCAAAAATAAAGTAAAACTTTGGAATTATGCAATGATATACTTTTATAGGCCCAACCAACAGGAATGTTGTGCTACGCATGACACAGTGGTGGATTTACCAGCAGGCAGGCTGGCTGCCTCTTAACTATAATCGGCTTCGCTAGGATTCAGCCTATTATTGGTCTTCTACTAGTAAAAGCGCAGCAATGAGTCTCTTTTTTACTGGATGTAGGTAAACTATTATATTTTATAATAAGCACTTACAGCTTTCTCCGGTTGTTTAGTCACTAGCACAGGGTTATCATAGCGAACAAGCGTCTCTTCTGCAGACACTGGGGCCCTCTCAGCCATGATTTTAAATAAAACTATAGAAACTTAAAAATACAATGTTATAATATAAACGATAACAGTGATATCGCCAAATTATACATAAGGACCACGACCTTCTTGAGACCATGACAACGACGTTGCTAAGCAACTTACGACAAGTCGCTGTTATAAGTTTGATATAAATTTTGGGTGGATCTTTTTTGTTTTGAAGCTTGAATAAAAAGTTGGCGGTTCAACAACAGACACGAAAAAAAATGGTTTACATTCCACTGGATTCTTAAATTTTTGAAGTTTTGTTAATTCTTGAACCACGTCCGGAATACGAAGGGTGGCAAATAATGCGTTTTTCGCAATCATGCAAAGCACATGTACTATCTTGTATTCTGTCTTAAATTCTGATAGTTCGATATATTATGTCTAGTTGTTCTGTTAATATCTATAGGTTACATTAAAACAGGTACATCAGATCCTTAAAACTTTATTGAAGGAGATATCCTAGATCTAGCACTTACAATAAAAAATACATAGAACATTAAGTATAAGAGGTATGCAACTATGCAGTCTTTCATTTGCAGTGTCCATCACAGTCACAACATAACAGTTCTCAAATTAATCTGGGTGAGACAATATCTGATGCGGTCATAACTTCACTCATTTTCCAATCATATTGATTGATTCTTCACTAGCTTTTATTTTGAGAACATGCCCCTTATTTTGTAAAGCTGTCCTCTTGCACATTCATTTTAAATTCTGCTAGGTTCGCAAACGACGGTCCAACCCTAACAGGTTTGCTATTCATTGAGAATCACTGCTGGAACTGGAACTGGAGTCAGTGGACATGACCTCGACGTCTTCCTGCGTGTGCGCATCCTTGCTACGCCCGTCGATCGCCACGGAGTTGCCGCCTCCCACTGACATGTGCAATTCCCCTGAAGGGTGCCATGTGAACTGGTTTGTGGCCGTTGCTGGAACTGAAATTGAGAATACAAACATAAGAAATATTATTCTGTTTTTTCTTCTATTGCAAGCATTACCTAGGTATGTGCAAATATATTTCTCCGTGGCGCAGCGGTCAACACGCTAGCCTGCGACACGGGGGTCCCGGGTTCGATCCCCGGTCACGTCAAGATGGAAAAAGATCTTTTTCATATTGACCTGGGTCTTGGATGTTTGTCTATTTAAGTATATTTGATAAAATATATAGTATCGTTGAGCTACTATCCTGCACACAAGTTCACAACTTACTGTGGGGCTAGCTCAATTTGTGTGGTATGTCCCTATATATTTATTTATTTTTATTTATAATAACGATGAAAGCATGTCTTGCATTTGATGATGGTAATCTTGCATTGTGGTAATTTCACAGCTAAATAGTTTTAATTTAATTAGCCATTCAAGTAACTGCCTAGTCATTCTACTAAATAGTGCCGTTTAATTAGCAGCCTGAAGGATGTACTATTTACTTAGTAACTATTTATTAATCTGTGCTAATAACCTGGATTGATGATGTTTAACTAACTACTTGCCTAGTCCAGGTGTTTACTCAGTTCTATTTTCTGGCACTCTTGGTCGCAAAGTAGGTAGGTTATTATTTAAAACAAAGTTTTTTTGAGAAATCTAGTGCAAATAAAGTTATACTTGCTTAAACAAATGATACTATAACCCAATAAAATTTGTAACAAACAGCAACAACAGTAGAAGTGGAATTGAGTCATAAACAGGAAATTCCCATAATTATATCGCAGAACAGTCAAACTGACTCAAGGATCAACAGTTTTGTTTTTACTCAGAAATCTAATAACTAGCTATTTAAGGTCACTACTTATAATCTTTTAGTTTTAATATTAATGCTGTGAAAGGAAAAATATAATAAAATAAAATCACATGCTGTGTGCATGCAAGGTGATCAATGGTTCTAAGAATTAATTAGTAATAATGGTACCTCCTCCTGTTGTGATTCGATGCAATTCATTGAGTGTGGATGGAGTGTGGCCATTCAGAGGCAGATCACACAGGCGGCCTAGCATGCCCAGTCGCATCTCGAGATCCGTGGGGTATGGACGGCGGGGATCACCTGGCTGCCAGGATAGAGGAGCACTCACTGCATTTGATGCACTGATTCTGTAATTTACAAGAGTTTTAAGGTAAGTAATTTATGTTTTAAAGACAATTATCTATTATAGTTGTGCTAAAATATCTGTTTATTTTTACTTACCATTGTGTTTAGCATGTAAATATTATTGCCGTAACCTGCTGACAGTGGCAGAAATGCGCATATTTGAAATAAAATATAAATCAAAGCATTTTAGCCTTCAATGTTTTTAGACAAATTCTCAGCCTGTTTTATAGGCAGTTTCAGTAAGCACTGATCAGTGCTTGCCCAGCTGAGGGATTAAAAAGTAATTATAATTTACCTGTGTGCAAATTTGATTAACTCTTCAGAAGGAACTGGCCTTTTTCTTGATTTGACAATAGATGCCAGTTTTTGCCTTGCCTGGTACAGAGATGTAGCCAAGATTTGCTCAGCATCTTTTAGCTGCCTTTGTAGAAGGTGAATATCTTGATCCTAAACAAACATAAAAATGTTATACTTTTAAACGAAATTTTCGGATAACCTATAGCATATTTATTATATCATTCATACCTTGTTATCAACTTCAGCTTTGAGTTCATTCATTTTCTGCTGTATTTTGGCTTGCTCTTCGGCTAATTCCAATGTCTTTTTCAACTCAACATCCTTGGACAGAAGCAAATCTGTCAACTGTGCAAAATCTGCTGCTGACGGCTTCTGAGATTTGGGCGCTATGGACACCTCAATGATTTCCCTGAAAAGCAGGATTTACGAAAATTGGAACCTTGAGTATTTTTAACACTTATGTCTAGTTAATAAACGTATGAAATATATTGTACAATACAAAATAAATTAAGTAAAACAGGCACACGCAAATCACTTACTTTGCTATTAATTCAATATCGTCTACGAGAGACAACAACCGATCTTTCGTGCTTAAATGTGATGCCATGGTATGGTTAGATTTATTTCAACGTAAAACTAATATATTTTTATTTTAAATTCTAATAAAAATTGAAACGAAAGCTTCCTTCTGTTCAATAATACGATCCTAAAGTACTCTGTGATACGATCCAAACATTTACTGACAGCTAGATTAGATTTGACAGCTGTATTACATTGACAGATGACGTTGTTGACTTTAGTTTTTTTTATACAAAGTATAGCTGTGGTATAGCTATTTAAGTGCATAATGTCAAGACTTGTGTTATTTATTATCTTTCAATAAATTAACGGGATTTTCTCACGAGATTATCCCCATAAATTATAGCCTATGTTACTTGCTCATAATATCGCTTTTTATACAATTGACTCCCCTACGAACAAATTTTAAATTATAAGAGGGTACAAGAAAGAATTTATTACAAAGGTTCAGTGGTTTTTGAGTTTATCCAAAAAGCTAAATTATATTTTACTGTTGTATTTAGGAGCGAATAGTCCTCAAAGTAAAATATAAGGTATGAAGGTACGTTCTTCCTTCTTTAGTAAGTTGAATTACCAACTTGCCTTAAAAAAAGACTCCTCGACACATTGTGTATCTTGCCCATCCTAACCTACGGGGCTCAGACTTAGTCACTGCCTGATCAAAAAGCATAGGTTCAAACTACAGGTTTGCGAAAGAGCGATGGAGCGCAGTATGCTAGGTATAAATAGAACAGATCGTCTCAGGAATACAACACTGCGCTCCAGGGCTACAACACTGCGTTCCATGCATGATACAAGTAGACAATGTTGGATTGAAATCTGCTAGGTTAAAGTGGGACTGGGTGGGCTACGGTTGCCGAATGATGCCAGAAAGATGGGCATAAAAAACTACCTCATGTATACCTACTGACGGGAACCGATCAAGGGGAAAACCTAAAATGAGATAGCCAGATGACTTGTCTTTTTTTGATAAAAATTGGAGAGAGATCGCAAAAGATACGAGAGGTATGGAAACAGAAAGTGGAGGCTTTTGCCCAGCTCTGGGACCTTAATAGCTAAAAATGTTTATTATACGTAAGTATTTCATAGTAAATATTTTTAAAACAAACTATACAAAGCTTATAATATCAAAGAGACCTCTCCAACCCGTCTGGCCAACGTGGAGAGTGTAGGCCGAATCCTCTGACTGCTTTAGCTAATATATTGCTTTGGGAGTACAGAGAGGGTCGTGTTCCTGCAGTGAAAACTTAAAAAGACCTGATGATAATGATGATTTTATAAAAGATGCAATTATAAACAAACCAAATAAATTATTATCATTCAAGACCAATCTGAAAAAAAAATCCGTTTTCCAAAATGAACTGGTCGGGAATCGAACCCGAGACTGCGATTCAAAGGCACTTGCGGCACCACTGATTTACAGAGATCTGTATATGGGATAAATATTGAATATTAAGTACATGATTGGATCGGATCGTTCGAGGTGCAGCCCCCCTTGACGAGCCGCCCGCGTGCGGTGCACGATCTGCTCTACACACCCGCTTGCGGGGTGGGGTGGGCCTGTGTGTAGAAAATATGCCAAAGCTAAAGATATAAGTGTGCTAATGAAAATAAAATTAATTTCATACGATTTTATCGCGTTTTCTTCATTTTTATACACCTAAACACTTTAGAGTGTTAGAAACGTTAGGCAAAGATAATATAATGTATAATCTCATAATAGGTATATTGAAATGTTTTTCTTTGAATGGTATTCTGAATTTGCATAACATGCAACATCGTCCGTGTTTATCCGTGCAAACTGCAAACCGGCATTTCAAGTCTACCACGCGGTCGCTGCGTGAACAGATGTCAGCGGGTTGGTGAGCGGGGCGCGGGGTGACCATGCTTGAACATGCGCACTCCACGTGCTCATGGGCCTTTGTTGCTGAGTCATAACATAACAATAATGTTGGAATATTGATTGGTGCGATTTTTTTGCTTAATAAGGCAGTGGTAGGTCATTGTACCGTGTGTAAATGCACATTAGGTAGGACGCAGAGGTGTTTGAGATCAACAACTTTTCGTACCATAATGGAAAAGTATTTCCCACAAATATCAAATAGCTCTTTTAATTTTTGTGGGATCTACGTCGTTAGTACCTACTATAATTAATTCTGCGTGACTACGTTTCCCATCTAGCTCAGCCTAGCTCTAAACTTTAATAGGTCAGAGTAAGTTTTGAAACAAAACAGGCAAAAAAAAAAAAATGTTCTAGATATATTACAAAGATAGCTTGCTTGACCCTTTACAACAATTCTTAGGACTACACGTGGAGCACATTAGTTTTGTACCTTACAAAAAAAAATCAGCCGGGTGCAAGTCTTGTACCATTATCTATACCTACAACATTAGACGTTTTGTATGGGAGCCCCCCTTAAATATACATTTTATTTAGATTTAATTATTTATTTGTAAAAATAAATATACAAACAACTCCAGCGGCTACCTGCTATTAATATCGAGCAGAAAAATACCATGTTAGTTGTAAGGGTAAGCACGCACCGCGACGCGATTTGCTGTCGCAAAATTCGCAACGCATGGAGTGCCATAGAAGTGCGCGCATACCGATTGTTGCTATTATTGCGACAGATCTGTCGCAAACGCGTTTGCAACGTATGGAGATCTACGAAAACGCGCGCACTGCGACTCGGCAGTCGCGCGATTATGTTGCCATTATATTAACATTTCTTACATATTTGTAACTTTCATATCCTTGGCGCAACTTGAAGTTACTTTCGATTTTTGGATAATTAACCCATTCGAACATACTTAGCTTTTTTTTTTATTTCTTTAGTGAGTTCCTAGTTACTTTAATAAGCTATTCCTAAGCAATTTTAAGTTTTACTAAGCAATTAGCAATTGGCCTACACACTCCACGCTGGCCAGACGGGTGGGAGAGGTCTTTTTGATGTTTAAAAGCTTTGTTTAGCTTGTGTTTCCTAAGTAATTTGTATAGGTACTTACGTTTATTTTTACGACAAGTATCGGATAACAGTTTCGTAATGATTCTAAAAGTTAACGAAGAAGTAAACAACGTAATACAACAAGAAACGAATAACAGTTTCGTTACGATTTAAAACGAAAAGTCATAACGCCCCATCCCTAAAACGCGACTGCCGAATCGCAGTGCGCGCACCCATGATTTGCTTTTTTCTGTCGCGCGACGCGACGCGACTATCGCGTCGCGGTGCGTGCTTACCCTGAATGAAACGCGTAAGTTGCCGCCTTTAAATGTTTATTGTATACCACTTTTAGTATTTGTATTTTGTAATAGCGGCAACAGAAATAAATCGTCTCTGTAAATTTAAATTGTCTAGCCATCACCGGATATTCATGAGCAGAAAGCCTGGTGGCAAGCAGGCCTATGTCTGTCACCAGGCGTAATCTCATGAATATCCTGAACGGACGGAAAACTCCTATAAACCATATAGTCGAATTGAGAACTTTCTTCCATTTTTGGAGTAGGAAAACAAACCTAGGATAAAAAACGATATCGAAAATAATTACACAGTATGAAGTCAAATGATTGAGCGTAAGTTATTCTACAAGATAAGATACAAACATCTTTGTTGGCCATACCTGTAGGAAGTTTCATACGCATTTTTACCAATTTCATTTATACGTGGTGGTGGGTCTCAATCATCATCATCATCAGGTCGTTTTAGACCCTACTGCAGGAACACGACCCTCTCTGTACTACCTGAGCCATATATAAGCCAGAGCAGACAAAGCCAAATCCTCTGTCTCACTCATCCAAGCGTGCATTTAAAAGGTACAACAGGTAGAAAAATAATAATGCACGCTAATAAAGACCCACAGTTACATTCAAAACCACAGTTCAATTTTGTCAGTCTTTAAAGTTTAGAAAACTATCTAAAATGTCCTATATGATTCAAAAGTTACAGTGCGTATTTCGATTTCATATAAATAAATAGAAATATAAGTGTTGCAGTGAACAAAACCTGCAAAAATATAATGGTTTTATTTATTAACCATTAAGATTTGGCTCACTGGCGTGGTTATTGACGTAGTCTGTGGCGCTAGTTTCTTTTTTCATGGCTGCGAATGGCGTGGCAAGGCGGGGGGCGCGGCGTCATTGTTGATTCGATCGCGAGCTGACTCCATCCAAGTCTCCAACGTTCCAGTGCTCGTTTGGCAGTAGAGGTGTTACTGGCTCCTCTGCCAATCTAATGGAACAGCGTTCCTTTCAGCCAGTTTCAGCGCTCGTGTTAAACAAATCAAACATTCGTCACAAACGCGACAACTGCCGTAAACAGCAAATCCTGCTCCTACTATTATGTTGCTTAAACGGGTCTTTGAAGGAAAGTCCATGTTGAATGCCGACTCCAAGAATAAGTCACCGGAGAAATGTTCTAGAAGGAAGTCGGAATGCGACGGCTGTGGGGAACACTCCACGTAAGTTGGTATCATTTTTGTTAGCCTAATAGTCAAGTCAAGACTACGTTATGATCACCTAATTAAGTACCTATGTCATGTATCTTCTTGTCTTCCTTTATTACTTATCTGCAACATACCTAATTGCTAGTCTGTGGTCCGAAGTTTAATAAAAAACAATAAGTACTTAGTCCAATATTATTATGTATACATAACAAACAACTTTCTTTTCACACATAGCAGCTGTTGTGTGTGCATACCTACGTAGGTACATATAAACACTGATCTACACAGACCAAAGCCGTGCGCTCTTTCTAGACTACGGGTTAAAATTGGCTGATTGTGCCTTGGTGTTATGTCGGTCAAATCGATTCTGTTATTGTTATGTTTATTAGCACCATCGCGATTATTCACGATTTAAGAGCACATAAAGGTCGAGTGGAGTGAATATTTCCTTACCTTATTGGGAGTCATTATTAACTCTGTTATTAGAATGCAGTCATTGATTTGAGTCATCTACCTACCGTAATTCATAACAATTTTGTGAGAACTCATGAATCCAATGTTTTACTTTCAAACATAAACATGCATTAGATGGTTATAAACAAAGATTCACACAGGGGAGGGGGGGGGGCTCCTTTTTTTTTTAAATATTGTTTTACGGCCCTGGATACAAGTCCTTTAGAGCCTATCTTCATTTGTTTCGCCAGTTGGCGAGTTATTCTTCTTGGTTGTCAACGAAATGATGGTGTATTTCATTTCGTTGTTTTCACGGAGCCCCTGGCGACAACTCTTCGCGAATCCACTGGTTTCATCATTGACGACGCAGCAAGGCGGACAACCACCAGCCCGCTATGTAAATCTCACTACAGCCGCACAATGACAGTCTATTTTAGTTATTCTACACATTGTTCATAAATATGGGCATTTATAACACAAAATAACACCAATTTCGCATTATAAAGTCGACTAGAATCAATTTGCGAAACAATCCAAAACAGACACCGTGTAGTCCGCTAAAATTCCCGCCAAGAACTCCGGGGGGCTCCTTCTTCCCCCTTAAACGCCATGTTTTTTTTTTGTCCCAGAAAGTTACGCCACTTTCCAGGTGAGTGTATTGCACAAGAAAGGTTTACAAAAAAATCTTAGTTGTAATTTACAGGGTCATTAAAAATTATGGTACAATATTTCAATTTTTACCTGCTATTGGTAAAAATTGAAATATTGTACCATAAATAATTAATCCTATCCTACTGTTTTATAATTATTACAATATAAATGCAATTAATGATGCTCCGGCCCCGGGCTTGTGAACCCCAGGCCCATCCGACCCAGTCGGTCCTACTCCCTGCACTTATCGTCGCAGAATCGGCTTGCCGGTCAGAAAAACCTCTATGTCTACGGAATAAGGGTGTCGTGCCCCCGGCGCCGGCCGTAGTCGCGTCGCGTCTTCCGCGCCGAGCCGATGCGAATGGGATAAGCGAAGCGACGCCCTTATTCCGTAGACATAAAGTTTCGTTATGTTTCTTAATTTTTACAAAAAGAGAATAATAATTCTTACTTTAAATATCACAAAGAAGCGACATTTCGGATTCGGATCATACGTACAAAACCAAATCCGATGCACGAGAAAATCGAAATGAAAGGTTGGTACCAGATGTTACGTAGGTAGGTACTTGATTTAAGTACGCGTACAGTTAAGCCTCCGGTACACGCTTTGAGTAAACAGTACTTACTTTGCTACTTACTAGTAGCAAAGTAAGTAGTACCTAATTACTATGTATTCTATCATTTCCTCTACGCGTTTACCAGAGACTTTAATGGTAGAGTACACTAGTCAACTACTCTACCAATTCGACACCCTCCGGTACATGTAAAAACGGTACTATACCGTATAATAACCATACCAGTGTAATGAGCATCGGTAGAGTACTAGAAATTGGTAAAGAAGATTAAATAGCAACGTGGGCAAAGCTACTCTACTTCTTGCCTTTCTCAACCACTTTTCACTCTACTCTACCATGCACTCTTCCAATATTTGGTTACTCTCATGTATACGCTCAGTAGAGAAAAGATTCAGTATTTTTGACAGCCGCGGTGTGATGGATGACTCTACTAACGTGTAGACTTTACCAAAACTAGTAGAGTTACCCAAATTGGTTGAGTAGTTGGCAGGTGTACCACTTACTCTACGCGTATACCGCAAGCTTACCGCTTACCAGTTACTTACATTCTTTCTCTCTACGTGTCACTCTACAAATTTTTTAGTGCTCTAGCGAAGCTTCTTACACCGGTATAGGTAGTACACAAGACAATACAGTACTTACCAGTACTCTACCGTCTGCTCTACCATTCACTCTACGCTTGTACCGGAGGTTTCAAGCAGTAAATTCAATAGACACATGAATTTGATGCATGAAGCACCGCTGAAGGTGCTTACGAAGGTGTATTCCATTTCTCAAGGCAAAGAGACGTTTAGATAAGTTTTGTCCGTTTACACTATTATGGATCTAAATCACTTGATTGTGCGACAGCAACCCTTTATGCATATACGCTGTCTACCCTACACTTTATATATGTATCCACCTAAGATGTAACTGTTCATGCCCGTGCAAAGTAAACAAACAAACGACATTAGGGCTATTTTACACCTGCGAGTTCAAAGCTCTTTAAAACCATATCACCAACCTGTTTAGCACACCAACTATGGCATGTGGTCATCGGTATGCTAATATTATAGAGTAGTACTGTACGCTTGATAAATATTAAAAAGACGTTGAAATAACCGTTGAAAACACAATCTTCTGAGTTCTGGTGTTGTCAGCACGTGAGTTGCACCCACTTGTTTTTAGTGTAAAAGTTAAAGAAAGGCCGACCTCCGTGGCACTGTCGTTAACAAGCCAGCCTGCGATCCCAGGTTCGGTGGTGGTCATAATGGAAAACGATCTTTTTTATATTGGCCAGGTAGCTCCATTTGGGCGATTTGTCACATCTTTATTTATTATTATAAGGCCTTGATGTTTCGTTCACCTAGGTGTAGAAACTGTCCAAAGTTACAAATGAATAGAGTGGTGACTTGACTGCGAAAGCAGTATTTTTTATGTTGATCGTTGGTGTGTTGATTTGAATTGATTAATTAAATTCTGGTTTTAAGGTTAAGGCAGTTCCGACGAATAATGAAACATACACGGTAATAGCAAAGTAATAGAAACTTGTCATCTATCGTGTTTGGTTGGTTCCCATTGTCATTACCTTCTTTGTTCCTACAATAAGAAAATGATGAGGTTTTTCTTTGTTTTCGTAAAAAAACATGAAGTCATAGGCCAGGATTTAGATACCTAATGTTACACGAGCTTATGTAAACGATTTCGGTATATTATGTAAATACCTATTATGTAGATAGATAAACTTACTCAGATAAAATATGAAAATAAAAATTTAGTAAAATGGACAAATCTTCTGACTGTCTGAAACAAAGTTAAGTTATATTTAATTATTTATTAAGTACCTGTCTATGCATATGCAACTGCCTTTATGTTAATCCGCAATGTACCTACGTACCTACCTAACTGATTGAGATAGTAATGTAATAAATAACATTTATGACACGCGTAATAACATAATTATTTTCTTCAGCCTCAGTATCGATGACATAATCTAAATAATAGTTTGGTAATATAGGTTTGGGTTAGGAAAAAAATGTTTTGTGGTTTTGAACATTATGTGGTTGGTGCATCCAACCAAATAGGTACCTATGTTCAAACTTCAAAACTATAAATTCGGATCTCAGTCGAAATCGGAAAAACGATTTTTAAACGTTTACTCTGTTACAACTGTTAGTTTTTCTGTTGTTTGAGAAAAAGTTAGGTTAATGTGATTACACTATTACAAATAGTACCTACCTACCTATACCATACCATAAATACCACCTATACCACAAGGCCGAGATATGTTGATTTTTGTGGAAAATAAGAAAAGTGTCCGCAAAGTCATGACTCATGATTTTATTACACGTAAAACTATTTAATCTTATAATATTGATTACTTACTTAGATATTTAAGGACAATCAATTTTTTTTTAAAGAAATTGTTACGTTTATGTTCACTGATTTTGTCTTATAAACTACACAGGATAAATTCTTTGCATACCCCATTATCCTCGCCCTGAGCATATTTGTTTTATTTTGAAGACTGGGTCTATAAGATAAATGCAGTACTTACACTATTTAAAGTTGCTTCTGGCACTTGACTCAAATTAATCACAATAAGAATAAAGCGCAATTACGATAAGGAAAAGCATAGTAAAGTAGGTACTGCCCATGTGTATTGATGTAAAACGCTTGTAAACTCATTTGGCCTTGGTTGTAAAATACTCAACCAATTCCCTTTGTTTACCTACCTGCGTGACGTTCATACTGCCATTGATAGGTACAATCACAGAGAAAAAATAATAAATACTCGTATAATATTAATATGAAGACAATTTATCAATGTTAAAATATTCGACATACAGTGAATCGTAATTACATATAGGTATAAATTCTTTTCATTGAAAAAATGGTGTTTACCTTTTTTGCAAGCCGGAACGAATGCATGAAATTAATTTAGTAATTACCTATGTACCTAATAGCCGCAAATATAGGCATTTCATGGTAATTTTCATTACCTATAAATATATTATTTCTTTGTCAAAATTTCTTACTGTTCACGAGTACCTTCAGGCACGGAAGTGTAATACAGGTTATTTTAATATCTGATTAATTTTGTTTATGTGCGGATAAATGTTTAATATGGACCTCTAACACAATTTAGAAACTACCTATATCTAATAAAATAATCTTTTACAAAGAGATGATTTTGAAATCAAAAAAGACCGAATACTGCAGATTTGCCCATCTTTAATTTTTGTCCCAAAAATCTGCATTTACTCACATTACAGGATTTATTATTATCTGCGAAATTTTTTCGTGATGATTAGGTTAGGAAGGAATTTTCTAGAACGCATGTATTTACGTATAGGGGCTCGTCGAGTCTACACACCCTCGCTGTTTGTGACGACACTCCTGATAGATAGGCCAGAAGCTATCAGAGGTCAAGTGATACCCTGGTCGTAATGTGCGGGCAAACATTCGTTGGCCGGGCTAGTCATTAACAAGTCCAGTAATCGAGTTTGTTCTTCGCAAATGGACGTCAGACGGTTAGAGGATGATCAAAGTGTATCGGATATGCTACTAAACTGGCGTGCTCATTAATTGTTCTGTTTGTTGCAGCATACTCGAGGAAATGACGAAGATGGTGCTGCTTGGAGTCGTGCTGTGGGCTGGAGTGACGTTCGGGGCTCATGTGGCTCCATATCCTCTCAACTTGTTTATAACAAGTGGTACGTAACTGGCCATCGTGCCTTATTTTTATTTTATCGTTACAAATGTAATGTATAATGGTACGAAAAAAAATAAAGCATGCTGGCCATAGGTATATTTTAGTTAATGAATCTTCATTGTTATGAAACATGCTGCAGGTCAAGCTTTTTTATGTTTGTGTTGAATTCAAATAAATTATAAAATTTATTTAATTTTAGTATAAAATAAATAAATAATAATAATGCGCCTGCAGTGGAGTCTAGAGAGACCTGATGATGATGATGATAAAATAAATAAGTCTTCTCTCCTAAAAAAATGTATTTTCTTCTAGATATAATTCACCCACCGCCTATGTACGACTTTCCGTTCCCAAGCAAGGAAATGTTGAAGAGGCTACCGCCGGTGACTACAGCTCACACCAACAGATCAATTGAAATCAGCAAGTTAACCGTCAGAATGCTGGAGCGGTTCGAGACGAACCTGCAGTCCGCTGGCATCATGCCCAAGACCGGTTCCGCGGCGAAGGGCCTTGCCATACTTGGTAGCCCTACTGGTGACGCCATGCATCTTGAGGAGTCCTCCATGGTTATAACAAAGGCTTCGCAGAATTTAGTCTACACGAGATGCGGAAGGTGAGTCGGTTCGTGATGAGAATAGTTTCGTGACATGAATGATAAATGTGAAGTTTCATTTTAGTTTCAAGATGCAAAGCTTGATAGCTTAATTACAATGTGTTACGTGTGGATGAATGAATGGATGGAATGGACATAAGTACTTAGTGGATCTTTGGCGTCAAGTTAAACTTAAGTACATTATTTTTAACTCTCTAAAAGAAAGTTGATATGTACATCGCTGTTGACTCAGTGGCAGTAGAGGTGACAGAATTTGCCCTAGAAAGCACACTTCTCTTTTTCGCCTTATATCAAAACATGCTTATGAGAATTTAGCACTTAAAGGTATTTATATTTTTAGTAGATACAGTTATAGAGAGAGCCTTGATCTACATAAGCGATGACAATAACAAACATATTTACGCAGATACGGACTCGCCAGCGACGAGTGCGCGAGTTTCATCAGTACGTTGAACCTGCGCGAGAGTGAATATGGTGGAGAATGCGCTGCCTTAGAACGATTCACCTGCAGGACCCACAAGACGTCCTCCCGGTATAGGACCTTCGATGGGTCCTGTAACAACCCCGTGAGGTCGTCGTGGGGACAAGCGCTGACGGGTTACAAGAGGCTGCTGCATCCCAGATACGCCGATGGTATTGAAGAGGTTGGTATCTTTGGTATAGCATAGCAGTTATAATAAACATATTAGAATTCATAGGGGAAATATGTTTCTTGTTGTAGATACAATAGAAAACGTTAAATTATAACAATGTGAACGAACGGTCAGAATATGACGTAGGTAATGGCCTCATTAATTTTTATTGTCTAATTGATAAACAAATAAATTACTTCAAACAACTACATAAGCGTGACTCATGAATGTATGATTGACTAGTGTTGTACTTGTTTATTGATACAATTTTAGACGTTTATCCTTTGTTTTTTCTAACTCGTAAATAGGCATTAGGCAGAAATCTTTTGTGGAAATTCTTGCAGCAAAAGTGGTTGAAATATTAGGTACACATACATATGCTATGCTAACACAGAAAGACGTATTCTGTATACCCTAGTACTGATGTGTTCCTAAACCCCACCTTCAATTAATAAGTTATTATTTCGTTAAAGTTTCTTTCTACCACCTTCTTTAAAAATTGACTTCATATCAAGGATCTGTCGTACACTTCGAAAAGTCTCAAACATTGCCTTCTTCTAATGCTTTTTATTTTTAAGCAGCCCCGTCGTGCTGTAAGCCACAAGCCACTGCCGTCAGCGCGTTTGGTCAGCACAAAACTAGCGAACAACCTGGACCGACCTGACAGCAGAAAGACCATCGCACTGGCCGTCTGGAGTCAGTTCGTCTACCACGATTTGGCCCACACCCCTGTCCGGAAGACGAGTAAGTGCAGCGTTATAAAGTTAGTTAAATACCTACCTAAGTTTATTTAGGTAGCCGTGTGGATCCCGGCAGAGTAGTATATAGGACTACTCCAAGTCTTTCCGTGGGTGACGTAGAAGGCGACTGAAACACAAGCTTAACAAAGCTTAGCATCAAAGAGACCTCTCCAACCCGTCTGGCCAGCAACTGGAGAGTGTAGTGAGTGTAGGCCGAATCCTCAGACTGCTCTGGCTAATATATGGCTCTAGTACAGAGAGGGTCGTGCTCCTGCAGTGGAAAAAAAGACCTGATGTTGATACCAAACATTTTATGGAATAAAATTGATAAAAAAATCAAAAAATATCTAATTTACGAATACTTTTTAAAAAAATTGTACGTATATACTTAATGCTAATGATAAACATAGTAAGAATCAAACAAGTATATTTTAGTTCATTTATAGTTACCAAGAATTTCTTATCTCTTTGACGTCGAGGTATTGACCCCGAAGTCAAAGTGTAGGCGTAGTAAGTGAATAATGAGAGTATATTATAACTTAGTTAAAACTGTTATAAGATAAATGTGGTATTTCCCCAGTCCACCCTTTCAATTAATTACACTAGCTAAGCAGAGGTAAAAGGCAACTACAGATTTTCCTTCTTCATAAATGCAACATTCGCAGTGACTAAGATTTCTATGATGATTACGTTACACCAGAAGTACCTAGTATTTTTTGAGCATCAGACAGCAGGGTTTAACGTTAGAGTTTATCAAATTACATATAAATATCATAAAATTAAAATTATACCAAGCAGAGAGTCATCATAAAAGTAATGGCGCGCAAGAGTAGGTACCTACCTACTAGACAAAAAATTAACAATTATTTATACGTGTTTATAGCTTTTGTGACCGTGGCCTCATATTGTGTAAAAGTCATGGTGATAAAAAAATTTCTTGTGAGTTTTATAACAATAAACTTTTTTGCAGTCCATACCGGTCAACCCATCCGCTGCTGTGACAACTCTGGTCTGACGCTGACGCCTCGGTACATCCATCCCAGCTGTCTCCCCATCTCTGTGCCCCACGATGACCCTTACTACAAGGACAAGTACGTCACCTGCATGGACTACACCAGGTCCGTCACCACGTATAGGGGCGATTGCACCTTTGGAGCTTCGGAACAGGTAAGCCTGCCACATAATTTTTTTTTTTCAGGTGTATTTTTTTGTAAAGTTCGATAGAATCACAAAATTTTCTAAGAACATCTCGACCTTCGTTTACCTAATCTGGTGAACATTTAAATAAAATTACTTATAATACGGTTTTATCGCTTTCTGAATCTGGTGAAGTTGACCATTGTTTGTTTTGGATATAATTTAGTCGAATAATTTGAATTAGATGGTATTTATTCATTTCACTTCAACCTAATACTCGTAGGTAGGTACTATTATCTGGCTCCTTTAAAAAGCTAGGTATCAGTTCTACGTAGATATTGAAAATGTTTTAAATATATGTAACTACGTGTATTCTACATAGGTATACTTATCTTCTCAATTAAAAAGGTAAGTAAAGTACCAAGTAGGTTAGGTAGACTTTTTGAAGACCATACATTATTTAAAAATACCTAAGTAGGTACTTATTTTAACTGCCCTGGAACTGTAAATCTACATAAAATTTATTAACAAACATTTTTAACAAATATTCTTATATGTTGGAACAAAGGAATACGTTTAATAAGATAAATTTACAAACGAATAAACATTTATAGGAAAGTGGAGCTGATCATTCAGCGACCTCGTGATTGGAAAAGACAATACTGCTATGATTGTAAAACGAAGTGGGATTAGGTACCAAAAGTACTGATAAAACGTTTTTGCGATAAGAAAAATTATGTCAATTGCTTATTATAGGTAAATGGAAGTTAGGATTTTCTAGAAATACCTATCTCTATATCGGCCACACGTTTAGATATCAACGACAGTCAATTCATTCTATTGATTCAAACTTGAACTTTGAATATTGTTCAATTAGATTGGAATTAATGAGAATGTACTGACAATACAGCAGTGGAAATGTTCCACAAAATACCATGATGAAATGAGTCACATTGTCAATGTCTTTAATAGGTCGCTTGTGCATAAAGTCGTTTCCTTATACATCATTATCATTACATTATTACACAGTATTTAATAAATTGAAGTCCCCTGGCGGGTATATTAGTCTGTCTGTAGTAGGTATAGGCTAATTTTAGAAACTAAGAGGGCGATTTCGATTCAGTTTTAAGTTATGTGTACAGCATTTTTCTGGAAAAGTTTTTGTGTAACTAATTAAATAGCAGGGGTACTATTTTTGAATTTTTCCGTACAAAAATCGTTCGAAGACGAGTGGCACGCGTTCAAAAATAGCACTCCAGGGTCTTGCCGGGACGGGCCGCTAGTTTCTCAAAGTAACACTAGTATAGAACATTGACATGTAGTTAAGTCTATCATTCTCATCATCATCATCATCAACAGATCTTTGTTAGTCTCCACTGCAGGAGCACGCGACCCTCTCTGTACTACCAGAGCCATATATTAGCCAGAGCAGTCAGAGGATAAGTTAAGTTAGAGTTAATTCTATGATACCTACTTTAAAATATCAAATCTTATTATTGTTTTGGTTAACCACCATGTACGTACAGTCAGGGGCAGATAAACCTAATCATCCTTCAATTTAAAATCTGTTCGTAGGGGGTCATGTATATCTGCCCCCGACTGTATAAGCAGTCGTTTAAGACGCGCCCCCGTTGTTTACAAGAACCACTGAAATTGGAATCTATTTCTATTCCCCTCGATCTATTTCCACATTACATAACTGAACTGCGCAGTTGCATAACATGCATCACTGGGAGCGATGTGCAGTGTGCAGCGGATTATATAACAAGGATAAGGACTGCAATAGGACGTTATGCAATAATACTTACACCATTAGGTACTTTTATACCTGTGGGCGGTTGTCTGGATGATACCCAAGTTCAAACACCGCATTATTAAACAAGATCTTTTTATACCTCTGTTTGATTTTATTAAAGCAAAATACCTTTACCGGTTTTCCTTAACCGAACACAATGATAAACACAATTAAAACCTGTATCGGAAATGCTTGTGGCATTCATTTAACGTTGTTATGTACGGATATTGAAAAATACTTACTTCATTGTGTTATATAATTATTTGAAAGTGAATAACTTATATTCTTATTTGCTAACTGTATCATGTTTGCTTTTGAGTATTAAGAATAGAAAGAAGTACGGAATAAAATTGTTATAAAAAAACTTTAATAATAAATGAAAATTCTATACTGAAAATAAAAATTATTTAGGTAACTTTCTAGTATTTTCGGTGCGTGAAAACGTGTATTATACTTAAATATACGAGTAGGTAGACACAAGACTTATGTATTAGAGTGCGGTGCATTCTAGAATCTTCCCTTATCGATGCCTACACCGGAAACGGTCATTGAATTACCTACATTGTTTTCTCAACAAGTCTACGATTTCAAAAATACTGGTGTTAAACGATGAAAACAGTAACTTTAGTATAGATAGAGATTTACTGTGAATATTGAAACGTGATCGTTTTAAAAAGTAGATATGATCATGAGTACAGCCACGAGCACTTATATATACACAATTGTATTCTATTTTAGGCCTTGACAGTATGTTACAGTAAACAAAAAAAACATAGAAGAACTACCGATTAAGCGACTAAATTGTTCTGCGGCATACTTTTCTTAAAGGCTGTACCTACGCAGGGTATAGGTACTGTTAGTAATTTGTTCAGTCAAGCAAGATCTACCATTTTGCGTGGTGCTAAAAATAATGGAGATTTTGGTAATGAATTAAATATAAGATTTTCATCGTATATACCTACGTGACTTATCGCAAGATTTACCAAGATAGGCCTAGGTATCATCGGCGGTGGAAAGTTTATTTCACGCAAGCAAAACAAGAGTTAATTTCCATTGTCTCGATTGCAATGCTACGTGACACTGGCCTTGTTACACTTTCCAGTAATGTTTGTTGATGGATTAATGGTAAAGGTACCTACTTTAATTTGGGTCGCAAATGTGTTTTTTTATCCTACAAACCAATAGTCGTTCGCAGTCAATAAGAAGCCTCCTTAGAGTATATGTAGGTATACTTTAAGGAAGTGTCCCTATACCAGGAATGGAAATTGAGCTGACCCTAGAGAAACTCACGTTCTCTTTGAAGAACTTCGCTGCAGATTACAAACTGACTTATACCACTCTAAAGATCTGTTTTTAGGGAAAGATGCTTGGTTACATAGGTTTACCAAAACCTTATTGAATATGAAAAGAAACTGATGTTAATAAAATAATAAGCACTTATTTACGATTCAATGTGGCAATGCTGCTAGTCTTCTGGGCACATTACCGCAGGGCAATGACCTGCGGGACATTTTCTATTTATAGGTAAGTAGGTTTTGTCTTTAGCAATTTCATCTTATAGGTAGGATTAAAAGTATGTTGAACTTTAAAACCAAAAATAAATTTAAATTCAATTTATAATGCACACATTTAGATAATTTTATAAAGGAAGAAGAAACAGGTTTACGGTTACGGCTATTATGTTAGCTTGATCAACAAGTTTGCGTTTATTTTTATCATCCTGCTGCAGTAGCCATGAGTCAGTGGACGACGTCCTCGACCTTCAAATGTCCAGTTTGTCGAGTACCTACCTACTTACAATGCAAACACTACTTAGGTTAGGTATGAAGGTAACAACCAACCTACCTGCTGGAACGAAGCAGGAGACGCTCCATAGCCTTGCCTCCAAACCGATTCCTGATATTCCTTCTTTTAATATCGCTCATATATCCAGTGACGAGGTGATAAAAATTGTAAAGGGCATTAATACTAAAGCTGTAGGTAACGACGGCATTTCGGTGGACATGATTAAACCCATAATCGAGTTTGTCGCCCCTGTCATAGCCGATATCATTAACTGCTCCTTCTCTTCTGGTGTTTTCCCTTCTGTGTGGAAAGAAGGTCTCATTATTCCTCTTCCCAAAAAACCTAATCCTACACTTCTCTC
The DNA here is from genome assembly GCA_963082605.1 of Rhodophaea formosa. NCBI lineage: Eukaryota > Metazoa > Arthropoda > Insecta > Lepidoptera > Pyralidae > Rhodophaea > Rhodophaea formosa. Next base: position 9,973,077 of record OY720211.1, on the reverse strand, counting down.
CCAGCTTAGACCTATTTCCATCCTTCCCTTCCTTTCCAAAATCCTGGAACATCATGTGCAACACCAAGTCACTTCCTTCCTTTCTCGTCATAAATTATTAGCCGTTTACCAATCGGGATTCCGAGCTGGTCACAGTACTACGACGGCCCTTGTCAAAATAACAGATGACATCCGTGCGAATATCGAAAATAAGCAGTTGACAATCTTAGTCCTCTTAGATTTTACCAACGCTTTCAATATGGTAGATTTCGATATTCTCATAAGCATTTTACGTACTCTGAACTTTTCTCCGCTTGCACTTACATGGTTTTTTTCTTACCTTTCGGGCCGTCGTCAATCTGTTAAAATTGATCATCGTCAGTCGGAATGGTGTGACCTCATGGCTGGTGTCCCCCAGGGAGGTATTTTATCACCTATTTTGTTCTCAATTTTTATTAATAACATTACTGCGTCTCTATATTCATCATTTCACCTTTATGCTGATGACCTCCAGTTATATACGGCCGCTCCACTTCAATATTTGAGCCAAGCTTTTGAAGCAATCAATTCCGACCTGAAGCATATCGCGGCTTGGTCTCGGAGTTTCGGACTTTTGGTCAATGCGGCAAAGTCTCAGGCTATTGTCATAGGCAGTCCACATTTCGTATCCAGGGTTGATTTCAGTGCGATGCCTGATATTGTACTTAATAATACTTTTATTCCTCTCTCTTCTACGGTTACAAATTTAGGCATCGTATTAGATCAAAATCTTTCCTGGGCCCCACATTGCAGAGAGATCAGCCGTAAAATGTTTGCATCCCTACACTCCTTGAGACGCCTCCAAAATTTTCTTCCCACGGACACCAAAATTCTCCTTTCCCAATCCCTTCTTCTTCCCCTCCTCGACTACGCGGATGCTGCCTTTTTGGATGCGAATGAAGGGTTGCTAAATAAATTGGAGAGATTGCAAAACATTTGCATTCGGTTTGTTTATGGGTTGCGTAAGTTTGACCATGTGTCAGAATTTCGCTGTCAGCTTAACTGGCTACCAATCAGGCAGCGCCGCAATATCCACATCCTATCCTTACTTTTTAATGTCCTTTACAATCCATGTTATCCAAGTTATCTCCTAGACAATTTCTCTTTTCGGGAAATAGACAGTCGGCTGCGTGCGAGCGGTAACCCTGTTCTTCAGATCCCACCCCATTCCACAGAAACCTATGCTAAGTCATTCTCTGTTCTTGCCGCCAGGTTGTGGAATGCGCTTCCGTTACATATTAGAATGGCCCCCTCGATCGATACCTTCAAATCCAGACTGAGAAGATATTATACGGATCCTCCATCAATGCTTTGAGCTTATATATATATATATATATAGTTATTTATGTATGTATAGTTTATGTAGTATATTTAGACTATGTAGTATAATTATGTACGTTTATGTAGTATGTTTAGTTTTCCAAAGTTCATCTTTTTATTTCATCATTAGAACTTATACCTGTACCCTATATAACCTCTGATTGTCTTCTTTCAGATACCTGGTTGACTGGAAGAAATCCCCTCCTGGGATAAGTCCGCCATTGTACATATAATCTTTAATTAGCTTTTAAGTATATTTCATTTAAGGTGTATGTTATTTTATGTTATGTACAATAAAGAATTTACAAACAAACAAACAAACAAGGTATTATGGACAGTAGAGGCCAGGTTCATGAAGTTAACTTTGTATTGGTTACATAATATTTTGTGAAGGATAAAGATAGATGCCTAGTCATTTCCTGGAAAGAAAAGCACTTAGTTTCAGACCATGCATAAAAAAATAGTTAACGATAAGTAGTCCTGCCTACGACCTAAGGAAAATAAGGGATGCAGACCACTCGGTATATTTATGTCCTTGGGGGTCAAATAGGTAATAATCGTTTTAGGTTACTTATTTGTTTCACTCTATCTTTACTAGCTATTGGTACATTAACAAGATATTACCTCCTTACTGTATTTTGTCCTACAGATGAATCAAGCTACTCACTTCCTGGACGGCTCCCACATCTACGGCTCCAACGGGCGTGACGCAGCCGCTTTACGGGAGAAGACTGGGGGTCTCCTGAAGACTTCCAATATCGATGACGAAGAGCTGTTGCCGCTGGCGAGCAATCCTACGGAAAAATGCCTTGTAGAGTCCGATTCTGGAACTTGCTTCAATGCTGGTGAGTGAGAAATATCTTAAAAATACTTATTCTATCTTTTTTGTAAGCATGTCCAATACACCCAGTATTGAATATGCTTACAAAAAAAGAACAAAGAATAAAAATAAAAATCGTTCACATTTCAATTTAGGAGTTCCTATAGCCCATATTTTGATACCATCATCAGAATTACGGATACAATGGGCCTTTTAAATACTTAATGTATTGTAGAACATAGGTAGGTATATGCTTTACCTTTGACAAACCAAAAGTCAAGAAGTGACTTTAATTTACTTAGCTTCCTATATTGACCAACACCAAGTTATATAAAAGTTTGTACCTAATAAAATAGTAGATACCTACGTTTATTTAGTCCACTTTGTCCTTCCTCGGCATATTAAGGAAATGACTTAAAAAGTTTCTAGTGCAATTTAAGTTTTACTGGAAGTGTATTATTTTATTTTAATTAGTTCTTGTTAGGTATTATAATCTAGCTTTCCGCTTATAAATTTCAGTGAAATATTTAATTACAATAGTATGCCTACCTGTTATTAGCCCACTTGAATGAGACTCTCAAACGCCTTATCTATCAATATCCAAGAAAAGAAAGCTTGGCTATGTAACAGTCGTAAATGCTTTACTCGATACGGGAGGAGTTATGCAAAAGTCTGCTAGGAATAAAAAGCTTAAAAACATGGCGTCTGTTTACAAATTGATATTAAGCTGTAGACAATGCTAATATTATGCTGATATGTTATCGGAACAAGAGATAAAAAGCTTAAATTGGATTATTTCTATTATTGTGTCATTTCAAAGATAAGACAAAGAGTTAGGTACCTACTTAAACTAGAACAATAGTTTAGAACGTATAGAAAGAATCAAAAATCAGCATCACAGAAAGGGTATAGGTACCTACCTACGTTATTAAGGGGCGTCTCTTTCAAAAAATCTTTGAAATCAGTTTTAACTTTTTCAAATATCGGTATCATATTTCTTATTTATACTTTAACCTATATTTTAAAGTTAAAGTAATGTCCTTTCTGACACAGTTTGATGAGTTACCATGCGTACCTACATAACCTTTAAGGTAACATAACAAAAGGCGCTATCGGATTAAGAAAAGGTTTCTTTCATGACGACCCTGATCCTCCCTACACCTACCATATTGAAAGATTTGGTGAATTATAATATTACCTATATCACATAATTATACAGTCTTATTTAATACATTACATACGAATATATTATATATTGTATACTAAGTAGCGTGAAGTTTTATGTAATATTGTTAACTGTTAACATTTGCAATTATCGATATAAATAGCTTGTTTACTTACTTTGAGTACTTTGACTCTACCTATTACGCAGCCATGGACGTATAAAAAAAGACGTATAAAAAAAGACGGACGGCGTTTTGCAAAGCGACGTACTGAAGCACCGCTAGTAACCCAGCCTTATGTATGGACAAGGCGACACGCACACACTCTCACCAAAGTAACCCTGCCGGCCGCCATTTAATCGTGAACTCCCAACCGAATAACCGCGTGAGCGTCTCTCGAAAAATATGTATAATGCCGTCTTGTGTAGTTAAATGCTGTCGGAACAAGAGTAGGTCTATTAAGAAAACACACGGGAGTACCTTTCACATACAAGGAAGTTGTTCATTTTACGATTTGATGACAAAATAATTACGATGAAATTATAAAGGTACGTTTACACGCTTGCCAAGGGTCGACAAGCATCCACAAGCCCCAAGCGTTCACAAATGTCGCTTGGCATTTGGAAGTCGTTTACACGCTTGCGAATGCGTCAGTGTGCTACGGACATCCAAGCATGGCGGACACTGAACTTGTATCGGCTATTACGTTCGGTTTAACTTACTTTTATTTTAAATACAAGCAATCTAAAACAAAAGCAAGAAAAGCCCGACGACCACGAAGATGGTGGATGAAAAAGGTTCACAGAAATCGTACCAGGTAACTAATAACTTTTCCAGTTTAATTGGTATTTCGATTGCCATTACCTGTGTGAGTCGTTATCCCAAAATATATAATTATAATATGTATATACCTATTCATTATAGTGCATGCAATAAACAATAAAAAATAATTTAGTAGGTATATTTACGTAATTGCTTTAATTTGTTACAGACAATTTATCGAAGAAAAATTTGAGGAACTCCTACATGAACCATGTGCAGAGTTCGATAACTTTTGCCGTATGAGTTATGCTGATTTTGAGTTACTTCTGCAAAAAATTTCACCAATGATTTCCAAGCTTGATACCGATTTTAGAGAAGCTATACCAGCAAAATTTCGTCTTGCCATAACGCTACGATTTTTAGCATCTGGTGATTCTTACAAAAGCCTACACTACTTGTTTAAAGTATCTGTCCCTACGATATCAATAATCATTCGTGAAGTTTGCCAAGCTCTTAATGAAGTTCTAAAGGATCAAGTTAAGGTAAGTTGTAAAATAAAACACTGTTATTAATTATTCATTCAGATTTTATAAGCTCCATGCAAATTATGTCGATGACTGAAAATCTTCGAAAGCTTTCAGTAAAGCTTCGTTTATAATGTTGGGTTCCGTTGGTGGAGGCGTGATGACTTGGTCCGATATGATATTAATACGTTGCGAGGGTACTTCTGCTTCTGGGGTAGATAGAACTATTGGGCGTGATCGATGTTCAGTTATTATGTTTGAAGAGGGCTCTGAATGAGAGGTTTGCGTGGATGGGAGAAATGTTTGAGTGTCTGCAATAGGTTCAGAATAAATCATATTAACTGATGTTGGCCGACTCGGAATGACTTGGTATTGAGGAGACGGTGCATAACGTGAATAAGCAGTAGCCATTGATGAAGATCTAGAATAATATTGAGGGGATGGCGTATGACGCGCATGTGAACTTTGGTTGATTTTGTTTATAAACAACCCGTCTATTTGGTACATCATAATTTTTCGTTCATCAATTGGCAGTTCGCGTAGCTTTAAAGCTAATAGCTTTGCGTATAAATCGCAATCGTCGTCTTCGCGAGCTGGTCTACATTCACTTCGCCTTTGTCTTATATCATTTGTAAGTTGTTCAAATGCTGCGGCCATTTGCTTTTCAGCCGTATCTGTAGTAGGGCGACGACGTTTATTAAATGATGTCGATGGTCGGGATGGTGTAGTGACCGTATCGGTATGGTTGCTGAGCAAGGGGTCATCCTCTGTCCCTTCGTTTTCTTCATGTACAGCATTTTGTTGTGATTGCTGCAAACATAACAATTATTAAAACACTGTTACTTACAGTTCATTTCTTTTCTTTTTTACAGATACCCACCACGGCAGAAGGATGGCTGAAAGTAGAAGAAGGATTCAGGGCCAAATTTCCACATTGCATAGGTTCATTGGATGGCAAGCATGTACTCATAGATAGCCCGTCTCATAGTGGAACTGAGTATTTCAATTACAAGAAAACTTTTAGCATTGTCCTTTTGGCATTAGTGGACAGTCAATATAAATTTATATTCGCAGACATAGGGAGTCAAGGAAGAATTAGTGACGGTGGAGTTTTTAACAATTCTTTATTGTGGCAAAAAATCTGTAAAAACGAGATAGATTTTCCCTCGCCATGTCCACTTCCAGGATCGAATATAAATCTGCCATACGTATTTTTAGGTGACGGTGCTTTTGCATTGAGTACACACTTAATGAAACCCTACCCTGGAAATCATGACGTAGGGTCAGCAAAAAGGTTATTCAATCAAAAGTTATCCAGATCCCGAGTTGTTGTTGAAAATACGTTTGGAATTTTAACTTCCGTATTCAGAATTTTCAGACGCCCTATGGACTTAGATCCACAAAGTGTGTCTACAATTACGATGACTTGTGTATTACTTCATAACTTTTTGAGAACAAGTAAAAGTTCCTCAAATCGATATACTCCTCCGGGATCGTTAGACGAATATGATAGTTGTGGAAATTTGGTTACCCCTGGTTCGTGGCGAAAAGAAAAAAAAGGATATAATGCAATGCAAAGCTTGCCAAATGTAGCAAGAAGATCTCCGTTGAATGCCAGACAAATCAGAGAAGAATTTACTTCGTATTTTAATAGAAATTGTCATGTTTATGAAAATTTAAGTAACGAAATATTTTAATAGATATTGTTATCTTCATACAAATTTAAATTAAAAGTAAAAAAAAAATTGTAAGTTGAGAATTTACTTCATATTTTAAAACACAATTTTTAAGTTTATGAATAATAAATATTATAATATAAGCAAAGGTGGTTTCATTGATTTTGAATAAATGTTCCCTTTTACTTACAGTTTCGGTATTTATTCCCTCAATGCAAGTATATACTGGCAGTAAAAATGACTCCATGATATCGTAAGCAAACCAAGTTGGTTTATATATGTCTTCGGAACCTAAAACAAAGGATATAATTTTAAAACTATGTTTCTGAATTTCATACGGTTATTATTATTAGTATCTCCTTTTTTATCACGGTCCTTTGGAAGGTTTCTTTGAGGACATAGATTCAACACGGAGGCCCTTGGAAGAAGTTGATGCCATGTAGGGCTCCTGCCAAAACCCTTTATCTTAACCTATTGTACTAATAAATAGCTGCGGCGGCGAGCTACGGTTAAGTTTTTTTTTTATAGATATTTTGTATGATATTTCATTATATTTTACTTTGTATACCTTTTATTCTATTTAATCCTAACTGTAAGAATGAAAATAAATACCTAACGTGAATATAATAATTATTATATTTATTTGTACACTAGATTACCTTTTAATCAGGTACTAAATTTTTAAGAGTTTGTAGAACATTACAATAATATGATAAAAATAAAGGTACTTGATAGGCTAAAGCATTTTCAAATCTTTACTATTTGCCGTGGCAAAGAACACCTTAATACTACCGGAAGTCAAGCTCGCTACTCTCAATTGTTGTTTAATTAGGTTTCAAATAACGGTTCATAAGCTTAATATTGTAATAAATTGTTTGTTTTTATCTAATTTATAAATCCTTTTATATATCGAAAATGACTAGTCACGATGGCTTACTGAATAAGACACGTGAGAAAAGCGTAGGTACATTTTGCTAACTTAACTAAAATACTCGTTATAAACACTGTACATACCTGCACCAGAACGATCAGATTCCTGTTTCCTTTTTAAATGTTTTCGAAAAGTTGTCATCAATATTTCTTTTTTGGCTTTTAATTCCTTTACTGGCTTTCCCGTTAACTGGGCAAGACGACTCCAAGCATCTGCAACTTTCTTTTTATCTTTATGATTAACGTCTTTGGGGTTCCAGATACACGTTTCGCTCTGGTAATGTTCCAAGAACGATAAACTCTCTTCGTTAGACCAGCCACTCATTTTGAATAGAAAAAACAAGACGTGCGTTCGTCGCGAAATCACAGCGGCTAATAAACACGCGCCAACATGTAAACGCGTCGCAAGCGCTTGCCGCAAACGCTCTTTGATCTGTGTCCCAAAAACCGACACTAGTCCGGATCGGATACAAGCGTTCACAAGCTCACGCAAGCCAAGCCAAACGGCCTCTTTATACGCTTGTGCTTGTGGATGCTTGTCGAGCCTTGGCAAGCGTGTAAACGTACCTTAAGAATAATATTGGCGGACATAGTCGTTCGGGGCCGGTGTTGCCATTATTTGAAAATTTCATTTACCCTAAAGTCGGGGAGCTTAGGATAATCCGTACTAATTTATACTATTTTATAAATGCGAAAGTAACTGCTGGCTGTATGTCTCGCTTTCATGCCAAAACTTCTAAACCGATTTCATTGAAATTTGGTACGCAGATAGTCTAGAGCCTAGGATATAGGCTACGCGAACGTAAATGCGGGCACGGTTGGTTTGTCGAAATCCACCAATCATGTTTCTTCTTCTTCTGTTTTATATTATGGCTTCCACCGAAATTTCAGTGATTCTGCCAATGTCCAGTATAATGAGATACTAAGGTATCGGTGTTGTACGGTAAAGTTTTTCCAAGTAGCATCAAAGATGGCGTATGTTCTTTGATGCCTCAGGGGAGCTTCTGGCGGCAAATCTATACGAGTCCATTTATTAGTCCACTTTAACTATTCCACAAATTGTTCATGAGCACGAGCATTTATAACACCAAACTACACCAATTTCATATTATAAAGTTCACTAAAAATCAATTTGCGAAATAGGCATGTATCCACTAAGAACAGATGGGTTGGATTAAGGTGTGTAAAAAATAATTATGATATGTAGATAAGGAAAAATCAATCTATTCAACAAAATAATTTACGATTGTTGATATTTTCATAAAACAAATTATGAAAATAAAGGCATCAGGTCATGTGACCGGGAACACCAATCACAAATCGTTACGTCACCCCGTGGAAAACATAATTGTTGTTGTTGACATTTTCATAGAAAAGTGTGTTACAAGCTATTATTTTACGGTTTTATCTTTTGTCGTCACCTTTATTAAGTTATTTAAAGTATTATACTGTGAGAGAACACCATGGAATGTAGATTTATGAAAGGAAATAGCAATAACTTGCTCAAAATTGGCAAAATTTTAGCATCAAACAGCGACTTTTGTTCATCGGAATTTCGCAATGTTAAAACTTCAATGTAAGTATACATGTGATAAAACTATAATAAGCTAAAATCCCAATTTCTCAGTCTTGATATTGATACCTTAATATATGTGTTAATTTATTGATTATGTTTTGACCACAGTTTTGATATATTTTGAGGTTATAAATACAAAGCAAAACAGAAATGATATTTTTAATAACTTATGAAAGTTATTAAAAATATCATTTCTGTTTTACTTTGTACTTGTTCCTAGATAAACATGAGCTTATCTAGTAACAAAAATTACTATAGAATGTATGTACCAGCTGCTTACTTTAACGCACAGATTGTAAAAGTCAATCCTAGGTACGGATAAATATCTCAGAAATCATGTTATAGGCAATAATACTAGCCAATCTTAAATTGACTTACGTGGCTTTTTGTTACCCTGTTAAAAGATTAATGTACTTAAATAAATAAACTCAATTTCAGGGCCACCACAAGATTTTTATGGAGATGATGTTGTTTGTTGTTGATCTGCAAGTTAAACGAGAGGGTAAACTATGTACTGAGAAGTGTAAAATATGTCCAAGCAAAATTCATCTGTGTTGTTATAATTATGTTTTCGCTGAATTACATTTTGTTAAATATACTTAAATGAAAATGATCTTCACACTAATATATTCTAAATTTGTTGATAAACAATGTGCATCATTCCTCCTTGCAAGTGTTTTTTCCATATTTTCCGCATTTCTTGTTGCTTGGGACAAATATAAACAATTTGTTTGGTATTTTAATGCTTCTGCTCTCCCCCTGGGGCACCATATAGTACTTGTAATACGAAGGATTAATTTTTAATCACAAAACATTTACAATCGCCATACACAAACAGCTGTGTTTCGCACGGGGTGACGTCACACAAGACGCCATGACAGTTTTAAGCGTTTTCGGGAGAAATTTAATGTCATTTCTTTAAATGTGAAATACAAGTTGAAAATCAATATATTTATTAAAAATAATATTTTTCTCATGTGTAATGTATAATAAGGTATATTGTCTAACTATTAATCAAATTTAGGCAACTAGCCTATTGTCTAAGGCAAACTTCAACTGTACCCCTTGACTTCCCTCCACACCACCAATCATGTTTAATCATCAATATTTTAATTGATGGATTTTGACAGCTCGACCTGTCGGCTCAGTGCAGCCACCTAGAGGAAAAATCAATTTTGAAAACCTTAATTGCTCTCTTTTCTCCTAAAATGCTATTAATTAGGAAATATGTATTAGTGCTTGGGTGGCCATAGGCGCGGAATCGTCTGCACTAGTTCTGCCAAACTTATGTACTTTTTTTCATCCTATGTTTTTGTGCTGTGATTAAAACCTCATCAAATACCAATGAACATCGAGGTTGCTAAAAATTTAGCCTTTAGTGCTTGGTAAGCTTCCTCTGTGAAGCCACGTTCACCTTTTGTGGGTCCACACAATTTTAAAAAAGTTCTTGGATGGGGGAGGCAAGCATTAAAAGCTTTTCTCCTTTTGGGGAATAATAATTTTAAGTGAGACAAAATTTCTTTATTATCGATTTCTACAGCGGTTATGTGTTGTATGGCTGTGAATAGATTTTTATGTGCGTCACATTATTACATTTCACAAAGGCTTATCCTGATTATTCATAAATGAAAATGAATAAATTAAGAAAAACTGTGTTATTGTTTTGTATTTTGATCGCCATAACCGATTTTTGTTTGAACAGGCTATTGAACAAGTTCGTGTATTGGTGTGTGCATGTTTAAAAAATACGAAATTTAAATACGTCATATAATGATTATTAAGTTGAATCTTAATATTTTGTACAAACTCTTTATTAGAATAGCAAAGGTTTTTGATCTCTCTGTCGCCCTGGTCTCCTGCCGTCTTTCCTAATATCAATTGCGCTAATTCATATGTTAATTCCATTATTATATGTATAGGTAGATTAATACACAATCAATACACCAAATAAAAAAAATACAACATATGTACAAAAAAGTGGGGTAATTTTTCTGCATATGGCAATCAATCTGGCACTCACACATGGACGCGTCGCCGCCATTGCAATGCTTCACTCAGTGTTTAGGCCACAGTCCGTCCGTCTTTTTTTATACGTCCATGTACGCAGCAATCTTTTGTTAGGTATTTTTAAGCACAAGTCTTTTAATTTAAACCTGCAAAAACTGCGAAAGACTTGTTAGGAACAAAAACTACTTAGGTAATGTTTCGTAACAGACAACACGTTTTTTTATTATTACTATTTAACTGTAGCAAGCAAAAAACATAGGTTATATAATATGAATTGTCTAAGAACTACGCAAATTTTGCTCGTTTATGCTTAAATATTTGCATGTTAGTAGTTATTTCTATTTCCACTTTACGAAATAACGACTTTGAAATAATATGAGTCATTTCTATTCTAGATGTATCCCGGTGTTATATAGACATAACACAAGTCTGGTACAACACGCGGCGTATAAGTTGAACTAAGTGTGAGCGAGACACACCTATATTAATCAGTGGCAATGTATTGCGGTGTCCTACTCACACTTAGGTCAACTTATTTGCCGGGCACTGTACTTACTTTGGGGCTTTGACTATGAAGCTTTGAGGCTAGCTCAATCTGTGTGATTCGTCCGTATATATTTATAAATGAATTATTATTTTTTATAGACGCAGGCTTCTCATATTTTCTTGAATGATCTACGTCTTACCAACCTCTACCTGTCTGTGCTTCAGTTATATAAAAACAATCAAAAACAAATACATGCATACTTATATTTTTTTATACAACTATGTAGGCAAACAGGCATACGGGCCACGTGTAGGAAAGCGGACACGTGAAACACCTGGGGTGCCCGCACTCGCACGCTGCCGACCCTGAAGAAATCTTTTCACAACTTTTTTTAAGAACCCCTTGAGAAACCGTACTAATCCTTATAACGGCGCAGACTGAGTTTGAGGCCACAAAGGCTACGTTTAGCCTTAGCGTTTAGCGTTCTTGAATTAAAATATATTTTATAAAATGGGTTGCTAGCAGCATAGATATTATAACGATTTTTGCCCATTCCTCCGGCTTTTACGGTCTGCGCGGGAAGAGTTTCTTTACTACAGTTGTTTTTCCAAGACCATCGAAAATAGATAAAGTTACAAACATACATACATACAGGCAGGCAGAGACCAAGGACCTTCACTAGCTAAGATCTCTACAAACGTCTCGCTTCATCTACATCCATCACTCTTTTATCATCTTCTATCTTCTCATAGCAAGCTTCTATGCTGGTCTGGGGGAAAAGAAAAATCGTAGAATGTAGCAGCTACTTTTCTTGCCGGGCAAATCGTAAAAGCCGATCTAGGGAATGGGCGTCAGGAATCATGTCAATAGACCTGCAATAGACGAAGCAGCTAGCAAACCATCACTATTTTGATTCCGTTTTCACCTACAGCCCACCAACACGCTAAACGTGCCTTAAAGTTTTACAGACCTGGGCTCTGTCTACCCCGTAAGGGAGAAAGACATGATAGTATGTAAGTATGTATATACTCATAGATTTGTTTAAAAAAATATTGTCTCCTCTACAGGCGATGTACGCGTCAACATGCAACCTTGGCTAGTGAGCCTGCAGACTCTCTGGGTGCGGGAGCACAACCGCATCGCCCGCGGCCTGGCCACCCTCAACCCGGAATGGAACTCCGACAAACTGTACCACGAGGCCAGGAGGATCGTGGTGGCTGAGATGCAGCACATTACCTACAAACATTGGGTGCCTGCTCTTACTGGTAAGCTTTTATTTTATTCTGAATTCTGAAGGACTCTTTACATACTTCTTTTTTGTGTTATTTATGTTCCAATTACGCAATGTAGGTATCTTCCATTAATTATACTCATTCCTAACCAATTGTAAATAATTTTAGGTTTAGCCTGATATTTTGGCTACATTGTAGTATCTTCTTTGATGGCTACAGCCAAATATTTTTAGGTCTATTATTATTATTTTCGTTCAGATGTTTCACAATTTCATACATGAACTCATTGATTGCTTTTGAGAAAAGCTGCCAAATACTTCCACGGGGAAATATAAATCGATTAGGACTTATGACTAAAATTATAACTACAACTACAGGATATAGTGAAAGCTATAGGTACGTGTGCAAATTTCATATGTACAGTCGGGGACAGATAACCCTGACCCCTACAAACAGATTTCAAAGTTTAGGGAATCAGGTTTCTCTGCCTCTGACTGTACATATTTATAAGTACTTACGTAGTAAAGTTGTATGGGAAGCAAATAGACTTGGCAAGTTGATTAAATTATAAAACGACCCATACATAATCGCCGTGGTCGATACCAGGTGTACGCCGAACAATTGAAAAACTTATGTTTGCGTCCAAAGTGCTAGCGTTAGTTTTTTTTTATACACAGGTTTTAATATTAACCTCCTTCTCTCCAGGAAAAAGCTTGGATGACCTGTACGAAGGCTACGACACCGGTTACAACTCCGACATCGACCCGACCATCACCAACGGCTTCGCCACCGCTACCTTCCACTTCGTCAACAGCCTCCTCGATCAAGACGTGGAGCTCGTGGATGACAACAACAAGGTGACGTCATCGCGCCTGATGGAGAGCTTCTTCAAGCCGGAGTTGCTGGCCAAGCACGGCGCTCTGAAGCAGCTGTTGAAGGGCATGGTCAGCCAGAAGAGCCAGGAGATGGACTTCAATTATGATGATGATGTGAGTACAAAGAAAAATAAATATATATTTTTATATTTTGTAGGTATTACTCTTATATATGACTCTGGTAGTACAGAGAAGGTCGTGTTCCTGCAGAAAATACTAAAAAACCGGCTAAGTGCGTGTCGGGCCACGCGCAGTGTAGGGTTCCGTAGTTGCGAATGACAACTTTGAGTTCACACTGTTTACACTCGCACCTCACAGTTTAACGACCAAAAACATCTAACAATGAAGACTGTATGAAATTTTACATTTTCCAGTACATTTTATAAGTTGGTTGCCTATAACTTTTTAGTTTGCACTAAGTACCCAGCTCTGATAGTTTTCCTTTCAACTTCAGTATATATACTACTGCTGTAATTTTTTTCACGTATCCAATTATAACCGTTTAGCAGATAAAGGGTGGGGGGGACACGTACCTCTAACAAAAAATCTAACGAATCCCTAAATCGAAAAATGGTGTTCTCAACCTCACAATATTTTTCAAAGACCTTTTTAACGATAACCCACACGATGGGTAAATAGAGAAAAAAAAATTACTCCCCCACTTTACTTGTAAGGGAGGTACCCAAAAAAAAATTTTTTTTTCAAGATTTTTTTTTACCACTTTTTTGCCATGATTAATATACATACTCATACCATATTACAGCTTTCTAGTACTTATAGTCTCTGAGTAAAACCGCGGACGGACAGACAGACATGGCGAAACTATAAGGGTTCCTAGTTCACTACGGAACCCTAAAAAGACCAGATGATAATGGGTATTTTTTATGCACTCACATTCTTATTCTCATATTACACGTACTAAGAGTCAACACTGCTGATTCAAATCATGCCCGCGTGGAATTTTCTTAATTTATTTATTAATGATCCCATTTAAATTGGCTCAGTGGTTTGGTAGGACACGGTTTTTGTATTTGAATGATTAGATAATTTTACTATCGACATTAGTCTTTAACTTAACAACGGCCCTACAGCTATTTAAGCTTGGTTCATTAGGCGTAAAACAGATAAAAGTGTTCCATGTCTGCGCCGCATTCACTTCATTTTGCGCTTCATCCATAGATTTACTTCCTTCAAAATAAATGCCTCGTTAGTTTTAAGGCGCTGTGGAATCAGGCACTAGCGCCACCCAGCAATTAATTATTTTAATCCTAAATCATATCAAATTTTAAAAAGTTAAAAGCTGAATGCCCTACTAAATAACTTGTTGTATTATTTTTATTACTTTACATCGATATTGTAATTTAAGTTTAAGTGGCCACTCTTAGCGTTAATGAGTAGTTCTTTTAATTCATTACCTTAAAATATTGAAAACGTATACCAAGAATACTACAAGTCATTCACCAGGGCATTCAGCTATTAGATTTTAAAAATTTGATATGTTGTTTTTTTGTTTTTAGTATGTGTAAGTGGCCAACACTGGTGTCAGATTTTTTAAGCTGCCTTAAGGCATCTGACATAGCTTAACGACTGCCATCAACGATGGCAGCCGGGACCAACGGCTTAACATACCTTCCGAAGCACGGAGGAGCTCGAGATATTTTTATGCCACTTGTCACCCATCCAAGTAGGGACTGCACCAGAGGTTGCTTAACATACGTAAGCGCTCATAGAGCTCACACCCACTGGACCAACGGGCTCAATTTGATATGATGTCGGACTAAAAGAATTAATTGCTGGGTGGCGCTAGTGTCTGATACCACAGCGCCTAAACCCTTGGTTGCTTAAGCAATAGATTCATCGGAAAAAGAAGTGCGAAACACCGAATGCCATATGAGGCCATGTTATGAATTTTTATCTGTGTTTACTCAGCCGAGCAGCGCACAATGCTCCGAGTCACATTGAACGTGTTGGCTGTATTTGTTCGCATGCGATTGTTCAATATTGTTACAGCTTCAGGGAGGCATTATATAATTAATATTAATATTCATTCATCCGTGAACATTGTTTTCGAACACCGATAGATATTTTCAATGAACGAGAGTTTATTATTAAACAAAAACAGTTATAAACTGAATACAACATTCACATTGTATTGCAGTAAGTATAATACACTTTATAAAAAAACCGGCCAAGTGCGTGTCGGGCCACGCGCAGTGTAGGGTTCCGTAGTTGCGAATGACAACTTTGAGTTCACACTATTCACACTCGCACCTTACAGTTTAGCGACCAAAAACATCTAACAATGAAAATAGTATGAAATTTTACAGTTTATAAGTTGGTTGCCTATAACTTTTTAGTTTGTACTTAGTACTCAGCTCTGATAGTTTTCCTTTAAACTTCAGTATATATACTACTGCTGTAATTTTTTTCACGTATCTATATATAACCGTTTAGCAGATAGAGGGGGGGGACACTTACCTCTAACAAAAATTCGCACTTTAAAACCAAATATTTCGGAAACGGATCCCTAAATAGGAAAATGGTGTTCTCAACCTCATAATATTTTTGAAAGACCTATTTAACGATACCCCACACGATGGGTAAATAGAGAAAAAATAATTACTCCCCCAATTTACTTGTATGGGAGCTACCCTAAAAAAAAATTTTTTTCATGTTTTTTTTCTACCACTTTTTTGCCATGATTAATATACATATCCATACCAAATTACAGCTTTCTAGTACTTATAGTCTCTGCGTAAAACCGCGGACGGACAGACAGACAGACAGACATGGCGAAACTATAAGGGTTCCTTGTTTACTACGGAACCCTAAAAAGGGAGACACAATAATGTGTTTTATATTTTATTTATCAAGAAACAGTGTAATGACATCTAATCAAAATAGATTTTATTTGTAAAGTCCTTTCTTTTGGCTCATATCATGACTTTTGGGTTTCGTTTGCCGCGAATTTGGTAAAATACCCTTTTAGTGAAGAGCTTTGTCGTATTTAAATACATCCTTTTTATTTGAGCATTCCCTATTGATGACGTAATATGATTAATAAAGTTGCTATATTACGTATTTACTCTTAACTAGATGTACGTAATAAAGCAAGGTTATTAAAATATAGCAGTATATAAACAGATAAACAAATAGTGTCCAAAGGTCTCTGTTTACTTAATTTCCTAACTCGTGCTAATCGTTATTTTCTCTGATACGTATGCGGGGTCCGGCCTTCATTATCTAATATAATTTATTTTAATGATGTCCGCATTCCTTATTTATAAGAGTTTAATTATAGTCAGAATATCTAAGTTTAAAAGTCTGTTTTAATAATGTTATGTATGACTCAGTTAAGTCCAATAAAATATTTTTGTTTTAGATAATACCTAGGGACGTCAGAAATACAGGAAGGTTTAATTTGCTTTCATCAAGTTGCGAAATTTATTTTTTGTTAGGTATATTCAATTTCATACCAAATAACTATCGAAAAGTGAATTTGATATTATAATACCTATAAATAAATAATATAAATATATATATATATATATATATATATATATATATATTCATATCGTAATTGTATATATAAATAAATAAATAAATGATATATCGACAAATCACACATATTGAGTTAGCCCCAACGTTAGTTCGAGACTTGTGTTATGGGATACTTACTCAACGATACTATATTTTATTACAAATACATATATAGGTAAACGTCCAAGACCTATGCTGGTAATCATACTTCAAGCGCGTACTCATCGCTTTCTACTAAGTACTTCGTTGGTGCAGGATGGTGAGGGATACCTACTCGTTTATATATTTAGGTATCTGATGTGGAATTTCTTAGATACCACTGAAAAATGCAGGCACCTAGCCTTTTTTTTTTGCTAAAAATTATTAAAAGTATACTTAGAGACAAATCACACAGCAGATTAAGCTAGCCCCACAGTAAGTTGTGAAGTGTTGTAGGATACTAACTCAACGATAATATTTTTATAATAGTTACTTGATAGATAGACATTCAAGACCCTGACCAATGTGAAAAATGTCTTTTCCATCATGACATAGCCAGGGATCGAACAGGGGACATCATCAGGTCTTTTTTAACTCTCACGCTAGCAGCATGGCCCTCTTTGTACTAACAAAGCAATTAATTAGCCAGATCAGTCCGATGGCTTACACTCTTCACGCTGGCCAGACGGGTTGGAGGACTCTTTGATGTTAACAAGCTTTGTTTAACTTATGTTTCCAAGTCTCCTTCTACGACATCCACCAGTAGACTTCGAGTGGTCCTATTCTACTCTGTCGGGAACTACACTATCAAAATACTTACTTAACATCTTGTTTGTATCAGCTCCACAACCGGTGGCTAAGTTCTAAGTCGCCTTCTACGACATTCACAGGAGAGACTTCTGCAGAGAGACTACGGTCCAATTCTACTTTGCCGGGAACCACTGTCTAAATTACTTACTTAACGTCGTGTTTCTATTGTCGCCAGCTCCACAACCACTGGCTGGGTGGGCTCGACGTACTCGCGGTGGATATCCAGCGCGGGCGCGACCACGGCCTGCCCGGCTACACGCAGTACCGAGTGCTGTGTGGACTGTCTCCCGCCACCACCTTCCAGCACCTCACTGACGTCATCCCGCAGGAAGTAAGTACCTACCTACACTATATACTGTCACGTCTTATGCCCTTGCGGGTTAGGCAGAACCTAGGTATATATAGGAGAAAATGCGCTGAGCAGTTTGTTGCCGCTTCTTCTGCACTCCGCTTTGGAAGCGGCCTAAACTTAGCCATAAGTAATTATTGACGTCAACAAAATTTTTTGTTGTAAAAATTGTAAACAGAAGTATGACAATTAATAAGTGTTCAAAGAAACTTATATTAAATAAACGATTGAATCTTGAATCTATAACTACTTTTACTACGGTCGGTGTAACCCGGCCGAAACGTCTGGAGAAAAACGGTATGTTTCGCGTTAATTTCCGATATTGCATTGAATTTATAAGACCAAAAAGCTGCGTTTAGCCACAGAATTAATAATAGTACTAACGTATGTAGCATTGTGGGCGCGTAGATTGAAAACGGAATCACATAGTGATGGGTTGCTAGCCGCATCGCCTATTGCCATGATTTTTGCCTAATTGATTTTTGCAATCGTGCTATTGTTATAATTATCTAGCTATGCCACAACATTTCGATATTACGGCCAGTAGACATGATAAGCATGAGTCTATATACGTAGATACAGACAAAATCATCATTAGGAGGATTGCTTGTATAAGAAACTAACAATTTTCCATCGACTACGTCCGCGTAAACTATACCCCCTTAAGGGATGAATATCTAAAAATCCTTTCTTAGTGCTCACTTTCGTCATGAAAAAACCCCTATACCTACCAAATTTTAAGTTTCTAAGTAGGTAAAGTCATTTCAGCTTAAAGGATTGTCGGTCTTAAGCATTTGCGTTGATAGATAAGAGGTTTGATTTTTAGATTGAACGATTTGCCTTCAGACTACTTGAAGACTACGTCATTATCTACAAAGTTTAAAAATGTTAGAAATTATCATGATTGATAACCTTCTGTACCCTTCGATAACCTTCTGTATACTCGCGAGTCTAACGAAACCAGATTCGGCCCGCAATTTTTGATCCATCTAGCATTTATTAAATGCAATATCTGGAATTAACGCGAAATACCTATACCGTTTTTCCCGCACGCCGTGTGGTTCCCGGCAGAGTAGAATAGGACCACTCCAAGTCAACCCGTGGATGTCGCAAAAGGCGACTAAGGGAACACAAGCTAAACAAAGCTTATAAACATCAAAGAGACCTCTCCAACCCGTCTGGCCAGCGTGGAGAGTGTAGGCCAAATCCTCTGACTACTCAAGCTAATATATGGCTCTGGTAGTACAGAGAGGGTCGTGCTCCTGCAGTGGAGACTAGAAAGACCTGATGATGATGATGATGATACCATTTTTCTCCAGACGTGTTGGCTGGGTTACAACGACCGTTGTCACTGGACAACTTTCGCGTTGCATGTTTTTTTCATCTAGCGTTTATTCTTCGCTTGCCATTTATGGCATACTAATCATCATCATTTCGTGTAGGTGACATAGTCAGTCGACCATGCACACCCTGGTGTCAGAGTTCTTCATACATACTACTAATACTAATCATGTTTGTGTGCAGCTCGTGGACAAGCTGTCGCAAGTGTACGAGCACCCCAATGACATCGACCTGGTGGTCGGCATGATGGCCGAGACTGCACTTCCTTCATCTCTAATGGGACCAACGGCTACCTGCTTCCTTAGTGAGTATTGTAATACTTTATCACCGTATTTATTTAACAGTAGAATCAACAGTTCAGATCTGAAAAACTGAAACCAAGCAAAGGTCGTAAAAGGTATTTTGTTGAGCTGGAAAGAATCAAGGCTCCAGATTTTGGCGGCACGCAAGGTCAGGACTATCATCGTCAACTGCCTGTCTGGTGGTTGTAGTTATGGCATCGAGTATGCGGGAATGGCCTTCCGAGCTGCTATTTTAAGATTCCCAATCCATCCAAGCAAGTAACATCCCAAATACCTTTATCCCGTTCCCTTAGACCAACAAACTCTTACCCTTTTCCCGCTTGAAAAATGGTTCCGATGTTTTATATACGTGATCGAAGGTTCCGATGGACAGCAGCGTCGTAACCAATATTAGCCAAACAAACTGCAATCAACAACCCGTCTGCCAAGCATGATGAGTATGACAAAACTCCCCCACGATGGTTAGGGGAGGCCTATGACCAGCAGTGGGCTTGTGGCTGAGATGATGATGATGCCATGTGTTAATGTTTTGGGTGGAAGAAGTAATATTAGAGTCAGTCAAATTTCATTCATATTTGCTTCTACTTCTTCAATTAAACTGAAATTATTCTTTCACAGAGGAGCAATTATGGCGTACTCGTGCGGGCGACCGTTTCTTCTACACACACATGAACGAAGCCGGCAGCTTCTCCAAGCGTCAGCTGGCTGAGCTCAAGAGGGCATCTCTATCGAGGCTGCTCTGTGACAACGTAGGCTTCACTGCCGTCCAGCGGGATGCCTTCCAGCCACCTTCTGAAAGGTAAATTAGTGTTATAGTTCTGTTTACATTTTTACCTGTTACGGGATAGAGTTCAACTGCATATTTCATTCTACCGCATTGGTATGGTTTTTGTAGTAGTTTTTCTTTCTTTTAAGTACTACAGAATCAAAAAATATTATAGTTTTCTTTACCTTGTGATTTTGATAGAGCCAATGTAAGATCAAAAGCCGTGTGGTTCCCGGCAGACTAGAATAGGACCACCTCAAGTCCTCCCGTGGGTGTCGTTTAAGGCGACTTAGGAAAAAAGCTAAACAAAGCTTAAGGATATCAAAGAGATACTCCGCATGGCCAGCGTGGGGAGTGTAGGACAAATCATTTGACTATTCTGGCTAATATATGGCTCTGGTAGTACAGAGAGGTCTGTTCCTGCAGTGGAGACTAAAAAAGACCTGATGATGATGACCATGCGAATAATTCTAGTATTACTTTAATAACGATGAATAAAACATTGTTACAGCAACCCTGTGGTGTCTTGCGAAGAGATCAAGAAGGTGAACTTAGAAGCGTGGCAGGACCCCTCGAAGCAGCCCGACATCCTCACGCGCACCAACAAGTGGATCAAAAACAAAGTCGGCACCGGCAACTCCACTAAATAGACTGCGTGCTCGTCCCACGCCATTTTTAGTCGAAAAACTACGAATACGTGGAGAAAAGTCGAAGAAATGCTTGAGAATGTCTAATATCAAGAGTTGCTTGTTTAATTGAAGAAGGACATTTCGCTTTGGTGACGGATATAGTCGTCAAACAAATGTATACTATCTATTAAAGTTCGCTTACTGCGAAGTAGTTATTCGACTAAAAACGCCAGTATATCTAGTTCTAGTTAGTAGATAAGAAGTTATAGTTTCGATTGTATTGTGGTTCAGTGGTCACGGTGCAAGTTGGAATTTTGGTGAAACTTTAAGACTGATTCTTGCAATAACTACGGTTCGTATGATTTGTTGTAGTAATTTTATATATTAATATACAGTTTTCATATAGGTATATTGGTTTTACTTTATGTCTCCCAATAGTTTAACCTTTTTGTACTTATTTCAAAACTATAGTAGTAACGAGTATATTTATTAGTTTGTGATCAACTTGTACCGTGCTGCATCTTATTTTAGTCGAGTGATTCAGTATTGGTTGTTTGTAGTGTGTTTATAGTCTAGTAAAGAAACAAAGTTAATTGGTATGTAGGTCACTAACGTTGACAAAAGCCTATATAAAGAATATTTGGGCTAAGTACCTACCTTTATTTTTTACAGAATAGATGGATAAGTACGTACTTCTTATTTTTAAAGTCTGTATTTTTATTTCAGTATATTTTTTCTTTGGACAAAGAACGGTTGGTATATTGTCAGACCTTCTGTACCGATTAATTTTGTTGACCTTCAAACACAAAATATAAAATATATTATTTTGATAAACGGAGTATAGCTTGTCCGTACAAACGCAGCCTCTTCGTTCACAACATCCTAATTCACTCAGAATCATAGGGATATATATGGACAAATAGTCATGTAGTCATAAGTTGTACTGTGTAGTACAATGGCTGTGATAAATCGACGTGGAAAGACCACGTCCCTGTTCATATCGCATTAGCGATTGGTGGTCCTTCGTTCCATATGTTAAAAGATCGGGGGACTCATTATTAGCAATCGTTTTGTTAGTTTGCTTGAAGGTGGAACTCCATGGTTGGTTGTTAAGTTGAAAATGAGATATTTAAATATGTAATTAATGATTCAATGGTTTGTAGGTACTATATATACTTACTAGTATCTTAGCCCAAGTCCAGATGAATTAACTAACGCCCAAGTCAAAATCGAGACGGGCGATTTAGAATATTCTGAATCTAAGCACGCATTTGCTAGAGAACGGATTGTATCCTATGATGATTGTCACCTATGTCTCATATTGAGCGTGTCAAAATGCTCCGTCTGCATGTAGAATTTTTAAAACTCTATCGATTTTTAAAACTGTTAGTTTGTTGTCCAGTCAGGCACCTCGCTTTCATTTATTTTAGATAAGACATTTAGGACAAACACAGTTTTTTTTGCAGCCAAAATATAAACCACCACAGAACAATTAATTTCTAAAAAGTACGAGTGCAATATAACTTACTTAATGCGAGGTGCATAATCTGCTTTTCTTTCAACTACTGCAATAAAAGTAAGTGAAAAATAAAACTGAAGACAAATTACAAAAGTTAAAAATTTGTTTTTTACATTCCCAACTCTTTTCTTTATGGCCATTATTTTTTTTAGGCCATACACACGTCCCTTTGTAAACTCCATACGGAATGTAAAGAATTGAAAAGTAATAATTTTAAATTAAATACATTACAATACAATACAATACAAATTCTTTATTGCACCATTAAAAGTACACAAAATCAAAATTATACAAGAGGCGGCCTTATCGCTAACGCAATCTCTTACAGGCAACCTTGTAAATGGAAAAGAGTAAAGACTGCAAAAGAACAGGTGGCGCAGTTCGGAGAAATTATATTTAATTATCATTAAAAAAAAAACTCCAATAAATAAATAAACTACACATATAACATACCTATAGAATACTTATATATAAAATATATATCAATATGATAATACATTACCTATTACTAGTGAAAAAAATACCATTCCTTTTGTATTTACCCTTACTATGTATTATATTTTATCTCACATATCTCATTTAAGCAATCTCAAAACGTATGATCATTCATCAAAAGACATATTCATTATTCATAACATGCTCTCATTACTTTATTTTAATGATAGAACAACGAATATTTAATATATCATAACATAAGAAGCATATGTAGGCACGAATCATCAATGCCAAAGATTGTGTTGCAATTGATTTGTTTTAAATGTCACTAATGTATGATCATGCTACATAAAGAATTACTAAGTATTAACTTACTTTGTACATATTATGACAACATCCGCGTTAGATTTTTCCAATCTAGGTGTATAAAAAAGAGCTCAAATGGCACTTAACACATATTCAAACTAATTCACGCCCGAAGTTGCTTGCTATGCGTGACCACTAATAAAGAATGCATGTATGATATTTTTTTTATCACAGAGAATTTTGTAGATGAATTTATCTACAAGTGATATTTAATGTCTGCCAATTCCATTCAAACTTTTTTTATAACTTGCGTATTAACAATTAATTGCTTCATGTTTCCTTACGTATATCAAGTCGCTTTTGTACCTGTAAACTAAACAAAAACAAAAATCAATGCTATTTGAACTTCTGACATAACTTATGAAACTACTTATTTTAAATTAAAATAAACATGTTTATTGAATATTAAATATGAAAAAATTTAAATTATGTATGAAAAAATATTTATCTGTAGGTATTATTGTACTAAACACAACACAGCATTGTTAAAATTACTTTAAGAATGATACAACGCTTACATGACATTTAAATTATGAAAATCTTTAAAAATAGTATGTCACCATTATTTATTATGACATGGCATGAAAATTTTGTTTTCTGAGGGCAGGAACTGTAATTGCTATGAGGGGCTTGCATTCCGTATCAAATATCCCTCCAAAGGAAAACTTCTGGAAGGAGTTTTCAGAAGTTTGCCTTTGTTTCGGAGGGACATTCCTTTGGTGACATATTATACTAAGCCATGCCATGTTACGTTCATTAAACGAATCGCAATAAAAAATTCTAAATGTACCTTGTGCAAATAATTCGGCTTAAATCAGGGTTTTGTAGCGCTAAGTTACGTTAATTTCCTTTTATACTATACGAAATCAAATTCGAAATAAAGATTTATTATTTACTGACTCGTCGTTTTATTTGAATCATTAGTCTTTTGCGTTTACTCTTACAATTGCTTATATTTATTTATTTTTATTTATTTAACTTTTTACACAATACAGTGTAAAGGCGGACTTAAAGTCAATGGCTTTTTCCGCCAGTCAACCAAGGGTGAAGAACGAGAATTGATGGGGAAGTGCATGTTTGTTTAAGGTTTGTTTATTTTTATCTTAATGAAAGACACGTTTTATGACAATATTGTCATTCTATATATTAAAGTAAATAAAAAATGTAGTACTAGCAATTTTCCCGCGACCACGTAAATTAAATTATTCGCAGATAAATTAGCTTAGCTTTTGGTCAAAGAATTTTGAAACTAGGTCTAGTAGTTTTGGAACCTATTCAATATGAACAAACAATCAAATCTTTCCTCTTCATAACATTAAATAGAATATTGTTGTGTGTGTACGAGTATGTTTAGTATAGGAACTGAATATATCTATATGCGTATTTTCTTCCATGTTCTTTCAACAAATGCGATTGATAAATAATACGACCATTTATGTTTGATAATAAAAATAATCAAAGATAATAAAATAAAAGATTTCCAAGTTGAAATTGTACGTGGGACACGCAGAATATTCTGCGGTCCTAAAAAAAATGCACTACAAAGGTTATTATTTATCTTATAATATCTTTTCAACCGACTTTAAAAAAAGAGGAGGTTCTCAATTTGTGAGAATCTTTTTTTTATGTATGTTCCCGATTTCTCGAAGACGAAGACCGATTTAATAAATTCTTTTTTTGTTCGATAGGTATAACTTTACAGATGGTCCCATTTAATTTTTATCGAAATGTGTCAAGCGCTTTTTGCAAAAATACACAAAAAAAAATTACACGAATGCCGTTCGGTTTACACTCATTTCCATTTTATTCTTAAGCTTATTAAAACAAATTTATAGGGTTGAAGTCGGTTTTTGTTTTTTTGTTAAAAATATGTTAAATTATCAAGGAAAAGTTCATAAGATTATGAACAGTTTCATCAACACCAATTTCAAAACACATTTTCCAGTTCGCATCAGACACCTCTTTAACCGCCTTCTCAAATGCAGCATGTGCATCTTCCGGTAATATTTTTTTTCCTTGAGTTGAATTTATATTTTGGAGTATGAAAAAAGTGCACGGTGCCAAATAAGGACTTAAAAGGAAGCAGTAAGGAGGATGACCTATAAGTCTGATTAGTCTGCCGTCTAGAAGGATCCCTATTAAAAACGAGACTTTCTAACAAAGGACGCTTAGTGAGCCGGCGGATTTTGTCAGTTTCAAGCAGTAGGCTATATTCGGTCGCTTGCTGCTCACAACAGTAAAAACTTCTGGCAAACATTTGGTAGCAATTAACCATTCAGCATTGATACTAGGCAGTGATCTCGTAAGGGTACCGACACCATAGAAAAAGTCTTGCGATCAAAATTTTGACTGCACTCCTCGTTGGCTTCACTTTAGAAAGCGTTGGTGAATTTTGAAACACCCATACGGTCGACTGAGGCTTTGTTTCTGGATCATACTTATAAATCCATGATTCATCACCCGTAATGACGACTACTCCATTCTACCCGAAACTCCTTTTGAGCCTGCGTAAGATTCTGTGGTACCCAGCGTGAAACTACCTATCTTCCGTACCCGAAGTTAACATTCTTAAGTTCAGTTCAAGATATACATCTGCACAATTTAAAAAAATAGGAAAGAAGGTCAAGATTGGTTAGGTACCTACTCTAACTATTATTATAATCAAAAAGCTTTGATTTCAAGAAGCACTGATTTTTAAAAGGAATCGTTATAGCAATCTTAAATGTTATGTTACTTAACTATAAACAAAAACCGGGTTTGAACTGAAATAACGTGCTCCGATATGGCTACGGACAGCGACACAAGGGACTGTGTAATTAATCAAGAAATGTTTCAAAACTGTGCCTGTTTTCAAATTAACAATGGTGCTGTCATCCTCAACTACCATAGAAATGTATTTCAATTATTTAGGGTTACGCGTTACGCCGGGACTATTTATATCTCTTTTTCAAATGGATAGCTGCGAGCGAGTTCAATTATAATAGTTTATGTAATAATAAGTTATGTGATAATTATAGTACACTTGTACCGTGGGGTCCTTGGGTTCCAAAGAAAATTAAGATAACATATTTTTTTTGTTGCAGCTGAAATGATGAAGATGATGTTATTAGACGTCAAATCGTCTATACCTAACAATTTCTTTAAATTATCATACAGAAACAATAATTAAAATAATTACCCCTTATTTTTACGGATCTTCTAAAATCCAACTTCAAATATATATTCATACAAAAAAATATTATCTACTTACTTAAGATTTAGTTTTATATATAGCTACTTATTTGTTTTTAGCGGTTTTAATATATAATATAATATCTAGATTATGTATATATAGATAATGTAACATTTCAAAATCCCGTACCTACTTTATCTTATTATACAGTGAATATTCCAATTAATCGTTTGGCACACTAAGTCTCCCTAACAATACAATTGTTCAGGGTATGTCCTTAATGACTTTTCAAGTCGGTCTGGTATGGAGCTAATTTAATCTTGTCTCCCGGATGTCCCCGGTGGACGGCTGCTGTGTCATTGCCAAAATTGGATTGGGTAACAAATGGCCTATGCGACCTACTTATGAATAGAGGTAGGTAACATTCACAATGCTGTATGCTATCCCTACCTTGAGGAATGTGTGCACCTCTTGTATAGACTGTCGTCCCATTTATTTTCGCGATTTTACGATGTAGATATGTATGTTAGTATTTGGGGGACTATTATAAATGGATAGAGACTTCATAAGTGAACTTAAATATTCAATTTATTACGTTCGGATAAGAAGCGTAATAAATAAGCAATGGCAGATTGAAATTTCTAATTTTGTTAAAAATGTCTTCATGTTTAAAAGTGTCAAAATTCTTTATTAGCACGATCGGCAGTATTACTTAGACCACAGATTTAAAGCCATTTCTGTCACGGTTTCAGGAACGTTGGCCCAACCTTGGTCACGGCTATCAGTAATTTGTTGTTTATTTTCGCTAATAAAGTGCGCATATGTACCTATATACATGTATAAAAGTCGCCAAACACTCTTTTACATTAAACACGCCGTTTTAGGCGGTAATCAATAGTTCTCTAAATGACTGCTGATTATCACATGACTCCAAAAATACTTCAGGTTATTTACTAAGGTTTATATGACTTACATACTTGAATTTCATTCTATTTGTAAAGTATTAGGAATAAAACTATTGGCGTCGCTAGTGTGCCTAGTGTGGGCCCTTAAGCATAATGTACAGTTTAGTGTAAAATTTTGTGCCCGGGTTCATATTGTGCCTACAATTTAAAATGACAAGTAGGTAGTTATTCTAAGCTAATTAATACCTGTACAGTATTAAACAGTAATATTTAAATTGAACAAGAAAATGAAAGGTAAACATCCCTCGAATCTCGTTTTACCTCACTAATTATGGGAGTCATTATGTTATTCTCTGCTAGCAAGTTTCTGTAAGGTAATTCTGTTACAGTTTTTTTATAAGTACCATTCGTATAAGAGAGTATTTGCTCATCACGATATGTGAGTGAAATACAATCACACTATTAAAAAAGATTAATATAAATGAATTCACTCGGCTCTTCTCTACTTGAAGAATCGGAAAGCCGATATTGAGCCATCAATGCCAGTTAGGCGATGGGTCCTCGTGGTGTGGGCATCTAAATCTATCTTTTAGACCGCGCATTCTTCAACTAAAACCTGAATACTGCCTCCACAGTAATTTTCTTCGAGATGAAAGGTAGCCTTCTCCGCACTTCAAACAACGTGTATGCAAAAGTTCATGTTGATCGGTTCAGTTGATACGGCGTGAAAGCGTTACAAACAAACTCACATTCACATTTAATACATTAGTTGGGATTGGGATTAGTCAATTTAATAAATACTTTTAGTGAAACATTTATTTTCATGGAACGTACATCAAAACAAATTGCAAAAATATTTTAAAAAATCATTTTCAATGTACGTAACATCATCAGCAGGTCTTTGCTTGTCTCCTCTGCAGGAGCATGCATGACCCTCTCTGTACTACCAGAGCCATATATACTTATTAGACAGGGCAGTCAGAGGATTTGGCCTACACTCTCCACGCTGGGCAGACGGGTTGGAGAGGTCTCTTCGATGTTTATAGCTTTGTTTAGCTTGTGTTTCCTTAGTCGACTTCTACGACTTCCACGGGGAGACTTGGAGTGGTCTATTCGACTCTGCCGGGAACCACACGGCGAGTACATAATACATCGTGTAAATTTACCCTCGACATTCCCTTAAAGGGGTGACTCAGCTCGTCATATGAACAACTTTTCCTATGGTATCAATGCTGGGAACTAAAAAAATTTACATTTTCATAGAAAAATAAAGTGTTCAATTCGGAACTTGCACACTATTTTTTTCATTGTCCTATGAAAAGAGCTATCAAAAATAGAAATAACAGTGAAAAAATAATCTTGATAACCCAAAAACTCTCTGGGATCGTCTCGGCCTAAACGTCCCTAAGAAAAAAGTGACGTCACTCCTTTAGGAATTTGTATGCGTGCTGTGAGGACTTTGTTTGTCAACTATGTTAAATATTGTGTTTAGGGAAACGGCTTCATAACAAAAATTGCTATAAATTTAAAGAGCTATTTCATAGTAATATATGATTTTTGAAATTTTCTTATTTTTGAAACGGACTTTTCTAACCAATCTTAACAAAAGTTAATGTATGGATATCGGACTGAAAGTGTCCTTTCCAGCTTGCTTATATAATCAGAAATAGTTTTCAAAATGTACTCTTCATGCAAGTTACCCATTGTCTTTTAGGCAATGTCGGCCAATTTAGGTACACGCTGTAAAGACTAGGTCAGTTTCTATGTAAATTTATGTTTTTTATTTAGTCTGTTATAAGAAACAAAGTTTGTGGTGTGTGCTACGGTGTGTGTTAGCCGTGTGGTTCCCGGCTGAGTAGAATAGCATCATTCCAAGTCTTTCCGTGGATGTCGTAATAGGTGACTAAGGAATCACTAGCTAAACAAAGCTTAAAATCCTCTTCAATCCGTCTGGCCAGCGTGGAGAGTGTAGGTCGACTGCTCTGGTTAATATATGGCTCTAGTACCTAGTACAGAGAGGGTCGTGCTCCTGAGATAAAAAAAGACCTGATGATGATGAAGAAGAAAAAAATACATGTCTTTAGAAATATTGCACGGCGCGAATGCGAGTCACACTTGGCCAGTTTTATTCTGTAGCTTGCGATCACTAAAAAGTTATATTCGTACAATGAGATTTTCGCTCCATCGAGTTTCTATTTGGCTGAACTCCGGGTTATTACAGGGCTTCGAATGAGTTTTAAAGGAACAAATAGATGCTTATGAACTCAAAAACAATCCTATTGTTAGTGCTGATTGTATGGAAATTAATTAACCTCAAATGTATTCAGTTATTTCGACTCCTTTCTTGTTTTTATAATGATAATATTAAATAGTAATGCCTATTTGACAGCTTGTGTAGCACAATACTCTGTTAATTGAGAAGCTGTTTAAAAGGGTATCCTAGCAGTATGTTTTCCCTACAAATGTATTTCACTATTTTCTCGCTGAAAACTGCTTCTAGAGGCACAATTCTTTTTTCATTAAATCTATTACTAAAATAGGTATGTTTCTATGTTTTACTTTTTTCTAAAAAACCATTAAAAAGAAAAAAAAAGTGATAAACGGTTTTTAGAAAAAAATAAAAAATAGTGGCATACCTATATAAGTACTAGATTTTATGAAAATAGAATTGTGCCTCTAGAAGCAATTTTCAGCGAGAAATTAGAGTAATACATTTGAATGGAAACCATACTGAAAAAATACTGCTAGGATACGCACGAAATTCATTAATTTATGAGATACCGTTTCCCATGACCTTGTCCGCTTGGGTTTTGGTTTTATCAGTTTATTACTTTCGGTCCTTTAGTTTCAGTCTTTATTCAAATTTAAAAGTAGCCTACTTCCTTTGTCAGGCCCTAGACTATCTGTGTACAAAATTTCATTAAAATCGGTTCCATAGTTTTAGCGTGACAGTAAGACAGACAAAGTTACTTTCTTTTATAATATTAGAGTATGGATTTAGCTTATATTTATGAAAGGAAGAAATAATCTTCGATTACGCTGGAAAATCGGATAAAGTTATGGTAACAGTCTTCAAAAATCTATACTATTCTGACCTGACTAATAATTGCGAAGAAATTGAGTTTGCCTCCTTTTCTTTGGTACGGTTTCAACCAATGATCATAAATTGTTGCATTCACACTTTCCGGATTCTGGACAAAGACTTAGAGTATCCTTCCTGGAAAAGTATCTAGGTTCCCGAGGGATCGACTTTAACGTGGCATAGCCGCGAAAATAATCTTTGTACCTAAATAGACATGAGAATATTTATTAAAAAAAATATAATTTCATAATAAAAACATTCATAAATAAATGACACAAAAATATGTTGTAAATCTTGTAAGGAATCTTCGAATGGCGAATGTTACATGGAGGCTTTGATACTGGTATCAATATCGATAGAATCCAATTTCTAAGGAAATAATAACTGCCATTAATATATCCTCTTTCCGGATGTTGCGCCTTTGATTCGCAGCGTATTTGTGATGAGATATAAATAAACCTTCACTTATTGGAGGATAATTCTACACATCGATTTTACCTACTAACCACATTAAAGGCCGCGATTATAGGCGAAAAAGTTATTAAAATACGAGTAGTGATGGCTTGCTAGCCCTTTCCCTCGACCGGATTTTCTGTGGGGTGATCTGCTCGTAAAGAGATGCAACTGGTAATTTAATTATACCGACTACCGATTTACCTTTGGAAATATAAGATAAGAGCAATTTTCCTGCAACTTAATCCGCGTAAATTATAGCCTGTATCACCCGCAGATAGGTCAATTACTTTCTAGGCCTATTCAATGCAAACAAGAAACTAACGATGAAATCTTATCACTTTATAATATTAGTATAGAAAATTTATATAAATTCTTTTTTAGTCTTTACTCACTTACATCATGAGAGGAACCCCTGTAGCAAATTCCAAGTTTCTAGGTAGTAGTTTCGGCTGTGCGTTGATATATAAGTCAATGAGTCAGCCAGCTTTGCCAAATTGATGTTTGACTACTTTTATGGGTGCGCACTTCAATGGTGAACAAATTTTTATTTTATTTTATTGTCTATAATTACACAAAACAGCAAGTTAGGTGGGTACATGAATAAAAGCTATAGGTACATTTGTTATAATAAAATTAACCTAACCGACCAAAAAATATGCGTACATAACTTGCATAAATTAGCTCAAATTAAGTTCACGTTTAAGTAAAAGTGTAAATTAGACGGATACAATACAATTGTGCATTACAACGAAACAAAATACAGTTGTTTAAAATATATATCCCATTACGTCCGAGTAGAAAGAATAAAGGAGTTAAAAGTACTCGAAAAGTGCGAAATCTGCTAGAAAATTATGTGAAAATCGGATGATGATGATGTGATGTAATCATCCGATTGTTCGTCCCGGTTGCGTCCACCAGCTGTGATGCGTCGGACCCCTGGGTTCGCTATGATGAAGCATTCATTCAACCCTTCTTGTGCTGGTAGCTCCAGAGCTGCAGACAAATATCTGTGAAAGAAGTACAAGTATTTGCTTGCGCCGGGAAAGAGACCCGTGGCCGTCATGTCGCAAGCTAGCCTATTAAGCACTAAGCCACGGGGACGTTTTTTTTAAGCACGATCAGCAGTGGAATTAAATTATTTGCATAATATCCACATATTTTACCAAACTGTAGCATGCAGGCAGATGTGCTTACATAAAAATAGTTTCCTATTTGTGTTGTGATACACACCACACCACAAACCACTACACAAACTATGACATATTTTTATAACAATTTGACTATACATTGTTTGTGTTAATTTACAAATAATTGAACTTTTTCAGATTCGTCAAATTAAGTATGCCATCAATTTACTTATCTAATAAGAAATTCATATATGTTATGTACAAAATATTTAATCTGAAGTACTAGCCCATTTGGTAACAGCTGGCTGCCACATATAAAAAAATTATATGTGGCATTTTAGAATGTTATTAATGAATGTGCGCAATTTAGGATGTTATTAATGAATGCATGAGATTCTAAAATATATAATTGATTATTTACAACTTTAGTGATTTTGTATGCCTTTGGGCGGGACATAGTAGACCCTGTATTTTTCATAACATCTCTTGTACCTATGTTCACAAAATAAATAAATTGAATTGAATTGAATAAATCTTCATGTCTATTTGAGCTGTAACTAGCTTTAATGAGCTTTTGTATCAGAAGAAAAAAGAAAACGATCTGCGCCACGCAAGCTGCTAACAAGCTAAACTCCGGCACGTACTCGTAACTAAGAAATATCTAAAATCCCTAATACCTAATAGCATACCGTCTAATCAAATCAGTGTAATACGCACTCATTCCAATTGTCTTACGCAAGAATTGTTTGAGGCGTTCTTGGTCAGCACGCGAACCACTCAAGGGTAGCGATTGTATGGCGCTACACAAAGCGTTGGCCATCGTCATAACCATTACTTGAAAATAAAGAGAGTCACAGAGACATAACTTGAGAGCCAAACTTGAATACGCGTAGCGATCAAAATTAATAGGCTTCTTTTTAATCGAAATGTTGGACGTTACCTGCCACTTGGATACCACCAGTACTTCAAAGTTTGGAAAACCTTGATGGTTTGAAGGTAACAAAAAAATAAAGAATTTTGTCACATCACAATCAAATCAAATTTTCATTCTGCCATAACTCATATGCTTCCTATTCGGATGTAAGAAATTGGATATTATGTTCCATTATGAAGTGCCTATCATCATCATCATCATCATCATCATCATCATCAGGTCTTTCTAGTCTCCACTGCAGGAGCACGACCCTCTCCGCACTACCAGAGCCATATACTAAAGAAAGAAGTGCCTATAATTGTATAAAATTCTGAAACACTATCTTATACATCAGATATCACGTTGGGACGACGACGGCCTAGCGGCAGCGTCGAGGGCAGCAAAGTGCAAGGCGGCTTTAAAGAAAGAAAACCCATCATGTTGCCACCCCTAACACTCGCCCTGATAATGGTCTTGGTAACATACAGAAACGGGTAAATAAACGTTAAAAGAACTGTTCTTCATGACGCAGCACAGCGTTGAACACCCACCCAAGACAACCTGACATGCAGATCGCACGAAGACGGCGGACGTGGGCCGTTTCTATCCGGTCGTAGTGGAAATCCTTAGGGGAGGCCTATGTCAAGCAATACTTCTTGCGGTTGAGATACCTAATGATGATAAAAACTGTGATTCTATAATAAACCGACGGGTTATTCCAAAAAATAGCGGGGAAACGCAGAATAAGAAGAAATCAACGATGGCAAATGTGGTTTAGTGATTAGATAACCAAACTAGGATTATACCTCTATGAACAATTCGCTTCAACGAAAGGACTTTTTGTTGGTTACGTTTTTATTAAACCATATATGATTATGGTGAATTAAAAGTCGAAAAACATTTGCGTATGTTGATGTAACTACTCCTATGTGTATAATTTAAAGAAGAAAACACAACTACTTAGAACAAATAACACAAAATAATAAATTGTATATTTTTTATTTTAGCTGTGTTTGGAATTGTTGCGTGTGATGGTTTGAGATTTAGCTTCTGTAACTATTTTTAATTTGTCCCATTACCTGGCCTGGGAGGCTTACGTTCATATTCGCACAAAACAATTAAATTATTAAAAC
The DNA here is from genome assembly GCA_963082605.1 of Rhodophaea formosa. Lineage (NCBI taxonomy): Eukaryota > Metazoa > Arthropoda > Insecta > Lepidoptera > Pyralidae > Rhodophaea > Rhodophaea formosa. The sequence continues at coordinate 9,938,863 of OY720211.1, read as the reverse complement.
TCTGGGTGATCGTGTTATGTCGAAATGCCGATACCATACAACGACCATGGTTATATGTTGGTTTTTACAGATCTATTATGATTGTATGTCTCTCGATTCCCATTTATTGTTTAGTCGTTCGTTTTCATATAAGTAGCCCGCACTAGAGTCAGATTTTTTAATCTTTCTTAAGAAAAGTTCATTTACACAAAAGCTACTTGCAAATTGCACGTCCCGCAGACTATCATGTGTATATCTGTGCAGAAAAATAAAATAAGGTAATTTACCAACACCTTTTCGACTGAATAAAATTTTGAGAGATAAAGCGGAAGAAAATTCTTTAGTCTTTAGGGTTCCGTTCAAGCGAGTGACTAAACGGAATACTTGCGTCACACAGTCAATTACTCCAAACCTTTACTTGACCGATTAAGTTGAAATTTGGAAGATACACTTTACGATCAGTTTTATGTGACTCAAACATGTTAAAGTAGCGATGTTTGGGACACATAAATCTAATGCGTAAATAAATACATTATCAGTCAAAAGGCTTTTGGGAGTCGCGCTCGATTAAAGAAAAAAAAATAGAACATTATGATACAAGTGTGTTATATTAATCATTATAATCGAGGTTCGTTTGCTCTACGAGCCCAGTGAGGTATGAAACGAGATTATGGTTATTATTAATGCACAAAAGTGATATAAGAAGTTGCTTTTTTTAACACACCTGTACCAAAGACAATATAATACTAACCTGTACGAAAAATAATAGGGACATAAAAAAATAATAAAAATATGATGATACGGAACGCTTAGTGTATGTGTGAATCTGACTCCCGCTTGGCCAGTTTTAGTTTTAGTAATTTACTATTACCAATAAAATTTCTTCACATTTCAGTATTAGGTGGTGACCGCAAGTGGCATGAAAATATCTCGAGTTCCTCCGTGCTTCGGAAGGCACGTTAAGCTGTTGGTCCCGGCTGTCATCATTGATGGCTATGTCAGATGCTTTGAGGCAGCTTGAAAAATCTGACACCAGTGTTGGCCACTTACACACACAAAAAAGTATAAAGATGTAGGCGCAAGATTAATATTTATCTTATCAAGTTTAAATTGAAAATGCTGGCCACCTGAGATTCAAAGTTTTATTTTTTTAAGAGTAACTTCAAAATTGTAAATACTATTGTTACGATGTTCTTTACTTTGTATTTTAATTTACCTTACACAGTGGAGTTCAACAATATTTGGAAGTCTTTTAAAGTCGATGCAAACATCATTTGTCACGGAGCCTAAAGATTAGACCTCAAACTTCTTTTCAAGTCCAAAGTTTCGCAGTTTTGCAAATTGAATTGAATTCTGTATCAATAATAAATTTGAACAAGCTTAAACTAACATAACTTTTTATTTATTTTACATAATCATTATATGCGCGTTTCCAAAGTAAAATTAACAAGATTCTATGAGTGACCGAATAGTCTCCACAAACAGATCAGCCTGATACATACAAAGTGTAAATTTACCCACGATATACATTTCGATACATAATTATTTTTAACAAAAAAGTTAAGGGGGAACAGTAGGCACAGTAGCGACGCCAATCATTTTATTCCTAATACTTTACAAATAGAAAGAAATTCAAGAATATAAACAATACAAGCCTTAGTAAATAACTTGAAGTATTTTTGGAATCATGTTTTGATATTATGAGAATCAGTCATTGAGAGAAAAAGTGATAACCGCCAAAAACGGCCGTTTTTGGTGGTAATCAGATTCTCATAATTCTCACTGATTCCGATAGTAATAAACATGATTCAAAAAATACTTCAGGTTATTTACTAAGGCTTGTATTGTTTATATTCTTGAATTCCTTTCTATTTGTAAAGTATTAGGAATAAAATGATTGGCGTCGCTACTGTGCCTACTGTTCCCCCTTAAACCGACTTCAACCCTATACGTAAATAGGTGTGGTAGTTCAATCAAAATAGAGGAACAACGTCGTAATCAACTTGTCTTAATTCGCGAAAGAATTAAACAGAAATAAAATTAAACCATATACTTGGGTATTTGTTTATTTTTTCAAAAAGTGCGATACGTAAAAAAAATGCTAAAATACATTGCGACAAAAATTTTATGCGACCACCTACTTACCAATCGAACAAAAAAATAATCACTAAAATCGATCCATAACTGACTGAGTAATCGCGTAACATACATACAGATGAATTGAGAACCTCCTCCTTTATTTGAAGTCGTTTAAAAAGTGATCAGCCGCCCGCGAAATTTTGTATGGAAAAGTAAAAAAAAAAACAATCGCGTAAATATTAGAAATCGTTATGATCATGTTATTCTAAAATGGTTACTGGTAAAATTTTTGCGTTCAAATAAGTAGCTAGCATTATATACCAGGAATTGCCATCAAGGTCACTTGAACTAAAACTATAACAAGTTTGTTGGCTTTTGATGTTCATTACGTTGAATCAATGTCTTTACCTTATTTCTCCTAAACATGATCCAAATAAGATCCGGTTTGTTATATCGCCTAAAAACCGTATCACAGCTTACCTATATCAGTAACGTTTGGCCGTTGTAAGTAAGATAATTGAGGAAAGAATTATAATTTATTTAGTACTTAATTTATTCGGAACTTTAAATATTAAAATGGCTGTGGCAAAAACACAATATTAGATAATGTTAGAAAATGTACCAAAAAGGGTAAACTTCTTAGGTATAAGATATTTTCCCATTCCCCCGGACGGCTTCTACAGTTTGCGCGGGAAAGACAAGATATTATCGTGCAACTCGAGTGAGAGAACAGTGAGTTATAGTACGGTTTGATATAATAGATTGTATCTGAGGCTTACTATAACTGAATCACATGACTCCCGAAACGAGTTTTTGACACACTAGAGGCCTTAGTAAGTAGGTGCACGTGACCCAACACACCCACTGCACATGCGCTTATGTGTAATGAAATATATCATGTGATCGTAGCTAATGAGATAAATAAGAGTAGAATTATGCCAAGTACTTATTGTGAAAGTATCTAAGATGACAGGTCGTTAATTAATATCTAGATTTGTGAGAAGGACGAGCAAACCTCTTTGCTGAAGTTTAAAATTACTACGGTGTACATAAAAATTGTCAATCACGCAAAAGCCGTAATGGATGTCGAAGTAATTGACCATCAAGACGTTGAACAGCGTCAACCGTAGTTTTCAAAAGTAAGCAAATATACCTGCTTTAAAGAAGTTTACCAATCATCGTTCAATGACCATAACGGCGTTGATAATAAAGTAACCATGTCATTACTGAAAATATAATGATACTTATCTATTTACCCGCTAGTTTCCTTGTCTATTTGTTTGTTCAACTGGAGTAATAAGCGAGAACAACGAAAAAATCTATTACGATGGAACTAATCATGGTTCTTCGCGTAGTCGAAGTATTTATTTTGACGAGCTCCGTGGCGCAGCGGTCAACACGCCTGCCTGCGGCACGGATGGTCCCGGGTTCGATCCCCGGTCAGGTCAAGATAGAAAATGATCTTTTTCAGATTGACCTGGGTTGTGGATGTTTATCTATATAAGTATCTATTATAAAATATACTTAGTATCGTTGAGTTAGTGTCCCATAACACAAGTCTCGAACTTACTTTGGGGCTAGCTCAGTCTGTGTGATTTGTCCGTATATATTTATTTATTTCTTTCTTTCTAGGGTTGCGTTACTAGGTCCGATTGCATTAAAATCAGGTGGAAGGTAAAAATATTCATTTTAAATTAAAGTTTATTTTATTACTTTTCGCAAATTAGTGTTTAATATCTCGAGCTCCTTTGTGCTTCTGACTGCGCCCGGGGTTGCTTAACATGCGAAAGCGCTAATAATGCTCACGCCCACTAGGCCATAGGGCTCCTCATCAAACAAGTGATTAATAGTAAGAATCTAAATAGATTAACTAGGACATTTCACATCCCGATCAGGTGAAACTTGCGACGCGTCCTAAGACCCTGAAAATTAGGAACTCGTGCAAATCGTGACACCTGTCAACACTGCACTGAAGAGGGTATCCCTAGAATAGTGACGACAAAAAGCGAGAAAGATGTATATGAATTCGAACGAGTCTCAATTAATTTAATTTTAGTTTATTTTAATACTGTCCGTGTAACAAAAAATAACAAGGAAAGAAAAGATAAAATTACTGTTAATACATTTAGTCTTATCGTGCATTTATCTTTTTTTCCGTATAGTTTAGATGCAGATTAAGTTGGTTTTATTTATTTAATTAAAGGCTTAATTACTTTAATTCTCATAGTGCATACATATTTTATTCCGTCTGGTTCAGAAAGGAGCTGATACTGTCCTAAGCTTACAGAAGTAGTACCAGAACCAGAAAGAAGTAAGTAGTTCTACTATACTACTGCAGTAGAACTACTTACTGCAGTAGTATTTTAAACTATTGCAGAACTACTCATTACTGCTATACTGGTAGTAGCTCAATGGTCTAAGTAAGGCGCACGACCTATAAATGGAGGTTCCGGGTTCAAACGCCACCCAGCCTGCCTCAGACTTGTAATTTTGGAGACCGCGTTTTACCAAAATACGGTAATTTTCATCGACCAACATCGTGAGGCAATCTGCACGCTAATAATGTTCACTAGTGTGTGAAGGAAATGGCAATGACAAACCACTCCATTATTTCCTGCGAAACAAAATTATTGTGCGCGTTTCTTTCCACAGAACAAGGACCTAGATGTCGACAAACAAAGGCTCTTAAATACTAGAGTGGTTCAAAAAATACTAAGTTTTTTTAATTGTTTTTGTACGACTTCCGTGGCGCAGCGGTTAACACGCCAACCTGCAACACAAGTCATCATCATCAGGTCCTTTTCAGGCTCCACTGCAGGAACACGATCCTCTCTGTACTACCAGAGCGATAGGTATATTAGCCTGAGCAGTCAGAGGATTTTGCCTACACTCTCCGCGCTGGCCAGACGGGTTAGATAGGTAACTTTGATGTTTATAAGCTTTGTTTAGCTCGTGTTTCCTCAGTTGCCTTCTACAACATCTACGGGAAGATTTGGAGTGGTCCTATTCGACTCTGCCGGGAACCACACGGCTTGCGACACAAGTGAAAACGATCTTTTTCAAATTGGCCTGTTTATCTATATATTATAAAATATAGCATCGTTGCGTTAGTATCCCACGGCACAAGTTCACAACGTACTGTGGGGCTAGTTAACACTCTCGTAGCTCAATTTGTGTTATTTGTCCCTATACATCCTTATTTTAAATTCAACACACAGATTTTAAGGGGCTGACTCAGCCCATCAACATGAACTACTTTGATATGAGACAAATGCTGGGAACTCGAAAAAAAATTTACATACCCATACAAAACTGTCCAGCTGATCGGATCAAATATATGAAAAAGGTAAAAATAATATGAATTTTCAGGATTGGTCCCATAACAAAAGCTGGTTATGTCGATGGGCTGAGTCACCTCTTAAAGTTAGTGTACTGAATTTAAAGTAAGGGTGTACGAGTATAAAGGGTTTTTCAATAGGGACGCTCGAACTTGGACTGCGTAACAGCAATCTTGTAAATGCGATAGCTGTTTTATTTAATACATATTTAATCATGACCATGCACATGTAACACTACATGCTTAAAGATTAATAAAATTTATCTTTGTTGAGGCTGAATTTTTGGTCACTCTTCCAGTTTTGGTAGAGTGGCTTTGTCAATATAAGTAAACAAATTTTCTGGATTTTAAGATAGATTCACCGAGAGTAGTTATACCTTTACAATCTAAAAAAGTCGCTGTTATGTGTGGATTTTGAACTGGCGGTCTTAACTACAAAGATGTCATGCAAAATTGGTCCACCAGAATACATCACCTACAACTATAATTTGAATAATATTTTATCAATTGACCTTTGAAATAAAATAAAAAATGCGGCAGTATCAATTTAACAGGTTGTTTTATATAGTTTCGAAGTTCGAGCACCCTTAATGAACAACCCTATATGTATTTATTATTTTATTTTTGGTCTATCGTTTGATATAAATAATTTTTAATTACTTAGTTTAAAAAACTAAAAAACACGCTTTTAGCACGCTAGTCATGTATTGTCATCAGAACACACAGCGTGTGCAAAATTTCATCCTAATCGAAGACCAGGAAGTGGATCAAATTAAGATTCCAAGATTTTCTTACATACAAGTGAAGCTAATAAAAGCGTGTTAAAAAGTAAGCTCGTGTCTGTAGCGTAAAAGTGAAAATCTGTCTCAATTTGTGAATAATTTCAGATTAAAGAAAAGAACTGTATCTGCTTACAAAAGACGAAACTATGAAATATGAGGAAACCCTAAAGTTACGAAATTATTACGAGAAAGTAGCGATGTGGGTGGAATGAGGTGTGAAGTTTAGCCCGTTATAAATGTAGCTGCTTAAATATTCATGTTGGAGTCACATTTCAGAATGACTTTTATTCAAGATAAATAATATCACACCCAGTAAAACCGCAATACTTTTCAATTTACATAAATACTTAGGTCCTTCATAAATGAAATTGCAAAGTACCTACCTATTAATTCTGTAGATCATAATCGTAACCATTTAAAAGGTAACTTTAAATTAACTCATCCACCACAACATATTGGAAATCGTCAGGGACGCCTATATCCAGCAGTGGACTTCCTGCAACTGGGGGCTGTGGGAAATTGCTAATATTATAATCGTTAGTACCTAACGTGATCAGAAATGCCATTTTAACGGCAAAGTCCCGATTCCCGATGAACAGTTTCAATATCCCGTGTGAAGTTTAGGAATTGTCAAAATAGGAATTCCCTGTTCGCGAAACCATCAAAGATTTTTTTATGTCTGGGAATTTCTTTGAAAAGGTACAAGAACTTATACGATTATAAGCTTTCGCGGTCACAATCGTTGATACACAGAATTGTATGAATATGGAGATGGCAGCTGCGAAATATCAGACATATATTATCAAAAATAATAGCTGAACGTTTGCTGCAAGATTTTTCTGTGATAACTAAAAATATTATTAGCTATTAGCTACATCTGTTGTCTTGTCCATCATACCCACAAGTTCACAATATTAATATTCATAAAAATATTTATATACTCGTACGTACTATAAATATTTTCTATACAGCAGACTTGTATTAATATTCATAACGAAAATTAGGTGTAGGCTGAACTTGGCTGGACACGAAGGGTGTCGAATCAACACGTCTAAAAAATGTGAAGTGTACCTATTTGTTACAGGCTGACACTGTGACTCTGACTTTTATAGCTTTCTTACATAGCTTTATGAACACCATTAGGTGAATGCGGGTGGAACAGTTGTTAGGCCATTCCATGTTTTAAGAAAATATTGATATTTTATCCTTTAACGGAACATTTTGCGTGAGAAGAAAATAACCAAAATAATGCTCTGATTTGACGTATAAATATGTACCTAGTTCATGATGATTAATTACCATATTAATAAACTTGCCTTCCGACAATATTGTTCACACATCAATCAACGTGGTTATAGAATAAGGTCAAGACTAAATACTTATTTTAAGTAGTTGGTTAAAGCAAAAATAATCTTCCTTCAATTTTAAAACCAGGATATCGTTTAACGTGTATTTTAACCAAAAAAAAATATTTCATGAAGTGGACTTCTTGCGGGTGAATGACGATGATGACTTTTTGAAATACCCCGACTGACTAAAATAATAGATGACAATTTGCTGATATGGCCCCATCATAAGAGAAATCTGTTGTATATTTTTAAATTATGAACTGTAATCATACTTTAATAATTACTGTTATGCTTTTCGGAAAAGATAACCAGTGAAAAGATAATTTCTCAGAATAATTTTCATGTTTTTTCATTTCATCACAAATTGGGTTGGAGGTTTTTCTCCAAACTTTTCTCAACACTTGTTAATTATATTGATAAAGGATTTATACAATTAGTCAAGGTAGTAATATAGAGAAATAAAATAGACATTGATGCAAACAAATTCTCTTTGTTCAAAATAATGTTCTATTGTTAGATTATATATTCATATAAATAAATGCATGCATATTTATTTTGACACCGAAGCTAGCAGTCGTGAAATTTCTTTGGATGATGTTACTTTGTACGCGCACTGGATAAAAGCTTTGAAAGTCCCAAGTTTGAAAAGAACACAATGTACAAGTTTGACGTGGGTTGGACACAATTTTTCAGACCATAAATATTGCTCCGATGAATCCTTTTATGCAGGCCGGTGCTGCAGAATGAAGTTTTCAAAGAATGTTTGGAGCAAAAATGAAATCCAAACAAAAACTGTTTATCTTAATACTTACTAGCATATATTTCAAATTTTGCGGTTACAATTATTTGTACGTAGTGTGAGATTAATACGGACCTACTTTGGTGATTTTTTCTACTTTCTGTAATTTAAAAGTTTACCGACTAAATGTGACTAAATGCACCTTTGTATTGGTATATGTATATTGATTTTGCATTTAAACTATCATAAGATCTCGTGTACACGCTTCAAAGAATTCGAGATTAATAATGAAAAGGTTAAAAATATATCAATCACCAAAAAATGACACTAAAGTAGAGTTCAGCAGTCTTCAATATCTTAAACTTTCGCTATAAACTGTATTAGTTATTTAGTTCATATATTTAAGATTCGACCTTACTTCTTATAAAATAAACCGTCGAATAGGTATTAAATTTATATTGTGTTAATGCTACATCAAACAGCGGCAGGTAATTGTTTAGAGTACTAAGATACCTAAAGTAAATTTTCAAGGCGGGCTGTAAAAACATGTCCTGAATATAAATTAGCATTTTCCTATGTTGACCTGATTTTAGAAGTCTGTGATTGTTTGACTGAATACTTTAAATTAATGGAATAAATTTATTAGCAACTTGTTCAAGTTCCCATTTGCTTGTAAGTGCTAGTAATAGAATTTGAAAGATAAGGTACAGAAAATAACAATAAAAGTAAAAGCTGATCGAGATGCAAAAGGTCCCGTTTAGTAATTTTAAATGTCCGGGTTTGGTCAAAAATTGGTTTAATTTGACTGGGGTGTAATACATAAGTATAGCTGGCTCGCGATAGCAAGGGACAGAACGGAATGGCGCAGACAAAGGGAGGCTTATGTATAGCAGTGGACCACGAAAAGCTGACTATGATGATGATGATAATACTTTAGAACGATAAATGAGGAAAGTTTAATTTATTGATACCCCTCTTTTTATTCTTTTACTACTAAAATAGATCAAATTGAAAGAAAAACGAGTTAGGCAATTCAGTAGAATGGTATTAAATTTCTTGTAGTATTTTTGGTGTATCATTTCATCAATATCATCACTTCAAATTAAGAGAACTACTCGATAATGAGTATAGTTCACTTAATTTACCAAATATAAAATAGTGAAAGTAATACTAAAATACTACAAGTAATTTACTACCGAAGTACTAAAGTAGATTATTTCAATTTGATCTGATTTAGGAGGGCATGAATAAAATGACGGGTGGCCGTAGATTCTCTTAACCTGTACCTATTCCCATATACGTGAGTAACAGCAAACACTATGATGTCTCATGCATGTCACGAGGATATTAATGTGTTTTTTCCGCAAAACGTATTTTATATTTTAGACCTTGGAAAAAGCTGTTTTAATTGTACGAATATGTTAGCTGTTATATTATTTTACTCTTACGCAGTTGATAATAGTATATCTTAATTGTAACGGCTTTGAACGTTTGTAGCATTATTTTCACAAACACTGAAATCGAATGGTCGACAGAAGGGATCACTGTTACCAGGTGTGCTCTAGATACGCGATATTCCAGTAGGTACTTTAGCTTACTGGAAACCCCGGCTTGAGGCACATTTGAGATTAGATTCAAAGACAGCGGTTGATCCGTCTAGGTACGTATTTGTGTACCTTTTTGCCGTACCTATCAAAATTCTAGATATAACAGTATATTCGACCCCCCACTGATACCACTATAATTTTAATGTAATTGTAGGCGTTTCGCCCAAGTAGAAAGTCTAATTTAACATGGTTCATTATTTTTGAAATAAATAGAATAGTTAATTGTTTAGGTATTAAAGAAATCTGAAGAAAACACATTCAACTTAAAATATCGCTGGAGCGTCCACTGTAAAAAATACGAATTTGGATTTTAAACTGATACAGGTTTCTTTATGCTAGCTACGTTTTTATTTCTGTACATTACATCAATATTTTGGTGGTACTACAATCCAGCTTATTTAAAAAAATCTGAGCACTTATTCTGAGGAGATAAAGCCGTAAAAAAAAACAATCTTGTTAAACGGTAGCCTTTTTTCATTCTTTTTGACTTTATGCTTTAGTACATGTATAAGTACTAAAGCATAAAGTCGGCTCTAAGGCTTAACTACTCTACTATGCTAAAATGTAGGCATTTGAGGTAAGTATATGATTTGCTTATGTTTAACCTTGCGTTTCTGCAAAACTTTTCATCGTATTGTAACACAGATTACCCCCAATTAAACATACATAAGAAAAATACTTGTAGCAGTCTTATAAAATTGTATGGCATTCCATTGGCTGTTACTAAATACTGGAGGGATAAAATATAGGATTCTTTTAGACTTTTTGAGCCACCGACACGATAAGAAGAAGACTATATAGCTAGCTCCAAGTGAGCTTGCGCTACTTCACCATACTTTGAGGTATGGGCAGAGCACCTTCAACCTATCGCACATCTCCAAAGGGCCTTCGGGAGTGACAGACGTTGGCTTTAGGTGTTTGTTTAAGGTGTTGTGTTCAAGGCTTGGAGAGACAGCAAACTCTCATGTTTTGCCGTATGGGCTGAAAACTATGTTGCCAAAAGGGGGACCGCTGGGCGGGCACCAGTAATATGAGCTAATCGTACTCTACGCACTCTATCCCACTGGAGAGTGTGACTCTGTAAAATTGTCGATATAAAATTTGACATGGTAATGTATCAGATGTTCTAAATCTTCGATTTTTTTACCTCAACAAAAAATACTAATCAGGCTGAACAACTTTTGCTACAGCGTCATTTTTATATTTCTTATAGTTTACCTGGATCATTATGGTTCTGCATGAGGTGTTCCAAATCTCAGATATTTTATACCTCAACAAACATGCTCATCAGGCTTAACAACTTTTGCTAAGGCTCCTCTTTTATATTTCTTATAGTTCAGCTGGACTATTATGATGCTGTATCAGGTGTTCCATTTCCAAAATTATTTCTACCCTATATGTTTATATACTATGTATTATATAAACTACTATATATGTATAGATTTGCCATTTGTAAGAATGCAAAATTTTATGCCGATTATTCAATGGATTTGTATAAAATAAGAGTGGATATTTAAGTCATCCGTATTTACGAAGAGAATCATTTAATGGCTGCATCTAGCTGATCGTAAAAGGCCATCAAGTACTTAAATGGGTCGCAATAACTATGTTTCTACAATTAGTAACGCCGATGAAAAAAATACTCACATTATTATCTCATATACAAGATACCTCCTACAATATTTTTAAAATTATAAATCTGTGTTAATTATAGTCAGTTTCTGAAATCATTATATACACTTTATAATATGTGGATGTCATCATTTATGAACTGATCTCAGTAATATAATAGCAATCCATTTTGGCACATATGAACATTCAATTTCCAAATAAATAAATAAGTAGTAATTCAAGAAATATGTACCTAACAACTTCAATTTTTCTTAATGGCTGACAGGCCTTGATTGCTCACAAGCCAATAGACATTTTTTACGATAATTTTAAGATTTTTGTAAATATGTGCATTTGTTAGTCAGTACTTCTGTACCTGACTCATGTGCACGTTTTGGGAAACTGTAAGTGCACTGAGTAATTTTAAACAGTAGAGTATAAAAACACTTATCTCTCTAAAATACTACTGAACCGATTTCGATAAAACATGTACTGTCCCCAAGTTAGACTATACAAAGTTAATAACTGTCATCCGACTAATTGTTTTTGAGATATGCGGAGACAAACATACAAATATACTTACATACACTTACGAAATTTGGCACATGTGTTTACAAGTTGGTCATTATCATCTCATCGGGTCGAATTGATAACCTACTCTTTTTTGAAGTCGGTGGAAAATCAGAACAAGCGGTAAAAAGTTGTAAAGCCACCCGTTCCCGCGTAGAGTAAGTGGTAGAGTACACTAGCCCTCTACTCTACCAATTCGAGTACCTGCAGGCCGATTTGCTAACTTGGTGTATAACGATTTGATTGTCACTTTAGCATCCATTACGGTTTTCATATCCTTAAATAAAAATAGTCATTCATACCGAAGCCGTAATGAATATTGAAGTTATCATGAAAATGATGTACACCGTTGCTGTCATAAGTTAGCAAATAGGCCTGCTGGTTGGTTAAAGTTGATGTCTAATGTCCCAACTATGGTATTCAACTGAACTTAGTTTCCTTTTACAAATCATCATTGATGTAGGTATGTTTTCAAAGTAAATATTCATTTTTATATAACCGAAGTAAATTATTAAACGTCTACACCTGTGAGTACAGAATATTTTTCGATAACAATGGCATTGCATGAATAATGGAACGTTAACTGTAACCAAAAAAACTAGTTTATAACTAGATTTCACCCGTGGCTTCGTTCGTGTTATTGGAGTTAAAGGAACATATGCACTTTTCTATACGCTTGACTAGCAATATAGTGCTTGTTTACTTCGTTCATACTTATAATAATAATAAAGGCAGAGTAAGGAGCTTCACGGACGCTTTTTCTGGGCCTTGCATGGGCCCGATGTAGATCTAACAGCGTCCGTGGCCTGGCTACGTTCTGGTGACCGCTTCGGAGAAACTGAAGGTTTTGTCTTTGCAATTATGGATGAAGTTATCATGACGAATAACTACCGGAGATATATTGTGAAGGATGGCACGGTTGACATATGTCGGGCATGCCACCGTCCAGGCGAATCAATCTGACACATTATCTCTGGGTGTTCTCGTCTAGCTAACGGAGAATACTTGCATAGACACAACTTTGTAGCCAGGATAATACATCAGCAACTTGCCCTACAATACAGCCTTGTGGAATCGGAAGTTCCATACTACAGGTATGTGCCCGACCCAGTTCTCGAAAATGGTAGTACCACATTGTACTGGGATCAATCCATCATCAATGACAGGACTATTGTAGTCAATAAACCTGATATAGTGGTGGTGGATCGATCAGAGCGGCGCGCAATGATTGTTGATATAACAGTCCTGCATGATGAGACCCTCGTGAAAGCCGAAAAAGATAAGCAAATTAAATATCTTGACTTGGCTCGCGAGGTTGTCGACATGTGGGATGTGGACTCAGCGATCATTAAGTAACAGCCCATGGCTTAATTGCCAAGAGCCTCGATCAACACCTAAAGAGGCTCTCGTTAAGCAGCTGGATCAAGGGCTTGATTCAGAAGGCAGTACTCTTGAACACGGCCCGTATAGTTAGGAGGTTCCTTTCCCTGGAGCCCTGACCGCCGGTAGCTTAGACCCTGTTCCCGATACCGGTGGGCTACTATTTTTGTATATTTAAATGTTTTTTTATACATTTAAATTTTTAAAAATGTAAATAATATGTGTTAAAATAAATTAAGGAATAATAATAAATATGTAATAATAATAAATATGTACGGACAAATCACACAGATTGAGCTAGCCTCAAAGTAAGTTCTTAAGTAACACTTGTATTATGTTTATCTATATATGTATCTATTATAAAATATAGTACTCGTATCGTTGAGTTAGTATCCCATAACACAAGTTTCGAACTTACTTTGGGGCTAGCTCAATCTGTGTGATTTGTCCGTATATATTTATTTATTTATTTATTATGGGATACTAACTCAACGATACTATATTTTATAACAAATACATATATAAATAAACATCCAAGACCCAGGACCTCTAAGCCCAGGACAATCTGAAAAAGAACATTTTTCATCTTGACCTGACCGGGGTTCGAACCCTGGACCTTCCGTGTCACAGGCCGGCGTGTTAACCGCTGCGCCACGGAGCTCGCCATGTAGGGTGACAAAACAGTTTTGCACATAGTAAGGATTTAAATGATGATTGATTTATTCAGCACGTGAGTATCTAGTATTTGCTAATCCGTCGTTATTGAAATACTATCAAATATAATTGCAGAAACGATAATTTTCAACGTGTTAATAATCAATAAACAATGAAGCGTTTTTAATAAGGTCCACATAGGTATGGGTCAACATCCGTTTGTTATAAACATAACATCTACTGTTATCTTGGTACAATAAAACTGGCTAGACATTTTATTTTAATCGAGATGGATTCAAAATTAACTTCATCCTCCATATTGCAATATACTTAATTGTGGTATTTAGACGTATGTTACGCGAGCGTCAAAGATAAGCAGTTGAGCAAATGCGTCTAATGACATCCTCTCACCCTAAATACCAAATGTTAGGCACTGAACTAATAGTAGTTGGTTTTGCCCACAGTTTCATTTATGTGTACACATCAAGATACATTTCTGGCATATGTGTGACTAGTTCCAATCGATCCCCGGTGGAAAAGTTGTTTTGGGTACAAAAGAGAGTACCGTACGTACTCGATACTAGTAGGATGACTTTCGGTCCCCGCGTCACTAATGTTTGGCAACCATGCCGCCTTTGTATTCAAAGGCAATATCAAATATATTTATTCATCGTAAGATATTTATTCTTAACATTTGGTAAACTTTAATTTTCATTCCAATTTATTGTTTACAATGAATCTAAGATTGTTGACGTCAATAATTTAGTTGCAGCTAAGTTTAGTGCCGCTTCCAACGCGGAGTGCAGAAGAAGCGGCAACAAATTACAATCTAACTACCTATGAAGAACTAAAAACTTTTATTTTAATTACTTTTAGGCCGCTTCAACCCTATGATAGGCAATGCTAAGATGTCACTTAGAAATAACTTGAAACTCTCAAGCTTTGCGTCCGTCCGATAATAACCTACGGCGGTGTAGTAGGTATTCAGTTCGTCCGCCGTGCCACCAGTAAGGCCACGTCCACAGTAGGCAAACTGTTAGCGGCCGACTGAGTTTGCGGCGTATCGATTTAGTACGCCCTTCAATATTTTTGAAATGGAGTGTCCACAGTTCGCTAGTTTTGCGCTCACTGTACGCAGTTTGTAGCGTTACGCGCACCGACTATCTCAGTGAGCGGCCGACTCCCAGCAAAACCGGTTTCAGTTGGCGGCGGCGATATGGTTGTTCGCCGGGCGTAGTGAGTCAGTTTGCCGCAAACTGTCGTAAAATTTATCTGGATGTTTCCTTAGTTCTGGGTAAAGAACGTGAAATTGTCCAATAGTCAACCTTTTCGTGTTTAATGGGTGAACCCAGTGCTTCCTTTTATCCTCTTTCAGCGCCTCTAAGATACCAATTACTTCAAGAATATCCATCGTGACCAACAAACACAACCACTCCCTTCGTACAACAATGGTAAAGTGATGATTCAGTCGGTCGACCTAAATAAGCGGCTAACTCATAACAGTTTGCTTGCGACGCACAAATATTGATCTGAGTTTGCAGCTAACTCAAATTTCAGTTAGCCACATATTTGCGGCTCACTCAGTCGGCCGCTAACAGTTTGCCTACTGTGGACGTGGCCTAATACCAATATGACGGACTTACATCGTGAACACTCTCCTCCATCCGCAGCTATGTCAAAAACGACTCCTAGCGTAACTTTGAGAAAGCCGCGCGTCATAACAATCCCCTTTTGGTGCAAGCCGGTAACCACTCCACCCATCATGATTCTACAGCCTTACGTCGTAGACGTCAAACGGACGTACTGTACGATTCCGATGATCCCACGACTTCACGCAGGCCCAGTCCAATCCCTCGTCGGCTTCGAGTAGCCAGAGGAATTTCACTCTCCAACCCCATTGCACTCGCCATCAGAAGATCAGGGTTAGCTTCGATTACTGGTGGCCCGGCGGTCCCGGGTGACTTGCACCTAGTAGGCACTCTTCTGGCAACGTAGGTTTCGGTCCTTTTGGCAAAACATGAGTAGTGCCGCTCTCCAAAAGCCCAAAACCGAGGTTTTTGACACAGACCAGGTGATGTTCGCCTTACAGGTTGAGCGCACTCTGCTTGGCTTCTCTTCAAAGTCCGGTGTAGTAACGACAGCTCACTTGGAGCTAGCTACATAGTCTAAGTCAAAATATAGAGTTACGCGTTTCCGTAGAGTAAATTGCATGTGTCTTATCAAATTAAATATTTGTTATTAGTACATACATTAATGTGATAACAGAGGATTTGGTTCTTTCCTATCATGCAGCTGCTGTTATTTACCGACTTCAGTATCAGGATTACTTTTGACTGTATGAGTGCAGTGGCCCAGCAAGAAGAAATATGGAGTAGTCCTGTATTAAATTTGAAATAGTATTAACATTGTCTAAAATTTTGTATATTCCAGAAATTTAACTTCTCAATCATATTTTTTGACCAAACAAACTAAAAAAAGATTCAAAAGTAAGAAGTAAATAGTCAGACAGAAGTAAATCGAAATATATATATGATAAGTCACGTTAAAGTTCATGTGTTTCCAATACAAATACAGACAGTGCAAAAACATCTGTTTTATTTTTTTATTAAAAATGTTATCTCCTTCATTATTTGCCTAACTATGCAATATAAATATTTTTTTAGTTAACTATGCAAACCTATACTTGTTACTAGGCATCTTAGAACAATTTATTAATTTACAATAAGTTTGAACAGCAATCTATAATGAAGTTGACTGTTTAGAGAACACTTTATACTAATGATTTATTGTTAAATAAATAAGATTACTGCATTCATTGAAAATACTATTTTTTAATACATTTTCCAACCTACGTAAATACTTTGAAATGTATATACGTCAACACGAGTATATAGTCAAAGATAAATACAGTTGTTAGGGCCTTCTCATACAAAGCGGGCAAAGCGCGCGCGCGGACTGCGCGTCACCAAGCAAATTTCGTTCGTAAGGGTGCTATGTATTTTTCTCAAACATGCGCTTGGAAATGTTCACATTATTTTGACAACCTTGTTTGGGATAAATCAGTATTGCTCTACTGGCCAATACACGCCAGCAAAGTATGTATAACATCCATATCTGTCGTGTTTTAGCGGTCGGCAAAGTAAGTATGAAAACTCATATCTGTCGTGTTATTCAAAAATGGAACGACGCGTTTGCTGCGGACTAATTCAACTATGGAGGTTACAAATTCGAATTTCAAATTTGAGCTGGCTAGTAAGAAAAAGAGATTAAAAAATTCAAGAATTTGGCGCGATATTTTCTACATATTGTTTGTTGTTTATGAATATTTTATGAATATTAATTGACATATTTACATCAATATTTCATGCTGGTCTAGGATTAAAGAAAAATCATAGAATATACCAGCTGCTGCTCTTCCCGTACAGTCCGTAAAAGCAAGCCGAGGGAGGGGGCGAAAACCTAAGAAGAATATGTCAATAGGTGATGCAGCTAGCAATCCATCATTATTTTAATTGCATTTGCTACTTAAAAGCCCACTATTACGCTAACGTGGTTTTTAGGGTCCGTCTCACCTGTAAGGGTAAACACGTGACAATATATATGTCTGTTTGTCTATATACTATTTTTTTTTATTTCCACGCAATGTTTGAGAAAAGTACTATACAAGCCTTGGTTGCAATCAGGCATTGATGGACTTACGTATGTGTGCCTCGGCTCCGCCTCGGCCCACATTCACACGTTCGTCCATCATTGCCTCTATTGCCGGCCGCTGCAGTAATGTATTATTGTCTTCACAGGTCCCTGGAGTGCTATTATTGAACCAATGAACGAATCATTTTTATATGGAAAACCGGCCAAGTGCACACGTCGGGCCACGCGCTGTGTAGGGTTCCGTAGTTGCGAATGACAACTTTGAGTTCACACTGTTCATATACTCGCACCCCACAGTTTAACGACCAAAAACATCTAACAATGAAATTTGTATGAAATTTACATTTTCCAGTACATTTTATAGGTTGGTTGCCTATAACTTTTTAGTTTGCACTTAGTACTTAGCTCTGATAGTTTTCCTTTCAACTTCAGTATATATACTACTGCTGGAATTTTTTTCACGTATCCATATACAACCGTTTAGCAAATATTTCGGAAACGGATTCGTAAATCGAAAAATGGTGTTCTCAACCTCACAATATTTTTTAAAGACCTATTTAACAATACCCAACACGATGGGTTTGTATAGAAAATAAATATTACTCCCTCTTTAATTGTATGGGCGCTACGCTAAAAAAAAATTCTTTCAAGATTTTTCTATTACTTTTTTGGCATGACATGATTAATATACATACCCATACCAAATTATAGCTTCCTAGTACTTATACTCTGAGTAAAACCGCGGACGGATGCAGACAGACGGACAGACAGACAGACATGGCGAAACTATAAGGGTTCCTAGTTTACTACGGAACCCTAAAAATCACTCATCTTGTTAAGTCGCCCTAAAAAAATAATACCGATCGGCGCATTCTATTACATTAATTTCTATTAGAAAGCGATAAGGTGTGCTTTCACAATGCTATTCTGATTTATTCAAAAAGAAAAATACTATATATTCTATAAATAATCCACGGGGGCAGGATTTGAACTTGCGTCTTTGTCATCGTATAAAGACAAAGAGTAGGTTCAAATCCTGCCTACGTGGTTTTTTTCCCATGTATTATTACTTAATGTAATTAAGAGCGTATACTAGCAGTATTTTTTTAATATGGTTTCCATACAAATGTATTTCTCTATTTTCTCGCTGAAAACTGATTCTAGAGACACAATTCTTTTTTCATAAAATCTAGTACTAAAATAGGAATGCCCCTATTTATTATTTTTTCCAAAAAAACTGTTTTTGTACAATTTTTTTTTCTTTTAAACAGGTTTTTAGAAAAAAATAAAACACAGGGACATACATATTTTAGTAATAGGTTGTATGTAAAAAGAATTTTGCCTCTAGAAGCAGTTTTCAGCGAGAAAATAGAGAAATACATTTGTATGGAAAACGCACTGCTGGTATACCCTCTTAAAAGACATACAATGCGGCCTGGGGGCACGCCCGCACGCCCTACTACGCCGCGCACCCGTTTCCCTAAGTATATTTCATTCGTAAAGGCGCCACACCGTGGCCCCGCGCATTAGGCTCTACTATATCATGTTCCTAAAAGAAGTAACTGGGATTTCACTTTTGGTAGACCAGATAAAATTATTGTAGTAACTACCTTCAGGTAGTACGAAAATTTGTATAATAATTCTTTTACTACACGTAAATTTTATAGTGCAGACCTGGCTGAAAGAATCTTACAATTAATGGTCGGCCTCTTTGAGACTACTTCATGTTCTGTTGTTTTTGTGATTTGCTCACTCGATCGTAAACATAAACATGTTCCAAAAATAATGAATGTATAATAATATTGTTAAATGAAAACAGATGGAAAAAAAAGAAAAGTAAAAAAGAAAGAAATATAATATAATCATTAATCATACAAAGCCCTTCAGGCGAGTAGGCGACCTATACTGTTGAAAAGAGTTTCTTTCGGCATTTCTTCTCTGCAGTGGTCGGTTCCGAAATGCTAGTAGTCTGTAGCTTTTGAAAAATAATGAGTAAATGCATAATATTTAATAAGATAATTTTAAATGTGATTTGACGTGAAAAAGTGCCTGCAAGGGCCTATTTTCTGAATAAACGTTTTTAAATCTTTTGAATCTTTGAATCTTTGAATAAAATCTCTTAGAATAATTTAAACCCTACTTATGATGGTTCAGTATGAAAGATATAAATAAGCGATCTATTTCTACGAATAAGTAATAAGTCTTATTACTTAATATAAACTAATTCTTATTCGTAGATCTATCTGTCATCTGATCCTGTTCTCGGTGGCATCCTCAGCTAAAATACTGCGGAGCTCACGGATCGCTTTTACTTTTCCTCTTCACATGGTTTTCGGCATCCTTGATTCAGAGTCTGTTGATACGCATTTCTTTCTTTACAACATCTGGCCTGCACTTCTTGGGTATTCGTATGGGTATAGCGTAGGAAGCTCTCTTTCAGTTTGTCTTGTTAGGTCACGGAAATGGTGGCTGCGGTGAATTTGGGATTTTCTCACGCGGTCCTTCCGCGAAACTCCACACATCCAGCGTGGCACGTTCAGTTTATCTCCATGACTTGCAGGCATTAGTATTTAGATGTAAAAATCTTTCCTCAATCAAAGAATATATACACCTCAGTTCTAACATGTTTTTTGTGACAACCCCATACAACAAACATGACTTTTTTGCTCTATATCATCTAATAATGGTACGGAGACTTCATGCGCAAGTCCGACTCGCACTTTGTCGATTTTTCTAGACTCCTGACGAAATATATTCCAACCACGGCTCGGACATATTAGGATACCTTAAACTACTCAATGCAGGCTCAAAGTACAGTTTGTTACAGTAACTTACTATAATAGTAGAGATACCTTAGTAGCTATATAAGTAAAAAGTAGGTTATTATTTGTATTATCATGTCTTTCTCTCTTGCGGGAAAGCCAGAGCCCAAAGGTCGTAATATCCTAAGGCTACGTTTAGCGTATTTGTGGACGTTAAATTGGAAAGCGGAATCAAAATAGTGATGAGTTGCTAGCCGCATCGCCTATAACGTGATTTTGTAGATTCTCACCCAATCTCTTGACCGGCTTTACGGTCTGCGCGGGAAGAAAAGCAGCTGGTATATTCTATAAAAAAAGTAAGTTTTTAAGTAAGACTTGTGATAAGGGATACTACTAAAAGATACTATATTTTATAACAAATACATATATAGATAAACATCCCAGACCCAGGTTAATCTGAAAAAGATCATTTTTCATCTTGATCTGACCGGGGACCGAACCCGGGACCATCTGTGTCGCAGGCCGGCGTGTTGACCGCTGCGCCACGGAGCTCGTCTATGTTTTTCCTTTTCTCCCAAACCAGCATGGAAGAGGTAAAAACTAAAGTAAACTTCAATAATGAAGCACATTAAACAAACGAATTGTTTAAGCTTTGCACCTATCCCCGTCAGCCGTAGTATAAAATTCTCACGCTCCCTTCTCGCGGCTTAGTGCGTTTGACACGGCGTAGGTGGCGCGACTGTTGGGTGCGCACGCGGTGGTTAAATTATTGATCCATTTTTTGTTGGTGCATGTGCATATGGACTTACTATTTTGGTGAATATTTTTGGTAAGTATTTTTGAGAGTATGATAATTAATGATTTAGAAAATGGAATAATTAAAATAAGGCTTCTTTTTTAATTCAGATATATTTGGTATACTTTAATTCAATAAAAATTGCATTAAAAATCTTCAAAAGAACCAATAATTAAAAAATTGAAATAGCCAGAGGTAAAATTAAAACTTTAACAAAATAATTATACCGTTTAATAATTGAAAAACCAAAACAATATCATCCCCTTTTTCGTACCCTTAAGGCTGGTTTTTTTTTTAAATTTACATTGTACCAATTTCGGGGTAAACTCTTTCCAATAATTAAATTATATACTTAATAATTTTCAAAATCGGACTTCACCAGTAAAAAGTTTTTCGTGGTCATACATAAAAAAAAAACTATAATACACTTTGTCTAGAGAACCACCTCCGTTTTTTCGTCGGTTGAAAATATATTGCGAAACTAGCCGGCCGGCTTATGTATACAGCCAGATGATATTTTTAATACTTTCCTTTTATATAATTATCCTTGCAAATAATTCTGCTAAAATGGTTATTACAGTATAAAGTTATATTAAACCATATAAAGGAGTAGACTTTTCACATAATATTAATATCAAAAATGCTATCTAAAGTTCATACTATAAGTTTTAAATATATAAAAATACTAGCAATTATTTCTCGACTTCGTCTGTCCAAATTAAAGCCTATGCAACGCGTAGATAAATGAGCTGTCTATAGTTGAAAGAATTTTGAAAATCGGTCCAGCTGTTTTGGAGGGCCATTCAATGCAAACAATCAAATCTTACCTCTTTATAATATAATTATATAAAAATAAATTTAACAAATTTCTATTCAAGAAGAAATAGAACGTTTGTGAAAAATTACCGGCGCTCCGTCAGGGTAAGTCTAGTTATGTCACTCGTAAAAATTAAACCACCGAAAAGCAAAAAAATCGATCATCCCCTGTTTAGCTACCCTCAAGGTTTGTTTTTTTTTTCGCTGGTGGATGGGGTGGGTTCAACTTAGGGGTATAACATTTGCAAAAAAAAAAAATATCAAAATCGGACTGCTTTGTAAAAAATATTTGTGGCCACACATTTTATTGAAAATCGGGACCAAATGTCATAAAGTGAAAACATAATCTGTTTAACAATAATTTCAGACGCATGCGTTTTTAATTCCTTAATTTATAATCGAAGTTAGGAAGGTTTCTTTGTCTGGTAAGTAATTAATTACTTAATAAAGCGTTTTAAAAAGTCAAGCTGGATAAATAACTACAAATAACTCCACAGGAAAAATTGTTGATTTGTAAAACTGACACATTTTTGTTCGAACAGGATGAACATTTTCGCAATTTTTTTTTCGTAACTATTATGATGATATAAGTATTTTATCCATAATATTTAAATCTTCATTTATGATATTATATTTCTTCAATTCGAAATATTAAAATTTTAAATACCAATTTACAAATAGAGAAAAACACTACTATAGCGCTTTCTGCTTTTCGCTGCTTTATTCTGTCAAGCAATAAATAACGTAATATGTCCTCGGGATATGAGTCTTTGTTATATTATATCATTTCAAAATCCGAGTAAAATCTCTTTGATTAGTATTTTTCATATATTCCTGAAATAAAAATAGATTTTTTAATAATCATTGAAGTCCTTCTCTTCTTATTTGTCTCATCTGTCATTATTTTCGATACTGCAGACTTTAATTTATTTATATCTATTTTCTACAATACTTACCCATACACGTATAAAGGTAACTTAACAAATGCATAGATACTATAAGCAAGTAGCCTTATAGCCATAAATACGAACGAAAATCATTACTTTCCTTCTGGGTGGGTGTCAGTAGGGTAAAAACAGCCTATGAACAAAAAAGTATGTCTCGTCATAACTACAGTGCAGTCACAAGTGCAGTGGAGTAATTGCTCTGACGGAACCTATTGTTTTATAATTTATTGAGACGGCAATATATTATTTAAGTTTATTACTGTACTTCTGGTAATAATATAGGTAGTAACAAGTAATGTATAGGTATTAATAGAAATATTATTTCCTAATACATTATAATGGTTTCTCTTTCTATTCTAATAGTACATTATGTTACAAGTACGGTAAGCTGGATATTATAGTCGAGGTGTTGTCGTCGGTTTGGGTGTTATAATACCCAAACCGACGACTATTATAGACAGCTTACCGTACGAGTATCATACGACGTTTTTCAATACATTTGCGATTACCTTAAACTAAAACAAGATTAAAGTTCAGCAAATAAGGAATTTATAAAAGTTAGGAACTAGAGTAGTTTGTAAAAATACAATTATAATAATCAGGTACATTTACTCAGGTTTATTTTCTCCAAAAAAGTACATTGATAACCTTCTACTTCTCGAAGTCGGTTAAAAGTTACATCTCACGAATCAGAAAATGTTTTCATGCTGAAAGTGGAACTCTTTGCTCGGATTCTATGAAAATGTTTAAATTTTGCATCTGTGGCATTGGGCTATTGCGCGGTTGTGATTGGTGTAAAGTAAAAAGCACAAGTGCCGTAAAATACATCATCACAATACAGATTTTGATGTTATAAGAACCGTATTTTTAGCAAATGTATTGAAATATTAAATTTAAGTAAGTGTATTTATTGGTATAGAAAGTGCAGTCCTACTAATATTAGATACACATAAATTTTAAGGTTTGTATGCTTGTGTATGTTACAAAGACATGTTCAACCGCTGAAATGACGTGGGCGAACATACGAATACAATATATTTTATCTTAAGAGCGTATACTAGCAGTATTTTTTCAATATGGTTTCCATACAAATGTATTTCTCTATTTTCTCGCTGAAAACTGATTCTAGAGCCACGATTCTTTTTTCTTGAAATCTAGTACTAAAATAGGAATGCCCCTATTTTTTATTTTTTCCAAAAAAACTGTTTTTGTACAATTTTTTTTCTTTTAAACAGGTTTTTAGAAAAAAATAAAACATAGGGACATACCTATTTTAGTAATAGATTGTATGTTAAAAGAATTGTGCCTCTAGAAGCAGTTTTCAGCGAGAAAATAGAGAAATACATTTGTATGGAAAACGCACTGCTAGTATACCCTCTTAAGACATTATATCCTTAAATTGCAAGGGCTGAACCCGTAGTTACAGCTGAGGATGCAAGCATTACGCTCTGATGCTGTTGATGAAAGTCATTCATTTATCATTATCATCATCTTTCAGCCGCATGGAGTCCACTGCTGGACATAGGCATCTCAAGATTTCATGTGCATTAAAAGAAAGGTATAGTTTTATAGTATTGAAGCCAATCTTTTTTTGTTTCCGTCAAGATATGTAATGTACTTCTAAAAGAAATTATAGTAAACAATAGATCGTAATAGGTACAGTCTGTATTGTAGGAAACAGGCATCGTAATAAGTACTGTCTAAAAAGCGGAAAAAGCCTAAAGCTCTTACAGATCATAATATCCCATCAGGTTTAAGACATAATAATTTGTTTACTGCGCAATAAATATTTTCCATTAGCATGTCGGCGTCAATTTTATGGCATAACTTTTTTCTTTTGTTACAATGGTAAAGCTAAATTCAAAAGATTGGCTTGTAAGTGAAGCTTTTTCACGTAGAAGCTACTAAAATCTTACCTTCTTTTAGGATTTTACTTAACTAACTTTGCTCTCTGTCTGTAAAAGTAAATGAAATATGTATTAATAACAAATATTTTCGACCGCGTTTTGGTAGTGATGTGGTGGCATGCAAAGTTAGAAACAATATGATTTATTTCCATAAAATATCTATTATTCTATCATCATCATCATCATCAGGTCTTATGTAGTCTTCACTGCAAGAGCATGACCATCTCTGTACTACCAGAGCCATATATTAGCCAGAGTAGTCAGAGGATTTGGCCTACGCTCTCCATGCTGGCCAGACAGGTTGGAGAGGGATCTGCTTTATTAGCTTGTGTTTCTCTGTTGTCTCTGGGTTATTAGCTTGTGTTTCCTAAGTTGGTCCTATTCTACTCTGTCGGGAACCACGCGTCAATATTCTATTGTAATATTATGTAATTTTAAAATTTTCCGATTTCCGAAGTGATGCGCTCAGTCTCACGGCTCGCGTGGCTGCAAGCATCCGGAAAATCTCCAATTCCGTATGTTACGGTAATCTTCATTACAATATCGATGTTTTTACGTAAGTTCTTAGTGTCGGTTGCTCACGCCTTAATTAGGTCTTAAATAATATTATTTAAACGAAGTACAAATACTTCGCAGCATAACAAGTTGTATTATAATTAATGAATTTGTTACGAGTAAGTCAAGATACTCAAAAGCATTAAAAGTACTTATTTATTATATACTCTCTTATTTTAAATTCAATACACAAACTTTGAGGGGTGACTCAGCCCATCAACATGAACAACTTTTGTTATGGGACCAATGCTGAAAATTTAATATTATTTTTACCTTTTCCATACATTTGGTCCGATCAGCTGGACACTTGTATGGGGATGAAATTATTTTTTAATTCTCAGTATTAGTTCCATATCAAAGTTGTTCAATTAGATGGGCTCAGTCACCCCATAAAGTTTGTGTACTGATTTAAAATAAGGGTTTATACTAATGAAGTTGTTAAGTCTCGTGCTGTCTCTGTTTCGGTAGGTACTTAATTGTCTTGAGAGTGACAGCAGGAGACTTGAAGACGTGTTTAGTTTAAATGGTTATGGATATTCGGATGTTAATCAAATTAAAATAAATTAATTAAATAAATTTATACGGACAAATCACACAGATTGAGCTAGCCCCAAAGTAAGTTCGAGACTTGTATTATAGTATACTAACACAACGATACTATATTTTATAATAGATACATATATAGATAAACATCCAAGACCCAGGTCAATCTGAAAAAGATCATTTTCCATCTTGACCTTAACGGGGATCGAACCCGGGACCTCCGTGTCGCAGGCAGGCGTGTTGACCGCTGCGCCACGGAGCTCGACATGTAATGACAAATGAGCAGTATTAGCAGTGTTGTATCTAATTGTAAACTAAGTATATTATCTAATTTGTGTATCTTCACATATTTTACGTGGATGACGTAATTAAGTTTTTAATAACAAAATATTGATTTAGAACCTGACAATATTTAAATGATCACCAATAAAATTTAAGTGGCCAAAAGCATTTTGAAGGTTCCGTAGTAGCAAGGTTTGATTAGCCTAAATACCACTGTAATTTTCCTCAGCAAAAATTACTTTTTCTTATACTGTTTGTATGAATCACAAAGTTATATTTGCGATATATGAAAATGTGCTGTACCTCAAAAACTGCTGTCTATATCTCGTTTAATCTTATTTTCATTGGAAATGTTCATAGAGGTCTACAGCATATAATATTTTTTGTTTTATTTTTCCTTTTTTATTTCAAATGTTTCAGGGGAACACACATTTTATAACTTTGGAAATGCCTATTTCTCAAATGATCGACTTTGAAAAGCAAAAATGGTTTTGGGAACCTTAATTTCTTTTATAAAGACTTTACTATAGACTGTTACTGTGTACTGTATATACTTGATGATTTTTTTAAATGTAAGTTCCATGTATGGGCTCCACTAATCTTTTATTATTTGTGTATTAAAATCGTAAAGCTATTTACAGAATACATTTACTTACCAAGTTACAAGGCTATGACATACGGACGGACAGATATGACTTTAAGGACGGACGGAAGCCTAAAAATTGCATAAAAACCAAAAAACATAACTTTCGATGATGATTCACCGGCTGATCGGTGAATATGTGTGAAAGTTTATCTTTTTTATTTTGTTTTTCATTTCTTTTCCAACGATCCAATATTCCTTATGTCATCATCATCATCATCAGGTCTTTATTAGTCTCCACTGCAGGAGCACCTTATGTATGTAATCAATTTTGTTAGTATTCATTATTTTTACATACTAAGTGGATACGTTTTAAATTTAGTTAGATTTAATCTTATGCTAATATAATAAGTTTACAATAAACCATTTTCTTTTTAGGAGAATTATTAAAGACATGTATGATTTAACTATATATTGTTAATTGCACCAAAGTATATTTCGACACCGTGTATTATTATAAAACCAGAGAGCTAAACATACAGTCTATAATATATTCAAATTTCTTCAGTATGGATGGCAGCAAAAGCATAATTTATCTTCTCTTTAGTTTGACTGGACTTCAGAGTTAAGTGTCATTGGAACTTTTTTCGGACCACATCATCATCTTTCCCGTTTTTGCCCCATGTGAGAAGGACTCAGTATTTTTCGAAACGAATATTTAAAAAAATGGGTACACTTTACTTTATAAATCTGGTCCTATTTATCAATTATTTCTTGTATACTCTACAACGTGTAAATAAACCCTCAGCATTCCTTAGAAGGGGTAACTCAGTCCAACACAATGATCAACTTTTACTATGATATCAATACTGTGGCCACAAAATTTTTATCGACATTTTCATACAAATGTTTTCAGTTCACCCGGCAATTTGTATAAAAATGTATTTTTTTTAAATTCCCAGCATTGTTTTCATAGGAAAAGTAAGCAATTCCTTTAAGGGAATGCCAAGGGTAAATTTAACATTGTTTAAAGCATAAGTTTCGCCTTGGGCGATGTATAGAAGAAATTACATAAAGCTACCTGCGATCACGAAAACAGTAAAGTGTTCGCAACGTTAGGTGTTTATATAAACACGATAAAACCGAATTAAAAGTAATTTTATTTAAATGTGTAACATTTGCGAAAACAGTACACAAAGCTTTTGTTTGCTGACCGTACCGTTCAAAAACTTTATCTTGAGAAGGAAGCTCGCGGTCAAGTGGCATCCGCTAAAAGGTTCTCTGAAACCTACTTTGCATGTGTGTGCATAATATTCCATTCAGATTTTTGCGAAACCTTGTCAGTTCATTTCGGAGTTTTGAAAGTCTATAGCATTTTGCAACGGCCTAACCACTTGTTTCGATTTATGCATTCAGGTCAATTGATGGTCGTCATTGATGTCTGTAACTTAATGACATCAGGATCTTCACAAAGCAATCAAGTCCTTCATAATAAATTTTCGTGAGAAAATATTTTTTATTGCACTTCTTGACAATACTTGTATTTTTATAACTTTATTGCTCTTAGATTAGATAAGAAACTAGTTGTTAAGTTATAATGATACGACATGTTGCTTGTTAAAGACATCTTCTCAGTTCGTCTTGCTTTTTTCATTAAGAGCGTATACTAGCAGTATTTTTCAATATGGTTTCCATACAAATGTATTTCTCTATTTTCTCGCTGAAAACTGATTCTGGAGCCAAGATTCTTTTTCCATAAAATCTAGTACTAAAATAGGAATGCCCCTATTTTTTATCTTTTCAAAAATACTGTTTTTGTACAATTTTTTTTTTCTTTTAAACAGGTTTTTAAAAGAAAATCAAACATAGGGACATACCTATTTTAGTAATAGATTGTATGTAAAAAGAATTGTGCATCTAGAAGCAGTTTTCAGCGAGAAAATAGAGAAATACATTTGTATGGAAAACGCACTGCTAGTATACCCTCTTAAGACGAGGTCTGTGCTCAAGAACAAAACGATTAATGTGTAATGCAATAAGTATGCTTTGCATTATTTTCACGGGGAGGCTAGACCAAATTTTAATTTTAAGGTATTTTTTAAATTTCGAATTATTAAAAGAAAGCTAAATGTGTTCCATCAAAACTTATTACGTCACTCATGATTATTTTACTCAAAAAATACAATATTTATTTTAAAAAGAATTGTTGTGTGAAGCTCTAGATAACCCTACAATCTCTTTAATGTGCTCTGTTTACAGTTTCATGTGAGATTAAAAATGTTTTCCAAGCGTTTTTGCGAAAATTGAATACATCTGGCGATAAAGCTAGGGCGTTACCATTAAAACTTTGAATGAAGTATAAAAGCATATCTATTTAAGATATGCTTTAAATAATTTAAATCGAATGGGGCACTGTATTTCGACTTCAGGTAAGTCCCGCAGTGATAATAATAATGTATGATCTAATGATGACGTTTTTTTATTACCTTACACTGTAGTCGTACAGTCAAACTAAATATTTGTTCACAATTCATCATCAAATTTAAATTAATTCAGATTTTTTGCGGCTTAATAAACAATATCGCCTTCAATTGGATGATAATTGTAGTTTCGCTAAGACAATGTCAGTCGTGTTTCCTTGCAGCCGGGCCACAATGACTTATTCTTTAGTACTCTCGCACGTTTTTCCTCGACATGGTTACGCTCGGTAGGAACGATTGTTGTGAAAGATGTTGTACTTGCGACTATTCAATCGATTTGACCGTGTTATGTGGCCGGAGTGCTAGACTGGAGTTCTGGTAATCGACCTTGTCCGATGCAGTATTCAGTATCTTGCTCTTGGTATGATCTTCTTTTACTGCCTGTTTCTTTGATCTTCTCACATATTTAATTATCACATCCTTATGCTTAAGAGTCACAGGCCTTAGCGTGATGTAATAAAGAATCCTAAAAAGAGAATACAAAAATATATGATGCGGTTCTCTTAATAAATTAAGAAATTAGATATCAGAAAAATTCCACACGGATAGGATTGTACAAAGATTAAAGACTGCTGATGTAAGTAATGTCCGCGTGGATTTTTTCCATATCTTATTGAGTAGATAGGTATATAAGATAAGCATTGTGAATCCTTAAAAAAACACCAAAATAAAATGTGTTGGGCTACCTGTGATACGATTCCTGATACATTCGTTTATTTCCCTCACCTATCTGCATAAAAATAAGGCAAATGAACATTCTATTTTTTTCGTACATACCAACATGAAATAATGTTTGTCTCTAATCTCATAGTAATAGAGCCTCTGAGTCAAAGGAGAGATATGCTTCTTTCTGTGTGTCTACCGCTTGTATAATACTCGTAGGCTTACTTGTAGGCGGTGCTCCAAGTATTTTTCAGAGATTATATGCCTATGACACCTTTTTAAAATTAATTGTTCCTTTAAAAAGGGCGTGAAAAAAATTATTATTATTAAAAACGGTTGCACTCACGTTATATTTAGTCGGTATTGCCGACCGGGTTTCGGCCAATTCAGATGGCCATCTTCAGGGCGAGTATCAAGGTCGTCGCGACGCGGCCGTTCCTTGAGCACTGACGGGATCCGCGCGCGCCGCCCGCCTCTCCGCGCGACGCGCTCGTGCCGATGCGTTGGTTGGGGGGTCAGACACCCCCGAAGATGTTGTGGCTGGTACCAAATCGACCTCATATGCCTCTGATGGTTGTGAACGGCTCATGTGCACAGAGCTAACAGTGTCAACTCCTTGAACTAAAATGTCCTCGTTGCATTGTTCAGCTTGAAGTATTGGTTTCCAAGTTGATGGCAAATTCCAACCTCCGTCACGATTAAAATTCGGACGCCGCCCTATCTCTATTGCCTCGAGTACTTTACGTGGGACGAAAGCCTTTTCCCTTGCCAGTACCTTGGCTTTGTCGAAGCGAATGTAGTGAGCCACGTCCGAATCCAAGGCGTGCTCGGCGATTGCAGATCCATTTTTGTCCAATTTCTTCAAGCTGCGGATGTGTTCGGTTAGTCTTGTAGTCACGTTGCGTCCTGTTTCACCTATGTAACACTTACCGCATTCACAAGGCACCATGTATACGCCCGGTACATTAAGTGGGTCTCTATCTTTGGGAGAGCGCATTAAATTTCGTAGTTTCGTCAAAGGTCGGAAAATAGTTTTTATACTGTACCGGCGACGTAGTAAATGACCAATTTTGTCTGTGGTCCCTTTGACAAAAGGTAGGAATACTAGCGCTCGATCCACAGAAGTGGGACGCTCCGATGCGTTTTCACTGACCCGAAGGCTCTGTCTCCAACTATAGCCATTCGTTTCCAGCACTTGCCTCACGTGTGTTAATTCTGCATCTATGTGTTGAGGATCACACAGACGCAGAGCTCTGTTTATCAGCGTGCGTGGAATCGATGCCAAGTGAGCCGGATGGTGGTGTGAGTCAGATCTTAAGTATCGGTCGGTATGTGTCGGTTTACGGTAAACCGTATGCGTGAGACTCCCGTCGGATTGTCGCATGACCAATACATCAAGGAATGCTAGAGCCCCATCGTTTTCTTGCTCGGCAGTAAAGGAAATCTTTGGATGAATGCTGTTCAGATGAGCAAGAAAAGACATAACCCAATTTTTATTCAATACTGCATAAACGTCATCCACGTATCGCCACCAGTATCTCGGTTTATCACTTGCAGTTATTAGTGCTTCATCCTCAAACCACTCCATGAAAATATTTGCCACCACTGGAGCTATTGGGGAACCCATCGCCACACCGTCCACTTGTAGGTAGTGTTCACCACGCCACATAAAGAAACCACTATTCAAACAGTACTCAATAATACTTATGTACTCGGTAGGTAAATCTGTGGTTTCCATCTTATTTTTAATGATGTTGATTGTGTCCTCTACCGGTACATTTGTAAATAAAGAAGTGACGTCGAAACTGACCATAATTTCTTCATCGGCTAACTTCACACCCTCCAACAGTTTGACAAAATGTGTCGAATCCTTAACATAGCTCGCAGTTTTTCCCGTTAATGGTTGCAAAACATCCGCCATAAACCGGGAAGCTTTATATGTTGGCGAGTCTATTTGGCTTACTATCGGTCTTAAGGGCCAATCAGGCTTGTGGATTTTGGGTAATCCATATATCTTCGGAGTGGTGGGGTTCTGGGGCCGCAGGCGTTTTCTGAGACTATCATCAGAGCAGGAGCGCAGTACTTTGTCTAGTCCGGAAGTCACACGTGAGGTCGGGTTGTAATTGACTTTTTTGTATGTACTTTTATCATTTACCAAAAGTGTGAGCTTCCTCTCATACGCTTCCGCGTCCACTATAACAGTCGCATTTCCCTTATCCGCCGGTAACACTAATGCCTCTCAGATAGTAAGCCAAATAGACTCGCCAACATATAAAGCTTCCCGGTTTATGGCGGATGTTTTGCAACCATTAACGGGAAAAACTGCGAGCTATGTTAAGGATTCGACACATTTTGTCAAACTGTTGGAGGGTGTGAAGTTAGCCGATGAAGAAATTATGGTCAGTTTCGACGTCACTTCTTTATTTACAAATGTACCGGTAGAGGACACAATCAACATCATTAAAAATAAGATGGAAACCACAGATTTACCTACCGAGTACATAAGTATTATTGAGTACTGTTTGAATAGTGGTTTCTTTATGTGGCGTGGTGAACACTACCTACAAGTGGACGGTGTGGCGATGGGTTCCCCAATAGCTCCAGTGGTGGCAAATATTTTCATGGAGTGGTTTGAGGATGAAACACTAATAACTGCAAGTGATAAACCGAGATACTGGTGGCGATACGTGGATGACGTTTATGCAGTATTGAAT
Source organism: Rhodophaea formosa (assembly GCA_963082605.1). NCBI lineage: Eukaryota > Metazoa > Arthropoda > Insecta > Lepidoptera > Pyralidae > Rhodophaea > Rhodophaea formosa. The sequence goes on along the minus strand of OY720211.1, from coordinate 9,906,077 downwards.
AAAAATTGGGTTATGTCTTTTCTTGCTCATCTGAACAGCATTCATCCAAAGATTTCCTTTACTGCCGAGCAAGAAAACGATGGGGCTCTAGCATTCCTTGATGTATTGGTCATGCGACAATCCGACGGGAGTCTCACGCATACGGTTTACCGTAAACCGACACATACCGACCGATACTTAAGATCTGACTCACACCACCATCCGGCTCACTTGGCATCGATTCCACGCACGCTGATAAACAGAGCTCTGCGTCTGTGTGATCCTCAACACATAGATGCAGAATTAACACACGTGAGGCAAGTGCTGGAAACGAATGGCTATAGTTGGAGACAGAGCCTTCGGGTCAGTGAAAACGCATCGGAGCGTCCCACTTCTGTGGATCGAGCGCTAGTATTCCTACCTTTTGTCAAAGGGACCACAGACAAAATTGGTCATTTACAACGTCGCCGGTACAGTATAAAAACTATTTTCCGACCTTTGACGAAACTACGAAATTTAATGCGCTCTCCCAAAGATAGAGACCCACTTAATGTACCGGGCGTATACATGGTGCCTTGTGAATGCGGTAAGTGTTACATAGGTGAAACAGGACGCAACGTGACTACAAGACTAACCGAACACATCCGCAGCTTGAAGAAATTGGACAAAAATGGATCTGCAATCGCCGAGCACGCCTTGGATTCGGACGTGGCTCACTACATTCGCTTCGACAAAGCCAAGGTACTGGCAAGGGAAAAGGCTTTCGTCCCACGTAAAGTACTCGAGGCAATAGAGATAGGGCGGCGTCCGAATTTTAATCGTGACGGAGGTTGGAATTTGCCATCAACTTGGAAACCAATACTTCAAGCTGAACAATGCAACGAGGACATTTTAGTTCAAGGAGTTGACACTGTTAGCTCTGTGCACATGAGCCGTTCACAACCATCAGAGGCATATGAGGTCGATTTGGTACCAGCCACAACATCTTCGGGGGTGTCTGACCCCCCAACCAACGCATCGGCACGAGCGCGTCGCGCGGAGAGGCGGGCGGCGCGCGCGGATCCCGTCAGTGCTCAAGGAACGGCCGCGTCGCGACGACCTTGATACTCGCCCTGAAGATGGCCATCTGAATTGGCCGAAACCCGGTCGGCAATACCGACTAAATATAACGTGAGTGCAACCGTTTTTAATAATAATAATTATGTCTCGCGTAACATTTAATAATTTAAGTGAAAAAAATTCTTCAGAGTCGGCCACGCGCGAGTAGTAGCCCTGTTGTTGCAGTCATCCATACTGTTTGCCTACTCAGTATTAAAAAAATATATATATATACTTACTTATTATAACATGGAGTATATATCCGTGACATTATATCTCCCTCCTCGTCTTTCTTCTCATATGAGCTTATTTCCGGTTGGATCTTCAGCGGCCCGTGGTCTACTATTATGCAGTATTTTAAGTTGTTTTCACGATTCTGCTCAAATGGTTTAACAAATCTGGCTTTATGGCCGTCTGACTGCCTGTCACTAACTCTTCTATAGTAGCGCCAAAACTAACTAATAAGGAAAGAAAAAGAAATATTTATTTTTTATTAAATAAGTGTCATTATCAAAAGCGAAACCTTGCTCTACATTTTCTCTGAATACCAATTCATATTACCGGTAATAATGATTGACACTAATAAGAATATATGTGGTTACACATTATGTAGGCACCCATGAGCTTTATAATAATGTCGAAAATAACCACATCATAAATATTACCTAACAGTCTGATCTCATTATATTAAAATAATCACTACGTCGTATAAAACAAAGTCCTCCGCCGCGTCTGTCTGGCTGTTAGTGATAAACTTAAAAACGACTACACAGATTGACATGAGGTTTTCTCCAACACATAGAGAGATTCATGGAGGAGGTTAATAAGTATAATACATACCGGGCGCAGCCGAGGAGGGCTGCTAGTCAAAAAAGATGCAATTGTTTGTTTTTCGTTTGTGTAAGTGGCCAATACTGTGATTTACATAAAAGCATTCACATACCTATATATACAACTACCATCTATTGGTTGATGAAGCATAAAAGAGCCTGAATACTTTTCCCCTCGGTAATATTACGTAGCTTCGCTAAAAAAATGGCGGTTGGGTCCAGGTATCTTCGATTAATCAGGGGACATACATAAAAGATTCCGACGAATTGATAACCTCCTCCTTATTTGAAGTCGTTTTAATACTACGACGTAAAATGGACGAAGTAAAAATAAACTCCGTACTTTTTATTTCAAAGGCGCATTACGAAATGGCATTATTAAACCATTCAAGTTTCCAGTTTAAATTTTTCCTTATTTGCGTATTTCTATTCCGGTGGCTTTCAAGATCAAATGTTGTAATAGTTGACGTCATTTGCGATGTCGTAATCTCTGAAAAAGATAAACGGAGTAAATTAGGAAGGGTTTTCAACTTCACCCAAAGAGCTTATTAGTGATTATAAGTTTAACCTAACCTATGAAGTAGCATAGACACACCCAGATCTGTTTCTTCGAAGGTTTAAAAAAAATTAATCGATAACAAAAATTAAAACGATTTTTTACTATACCCCCGCTAAAAAGTTTATTTTAAGGAAAGGAAATATTGCATAAAAAGCATTTTCAATACATTTGCTAATAATACGGTTCTTATGACATCGAAATCTGTATCGTAATGATGTATTTTACAGCACTAGTGCTTTTTACTTTACACCAATCACAACCGCTCAATAGCATAGCCTTATGCCACAGATGCAAAATTTCAACATTTTCATAGAATCCGAGCAAAGAGTTTCACTTTCAGCATGAAAACTTTTTTCTGATTTGTCAGATGTAATTTTTTAACCGAATTCGAAAAGGAGAAGGTTATCAATGTACTTTTTTGGAGAAAATAAACCTGAGTAAATGTACCTAATTATTATAAATGTATTTTTACAAACTGCTTTAGTTTCTAACTTTTATAAATTCCTTATTTGCTGAACTTTGTTGTGGCGAACTTTGTTGTTGTTGAGGCGTTTATAAGCACTCGGCCTCGCCTCGTGCCTATAAACGCCTCAACTATAATATCCAGCTTACCGTACTTGTATCATAATATACTATTACATATCAAAATGCATAATCATTATTTTTTTGTTTGAATTAAGAACACACGACAGAGAGAAGAATTTTTTTTAAAATCTATGCCAATCACCAATATTTAATTTTTCGACAACCATCTCAAAGGTACACAAACTCCTTGCGAAAAAAAGATACAAACTCGGAATATTCGGGAACACGTAGTGATTAATATTGCTCGGTAGATAGAGTACATATAATACAACCGTAAATCTCCATTCGTATTTTTCTACGTATATACCTTGGAAATAATTCCTGCAATAAATTTCCCAACAATGACACACACAAGACGTATAAACTTTGCAGATATGATTCAGTGTAATGATACAACGGTTTCATAATTTTACTCTATTGTATAAGGCATCCGGATCGTGTAATTGATTCCGCATATTGCATTACTTTTCTGTTTGATTTGACAACATAACTCCGAAACGTACGCTTTCGAAAGTAAGATAATGAGATCAACAGTCGAGTTATTTGAAGGGCTCTCTGATATTGAGAACAACTGATAGCTTAGTAGATATTGTTGTATTACGTATACGTTTATATTATCAGGAGATATAGAGTTTGTGGAGAACCTTTTGGAGAACAAATTTTTGACAAGATTAAGTTAATAAATGACGACTGCCTACGTATGTACATCCTGAAACAATGCTACATAATTATGTCCTTTCTACATCTAGATCGCCATAAGTAAATTGGCACGTTTGAATTAACAGGAAAAGTAATATGGTTTAAGTAGAAACGAAAGGTGGGAATTCCGAATGATTGATATTATTTGGCTTAGACGATTAATACGGGTTTAATAAAATATCGATTACCTACTAGTAGCTGAAACTTTAGGTCCAACAAAGCATTGCTAAATAAAATAGAAAAAATAATAGTTTGCAAAGTCAACAGTTCATCGAACTTTACCTTTAAAATACACCTCGCATTCAAAAGTTTAATTAAACCGCACTTAAACGCCTTCATAAGGTCAGGAAGCAGACGGAATAACACTAAATGCCAGTTATATTACATGGTATCTCTTAGACACTTGCAGTGTGACCGCAGTACTTTACCTATCTCGGCCTTAACCATCTAAAACTAAATGAAAACCAGGTTTATTAACTTTAAATTTACTATTACACTGCATAAGTTTCGATGAATAATGTCAAAGTCTTTGTAAAGTTACGCTGGCGATAAATTTAATTAGCACATGACATTAATTAAAATTTCAATCGTGGGTTGCTCGGCACCTTTGGATAGTGCTTTCGATTTACGCTTTTTTTTATCGTTACATTTTTTTAACCTTTTTTAGGTTATGTGTATTTATTTGTTGTGCCAAATATTATAGTTTTAGTAAATGAATTAATAAAACGTAGTGTGCAATATACAAAACCTGTTTTAATTAAAAAAAACATTTGCCTATAACTTATACTACACTATCTGGTTCATGGGTGTAACGATGTAGCTCGCTCCAATTGAGCTTTCGCTACTTCACTGGGTGTTTAAGGTACTTAAGGGCAGTGAGTGCCATCAAGCTGTATAAAGTAATATCACTGAAATGGGCTTTAAGATGGTATGCACCTCGGCTTTATAATACGATTATCTGTGATCTGTGATCGCATGGCTTGGAGAACCGCAAATCTCATGCTGTCTGATGTGCCACCATCGTTATATGTGCCTGAAGAGCCTATCAAATTTGCAAATCGCAAAAGCCTTTGGAGATTTCGCTCTCATATTTTGCTTGATGGCTCAAAAGCTATAGCGCCAGAAGGGTTTCTTTTCACAGTAAAAATACGTCTCGTGATTAAATGTGGTAAATAATTTCATTACAAAAAACATCACAGAAAGGCAAACCTATAATTACTACATCTTTTCGTCTGGATCTGCCCCACAATAAATTCATAGTGATTTATTGTGGTGCAAAAAGATGAAAGCTTGTATTAAATATGTACTTGTAAAATCAAGATTCGCAGATAATAACGTGATAAAACGCGTCGCGCGTTTTAACGGTAAAACAAATAAAAATGTCGACAAAGTTAGGGATATAATTTTTATTTGGAAGAAATAAAATACTAGACGCACAGGCTTATTTGTATTTATCTTCGGTTCGTGACACAAATAGATGATTTGGGAGCCGGGACATAAATATTGTTTACTGTTTATGCTTGTCCGACATTATTTATAGTTGTACTGTAAATATCGGATCTAAGAACAGTTGTATGAAACTATTGTTACAGAAAATTATCGTTTCCCAAAAAAGCATTACATTTTTCAATGTAAAAAAAAATATTTTTTACTATAGTGCCATTTAGAACCAGATTTATTCTCAGTCTATTTATTTATCTCCCTCCTTCTCTTACTACGAAAAAAGAGTCTCTCAAAATTGTTTTCCTTACAACCTACACGTTAACGAAAAACAAGTTGCTCAGGTAAACCAAGCAATTATGTTAATTTGTTATAAAACCAATAATTCGTTACAACATCAGCCATATGGAAACGCGCGCATACATTAATCTGGATACCCATATAAAGCAGACGCGATCTTTCGCGGATGTAAACTTGATTTATTGCGAGCGGCCTTGGAAACATATGGACGGATGTGTTGAAACGAAAACTTACTAAAATGCATAACATAGAATATTAAAACATAATGTCATGATCTCAAATAGTTTACAAGCTACAACTTTTCTTTCCAAACAATTACACCTAAAAAAGCCAAACTTTTAAATATCAGAAATGAAGTGATAACCGCCACATATTAATGATACTAATTGGAGCGATTATTCACAAAAGACGAATATTGGGAATCTGCGATTTTTCTTAAAAGGCTTAAAATGTAGTAATCTAAAAGTAAACAAAACTGAAAAAAGCCAAGCTTTTAAAAACCAGTAATGACATGATAACCGCCACATATTAATGATACTAATTGGAGCGATTATTCACAAAAGACGATGAATTTAGTAATCTATGTCATATTGGAAATCTACGATTTTTCTTATAAGGCTTATAATGTAGTAATCTATTAAATGATAGAGAAAAGTAAACAAAAACAATACAAATTCATCGATGAGGTGGTGCAATTTGTATGGGAAGTCTATTTTTTATTCTTAAGATTCTGTATTCTATTAGGGACCCTGATTCCGAGATTGAAATATTCCAGGTCATTCAAATACAGCGTGTAACATGACCCTCACCGTCAAAAATGAACAAATTTGTCATATGGGAGCAATGCTGGGGTCTCAAATCTTTTTTTTCTTTCCCATCATATTAATTGCGGCTGAACAATCCTAACTAATATTATAAATGCGAAAGTGAGTTTGTTTGTTTGTTTGTTACGCTTTCACGCCCTATCTATTAAACCGATCATCACGAAATTTGGTTTACACATAGGTTAGGTACTGAGAAGGACGTAGGCGTATATATCACGCGGGCGAAGCCGCAGGTAACAGCTAGTTTTGTATAAAAATGTCGGAATGTCAAGGGTCATGTTACACGCTGTATTGAAACGACCAACGTTTTTGATTTTGAACGTGACTTTCAAATCGGTTCATTTTATCCAGGGAAATGGGTTATGTTATGTGTAGGTAAACGCGCAATCATTTGCTTTAAGTGTCCATGGAACATTTGAGTAAAAAAAAGCAAACTCCTTTTAGAAGTTATTAAAGAATAAAAGATATAACACTTCACCTCGAATACTTATGCATAATACACGTCCATAAAATTATTCTTTAGAGTTACCATAGTAACCTACACGTGGTCCTTTCGGGTTCCAGGAAAGCTAATATTTTTATTTTACTGACATCACACATCATGGACACGGATTTAGTTTCATACTGAAGAAAATGAACCGTAATTTAAGAGTACATGTTTTTACTCGTATAAAAGAAACTAAACACAACTTAATACTTTGTATGTTCGTCCCATTGTATACGAGTTGAATTTTAAATGACATTAGAACTTTTACATTTATGGCAATATTGTAATGTGTTGGCGTAGGTTGTTAGACGTGAGACTTATTTAATGTTATTTAGTTATAAATATATTTTTCAATACATTTGCTAATAATACGGTTCTTATGTACGTACGTAATGATGTATTTTACGGCACTTGTGCTTTTTACTTTACACCAATCACAACCGCGCAATAGCCCAATGCCACAGATGCAAAATTTAAACATTTTCATAGAATCCGAGCAAAGGGTTTCAAGTTCAGCATGAAAACTTTTTTCTGATGTGTGAGATGTGATTTTTTTAACCGACTTCGAAAAGGAGAAGGTTATCAATGTACTTTTTTGGAGAAAATAAACCTGAGTGAATGTACCTGATTATTATAAATGTATTTTTACAAACTGCTCTAGTTCCTAACTTTTATAAATTCCTTATTTGCTAAACTTTATCTTGTATTAGTGTAAGGTAATTGCAATGTATTGAAAAACGTCGTATGATACTCGTACGGTAAGCTGTCTATTATAGTCGTCGGTTTATTATAAGCACTCGGCTTCGCCTCGTGCCTATAAACACTTCGACTATAATATCCAGCTTACCGTACTTGTATCATAATGTACTATTATGATTTGATTATTAATGTAAAAAAGATATACAGATTTTATTTAAGAAAAAGCGGGTTCCTTATTCAAGGAATAAAAACCGGCCAAGTGCGTGTGGCCACGCGCAGTGTAGGGTTCCGTAGTTGCGAATGACAACTTTGAGTTCACACTATTCACACTCGCACCTTACAGTTTAACGACCAAAAACATCTAACAATGAAAATAGTATGAAATTTTACAGTTTATAAGTTGGTTGCCTATAACTTTTTAGTTTGTACTTACTACTCAGCTCTAATAGTTTTCCTTTCAACTTCAGTATATATGCTACTGCTGTAATTTTTTTCACGTATCTATATATAACCGTTTAGCAGATAGAGGGGGGGACACTTACCTCTCACAAAAATTCGCACTTTAAAACCAAATATTTCGGAAACGGAGCCCTTAATCAAAAAATGGTGTTCTCAACCTCACAATATTTTTGAAAGATCTATTTAACGATACCCCACACAATAGGTAAATAGAGAAAAAAAAATTACTCCCTCACTTTACTTGTATGGGAGCTACCCTAAAAAAAATTTTGTTTCAAGATTTTATTCTACCACTTTTTTGCCATGATTAATATACATACCCATACCAAATTACAGCTTTCTAGTACTTATAGTCTCTGCGTAAAACCGCGGACGGACAGACAGACAGACAGACAGACAGACAGACAGACAGACATGGCGAAACTATAAGGGTTCCTTGTTTACTACGGAACCCTAAAAAGGGGACCTTAGTACTTCTGACACGGAGCAAAGCCTCCAATTTCCGTCTGTCCGTCTGCCACAGAACTGTATGGTATCTATTGAAGGTAGAGAATTCAAATAAATTTAATTTTTGTAAAAATAAATTTAATTTTAAATGAAGGGGTCGGGGTCTCACAAAGAACGTGTTAGTCTTTTTTTACGTTTTTGTACGAAAACCCTTGTATGTGATTTAAAGTACAGTTATGTTAGTAACCATGACGAGTGTAAGTGTGTTATTATAAAACCTAAATATACCAAGGCAACTATTATGCTAGGCAGAGGTCGAGAACTCGAGACATACTTGTACAGGCTCCATTACTTTACACCCGATATGAAATGAAAATCGTGACAATGCATAACCTTATTTTGAATTTTATTTGGTCATACACTTATTCATATATCAATAAATGTTGTCACACAAATATTTATGCGTTCTGATCCTTTAACAGACAGTAGTAAAATAAAATTGTACAATACTTAGTTTGACGTAAAAAATCTTAAAAGTTAAAAATGTTTTTAAATGCATTTACTTATTAGATTAGCATATTAGCTGGGGATGCAATCAGGAACGCAAGATTTCAACCTGTTATTTCTATTACACTTTTTTGTAATGATGAAGTTTATATCAATTCTTCAAGCTGGGGAAATATTTCAGCATTGTTATTCTCGGCAGATTGGAATAGGACCACTCTATGTGGAAGTCGTAGACGGCGACGTAGGAAAGGCAAACTAAACAAAGCTTATAAACATCAAAGAGACCTCCCCAACCCGTCTGGCCGGTGTAGAGAGTGTGAGACAAATCTAAGAGTGTAAGTGTTACAGAGACGGTCATACTCCTGTAGTGGAGACTAATAATGACCTGATGATGATGATGATGATTCGAGCTAAGGAAAACGAAAAGCCAATGCTTTTAAAACAAAGCCGTTAATGTCGATGTTTGTAAAATTGCTCGCACTCATAACTTACTGGTTAGTTCCCGTTGACCTAGAAACATGAATTTTTACAAGGAGCGTTCGAAAGTCATAAATAGAGTCAAAATTGTCTCACGCCGTAGTTGTTATCTTTTGTTCACTGAACTGCTTTTTTCATTAGGTACTTTAGTTAGCGGATATACTATGATTAGATCATAAAATCTGCTAATGGAAGCAATTTTCTGAAGTAGAGAACATACGGGCTTTACCGTTATTAGAAAATCGTTGAAGTGCAAAAATGTTGTGTACAGTAAGTACAAACACTGTTAGAAAAATACATTTTCAATAAAATCGTACGTGAGCTTAATAAACAATCTAGTTTATTTTTGTTCCAATCTGTACCAACATGTAAAAGATTTTTATTGAGGTTCTAAGAGCAGTTAGCGAGAACGATAGTTTCAAAATACAAAAAAATATTTTATCCTTTTGGATCATCGTTCGTCTAAGATGCAAAATCATCGTTCTTCACAGGAAGAAGAAATGAAGAACAATTATTTAGTACCAAAAGCAAATAATTAAGTTATAGTAACGAAGAAATTCCTCTCCAACCCATCTGGCCAGCGTGGAGAGGGTACGCCAAATCCTCTGACTGCCCTGGCAATATATGGCTCTGATAGTACAGAGAGGGTCGTGCTACTGCAGTGGAGACTAACAAAGACTTGTTGATGAGCGAAGAAATTAGAAAGATATTTTACGCTAAAATCGCATATAATCGGGGTGCCTGGTATAGAGAAACTCTATTAAATACAATATAAAAACATGAAATGAAAAGACCGTTACAGTTTTTTTTTAATGAGCAGTCGTGTCGAAGAAAACTCCTTCGGCTGATACGATGTTACATACCAACCTACGTTAAAAAAATAAAATTTTATAGTAAATGTCTAAATAGACTTGAGATAGGTTTTGCAAGTAGGTTCTTGCAAAATCGATATTATGTCAGGGCAATGACTAGCTAGCTTTTGGAATACAGCGAACTACTAATGGATTTTAAATCGACGTTTTTATAACCTTCTTAGCTTTTGAAACGTTGGAAAAGCTATGCAGCTAAATGTGGAAGTTCATTCTTACTCGATAACAAGCAACGTGAGTAATAAAGATTCTCTGCGATATTCAATTACGTAGGGTTACGTAATATAATGACATCTTTACTTTATGAGAGTCTTGTCTATAGCTATAGCTATAACAACAGAACATTGCACACTTATTACAGCTAAACTGCTGTTTAATTGGTTCTTACAGTGATATAAGAGACGCAAAGGATGTGACATTGCAACATAATTCTTTTACAAAACTCACGTTGTTTTCGTATGAAACATGTATATGTTGCGTACAACTAGATTTAAAAACAGAAACCAAAACGGTTCTTTCCAGAAATTGATTATTTGGCGATTGCATTTAGGTAATATTTTGACGGGTTGCCTGGGGCCTCGCAGAAAAAAAAATTAAATGACCTGCCCGCTTGCTTTCAATTATGTAATTTATTTCAAATAGAATCCGATCCCAAAAACTGGACCCCGAAAATTCATTGAGGATAGGAAAGATATCCATTTGAAAAACAAGGGTCTCTACTGGCTATCTCAAAACTGAAAGTGGGTGATAAGATACTGAAAGTAATTTTTTATGCTGTTTTGATATATTTTTATTATATTTAAGAAGATAAGGGAAAAATATCCACGCCAAAATTGCCGAATTGGTAAGGCGTTAATCGTATAATAAAATCCAAAGTCCAAATCCTGCCCGCGAGAATTTTTCCCATATCTTATTTTTTAATTTAATAAAAAAGTTGCGTATATATAAATTGATTTAGAATCCCATTTTGATATAACTCTGGGGCTCAGCTAGCGCCTTTTAAACAACTCGATAATCCAAAGAGTACAAAACTGCATCCTAAAAAATTACGAATGCATGGTTCATCAGTACTGCAGAAGCCCATAACAATCTTTATATGCCAACAGTAAAAGAGGAAATGGCTAAAAAAGCATCCAAACCCGTTCGCAGGCCAACACGCAATCCCAGAAACCATGTGCCGGCTTAAGATCGGCGTAGCTGGACATTTTCGACCAAGACATTAATTATGATAAGGAAAAATAAAGGGCTTTAGCTCCGGTGGGAGCGGCACACAACATGCCTAAAAGCACACATCTCATTTACTTATACGTGTAGTCTGGAATGACAATATGATTGCAAGAAAAACTAAAAAAGTTATGAAAGAGTAATAATATAAATTTATTAAAAAAAAACCTTGTTTGTTTCAAGTGTAAAATTGTTTTTAATAATTAGGAAATAATTTATACATGTTACACATCAGTAACTGTATTGATAGTTTTAAATTTACTTTTAGTTATGTTACTTACAATTAGTGAAGTAAATTCCCGCAGTTACTCTTACGAGCAAAGTAAAGAAAAAAAATAAACAGTCAATCAACCGACATTTGCAATCAGTAAAGTAATTGCCTAGTCCAACTACAAGTTGTTAAAATTTTTGTATACCTTTACTAAGTAAATATATATTCTTGTTAAATTAAACCGGCAAAGTTATGTAAGAGAGAACCACGTGCTTACCTCAATAATGCGGCCAACTTGTGCAATGTGCTTTCATTTAAGTGCATGGTAAGTTCGCCAAACACCTTTCTTTAGTTCACCATGAAACCTTTGACTTTGTTTTCGAGAAACCGTTCAATTATGATACATTTTATAATTGGTTTTTAAAAAAAGACGTAATTATTGGTTATGTAGTTACCTAATATTGCGGCTAAAATTTTAGGTCAATATCGTAAAAGACTTGGTATGATATTGTTGCTAGCTTATTCATTTTTACATCTCAAATACAAATATATATGAAATATTTATACATTTTATGTTATTTAATTCACATGTATGTAATACATTTGTATAAATATTATTATATTATTATAAATATGTATTTATATTACATCTGTATTATATTTTACTTGTAAACATTTATTTTTTAAAATGTAAAGATTTTAAACACCAACGTAATTAAACATTTTTTACCAACTTCAGAAAAATGAGGTTATCAATTTGACGGGTACCTTTATTTGTATTTTGTCAGAATTGCACAGTTTTTGTTTATGTTAGTCTATACCCATAAATTAAAAAAAAGTCTCTATATTGCAGTAACGAATCATTCCTTTAAATTTATCACCATGACATGAAATGGAGTAGCCGACGAACACAATGAAATGGGAAGGTATTGTTTAAAAATGATAGCGCATCTTTTGTAAAAATATTTTTTTCAAATAATATCTGAGAGATCCCAGTATCCTCGGTATTTGACAGCCTAAATAGCAAGAAAAGATGGTTTAAAAAATATCCGATTCTTGCAAAAATGAATACATGTGTAATATTTGTCTCTATGTGTTTCTCTGTCGTATTTAACTCTTGATAGTGTCATTGTCATTGATCAGAAACGCGAACGATAAAAACGTGCACTGTGATCATAAAAATAAAAAATATTTAATAAATGTAAACACCTATTTTTTTTTAAATTTCCTAGCCCGTAATCAAGTTGAAGTCAATGATTATAAGCGCAAAACAATTTTTTCGATGATTTTTAAATTGTTTGGTTGCAAGTTCTTTATTACTATCGCCAAAGACAATATAATACTAACGTACTATCGCATAAATAATATCACACGATAATATGAAAATACATTTCTAAAAGCCTTTGTCCTGTGTTTAAGCTAAACTTAGTTAAATGTTACATTTTGTGTGACAACAAGTTACAATAAAAAATCTACTGTGTAGAATTTTTTTTTTTTAATTTAGTGTTGCATTTAATGAAGTGTTCATTCTCAAGGATTTTTACAATGCGTAAAAAATTGAAATTCTAAATAATAATAGATAGTATTGTAAAAAGTAACTTCTCTAATATAATTTCCAGACAATCACGTCGTTGTAGCGAAGAATTTTCTTCTCCCTTAGGATTTTTACGTTCATTTCAGAATCCAAAATCAGTTGTGGACTTATTTTACAATTCAAGCCCTAAAAGTCAAACTGTATATAAATAAAATTAAGAGTTGGAATATAAATTTATTAAAAACCATTTTTGAGATGTCAACATAAATTTTCACCGTGAACCTTTTTCACATGATAAACTATAAGATGTGGTTTTGAGAGAATTTTTGTAGTGAAAATTCCCCATAACCCATGGTTGGTTATGTTTACATCAAACACTTGGTGTCGGTCGTCCGAAGTACTTTTTCCGGCATTTTATAGTACGGTACGGTGACTATTGAACGAAATTTTCAGCTGCCAGCCAGCCATTTACCGCTCGGCAAAATGCACATTTTAATGAAGATGAAATTTAAAACTTAAAATCGACTTCTAAACGATATACTATACTACGATATAATACGACTACTGCTGGGTGTATTTTAAAATTATACGGGAGACTGGTAGATTTTAAGTATAGTTATGTATATCAATTCATTTATATGTTTCTAATCTACATAATCTTTCATTTGATACTAACATTATTTCTTAAGCATTATTTCTAACAAAATGTATTATTTCAAAAATAAATAACGAGACTATCATTTTTAACAGTTTACGCAAGCAGATTGTTTGCTATGATAGCCTATGATACTCCGGGAAAGAATTCGAGTCTAATGACACCTCACACTTCAAAATCGGTCAAGACCTTTAGGCTACAGAAGGCAACAGTGAAATAGACATACACACATACTATAATATTCTAACTAAGTGTAATTTCCTCTTTATAATTACACACATTCATAGATACATATTTACATATGTGCGAAAAACATTACCTTCCTCATAATATATTACAAAATCGTTTGTTTGATGTCCGCGAGAGTTTTTGATTTGGTGTGTTTTATTCACATAATGATCACTTTATCAAATTGTCCACTGAATCAAAATGTCCACTCTACATAACATCTTAATCCTAACTAATATTATAAATGCGAAAGTGAGTTTGTTTGTTTGTTTGTTACGCTTTCACGCCGTATCTACTGAACCGATCATCATAAAATTTGCATACACATAGGTTAGGGTACCGAGAAGGACATAGGCTATAAATAACGCGGGCAAAGCCGCGAGTAACAGCTAGTCTACTATAACGAAATGTCCACTGTATCAGAATGTCAATCACCCTAATAATATAATGTTATAAATGCGAAAGTATGTCCGTCTGTCTTTAACCTACCATGACGTTTCACACATGGAACTAAAAAAACAGTAGTGTTAAGGTTTAAGGTTTGGAAATGACAATAGATTACATTTCATCTCGGAAAAAAGTAGGTACTATCTTAAGGGATTTAAATTTGCATGAACGGGCCGGTGGCGAAAGCTAGTATTAATTATATGGACCTAAAATTAATCCATTATAAACTGAAATAAATGTACGTCTTGTAAAAAGATTAAGGTACTTACTTGCTAAAAGACTACTAAAGGTACTTAAAAGAAAAAAGATCAGACTGACTGAAATGTTTTGAAAAATAATTTTTCATCTCAAATATTTTTTTTTATAAAATGCTTTCAAAGGCGTAAATAGCTTGAGCCTTAATGCGTTTATGAATTGAATCATCATAATAGATCGAACTTTTTCGTTAAGCAGTTAAGCTCGTAGAATAAATAATGAAACGCTAGTATGTTTGTATTTGTGTACGTCAAATAAAAGAAGATTAAAAATTTGGATAGCATGAGTATTTTTTGTGTGTGAATAACATAATTATGGAATAGATGTTTATGTGTCAACTAGAAATTGATTTTACGATATAGATTAACCTTAGATTAACGTATGTATTAGAGTATTTAATAAGTCGAGGGATAGTCATAGACATTTCTGATGTAAAATGAGAAATATGCTGACGAAATTTACTCGACTACTTAAAAAAGGACTGTATTGTTTTTAAAGTTTATGTTTGTATGTCATACATACATATTATCACACAGAGCCCAAGGTTTCATAAAATTCATACTGCTTCAATGGATTTGAACGTATGAAAGGGGTATTGTTAAAATCATTACACCCTTTCGTGTGACGTAATAAATTTTTATATGACAGATTAGTCATCTTCTTATTTTTTAAATTATTTTGTTCTTGTTGATTTTTCATGCTTGCAAACCTTAATCTAATCAACTTCCAATACTTGTTAATGAGTTGTTTAATAAGTTTTCACGTAAGTCTATTTTATCACATCTTTATTCTGCACACGATAAACAGACCGTATGGCCATAATACCTGAAGAACGTTTGGCGTGTAGTTGGAAATGGAATCCAAAAGTATTAACATATTTGTCACTTTTTACAGTACATATCTCATTATGATTAGGATCTCATTTAAGTATATAAATCCTTGTGGTTGGAGAACCCGCTCTTCCAAAATACCTAGTTATGTAATGCTTGATTAAATTAAAAACTGCTTACACTGTTTAGATTTATGTTTACAAACTTACACCAACAATTACATCAGTAATGGCTTAGTAGCCGCATCTCCTATTGACATGATTCCTAAGAATTTCGTCATTCAGTCATTTTCTTAGCTGGATTTAAACACATATTTATTCGCAAAATTATTAATTAATTTAAACGATTGAGATAATTGAATATGACGCAGCGTTGTCACAGTGTAAGGTAATTACCGTGCGTAATAAACGATTCTCACCAGAACAATATCTTTTGTAATCGCGCCTCTTGCTCAGCCTAATTAATATAATTTAATATTATTTTGTGTATAAATAAATTAACGTCTCAATCATTATTATAATATGAGAAGTTTGACTTCTTTGATACGATATATTGTTATTTATAGGTGTGTAAAATTTCATAAGTATAGTAAGTACCACACACGCATTATGTCTCGGCCAACCAGACAAAAAGTGTCGACTTCTCGTTACTTAAAGTGCCATCAAAGCGTTAAAATTGGGCTACCTAAAGAGTAAAGGCATCTGTGATCGAATTACTGTTATTCTTAACCAATGTATGTAATTTTAATTATATTCACATGTTGTATATCATGAAATGAAACAAAATACTAGAATGGTTTTAAATTGCTAATTATAAGAAAATATATCAATATATTAAGAACGCCCAATTTAGGTAGGTATTTGGTTTCTTCTGTCCATTTTTTGGGAGCGGGTACTTAGTAGATGTGAAACGACCAAATATACAAATCATAAAGGTACAGAGCGGATTGCGTGATTTTGAATCCGCATATTTTCGTTGCACATATCAAAAAGCTATTGTTTTGATTACTTGACCTCTACTCTCCTCTAGTCTTCATGAACTGAGTTTGGTAAAAAGCTTATATTATAGCACAATGGTGGTAGTTTCAAAACAACGTATAAACAATTTAAATAAAGCGTATAATGTTGATTTCCGAATGTGACGGTTCAGAGGAGGTTTGTGGGGTGAGGGGTGTAAGAAATCCATCTATGGGGAGCTCGCCTAAAACATGTGAAATGAAAAGTAAGAAGTTGAAAGAAAATTGAATGGCCAAAAGCACAATTTCTTTACGTGTTATTTTTTGTATACTTTTCCTACTTATACCAATGATTAAATTCTTCCGCTTATTATGAACGCTCCACTTTTATGTTACCACCTAATTCCATATTAAATTGGGTCGCAAGCTATAAATTCAATCATTGATGTGAATAATAAGTAAGCGTGTTGTGAACGATTGTAAATTGACGGCCTAAGTTATTGGGCATGGACGTTTTTTATACGTCCATGTTATTGGGCTTATAAATAGAAAGAAACAAAAGATCAGGCGGTTGACAAGAATATTTGTAATTGTTGTTAACATTACAGAATATTTTTATCCTCAATCAAAATTTCATTACGATCGACGGAACCAGATGCCTAGGAAGACTTAAGAAGAGTAGAATAGAAGTAACCTATACAACGTGTTAAGGAATAAGCGTAAAACTTCTTAGTTGGTGATTGTGCTTATGTCATTATTATAGTATTAAAAATTGTTCATATTGAACCATTTTTGCGATGGGGCCAACTCTTAAACTCGACAAAAAAATCTGCTGTTTCATACAAATTGTCAATACCTACTCGACCAGAATATATTATTATAATATAATTATTATATAGATGTCTACGTATCAACCCCAGCAAAACCACGATTGTCCCTTTTACAAGGCGCCGGAATTTGACGGCCTTGAATGGCCTCAAAATGAATGGCATGGCGCTCAACTTGTCCAATGAGGTGAAATATCTAGGAGTTACGCTAGATAAAGAACTCACATGGAACACACATGTTACTAACACTATAACAAAGGCCACCAGAGTATTTGGCATGTGTCGAAATACCTATGGCAAAACGTGGGGCCTAAAGCCGCATATCCTACGTTGGATATATGAGATGATGGTGAGGCCCATTCTGACCTACGGAGCATTGGTTTGGTGGCCGAAGGTAAGACAGGTGACATGTATAAATGCCCTCAGGAAAATACAAAGAATGGCATGTTGTGCTATTTCTGGGGCATTCACTACAACACCAACGGCATCAATGGAAATGATCCTTCGATTGCCACCGTTACACTTATATATTGAAGGCGAAGCCTGTAAGGCACTATACAGACTGTCTTCGACTGGTCTTTGGAGCAGGCATGCACCAAGGACAAGGCATACAAATATGGAGACAACACATTAGCTCGATAGGTTGTTGGACATGGGAAGTGATAAACTCCTCCCCGTATACAACTTCAAAAGGAACTACAAGGTATATATCCCAACAAGGAATGAATGGAAGGGAGAATTTTGCCCTTCTGAACGAAAATGCTCAATCTGGTACACAGATGGCTCAAAGACCAATCAAGGGACAGGAGCGGGCATTTTCTCCGAGAACAAACAACTGTTTCAGAGCATGGGTCAGTTCGCTACCGTATTCCAAGCGGAAACATATGCGATAACTGTTTGTGCTAAAATGAATTTGGATAAAGGGTTGAAAAATCATCATATCTACATTCTAAGTGACAGCCAGGCGACTCTCACGGCACTTAGCTCTGACAGAATCGTATCCAGATTGGTCTTGGATGGTGTGAATGCCTTAAATCAACTGGGCAGGCACAACATTCTGAGACTGGTTTGGGTGCCGGGTCACGTCGGGGTTGAGGGCAATGAGAGGGCTGATGAGCTGGCAAGGAGAGGATCGAATATACCATACATAGGGCCCGAACCTTTCTTAGGCCTTTCATACAGCACAGTAACAACTGCAATAAATGCACATGTCGACAGCAGACATCAACGTGAATGGACTAACCTGAGTGGACACACACACTCGAAGGAGACACTAAATAAATAAATATAAATAAATATATACGGACAAATCACACAGATTGAGCTAGCCCCAAAGTAAGTTCTAATGAAAGACTATGTTGTGTTATGGGATACTAACTCAACGATACTATATTTTATAACAAATACATATATAGATAAACATCCAAGACCCAGGTCAATCTGAAAAAGATCGTTTTCCATCTTGACCTGACCGGGGATCGAACCCGGGACCAACCGTGTCGCAGGCAGGCGTGATGACCGCTGCGCCACGGAGCTCGTACTTGGTATGGACAACGCTAGGTGGTATAAAAGGATCTGCAAATATAGCAGAAAACAGTCAAGGATTCTTATGGGAGCCCTGACCGGTCATTTTGAGAACAACAGTCATCTATTCAAAATGAAAATCGTCGAAAGCCCACTATGTAGGGTATGTGAGGAATCGGAGGAAACAATGAGACACATTTTGTGTCGCTGTGACTCGTTGGCTGGTAAGCGGTTGGACCTCTTTGGATCAGCTTATCCTGATCTGGAGGACTACAGGCACTACGCACCAGGTGATATTCTGAAGCTCATGCAGTCCTTCTTCAGGAATCACCGTGTGGGTGAGTAAGGTATGGGGTAAGTACAAAATAACACAAAGGTTAGACGTGCTTCCGATTTATAATCGGCCCCAATTAAGATACGATAAGATATAGATGTATAAAGGAAAGATTGAGAAAGAAAGTTGTACCAAAATGAAATGGAAGAAACTAACGTGTTGTGACACCACATAGAAATAAGTGGGATAAGGAGTAGAAGTAGAGAAGATTCAATATCTGACGACAACCATACATATTGTATCCAATAACTAAACTAACACTTAAAAAACCTTATTTAATAATTATTAGGAAACTAATAGGTGATGTAACTAGAAGGTTTGGTAGGTCTTGTTGTTTTGTATCTGATTCAATACAATTTCAACACCCGTGGCAGCATCAATATACTTATTTTTACTTTTTAACCTGTCTATCTATGTTTCTTTATGGCTTAGGAGACGATCTCATTTACGACAGTAGCTTTTAGGACAGTTGAGTGCTCGAATCTTCGAGCAACACGGAAGGGAGTAGCCATACGCTGCATTCCCCTCTGTCAAGGTACAAGCCAAAATTAGGCATATGCATGTCTATGTGTTAGTTGTGTGACTCATCGGTACACAAATTATTTTTTCTTTTTTATGTCATTGTTTGTGACAATGTCATAATTACTATCAAGTGACAGTTTAAGTTTTGTATGTAGGTGTGCGGAACTAAACTTGTGTGCACATTTCCCCCCGCAAAAAACGCCAGAAAAATTGTCATAGTAAATTGTCGCTTTGCCCACTCCCTCCGTCCGGTACGGAGGCCGTGTTGCTCGAAGGCTCGAATGGACAATATAAGGCGGCCAATTGTGTTTTCCCATCACAATACAAAGTAATTGTTGTCCTAGATGTGATAAAAAGTTGGTTGTAGAAAAATACATCTGTGACACTGGTTACGTCATGCCTGTCCACATCTCCACAGATACCTAAAAATACAAAAGGAGGAACATTTCAGAAAAGAAAGTAAATGTGATTATATACGAGTATACTCGGAAACTGTCTTTGAAAGATCGAGCGAAAACTTCGGTAGAGAAAGACGGGTTTTCGATAGTGCGCGCGACTTTGTGGCATATCAGTTTAAAACTTAAAGCGCTCTTTTTTGTTAACTTATTTGAGGAGATATTAATATTGATTGTATATAGTTTAAAATTTACTTACTTCCATGCTCGTTTGGGAGAAAAGAAAAATCATAGAATATACCAGCTGCTTTACTTCCTCCGCAGACCGTATAAGCTGGTCAATGGATTGAGCAAAAATCTGCAGAATCACATCAATAGGCAATGCGGCAGCAACCCATCACCATTATGATTATATTTTCTACCTTAATATTTAATGTTTTTTTTTATTTGTTTAATATTAATCAACTTTTATTTACTCTACTACTTCGTTAATAAAGCGGTTAAATTACAAGTATTGATAATTGGAATTAGTTGGCCAAAAGTCCTCTTTGACAACTATTGCATGCTATGTCAAAAATATACTAAAGCACATATAATTTGTTCTGCACAAAAAATTCAATTATAAGTTACGATTACGAAGGATGTATAATTTAGGTACATCATCAACATCATCATCATCAGCCTTTTGCAGTCCACTACTGGACATAAGCCTCCCCATTTAGGTACACAGTTACTTTCAATTTCATAGTATATTATAATGAACGTTCCTAATTTTAGTATACGGAGACGCTTTTTGTAGGTTAAAAGCAGTGACGAGAAATCATATTATTGAACACTACGCGGAAGTGCCGATTAAACGATCACCCCTTAGATATCGCAAAAAATATCCATCTGCAATTTCACGCCCTACTGTGTTCATGTTAATAGTATTTTCCTTTATATTTTTTATATATGAATTCATTTTATACGTATACTATCTGCTTCGTATTACACGTCCTGTACACTGTGATTTCAAATACTATTGTGTTAGGATAGCAAGATATGAGGGAAAGCAGTCTGAATGCTTAGTTAAATAAGCTAAAAATCTAGAGTGTATAGTTGTAGCGTGGAGTTATTAGCCGAATAAATGTATTTTTATTGTGCTTTTATTATTATAGCTCATAAAAATAAATAACAGGCGCATGAGGTATTCCTAGCTACTAGACTTTTGTGCTAGTTTCAACTTCTGC
Organism: Rhodophaea formosa; assembly: GCA_963082605.1. Taxonomy (NCBI): domain Eukaryota; kingdom Metazoa; phylum Arthropoda; class Insecta; order Lepidoptera; family Pyralidae; genus Rhodophaea; species Rhodophaea formosa. Next base: position 9,884,648 of record OY720211.1, on the reverse strand, counting down.
GCGCTCAAAAAACTCAAAAATAAATAAAACAAAAGGTATTGCTATTATATTGTTGCGTAACATTTCAATTGTTAGAGCTTTACATATGTATTTGTCTTAAGGCAGGAGATATATCACTTATAGCTTGCTTGGAAACTTGAAAACACTAAGAAAAATACATTTACCCTTCAGACATAAAATTTCGATCTTTATGTCTCCATAAAAATAAATGATAGACGTAATACCGACTGGGACAAGAGATTCTTGGGCTAATCTCATCTCTGCGGATGCAATAAAAAATGTCTGAATATTAACACGACCGATACCGCTACTTAAAAGAATACGAAATTTATTTATTTAGATTAGAAAACGAGTTTATACATACGTGACTCCATCTAACACGAAAACAATATTAATGATCTGATAGTATGCCCGTGATTGATTTTTTTTTTTTTTTTATATATACGGACAAATCACACAGATTGAGCTAGCCCCAAAGTAAGTTCAAGACTTGTGTTATGGGATACTAAGTCAACGATACTATATTTTATAATAGATACATATATAGATAAACATCCAAGACCCAGGTAAATCTGAAAAAGATCATTTTCCATCTTGACCTGACCGGGGATCGAACCCGGGACCTCCGTGTCGCAGGCAGGCGTGTTGACCGCTGCGCCACGGAGCTCGTCATTCGCTCGAATTGAATTGGTCGAACCCAAATTCTGCCTGGATAAAAAATTATTTTTATGCCGCTATCAAAATAAATTATTGGCGCAATACTGGGACATAATACTCCTGAGCTAATCTCATTTCTGCGCGTGCAATAAAAAATGCCTGAATATTAATACGGCCGATACCGCTACTTAAGAGAATACAAAATTTATTTATTTAGATTAGAAAACGAGTTTATACTTTCGCGACTCCGTCTAACCCGAAAACAATATTAATGACCTGATAGTGGTCGAACCAAAAGAATTATTCTGCCTAGATAAAAAAACATATTTTTATGCCGCTATAAAAATAAATGATTCGCGCAATACTGGGACATAAGACTCCTGAGCTAATCTCATTTCTGTGCGTGCAATAAAAAATGTCTGAATAGATAATACGAGCGATATTGCTATGTAACAGCATACGCAATTTATTTCGATTAATGTGGCTCTATACGAAATTTACGGAGCGTCTATAGTGTCATTGATTTTCGTTTTAGGCCCCGTGAGGAAGAAATGGCTTGGTTAGCGAATCTCTTTGCTCGTTTGTCATTCAATTGCACAATCCAAATAGGATCGGGGCCGCGTGTTCCTAATGTTTAAAAGCCGGGTTCCTAATATTTAAAAGCTGGTATCTCAATAGGGACCGACTGAAACAGGAGATTCCGCCGAAATCGTAAACGAAAATGAATCATCGGTTTGGGTCTCAGTTACGGCACTTTCAGCCAAAACCGAAACTTGCTAAAATTTGTGATGTATGAAAATATGCCGATACCGAAACTGTAGCCAAAACTCTAAGGTTTTTACTAAAATTTACCAATCTCCATGTTTATTATTAAATGAAATATTTTTCGATACATGTGCTAATAATGCGGTCCTTATGACATCGAAACTTAGATAGTTATATTGTGTTTCGCACGGACTAGGCCCTTTTATACTAATAACTAGTGCTCAATAGCCGCAGGCACGAGATTTTGCAGAATCAAACCTTTTTTATAGAATCCGAGCAAAACAATTTTCATGTTCAACTTGACATTTTTTGGCTGACTCGTGTGGTGGGTGGTTTTGGTAGAAAATTCTGAATATTGTATCTAATTACAATTATTTTACTTTTACAAACTTCTTTAATTCTTAACTTTAATAAATTCCTTACTTGCCATACTGCATTCTTGCTTTGTTTTATGGCAAATGTATTGTAAAAAGTCGTATGATGCTCGTACTCAGTAACTTGTTTATTAGAGTCATTAGGACCTTGCGATTCAAAAGTACCATTGAATCAAATCTTATCAAACTTATCTATGATTCATTAGTTTTTACCAGTTTTTACTATGAATGAAATAGGCACCTATATTTTTAAAGTTTAGGCAAAGAGATAGTTAAAATAATAATTGCAAAATAAAAGGACACATTTTTAATAAAGCTTGGTATTGTTGTACCAAAAAGTGAAAGGATTTTTAATTAAAATGAAACAATTTTTCTTTCAACGCAGTAGTCTATTTACTCGATTGGATTTATGCAATTTTTATTGCCTGAGATAATTGAAACCATTTGATTTTATTCTGTCTAGTTTAAATATTCAATCATAGAGTAATAATGTCTTCAAGAGAAAGCTATTTTAGTAAGCTACGAAATATATTGCTTGTTAAAATCAAAAGAACAAAATATATGATTTTGTACTCAGAAACGCGGCCCTAAGTATACACTTTTACACAACTAAATAACTGGATGTCAAAAAGAATTATTGGATTTTTATGTATCTAATAATTTATCACCTTTCATCGCTTCCGTAAAAATTGGTGTGCAGCGGTAAAGGAAGACAAATAGAAAGTTGAACCGATATTGTTTTCCTTGAAAGCACAGTGACTGTTTAGATGACAAAATAATTTAATATATTTATATATTCAGACTAGCTGATGCCCGCAACTTCGTTCGCGTGGACTATATGACTCTGGCGTATTAATATAACTTAATACGAACTAAACATACATAAGAAAATACTTGTAGCAGTGTTATAAAACGGTAGGGCATTGCATTGGCTGCTGCTAAATACTGGAGGGATAAAATATAGGATTCTTTTAGACTTTTTGAGCCACCGACACGATAAGAAGAAGACTATATAGCTAGCTCCAAGTGAGCTTGCGCTACTTCACCAAACTTTGAGGTATGGGCAGAGCGCTTTCAACCTATCGCACATCTCCAGAGAGCCTTCGGGAGGGATGGACCTCGGCTTTAGGTGTTGCCTGTGTGTTCGAGGCTTGGAGAGACAGCAAACTCTCATGTTTTGCCGTATGGGCTGAAAACTACGTTGCCAAAAGGGGGACCACAGGGCGGTCACCAGTAAAATGAGCTAATCGTACTCTACGCACTCTACCCCAGAGGAGAGTGTGACTCTGTAAAGTTGTCGATATAAAATTTAACATAGTACTTAGTGTATCAGATGTTCTAAATCTTCGATTTTTTTCACCTTTACAAAAAATACTAATCAGGCTGAACAACATTTGCTTTAGCGTCATTTTTATATTTCCTATACTGTACCTGAACCATTATGGCTCTGCGTCAGGTGTTCCAAATCTTCAAATTAAATACCTCAACAAAAATGCTCATCAGGTTAAATAACTTTTGCTAAGGCGTCATTTACATATTCCTTATAGTTTACCTGGACCATTATGATGCTGCATCAGGAGTTCCATTTTTCAAAATCTACCTTATATGTTGCCCCGGCTTAATAGCTATATAGCAAAAAAAGTTTCACTCGAATCCGTCCAATATTGTCGGAGATAAACGTGATCATACATTGTTATAGTTGGTTAATTAAATGCAATTAATACCCATTAACATGTGTATTGGCCGATATGTGTAATAAACCAAAGATTACTTATTACCGGTTTGTAATGTGCCACTCCTCTACAAGAAAAACTTGTAAAAAGCTGAAAAGAACAAGAATTTCAGGTTGGTGTGCGTTGGCCGAAACCTAACAATGTCACATTTGAAAGGCGCGGCTGTAAAACGTCGATTTCGTCGAAATGGTTCAAAAAGAAAGTAACCTACAAAAAATGAATGTTGTTATTTTTCTTTGTAAATGAATGTGCCAAACCCTTGAAGAGTGGTTGCGTAACGGATCTTTATGCATTATTTTATGAAGGTACTATCCACCACGGCTGAAACGACTTGTTTACGAGTTAAGTACGGTTTAAGGTAGTTCAATATTTATGTTATTAGGTTTGTTTTTATCACCATCATCGACATCGACATTTATATTTCACTGCTAGACCACTGCTTTCACAATAGGTATGTTTTTATTTTACATTTATTATTATTGTTTTCATTGTGAAGGGTTCTTAGTAAATCAATTAAGTATAATCGCTTTGATTTTAATGTATTTCACATAATTATTGACATCAATTGTTTGTTTTATCACCATCATCGACATCGACATTTATATACCACTGCTAGACCACTGCTTTTACAATATGTTTTTTATTAATTTTTATTTTTATTGTTTTCATTGTAAAGGTTTCTTAGCAAATCATTCAAGTTTCATTGCTTTGATTTTAATATATTTCACATAATTCTTGACATTTAGTTGGGATCATCGGAAGTCTTTATGTCTCTCAATTTGGCATAATATGTAGATCAATCAAGTTGATTTCATTGAGTTCCAAGGACACTGGCTACCTTTTAAGTTATTTATGCAAAAATGTATCCTAAAATAACGCATAACTAGATGCCTACTTAATAAGCTGAATTTCCATACTCGAGTCAAAGAAAAGATAACTTGAAATGTTAGCTACTTGTTTTTCTGCGTAGACTGTTGTGTAGTACTGAATGTAAGCCGTTCAAGGGAATCGATGAAGGGCTAGGCAATCATGGTAATAGGGTAATGTGGCTAACAACCCATCACTTTTTGATTCCGTGTACCAACGCTTAATGTAGCTTTTAATCTAAGGCCTTAAGTTCTGTCTACTAAAAAGAGTTATCCTTAACTTTTTGTCAAAAAACATTTATTTAAATTTTATCAATCGATCTTATTCGTATTTTTTGACCACATTACCTCATGCTTATTTTTTATGCATTCGTGTTAGTTGCTATTCTTATGATTGAATGAAACTATACATATTTACAATAGTTTTTATTTGGAGTCGGTGCCAGCCAAAGTAAAAATAACCTTAATGCTTTCTCGTGTAGCCCTAAGTTTTGTTTTCGAAGATTACCCTATCTTTGTTAAACATTTAAATAAAATTATTTTAATACGGTTTTTATCGCGTTTATAACATTATATGTACACCTAACGTTTCGAGCACTTTACAGTGTTCGTGGTCGCAGGTAGACAGTCTACCTGCGACCACGAACACTGTAAAGTGCTCGAAACTCGTGTAAAAACCGTATTAAAATAATGTTATTTAAATGTGTAACAATCGCGAAAACATAAGAAAATATCTTTGTTCTATTGACTGGCACCGACCCCAAATAAAATCTGATTACAAATTGTAAATAGGCATGAAAGTATCAATATTTTTGTTTTTTTTGCGCTTAATTTCTAGTAATTTAATTATTATTTCCTACTTTTTAGTTCCAGTTTGTACACTTACGCATAGGGTTGAAGTCAGATTTAATTTTTTTGTTAATAATATTTTTTTATGCTCAAGCTTTTAGTTTTGTTGAAAGAGGTTAGTATCTAAGGTTAGATAAGGTTAGATTTTACATTTGTCGGTACTATTCGTCATCACTTTTAAACTTTCATGCATCATAAAGTTGATGTTTATTAAATGCAATCGGGGATTAACGCGAACACCCCGTTTTTCTCAAACTCAACTCTGACTCTGAGTCGTCCATTGACCACGGTCGGTGTAACCCGGCTGAAATGTCTGGAGAAAAACGGTATGTTCACGTTAATTCCCGATTCTGCATTTGATAAACAATTCATCATCATTATTATCATCTCAGCCACAAGAAATCAATTGCTGAACAAATGAGTCCTTTAAGGATTTCAAATATGACGAGATGGATTATGATGAATTAACAATGATAAAGCATAGCATATAGGTACCAATACTCAAATACTATTAAGAAGATAAAATACGGATTATTATTTATCTACCAGTACCTATTCGTACTTAAGACTAGTACTCATATCGTATTAAAGATTTTTACCACTACATAAAGTTGTAAATTATACTCAAGTCCTTGGATTATGTTCCTTATAGTCCACATTTAAAGCTGTGATGTAATTGTACTACTTACTCGTACATAAAATCTCGTCCATATCATGCCCCATGTACAATTTTTGCTTTTATTATGTACGTATATGCTACTGCACTAAACAAGGTAACTGCTCGTACAATTAAACCCATAAATACACAATTACTACTTGCGAAAACTGGTTTGAAACCGAAAGTGGACGACGGTCGAGGACCAAAAGATGCTGTGATGTAAGAAAAACTGGTCTGCTGTTACAGTTTCTTTTCTCATAATGTGCTTATCAGATTATGCGGCACTGTGGTAAGGTACAGTTACCTTTAAGGTAAGCTTGAAATGGATAGGTAGGTACATGTTTGAAATATAATTTAGTTCTCTTCGATGTCCTTCCAGTATACTCTTCCATGTTGGTTGGGGAGAAAAGAAAAAATCATAGAATATATAAGCTACTTCCCGCGCAAACTGTAAAAACCGGTCAAGGGATTGGGTGAAAATCTAAGGAGTCATCAATAGGGGATGCGGCTAGCAACCCATCACTATTTGGATTTCGCTTGCCACCTTTACGCCCACTAACATGCTAAACGTGGCCTTTTGATTTCAAAACCTCGAGCTCTGTCTACCCCCGCAAGGGATAAACACAGGATAATATATACGTATGTATGTAATAAGTCGAACATAAAGTACGCTTTCGTGCACACGACAGATAGGGTTAAAATAAAACTTCACCAAAACGTCTATCTTGTAGGCCGACATCGACAAGCAGCGAGAATAAGAAAATAAAACTTGACAACAATAATGTAATTTACACGCGTCAACACGTAGGCAATTTTCCACAATGTTGCCTTATAGCAGAATAGTCAACATGTAAATTTTAGGTAGTCAGGCCAAGCTTAGCCAATCTGTCTGGCCTGCTTACACAAGTTTTATCTCGTCATTTTAGAGGAGACAGCATAGGAGGTGACTCAGCCCGTCTGGTTTGAACAACATTACCTATGGGATCAAAATTTGGAACTCAAAAAGTAATTTTCGTACAAAAGTGATCAGCCGCCCAGAAATTAGTAAGGGAAAGTCAAAAAAATTATCGAGTTCCCAGCATTGGTCCCAAAGGAAAAGTATTTTATATTGGCGTTAAGAGCCATCCATGTGAGAGAATGTCAAGGGTCAATTCACTCGTTGTAATTATTCAAAGAAGTAGAAGAGAAAACTATTTATTTTTAAACTATCGAAGTAACTAAAATCAAATTTTAGACCTAAAATATTCGAATAAACTTCTCTTTTAACAAATAACATATCTGTTTTTAAATAAATCACCTCATTGAAATTTGGCACCCTCAAATCCAGACAAACTGGGAAAACGGTAAATCTTGTCAAAAGATTCTATTTCGTGCCAAATTTTAGTTTTCTCGAAACTCATGAAGGCTGTATAAAATATCATACATTTAAGAAAATTCACAGGTGTCCAAGATAAATTTACAAAAATGCCTAAAATCACTTACAGCATCGCATTACGAAATTATAATTACGATACTCAGGTGTTTAATTAACGTTTTTCATGTAGAAAGGCTTTATGTTGATTGCATATTAACTGTCCTTATTTATTTACGCGTTCATGAGGAAACGTTTACGTTATTTCAATTATATTCCCGTCACCATCAATCTTACAGTTGTAGACAACTCTCAGTTTCTTCTAGACTATTCATCACTGAGGACGGTAACATTAAACAGATAATTTCTGTTTGATTAACGTTATATTATTTTAAACGCCTTCCACGCTGGTCGTGGAGAAAAGAAAATCGTAGAATGCACCAGTTGCTTCTCTTTCGGCGCAGATTGTAAAAGCCGATCGAGGGAAAGGGCATCAGGAATCATATCTATATGCGATGCGGCTAGCAACCCATCACTATTTTGATTCTGTTTTCACCTACAAGCCCCCCAACTTGCTAAACGTGGCCTTAAGGTTTTACAGACCTGGGCTCTGTCTACCCGGCAAGGGATGTGATAGTATGTATGTATATTTTAAAAGAAAGTTCTGTACTTACTTGAATATCAAACAATTTCAGTGAAATGAAATAATATATGAACAAATGAAATCATTATTTCTCTCGTCTGAAGTTATTGAGAACCGATGCTTCAATTAATAAATATGCACGGCTAGGTAGATGCGGGCCTCTTCAATCAAAAACAAATAAAGATGGATGGAATGATGAAATTTAACAATGGCATATACTATATAATGATATAACACAGGCTATAAATTACGAAAACATGGCTTTTCACGAAATGAGCGTAACGTCAAGCTAAGTCATAATATGTTAGTCATCAGTCATCGATATATCATAAAATTATTTGTTTTGTATATACATTTACACAAAAAGATATATAAACACATAAAAAATAATTTAGTTAGATCGTTTATAAATAACAAAACGTTAACATGAAGTGAAGTAATCAAAAAATTACACTTCTTAAAATATTAATGTTGCATGCTTGTGTTTAGCGATGTGTGTTCTTATATATTGTTTAATATCTTAAAATTTTAATTTACCAGTTTTTTTCTTTTTATAGAACTCTCATACAATACAACAAAAGTAATTATAAGTTGCTCGGTATTAATATCAGCAACACGTAGACGCTACAAATATTTACAGAATGTTTAGATGTATATTTACTTTAAAAAAATTATTAAATCAAAATGAATAAATATTTAAGACGGGCTTCTACACACTAATACATGTTTTATTCTGCCGATTTTTTCTTCGTGCGGGAGTCCAACTCGCACTTGGCCGATTTTTTTGTTTAGATGTCTGATAGTGAATGATATAATTATTTATCCGAATTACTATTGATGATGGGCGAGCGTATTTGTATAAAATCAAAAAATGTCTAACACGACCTGACAACTATATTTCTTAAATTATTATCTATTGTATTCCAGAGAGATTCTAGTATAAACATAAAATGATGTTGCCTATGATACTGTTGCATGAGATGCATATTGTTTTTTCACCTCTGATTTTATCAGAGGTGAAAAAACAATATGCATCTACTTCGTTGAGTAATATTCGTAATATGGAAATTATATCTTGAGTAACTAATTGTGCATTAATTACGCATATTACATGAAAAAGAAAATAGTATTATTACGTGCCTTTCCGCAGGAATTATCGGCACACGCTATGATCTTCGAAGTTTTTACGCAATTTCAGTAATGGTTTGATCGGCCTTACGATTAGAAAACATTATGAGTAAAGAAAAAAGTAATGCTAAGTGGTAAATGTACGCATGTACACGCGTGTAATGCATATCACGCTATTAGCACTTGTAAATTTGTAATGATAACCTGCTATGTTATCAAATGTTACCAAGTGCTTCGAAATTTGGTTATTATAATATGGTAGGCTTTGACTATTTGGTAGGGTACAAATTGTTAATAACCAAAGTTCGAATATCTATTTTTTAAATCTCTACTAGGAGATATTGGAAGAGGAGGTATTGATTATAAAGATATTTCTATCTAATTATTAACAGATTTTGATAATAGAGCAACGTAAGAACCCAAATACACTGAATTAAAATGGTTCATCACTATCATCCGAGAGTGCCTGCCTCCGTGGTCCAGTGGTTAAGTCGTTTGCTTTGTTGACCCGGGGGTGGTGGGTTCGAATCCCATGGGAAGCATACTTTGTTAAGTTGTTTCCAGTTTGGTTAGAGGACATTCAATCACCTGATTGTCTCTGATAAGAAAGATAATTCCGTGCTTCGGAAGGCACGTTAAGCCGGTGGTCCCGGCTGCCATCTGGTAGTTGTTAAAGGAACCACGTTAGACGCCGAGAGGCGGTTCGGAAGAACTCTGACACCAGGGTGTGCAAGGTCGATTGACCGTGTCACCTACACGAAATGATGATGATGATCCGAGCGTTTTCAACCGACGAAAATACGCAGGAGGTACTCAAGTCGACGCGTATATTTCTTTTTATGTATGAGCACGGATATCTTTTTACAGGGTACTCCGATTGTGATATTTCTTTTTTATTGGAAAGGGTCAAAGTTGTCCCCGAAATTGGTCCCATATAAATTTGGAAAAATTCCAACCTTATGGGTAGGCAAACAGGGAATGATTGAATATTTGCTTCTCAGTAATTTTTTGTTAAAAAGTTTTTATTTCCTTTGTGATGAGTCGGGGCGGACCCCGTCCGTTATCATGATGGTGTAATATGTTTTGGTGAAAGTTTTTATGGCTTAAGTCATATACACTTAAGTTCTTTTAATAGGTTTGTTGCCCCTCCTTTTAGTCCCTTTTTAGTAAATGTATGCAGATTTTTTTTTACTCAAGCGCTTAGTAAAATAAAAAAGTTCCCACCTATGTATCGGAGATATGTATAGAAAATTATGTATTATTTGTAAACTATGACTAATAACTATTGATTGTGTCATCCCTAAAAAATTACTTGAAGAAAGTACACTACATTAAGAGACAAATAAAATAGATTCCTTCTAAAGTCTGTCGCCAAAAGCTGGGACGACATTTTAAAATTCCCCAGACATTTTAAAATTTTAATTTAGTTCACCATTGCTTAAATTTTCTGTACTGGTTATATTTGCAACTGCAGGAGATTTTTCATCTACACTAATATTATAAAAAGAAAAGATTTCACTGTTTGTTTGTTTGCATTGAATAAGATCCAAAACTAATGGACCGATTTAAAAAGTTCTTTCACCTAAAGAAAGCTAATTTATCTGCGCGTGCAATAATGTAAAGGCTTTTAACTATAAATTTGGAAATATCTAGTATTGAATAAATAGGCCTGAAACCTTAAAACTAGTAGTGATATTTTCAAACAACATGTAAAAAGTTTGTCTGTAGTTACTTTTTACTATTTACAAAGCGTTTGTTAAAAACAATGAATCTAATTAGATCGGAAAATCCAAGGATAATTAAGTACAGTAAAAAAACTATTGGTGGCAAACAGACGGCATTAAATTCAAAGCACTGCAGTGAACAAAGGTGTACCTAAAAAGATTATTGTGTGCATACGAACAATTTTAACCATACTCAGTGAATTTCAAATCGGAACATTCCCTAGAAGTATAATTCCCGCACGATTAAGTAATAGACATTTAACAATTTTTCATTTAAAAATGAACATCTTATGTAATTCGACCATTTCACGGTAAATAAAGCCAAGTGTTTGACCACGTACAAGGACATATCTCGATAGCTAGGTAGGTAGCTACTGTTTTTTGGCACTGTTTCTGAATTATTACTAGTATTCTGTAAGATGTAGAGATCGTGAGCTATCTGTTTGCGTACAGCGACATCCCGATGGCCATTTCTCGCCACTTTTATAATTTCGAAAATGTAATCTTCAGATAATCTATTTAACTCTCACAAAATATCACGATAATCGGCTATGAGTTGCGACTTGTAAAGGACGACACCCAGGCAGTGGGACAGACGGACAGCCGGATATACGAAAGACTTTTTGCCCAAGGTAAAACGGAAAAGCTTCGATCGCGCATCGATCTGGCTAACACAAAAACATATGTAGTAAACTAAATATCGAATGATTTCGAAGAGAAAGTATGAAAATAAAAGCCCAGATAGACTATCACGCTGTAATTCTCTTTCTTAATTTCTATGTTAGCTAGACAGATTACATAATATTCGGTCGGAGGATGTTGATAATGACCAATTAGCGCGGCCAGCCTTTCATACAATAATCCCTAAGATTGGACGACTCATGTGGAATTCCTAGGACAATATTTTTGATAAAATCTTGATCTCTGTTTATATGAGATCGTTAATTAACGGATGTTATGTAGCATAATTGAATTAAGTCGTCGTTTTTGCTTACGACGTAACATCCTTGAGATTAAGAAAAAGAAGAAGAAATGTATTATGTCTCCATGGGAAATATATACTTACTAGCCTTTGACTTCGTCCGCGTGGAGTTCGGTTATTTGTCACCCCTTTTCAACCTTTTAGGGGTTGAATTCTGTAAGAGCCTGAGAAACACTTGTTTACTCGTTTGTTAACTCCTGTGAAGTTTCGAATAAAATAGTTTAACTAATCTTTCTTCCCATAGAAACTTTCAAGCCCTTTTTCACCCATTTTAGGGGCGAATTTTCAAAAATTCTTTCTTCGTGGACCACTGTCTGTTTATTATATATATATATTTTAGCGAAATATGTTTAGTAGTTTCGGCTGTGCGTTGATATAGAGTCAATCTGGTTTGCTTTTTATGTATATATATATATATATATAATTATATTTACATAAAATTGTGTATCTATCTCTCTGAATCGTATGTACAGTAAAGTGCGAAAATCCTAAATCTCTTTTGCTTAAATTTACGTTGCTAATTAAATGATGTATAATCTATTTGGTCTGTATAATTTAGCTTGCGATACTACTCACTAATGTATTTATCATTTTACACCTTAGGTATACATATCTAAATCTTGCTGCTCTTTGGTCATAATTAATTAATATTATAATGTATTTGACTCGCATCTGTCAGTGAGAAACACAAACCGGTAAAATACAAGTGTGACTAAACACGTTTAGGTTCCGTACCAAATATACGTTATCAGTATATACGCAACATTATGTTGGAAAGAAATTCTTTAGATAAATTAATCAGAGCATTTTTAGGGTTCCGTACTCAAAGAGTAAAAAGCAATAATAACAAATACTAAAACCGAATAATATAAATAGTTAAGGCTTATTATTAAAGTTATTTCATACAACAAACATGTTTTTTTGCCGTCTTTTCGCGCGTGCTCGCCCTGCCCTGCATGCGTGAGACTGACACACACTTGGCCGATTTTTTTCCCGGTTTTGTTCAAAGCTGCGATGTCTCGGGACTCAAATCTACCAAATAATATACTATACTGCTCAAATCCTTTTAAATATAATGTAATCTCCCCTGTAGTATTATTTAATAAATTGCCAAATAAACTCAAAACGGAGAGAAATATCAAATAATTCAAAAGACATTTACGCACAATATTACAAGAGAATAGGGTAGATAACTTATAATTTATATGCAAATACAAATTTTGACTGTATTAATTTATTAATCATTTAATACTGTTTAAGTATGTACAGAATTTTTGTATGTTTTAAAATGTAACTGAATTTTGTTAATTGATAAATTATTTCCGTCTTAATTCGAATTATTTCGAATACAATGTTCTGCAAATGTGAAAACTGTAATTATAATCTTTTTGTCAGAAAAACAGTTAGACGTTTGAGTGAGAGAAATATGTAGAGCTCCGTTTGAACATTTCGTTTACGGAACCCTAAAAACCAGTAGATCAAGATCTGCTAATTTATGCAGTTTGCCAATTTGCAGCCATCTGTACAAAGTCGATGTTAGTGAGGGACAGTGATTACGCGTCCAAAAATGATAACACGATGATACAAGAAGTGAATTTATTTAACTTAAAAAAGTGACTTACTCTTCTTTATTGAGATAAAACGTAAGCATAGTAGTAGGTATGCAAACAATATATTATTATAAATTTAAATTTGGAGCAAATTTCATAATTTGAGCACGATATTAAAATTTTAGTATTTTATTTGTCAACTATTTTCACTAAGATTCTATTTCAATAAGAAGTGAATATTCATTTCGCTTTCCTCTTTCCAGATTTTCCTTGGAGTTGATTGGATTTTTGAAGATCTCTAAATAAAGGTGAGTTATAAACATATTAATTTTCGTCTTCCCAGAATACGCTTAGGCAAGTCGAGACGAAATATTTCCATAATAATAAGAATTGGTTTCACCTATTTCTGTAAAAAATTCGCAAAATTTTACCGAATAAATCTGATGATTATATTGCTATGTATAAGGAGACTCATATATAGTTACTTGTATATTATTTGTTAACCGCCGATACAAAAGGAGGCTGTGAGGGTGCGTCTGTGTCTGACTGAGGCATAGTAGCTTTAAAACGAGGAGCCCGATGGCCTAGTGGGTGTAAGCACTATAAGCGCTTCCACATGTTAAGCAACCCCGGGCGCAGTCCCTACTTGAATGGGTGATGGGTGGCATAAAAATTATCTCGAGCTTCTCCGTGCTTCGGAAGGCACGTTAAGCCGTTGGTCCTGGTTGTCATCGTTGATGGCAGTCGTTAAGCTATGTCAGATGGGTTAAGGCAGTTTGAAAAATCTGACATCAGTGTTGGCCACTTACACACACGAAAATCAAACAAACGGGTGAATAAATTTGAATTGAGTTTTTTTTTAATTTGAAAGCAGTTTTCTTGGCAATGATTCTTAGACATGTTATATCAAAATCAGTTCAGCCGTTAACAAGATGAAGGAATTTTCTTGTCATTTTTGTTTTTTTTTTTAACTTTTGATTTATCTTTAAACTTTTGATTCTTCTTAACGTATCGATTCGGGCAAATTATATTGGTGTTAACTAAAACTCTGCTACTGATATAGCGTTACCAGTAGCATTGTATAAGTCATCGCGTGTACAGGTGGTAGGACACGCAGGGCAAGATAATAAGTGTGACATGGTGTGAGGGGTGGCACCACAGGAACAAGAGATTTCCGAGCTGTAGCCCCACCTGTTCATATTCTCCTTGCTTCGGCCGACTTGAATGCGAAGTCTGTTCAAGGACTTCCAAGTCGACCAAGGTAAATCATGGCCAGGCGGGAGATGCTCTGATAGCGGGATAAGAGATGCTGTTGGATATCTCTCGTTCCAGATTTTCAGCCTGTATTTATACAGCGTGAATTTACCCTCGGCATTTCTCTAAAGGAGTGATTCAGCTCGTCAATATGAACATTTTTTCCAGTAGTTTCATTGGGAACGTTGTTCATATTGGGCTTCGTTACGCGGCCTTTAAAGGTACATAAAAGCTAAATCATATGATTGTGTCTACATACATACGTAAAATGACGTTTTTTCATTAATACATCCGTACATACATTACTGTCACATCTTTTTCCCTTGCGAAGTGGACAGAGCTCAGGTCTATAATGGCGTCAGCTAATGATATAAGCAACAATTTATGCGGATAAAGTCGGGGGAAAGCTTGTAATTTTTTATGCCTAATGATTTATTTCCTTTTGCCGGTAAATGTTTTTGATACGACTGATAGTTTTATCAATTAAAATGATTATTAACCGTCTAGTAAAGTAGGTGCAATTTTCTTTAATGCGGTAACATTAATAACAGTAAACATGGCATACTCGTAAACCTAGATTACATGATGTCATGTCAGTATGGCGTGTTGTAGATTAATTTGATAGTTACAGGTTTAATGTCTTAATTCACTCAGTTCACGACGAGTTCAAGTCAAATTACCTTAAGCAATTTATAATAGACGAGACTGTTGTGACGTCACTTATTAATACGCACTTCGTACGCCTGATGTGAGAACTCTTTTCAACAGTTATATGTAGCGGTTGCCATACCTTCTTGGGTCCTTAGGTTGCTCTAGAAGACACACCCTATTTTGTTTTTTTTTTTTTTAATTCAGTAAAACCGTAGAGCACGGTATGTCACCTCGTTCGTACCTTACTAGAGACGAAAGTAAAAACAACACCGCGTGTCAGCCCGAGCCCAGCTAGTAAGTGAAAGTCGCATACTCGACCTGTCAGTTCGTGCTCAAAAAACCGTAAAAGTGCCCCAATGTGCTGTGATATGGTATCATAATTACAGTAAAAAGGTTAATAAACAAAATTCTGATGAAACCTTTATCACAAGTAAGTACAAAATAGAAGATTTTACATTTCTACAATACTGCTGTTCATAGAACCGCTCCCTAACACGCTTTTGTTATGAAATGTATTGAAAAGGCGTCTCTGGTAGCGTTCGAGCGACAGTCCTATTTTCTGTTTGTGGTTACAAGTACAACCAAGATTTTATTAAAATGAGCCCTAAATATTTATATACCAGTTACAATTGAGCGACTGTAATAGGCGCACACACTGCACGTCGTAGTTATTGGCCGCGCGAACGCAAAGAGAGTGAGAGAAGAGATTCAGAAGAGAGATTAGTGAAGCGTCTCCGTCAATCAGTCAATTCATTTCTTTACGACTCGCAAATTCTCAAATAGGGTGTCGATTCCTCTAGAGCCACCTAAAAATTAAATATAAGTAAAGCTTATTTCTTTTCTACGTATACGTAGATCTAAAATTACAAATAGTACACGATTGAACGTAGGTCCGCGTGACCTATGTCACAGCCACAGCTACAGCTTATTACAATTTGAAAGCGACCTTAGCGTTGCAAAGGACTGTTAAGCATAACCTTAATGTGGTCTCATAATAATGAGTTGCAGTAGATTTGCTTGTATCATAGACGTATAATTATTGTGTCGCGTGTGTCAATTGTATTGCTACATTATTTAAAGGGGATCGATCACACATATGAATATTTATCATTTCAAATTATAAAAAAGCACAATTCATGTAAAATATAAAAATGAGCCGTGTGGTTCCCGGCAGAGTAGAATAGGACCACTCCATGGAGTGGTCCTATTCTACAAGTCTTCCCGTGGATGTCGTAGAAGGCCACTTAAGTAAGACAAGCTCAACTAAGCTTAAAAATATCAAACATACCTCTCCAACCCGTCTAACCAATATTGAAAGTGTAGGCCAAAACGTCTGACTGCTCTGACTAATATATGGCTCAGGTGGTACAGAGAGGGTCGTGCTCCTGCAGTGGGGACTAAAAAGACTTGTTGATGATAAAAATGCGCTTGATATAATGAATTTCCGTATTTAATATAAACTCAACTGTATTTAAGACTAATATATACCACAATCACATCTCGAGTCAAAGGTTAAAATTAATAAAAATATCGTTAAAACGATTATTTCTCAGCCGCCCTCAGTTATTTCGTTTAACGACTGTTATACCTAACGATGCATTAACTTCAGGCTTTTAAACCAATGGGCGTAATTATATTAAATTACTAAGCTAAATATGTGTCTGAGAAATAGACGGAGCTTAAGAACCTACTCTTAATTATACACTAAATGCTCAATTATTTATTACAATGAAAAAAGTCTATATTGGCTGAGCCAGGCAAAATGAAATAACATAATGCCAAATGACGTAATCTTAAAGTTCACATACGATGAGTTGTCATTGGATAATATTTGACAACGTCAAATTCTTTCACTATTTTTGTCCACCACGTATTTAATATTTAACATCCATCTTTGTGTCATCCTTTGTTGTACTAGGGTACTTATGATCGGGCGACCAGATCGCACTAACTAGAAAATGTAAGCCAATGGGAGGTTAAATCTATAACATCAATCAACTCTCCACGCCAGCCAGACCCGTTAGAAAGGTCTCCCTGATGTGTATAATAAGCTTTGTTTAGCTTGTGTTTCGTAAGGTCTAATCCTCTGACTGCTCTGGCTAATATATGGCTCTGATAGTACAGAGAGGTACAGAGAGATCGTGCTCCCTTTAGTGGAGGCTAAAGAGTCCTAATGATGATGACCAATCAACTATAAGTATGGGTGGAACCACCAGCAAAAATCCTATCTCACTAGGAATCAAACATGTTGTTAGAGGAAGTTTTATAGTATTTCCTCACTGCATTGGCTCACTGTCGGGTAGAAAAGTGCTATTACTCATGTGCTAGGTTGTGTGGATTATGCTTTACAGCTAGGTCAGGCCCCGGCCTTTTTAATATTTATGTGGTGCATTGAAACGCTGCTGTGCATTTCACTCTCTCATTCAACGTATTATGAACAGGAAACCAATTAGATCTAACTTTATTTAGTACAAATTTTGAACTCTTGAACATTTTTGTTTTTTGTTTGCATTAGTCGGGCAAATCATATTTATTTATATTGAACAGACTTGTACTATAAACTTAAAAATGAAAAAGCCGGTAAATAGGCAACAACAGTGTTTCATATACTATTTCGTCTTTGACTGTCATGCTCCCTGTCATGATGACTTATTTTATTAAGGGATTCTCCTCGTAATTATTATAATTTGTTGTAATCAATGTACGCACGTGATTTGTTCAAACGACCTTCTTATGCTACACGGATTAAAGTTGGGATAGATTTTTTCAATGAATGTAATTTATTTAATGGAAGTTACAGATGGAAAAAATAAAGTCTTAAAGAGAATATTTTAATAATTATTATGTAAGTACATACATATTATCACGTCTTTATCCCTTGCGGGGTAGACAGAACCTTAGGTTATCAAACCTAAAGACCACGTTAATCGTGAGAGTGTGCGTTGTGGTAGAAAGCGGAATCAAAATAGTGATGGGTTGTTAACTGCATCGCCTATTGACGAGATTCCTTAGGCCAATCCCTTGACCGGCTTTTAGGGTCTGCTACGTTTTCCTTTTCTCCCAAACCAGCATGAAATTATTATGTAACCTATTTATAAATACGACAATTAAATGATAGAATGGCGTCTAATGATATTTATTTTGTAACGTTGTCGTGACTAGGCCAGAATGACACAAAGGGGGCCGTATCAAATTTGTTTGCTTCCGGCCTGGAGACATGAAGGTCAGTACGGTTTACTTAACGGTAGGTGAGGTGCAGACAGTCAGACAAGATTGGAATAAACTAACAAGTTGTAAACAACATTAAGGACGCTGTGATTGTGCTTTGTGCTCTAAAATATCTACACATACAAGAACGCACATGTCCGATATATCCGTTTTGAACTTGTAATATATCTAGGATAATTACTTAACGATACTTTACTTTAAAATAGATAGTTAAATATATAGTCATCCAAGACCAAGGCTCATTATCTCATCAATCTTAAAAAGATCATTTTCAATCATGATCTGGCCGAGAATTGAACCAAGGACCCCTCGTTTTGCAGGCTGGCTTGTTTACAACTGCACCGCGGGGGCTGTCATCAAAATACTAAAGAGGATTTGTAAACACAGGAGTAAATTTGAAAAGTAGGCTTTTAAGAATGAAAGTTGTTAATTTTCTCAATCTCATTTCTGCGAAATTCCTAATCGAGACTTCCTAAGCAGTTCAATATTGATGTGGTTAGATCACTGCTCATTGTCAGTGTATTCGCGATTAAATTTCTCAGAAAGATAGATTATCAGTCAGGTATGTGTGTAGAGGGAGTGGTCTTTACAAAACACTAGTAGTTTCTCGATTTTGCAAACATAAAAAAGAAATAACAAGAAAGATAAATGACGTTCAAAAAGTGATACATGAGGTCCAAAATTTGAATAAAAACTATTCATTTCATTACAGAATGACCATTAATTCTATCTCTACATGTTGCTACAAAATGTTAATACTGCAGATCTTGTTTGAACAATGCGAAATATGTGAAAACATTCTTGTAATTTTAATTTCGTTAACATAGTGGGTGATGACCATTTATATCATAGAATAAGTAATATTCATAGAATAAGTTAAGAAGTTGTTCATACCTTAAGCCTCAAATCTATGCCACAGAATGAATATATAAATACAGTATGTATCCGTATCAACACCTCATTTTATAAACCAAAACAATTAACTCACCAAAGAAAAAATAACCACTTGATATATTTTCGTAAACATATTCACGGCCCCGTCAGTTTTGATTGCTTATCAGTATCAATATTTATACAAAAAGAAAAGGTTAATATCCATAACCTTATCTGCCTGTCTACACGTTACGAGCGCCTTAACCCAAGGTTCACACCCGGAATAGGACTAGTTAATTATTCAAATATTCGCGTTCATGTCGTATCGATCAAATATCTTGGCGTAGTGTATTTGTATAATTTACTTATTCACGACTGTTTAAGTTGATATTTAATATTAATATTTTTTTTTAGCTATTTAGGTCGCATTGCTGGGCTAAAGCCTCCCCTTTTTGTTTCCACCTTTCTCTATCTCGTGCCATCGCTCTCCAACCCTTGTCAAATATTAATATTAATAAACTTTAATGTATTAAAACAAAGTGTTACAAGCTATGAGCCTTCTCTCCCAGTCAACCATAAGGAAAAAAAGATAAAGTTGTGCGGCGCAAAAAAAAACCTGATTAAATTACTATTTAAAAGGGAATAATCCATAATAGGTACTGTTCTTGCCTTATTATGTTAATTTAAGTTATAGAACATAAACAAGGAGTTTCGTAGAAGAACCAAGGTCACCGACATAGTCAGATTAGCTCTTTGAAGGGGCAGTGGGCGCGCACATAACGCGTGTAACCGATGGCCGATGGGGTTGGCATGTTCGAGAACGGTACAACGAATCGGTAAGGGCAACATTGGACACCCACCGACCATGTGGGCGGACGATATGACAAAGGTTACAGGAAGGCGCTAAATGCAACCCACCAGTCATTTTGGAAATCATTGGGGCAAGCCTATATATAGCAGGGTACTTCTTGCAGCTGAGAAAATGATGATGATGATAGAATGATAGCGCGCATAGGGACGACTTCGTGCGCGCGTCTCGGTTCACGTTCGCCCTGAGGAAGACCTCCGGATGAGGTCGAAACATGTCGGCCTATAAAAATGGTGACTTGCCGTAGGCACAAATTGTGAAGAGGGATTACTAGAAATGGAACTAAAATTGAAAATTTCATGCTGAAAATTTTAAGTATGTAGTAAGTCCGAATCTTCAAAAAATAATATTATACAATTGTATTTTATTTTTGTATCCGTACAAAATATAATTTTCTTCATATGTTGTAGAGATAGTAATCTGTAACAGATATAACGACTGTCATTGATATTATTATAGCAATTAGCTTCAAACAATGGTTATTAAAGTGCAGCTTACCTATATGGTTACTTAATTGTATGAAGGTCAAAGTCAACAGTAGAGACCTAATTATTAGTGTGGCACTTAAAAATAAAATTTTACATTGTATGAAGTTCTTCACGGACATCGATAAGATAGCATTTTACCCACGACGGAACGGAGCAGGTATATGCGTTTAGGGTGAGAGATGTTTGTTTGTGTGTGCGTTTTTGCAAAGTAATGTTCCCACCTATCTTCTAAACTAATGATCCGATTTTGATGCAGTTTTCAATAACGGATTTGTGTTTGATGAGTTCATGTTCTTAGACAGGTGTCATGGCTGTAAATCACTAGGGGGCGCCACAATATTAGTGCAAAACAATGTTGTGTCGTGGGTTTTTTTCAAAATTTTTAATTTTCTTGATTATTAGATGAATCGATGAGGACCATTTTCTGCGATTAAACATGAAGTGTTCATGTACAGAACAATAAGGGAAAATAATACCCAAATAAGGAAAATCTTTTTCATATTAAACTGTTTTAATAAGGTTTAATATACGTTAAGCTATTAAATCATCGTAAATGTATCTAGGAACAATAATCAACTTTCATTTCACAACCACTAACACAAAACATCTTCACCAAAAAATCCTTACCTTGCATTCACATAAATAATGCTTATTTCCGTGCCTCGTCCCGATTGTTATCCAAAAGGCAGTCGTGTAACAAAACAAACATACATAAATAACTTCTTGCAAAGAACTTTTTTTAAAGTGAAGAACTTCTTTAAACAAATATTGATATAAGAATTAGCATTTACCTTCAAAGTAATAGACCAATTCAATTTAATTCATCAGTTGTAGATGCGAAGCCGTTGTATTAATCGTATTTCCAAGAGCTCAGAGGACACAAATCGTAACCAGATGATGCAGCGCATCTGCATAACAGCCATATTCAACAGAATAGTCGTATTTGCCCGTTGGGTATTGTGCTCACTCGTAAATTCCCTGGAAGAGTCCGCTAACTCCCTGTATTTGAATCTCGAGTGCCCGGGATCTAAACTAGCACTACATACATGAGTGACTCATGTATGTGCTGTTAGTTCGGTTCGTGCTGTTAATTCTAAGCAAGAATTAACACATTGTTGAGTCAGCATAATAGTTTTAGAATTTGTAGTTAGAAATTAAATTTTGTTCTGCGAAATACTCTAACATGGACAGTCAAAACTCCTCTGTAAGTTACAATATGATGGTTTTCCTTTAATGTATAAAAGGTTTACTTTGACTACAAGCCCGAGTGCGAAAATTTTGCTGGCGCTCTTTATCGCGATTTGATGACAGGGCACGGAGCCTGGTGCCCTCTACCTTATTACACTCAGCCTTTAGGCAAAACCCCTATCGCCCGAATGTACTGTGAACTCTGTAGTTCTGGAAAACTTTACCTCTACTAAAGTTGTTATAGTTTTAAACCTTTCCTACACACCTTGCGCGTGCAGCGCTCACCTTGAACAAAACCATAGATTTAAAAATATTTCGTCTCTCAGTAAATTAGACTCTGCTAGTCTTCTAAGAAGTTAAAAAAAATATTTTCAATATTATTCCTAGGTACCCTAAATGAGATTAAAGTAATATTAAATTTTAAGGATATACAAAGTACTCGTATATTGCTTGAAAGTTGTCAGACAACTTTGGGGTGATGAAAAGTTTTTTAGTTGGTCAGCCAATTTTGACTAAGAACCCTGAAATACATTATATAATAAGTAGGTAGTATATAAGATATAGGTTAGCTTTTCTCACATCAAATTACTCGTGATATTTCACTTGTAAGATTTGAGGTGGGTACGAATATGTGCCAGAATCGTGAAAGGTCGTGAGCCCTTGATAACCGACTCACTTAATCTTAGAGACATCTTTGAAGTTTGCTTTACTGGAAATTATTTAACTGTGATTCCGGCAGACAACTACGAATTTAATTTGCTTAATTACGTGTCTAAATGGAACGAAGGTTAGTATCGTCTGTATTACGTACTACTCTGATTTTTAAATACCTGCTATAATAAACAAAATAAATATATATGGAAAACAAATCACATAAATTGAGCTAGCCCCACAGTTAGTTGTGAACTTGTATCGTAGAATTAACTCAACGATACTATATTTTATAATATACCTATATCTATATACAGATGAAAATCCAGGCAAACATGAAAAAGATCGTTTTCCATCCTGACTTGACCGGGGATCGAACCAAATACCATTCGCATCGCAGGCTGGCGTCTTAACCACTGCACCATGAAGGTTGTTAAATAGTAAGTACATTACTCTATCTATCTATAGTTTCTGATCTGCTATCTAAAGGCACTTCCTTTAGATATTATCAGTAATGAGATAGTGTCAACGGCTAGAATCAATGGCTTTTTACGTACCTTCCAAACCATACTCAAAAAGAATGGCCAAGTGCGAGGGTTCCGTAGAAGCAAGCTTAGATTAGCCAATAGCCTCTATAATTTTTTGCCAGCATAAATAATAGGAACCTCAAAGTAATTGTTTAGTAAGCACGAATAGGTTTGAAGAAAAAAAAATTTTTTTTTTCATTTCCATGTAGGGAGCCCCTTAATCTTTTATTTTTGTATAAAAATCGTAAAGCGGTTTACAAAATACATCTACATACCAACTTTCAACTGTGTAGTCCTAATGTTTTCGGAATAAAATGGCTGTGGCATACGGATAGACAGACGGTAGACGGACATGACGAATCTATAAAGGTTCCATTTTTTGAACCTTAAAACAACTGCCCTTTAATCTTTGTCTCTTATGTTGATGTAAAGTCTACTCATCGCAAAGTTCTACGCTCTTCAGACACCGTATCATCAGATACGTAGGCTACAATCGCAGACTTTAAAAAAAACCAAAACTTGTTTGACTTATTTATTTAAAAGTTAAAGATTACATTTATATGATTTATAACTAAGAAGATGTGTCGACTGTTCGATATTAGTAACAGAAGTGAATCGAAATGAATTATAATTAATACTGATACAATATAACAATTAACAATATGTCATTCAATGATTTCTAACGAAATTCGGAGCTCGGAGCCTGCGGAGTTGCTACCGGGGGACAATGGGCATTGTTCTGAAGATGCAGCACTATCAGCGTTAACAGGGATGTTCCAATATGTAACACCTCCCCCCATAGATCAGCAACTATTCGAAAGTTCTTGAGAGGGTTGCTGATATATTCATTGGATCTATTCGCAGCTCGCAAGGTCTCACCCTAGATTTGTCCTCAGAAGCCTGGTTATCAAGATCTAATACAGATTGCAGTACTTCTGAATTTTGTTTCTTTCTATAGATCTTCCAAACAGCTATTGTTGCAGCAATGATAAATATCAGGGACAGGATCACGTAGAGTGGTATAGTTGTATGATAGAGTCCTTTATCATAAATGTGTCTCAGAGTTATTGGAGATTGCAAAGATATCTTAGTGTTGCTGGCATGAAGGTGTTCCAAGTTCACGGAGTTAAGTGTAATATGCGCCCGTTCTTCATCGTTCGAGTTCCTTTTCATTTCAGGTAGTTGAACTATTCTTAATGCTTGACCTTTGACTCGCTCCTGGATGTTAGATATGATGAATTCAGATGACTTCAGGAAACAGTTTTGGGGGACTTCAGCCAGATAACTTCCTTTTACTTTTTTGTATTGTTCATTTCCACAGGATATGCGAATCTTCGTTTCCTCCGGGAAGCTGAGAGTATAATGCTTTTCGTCTAGTTGTTCCATTGCTTCTCTAGTTAGTTCCACAGGAATAGGGTTGCACGTCGACAGAAGTCTTTGTTCAGTAATGAGTGTGTGAATGCAGTCCGGATGTGCTTCTATTTTATTACCAGTTTTCTGTTCACAGAGATACCAGGGATTTGTCTTCGGACATTCTGTCTCTATGTACATAGAATTAGATTCATGAATTGCTATAAAAGGTAAGGTAGGTATAAGGACTTCGTGATTTTTGTTTGGGACAATGGAAAGCTTGTATAGATTGTAAGTGATAGGAAGAAGGATGGGTAACCGAAAGACTATGACTATTTTGCTATCCATATAATAGTAACCTAGTTTCATTACATCATAATAATCCCTATTTTCTACTTCTAAAATTTCATCCTTATCATATAAAATTCTTAATTTATTCAACATGTCTCCGATAGACACACAGTTAATGCTAGAATGATAACTACCTGAAGCTTTGATAAAACCTAAAGTATTACTTAACTTATATAACTCATCTTCTAAGTTATCTATGTTATCACTTAATATTAAAAGATACTGTGCTAGGTGAGCGTACTTGTCTGTAGAAGCGTCACCTTTAATAAGTAAATTCACTGCTTTACCTAGTCTGTTCTGATTTTCAACAATGCTATTTATGACGCTATCATGATGAGCCATCCACTCTTTTGTGAGGCTAACATGATTATTGAATTCTGATTCTAATTTATTATCATTATCTTCGAGAATTTTGATGGCATCGTTATATCTGATTGCATCTGTATAATCAAGGTTTCCTGATATGCTTTTGATAATGGATCCCAACCCATTTATGAGGCCTCTTTTAACACGACTCGGCTCAAAAGTATGGAGTTGCTCAGAAATTTTATTTAATTTATCGCTAAGATAGGATACGTGGGGTTCATAGAGGGAGTAAGTGTCATTATTAAATTCTAGTCTGAGTTCATCTAACTGTGACTGTACCGAATGAACTTTTTCACGAATATTAATCAAGTTTACGTGTTGCAGAAAGGAATGATAGTGAGATATTACTTTCGTTGGGCCTAATTTAAAGGGGAGTATACCAGGTCCATCGTCCAAATTACTTAGCGTGACGTCCTGCGCCTGGGTCAGTTGGATCAGTAGCACCGCTATTATCCTGCAACAAATGGGGTTCGTTAGGGGCCCTTTTCAGGCGTGACTTGGCTACTGGGCCGCGTTTCTTTTTGGTATATATATGTATAGGGAGATCGGCTAAAACTGTGTCTTGCGTATATCGTGGGGCCAATTTCTGCCTAGCTGCAATAGGGTTCCTAATAAATACTTGTTGGTCAGGGGTATATTCTCTTTCTGGTTCTCTATCTTTGTTCCTGTTTTCTGTCAATTCGGTACGATGGTGTAGAGAGGTTTCGTTTAAAATATCATATACCTGCTGCATACGTTTCCGATGTTCTACTGCATAATTTTGTAATAAATGTTCTGACAGATCAACATTTATTGGGTCACGGGGATCGAAGTGTCCAGTTATCAAATCTATAGGCCTACATTTAGTGAAACTATGTATTGAACTGTTATAACCTAAAACTGCGTAAGGCATTAAATTTACGGCAGGTTCATTCCGTTGTTCTAATTTTAGGATTCTTAAATGTTCTAAGATAGTAGAATGGAACCGTTCAACGATCCCATTGTCATTGGGCGCATGCGCAAGAACTTTATGATGTTGTGTTTTATGAGTCTTTAGAAATTCTGAAAAGACTTGGTTTGTGAATTCAGTTCCCTGATCGGTTACGATAGTGAGAGGGACACCGTGGTGTGTGAAGAACATTAAAAGTGCCTGGATTACACTTACTGCTGTACCGTCTTTTAAGAAATAGGCCTGCGCATATTTTGAAAATGAGTCTACTATTGTAAGATATTTTTCATTCTGGATTGTGAATAAGTCAAGATGTACTGTTTCGAAAGGTTTAGTAGGGGGTGGAACAATACAGAACCTCTGCTTTACCGGGTTTCTGTCATATTTGGCTTGACCACAAACAGAGCAAGAGTTAATAAATTTGATAATATGCTCTTTCATTTTCGGCCAATAATACTTGCGTGACAAAGCTAGGTAACACTCAGCAATACCACGATGGTTTGTTTTACCGTCGTGATATTTTTGTATGATATCCTGTTGGCGCAAATACTCCTTAACATTTTCTAGCTCAGTTTTTGTCAAAATTAAATTCATGGCGGAACTTCTAAATTTATCTTGAATTATTGGTATTATTCTGTACATATCCATCTGAGGAATTATTAAAATACCAGTTCTTACTTTGGGGTTAACATATTCTTTTATAGCGCTTACGACATCTTCCTCCAAACTATATTCCGATAATTGTACACAAGTTCTAGTGTGAGTTTCGAAAGGCTTTAAAACTGTGGATCTCTTTTTAACACTACTAACTATTGTAAAAACTATTTGCCTATTAAATTTATTCAGTGGTTCTTCGGATATTGGTACTTCTAGAATCGGGTTTTCAGCACTAGTATGAGCTGTGACTGTAGTAGAACCATCAACCGAACGTGGCTTTTCTGATATATTTACTTGTATAGAGCTAGTCTCTTCATTATGTATTTCAATCCGTGATAAGGCATCGGCATTTGTGTTACACTTACCTGTCTTGTACACTACCGAAAAGTTATACTCACTGAGTTTAAGTTTCCAGCGCGTTAATCGAGAACTAGGCTCTTTCAAATTCATTACCCACTGAAGAGGTTTGTGATCCGTTACAATTTTGAACTTTCTTCCAAATAAGTACGGGCGAAAGTATTTTGTAGCCCAAACGATAGCTAATAACTCTTTCTCTATCGTACTGTAATTTATTTCACTAGTATTTAAGGTCCTAGAGGCATATGCAATCGGTTTATCTGAACCTATGGATCCTTGTGATAGTACGGCGCCTATTGCTAAATTTGATGCGTCCGTGGTAAGAATGAATTCCTTACTAAAATCAGGATATTGTAATATCGGATCATTTGTTAAGAGCGTTTTACATTTTTCAAAGCAGTTGATGTACTCTGGCTTATCTATCACTATTTTAGAACCTTTCTTTAAACACTGAGTTAATGGTTTTGTTAATCGAGCGAAATCAGGTATGAATTTTCGATAGTATCCTAATAGACCAAGAAACCGTTTTATTTCTGTAGCAGTTTTAGGGATTGGGAATTTTTTTATAGCAGCAATTTTGTCGGGATTAGGCTTTATTCCGTCTTTACTTATAATGTGACCTAAGTAAGCGGTTTCTAATTTCAGAAATTCTGATTTATCCATTTGGATCTTAAAATTTGATTCTCTGAGCCTTTTGAAAACCTTCTCTAGATTAGTTATGTGCTCTTGCAAGGAGGTACTAAATACAACTATGTCGTCTAGGTAGACTAGACAAATAGTGTTTTGCAGATCTTTTAAGACATTATCCATTACGCGTTGGAAAGTGGACGGGGAGTTTTTAAGACCCATCGGCATGCGCAAAAACTCAAAATGACCGTGTTCTACATTAAAAGCGGTCTTGCTGATGTCATCAGGATGCATTTCGACTTGATAAAATCCGCTAGCTAGATCTAAAGTAGTAAAGTACTGGCAATTTCCTAATTTGTCTAAAACATCATTGATATTAGGTATCGGATATTTGTCATCGATAGTTTTATCGTTGACTTTACGGAAATCTACAACAATACGCCATTTCATTTTACCGGAAGCATCCTGCTTCTTGGGAACTACCCAAATGGGTGAGCTCCATGCGGACTCTGATGGCCTGATAATATTTTGGTCTAGCATCTTTGAAATTTGTTCCTGGACTTCCTGCCTATGTACGTACGGGTATCTATAACTTTTTGTATATACGGGTACTTCATCGGTAGTACGGATTCTGTGTTTAATCCTATTAGTGAATGTAAGCGGTTCTCCTTCTAGATAGAACACATCAGAATACTGAGCGCATAACAATTCTAGGTTAGCTTTTTCTTCTTCGTTCAAATGTTCTGTTCTTAAACGAGACAGAACTTGCTGAGTACGATCCGAATACTCCGTGTAAGTTGGTGTACTTTCCATGCTAAATATTTCAGCGCTAACGGGCCTATCCATGCTAAATATAACATCGTTCTGTGTAGGGTTAGTTATTTCTAAAAATCCACGATTATTCTTTACTAAAGTTAAACATTCTCCTATAATGCAATTGGATATAGTTTGTTCTGCTATGAAGACCTCGCCGTCTCTACCATTAATGGGTACTCTTACAACCTTAGAGGAGTTAGCGGGAATTATATCTTCATATAAGTTACAATTCCGAGAATCGTACATGACTATTGGATTACTGCTATTGCGAGTTATTAACTTTTTGTTCTTTAAATCAATGTTGGAATCCCACTGATTTAATATATCTAGACCTATTAATCCATCAAAGTAGTTATGAAATTTATGCAATAAGAATGTACAGGTATTTTCATCATCATTCATTTCCGGAAAGCAAGGTAAAGTAATTGAATAATCATTACGAATAGTAGAGTGAATATTAGTTATTTCAAATGGATCATATTTAAGTGGTACGTGTGAAAAATACTTTTGTACCGTTTCAGGATTTATAATAGACATATTAGCACCTGTATCTATTAGAAATTTAAGAGGTGGGTTGCCTATCTGTATGTATGGTAGCTGACGTTGGGTCTGCAAGTTTATCTCTATACGGGTTTGTCTAATTCCGTGATTTTGGGAAAATCCTCATCATTAGACGTATCAGCTCCGTTATGCATATCTTCACATGGGGCAGAGCAGTAATAATCATTTTCATTGAATTGAGGTTGGGGATTTGTTTCCGATTCATCATTAAAATAATATGGAGATTCATAATTTTCATAAAAATATTCACCATATGATTCCACTGGAACCTGATATTCATAACAGTCGTTCATATTCATCTCTCTTGTCTTAAAATAGTTAGTTGGTGGAGGGTTGCCGAATTTGGACCAATCATGACCACTAGGTGGCAGCGTTTTGGGAACAAAGTGGCTTACTCCACTCATGGGCCTCGGGGCATTATTAAAGTTAGGTTTAGGATTATTGAAGTTAAGATTAGGATTAAAGTTAGGATTCTTAGGTGGAAGTCTAAATACATTGCTACGATTATGGTTAGGTAACGGTGCAGCAAACATCTGTTGTGTCCGTGTTGGACCTCTAAATTGTGGGGCTAAATTAGGTTGGGGTCGCCACATAACTGGGGGCCTATATGGATTCATTTGAAAATTATCACGTGATGGACCGGGCATATTAAAAGCACTAGGCTTCGGTTGCGAGGGCAAATTATAACCCTGTTGCATAGGGTTGGCAAAAACTTTGAATGGATTAGATGGTGCATTAATATGTTTCTTGTCGGGCATGTGATAATTTCTTTGTTGCAAATACAATGTATTCATCTCCTCATGTACGAACTCTAAAGCCTTTTCTATTGTTTCTGGGCGCATGCAGCGGATACGTGACCCTAAGGGGTCTTTAAGGCCGCGCACGAACGCCTGAAGTGTTAACTTCTGATATAAAGTACGTTTCGACTCTATTGTACTAGCTATAGTTTCATGAAGTGTAATGTAAGTCATGAGAGTGCTAAATAGGTTCTGACATCTCTCATAAAACTCGGTAGGTGATGATGAGCCTTGAGAAAGTAGTGCTAAATCGTTGTACAAAGAGGTCTCATCTCTTTGATCTGCAAAATTATTAATTAATGCCTTGCGGATGCCAGCCCAATTCTCCGGAATACCGTTTGAATTTATTAACCTAGCTGCTTGCCCAGTAACTTTATTAAGAATACCATTAATTAGAACAGTGGTAATTAAATCATTTTGCGGAGATAAGAATGACTCTACTAGCTGATCACATAACTTTATAAAACGTGTCAGCACGTTCGGGTTCCCGTCGAATTCGGGAACTAGGCGGAGGGCCTTATAAACCCTATCAATATTATCGGTACTAGTACTAGTCGTCATATCGGTACTTAATTCTCTGTTCTCGTCAAAACGAGAAAGCCTAGAATCTAACCTAGGGCTCCTTGATTCTCTCGGGTGGAAAATCTTGGAAGTGGAAAATTACAACAAGGAAAATAAAAATTATAGGATATTAAAGGAAGCAACTCAAGAAAATGAATTCTAAAGTACTTACATGAACATGTTCTGGTCTCTGTGTATCTATGTCTGGATACGTCGGTCGGCGACTGCAGCACTCGTAGGTTCTTGATAGCGAGTAGTTTACGTAATTCACTGACTCTAACTATCCTGTCGACTGCGCCAGATACGTAGGCTACAATCGCAGACTTTAAAAAAAACCAAAACTTGTTTGACTTATTTATTTAAAAGTTAAAGATTACATTTATATGATTTATAACTAAGAAGATGTGTCGACTGTTCGATATTAGTAACAGAAGTGAATCGAAATGAATTATAATTAATACTGATACAATATAACAATTAACAATATGTCATTCAATGATTTCTAACGAAATTCGGAGCTCGGAGCCTGCGGAGTTGCTACCGGGGGACAATGGGCATTGTTCTGAAGATGCAGCACTATCAGCGTTAACAGGGATGTTCCAATATGTAACACATCTTACGTCTTGCTATTCCTCCTCAACGCAATATTTTTTTTGCCAATTTCTTTGTCTTGAAAAATATATCATTACTTTTAATACCGGAAATTTATGAAATTTGCTATTGACTTTATGCTAGTTGGGTGAAGTTACAAGTACATCACGTAGGTAGTGTCCATTGGTTATAAAAACCAGCAGTAGTCTTATAAAACAACTTTCAAGGTAACTTATCGACTAGTTTTTACCCATTAATTAAAACTGTGTCGATTGTTACACTTGTCGAACAATGACTCGAAAAGGCTCGGGTTTTATCACAGAGCAGCAAATGTGGTGGTCACTCGCGCGCTACTAGAGACGCCTTTACAACGTCCTTTTTAGGGTTCCGTAGGAACTAGGAACCCTTATAGTTTCGCCATGTCTGTCTGTCCGTCTGTCTGTCTGTCCGTGGTTTTACTCAGAGGCTATAAGTACTAGAAAGCTGTCATTTGGTATGGGTATGTATATTAATCATGCCAAAAAAGTGGTAGAAAAATAATTAAAAAAAATTTTTTTAGCGTATCTCCTATACAAATAAAGAGGGAGTAATTTTTTAAATATTTGGTTGTAAAGTGAAAATTTTTGTTAGAGGTAAGTGTCCCCCCCCCCCCCCTCTATCTGCTAAACGGTTATATATGGATACGTGAAAAAAATTACAGCGGTAGTATATATACTGAAGTTGAAAGGAAAAATATCAGAGCTGAGTACCAAGAACAAACTAAAAAGTTATAGGCACCCAACTTATAAAATGTACTCGAAAATGTAAAATTTCATACAATTTTCATTGTTAGATGTTTTTGGTCGTTAAACTGTGAGGTGCGAGTGTAAACTGTGTGAACTCAAAGTTGTCATTAATTTTATCGCATTTGGCCGGTTTTTATACGAAACAAGCATGTCAGGGTGCGGTACCGTTTATGAAGGTTTTGGGTTTCAAGATATCTGTAGAAATGCAAAAATCTGCTATTTTCTACTTAATTGTGATAGATAAAAGTTACATACATCAGATTTTGTTTTTTCACCTTTTTGTTGTATTAATGGTACTATTGTTAGTGACGGCCGCGC
The DNA here is from genome assembly GCA_963082605.1 of Rhodophaea formosa. Classification (NCBI taxonomy): domain Eukaryota; kingdom Metazoa; phylum Arthropoda; class Insecta; order Lepidoptera; family Pyralidae; genus Rhodophaea; species Rhodophaea formosa. Next base: position 9,852,575 of record OY720211.1, on the reverse strand, counting down.
TGCCGACCTCTTTTTAGGAGTATTTTTTATTATGTTTCTTTAAGGATAGAAAAAGTATGTTGATAGCGTATAAGAACAAAATGAAGACAGTTTTTCGTTTTGTGATATATCTATGTTTAACAAATAATAATATATATTTATAAATAAAGGTGCACCATCATTCCTATCGACTCGTCCAGCCATCTGTTACAAATAATATGTCAAAGCACATTGGGCATTTTTACGTTTTTTTAAGTACGTATTAACAAACCGAGAAGAAGAACCCATTGTACTGAACGGAAACATAATTGAATATGTACAGGAATATACTTACCTCGGACAAGTAATATCACCAATAGACCAAAGCTCTAAAGAAATAAACGCTAGGATAGGAAATGCGTGGAAACGATACTGGTCCCTGCGAGAAATAATGAAAAACAGCAAGATAAGTATGTTTATTAAAAGGAAACTATTTAACACATGCGTGCTCCCTGTTCTTACTTATGGGTGCCAAACATGGGCGCTCACGAAAGCCCACTACAGGAAACTGCAAGTATGCCAGAGGTCAATGGAAAGAAGTATGCTGAACATCAAAAAAAGTGACAAAATTAAAAACACTAGAATCAGGCGTATGACAAAACTAAAAAGTGTAACACATATTGTCAAAAAACTTAAGTGGAGATGGACTGGACATACAATGCGGGGAAGGGAGAAGTGGAGCAAGGTGGTGTTAAACTGGTATCTCAGAGACAAGAAAAGAAAACGTGGAAGGCCATTCAGAAGGTGGGAAGACGAAATTAAAAGGATAGCAGGACCAACTTGGAAAAGGACAACCATGGAAAGAAGAGAGTGGAAGATGTTGGAAGAGGCCTTTGCTGACGTCGAGCAAACAGATACAGAAGAATAATTTAAATGTATGATATTGATTTCAAATGTACACACACAGTATCTGAAATAAAGGCTATTATTATTATTATTATATACGAGGATTCATTTTTCTCCCTTTTTTAGATATAAAAAAGGGGTATATCTAGACACACGGGCCGTAGCCAAGCATGAATAGTAGGAAATCAAGTGATAGTATTAAAAGCGGAAGAAATAGATGAGGTTGTAAGGAATTTTCGGGTAAGTCGACATGTATTTAGGAATACAGCCTTTTGTAGTATATTTATGGTATTTTTATTTATATCTAATATATCGAGCCCTCTTTTCAGGGTTTTAGGTATGACACCTGTAGACGAGATAACTATTGGTATGATATGTACTATTTCAGCTCGCCATTGACGTTTTAGTTCTATTGCTAATTCTTGGTATTTTGTCAGTTTTTGAGATATAGTGGACTGAATATTATGCGTATTAGGTATGGCTATGTCAATGAGGTAGGCAGTTTTGTTTCCCTTGTCATAAAGTGTAATGTCGGGTCTATTGTAGTGTATAGTTTTATCTGTAATTATAGTTCTATCCCAATATATTCTGTAACTGCTATTGTCGTGTATGATTTCTGGTTTGTATTTATAGTAGGGTACTTTTTTGTTTATGAAATTATGTTTGTGTGCTAAATGTTGGTGAATGATAGCGGCTACCTGGTCGTGGCGGTGTTTGTAGTCGTTTTGTGCAAGAGATTTACATGCGGAAGTAATATGTTGTATAGTTTCTGAGCTGCTGTGGCAATGTCTACAGGTATCTGTGGGTAAGTTAGGTGTTCGGATTATATGCTTTTGGTAATTACGAGTGTCAATTACTTGGTCCTGGATCGCAATCAAGAACGCTTCAGTCTCAGGGAAGAGCTCTCCACGCCGCAGCCACGCGTTCGATGCCTGTTTGTCGACATATGGCTGTTCCAGATCGTGTCGATGTCGCCCATGGAGAGACTTTTGCTGCCACATTGCGATCTTTTCCCTTGTCTCAACAATCTGTTCCTTTCGCAGTGGGTTCCGGTTGGCTAAATTAAGAGGAGTTAGACGTTTATCTGCTTTAACTACAATTTCATGTAATAGGGATTGCTCTGCACGCGAGTGGAAATACTGCCTTAATGATTTGATTTGCTTATTATGAAGGTTGTTAATGTCTATAAGGCCTCGGCCTCCCTCGTCTCTCGAAAGCGTCATTCTTTGGACGCAAGATCTAGGATGATGTTTCCTATGCGAGGTTAAGAGTGTATTTATAGTACGTTGTAATGAGAGTAGATTACCTTGCGTCCAATTTATAATACCAAAAGAGTACGTAAGAATAGGGATTGCAAAGCTATTAATGGATTTTGTTAGATTGCGGGAGTTTAGTTGGGAACGGAACAGAATATTAAGTCTTTTCCTAAATTTGTTTTGAAGGTCTGCTTTTGTTTCATCTTGGTTTATATGTTGGGCTTGCTGGTATCCTAGATATTTATAAGAGGAATGCTGTTCTAGAGGTTCAATTATATCTCCTGATTCTAAAGTGTAGTTGTGTGATGTTATATTTCCATTTTCTATCGTAAAAGTTTTACATTTGTCTATCCCGAACTCCATGCAAATGTCGTTTGAGAAGAGTTGTGTGATATCTGCAAGATGGTGTAAAGACTCTACCGTCTCTCTCTCTCTCTCTCATCTGAGCGTTTTCCCGGTTGCATCCTCAGCTGGAGTGCTTTGGAGCCCGGGGTCCGCTTTCCGGCTTTTTCTTCTCCACTTCGCACGATCTTCGGCATCCTTGGCTGTGAGGCCATTGGCACGCATATCCTCCCTAACAACATCAAGCCAGCATTTCTTGGGCTTTCCCCTTCTGCCGGGGCCTGGTGGAGGCGGCATAACCAGACATTTGTTTCCAATGTAATTTGCCGGTTTTCGCAAAACGTGACCGTACCAGCGTAGGCGGCTCTCTTGCAGTTTATCCGCTATGTCTCGGACATGGAGACTGCCACGAATAAGGGAGTTTCTTACGCGGTCTTGCCTCGAAACTCCACACATCCAGCGCAGCATGTTCATCTCCGTGACATGCAGATCCCTTTTGTGCCGCTCAAGTACTGGCCACGCTTCACTTCCATATAAAAGGACAGGTCTTATGATGGATTTGTACACCTGTCCCTTTAATTTAACGGGCATTTTTGGGTCGCAAATGACACCAGTCACCTCACGCCATTTTGCCCACGCTGCCGATATGCGAGCTTTAATGTCACTGTCAATGTCCCCAGACGCGTGAAGAACAGATCCTAGGTATTTGCACTGGTCAGTACACTCGACAAGGTTTTCGCCTATGCGTACTGGTAGGGGATCTGTGACATTGCAAGCCATGTACTCAGTTTTCGCCACGTTTAGTTTTAGACCGCCGTTCTCAAGCGCGTCCTTCCACACATTCGCACGTCGCACCAGTCTCCCCCTGTCCGCATCTGCCAGTGCGATATCATCAGCACTGGCAGATGCGGACAGGGGGAGACTGGTGCGACGTGCGAATGTGTGGAAGGACGCGCTTGAGAACGGCGTATCCTAGATATTTATAAGAGGAATGCTGTTCTAGAGGTTCAATTATATCTCCTGATTCTAAAGTGTAGTTGTGTGATGTTATATTTCCATTTTCTATCGTAAAAGTTTTACATTTGTCTATCCCGAACTCCATGCAAATGTCGTTTGAGAAGAGTTGTGTGATATCTGCAAGATGGTGTAAAGACTCTACCGTGTTACTGTATAATTTAATGTCGTCCATGTACATTAAATGAGTAAGTGTAGTGTTTTTTTGTGGAGTTGAGACGGTGTAACCATGATTAGATTGATTAAGCAAGTGAGACAGTGGGTTTAATGCTAAACAGAACCAAAGAGGGCTAAGAGCGTCACCTTGGAAAATACCTCGGCGTATTGGGTTCTGCGGTGTTTCTATGGGAGAGGGTCCTGTGGTTTTTAGTTTGGTTGTCCAGTGTAGCATAGAACATTCCAGAAAATTAATAAGCTTTGGGTGAACCTTGTAATTTTGTAAGACATAAAGTAGCCAGCTATGTGGTACCGAGTCAAAAGCTTTCCTGTAATCTATGTACATAGTGCTAATATCTTTTTTCATTGCAGTAGCCTGTCCCATAGAAACTGTATCTATGATAAGTTGCTCTTTGCAACCTTGACTTCTTCTACGACATCCCTTTTGTTCCTCGCATAGTATATTATTTTCTGTAATGTGTAGATTAATAACCTCTGTAATGCAACCTGTAAGTAGTTTATAAATAGTTTGCAGACACGTTATGGGCCTATATTTGGCTGGGTTTTTATGGTCCGTATCTTTGGGAATCATGTAAGTGAGTCCTTGAGTGACAAAACTTGGCATAGTGTGCGGTGTCTGAATAAAATCGTTTATATGATTATGAAGTAAAGAGTGTACTGTTGTAAATTTCTTATACCAGAAATTATGTATACAATCACTACCAGGTGCTTTCCAGTTATGGGATTTAAGTAAAACCTTAGAGAATATTTCAACAGGGATATATTCAAATTGCATAGCTGTAATTGAGTTAACAAAGCTACCCTCTTTTTCTAGCCACTGTGCCTCTGTATTATGGTAGACAGGGTTTGCCCAGATTTGTGACCAGAAAGAATGTAGTTCAGCTCCTGATAGTGATTGTGTTGAAGGTAGAGTGGGACTTGTTTGCTGAGTTTGTGTTGATATTGTTCGGTAAAATAGTTTCTCATTATTTGCAAATTGTGTATTTTGTTTTTTTCGGAGTGTGCAATTTAAGTATCTTTTTAACCTGCTGTTTGCTGCGTTCAGTTTCTGTTTAATGGTGTCAAGGTATTGTTGGTCTGTAAAGTTGGGTTCTTCGTGTTGAGAGTGAATTTTATATTTATCTTTTATAGTTTCTACTAGGGATACCAGTCTATTGCTTCTAGTACCTCTAATGTACTCTGTCATTCTAGCAATGTCTCTTCTTATATCCTTAATTCTTTACTCAAGTCTTTTTTGCCATGCTGGCACTTTTTTTTGGTGAACCTGGGGATGGCTTGGGATTTGTGTATCCCTAATTTTTGAACCATTACATACAGCAGCTGTATATGCTGCACAGTATATGATAGTTTGTGTAGTAATGAAGTCTTGGCCTATTGAAATATGGTGTGGGAGTATTTTACTATTTATGAAGTCTATAATATTCGACAGTTTCCGGGAGGGCTTTTGTCTGGGTATGAAAGGTCGTGTAGTTGGGTCAGTATTACGATATTTATCTAACGTGACGTTAAACTGTTCATGTATCCTATTTGGTTCGCATATAAGAGTCTCAATGTTTTGTTCTGCTTCTATGGTGGACACAGAAAACTGATGGCAGCTAGATTGTGCTGTTGGGTTTTGTGATTGTGTGTTTGAGTGAATGTGGCGAAGGGGATCTGTATTTGATTCGTTAGTTGATTGCATAAATGCAGAATATTCTGGTTCCGTTGTTATTTCAGTAATATTTACTTGACTGCTATTAAAGCAATGAGCATTTGAAACTTCATTGCGGATTTCTTGTAGCCTATATTCAGAGATTAATTTGTTAATAAAAACTACTCTAAGTTGATCTGACACTCTTTGCTCACTAACTTCTGAAAGTTCTGGGAACTCAGTTATGACTGCCTGATGAAGTGGCTTTCGATAGGCTGATTTATTATTTCCTAATTCTGTAATTATATAGTAATTTCTTACAATAGATTCATTATACTCATTTGTCCATCTTCTTCTCTTTCTTGTTTCTGACTGGTGACTATTTTGTGTCTGTGGTAGAGGTAATGATAGGGTTTGACTATTTTGATTTGGTGTTTCTTGTAAGAGTGTGGTAACTTCTTCCCTAATTTTGTCTAAAATTTCTTGAGATAGCAGTTTATTTCTTTGTATCGCTCTGCATTGATCACCTAGTCTTTGTTTAGATGCCTGCATTTCTGGAAACTTTTGGGAAAATTCCGTGTAAAGGTGGTCTAAATAAACTTTACTAGTATTTAATTTGGTTGCGATGAGATACGTACGCCAGATGAATTTATATTATTATTATTATTAACAGGCCGAGTATGCGACTTTCACCTACTAGCCTAGCGCAGGCTGACACGCGCTATTATGATAAATAAATAATAAAATAAATATATACGGACAAATCACACAGATTGAGCTAGCCCCAAAGTAAGTTCGAAACTTGTGTTATGGGATACTAACTCAACGATACTATATTTTATAATAGATACAAATAGATAAACATCCAAGACCCAGGTCAATCTGAAAAAGATCATTTTCCATCTTGACCTGACCGGGGATCGAACCCGGGACCAACACGCCTGCCTGCGACACGGATTGTCGCAGGCAGGCGTGTTGACCGCTGCGCCACGGAGCTCTAGTAGTGCGCGTGCGACAGTCTGTGCTCTGTGACTCGTACACACGTACTTAAAGACGTCGGTTAAGTGAGTGGTGACCTTTGTTAGTCACGACCCATGATTACGGCCCACATAACCTGCCTATGGGGTATTAGGCTTAATTCTTTTGTTTTAATTATCGAATGGTAATGTCTGCTTTCATTTATTATGACAAAATAAACAACCTTTATTAGGGTTTCGTAGTTCAAAGGTAAAAATACGTATTTAATGACTACTGAATTAATAATTTATCAATCTCAACATCAAAGTATTTATCAAACCAACACACAAATAAAACACCTTACGGGGCACACAGAGTCCAAGGCCATAAGACCCAAAGGCCACATTTAGCGTGTTGATGGGCGAGTAACTAAAAAACGGAATCTTAATAGTGATGGGCTGCTAGCCGCATTGCTGATTGAAATTATTCCTAAAGTTTCACCCTTAAAAAAAATTGTGGAATTTACCTGCTTACCGGCCTGTTCGTAGCAAGGCAGCAAAAGTTTACCAACAAAGAAGTATTTAGTAAAATATATTCGGTTATCTATTATCAAGTAGATATTTATGTGGTCATCCGTCAAGTTTTATAAGCTACGGAAGTACTCGTAAAATATTTATATACATATATATTAAATGTTCTATCGACTGAACCGTTCATCATAAAATTTTACATAAAATTTACATAGGTTATTGTACTGAGAAGGACATATGCTATATATCACGCGGGCAGAGCCGTGGGTAACAGCTAGTTATCACTAAACCAATTACGAGTATTTTTATGTATTTGATACTCACATCGATAAAGCTACCGTGACTGTACCGTTCTAATTCGAATAGATATTCAGATTTCCAAGGCGTATTGAATAATTTATCATTGTCACGAAACAATGGTCTATTTTAAGTTTACATATTTATTTTTATCCTTGAAATGGCAGAACCATATCGCAAGCTTTCGTTTGATCACAGTGGGACGCCATTACAGCAAGATAAATAGAGAAACAGGCAGATAGCGCGAGACATTATTATTTTAAACTAAGGCTTCTCTTATAAGGCTTTGCGGGATCCCAGTGTGATGGGATTGATTTATTTTCGTTGGTGCGTGATTTGTAGTTCATGGTCCCTAAATTATCAAACAAGCAGCTTTTGTAGTATATTCCCTTTTTGATTCTCAAGTATTTATGTGGTCTGCTCGCTTTTTTGAAACTTTCGCGCTTTGAACTCGTAAATTATTTATATAAACAGGACTTAGCACGAACCTTCCATCCATCCATCCATCAGGTCTTTTTTAGTCTCCACTGCAGGAGCACGACCCTCTCTATACTACCACAGCAATGTATTAGCCAAAATAGTTAGAGAATTTGCACGAACCTTATAAGTCAGTTATTCAGTCTCGCTGCGACCACGATGGATGTAACTCCATTGAAACGTCAGCGGAAACTAATAAATATAAAGTTCGTGCTAAGACCTGTATACCTATATGAATAATTATATGTTCAAAGCGGTAAAGTTTTAAAAAAAATATCTGAATTTAAGAGGTCACCTGTTGATTAAAATTAAATCGTGCAACTACTGAAAATACGAGCGAAGGGTCTCTATATTTCGGGATACTGATAGAAATCCCTAACACAAACCTTGCAGTGATAATTTTTCAATACAATACAAATATCTTCCATAAAAGAGCAGTAAACTGAGACTACTTTCATTAAGAGCTGGAGGATAAGTAATTAAACGAGGAAAGGTTAAGGGTAGCTTAACTCAACCTTTATATTTTTAATTACCTTTAAATTGAATGAAAACACGAATTATTCAGATAGCTTGAGGTTTAAATGCAAACATTATAATTTGATGATAAATTTGGCAATTTCTATCATGGTCTATCAAACTCAAATATTTACTTTACTTGCGATTGACTAGTTTTTGTTCTGATTCAATGTTTAACAAAATTTTTCTAAATGAAACATTTTTTCCCATTACTTAAATACCTATTCATTAAAACAAATAAACATTAGTTCAGAAATGGTTAGGTGCTTTAATAATATTTAATTGTATAGGAATATTATTAAACCTTTATTCCTACCGATATTTAACTAACCTAATTCGATTAAAGGATAAAAAAACGTTTGCAAAAAAAGGGAATTAATTAATTATTTCGTCTACTAGTTTGTCCTAGAATTGGGTTTGTTCGGTGACAGATATAAGCTTAGGGTTAAATGAACCAAATGGTTCAAAAAGAGTTACTGATGTAAAATTTTAAAATAACAAATACCTAATAGTTTTGTTACGATCAAAGTTATTCTTTACACATGTATGCACAAAGAAATATCGTAGACTGAAAATTAGACCAAGTCATTGAATTCAGCAAAAACTAATACGATTTATCTTACAATCAATCGTTTCTCGATTTCCAGCAATCAATCAGAGCAAATACGGAGAAAGCTCGAAGACAGATATCTTTGGGTATTTGATCAGTGCAAATAACTATTAGTTTGTGTTAATAAACGAGTTGATCTTACTTTAGTATTATTTCTTGTAAGTCCCAGGTCCTTAATGTTTTCTAGTTAGTATTTAGTTTTATTAGTTAGCTAAGAACCCACGATCCTTTAGGTTTACGCCCTAAGTGTTATTCCAACAAAATTACCTATTTTATTAAAATACCGAGCATTGTAATGCTATTTAAAAACAATTTGATTGTGTATTTATATTCTGAGGTTGAAGTAAGTAAAAAATGTTTTTTTTTTCAAGTAATTAGTTTTAGCTTTAATTTTCTTGTTTTGTTACAAAATATATCTCCTACTTTTTATTACTATCTGTATCGGCGTTTCGTTTTATTCGTTTCGCTATTTATATAATTATCTAGTTTTGTAAGTCATTTTGTTATTCGGGGTGCAATGTATACAACGCCCTAACCTAAAGAAGCTAAACAGAGCTTATAAACATCAAAGAGACCTCTCCAACCCGTCTGGCTAGCGTGGAGAGTGTAGGCCAAATCCTCTGACTGCTCTGGCTAATACATGGCTCTGGTGGTACAGAAAGGGTCCTGCTCCTGCAGTGGAGACTAAAAAAGACCTGATGGATGGATGGATGGTGCAATGTATACACACGTGCAAAAAATCAATCTGAAAAATGTATCAAGTAGTTCTTCAGTTATTATTACAGTTAATATTGTACCTAAGCCGACTTAATTTTATATTCATAGAGTCGCTATGATAATAATGACTCTATGAATATAAAATTAACTGTCTTATAATTACAATAACTTTCCAAAATAAGCTCATTTTAGTAGTTTGTAGGTTGTATTAACTTAGTATTCTGCCCTTACAAATTAAGGAATAAACAAACATTAACAATTTATAAGCAGACTAAAACTTTTCCCGCGAGTTCGTCCGCGTAAATTATAGCCTATGTCACCCAGATAAATTAGCTTTCTATAGGTGAAAGAATTTTGCAAGTCGTTCCAGTAGTTTCGGAGCCTATTCATTGCAAACAAACTAACAATCAAATCTTTCCTCATTCATAATATGTATTAGTATAGACGCGGTAATAGTTAGATATCGATAATTGATTCCATAATACTCTGTACTATGATTATAAGAGTGCCCTGTCATTTTCCTTGTGATGAGCTTTGGGTAATCAGTGAGAACCTTTATCCATTTTATCAAATTGATGCATCTTACCTCTCGCTTTCCTGTGATCTGTAGGAGTGATTTCGTGGAATTTCGTTGCTCGATAGTTAAATATTGTATAGAAAGTGGTACGGAACCCTTCGTGCGCTAGTCCGACTCGTAATCGGCCGATATTTTTTGCTCTTTTCAATAATAATAAAACAAGTTAGCGTACTCCGCATACACATAGATTTAAAGACTTTTAAAAAACGTACGATTACTTGTAGCTTACAAGTACCTATTTAGTTCTAATTTAAATGCACCTGTACCAACATAGCGGAAAGTATCTATTTCTTAATGAGCTAATGACATTACTCGTAATTTGTTAAGAAACTCGCGGAAACTATACATAACTGTCAACGTGGACGTTCTAATATATTCTCCAATCAATTTTCTAGTTAGCGTTACATAACTTCAAACTGATCAAAATATAATCACTTCGAGGCACTTGGACTAAATAAATGCACTTTTGACCACTTTCTCAAATTAAATTGCATAAGAGTGCAAGTGTAGCGTGAAAACAATATTTGTTTTCCTTACATAGAGTTAATTGTACGACTGTAATTAGATTTAGAAAATATATTTTTTTTTTTTTTTTTTTTTTTTTTTTTTATGTCATAGGACGGCAAACGAGCAAGTGGGTCACCTGATGGGAAGTGATCAACGCTGCCCATGGACAACTGCAACACCAAAGGTGTCACAGGAGCGTTGCCGGCCTTTTATTTTTCTCTCCCCAGAGGGGAGATAGATGGGCCTCCGGCTCTCTCACTCACCGAACGAAGCAGAGTAGCGGTAAAGCTACTACTCAAACGTCGATTTTCTGTGAGAGTGTGGTACTTCCCCGGACGAGCCGGCCCATTCATGCTACTAGCAAAATGATTTTCGCCGGTAGCGAGGCTCTACCAAAATATAACGAATTTACTTATTATTCGTTTGTTACAACAGAAAACTAATAGAACATTGTGCACTTTTCTTAATTTAGTTTCTATTGGAGACTAAAATAGAATGCACATACTTTCATATTATCACTACTTTACCACTTACGGTATACTTACACAGAGCCATGTTATGAACCGAAGGCCACGGCCTTATTTTGTTACTATTCTATTTCACAATAAGCTAAAGTGTTTTAAAATATAACAGTAATATAATAACGTGGATCATAACACAATTATCTAGTATAATTTAAAAATTTAAAAGTCAACAAACTGGCTACGAAGTGCTTGTTCCAACTTATAATTAAAAGTTTTTAACTTAGCGTTCCAAGTGCCTTGCAGAATAGAAATTATTATAAGTATACATCATTTTCTATTCTGCGACACATTTGAATATAAATTATCACAGAACTGAATTAAATTATGAATAACTTAAATTACTCGGATGTGTTTGTCATGCAAATTGCAAATGTTCAAAAGGATTCATAGATTCAATTATATTTGCCGTATGGTTCCCGGCAGAGTAGATTAGGACCACTCCAAGTCTCCCGTGGATGTCGTAAAAGGCGACTGAGGAAACACAAGCTAAGCAAAGCTTATGAACATTAAAGCCGTCTGGCCAGTATGGAGAGTGTAGGCCAAATCATCTAACTGCGCTCTGGTTAATTTATGGTTCTGGTAGTACAGACAGGGTCGTGCTCCTGCAGTTGAGACCAAAAAAGACCTGATGATGATGATTTGCCTTTGCAGTTAATTCAACAAATTAGTCTTTAAAACTACCTCGTGCAAGTTTTGCATCAAGGATGCTGTGACGGTACAGGATACTCTTGTGTGACCAAAAAATGTCAATATCGACATCAAACATTGCAAACGCGCATGTATCGGCGTATCATCGTGTATACCTATGTATATGTATATCGTATCATGTATCTGACTGCCCTGGTGTGGTCGTGCTCCTGCAGTGGAGACTAATAAAGACCGGTTGATGATGATGAAGTATCGGCGATTTTTTTATATATTCTAGAGACCACTTAGAATAGTCTACACCCAAGTTTGCAACTTTCTTAACCCTGTGCTACTGGGACTTTTTTCAGTTTTTTATAAAAAAACTACCTTAAGGATGCCTTTTTCGGTTTTGTGGTGTGCTTTTATGAAATACACTAAATTATCTACCGTTTGAGTATAATTTGAACTCTCTGTGAATTATAGTTATTGAGTCATACCTTGTCAAACCATGCCCATTTTTCCCCAAATTTGGCACAATTTGCGGTAGTTTTGCTTTCCGGGCCTGTACCAAGGAAACTAAAGATCTTACAGGAAAGTTGTAATAAAATAAATGAAAGAAGACTATTTAAGCCTTAAAATGAGTGTTATTTTATCTCTCTTAGTTTTTAAACAGTAGAGAAACGGGCCCCACGGGAGTAGCACATTGTTAAGAAAGTTGCAAAGTTGGGTGTAGGCTATTCTTAGAGGTGTCTACAATATATATTTAAAAAAATCGCCGATACATGCGCGTTTGCAATGTTTGACACATTTTGTGTCCAAATTGACTGGCCTGCTTTTTCTATAAAGCAAATGAGTCGCGGACATTCAGCATTTTATGCTCTATTCTTAGATTTTAGGGTATTACAATCAATATTAACTCAGCCATTTGCGCTAATAGTCAGTTAAGCAGGATTCAAATATATCAACAGTTGTGAAACTGCACGTGGAAGTTGCAATGAATTTACAAGTGTTCGTGTGTGTGTGTAGTTGTATTATTTCTAAACGAACCTAGATTAGGTACGGTCTGAAGGTATAGCTTACTTTGTTGAAATACGCGCGTTTCGCTTGCGGAGAGATTAATTGGCAGTTTCCCTCATTTACGCCTTTACTGAACTTGTAATTTTTAGTCTATAATTAGTTTTTATTCTAAAGTGCACACGTGCTGTAAAGTATTTTTCAATAAAATTGGTATAAAAACGTTCTTAGACATTGAAACTGGGATAGTAATGTTGTATTTTACGGACTAGGTTCTTTTTCTTTACACCGATCATATTGCTCAATTGATTTTATGATATATATGAATCGCAAAATGTATTGAAAATTATCGGATGATACTTGTACTCAGTTAGCTGGTTTTTATAGTAATCGGTTTATATTAAGCACTCGGCTCTGTCTTGTGCTTATAAACACCTCGACTGTAATATATAGCTTACCGGACTTGCATCATAATGAATACTGCATGTTATTATGAGCGTGCAATTAGATAATTACAGTATGTGTGTATTTAATATCTTCTAAATGCCTCAACTTATTTTAAGAGCTTTTTAGTACGTAACAAGGTTTAAGTGTATTTTTTTAAAAGAAAAACCCTTGTTTAAATTAATTAGTGTACTATGCACGTGAAATATCTGTTACTAAGAGCAATTATAAGAATTTCTATAATAGCCTAAAGAACAGCTGTTGACAAACGGTCAAATGCCTTCTCGTGGGAAGTTGGCTCGGCGAATGCACTGTGATCTAGAGAATGCGATTACAAAACGCACCAGGATGCTAAACTAGGCTATATCAGACTCGCGTCGAGAATTAGGTAAATAAACACCATTGAGCACTTTTAAGAAATTTTGTGCAAATTGCTATTTATTTCTTACTCGTAGTAGTCTTGGCTCGGAATCATCCCTATAAAATCTGAAAAGTTTTTAAATAAAATTAATTTCAATACGGTTTTATAGTGTATATTGCATTATTCGTAGTCGCAGATAGAATAAGTTGACATTTAGCCAGTATTTTATCGGAACTATGCAAAATACTACCGCCTAAAATGTTTATTGACATTTAGTATAATTGTTATAAATATCAACTTAGTCTATCTGCGGTCACAAACACTGTTAAGTGTTCGAAACGGTAGGTATATAAATAATGTAGTAAACGCGATAAAAACTTTTTTTTAAATCGCGAAAACATTCTGAAGAGTTTTCTTTTATTGTGTCTGTTTTAACCCTGATTTTCTAGAAAGCTGTAAATAAGTTATGATAAGATATATTGGACATTAAAAATGTAGAGAAATATGAATTATATCTATCATAAACCATACCTTAATCATATAAATAAAATCAAAGTAATGCTTCTAAAATGAAACACATTTTATAATATAAACTTTTGTTCATTTAACTAAAACTTAAAAAACTATATCATAAGAAATTGTAATCAATCAGTACATTAACCCTTAAGGTAAACGTACATGATAGGTACATAAAGTGACTGATTACAAAATATAATAAAAAGACATGCATAAGTCATGCGGTGACGTTTTCGTAATCCAAAACCTAACTTGAATGAATACAGAACCGCAATTCTCAAAAATGATAAACATAAAAAGCGAAATGAATAAATTCCATCTCCATCAATTTCGCATGGTTTTGCATTGAATCATATTCACGTAATTAATGAAATGGAAAGTGTCATTATATCGCGCACCGTGAGACCGACTCAAGGTCGTTCTACATTATTACATGCTTTGTTAACTTCGAATATAGACTAGCGTCTAGAACGCTGGGTTTCAAACGCTGCGAGAAAAACGCTGTTCAGGAAAAATATTGTTTTAGTTGTTTATGAGTTTACAGCTCTTCTATGTAAAGAAATCACATACTTTCCCCTGGGAATGATTACGATACTAGAGACTACTAAAAGTATTTACAGCATCCATATAAAGACGAAAAATAATTACTTATTCCTTTCTAGAAAAACCAAACAATGAAAATTTTGCGTTAATCGTAAAACAATCAGGATGAAATTGAATTGAAATCGCAAAAAACTCGGAATAAAAAAGCGTATCTAACTCTAAATTTTGCGAGACAGGTGCATATTAGTAACAAAAATAATTAATTATTAAAATTGTAGTAAGTATATAAAATCGAGTCATTATTACCCATAAACATAAAATGAACGCTACATTTGAAGTTTTACCTATCACAATAACGTGTAAATATTTTACAACGTCGTAAAATTTTAAAAGTGCTATATTTAAGGCGCGTTCCTGCCGCCGGTTTGCGGTGAAGTTCAATGCGCCGCTAATGTGTACATGTTGACTTGATTCGAGGTGTGTAAATGATTTGTAAATATCCTCCGGTCATTAAGTCGAGTGTGTAAGGCAAGTATAAATCATAAAATACTTGATTTAACTATATTTATACTTCGATAGCCAGAAAGATTAAAAAATAGTAACCATACTTATGTACATTAAACTTCGCTGACGATAGCATAAGTACATATTCATCTATTTACTCTCTGTTTACTACGTTAATATGAATGTAAACATCAGGAGTGTATATAACGTGTGTACGTACGTGGGTACGTAGAAACCAAAACATAAATGAAGAAACGTTCCTCTCTAAATTAAAGATTAACAGGCAAATATTATTGATAATTTAGTGTCTCAAATTATAAATACAATATTTATGATAATCATATTTATCATATTAATAAAATTTGACATATCAGTATGAGGCATAATCAATTATATCGTGTGAATATCAGCTAGAATTATTACATTTAAGAGCTAATGATCACGACGTGACTCTATTGTTTGTTACTCAAAAGCAATATTTTTTCTCACGATCGGCTTATCGGTGTTCTTCTCATAGTTATACTTTATAGTGAGTTATGATACCTATGCTGCACACGTACAGTACAAAAATTGATGTATGTTATGGATTATTACCTCACTTTCTTATTGGATAAGCTCCGCGGCGCAGCGGTCAACACGCCAACCTGTGACACGGTGTGTCCCAGGTTCGATCCCCGGTCAGGTCGGGATGGAAAACTTCAGATTAACCTGGGTTTTGGATTTTATCTATGGTATATATTATATTAGCATCATTGAGTTCATATCCTACGAAACAAGTTCACAACTTACAAAGGGGCTACCACAATTTGTGTGATATGATATAATAAACTAAAAACTTTTATTTGAGGCCGTCATATTATCTACTTTTGTTAGTTCTTTCCACTTTACCCTATCCGCCCACACATAATATTACTACTTATACCTTGAGGGGTGACGCTTAGAGTATCAATAGACGTCACATTAAGCCACAATACTGCCCCCGTAGCATGGCACGCGCGACAACGTTTATCGACTATCGCCATCTTGTTTTTAGCAATACTGAAGAGCGAGAAGTAGATAGTTTATCGCGCGATATAAACGGCGTCGCGGGAGCCATGCTACGGGGGCTGAACGCCTCGTTTAGCGGGTTACTGGGAAAACGAAATCGAAATAGTGATGGGTTGCCAGCTGCATTGCCTATTTACGTATTTCCATTTTCGCCTAATCCCTCAGACAGCGTTTACGGTCTGCCGGGGATAAAAAGCACCTGGTACATTGTATTTTCCTGATTATATTCCAGACTAGCAGGTTAGACCCGGTATTGTCCGGTTTTATTAATTTACTCCATTAATCTTTTTTGAGATTCTTTGTTCTTAGCAATTAGAGAAAAATCCATTGTACCTTCAACGACTAATCTAACTAAATTAGTTTTTAGACAAACGACGGTGATTAGGACGAAAATCGCTACATAAGTATTATCATGTTGATGACCTCTGTGACTCAGTGAGTCTTATCTCCAGTCAGTTGAGTTGCCTACGATACAAGTTACTTACTGTAGTGCTACTTTTACTAGCTCAGAGAACGTGATTGTTCAATATAGGTAATTTCTTAAATTATATAAAACCAAGATAGACTTTTTTAGCCGAAAAGCGTAGAAAAAAACTAGTGTCCAACCCATACTCGGTCGCGCACACACACAGCTACCAATTTGACGGATTTTGAGGGCATAAATTGACAGGACGCGTGTGATTACACAAAGCTGTCACGCACACAAGCATTGATAAATTGGGCTGTTTTTTAATCATTGAAATAAAGGCATGACGGTGTCTAGAGAGTATATAGTCAAAGGGTAATTTATATATTCTTTGCAGTGTCGTTCCCGGCAGAGTAGAATGGGACAACTCCAATTCTTCCTGTGGATGTCGTAGAAGGCGACCTAGGGAACATAAGTTAAACAAAGCTTGTTTACTTCAAAGATACCTCTCCAACGTCTCGCCAGCGTGGAGAGTGTAGGCCAAATCCTCTAACTGCTCTGGCACATTTTTATGGCTCTGGTAGTACAAAGAGGGTCAAACTCCTGCAGTGGAGACTAAAAAAGACCTGCAGGCCGATTTGCTAACTCAGTGTACAACGATTTGATTGTCACTTTAGTATCCATTACGGTTTTCATAACATAAATAAAAATAGTCATTCATACCGAAGCCGTAATGAATATTGTACAAGTTACCATGGAAATTATGTACACCGTAGTTGTCAAAAGTTAGCAAATAGGCCTGCTGATGATGATGATTATATATTTTTTATTTATATTCAAATTCATTGTATGTTGGTTAAATTGTTAATCTAACTGCAAAAATTACATTCTTCTGCATGAATACTAAAGGTTCCACGTTATCGGAATTTGTTTAGCAGTCAAATAGTATCAAAATTAAGAGTGACGTGGGTCAAATTTCTTACGTAACTATACATAATGACCCTTATGGCACGTGCACACTGACTAGAACGCTATTTTAATACAACTAAGTTGGCAATCAGGCATACGGCCCACCTTATGGAAAGCGGTTACCGGCTACCTACGTTGCGCCCAATTTACTTTATTAAATATTATTTGTTTTGGATATAATATGTAGTTTATTGTTTCTGTATATCTGTTTGAACAATTGAGATAAGGGTTCATTCTTATGCTAATGGTACCGAGTCGCGAAAATTTCATGTTTTAGCGTATAAAATTTTGTGAAAAAACACACTTTTATGTTTCTACGCTTTATATATAAGTAGCTTTGTTTGTTTCTGTACTCCAGGCAATGTGGGTGAATAATGTCATGATGATCGGTTTAGTAGATAGGGATGAAAGCGTAACAAATAAACAAACAAACTCACTTTCACATTTATAATATTAGTTGGGATATTCAAATTATTTATTTAGTTTTGGTCTTTTTTTTCGAAATTTGACAAGAGTGTACAAGCGCCGCAAAGGAGAAAGGACAAACTCATAACAAATGTGTTCTGAAAGGAAACTGTTAACGTAAGTATTGCCTTTTATTCGTACGTGTTTCGTCCTCAAATTGAATACGAAACAGCATTTATTGGTGTCAACGACGATCCGGGAATTTAGATGTACGCATTTATTATTTTTGAATGTTATACAACTGCTTTTTTTCGTATATTCTTGAAGGTAAGATAACAGTATATCTATTGAAAGAAACTTTTTTTACACGTCTATCTAAATAAGGAGGTTACATACATACATAATATAACGTCTTTTTCCCTTGCGGGGTAGACAGAGTCCGGATCTGTAAAACCTTTAGAATGTTGGTGAGTTTGTAGGTGAGGACAGTTATGTTTTTTTTTTAATAATTTATTAAAGAGGGACGAATGAAGAACTGATGATCATGATGATGATAGGCACGAATTACACAAATGGAGCTAGCCACAGAAAGTTGTGAACTTGTGTCGTAGGATACTAAATCAACGATACTACATCCAAGGCCCAGGTCAATCTGAAAAAGATCATTTTCCATCATGACTTAATCGGGGATCGAACCCGAGACTACTCGTATTGCAGGCTGGCGTGGTAACCACTACGCCACGCCAGAGTTTATGTGTGTATGTAGGTACGTATATACTATTCCACCAAACTGCTAAGTAGGTATCGTAAGTATCCCGAGTGACAATAGATTTTGTTTCTTTTTTTTTTGTTATGGCGTTCACGCATAACTTATTTAGCCAGTATCAAGTAAAAAGTTTCCCGCGCTTTTCGAGTTTTCTTGTTCTCAACGAAATGATGGTGTAAATTCATTTCGTTGATTCTATGGAGCACCTGGCGACAAATCGACAATCCTTCACGAATCCACTGGTTAAATCATAGCCAACGCAGCAAGGCGGACAACCACCAGCCCGCTATGTAAATTCACTACAGCTGCACCATGACTGTTTATTTTAGTTATCCCACACATTGTTCTTAAATACGGACTTTTATAACACTAAATTACACCGATTTCACATTATAAAGTCCACTAGAAACAATTTGCAGAACAATACAAAACAATCATGTTTTTAAAAAAAAAACCTTTTATTATTTGGAACGTAACTCGATAAGTAACTGTTGAAAGAAACTCATTTTTGCGAATTAAATTAAAATGCATTGACTCACAGAAGGCTCGCACCAGGCGAGGTTAATACTCGTAGCAGCTATAATTCACTTTCTACGTGCATTGCTTTTGAACTAAGACTTCACTTAGTCATAGAATTTACGTAATATTAGCATAAATTCTATGACTTAGTTCATGCTTGATTTCATTTGAGTAAATTATTCTTGCACAAATATATATTATCACGTTTTCGTCCTTTATGTGGTATATGTGAGCGCATCATGAGGAAATGGAATTAAAATATGGGTTGCTAGCCGAATAAACAATTGCCATGATTCCTTGGATTTTCGTCCATTATTTTGATTGGTATCTACGGTATCGAGAAAATAAGAAAATAAATGTCACTAGAGGTAATAAATGTATAACAATACTATATCTTTTTCAGTTAGTAGTATAGTAATAGATTAGTGAATAATTCTTTTGCAAATCACTTCTAACACTGACACGTGTAGGTACTGAAAAGAACATTTTGTCTGACAATAGCCATTCTAGGACCGCCCGTTCTTCACTCGGCTGTTTTTTGGGTAAATGCTATTACAAAACCAGTGCAAGGATTCTTTTGAAAAATAACAATTGGCCCCATATCAGGTCAGTAGAAAGACAAGAACCGCATTTAAAACTAAAAATAAGTATTCTTTTTATTTCTATTGTAGGTATGTCTCAGTTGAAAAAAACTATTAAGACTGCAGTAAAGTTTTTTGGTCAGTGTAAGAAAAACACTTAAGCAGCATTTTAGCAATACCAAAGATTTTTCAGCAACTCTGGTATTTTTCCCACTGAGTATTTGTGACCACAGCACATGCCAGAGCTGTATATTACATTTCTTGTAGCAATAGGAGCAATAAGAAATGTAAGAAACCTTTGTTCTGGTTAAAGTTAATTGTAAGAAGTTTAAATCAAAAACGATATTTTTTGTTGCTTTAATTATGAATGTAGTAAATCTGTCTGTTTAATTAATAATTGCTAAATATACAGGATGATTTTGTTCCTTTTAGCTAAAGAAATAAGATATGGGAAGATACCCACGGATGCAGGCTTATATGTTCAATATTTTTAAATTTAATAAGAATTTTGTATTTCATTAGGGTTTACGATTTTAATATACTAAAGGGTCAAAATCGGCCTGCATAAACAATGAAAGTTGCGTGAGTTTTATCGTATTATATATTACATTGTAAGCTGGAATGATAGCTACTTAAAAGCTGAGCTTAAAAGATAAATGAGTTTTTAACATATATCAAACGAATACCTACTGCAAAATTTTGTGACGTGCCTGTTCAGCATTAATCATCAGGTTAGCTCCTTGATATTTTTGGATTTATTATATTTCCCTTGTTTGTTGTCATCCAATTAAAAAAAATGTACTTATCTATTAAATCAACATTTAAGGATACATAAGTGTTAGGTATACCTTTTTGGGGCATGAAAATATACAAACGTCATCTGTACATACTAACACACATACATACTATTAAGTCTTTTTCTCTTGCGGAGTAGACAGAGCCCAGATCTTTAAGACCTAAAGCCACGTTTAGCATGGTGGTGGCCGTGGAGATGGGAAACGGAAATAAATAAATAAAATAAATATAAATAAATAAATCATTTATTTGCTCAAATACAGTCCATATCAGATGTTAATTATATAATTGTATCTTGTATTTCACCTAAGCTAAGGCATGCAAATATTAATTATTAAACAAATACATATGAAAATAAAATTTGTGCAAATTAAGTAAACACATTCAGTCTTACAAAACATTTTTTCTTCTACTTTTAAATTGTCCTATATTATTTGTTACGTTAAATAAAAATATAAAAAAAAAGATAAATTTACTATTAAAGGAAAATGTCAACACATCAAAATTCTATTATTTCATTCAGAATTATATTATATGAATATATAGTCACGCATTTTTAATTATTTTTTAGTCATGCAAAAGTCTACGTATTCATTTACAGAGTAAAAGCAATGTTCTAATAACCATTTTGTCAGTTCACTTTTGAAAGCTTTACCTTTTAATAATTTAATGTCTCTTGGTAAAACATTGAACAAAACTATGCACATATTATACACGTTTCTTTTATAAATGTATTTATGGCAAGCAGGCTGATATAATTTTTCCATAATGATAGTACGAGTTTTTCTCGGTATTACATCGCTTCTTTTACTCCAAAATTTTTGATGTGCTTCAACAAATGAACAGATTTGTTGAATGTATAAGCAAGGCAACGGTAGTATGTTCAGTTTTTTGAAAAGTGGTTTACAACTGTCCTCAATCCACGCATTACATATGGCACGAATACATTTTTTCTGAACTTTGAAGGCACGATCCATGTCTACAGAACCACCCCACATCATGAGACCGTAACTAAGAAGAGACGCCACGTA
Source organism: Rhodophaea formosa (assembly GCA_963082605.1). Taxonomy (NCBI): domain Eukaryota; kingdom Metazoa; phylum Arthropoda; class Insecta; order Lepidoptera; family Pyralidae; genus Rhodophaea; species Rhodophaea formosa. The sequence continues at coordinate 9,831,052 of OY720211.1, read as the reverse complement.
TCCGTGATATGCAGTAATTGCCGCTTCCATGGAAATAGTTGTAAAGTTGTATAGTTGAAAACTCGCGCAATGAGGGTTCCGTACAATATGCTTCGTGAACACACACACAATATGCAAAAAATGTTTTACTCAATTGACTAGCGCCATCTAGTGGTGTTTTAATGAACTATTTCCCTAGATGAACTTATTATTGTGAGTTTACCACTTAATTTTCAAGTGATAGAATTCTTATTATTTTTCCTGTAATCTTCAAGGAATGAACTATATTTTGTAATTTTTTCAAAATTTTCGGCCCAGTAGTTTCGGAGATCAGGGGGGGGGAATGGTCAATTTTTGCCTTCTTTCGTGAATAAAATCAAAAGTATTGATTTTACCCGAAGAAAAAAAAATATTTTTGAGATCCTCATAATGAGCCCTTTCATTTGATATATGACACATTAAGGATTGCAAAACTTTTTTTTTTTAATTTTGTAATTGGGCCCCTCAAAATGACCCTTATTTCAAAAAAACCTTTATTTACTTTGCACATCCGTGTTTGGGTCATAGGATTACACTATCTTACCAAATTTCATCTAATTTGGTTCAGTAGATTCGGAGAAAATCGGCTGTGACCGACGGACGGACGGACAGACAGACGCTCGAGTGATCCTATAAGGGTTCCGTTTTTCAACTTTTGTACGGAACCCTAAAAAAGATTTTCTTATCTGTTAAATCAATTTTGGGACATGAAAATATACTCACGTCATCAGTATCCGAAAGATAGATACGTGAAATATTTATCATCTTGTGGAAGGCCTTTATCCCGGTTCATATCTCCGAAACTCTCCGCAAGCAAACTGTTCATGTATTGAAAATTTGTCAAACTTCCAATGTCTTGGTCCCATAACTTCGTACATCGTAAACTTGGGGTGCGGGATCGATGGTGGAGAATATATATTACACCGCAATTTCCGTGTATGATAGAGTGGAAATGTAGCAATAAGGTTGGTTAAGCACGAGAAAGATAGTAGAGTTTGGCGCGGTGTAGATTTCCTTCCTTTCGGGAAGCGCTATATTGAATTTATCTGCCTGCGATATAATGTTGTATTTATTTTTAGTTTCTGAGAATAGTCTCCTATTTTTATTTAAGTTTCCGAGAATACTCTCTACTATTTACATAGGCAGATAATGAACCCCTGGGAATATTTAAGTCTTGGAATCAGAATAACTTAAAGATAACAAAATCAAGGGAATAAGAAGTAAATAAATTTATATCTTCTCACTTACATAGTCAGTAAATTTGATTTATTTCGTTGATGACTAAACGATTGTAAGGCACAATTAGTAAACTAGGTTCTAGAATCGATTCTCACGCATCTACCAGGCGGCATAAACCATAATAATTGTATCTCGTTGAGTTTGTAGCACCATCTTACATATTAGGTCCGGGGGAAAAGGAATTTCGTATTTAGTAGGAAGATTTTATCCGTCCATACAAACGAGGTGTAACTTGGACATCAAAATTCTCAGACATAAACCGCTTAAACCAACTTTGAGCTTTTCTTGGGACTGCTATTGCGTGGCGCACCGGTCAACACTGTGGTACGTATGGGCCCGGGTTCGATCCCCGTTCAAGTCAAGACGAAATAAATTCAAAGCAAAAACCTTTAAAAGAAGCTTTTATTGTAACGCTCTAAAAAGAAGAAAATAAATTTTTCCGTAAAAATTTTAACCATCAACTTATAACCTCATTACAATTTTGATGATAATAAAACCTTTCAAATATATATAAAAAAAACATATCCTTTCACATATTGTGAATAATGTATTGAAATACCTACAACATTATTTTATACTGATTCAAATATGTAACTGTGGATACCTACATATTTAAATAATATTGTATTTTAATAATGTCTGCTTTCAAATACAATTTTTGAAAGCTTTATTTGCAATTCCAGGTGTAATTGATACCTACGTAAAACTTAGGTAGACAGGGAAGGCCTAGGTATATAGGCCTTTAAGGATTTATTAGTGCTGACTGGAGCCTCTTCGTTTTTGGTTATTGCAAATCATAAATATAGGAAAACGATAAACTTGGCAGCTAAACTTTTTTGTGAGATACCTGACGACGTGATTAATAATTTTATTGCAGTTAAACTCATAAAATCTTTGATAAAGTGTTAAATATCCGTCGTAATGATGTAAAAAATCCAAGGATCCAAGGATTTTATCCAAGGAGGATTAGCGTTCAAGGGTCTAGTAAGAAAAAGTATGGTAATTCATACTTTAATTTACTTGACTCTACCTGCTCTAAATATTACTTTCGTATTTTTTATATATTCCGTGGTTGTGAACAATACTTCGCTGTGCTCACAGTCATTGTGTGGTTCTCGGCAGATTAGAATAGGATCACTCCAAGTTCAAGGCTTTGGTAGTATAGAGGGTCTAGCTCCTGCAGTGGAGACTAAAAAAAGTCGATGATAATGATGACGTTTCTTTCTACAACCTGCGTAAACCGGCAATTCACATAGGGAACAAATATCTGGCTATGTCGTCTTCTTTTCCTCCCCCCAGCAGATGGGATGAACCGAAAAAATTCTGGCTTATTGTTTTCAAGGAGTATGCGTGCCAATGGTCCAACAATCAAGAATGTTGAATACCATGCGATATTTATGAGAGGTGATCTTGGACGAGATATTTCATGATCGTAAACTGGTGGCTGAAGTCCATAAACAGGAAAAACGCAAAGATGAAAACGTTGCTACCGTCGACTAAGTACGTTTGCGACCATTCGGTACTAACAACGGAACAGAAAAAATATACTTCTTAAATTTGTGATTCGGTACTAACTAACCCGTTAAGGGGAAGCGTGAATTTTTCTTGTTCCAGTGCTGCCACCATTTGAAATAAATTATTAGACAGAAAACGGAAATTTGATTGAAATTTCTGTTGTTAGAAGATTGAAGGGTTATCTAATAACCCTTCAATCTATTTTATGAACTGTTTAGCGTTTCAAATGAGAACGTGAAGATTTTATTTGTGTTTTTGCCAAAAACGGCAACTTTTGGAGAAATCGCTAAGTAAAGCTTTACGTTAACACTGTAAAAAGTAGTATTAAATAGTTTGAAGGGTTATCTAGAGCCTCGACGATCAAAATTTTAAATGATATTTCCAACTCCATCCAATGATTTATTTCAAATGCTGGCAGTACTGGACCCCCTTAAAATTTATGCATCCTCATTAAGTAAGTAGGTAGTTGTACTCTCAAGAATAAATTAAGCAGTAGCCTCTTGACTATTATATCTACATTAGTCGAGCTTCGTGGCACAGCGGTCAACACGCTAGCCTGCGACACGGGGGTCCCGGGTTCGATCCCCGGTCAGGTCAAGATGGAAAAAGATCTTTTTCATATTGACCTGGGTCTTGGATATTTATCTATATAAGTATATATTATAAAATATAGTATCGTTGAGTTAGTATCCTGCGACACAAGTTCACAACTTACTGTGGGGCTGGCTCAATTTGTGTGATATGTCCCTATATATTTATTTATTTATTATTATTTATTATTAGTTGCCTTGGTATCTCAGATTAACATGCAAATTTATATTTATCCCAGGTTCCCTGAGTTCCTCTAGTAAGTCTAATTTGCAATCTTCCTTCTCAACATTTGACCTAAATTATGCGAACATCCCAGTTCAGCGTTTTGCATTATTCATATTAAAATTTCTATGTAAATAAATCTCTTGTACTTATTTAAAATAATAGCATTATATTTCAAAGGTTAAAATAATAACAACGGTATTTACTCAGTTGGGTGTGGGCAATTTAGGTTATACCTAATGTGTTTTAATTACAAAATGTTTGTTTAGAATGACTTTTAAGACCACATGTGTTAATAGGTATTTGTCTTAACTGAGAAAGGTATACTTGCTATAAGTATGATCTATGTTACTCACTGACAATAATGCTTATCCATTACTAACACTATCAAAACATTTTTTAGTTCTTTCTTTAAAGTAGTTTCATGAATAATAAAACACAACAATCAACCGATAAAACATCTAAAACTACTTAATTGAAATTATTATCGATGTTATAATAGACACATAATCCAACAGAAGCATTATTTTCGTAATCATTTCATGCAATTGTGTATTTGGTTGCACTCAGGCAGACATTTATTCGCAAAAATATTTACTCAAACCTAAAAGCATCAAATTGGCATCATTAATTTTAATTTATATGGATGGCCTCAAAGGCCGGGGTCGTGTTTCTTTCCAACGGCGTGCTATGTCAGATATCATATTTGCTATGGCTAGGGGCGAGAAAACGCTTTCTGTGAATTTTTAAGTCTATATTACATCCTACCCTATGTAGCCAGACGGTCAGCGGAGTCTCGTTGGATTCTTTTGTATACAGAAATCTAAAAAATATAAATGTATGCATGACAGATCAGCTGATCTGTCATTTATACATTTGTATTACTACAAGCTACAAGTAGCTACTTGTAGCTACGTGAGTTATACAAGATGCTCTAGCATCAAGTCTATTTAATTAAAGAAAAATCAAGACGGCGATATAAACTACTGATATAAATCTTAAATCACTATTTGTTAGCTGATGCTCAGCAAGCAAACTACTACTAACTTGACCCAGTTATTGTTACATCTCCAATTCAATATATTTTCGATTATAATATGGTAGGTATCATATTCTCGAATTCACTCTAATTTTGATCCTGATATTTCATTAAAGCATGCACACTTAGTCCACCAAGTATGTAGTGTCTAAGGTTTTAAATTAAATTGTGAGTTGACGTGGCGCTTGAAGAAAATGCGCTCTGCAGCGTTTTTTGCCGCTTCCTCTGCGCTTTATAGAAGCGGTATTCAACTTAGACATAAGTAAATTACTGACTTCAACAATTTTCAGTGATAAAATCAAATACGAGTTCAAAGAAACCTTTATTAAATAAACGTTTGAATCTTGAATCTATTTAGAAGTCGATATTGCTATCACTGAACTACAAATTAATACTTTGTTAAAATACATGCACGGCGCTCCCCTATGAAGTCGTTGTGCTTATGCCTAACCCATCTCCGTACGAGTACCTATATGCGTGATCAAAAGAGAGAGTAAAGCGATTGCTTCATGTGAGATGTCAGACGTGTGAAGTAGGGAACATTATCTGACGGTTTTTTTTTTCATTTTGTTTGAATGATACGAATATCATCTACAAAGAAAACTTTTGATCAGTGTCCCAATGTTCATTTTGGAATTAAATTATTACGAAGCGGAATAAAAAAGATGACGTCCAACTTTCTTTAGTTTTTCTACGTTGCACTTTGCATTATGTTCGATTACATGAAAAAAAACATCTGTTGCGTTGCATACCAGCTTATCAGACAGGTATCAATTTCGTTGTGGATTTTTAAAACAACTTCAGCGAAGTATTTCAATGAGTGTGGAAACAATGTCCTGTGTGTTGAAAATTAGTACGTAGTTAGTACAAGAAAGACTAGCATGTATTTATGCTTGAATGGATTTTTTTGTTCAGTGATTAATTTTCAACCAACGAAGTAGGTATTCCTTACTTTCCAGGTTATAAAATCTGGCCATATGGTCTCAACTCCTTGATAACTTCTACATTTGCAACGCGTACCTAAAATACACCATAGGTTTCTTCACAGTTTCCCATAAAACATATTACGAAAAATAAAATCAGTACTTTATATTTTTCAGTAAGGCGCTCTTTTTCTGAAATTCATTTGGCGAAGAAGCTTTTTTTCTGCAAACTATTATGAATAATAATCTGAAAAAATATATTTGTTAATTTTGATTATATTACCCAAGGCGGTCATAATTTACATGATTTGATTTGCTAATAGATGAAAAAAAAAAAAAAACACCAACCATCGCTCTTCATTGAACAGACACAAACATAGTTTAGTTTAAACAGTTTTTGTATCTGTTTATAAACCTTAAAAAGCCCAAGAGTCTAAATTACATAACAGTGATCTCCCCTAAACTTGATAATGGTCATATTTATGATGTTTGTGGATCACAGCCTCCTTCCGGGTCATTCTAGATAGCAGCTTTAATATCAGCCGTAACTCTTTTATCACCTCCCCACGACAATAGAAGTACCTACCCGAAGTACCCTCTTTTTAGCTTCCCTTCGTAAACTGCGTGAAACTTGTCCGTATAAAATGACAATTATTAATTTAAAAGGAGGAGCTCGATGGTCCAGTGGGTGTAAGCTCTATGAGCGCTTACATATGTTAAGCAACCCCTGGTGCAGTCCCTACTTGGATGGGTGACCGCAAGTGGCATAAAAATATCTCGAGCTCCTCCGTGCTTCGGAAGGCACGTTAAGCCGTTAGTCCCGGCTGTCATCGTTGATGGCAGTCGTTAAGCTATGTCAGATGCCTTAAGGCAGCTTGAAAAATCTGACACCAGTGTTGGCCACTTACACATACGAAAAACAAAAAAAACATTTAAAAAAGCAGAAAATACTAACAGTTCGCCCCGGCTTCGCTCGTGATGCATACAAAGCCTATGACACTCAAGGATAGCATTTTTAAAATCGCTCCAGTAGTGCCTGAGATTAGCGCGTTTAGCCAAACAAACATAAATGCAAGTTAAACTCTACTTAAACTTATTATACATTAGATTTGAGTCTTTTTTCGTTTATCATCTGGTTTTTATATCAAATTTTCATATTTAGTAATTAAAAAAATTTGTAAGAAATTATTAGGTTAGTTACACCTGAAAAAAATTCGCAATCGGAACTCAATATTAATTTATTTTATACCTGGCAAATATATTTTACTTAGCTCAGAAAATATTAGCATCAAAATATTTGTTGGAGTTTATGTTTACGTCTCATATACCTAATAGTATCATAAACCTTTTTAATTTCCAAGCCAAACTCAGAATAGATGTTTTTTGATTCAATTTAATGCTGGCACTTAATAACACTAAATGTAATAATTTTGTTAAAAAATCCAATCCAATCCAAACTAATATTATAAATGCGAAAGTGAGTTTGTTTGTTTGTTACGCTATTACGCCGTATCTGATCATCATCATTTCGTGTAGGTGACACGGTCAGTCGACCATGCACACCCCGGTGTCAGAGTACTGAACCGATCATCATGAATATTTGCATACACATTATCTGGAGTACGGAGAAGAACATAGGCTACCTTTCTTCTCGGAGAAAAGTACTGTTCCGGAGGGATCGACACTAACGCGAGCAGAGACGCGGGCAAAAGCTAGTACAGTATAAACTTTAAAACAGGAAAATATTGCAGCTACTTAGTTAAAAAAATGAATCTGATTAATGTCAAAGAATGTATGTGCAACACATTCGTAAAATGTCCGGTTATCGTTTCATGAACTGGAATAATAATTTTCAATTCTTCGTTGCTTCAGGTAAACCGCAAAATTGCGAAAAGCCATATCAAATAAAAAAAAAACACGGTTTTCTTTTTGTCTAACAACAAAGCATGTTACGTCATAAAACCACAACCAGTTGCAAAGCAAGCGTGGAAAAAATAAATGTGGTGATAGACAAAACAATACGTTCGTAGAAAATATTTAATTTTTTGGGGTTCCGTACCTAAATGGTAAAAACAAGATCCTATTACTGATACTTCAATGTCCATCTGTCTGTCTGTACGTACGTCTGTCTGTCTGTCACGAGGCTGTATCTCATAAACCGTGAAAGCTAGACAGTTGAAATTTTCACAGATGATGTATTACTGTTGCCACTATAACAACAAACGTGATTTTTTTGGTGTTTTTTGCTCGATTTTAATAATGGCAACAGGAAGAGTCCTAAAATATTCACAGAATATTTATTTTACTTGTTTGTATATCCAGTTTAAATAAATTATTAAACCAAAATAAAATAAATTTTAAAGGAGGGCTACAACAAACAAGATTTTTCCCTTTTTTGCTTGATAGGTCTAATGATGTATAGTTAAGTGTACGAAACCCTTCGTATACAAGTCCGACTCGCACTTGGCCAATTTATTATGTGAATGAAATACTAGATTCACTAAAATATGACATGTATTTCTTATGATAAAAAGAATAAAAATGTACAGAATGTGTACAATTGTCGGGATATTTCACAAACTGTATAGGTACCAATGATTTCATTAATTTTATGGACTTCAATATAAACATGATTCTATTTGTTTTACTATATTTTATAAATTTAGCTTGCAACATTTGCAAATGCTGTCATCGGCATATTAAAGCAGTTAAATTCAAGCAATTGGGTTAAACTGTTGCATATCTGTGTATCTACACTATAAATAAAAATAAAACTTCATTTAATGCATTTTTATGAAGTTCTTGATATGATGATATAATAAAGAATTTATCTAACGGGAACAATTTGTTATACAAAGAAGTGTCAATAGAACTTATATCGTAAAAAGACCGACTAAAAACGAAAGATATTTTAAATATTTTTTCTCTCCTAATAAACGTCTCAAATCGATTCGTTTTAGTGCAATAACAAATTTTAATTTGTCGGATTTAAATGAAATGTGTGTTTTAATGATGCGTAGCGAGAAGTTGCGTCCGAGGTGCATTCGATGCGCGGTGATAAGACCACATGTAAGTCAAGGAATATCGGGTATTTTTGAAAGGTGCGTGCAGAATTTTTAATGATGGTTTTGAGTGCGTATCATATTTGTTTTTATGTAAGGTCACGGTACTCTCAAAGCAAGGATTACGATTTTTTGAGTAAAGTAACCGAAAATTCCAAAAATATCTCTTTGTTTTTTCATGTTATAAATATTCCTTTATTTTGTTTTTGTTTAAAATTTTACTAACTTACGTATTTAGAAAACGAGTGTGATAAAGTAAACAAAAAATACTTTTAAAAACTTCAACAAGAACTCTATTAAACTGAGTGATGATGATGAATGAAACGTAACACAAATAGTTTTCTTTTGCACATAACACTTACTCAACCTCATTAACAAACTTTACAAGTAAGAATTTACACGTTTTATTTTCCTGTTGTGTATTTTCCACAAACAACGACGGAACGAGTCTCCAATTGGAAATAATCTTACGTGGACTTCAAGTCCAGATCCTGCGTTGACCTCATTCTTATTGTTTTATTTTATCCACTTAAAAGGTCCCGTCTAGGAATAATCTAACTTTAACTTCATGTCCAGATCTCGAGATTTCCTCGTTCTTTTTTTTTGCCCGCTTTAAAAGTCCATTATAAAAACAATCTTACTTTTAGTTCGCGTCCAGAATTTGAGTATCCATCGTTCGTATAGTATTAGTTTGCTAAAGATCACAGATTATTTCAATAAATGGCTTTTAGCCACTTTTCACGCAATTTCTAATTTTTTAATAAATCTAATTTGCTTACATATGTTTTTATGCATGTTTCATGCTTGTTTAAGTGTTCAATAGCAGCAGGCTACTAGCGGAACCGACCACTGTAGAGAAAAAACTGGTGCCCACTTAAAAGGTCCAGTCTAGTAAAACGAGAAAAACACTTTGTAAAATCTTCTGTTTCATAAACATTTTGCTATCCTAAACCTACTTTACAGTTTAGAATTCAACACGCTCGAATAGGTTTGTGAAAATCATAAATATACTTCCATACATAATAGAACACATAACTAAAATTTAAGATTAAGTAGTATCTGATACTCGTTATTATTTATGTACAACACTTTAATTCGCTTCTAACAACTATCTATTGTTATAAAATGTTAGTTAATGATATGTAATCATAATAATTAGATCTTATAATTATGTCAAAATAGCTTTAAGAATTAATTTAGTAGGTGCTATATCCGGCGGCCTCTTAAATGTTAAGGCCAAAGATACAGCAATCAATCTATCACTGTTCCAAATTCACTAATATTGCATACTAGGTTTTTCCTCGCGTCTTTGTTCGCATAAATTAAAGTCTATATATCACCCGCTGAAAATGAGCTTTCAAAACGTGAAAGAATTATTATATTGGTTTAGGTGTAGTTTACCCAAATGTCAGGAAGGGTTTAGTTTAAGTTATGTTATGTGTTTCAAACGTATCCTGTTTTTCTATTTTTTTTTAATAATATCGTATCGTTCAAACAGTTGGATTTCGACAGTTAATGTATCGTCATCTCGAAACAGCGCCCTTAGATGATAAAAAAAAGTATTTCAAAAAAGTATCGTACACTACTTGTTGTGTTAAACATAAGCAAAATCTTTATTATGCAAAACATTACACAAATTATTTGACAACTACCTGCAGGTATATTTTTGGTATTAAAACTCAATTAATTAAATTCGCTTGGTCAGATCAATATTTTTGTGAGTAAAAATTCCTCTATGAACAATTGATGGCAGATAAACATGACTACAATTATAAATATTAATATAATACAATTTAAAATGTGGTTGTGGGGGGTCATTTTACATTTATCTGCATTAGACTGTCCTTCTGCGTATCCCAGAAAATGTATGTGTGCATGTGCAATCTCGAGATGATCGATTTAGTGCGCATTATTCAAAACGCACATTCAAATCAGGATTTAATTTTAATATCTATGTATAAGATAATGACAAGGATGTAATGAAAATAATTTAATTTATTTTGATATCTTTAGAAAAAAAATACACATCATCATCATCAACAGCCTTCTGCATCCCACTGCTGGGTATAGGCCTCTCTCAATGCATGCCATTCATTTCGATCTTACCAAAATAATGGCCATACCCCAGGTAAATAAAACTGTCACGACATTCTTTTAAAGTTGTGACTCAGCTTGATAAAACAACTTTTCTTTTGGGACCAATGCTGGGAAATCGATTCTTTTTTTTCAGTTCCAAGCAACAGTGTTTGGTCGGCCCAATTTGTTTGAACATTTTAAACATTATTGAGTTTCAAGCTATGGTTTCATAGAAAAAGGTTTTCATTTTGACGGGCTGAGTAAAGTACTTGACAACCAGTGTACTCGTATTTTCAATTCGAGTTATTGTGTGCTTAATTGAAAACCATGATAGAAGCTCGTTCGGGTGTCGTCAACAATAGTAAACTTTCAACGACCGATAACGTTATGGTCCGTTAATTGTGTTAGGATGGAGTTGTGACGTCAAGCAAGCGAACCGTGAGATCTGCGGGGGATGGGCGTTGTGAACCTACCTCTTGTGTTTAGGGATTGCAATCTGGAATTATAATTGATGTGTACAGTTGTGATAAGCTTGTAAGCTGCGTGCGCTTATTTTGCAAGATAATCAAAGCTGTAGATGTTGTTTTTGATAAAGTACGATGGAGCGAAGCGGAGTGTGAGAAAAAACTTACAATAGTGGTTCGGCGTTTTCTTAATCTCCATTTAGAGTAGCTTGTTGAACCTCGAAATGTATTTTACGACATTGTTAATGATAGGTTTTATTATACATATGTGCGCATCATTCACAAGATATTCAAAGCTGTAGACGTTGTTTCTACCAACGTTATACGTACGATGGAGCAAATCGGAGAGTGAAAAAAAACTAACGATAATATTTCTGCGTTTTTTTAGCCTCCATTTAGAGTAGCACGTTTCGAAATTCGAAATGAGTTTTGCGACATTGTTAATGATAGGTTATATTGTATGTGCGCTTAATTCACAAGATAATCAAAGCTGTAGACGTTATTTCTGCCAAAGTTATACGGTACGATTAAGTCTAGCTGAGTGTCAGAAAAAACTTACAATAGTATTTCGGCGTCTTCTTAGCTTCCACTTGCGTAGTTCTGTTGTAAATAATGGTTTAGTAGGTAATGTGTTTTATGAAACTCTTAATGATATGGTATATTATTTTAAGGCACATTGAAAAGAGTGTGCTAAATATCTTAAATACACACCGTTTCAGAACTTCACGATATATTTTCGAACAGATCCCGTTGATATTACTGTTTGTATAGGTAACTCGCAGGGTAACTCACAGTTCCATAGCCTGCAGCAGTGGGTCGACACTCGTTTGGGAAGTATTGCTGACATAGTAATTTGTATCTTAAGGCATGCAAATATGGTTTATTTTCGTAAAACATCAGGTTCAAGGTTCGTGCGCAGGTTTTCACCAACTAAAAGAAAACGACTAGTTTTTATTATTATATTGGCTAGCTTGCTATTTTACGCGCAAACGTCAACGCTGTGACATTGACAAGAAAAAAGATGGTGGATGGAATGAATTCCTTCACTTTTCAAATTCAAATGGCTGCAGGTTTTTGAAGCTGTGAGTCATTTTTCGCGTGTGAAACTACTTGCTCCGTATTTGCCTTTGAGTTATCTTGCCTGAGTAAGTTGAGTTGATCATCCGATCCTCCTTCTCGGCGAGAACTCTGCTTGAGGCGAACATTGCAAGAAAGTTTTATTAAGTTTTTTGCGACTTGAGACAGTGACTCTTTTTAGTAGTTTTAAGTGAGATAGTGACTCTTTGTAGTAGTTTTAAGTGAGATAGTGACTCTTTATATTGTTAAGTACCTTTATTAGTTAATATGGAGACGCATATTAACCGGCGTTACAAGAAGTGTGTTATTTGTGGAGCACGGCGACTCCCCAATTCTCACATATTTTTGTCTAATTTTCCATTAGACCCTGACCGGTAAGTGTTTGTCCAAAAAAAGCATATATATTAGAATTAATTATGGCTCTTAAAAATTGTTTTTATTGGCAATAAGGAGTAAAAAAATATTTCACAACTGATTTTATTTGAATGCCTTTTTCTTTGTTAAGGCAAGGTTCTTATGATGAGAAAATTGGTGAAACAAAATTCATTGGGACAGTAACTTGGCAATATTATTATATGTCCGTACATCCTTTTCTGGCAGTATTTTTCTATATACTTATATTTACTTCTTGTTACCTAGACTTTTGAGTTGAAATCCTTGCCTGTGGCTCCATTTATGTCAATATCTCTTGGATCTGTAAACTTTTCCTGAATGAAAATTACGTGGATAAACATGTCCATCTGCAAAATTATTCAAATCCATTTAATTATTTCCATATTGTTGAAGTCAGAAAACATTTATTCCTTGGCAAATAGTCAAAATTCAGGTTACAGAATGCACGGTAGTACATTCTGCAAATATTAATAAATAAATATATACGGACAAATCAGACAGAGATACTTTATTTTATAATAAATACCTACATAAATATATATACATCCAAGACCCAGGTCAATCAGAAACAGATCATTTTCCTTCTTGATTGGGGATTGAACCCAGGACCATCCGTGTTGCAGACTGGCATGATTGCTGCACCACAGAGCTCATCAAAAATATTGGCACATGAATATGTTTTGTGTATATAAAATAAGATTATTAATATTTTTTAATCCCAATCCTATCCTGTCATAATCCTAACTTCCTAAAACGAATCCTAACTAATATTATAAATGCGAAAGTTAGTTTGTTTGTTTATTTATTTGTTTGTTATGCTTTCAGGCCCTATCTACTGAGCCGATCATCATGAATTTTGCATAAGCATAAGTTGGGGTACTGAGGAGGGCAAAAGCTATTATGTAGTGTATTAGTAGTTATAAGTATAGTAATATTGGTTACTGTAGGAAAATCGCCGCCTACTCTGCGGACCGTGCGGTTATCTTTGCAATAGCTCTGTTTTATATTGACAGCTTTCGGATAAAATAAATACCTATTTAATAATGTTAAGAAACAAATGTTTCAACTTCTGCACTACCTTTATTCATTATCCCCTTTTAGTTTTGGGCATTTTTAATATTCTCCAGTGTAATGTCAATCCTACTCCTACATAATTTTTTTATTTATTTTTACTTTACATACAATTCCAGGTGCCGCCTTTGGGTCAAAGCATCTGGGGACGAAGATTTAATCAATGTGCCAATTGAAAAATTGCATCAATTGAAGTTTATTTGCGGCTCTCATTTTACAAGGGACTGCTTTAATGAAAAAGGAAATCGTTTGCTTAAACACGCTGTTCCTACATTAGCTCTACCTTCACCTCTGTCTGATGACATGTTCAAAGAATTTCCACTACATGTTCGGTCATATTATGAAAAAAACAAGGAGTTGAATAAGGGTACGTAAACGATAATTTACTGAATCAAATTAGAATGACAGATTCCTACTAATTGTAATGTGAATATTTTAAAGATCCACACAATATAGAGTACGTAAAAGATAATTTAATCAATAGAAAAAAGCTATAAAGTATAAGAATGACAGATTCCTACTAATTGTAATGTGAATTCAACAAGCTCCGTGGCGCAATTGTTACCACGCCAGCCTGCGACACGGGGGTCCCAGGTTCAATCCCCGGTCAGGTCATGATAAAAAACGATCTTTTTCAGATTGACCTGGGTCTTGGACGTTTATCTATTTAAGTATATATTATAAAATATAGTATCGTTAAGTTAGTATCCTGCGCCACAAATTCACAACTTACTGCGGGGTAGCTCAATTTGTGTGATATGTCCCTATAAATATAAATGAACTTGTGTGTTGTGTATTTATTTATTTTAAAGTTACTGCGAATGTACATTTATAATAGATATTTTTGTTAATTTCAGGAACGCTTGTTGATAGAACAAATACAACTAGGAAGACGATAGGAAAAACTTGGATGAAGAGTATGCTTCAAAATCTGGGGAAGGAAAATATTATCCAAGGTAATTTTGTACATCTAGATGTGAGATAACTCTGAATAAACTATTTAACTGCTAGTCGAAGCAGTTTGAGACAAATTGACAGTAGAGTTTTTGTAATAGGACCCTATGGATACGACCCTTAAAAATAGGAGAATAACATTTTATTTTCAGATGTATTAGATTCTATACCTATAAATGTTGACCATCCCCATTGAATTTGAAGAGCTCCGTGGCGCAGCGGTCAACACGGATGGTCCCGGGTTCGATCCCCGTTCCGGTCAAGATAGAAAATGATCTTTTTCAGATTGGCCTGGGTCTATGATGTATATATGATGATGTATATGTATTTGTAATCAAATGCAGTATCGTTGAGTTAGTATCCCATAACACAAGTCTCGAACTTACTTTGGGGCTAGCTCAATCTGTGTGATTTGTCAGTATATATTTATTTATTATTTTTTTAAAAGCAGTTAGGCCCGCGTTAATTTATTTTGAATATCTCAATGATTATGGAATTCCCTTACAGTGACTTAGCGTCCCGTATGTTGCATGACTTAAATTGTGCTTTAAAAATGTATTAAATATAAACAGATTAGATAATTTAGAAAAGCTCATGTGAATTAAATAGTATATTTATGTTTTAGTGGAATCTGTACCCATGATGCCTGATGGACAGAATACTAATTCAATGGAGCACTTGCCAATAGCTTCGACATCTACAGCTCCTATGCATCTGACATACAAAAGTAAAAGTGGTAAGTATATTTATGCCTTTCTTATTTTCTTTACACAATTATGTAGTGTGCTATGTAGCCCTGTGTAGTAATATAGGCTATACTATACTTTATTTCTAAAATATTATGGATTAATGAAAAATTGCAATAATATAACCCAAGGTGGCAAACATTTCGCTATTAACGCAATATGTATCTATACTCAGCGGAAACACATGCAGTTTACTTTTTTCTATGAAAGTGAACAAGTTAAAATATAGTTATATAATTAATTTTTATGCCAACTTTATATATACAATTCCAGGTGCCGTAAATATGATAAAAATATATAGGTCTCATTCATTAAAACTGAAATAATACGTTATAAAAAAACTCTAGTCAGCAGGAAACTTAATACATACGCAACAAACAGCATTAGAAAACAATCCCCAATTAGTGCTATTTCCGTGTATATTTTGTATAATCTTGCTTTTTGGATACCGCTTTTAGAAATGCAAATATGTAAGGTGGTTTTCTTGCTGATGCAAAGAGTAACGACGATTCGGACACCATCTAATTTTTAAAGCCGTTTAGTACAGTCATATAAAAAATGTTTTTAAAATGTGAAAAAAAATCATCCAGTCGTAGATTGTGATGTGACAAAATTTAAAAAGAAAAAAAACAAAATTCAAATGTTTATTTAATATGGGTTGCTCAGAACATTTATTATTACAATATAATATTTTTAAGGCGAAGGCATTATTTTAAATCCAGAGTGAAACGAAGAAGTCTAGCATTAAATGATGTGCCTGTACGTCGCTGTCAAACAATTAAATCATCCTGAGCGCATTTTTTAATTTAATTACATATTTGGTTTTCGGGTTACTAGAGGTCGCTTACTGACAAAGAAAATACTATTTGAAACAGTTCTAAGATAAGAGTGCCTATTCCGTGTAATTTCTCAGGTAATATGTAGCTTTGAGTATTCAATTAATAAATAAAAAATATGTCAATGGCGGCGACTACTTTAATGATAACCGCAGTCACACTCTTTTGTTCAATAACAAGAATTCATATTCAATAGTTTGGTTTTAAGTTTAACTATTTCTAAGAATGATTCAAACAAAAGGTCAATAATGTTAACACTTATCTTAGTGAACACCTGCAACAGGTCTCTAAAAAGAAGGTAATGGCGGCGTCTTCTTTATTGATAAGCCGCTGACACTGTTTTGTTTAATAGCAATCTTTCTATTTAACAAAACAGTTTCAGCGGCGTTGTGTGTAGCGTTGATTATATTTACAATCGTTATACTAAGAACCAAACTATTGAATTGGTATCTACCTATTCAGTAGTTTGGTTTTTAGTATCATATAAATATATTCAACGCCGGCAACCTATTTTTAATTATTTACATAAGTGGACAAAAACAAGAGGTGGTTGCAGCAGTAGAAAACCACGAAACGCAAATACGTTGTTGGCGGCAGCTGTATGCTAAAAAAAATAATTACACAGAAAATTTTTTTTTCCTAATAACGTACGTGCCTGATAGATAAAGCACCTTTAATTTTTTTCTTTATAATAGATCTTTGTAGCCAGTGAAATACAAGGAAAATACGATGCAATCTCTTTGATCTTGGAATAAAAGGCCTATCTGTGATGCTTTGAATCTCGGGTGGGTTAACTGTACCGAAAAATACACGAATGAAGGTGCAGGATTAACACAATTGTGTATATCTGGATATGCAATATTTCTCGGAAACAAATAACAAATACAAAATGTATGAAATATTTAAAAAGACGCAGCAGCTCAGCGCAAAGTACTTTATCCGTGTATATGTCTTTAATAAGTAAATGTATTATTTTTAGTTGAATCTGTACCCATGATATCTGGTGCTCGGTCCATCAGTCGATGGACCGAGCACCAGTTCAATGGAGTATTTGCCGATAGCTTCGACGTCAAAAGCTCCTATGCATGTTACATACAAAAGAAAAAATGGTAATATTTTTTATTCTATACTTACAAAATTGTAAAAGTTAATGCTTCTAGACCCAGCGGTTTCCGCTGTGAATTGATTGATCAGAGTTAATCAGTTCCTATTTAGGGTTCCAAAGGGTAAAAACGGGATTCAATTACTAAGACTTCACCATCCGTCCGTCCGTCTGTCACCAGGCTGTATCTCAAGAACCGTAATAGCTAGACAGTTGAAATTCTCACAAATTGCGTATTTCTGTTGCCGCTATAACGACAAATACTACAAACAAAATAATAACAATAATTCAGGGGGGCGCCCATACAAAAAACGTGATATTTTAGCCCTTTTTCAAGGCTACCACTCGCCGAACCAGATCTCAAGAACCATATAGCTAGACAGTTGAAATTTGCACAGATTATATATTTTTATTGTGGCTACAACAACAATACTCAAATCAAAATAATAATAATAATTAAGGGGGGCTCCCATACAACAGAGTAGTTGTTGGCGTTTTTTGCTGTATCTCATGAACCGTAACCGCAATAAAAATACAACAACTGTTAAAAATTTAACGTCCTTGCTGAGGAGGTTAAAATTTTTACAGATGTTGTATTTTTCTTGCCAAAATAATAACATATACTAAAAATAAAATAATAAGATATTTAATATTTATTTCCATGCAACTAAAGTATTTTTTTACCGTTTTTTGCTCGATATTAATATTTGTGGTACGTAACCCTTCGTGCGCGAATCCAACTCGCACTTGGCCGGTTTTTTATCCTAATCTTAACTATCCCTACTAATATAATAAGTATACATTTAAGTTTTCATAGGCTGTAATTACATATGGTTGCATAATTTAAATTTTATTTATCGCGTGACGCGTCCATACTGGTCTGAGAGAAAAGAAAAACGTAGACGTGTACCAGCTGCTTCTCTTCCTGCGCAGATCGTAAAAGCTGATCAAGGAAACGGGCGTGAGAAATCATGTCAATAGGCGATGCGGTTAGCAACCCATCACTATTTTGATTCCGTTTTCCACCTACAAGCCCACCAACATGCTAAACGTGGCCTTTAGGTTTTATAGCATGGCCTTTAGTTTTTATAGACCTGGACTCTGTCTACCCCGCAAGGGAAAAAGACATGATAGTATATGTTATGTCATTTATCAAATAGTCGTAGACAAATAGTAATCAGTTTATTTTTTCAGATGATGAGACAAACAAGGACGTTGTTGTAGTCCAGAGCTATAAGAGACAGAAATCAGTTGGTGACAAACATGGTAAGCTGTTGTCGTGGTTAGGATGGACTTAATTTTAGAAGACATAAAGTGCTATAATTTGTAAAATACCTCCCTGTAGAACTTTTAAATAATTTTTTGTTGGAATATATTTACATAGGGAAACTGGGAACTGTATTATTTTTAGTTTTATGTAGATGAAATAAATATACAGCTCAATCATAAAAAAATACTAAACAAAGATATTATTTTTTATTAGTTTAAGTTATGCCACTGCTATGCTCTATTTGTTTTAGTCCAAATTTGTGTACAAATATCCAAATATTTTTTTTTATTACAATATTTAACAACATTTCATTTTAATTTCAGACGCTGAACATCACATGACCAAACGAGAGAAAAAAATAGTTAAACAATTAGAAGCGTCCAAGGTGACAATCAAGAGACTTTCGAAGACAGCAGTAAATCTTGATAATTTAGATTCTGAAACTTTAAAATGTATTGTGGATAATGCTATAAAAAACCAAAATCGAGAACCTCAAGGCAAACGATGGGATTTAAAAAATAAAATATCAGCCTTAGCAATTTTTAAGAGATCTCCAAAAGCGTACCGCTATATGCAAAAAATGTTACCTTTGCCAAGCGTCAGGACGTTACAAAGAATCCTAAAAGACATTCCAGTCGAACCTGGCGTCCATTCGCAAATTATAAAATTATTAAAAGATAAGGGCGAGAGGTTAAGTAGCAAAGAAAAACATTGCGTGTTACTTTTTGATGAGATGGCTCTTAAAAAGAGACTAATTTATAACGAGTCTTGTGATAAGGTTGAAGGCTTTGTTGATTTAGGCGGTGATGGAGACTTGGGGCGGAAAAACAAAATTGCTGGACATGCCCTTGTCTTTATGATACAAGGCTTAAAAATAAAATTCAAACAGCCTATTGCGCACTATTTTGTTGAAGGCACTATCGAAACAGAAAAATTGTCAGTATTAATTAAAAAAATAATAAAATGTATTAAGGAAGCTGGATTCACCATTGTAGCCACCGTTTGTGATCAGGGTCCCACTAATATTGGAGCTCTTAATTTTTTGAAAAGAGCAAATAACCTGCCAGTGGATGAACATTATTTTTTTGTGGACGGTAATAAAGTTTTTATAATTTATGACGTTCCACATTTATTTAAATCTATAAGAAATAATTTTTTTCAAGCTGGTATTATGCAATTTAATGGAAAAACTGCAAAATGGAGTCATTTGGTTGAGGCAGAAAGCATAAATAAAAATTTCTTAAATTTCCCGAAAATTACACCTACAGTGGTGAATCCATCTTTTAAAATTAAAATGAAAGTCAAATATGCAGCTCATGCTTTAAGCAATACCATGAAAGCTGTACTAAAAACAATGGCTGTGGGGTGGAGCAAAGATAGAGCAGATGAAATATGTGAAACTGCTCAAGTAGTTGAAGAATTGGATAAACTTTTTGATATTACAAATGGACCAGCTTCACCAAATGACAAAAAACCAGGCATTCGGGAAAACGTATCAAAAACTACAAAACATATAGAATCCTGGAATTATTATTTAAAAAATATAGACACTATGAAATTTTTGAAATCAGATTCTAAATTGCAATTAAAAAACATTCGATGTATCAAGGGATACAAAATAACTTTAAAATCTTTTAAGGATATTTGGAACTTACTTAGTAAAGAAGCAGAATACAAATTTTTGAACTTGCGACAGCTAAACCAGGATGCATTAGAAAATTTATTTGGGACAATAAGACAGCACAGTGTAACTAATAGGAACCCTACATGCTCTCATTTTAATGCTGCATTGAAATCCAGTATTGTTTCTGGTTTAACTGGACCACATAGCCGAGGGTCAAATTGTTTAGAGGATGCTAACAAAGTACTTATCACTTATAAAGAAATTTTAAAACCAAAAGAAACAATACTGGAAGATCTATCAGAACGAACATGTAGGGCCGATAACGATAATTACCCTGTGTTGTCGATTCCTGAGGAAACTGACATCGAATGTTTGGAGACGAATTTATGTAGTTATGGAGAGCAAGCAACTGTCTATGTAAGTGGTTACTTAGCTGCAAAAATAATAAATAAAATTAAATGTGCACATTGTGAATCATACTTAATTGAGAAAAATCCGGACCAGTCGGAGTTAATTTATAGATATATATCTTTAAAAGAATGGGGTCCGGATAAAACATCTTTAACATATCCAAAAAAAGAATTGTGTTTATTTTTAGACAAAGCCAAACGTATTTATGAAGAAGAAATTGCCCCTGATGTGCATTGTAAAAATATCGCTCAATGGTGTTGCTTGCAGCTAAGTACCAAATTGGATATGAATTGGTTTAAATGTGAAGCTCATTTAGATAACATCAAAGAGTTTTTATTTGTATTTATAAGTAAAATGTTCATAAGAAAAACTTGTAAAATTTTAAATGATCAATTTTCACTCAGTGAAAATGATATTGCAGATAAAATTAAAAAAGCGCAACAATGTAATAAAGACAAATGAAAAATTTGGTATTTTGGCTTTTTTTCTTCAATATCCTTATTTATCCACCATCCTACGCATCCCGTTAATACATATATATAAAATGTTTATACCCAGTGGCGTGCACAAAGTTCTTAGACAGGGTAGGCAGATTTTTTTTTTCCTACTGCGCCATAATGAGGGCTATGTTTTTCGTGTGTATTATGAAGTATGTCTATGTAGTGTGTATTTTCTTTGGCACGCTCTGTTACCTAAAAAGCTTGATGGATTTGATCTATAGGTGCTTTTTAGCTGCTGTGCTAAAATTAGCTGCTGTGGTAAAATTATGAATATCGTTGTAACCGGCGTCGTTCCACACGGTTTTATTACATGAAAACAGTAGACAAATAAAACAGTATATATACGATTGCTATGTATACAACCTGTGAGCCAATAATATGAATCATATTGTTTTGCATTAAATTTACGATTAACTTTACCTTTTGTTTGAATTATTTGCAAATTCGGTGTACAACGACCTTTTTCTACAACTTGCCTTTTTTCAGCAAAAGACAATCTTGTAAACACATCATTTTTTATTTTTTCTATACACACACCACCTGAACAACTCTCACAGCGAACAACTTCCATATTTTACACTAAACAACGTTAAAATCTTTTTTTTTACTGCAAGCAACCAAACCAAAACAAACGCAATCAGTCATAGAAAACAAACGACCAAAAGGAGATGGTATAGTACTATGCGCTAATTATATGAAACAATGCTACTTTTAAAAAAAGTTACTTATTCAGTGTACGGACGAAGATCGGTAAACTTCGTTAATTCCCGAACGCCACTCGGCGCTCGGTGGCAAAGACACTGTCTTTCCTGTGCGTATGTGTGCGTTACGATGTCCTTGTGTGCCACGTATTTATATGACTGCACACTATTCTGTATCCTTGTGACTACGAGGCACACAAGCAAACATTGAGACGTGAATAGTTTGTGTCTTTCCCATCCCATAGCAGCGCGCAGTGGAAGCTGGCGGCTGGAGAGAGAAATGCAATGTACGTGAAATTGCGCGTAGTCGCATGGAGCAGCAACTCAGCAAGCTACGCACGCATTTGTATCATGATATCAGCGACACTCAACAGATGTAGTTGTAGTGATGAAATAAAAATATTTTATTTCATAATATTAAAAAAAATAGATATTAATGCAAATCTTAGGGTAGGCAGTGTCTTTTTGTCTTTATGAACTGCACGCCACTGTTTATACCATAATACCTATACACCCGTATCGTATAGGCATCAATTTATCGATATCACGATTTATGCACTAGTATCGATAACGTTTTAAACGTGTACAGACATCACTACTTCTCAAAATTTGTTATTTTCTGTAGGTTGGTTTTTCCGAATTGAGTTTGGAATATTGGTAGTTTTCGCCAGTTGGAATCGGACGTCAGCTCAATCCGTGTCTATGAAGTGCGGTCTCTTAAAACGAAGTGATTATATACTCTTTGGCCTGCAGCCCACACCGCGAAGCACAGCTTTGGTAGAAACTTGGTATCTCCGTTACGAACAATATTTAGGCGATTTGCTATTATTACCATTTCCATTTGACTACTTATGAGCGGTAATTTTTATAATGTGTGATGTTCCACTGCCGAGCAAACTATAAAACCATAGATAAACTAGAAAATTTTCCCACTACTTGGTCATCGTAAATTATAGCCTATGTGACCCGTAGATAAATTAGCTTTCTATAGGTGAAAGAATTTGGAAAATCAATCAAGTAGTTTCGGAAGTGTATTCAATGCAAACAAACAATCAAATCTTGCCTCTGTATAAGTATAGATAACTTCTTGTTGTTTCTTTCGGAAAATTATAAGCAACTTGAGTAGTTTGTTCTTCTTTCTAATGGAGTTAACTAGCTAACATTGATGTCAGATTACCACACTAGCAACAAACACAAATTTTTACACATAAGTAAATAAAAAATATAGGCTTCCTTTTATATTTTTCGGAAGTCGATGAAAATGACGTTTGTTAGTAGGCATATGAGTCAGATTGTACTCCAAACTCAGGGGTACAAGTTAGGGCGGATGGGGACCGAACCCAGTGTTTTCAGCTATGTTTGTCATATGTAAGTTAAATAATTATAAATGCATGTCACTTCTGTATGCCTTATCGGATTGTCTGTGTCGTAAGAACATGGGCCATGTTTGGCAAGAGCGGGCTTTTAAAGATAAAACACGGGAACCGGAAATAGTGACAAACACCAATATAATAAGAAGTAAAGATTTGTGTGTTTGTCAATCAAGCGAGCGAAGCGTTTCTACCTCAGCTTTGGAAAAATCTTTAATATATCTGTCCGGTTGCTCTCCCTATACAAATCGCATTTTTCAACCGATTTTTGTAAAAAATTGAGAGCGGGTTCAATTAGCAATAATACATTTCCTATATTTGAATTGACAAAAGTCGAGCTAATCAACTAAACACTCGATAACCATTCATTCATTGGTTATCCAAGTCATTGGTTATCATGATTTAAAAATTTTACATTGTGTACACTAAACTATTTTTCTTATTTCTTACTTACTAATGCACTCTAACATTGCAAATATCACAAAGTCCCATACGTTCGAGGGTGAAGCGGGTAACTCGCGTTAGTTATTGAATGCGGTTTAATAACGCCGTTATTAAATTCTAACTCCTCGTAGTAATATGTCAAGGACTTGTTACGTCGCGGAAATCTTCTTTTTGAAATGTACCTTTCATTTCTTCAAACAAAAGACATTTCTGTAAATGAAATTTTATATTATTTTCAAATTATGTAAAAACAACATGTATTATCATGTGATTGCATGACACACGCTCCGAAAGGCGCCTGTGTATCTAACACAGGTGTCAGGGGGAGTGTGTTGTGAAGGAGCTGACACAACATGACAAATTATAGAAATCAAATGTATGTAATTAATGAAAAATCGACATAATTGCTTTTTCCTTTCGCTGTGTACCATAAAAGCGGAACTTAGCATGAACTTCGAATTTCTGTATTAAACTATTTCTTTGGCGCTAAAATCCCTATCTGACACGAATTTAATCTTAGCTAACAATTTAGCTTATCTTTTCGGATAATTTGGTATTTCCCAAAGTTTTTTTTTACAAAAGTTTGTACATATTACAATTGTTGTTGTTCATTTGAAGATGTTTTATTAAAGGTAACTAAGGATTACTCACTACGTCAATAACTTTTATATCGCATAAACAGAAAATACTAAAAACTGTATAATATTTTTATAAAAGACATTAAAGTGTAGCGATTACATACTCTTTGCTTTGCTTACTATGTAAAAGCGAACCCAAAAATCTATTGAACTGTAAAAGATATTTTATGTAGAGCTGAAAGGACTTCCGAGTTTGAAACTTCGGAAATACAGTAATAGTACAGGATTCCAATGACAGATTTCTAGAGTCATCAGTTATTGGATAACACACTAACAATGACAATGACACTTACCTATCCATTATTGAAGAGATTTTTGTAACATTTAAATATTTACTACAAATAAATACTTAAGGGAATAAATTACACAACACCGGGAGATTAAGCTTAGACAGCCTTGAAGGGGTGACTCAGCCCGTCAATATGAATAACGTTTCCTATGTCAAAAATATTAATGATATTTAAGTCATTATTACAAGTTGGTCGGCCGGCTGTGTCATAATATTATTTTATTAATATTCCATCGTAAATGTTGAAAAGGGAAATCTTACAGTAAGATCTGGGACTATAAGAAGGAATAACGGATATGAAAGTGAGTGAATAGCGAAGCGGGGTTTGGCGTGAACTTGCGGTTTGAAAAGAGTTGCGGGTGTAGATCAAAATGCTTTAGTATATCTGCTTTTATCCAATGCATTGAAAACTTTTCTTGACAGTAAGACTAGAAAACCCTCGGAACGTATCTTTTGGAGATATGGTGTGGCCATGACTTATGTGATGGTTAGTGCTTAGTTTTATGTTTTCTACGTAAAATAGTCGTATTTAGCGGGAGTGAATGTACAAGTTTTACTTAAAGAGATTTTAATATTTGAAATTTGACGAAATCATTACCGTATGTATTTTATACATCATTAATTTAAGTCCTTTTTTATCCTTTTTGTCTTCGATTTGATTGTCCTAGATCTACAATATTATCTTGCACCTATTTGTTTATTTTATATCTAGAAAAACAAAAATTATTTGAATCTCAGTCAATAGTCAATAGTTTTTTAATAGGTAGTCAAACTACGCTAGGAAGTGAAAAAAATTGTCAATTAAAAACAAAAAAAAATTCCCACCACCACATATTCTGTTAGAATATAGCTTTTATTAATTTATATTTTATTTTGTTGCAGAGTTATGGCCAGGTGCACGGTATTATTTTTGGCTCTGGCCAGCATCAGCCAAAGCACGTTGAGTGCACAAGGCCTCGGCAGCTCCCCGGTGCTGCACCTCACCGGGCCAGGAGCAGAGTTCGCGAGGATAATCACAGCTGGTCCGCCGCCTCAGAGGCTGCCAGTCGCGGGATTTGGGTGAGAACAACTGAGGAGTTTGGTTAATTACACCAATAATTTGACACAGAAAATAATTTACATCAGTAGTACACATACAAAAAATTTAACATATACCGATCAAAGATGGATTGGTTATATTTAATGTGAAAGAGACATGACTTTAGGCAGACTAAGTTTAGTAGTCGCGTAAAGATTACACGAGTTATTTTTCTTAGTTTTTAGTTTTTGTACATTTTCATTTAAATTATAGGTCTTTTTGGAAATAATATTCTAAATAGGAATTGTTTAGCTGAAGATACCATAATATGAGTTGAGTTCGACTTATTGTTAGGTAAAATTATTTTCCTTGTTTTGTGGGATTACCTTGATCGGTGTTATAAATTCAATATTTAATTTACATATATACGTATATATATATATATATATATATATATATATATCTTTTACATTACCACAGTTTTATGTTTTAACGTGGTCATGGATAAAACCCAATACCCACGAGATTCTGACGCAAGGACATACTAATAAGCTATTGATTCACGAAGATTTATTTTACTATGAAATAAGCTTTGCTTTTAAAAACTTTGAATATCTTTTAAATGTATGTTATTTTAATATTATTTATCATGTCAATTACTAATTGTTGTAAACATAGGTGATAAAACTTTTCTTTCATTTATTATCCATACAATACTTAAAGATAGTTCAATTAATTCATACACACAAAACACAAACCACTACTGGTGCTGTAATTATGCAAAAAGCATGTTAGATGTTTTAATAACCTTCCTTGATTACAGGTTCACTTCGGTTTGTATGAAAAAGTCTATACTTATTGTTCACTGCCCTGTTCTCCTTGTGTTAGCTACGTTGTAAATTATGAGCATGAAATACCTTGCCTCATCCTGAAACTTTGTGTTGCTTTTCAAATGTGTAAACTATTACCTTCTGTGATTTATAAAGTGTTTGAAATACTGAAGTTACCTGAAGTTTGTGACTAGACATTTACGTAAATATTATTACAAATTTATTTTTATTTTTTCTGTAGTTAAATGAAATTTTAAATTCTCAAATTGGAAATAATTATGAAATATTTTGAATCCAATACGTGCTGTCCGTCTCAATCTTTGGGTAAAATGCTCATGTTTCTGATCCCTGGTTATCTTTGCACTACTTGTAGATAGTTACTCTTTGTTGGCGATAACACTAGTCGTCAAAACTTCTAAGCGAATGAAACTGTCAATGTTTAAATACTTTAGGGGTTTATTTTTTGAAATAATCATAAGATGCACAACGAAGATGTAACATATAAAACGTAGGAAATAAATATTTTGTTAGAATTGTCATACTCTTGTAGGTATACATATAATTTAAATATATTTTGTGTTTACTTATAGGTTTGTCACTTTTAGGGGAATTCAAAAATAGATGCCAGGTTGTCAACTCATCGCCTTTAGGAAAACTCTTACCATAGATATTATCCCTAACTTTGAACGTAACTTCAATCGACTCAAAATCTACTCCGGTAATATCCAAAAGATTTTTTTTTATTGTAAATACAGAAATTACACACTAAACAATATGTACGAGATTATGTTACTGCTTATCTATAAACGTGATAGTTGTTCGTTAATAAATAATTTTATCCCAATGGAAACCTAAACTGTGCAAAATTACTATCGGTCTTTTTAATTTGTCACCTATACATAGATGAAAATTGAAATATCAGGCTGGACACTCTAAAAAACTTTCTTTCAAAAATTTTTAATTAATCCGTGACCCACTATATGAGTAATAGTTCCAAATTATCAGGGGGCTTCGAAAAGTCTGTTACACGTACCCCTGGCCTTTTTGCCTAAATTGGGATTACATTAATTACAAACTGGCAGGGTAACATACGGCCTGATATTGGTAAAGGTATTAGAGGTTTGCTCTAATTATTCTGTTCCTAAATATTTTAATAGTGGCGTGTGGTGGGAATATATTGTTTGAATGTGTAAATGTTAGGCTGAGAATTTGTATAATTGTTATAACACACAATATTTTTACTTGAATACCTTTGTTTACAGTGTTAGCCATGGTTCTTGACTGGCGATCACTTGCCGGCCATCAAGTAGAAAATTAACCTTTTAACCAATCAATTTGGAAGCTTAAATCAGTAGATTTTATGTTCTCATAATAATAAAGAATATAACATATTTGTTATAATATTTCAATGACGCCTTCTTATTCTGTAATAATATGTTACCATAAAATATTCTTTTTTAAACGTAATTCACGATTCATGGAACATCCGAAATAACTATATGAAGTAGAAAATAAACAGCATACAACATATTTAGTTTAGGTACTGTCTGTTCTTTCTTTAAAAAAATACAATATGACGAATTTACTATACTCTAAATTATAATATGACTTCATTGAATAAAAATGGAATTGTGACTTTACACAACCTTTTTTCCGTGACGAATTTACATTGTAGCACATGTATAACTCATATATTTTTCCCTAATGCTTGGTTTTGATTACCGGTCGTGTGACATTCTTGCCATCGAAACATGTCATTCGATCCCAAACGAGATTATCCTTGGCGTCAAATTGGCTGATTTAAATTATAGGGGTTGGCATATCCAAGGGATCAGTAGGAAATTTAGTTTTTCCGTCAAAATGTAATCATTTAACAAAAATCATCAAAGATTTTTATATCATGTAATTAGGATTAACTGACAACACAATCTGTTTATTACTTAAAAGTATGTTTCAAGCTATTTTATAGCATCTTGCTAAAAATATAAGCGTAGTAAATAAATAACTATAATATGATTTTTTTTCATAGGTATTTTTTATGCATTTACAATTCTATTCTGATATCATCATCATCATCATCACCTACGCGTGGATTTTTTCCCATATTTTATGTCTAAATTTAAAAGGCGTATGATATGACAGTTTCGTTCGCAAAATACCTAATTGTAAGAATGCACTTATCCCCTGCTTTTAGAATTGTGTTGCATGTGTAATATAGCACTGATTATGTCCCCAGCAGCCCGGCAGGAAGCGTCCCAGGAGCACCACTTGGAAGACCCAGGTTAATACTTCACATTGTGATTAATATTTACTCTAAAATACTAACTTTTAACATGAAAATACTAAACAGAGTGTAGATTACTAAATAAACATAATTAAGTGCAGTAATAGATACATCAATTAATTAAATAAAAAAAACAAAGTTGGCATCTGGACTTACTTTAAAACGATGTCAAAAGTTAATTGAGTCAAGCAAGACTCATCTAAGTCCACTTAGTAAACAACCGCAATACCTATTAATTGACTACTAAATGTTACTTATATATATTTTTGGCCTTACATTATTCACTAATTAAAGTACTTTTAGGCGTAAACATCAGCTGGTACATAAAAGTATTTTTTATACAAATTGATTCATAGTGTATAATGAATGAGACAAACAAAAAGAAAACTCAGACATCATTTATCTTGCTTACTTATCTCATTATTTTAAGTGACTGTAAAATTCACTTGATGTTTTGATTGCAAACACTTAAAGAATTTTCTTTAAGTAATTGACTTATTTAAAAGGTTAAAAACCATGCGAGACATGTATTCGCCGAAGAAAAATACCATTTAAAAAGTTCCTTGTTTGATTTCAAAGGACTAATCAAAGAACTTAATTTAAGAATGTACTTAAATACCTACATTAATATAACACCAGTTCTATTTCAAGCGTTTCCGCTGCTTGTAATATTTAATTATAAATTTTAATAATTTAACTCTATTTAATCCTAACTGCTTTAATTAACAAATTACTTGTGTAATCGTGGCATTGCACCGCTTTTAAGATAAAAGCTTTGCCTTTTGATGCCGACATGCTTCAATTTATTTGTGCGTCCCTAATCCCAAAACAAAAGAAATAATCTGTTGGACGCCCACCGAGTTAAGGAAAATGTTTTGTGTCTGTGGTTTTAACCCTCCACTGTAAAAATGTAAATTTATAACCTACCGGCTTAATTCACTGTGCTGACTCTTTTTGCTTGCCTAAATGTCGAACTGAACGAAACAAGGCAGGCTAAGTGATAAAATAACAGTGTTACTTTCATTTATATTTTTTATTATTACAAGTTTTTAATAAATTAGAATCACATCCTGAAGTTAAATTGAGCTGAAATGTTGTAAATCTAAGTAAATCGGATATTTATGCAATATTATGGAGTCATAAAGCCGAATTGATAATGGAGACAGAGAGGAGACATTTAAACTCTTAAACGAAAGGATAATAAACCTATCGTGTTTGGGCTCATTTGATTTGTCTTTGCAACATTTATGTACTATAAAAAGCTGGCAAAAATGTATTTTATTCGCCTTTAATGCCTTTATTACCTAGACGTTAATATAAATATGACCAATGTTTAACAAAATAAGTTGCTGGTTAATTGCCTTTTTGTCAGTTCTATAAAACCCGGCACGAAATCGTAAAAAAGGTAATTACGAACTTAGAAATTGATGACTGTTATTTGTCTTTGTCACAAAGCCATTTAATTTTAATCTACGCGTTCAGCAACATTTTACAGTCGTGATATGGGAATAATATGAGATAAGTCTTTCAGCGAACAAGTCATAAAAATGTTTATTTCATTTTACGGCTCTTCCACCCTTTGCACATTACATTTCTGCATGTTTTTTTTATCATTTGTTGTAAATACAATAAAATAAACGACGTGCTTAAACCGGATGTAAACAAATTTCGTATGGGACCAATGCTAGAATATAAAAAAAAATAACTCATGTACCTATAAGTGTTCTGTCTACGGGATTTTTTTCCGCTTTAGTCTCATAAGTAATTTTGTTCAAATGGCTGAGTTTACTTCTGAATATTATTCACACCCTGTATACTCCACAAAAATATTTTTTAGAAATGATTTCTGACTATTCCTTGAATTGAGTGGATGAATAGAATCGATTTGCTGCCACATCAGCTTAGGGTATCTCTTCATCTTAACTGTCAATAGAGCGAGCAGAAATCAGTAAAATTGATTTACAATCATAACTGAGAGCAGCAAAAGTAGCCTACTACTATTGCTCATTGCATTTTGAACGAAACACCTTAATAAAATATTCCGCTACCTCAGTCTGTTGCAAAAATTCAGCTACCTGCAAATTTATTATTCCAAACAGGAACTATCATTGAACAAAACAAATCAGCAGCTTCCCTTTGAGGATAAACAGATTTGATTAAACTTAAGTCAGTTGGATTTATCGCCGTAGGAGTGTTTAGGCGAAGTTATCAGTAGCAAAGTTGAGTAGTCCAATTATTTAGTTTCAGCAACCCGCCCCCCCCGCTGGGCTCGGGGCAGGACCCCGCGACCCAAACCTGCGGGCTGGTGCCACCGTTCTGCACCAAATCCCGGTACCGGTCCATTGACGGATCGTGTAACAATTTACAAAGGCCAGCTTGGGGCGTACCGCAGACACCTTATGGAAGATTATTGCCGTACCATTATGCTGATGGTAAGTAAAATAAATGACTCTATTCTACATAATTATTAATATTAACGAGTGGAGTTACATCCATCTTGGTCGCAGCGAGACATCAGTCTCAGCTTGAATGTTACTCCATAGAAACGTATGGTCCAACGTTTCTATGGAGTTACATCCAAATGTTACTTCATAGAAACGTCAGCGGAAATAAATAAATAAATTATAAGTCCTGTTAGTATTAATTATTATTATTATTATTTGCGAATGGTTTTCAATGCAGCAAAACTCATATTCTTCGCCTTTGCTGCATGATTTGCCGGGAGGCCATCGTAATTTATGGGCGTTCGGCAACCGGTTCGTTATTCATTTAGCACCACCCAGAGAGCACGTGTGGATTCAGGATTCCCACGGACGCGAATAACTTTGCTCCCCAAGCAATATTAATATATGTCTAATTTAAAAGCTTTAATTTAACATACTAATAAATCACAACTAAAAACAACCTGGAAGAACGCTAAGATGAGAAAGATTTAACTTCTTCTTCTTAGCGTGTCGACTCGGTCGAATTATATTTGTTTTGACCAGAACTTTGCCACTGACACAGCGTTATCAGTAGCATTGTAAAGGTCCTCGCGTGTGCAGGTGGTAGGACACGCAGGGCAAGACAAAAGATTTAACTTGTCTCGTTAGTCTGTCCCGGTCAAATCTAGGAAGCTAAATTAGAAACACTGCCTCACGTTTAAACTGAAATTGACATAATATGTAAGTCAGATGACAACAATATATTATAGATTAAATTAATTATTATGATGGAGTCGAAATGTGGCCATAGAAACTAACAAATTAAACAATATTATAATTATAATTCAACAGATATGCGTCTTGAAAAGAACCTTACAGCATGATATCGTTTTTTTTTTAAAAACATAGTTCAAATTCTTTCGTTTCAATTTTATTTTACGGTAGCTAGCAAATCATTTTGCTGCATTGTGTATTTTTACCTAGAAAATACCAAATACTCTTAGCAAATACAACGCTGAATGGACAAATATATCATAAAACGATCATACGTAAAAATCTGCAGAATAATGCCGATAGAATAAAAGCAGTTAAATGTATCAATGTCTCCTGATATTGCTGCAAATTGACTGTACTTGTTCACAAATTGACTTCGTTTCAGTTTTATTTCCCTTTGAGTTGAAAGAAAAAAACGTGATCTAATAGAGCTTGTGGTTCGATTTTAATCACGCATACCTATGACTTTTACTCGGATTTACTTGGCAGACTTAAAACTTTAACATATTGTATCTACCTTTATTCTACAAAACTGCTCGTTTATCAATACAGATTCGGTTAAAGAATAATAGCAAATCTAGCAGAACAATGTTTTTAAAACACTTGTAAATAGAGTAAAATATAAGTACATTTTATAGTTATTTCAACTCCTTTCAAAATAATTAACATGTCTATTATCCTCGTTAATCAACCACCGACAGCTTACTCGTTTAGTAAAAGAATAAAACGTATTTATTTTCATCCGAATTGCTTGTTCGAATCAATCATGAGATTTACTAAATGTCTGTTTTATCCAGTTTATAACTCAATAAAACGCAAGCTCTGCTCCAAAGCACCTAAATAAATACGTAGTTTGTTGTTTTATTTGATTATTTGCGTACATTTGAAGATTGGATGTGACAACCTCTGTGGCTCTATGGGAACGTTTTGCATGGTAACGTAATATTTGAAACACATGGGTTTGATCCCTGGGTAAATTAAAATACAAACTCATCTTTGTGCTTTTTAATGGACTTCAAAAAAATTCGACTCGTACGAGAATGTGTCAGAATAACATAGTTTTTGAAGGCGTATGTAGTAGTATGTCGTATCAAGAACTAAAGTCTAAAGCAAAGGAAAGAGAAGTTTGGCGTATACTCCACCGACAAGAGCTACAAAGCTCTTAAATAAGAAAAAGAATGTAGTAATATTTGAATTAATGTTTATTTTTATATTTGTGTTTTTCCATTTATATTTCAAAAACTATAATTCGAATTACAATCTATCTTTTTTGCTTTCTCGGTTAAATTATGTTGTGCGTTAGTTTTATTTAATTATATCGAAATCAATTAGAAAAGCTTTGTTCTATTAACTAGTACATGATTCGATTTAAGTTACATATTCAAAACATCAAGTCGAAATATCGTGTTTCGCTTTTAAATTAAATTTGAGCACTGGTATTTGATTTTCTTCACTAGTTAACATGCATATCAATTACAAATGTTCATAATACGAAGCATACAAATGTGAACAGACTTACAATTAGCTTTGGTTTTCATATTTATATTATTTTTCATACGATAAAGCTTGACTATTTAATACTTTTTATTTTAATATCAGTTAAATACGATAGCAATAACCGATTCTCATTATTTTGTGAGGTGAGGTTAGATTATTTAATTATAAATTATTTTATTCAGCACTTATAATTTTCCCGTGTCATAGGTTATAATTTATGCGGACGAACCGCGTAAATTATAGCCTATGTCACCCGCTGATAAATTAGCTTTCCTTAAAAGTAATTGATTGATTAAGGTTTCTCGTTTGGCCAAGATATTCTTCTCTTGGCCAGAAGATCAGCATTGCTATTCAACGTGAACGCAAATATATAGCTTTTTATTTCATTAAGTTTATTAATATATTTTTAAAGTAATAGAATTTTGAAAACCGGCTTAATATTTTTGGAGCAATGCAAACAAACAAACACTCGATCAATTTTCCATTTTAATATTGTAATAATATTCATATATAATACATTACAATTTCAATATATAAAACAACCAATGCATACGGCGTGTAAATGTATTCTTCACATTCCCATCAATGTTAACAATATTTCCTATGCATGGGATCAAACAGAGGGGAAAAAAAATGGATGGCTAAAGACTTTTGTATGAAAGCTCGTTTTTTTTATTTCCCAGCATTGATCCCATAGGAAAAGTCGTTTATATTGATAGTATGAGCCCCGTCCTTCTAGAATGTCGACAGTCAAGTTACACGGTTCTCATGTTAACTACTGGTCAATATGTTTTGACTCCTTCTGGAGCCAATAACAACTATGTATTTCAAAGGAATTTTATCAAGCGATACAAAAACAGTTATTATTTGTTTATTTTATAAGTAAATAACTATAATTTTTATATCAAATAGAAACGTACCAAAATTTTGTTACATGTCACTTTTAAAATGATCCAAAGTGAGAAACCGTGTTATATGAAATTTTAATATTTTATAAGCTCTACATAAAGGCACTCTGGAGTTTGGCCATTTGCTTTATCCCTTATGCCTTATAAATATTTGGCCATGCAATGAATTTTTGTAATCCTAATATTTTCGTATTTTCAGGCATAAGTGCAATGCCCGTGGCTCGCTCGGGTCGCCAATTGCCGAATTCGCGAGAGATCAGCCTGCGACTCTTCCCTGACCGACAGTTGGTTGACCCCGTTTGGAACCTTAATGCACAACAGTGGGGACAAATCATCACCCACGACATGTCACTAACAGCCGGCGTGGCGCAATCTCGTAAGTATTTAGTCCTTTAAATACCTATTAATAAAAAATACAAGTTTGTTTTTTTATTCGAGGTATTGACTATTTTAAACCCGTAATAAACTCTGGGGTACTTTTTTTTAACGTGTGACACTCATCATCGAACGATTTTTGTATGAAAAAACCGCTCATCTGCAGACGGCGAAATTTCAAAAATCATTCCCCTGTTATGCCCGACAACCAACTGGTATCTAGCACTTCAAAAACCAGCATTATATACATATGTATAGTATATACCCTTAGCGTCGCAATCTGAGTTGGTTTATACATTTCAAAGAAAATATACGAATTAAGAAATTTACCTCAAACGAAAACAATGATAAATAAGATAAATGCAGCGTTTTTAAAACAAATTATGATTATGAACTAAATGTAGCATTTAATAAAGTATGACTACTTTATCTCTATTAACAAAAAGTTAAACGGTAATAACTTCCAACTCATAAAAACTTTGAAAAATACTCCCAAGTTTTTCAAAAGGCGATAAGAATTTATCTCTGCGTTTGTTTCTAAACATTAATCGCCTTGTAAATGTGGAAGAGGTACTAAAACAAATAAAAGAATGAAACAATCATAGCCTAAATTTATGCGTCGGGTCAATGACTTTTCGCCCAATCTGTTTAATGTCCCGTGAAATATCCTGAAATATTTGGTAATGGGGCAATATTTTATAAGAGATAAATTTGAAATAAGTAGTGAGAACAGATTGTGAGACTTGAAAATTCGTGTTAAAGGTATTTTTGAAATGTATAAATGTTTTATGGGGAAACAGTTCCTGGATACTTACAAAGTCTAATGTCAAGAAATAAATACCTACCTATGTTGTTACCCAGCGTATGCATATGCATAAGTACCATAGGTAAATTAATAAATAGTTAGACTTGAATCAAGATTAATATTTCGGTTTTTTTATTTCAGGTGACAGTTATGGCTCAAGTACCTAATAGTTTTTTTTTATAAGTGTGTTTTATGTTTGTGCATATTTCTTTCATTTATTGTGTATTGTTCGTCTCATTTGACTCGTAACCACATCATTTCACAGTCTCTTCTTTTCTTAATCACTTTGGTTTGTGCGTGTGC
This sequence comes from Rhodophaea formosa, assembly GCA_963082605.1. NCBI lineage: Eukaryota > Metazoa > Arthropoda > Insecta > Lepidoptera > Pyralidae > Rhodophaea > Rhodophaea formosa. The sequence continues at coordinate 9,795,260 of OY720211.1, read as the reverse complement.
TGGAATGGTGTGGGGTGTGTGCGTATTTTGTTTGCAATTCAGAACATGTGCATTATTAAGTATATGGGCATGAGGAATATGTCAATAGGCGATGCGTCTGGCAATCCATCACTCTTTTGATTCCGTTCTCCACTTACCAGCCCAGTAACATAACACAAAGCTAAACGTGGCTTTTTGGTTTTATAGACCAGGGCTCTGTCTACCCCGCAAGGGAAAAAGACGTGATAGTATGTATGTATATATAGAGTTGTGCGTGTGCTGGAATGGTGTGGGGTGTCTGCGTATTTTGTTTGCAATACAGAACGTGTGTAATAATACTTAAGAAATAAAAATTCTATATTTTAACCAAAAATGCCTCTTACTCTGGGCTTTGATGTTTCGAAGGGATCTGCTATTATGATTGCAATGATATTATACTATTTGGAATAATGACGCATCTTTATCGGTAGGTATACATTACGGCTTATGTTACTTGTTAAGTAATTTAGATTCTATATATGAAAAACTCAATTAAATCTTTCCTTTCTTATATAACATGAGTATAAGAGTACAGACAATACAATCAAATTATTGAATACGTCGCTTTCTGGCAAAATGATAAGGAAAAGGAATTGGGAACAAAGAAAATTATTTTCCCCTGTTTACTAGCGTGTCGGCGTCGATTCATTAGCTCCAATCAGTGTCTACCCATATCGGCTCCCTTTGGAGGCCCTTTGATGCCAGCCAATCCAGTGCGAGTAGATTGTAACTGTCAAATAGCATGCGACCCCTGATTGAATGAGGTATTCATGGAATTGTTACATTGATCAATAATTAACAAATTCCTGCCCGCGTGGATTTTTTCCCATATTTTAATAAAATAGGCTAGTTTCCTGGGTCAAAATGATAATATAAAAATTAGCCCGTTAGTTAGATAGCTATTCAAAATATATTGGACATGTGTTTCTTCTTTATACAATTAAGTAATAAGTGATAATCAAAGTTCGTACCGTGCTCGTGACTTGAAAGTTTGCTAAAAAGTGGCTTGACCGATAATTGTATCGAATATTTTACATTTATGTACAAACTAAAATTAATATAAAAACAATTTGGATGAAATTTCTGAATGAAAGTATTTTTTTTAATATGTAGTGGATTTTTTTATTAAATATTGCTTAAAATCAAATATTTTACGATAATTACGAACTTTTACAGGTTATCTATTAAAAAGCTGCTATAAATGATTCTGTAATCATAGGGATAGGTTACATTGATACATATACATAATAATAACAAGAACATTTGTGAATTGTAAAATATAGCGTTTTTAATTCGATTAGATTCATGTAGTACTTATTCGTATTTAATATACCGAGCATTATATGTGATTTTGAGTACATCATTGGGTTTTTTTTTGCATGTAAACCGGTATAATAATACTAGTTTACTCTCAACAGACAAGGATCAAATCGTATGCTGCGACGACGCTGGGCAGCTTTCGTTTGACGCTCGCACCAATCCTGCCTGCGCTCCCATCCTCATCCCAAGAAACGATCCCGTTCACGCACCCCAAGGAACCCAATGCATGAACTTCGTGAGGACCACGACCACAAGGAACAGAGGCTGCACGCCTCCTAATGCCCCTGCAGAGCCGGTAAGCTATGAGTTCTTTTTGAAAATCTGCAGTAATCTTTTTTAAGGGGCTTTAGCCGAAATAGTTGAAGAATTCACTTCAGAGTTTGGAATCTAACTGTATTTCTCTCTGAACTACTTTCCCTAGGAAACTTATCGCGAAATATATATTTTTTACCATAGATTTGATAAAATACTGCGTGTTGCTCATTTAGGTATATAGGATTTAATTTCTTTTTAATATAGAGCTATTCCTAAAAATTTTACTGTCTGAAAACACAATAAAGCCTTTACTTTTGCTGAATCTTAGTCGAAGAAGTTCAGAAGTCTGGTTGAAGATGTGTGTGAGTTTTGATAAGATTTTTTTAATAAGACAGTTTATTTCATTTTTCTCTTAACTTATTTTTGACATGATTTTCTTCCTTTTCTACTTGTTAAATAGGTATCTTACAATCACTGGAAACTTATGAAAGAAATATATAATGTACCTAGGTAGTTAATTAAAACATAACATTATCTACAATTTAAGATACTAAAATATCTTTTTAATTATTATCTATTGTCGTTACTTATGAACAAATCAATTATATAGTCATTTGTTATTTTTATTAGAAAAGACATAATGTTATGATCGCGTGTAATTTTATTCATTAGATAACAAAATTAAGTGTTTGATTGTTTAGTACTTCAATTAACTTTATAAGGATACACGAAGTCATTATTCAAAGGTTGTGATTACATGTAAATAAATATTGTGAGGCACGTAGCCAGCGTCCTTTTTTGTGGTACAAAGATTTCTTGAACAAAAGCGTTAGGTAACTTGAAGCGTAGTAGTAGACGTACCTACCTACCTAAATAAAGCTCTGCTGGTGACCGATAAAAAGCCACTGACATTGATGTTTCTTATTACATCGTAATACGGATAATGACACGGTATGAAAAGTGTACTGTTTGGAGAATAAGACAACTAACAGATGTTGAAACAACACGCCTTGTTTATTTTAGCTACTTCCACAGCATAATGTCTTACGGGTTATTACTTTGGGGAAAGGGAGCAGACATCAACACTATATTCGTTCTGCAAAAGCGTGCTATTCGATCTATCTATAAACTTGGGGCTAGGGACTCGCTGAGAGAGTTATTCAAAGAAATTGGAATTTTAACTGTTGCGTCTCAATATATTTTCGCTAACATACTGCATGTACATAAAAACTTTCAAAAATATAGTAATAATAGTGACATTCATAATTACAACACAAGAAATAAGAATAAACTTGTGACAAGAGCTTGTAGACTACAGAAAACTAGTAATTCATTCTTAGGGCTTGGTATTCAATTTTACAATAAACTACCAGAAGATTTTACATCTTTGCCCTATCCAAAATTTAAAGAAGTGACTAAAAGTATATTATTAAAAAGAGCCTATTATAACGTTAATCATTATTTAGCGGATAAAAATGCATGGAGCCTTGACCTCGTGTGAGATACAGGACCTCAAAAACGTTATTTACCTATTTTTTTTTTGCTATATTGTAATTGGTTTTTAACACACCCAATGTTAAATTATATAGAATCAACTATTAATTGATTGTAAAACATGTAAATGTTAGCGAGCGAGCAACAAGTGTAGCACCATAACTTAATATTTTGTTTGACAATGTCTTAAGAGTTAGAGTTAGTCATGCTCACTAAAAATGTTCAACCTGGTGGCGGCGTTGTGTGTCGGGTCGTTGAGTTCCCTCTAATATGGTTGAGCTCAGCGATGGCTGATCCGCACGTCAACTCGTGAACGGGTGCTGTCAGGGGGGACTGGTCTGCTCGGCCTCTTTGAGACTACTTTAAGTATCATATGTTGTTTATTATCTTTGCATACTCGATCGTTAACATAAACATGTTCCAAAAATAATAAATCTATGTATATTAAAATTGTAACATGAAAACAGAAAAAAGAAAGCAAAAAAGAAAAGAAAGAAAAAGACAATAAGGAATAAATATTCGTAATCATATAAAGCCCTTCAGGCGAGTAGGCGACCAAAACTGTTGATAAGAGTTTCTTTCGGCGTTTCTTCTCTGCAGTGGTCGGTTCCGAAACGCTAGTAGTCTGTAGCTTTTGAACAATTAATAAATACATATATCTAATGAGATAATTTTAAATATGATATGACGTGAAAAAGTGCCTGCAAAGGCCTATTTTCTGAATAAACGATTTGATTTTGATTTGATTTGAGTGAAAACCCATTTTTTGTCAATCCGTTTGATAATATAAAAAAATAACAAACGGGTATTCTTGGTATCCCTATCAAAATATCATTACAATATTTAGATATAGCGCGTGTTCGCTTCATTATGTCTTATTACAAACGTCGTTTTACTACCTCTATATAATCATCATCAAAAGCAGTGAAAACAAGAGTCAAATATTTCTTATTAATTTATTTGATGGATATAAAAAAGAAAAATTAGTCATTGTGTTACCGTATTTTTCTGAAAAGCTATAAATAATTAGCCAGGGTGAGGGTTTTTCTGAAAAAAGGGCTCGATTTACACAAAATTAATTAATTGACGCTTTAATTTTTATTCTGCATTAACTGGCTTTTTTATACTAAAATCTACTGCAAAAACGGTCATCTTTTTGTGGCCTTACTACAGCTGAAAGTAGAACTGTGAAATAATATTCTGAAGATTTAGGGAAATTTATCCCCCTCCATTGCTATCACCCCTCTATATATACGGGCCTGAATATTATATTAGTAGACATCGGATTATATGCACTTAAAAAATGCCAAAATATGCATGCAAATATGCACTAAAAAAGGCCGAAATATGCACTAAAAACTACGAATATGCCTAAAATATGCACAATACAAAATCAAAAAAGCTTTATTATTTTTTTATATATTTTAATCAAAGATTGTACAATACAGCGAAATTATCTAAAAATTATGTATAGGTAGTTTATGTGGCAATATACAACTAAGCATTCTTCCAAATTTTCGAGCGCAAATTTTTGACGTTTGTCACCCAGTATCAATTTGTACGCCGAGAACGACCTCTCCACATCAACTGATGTCATTGGACAATATTTAAAATTTGGCGCCATTTCTGGAGTAACCTGTTCAGGCAGGGCACGACCTGTGCCGTTGATGTAGGCATTAATGTTCTTCAGGTCTTGAAGACTTGGGTTTTTGCGCAAAATATCGTTCAACTTCGTGCGAACCTTTTCTGCTATTGAATTAGGAAGGGAGTTGGAGAGTTCAATCATTGTTTCGACTCGCGAGCGAGCCGCACTGTCAGTCAGTCAGCCACTGCGCTCGCGCTTACACGTCATTGTCACAACACATGCCTCCCGCTCCCGCTAGTTAACGAAATATGCACGATTGGGGAAAAAGGCTAAAATATGCACTAACGCCGTAATTAGAGAGTTTTATGCATTTGCATATGCAAACATGCAAATGCATATAATCCGATGTCGAATAAATTTCGCCAACTAGAAATTATCCTAATATAGATAATTTCTAGTTGGCGAAATTTATTCGTGTAGCTTTCACGCTGTGTCCTAACTAGTCCTTAGTGGAGTTAACAGGTTTTTTGGTTAAAACCCACAAATAAAATGTAATTAGAGTCGAATTAGTACCTTTAATTATTAGCTATTATGCAATATGAGTCAAATTTTTGAGATATTTTATAAAAGTCACATGCAATATTTGCAGAGTTTAAAAAATATATCTCTTAACATATGCTTTGACCTAAAAAAAAACACTGCAGTGACCGCAGGTGACATAAGAATATCGAGCTCCTACTATATACGTGCTTCGGAAGGCACGTTAAGCCATTGGGCCCAGCTGTCATCGTTGATGGCAGTCGTTGAGCTATATCATATGTCGCTTAATAATGTGGCAACAGTGTTGGCCACTTACACACACGAAAAACAAAACATCTCAATTAATAGAGAAAGAATTAATGTTTTCGTCACTAACATGCGTTCTTTGATATTTTTAATGTATTATAGATGTCAGTTGGCGCTGTATCACCCAAACTTTAGGTATTTGAGGGGGTGAAGTGCGCGGTGTACGGTGCGCGAAACTCCGCCTACAGCGCGGTGCCCGCGCTCGGGTGCGTCAAACGGACAAGTGCGATTATTATTTACACTCTGGTTCCGCACAAAGTTTGCAAGAATCAGTGTCATTTTATTTAATAAACTTACATGTTTATAGATAAATTATACTTACATTATTTATTATATGACTTGAGGATGAATGCGGCTTAGCCCGCGTGACTCCTTCCGTAGTGATCATCTAAGGTGCGTTGGTAACTAAAGAATACTTTCACCAAAAAGATTTTTAGGTCTAATGGTTTAGATTGTATTAGTAATAAAGTATGTAATGTACTAAGCTATAAATATCAAAGAGACCTCTCCAACACGTCTGGTCAGCGTGGAGAGTGTAAGCCAAATCCTCTAACTGCTCAGGCTAATATATGGCTCTGGTAGTGCAGAGAGGGTCGTGCTCCTGCAGTGGAGACTAACAAAGACCTGTTGATGATGATGATGATGATGTAATGTACCTAGAGAAGAAAGATATAAGTAGTCATAACTATTTTGCATCGGAGGTTACTTTATATCCTCGATAATTATGCCGCTGCCACGCAGCGACGTATCCAGCGTAGGGGTGACCGCTCCGACCGTGAGCGCTAAGATGCCGCGATGTAACCAACAATGTGGGATAATGGATTCTGTATTCTATAAGCTAACGAAGAGCGAGGAGAGAGCGTTGTAGGATTTAGAAGAAAACTCCTTTTAGCAACTGAATTTCGTGTAATTTCTTGATTTACAGAAGTGCAAAAATATATAAATAATTTGATCACGTCTTAGCTAAATAATAATCGGTCAAGTGCGATTCAAACTCGCGCGCGATGGGTTCCGTACCAATATCTATACAACAGTAGACTATCGAGCTAAAACGGCAAAAAATCTCCATTGGTATGAGTATGTTGGGGCCTCTCAATTATATATTTTAGTTTGATTCAATTATTAATTTTTTAAAATAAAATACCCAACTTAATATTCAAATGTCAATCTAGTGCGTTATTTATATTGAGCAAACAATGGCATAAAATCACATTTATTGTATGGGAGTCCGCAAATAAAACAAATTAACACTTATGCCAAGACAAGTTGCTTTTGATGAAATTTAATGGATCACATTTCATCAAAAGTGAGTTGTCTACTACAACAGGGTAATGAGACATTCGGAGATAATTGTCTTTTCTTACGATCAGGTGATTTTAAGAAATTTTCTTTGTTTTCACTTGGAGAAGATAATGATTGACCATGAATTGATCTTCTTTTCAAACCCTTTTGTTCTTCAGCAGGCTTTCTTGGTGATTCCGGTAGTGTGTCTCTTAGTGGCATGCCTCGGGCTTGGCGTGAATCTACAATTTCTGGCAATAGCCATTCCATATAAAATATTTTTATTTTTTCTTTCATTTTTATTTCCCAAAAAGCATCATCTTTCTGGACCATTAATGTCTTTAAGGGAGTCTTTTCTCCACTCCAGACTGCAAACAAACAATTGGTTTTTTGAGTGACATGCAGTTGTCCTTGAATTTGGTAATACCAATTGCAAGTTTTATTTATTGTAATTATGTCCTTTTTTTTGTCATACTTCCACATCTGTACCTTATTTTGTTTGATTGCATTTTCTATTCCTATTTTATACGCAACTATAGGACATTTTATTTCGACAATAGTATCTTCCCCTATTAACCCATCAGGTGTGGCTCCAATAAAAGGATATTCCTGGTCTACGAACAACCCGCAAGGCTCAATTGTAACATTTTCTTGAATAGCCAACTGCTGCAATGCAAGTTGTTCATTTTCTATTCCATGTGCTACTGCCGTTACATTACCGAGGTTCGACTTATATAGGATATTTTGCACTAACTTTGCTTTACTACTATTTTCTCGCCTTTTCACTACCATTCCAAAATTAGATGCAGTTATCATATTTTTCCTCAATTCTAACCATTCCATGCTATCTCTCTGTTGCGACGTACCCTTTTGTATTGCATCTTTATCGGATGTCAATTGTTGAAGATTTTGTAGGAATGATTCTTTGGCTTTAATCAATTCCTCAGGTTCCATATCAGGAGCAGTACTTTCAGCACCATAATCATGTTGAACCATTGTGTGTTCTTTGTTAAGTACTCTGTTTTTTTTATGGGGATTTGCTATATTCCTTTTGCGTTTTATTAGTCTTTGCTCTTCAAATTTTTTCAAATTTGATTTGGGACTACGGCCTAAAATTTTTTTGTGAAGAGTGTATCGTGGATGGTGATTATTAAAAAAAAGGACTGCTGCGGAACATCGTGAACGATAACCACGACGAAGGGAAAAATTTATCCTTTTTCCCCCTACAATCTTCGCCACTACACTATTGAAGCGTTCCACGGCATTGGTATCCACGTCCTCAAGGAGGCTTCTTGATTTCGATAATATTGTTTGAACAATAGTTTTTATTCTCATCCAGAATGAGGTATTCTCAATTTCAATATTGCTCTGTATAGTTTTGTCTTTTGAACAATAATAATGTTTGCAATTTTCGTGGTTACCAAATGCATGATAAATTGAATTTTCTACATCATTTCGGAATTTACTAATTGTCTCTGGTTTTTCTTTCTCTGATTTATATTTCAATATGGAGGCAATCACTACTTTTCGGATAGTCATAATCTTGACTTCTGATAACAATTTTCGGTATTCTAATGGATATTTGGTTTCTTTTTTAATAATTCTTAGTTTATTGCATAGATTGCGTAACAGATGGTTCCTGCATTCTATTTTTTGAACAGTATGATTTGGGTAGGGATTACGGGCTAGAATTTTAGCGTAAGTAGCAGAGTCACCATCTGCAATCAACCTACCATAGATCATATTATACATTGCTAAAGATGTATCAAAGCCTTGGCAAATAATTTCAGACTCCATTCCACTGGAAGTACCTGAATAATTTTTATAGCATATATGTTTTGGTGCCGTAATTTGTTTTTTATCGGCTCGTGCACATACTAAACAATATTTATTTTTAATCCCTATAAATAAAACTTCTCCAAATTTACGACCTACAATTGCTGCGGCACCGGACAATGCTCTGTAGTTATTCCCATAAGATCGTGACGACCAAACGCCATCGGCATATACGTCTACCATAGGTATACCATCCTTGCTTAATTTCCTCTCGGATATAGCTGCATTACGTTCACGCAAAGCAGCTTTTTCCATACACTCAATGGCTGTGGCTTCCCATTTTTCGTAAACAAAATCTTGAATTTTTAAATACGAATTAGATGTAAAAATAGGTATATCCAAGCATGCTGTCAGTTCTTTAAACTGGGAATATCCAATACCAGCTGAAGTTACACCTGTAACTGCAGCCAAATTAACGTCAATATTTTGTTTGCTTGCTGTATCTTCGTTTGTTATAATGAAATTACTGTTACACATATTACATCTAAATTTATATTTAGAGATCAATCCATTTCGATTTTCTCCTATTAGGGACATATCTTTAAGGCTGCAATTAAATAAAGAACTATGGCTGGATATATTTTGTAGTTCCTTCACGAAGTACATTATATCCACAACTCTTCGTCCTTCAATGGGTAGAAACTCTTCTTTTTTCGACTGGTTTTCTACAAGCAGCTCCAAGTCGTTAGTTTCTCTGAAAAGAATATCATATATATATAGTATATGATAGGAGCGAGAAATATTACATGCTTAATTTTGTTTGAAACCTGTCAAAACTTCTTGTCTATGGAGTAAATTCTATATTTATCTACCAGCAAGCGCAGCGAAGGATATTTACTAGTACTATTTATTAGTTGGTCAGGCTTTTTCATTCAAGAGATCTGAATTAGGCTATCTGAACAACAAATCTAAAAGTGGCGATGACCTAGACCTTATTTTACAACGTGCATGTAACTTCATTTGTCAAAATTTAAAAATCGTGTTAAGTTTAGTACACGTTCGAATCATTACTACCGAAATTACATCGACATCTAAAAAAGGAGCTGTTTTTGTAAAATTCCTCATAAGGTGTAGAAGTTCTCCTAAAATATTTCCAGAATTTATTTTTTCGAGGTACTTTCAAATATTAGATAACATCAGTTAGATATCAGTGTTTATTCTCCTTCAATGCACCTTCCAAAATTGTATTTCTTTCATTCAATTTTTAATTCAGGAAAATATCGTATAATTGAAAGAATGTACCTAGCTAGTATAATATATGTATAAGTAAAAATTGATAGTATCAAATTTTAACAACATACATTATACATACCTATTTTGTTCTTCATCAGTTTCTATATTATTTATTGCAATTGGATCAACTGTTGTTGGTGTTGAAAGACCTGCACTTTGGGCATCCATGTGACTGAAATAATGAAAAAGAAATATTTATCGGCGTCCTAATCATAGGCATAAAAACATGAGGACGGGTGATTCTGTCCGTCGACACAAGCTAGTGTATTATATGTATAAGTAATTTAATAAATATTTATAATTTTAACGACATATATGATACATACCTATTTTGTTCTTCAACAGTTCCTTTATTAGTTATTGTGGTAGGATCAACCGTAGTCAGAAGTGTTAGTCCTGTTGGAAAATTTTCACTCTGAAGATTTTTGGGTAGTCTGAAATGAAATTAATCAAATCAGAAAAATTAAAAGAAAAATACACTTTATAGGACACTGACCATTCTGCACCACTTTTTCTGCTTTAGGCAAAAAAAGGTACAAATTTCGTAACATTTTATTGACTTTTTTGTAGACCTTTGTTTAATAATATGCATCATAGTGATATATAGTGATGATAGTGATATATAGTGATAGTGAAGTTTTCATATATAACTACCAGACATATCTATTTTACGGTATTAGAACTAGGCTTTGATATTTCACAATTTTGTATTTATAGATTTCGTTTGCATAGTATAAACTATATCTTGTTATCATTTGAATCGCGGTGGCATAGCGGCAGCGGCGCGGTACCATAATAGTCCTAAGCCATTTGTTGCATCGCGGCATCTTAGCGCTCACGGTCGGAGCGGTCGCCCCTACGCTGGATACGTCGCTGCGTGGCAGCGGCAGGCGTGGCCCGGTTTAGCCCGCCAATTGATTTTCCTAATCTACAAACTAGGTACTTTCTAAAGAGGAAAATAAATGTGTTTGCGTATGTTTGTAACGAATAATCAACTCAAAAATTCTGAAACAATTTCCTTCGCCGTACTAATGCAACATTCATTATCCCTGAGTAACATACATAACATATAAAATGAAAACCCATGCAAACGATGAGCCGCTAGCCATAACTATACAATGATCATAAATAACTTATAAATTTCTACTAACTTATAGTATAAGTAAGATTATAAAGATAACTATTTGAATTTTTGTAGGTAGGTGCATGTTTTTGTAACAGCCCAAAAATGTGTATGTTCGTGAGTAACATAAGCTACGTAGGTAGGAATATAATGCTCATCTGTGTGGAGCCGGGACTGGCCGCTAGTCACTTATATATACATATATTTACATTATGTTCCTAGTTATTTGGGCACCGAGCAACAAACAGAGTTCTTGGTACTTATTTACCTAATACAATATATACTTCGTAGGTACAATATCTACATCATATAGGTAGGTACCTACTTACATTGCAATTTGTAACGTTACCGTTGAAACCTAAAGTCTTGTTATTCTTATAAAGGTACGTTTTCAATAATAAAAAAATACATGTAAGTACTTACTGAGATACTGTGTTCCTCTTATTCTTGTTGCGTCTTTTCCTTGTACAATATCGTCGAATTGTTTTATTCTTTTTATTTCCCATTTTAGACACAAAAAACAGACAATAAACACAAAGTCACAAATAAGTAGGTAATTCAAATACACAGTGTCAAATGTCACAAATAAGAAACCTAAAAGGTGTCAGTACTTATACGTATCACTAAAACTATCCTAAAAAGTGTCAATTATCACAAAACTAAAACCTGATATATGTCCATCACAAAATCCAACGAGTGTCAATACACACAAACAAATTGAGACTTCAAAAATAACATCGACAGGTGGGTAATACACGTAAACGTTGAAGTCACTAGTCGTCAAGCAGCGAGACGTTACCTACTCGTCCAACGGCTCGTCACAGACTGGCTTTGAACCTAAGGGCCAGGCTACACGAACGATAGTTTACCAACCGAATAGTTTGATCGGTTGACAAAAATCAATGCACCAGTACTCGAGTGCGCACACGGCACCAACTCAACTGTTTAATCAATAGAATCAAGACCGATCACCAACTAAATAGTTGGCCAATCGACGTAAACTCCACGGTTTTGTATGACGGGGCGCACACGACCAATCGTTCAGTCGGCGACCGACTGTTCAGTCAGCCGTCAACTGTATCGGTGGAAGGACGCTAGCGCAATACGCGGTAAAAATGAAAGATTCGCCAGCTTCACCTTCGTCCGCGTCGCCTTCATCAGCTAGTCGTATAGAATTTTGAAAAGTTAATTAAGTTGCTAGAAGCTCTGCCGCCTTTATATAACAATAATTGGCTAAGTGCGACTTGGGCTCGCCCACGAAGGGTTCCGTAGAAGCAAGCTTAGATTAGCCAAAACCTCTATAATTTTTGGCCAGCAAAAATAACTTTGTTTTTCATAGTGTTTGTATTAATGACAAAGTTATTTTGCCGGTTTATGAAACGGTTACCAATGGCAAGAAAAAGTTGTGGGAGGAAATTATGTTTAGAAATTTCGCCAAATTAGAACGAACTCAATATTGAAAATAAAAGCAAAACTTTCTTCATTCTGCATTTTGTTACAAGGGCTATATTTTTTTTTTTATTGTACATTTTGGACATTTTCGTTCTTGATATCTTGAATAATGCCATCCACACCACAAATTAGTAGAGTATGGTCCACACCTCTCAGCTCAGACGACCGACAGAATAGTTGATCGTATGCGCACATAGCCAACTAAACTGTTTAGTTGGATAGAAGTTGGTGGTGACTTCCAATCCAACCAAACAGTTTGGTTGGACTAAAAATCGGTCGTGTAGCTTGGCCCTAAGTATCGCGCGATATAGTACGTACTCGTAATGAAATAAGGTTGAAAGTGGCGATACCGGTTGGCCTGACACCAGTCTTAGTTCAAACCGTGTCTGCCATTACGGTTGTTATTTTTCAGTTTTAATTTAATAATTCAATAACTATAATCAAATATTGTATTTTTTTTAGGTATCCCTCTTGCTCAATAAGTAATACTTTTAATATACGTAAAAAAGTAGATAGTTGTCGCTGAAAATATCAAGTAATTCGCGACGAAATATTTTCTGGATATAGCTATTTTGCTATTTTATTTCGCTGGGTTTTTAATATTTTTTGGAAAATATTTTTATGTAATCATTTATTTTGATCTTTGAACTGTATTTCATATTTTTTTCATGCTAGCATTCCATGAAAAATAAGGCTAACTGCGCGACGAAAAATAGACGTTTTACGGTAATCCTCTTAAGCACAGCGCCTTAAAGTAAAGCAAACTTAACTTTAAAAATAAAGCTGACATTTAATTTTCTAAAGATATTTGATAAAAGAAGACAAAAGAAAATGCGAAATGACGGTTTATCTGACTCCTACGTCTGCGGTTCTAAAGGTGCTTTCCTTGCCTTATATCTTGGAATACGATGAGGTCCATTTTATCTATCTACGAATATAATTTGATGCTGTCATAATCTAATTAATATTTGCAGAAGTTGTTTTTGTTTGCAGTGAGATTTAATATATACTTAATTATATTAGAAACATATCATATGATCTCGCATTTTATCTAGCTCCTTAATGTTTCATAGTTTTAAGGCTTTTTAGGGTTCCATAGTAAACAAGGAACCCTTATAGTTTCGCCATGTCTGTCTGTCTGTCTGTCCGTCCGCGGTTTTACTCAGAGACTATAAGTACTAGAAAGCTGTTATTTGGTATGAGTATGTATATTAATCATGCAAAAAGTGGTAGAAAAAAATCTTGAAAAAAATTTTTTTTTATCATCGCTCCCATACAAGTAAAGTGGAGGAGTAATTTTTTATTCGCTACTTACCCACCGTGTGGGGTATCCTTAAATAGGTCTTTAAAAATTATTGTAAAGTTGAGAAAACGATTTTTCGATTTAGGGATCCGTTTCCGAAATATTTGGTTTGCAAATTTTTGTTAGAGGTACGTGTCCCCCCCCTCTATCTACTAAACGGTTATATATGGATACGTAAAAAAAATTACAGCAGTAGTATATATACTGAAGTTGAAAGGAAAACTATCAGAGCTGAGTACTAAGTACAAACTAAAAAGTTATAGGCAACCAACTTATAAAATGTATTCGAAAATGTAAAATTCCATACAATTTTCATTGTGAGATGTTTTTGGTCGTTAAACTGTGAGGTGCGAGTGTGAACAGTGTGAACTCAAAGTTGTCATTCGCACCTACGGAACCCTACACTGTGCGTGGCCCGACACGCACTTGGCCGGTTTTTTTTACCTTTTGATATAAAATTATGCCTAAACTGCATGTCTGCAATGGTATCCTGGAATCTTGCTTCGGTCTTCATTCTTCTATTACTTTATATGTCATCTTCTAACAGGAGTATGATATGACTATTTGGCCATCCCACGTAGTACGTCTTTAATTTAAGTAACATTCAGTGCCTTTTTCGATCATAAGGCCGAGAGCAGATTCTCTAGTATATATTTTTTAACTACTTTTAAACTTTCGCGTTGCATGATTATTAAATGCAATGTCGGGAATTAACGCGAAAACATACCGTTTTTTCAGACGTTTCGGCCGGGTTACACCGACCGTGGTCACTGGATGACTGTTGCAGCGGTGTTAGTGCCCCGTCAGCGCGATGACATCTTCATCCACCGGCATATTCCTAGTTTATGCCGTTTAAAACTAGGAATATGCCGGTGGATGAAGATGTCATCGCGCCGACGGGGCACTAACACCGCTGCAACAGTCATCCAGTGACCACGGTCGGTGTAACCCGGCCGAAACGTCTGAAAAAACGGTATGTTTTCGCGTTAATTCCCGACATTGCATTTTATATATTTTTTTCCAGATAACCACTGTAACGGCGTACATGGATCTCTCTCTCGTATACGGAAACAGTCCTTCCCAAGCTGCACCAATCCGCGCGGGTGTTGGAGGTCGTCTACTTACGATTCTCCGTAATGGCCGAGAATGGCCGCCACAGGACCCCAACATCACCCTCACTTGTGAATCAGCGTTGTCTCCAAACGAACCCTGTTATTTGACAGGTAAGTTTCAAATCAAATACGAGTTGCTTAAACTAAGATTCGTCGTTAAATAAATATGGAAGTGTAAAAATTAACTTTGACTATTTTTATTGTCCATTATTTGATTCGGAAACTATTCAAGTTATGAATCATTAGTCAAACTGAATACCTACAGGGCGGTAAAATAGATACTTAATAAAAATACCTACTCCCTAGTAACAGAGACCATGAGCAATTAAAAGTAATTATTCTGAACACGATTAAATTTTACCAGAGTACCAAGATATTATGCTGGTAACAGATGTTCTTTACTGTTTGGAGCTAGACTAAATCTAAATATGATCCATTTGTATCATTTTAGTACAAGTATGAATAAAACATGAGGTTCTTATTGAATATTCGATAATATTTTATTTGGGTAATAATAAATTCATTTTGTATTTTTCAAGTAGACTGAACTACGTCTCTCTTGAAATATAATGTGAGTGAGTAACACTACTAAAGTATTATTTTTGTTATATAAATAAAAATTTGCAAAAACGGTAAGCTGGATATAATAGTCGAGGTGTATATAAACACAAGGCGAAACAGAGTGCTCATAATAAACCAAGGACTATAATAGACAGCTTATTAAGTACGGCCCGCATCATACGACGTTTTTTAATACATTTGCGAATACCTTATGTGAAAACTATTGTTCAGCAGACGAATTTATTAAAGTTAAGAATTGAAGCCGTAAAAATATTACCTTACTTATAGATACTTACTTATTTGTTTTAGGTGACATCCGAGTCAACCAAAACCCACAGCTCACCATCCTGCAGATCGTGCTGCTCCGCGAACACAACCGCATCGCTGACGTCTTAGCCACCCTCAACCCCCACTGGAACGACGAGACTCTCTTTCAAGAAGCCAGAAGAATCCACATCGCTGAAATTCAACACATAAATTATTACGAATACTTGCCCATATTCCTCGGTAAGTAAAATTGTGAACCGGCTATAAATATTCCTGTCTGCAAACTGAGACAAGCAATCCACTTGCGCATACATCGCTGGAATTCCGGCCCCTTGTGAGAACGCATATTTTGTTTACTTATAATACATGGATATTAAGTTTGGCATTTAATTGTGGTGGCGTCGCAGCCGGTCGTTGAACTTCAAAGTAATTTCATATTAATTCAACAGTGTCATCGGTCGTGGCGATGTCTTAGGACACTTGTAGCTACCGTTAAATTTTAAGTTCGGCAACAGCAGCATGTGTCGCGCATTTTATGTGTAATTAGCAAGTTTCCCGTGACTTTGTCTGCGTAAATTATAGCCTATGTCACCCGCAGATAAATTAGCTTTCTATAGATGAAAGAATTTGGAAAATTGATTCTGTAGTTTCGGAGCTTATTCAATGCAAACAAACAACCGAACCTTTCCTCTTTTAAGTATTAGCAATAAATCAAGTGCCGCGCATTTCACATATAATAACATGTAAAATGTGCGGCACTTACCGCTGCCGCCGAACTACAAAGTAAACTTTAAACAGATGAGCAACGTTCATGAGAACGTTGCTTGCTGAACTGTTTGATTCGCGAAAGTTTAGCTAATGAGACAGAGAAGCTGTAAGTATATCATCATCGACGTTTTTTTTATTGTTTATCAGCGAAGCTTCGTTTTAGGATTTTACGTGCAGTGCCTACCCCAATCAAGTTTTAGCGATCATCAACTTCGTCGCGAAAGCTAAAAACTTACATTTTACATCAAATTTTATCTTCCTGTGCCACCTGAAAGTGATGGCCAAATTAAACAGAACATCATCATTGTATTTTTTGTTTTTCAAGCACTTTATGAATTTGGATTAAAATTACACTATAAAATATTACCTATAAAAAATCATCATCTTCATCATTTTAGCCGCAAGAAGTCCACTGCACATAGGCCGTATAAAAAAATATTGGAATTCATTTAATTATGTGAGTAATCGCCTAACAAGCACTCAGTCCAATTCAGGAACTCCTCCTTTTTTGAAGGCGTTTAAAAGTAGATTACCTAATGCCTGTCTACCTGAATTGGAAAAGGTAAATTCGAGGCTTTCTGTCAGGGTCAATTTATTATCCAGGATTTACTGCATTGGGAAATTTTTCTTCACTCTAATACTGTGTTGTAGGAATTATAAGGACTTTTGCCTTAACGTTGAATAATTTAAGTACCTAGTTTTATATCAGTCATACGTAACATTTATCTAATAAAATAGGTTACGAAAATATGGTGAAGAACAAGCTGATCTACCCTGGTGTGAAAGGCTACGTGAATGACTACAACCCTAACGTGGACCCGTCAGTACTGGATGAGCACGCTACAGCTGCCTTCAGACATTTCCATACTCTGATCAGAGGATTCCTGAAGTAAGTATACAACTGCAACTCTCTTCCATGCTGTTCTGTCGAGTTCCGTGGCGCAGCGGTCAACACGCTAGCTTGCGACACGGGGGTCCCGGGTTCGATCCCCGGTCAGGTCAAGATGGAAAAAGATCTTTTTCATATTGACCTGGGTCTTGGATGTTTATCTATATAAGTATATATATTATAAAATATAGTATCGTTGAGTTAGTATCCTGCGACACAAGTTCACAACTTACTGTGGGGCTAGCTCAATTTGTGTGATATGTCCCTATATATTTATTTATTTATTTATGCTGGTTTGGGAGAAAAAGAGAAACATAGACTATACCAGCTGCTTTTCTTCCCGCGTTGACCGTAAAAGCCGATCAAAAGGTTGTAAGGAATCACGTTATAAGCGATGCAGCTAGCAACCCATCACTATTTTAATTCTGCTTTCCACGTTAACTGACCTACCATTAATTGTGTAGTGTACAATTTATTCAAACCTTGGAGGGGCTGTGTGTTTTCAGTTGAGTGTGTTGTTTAATACAATATGATTGACATTAAAATTTGTAACGTTTAAAAAAGTGTTATATAAATATAATATATGACTTTTACGAATTCGAGGAAAACATTAACCTCTTTCTGTAGTCGGATAGTAAATCTTTAGATTCTTCCGCAAATCGTAATCGTATCACTCTAAAACTTTTGACATAGCAACATTCTTCACATGCAAAATGTCAAACTGTGGGATTTAAAACGGACTTTATTTAATATGTACTTGTTGTGAAATCTTTAGGTATATTACACGTAAACTAGGATATACCTTTAGAAAAAAAGAAAGTCGAGGACAATACATTTATTGTATAAACTTTTTTATTCAGTATAAGACCCATTACAAGCTAGATTATTTTAATTCCCAGGTTAGGCCATTACTCTAAATTACAAAAATACAACAACCAACAACTTTGCCGTTATGTTTTTGTACTGTAGACTATTTTCAGGCGTGGGTCGGGTATTAACATACTTAATTAAGACGAAATATATTCCTACGAATACGAATAGTACCTACATAAACTGAGATCAAACTAGGAAAGCTATTTTAATTCTTTGTTTATTTGCTGCCGACCACAGTGCACGGAATGATAAAAGTCACATTTCCTGCTCTGTGGCTGCCTTATCTGTAACAATTTATTATTTCTCTTAGACTGATTGCGGAAAATCGCGCTCACATCGGCACCGTTCGTCTGAGCGACTGGTTCAACCGACCACTGTTGCTTGAGCTCCACAACTCCTTCGAGAACTTGGCGAGAGGGCTCACGTTTCAGCAGCAAGACTTCAGCGACCAATTCTGGGACAGTGAGATAACCCAGTTCCTCTTCAAGTAAGTACATTGGTGTATTTACATATTTATTATTGTCCTTGATGCCTAGTGGCATAAGCGCACAGAACTTTGGCATACGAACAAATATAAAGAGACCATTGGTCTAGAGAGACAACTTTTAATAAGCATTTGCTGTATCGATGTTGCTTTGCATATAAATCTTATAGGTTTTTTCCGCGACTTGGTCTGCGCAATTTGTCTATGTTCTATTTTAATGTATTGTACAATATATAGATCTAAATATCAACATATAGCTTACATTGTAAAATTTCATCAAAATGCATCTATAAGTTTTTATATCTTAAGGTACACTTTACTTAAAATTTTACATGTTTAATATGAAATGGGATAAAATTTTAACTACACAGAAACAAAATTAGCTGAGTTCTACTCAAAGTATCTTTGAACTCTAAAACAAAGAATCAATTTGCCAACCCCTCGCTAAAAGGTTGACGACTGCTTTTAAAGTATCAGCGTTTTCCAAACTTTTTAATGCAGCACATAATGCAAACACCTTGTAAATATATCTAGTACCTAACAAAGTAAAGCTGTTTCTTTTAATCTTTGATCATAAAAGTGATCGGTAAATATTCAATCTAATATCTTTTTACACTATTTGGTATAGGAATATACTATTGAATAACTATGAGTTGGGAGACTAAGTGAAAAAATACGAGTAGGTAATATAAAATAGCTATAACAGATTGATTTGTCCCTTGAAAAGCTAACTGTATTACTTGTGTGTTCCCTGAATTAGTAATTAATTAATTAAGTAATTAATTCTTACATCCTATGGACACTATAATAGACACGATAGAAGTTTTATTGTTAATTCAGTCCGAATTAAACTTTATGGCGGTTCGGAACATCGCGCGAGTCGATGCGCAGTACACAATATTAGGTACAGCGGAGCGCGCGCGGGGAGGCGGGCGCGTACGCCTACTGCGCATCTTGTAACTAATATCTAAGCCGCCATAAAGCATGATTATTTATAATTATTTATATATCATTTATTTAGAATTTAGAATTTTAATATATATTTAGAATTTATAGTTTATAGTTTCTTACTTAGGCCGTACACTCCATTATTTCCGGCCAAAAATAGTAATAGTGTGATTTTCTTTCGACATAATGACACCGACGAAACCCTAGTCTCAAGTATTTTTCGAAGTATACAATTTACAAGAGACATGGAGATAGATATGATTCGTAAGGAAGGTTTATAAGTATAATACTTTTCCGCTTGCTGCCGGGGAGGGCTGCTATTAGAAAATAACATAAAATCTTTCCCTTCCCCTGTTTGGGGACCACTGCTACAGTTATTGTGCACGAACCTCCATAACACAGTAATGGCAAATTAAATCGGCCGCGATTACGCCCTGTCAAAATCAAACCTACTTATTAATGCCTTGGGCGGTTTGCATTCAAATTTATGCGTGTGATATCTAAAGTTTCTCATATCTTAGACATTGTTCACACTGTCTTTTGATGTGTTTGTGAATTTGTTAGCACTACATAACGTGACACGGTTTATTTTGATTCCTGAAGTGAAGTTGCTAAAATTAATTGCTCGTATTAAACAGTATATGACTTAAAATAAATAATGTTATACCTACCACGCTGTCAAATTTAAATCATTTATAATTTTCAAATAAGTATAGCGAGTGAATATCACTAATTAAGAAGCTACAAGTTTTAAGACCTAATTATAAACTGTTGCATAGTACGAGTATAATTTTATTTATATGATTATATATATTTCTATGACTTTCAAATAAAATGCAAAAATAGTCAAACATAAATTTTATTAGCATATTTCGATATGTCGGGTTGGTGGTATAAAATCAGCGTAGCATTCAATTTTGAGTATTCCACCCGCAGTATTGATGGCTTGAATTTACCTATTAGGCTTTGGAAATACGCTAGTAAAACGTTCTCTGAAAGCGATGTAGTTCAGTGCTCTAATCTCCACGCCATAAATTTTTCATAGGTTTTTTCGTATATGTACCGAGATTTAGTAGGCAAAAAAAATTCTGTCCATGCTTGGGCTGCTGAAGATATTTCTACCGGTATAGAAACAATACTATTTTTAAATAACTTTGGAACACATCATTTTAACAGTTATTTATTTAAAATACTTGGCATTAGAGTTGGAAAAGTTTATTTTCCAACTCTAATGCCAAGTATTTGAGTTTAACAACTATCGCGCGGGAAATGTTTAAATGACGAAATTTATGTCAATCAACTTTTTGATTGATTTGATTTTTGTTTGATTACCATTGATTACTTTTTTAAATGTTGCTTGACTCTCAAAGTTTTCGTAAGTTGGCAACAATGCTACAAAAAACTTGTTTTAAAAATCTTGATTAGGAGTATGTGGCTCCTAGGCGTATCATTATAGTGACGTAATAGTACACCTGTGCCGTACTTTTATGTAGAATCTTCTTATGTCTGTGTTCAGATAAAAGTACAATAGTAGGAAAAATAACAAGTAGGTAGTTGTGTAAGCAAACCAGGCAAATTGGCAAAGTTTATGGCTTACTATCTAAAATTTACACGTTGGCCATCTGTACACGGCTTTAAGGCAACATTGTGTAAAATTGCCTAAGTGTTGACGCGTGTAAATTACATTATTGTTTATGCCGCTCCTGCCTAAGTTTTATTTTCTTATTCACGTTGCTTTTCGATGTCGGCCTACAAGATAGATGCCCGTGTTTTGGTGGAGTTTTATTTTTGCCTTATCTGTCGTGAGCACGAAAGCGTACTTTATGTCTGACTTATTAAACCTTGTAAATGTAGTATAGCAGGTCTACTCACAGAGTGAATAAATTTTCATGAAACAAGAATACCCAAATAGATGAAAAAATAATTTATATTCTCATCTCACAACCATAGAATACGCAAGAGTATATTTTAAACGAAAATGTTTACGATACTAAATAGCATTTGCCTGCGACTGTAACCACATTAATGTATAGGTATATTTCGATGGGATCAGTACAATTGGGCTATAGTTCTTTTACAAAGTAAAGATCAGAGTTCCACAATTTCAAAAAAAAAATAATCTTAACCACTCTGCAGGATCAAGCTTATAGAAAACTAGTGTACACTGGGTCTATATCGTTTAATAAAATAATACCTATATAAGGTCATGTCACACAAATTGAGCTAGCCCTACAGTGAGTTGTTAACTTGTGTCATAGGATACCAACTCAACGATACTACCCTAATCCTAACTAATATTATCAATTTGGAAAGTGAGTTTGTTTGTTACGCTTTCACGGTCTATCTATTGAACCGTTCATCATGAAATGTTGCATACATATAGGTTAGGATACTGAAAAGGACAAAGGCTATATATCACGCGGGTGGAGCCGTGGGTAATAGTTAGTATTTTATAATAAATACTTATATGAATAAACATCCAAGGCCCGGGCCCATCTGAAAAAGATTGTTTTCCATCATGGCCTGACCGGAGGTCAAACCTGGGACCTCTCATGTCGCAGTACGGCGAGTATGCCACACAACACCACGGAGCTCATCATGTTTGTAAGTCTATGTTACCGTAAAAACCTGGCTGACAATAATTATTGTATAATTTTCTAAATAAAAGCTGTTGCTTATTTCCTAAATAATTAAAAACATATTAACTTTCAGAATTCCATTAGTACTTAGAACCAGTTTCAGCTTATTTCCTTATCCTACAGAGATTCGAGATTTTAATTAATTTGCTAACTTTATCTTGTTAACAACGTTCATGTCTTTGAAAGCGCTAATTTCGTTTAAACCTAAATAAGTTGACTTATTAATTAGCTGATGCCCGCGACTTCGTTCGCGTGAACTTTATGATTTCGGCGTAATAATATACCTTAATACGAACTAATCTCGATACGTAAGAAAATACTTGTAGCAGTGTATAATTAATAAAAATCACAAAAAAACTTTATATAAGTAATTATGTTGCAACAATCCTTTGGGTTAGTTTTTTGGTATCAATATACCGCGTTCACATAACCAAGAATAATTATTTTTTAATAAGAGGTTAATCTCGTCTGTCCTAGTGCCCCGACTTATAATAATAATAATAATAATAATTTTCTTTATTCAGACAACTAAAAGTCCACAAGGTACATCAATTCATCAAGCTGTTAAAAATTGAATAAATAATAAATTAAAATCAATTTAAGATAATTTACATTTACATTCACATTAAATAATTCAAAATAATAAAATAATATAAAATTAAATTGAAACATTCCATTAAATTCAAACAATATGTCAAAAATACATTAAAATGGCTATAGCTGGAAGATCACATGTTCTAAATCTTCAATTTTTATACCTCATCAAAAAATACTAATCAGGCTGACCATTTTTTGCTACAGCGTCAATTTTATATTTCCCAAAGTTTACCTGGACCACTGTGGTTCTCCGTCAGGTGTTCTAAATCTTCAATTTAAATATCTTAACCAAAAATTCTCATCAGGTTGAGTATCTTTTGCTAAAGCGTCATTTTTATATTTCTTATAGTTCACCTGGACCAAGTTGCCGTTGGTCCCGGCTGTCATCGTTAATGGCAGTCGTTAAGCTATGTCAGATGCCTTAAGGCAGCTTGAAAAATCTGACACCAGTGTTGGCCACTTACGCATACGAAAAACAAACAAACCTGGACCATTATGATTCTGCATGAGTTGTTCCAAATCTTAGATTTTTTTATACCTCAACAAAAATGCTAATCAGGCTTAACAACTTTTGCTAATGCTCCACTTTTATATTTCTTATAGTTCAGCTGGACCATTATGGTGCTGCATCAAGTGTTCCATTTTCCAAAATAATTTCTACCCTATATGTTGCCCAGGCGTAATAGCTTAATAGCAAAAAAAGTTTCATTCGAATCCGTCCTATACTTCCGGAGATAATCGTGATCATACATACAGACAGACAGACAAGAAATTTAAAAAATTTTTTTTTGCTTTCTATTATTATTTTTGAGTCTCCCTCTATCCATTTTAGTCAAAAATACTATATGTACACTAATGTACAGACAAAATATTTTTACTGTTTTATTAAAATCAATCAATCATTTATTGCTTCCTTAATGTATAATACAGATCTTAGCATATTGAATAAAAGTAACAATTAAGGACCCTGACGGGCGCTCCAATGGGAGATTATATGTATTGATTGGTGTATGCCAGTTGTTTCTATTTAAATTTTAGGAGGTGGATTTTTATTATAATACTAGCTGTTACCCGCGGCTTCGCTCGCGTAAAAATAGCCTATGTCCTTCTCGGTACCCTAACCCATGTGTGTGTATGCAAAATTTCATGATGATCGGTTCAGTAGATACGGCGTGAAAGCGTAACAAACAAACAAAAAACTCACTTTTGCATTTATAATATTAGTTGGGATGTAAAATTTGAGTGTATTGCCTCAATTAGAGGTTGATGACCGTTGGTTGTTTTCCTCGAAGTGATTATCAGAGTAAATTTATCGCCACAAGTAGACATTTAATTTATTGCTTATAAATGCTCGTGAAAATAGAACGGCCTTCGGCTTTAGAGCTGGAATTAGTTTTTCTGCTTCCATAAGGAATCGGAAGGGTGCAAACAGTAAAATGGGTCAGCGTATAACTTACGTCGTTTTATGTAATAAAATTTCATCATCATCATCATCATCAGCCTATACTCGTCCACTGCTGGACATAGGCCTCCCCAATTGCACGCCATAAAATTAAAAAAAAATAATAAAATTTACCTACATTTTAATCTTTGATTTTTATTAATCTAACAAGTAGTCAAATCTTCATGAACTGTTTTAATAAATTAAAGCTTTATTATTTTATAAAACCTGTTACCCGCGGTTTGGCCCGCGCAATAAATAGCCTATGTCCTTCTCGGTACCCTAACCTGCAAAATTTAATGATGATCGGTTCAGTAGATACGGCGTGAAAGCGTAGATAACAAACAAATTCACTTTCGCATTTATAATATTAGTTGGTATTGGGACGGGATATAATATATATAGTTAGGAGTTAGGATTAGGATTCATCACCATCAGGTCTTTTTTAGTCTCAACTGCAGGAGTACGACCCTCTCTGTACTACCTGAGCCATATATTAGCCAGAGTAGTCAGAGGATTTGGCCTACAATAAAACATGAAAATGAAAAAAAAAATCGGTTTTCTTTTTCAATCTGAATATATTTTTTACTGGCTAATTAAATAAATATTCGGGTTTGTAAGTCTTACACGAATCTTCTTACGCTCGCGCGCACCCTTGATTTGATTTGTGGAGACAACGCGTAGCGGGCCCTTAATTGCTACAATGAAGATTGTTCGTAACTAGGAAGTAACAGCCATTATTAAGAAGTAATTACTCGCTCTAGTATGAAATAAAATAGTCCAACCTTTCATTAAAATAATTATGCTCAATTAAATATTGTTACCGTTAATTAAAAAGTTTTTACCTTCTAAAGTGAATGCTTTAATTCGAATTTACAGTTTTTTTTAAAATAAATCTTAATTAGGTATAAATAGAAATTTTTATCCAAAATAACTTAGGAACATTATTTTATACTAATAATTTGGTAAAGAATCCTAATCCTAATCCTATCCTTATCCTATCCTAACTTCCTAATATTATAAATGCGAAAGTGAGTTTGTTTGTTACGCTTTCACGCCGTATCTACTGAACCGATCATTATGAAATTTGGCATACACATAAGTTAAGGTACTGAGAAGGACATAGGCTTATATCACGCGGGCGAAGCCGCGGGTAATAGCTAGTTTATTATAATTATTTTGCCTGTGTGACAAAATCAGTGATATTGTGAGCTGTTGCCATTACCAAAATATTTTATGAACTAGTTAATAAAAACAAATTCTAGTAGAAAAAGGCCGCTCAACTTTTTGCTCTAACTTCTTATTATTCTGCCTAGGCATTCTTCGAAGCTATTAGGATGTCGAAAGATTTTCTGTTACGGCGCTAATAACTTCTGGCATCAGTGACCGGGGTTTAAATCGTCATTAGCAATTAACATAACCTTATATGTATTTGAACCCTTTGATACTAATTTGATTCTCTAAAAAAGTGGCCAAGTGTGAGTCGGTCTTGCTCATTTAGGGTTCCATAATAGCAAGCATAGAACCAAAATATATGCCATTTTTCGTTAGCAAATATTATCTACTTTGTTTTTCATTCATTTTTGTAAGGTCATATTGAAAATTTGCTCTATCTCAAAAACAACTGATTATACTCGTATGGAAGGGTTTACCTATTGAGATTTTCTGTTACTGCGCTAATGGCTTCTAGCATCAGTGACTGGGGTTTAAATCTGCATTAGCAATTAACATTTAGGTACATGTATTTGAAACTATTGATCCTAATTTGATTCTCAGAAAAGTATTTAAAAAAAAAGGGAAAAATTATTTTTAAAAAGAGACAAATTGCGACTTGGTATCGGCCATGCAGGGTTACGTAGTAGCAAGCATAGATTAGCCAAAATACTATTAATAACCATTTTTCGCCTGCAAAAAATACTTTGTTTTTCTCAGTTTTTGTTAAGTTATATTTGCGGTTTATAAATATGTGCTCTACCTCAAAAAACTACTGACCATATCTAGTTGAAACTAATTTTCATTATAAGAGATTGAGATCTAAACATAAACATATATATATTGTTATTTCCCCGTATTCTTTTATTTTTTATTATTGTATAAATATCATCAAATGGTTGGCAAAATCTAAATCTCGAATCAATCGAAATAATCTATTCCTACCAAGTATAAATAGTTTAGTACTAATAGTTTATAGCTGAGTGCCCTCAACCTATAAGGCGGACATCACCAAAGGGCTCCCAAGAGGGATGGACCTCGGCTTTGGGCGTTGTCTGTATGCGCGAGGCTTGGAGAGACAGCAAACTGTCATACCTGATGGGGCAAGATTTTCATGCATAGCCTGAGGAGCCGATTTGAGTGGATAGGCCGACAGACAGATATGACGAATCTTTAAAGATTCGTTTTTTTGCTGCTCTACACTTTATTTTATTTATATAGAGGTGTTCGTTTTTTTTATTAAACATGTTTATACAGATATTTTTTTGTAGGCGCAACAATACTTTTGGTGGTGATCTCCGCGCCACAGACATCCAACGTGGCCGCGACCACGGCCTCAACACGTACGTGGCGACGCGCGGCGCATGCGGCCTCCCTGTGCCGAACACCTTCCATGACATGCTGGATTACATTTCACCAGAGGTAACACTATTATATTTATTTATTTTTTATGTCATAGGACGGCAAACGAGCAAGCACACCTGAGATTCAGATTCAAAGAGATTCAAACGTTTATTTAATATAGGTTTCATCGAACATTTATTAGTTGTCAAACTTGTGTTTATAATGTTCACAACAAAAAAAAAAATTGTTGACGACATTAATTTACTTATAGCATCGGAAGTGGCCTACCACTTCCGATGATAAGTGATCACTGCTGCCAATGGACAACTGCAACACCAGGGGGTGTGATAAGAGCGTTGCCAGCCTATAATATTTTCCTCTCTCACTCACCGAACGAAGCATAGTAGCGGTAAAGCTACTACTCGAACGTCGGTTTTCTGTGAAAGTGTGGTACTTCCCTGGACGAGTCGGCCCATTCATTGTTCTAGCAAAAGTGTATTTCATCGGTAGCGTGGCTCTACCACAACTAAACTCATACTAGCAATTTTCCCAGAATTTCGTCCGCGTAAATTATAGCCTTTATCACCCGCAGGCAAATGAGCTTTCTACATGTAAAAGAATTTTAAAAATCGGCTGTAAGGAAATGTAGCTTGGGAACTGAACTCTTTTTCGGTTCATATACTACCTACTTCCACACCAAGTTTCATATAAGTCGGTTCAGGGGTTGTAGATCTGACAGAAAGACAAAGGTAGAGAAAAAGATACTTTCGCATAGGTATATAAAATTAGTACACAGCGTGTAAATTGACCCTCGACATTCCTTTGAAGTTCAGAGGTCAGAATCACCTGACCGTCAATATAAGCAATTATTTCTATGGGACCAATGCTCAATATTCGTTTTTTTTGAGTTTCCAGCATTGATCCCTTTGGAAAAGTTATCATATTGTCGGGCTGAGTCACCCCCTTTGAGGAATAGGTATCGACATATAGAATGTCACTCAGGTGGGTGGGATTAAGGATTTAAATGATACTCGATATGTTCCATTGAAGCTTTTAAAAGTTGTGGTGGAATAAGGAAACTCAAATACCTACTAAATTCACATATATGAACTTAAAAAATAATACACTTTTTGGGTAGTCGAGTAAAAATAATCTTAGAAAATTTTTGCAAAATGAAATACTCTACCTTATAAATTCTGAAGTAAAATAATATAATAAATCACAAGAGATTTCATCAACGAAAACCGTTAAATGTACAAGCAAAATAACAAGCACGTTTTGTAGGTAAAACCAATTTACGAAAATGCTTAAATTACGAAGTGGCAAAAATTGGTCTCTTGACGTCAGAAACATCTTTTATTTGCAAGCCTTTTGAAAATCGTGATGAAAATATTAAAATTAATGAACGGATATTTTTCCGTCTGAAACAATGAGGTTGTCAAATGACGCGAATAAGCCTTTGTTGAGAAATTAGAATTTAAGGCATTGCGATCCACTTGCGATAAAAGATCTTTTGTTTAAGGCGCTCCTATAGTAACACTAGCGCCACCCAGCAATTAATTCTTTTAATCCTAAAATATATCGAATTTTGAAAATATAACAAGTACATTACTAGTAAATTACTTGTAGTATTTTTGTATTCATTTTCACTAATATTCGTTTTATAAAATAAGAGAAAAAAAGGTTAACGCCAAAAGTGGCCACTTTTGGTTTTTCTCTTTAAATATGGCACTAGTGAATTACTTGTAATAAACAAAAAATACTCTAGTTTTGTACTTGTTAGATTTTATACCATTTATGATTTGAGGTATTTAATTGCTGGGTGGCACTAGTGTTACTATCAGAGCGCCTTAAAGGTTATGTTCAGGTTGGCAGACAAAAAGTTTGAGAGAACTAACAGAACTAACTAACAAATTAGTTCTATTATATAATTTTATCATCATCATCATCAGGTCTTTGTTAGTCTCCATAGCAGGAGCACGACCTTCTTTGTACTCCCAAAGCAGACAGAGGATTTGGCCTACACTCTCCACGCTGGCCAGACGGGTAGGAGGACGTTTATAAGCTTTGTTTAGCTTGTGTTTCCTAAGTCGCTTTCATCCACGGGAAGACTAGGAGTGGTCCTATTCTACTCTGCCCGGAACCTCACGGTATTTTCATTATTTTAATTGGTACTCAAATACCCACGTGCAAGTTTTAAAGTTAACGATACAAATCTTGTTCAGTTATCGCCTCACGTTCCAACAAAGTTTGTTTCCTGAGGCGAATTTCGTTCGATACTCTAAATCTTCTTCAGGAAATGGTGAACGTAATCAGGAACTTAAGTCGTAGACTAAAGATTGTACTAGAAGAATAGCTAATTCTGGTATTTCATATTATACTACATATTATAAAACAAAGTCCTCCGCCGCGTCTGTCTGTCTGTTCGGGATAAACTAAAAAACGGCTGCACAGATTTTCATGCGGTTTTCACCAATAGATGGAGTGATTTATGAAGACTTGATACATGACTGGGCGAAGCCGGGGAGGGCTGCTACTTGCCTTATGTTACCTACTTAAATCTGAAAAGTTCAACAATGTTTATTTAAAAAAAAAATTACCTGATTAAGATTATTTATTAAGTCAGGCTTTCTATCTTTCAAGAATAGGAGTTGATATTATTAGTATAAATAATATACAGTAACAATAATATATAAATAAAATAAATACCTCTCCAACCCGTCTGGCCAGCGTGGAAAGTGTAGGCCAGATCCTTTGATTACTCAGGCTAGTATGTGGCTCTGGTACTATAGAAAGGGGCGTGCTCCTGCAGTGGAGACAAGAAAGACCTGATGATGATGATAAAAATAAATAAATATATACGGACAAATCACACAGATGTGTGTCGTTGATGACAACGTGTAACAAAAAACTTTTGTTTTTCTTAAGCACATATCGTATAAACTGACGCATCGCGAAACTCTTTAATTTGCGATTCAGTGACGCATTTTCCTCTTAATTCACTTCGCTGCCAATGGCTCACACCCACATATACAATGCTTATGTTCATTGCGGATGTAACGTCTGAATGGGGTACTCAGGTTAAATTGTTTTGCCAAATAATTAAATGTACGAATTTAATTAATCCGTTACGAGCACCGTGCGTTTTGCGTCACGAATTTTTAGAACGAACTTCTTATCTGCTTAATCCGTTTGTTGATTTTAATTTTGTGGATTGGAGTTAATTTTCTGGTTAACGTGTGTTAAAATTTTATTTGTACAATATCAAGACGAATTTCATTCATAGCATTTGGAGGCATCTGCGTAATGGCATTGGTACGTTGTATTCGTAGGGAGATCATTTAGGCCAAATCACCAGATCTAACTTTAATTTCCGATTTGTCGTGACATCGTGATGCCTAATGGGACGCTATCATTGACTTAGACAATCTACATTAATAGATAATGTTGAATTGTACCTACATGGCAACAACTGCCCTAAAGACGTTTTGGCATGCCACCGCTTGCGTCAGTGACATTCGGTAGCAATATTTTTCAGAATAAAATGTACCTTATGTCTTTCTCCGTACTCATAGATATCAGAATAAAACATATGTATCTGAAATTTTATGATAATCGGCAGTCATTACGGCATGATGTTGATAATGATCGTGGACAGGATAAACATCTTCCAGTGTTCCCTGTGTGAATTTAAAAGGTTGCTTGTAATATAATAAGGTATGGTGTACATAATTATTAAGTTATTGCCTTTCTATTGTATTGGTATCTTCTTCTTCTTCTTATACGGTGTATGGTATACACCTGTAAAATAGAATATGGTTATTAAATAAATAAAATAAAAATAAGAAACAAACTCAATGTCGTCTAGGTAGGCAATAAAAGTAAAATAATAGTAAAAGTGAATAAATGTAATGATAACACTGAACATTAAGATTCTCCGATATAAATATAATTTTTTTTTTCAGAATGTGGAAGTTCTACAATCCCTATATGAAAGTCCTGCGGATGTGGAGCTGGTGGTGGCTGGTTCTTTAGAGCGGAACGTGCCGGGATCTCAAGCTGGACCCACCTTCCTCTGCATCCTCACTGAGCAGTTCTACAGAACGAGAGTCGGAGACCGGTACTTTTACGAGAATGGAGTCGATCCCGTTACTGCATTTACACCCGGTACGTATACATGCAACCTTCTTTTTGTTTGTTCCACGGTTAACGCACAATCGATCCACCTGATGGAGTGATCACCATCGCCCATGGACATTTGCAGAGTGTACCAGCTACCTTTCTTTCCACGCAAATTGTAAAAAGCGATCGAGGGAATAGGCAAATATCTGAGGAATCATGTCAACAGGTAATGCGTCTAGCAACTCATCACTATTTTTAGTTCTCACCTACGAGCCCATCAACATGCTAAATGTGATCTTAAGATTTTATAGACTTGGGCTCTGTCTAACTCGCAAGTAAAGAAGACGTGCTAGTAGTAGTAGACTTATATATACTGTATATGCGGTTTACATATACATCAAATGTAAGGCAAAAAGAGTTAATACGAGGTGCATGGATCAAGTTTCACCACCTAAGTTATTGGGTGTTGTTGTCTAATAAATAACAGATAGGCTAACAATAAATCAGCGTAACCTTTTGTGTCACTGATGTATATCGATAGGTTTTCGTAAACTTTGACGTTTCTTCTCCCTATTTTTGCAACTTACTTATCCATATGCATAACCCCTATTTAGGTTTACAATAATAGCTCCTACTTGTTTGTCATAAGTTTAATTGCCTAAAAGCATAATAAACTCATTAAGGTTCCGTAGTAAACAAGTTACCCTTACAGTTTTGCCAGCGTCTGGCTGTCAGTCTGTATGCGGTTTACCTCAAAGACTATAAGTACTAGAAAGCTGTTACTTGGCTATAACTTTGACTTGTATTGAACTGTATAAAATTTTATCGTATTGACAAAGTAGTGACGTATAATTTTAGAAACAATTTTTTTAGGGTCTCATACTCGCAAAGAGGGTGTGAGGGTAATGTTTTTCATATCAATCCTTCGTTATGGGATGATGATAGATAAGCATTTTAAAGAAATTGTCGGTTTCCTAACACAATTTTTGGTTCAGGGATCCGATTGTGATATATAAAGCCTCCAAGTGGCAATTTTCGTTAGAGTCATGTGTCTCCTCTACAAGCTGAAATGGTTGTTAATGGATACGTAAAAAAATCATGACAATGGCTATAAATTATCACAGCTAAGTAAGGTTCACAAGTATAAGAGTTATTTTAATTATGTCGATCCACTTATAAAATGACGTGCTACTACAGAAACCTACAGAGCGCGTAGCGTAACACGCACTTGGCCGGTTTTCTATTTTTATTTTGTTTGTTGTTTGTGATTGTTATAAAATAAATATAGTTACAAAGATATTAACCCAGTTGATGCTAGTGTATGTGACAACATGAGACCAATATATATTCAGCCCTATACAAACGCGCTCCAACAAATCTTGTTTTCTCTTGGACGGCAAAAGTAGCATTTATTATGATTCCTATCTCTTCTTACACGTGACATTTGTTTGTAAACTTCGTGTGAATAAGGAAATGACGATAAAGCATGAAAAACAACCTTATTTTGATGCAATCAATCTTCTGAAAGCCGTAGGAAGACATACTTATTGCATGCATTTTATTAACTTTGTTTTACGAAACTGTGCCAAAAAAAGAGTTTGCTGGGGTAAAAGAACTTTTTATCATTCATCACATCATTTAACAAAACACTGTCAACATGTTTGTAATAATTGTAGAAAATAAGTAGCTATACAATGATTCATCTACTAAATAATAATATTACTCGCGAAGAAGCTAATTGCCATATCATATTCACCTTCTGTTTGCTATAGCAAACAAAACAAAAATTTTAAGAACTCGATTCATCTTTTATTTTATAAAATGCAAATTATATTGTATTAAATATAACTTGCATGTCCCTAGAAGAGCGGTATAACTTGGCGGAGAGTTTATTAAAGAAAATTATTTTACCATATTCTAACTCACCAAAGTTAGGTGTGCTTAGGTCTCTCATATTATGGCGAAAATCTACGAGCGTCCCTAATTATACCCTTGGAGAATATTATATTTCGAAGCAGGGCTTATGAGAAAAATAGCTTTAGGCTGAAACTGAAATTATCTTTCGAGTTTTTATTTTTATCTAGCAATTTTTTCTGATTTCGTCCGTGTGAAATATAGCCTATGTGACCCGCGGATAAATTAGTTTTCTACAGGTGAAAGAATTTTGAAAATCAGTCCAGTATTTTCGGAGCCTATTCAATGCAAAAACAAACATTTTTCTTCCTTATAATATTACTCGAGATAATAAAAATGAAGATCCTAGCAAAATCATAGTAACTCTCATAATTACTATAACGGCATAGTCATTATTACTTGGGCAATCCGCAATAGAAAAGCTATAAAAGCTTATAAGCTTTAATCTATACGTTTTAGTGTTCCGTATCCGCAGGGCGCAAACGAAACCTTATTACTGAGAATCCGATGTCCGTCTGTCTGTCACAGGGCTGTATCTATTGAAAGATAGAGACTTCATATTTTCTCAGAATATATACCTGGCTAAAACAAATAATAAAAACAAAATGGCTTTCAACTAACTTGCATTTAACAGTTCATTTTAAAAGTAAGAATCAGCTTTCAAGGTTATAAAATCAAAGTACATAAATAAATATAGCAATCGGAGTTAATATCTATTTTTGTCCAAGGGGTCTCGGGTTCAATCCCTGGCCAGGTCATGATGGATATTGATCTTTTTCAGTTTGGCCTGGGTCTTGGATGTTTATAAATTTAAGTACCATCTATTGTAAAATACCGTTGAGTTATTACCCCATGATATAAGTTCACAACAACCGAACAACTGCACGCAGCAGGACCTAATGGATGCCACCGACAACGCGATTGGGGTGGCTAATTTCTGGGCTGCGACAATTTAATGTTTTTGCCATCGAAACGCTAAGAATAAGTTCACAACTTACTGTGGGACTGGCTCACATTGTGTGATATATCCCTATATATTTACAAGCAGTTCGCCCCTGCTTCGCCAGTGGTACAAACATAGGCTAAGGCACTCAGGGATAAAGTACTTATTAAACGGTGAAAGTATTTTTGAAATCAGTCCATAAGATCCTGAGATTAGCGCGTTCAACCAAAGACACAAACTCTTCAACTTTGTAATATTAGTATAGACTATTATATATTTAACAAAGAGTTGAAGGAGATAACGAAATACCGCTGAATGGAAGAAGTGGAGTAGAAGGCCTTTGCCCAGCAGTGGGACACATGATGGCTTGAAATAATACTAATATTTATTTTTCAGGTCAATTAGAGGCCATCAGGCGAGGCGCGTCGATGGCCCGGCTTTTCTGCGACAATGTGGAAGACATTACAGTAATGCAGCCCAAAGCCTTCCAGCAGATAAATCAGGCGTAAGAAACTTTTTATTTTATTTCCTTGGCGCTCGCGCTGAACGAGGGAATGTAGGTTTATACGGTCACTGAGTCTTGTATCGACTTTTTAGTGTTATTGGCAAGGGTTTGTTTTGTCTGTAGACTTTTATTTTATATAAGTTGTGGTTTTAAAAAAAACCTTTCTAATGTTAGTACATTTGAATATGATTGGGTGTTCATTATTTCAGATAAGATTTCGTTTAAGTAGTATCAATACAATTTTGTGTTTTTTATACAAGTTACAAAGTGTTGAATATAAACTGTTTTGCTGAGCAAAATATTTATAATGTGACCACTATTGCCATAGTAACATCATTTCATAAATGATTTAATTTTAAGGAACAAAAAAATGCCGTGTTGTTCCAGGCAGAGTAGAATAGGACCCCTCCAAGTCTTTCCGCGGATGTCGTAGAAGGCGACTTAGAAAACATAAGCTAAACAAAGCTTACAAACATCAAACAGACCTCTCCAACCAGGTGAGACTTTGACTGCTCTGGTATTACAGAGAGGATCGTGCTCCTGCAGTGGAGACTATAAAAAACTGATGATAATGATGATGATTAACAAATAAATACAAAAAAACAGGTGATTTCATAATCTAACATTTCCAACTTCTGTTATTGAAATACAAGCTATATTTGCTACGCAATCACTATTGCCATAGCAACATCCTCATCCGGCTGAGCCTTATCTGACTTGTTTATGAGAAAGTTTTAATGGAGAACAAACCGTGTTATTTTTGTCTTCCTAAAGCCGTTCCTTGGCTTCGCCCTGATAGAATATGGTAATAGTTTCGAAAATGTTGTTTCAACTATTATACAATAGTGTTTACCCTTAAGTCATTAAACATCGCTTCGATCACCTGTTGACAGACAAATAATTGAAAAGTTCTGTGATTCCGGTCGTGAAAGGGTTAAATTAGCTTCTGGAATATGCTAAATTTATAGGTCGTAACCTGAAATATACGAATTTTATTTATTTATTTATAGGTGTTCCTTTATTCAAATAATTATTTTTAAATGGTCATCAATATCTAGTTCATGCCAATAAAATGTTACTACGATCAATACTCTGATGTCGATTCGGGCTATTTGTAGAACATATCTCCGCCTCTGACACAGCATTATAGTGCTATTGTATTGTTTAATCTTAACTAATATTATGGATTTGAAAGTGAGTTTGTATGTTTGTTTATTTCATTCATTTCGATTTTACGCCGAATCTACTGAACCGATCATCATGAAATTTTGCATACATATAGGTTAGGGTACAGAAAAGGACATAGGCGATATATCACGCGGGCGAAGCCGCGGGTAACAGCTAGTAACATAATAACTAACATAATACTGCTGGTCTCGTGGACTTTTCGAGAAAAAAACGACTAGGCCGCAGATGTATATCTAGAAGTATGCACCCGTGCATCGGGTATCCCATTCAGAGTCTCCATACGGGCTGACAACCAAAGTCACCAAAGAGTCAAAATCTCAATAGCTCTACTTTCTGGTGATAACAATTACCTTCAAGTACCTTTAAAGTAGTAATGTATAATGTATGTGTGACCGTAATTATTATTTAGCAAAACTAATCTTGCTTATCATAGTCATTTTATCGACTAATACTAGCTTACGGTACAGAAAAAAACGTAATGAGGCATCCTGAAAACTTAGATTAAAGCCTGCACAAGTGCACACTAGTGGAATGTTCAATTGTGTGTGAAATGGAAAAAGCAATAGAAAACTTGTTTGCAAATCGGCAATAATACTATCCTGTGCCACAGTGTGGCTTTCACCGCCCCTCTTTCCCCCCGCCTAGATCCAAGGCTAGTTAAATTAAGAACAAGTGGGCAACTTTACTCAATAGTTGCAGTACTCATCCCAATCCACATCTCGACTTTACCAGTCAAGTACGGCCTCTTTAGGAAAGGCCAGGTAAAGGCGTGTTGATCTTTATCTAGTTTGTGAACTATTTTAAACTGGCCTTTCAGAGCTTTGCGTGGGTAAGATTTATGCAGCCCTCTTGGTTATTATCTTGTCTGTTTTTTGTAAGATAAGTTAGATAACTTCACTGTTTCTATTTATGGCCCTCTAAAAAAATACGCTGTAATAAGCGACTACACCGTTTAGTGTTATTAGAATAGTTTGTGTGGAAACACCTGCCGTAAACACATTAGTTTGTGTTATTGCAAGTAATTTCGAATCGCAGGTCTTGAATGTTTTTCTATATAAATTTCTATTAAAACTATATTAACGTTGAGTTTGTACTCTTGGGACAAGTTGACAACTTATAGTGGAGCTCAATTTGTGTGGTTTATGCCCATTATATTTATTAAAAGCCCTTTCCATACCTCATGGTCCTTTGCTACTCTGACATGGTCCTGATCTATGTCTACTTCTTGACTTCTTTGCCATTCTTAGTGTTATTAATATTTTGTCACAGTGTCCCGCTATGGCAGTTAAGGTGTGTTATATTGATATATCGGCCCCGGTTGATGGTTGGTATGGGGAGTGGTTAGTAGATTTATTTTTTGGAAACCGAACCCAAAAGGTAAACGAGGCCCTATTAATAAGCCTCCGCTGTCGGTTCGTCACTGGGCTGTATATATAGAACCGTAATAGGTAGTCTTAAAATATTCACAGAATGTGTATATCTATTGCTTCAATGACAACAATTAAGAAAATAAATTAAGGAGTCGCTTTAAAATAAAAGTGTTTTTTTAATCATCTTTTGTAGTTTAATATTGTATTGTGGAACGGAACCCTTCGTATGTGGTCCAGACTCATTTCATGTAAAACAGGCCTGAATATCTACATACTTTGAAGATTGCTTTAGTATATATTTATATATTTTAGGTACTGTTCTCCATATTGGCATATTGTGATATGCAAAATTCAACTCAATGTTTTACTTTTACAGGAATAAGCTGGTGCCATGTGCCAATCTGCCGTTTGTAGACCTTACTCTGTGGCAGGATGCCAGAAGAGACTACAAGTAATTTTCATAATTTAAATATAACTTTAATTTAAATTTGTGAAAATCTGGATGTAGTTTGTGAAATAGTGTGAAAAGTTTACTTATAATGTTATTTATTTATTGAAAATTAAAACATTAATGTATGTAGTATATGTACCGTATTTACATTCAGTTCTCGTTTGATATTCTTAAATTATGAAAAATAGTAATATAGGGTATCATTAGTTACCAACTGTGAAATTAAGCGTAATCTATTCATTTACCTTGCGTTCTTCTAATCATTAAAACATTTCAAAAGTTACCATCTATTTAGTTTTTTGGCAATCTCTATATACACTATTTTCTATGAGACGTAATTGAGAAACAAATATTTTAATTTATTTGTACAGAATGTAAAGTATAAATGTTCGTGAAAATCGTGAAAATGTTATAAAAATTCTTAAATATAAAAAAATGCCATTTCATCATTTGAATTTTTGTAAATATAATAGTTTATGTGTAAATGAGTCAAATGTTGCTTTGAGTTAAAATAAGTATACTCATTAAGAATGTAAATACATTTTTTTACAGCATTATTTGTTTTATTTGTAATCCTCGATACCATGTCCTGACTAACATTATAAAAGTAACAGTGTGTTTGTTTGTTTCATTATTAAAATTTGTCTACCTGTTCGTTTGGTATACTTTTACGTACAAAACCAACCACCCACCAAACGTGAGTAAAGCCAGGTTTTCATAATGAATTTATCTCGCGTAAGTTTTAATATTATTATAAATGATAATGAGTCTATATATCACCTACATACAATAAATACAGAAAAAACAACAAATTTACTATAAAAACTCATGTTAAATAAATGCAAATAGAATTGATTCTTTTATCAGAAACGTTTCCTCTTATTACGGAGACCGAAACCCCTAACAAACAAATTGCTGAGTAAAGGGATGATATAAAACCACCTCACTAACGCAGGGTGAAACGGAACGCAGGCCCAACGTGCAGACGTGGCGACAATTTAGAGCCAAAATTAAGGGATTCATGCCATCGCCTAGCGTAAGAAATCCAAGATATGTGAAGTAATATTAAATTTCGTAAACATATTATCAAAAAACGTATATTTGTATATTTTATGGTGCAAGATAGAGATTTTTTATGATAATTTAAGAAACTCTCATTTTTGTTTTGGATTAACATTTTTTGTAGTTTAGTGGCCCAACATGCAGACGTGGCGACCATTTAGAGCCAAAATTAAGGG
This sequence comes from Rhodophaea formosa, assembly GCA_963082605.1. Taxonomy (NCBI): domain Eukaryota; kingdom Metazoa; phylum Arthropoda; class Insecta; order Lepidoptera; family Pyralidae; genus Rhodophaea; species Rhodophaea formosa. The sequence goes on along the minus strand of OY720211.1, from coordinate 9,756,648 downwards.
ATTTACGCCATCTACTAAAGCGTTAGAAATCCAAGATTGTCTTATAAGTGTGAAATTTTTTCTACTAACTCAGTTTTTTCTTCAAATAATATTTAATTTCATAAACATAATTATCAAAAAAAGTTTATTTCTACTATAAAAAAGTATATGAAATATACTTTTTTATAGTAAAATTATGATGTCATTTTTCTATAAAAATTACATCATAATTATAGTATCTCGTTTTTGTTTCGGATAATATTTTTTGTAGTTTTGAGAATTAGTGTGTCATAATATATTAAAAAGTTTAGAAAATTCTTCTCCTAATGAGGATATTAAAATTAAAGCATAAATCCATAACATTGTATCTTTCATTTGAGCTTATATGTCGCTGAATTCTAAGCCAAGACCAAAGTTTTACACCAAGAAACTTATATTACTTTAATGTGCAATTGGTACTTTTACTATTTTAAAACTCCAAAGTGAGCAAAAAATAATTTTACACGTAAAATAAAGTAGATAGAATAGTAATTTTAAAAGCATCGTGGAGCGTGATATTGAATTTATTAAAGAGAACTTAAACAAAGACGGCGACGACAGGAATCTTACTTGAGCAGGGTGAAACCCTACTTAGAACGATTTAATCGATGCAGATTTGAAGATCTGGGAATACGCGAGTACATACATGCGGTGTGTCTTTGTCGTCAGTCGGTCGGTTTAACGGATTTGTTCACAAATCCGTTAAAGATCGTGGTCGATCGATAGAGGTCGTCTTTACGTGATTTTCAGATGCTTTCAGTTTAAGGAATTATACAGTGGTTGGAGACTAAAGTACTATTTTATATGTAGATACTACTACGAACACTAATATATAACACAAAAAATACTTAAATACATGGACGCGCACTTCATTGGTTTGTTTTTTAAAGCTTTGTTTAGCTTATCTTCCCTTAGTCGTCTTTTACGACATCCAGTAGCCCTATTCTACTCTGCCGGTGACCACACGGCATTCGGCGACGACGGCGGGAAGCTTTCCGTTCGGATGTAAGAAGATGAATATTTATTTAAATAGAATTACTTTTAATACTGTTTTATCGCGTTTATTACACTAGTAATGTTCGTGTTCGTAAGTAGACTAATAAACACGATAAAACCGTAGGTATTAAAAGTAATTTTATTTAAATAAATAGGTATTCATCTTCTTACATCCGAACAGAAAGTTTTTCCGCCGTCGTCGGCAGAGTAGAATAGGACCACTGGATGTAACAGCCTCCGTGGTCCAGTGGTTAAGCCGTTTGCCTTGTTGACCTGGGGGTCGTGGGTTCGATTCCTATAGGAAGCATACTTTGTTAAGTTGTTTCCAGTTTGGTTAGGACATTGCAGGTATGAATCACCTGATTGTCTGACTATAAAGATGATTCCGTGCTTCGGAAGGCACGTTAAGCCGTTGGTCTCGGCTGTCATCTGGTAGTCGTTAAAGGAACCACGACAGAGGCCGAGAGGCGGTTCCAAAGAACTCTGACACGAGGGTGTGCATGGTCGACTGACCATGCACCACCATCACCTACTCGAAATGATGATGATGACGATTTAGGGGACATCAGCTAAACAAAGCTGCTCTGACTATAAATGGCTCTAGAAGTCAGAGAGGTTCGTGCTCCTGCAGTGGAGACTAACAAAGACCTGATGATGATGATATTCGAAAAAAATATAATAACATTCATATGATAGCCATAGATAGATATACACAATAATACTGTTTGTAAAAAAATAAACGTTAAAAATAACAGACATAATGCTTTTAAAAAAAAAAAAAAAAATTAAATTATTTATACAGAAAAAGCGAGTAAATCAGCGGGGAAAAGATTTGTGCATAATGATTGTACCTGCTGGTTAGATAATGTTAGGTACCTATGAGTAAGTAGTTAGTATTCCTTGTTTTTAACCGGAACTTGATTGTCAGTCATTGATTTGGTTTCTAGACTACTCATCACAAGTACTTCATATCATTATGCAAATATTTATACGTAGAAATTAATAATCGTTCAATTTTCTCCTAATCTGAGCATTTTCCGGGTTGTATCCTCAGCTGCCACGCTACGAAACCAGTAACCAGACAGTATATGCTGTTATACCTGACTCGTCGAAACTTTTACTTGTCGGCTGCCCGGCCTGAAGTGGGGCTTTTGGTAGCAAAAAAAGGTAGATATTTGTGAAATTGAACTGCAGGAAATTTCTTGTGAACCCCGTACTCTTCATGACGTGACGTTTTAGCTACTGCGCCACAAATCCATATTTTAAAGGTAGGTACTAAAATTGATGCCAACGCTTTTCCTATGAAAGTTCTTCAACCTAAGCGGAAACAAGATTTGGTGTCCATCTATAGACGGACTATAACTAGGAACTTTAAGTAGATTAGCAAGACTTAGGACGATGGCTACGGTCAATAATCTGACTTGCACTTTGGTTCGCCTAAGATCTGACTTTTAATTGCTATGGTTTAAACTAAGTGTTGGGTATGGTGCATTTTCTTACGTGGTTTTCTTTCTTTTGTAAAAACTTGTATTTATTTACCGTCACTAAAACCTATTGTCAAAAAAGTCTGATATTATTTAAACAACTTAATAAAATAAGTACATTGTATAATTAAATAAGTGAATGTATTTATGTGTTACCTTAATAATAAATATTATGAGAATTTATTTAAATAACATAAAAAATAAAGTTAGTCAAAAAAAGTCAAAAAAATAAAGTAAAATAATAAATAAAGTAAGGTCTTCGTCCACGCGCATTTTCGTAATACTATTAACCGAGATTAAGAACTTTCAATGTTGTATTTCGTAGCTAAATATTTAAAACTTATACCCAAATAATGATCTCGACGCTTTTTTTCAATAAGTTTTATCATTTTTCGAAGATATTTATTTTTTATGCGAATATGTTACAGATACCTAATACGTTACTGTGAAAATCCCCGATGCATATGCGTCGCGACAGTTGATAGATGAATGGTGATGAATAATGATCGAATCATAATAAATTATGCACATAGAAATTAGAATTTTTGGCAATATTGACTTCGTTTATATATAAACCACAACCTGCATATTATATGCTACCAGGTGATATAAAAACAATATAAAATGAGCTAATAATTAATAAAATATATATATGAAGAAAACGATATAAATATTATAATTCAGATTTTGGTTACACACGAGTAAAACAGTTAAGATATACATCCAGAAACTAAGACAAGCAGAAGGCCTCGTTTAGCGCGTAGGTGGACGTATGCCTAGATGGAAAATGAAATAGAAATAGTGACAGGTCTTTTGACGCCATAAAACGCTTGTTTACAAGGGTGAATGAACTAAGAATTAATGCAAAATTTATCTTATATAAACAGACCTTTCTGTATGTCATAGATATTCTTGTAAATAAGTAAGAGATGTAAGAATTACGAGAACTTTTTTAGGTATAAATATAAAGGAAGGGGAGATAAACTCTTACATACTATTTCATAAAGGACAAAAGCAAGATAGTACTTACGCAAGAGAACAAAAGGATGTGTAAGAAACTTTTGTGATTAACCTGCTCGAGGGTTGTGGTTTCATTTATCCGGAGTTCGGTGCAGAAACATGTAGTGCGCTGTGCCAGCCATAAACAGTGTCTGGTAGTTGATTAAAACTAGCAGTAATACGTTTGTAAAGTTTGGTGTAATGCAGTGCAATTTTACTTACATAGTGCTAAGAAAAACTTTTAGTTGTAAGTCAATTTGATCGATTATTGCAACTCGAGTCCATAGTAATATATCTCAATCCCTATATAATATTTTAAATGCAAAAGTGACTTTTTGTCACCTCTACACGCTTAATCTACTGAGCCAATCTTCTTAAAAGCCATACACATTGATAATGCTACGGATTAGGATATAATGCTTTTATCACGCGAGCGAAGCCGCGGGCAACAGCCAGTCTACCTATATATTATACTAAAAAGAATTACAAGTCTTTGAAATCTCCTTATGAGGAGAACTGTCGCAGCTGCGGTTCACAAATTAAAATATTATAGTTAATCAAATTACCTATAAAATGACGTGCAAATATCTATATCCCCATTTTTATATTAATGGAAGGAAACTAGGAATAAAAACTACTCTACTGACCGATTCTTCATTTCAGTTCCAGCAAATTGGTGCAAACATAAGCGCTTTGGAGGCTATGTTTATATAGGATAGGACAATTTCACTGTGATAACTCGCGTCACGAGGTCTAAGTCACGAATTATACAAAATTAAAACGTACCTACTACGAAAGTAACATTGTTTGCTTGTTACGCTTTCATGCCCTATCTACTGAAAAGTAAATAATGCGGGCGAGCCACGGGCCAAAGCTATTTACCTATAAAATGACGTGCAAATATCTATATAACCCCATTTTATTTATGAAAGACGAAAGCTAGGAATAAAAACTACTCTACTGACCGAGTCTTCATTTCGGTTTGAGCAAATTGGTGCAAACATAAGCGCTTTGGGGTCTATGTTTATATAGGATAGGACAATTTCACCGTGATAACTCGCGTCGCGAGGTCTGAGCCACTAGTTATACAAAATTAAAACGTATTGAAACAACTCACTTAAGTTGGATACACCTTTTACATTAAACATTTTCAGAATCTTTTATTTACATCTTCAATCATTAAAAGTTAAACCCAATAAGCTGAAAAACACGTTTGGCGTAAATCAAAACATGATATGGTAAAGTAGGTACCTCATGGGAAATATTTATCCGTTTATTATCAAATATTGTAATCACTATCACTACATATTATAAAAACAAAGCCTGTCTGTCTGTTTGCAATAAACTACAGCTCAGATTTTCACGTGGTTTTCACTATTATAGGGTGATTCATGAGGAAGGTTTATAGGTAAAATACATGCCCAGGCGCAGCCGGGGAGGGCATAGAATGACGTGCAAATATCTTTATCCCCATTTTATATTAATGGAAGTACGAAAACTAGGAATATAAACTACTCTACTGACCGATTCTTCATTTCAGTTCCAGCAAATTGGTGCAAACATTAGCGCTTTGGGGTCTATGTTTATATAGGATAGGACAATTTCACTGTGATAACTCGCGTCACGAGGTCTAACTCACGAGTTATACAAAATTAAAACGTACCTACTACGAAAGTAACATTGTTTGCTTGTTATGCTTTCATGCCCTATCTACTGAAAAGTAAATAACGCGGGCGAGCCACGGGCCAAAGCTATTTACCTATAAAATGACGTGCAAATATCTATACAACCCCATTTTATTTATGAAAGACGAAAGCTAGGAATAAAAACTACTCTACTGACCGAGTCTTCATTTCGGTTTGAGCAAATTGGTGCAAACATAAGCGCTTTGGGGGCTATGTTTATGTAGGATATGACAATTTTACTGTGATAACTCGTATTGTGAAGTCTGAGCCATTAGTTGTACAAAATTAAAACGTATTGAAACAACTCACTTAAGTTGGATACATCTTTACTTAAAACATTTACAGAATCTTTTGTTTATCTCTGCAATTATTAACAGTTCAACCCATTAAGCTGAAAAACACGTTTGGCGTAAATTAACACATGATTTGGTAAAGTAGTATAATATTAAAGTACTTGTTAATATTTATCGGTTTATTATCAAATAAAAGTAATGCTGGAAGTAGTTAAAGGAAGGTCACGGAAATTATTTTCTTTCAACTTCTTTTAGGCAGTTGGCAATTAGAGAAAACTGATTAAATTTATTAAGCTAAGCAGATATCCCAGATTTTATCACGTCAATATGTAAGTATTTTTTATATTTTTGGAAAAAATAACGTTGGACGCAAATAAGGAAATACCTTCATTAGCAAGGGATTTCATATCTGATTAATTTAATTCGTATTTTTGACTCATGTGGAACGTGAACGCGAGTACCAACTAAGTAAACATGCGTGACTAGATCGAAAAAAAAATCAGTCCTATTCATATAGGTAAAATTGTATCCTGACTTGATCTGCCGTTCAATCCAACTAAGCCGAGAAATAGTGAATTTCCTTTTGAATACCTACAATTTCAATCCATAATCGATCCTATTCTAGCTGCAGTATTTAATTGATGCCTTTGATCCTGGAGTCTGATTTCTGAAACACTATTTTGCCACGGCTTTTTGAATTTAATAGAATTCGATAAGAGCCAAATGATGAAATCAAACGTCAAAGTTATGTTGCTACTACCGAAATTAGCATTTCGTTACTGGACTCCTTTTACGTATATACCTATAAAATGACGTGCATTGGAAATGGAATTATCGGAATTAATTATTCAAACGTCCAAAATAGATGAAAATGTGATCGTTCCAGTCAAAATTACTCGTGAAGTCGTGAATGTTTGACGAGTGCTGAAGTCATGAAAAGAGGTCGATCTCTTTCTATAGTTTGAAAAGTCGACTTCCTAGCCCGTTGAATAAGTAATCATAGCCAGACTTTCACTCAGAGACATACCAAAAGTAAGAGGAAACATAAAATACCCATAGTTTTGATCCATGGTTAAAATTTTATCATATTGGTGTCGATTTGACATATTTTTTCGCTATCGTTTTAGTATGATTAAAAGTATTAAAACACATGGTGCTGATATGCGTGCAGAACTGCAATAAGTGAGTAGTAATTTGATAATAGTATCCCAAGCGAATTATGAAAATATTAAGTCATATCAGGGTGGCCTTCATTAGGTGTCTATGTGACTGATAGGAATTAGTAACATACTTATGAACTAATTCGTAACGTCTATTTTGAAGAAGATGTAAATGAAATAATCACTAAAGTACTCCTGATTTTTTAACACATTCACTGTCATCAGACATTTACTGTTAAAGCAATGTTCAATGAATGGTACATAAATCTATAGATTTATTTTATCGATAAACAAAATTTAACTGCCGACTAATGTTTGAAATAATTGCTCAATTCATTGACAAAGGCAGTCCCTAAAGTTTCTAGTCCTTACAAAACAAGATTGAAAGTGTTAATTTTGTAGAACAAGCTACTTCGTAGTGATGACCCTAGTCGAGCATTCGACCGACGGAAATTAAAAATCCGTGTTTGGATTTAGATTCGGTATCCTGTGTCAGAGAATCTCGCAAAATCCAATTTCAAAAATTTCTTTGCACTATACGAGACTTTATGAAAAATATGTGTATAATTTTTTTGTTGTGATGATTTAGTTATTAAAACTTGCAACGCCATTAAAATATTGCATTAATTATATATAATATAAAACAATTTAATAACACATGAACTATAAAATGTATTTTGTTTGCAACGTTAGCTAAGTAAGTGAAGGATTTAACTGTCCTTTTATCTGTATAAGTAAATAATGAGTGAATGAAAAATGGAGTTAACCCTATCATAGCCGTTGGACACTGAATTGCTCGAAATGAAAAACAATCTCGTAAGAAGTTTTAAAAACATCTGAATTCATTTATGATGAAATATATGCGGCAAATCATTTGATATTGTCAATATGGAAAATAATCTTAGGTACTATTGTAGTATATTGATATACTTAACAAATAATCAAAAGTACTTAAGTTACAACAGTCACACGCACAGAAAAATCATCAGAATGACCATTCATCCTAAAGTACTTCTTGAGGAATGTTTTAGGATGGAGACCGGGTAGAATAAAATGTCTGCAACAAGCCGTTTAGATATTAGCCTGTCTCATACTTTAATACCTTTTCATTGAATGACAAACGAGAGCATATGTCAGACTAAATCTTTCAAGAAAAACAGAAAACCAGTTGAATATAATTGATTTTGATAGGCCATCACTATTCTACTTCAACGAGCAAACACGCTGAGCCTTGTTTATGTTGTAAGGTCACGGGCGGGCGTACTGTATCTATAGTTGGCATCGATCTGAAAGTACAGAAATGTTAGGCATCTTCTCTTTTTCCGCTAGCAAATATTGAAGTCGATGTAGATGACTTACTGTGTAATAAGAATTGATAAAAAGGTACAGGAAGGACTGGACAGAAACTTACAGCGATCATCAAAATTAGTTTCGATATGATTTAATTTACTTTAGTTAGGTACTTACTAAATTATAGTAAAGGTAAAAATGAGTTACGGCAAATAGTTTAATAGTAATTACTACATATGTACGCTACTTAGTAATGCACATTTTAAATAAAAAAGCTATCTGTACTTTCAATAATGATAACGAATAATATAAAGGCTGGTCAGAATATTATTAGTTGCTGTAAATTATGTAGCATTACATTTGACTATAAATTCTCATTACGTACCGAAACTAAACTGGCACACTCAAACTTAGTTGTCAAGCGAGCAAAGCGAGTAAGTTCTTCTAGTCAAGTTTGACGAAAACACTTTTAAGTATGATGTAAGAATGTATGTTGTATATATATATATATATATGTTCATAATAATATTTTTGCGTTTGTGATATGTTTTATTATTGTCGCAAGGTTTAAGATCGCGGCGAACTACAGTTTAATTCTGTTCTATTTAAGTTACATACGTCAATAATTTCATGATGAAATAAACGGACATTATAGATTTTAGACTTAGCTATTTTCGTAACATTACTCCGTATTTATTTATATTAGATGAAAGGCAAAGGTTAAAGTCGTGGTTTGTCTGTCAAGAAGTTCATTACATTATTCACGAAATAGAGACCGGTGTAATAACGTAACCAGCGTTATACCGTCCATTTATCAATATTCTTCAGATTGATGTGCCTCCGATAACTGTAGGGTTACTAAGAAGATATATTTTTCTCAGAAATATGAACAAAATATTTTTTCATACTTTTTAGGGTTCCGTACAAAAGTTGACAAACGGAACCCTTATAGGATCACTCGAGCGTCTGTCTGTCCGTCCGTCCGTCTGTCACAGCCGATTTTCTCCGAATCTACTGAACCAAATTAGATGAAATTTGGTAAGATAGTGTAATCCTATGACCCAAACACGGATGTGCAAAGTAAATAAAGATTTTTTTTGAAATAAGGACATTTTGAGGGGCCCAATTACAAAATAAAAAAAAAAGTTTTGCAAACCTTACTGTGTCAAATATCAAATGAAAGGGCTCATTATGAGGATCTCAAAAATATTTTTTTTTGTTCGGGTAAAATCAATACTTTTGATTTTATTCACGAAAGAAGGCAAAAATTGACCATTCCCCCCCCCCTGATCTCCGAAACTACTGGGCCGAAAATTTTGAAAAAATTACAAAATATAGTTCATTCCTTGAAGATTACTGGAAAAATAATAAGAATTCTATCACTTGAAAATTAAGTGGTAAACTCACAATAATAAGTTCATCTAGGGAAATAGTTTACTAAAACACCACTAGATGGCGCTAGTCAATTGAATAAAACATTTTTTGCACATTGTGTGTGTGTTCACGAAGCATATTGTACGGAACCCTCATTGCGCGAGTTTGACTCACACTTGGCCGGTTTTTTTTTTCTAACCCGACCTAAGTTTCTGCCTAGCTTGTTATTAAAAGATGTATGTACATGAAAGAGGTTTGCTTGTTTGTAAAGTATAATTTATACTATTATAGAACTAGAGCCGAATGTAGAATAAGACAAACGAGACTTAAATATATGAAGCTGCTACATAAACCAACTTGCCATAAAACGGTGTACAAAAGGAATTCATATAACATGAGTATTGTAATATATAATAAATTACCTGACGACATTAAGGAATTAGAAGGTTCTTCATTTAAAAATAAATTGACGAAATGGCTATTAGATAAATCTTTTTATAGTATTAAGGAATATTTATGTGACAAATGATATATAGGTACCTATATAATTTTTTGTGTTTTAGTGCACGGTAAAATAGGACTTGTGTAATAAATATGTACTTACATTAATATTTTGCACGTCTGCTTGCAGACTGAATACAGAAGCGTATGCGATGATTAACACCTTATTGTACATGTATTCTGGCAAATAAATGTTTCTGATTTCTGATTTCTGATTTCTGATTTCTGATTTCTGATTTCTGATTTCTGATAATCAAATCAAAAATAAATCTAAAGTCCAAAGTATAGAGAAAGCGTTGGCATAATAAAACGGATGGTCAAAGTGAAAATTAACAATAAATATATCAAAACTAAATGAAAACATATAGCTAATCCAATTATCATGACGAAGACGCATATCCGGTGTCCTATTTGGGGAAGCAAGAAGTACTTTTAGTACTTTTATTACCTACATTATTTTTTATATTTTCACAACAATTGGTGCTTTGTTGTAAAAACAAGAAAAAATATTGTGTATGAAATGTTTAATAGCAATAGGGGATATCTAAATAAATTATTGATTAATTGATTGATTCAATGTATATAAGTTTAATATAATAATGCTTTTCTTAGGTATGAAGTCATACCCGTAACCTGTATATTATCTAACTGTATTATAAAGGAGTGGTATTTTTACTTTAAAGATGTCCTTTGGGTAAGGCTGAACTTTTTGAAAAGGGTAAAATGGGACGAGCCTTCGTAGTATAGTCAAATAAACCAACGTTTTTTTTTTCAAGATGTTAGTTATTATTCATGTATCGTTAACAGATTGTTCACAACAACAAGAGAAAGACAGACTAAGGTTCATGGAAAACAAATGAAAAAGCAACGATACATCCTACAATATAGCTGGCGTCAGTAACAAATATGTCAGTAAATATAACAAGGGGATGGAATCCAGGTTTTAAAATGCATAAGTATTGAGAAACCAAAGCTAAAAACAAGCAGTGTCTTCTAATGGATTTACAAATATAAATACATAAAAACCACACCAACCAAAAACTTGGTGTGAAAACTAAATAAGTTAGGATGTTTTAATAAAAAAAAAATAACAACATATCCAAACTAGAATAAAATATGAAATACTTTGAAATAAAGAATGCCTAAATAAAAAGGATAGAAATCCAGTAAAAACATGTATAAAAACATTAAATCCCTATATGAATGTTCATTCGCTATAGCGAGGCTTACGAAGATCCACCATCAAAGAAATGGTTGCAATGCGAGAAGGGGCTATGAATGGTCACATTAAGCTATATCGCGAAGTTGTTCAAGGGCAATTTGCGTTTAAAGCCGTAGCATATACAAAGAACTGTAGATAGTAGATTTTTTTGAAGATTCACTGAACTGGACATGAAATTTTCGTTCCTTTTTCTTCGGCCTAAGTTCAACCCACTTTACTTTCAATTGTTTTAAGAGATCTTTTGCCACTTTATCCTCTAAAAGTTTCATTTTTGTTCTCCTAATGAGGTCAAAGTGATTATTATGCAAATACATTTGATAATGACTAATTATTTTTGTTCCTTTTTGTCCGATCTCTCTTGACTATATAATTAATTAAACTGTGTATAGGTATACAATTTTATCACGAGTAACATTTAACTCGTGATAAAATTGTATATACACGATTTTTATGGAAAAATATATAAATATTTTTTCACTCATATTATCCGTCCCCTTATCCATTCATATTGAATACATAAATGTTTAATAAAAACTCCAATATTTACCTTCTAAGCAAGTTTTTTACAGTTCAGTGTCGTAATTTATTAGAGATAAAAAATCTGGTCATTTATCTTCCAACCAAATACGATACTTATATATGAACTCTTTTTCAAATTATTTCAAATAAGACGATTTTTTTTAAATCTATGAAATAAATATGGTAGCTTAAGCTTCTAAAGAAATTAATGTCAAGCTTATTGAAAGGCAAAACTGTTTATTACGTTCTAAAACGGTATTTATTATTAGTAAACTTAAAAAACTTTGAAACGTCATAATTTAGTTGTGTCGTTGTTTTCCTCCCACGGATTCTCGCGGGATATCAGCAAAGTTTGAATGAATAGTTACTGGACTATTTCTCGTGGAAAATTTTAACATGTGACACGAGTTGCCCCTTTAATCCCTAGTTTTTCAGAAGGAAAGTTTCATATATTACACATCAATATTGTCCGCTATTTTCTATAATATATTGAATTTCATTTTGGCACTAGTAATATTTTAATTTTGCGAATTTTGCGCGGAAGGACTTATGACCAGGATTTAAAAATAACATACATAGTATTTTAAACCATTTTATTTTATAACATACACTAAGAAAAACTTTAGTTATTTACGAATAAAATTCCGAATAGAAAATTAGATCATAACTATGTGTGTAGCGGATAGCTTAAAGATAATACCTAGCTTAAAATCTACATAAATATACAGTGACAGTGTGTAATTAATTGACCATTACGATGCCCAGTTTGACATTCAAGAATGTAATATTTAGATAATAGCAAAGCAGTAACTAGTAATTTAAGCTATTTTTGAACTCTAGGACAACATTGTCATGCAACTGTCATGTCAGTCTAGTCTGGCTATAATTACCTCGATAGGTACAATGATGGTACATGGTAGATAGGCATCTGAATGACACACGAAATTTAACTAAATCCAGACAAATGTCGTAATTTACTTAGTTTTATTTCAATCTCCACCAATGCCGTGTGGTTCCCGGCGGAGTAGAATAGAACCACTCCTAGCCTCACATTGGATATCGTAGAAGTCGACTAAGGAAACACAAGCTAAACAAAGCTATACACATCAAAGAGACCTCTCCAACCTGTCTGGCTGGCATGGAGAGTGTACGCCAAATCCTCTGAGTGCCTAATATATGGCTCGTGGTCGTGCTCCTGCAGTGGAGACTGACCAGGACCCGTTGATGATTTCAATCTCATGGCAAAAAAAAAGTACTTAATTGAAAGTTGCTTTAGTCGTGATCACACAGTTAATAAAAAAGTTATGTTTAAGAATATAGTGGTATCAAAATCGAGTTGATATCAGCATTGTATCGCCCATACGTGTATTTATTATTTCAGATTGAACAGAAAACTAATACTAGGTACAAGGCATCTTTACTAAAACATCTATGTTCATGGGATAGACAATACAAATAACACGAGAATTACTGATAGCTATCATCACCCATCAAAGGCAAATAGGCCAGGGCTTTGAACGCGGGACCTACAATGTCATGTATTGTTTGTTAGTTGCATACCTATGGGTTGAAAAGTTTGTTGCGACCTAGGTCTTAATGGATATTTCAAAAGGTTATAATGGAAGTTTTTCAAAGTATTTAAAGATTTAGGTTACCTACTAGTAGGTCTAATTTTATTCATTCACTAATAATGAGGCCAGTAGTATGTTTAATAAATTAAGAATTTGTCGAATTACTAATCCACTCAATTTTAATTGGGTCGTGTTTGTTATAATCGAACATTACATTCACAAAGCAACTGAAACAGGACTTTCATATATTATCAACTAACTAACTAATTTACCACCCACACATAAACTGACTTATTTACCGCCCACACATAAAGACAAACTAAGACAATCAACACAAGGAAACAGCTGAATCATTCACAGTGAATGTGACAATAAAGAGCAGGAAAAACTGAAACAGTCCGGCAGACGGATTCAGACGCCGAAACGGCAAGTTAAGATAGATTGATAGGGTACAAAGGGACCCGGGGATTATAGCTGTACCGCCGGCCACGAATGTTACCATGGTGACGAAAAGTATTTTACTTTGTGCTGGTCGAAAAGACAAAAAAGTTTTTTAACTGTTTCTTTTCCTGCACGATACGCCTACGAAGGATTGAAAGCTAAAAAGGAGAATAGGATCAAAGGTCAAAGATTCATCATGACTGGCAAAGAGAGTGAAAAATACATATGATATACAAGGTCTTCATTTGAAATTAGTAGCAAAATTGCACACAGCTTTTATGATGCAAATTTGTGTGGGGTCATTTGGTAAGTTTCGGGAACTTGCACGAAAAAAAAGAACTAAAAGAAAATGGAAATCTTGACTACCTAAAATATTCCCAAAGTAATTTCAAAATCTACTAATGAAAAACAAGGTCCTTGTATCCGCATTGAGTAAAACCATGTAACAACTTGTCACTTTGGGGAAAAAATACTCAAACCTCAAGAGGACGGCATTCGTTAGAACAAAGCACCCTTCGGCCTTTGGCAATTCACTGTTTTTGGGAAGGGAGACGGATTCCCAACAATAATGTGGAGCAGGACTTGCATTTTTTTTGTTTACTTAGCACTGTGATGAATAAGGTATATATCGTGGCGTGGGTTAGTACTTGATGACACATTTCTTGTGTTATGTATGTTATTTGAAGTGATTCTATGAGTTTTGGCAACGGTGATTTTATATTCTTAAAGTTTTTTTTACTATATTATTAAAAAGAATGTAAATAGGGTGTTCTTATATTCATTGGCATCCTTTTAATTATAGACTACGCATATAGTTACACATTGTTATAATAATGTACTTTTAAGTAAATATGAATTACCCATTTTTACGTTTAAGAAAAGCTCTAACAATACCTTCAACTCTTTTATAGAGACTAAGTAATACGATGAAAAAATTCAAAAGAAAAACAATATCAAATATTCTTGTGAAATATATTTCAAAAATTAAAACATTGAATTCCCAACAGCGCCATAAATCAATTCTGTAATAGTAACAGTATCACATAAAGTCGTCCAGGGATATTTATACAAAACGTGATTTAAGGCATGCGAACAAGCAAATTAGTGTTGACGCAAGAAATATTTTTTCTTGCAAGTTGCAATGCAATACATATGTCGTGGCCATATCGTAGAATCGATCACTTTATGAAGTGATTGTCAATTTTATGAAATGGTCGCATTTCATGAAATGTTAACCTGTCTATTGGCCACATCATGATGTAGATTGGGCAGATCAATGACAATATATCGTTTAACGATATGTGCAGCCAAACGCGTGGCTCTTTCATGAAATGGTCAAGATTGTTTGATCATATCGTAAAATAGTTTCTTTAATTACCGGTAGAGGCGCTACAAACGCTTTGTTTGTTTTGTTTATGTGGAAAGGTGGCGGCCGCCGGCGAAAACCGCAGTGAAAATGTGAACATTATGTTAAAATTGTTATGTTTTTTTAATTTTGTGTCAGTCAGACGTAAAAAATACAAAATGGTCTTAACATATTCTCAATTTTTGTTAATTATACTTCCTGGACATTCTATTTTACGATCCGGCCAAACATCAATGACAATATCGTTAAACGTTGACGATTCAATGATTTGATCAAATTAAGTTGGCCACATCATAAAATGCCTCCATTTCATGAAAATGTCAATCGTTTCATGAAAAGATCAATTCTACGATATGGCCACGACACATACATGCCAACAAAACTCTGCCAAGTCTTAAAGTTTTATCTTCCTCGCCTTTGTTCGACATGAACTGTATTTCCAAGGTATCATTTGTTTTATTTATCTGGCTTTACCCGCGGCTCTATTCCTGTTAATGTCGAAATTCTAAAATTTGAGAGATAAGCTCAAACTTCTGAGACGCTATCAAGGCTCCACAAAGCAGCCTTAGGTTAGCAACTTACTAGTTCGAACACTACTAAGTATTTAGTACGAAACTATGCAAGACGCCATTTACTTATAAATTACTATAGAGGGAAGTTAAAATAACAGGCCACCAACGCTTTTGTCACACCCCGTGTTGCAGTTGTCTATGGTCAGCGGTGATCATTTACCATTAGGCGAACCGCTTGCTCGTTGCTGTTCTATCTATACCATAAAAAAAATGATAAATAAATATTGGCTAATTAAACCGACTCGTATTCAAAAGCATTATTCTACTCTAAAACTTTACATTGACCTATGAATAACTAAGTCAGCCAACATCAATATAGGTACTATACTATCTTAACCACTACACATCATATGTGTATATGACACGCACAAGTCGCACAACGGTAAATTAATAAAATATTATATTATTCATATTTTATTATTTATTCATATTAGGGGTTTCGTCTTTTTTTATGTCATATGATGGCAAACGAGCAAGTCGGTCACCTGATGGACTAATGTAACACCATTGTTTATTTTATACACATGTTTATTTCAAAAAGAATTTTACACTTTACACTTCGTGAACATGTAAACAGTAACATATTTGTATTGATACATTTTTTTTCACACTAACACAATCAACAATATATTGATTTTGAGTACTAGAGATTCACAACTACATAACAATTTTATCATAGGTATCTAATGTTAAGGTAATGAATATATGTCAGATTTTGACCTTGCTCAAACTTGAGTAATAGGATTACACGCTTTGTTTTCCTTTATCTCACGCCCGGAAGTGCAACTCGAATAACTCGGTTAACCCTCAAATTAAACATAAAGGGGTAGAAACTATTTTACTTGTTATTTGTACATATATCATAAAGAGTAATTGTTTGTTTGCATTGAATAGGCTGCCGCCGTGTGGTTCTCGGCAGACTAGAATAGGACCACTCCAAGTCTTCCCGTGGATGTCGTAGAAGGCGACTTAAGAAACACAAGCTAAACAAAGCTTACAAACATCAAAGAGACCTCTTCAACCCGTCTGGCCAGCGTAGAGAGTGTAGGCCAAATCCTCTGACAGCTCTGGCTAATATATCGCTTGGGTAGTACAGAGAGGTTCGTGCTCCTGCAGTAGAGACTTACAAAGACCTGATGATGATGATGATGAATAGGCTATGAAACTACTGGACTGGTTTTCAAGATCCTTCCACCTAAGTAAAGAAAGGCGATTTATCTGCTGGCGACAGAGGCTGGTGAGGTGAGGTGAAAATCATTTATATTATTTTTTTTTTAAAACAAAGATGTGCCAGCTGCTCCTTTTTCCGCGCAGACCGTAGAAGCCGGACAAGAGATGGTGATAAACATGTCCGTCATTTTTAATCCTATTTTTTATCTATGCAGCCACCAATACGCTAAAATGTCCTTCAGGTTCTACTAACTTATGTTCTATCTACTCCATTAATAGAAAATATGAAAACGTATAAGTTAGTGAGATTATGTAATTAGCATTTTAATGTAAGTATCTTCTATTAATAGGTACCTAAGGAGTGGGTGGAATAAACACTCGGTGATATAAGAACTAAAGATCAAATAAAAATAAGGAAGATAAAGTAGAGAGGTTCCTGTCCAGCAGTGGGACAGAAGCCTCTCAACTTTTATTACATCTTTCTCTGTCTTTCGCGAATGTCCTCCAATCTCTTTCGAAGTATGTCATCCATTTCGTTTTAGGTCTTCTTCTTTTCCGTCGGCTGTTCGGAGACCAAGTTGAGGTGAAAAATAAAAATAAAATTCAAATTCCGTTCAAATTGAATTTTAATAATAACAATTTTTTAATGCAATATTTTTTTTTAATAGCGCATTTCAGTGTATTTCACAACTATTGACGAAATTACTTTGGTAAGCAATTAAGACAACTGCAGGTGTAGATATTATTTAAGTAGACCAGCGCAGACGAGAAATCTAACTTAATTGTACACCCAAACCGATTCCTAGTAAACTGTAACGAATAACGCTCACAAAAGACCTCGTACTAAAAGGCCCCCGAATATCCGAGTACGCAGAGACTGTATTTGGAAAAAATAACGGTCGACTGGAGTCCCCAAAAATTAAACTAAAGTGACTAGGCGCAGCAACTCACACTGCGTTGAACGCTTGATACAAAATAAAGGGACAGGACCAGTTAATCGTAATACACAGTCGCTTCGATAGCTTTTGTGTAATTAAAATTTCGGGCAACAAATGCTGTACACTGTACGCCGTGACCATTGAGTTTCTGGTAAGTCCACAGAGGACATTTTTTTCACAAGTCAGAATTTTTCTCGTTAAAGTCAGTCCCTCATCTGTGCAGGCCTTTTGGATTTGTGAACGCAAGTTGCATAAAATATCTTGAGTTTCTCCATGCTTGAAGAGAAATGTTAAGCCGTTGGTCTTCTCGTTCCTGGCAGACAGACGATGTTCGGAAAACTTTACCACAAAAATAATCGTGTCTTAGTTCGACTGACGTCACTTTATTCATAGCCGGCTACGAAAGGGGACTACTTTTACTCCCAATAAGAAGCCAGCTTCGAAATGGGATATTTTTACCCGTATTGAAAGTGATCCGATGGGTTTCCAACAAGCAATATATAGACTTCATTGGTAGATGCAAGCCTATTGCCTACTTCATTGTAAGTGATAAAACTTTTTGACGCAGAAATTAATACACCGGAAAGAAAAAACCATCCATAGATATTTCTTTTTTCAATTTTATATGGGTGCAACTATGGGGTTTACAAAAATAAATTAACTATTAAAATCGGACAACTCCATAAAACCTTGATAACCTCATACGTTTTTTCAACGGTTAAAAAAAGTTTTCTTGTCACTATGATTTGTTACGGCCGTTTCAAGTTGGCGAAGCTATCATAAATGCTGTATCAAAAATCCATTTATAATTTTCAATAAATCTTTGAGATACAAGTATAAATCTTTGAGTCTTGGAAATATTACTTGCAATTTTAAGTCGATATTACGCTAAGCTTCTTACAGTTGCGGCAAAACATTTTTATTAAAATCGTGATTCCAATATTTTCAATACACTGACACGCAATACCCGATAGAAAGTTAAATATTTATAATACTACCAATCACTACGGCGTCGAATATCGATAGACAATCAAAAGTTATTCGCAAAAAGTCACGGTATAAAACGGGAATTATATTTACGGTGGGATCAAAATTTAATTATTGTAAAAGTATTTCGAATATTTTTATAGCTCTTTGTGGGGATACTCATATTGTAAGGCCGTGAAAATTTCTTTCACGAGTAAAACCCTTGGTGTTGCTGGCGTCCATAGCCTTCGGTAACCGCTTTTCATCAGGTGGGCCGTATGCCTATTTGCCTACTCAGTAGTATATAAAAAATATATTGACGGCCACCGTGGTGGAGTTATACATGACATTATTACAGCGCATACATGTTATACATGACATTCATGATACAATATATACATTATTACATTGAATCATGATCTGTGATATATTTGATTCATGAATCAATGTATACATTATTACATTGAATCATGAATCAAATAGTATATCACAGCATGAATGGCTGTCATAATAACTGACCTTGGGCTCTGACGCACCACAACTGAGGATGCAATTGGGAAAACTCAGATGAGGAGGAGGAGGCTTATTTGAATGTATATAAATTTGCTGTTTTTTCGGTAATCAAGTGATCATTGTTATATATAAGATAGAGAAGCATGTTACTAGAAAGGTACGGTTATCAAAGTTACTGCGAACCAGAATAGAGGTTAGCCAAGGAAAAGATGGATGGAGTGAATTGGAGTGTATAAAGGAGGATATGGAGAAAAAAGGTAACGAAGGACATGGCTCGAGATAGAGCAATAGACATGCTGTCCCGAACCCACATTATAGTGAGATAAGGTGAGGAAAAAGAAGTGATTGGTATTATATTTTTTAGTTTGAAAAAATTCCATAATATTATAACAAACATTCAAAAACAGAAAATTCAAGGAATTCATTCGAACATCCGTATAATTTGAAAATCAATGCTTTTCGGCCGCTCAATTTAATTAAGAGTATAAAAAAACGCCTATTCGTTTGTTCAACGAGCAGAAGTAGCGGCTATAAATAAAACGGGCAATTTACATTATTATTCGGAGTTGTTGTGAAATTCGCTGGCGGTTCTTACGACGCTATAAAACCCAATTTAAGGGTAGCCGTGGAATTACTATTTAACTACAAGATGTTCATAAATATAAGACAATTGTAGCAAACAGTGAAACTTGGCTTGTAATCTGTAATGTACGAGTAACCTTATTTATCGTGATTATATTATTATCGACCTCCGTGGCGCAGCGGTTAACACGCCAGCCTGCCTACGAGTTGTCTCGTGTTCAATCCCCGGTCAGGTCCCTATGGAAAGCGATATTTTTCAGATCGGCCTGGGTCTTGGATGTTTTATCTTTATAAGTATCTATAATAAAATGTAATTGAGTTAGTGTCCTACGACACAAGTTCACAACTTTCTGCGGGGCTAGCTCAATTTGTGTGATTTGGCCATATATATTTCATTTAAGTATTTCAGCGATTTGTCTCTGTAGTTTTAACCTAACGTTATAAAATTTTACCAAAATCCTTCCAATTGTTTTGCATATAGAAGTAACAAATGTTTTAAAACTTTCATATTTAATTAGGAGCTAGTATGAGACGACATTCCTCTGTGACAAAGTCTGTGGCTATGTGCGTTGGAATTAAAAGGCCCCGAGTTCGTTAATTACCTAAATAGTTACTACTTCGAGGATTACCAGGGACGGTTGGCGATAGAATGGAGGCCGGCGGTAAAAAGGCGAATATTCCAGGCGAACCTCGGACTCGGACACGCCATAATGTATATGCCCAGCTTCGCCCGTAGTACATACTTAGCCTAGGTATATGTATCTAGGCTAAGCATATACTACGGGCGAAGCCGGGGCGGACAGCCTGTTGAGGATATAACCGGGAAAACGCCCAGATACGAGATTTTATTCTATTCTATTTTTTTATTTTATGACTTGCCAATAACTAGTTACAGAGATACAAAGTATCGTTGTTCTACGGTTTTATACAGTTTTAAAAAACCGGCCAAGTGCGTGTCGGGCCACGCGCAGTGTAGGGTTCCGTAGTTGCGAATGACAACTTTGAGTTCACACTATTCACACTCGCACCTTACAGTTTAACGACCAAAAACATCTAACAATGAAAATAGTATGAAATTTTACAGTTTATAAGTTGGTTGCCTATAACTTTTTAGTTTGTACTTACTACTCAGCTCTGATAGTTTTCCTTTCAACTTCAGTATATATGCTACTGCTGTAATTTTTTTCACGTATCTATATATAACCGTTTAGCAGATAGAGGGGGGGGACACTTACCTCTAACAAAAATTCGCACTTTAAAACCAAATATTTCGGAAACGGAGCCCTTAATCAAAAAATGGTGTTCTCAACCTCACAATATTTTTAAAAGACCTATTTAACGATACCCCACACAATAGGTAAATAGAGAAAAAAAAATTACTCTCTCACTTTACTTGTATGGGAGCTAACCTAAAAAAAATTTTTTTTCAAGATTTTATTCTACCACTTTTTTGCCATGATTAATATACATACCCATACCAAATTACAGCTTTCTAGTACTTATAGTCTCTGCGTAAAACCGCGGACGGACAGACAGACAGACAGACAGACAGACAGACAGACATGGCGAAACTATAAGGGTTCCTTGTTTACTACGGAACCCTAAAAAGTAGCAACTGAAGTTGATTTCTTTATTAGAGCTGATAAATTGGTGTCAAATCTATCTGAGTCCATGTATCAGTTTACATTAACTATTACGAACTATTATAGACGAGCTCCGTGGCGCAGCGGTCAACACGCCGGCCTGTGACACGGATGGTCCCGGGTTCGATCCCCGGTCAGGTCAAGATGGAAAATGATCTTTTTCAGATTGACCTGGGTCTTGGATGTTTATCTATATATTTATTTGTTTTAAAATATAGTATCGTTGAGTTAGTATCCCATTACACAAGTCTTATTTAAGAACTTACTTTGGGGCTAGCTCAATCTGTGTGATTTGTCCGTATATATTTATTTATTTATATTTATTTATTTACTTCGAGGATTTACGGGACGGTTTGCGACAGAATGGAGGCCGGCGGTAAAAAAAATCCAAAGCATATTCCAGGCGAACCTCGGACTCGGACACGCCATAATGTATAATAATACATATACCTAGGCTAAGTATGTACTACGGGCGAAGCCGGGGTGGACAGCTAGTTGAGGATATAACCGGGAAAACGCTCAGATACGAGATTTTATTCTATTCTATTTTTTTATTTTATGGCTTGCCAAATACTAGTTACAGAGATACAAAGTATCGTTGTTCTACGGTTTTATACAGTTTTAAAAAGTAGCAACTGAAGTTGATTTCTTTATAAGAGCTGCTGGTGATAAATTGGTGGCAAATCTATCTGAGTCCATATATTAGTTTACATTAACTATTTCAAAAATTTTTCATGAGCACGAGCATTTAAATAACACCAAAATATACAATTTAATATGATAATGTTCACCAAAATCCCTTAACATCCCACCAAAAACGTACTGATTGGTTTAAATCATGGAGATATATGTACTTCTTTTTCTTCTTCTGTTTTATAATATGGCTTCCACCGAGATTTCAGTGATTCTGCCAATGTCCAGTAAATTGAGATACCAAGTATCGGTGTTGTACGGTAAAGTTTTAACAAGTAGCATCAAAGATGGCGTATGTTCTTTGATGCCTCGTGGGAGCTTCTGGCGGCAAATCTATACGAGTCCATTTATCAGTCCACTTTAACTATTTCACAAATTGTTCATGAGCACGATCATTTATAACACCAAACTACACCAATTTCATATTATAAAGACCACTAAAATTAATTTGCAAAAATGTCTAAGGCAAACTTCAAGTGTACCCCTTGACTTCCAACCACAAACTCCATAATGTACTTCGTTTAAACAATTGGCCACTTATGTTAAAATGACAATGACAGATGACAATACATTCCATAGGGACGCTCGAACTATGACAGATTAGCGATAGCTGTCAAATTTGGTGGGAATACATATTTAGTCATGACAAATTACCATGAAAAGCTACATGCTTTATACTCAATGCTTTAACAACAAGTAGAAGTTATAATAATTTGTTATAATCAGTGGTTTGTTCAATTACCGAAAGAAAAATCTGAGGCTGATGAGCCTCATTTCTGGTTGAGTAGCTTAGTTAATAAACAAAATTGCTGAATTTCGAATGACTTAAATCCATGTTAGATTCATAAAGGAATATATCCTATCGAAAAAAGGCACTGTTATGAGTGGTTTTTAGACCGACGGTATTATTGAACCCCATTTATTCAAAGATGTCGTGCAAAATTGGTCCATCAAGACATCACTTACAACGGAGTTACAGTGGTCATTTGGCTGGCATTATTTTTTCGATAAAATGATATCGGCCGTTTTAAATAATATAAAAGATTTGGCACATTCAGTTATAGAACTTGTAGAATATAATCTCTTTATAATTTCTTTTATATAAGTTTGAGCGCTCTTAATGCTCTAAGGCTATGCCTATTTCCAATTCCTTCTTTAGCCAAAGGCCACGTTTAGCTTTTTGGTAGGCGTAGAGGGTAAAAAGGGTATCTAGGTTTCTAGCTATTCTAGCCCACTATTGAAATTATTCCATAGATTTCCGTACTTTCTCTCTCTCTCTCTCTGTTTTATCAAAGCGAGCTCCTAGTTATATCCCCAGCAGGAGTAGTCAAACCCTGGGGTCTGCATTTCAGATTTTTATTTTCCTCTTTGCATGATCTTCTATACCTTAGTTGTGTGACCATTGGCATGGCACGCATATCCTCCTTAAAGCTGCCATTAAGTCAGCGCTTCTTGGGTTTCCCCCTTCTGTTGGGCAGAGGTGGAATGGCCAGACATTAATTGTTTCGGCACTCCTTTTTTTCGCATAATTTTTTTGTCCTAATATGCTTTGGCATACCGGGTTTGGCATAAAATATTTTTGTCATAATAGTTTTAAGGCATAATTGGCTTTTGGCATACGGGTAATTTGGGCATAATTATCTTTTAGGCTAATTTGTTTTGGAATAATGTTAATTGCCATAATCTCCATAGGTATAGTAACTATAAATCTAATAGTATTTAGGCATAATATTTTTAGGAGTAACAGAAACAAAATTAAGTTATTTTTAAGTCATCATCATCAGGTCCCATTTAGTCTCCACTGCAAGAGCGCGACCCTCTCTGTACTACCTAGAGCCATATATTTATTCAGCAGCAGCAGTCAGAGGATATGGCCTACACTCTCCACGCTGGCCAGACGAATTGAAGAGATCTCTTTGATGTTTATTAGCTTTGTTAAGGTTGTGATTCCTTAGTCGCCTTTTACGAACTCCACGGGAAGACTTGGAGTGGTCCTATTCTACTCTGCCGGGAACCACACGGCTATTATTAAGTATTTATTTTAAATTCTTATAAAAAAAAATTGTTTAATTTATTCCATTTTATCATCAAAAAGACGACTGACCAAAAGTTGCTAGATATAAATTTAAAATACCAAATTATTCCTTGTCATATTTCATAATCGAAAATTATTCTAAGGGCAGAAAAAAAGTTAGGTTCGAGTTATTTTTTTTATGACCACCCGGAACGACTAAGGGCAGAAAAGAAGTCAGGTTCGAGTTATTTTTTTATGATCACCCAGAACGACTGAGGGCAGAAAAGAAGTTAGGTTTGAGTTATTTTTTTTATGACAACTCTGAACGACTGAAGGCAGGAAAGTTTTGTGCGTTTTCATATTTAATACAAATTAATAAATGAATTAAAATGTTATGATTGAGAATTTTTGTGCTTAAGAAATGTATTCCTTGAGAAATTATGGTTTGATATCATTATGCTTACATACTTTTATACTTTAAAATGTTATGGCTAAATAATTATCATGCTTAGGTACATTATGCCTAAAATTATCATACTCTGTTATGCGTAAGGACGTTATGCTTAAAAATGATTATGCCTAAAAACAGTATGCCATGTTACATTATGACTTAAATTTGTATGCTTATAGATAGGGAACCAATTGTTTCCTATGTAATTTGCTGGTAGAAGCAGTAAATGTAGTTCTTCTGCAGTTTGTCTGATATGTCCCGGATAAGGAGACTGCTGCAAATTCGAGAGTTTCTGACGCGGTCTTTCGTTATTCTTAGATATTGCCTATGTATTGTAGCTGGTACATTTTACTTTTTTGGATAATAGGCAAAAATAAAAATTACTTCATTTCTCTATAAACACGAGGAAATACGTATTTTTATTTAAAGAGGAAATAAAGAAACTCGAACTCTGCAAAACCATTTCTGAGTGTAAAAAAAGGCTGACAAAAATCGTTATCAAGCATCATCGCTTGCAATTCAATACGGGCAGTCGATGTGATCGGCATCCCAAGAACAGACTTATAAATCAAAGACTTTCCTGATTTAATATTTAATTTGAACTGTTTCTTTGATCGCCGCGGTGTTTGGACGTGCCGACGCAGCTCCGTCTAACTTTTCATAGCAAAGCTTTGTTTCAAACGCGCTTTGTGCTTCCCTTTTTAAAAAGACTTGATTTTTTGTTGAATACACCAAGAAAAAATAATTTATAGACGAAATAAGTTGAAAAAATATTATCAATTGCATTTTATCATCATCTTATTAAAGAGCTGGGCTCTTGTCGGTGAAGCATCTTCCATTCTTCTATTTCTTCCGCCAGTTTTTTTACTTCTCCCTTCACTTAATGTTTTCTTTTTTTTTTATTTGCATATTACCATAATTCAATTCGGTCGGATTTTTATGCTCCAAAAAATTTTTTATGCTCCAAAAAATCCTATTTAAATACATGAATTTTCTGGGATCCAGTACAACACTATTTTATGAACTACGTTTACAGTTTAAAGTGTTAATTTTACTTAACATTTTAACAAAGTTGCAGTTTGGTGACAGTCTATAGCTTGTGAAAAGATACGCTTTAACTCAAAAAAAGGCTACCCAAACTCACTATTCCACGCGGACGAAGTCGTGGGCACACCTAGTAAGACATAAGATCATGCACCGACGTATATCGGCACTTTAGGTAAGAAGTAGTCGTATTCCTATAAAAATGGGTACTTGGGACAACTTTAGTTTGCTCGTTTGCAACAGAAAGACTGTTACCAGAGTATTCCTAATTTCGTGGAGAGTGGAGGGCCTCTTGTAACTTCTTGATCATGGTTTTTATTTTTACAGTAAGTACCTACTTGTACTTGGGATGTTTTAATTTTTGTCAGAGTTTTGCTAGATATTTTTGTAAGAATCAATATTACTTTCAGAATAGTAGTAGTTCTAAAGTAGCGTACTTCATGTAGATAGATATTCTTTGGTAAATAGGTCGTCTGAAAAGTTTTGTCCTGAAAAATGTTTGTAGTTATGAAAATAGATAAAAAAATGCCTGACTATTAAACGAGGAGATTCTCAATTCGATTTATTTTTGTAATATTTTATGCTAATATATTATATATATAAAACCAAACTAAAATTATTTATATTTTGAATAGTGAACTTGCACTAAAATCGTTTCAGTAGATATTGACTTATTTTTTATTTTTAAAGGTTACTCAATAAGTTTTTATTTACTTTCACGCGCAAACCTGAGAAGAACCTTATTTGACTAATGGATTAATCCAAATGCGCGATACTAACTAATATTACACAAAATCGGCCAAGTGCGTGTCGGGCCACGCGCAGTGTAGGGTTCCGTAGTTGCGAATGACAACTTTGAGTTCACACTGTTCACACTCGCACATCACAATTTAACGACCAAAAACATGTAACAATGAAAATGTATGAAATTTTACATTTTCCCAAAAAAAAAATTCAAGTTTTTCTTCTACCACTTTTTTGACATGATCATATATATACATACCCATACCAAATTTCAGCTTTCTAGTACTTATAGTCTCTGAGTAAAACCGCGGACGGACAGACATACAGACTGACAGACAGACATGGCGAAACTATAAGGGTTCCTAGTTTACTGCGGAACCCTAAAAATGGTTTTATGTAAATTATACCAAGAAAAAAGTACTGCTCTCAAAAAGAGAGTTACGTTTATGTCTCAAATTTTGGTATTCGATATTTGCCCTTGTTTTCAACATAAAGAGCATACTTCTGTGTAAAAATTTACAGTTGACCGTGAAACGAAAAAACTAGAGTTTGGTGTCCCGCTCACACATATGCAATTGTATATTATATACATACATATTATCACATGTATATCCATTGCGGGGTAAACAGAGCCTTAGGTCATAAAACCCTAAGGCCACGTTTGGCGTGTTAGTAGGCGTTAAGGTGGAAAGCGAAATCAAAATACTGATGGGATTTCCACTCGATCCCTTGACCAGCTTTTACAGGCTGCGCGATGAGAAAAGCAGCTGGTATATTCTATGTTTTCCTTTTCTACCAAACCAGCATAAAAGAGACGTATATAGTGTACTCGTACCTATATCTTTAGTTTATATAAAATTACACATCACATTTTGAATCTTCTTGTAGCAACTCTGTAGAACGAGCTCGTCTACTAGCCGTAGCGGAGTGGGAATCTGGTTTATGGCTGCAAGCGTTACCGTCGTTCAGCTTGGGAACTTTTTTGGACGACAACACATTTCGCTTGGCGACATGCTTACGTTTAGGTGCAAAAGCAAATGTCCCGCATCGTTGTCCCTGCGGCGACACAGTCGACCAGTTCGGCCACCACGGACTCCCCTGTTTTAGGAGTGCCGGACGCATAGCTCGTCATGCTAGCCTAAACAACATCATCCACCGTGCTCTTGTCTCCATACAGATGCCAGCCATTTTGGAACCAATTGGCTTGGCCCGGGAGGATGGCAAGAGACCGGATGGTATGACACTGGTGCCTTGGAGATTGGGAAGGCCGCTGGTGTGGGATGCAACATGCGTCGACACTCTCGCGCATTCCCATCTCCACGGCACAAGTTGTAAGGCTGGCATGGCTGCAGCTACCGCAGAGTCCCTCAAACGGCGCAAATATATATGCCTGGGTGACGCATATATTTTTGAGCCATTTGGGGTCGAGACACTGGGTCCGTGGGGCCCCTCAGCTCACAAACTATTCAAATTTGTGAGCAAAAGGCTGGTCGAGGTGTCGAATGACCAGAGGGCTGGTCACTATCTTGCCCAAAGAATAAGCATTGCCATTCAACGTGGCAATGCTGCCAGTCTTCTGGGCACATTACCGCAGGGTCATTTTTTATTTATAGCTAGGTTTTATTTATAAGTCATTTTATTTCTTAGGTAAGTTTAATTTTTAGTTTCTAGTTCTTATAAGTTAGTTTTATTGTTTAATGTATTATATGTAAAATTTTGCGAAGCTATTACCATTATGGCTTAAATACTTTATTAACTTGTCATCAGAAACGGTGCAAGTTATGAATTTACGAGTCCAAGCCCCTTATTTTCTTCAATTACCCGTCCTTTATTTGGGACATCCGCTGTTTGTCACCCGAGCTGTGTCAATGAATCGTACTGTCCTCCCAGTATTGGAATTTTTTTTTTTTTATTCTCACCACTTTTCATAGACAACTAGGTACTACTATAACTATAATTCGTCCAATATTTAAGAGCTAGGCTCATTTAATTGTCATTGTGTGGAAAAAAACGTTTTGAATAGTATTAATATTCAAAACGTTTTTTTCCACACGTAAAATATTATTTTAACTGACTATGTTTTTAAAATAACAGTTAAAGTGTAGTAAGCGTAACAGTAAAGTAAAATACAACTACAAAATTATACATACTTATATAGATGCAGCTGCTTGGCCCAGAATAGGGGTAAGCATTATTAGCATTTAAGTATGTATAGCAAACCCGAAGTGGTTACTACTACCACTGGGATGGGTAACCACAAGGGGCATAAAAATATTTTCAGCTCCTTCATACCTTGGAAGGCATGTTAGGCCGTTGATTCCAGCAGACATCATTGATTGCAGTCGTTAAGCTAGGCCAAGTGCCTGTAGGCAACTTCAATTATCTGACACCGTGTTGGCTTCTTACACTAACAAAAAAAAAAAAACAAACAAAACAATAATATTTCAAGTGAAATGTTACAGAATTATTATTGTTTTCAAGTTCATCAAACTGTTTGACTTTTGAGTAGTTAACCACGACAAGATACCTTAAAACAACAGTCGAGGACGGGGAACAGTAAGGTAAATAAACTACGTACCTATCTATTATCTTTACAAACCGATGCCTGCAGTTTGTTGCCATAGGGTTGGTAAATGAAAACATCTTCACTTAATTCATGCAACTTAGTTACTAAGGCATGGATAAAGTTTCCACCCTCAAAATGTCAGTCATTCTCATTATAGATAGTAGAAAGTAAATGTTAATAGTAAACGTTGCTATTACGAGCATTTCGCTGTCTGTTTGTACGATTGTCCGTTTGATCGTTTGAACAGCTGTCCTATTTACCATTGCTTTTTAAGTAAACTTACGCGAGTATAATACAGGAATATACTAATATTATTGTAACAAACATTCAGTCAGCTAATTATCTGCTAAAATCAAAACTATATCATGCAACATTACACAAAAAGCACTATTGAGTTTCAGCGTGAAAATAGTTCCATGGTAAAGCGAAAGAGAAACACAAAGAAACTTTCAAAATATCTCATTACATCCCAATAAATTCTGTCTTTATCTGTGACGCAAAATAAAAATATCTACTTTCACTCCATTTGTGCAAAAAAGTAACAATTCGGCCCTTTTTATCTTCCCTTAATAATCAAAAATTGAAACGTGATTTTTTTCTGAAAAGTACGTGACTTTACAATTTTATAGTAAAGAAATCTTTGAAATCTGATACAATTTTATGTATAGGAGTTTAAGGATCAGAGCGCATTTTGATTTCAGTTTTCAGTCGGCTGCCGCGCGCGCTGCCGTCAACACGTGTACTTGTCGTTCCTTCTGATGGCTTGTGACTGTAACTTTCAACAAGTTTAAAGTGTAAACTAAATAAAAGTGTAAATAATAAAAATAATTAATCTGTTGTCGTAATGAAATAAAAATAAGTCAAGTTTTAAAAGTTTGGCAAAAGTTTTTGTGAATTTTGTTCAGTGTATTTTACTTAAAAAAGTTATTATTAGTGAATAAGTTTGTTTTAAATATATAAGTGATGTATAAAAATATTTGAGTGTGTGACTTGGATTTTTTTAAATAATTTGGTAGTGAATAATTAATATTTGTGTCGTAGAAATGTAGTCGTCAGTAAGTATCTAGAAAAATATAAGTTTGTTCCAAAGAAATTAAATAAGTAAAAAGGTTAAATCATAAAGACTTACTTCAAGTGGCAAAACTAGTTTATTTAATCAATATTTTTTTATACTTTATATTATTAAGTTAAGGGAATGCTAATTAGAAAATAATTTTATTGTAAAGACGCAGAACCACAAATTTATTTTACGGAACACCCTAATTCTTTGTGAGTAAAAATAATTGTTACATTACTGCTTTCTTGAATGTATATTCTATCAAAAACCGAAAACAACAGGGTTTTAAAAAATTGAATAAAAGGGTCCAAGTTTTCGATT
The DNA here is from genome assembly GCA_963082605.1 of Rhodophaea formosa. Lineage (NCBI taxonomy): Eukaryota > Metazoa > Arthropoda > Insecta > Lepidoptera > Pyralidae > Rhodophaea > Rhodophaea formosa. The sequence continues at coordinate 9,726,455 of OY720211.1, read as the reverse complement.
GAATTTAAATATATTTCTGAAAGCGCGGAATGCCCACCTGCCTTCTTTAATTTTCCAGTTCATCGGATATAGGTTCTATTGAAAATTTGTAAAATTAAATAATATTGGCCTTCACAGCTTTGCTCGTATATAATCGTAATTCTAACTATCCTAACTAATATTATTAATGCGAAAGTGAGTTTGTTTGTTTGTTATACTTTCATGCCGTATCTACTGAACCGATCATCATGAAATTTTGCAAACACATAGATTAGGGTACTGAGAAGGACATAGGCTATAAATCACGCGTGTGAAGCTGCGAGAACAGCTAGTATGTAACAAAAAGAACCCTTTTTCTGACAACCAGGCTTGCTTTACACTGGCTACCTAGTTCATATAAAAGTCCAGATACTTAAGTCAAAGCAATAAAGTTTATTCTAAAGGACACGCGAAAACACATAACTTTCAACACATTGTATATTGCACATAACAATTATGTAATATGCTATGTACAAAAGCGTCCGTAAATGTAAACAATATTTTGGGTTAAGATCAGAAGGACAAGATCTTTAGTTGCGCATTTTTTAAATAATTATGTTCTCATAAGTAGATTTTGCACTTTATTGTATCAGAAGTTTCGTGGATTTGCAGGGAATGATAAATGTATTTACCCCCATTTGCATTTTGTAGACCTCTAACTCATCCTGATCACAGCGTTTTCCCGGTCACATCAGGATGAGTTAGATCAGTCATCACATTAAAAATAATAGTCTCAGCTATGGTACCTACGTTGGAGTCCAGAGTCCGCTATTATGACAGCATTCATTCTTCTTCTTCTGCTTAATATTATGACTTCCACTGATATTTCAGTGTTTCTGCCAATGTCCTTAATGAGATACATAGTATCGGTGTTATCCCAATCCCAACTTCCCAACTAATATTATAAATGCGAAAGTAAGTTTGTTTGTTTGTTAAGCTTTCACGCCGAATTTTCTGAACCGATTGTCATAAAATTTTGCATACACATAGGTTAGGGTACCGAGAAGGACATAGGCTATTTATTACGCGGGCGAAGCCGCGGGTAACAGCTAGTACGCTATTAAGCTTTGACAAGTAGCAATCAAAGATGGCGTATGTTGTTTGACCGCCTCGTAGAAGCTTTTAGTGACAAATCTATACGAGTCCATATAAGAGTCTACTTTAACTATTTAATAAATTGTTCATGTGCACGAGCATTTATAACACCATACTACACTAATTTCATATTAAAAAGTCCACCAAAATGAATTTGCAAAATTGTCTAAGGCAAACCTCAACTTGTCTTCCCACCACAAAACCGGAGAGCATTCATAAAGATATATGATGTTCCGCTTGCCTAACGTCAGTCTTTCTTGGATAGCTGTAGAAACTCACACAAATACCTGTGAAAATGAAGTAGTTAAATGTATTTGCCCGTCGAGTATCAAACTTGTGTTGAAACTAATTCACGAAGCTATCGATTTCAAATTACATTCCCGTTGCTGCGGAACCCTTCCGTCGCATGGTACTTACTGTGATTCATAAATCACTTCAATCATCGTTGTTTTTCTTTTTTTTAAGCGTGACGCATCTTCTTTATTAAGGCTTCTTTATATCGAATGTATGGTATGTGAAGTGATACGCTGAAGCCTTTATCCAAAGGGGTTTATTATAGTCCAATTGAGGGTATGTATATGTAGTTGTGGTATCATTGATCATCATCATCATTTCAGCCGCAAGAAGTCCACTGCTGAATATAGGCCTCCCCCAAGGATTTCCAATATGACCGGTTGGAAGCGGCCTGCATCCAGCGTCTTCCTGCGACCTTTATTAGGTCGTCCCACCACCTGGTCGGTGGGTGTCCAACGCTGCGCTTGCCGGTACGTGGTCGCCATTCAAGAACCTTTCTGCCCCATCGGCCATCGGTTCTTCGCGCTATGTGCCCCGCCCACTGCCACTTCAAAGAGCTAATCCGCTGGGCTATGTCGGTGACCTTGGTTCTTCTACGGAGCTCCCCGTTTCTGATTCGATCTCGCAGAGAAACACCGAGCATTAGTTGTGGTATCGTAGCCGCCAAATAATCATAAATAGGTACGTACATAATTAAATATTCCATACCTAATTAAAATTTAATGTAAAAGTAGTTAAATATTTAGGGATAAATTACGCAGATTAAGGTAACTCTATAGTTGGTTGTGATTTTGTATCGTAAGATACTAACTTAATGATGCTATATTTTATTTTAAAATAATATAGATAATCATCCAAAACCAGAGTAAATTTGAGAAAAATCGTTTTCCGTCAAACCCTGGCCGGGAATTGAACACAATACCCTGGTGCGGTGCGATTCAAAAGAACAGGCGGTAACACTGAGCTGCAGAGCAGCTGGATGGAAGGATTTTGATGTGGTCTTAACTTGGAAACTAGAACTAGGTACATTAAGCGGGTAGGGTTCTTAGCTTTATAGGCAACCAAGATTATTGAATGGAAATGATTTCTTTTATTCGGTTCGATAAACGAAATTATTAATACTTAAAACTTAAAACACAAATTTCTGGGAAAAAAAAATATTTTTATTGCGACTTTTATATCTATAGGTAGATCTAAGAGGTAGATATTAGTCAATTTTATACGTTAGGAAACTAGGAGTGTAGCGATCTTATTTCGCTGATTGATAGTGGTCGATGAAAATGGTCAGACCTTTAGATTGTATTCAAACTCAGAGGTACCTCAGGCCGGGCGGGATCGAACCCAAAACCACTAGAATACGACAGTAGTTTTTTTCGAATGGACTATGTAGTGAGGTTTTGCTGCTTTACCAGACTTTTTGATGTATATAGTACCCTCAACCTGTAAGGCGAACATCACCAAAGGGCCCCCAGGAGGGACGGTCCTCGGGAAAAAAGCTCGGCTGTCTATATAAAAAAAAGTTAATCTGTCCGTAGACTTTGTAGTTGATTGGTACTGCAAGTTTTGCATCGCAGGGTCCTGTGCGAACCCCGGCCAGGTACGATAGAAAAGGGTCTATTTCAGATTAACCTGGGTCTTGGATACTTCTGATGTATTTCTTTTACGAAATATTTATATCGTCGAGTTGGTATACCACGAGACAAGTACACAACTTAGGTATGTTAGGGCCAACTAGCCCTACAGTAATATGTACAATACAATGACACAGGTTGAGCTTAATCTGTGTGATTTGTATCTATTTTTAAATATATATAAAAAAACCTAATCTTTTGAAGCTTCGAAATGAATGGATGCAGCGAATGGATATAATGCAGATTATAAATATGGTTTCGACCAGTCAGCCGTGACTTTCAAAAGCCGGGTCATGTTTTGATAAAAGCCTCTATTGAAAATGTGCAAGTTGGCGAGATAAGCTCATTCAGCCGAAACGATTTGAACTCGTATTTTTGTTTTGCGATCTACCTATGAAAAATTAATTTCAAAACCTTTAGCTTAAACAAAAAGAATTTAAAAATTACCGACATCTTATACTGTTGTTAAGTAACTGATATTCACTTAACTCTCTCGATTTTCATGAAACTTTAACCGTTTTAAAAGTTGTATTCCGAGTATATAATCCCAATCCCAACTTCTTTACTAATATTATAAATGGGATAGATATATTTGTTCGTTACCTCTACACACTTTACCTACTGAACCAATCTTAAAATTTGGCATACACATAGTTTACGGTACGGAAAAGGGTACCTTTTATCCCGGAAAAAGTACTGTTCCTGAGGGACTTTCGATAAACGACTCGGCAAATATATACGGACAAATCACACAGATTGAGCTAGGCCCAAAGTAAGTTCGAGACTTGTGTTATGGGATACTAACTCAAAGATACTATATTTTATTACAAATACTTATATAGATATACATCTAAGACCCAGGTCAAACTGAAAAAGCCCATTTTTCATCTTAACTTGACCGGGGCTCGAAACCGGTACTACCCGTGTCGCAGGCGGGCGTGTTGACCGCTGCGCCACGGGTCAGTCGAATGTAAGGGATTTCAGCAATGCTTTTATTAACGTCAAAAAATTACGATTTCAAGTATTTTTTTCATCAATGTGTATCTTTTTGGAAGGGTTTTCTATATTGTTACGAGAAAAATCTAGTAGGTACATATCAACGCTGCTCTAAAATGCACAGTGTATGTGTACGAAATAGAAATTGATTTTTCTTTTCAATAAACATATTTATAAACTTTAGAGATCAAGAGGATTCAACCGACCACCAACCAGCGACCACCATTGCCTACATAAACAAAAACGGTTATCAGTTTTATAAGTTTCACGTTTCTTTATGTCGGCCTGCGGCATCGTAGTCACTTAACGAATGGACAGATTTAAATGCCCTTTTTTTGCTTCAAATCAAGATTTAGCAAGCTACGTTTTTAAATTATACTAAGTTGTACTTAGTCTATTCTGAAAAGCCAGCATTGAAGGTCTATTATTAGTATTAAAAGGGCTTTTACTTAAAATGATTTTGGCTTAAAATTATTACTATTGATGAGGAAATAAAATATTTATAACACGTAAAGCCAGGAGAAAGAATGGTCAGGTGGTTGGATTTCAAATTTTTACAGATTCATAAGATTCCGCCGCCTCTGTCTGTTGTTAGTTTAGCGCACAAATGATTAGTTTAAGGAAATGTAAATTGCTATTATTTTTTAATTGCTATAATAATTTTTGTAAATTTTTATTAAACTTAATTTAAAACAATTAAACAAGTCAATAACATTACAGACAAAGAATATAAAAACACTTATAATTTTTGTTAGATACGTCATTCAGAGACATTTTGTGCCTGATGCCATTTTATTATTCAGGGATCCTTTTCTGTTATAAAAATAACTTTAAAGAGGTTAGCATCAAACAACATTCTACGATAATTATTGTTTCGATTTTTTTTTAAATCAAATGACAAGAAACTATTTTTGTTCGGTGATAAAATTAGTTACTACATTCTTCTTTTACTTTGACACATACAGTCATTACAAACAAAAAAAAAATTTATGAGAACCAGACATTCAGCTGCGTAGTTCGTTTAAATATAGAATACAAACTGTCAGGATCTATTTCGGAAAATACAGACGATAAGTGAAGAGCTCAGCTTACTTACACAAGTCCCAGAAGACCTAATAAACAATATCTTATTTCATGTAGTACCTACACATATTTCACATTTGCTAAGAAGCTACAAAGATACAAAGATTCTATATACTTTGATCCCATTTCCGATATCATTATCCAGTGTAACATCATGGTCCTAGTAGTAATATAAAAGGTAGAGGGCTTATTTACTTACGTAATTTTCTGAAAAAATTTACCTGTAAATTGATTTATAGATTTTATCAATCCAAAGTATTCCTAACTATCCAAACTAAAATTAACTAGCTGTAACCCGCAGCTCCACACACGTGATATATAGCCTATGTCCTTCTCATTTAAAAATTCTTTTTTTGTTCGAAAGGTAATACTTTACAGATGGTCCCATAATTGTTTTATCAAAATGTGTCGAGCGCTTTTTAGGGTTCCGTAGTAAACTAGGAACCCTTATAGTTTCACAATGTCTGTCTGTCTGTCTGTGTCCGTCCGCGGTTTTACTCAGAGACTATAAGTACTAGAAAGCTGTAATTTGGTATGAATATGTATATTAATCATGGCAAAAAAGTGGTAGAAAAAATGTTGAAAAAAAAATTTTTTTAGTGTAGCTCCCATACAAGTAAAGAGGGTGAGTAATTTTTTTTCTTTATTTACCCAGTGTGTGGGGTATCGTTAAAAAGGTCTTTAAAAAATATTGTGAGGTTGGTTTTTCGATTTAGGGATCCGTTTCCAAAATATTTGGTTTTAAAGAGAAAATTTTTGTTAGCGTTACGTGTCCCCCCCCCTCTATCTGCTAAACGGTTATATATGGATACGTGAAAAAAATTACAGCAGTAGTATATATACTGAAGTTGAAAGGAAACCTATCAGAGCTGAGTTCGAAGTGCAAACTAATAAATTATAGGCAACCAACTTATAAAATTAAAAAACGTTCTGGCAATGTAAAATTTATAAATTGTTTATCATATATGTAACATTAAAGCCTGTTTGTTTCTCGTAATAAATAAAATAAAAAATAAAATAAAAATGTACTGGAAAATGTAAAATTTCATACAATTTTCATTGTTCGATGTTTTTGGTCGTTAAACTGTGAGGTGCGAGTGTAAACAGTGTGAACTCAAAGATGTCATTCGCAACTACGGAACCCTTCACTGTGCGTGGCTCGACACGCACTTGGCCGGTATTTTGAAAAAATACACAAAATCCAAAAATAATTATATAGTAATGCCGTTTGGTTTACACTAATTTCCATTTTATTCTTGTGCTTATTACAACAAATTGATAGAGTTGAAGTCGGTTATTGTTTTTTGTTAAAAATATTTTAAATTATTTAGGCTTTATTTCATACACGGCCATAGTTAAAGTTTAAACAAAAAGCATTGATCCTTCTTATGAAGACAGACTCTGTGTACATCACCAAGTAAAATTAATCCCAATTTTAATTAAAAGTTTATACTAATTAATATCAAATTTAATAACACGAGAAACTGATGACTCCTTCTTTAGCAACTCCTTAATATCTCTGAACATATTTCGTTTAATTTGATTTTCGCTTCTCATTTTACTTTACATTACCCAAAGCTTTTAAAATATCGAGTAGCTAAAACGTATAGCATTGCAAAGGAATAAAAATGAGAATTGTGATTCCCACAACGACCACAAATCGTCAATATCCAGCCGCCAACATCTGCGCGAACTATTTCAGATGTGTTCTTTTTTTTAAATTAGACTCTGTTTTATTTTCAAATTAGAAACATTGAATATATAATCCTATTTCTACAAGTTGTTTCATTATTGATAAACTGGTTCAAAATAAATAAACAAATTGAACTGTCTTTGACTTTGCTCAGTTCTAAAGTCAAAAAGCATACATAATGCATGTTTTTTCGGCATGTCAATTGATTACAGAGTATTATTAGAGCCAAGTCAACAGAATACTAATCAGCTATTGGCAAGGAAAGAGTGCTATCATTTGTTTATGTAAGGCGTTCATCCCGTGACGTATCACGTATGGCATGATAGACAAATGTCTATAGATTTACTTAATGTAGCTGTCAGGAATTCGGTGAACAGATTGCCTGGATTATTTCCTAGGTTATAAGCTAGGATGAGTGATAATGGCGGTTAGGTCGTGTGAACATTGTGTGTGTATCAAATCTCTAAATAGTTATTCTTTTTTATATACTGTTTTTTTTTCGTTTATGAATTATGGTACAAGCAAATTACACAATTTATCTTTTAAAATACAACAGTACTTACGACTTACATAAGACATACCTAATTAATTTCATAACCTAATCTCTTAAACAAGGCTTGTTCTCATACTTGTAATGAAACAGAATGAATGGCCGTTAGCATTTTTAACGTTCACGCGAGGTTTTGGCAAAGGTCTGTGTTCAAGCGAAGTTCCCACTGGGATAGGTGACCAGTAGTGGGACAATATTTTTTAAACACCGCAATGCTTCCGTATACTTTAGTTCGCTGGTATCGTCAATGTCTTTAAGCTATGTCAGATGCCTTTCAGCAGCTTAAGAAATTGGCCAAAAACTGAAAACAAAAGCAGAAGTTGATAAATAATGTGTTTACTGTTCATTAAGTGTAAAAGCTCAATTCGGGGCAATACAGATGACGTCACAAATTAAACAAATTAAGGCACGTCAATATCCACGTCAGACTGGAGTTTGTAGAACAACATTGTCTGTAATTGTTTTATGTATCTATTACGTTCAGTGAAAATGACGGGGGAAATATTTACTGTTACTTTAGTTTATGACTGCTGATGGTTACGAAAATTTTATGGTATGTAAAAATATACACAAAAGTACAACATGCACAGCTGAACTGCACAGCTCTATATTTAAGGTTAGACTAGCTTTTACCCGAGGCTTCGTTCGCGTATAATTTTGACCTATAAATTTTCCGAGTCGTTTCTCGCAAATACCTCGGGCACAGTATTTTTTTCCGAAATAAAAGGCGCCCTAAGTCCTTCTCAGTAACTAACCTACGTGTATACCAAATTTCAAGAAGATTGCTTTAGAAGGTAAAGCGTGAAGAGGTAAAAAACAAACAAGATTAGACTACGAAATATCCTGACTGAGAAATGTTATTAAACAAAAGAAGAATAGTTTAGGGACTAGTACTAGGATAGGATTGACGATGATGTTTGAGACTTAACAAGTATAATAACCGAGCATGTCACATTATCCTTATATTTCAATTATCGACAGTGTCCGCAGCGGAGTGGTAAACAGCAAATCTGAAAAATATTTCCATCTTAACCTGAACAAAGATCGAACGTAGGACCCTGCGAGTACTATTGAGTTACACAGCTCGTCAAAAAATTTCAGTTACCCATTTATTCGGTTTTAAATTAGTGAAAAAGTGTTTTGCATAATTTCATTTTCAGACTTTGTTAACGAAGTACAATAAACTTACGAAGTAAATAAAAAGCTTGTAAAAACTTTTTAATAAAGAAATCTGTTCTGAATTAGCAAATACGAATTTTCAAACAAGTCTCGAAAAGTAGCAAGGCGCAGAAAATGAGCACCTGCCGCATCGAGAGAGCTTTACTGGAGTGCTTTTTATTTGACTTTTGTTCACTACATACTGTCCGAGGACTAGAATTTTTGTCTGAAAGAATTGGTTAAACTGTTCAATATATTACTAAACATATTAAGTGTTCATATATTACTGAACATACTCGTATTACTGGTCCATAATGACTTTAATAATTTGTACATTCAAAGCACACACAAAACAAAGAACTAAACTAATCCTAAAACAAATACTAACCTACAAAAAATAAAATAAAAAATAACATAAAGATAAACAAAAAATTAAAGCCAAATCGCCGTGGTCAGCGGGCAGGGTGCCCAAAAGACTGGCGGCATTTCCTCGCTGGATGGCCAAACTCAGCCTTTGAGCAAAATGAGTGCCTGCCTTTAGGTCACATGATTGGTCCATTAATTTAGTGATTTACAATTTTGTATCAATATATACTAGCTATTAAACTTGTTCTAAAAATTTCTTTGGCCAAGGTTGCATTTTTGAACAAGTACATTTATTTAAAAAAAAACCGGCCAAGTGCGAGTCAAACTCGCGCAATGAGGGTTCCGTACAATATGCTTCGTGAACACACACACAATGTGCAAAAAATGTTTTATTCAATTGACTAGCGTCATCTAGTGGTGTTTTAGTGAACTATTTCCCTAGATGAACTTATTATTGTGAGTTTACCACTTAATATTCAAGTAATAGAATTCTTATTATTTTTCCTGTAATCTTCAAGGAATGAACTATATTTTGTAATTTTTTCAAAATTTTCGGCCCAGTAGTTTCGGAGATCAGGGGGGGGGAATGGTCAATTTTTGCCTTCTTTCGTGAATAAAATCAAAAGTATTGATTTTACCCGAACAAAAAAAAAAATATTTTTGAGATCCTCATAATGAGCCCTTTCATTTGATATATGTCACAGTAAGGTTTGCAAAACTTTTTTTTTTAATTTTGTAATTGGGCCCCTCAAAATGACCCTTATTTCAAAAAAATCTTTATTTACTTTGCACATCCGTGTTTGGGTCATAGGATTACACTATCATACCAAATTTAATCTAATTTGGTTCAGTAGATTCGGAGAAAATCGGCTGTGACAGACGGACGGACGGACAGACAGACGCTCGAGTGATCCTATAAGGGTTCCGTTTTTCAACTTTTGTACGGAACCCTAAAAAATAAAATAACCGTCTGGTTTTTTGCCAGTTATGACCGCAATACTTATTTTTTGCTAATATCACATTGCCAATAACACTCTGGGAAAGAATACAAATCTAATGACTCCTCATACCTTTAAAATTGGTTTGGCCGTTTATGCTACAGGAGGCACCAATGGAACAGAAGATATAGGTACTTACAAACTAAATATTTCCATACATACGTGCGAAAAACATTACCTTTCTTCTGGGCGGGTCTGTCGGGTAAAAAAATTACCTTAACAACTGGGACTATATACTAAACTCTTGTTTCTTTCGCGAACTGATCCGGCCTATTTTTTATGAAAGAGGAAAATAATAACATACATATTTCTTCGTTTATTGTGTTATTACTTTTTGTACTGCTGTTACTACTACTATTATTACTCCTTCGTTCCATTCTGGATTCTGAAAATTCTTCATCTAAGATTGTTACCTTATGTTTTTCGAGGGAACTTATCTTATCTTATCTTCATTGGGGCCGATTATAAATCGGAAGCACGTCTAACCTTTGGGTTATTTTGTACTTACCCCATGCCTTACTCACTCACACGGTGATTCCCGAAGAAGGACTGCATAAGCTTCAGGATATCACCTGGTGCGTAGTGCCTGTAGTCCTCTAGATCAGGATACGCCGATCCGAAAAGGTCCAAACGCTTACCAGCCAAAGAGTCGCAGTAGCACAAGATGTGTCTCATCGTCTCCTCTGATTCCTCACATGCCCTACATAGAGGGCTTCCGACAATTTTCAATTTGAAGAGATGACTGTTATTTTCGAAGTGTCCAGTCAGGGCTCCCATTAGAAATCTTGTCTGTTTTCTGTTAAATTTACAGAACCTTTTGTGCCAACTGGCGTTGTCGATACCAAGTGTCTCCTTGGAGTGTACGTGTCCACTCAGATTACTCCATTCGGCTTGGTGTCTGCTGACGACATATGCATTTATTGCAGTTGTTATTACGCTGTATGATAGGTCTAAGAAAGGTTCCGGTCCAATGTATAACCCTTTCCTAGCCAGCTCATCGGCCGACTCATTGCCCTCAACCCCGACGTGACCGGGCACCCAGACCAGTCTCAGACTGTTGTGCCTACCCAGTTGATTTAAGGCATTCACACCGTCCAAGACCAATCTAGAATCGATTCTGTCGGAGTTAAGTGCCATGAGAGTGGCCTGGCTGTCACTTAGAATATAGATATGGTGATTTTTTAACCCTTTCTCTAGATTCATTTTAGCACAGACAGTTACTGCATATGTTTCCGCTTGAAATACAGTTGCAAACTGGCCCATGCTCTGAAACAGTTGTTTATTCTTGGAGAAAATGCCCGCACCTGTTCCATGAATGGTCTTGGAGCCATCTGTATACCAGATTGAGCATTCTCGTTCAGAAGGGCAAAATTCTTCCTTCCATTCGTCTCTTGTTGGAATATATACTCTATAGTTCTTCTTGAAGTTGTATACGGGAAGCTGTTTATCACTTCCCATGTCCAACAACCTATCGAGCTCATGTGTTGTCTCAATTTGCGTATGCCTTGTCCTTGGTGCATGCCTGCTCCACAGACCAGTCGAAGACAGTCTATATAATGCCTTGCAGGCTTCGCCTTTTATATATAAATATAAGGGTGGCAAACCAAGGATCCTTTTTTTGTTCGATAGGTAAATACTTTACAGATGGTCCCATAATTGTTTTATCAAAATGTGTCGAGCGCTTTTTAGGGTTCCGTAGTAAACTAGGAACCCTTATAGTTTCGCAATGTCTGTCTGTCTGTCTGTCCGTCCGCGGTTTTACTCAGAGACTATAAGTACTAGAAAGCTGTAATTTGGTATGAATATGTATATTAATCATGGCAAAAAAGTGGTAGAAAAAAATCTTGAAAAAAAAAATTTTTTTAGTGTAGCTCCCATACAAGTAAAGAGGGGGAGTAATTATTTTTTCTCTACTTACCCATTGTGTGGGGTATCGTTAAAAAGGTCTTTAAAAAATATTGTGAGGTTGGTTTTTCGATTTAGGGATCCGTTTCCGAAATATTTGGTTTTAAGAAAAAATTTTTGTTAGCGTTACGTGTCCCCTCTATCTGCTAAACAGTTATATAAGGATACGTGAAAAAAATTACAGCAGTAGAATATATACTGAAGTTGAAAGGAAAACTATCAGAGCTGAGTTCTAAGTGCAAACTAAAAAGTTATAGGCAACCAACTTGTAAAATTAAAAAAGGTTTTGGCAATGTAAAATTTATAAATTGTTTAGCATATATGTAACATTAAAGCCTGTTTGTTTCTCGTAATAAATAAAATAAAAAAGTACTGGAAAATGTAAAATTTCATACAATTTTCATTGTTAGATGTTTTTGGTCGTTAAACTGTGAGGTGCGAGTGTAAACAGTGTGAACTCAAAGATGTCATTCGCAACTACAGAACCCTACACTGCGCGTGGCTCGACACGCACTTGGCCGGTTTTTTGAAAAAATACACAATAACCAAAAATAATTATATAGTAATTAAGCCGTGTGGTTCCCGGCAGAGTAGAATAGGACCACTCCAAATCATCCCGTGGATGTCGTAAAAGGCGACTAAGGAAACACAAGCTAAACAAAGCTTATTATCATCAAAGAGACCTCTCCAACCCGTCTGGCCAGCGTGGAGAGTGTAGGCCAAATCCTCTGACTACTCAGGCTAGTATATGGCTCTGGTAGTACAGAGAGGGCCGTGCTCCTGCAGTGGAGACTAGAAAGACCTGACGATGAATTATATAGTAATGCCGTTTGGTTTACACTAATTTTCATTTTATTCTTGTGCTTATTACAACAAATTGATAGAGTTGAAGTCGGTTATTGTTTTTTGTTAAAAATATTTTAAATTATTTACGCTTTATTTCATACACGGCCATAGTTAAAGTTTAAACAAAAAGCATTGACCCTTGTTATGAAGACAGACTCTGTGTACATCACCAAGTTAAATTAATCCCAATTTTAATTAAAAGTTTATACTAATTAATATCAAATTTAATAACACGAGAAACTGATGACTCCTTCTTTAGCAACTCCTTAATTTCTCTGAACATATTTCGTTTAATTTGATTTTCGCTTCTCATTTTACTTTACATTACCCAAAGCTTTTAAAATATCGAGTAGCTAAAACGTATAGCATTGCAAAGGAATAAAAATGAGAATTGTGATACCCACAACGACCACAAATCGTCAATATCCAGCCGACAACATCTGCTCGAACCATTTCAGATGAGTTCTTTTTTTAAAATTAGCCAGTTTTATTTTCAAATTAGAAACATTGAATATATAATGCTATTTCTACAAGTTGTTTCATTATTGATAAACTGGTTCAAAATAAATAAACAAATTGAACTGTCTTTGACTTTGGTCAGTTCTAAAGTCAAAAAGCATATATAATGCATGTTTTTTCGGCATGTCAATTGATTACAGAGTATTATTAGATGCAAGCCAACAGAATACTAATCAGCTATTGGCAAGGAAAGAGTGCTATCATTTGTTTATGTAAGGCGTTCATCCCGTGACGTATCACGTATGGCATGATAGACAAATGTCTATAGATTTACTTAATGTAGCTGTCAGGAATTCGGTGAACAGATTGCCTGGATTATTTCCTAGGTTATAAGCTAGGATGAGTGATAATGGCGGTTAGGTCGTGTGAACATTGTGTGTGTATCAAATCTCTAAATAGTTATTCTTTTTTATATTCTGTTTTTTTTTTCGTTTATAATTTATGGTACAAGCAAATATCATAATTTATCTTTTAAAATACAACAGTACTTACGACTTACATAAGACGTACCTAATTAATTTCATAACCTAATCTCTTAAACAAGGCTTGTTCTCATACTTGTAATGAAACAGAATGAATGGCCGTTAGCATTTTTAACGTTCACGCGAAGTTTTGGTAAAGGTCTGTGTTCAGGTGAAGTTCCCACTGGGATAGGTGACCAGTAGTGGGACAATATTTTTTAAACACCGCAATGCTTCCGTGTACTTTAGTTCGCTGGTATCGTCAATGTCTTTAAGCTATGTCAGATGCCTTTCAGCAGCTTAAGAGATTGGCCAAAAACTGAAAACAAAAGAAGAAGTTGATAAATAATGTGTTTACTGTTCATTCTGGCTTGTATACACTTTGATTAGTGCAAGTGCGAAGTTAATACATAAGCTACTAAACGTTTAGTGGGAAATGTATGAACTTCGCACTTGCACTAATCAAAGTGTATACCAGCTATTAAGTGTAAAAGCTCAATTCGGGGCAATACAGATGACGTCACAAATTAAACAAATTAAGGCACGTCAATATCCACGTCAGACTGGAGTTTGTAGAACAACATTGTCTGTAATTGTTTTATGTATCTATTACGTTCAGTAAAAATGACGGGGGAAATATTTACTGTTACTTTAGTTTATGACTGCTGATGGTTACGAAAATTTTATGGTATGTAAAAATATACACAAAAGTACAACATGCACAGCTGAACTGCACAGCTCTATATTTAAGGTTAGACTAGCTTTTACCCGAGGCTTCGTTCGCGTATAATTTTGACCTATAAATTTTCCGAGTCGTTTCTCGCAAATACCTCGGGCACAGTATTTTTTTCCGAAATAAAAGGCGCCCTAAGTCTTTCTCAGTAACTAACCTACGTGTATACCAAATTTCAAGAAGATTGCTTTAGAAGGTAAAGCGTGAAGAGGTAAAAAACAAACAAGATTAGACTACGAAATATCCTGACTGAGAAATGTTATTAAACAAAAGAAGAATAGTTTAGGGACTAGTACTAGGATAGGATTGACGATGATGTTTGAGACTTAACAAGTATAATAACCGAGCATGTCACATTATCCTTATATTTCAATTATCGACAGTGTCCGCAGCGGAGTGGTAAACAGCAAATCTGAAAAATATTTCCATCTTAACCTGAACAAAGATCGAACGTAGGACCCTGCGAGTACTATTGAGTTACACAGCTCGTCAAAAAATTTCAGTTACCCATTTATTCGGTTTTAAATTAGTGAAAAAGTGTTTTGCATAATTTCATTTTCAGACTTTGTTAACGAAGTACAATAAACTTACGAAGTAAATAAAAAGCTTGTAAAAACTTTTTAATAAAGAAATCTGTTCTGAATTAGCAAATACGAATTTTCAAACAAGTCTCGAAAAGTAGCAAGGCGCAGAAAATGAGCACCTGCCGCATCGAGAGAGCTTTACTGGATTGCTTTTTATTTGACTTTTGTTGACTACATACTGTCCGAGTACTAGAAATTTTGTCTGAAAGAATTGGTTAAACTTTTCGATATATTACTGGACATATTAACTTATTGATTTACAATTTTTGTATCAGTAGATATTGAACTTGTTCCAAAAATTTCTTTGGC
Source organism: Rhodophaea formosa (assembly GCA_963082605.1). Classification (NCBI taxonomy): domain Eukaryota; kingdom Metazoa; phylum Arthropoda; class Insecta; order Lepidoptera; family Pyralidae; genus Rhodophaea; species Rhodophaea formosa. The sequence continues at coordinate 9,711,216 of OY720211.1, read as the reverse complement.
CATGGTTGTCACATTTCAAGAGTTTCGCTAGGCCGTTGCATTTTTGAACAAGCTTTTGCTTTATTCAAAAATTTAAGGGCCGGCTTCCAATAGGAAGACAATATGTCACTTATTTTTTGCTAATAACACTCCGAAGAATACAAATCGAATGACACCTTATACTTTAAAATTGGTCAAGCTGTTTAGGCTACAGAAGGCACCATTCGATCCCCGGTCAGGTTAAGATGGAAAATGATCTTTTTCAGATTGACCTGGGTCTTGGATGTTTATCTATATAAGTATCTATTATAAAATATAGTATCGTTGAGTTAGTATCCCATAACACAAGTCTTACTTAAGAACTGACTTTGGGGCTAGCTCAATCTGTGTGATTTGTCCGTATATCTTTATTTATTTTTTATTTAAAAACATTACAGTCCTTTTGGGCGAGTCAGTCGGGTAAAAAGATTACCTTAACAACTGGGACTATATACTAAATTCTTGTTTCTTTCGCGAACTGATCCAGCCTATTTTTTCTGAAAGAGGAAAATAATAACAAACATATGTCTTCGTTCATTGCGTTATTACTTTCTGTACTGCTGTTACTACTATTATTACTCCTTCGCTCCATTCTGGATTCTGAAAAATTCCCCATCTAAGATTGTTGTCTTATGTTTAGCGTAAGAATTTACTATGAATTATTTGTAAATCACAAATTATGACTGTCGCTCGCTACTAGAGACGCCTTTTCGACATATTTCATACAAAACAAGATCGTCAGGGATTTGTAACATTTATTCAGGGTTTTGGGTTTCAAAGTAACTGTAGAAACGCAAAAATCTGGTATTTTCTACTTACTTTTGATATAAGTTACATCAGATTTTTGTTTATTAACTTTTTTCCTGTAATTTTGATACCATATACCATTTTCACATTTTTTTTTGAAAACGGGCTGACTGGCCAAGTATGTGACTTTCGTCTACAAATCCGGGCGCGGTCTGACACGAGGTATTTTATTACATTTATCCCTGATGGAGCGCAAGCTACATTCCGTGCTCAGTGAGTTAAATCAAGAAAAAAAATTATGACTTTATTCCAGCATATCTTCTAAATGCCTGAATAGATACGATATCTTACGGACTGTCACTAGCTATATTTTTTTATTGAAGATTCTCTTATCTTCTTCAGAGCTTATATTGATAATATCATGTACAGTTTGCTGTAAAACAATAATTTCAGTTTTTAGGGTTCCGTACAAAAGTTGAAAAACGGAACCCTTATAGGATCACTCGAGCGTCTGTCTGTCCGTCCGTCCGTCTGTCACAGCCGATTTTCTCCGAATCTACTGAACCAAATTAGATGAAATTTGGTAAGATAGTGTAATCCTATGACCCAAACACGGATGTGCAAAGTAAATATAGATTTTTTTGAAATAAGGGTCCTTTTGGGGGGCCCAATTACAAAATTTTAAAAGAAAGTTTTGCAAACCTTACTATGTCATATATCAAATGAAAGGGCTCATTATGAGGATCTCAACAATATTTTTTTTTGTTCGGGTAAAATCAATACTTTTGATTTTTTTCACGAAAGAAGTCAAAAATTGACCATTCCCCCCCCCTGATCTCCGAAATTACTGGGCCGAAAATTTTGAAAAAATTACAAAATATAGTTCATTCCCTGAAGATTACAGGAAAAATAATAAGAATTCTATGACTTGAAAATTAAGTGGTAAACTAACAATAATAAGTTCATCTAGGGAAATAGTTCACTAAAACACCACTAGATGGCGCTAGTCAATTGAATAAAACATTTTTTTCACATTGTGTGTGTGTTCACGAAGCATATTGTACGGAACCCTCATTGCGCGAGTTTGACTCACACTTGGCCGGTTTTTATATTATATTGTGTATATTTCTGGCTACTTTCGTCTTCTTCTTCTTCTTTCTCAGCCTGTGTTCACCCATTGTTGGGTATAGGCCTCTTCATGGTTTCGTCTATGGTATGTCTAAGCTTGATATAAGTATAACTATTTTTTTATCATCCGGAGTAGAGCATAGGATTTAGAGTACTTTTGTTGCTTAAAGTAAAAGTATTAAGGTAGTCATATAACATTAACACAGAACCTTTACTATTATAAAAATGTATTCCGCATTTGAGATCAAGAATGTAAGTTAATGATCTTCCCAATTATAGAAATCAGTATAAAATACGACAATATAAAAAAAAAGTTTTTTCAAACGTACTTCGCAATTTCAATATTATATTGTCAACCTTGTTTAAGATAAATCGATATTGTTGTACTGGCAAAATACTCGCCACCAAAGTACGCATGAAAATATAATGATAATTTATTCACAAAAATAGAGTTAATTAGATGTTACAATATTTTTATGTCCTATATCTATTTTGCTTAGATTAAGCATATGAATATGAAAACAAATTGGTCTAAGCTTAAGACAATTCCGCAATCTTATCATAAAGCTATTCCCATAATAAAGTAATAAAATAATTTTATTTTCAACATGCAATTATACCTCATACCATATTTTAGCTACTGTTTCGTGACAACTTAGTTAAAAAAACATAATTTTCTTAATTTTACCTACCTTACTAACCTTATTGTTTGTGAATTTAGTTACCGGAATACTTGTTATTGTTCTGTTAATGGCTCATCATCATCATCATTTCGTGTAGGTGACACGGTCAATCGACCATGCACACCCTGGCTCATTTATGTTCATCATGCTATGTACACCAATTTTGGACATTTGACTAGTTCAATATTATAATAAGTTCATTTGTTACTAGTTTATTAGTATAAAATGCAAATTTGTGTTACTGTCTGTACGTGAACTTAAAATAAAAAAAATACATATGGTTTAAATGCATCATATTTTTTGAAAATCACATATGCCGTGTAATTAAAAAACAAAGTGGCACTCCGAGAGAGCCGATAGTGGTGAAAATTTGAAAAAAATATACAGAGGTGTCGGTTTTTGGTAATGATGCCGCGAGTTCGATAGTTTTTTCCTTCACAAAATTGGCCACAGGAACAAGTTTTCATTTCAAAAAAATTGAACGGTAGATTTGCTGTGAAATAGTGCAACCGCGGAGATAACTTATCAAAGGATTTTTTGAATTCAGTTTGGCCAACAAATAAAAATATTTCATTTATAGAAATGAGTTGACATTAATTTTTAACTAGTTAAGTATGACTTATTTGGTGAGAGAGCAAGGAACACTATCACAGGCATTTTATGCTTAGAAGTGGACTTCAATACAAAAACAGAAATGTATATTTTACAGAATTGAAATGAACAGTTTTGATTTTTGATTATTTAAATAGGTACTGATTTCTTTGTTTTTTGTTCATTATTATTCGAATAAAACACTAGCCTTGGCCACAGTCAGGCTTTGATGGACCATAATCGCGCATGATATGAAATTTACTTGACGAAACGATGTTATAAAATCTCCATAGGTACTTTCCTTTACTACACACATAAAACTCGATATACGGTTTGTCATCAACAATTTTCCATGCCAATGCACGCCGAAAGTTGACTAGCCATGGACTTCCCAGAGCAAACAAATAAGTTGAGGTCTTATTTAAATTTGCAAATATTCCAATTTCGGATCGCATCGAAATGAACGAGTTAAAAGTTTGCAAAGGGAGTGATGGTTGGAGTCTACTTTCATTTCAACTTGAGGAATCAGCCGAGGGATTCATTACGTTGGATTCCACCGCGTTTGTTTATCAGATTTAAAATGACTTCCTGCTCTGTTATTATCAAGTGGCATAACACTACTGCCCAGAGTATATTTAAGTTTTCAGGGTTATACAGTCATCATAACACAACAACAATAATAATTCTAGAACCGGAGGTGCGATATCGGCTTATCGTTTCTTTAGCGTTCCATACCCAATGGCTACAAATGGGCCCCTGTTACTAAGCCTCCGATGTCCGTCCGAGCTTTCGTTCGCCTGACACAGAGCTGTACAATCTATTGAACCAAAATAGGTAGAGACTTGAAATTTCCAAAGAAAGTTAATGTTTTAAATGTTTTGTCGCTATAACAATAAATAATTAAAACAAGTTACAATTAAGGTACCATATAGAAGGATATTATTTTTTTGGCGTGATTTCTCGATTTTGTCAAAGTTACTAGGTACTCATTTATTACCAAGTTAAAATTTTGAGTGAAATATAAATAACTGAGTCAAATATTTATTTTGTTTAAATATAAATGTATGTATAGTGTCTATACAAGAAATAGACCCTCATAAGAGAAGTCGCGTAGAAGAGGACTGTCTTTTCTTCTTTTGGAAAAATGTATGTGACTTGATCTTGGCCAATTTTATTATAAACTAGCTGTTACCCGCGGCTTCGCCCACGTAATATATAGCCTATGTCCTTCTCGGTACCCTAACCTATGTGTATGCAAAATTTCATGATAATCGGTTCAGTAGATTCGGCGTGAAAGCATAACAAACAAACAAATAAACAAACAAACTCACTTTCGCATGTATAATATTAGTTGGGATTAGAGTAGATCAGGGCATCTGTACTTAATTTGTTTTCGTATTATGATAGATATTACATGAGTTGCTACGAAAAAATTGCATTTAGAAGTAACCCGCGGGCCCTATTGCGCCTTGACTGGTTTTTGATCACAAAAATTCAACTCTGTTTGATAAAAGAGGGTATCGTTTAGATTAATTTTACAAGAAAACAATTCAAACAGGTCCAAATTGCAGGTTAAACAAAGGGTTTAGATAAGACTAAAGCCACGGATATAAGCATTAAACATGCTACTAATGAGCATGCTCGTGTCCCGCGTACGACCTGTTTACACAGTCTCACATGTTTCCGGTAAACTAAATGGAGGTACATTCCCCTCTTCCATCCCCATTTTAGATGCTTATTTTTATCCATGGCTGCCAGTCACACATGCTACTATTTAGCATGTGCTCAAAACTAGCACGGAAGCATGATATTAAGTAGCATATGTATCCGTTTATTGCTATAATGCGGGCTTAATCGCCTCATCGATGATGTAAATCGTATCTTCGTTGTAGATATATGTAAATGCCATACATTGTGCATCTGTCGTTAGTTAGATTACAATTGCTTACCCCTACTGAATCTGCAAAGTGCTCGATAAATTAGAACATGATAAAATGTGCACTTTAGATGAAAACGGTTTATAATGAAAACAAGTTGCGGCTAGCGGGAAATGGAACGGAAAAACAAATATTTTTTGGAGAGATTGTTGTAAAAAGATAGTAAAATATGTAAAGAAATAGTGCGTACACTATGTTTAAACGAAATATTTTACGTCGTATAAAGCTTTTGCTTTATCTACTCATTACAATCATCATTACATATAATAAAACAAAGACCTCCGCAGCGTCTGTCTGTCTGTTCGCAATAAACTAAAAAACTACTGCACGGATTTTCATGCGGTTTTCACCACTAGATATCAGGTTTATAGGTTCTAATATATGCCCGGGTGCAGCTGGAGAGGGCTGCTAGTGTCACTATAAATCAAGGTAACAAGCACATAATGGTAGTTTTAAGAATTCACGTTCTATTATTAATCCTGAAAAATGTTCTTATAGATTCAATCCTTACTTCTTACTTCCAGCAACCTGTTATTTATTTTTCTTCACGATACGGTTAAGCGCGGTTCTCTGGTTGAATTTTTACTGAGGTTTACCTCCACATGATAGATCTATCGCTTCCTTGGCCTGCCTCTCCGTTTCTTTTGTCGTGGTATCCATCTGGTTATTATTTTCGTAGCCCTGTTGTTTAGAATTTTTCCACCAGTCTCGCCAATATTAGATGCTGTGCCTTACGAAACATAAGGATGGATTCTAGCTCCAACACCAATTCGTTCTATGTTGACTTTATTTTAACAACAAGTACTTTTACAAGTACTTTTCGGTTGCGTCCTTAGCTGTGACGTATCAGAGTCTTGGGCTCGCTGTTATGTCATCATTCATGTTGTGACTTGATTTGGCCAAGAAGTTTACTTATATGCTACCCACCTGCCTGCCTGACGCCAACCCTTCTTGACGGCAACCTCCGTGGCGAGGAGCCTGGGTTCGATCCCTAGTCAGATCATGATTGAATACGACTTTTTTCAGATTTCTTGGGTCTTGGATATTTATCTATATAAGTACTATTGTACCCCTTGATCGATCCCTCGAAAAAGTACTTTTCTCCGGGATAAAAGGCAACCTATGTCCTTTTGCGTACTCCAGGCAACTTGTATGCAAAATTTCATGATGAACAGTTCAGTAGTTTTGCTGTGAAAGCGTAACAAACAAACAAACTCATTTTCGCATTTATAATATTAGTTAGATTAGATAGTTAGAATAGAATAGGATTAGGATTAGTTGGGATTTAAATTGCATTGTTGAGTGGGAGATACTACGACAAAAGTTCACAAATTATTGTGGGGCTGGCTCTATCTGTTGTGTGATTTCTAAATAATTAAATATATCAAAATAGATTTCTCTCATTCGTTTAGTTTTAACACATGAAAAAAATTCACCAAACAACTTTATGTGCGTAGCAACTGGTAACGAGGGAGTAGCCCTCAGTTTACACATTGTCGTTCACTCAAATAATTGGACTTTATCTGAGTATCTAGTAAAGAACAAAAGAGTCGTAAGGAACCAATATATGTTCGCGCATCTTCAGCTCAATACGAGTATGTTTCATTAGGCTAAGTACACACAAGTGTTAGGCTGCAATGAATATAAGCTTTTATTACGGACCTGCCGCTAAACAACGAGAAAAGAGGCCTGGAGGCTCTCAAGTAAATTGCAATATTCCTTATCAAACTATTTTACTTTACCCTTTAGATCAATTTATATATTGACTGAAGATATATCCATTTTGTGACCGACCCACTGATGTACTTTGGATAATGTTATGAACTTTTTTTATGTGTATGTATGTGTCCAACACTGGTGTCAGATATTGAAACTGGGCTGAAATATAGTTTTTGACAACAATTAATAATTTAAATATTATTTATTATTCAAGTATAATCAAGATATAAATTGACGAGATAAAGTGCTTGAGACGGCAATTTAATAAATAAATCTTTGAGTTTAAGGGCAATCAGATTGAAGGTTGAGATTGCCTTCAAACTGTGATATCACAAAAGAGCCCCCCAGGAGTGACGGACCTCGGCTTTGGGCGTTGCCTGCAAGGCTTGGAGAGACAGCAAACTCTCATATGGCTGAGCCGCGATTTGCATGCATAGCCTGATGTGACTTTGAAGAGCAGTAACAGTCATGTTTTATCGTATGGGCTAAAAACTACATTACTAGAAGGGCCATCATGAAAGCAAGTCAACCGGGACTTATGAACGTTCACCAGTAAACGGAGGTGATCCTACTCTACGCACTCTATTCCGGTGGCGAGTGGGACGGGGTCGGAGGGTGGGATTCCTCTTACTACTCGAAGCCGGAAAGGGATCGGACAGATATTTATAGGCCACTTGTGGCCACTTATCGCAGTGCGGACTACGCTCAAATAACATGAGTGAAGAAAAAAAATAGGTGAATAAATCAAAAAAACAAATTCTCCGAAATCCCGCCTTTATAGCATGGTGGTGAGAAAGCTGCGTTCCCGCGCTGGATAGCTATGCTAATAATGCGTTGAGCGAAAAAGCAAAATAATATCCTGATAGTAAACAAAGTTTGATTTTAGTCGTGAAAAACTTACTACGCCGTGAAAATGTGTTGGCTCACGTATTGTGATAGAGATGTCAAAGCTAATAGCACAAGCCCCCGTTATGGCTTTATTTTCCTTTATCGGTAATAAGGATTAAAAGCTTTTTGATTGATCGTAACTTATCTTACGTCTGACTTAGGTTTATTACTACACACGGGTTTTTCCAATACTTCTACTCGTTTCAACGTAGATTCACATTCATAAATTTTGTTTTTTTGTGGGCGAGACTTTAGTTTACTTTTTTAGGGATATGATTTATTAATAAATTTAAAGATTTTAATTAAACGATAAATACAGGATTTCTTTTACTTATCTTTATCATCAGGTATTCACCATGTAGAATTGGAACTATTTATTTATCTACTTATTGAAAATGCTATAAAATAAGAAATTCTTAATGAAAGAATGTTAAAAAAATATTTACGATAATCAGATATATTATATTAAAACACGTTAATATTAATTTTAAAATAAATTAAAATAAAGTTTGGCTTTTCGCTTAATAAACATGGCAACTTATTTCACGTTTCACCCAAAAGACATACAAAAAACCGGCCAAGTGCGTGTCGGGCCACGCGCAGTGTAGGGTTCCGTAGTTGCGCATGACAACTTTGAGTTCACACTGTTCACACTCGCACCTCACAGTTTAACGTCCAAAAATATCTAACAATGAAAGTTGTATGAAATTTTACATTTTCTAGTACATTTTATAAGTTGGTTGCCTATAACTTTTTAGTTTGTACTTAGTACCCAGCTCTGATAGTTTTTCTTTCAACTTTCTTCAGTATATATACTACTGCTGTATTTTTTTTTCACGTATCCATATTTAACCGTTGAGCAGATAGAGGAGGGGGACACTTACCTCTAACATAAATTTGCACTTTAAAACCAAATATTTCGGAAACGGATCCCTAAATCGAAAAATGGTGTTCTCAACCTCACAATATTTTTTAAAGGCCTTTTTAACGATACCCCACACGATGGGTAAATAGAGAAAAAAAATACTCCCCCACTTTACTTGTATGGGAGCTACGCTAAAATTTTTTTTTTTAAGTTTTTTTCTACCATTTTTTTTGCCATGATTAATATTCATACCCATACCAAATTACAGCTTTCTAGTACTTATAGTCGCTGAGTAAAACCGCGGACGGACAGACAGACATGGCGAAACTATAAGGGTTCCTTGTTTACTACGGAACCCTAAAAATAACACCATCAAAGTGAGTATGACAGGTTTTATCTATTAACATTCGAGATGTTTTTCGAAAATGATTTGAGAGAAGGCATCGCCCGAGGCAATCTTGCAGTGTGGATACAAATAGGTTATACAGAATGTTCTTGTATAGGATTTATCAAGGGACCCAAATATTGCCTTATAAAAGGGATATCGCCTCAGAATTCCGGCGCGCCCTTTTATTCAAAAGGTCCTACTTCCTGTGTCATGAGAAAAAATGTTTGCTTACGAACATTTTCTGGAATGGAGCAATTAATCACAGGTTCGCACTTAACTTCTTATTTATATCACAAAACCTTACGGAAGCAAAAGGTGTAAAGGTATTATTAATCAATCGTTTAGGATGCTAGCCTTTTTGAATATATGAATTTCGTTTAATCCTTGATGTCGAAAGCCTAATAAATGACAACTTTTCTAAAAGAAGTCGTGCGGAAACGTTAATGTAAGTTGCCTGTTTTTTATAGGTATGTATTTGTTTTGTATCAACCATGTCTTGAAATACTAAAACTATATAAAAGAGCATAAAAAACGAGGTTGTGAATTTTTCTAACGAGTAAGCATTCCAATTACATTTCAAAGATTTTAGAAAATAATAATATTTTAGAAAAATGTGCGAAGATGACAATGTCTTGAAACACTTAAACTATAAAAGAGCATAAAAAACGAGGTTGTGAATTTTGCTAACAAGTACTTAAGTATTCCAATTATATTTCAATGATTTTACAAAATAATATTTTAGAGTAATGTGCGAAAATGACAACTTCTTTTTAAGTAATGCAAACTTGTGAAGACTTGACGTGAAATTATATTAAGGCTCAAAAGTATGGTATCATTAATATGAGAAAAAATGCTTTAACTAAAAGCTTTCGTACATTTTAATAATTGACCGTGAAAATATGTTTCTTTGCATATCTTTCATTACATTTAAATCGAAAATACAACGTAAATTGAATTTCTTTATATGTCTATTATTCATCAATAATACATCACTACAGTTTCTCGTTAAGAAGTCATTTACAGCAAAACTGTATGTAGTAAATCAAAAGTTACAACAACATTTAATCAACACTATGTTAATGATAATGAACAGAAAAACACAAACGAATTAATTAATGGATTCGCTGGGTTATATATTGACGATGACGAGGTCACCGGTTCGCGGCCCGATCTCACCTTGCCAAGACGTTTACAACATAAAGACTGGGTCAACACTAAATTACAATATCCTCCGATTCCCCTCGCAATAAAGTGAGGCCTCTGAACCCATTTGACCAGCAAATTGAAGAAAAACAAAGACAAACTGTTAATGAATTGTGTTAATAAATTCCGAAGATAATAAAAGAGCCCAGAATAGCAGGAAGAACAAATACACCTACGCAAAGAAATTCTGAGTGATTTCAAAGGTAATTTTGAACATTGAATATTTGCCAGGAAATAACTGAACGGGTTATTTTGCATTTATTCTAAGTATTTTCATCTCATGCCAATATTTCCTTATTGTTATTTTTTTTCACTCATCCTATTGTATTCTTAGTTCATAATATGCAACGTTTTTTAATAAATTTATATGATCTACTCCATCTCTATTCTTATATATATATGATATATATATATATATATGAGGATGAGTATATATATATATATATATATATATACTCATCCACGGGCAACTTACATTGTTTTATTCCTTATACATCCTAATTTAGTTTCTTAATAGTTAGTTAGTCCCATCGTAAATTCTTAACCAACGTTCGTAAAATGAGGCTTTCAATTTAAACGTAATAGGTAGTCAATGTATTTAACTTAGTTCGGTTTTTTAACTTTTTTAGCACAATAAATAATGTCAATACTTTATAATTATATTGTTTGCTGTATTTCACATGCGATTCCACTAACACTACGAAAAACAAGGTAGTGTCGAGAAAAGTCAAAAAGTAGAGCTATTGCTCTTATTAAATAATAAAATTGCATGAAGAATGCATAAAAACACCTATAAAATATTATACCTTGTGATAATAATAAAAAAATGTTTTAAGATGGAGGTCTAAGAAATACTACAATATGGATGAAAAATGAAAGGTAAATCCTACTAAATTTAATGGTTAAATAAATTCTTTACCTGTCCGACAATTCGGGCTTAGATATTCATACCGACCAATTATTTTTAATTTTGTCTTTCGCTGCCAATAATAAATATTATTTTACTTTGTACGGGACATATATGTTTGATGATTTTTGCAAGACTGAATTTTCTGAATAGATGTTCTTAATCTAAAAGTAACATACGCTAAAACAAAACGTGACAAGTAGCATTATTTTTAAATAATAAATATATTGTAATACCCGACTCTTACCCCTACCAGGACCTCCGCCCTTATATACAGTTTACGCCGTATTAGTTTTTTGCTGACTTGGCACATGCTTATGACTTGGCATATGATAAACTGCGAATATAATGACACCTAACTCTTCAAAATCGGTCAATCCAAGCCGTTTAGGCTACTATCTATATCTATCAGCTAGGGACGTTCACTGCTGGTCATAGGCCTCTACCAAAGATAGTACAAATGCAGTCTTGTGCATGTTGAATCATACAACCACAAATGAATACATATATCAGTACAATTTCGAAAGATGAAAGATATCTTTAAACATTTTTCGCGAAGCGTGTGATAAAAATTAAAAGAACGGATGTATAAAAATGTTCTAGCATAATCAATCACGGAAAGGTACGATTCGATGGGTAAAATTTATCACGATTATATCGATTGAGGAACACAGTGAGAAAAGCAGGGTAGAAAATGGCCAACAGGGATAAATAAATGTATTCTCTCTGCGCAGTCAGCCCCTTGGGCTGATATCGTGCTGAAGGACCCGTTTCATTTAATTTTTACTATTTCTAATGTTATGTAGATTGTGCGAGTTGGAGATTTTAATGCATTGAGAATGAAAGGGCTGCTCGTACAGGGTTCGATTGCAAAAAATTGACTATTTTGTTTCTTTCAGTATACGCCGTGTGTATATGTATACGCACTCTTAATAACAAACTATTTTGCGAGAATCTAAAATTATAAATAGTGACTATTTAACTTTTGCCCGTGGCTCCGCTCTGGTTAAAGTGCTATTAATTGCAGTAGCTAGTGAATCAAATCTAATAAAATAAAATAGACCAAGGTTGAGACCTTATACGAAGGTTTCTAACTACCAAGAAACGATGGGGACACCCATATATCCTAACTAATATTATAAATGCGCAAGTGAGTTTGTTTGTTTACTTGTTTGTGTGTTACGCTTTCACGCCCAATCTACTAAACCGATACACATAGGTTAGGGTACTGAAGGACATAGGCTATATATCACGGGGGTGAAGTCGCGGGTAACAGCTAGTTCTTAAATTATTCTTTTTTATTATTTGTTGTTACACCGGCAGTAGGTACAAGTTCTGTGATAAATTTAAGTCTCTACCTATTATATTATGGGTGAATAGATACAGCCCTGTGGCAGACGGATGCACTTAGTAATAGGGTCTCGTTTTTGTCCTCTGGATATGAAACCCAGATTAAAACTTTAACGTCTACGTACACAATATACTTTGTAGGATGGATACAAAGTGATTCTGATCGATTTTCTTTCATATTTCTACATGACTTCACTGGATCCATAGCATGTTTACAAGACTTATTTTTATACAAGTCTAAGTTAACAAATATTTTCTAAATGCTTAAATTGACATTGGTATGGGCTTAAGTGGAGGCAGTAAATTAGACCATATTTAACATTTCCGGCAGGAAGCAAGTGTCGTCTTGCAATCATTTTAAATGAATGTCTTCCTACAAATTTATGACATCGTAAAAAATTCGTTAACTTAGTTAACGATCTTGTAAAAATTCCGTATAAGAGTGCTTTGATGAAGCGTTTTTCATTAAAAGTAGATTTCGTTATAAATACTCTCATAATGAATTGGCTACTTTTAGTGCTTTCACTGATTAAAAGAAAGTGTCTCCGAAACAGACGGTACTTAATGTGTCTTGAACTCTGATTGTAACATGCTACTACGTCGTAGTTATTAGGATTAGTTTTATACCTTTAAGACGTAACGGAGTCTCCGGAATTTAATAAAATCTATATGAAATACATGTACTGAAATATATAAAAATAAAAGCTCTTCACTGCTTAAAAAGGTTCATGTAAGAATGTGATGTTTTAAATTCCACCTTAACTAACTTATGAATGCCTAAACAGATTTTGGAAACGTAAGCCTTAATTTTATTTTTAGTTTTGCTTTATTTAATTGCAGCAACTTGTTTACGTCTATTGAGAAAAATATATCATGAAAGCAACTTGTTTAATTTTTTTGAGAAAAATATTTTTAATACCATTCAGTGAATAAAATAAACTTTTTTCGAGGAGACATTTTTATAACTATTTTGGTGTTTGAATTAAAAAAAAAAACGTTGTTATTAACCCCCATCTCAATGCTATGCAACTTATTTGCGAAAAAAAAAACGATAGAAACTCCTTGTGCAAAATACTGATAAGACTTTTTCTTTCGGTAACATAAAAATACGCATGATCTCTATTACAATTTTATATTTAAGGTTGATAATATATAAAGTATGTTGAACTTAATATTTTATTCATTTAAATTAGTTATTATTTGACTTATTTTTTGATCATGCAAAAATTACGTAAAATAGCCCTTTGATAATAAAGCGTTTTTAATTGAAAATTGATTTCGTTATAAATACTCTTATAATAAATTGGCTACTTTTAGTGCTTTCACTGATTAAAAGTAAGAGCCTCTCATACACCAGATGGTAAAGGGTACTTAATGTGTCCTGAACTCTGATTATAACATGTAACTACCTCGTAGTTACTAGGCTTATAACTAACTTGCAAAAATAAATATGACGATAGAAACTGTGCAAAGAATACTATAAATGTTTATAACTGCCGCCGAGCTCCGTGGCGCAGCGGTCAACACGGCCTATGACACGGATGGTTTCGCGTTCGATCCCCGGTCAGGTCAAGATGAAAAACGACCTTTTTCAGATTGACCTGGGTCTTGGATGTTTAACTATATATGTATTTGTTGTAAAATATAGTATCGTTGAGTTAGTATCCCACAACACAAGTCTTATTAAGAACTTACTTTGGGGCTAGCTCAATCTGTGTGATTTGTCCGTATATATTTATTTATTTATTTTTGGGAGGTCTTTCCATCATCATCATTCCATAGCATAATGAAAAAAAAAACAATATATATGTATGCTCTAAATTAAAAATTTTATGTAAGGTTGTCAATCACTACATAGTATAAAACAAAACTTTAAAACTGCGCAACGGATTTTGATAAGGTTTTTTAATAGATGGAGTAACTCAAGAGTAAGTTTTAAATGAATAATGCCCAGACGCAGCCAGAGAGGGCTGTCAGTATATAATATTTTATGAATTAACTAGCTGTTACCCGCGGCTTCGCCCGCGTGATATATAGCCAGCCTATGTCCTTCACAGTACTCTAACCTATGTGTACGCAAAATTTCATGGTGATCGGTTCAGTAGATCCGGCGTGAAAGGGTAACAAACAAACAAACAAACAAACAAATTCAGTTTCGTATTTATAATACTAGCTTTTACCCGCGGCTCCACCCGCGTGATATATAGCCTATGTCCTTCTCAGTACCCGGCGCTTCGCCCGCATGATATATAGCCTATGTCCTTCACAGTACCCTAACCTATGTGTACGCAAAATTTCATGGTGATCGGTTCAGTAGATACGGCGTGAAAGGGTAACAAACAAACAAACAAACTCACTTTCGCATTTATAATATTAGTTAGGATAGAAACATATCCACTTAGGTAAGTCTGTTAAAAATTACAGAACAAATTTAACACGCGTAATACTTTCTGTAATCTGTACGGTTTCGTATGTCATTTTCATCAAAAGTTTTAATGAAGGCATGTCAGTTGCAGGCTTTAAGGGGGAACAGTAGGCACAGTAGCGACGCCAATCATTTTATTCCTAATACTTTACAAATAGAAAGGAATTCAAGAATATAAACAATACAAGCCTTAGTAAATAACCTGAAGTATTTTTTGAATCATGTTTATTACTATCGGAATCAGTGAGAATTATGAGAATCTGATTACCGCCAAAAACGGCCGTTTTTGGCGGTTATCACTTTTTCTCTCAATGACTGATTCTCATAATATCAAAACATGATTCCAAAAATACTTCAAGTTATTTACTAAGGCTTGTATTGTTTATATTCTTGAATTTCTTTCTATTTGTAAAGTATTAGGAATAAAATGATTGGCGTCGCTACTGTGCCTACTGTTCCCCCTTAAATATTAAGTAGATGGCGTTGTAACCTTTTCTATTTCATCCCTCAGCTTAAAGTCGCAATCTTTACTCTATTCTGGTTCAGAGTTTTGAGTTTACGTGGATAAAATAAACACTGATTTACAAACTGTAGTTCTTTTGAATTATTAAACTAGTTCAAAAAGAAGAGATTATTATTTTAACCTATATTATGTGTGTAATTTTTTCGATTTTACACAATTTTTGTAAAAGTTAGTCTATACCAGCTTCCAAGCAAATGTGCCAAATATCTTAAGTGTATGTATTGTATGTATATCTATGTGTACGTTTGTCTGCGCATATCTCAAAAACTATAAGACAAAAAGTTTTTCTTCAAAATCGGTCAGATAGATTTTGAGATAGACAGTTAAGATGTGTATCAGTCACTAGGAAAAATGTATTTTTTTAAATTTTCTTCTTGTTACTTAAATGTAATAATATGTTTAGGGTTTAGTTATACTTACAGCGTGTGTTGACCCTCAATATTCCCAGTGACTCAGACCGTCAATATGATTGACTTTCCCTATTGAACTAATGCTGGGTACTTGAAATTTTGGCTTATCCATATTCATTTCCCGGGCGGCTGACCACTTTTGTATGATGGGTTGAAAAGTTTTTGAGTTCTTATTATCCCATAGGTAAAATTGTTCATATTGACAGACTGAGTCACCCCTTTAATGGTATATCGAGATTCAATTTAAACGCTATATAGGTGGAAAACGAAATTAGAATGGTGATTGCGTAGATTTTCGCCCATTCCTGTGGCCGCTTTTACTAGGTATACTAATAAGAATGTATTGAAGCGGGAAGCGTGTATGTGAGTGATGAGATGAGTGATAGGTACGTTACCAGATACAGCCAAGGAAGTGGTAGAAATGAAGTAAGCAGCTTGAACACTTTAAATAACAGTTTATTCACTCACACAATACAGCACATAGTATGAAGGAGAAAGAAGATAGATAAGCTTAGAAGGCACAGGATGAAAGATGATTAAAGCACAATAAGATAGTTTGATAATTAGCACAATAAGTTTTAGCGAACGAGAATCGTTTACATCGAAAGCGCGATCAACATGCGAGCCGGCGTAAGTACTTGTCTCGACTGGTCATGAGGGGCGACGATGCGCCCGCGCTGCCGCGTTACGTAAACAAGTTCCGAGTGCGCGGTTGCATTTGCCTCGTCCGATAGAATTCACAATGCACGTAAATAAGTATATTATGGTAAGGTTTTATTAAATAAATAGTTATGTTAGTGTAAGTATGTTTGACGTATGAATGTGATTAATTATGTAAGTGTGTAGATATATAAATATGAATAAATATAAATATAGGTATATAAGTGTGTGAGTGATTTTAATACTCATATTTTAAATAATAAAGTGGGAGTAGCCCACATCACTCCCCCCCAGAGACCTGGTTAGGGGCGATAATAGTCCGGGAAACGGACATGACGTCCGGAACGGGTAACCTTAGTAGGCTTAATTACCTCGGTAGGTGCTGGCTTTAAGATAGCTGACGGAGTTGGACGAGTGTCCTGGTCTACGTCAGACATTATAAAAGCCGGTTTAAGACGGTCAACAGAAACGGTCACGGACTTGCCTTTAACCTGGAGTTTAAAATATTTGTCACCTCGTTCTATAACCTTGTGAGGGCCTGAATATGTCGGCTGTAGAGGAGGGCGTACAGCGTCTTCACGCAGGAAAACAAAATCTGTCGTAGCCAGCTCTTTAAAAACAAATATTTTATTTTTAGAATGCCGTGAAGCAGGTACAGGCCGTATTTTATCCGCGAATGAATTAAGGCGTGCGGTGAAATCCGATATATCAGTAGTACCAGTAGTCTTGCCTGATTCGAAAAATTCGCCGGGAAGTCGCAATGGCTCGCCGTATAGAAGTTCGGCAGAAGAACATTGCAAATCCTCTTTAATAACACTGCGTACGCCTAATAGGACCAGGGGTAGTATCTCTGTCCAGTTTGAGTTGGCATGGCATGTAATGGAAGCCTTGAGCTGCCTGTGAAAGCGCTCGATGAGTCCATTACACGCCGGATGGTACGCGGTTGTCCGTTTGTGTTGGAAGCCGATGGTTTTCGCCAAGTATTGGAACAGTGCAGACTCAAATTGACGGCCGCGGTCTGTAACAATGTCTATTGGGCAACCAAAGCGGGCTATCCAAGTGGACAACAAAGCTTGGGCGACTGTCTCCGCCGTGATATCGGTAATAGGTACTACCTCTGGCCAACGGGTGAACCTATCTATGGCTGTTAAACAGTATCTGAAACCGTGAGACGAGGGGAGAGGCCCCACCAAATCTATGTGAACATGTTTAAAGCGTGCGCGTGGTAAGTCGAAAGTGCCTAGAGGTGCGGACACATGTCGACTCACTTTTGCACGTTGACAAGCCAAGCACGTTCTTGCCCACTCGCGACAATCTTTCCGCATCCCGGGCCATACGAAGCGTTCGGCAACTAATTTAGCTGTCGCGTTTGCGCCGGGATGACTAAGCGAATGCAAGCTTCGAAAAACTTGTTTTCGTAAGGCCTTGGGCACGAAAGGTCGTTGATTTGACGTGCTTGTGTCGCAATACACAGTCATGTCTCCAAAAAGTGCTAATTTCGATAAACGAAGTGAAGATGGAGTTTCCACATATCCTGCCAGCTCATCGTCACATGCTTGGGCCCTGGCTAGATCAGCCATGCTGACTGGTGCCTCCAGTTCGTCGATTCTGGAAAGCGTGTCAGCCACGACGTTATCTTTGCCCGCTATATACTTTATGTCAGTCGTGAACTGGGAAATGTAATCCAGATGACGGAACTGTCTGGGCGTGCAGTTACGCTTTCGTTCGTGAAAGGCAAATGTCAGCGGCTTATGGTCGGTATAGACCACAAAATGCCTGGCCTCAAGCATGTGGCGAAAATATTTAATACCCTCGTACACTGCGAGGAGTTCGCGGTCGTACGGGGAGTATTTATGCTGCGATGGACTCAGTTTACGGGAAAAGAACCCTAATGGCTGCCATACGTCGTCTGTGAGTTGTTGCAAAACGGCACCTATCGCCAAATCCGATGCATCTGTAACTAACGCAAGCTTCGCCTGGCAGTTCGGATGGGCGAGAAGAGCTGCGTTGGATAAGCTTTCCTTGGTATTTTGGAAAGCTTTCAGAGCATCACCAGTAAGGCTGATAGGCGTCGAACCTTTGACTGCACCTGCAAGTAGAGCGTTGAGAGGCGCTTGGGTTTGGGCGGCTTGGGGTATGAACCTCCTATAAAAATTGGCCATTCCCAGAAACCTCCTCAACGATTTGACATCCTTGGGTGCAGGGAAGTCACGTATGGCTTGGACTTTTGTGTCTAGTGGCTTGGTACCGCTCTCCGAAATCCGGTAACCCAAGAAAGTTACCTCGGGAGCCCCGAAGACGCACTTTGACACATTAATGACCATGCCGTAGTCCCGTAGACGTGCAAACACCTGGCGAAGATGGTCTTCATGTTCTTCCTCGCTCCTGGAGAAGACGAGGAAGTCATCAAGGTAGCAGTAGACGAAATCCATGCCGCGTGTCATTTCATCCACAAATCTTTGGAAAGTTTGGCCTGCGTTGCGCAGACCAAAATTCATAAACGGATATTCGAACATACCGAATGGAGTCGTGATGGCCGTCTTCGGTATATCCTCTGGGCAGACAGGTATCTGGTTGTACGCTTTTACGAGGTCCAAGGTACTAAAGACCTTACAACCAGAGATATTATGTGTAAAATCGTGGATGTGTCGAATGGGATACCTGTCTGGTACAGTCCGAGCGTTCAAAAGACGGTAGTCGCCACAGGGACGCCATCCGTTGTCCTTCTTGGGCGCAAGATGTAAGGGCGAGGACCATGGACTCTCTGAGGGTCTACATGTCCCGTTCGCCAACATTGCCTCAAACTCCTGTTTGGCTATCCTTAATTTATCTGGAGCCAGACGTCTGGGGGCGCAAGAAACAGGAGGACCTGGCGTGGTGCGAATGTGGTGTTGTGTGTTGTGAGTAACCGTGCGCTGTGTACCCGACGGACGAGTAATTTCAGGAAATTCCTGCATGAGAACTCGATGGTAGCGAGAATCACCAGTCGGGACTTTAACAGAATGCAAATCACAACAATCTTTAACTAAAGAAGCTACAGTTGTTACATTGGTAGTGTTATCAATAAGTCTCTGATTCCTACAATCAACAATAAGGTTATAATAAGACAAGAAATCTATACCAATAATAGCTTTTGTTACATCAGCAACCACGAAACGCCAAGGAAAGTTGCGACGCAAGCCTAAATTAAGCGTAAAGTGGACATATCCGTAGGTATTAATAGTTGTGCCATTAGCAGCCGTCAAGTTGAAATCACTAGGCGCGCGTCGTTGCCGGAGCTTGGACAGGGGGAAGACGCAGAGGTCGCTGCCGGTGTCAACCAGGAACTGCACCTTCGACGACTTGTCCACGACGAACAGGCGACCGGTGGCTGCTGGGCTATCGGCCGTCGCCTCTACCGACTGCCCTGAGCGTTTCCCGAGTTCTTGTAGTCGCAAGGGCGTATACACTTGCTTGCGTTGCTGCCATGTTTATGATGGTACCAGCATACGGGGAACCTCCTATAATTCGACTGCGATCGGGTATTGGAGCGGCTTCGGGATCGTCGGCGCACCTGTGATCGAGGACTTCTAGACTGCCTCGTTGTTAATTCCTCCAGCTGCCTGCGGAGAGCTGCGATCTCATGCGCCATCGACTCCATCGTTGCTGCTGGAGCACAGCTGGTCGAAGCGACCTGTACGGGTCTTGAGGGGACGATATCGTTAACCCTGTCTGCAAGATCAGCCAAGACCTCGAGCGGCGCTTGAGGTTGTCCAGCGAGAACGGTCTGGATCTTCTCCGGAAGACGACTGGTCCATATGGTCTTAAGAAAGTCTAGAGGTACCTTAGGGCCGGCGAGACCTTGAAGATGCCGAAGGAATTGGGACGGTTTTCGATCCCCGAGTTCTTCGTGCATGAGGAGTTGCTGCACCTTCTTCTCATGGGACGCGCACAAACGTTTAATTAGCTCGCTCTTTAGCTTTTCGTACTTCCCAGCGGCCGGTGGTGAAGTGATAACATCTTTAACTTCCTTTGAGTACTGCTGGTCCAACTGGGATATGACGTAATAAAATTTGGTGCTGTCAGCCGTGATGCCAGATATACAAAATTGTCCCTCCAGGTTAGCAAACCATATTTCTGGCTCCTCAGGCCAAAACGGTGGAAGTCGTACGGAAACTTTTGAAATATCGGATGGTACAATGGAAACGGTGGCACCCGGGCCGTCGTCATTGTTCTGCGCCATTATGTTTTCTTTGTTCTCGGAATCTTCTAGTAATGTGTTCGAGGGAGTCACCAATGAAGCGGGAAGCGTGTATGTGAGTGATGAGATGAGTGATAGGTACGTTACCAGATACAGCCAAGGAAGTGGTAGAAATGAAGTAAGCAGCTTGAACACTTTAAATAACAGTTTATTCACTCACACAATACAGCACATAGTATGAAGGAGAAAGAAGATAGATAAGCTTAGAAGGCACAGGATGAAAGATGATTAAAGCACAATAAGATAGTTTGATAATTAGCACAATAAGTTTTAGCGAACGAGAATCGTTTACATCGAAAGCGCGATCAACATGCGAGCCGGCGTAAGTACTTGTCTCGACTGGTCATGAGGGGCGACGATGCGCCCGCGCTGCCGCGTTACGTAAACAAGTTCCGAGTGCGCGGTTGCATTTGCCTCGTCCGATAGAATTCACAATGCACGTAAATAAGTATATTATGGTAAGGTTTTATTAAATAAATAGTTATGTTAGTGTAAGTATGTTTGACGTATGAATGTGATTAATTATGTAAGTGTGTAGATATATAAATATGAATAAATATAAATATAGGTATATAAGTGTGTGAGTGATTTTAATACTCATATTTTAAATAATAAAGTGGGAGTAGCCCACAGTATCAAAGCGTAATAAGAGCCTAGACCCTAGAGACCTAACCCCTGAATAAATGTAATTATCGGAATGGTTGGTTTAATGTTGGTTGTAGTATGGGTATTTGTTAAATTTAGCACGTAGCACCCTCTATGTAAAGTTTTAGCGTAACGTAAGTTTTATGAAACGTCGCGAAAACGTCAAAGATACCACCAGTATGATATGTTTGTTTTATTCGTTATTATGTTGGGTCTTGGATGTTTATTTGTATAAGTATCTATTATACAATATAGTATCGCTGAGTTAGTAGTATCCCATAACACAAGTCTAGAACTTACAATGGGGTTAGCTCACCTTGCTCAATATGTGGGATTTGTCCGTATATATTTATTTATTATTTATTCGTCTCTACTAGAGAGAGACTAAAAAGTCATAACAAAATTAAACAAGAACCTCTATATAACAAAACTCTACCCGATCCATAGCGGGACAATATTTTTAACTTCCCTTATGAATCAAACGAAAAGCCGATCGATACTTTTACTTCATTTGCAATATAGGATATAGGTCAGGTACCTTCCAAGTTTGCCTCGAGTCGCAAAGTATAAACCTAGTTTAGTCCGCTTGAAGTAAGTTGTTACAAATTGTATTTGGTAAACTTAGTTTACGAACATAAGTATATTAGAAAGAAGTAGGTGGAAGTTAATAATCATTTAGTTTTTTTTGTAGATTAAACTGTAATTGAGTTATTCACAGTATACGATACTTACTATTATCTCGAGTGATTTATATAATGGATCAAAAAGTGAAAAAAATCGTGTGAAAATGAACTGTATAACATAAGTGAGTGACAAGATGGACTCGGATACGGATACGGACCTGCAGAATTTCTTCAACTGCGCGCAACAGCTCGTGGCTAAAGACAAACTCAACAACCTGAATGCTACCCAGATAGTGGACGTGTTGACGAGCGAGATTCTGGGCGATATTAACCTCAAGTAAGTACTTTACTTATACTGACATAAGTTTTTTTAGATAAGTATTATTTTGGGAAATTTCTTTGCAAAGTGGGATTTAAATATTGTTTAGTTTGTTGTGTGTAATAGTATGTGCGTGTTTAAGTTATCTTAATAAAGCTTTATTCTATTCTATTCTATTTAGGAAATAAGGCGTGGCCTAAAAGATAACTAATTCTACTATTTTATATAGCAACGTAAATTGGACGTTTAAAAAGCGTAAAGTGTCAGCAAATTTTGTTCCTACTGTTATCGAAATAAAATGGCTGTGACATACGGACAGACAGACAGACATCCAGACAGCCAGATGGACATGACGAATCTAAATGGGTTCTTTTATGCCATTTGGCTACGGAACCCTAAAAAAGGTAAAACAAGACAAGTGTTCAAGATGTTTGTCCTACGATTTGGAGGTGCTGGTTTTTAATCCAATTGGGAAGCATTACAGAGCAGGGAATTCTGTACACTGTGGAAAACGCAGCCTTGAATTACTTCAATCAAATATAGTTCTGATTTACCCTGTGGGCAGCGGATATCAGGCGGCAGTCGGTTGTGTAAAAATCGATACTCTCTTCAAATCACCTAGGATAGCTAATAACGCGTTAACACAGGATGCAACCGGGAGTATTCTCGGATAATTATGACGAAGTTACTGCACGTGCAAAATTGAAATTATCCGTCCAACACGCTTCCGCGTATGAGCATGTAAGTGGAACAGGGATGATAAATGATTCATTAATTGATTTATGAATCATTTGCATTTTCATGAGAATCTCGATTGCATTGGTTCATTAAAATTTAAAACAGAATGCACTATTTTGTGGCATTTGATGCATATAGTCTGTAATTGAATTTCGGGTTAATGTATATACTGTAGAGTTTATGATGTGTGTAAACACAAGTTACCTATTTTAGTTCTTATGTAACTATATTGCTTTTCTCACTTACACTAGCTATAACGTATTTTTCTTTTATTTTGAAATTACATTTCAGTGTTTATATATATATAAGTCTAACGATATTTTACATTGTTAATGTACGCCGCGGCCCAAAATAACGTAGCAAAATTAAAAAGTTAAAATGTTTTCTGTTTTCTTTTGGTTTCTGTTATTTAAACATTCTTCAGCATCATTTTTGGCATATTTAGTTCCGTAAATAAATATAATTTTAACACTAGACGTGTTAAAATTATATTTGTTTCCCTTTAACTTTGCAAAGTTGACCCATAATTTAATTGCATGAGCGAGGAAAAGGGCAGTGTGAGATAGCAAACATTCTCAGTGATAGTCATGAGTCAGTTTCTTTAGCAATTTAGCGGTATAACAAATGCCACACTAGCGTTTTAGAAATGTAACTGAGCTAAAAGTCACTCTCACACGGAAGTGGAACACATAATATTTGAGGACGAGCTACGAAAATTGTCGAAATTTTAACCAACCGTTTGTCTATATGTATCTAAAAGTAGTACCGTTAAAAGAGGTTATTTTAAAGACAACTAGGGATTCTCGTATCAAAAAAAGTGTACCTTACTTAATTCTCGAGAAAAACATATAAAATATTTAAGTAATAATAATTAAACTTCTTGTTAAAGTTATTTTGGTCCACGGTGTATGTGGACAGTAATAATTGAACTTAGATAATTTGATACTTAATTTTTAGCCCGCTTTTATAAACTTGTAGTCTGACACCACTTTTCGCCTTTTAAATTAGACTATTTCTAAGGAACCAAAAATATCTTTTGCATTGTGATCAAACCAAGTACATAAAGAGTTTGTGGTGGGAAGTCAAAGGGTGCAGTTGAAGTTTAGACAATTTTGCAAATTGATTTTAGTGGACTTTTTGATATGAAATTTGTGTAGTTTGGTGTTATAAATGACCGTGCCATGAACAATTTGTGAAATAGTTAAAGTGGACTGATAAATGGACTCGTATAGATTTGCCATCAGAAGCTCCCACGAGGCATCAAAGAACATACGCCATCTTTGATGCTACTTGAAAAAACTTTACCGTACAACACCGATACTTAGTATCTCATAATACTGGACATTGGCAGAATCGCTGAAATCTCGGTGCAAGCCAGAATATAAAACAGAAGAAAAAGTACATAAAATTTTAGCTAACTGTGCAAAAAATGAGATTATTATAATGTGCTTTAAAAATTGACCAGAATAAAAATACATAGGTAAACAATATACCATTCAAGCTAAATAAAAGCTTGAAAAAAAATACATACAGTATTAGACGAATCAGCCTTTCTTTCGAATATGCTGCCCATGTTGATACGCTTTTATGTAATAGGTAAGTATTTTAATAAGTACTTAATACAAATTCCTTGCACTTATCTAGTAGACAATAGTAAAATTAGATATCTACTCTTAATCATCTTATGTTTGTATGATCAGTATTTAATGTCAAGATCTGGTTATTATACGTTATTAGAAGTTAATTTGTAAGCATTTTAAATTTAACCCACTGTAATGCCTTTGCGCTGCATTCTGAATAAAAATCCCATCCTAACCAATATTTTAAATGTGAAAGTAAATGTGTTTATTTTGTTTGTTTGTTACGCTTTCACAGCTTAACTACTGAACCAATCATCATGATAATATTATTATGCACACACGTTCTCTGCACTAAGGACAAGGATATGGGCTACCTTTCATATCTGAAAAACAGACTGTTCCCGAGGGATCGATATTGATGCGAATGTAGTCGCGGGCGAATGCTAGTGATTTTATAAGTAAGAAAAGTCAAACACAAACGCTGCATAACTACTTGTTAAAAACTCAGTTAACAATGACAGAGCCGGACTCGTAGTTTCTTTGTATATTATAATTTGTTACACGGGAAATTGTCAAAGGTCATTAGATAATAGCGGTATAAAATATCTCCTCTATATCCGTCTAAATCCTCTTATGTGGGTCTGACCAATATTTCACGGCAAGCCCTGGTTATTGTACGATAATGAAAATGGAGCCATTGAAGGTATTTGAATTAATACCAGTTTAATGACTTTGTGTTGTATTTAAATTTAAAGTAGTATAAGAAAACAAACATATCTAATTAATAGTCAACAAGTGTTAAAAAGGCCAATTAAACTTTCTTTATATTAAAAAACTGTACTCACCTTAGACTTTTTATTTAGCGTTAGTAGAACTTTTTAAAGTTTGTTTAAGCTTTTTTTTAGCCCACTGGCGCCACCTGACATTTTATTTATTTGGCTTCTAAACAAGAAAATTTTTAATATTTCTTTTAGTACTTTTAGTATTACTTTTTATCAATATGATTATTTTTAATTAAGAGAACCATTATCGCCAAAAGTTGCGGTAATGAGTAGTTCTCCTAATTTACCAAATGCAAAATGATGTAAGTATACCAAAAATACCAAAAGATGTTTTTTGCAAAGTTCTGAATTAGATTTCATAAATTTAATCTTGCGTAAAAGTAAAATAAGGTGGTGCTATGTGGCTGATTTAATCCTTTAAAGCTGATTTACCTCAAAAAGTTTGTAAAATTGAATTTAAGGTTTTTAAAAGCTTATACGCGATAAGCACTTTAGACTTATTTTTCATACAAATTTATAATAAATAATGTTATACAGTAATAGTCAATTAATTAGGGTTGGTAAGTAAATAATTTGCGAATATTTTGTTAACTTGTGCCTCTAAGACTTGTGCTTTGAGAAAATTTAATAATAATAACATGTTTAAAAAAAAATAACAATGAGTATTCAAATGAAGTTTCGAAAAGGCTTAAATGAAAAAGCCCGACAGTTGAGGGGCTAAGTAACCCCGGGTGCAGTCATCACTTGGATGGGTGACCGCAAGAGGCATATGAATATCTCAAATTCCTTCGGTAGGCAACATTGAGCCATTGGTCCCGGCTGTCATCAACGATGGCAGTCGTTAAGCTGTGTCAGACGCCTCTAGGCATCTTGAAATTTTTTTACAAGGGTAAGTGTAAGTGGCCACACTAATACAATTCCCAAAAAAATAATAATGAAATAGCCTATGAATTTGTGATTGCACAGGGTATCAATTTGTACTAGTTACTTGAAAAGTTATTTTCATTAACGTATAATATGTATCGTTTATGTTGCTAGGCAAGTCTGTTGTTTTAAAATTATGAACGTTTACTTACCTTAAGTAAAAAAAGAAGCATTTCAAGCTTTTTTTGCAAACATTTCCCCGGTGCGGTTAAGGTTACAAAGGATATTTTAGAGGTCATTTGAAGGGTCTTCCACACAGATGTGGAAGAATTTGAATAATGTCTCCCAAAGTGTAAACTTCTTCAATAGAGTTGAAATATTTTTTTTTTCTAAGCGGTCTGAGTTTGCACTATGGATGGAAAATAAATCTAATTTTTGTGTTAAAAAAGTTGTGAATAACTCGCTATAAAATGTCTTTTCCTGCGACATCTTCTGTGTAAATTATCTTGACTATCGTTTATTTTATTTTTTTGTTTATTTTTAGGAATAATTAAATAAACAACAAACATGTTTTCTTTGCCGTTTTTGCTCGATAGTCTAATGTTGTAAAATGGTACGGAACCCATTGTCCGCGAGTCCAAGTCGTACTTGGCCGATTTTTTTGTCTCTAACATTGGTTGCATAGGAAATGTTTCATTACTTCCTAGTACGGGAAAAGTTCCATTTGACGGGATAAGGAATCTGTTTTGACCGTACGGGCTAAAACTAACATGTAATCATCATAAGTTCAAAAAAATACTATAGCCGTATTAAAAAAGAACCCTACGTTATTCAATATTAGGCAAGATTTTAATAATACTTTATATATTCAAATCGGTTTAGGCATTTATAAAATGACGGTGGAATAAAAAAACTTACATCACACCAATCCTAACAAAAATGTGTGTACCTACACGTTGTCTGGGATATGGAGAAAGACACAGGCTACATATTTTTTATCCCGGTAAAGAGTAAAGTTCTCGAGGAAACGACATTAACGCGAAAGGTGCTGCGGTCGAAAATGCGAAAGTTTGTTTGGATGTAAGGATGTTTGTCACTCCTTTACTAAAAACTACGGGATGGATTGTGAGAATAGATTCAAAGAGATTCAAAAGATTCAAAACGTTTATTCAGAAAATAGGCCCTTGCAGGCACTTTTTCACGTCAAATCACATTTAAAATTATCTTATTAAATATTATGCATTTACTCATTATTGTTCAAAAGCTACAGACTACTAGCATTTCGGAACCGACCACTGCAGAGAAGAAATGCCGAAAGAAACTCTTTTCAACAGTATAGGTCGCCTACTCGCCTGAAGGGCTTTGTATGATTAATGATTATATTATATTTCTTTCTTTTTTTACTTTTCTTTTTTTTTTTCATCTGTTTTCATTTAACAATATTATTATACATTCATTATTTTTGGAACATGTTTATGTTTACGATCGAGTGAGCAAATCACAAAAACAACAGAACATGAAGTAGTCTCAAAGAGGCCGACCAGACCAGTCCCCACTGGCAGCACCCGTTCACGAGTTGACGTATGGGTCAGCCATCGTTAAACTCAACCATATTAGAGGGAACTCAACGACCCGACACATAACGCCACCACCAGTTTGAACATTTTAGTGAGCATGACTACTCAGCCTCTAAGACATTGTCAAAACAGAAATATGACCCTGATCTACAGTTGTCGATCGCAAACATTTACATATTTTACAATTAATAAATAGTTGATTCTATACAATTTCAATTGGTTGTGAAAAACATATTATTATTATACAAATAGCAAGCGTGTCTCAAACAACGCCAAGGCTCCAAGCATTCTTATCTGCTAAATAGTCATTAACTTTGTAATAAGCTTTTTTTAATAAAATATTTTTTGTAAGTTCTTTGAATTTTGGAAAGGGCAAAGCTGTAATATTTTCTGGAATTTTGTTATAAAAACGAATACTAAGCCCTAAGAATGTATTACTTGTTTTATGTAGTCTAAAGGCTCTTGCGGCAAGTTTATTCTTATTTCTAGTGTTGTACGTATGAACTTGACAATTTTTGACATATTTCTCAATATTTTGATGTACGTGCAGTATGTTTGCAAAAATATACTGTGATGTAACCGTTAAAATTCCAATTTCCTTGAATAACTCTCTTAGGGAATCTCTAGCCCCAAGTTTATAGATTGATCGAATAGCACGCTTTTGCAAAACGAATATACTGTTTATGTCTGCTCCATTTCCCCAGAGCAATATCCCGTAAGACATTATACTGTGGAAATAGCTAAAGTAAACTAGGCGTGCGGTTTCAACATCTGTCAGCTGTCTTATTCGCCAAACGGCGTAAGCTGCGGAGCTTAGTCTTGCAGCAACAGTTGTTATATGTGGACCCCATTGTAACTTTGAGTCAAGAGTTATTCCTAGAAATTTAGTAGAGTCAGCAAATTCTACCACTTCATCATTAACAACTATTTTAGTGGGCAAATGCTTAACATTAGGCGTACAAAATTTAATACATTTCGTTTTTTTAGCGTTAAGAAGGAGATTATTAGCTGTAAACCAATCTAATACCTGAGCAAGAGTGCTATTTACATCGTCAAAATTTGTCTTCTGTCTATCAACTTGAAAACAAGTGATGTGTCATCAGCAAATAACACAGCTTTACAGGCACAGGCATGGAAAGGCAAATCATTAATATAAATGAGAAATAATAAGGGCCCTAGGATGGATCCCTGAGGAACTCCCATTTTTACAACAGACCCATTAGATTTTACTCCATTAAGGCTAACTTTTTGAATTCTATTTGCTAAATATGATTTAATAAGTCTCAAAGATTCATTTTTTATTCCATAATACTTTAATTTATTTAAGAGGGTTTCATGGTCTACACAGTCGAAGGCCTTAGAGAGGTCACAAAATATTCCTATTGCATTCTGCGACTTTTCCCATGCCTCTAGAATGTGCGCCAGTAAAGCAACTCCCGCATCAGTGGTAGAACGACCTTTAGTGAATCCGTATTGCTCACTATGGAAAAGTTTATTCTTATTAAAATATGAGAGCAACTGTTTGAAAATTATTTTTTCAAAAATTTTACTAAGAACCGGCAAAATTGAAATTGGACGAAAATTATTAGGATCGTCCTTACTTCCCGCTTTATACAAAGGTATAATCTTACTACATTTCATTAAATCTGGAAATGTTCCGGTCACAACGCATTCATTAAATATTAAGGCCAGGTTAGGAGCTATATCTTTAATAATATTTTTTACTAAGGAAACGGATATATCCCAAAGATCCCCAGTTTTCTTTATGTTTAATTCTTTAAAGGTATCGATAATCGTTTGGGGTGTCACATGTTCAAAAATTAAAGTATCCTTACATTCAGGTATATTATCGCGTAATATTTTTTCAGCTTTTTGAGATGATGATTGAAGCGAGGCAGTTGTCTTAGTAGGAATTTCAGTAAAAAAGTCTTCAAAACATTGAGCAACTTCGGCATCAGTCTCAAACTTTTGATTATTAACTTGTAGTTTTAAAGAATCATTATCACGTTGTTTGATTTTACCCGTTTCCTGATTAATAATGTTCCAGGTCGTTTTTATTTTGTCCCCGGAACTGGCAATTTTTTTACACAAATATAGAGACTTGGCTAACGTACATACTTTTTTGAATATTTTAGAGTAATTTTTGACATAATTTAAAAACTCAGGTCTTCTGTCATATTGTTTCATAGCCAGCAAATCATATAATTTATTTCTACTTTTATATATCCCTACAGTAGCCCATTTACAGAATTTCTTTTTACTAGATATAGTACGAGTCCTAGCTTTGAAAGTTTTGTTAAATTCTGTGTCTATGGTTTTAAATAATTTTTCATAAAGAATATGCGGATTATCCCTCTTATCACAAATAATGGGCATTTTTTCTGATATTTTGCTTTTAAATTTATCTATTTTAGATTTTGAATATGGTCTATAAGTTACTTTTGGCAAATCAATGTTAGTATCAATATCTGAAAAAACGGCTAATAACCCGAAATGATCAGATGATATCTTTTTGACTACTTTTTTTTCAAGAGCCTCACAACTACAAAAAACATTATCAAGACATGTGGCTGACGTTTCTGTTACTCTAGTTGGTTCAAGAAAAAGATATTCACAATCAAAAGACTTAAATAAATTAACAAATCCAATACTTTCCTTGTTACTAAATAGTTTCTTTGAACGCTTATTCATTGGCATATTTAATTCTCTAACTTTCACAATTCATTTTATTTTTCTTAAGCTAAGTTTAGGCTGCTTCCAAAGCGGAATCAAAATTGAATTCGAAAAAAATATCATTTTATTAAAATATTATAGCTATA
This sequence comes from Rhodophaea formosa, assembly GCA_963082605.1. Lineage (NCBI taxonomy): Eukaryota > Metazoa > Arthropoda > Insecta > Lepidoptera > Pyralidae > Rhodophaea > Rhodophaea formosa. Next base: position 9,680,587 of record OY720211.1, on the reverse strand, counting down.
GATACTTTACATTATTATGGCTGACACATTATAAAAGCACATGAGCTTTAAATAACGAGGACCAAGTGACGGGATAAAGTTAGTATTTTATACATGAACTTTCACAAAATTCCCTTTAAGCAATCGTATCAAAGCACACATTAACAAGAACACACTACTTTGCTGTGAAACAAACTTGTTACAATTTAAGTTCAAAGCAATAACGCGGTGCAATGTTGTTAGTTCTGCTTATCGATATAGAAAAGTTCTTCAAGCTTTATTGCAATACTTTGTAGCCCAAGCGAGCGAAACGAGCAAGGTCTTCAATCGAGTGAGAGTTCAAATGTATAAATGTTTGTTATGCCATAACTTTTGAACCGGTACTTAAATCTTCAGAAAATTTGGTACGAGTACATATGTACGGAAGTTACACAAGAACAACTTCACCAGTCATCAAAATTGGTTTATAGTAGTTTTTGATATATTTACATAATTGCGTAGTCCTAGTTCTTATTCTGCATTATTATAGAACAAATTACCAACTCTCAAAACATTGCGATAAAACTATGACTTTGAAAGATTCTCGTTTTATACATTTGTTCATGAAAAATTTTATCGACTTTATTTTCTAGTTATTATTTGAACGAATATATTCTTAGTCGTAGATTTTATATCATGGATATTCTGTTCTATCTTTAGTGCCTACTTAGTGTCATTAAATTGAACAAGACTAGCAATCACGACTGGAAACTTAGTTATGACCCGTAACTCAATTCTTTACAATTGCTTATGTCAGCCAGCTAATTTACATCAAGAAATTTATAACTTGGAGTTTATGTTAATTCTTAACCTTATGTTACGCACGACATGTAGGCGCGATATTTTAGGAAGAAAATGCATGCACAAGGTTTGTAAAATAAGACAGGGAAAAGTCTTTAAGTAAGATTTCCTGCTTTATATGGGATTTTATTTTGCATTCACAATGCTATTTTACCTTATTTATTAAATAAAGAAAATAAGAAATGGAGTCCTGCCCGCGTGGAATTTTTTCTCCATTTCTTATTTTCTTTATTTAATAAATAAGATTTCCTGCATTACTATTATGTCAGTTACAATATGTTTGTATTAAATGACTCTAGATTTTTCTTTATCATTTATTCATCAAAAAAATTTATATCTTCTAGGGTTTGCATGGAACACTTTTGATTATATCGGTGAAATATCAACTAGATTTTAAATGGAATAACTATTAATTCTATCAGTGAAATTTTAACTGGATTTGTATGGAATTACATACTTTAAACTTAGACGATATGTGTCGCTTTCACTGCTCACTGTCAATAATATTCATAAATAAAAAGGTAGTCAACATGTATGGCATGACAAAGGGCAATAAAAAAATACATTTTACCTTTTCTAACTTTGAAAACTCCTCACTTTCGAAAAAGATTATATTTTAAAACAATAAAGGTTTACAAAGTTAATAAAGATTATTTTTTCAAATTCATGATGTTAATTGACGTTACATGGAGAAATGCTGATATGTAGATTTTCAGTACACACACACACACACACACACACACACACACACAAACACACACACACACACACACACACACACACACACATGCACACACGCACGCACGCACGCACGGCAGGAACGCACGCACGCACGCCACACATTATTGTCAATATAAGTAGGAGTGTGTGCCATTAGTGTACAGGTTTATTCACATTGTTTTCTCTAGAGTCTTTAACAAGCAGTAAACGACAATCACTTGACCAGTAATGCTCCAACGAAAAGATCGATTATGCGATAAGCGGTAGAACCTTTAATAATTTCGGCTGTTATCATGTATCAAAAATTTGGCTAATGCCTTCGCAAAACAAAGTAACTGTAATTGGATTTCGACTTTATTTACCTCAGATAAATCTTAAAGATGTAAATCATGGGGTCCTCCTGCCTGCTTTTGTACTAATCGAGATAAGCAAGCGACCCGTAATAATGAATGTGCTACACGTGCCTACCTCGGTAAACAGACCTTTTAACAAGTATCTTCTTGTCAAAATAAATACAATTATTTTGTTTGTAAACCAAAGAAAGTAATTGTATTGTACATATATCAAACATTTAGGAACAAAAGGTTAATATTATAAACAAGTCTAAACACTAACCCGCAGCTTCGCATGCGTGATTTATAGGCTATGGCCTTCTCAGTACCCTAACCTATGTATGTGTTTGCAAAATTCCATAAAGATCGGTTCAATAGATACGGCGTGAAAGCGTAACAAACAAACAAACTCACTTTCGCATTTACTATTTTTTATTATTAGGGATTGGGATGCTATTGAGATTTTTAGAATCAAATACTACCTTATTTATATGCTTATGCAGGTAAGCAAAGTTGTGAATTTATATCTGAAGTGATTAGTTTAATTACGCTAAGTATCTTATTCGCTAAAAATATATCGCCCCAAGATCGATTCCTAATCGCACCCGAAATTCCGTTCAAAGAAGTAGTATTTTTATAATATTGAAGTTAAAACCTGCAGTTTTAGTTTTACTCCTGCTTAAAAATCTTGCTATGTGCCAAATATAATGATCCTAGCGCTAGCAGATATTAACATATTATTTTCTTACAATTTTTAGTCAATTTTCAAACACGTGACATATTTGACATGTTTAGGCCGTATCCCTCACAGCAATAACTATTGCTCTGAAGATAGCACTGACATAGAAGTTTAATTTTTTTAAAAATTTAGTAGACACCACCACGATCAGAATATATGTTTATGTCAACTTTATACTATCCTACGTAACGAATATTAATGATCGTGTAAGAGGTCCTATTTACCTATTGAGGCATAGAACCCTTAAAAGATGCAAATACATATTAATTTTGTTTATAACTCGTATACACAAGTAAGAGTCAACTGCAAAACTGGTGGGCACCGACATAGCAATTTCGCCAGCCTGTTTCTTAATTAACAGTATAATTCTGACACGTTCATGAAGTGGATCCAAACTTCCCGCAAATCCCATTTGCAGAGGTGAAAATACGATTACAGCGTGTCTGCGAATGGTTTTTCCGACTTTTGTATAATTAATGCTTGTAAGAACTTTGTTGATAGCTTTCGGAAGTTACAACGATCTCTTAATAACGTATTTAAAAGTTTAATTCTCTTTGTTTGCTATCTCAGTAATATTCTGACGGGGATATTTGATAGATCTTGATGCCTTGTCAAGTGCCTTTTGTATTTCGTTTTTACGTAATTCAGTCAGGCTTTTGTAGACCACGGATTAATTAGGAAATGGAACAGTGAAGAAACCAACTGATGTGATCGATCTTCTGCATCTGAGTTGCTGGAATTAAATTTCAATCTTGTGCCTCGTGCATGTCGTAAAAGTTACATCGCGATGTGTATTCGATTTGCTTTGCGAGGTTTATTTAAAACCTGAACGTCACTACAAAGAGGGTGAAAATTGAACTAAGTTATTTAGCATTAGCCATTATTATATGTATTTCTGGTAATTTTTGGTATGTAAGAAGGTAAAATTTTAATCGTTTTGGACCCCTTATAAGATTTATTCAGCCCGTCGATACTCGATACTCACAACTTTCCATACGGGACCAATGCAGGAACCTCAAAAAATAAATTACATTACCACACAAACTGATCGAGCGGCTGAATGAATGAAATGTCGCCATGTATATTATGTATGTTAATAAGTACTGATATGTAGTCTGTTTTTGCCTTTTTGTATTGGTTTAATTAAGCACTTTTTTTTTGTATTGATGAGCATGTAAACACTTTTACGCCATCGTTTTGAATAGGCTAGTCCATGCATGTCTTGTCCCTTATTATTGTGACAGTTGATATTTTACGTAATTATTATACGTGATTCCATAAGCACTAATACGACGGTATTATTACATACCAATTAAAATACGTTACCCTTTCGTGTCTGTTTTTTATAGCATTTTCACACGCAACATCAATCTCATTTACCGAAGGGATAGGGGTCAAATTCATTTGTTGGGATGAACGCTCGTTTCCACAGTTTTCCTCGTTGAAAAGAAGAGTTTCGTGCAAACCATTTTCTTTTGCATTAGTTTTCCTTTATAAATAAAACATTTGAACTCACCGTCTTTTTATATTTGTTTCAAAATTACTGTAGGAAAGGAATAAAAGATATTATTTTATGGGCGCCTTATACACCAACAAACTTATATTCGAGTAATAAGTCTATTATAAAAAATATAGTAGATTTTTTCACAAGAGACTAACATAATTCTGTAAGGAGAGGACATAATTTTTAATTTAGCGTGGAATAAAGGAGTCTAGCGTAGAAGCCCCAGCAGTTGAAGCGAGAACTCAGCACCTGAGTAAAGCAAGGGATTCAGAGTACTTTTTTTATTAGTTCTGGAAAATATACTATTAGAAAAGGTTATTATTTTAAACCCAGAGTGGAATGATGGAGTCTAGCGTAGAAGCCCGAGTTTAGTTGAAGCGAGAACTTAGCGCCTGAGTAAAGCAAGAGATTTAGAGTAAAATTATTTGTTCGTTCTGAAAGATATACTGTTGGGTGAGGGTATTATTTTAAATACAGAGTGAAATGAAGGAGTCTAGTATAGAAGCCTAAGCTTAGTTAAAATGAGAACTTAGCGTAATGCACGGGATTCAGAGTAAAATTATTTTGTTAGTTCTGGAAGATTGATGAGGGCATTATTTTAAATCCAGAGGAATAAAAAGGACTAAAGGAGTCTAGTGTAAAAGTCCGAGCTTAGTAATAGCGGGAACTTAGCGCCTGAGTAAAGCAAGGATTTCAGAATAAAATTATTTTGTTAGTTCTGAAAGATATTATTCTGCTTAAATACGAAATATTCTTTACGAGAACGAAAAAATTGATCAAGTGCGACTCGCAAACTAAGGGTTCCATAACATAATCAACATTGGACTATTAATCAAAAAACGGCACGTTTGTTGTATGGACTGTATCCATATTTTTCGTGACGGGTAATCGAAATGGAGTAAAAACACGAAGAACAATAAATGTTATATTTTCAGATTTTTCTCTTTCATTAAGGAGGTATGAGCACCTTCACCGTGCGAATAAAACAAGTGGGCACCATAAAATGCACCCAGTTCTCGAGCTGTTCTTTTTAATAAAAGTGTAACTGGCCAAGTGAAACTCTATGTTGCGAACTTGTGGCCACGGAATTTTTGTAATCATTTTGTTTATATGTAGAAGTTTACACTATTTAGTAGGTGATTGCTTTTATTTTTAAAGCAATTAGAAATTTTCGCGAAGCTTTGTCTGCTTGAATTATAGTCTTTGTCACCCGCAGATATATTAGCTTTCTATAGGAGTAAGAATTTTGAAAACCTGTTTAGTAGTTTCGGAGTTTATTCAATGCAAATAAAATCTTTTCTTAATAATATAACAACCCTGTAATATATTATTTGTACTGTGTTTAAATAAATAAATAATAATAATAAATATATTCTGATTAAATGAAATGAAAGACAAGTAGGACATTACAATTCGGGGAAAAAAAGCTAATCAGAGACAAGTACAAGCTCAAGTAGTGAGATGTGAAAAATACAATAAAGTGCCTGTGTTCGTAAAAATGGGAATCTCGATCCGGTCCGGAGGAGACTAATCATACGCCTAAGTGTTTCCAACAGTTTACGATAAAAATACCCGTGGTAATACTAGTACATTTGAGGCCCGGTTTGCGAGCAACCTTTCTTTGCTTTCTAATAAATAATATATGAAAAATATAATTATGATGATAGTGGCATCCACGTTAGTAAGACACAGCGATGTTGACGCAGTTACGAACTACGACTTCAATCGTCACCACCTTCAATGTAGCTGCACATTTTTGATATGTCATTTATGCAAATAAAAAGAGAAAATGGATTTTGACAATCAAAAGACTTTTGTTATAATAAAATTATACGCAGCACGTCTTATTTGAATTTATCTATGGAAGATGATTGATTGTATAAAATCTATAACACACTTAGTTGTAGAATAGTTATTAATAAGTATGTATAGGTAGAATAGAGCGATTTTGAATCACTTTGAAGTTGATGCTATTAGGGTACATAAACATTGCCGTGGTCACGTAGTGTATCGTCCATTGAAATCAGTCGTTGCCAATCAATCTGCATCATTTATATTTATTACAATGCTATTTTTAAAATGAGGGTTTGGAAGTCAACAAACAAAGGACTTCTGTTATAATACAATTACTGGTTGATTTAATAGTTAGATAGAAACAGCACGTCTTAATTAAATTGTCTATAGAAGAGGACGTGGAGTATGCAAATTCTATGACACCCTTAGATGTAGAATGGTAAATAATAATGTCTGTAGAACGATGTCGAATCACGTTCACGCCAACGCTATTAGAGTTCATTCACGTTGACGCCGTCAGAACGGTACGCTAGTGCCGTCGATTTAAATCAGTCGGCGCCAATCTAGCTGTATCATTTATATTTGTCACTGTATATTTTTACCCGATTAATCCACCCAGTAGGAGGGTTACATTGTCGCGCGTATGTATGTAAGTATGTCATTATTGTTGCCTCCTTTAGCCATGATTTTGCAGTGTGAGGTATCATTAGATTCGTATTCTTTACCTCAGTGTATTTAATAAGCGATGTGACGTCAACAAAAAAAAAACAACAAGGCGGACGTAAACTCTTAAAAAACGAAGTTGGGTTTTTCAATTTTCAATATAATCTACTTGTTTGATATAGAGGTTAGTGAGTCAACAAATAAAGGAAACTTTATAATGTTGAAATGATTTTTTGAATGGTAAAAGCACATTTTAATTGACTTTGTCTATGAATATGCAAATTCCATGTCGCCTTTAGATATACATATAGAATAGTTTGATAATATATGTAGAGCGGTGACATGGAGATATATGTAAGTACTACGAGTTGACGACTCTGTGATATTGACGCTGTTCGGGTTCGTCATTCATTTTATTTTAGTACAAGTTAACAGAATTTTTGGTGAGAAGTCAAGGGGTGCAGTTGGGGGACTAAAACCTAAGGAATCATTTCAATATGCGACGCGGCTAGCAATCCATCATTTTTTTGATTCCGATTTCCACTAAACCGCTAAACGACCGTATCACCGAAACCCCGGAGGAAGACATAAATTAAAAATTTAATAGAAGTTATCATATGATATGCATAAAACATCCATTTCAAACTATGTCATAAGCACATTTAAATAAAATTAATTTACTTAATACGTGTTTATTACATTACTAGCTGTTACCCGCGGCTTTGCCAGCGTGATATACTTATAGCATATGTCCTTCTCAGTACCCTAACCTATGTGTATGCAAAATTGCATGATCATCAGTTTAGTAGATACGGTGATTTATAATATTAGTTGAGTTAGGATTTATACACCTAACGTTTCGAACTCTTTACAGTGTTCGTGGTCGCGGTAAAAATCGTATTAAATTAATTTTATTTAAATGTGTAACAATCGCGAAAACATTATATCATAAGCAATTATTTGAAAATTAACATAAAGTTCTTTTGTTATGGTTAATCCCCAAAAGGATAAAAGGTTACTTAGGTATCTAAACATATTATTTTACTTACGTTTCACTAGCTACACTAGGTACAAATACTATTGGCGGAAGCCTCTCATTGGCTTCTTATTTCTAATTTTCTAAATACTATTGTATTATTTATAGGCTGCTGGTGCTCCTAAATAAAAATAAATAAATAAATACATTTCGGTGAAATATTTATTTTATAACTTTTTCTTTGACCGGACCACTGAATATTATGGTATGGAAATAAAAAATAAATTGCCAGCATTGATCCTATAGAAAAAGTTTAATATGCAATGATTTTTACACCAAAACACAGAACAAATGTTTGCTACGAACATTCAGCCCAAAACTGGCGAGAATTCATCATCATATAAATTTCTTGGAACAATAATGTCCCTCCTGGGTAAAATGTCACGATATAATAACATTTTCGTACCATTTTCTGACATCCTATCACATCGCATATCCCTTTTATACGACACACAATAAATTTAATACACATGATTAGTTGAAGCACGGATATGGCGCAGTGGTTAACACGCAAGTCTGCTGCTGGGTTTGATTCCCGGTACATGCAAATACTTTTACTACAATTTGACAGGTATTATTTGTATGCGCTTTTAGGTCTACTTAAAAATGAGTTGGATTCAGGCAGACAACCGGTAAACTTTCGCTGAATTATATTACACAGCAAGATTTCATTCATTTATTCAAAAACAACATTACATCTTCATATCATACATACAGTCTTAATATCTAAAAGTTAGCTACAATAAATATATTTTTTTAATTTTACTTAAATATTCTTTTATAACAAAAACACAATTCTCGTAAGATAGGAACTTCTGAATATAAAATCATCAATAGAATAACAGCAGCCTTTCAACAATGAACAATGTTCTCAATTTTCCCCTCAAAAATATAATGGTCTATTGGAAATGTTCACTGTTTAATAACGTGAAAATGAGCTATTATATTTAAGGACGAGCTTACATATTACTGTACTCAAGTCTTTTTTGAATGCTGAAAGGAAAAGAACATTGCCAAAAGAATGCTGTCACCATAGCGAACCCCAGGCTCTGACGCATCACAGCTTACTTACTAACTTATTTCACAACAGCGACATAAGCTCGGATGATAATGATGATGATGCTGAGTCGAATATTGTAGCTTAGTACATTGATCGTTATGTGTACAAAGTAATTTAATGCGCACAGTTAAATATGGTTAATTTTAAGGGTTTCGTACCCAAAGGGAAACCTATTCTTGAGCCTCCAATTTCTGTCCGTTCATCGTCTCTCCTAGGACTATATTATGTACTGACTTAAAATTTTACGGAATGTTTATATTATAAAGTGTTGTTTTAACAAAAATAAAAATAAAAAGGGGTTCCTATACAAGAAATTTGTTATTTCTGTTTAATGTTAAACGATCTAATTTTATTCCAGAGTCGTCAAAATTAATTGTCCGATAAATAAGATTTTAGGGTGTTTTATTCGTATGTGTAGGTATCTATAAAGCAAAATCTCTTTCATTAATGTCTATCTATTTATCAGCCAGGGACGTCCACTGCTGGACAAAGGCCGCCCTTAGATCGCCACAAATTGCGGTCTTGTGCATGCTGAGTCCACCGATTCCCGGTGACCTTGATGAGGTCGTCCGTCCCACGCTGCGCTTTCCTATTCGTGGCCGCTATTCCAAGACTTTAATGCCCCAACGGCCATCCGTCCTTCAGGCTATATGTCTGGCCCATTGCCACTTCAAACGTGCAACCCTGCAAGCTGTCTGTTACCTTGGTTCTTCTGCGGATGTCCTCATTTCTGATTCTATCGCGCAGTGAAACTCCCAGCATAGCTCGCTCCATTGCACGTTGAGCAATTTGGAGCCTTCTAATGAGTCCCATTGTGAACGACCACGTTTCGGATCCATATGTCATCACTGGCATCACGCACTGTTCATTAATGTGTGGCCGAATTTTAAAAGTAATAATTTTATAGCAAATGACGTTTTAATGGCCATAGTTATTAATAAATAAAATAAAATATTCAAGTACCCTAGTCCTCTATCCAAACCAGTCGTTTTCGCACTTAAGTCGTTATTTGCTGGCTTCGCTCCCTTGTCTATGTTTAACGATAACCTTATTTATAACTTCTGATATCCAGGCCGGTCGCGTTCGCTCCTAGAGTATCGCTCTCATATCAGATATCTCGTCGAAATCACCGATCTATACGAACTCCTTAACAAAAGTGTGATTATTCCAACAGTTAGGTCATCAAAAACTACAATCCAGGTATTTAACAAAAGTAATTGAACAAAAAATATTAATATGAGAGCGAGAGAGAGAGAGCTGTCATTTGGCGAGGAGCTAAAAATGATAAGAGATTGAGTGTCGACGGCGGTTCTTTGATATTTTTTTTATTTCACTGTATAGAAAAGATTCACATTGCACACATCATATACGAACATATAAAAAAAATCTGACTCCAAATCACTGCATATAACATATAAACAAAGGTGTTTTATCCTGAATTCAGTCACAGAATACGTAATATACAAAAGATTTGCGAAGGCACATCAAACACAGATATCAAAATGTCTTTACCCATATCCTCCAAGTTATTTCACGTTATCCACAGCAGATGCAACAATGGGGTTCTTTGGAACTTTCCCGTCCATGTGGAAATTAATAACACATGAGATATATTTTTATTTTCTGCGGAGCGTAAGGAGGAAGTAGAGAAACTATTAAGTTTTACTTTGTGAAGATATAGAAAAATATTGGATATATTTTCTTGGTTCTATACGCTCTTGTTTTTCTAATAAAAATACCTTATTTCCTTCTACTTTTTATTCAATTTTCATATCATAGACATGTTACTATCAAGACTTGTTTATGTTAGCTAACTCTTAATAAACATGTTTATTTTAGCTATCTTTGTGTGATTAGTCTCTATATACATTATGTATTAATTTATTTTCTTTGAGCCTAGAGTCTATTTCATTCGGTCGGTGAACGCAACCCAGTCCAGGCGCCAGTTTCAGGGTATTGAATTTTAGATCCCTTTTTGATATGTTTATCCTTACTTCTTACGGAGCAAATTTTTGGATGATGTCAAGGGCCTATATAGATAGACCCTCGGCCTCTTCCAAAAATTTCTTCCACCTGTCACGTTCTTTTGCCTCTCTCTTGCAGTTTTTTATAGGCCCATCTTCTAAAGGTCTTCCACAACGCAATCCACCCATCACTTCTAATCTCTGCCTCTTGTTCGTTTCTATTTTGGTGTCTATTTTGACATGACTTTGGGAGCCCTATCCGAAATACGCTTCAGTTAACCTACCTATCTCAACCGTTGCAACTTACAGAACTTGACAGAAGTCAAGTAGGTGGTTCATTTGGAGGCAGTAGTACTTTTCTTTCGAAAGAGGCTAGTTTTCTTTCGTCTTTCAGAGTCAGGTCTCACAAGCGTAAGTCACAACCGGTCTAACTAACTATGGGGTGGTATAAAACAAGCTTGAAACTAGTGCTGAGCAGTTTGGAGCCGAGTAGTTGTTGTTGCAGGCATAGCAGCAAAATATTTAACTATACGCGATGTAAAATGAGAAATAATCAGATAGCAAGGTAGAACGCAACATAACATAAAACATACAGCGATAGACTTATTTTGTTAAAAATAATAATTAGATTCACGTGTATCCGTTGATGTGCAAAACAACAGCTACAACTACAAGTCATTTACTATGCTCTAAAGCGGAACTAAATACGCATGAAATGGTACGAAGTATAACAATAGGTTTTAACTCGCCAGCGCGGTAAATTTTTCAGGGAAATTCACTACCATTTTATTTCAGACCGAGTTTTTCGTTTGATTGTTACTGATCTACGTTTCATATATCACCTGCGTCTATTGAAATTATGATACTTAAAAAATACAAGTAATAAATAATTAAGACTAGAAAAAACAACAACATTGTTTTTATTTGGATAATATCCCAATTGCAACAGTTTTCTGTTGTTTATTTGTTTGCTTTCACGGCTTAACTACTGAACCGATCATCATGAAATTTTGCACACAAGTTCTCTGTACTCCGGACAAGGACATGAGCCTCTACCTCACATCCCGGAAAAACGTACTAATCCCAGGGGATCGACTTTGACGCGACTAGCTTTCACCCGCGGCTTAACACGCGGGCGAAAACTAGTATATATTTAATTATATTATATGGAAGTAGATAATACATCTTACCCATATGCACGTTTTTACAATAAATTACCAACTTACCTGTTATCTTGTTTCCAGAGTCAAGCTCGGCAACTGCATGGGTCTCGGGGAGCGTCCATTCAGCCCCCCATGGTGGGCCCAACTGGCTTGGTTCATCGTGTTCGCTGTCATGTTGATGCTGGCTATCCTAGGCAACACCCTTGTAATTTGGATTGTCCTTGGTAAGTCCTTTATAAGTCTAAAACAGTAATTAAGTTCAAGAACATTATTAGCATCCTAAAAATAGAATAGAAAAAATCGGCCAAGTGCAAATGGGACTCGCGCAGTAAGAGTTCCGTACCATTATCCAAAACTACACTACTGAGCAAAAACGGTAAAGATGAAGGTGAAATAAAATCAAGTTTGTGTATGGGAGCCCTTGAATATACATTTTATGTTGATTTAAGTAATTATATTTTTTAAATGAATAAAAAACTACATATTCTGTAAATATTGTAATAGTATACCTGTTACTGTTATTAATATCGAACAAAAAATGACAAAATGACGATTGTTGTTTGAGAGCCCCCTCCCCTTAGAATATTTAAATTATTCTGTTTTTAATATTTTTTTGTTATATCGGCAACAGAAATACATCATTTGTGAAAATGTCCACTGTCTAGCTATCACATTTTATGAGATACACCTAGTGAAAGACAGATAAACCGACATGGAAGTTTCAGTGATAGGGTCCCGTTTTTACCCTCTAGGTACGGAACCCTAAAAAAGCAATAGTACTTATATGTTTACTTTTTGTGTGATAGCTCGGATCACTTTAGAAGGTGTGGTTTGATGAAAATAGGTCTATCAATTAGTAGTCACTAATAGTACCGTTGCTGCAAAGTGAGGGCCTAGATATTTTGTTTGTTTATGGGCCATGTAAAACACACCTCATCATCATCATCATCATCATCATCAGGTCTTTCCAGTCTCCACTGCAGGAACACGACCCTCTCTGTACTACCAGAGCCATATAAGCCTGAGTAATCAGAGGAGCCGTGTTGTTCCCGGCATAATAGAATAGGACCACTCCAAGTCGTCCCGTGGATGTCGTAAAAGGCGACTAAGGAAACACATTACAAGCTAAACAAAGCTTATTAACATCAAAGAGACCTCTCCAACCCGTCTGGCCAGCGTGGAGAGTGTAGGCCAAATCCTCTGACTACTCAAAACACACCTAAACCTAATGATTATTCGACACCAAGTTATAACATTTGAAACTTGTTTCAATCATCATCAGGTCTTTTTTAGTCTCCACCGCAGGAGCCTGACCCTCTCTTATCTAACAGAGCCATAATTAGCCAGGGCAGTCAGAGGATATGGCTTACACTCTCCACGCTGGCCAGACGGGTTGGAGAGGTCTCTTTGATGTTTATAAGCTTTGTTTTTCCTAAGTCGTCTTCTACGACATCCACGGAAAAACTTGGAGTGGTCCAATTCTACTCTTCCGGGAACCACACGGCATAACTGTTTCAATATTAAAGCTAATCCTATAATTGGATCAGTCACTGTATAAGATAGGAGTACCTTCATGGAATCATATCGTACGTAATATAATTTTAGGGTACAAGCACGTCAACTCTAAAGAGGCTTATATCAGCGAACTAGCGCCACCAATCATTTTAATTCTTGTACTCCTAAACCAGACCGATTTAAAAAATCTAAATAAAACAAAATCCTTCGGTAGTAAAGTACTTGCATTTTATATAAAAGAAAACAGATATATCATGAAAAAAATATTTTGCAACACCCTAAATAATAAACTATTTTATCAATACACGCACCATACAAATAGAAAGACTAAGAATTTGAGAATCTGACCAATAATAACCAGTAATTACGTCAGTCAGATTTATACAAATATATTGTCTCGGTCGAACGTAATATCGTTGGTATTTTCTTGACAATATCATTGTTCCGAGATAGTATCGTTTTTCGATTAGGTAATGACTTTCAAATTTCGCATTTCATTCGATGAGAAGAAAAACTACACGTCAGATTAATCGAGAATGAAGTATAAAAAAGTCTTTAGTACAATTTTTGAAACATTACAGTCGCTTTAAAGTGTATTTGTGTATGCAGATAAACTATTGTATACAACTTTTCGTAATAAGCCTAAGAATACTCATGTGATCTTATTAAGAAACCCCTAACACAGTCGTATTTTAAGGACCCTTATTACTTAACAGTTACATAAGGTACTATTATGAAACAGTTATTATACCTATTACGTAAAGCGTTACGTAGCGTTTTTGCCAAAAACGGCCGTTTTCAACAAAAAAGCTAAAAAAAAGCTTCACGTTCTCAATTTAAATTTTAAACAATAGTTCAAAAAATAGTGTAAAGGTTTATCCAGGGTTTCGCACGTACGAAATTTTAAATAATATTATATTTTTCTTTCAAATGATTTATTAAAACCTAGCTTCCGCTCGCAGCTCCGCTCGCGATAAAAATCCTATGTGCTTCACCTCACTTCATACAACGTGTATGTAAAATTTCATGATGATCGGTTCAGTAGATAGGGCGTGAAAGCGTAACAAACAAACAAATTCACTTTTGCATTTATAATATTAGTTAGGATTAGGATGGGGGCAGAACTGGATCCCTATAATTATATGTTTCCCTTAAGGCGGAGCGCAGAACAAAAATACTACAAGTAATTTACTAGTTATGTACTTGTTAGATTTTTAAAATTCGATACAATTTATGATTTAAGGAATTTAATTGCTGGGTGGTGCTAGCGTTACTATAAGAGCGCCTTAAGAAGAAGGCATGAATGTAGGTGGACAAGACTTCATAAATCCTTTGAAGTGATTCTAGTAAGTCTCTTACTTGGCAGTTCTTGTTAAATCATGTCTTTGTAAATCAAGTTATACGAAGAAACTTCAACACAAAGCGTTATTAAGTGAATTAAGCCCGTGTGACCACTTTCACACGTTACTAAATGTAAGAAGGTAATTTAATTAGTTCGAATTAACTACAAGATGTAATAATTGTAATAATTCAGTTTCTTAGTAAGTTGTTAAACAAAAGAACCTAGGTACGTGCGTTTACTAGACATCGAAAAAATAGTATATCGTATTTCGGGCTCATATCATGTATGTGAGTTTCTTTATTCTGCTTTCAGAGCCTCCAAATACGTTAATGGATTAGAAATATGGTATTGTTAAAATTTATTTGTCAATGAAATACATTGACATATATTTACTTCCTTACTACAATAAAATTTACTTCCTTTTAATTTTTTTACGTACTAAGAATACACTATTCTTCTTTGGTTTGGTTTTCAAATAAAATTTATTTTTCAATGCAATGCACTTTTACTTGCTTGTAAATTATTTTTTCCTATGTTCTAAGAATACACTATTGTTCTTTGGTTTAATGGCATTTGACTGAAATGTAGGCCTTAACAACATGGAAATTAAGTAGTGTTGTAATTGTTCAATTTCTAATTGTACATCACAGGTAAAACTAAATCAGGGCGAAAGGTAGGTAGGTATAAAGAATATTTCGTCTTAAGTCGCAAGAAGTATTGGATAAGTGCGTTATCTCTGAGTGCCATAGCCTAGGTATGTACCACGGACAAAGCCCGGAATGGTAGTACTAATATACTAACTAATATTATAAATACGAAAGTGAGTTTGTTTGTTCACTACTAGTCATAGGCCTTCACCAAGAATTTCTGATTCACTGTTCTATTGACATCTAGCGATTCCCTGCGACCATGCTCAGGTTTTCCGACTACCTCGTCGATGGACATCCAGCAATGCGCTTGCCGCTACTTGGTTGCCAATTGTGAATCTTTCTGCCTATTAGCCATCGGTTCTACGCGCTATGTGTGCGCTTGCCGCTAATTGGTTGCTAATTGTGAATCTTTCTGCCCATTAGCCATCGGTTCTACGCGCTATGTGTGCGCTTGCCGCTACTTGGTTGCAAATGTGAAACTTTCTGCCCATTAGCCATCAGTTCTACGCGCTATGAGTGCGCTTGCCGCTACTTGGTTGCCAATGTGAATCTTTCTACCCATTAACCATCGGTTCTACGCGCTATGTGTGCGCTTGCCACTACTTGGTTGCCAATTGTGAATCTTTCTGCCCAGTAGCCATTGGTTCTACGCGGTTCTAAAAGACCAATCTACTGAGATATGACGGTGACTTTTATTCTTCAACTGATTTCTGATGCGGTCTCGTCCAGAAACACTAGGCATATAAGCTCTATAGCTCTTGGGGTGACCTTGAGCTTTCTTATGAGGCCCGGATAAAAAATATATATAGTACAATTAAACATATAAATACACATGCATAATGTCTCTTCAAACTAAACACACGAAATACAATACATACCTATTAACCCAAAGTATTTTTATTCCAACTTCTTTTATTTTTATTTAGATTTAATATTATCCTTTTGCATTAAACGGATTTTCTCCGGAGCTTGATTCCAAATAAAACATATTCAGTGTGTGTGGAACGTGGACGGAATAACAAATATGTAGATTTCATATAAATACAGTGTTGTATTGAGGCAGCGCCAAACCCGTAGTATACGAATGCGAACAGAGCCCTTAAATTGAATCCAGTATCTATTTAAACTAGCATTTACGAATGCCATATACCGGTCTAGAAATTGCGGAAATTCATGGGCATATTGTAAAATTATCCTTACTAGCCTGAACGTCTCGTGGCGCAACCTTTAAATGTCTGGTTCCACGGAAGACCATTTTGGTACTTTATTAATCTAGTTTTAAATTTTGTGGTTGAATGTTTGTAATATTCGAAGTATCAAATAATTATTTTTCTTTCTTTCTTTAATACTAGATATAGCTAAAATCTGTCGAATCTTTTTTCAAAATACTGTTGAAAGAGTTTTTTCAGTGTTTCTCCTCTTTAGTGGTCTGTTTCGAAATACCAGTAGTCTGTAGCTTTTGAATTATAATTAATTAAATACATGATACTTAATAAGATAATTAATGTCATTTGACATGAAAAAAATCCCTACAAGGTCCTTAATTTTAAATAAACGTTTTGATTTATTAACGCATAGTTAATAAGTAACTATTTCTTTGGGTGTAATATGTGGCTTAGCAATTACGTGTTCTTTTCTTATTAAATTAGGGAATAAGATTTGGGAAAAAATCCCCCGGGCAGGATTCGAATCCTAGCACTTTTAGTCCATAAACGACTAAGCCTTACCAAGTAGGCCACCGCGCTTCGATCCTATACGTTGAACTTTACCACCATATCCCATTCCTCCTCGCATTAGGCCCTGCGTCACCTTACTTAACAATCCCAATATTACAAATATGGTATTTGATGTAACTATTTTTTTGTGAATGTATAAACGTATATAACGTTTTCTTGCCAATTCCTGAGAGTAACGTTACAGTCTGTAAAATATAATAGATTATAAACATAATGAAATGGGATATTTTTATTTGTCTTTCTGTGTTCAAAAACTAATACAGATATTTTTCTGACAGTTGGTTAACTGCCGATAATATTAATAAATAAATAAATAAATAAATAAATATATAGGGACATATCACACAAATTGAGCTAGCCCCGCAGTAAGTTGTGAACTTGTGTCGCAGGATACTAACTCAACGATACTATATTTTATAACATATACTTATATAGATAAACATCCAAGACCCAGGTCATTATGAAAAAGATCGTTTTCCATCATGACCTGACCGGGGATCGAACCCGGGACCCCCGTGTCGCAGGCTGGCGTGTTGACCGCTGCGCCACGGAGCTCGTCATTAATATTGAAAACGTAGTAAAACGGTCCCCAAAATCCCCTTGTTATCCCTTTGCCTTCTGAGTATTTTTAATCGAAAATAGTCGTTCGGGAGATATGATGGCTTGTTATAAATTTTGATGGTTATTATCGAATCTTTTAATTATGAGTGAAAAAATGCGATTTTGTACCAAATTTTGTTGGAGTGTGTCAGAAACGAAAACAAAAGTCAACATTCAATGTATGAAATGTGCGAAGAAGTAAAAATACCTTAGTCATTTAAGCCAAGATTACTTCACAAGATTGTTTAAATTGTAATTAACCGTAGATGAAACTAATTGATTGCCACATCAGATGTGATCACATAGATTCTATGACGGGTGGCATAGTCTATGTAGACAAAAACTGCTATAAAAGAATAAAGATAAAAGCTCGTTTATGTTTTTTTCTTCTACTTAGTGCTTTTTAAAGTGAGATACTATGCTCCGGGCAAAATCTTTTTTATTTCTTACATTTTTCTAGATTCTTGGTGTCCTGCATAGTATCATCGTTTTTATTTTGTTTACAGTTGTATCAGCCACTGGCTTTTTATACTTGTGTACTTACACTCAGACAAGGCAAAGTGTTCAAATTGCGATATCCATCGTCAGTTTCCGAAACTGGTCTTGTTAGAGTCTCAATTCCCTTAAGTAATTGGCGATAATATTGATATTACAGTGAAACGGTTCCCGAAGTCCTCGTAAGATCCGGACCGCTGCATATTTCGAATCGACTATCGGCATCTTAATTGAAGTACGTTCCTCTTCACTATGATAAATACTTCGCCGAAATATTGTTGTCGTTTGATCAGAAAGGACAATTGATTAGTGAGGAATAATACCGTTCGTCATCAACCGACGTAGCCACTGAGCTACGTCAGTTGAAGGTTGGCCCTACCCATTGCCACTTCAAAGAGCTAATCCACTGGGAGTGGCAGTGGTCAGGGCACATAGTGCGCAGAACCGATGAGACAAAAAGAATCTTGAATGGCGACCACGTACCGGCAAGCGCATCGTTGGACATCCAACGACCAGGTGGTCGGATGACCTGATAAAGGTCGCAGGAAGACGTTGGATGCAGGTCACTAATCGGTCGCATTGGAAATCCTTGGGGCGGCCTATGACCAGCAGTGGACTTCTTGCGGCTGAGATGTTGAATACCGCTCGTCGCCGCTAGAATGGTGTTGTCTCAGAACCTAATATACCCAGAGGTATTCTGCGCTAGATTATTTTAACAACTTTCTTTTATTTTGAGCGTATTAGTCTTCGAGCAACACGACCTCCGTACCGGACGGAGGGAGTGGGCAAAGCGACAATTTACTATGACAATTTTTCTGGCGTTTTTTGCGGGGGGAAATGTGCACACAAGTTTAGTTCCGCACACCTACATACAAAACTTAAACTGTCACTTGATAGTAATTATGACATTGTCACAAAAAATGACATAAAAAGAAAAAATAATTTGTGTACAGATGAGTCACACACAACTAACACATAGACATGCATATGCCTAATTTTGGCTTGTACCTTGACAGAGGGGAATGCAGCGTATGGCTACTCCCTTCCGTGTTGCTCGAAGGTATTAGTAGCTAATACGATACGACGGCAAGCGCAGCGTTGGACACCCACCGACCAGGTGGTCGGACGACCTGATAAAGGTCGCAGGAAGACGCTGGATGCAGGCCGCTTCCAACCGGTCATATTGGAAATCCTTAGGGGAGGCCTATGTCCAGCAGTGGACTTCTTGCGGCTGAGATGAGGATGATGATGATGATGACGATACGATACGAAACTAACCCTCATTTTTCAGACCCCTTTCACCTTCATTGCTTAGAAGTAATGAAAGCTTCCGCATTGAAGGGCAAGAGTTGTCGATAATTTCGATTATTCCCTCTGATTTCCGGGCTGCTGCATGTCTTGAATAGAACACGGTTGGCAGCAGCATTAACTTAAATCAGGACCATATACTTATGTAGAAAAGTCAGTTGAGTTTTTTTTATATATCACCCTGGTGGACAAACTACGCAAGCTGCGTTGGTCCAAGCGAGGTGGGAGAAAGGGGGGCAGCTGCATCTGCCTAAAAATTTTGAATATTTTAAAAGTATTTTTAATTATCCAATATCTCAGATTAACTATGCAACAACGATTACTGTGTCCCGGTAATTATACCACTGTTTAATGTAAAAATATAAAAATCAAATATACCCCCTTCCGCATGGGGTTTAGGCCCTTCTCCCTTTCTCGACGAGTTTCTGCCTCCCTATGACTAAATGGCTGGTGAGACCCTTACCTGCCTCGCCTCGAGATGAAATTAAGATAATATCATGATTTAAAATTGTGTTATCTACCCTAAGCTCTATCGAGATCCGTACTGAAAGGCCTATAAGTAATTGCCGATAATATTGATATTTCAGTGAAATGGTTTCCGCAGATTCTTAATATTCGGGTCGCTGCATATTTTGAATTGAAAATGGTCGCTTGTTTAATTGAAGGGAGCATTTACTTTTATAAGTCCCACGCGGGAGGGTCAGCCGTAACAGGTCGCATTTTGTTTCCGTATATTGTTTATATTTGGTATTACTCGATTGTTGAAATCCCAAAGGAAAACATACGTGGGAAAAACATGCAAAAACCAAAAAGGCCTACTGTAATATTTTATAAACAAAATGTATATTTCGTGGCGCAGACCTAACCACATTATCTTTAAAATTCTCACCTTCGATTTGAACAGATTAAGAAAAAAATAATAATTACAGTTGCCGGTGCTACTTAAGCTATTGAAAAGCGGAAATATGCGACATTGACATTAATTAATTTTTATATTCTTGCGCTTTGCTCTGGTAACTTTGGATCTTTGAGGCATTGAAGCTAAAAAATCTATAAGTAATCAACAATGCGTCTCAATGAGGAGTGGTGTCAGTATCTGTTGACAAGGAGAAAATACTGGTAGCATTTGGGCACAGTGCCTGATAATATATTTATTCATACATTAATTAGAACAGCAGAAAATAAAAGTTAAACTAAAACTACTATTTACAAATAAAATAGGCCTGCAGAAGGCTGGCAGCTGATAATATTATAAAGCTGAAGAGTTTGTTTGTTTGGTTAAACGCACTAATCTCAAGAAATACTGAACTGATTTCAAAAATTCTCTCACCTTTGGAAATTTTTATCAGTAGTAGACAAAATTTTGAATGTTTACTTATAATAATTTCTCTGTTAGAAAATATACTTCTAAGAAGTACCTCAAAACAAACAGGACTTTTTGGCTCTATCGGTTTTGAGGTCCATTTTTAATGTTAAGGGATTTCCCGTACATTTGTACGTAATTTTTTGTAAAATTAATTGAGTTTTTTAATGTCATTACACTCAACAATCACAGTATATTAAAGGTACTTAAGGCCTCGTTTGTCAATCCAAGGTCAACGTTAGTGGGTGTGGCCTAATTAAAGGACTGGCCGAGAGCCCTAATTACTTGTCACCAGTGGCGTGCACAAAGTTCTTAGACAGGGTAGGCAGATTTTTTTTTCCGACTGCGCCATAATGAGGGTTATGTTTTTCGTGTGTATTATGAAGTATGTCTATGTAGTGTGTATTTTATTTGGCACGCTCTGTTACCTAAAAAGCTTGATGGATTTGATGTGTGCTTTTTAGCTGCTGTGGTAAAATTATGAATATCGTTGTAACCGGCGTCGTTCCACACGGTTTTATTACATGAAAACAGTAGACAAATAAAACAGTATATATACGATTGCTATGTATACAACTTGTGAGCCAATAATATGAATCATATTGTTTTGCATTAAATTTACGATTAACTTTACCTTTTGTTTGAATTATTTGCAAATTCGGTGTACAACGACCTTTTTCTACAACTTGCCTTTTTTCAGCAAAAGACAATCTTGTAAACACATCATTTTTTATTTTTTCTATACACACACCACCTGAACAACTCTCACAGCGAACAACTTCCATATTTTACACTAAACAACGTTAAAATCTTTTTTTTACTGCAAGCAACCAAACCAAAACAAACGCAATCAAACAAACAATGGCGCGGTTCAGTAAAATTTCGTCATAGAAAACAAACGACCAAAAGGAGATGGTATAGTACTATGCGCTAATTATATGAAACAAAGCTACTTTTAAAAAAAGTTACTTATTCAGTGTACGGACGAAGATCGGTAAACTTCGTTAATTCCCGAACGCCACTCGGCGCTCGGTGGCAAAGACACTGTCTTTCCTGTGCGTATGTGTGCGTTACGATGTCCTTGTGTGCCACGTATTTATATGCCTGCACACTATTCTGTATCCGTGTGACTACGAGGCACACAAGCAAACATTGAGACGTGAATAGTTTGTGTCTTTCCCATCCCATAGCAGCGCGCAGTGGAAGCTGGCTGGAGAGAGAAATGCAATGTACGTGAAATTGCGCGTAGTCGCATGGAGCAGCAACTCAGCAAGCTACGCACGCATTTGTATCATGATATCAGCGACACTCAACAGATGGAGTTGTAGTGATGAAATAAAAATATTTTATTTCATAATAATAAAAAAAAATAGATATTAATGCAAATCTTAGGGTAGGCAGTGTCTTTTTGTCTTTATGAACTGCACGCCACTGCTTGTCACTGACCTCATCAGCGCTTGGTTTTGTTATAAGTAAATGGGTCGTGAAATAGGTTGCGATGATAATTGCAAATGGGTATTATTAGGTCTGTAAAAAAGTAATTTTGTATGTGTAAAGTTGTACTGAAATAATATCTTTCGTACCAGCCAGGGACATACTACATATTGTATGTACTAGAAAGGTACAATTTTAAACAATATGTATATAGATCGGTTCAAAACATTTTCCAGACATTGTTGAACAATATTATTGGGTATCCAAATGTTTCAAATTAACAAAGAAATTTAAACTTTTTAAAGTTTATTTACGATAAAATAATGAAACATAGGCTTGAAAAATAATATACTGCAGTCCCAGTAAGAGTAGCACAAAGTAGCAACAAAATTGGCTCGATAGAGGCCATAAGAAATAGTGAAAAGGTTTCAGTAGCAGCTCAACAATTTTAGGTAATTTGTTATACGATAAACTTACTTATTGGGCCAGGTACATTAACAATAATGGAAGTAACAAGCAAGCAAAGTTATTGGAAAAAAAATGTGTTAAAAAGTATAAAAACAAGCCAAATCATTTCACAAACAAAAGGCCTAGGAAAAAATGGTTTCAGTTTTTTCCGTGTACCTATATGCTGTGTTGATTCACGAGATAAGTGTGTACCTAAATATATGTACTTAAATAAATCGAGCTTCTTCGTGTTTCCTAATGGTAGATTGTCTCTGATAATGGAAACAGAGCCAAATAATCACAATCTAGGTATATATTTGAACCTTTTTGCACTTCCTTTTTGGTAAGATACGACTATTATGTTCCGAATAATAGCTCGAAAGACTTCTATGAAACTGATCCAATCGGTAATGGCACTGTTACATCTGTAACTAAAGTGTTGTAATTATATATGTCTGTATACGTACCTGAGTTTTATTGACCAACTAAAGAAGAAGGCTGGTGTCATGTCGTATCAAGAACTAAAGTCTAAAGTAGAAGGTAGAGAAGTTTGGCGCTTTCTTCATCGACAAGTGCTACAAAGCTCTTAATAAGAAGAAAAAGTATACTTACCTAGCAAAATTAATCATACTTGCTTAAATGTAAACAAATACCGCGTAAACAAATTTTAATCAGTGTAAAGTACCTTACGATTGTGTACTTCGTCCACTTAAGTAATCTAATTCCTGAGTGCACTTGGTAGGTAGATAAATTATTTGGAGCTTAGGGAGTTGTTATTTAAGATATATTCGTATTGAGGCACTAAGTAAATATTTTGTACGTAATGTTTTATCATAATGTAGGTATTAAGGCAGCGACTTTGACAATAAGTACGCCATATGGATGAGTTACACCATAAACGCCCGAGGAATAACGAAGGTTTTTGCCCAGAAGTAGGACATAGGTACATTGCAAGGACAAAGATAATGTTTTATACGTTGATAACCTTAAAAGCAATTACCTAACATAAGTTTAGTATAGAAATAAGACTCTTATTTTGCATAACAAACTAAAGTTTAAAATAGTTTCGGTCAATTCGTAGATCATGTATGACAAATTATATTATTGTATATCAAATTTACCTTTTCTAAAGATACGAAAAATTCTGCAAACGGCACTAGCACGGCCAGAGATATAGTTTTGTGAGCACGGTATTGTACTTTTCACTAACGACCTAAATTTTTTTGGATGATTTATTTAATTGCATTAGGTTTATAAGATCTTGTAGAACTACTTGTATTATGAGAAAAAAAAAAATGACGATTTGAAAGAAAAATCTTTGTTACGAAAAATCTCTACCAAATTCAGGGTTTAAAAAAAATAAAAAAGAATCGTGTGATCGATTTTACTAATCTTTCATTTTTGTCACCAGCTCACCGTCGAATGAGAACAGTAACCAACTGCTTTCTCGTGAATTTGGCGGTGGCAGACCTTCTCATGGCGACCCTGAACGGCGCTCCAAACTTCGTGTTCCTGGTGACCGCCCACTGGCCGTTTGGATCTGTCACCTGTACTGCGAGCAACTTTACTGCAAACCTCACTGTCTCTGCTGGTGTCTTCACTTTGGTTGCTATTACTGTTGACAGGTGAGTTTTACGAAACTGAAAGCGATAGTTTGGTAGTTATAAGAAAATATGCAGATATATTTAGATGCTAGCCCGAGGCTAATAGTCAGTCAAAAATGGGTGAAATGGCCTGTACCTAGTAGCCGAACTTGGCGTTGGCAGACTTTCCATGGCGACCCTGAACGGCGCTCCAAACTTTGTGTTCCTGGTGACCGCCCACTGGCCGTTTGGAGCTGTGAGTGATTTTACTGCGAACCTCACTGTCTCTGCTGGTGTCTTCACTTTGGTTACTATTACTGTTGACAGGTGAGTTTTATGATACAGAAAATGAAGGTTTGATAGTTAAAAGAAAATATGCAGATATATTTAGATGCTAGCCCGGGGCTAATGGTCAATCAAAAATGGGTCATATGGCAAGTAGGGGCTAGTACCCTAACTTGGCGGTAGCAGATCTTCTCATGGCGACCCTGAACGGCGCTCCAAACTTCATGTTCCTGGTTACCGCCCGGTAGCTGGTAGGTATATGCTGTCTCTACCGGTGTCTTCACTTTGGTTGTTATTACTGTTGACAGGTGAGTTTTATGATACTGAAAGTGACAGTTTGGTTGAGTATCACAGAATTTTAGATTTCAGAAAACAAATTAAGAATGTTGCAAACTCGGGTGTTGACTATTCTCACCTGTCTCTACAATATATTAAAAAGTCGCCATTACGTGGGGTTTGCAATATTTTGATTTTTTGTGTCGATATTGACTGGTCTTATTAAACAGAAGTTTTATAAAAAAAGAACTAAAATCCCATCCAATGCTTTATCGTAAATTTGGCAGTCTCTGACCTGTGGGGCAACTCGCTTACTATTACAAACAAACTGTAACACCTACGGTGTACAACGTTTTGATAGTCATTTTTCAATGCATTGTGGCTTACGTTGACTATTTCAATTTCAGATACTGATACTTTCATGTATGTTATAGCGCCTTTCAAATGTGTATAACGGAAGATATCGGTCCAAGTTTGGTTTTTCTAGCTGACCGCCCTCTGGCTTTTACTTATAATAGAGTGTTATGATATTGAAAAGATAAGACAGAAGTTTGATCTTATTATAAGAGAAAATATTCGTTTGCAATAGATAAACTCACATTATTTTGCGAGTAACAAGCTAATACATAATTTAAATGTAGAAGTTGCAAGAAATACGTGCCCATATACCTATATGTTGATTACCTATTTTTTTATTTTGAGTGCTCATCTTATTTGTTTTCGGTGAAAAAAAAAACAAAACGTATTTAATAGGCGATATATATTAATAGATAGGCAAATAATCTTAGTGCGATTTTAGATAAATGTTCAATGTTGTGCAAATAAAATAAAGGAGGAAAATTAAAATTATGAAGCAAGAAAAGCAAGTTGAATAAGTATTATACTCGTGGTATTTATAGGCACTAGGTGAAGTCTTATAATAACCTTATAAGACTTAAATCAGCTAACTGAATACGTGCATCATACATCGTTTTTAGGGTTCCGTAGTAAACTAGGAACCCTTATAGTTTCGCCATGTCTGTCTGTCTGTCTGTCTGTCCGTCCGCGGTTTTACTCAGAGACCATAAGTACTAGAAAGCTGTAATTTGGTATGAGTATGTATATTAATCATGGCAAAAAAGTCGTAGAAAAAAATCTTGAAAAAAAAATTTTTTTTGGCTATCTCCCATACAAGTAAAGTGGGGGAGTCATTTTTTTTTCTCTACTTACCCATCTTGTGGGGTATCGTTAAAAAGGTCTTTAAAAAATATTGTGAGGTTGAGAACACCATTTTTCGATTTAGGGATCCGAAATATTTGGTTTTAAAGCAAATTTTTGTTAGAGGTACGAGTACGTGTCCCCCCCCTCTATCTCCTAAACGGTTATATATAGATACGTGAAAAAAATTACAGCAGTAGTATATGTACTGAAGTTGAAAGGAAAACTATCAGAGCTAAGTACTAAGTACAAACTAAAAAGTTATAGGCAACCAACTTATAAAATGTACTGGAAAATGTAAAATTTCATACAATCTTTATTGTTAGATGATTTTGGTCGTTAAACTGTGAGGTGCGAGTGTAAACAGTGTGTACTCAAAGTTGTCATTCGCAACTACGGAACCCTATACTGCGCGTGGCCCGACACGCACTTGGCCGGTTTTTTAATATATTTGCGACTACCATAAAATAAATTGATCTGATTGAATGATCAATTATTTTTAATGTAAATAAAAGGGCTTAGTCCGTAAATTACAACATTCAGATTTATGTCATAGAAACATATTAATAACAATAAAATCTATCTGCAAAGTTTCAACTGTGTTATTTTAATAGTTTTGTAATAAAATGGATGGGAAATATGGGCAAGACAGACGTGATGAATCTAAAAAGTTCTGTTTTTTGTCATTCAGCTACGGAACAGCTACGAAAAAACATGACACATGTCTGCTTAATATTTGAGAGACCCGTGTTTTCTACAAAAAATAAGAACACCATTTAGCTTTGCGCCTTATATGTTGTTCCTAACACACCGACCAAGTGTGAGTCGGACTCGTGTACAGAGGTTTCAGTACAAAATTATTATTTTTTAGTTATACTGACATACCTGCAGTTTTTAGGATTTTTCCTTAGCTTGTGCTTGACCTAGCATCATGCTGATGAATTGGTGTTGACAGACGATTTTATGGCTCTAAGTAAACAGGTTTTGGTTCTCTTGC
The DNA here is from genome assembly GCA_963082605.1 of Rhodophaea formosa. Taxonomy (NCBI): domain Eukaryota; kingdom Metazoa; phylum Arthropoda; class Insecta; order Lepidoptera; family Pyralidae; genus Rhodophaea; species Rhodophaea formosa. The sequence continues at coordinate 9,653,565 of OY720211.1, read as the reverse complement.
GCTATTGAGGAAATTCGCAAAAAATTGCATAATAACGGCCACATTATGTAAGTTACATTTCACAGATTCTAGAAAGCGCAGACTAAAATAGTGTCATTAATTCATACTCAATTGACACGTCCACGCTTCCGGAGGAAAAAATCTTGACCGATAGACAGACGGACAAAGGAGCAATCATAACTTTTGAGGAACCTAACTTTTGAAACCCTAAGATAGAGTGGAGTCGGGGGACCCCCGTCAAGCACTTATGTTCTTACGACTTTGCTTTAATTTAGAAAATTATTCGCAATAACAATTCCTATATTTTTATTTCCTTTTATTTCGATTTTTTTTATTTAAATGAAAGTTTATTAAAAACAGACTAAGGCAATGGCTTAAATGGAATTTTAACCGACATCCTCAAAGCATATGTATATGTTACTCTCAATCCATACTGAAACTATCTGTCTTACAGTGTTACTACTAAAAGGCTCTGCTCCAAGTCAATGTTTTAATTATTCAAAGTGGATTAAGCAGTGTCATTTGTGTGGTGCACAGGAGAAAATAATTTAACCCAGAAAGTCTGCTTCAAGCGTCTAGAGGAAAGTATTTGTGGTACGTAGGTACCAAGCATAAAGATGTTTCGGTTTCTGGATTGTTTCTTTAGCATGTAATTAAAATAAAATGAGTTGTTTTTTAATTTAAGACGTATAAAATATAACTGGATTTTATAGCAATACAATCTCTTTTGACTTCGACAACTCCAGGTATAACATAAATGTTTATGAAGTTAGGTCAGGCAAAACTTTTATTTTTCTAGGTACTTGAAAATGAAAATCAAAGTTGATATATTCAAAATCCTGTTAAACAGATCTCTAACATGATAATTCTTTTATTTTAAAATGAAGCTAAGGTTTAAACTTTAGAGATTTAAATTAGATTCTTGCTTTCAGACCAGCCAATCTGTAGCCTTTGATACTGTGGCATCAAAAGTCCTCATTAGAAGGAGACGTATAATGTTGTCTAACACATGCACGGAGAAATCCTATAATTTATCAAGTGAATAGCTTAGTAAGATGAGACTCTGACTTTAAATTGTACGTTTCTATTAATGTAGTATATATTATATTATATTTTGGAATTTAATTTCGGTTTTTGAAGCATTCTTCACTTGAACATCATCTTAAAAATTAAGTTCTCAATGTATTCATTAATTTCCTTCTCAAATATGTTTCAATTTTTCACATTCGGAACGCCTCATGGATTGCGTTTCTTTAAATATGCATAATAAATGGTTCGTAGCAGCTGTCTAAGGCGATAGATCTAAAAGATGAAGTCAGTCTCACAACCTCAAAATATGTCTTTATAGACCTAAGATACAAACCGCTGCAAACCTCCAAAGATGCTGACGCTCTTCAGTGGCTCAAAAGACAAATCCTGTAGTCCTTGCGGCACGATAGTTGCTCCTTTAAAACGGATCGTATTAAGAAAACGAAAGAGAACAATAAGGGCTTTAAAATTGTTAAAGAGCTATTGGGTGAGCCAATTGTTTAAGCAGTAGACGGAGGATGGCAAAGTGGTATCGAAAAAGGCTGAGGTGCTAAGAGAGATCAGAGATTTTACGGACAGCTGTATACGTTAGATGCCAACCCAATGCCAGCTTGATAAAGATCCAAGAGCCAAGTTAATCCGACACCATATCGATGACATCCCGGACATCAGCTTGAACGAGATCAGATTGCCCTCAAAACACTCAAAAAGTCATATTGTCATATTGGAAATCCTTGGTCCTCTACCAAGGATTTTCGAAATCTTATGCCCAGCGTGCCCAGCTGGGACTTCCTACAGTTGAATTGCGTAGAGACTTTTTTTAATTGTGAAAGCGCCTTAATGCAACTAAAGTAAACATACATTATCATATGTTAGGTTTATGTATATCTGGCAACAATGAATCAAGATAATGTACCTTCTTTGTTATATTTAGTGAATATTAGAACCATTCTTAAGTTCCTACTTGCGTAACTGACAAATTTATTACGACTTTCTGAAATGAATAAGTGTTTACACGACTCCATTTTACCCACATCCCATTACGTGTGTTTTGAAATCTAAGAAGTTAAAATTGCTGACGTTAAACCGGTCTAAATATAAGCACACAATATTTCACGTCAAATATTAAAGTGTTTTGAAAATAATAACGTGAAATTTTTACAGTAAATATAATTATGTTTCCTCGGAACGCGTCATTTTTCATTCGGCCATTTTTATTTCGGCGGGTCCCCAGGTGGTTGCAACAAAACGACTTTGCCGAATAACTAATTTTAGGACCACTGCCTCGGTTTTTTGTAGTCAGTCATAATTTGAATACCTACTTTAGATTCTCATATCTTGCGGCATAATTTTGGCAGAAATCAAATAACTCTTATTATCTTAAATTTATTTTTTATTGGCGTAATTCCAACAGAGTAGTTAAATAAACTAAATGAGAATTTAAAGCCTTAAATCGTTTAAGCCACTTTAAAAAAATAGCTTTCAATGTCCCACTACTCGGCAAAACAAAAAAAACGCAAATTTAATATTTAAAAAAACTAATATAAAAATAATGTAAAATTCCCTTAGAAATATGATTTTTTTTTGTAAAAAATTAATTGGTGTAGTAATGATGCAAATACGTTTACTCAGAGGCTAGAAAAGTGTCATTATTTAACTAATATACTTTAAAACCCGTCTTGCACTAAAAGCGATTACTTATATTGCGTCTGCGTAAAATAATTCGATTCGTAATCCATAACTGAGTAGAAACTTTTAATTACCTGACGATGTAAATTAAGAACTCCCTTCTTGGCGGAGTCCGTGTTAATTAAACGCTATAAAGCTGTCAACTTCTAATTTATAGACGGGAATCGCGAATCGAAACTTATTTCTGCGACAAATGGAATGTTTCATTTTAACTTCATTTCAAATGTCTTGTATTTTGATTCTGAGGGCGATTTGGTTAACTGCGATGTCGGATTTTTCTTTATTTTCTGTGCCAGACTTCTGAATAAATATATATTTAAAAAAAAAAACAATAATAAAAAAATAAGGTTTATTTTGTTATTATTGAAGTTGATCATTACATTTTCGTGAATCGGTTTAGAAATATGACTTATAGTGGATAAACATAAAATATTTTTTGCCCAAGTTAAACGGAGACGCATTGCGCTCGATCAGTTATTGATTTAAGGTTATTTTTTCGTCAGGCATTTACTTAACGAGTAATTAAGCACTAGTGATAAATCCGCGGAGTATTATATCGATATTTTCAACACAGCACATCCAGTTGCAAGAAACTGTCAAAAATCAATATTGAAATATATTTTGCCTTCCTACTTAATTTATTAGTCTTTATATAGTTTGCACTTAAATGAATATTCTTTAACAAACAAAAAAAAAATTACAAAGCATTTTGAGGATTTTTTTCTCTGTGAAAATATTGACGAAACATTTTGCGAATACGGTTATTTCAGCAGATATATTAAAATGCAAAGTAGTTAAAGGCATTTCTGGTAAACGGTTATATTTTTAGGACTTACCCAGTTGTTTTAAAAATAAAAAAACTCTCGCACTACTTTCATCGAACTAGCTTAATATTGAAGATCTTGTCAACTATTTCCAAGGCAAGTATGGCCACTTGGTTCGGGAGATGCACCGCTGCCCGAACCATTACCAGAATTATTAAATACCTTCTGGCCACAATTTACCCTAGCCAATCTGAAAGTGCTTTAACGGCCCGAACCAGTTTGGCTGGCGCAAAGATAATCTGGTCAAATTGTCGTTTACAAATTTTAATAACAGCAACAATGTCTTCAGCTGTGGTGCGTTTCCACAGACAATACAATAAAATATATCTTTACTGTGCCAAAGTAACAAAAATACACAAAGAACATAATTAACAAAATATATGACACAAAGGCGGACTTGAGTAGAGTAAAAGATAAAGTAAAAGAGGAGGTGGGCGCAGTATACCTTAGCAGAGCACAGATTATAAACATCATAAATAAATAAACATTTATTATATATATGTTCATAAAATGTATACTACCTACTTTGAATTTACAAATGATGATGTAAAGAAGGAAGTAGGAAAAAGAGAAATAATGCTTACTGAAGTTTATAGTGAGATTTTAACGGATTTATAAGACTGGCGAATAATAATTAAATAAACAGGCAATTATGTGAGAATGCTCCATGCGACTTATGCTTGCTGAGGATCTGCATAATGCTACATAAACTGCAGTACAATTCACTCAATACTGGGCCTAGAAAAAAAAATCCAATTAGGCATCGACCACAAAAAAAATCTGCTGTTTCATACAAATTGTCATTACCTACTCGACCAGAATATATGGAATAGCTGTTTTTTTTGTCGAGTTGCAGAGTCAGCCCCATAATAAAAATTGTTCATATTCATAAGCTCAACCACCACCTAAGAGGTTTTGCGCTTATTCATTAACGCGTTGTATATCTCGTGGCATCGACACGATATCAAATTTCTTCTTTTCAGTAAAAGAAAATAGATTTTCAAATAGTAATTTTGTTCAGATATGTTGGCAACACTACGTTTTATATGTTTATAATATAACTTAGGTATATACTAACTCATACTTACACAGAAAAGCATAACGAGACTACGTCAAACCAAAATAGATATTAAAATACCACAATATAATTCGTTTTGAAATGTTATACTTTGCATTAAATAAGTTAAGGATAAAATAAGGAACAAATTCCTTTATTATTTTATATTTTCCCTAAAAGTGTACGTACAGTTCAAATGTTTACATTTCATTAATTAGTTTGCTAATCAACCTTTTGCGGATTACGGCTTGTTTTCACAGCAATGGTAGGTGGCCCTTTTCCATGCATATATTTAAAATTATTTTATTTATTTTGTTAGAGAAGAATTGTAAAACATATTTACATTTTGAATAATAGTACATTACTGCAGCGGCCGGCAATAGAGGCATTGATGTACGAACGTGTGAATGTAGGCCGAGGCGGATCCGAGGCACACATACGTAAGTCCATCAATACCTGATTGCGGCCAAGGCTTGTATAGTACTTTTCTCAAAATTAGCGCGGAAATTAAAAAAAATAGACAAACAGACATACTATACCCCAAAAGCCACGTTTAGTAAAATGCAATTGAAATAATGATGGGTTGCTAGCCGCATCACCTATTGACATAGTCTCCTTAAGTTTTTGGCCCCCTCCCTTGGCCTGCTTTTAAGGACTGTACGGAAAGAGAAGCAGCTGGTATATATCCATTTTTTTATCCTAGACTAGCTTGAAATATTGATGTAAATATGTCAATTAATATTCATAAAATGTTCATAAACAACAATATGTAGAAAATATCGCGCCTAAATCTTGTGTTTTTTTTTTTATTTCTTTTTTCTTACTAGCCAGGTCAAATTTGAAATTCGAATTTGTAACCTCCATAGTTGAATTATTTCGCAGCAAACGCGTCGTTCCATTTTTAAAAATAATACGACAGATATGAGTTTTATAGTTACTTTGCCGGCCGCTAAAACACGACAGATATGGATTTTCATACATACTTTGCTGGCGTGTATTGGCCAGTACAGCAATATCGATTTATCCCAAACAAGGTTGTCAAAATAATGTGAACATTTCCAAGTATGTTTGAGTAAAATATTGTAATGGCAGTGGCAATAAAATATTTATCAAGAATAGTGACATATACATAAATAGATACGTACCTACATAATTGTTTGTGTAAACAAACATTTATGCAAGTATACATACAACAGTGATGACGTAATTGATTGTTTATTAGGAATAGATTGTAACATAAATATATAATGGGTACGATTACTTAATATACTTATTAAAGTTTAAAAAAAATCTGTAATACTTTTAATAATAATCTTCGTGTGGACAGCATAGCGTTGTTATCTACTCGTATACTTTTTTATTTCGGGAGTTATAATATCAAGACAAAAGGTTTCATTATTATACAAATGATCTAACCTTTTTTCGTGATATTTTTTTTCATGAACAAAATCAAAAACTGTTAAGTCTGATTACTAAAAAATACTGTAAACAGATACCTTTTTAAATACAGATATGAGAGCCCTGGATCACTGTGACACAAGCTTTGCCTACAACAGGATCAGTCTCCTGTCCAACAGTCTAGGATAGACATTTTAAACTATATTGTAATTGGAATAATATACATAAATAGATACGTACATAATTGTGATAGAACTCTGATACCAGGGTGTGCATGGTCGACTGACCGTGTCACCTACTCGAAATGATGATGATTGGAATAATATTGAACTTATGGAAAGAAATACATTTGAAAGCTGCACTGTAAGCGTAACACAAGTATAAATTTACGTCATTTATTTTACAGCAGTATTTTAAAACCTACCTATTTACTTCCTCAAAAATGTGTGAAAGAATATTGTGAAGCATATTTTAAGTAAGAATATTTCATTCAGGTACGTGGCTATCGTGAAACCGCTGCAGCACAGGCTGAGTCGGAAGGTAGCGCGGTCAGCGCTTTTCACGGTGTGGTGTGCCAGCGCTTTGCTGGCGCTGCCCAGCCTTCTCTACTCTGACACCTACAAAAAACAGTAAGTAATGTTACAGCTTAGTTGTATAAGTGTAAAATGTTTGGGGATTGCCGTGCATAATTTTGATTGGTTTAACATATTTTTGTCATACAAGTAACACATAAAAGCACTAAAAAAAAAAACTCAAAGGCACTCAGCATTGACGACCAACGTGGTAATGCTGTCAGCCTTCTGGGTACTCTTCTTACCTGCGAGACAATTTTAACTTATAGATTTTTTTATCTTTTTAAATATTATAGAGTAAATTATTATAAGTATTTTAAAGTAGTTTTATATGGCATAATATGGTGAATATAATTTGGAAAAAAATAACAACCTTAATACAGTTATGGGCCTTATTTTTGTGCCGTAGCCATGAAACCCACATAGTTAGTTGGTATACATTGTAATTGCTAAAGAAAATAATGCGTAACTCTCCTTAGGAGAAATATTTTGACATCAAAGAAACTATTAAAGTATGCCTGCATATTCTTTATGCGTGCAGAGTTGCAGACCCCATACCGTCCAAAATGTAACTGAATTTCCATGATAATATTCTATTAACCCTTGTTACTGCGGAATTTGTTCTCAGATACAGCGTAGTAGTTCTCTCGCTGTTTTTTTACACAAATGCCAAAAAAGGGGTGTATTGTTTTTCGAGTTTACGTTGGTATGTGAGTTTCTTTATTTCACCAGAACCCAAAGCTACGCTAAGCGAAATTACACAATTTTTTTAGCCACAATTTTTATACAATTTGTTTAGTTTCTGTCCTCCCTTGATTTTTATTTTTTACTATAACTTTGATAAAATATAGAAGCTTAATAAAATAAAGAACAGTAACAACTGTTTGATTCGTAATTCATCACTATTCACTACATAAGATATGGTTTATCAATGATTACATATAAGAAAGTTTATTAAGTCGAGTTTTTGGCTCTCACTAGTACACTTAAGAACTAATTATTTACTGGTAACTTTGTTTGTACTTGTGCTACTAAATCTGTTTGGCAAATAGAGAACCTTGTTTTCCTCTTCATGTATAAGGTACCTAATTCGGAAAACGTATGCGTGTGTTTTTGCCCGAGTGAATGCGAAGCGTCTCTGTTTTCTTATCTACACGCACACATCTCAAGGTTACAATTCTCAACCGATTCGTGCCAAATTTTGTGAGTAGGTTCAATAGGGTATTTTAGTCCGTATAAAAAAAAACTATTATTTTGATAGTTTAGGCAAATACCAATTGGAAAATGTTAGTTTAAGTTCATGAAAAACTAATAAAATTTTAAAATTCATTTAAACGTTTTCAGTTTTTGTAATCTTTTTCCTAACACTATAAAATAGTCGCTACCATGTAATAACATAATAACATGAGACGTAATAACGTCATACGGTATGTAAACTAAAAATGTAATTGTCAATGTCAACTGATCAGCGTATTTTCTATTTATCATGAATTATTTTCGTAAACTGTAACCAATGTATTTTCTATTCATTAAATACTATGGAAGACAATTTCGTAAAAGGAAACGAAGATAAGAGAGATAAGTAGAATAATAACTTGTTTAAAAATAAAGAAAACGTATATCAATATCATACAAAATTTATAAACGCTGTTACTTTACTTAGCTTAGTGACGTCATAACCACAAAGCCACTTAAGGTCTACTGCGTAGAGCGTTATAGTAAAAAAAGCGCGAAATTTGAAAATGAAAAACATTTCATGCATTTTTATGGTACTAATTGTCAAAATAAAAATTTTGTGTAATTTTTTAGTGGATTAATCACAATAAAGAATCTAATTGAGACACTTTTCAAAAGTGGCTGTAATATCCTATTTTTAAAAAAATAATCGGAATTGGCAAATTTGACAAAGACCTAAGTGCCAGCGATGTAAATGGCGCTTAGATACATAGAGAGTTTACGGCGATAAAAACAAATTTCTGTTTTGTTTCATTTTGTTTATCGACAAGACGGATAATTTTACTGACATGCGCGCGTAAGCGTCATCGGCAGCAGTGGCGTGCAGTTCATAAAGACAAAAAGACACTGCCTACCCTAAGATTTGCATTAATATCTATTTTTTTTTATTATTATGAAATAAAATATTTTTATTTCATCACTACAACTCCATCTGTTGAGTGTCGCTGATATCATGATACAAATGCGTGCGTAGCTTGCTGAGTTGCTGCTCCATGCGACTACGCGCAATTTCACGTACATTGCATTTCTCTCTCCAGCCAGCTTCCACTGCGCGCTGCTATGGGATGGGAAAGACACAAACTATTCACGTCTCAATGTTTGCTTGTGTGCCTCGTAGTCACACGGATACAGAATAGTGTGCAGGCATATAAATACGTGGCACACAAGGACATCGTAACGCACACATACGCACAGGAAAGACAGTGTCTTTGCCACCGAGCGCCGAGTGGCGTTCGGGAATTAACGAAGTTTACCGATCTTCGTCCGTACACTGAATAAGTAACTTTTTTTAAAAGTAGCTTTGTTTCATATAATTAGCGCATAGTACTATACCATCTCCTTTTGGTCGTTTGTTTTCTATGACGAAATTTTACTGAACCGCGCCATTGTTTGTTTGATTGCGTTTGTTTTGGTTTGGTTGCTTGCAGTAAAAAAAAGATTTTAACGTTGTTTAGTGTAAAATATGGAAGTTGTTCGCTGTGAGAGTTGTTCAGGTGGTGTGTGTATAGAAAAAATAAAAAATGATGTGTTTACAAGATTGTCTTTTGCTGAAAAAAGGCAAGTTGTAGAAAAAGGTCGTTGTACACCGAATTTGCAAATAATTCAAACAAAAGGTAAAGTTAATCGTAAATTTAATGCAAAACAATATGATTCATATTATTGGCTCACAAGTTGTATACATAGCAATCGTATATATACTGTTTTATTTGTCTACTGTTTTCATGTAATAAAACCGTGTGGAACGACGCCGGTTACAACGATATTCATAATTTTACCACAGCAGCTAAAAAGCACACATCAAATCCATCAAGCTTTTTAGGTAACAGAGCGTGCCAAATAAAATACACACTACATAGACATACTTCATAATACACACGAAAAACATAACCCTCATTATGGCGCAGTCGGAAAAAAAAATCTGCCTACCCTGTCTAAGAACTTTGTGCACGCCACTGATCGGCAGAATACCTAAGATGGTTATAGATAGCTTTTAGCAGAGATTTTTTGGTACTTTTTGCGTTATTTCGTCTGAGTTTCTTTTAAAGCTTTATTTTTAAAATTATATAGATTAAATATTACGTTATATTACGCTTTTACGCCTTATCTACTAAACCGATGATTATGAAATTTTGCATACACATAGTCAAAGACAATTTGACATAGTTTAGGGTACCGAGAAGGACATAGGCTTTATATTACGTGGGCGAAGCCGTGGGTAAAAGCTACTCTGATATATTTTTTATATTAATTCTTATTAAATTAAGAAATAAGATACAGGAAAATATTCCACGGTGGCAGGATTTGAACTGCGTCTTAGTCTTTATACGACTGAAATAATTAAATAAGAATGCAAATGTCGTTTTTATAGTCATTTATATCTTGATAAGGCTACTGTACAAGTCTTATATCTAAATTCACAAGCATTCTTTTGGAGATTACCTACAAAGGAAACCAACGTTTGTTTTCACCGCGTACATTTTTTATTAAAAAGGTATTTCGTGCTAATTAACAAACGAAAGGCTTGTTAAAAGTTTAAATTGTTTCAAAGCCTTTTATCATTTCTAAGAATTTAATGTTATTTTTAAATTCTGTTGCCAGTTGTTAAAAAATCTTTGCTCGGTTAATTGGTTTGTGTATTTTGATTTAAGTATTTCATAGAATTAAACACTTTTAAACAATTAGTAACTACCAGGCACGTATGAAATATGTGGTTGGCGAATGGACGGGCGCTTTTAGTACTTTTAAAGTACCTAAGTACCTTTATTTAAAAATATGTGTTCTGCCTCTCAATGTGTAGTTACCTACATTACAATATATTGTTTTTTTTTTTTTGTTTTGTTAGATGTTTTAGACAAATAGAGATTATTATTAAAGATTGAAATGAAGTGTAGGTAGATGGTATAGTATGGTGTCAAAGAGAAGTTTGATAATAGAATATCTTTGAACAATTTGCTATTGTTTTACTGTTGGTAATACAAGGAAACATTGATTGGTGATTGGCTTAACAACGCCCACCCAAAACAACAAGTACTTACTAGGCACATGAAATTTTGCATAAACAAACAAACAAACTTACTTTCGCAATTATAATATTAGTTAAGTTAGAACAATATTTTAAGCAAAATATTTATAAATTACATTCTAGTTTCAGTAAATTTACACTAACGCAGATTACCGCCATCTATTAGCGAGTAGCAAACAACTCTGCAGCGCCATACATTCACCTGCTTTTCGCCGACTGGTGGTCCAATATTTTTGTATGAGGTTAGTAGTCTATATTATTGCTACTAGCAGAAGTGATTTTCGCCGGAAGCGTGGCTCTATTATGCTTATAAACTATAGGTACGTCAATATTTGAATCTCTAAATGAATTAAAATTCGTGATGAAACTAGCGATAGACGCTTATAATGAGCTTACTGAACGACACATAAATGGCGTAGGCGCTTGCTAATTTAATTTTGTAGGATATTGTGCCTGATAATGAATTTAATATTTCAATAGAACAGCAGAACATTGGATAATATAAGCAAATGTAAGGCAGAATATAGAAATATTTTAATTATAAATATATTTCTGTAATCTATGTAATTATTATTTAATTCATTCGTTTACTTTAACTTTAGCTATATCTATTAGATTTTTATTTTTTCTGATTTTAACTCATTACTGGACAGTGACACACTGTAGCAAAATGTGAATTGTGTCTCGTTTAGTGTCCAGCAATGTATTAATTTTGATATATCTAGTATGTTATTTTTGTCTTGTATTTTAAGTTAATTATATACTTTAGTGTCAAGTAACACTTTGAACAAATAACGTCAGTTTGATACCTTATGTTTTTCAAGGTCTAAGCATTGTTACAATTTGGCTGTACATAACCAGAAACCTGTCTCTATCTACAGAACTGTGTTCTTGTCGGTGGCGTACTCTCCTAGTCTACAGTGGTTTATTTACACTCGCCTTCCGTAGTTTGCGGATCGTAGCCGAGCTGAAACAATTTTTCAAGAGCTCTATGCCAGCAATAGTACCACTCCGCGCGGTACTAGGGAAAGACCTTTGACTATATACTCTCTAGACACCGTCATGCCTTTAATTCAATGATAACAATCAGGCCCATGTTCAATGCTTGTGTGCGTGACATCTTTGTGTTATCACACGCGTCCTGTCAATTTATGCCCTCAAAATCCGTCAAATCTGTAGCAGTGTGTGTGCGCGACCGATCATGTGCTATGGGTTGGAGACACTAAAACAGCTTTTTCTACGCTTTTGGGCTAAAAGAGTCTATCTAGGTTTTATATAATTTAAGGGAAAGACCTATTTAATGGAGATCATTGGTCGCCATGTCACAGTTTTAATACACATTTGTAATGTTCACAAAATATTTTGTCAAGTATTTCTATTAGAAACGAATCTATAATCCATTTTAAAGTCGACAAAGTAACAGCATTAGGAAAGTAGAACAAATTGCCAACTCGTAACTCATTTTTCTATATTCAAATGTATTTTGCTGGCAACTCTGTACAAATAACAAATTGACGTTAAAACTCTCAATAGTCGAACGTCGATTCAATACCGCAGCGTATCGTTCACCAGGATTTATGTATCTAGTGTGCGCTTGTCACCTGCCAGTTATAGAAAAAGATGACGGAACATGTTGACAGAAAATGTTTCCGTAGACATAACCTCGTAACATAAATATTTTATTATGTTTGAATAAACTGTAGTGTGTAAGCATGATAGAAGAATAGGTACCTCAAGTACTAAAACTTTAAACAGGTTTATCTAGATAGATACAAGGTGCCGTCGTGTGGTTCCCGGCAGAGCAGAATGGGACCACTCCAAGTCTTCCCGTGAATGTAGACGTAGAAGGCGACTTAGGAAACACAAGTTAAACAAAGCTTATAAACATCACAGAGACCTTCTCAATCCATCTGGGCAGCGTGGAGAGGGTAGGCCAAATCCTCTGACTAATCTGGCTATTATATGGATCTGGTAGTACTGAGAGGATTCCACTTTGATCACCTAGGTGATATCACCTGAGTTTTTCTTTATTCACCTCGGAGTCAAATCACCAAGGTGATTCACGGCGACTCTTTTTTCCCACGCTAGTGGAATTTGATCACTTACACAAAATGCCAAGGAAATTTTGTATTTTAAATTAAAAGTAAAAAAAATTAAAACTCACTAAATTTTGATATGATAATGAAAGGAATTCATGCTTGTCTTACTTCACTTCGCTTTAAAATATTTACTGCATGCAATTATGGATAACAATGCATGCAATGAAAATAGTACCTATAGTAGGTACAGTACATGTATGTCTGTGTTGTGTATAGTGTAAAGTGCATGTGTCCTCAACTCTCGATACAACTATATGTTATGTAAAATTTCACACCAAAGACGAAAAGGCAATGGCCTTTGCGACTGCGGTCAATCCTCGCGAATCAGATAGATCATAATTATATCTGTTTCAAGTTACAAAGTTGTCTATATTTCACAAGAAATTTTGGGAACGCGTGTAATTGCAGAGAGCCACTTATCGTTTCCTTCTGCGAAGTGATCCGAAATCCCCTTAGATTTAACTCTGATGTTTCAATATTATAATATTCTGTAAACATGTTCTGTAATTAGTCAGAAATATTTTTTTATCGGATATGTACGAAAGTAAATATTTAATTTAAATACCAGATTACACAGACAGTTTTGCGACTAACAGTTATTTTTGTATCTTATTTTAAACTATATAAAAACACAACATTCCTAATTTGAATTTCCCTCCACTTTTTCTGGGCAAAATTAAAATAGACTATGTATCTCACTGTAAAATGGAAGCGAGAACAATTTAGTGCGATGAGCATAGATTTAAAAAAATCGTCTTGAGAGCATTCCTACTTCTATAGCGATGACTTTCATCATCATCCTTTCAGCCGCAAGAAGTCCACTGCTGGATATAGGCCTCCTCAAGGATGACTTTGTACGAATTTAAATGGCATCTAAAACCAGAAGAATCGTTTGAAAGCATGGATGATGATCAAATGACGTTTATAGGCAAAAGTCCTTTTAATGCGACTGTTTTTTGGTGGTTTAACGAATTTAAGAGTCCCACGTAAAGCCGAAATCAGATACAAACGTGTTTGGTTTTAGTTTTACAACAGTTAAGCCAATCTCAACCAAATTTCGTACATACGACCGGTTAAGGCATATTGATGTGTATAATCAGATTTCAATTTTAAAAACAATACCTATACAAAATTACAGCGAGTAGAAGTTTTTCGATACGAAACTTCTAAAACTAAAACCAAACTACGTTTGTATGGGATTTCGGCTTTACGTGGGACTCTTAAGCTTGGTGGAGTAACTTTGCCAGACGAAAAAAGAAGTTGTCGCCCTGGGACGGCTATACAACGGAAGAAAACGTGCTGTTTGGGAAACACTTATATATGCATATAAATTTAATAGAATTACTTAAGTAGAGATTAAGATTATGCTGCAGATTGAATTGGAAAGTGTGAGAATGTGTTTAAGTAAAAATTTATGTTTGAAAATTGGTTTAGAGGTATCCAAATGTGTGTATAGATACTAATGGAGAATTCTTTAAAAAAAAGATATTATAAAATGTCGCAAATCTTTCTGAGCTAATACATCAAGCTATAGGGACAAATCTAGAATAATATTGTAAAAACCGGCCAAGTGTGAGTCAAACTCACGCAATGAGGGTTCCGTACAATATGCTTCGTGAACACACACACAATGTGCAAAAAATGTTTTATTCAAATGACTAGCGCCATCTAGTGGTGTTTTAGTGAACTATTTCCCTAGATGAACTTATTATTGTGAGTTTACCACTTAATTTTCAAGTGATAAAATTCTTATTATTTTTCCTGTAATCTTCAAGGAATGAAATACATTTTGTAATTTTTTCAAAATTTTCGGCCCAGTAGTTTCGGAGATCAGGGGGGGGGGTTGGGGGGGGGGGGGAATGGTCAATGTTTGCCTTCTTTCGTGAATAAAATCAAAAGTATCGATTTTACCCGAACAAATATTTTTGAGATCCTCATAATGAGCCCTTTCATTTGATATATGACACAGTAAGGATTGCAAAACTTTCTTTTAAAATTTTGTAATTGGGCCCCTCAAAATGACCCTTATTTCAAAAAAATCTTTATTTACTTTGCACATCCGTGTTTGGGTCATAGGATTACACTATCTTACCAAATTTCATCTAATTTGGTTCAGTAGATTCGGAGAAAATCGGCTGTGACAGACGGACAGACAGACGCTCGAGTGATCCTATAAGGGTTCCGTTTTTCAACTTTTGTACGGAACCCTAAAAAGGAACTATTTGTGTGTATTTGTGCGATTGTGTAAAGCTACTGAACCTATTTAAAAAAATCACCAATTATAAACTTCAAGTGACATTCAGAAAAATTGCAATAATGTAACCCAAGTTATCTAAAAAAATGCGAGTAAATGTCATTATTTAACGAATGCTGCAAAAACTATTACCGTCTTATTATTAAATGAGGACTAATTTTAGTACCTGGTCTAAACCACTATCCAACCAAAACAAATTGACAGTGACACTAAACAAATATCAAAGTAATTCGTGTTGACTTAATTTTATTGTTTTTTTTATTATTTAATTTTATGAGTTTATACCAGGTACCTTCTAAAGATAGTCCTTGTTTTATAATAAGCCAGTTAATGTCTCTGTCAACTTAACGTGTTCGCTGTTGCATCCTTACCTGAGATACTTTGGAAGCCCGGGGCGAGAGACAGACAGATGGACATCGAAGTCTCAGTAATAGGGTCTCAAATTACCTTTTTCGTATGGAACCGTAAAAAGGCACATAAAACAGTACACCAGGTTGGTCCAAATCGCAATTCTGAACTTATGCACACAAAAAAAAAATTTAGTTAAAAGCGATGCAAATTTAACTGACTGATGACAGATGATTGGTTCAGTAGATCGGGCGTGAAATCGTAACAAACTCACTTCCGCATTTATAATTTAGTTAAGATTAACACTAGACAATTGAATCAATTATAAGTTTAATACCATTTTTCATAAATACAAAAATTCATAAAAGCTTTTTACAAGACACGACATTGGCAATTTGTTAACATCATCGCTTCGAGAAAAGCCGTGTTGCTCGAAGCACCATCGGCCCAAGAAATTGAACGCCATTTGTCCGCCAATTCCGCGTCCAGAATTAAAGCAATCTGCCCTCGAAAAGTGAGTTGATTACTTTTGTAGAGGACTTTTTTAATATGGGCATGAAATTATTCAAACAAAACAAACTTTTGCGGACGTTGAAAAAAAAAATACAAATAAGAAGATTTTTTTGTAGAGAATGATATTAAAATGGAGTTTGAACGAAAACAAACTCATTTTTTATTGAATATTCTATTGTTAATTACTTTTGTAGAGGACTTTTTTATGATGGGCATGAAATTATTCAAACAAAACAAACTTTTGCGGACGTTGAAAAAAAAAATACAAATAAGAAGATTTTCTTGTGGAGAATGATATTGAAATGGAGTTTGAACGAAAACAAACTCATTTTTTTATTGAATATTCTATTGTTAAAGTTATTTTATACATTTTTCAGTGTAAGAAAACGAAAAAGTGACAAAACGGGACCATAAAAGAATCACTTGAGTGTCTGTTTGCTTATTACAGAATAGCAAATTCATAAGAGGTTTTTACAAGACACGACATTGGCAATTTGTTAACACCATCGGCCCAAGAAATTGAACGCCATTTGTCCGCCAATTTCGCGTCCAGAATTAAAGCAATCTTCTCTGGTGAAGTGAGTTGATTTCTTTTGTAGAGGACTTTTTGTGATAGGCATAAAAGTATTCAAACAAAACAAACTTTTGCGGATGTTGAAAAAAAAAATTACTTATATTTTTTTTTTCGCATTTTATTTTAAGATACGGAGGTTTTAAGATACTGAGATTTTCAGGTACTGACATTTTAAGGTACTGAGATAGAGTTTCAAGAACCATTTATGAAAAAGAAACTTATTTTATTTATTCAATATACTGTTCTGAAGAGTTGTTTTACATAATTATTTTTTAAAGTACCAAGTAACAAAACGGGGCCCTAAAAGGAGTACTTGAGTGTCTGTTTACTTATAACAGTCAATTTCCTTTACTTTATCTTCCAGAACCATTGACTTCAAATTCTCGAAATTCTTTTACCATATAGGATTAATTATTATTAATTAAAGATTTTTGAGATTGGGGCATAAATCAAAAAATAAATAAATTCAGTGTATGATAAAATGATAAGTTACGCGAGTTCAACTCATATTTGGCCGGTTTTATTTTCTACTTGTACCGTACGCTTGATAGATGGTGATATTACTGCGGTCAACAATAATTTAAATCTAGACAGAGGAATTTTTCAAAGCCTGGCTTATTATTTTATACGATTTAGAATTTTCCTGTTAATGTAATTCTAATTCGTTCCAAAAAATCGGACTTCATGTACCAACTTACCATGAATTTAGTAAGTATATGAAGTACAAATTTTGAAACGAATTGTCATATACTTACTAAATTAATCAACCGATTATCAGTTTTGTATGGCGTACCTTATATTTTTTTTCATTTTTCCATCTATGTTTCATGGGAAAAGTTGTTCAGTTTGATCAGTCTAGGTATGAAAAAAAATGATGATGATAAAATAATGACAAACTGGTAAATCAAAAACACCACAGTTTCGTATTTTAAAACGTAAATACAAGAAAAGGACATTAAATATAAGCACGCAATGTGCATGTGAATGCGCAATCAACTTTAACGAGTAAGCTTATCACTTTCTTCCTTTGTTCCAGGTACATAAACGGCGAAAGAGAAATATGTTTCATCAAATGGCCAGATGGTAGCTACCCTACTTCCAAGACGGATTATTGGTGAGTCTCGTCTTTTTATTACCAACAGATAATATAATAATGATACAATATGTAAGAATCTATCTGTCTAAACGCTCGGCTATATTGAAATTCCTTGCTCTGTGGCAAAAATCTTCTTACAGGTCCATTATCCATCGCAGAAAAGTCTTTAAAATATACATAAAGTTACAATAACATACTGAACTAGATTTTGTTGCGTGTGTCCCAATGGTATAAAATTCTACCATCTTTATGGATTAGACCTGTTTAAATTTTTGGTTTATATAGCTATAGCATTATTCTTTGTGTATGTGATGATAATGATGAGATGAAAATACTACAGCTTGTTGTCCTACTCGCACATATGCAATTATATATAATATACTCGTAACGATAACAACAGTTTTTATACAATTTCCATTTCTTTCTGTGCCAAAAGTCCTTCTGGACTGAGTACCCATAGTAATTGAATGTAGTAAAAACTAATATACATATAATATCCTTGGTTCCTATAAAGCTGAAGGCAATTTTTGTGCGACTCAGTGATTTAACCTGACCTAACTCGCTGTCATTTCAACAACAACACTCAAAGACAGCGATGATTCGTTCAGGGAAAAGGCTGCATTTTTATATAAATTAAAGCTTGACTCCGTATTTGACGTAAACTGTCCGTTATATTATTTTTTTGTTGACGTTACATACCGTATGACTCTTTGGTGAAGACTACGAATCTAATGATACCTCACTCTTCAAAATCGGTTAAGCCACTTAGTCTACAGGAGAAAATAATGGAACAGACATACTGTCAAACGTACGCGACAAAAAAGTTAACCGTTTCTGGGTGGGTAAGTCGGGCAAAGAGTAAACCATTTGTATCTAACAAGTTGCCAACATGGCGTCGATGAGGCCGCTGCAGTGAAGAACCTTCGGCCAATCCAGACATACACGTCTTCATCCCTTGCGGAGCAGTCGGAGCCCAAGGTCATAAAACCCAACGGTCACGTTTAGCATGTTGGTGGTTGCTAGCCGCATCGCTTATTGACGTCATTTCTTAGATTTTTGTCAAATCCCTTGACTGGCTTTTACGGGAAGATCAGCAGTCTATGTTTTTCCTTTTCTCCCAAACCAGCATGGAATACAGCGATTTCTTACCCAACTAATGTAAAACTCAATATTTTGTAGCAAAAATGTCCCTTCGAATAATATAAAAGGTTATTACCCTAAAAAGGTAATGTTACATACCAAAGTGGTTCTGCGTCTTACTATGCGAAATAAAAATATACGCTGAAATTTACGTGTACACCGGAGATTATCGAAAGATTTCCTTATTGCTTCGCTATTCAGTATAGATCAGGATTCGATTTATTTCCCTTAAAAGTAGAGAAATCCGAACTATAAGGAGCTAACATAATTGTGGAAAATTATTTTTCTCGGTCATGCTCGGAAATGTAGGTATGTATTGCACAAAAGTAGGTAGGTAGGTATTGTACGAAAAAGAGGATAACGAATTACTTTTCCGGCCTAGGCCGGGGCCGCACACACACACACATTTTACCACTTTAGAAGCGCCTATCTTTCAAACTATTGACTTTGAAAAAAAATGGTTTTAGGAACCTCAATGTCATTTTAAAAGACCTATCTATAGAATCTTTTGTTTTTTTATTTATTTTTATAAAATCGTAAAGCGGTTCACAGAATATATATTCCCACCAAGTTTCAATTGTGTAGTCTCAATAGTTTTAAGGCGGAATATAAAAACCTACGTTTTTTACCGTTACGCCAAAATAAATGTTTTGTGTATTGGCTAGTTGCTATATGTTTTTATTTTGCTTGCAGCTATAACATCGTGTTCCTGGCTGTGACATACGTAGTCCCGATGTCCGTTATGGTCTGGGCGTACGCTCGTATGAGCGCAGCCCTGAGAGGCAGGGCCATCGGGGAGTGCACTCACCATCAGATGCAAGTTGTCAGAGCCAAGAGAAAGGTTAGTTTCATTTTTATTCGCTGTAGGTATATTGTTGAACATTTTCCTGCTACATTATAATGCATCTGTATTTATCTAGTGTGATGGAACTTATGAAAATTTAGGTACATATTTGCTTAATTTTACTGATAAAATAATTCTTGTGGACAATAGACCTAATGAAAATTTTGGTACACGTTTCCTTTTTTTACTGAGAAAATGATTCCTGTGGACAACAGAGTCTATGAATATTGCATAAGTTATTATTAATAGCGGTTCGATGCTCGGTATACGGTATATGATGGAAATGTAATAGATACAAGTTAGCGACAGCGACTAGCGTCGTGCATTCTATATGAAATGCTTTGACAATCAAAGATGAAATGAAAGGTCGCGCGGCGTGGGCTGTTGCTCATCATAATCATTTCGTGTACGTGACACGGTCAGTCGACCATGCACACCCCGGCGTCACTGTTCTTCAGAACCGCCTCTCGGCCTCTGACGTGGTTCCTTTAACGACTACCAGATGGCGGCCGGGATCAACGGCTTAACGTGCCTTCCGAAGCACGGAATCATCTTTATTATCAGACAATCAAGTCATTCATGCCTGCAATGTCTTAACCAAACTGGAAACAACTTAACAAAGCATGCTTCCCGTGGGAATCGAACCACGACTCCCGGGTCTAACAGGCAAACGCCTTAACCACTGGACCACGGAGGCTGTCGCTGTAAAACTGTTTATTTACATGAGACCAGGAAGCGATCGAAGTCGTCATCTTATTTTAGTATACAACATTGAACAATGTGACCGGAATTGAAATCGAAAACACGGTCGATGCTGAATAGTGTAGCCCGAAGTCAAAGATGACGCGAGTAATGTGCGCGCCCCTCCTCCTCGCCCTAGCTCATTCGCCGGTTGACATCTCGAGCTGTTGCAAACAGAGGGTACACACTTCAAGTGTGTGGATTTAGCTTATACCTATACCTAAAGAGATATAGCAGATGTTCCATCAATCAATAGGCATACGGTCTACATTTTTTTCGAGTTCCTATGGAAAGACCTTCCGAAAATAAACACATTTGTAAAAAATTGTTCATTCCAAAACAAAAACCTGTTTTATACAATATGGTAATAAAAACCTGTCCGAACCTTAAAGGGGAGACTCAGCCCGCCCATATGAATAACAACAATGGTGGGATTTTGAAAAAAAAAAACAACATTTTCATACAAATTGCCAGGCCGGCTGAACACCTTGTATGTGAATGTTTTTTTTTTTTCAATTTTTCAGCTTTAGAGGAAAAATTGTCCATATTGACTGGCTGAGTCGCCATTTTAAGGATCGGATAGGGTATTTTTAACATGTTGTATACTGTGTTTGGTCACAGACTAAAAGTTGTTTTTATTGATATTGAGAATGTGAATTTAAATTATCGCTAGGTCAATACCGAACACATAGTATAAAAGTTATAAAATCACATTACGCATTGCTTAAATTCCTAATGTATATTTGTGACGTCATGAGTGGGTTTGTGTGTGGGGTGGCGTGAGAACTTTGTTAGGTAGCTACTTCGAGCAACATGGCCTCCGTACCGGACGGAGGGTGTGGGCAAAGCGACAATTTACTATTACAATTATTCTGGCGTTTTTTGCGGGGGGAAATGTGCACAAAAGTTTAGTTCCGCACACCTACATACAAAACTTAAACTGTCACTTGATAGTAATTATGACATTGTCACAAAAAAGGACATAAAAAAGAAACAATAATTTGTGTACAGATGAGTCACACACAACTAACACATAGACATGCATATGCCTGATTTGGCTTGTACCTTGACAGAGGGGAACGCAGCATATGGCTGCTCCCTTCCGGTACGGAAGGCCGTGTTGCTCGAAGGGTAGCTATATTAAATATTTCGTTCAGCAATAAGGGATTATCATAAAAATTTGATTAATTCATAGGAATACAAAATGGCAAATATGGATTTTAAGATTTTCGCACTTTTAAAATGCTCTTGCCTATCCAACTTCAAAAGAGGAACTACATTATTTAACGAATTGATATCAAATTAAAAGTGCTTGAAACAGTGTTTTTAGATACATACTCGTATAAGTTACATGGTCATAAGTTCTATATAATCTCAACATCAGTTTGATACCGTATTATCATTAAAATGTTGCTTAAAAGGAAAGTCCATTAAAATGTAAATGTAACTTTCGTGTACATTAATTATATCTAATTTATTATAAATATTCATAGATGTAAGTCTTGACCTTTTGAGTTGTCATCCTACGATATTACTACACATTTTGGAAGCATAATATGAACCTCAACATCATACAGTCTTGAACAAATATTAATCTACTAAATATATTCGTCTAGTTAAACAAACACTAAATTATTTTGTGTAAGGAAAACAGTCTGGACAGCTATTCTTCTTCAAACAAGGGTTGTCTCAACAAGCAAGACGTAATAGAGAAAGTTTATATAATCTCTGTAGCTTTGCTAATACGAATCTGTAGATTTAATAGTAGGTCTAGACAGCGTAATTACTCCTTAAAGATCTTATTATATAAGTATTTATGATTAGGTTTCCTCGTAACTTTGTCTACAAAAATTATAATTGTATATTATTATCTTCCTGCTGCTTTAGGTTTAGATTTTTTTAGAACAGTGCAGTCGTTCTTTTCATCCACCACAAATAAGCTTACAAACATACACTCTACTTTACTACTAGTGTAGATTATATACGAGTTATACGAGTCATCATCATCAGGTCCTTCCAGTCTCCACTGCAGGAGCACGACCCTCTCTGTACTACCAGAGCCATATATTAGCTTGAGTAGTCAGTGGATTTGGCCTACACTCTCCACGCTGGCCAGACGGGTTGGAGAGGTCTCTTTGATGTTTATAGGCTTTGTTTAGCTTGTGTTTCTTTAGTCGCCTATTACGAGATCCACGGGATGACTTGGAGTGGTCCTATTCTACTCTGCCGGGAATCACACGGCGTACGTGTATACGAGTACATTCATGTAAATGTACCCTTGACATTAACTTAAAGTAGTATCTTTTCTTGGTGCTTGACGCACTCACAATTATTCAGATTTTATATCATCATCATCATCATCAGGTCTTTATAAGTCTCCACTGCAGGAACACGACCCTCAGGAGCAGTAAGAGGATTTGGCCTACACTCTCCACGCTGGCCAGACGGATTGGAGAGGTCTCTTTGATGTTTATAAGCTTTGTTTAGCTTTAGTTTCCTAAGTCCTTTTACGACATCCACGGAAAGATTTGGAGTGGTCCTAGTCTTCTCTGCCGGGAACCACACGGCATCGGATTCATCGGATTTTATATAGTCTTATTTAATAAAAAAATTATGAAAAAATCCACCGTTGCCAGGATTCAAATGCAGAGAGAGAAGAGAGCTATGTTCAAGTCCTGCCCGAGTGATTTCTTTTTATCATGTCTTATTTCTTAATTTAATAAGAATCTAAAATAACAGCGTTATTAGAGAAAACATAATACGAGTATCTTGTTCTCTTTAGTAATTAAAATCAAAATAGGTTTAAAATACCGAAATAAATGTTTAAGTAATAATTCTATACTGATTTATTGTTCTACCCTTACGATTATGTATCCTTCACAATGGTATTTTTGAGACCCAAGATCTATTATTGGTGCAACTATAAATATATATTATATTGCAAAACTAGTGGATATAAATAGTTCTAAGATAGTTTTCAATACTACGGGCTATAATGGGAACGCGTGTGGGTGTGCTGGAATAGAAACCACTTTCATTTTCTGGAGGTATACGTTAAAACGTATATTGATCCTTTGATATTCAACAAGAGAAAAGTTTTTATATCCGAGTTGAATCCTTATTGAGTGTTTAACCGGTTTTATCCTCAGCTGTTGTGCATTTGAGCACAAGATGCGGTATACAGGCTGATTTCAAACTCCTCTGACTATATTTTAGTTTCAGAATCAGAACCTCAAACTAAACACAGAAACAAGAAAATATGCAAAAATCTAAAAAAATATTAGACCTCTCATACAAAGTCAACGGTGAGCTGGGCGAATGTCTATGGAAAGAATGATGATTTCTATAATTTTTTTTATTTTATTTTTTTATATTTTTCCTAGCAATTCTGTATTCCATTTGGGAGTCATATTCTGAGATTAATATTTTTATTATTATTAGCCTCGTTTCCAGACTTTCTACTGTTGCGGCTTTACTATTTGTGCCTTGCTTTTCGTTTGTAAGTGATTGCCCTTCGGCAAAGGCCTCCTCCAGCCTCTTCCACTCCTTTCTGTCTCGTGCTACCCTGGGCCAAGTCTTTCCCCAAACCTGGCTTAAATCGTAGGCCCATCTAATATATATATATATAATATATTACTAGCTGTTGTAGGTATTATATCACACGGGCGAAGCCATGGCTTCGCCCGTGTGATATAATACCTACATAGGTTTCACCTATTCGACCGATATCATGAAATTTTGCTGAAACTGAAAGGTATGGGTAGAAGGATGACCTTTTCAGTACCTTTCATTTCATCAAAATTTTATGATGATCGGTTCAATAGATAGGGCGTGAAAGCGTAACAAACAAACTTATTTTCGCATTTATAATACCTATTAGTTGGGACTATGTAGTCAGGGGGTTCAAAGTCAGCCAAGGTATATTATAGCGTTTACACCTTAATGTGATATGGCTGATTTATTTACGGCGTTTACTTAACGCCAACTTTGTTTGATATCTTCAAAACCTCAAAAATATACCTACACTATGTATAAATGAAGTTCTTATAAGTATTTTTCCGTGCCCGGAATTAGACGCGTTGCCCCTCATATCGCAGGCTGGCCTTAGAGCCGAGAGATATCAAAGTTAATGCCACCATAAATATCTTGCATCATCTATTATACATTATTTTACTGCAAATTGAGGTCCATGTAAAATAAAATTATATCCAAGAGAAACAATCGGTTGAACCATGCATAGCGTAATACCATCAGTTTTCCGCGTAGCATACAAATATGCAATTTTTGAACACGTGCCGAGGGATATACGGAAATCAATAAAGCTATTTAAAAACCTTTTTTCGTTTCTTTTTTGTGGCGTCATCGAATCATTGAGTGGGTAAACAAGGGATAGCATACGGAACTATGTCAGTACATAAACCTATACGTAGCGTGAAAAATTAATGGATTGAGCGATCCTGATTATTTTTAATAAAAATGTTTAGGCATATCTCCACTCACATAGGTGACGTTTGGAATTAAAAAACCACACGACACTAGTTAAAACTATTTATTTCCAAAGACCAATACGTGTTTACTCGCCGTGTGGTTCCCGGCAGAGTAGAATAGCACCACTCCAAGTTTTCCAGTGGATGTCATATAAAGCGACATAGAAAACACAAGCTTAACAAAGTTCATAAATATCAAAGAGATCTCGCCAACCCGCATGGCCTGCGTGGATAGCGTAAGCCAAATCCTATGACTGCTCTGACATATATATGGCTCTGGTAGAGACTAAAATAGAACTGATGATGATGCTGCTACGTGTTTATCACTTTTTACACTTAAAGAAAATTTTATTAAAAACGAATCGGAGCAAAAAGAATGATCCATTCCCTTGAAGAAATCAATGGCAGGTTCTATTTCAATATGATTTGATATTGACATTCTTTATTCCGGAAAGTTTAAGTGCATAAAGATAGGCGTTATTACGATGAATCATAAGTTTTCAGATGCCCTATTTATTCACATCCGTTCCTACCCACTGCCTCAATATAATGCTTCCATGAATAAGATTATTCGATTTTAGGCCTGAACTCCTTCGTAAATTATCCTGGAAAGGTTGAATGTATTATCGTTTCTATTTAGTTCCAAACATTCGTCGATTTGGTTTGCTAAACCCAAATAGTCTTAACAACTTTGCTGACGAAATCTGGATATTGTGTGAGTAATAAAAGTTTTTTACACTCACAAAATTTGTTTTAAATGGGGTTAGTTAGGATTTTGGGATATTAATAGTGCGCCTCGTAGAAAGTACTAGAAAGTTTATAATATACATTCTATAATTAGTGATCTTCGGAATATAACTAAAATCTACCAAAGAAGGGTTGGCGTCAAATAAGCGGCCGTAAAAACTGCCGCCAAATCATATTATAGCATGCTACTATATACCGTATCCTGTATCCGGTTCAAATGCATTACAGTTGAGACTGGTACAGTCCGAATCAAACTTTATGGCAGTCTGGAACATCGCGCGAGTCGATGCCCAGTACACAGTATTAGGTTCAGCGGGGCGCGCGCGGGGAGGCGGGGCACGTACTGCACAGCTAGCAGCTAATATCCGAGCTACCATAAAGTTTGATTCGGACTGTACAACGCCCAAATGAGGAGGAGCATTCAACTCGAGAATAAAAACTCTCCACTTGTGGAATATCAGTAAACGCTAAAATACGCTAAAATGAACCTAGAAGATGTGTTTCACTTCAATTGATTAAACACTAAAGTGGTTTCTATTCCAGCACACCCACACGCGTACCTATTGTGAAACCATCTTACAACTATTTTTATCAACTAGTTTTACAATTTACCTGTAGGTGCACTATTAATAGATTCAGAGACTCAAAAATATAATTATAAGGGATACACATTCGGGTAAAACATTACATCTGTAACGGAATTATTCATGTAACACTTATTTGGGTATTTAACCCTATTTTGCCCTTTTAACAGTATTAATTATGTTTTCTGAAATCAACCTGTCGCAAAATTGTTTCTTATTAAATTAAGAAATAAGACATGGGAAAAATATCCACCCGGGCAAATTTGATCTCTGCTTCTCCCTCTCCATTCGAATCATGGCCACGTGGAATTTTTCCCGTTATTTATTCCTTAATATATTAAGAGTAATGAGAACAGCATTGTGAGTGCCTAAAAATACCAATAAAAATAGTTATAGCTTTCGAAATATTAATTGATTTTCAACTTTACTGTAAAATTACTCTTATATATCCCTTATATTAGTGAGGTAGTTATGTTAGTTGACGACGAACGGATAAGGTGGAAAAATTGCCGTGTACGATCGAAGTGCGGTGGCCTAATTGCAAAGGTATTAGTCGTACGTCTCACGTCTTCTCAGCAGTGGTCTTTCCGAAACGCCAGTGGTTTTTTTATTTTGCAAATGAAAAAATATATTAACTAAAAAGATAAAAGACGTTAAGAATGTGATTACATATTATCCAAAATTTGAATGAAAGCTATTTATTTTATTTTAAATA
Organism: Rhodophaea formosa; assembly: GCA_963082605.1. NCBI lineage: Eukaryota > Metazoa > Arthropoda > Insecta > Lepidoptera > Pyralidae > Rhodophaea > Rhodophaea formosa. Next base: position 9,626,596 of record OY720211.1, on the reverse strand, counting down.
GATCATCGTTCGTTAGAGTACAGCCCTTGTGGATTTATTTCCATATCTTAGTTCCTAATTGTATAAGAATATATCAGAATAGCTTCATGAGTTGAAAAAGAAAAACCCATTAAAATGTTTTTTACATTTTTCTATACAACGTGTTAATGAAAAAGCGCAAAACCTCAAATAAGTTTTTTCAAAATCGAGAGAAGAATCGATTCCACAAATAAAAAATAGAGGTAAAATTTTAACCGAAAATTATATTTCTAGTCCGCCGTGTTTGATTATTAATAAAATCTTTCTTGCGGCGGTACGCAAAGTGGCAACGTCGCTGTAGATCGCACGTAATCACCAGTCTCTTTTTTGCAAAAGACACAAGAATACCAAAAACCCTAATATCTTCGTAAATAATCCACGAAAATTAAAAATTAAAAATAATAAATAATTTAATTTCTTTACAATATAAAAAAGTTGTGTAAAGTTTTGCACTTTCTATTAACACGTTGTATATATTACATAGTCCGTACCTACATGGGCATTTCAATGTATCTTCAGTGAAATCTCGAACGTTCGAAACGAAAAAAAAGCGGGCGTCGCGTGTTCTGTCGCATAGTAATTTACTTATTTAAATAAAGACCACACAGATTGAGCTAGCCCCAAAGTAAGTTCTAGTAAGACTTTTCTTATGGGATACTAACTTAACGATACTATATTTTATAACAAATACATTATAGATAAACATCCAAAACACAGGTCAATCTGAAAAAGATAATTTTTCATCTTGGCCTGACCGGGGATCGAACCCGGGACCATCCGTGTCAAACGTTTTGATCGCTGCGCCACGGAGCTCGTCATATATATTTTATTTGATTTTATAACACAAGAACAAGATACCTAAAAAGGTATCTTGTCAGTCTGACACACACGATAAGGGTAAGTTAGTAAAATATTCTCTAGAATAGGCTTTTATACTCAACCACGGATTCAGAATATTTACATTCAATTTCGGTATTTACACAGAAACCATTCAGTTCGTGTGAAACGTAAACATATACGACTATTTTATTCAAATTGAGCTCAACAAATAGAATTTGTGGAAACAATAGATTTTTTCAAAGATCACTTTATAACATTGTCACAAAATTATCCGATTTTTTGTTATGTGATAAAATCTCTGTTAGAATGTGATATTATTTCTAATAACTAAATCGATCCCTTTTCAAATCGATGAACCCTTACTAACTAACATTTTATATTATTAAAGTACTAACAGCCCTCTCCGGCTGTGCCCGGGCATGTATTATACCTATAAACCTTCCTCATGAATCACTCTATCTTTTGGTGAACACTACATTAAAATCTGCGCAGTAGTTTTTAAGTTTATCGCGAACAGACAGACGCGGTGGAGGACTATATTTTATAATATTTAGTGATTAAAGGGGTAAACAGGATTCTTTCTGGAATGTTGATAAGTTACCGGAGGTCATTGCCATGTACACAATAATAAATCGCTCAATATGAAACAATGATCGTAGGTTGGATTCTATTTCCGCAACTCAAGAATTCAGGACACGTACGAGAGTTGCATGTTTTATGCTACGTTGAGCGGCTACGCGGTGCCCGGCGTAGCTGGTCTACGAATAAATGCTACGACAGAGAATAATTAGATAACAAAATCATAGTAGCGTTATATAATCTAACATTTGAAGGTAGTTTTGCTTTTAATTATACAATGATACTGGTTTCAATTATATCCCCATGTGAGTTTTTATTAACTAGTATTGCAATACATACACCGTTATATATTAATTTGTCAGAATTTTTGTAATAATTTAAATCAATATTTATTGATTATTTTAGACAAAGCACCGTTTACAGACTCGTAATCTTAGCAATAGTTTGCTACCTCGCACAACTTTGGTGAAAACTTAGCCTTACAAGTCTGTGATAAGTTATAAAAACTTGAATTTTGTATTGGCACTGGCTGTACCATAACTTGATTTAACTTAGCGAAACTGATATCGGAATTAACAGTGTATCCTAAATTTAGGATGAAAATACATAATGAAATCGAATCACAAAATGGCGAAATCAACTAGATAGAAATTAAGGCCACATTTTTAAGATAATTATCTTATTTTAATCATTTTACTATTTAAATACAAAAATTACTATTCAAAAACAAAAAAAAAACTTTTGCGGATCAAAGTCATGTAAGATATGTATATTTATTCGTTGGACGTTATAATTTCATATATTCATCACAACTGTAATTACATCTTTTTAAAATATCCGCTATATTTGTTATAATTTTCCTCTTCGGTAAAGATGCTGACTGTGATTATTCCCAACGTTTTACGTTTACAATTTATTTATTTTAACTGGCAGCCCTCCCTGGCTGCGCCCGGGCATATTATATACATACAAGTATAAACCACTTGAATATAATAAAAAAACGCATCAAAATCCGTTGCGTAATTTTAAAGATCTAGGCAAGCATACATAGGGAGGTCGCTTCCCGACTATGTCTGTCCTAGACATCGCGGGAAGCGACTTTCTTTTATGCTATGTAGTGATGTGAAATGTATACTATATTTTTCAGTTATTCAAATTTAATTTTATAAATATACAAGTGAACATATAATATACTTGTACTTTTGGTAAGAAGATCTTACGCGAAGAAGTTCACCTTTATCAGATCCACAAACAGCCAATATAGGGGAAGTTGTTTGCTGACGAAGCAAATGTACCTCAGTGCGGCCTTTCAAGTATTTCCTGTAAAAATATATCGCTGATTTGTAGACATTTCACTTACACGTTAACGCGGAAGTTGGGTTTGTTGGCAAAACTTTCATGGAAGCCAGAAATATTTTGAAATGTAATAAGTTTATCGTATTGTTGGATTTACCGTTAAGGCGCTCTTATAGTAACACTAGCGCCACCCAGATATTAAATTCCTTAAATCATAAATTGTATCGAATTTTAAAAATCTAACAAGTACAAAACTACTAAATTACTTATAGTATTTTTTGTATATTACAAGTAATTTGCTAGTGCCATATGTAAAGAGAAAAACAGGTTAACGCCAAAAGTGGCCACTTTTGGCGTTAACCTGTTTTTCCCTTGTTTTATCAAACGAATATTAGTGAAAATAAATACAAAAATACTACAAGTAATTTACTAGTTACATACTTGTTAGATTTTTAAAATTCGATATAATTTAAGATTACAAGAATTAATTGCTGGGTGGCGCTAGTGTTACTATAGGAGCGCCTTAAGTATTATATCTAAGTTGTCATGGGGCAATATGTAAATAATTATTCATATAAGTGACATTCACTTACAACATAGTTTAATACTTTATAATCCGGTTTTTACGTGTATGCAAAATTAAGTTCAATTGGATGCTTTCAAGACGGTCAAAATTAACTTGCAATATTTTATCACCGACAGGACACGGAAAACTGAACATTACTGCCAAAACTGCCAAGAACTTTTGGCGGTAATGAGTAGATAGATAAATAATTTGAAATAATGATATTCATGAAACTAAAATACAGTAAACCGTACCGAAGTACTAACGTAGATTCTTTTAATTTGATATTTTTAGATGTACAAGAATAAAATTACGGGTGGCGCTAGTTTCGGTGATATAAGCCTCTTAACAGTTGCGCGAGCCGCGTTCGGGCGATCATACTAGGTGCGGAGCCTGCGTCTTATTTCACACTACATCAGCGTTCACCATGATGGATGTCGGAAACGTGCTGTTAATACTTTAGGAAAATATGCGTACAAGTTATTTTGCGGGTCACGATTGAAAAGAAAAAAGAACTGGCATTTGGCCAGCTCTTATAGCAGTCTAATTCACACACTTTCTATAGTTTCAAGCCACCGTTATATTTACCACAAAATCCATAATATTAGTACGGGGACCGTGTTTTTGTATAAATAGGTACTCATGAAACCTCTTCTTAACAAGCACTCTTGTGAGGTTAACCAAACTCTTTCTTACATGGACTCTAGTTCTTCCATGCAACAAGTTCTTCAGTAGGTAAGCATAAGAGATAAGTTTATCTTGCGGTTACTTGCTAACTTTTGGCAAGTTCTGTGTACAACGTTTTGATAGTCGCTTTAAATTCCATTACGGTTTATTATCTTAAATAAATATAACATTCATTCAGAAGCCGTAATGAATATTAAAGTAATCATCAAAACGATGTTCACCGTAGTTGTCAAAAGTTAGCAAAAAGACAGCTGGTTGAGCAGCACGGCACGCGTGACATCGTTTATCGACTATTGCTGTTTTACGTTATAATAATGAGCGAAATGGCAACAGTTTATTGCGCGATATAAACGGCATCACCAGTGTTATTCTACGGGCCTTCACGTGGCTGGAGAACTGTTATAATTTTTTCAATACATTTGCTAATAATACGGTTCTTATGACATCGAAATCTGTATCGTAATGATGTATTTTACGGATATTTTATTTGTGCTTTTTACTTTACACTAATCACAACCGCTCAAAAGATGCAAAATCACAGATGCAAAATTTAAACATTTTCATAGAATCCGAGCAAAGAGTTTCAAGTGCAGCATGAAAACTTTTTTCTGATTCGTGAGATGTGATTTTTTTAACCGACTTCGAAAAGGAGAAGGCTATCAATGTACTTTTTTGGATATAATAAACCTGAGTAAATGTACCTGATTATTATAAATGTATTTTTACAAACTGCTTTAGTTCCTAACTTTTATAAATTCCTTATTTGCTGAACTTCAATCTTGTTTTAGTTTAAGGTAATCGCAAATGTATTGAAAAACGTCGTATGATATTCGTACGGTAATGTACTATTAGTCTGTGGAAGAGTAGCCATCTCGGGCGGATAAATAGAATCCAGTGTTTTGTTTTCATAAATTCAACTTTTCAGTTGTGCCAGATCTATTACCACTGTAGACTCTATCCAAAAAGAAAATAAGCAAAACATATTTGGGCACGGTTGTTTCCTACATAGAACTGCTTTAGCCTGTTTCTTTTTGCCATGATTTTGAACAAAAATCACACTTCACTTCGAGAGGATTGAATTAATGTCCTTGTAGTGTAGTTTAAATTTAAAGCAAGAAATGGTCATAAATCCTCAACCGCTATAAATTACCGATTTGGATCATCTATTACAACCGGTTGAAAGGGTTTAGTCTTTCCCTAGACTAAGCGTTGTGGTTAGGCTATTCAATGACGTAATATCCTGAGCGTCCGATAGTACAATCTGATTCCGCAATCAAGTTTAGGAAGTAATTTCACTTACCGATAGGCAATAGGTAAAAACCTTGTGCAATACCGAACATAAACAAGTAAATATGGACATACACAAGTATCTTCAAAACTTCCATGCTGGTTTGGGAGAAAGGTGAAACATAGAATATACCGGCTGCTTTTCTTCCCGCGTAGACCGATAAAGTCGATCAAGGGATTGAGCGAAAATCTAAGGAATCACGTTATAAGCGATGCGACTAGCAACCCAACACTATTTCGACTCCGCCTTCCACGCTAAACGTGGTCAGGTTTTATGACCCGGGCCCTGTCTACCCCGCATGGGACAAAGACGTGATAATATGTACATACATATTATCACCTCTTTGTCTAGTGAGCCCAAGCATTGTTAGCGCTTACGCATGTAAAGTAACCCCCCCCCAGGAACGGTCTCCCTCGAGATAGGGACAAGTAGTATAAAAATATCTCAAACTTCTTCGTGCTTAGTAAAGAAAGTTGAGCTGTTGGCCCCGTTCGCCGTTAATGACAATTTGTTACTTACATAAATTCCATATGCAAATTGAAATAAGGTTATTAAAAATGTCGTGGTTCACCCTAATCTTTCTGTCAAGTCTAAATTGTAAGGAGTCCTTCGAGGATAATAGGGTATTTTATAACATCCAATACTTGCCTTTTCCTAGAGTTCTCTTTATATTGCTATGAATAAAGCTGATGCTAACAAAACATTATTATAAAAGCCACCAATAAATACTACTTTTACTAGACCCGGCTTGCATTCTAAGTGTTAAAATAGTATTCACAACTTAGTTCATATTATTTAAATAAATGTACAACTAAGGACACTGAAAAATTGAAAAAAAAAAAATAGGTATAGTTGTTTACAACTGGAGTGACAGATGATATCACATTACGTTTGCCGATAATTATGAATGACGCACTCTCTCGCGGCTCAAGTTTTCGATCACGTGACATACAGATGAAAAATATTAACTTTAAATTTTATTTAAATATAGTTGGCTATATTGGGCATTTAATTTTATAAGTCAAATTTAGTATATCTTTGTATAGTTTTATATAAATTTAGTTTTTTAACGAATTTTTTGTGTACCATCGAAAGTAGTTGTAAGACTTTTCGTCGCCTGAAGGACCATAAAATCTACCTATTTTTATTAAATCATGAGCTACCTTCCACTCCTTAACCATATCAAAAAATTAAAACAGACTTTATTCTAAAACAGATAATTTTATATGGCCATTAATGATTATCGTTGTTTTATTAATTATGATTTATATAAATATAACATGAAAATTTTATTGAACCTTCGATCGTCATAGCTCAATTAATTAAATTCAATTAGCACTTGTTGGAACAAACCGGGCAGAATCAAGATTAAAGCAAATATTTTGCCGCCGTAACTGTTATTATTGAGTTCAGAAAGCTCTGAGTTTTTTTCTAATGTAAAATAACTTTGTTTTTGTTTATCAATAAACGTTTGATGTTGTTTTATCATGATTTCCTATTTCTCATCATAAAGGGGTTGGATTAGTATTTTGGTATATTGGAAAAAATAAGTTTTATGTTCCACGCCGGTATGGGAGAAAAGAAAAAACATAGAACGTACAGCTGCTTCTCTTCCCGCGAAGATCGTAAAATCCAATCGAGGAAAACGGCGTGAGGAATCGTGTCAATAGGCTATTCCGTTCTCTACCTATTCTAGTCCACCCACATGCTAAACATGGCCTTTAGTTTTTAAAGACCTAGGCTCTGTCTACCTCGCAAGGAAAACAAACGTGAAAGTGTGTATGTAAGTTTTATTTTTGCTAAAGTGCTTTACCATTTTCTTCCCTTAACATTTAACTTATTAAGGCATATTGGTGCTTGATTAGAACAAGGTATTAACCTTTCAAATTTTTAGCTATTTCTTCAATAGCCATTGATTTAAATTTTAAACCTACCGGAAGACTAAATGGGTAGATTACATTTTTTTTTTTTAAATAAATGAAAGAGCAGTCGGAGCTATGATACATTTTGTTTATTAAATTTTAAATTACTTAAGTACGGTAAATAATCAAAAGGAGTTTTTTAATCGTCTAATGGATGAATTATTAAAATTATAGTTTCGAAACATTAAGGACTTACAGGGCACGTCAAGCTAAAGCATTAATTTATTCAAAATCAGTGTTTTATTTTATAATAATTTGGTTAATTTTGCTACAAATATTTAATTGAATATTGTTTCGTAAAACATTTAAACATATGTTATTTGGAAAGCGTTTAATTTTAAGAACCCTAGTATTAAAATTATTGAAATTGTTCCTATTTTTTCGTCCGTAATGATTGCTCAAAGAGAACAGATTTTAGGGATCAAAATTGTTTGTATCCTTATCTAGATCAAAGGTCTGATTGCCACTGATAAATTAAAATACAATGGAGATTTAATATGACTTGTATAAAATAAAAAATGACTGAATAGGCATGTTTTCGATCCCATTCAAAAAGGGCTCGTAAGCCATTCGCACCGCGGTTCGAATCGCTTGTGGTGCGGAACTAAAGACGACTAAAGACTCATTTATTTATTTATTCTTCGTGACTGACACATACTTAGCACTCTATCTTAATTACTACAGAACTGATTTCAATGAAACTGGCAATGTTCCCTAAGTTAGAGTACATCAGTTTGATGACATGACATGACCCTTGATGCTAAAGTTCGACTCACACTTGGCCGATTTTTTCAATTACAATCTCAAGTACCTATATCTTTTATTTTAAATAAATAATTTGTTACTTGTAATTCTGACACGTAGGCCCAGCTCAGGGATTTGAATTAAAATAAAAAATCTTCAGTGTCTAAGGTTGTGAGCTAGATTAATTTTGTGGCTACAAAATTCATGATATTCGCCTCTGTTTCTGTGGAATATTTGAATATTTAATGCTTACCTATCTTAACGCTTCATCATGTTGCTCAGTTTCACTTCATTTTATTCTTTGCCAGTTTTTCAAAAGTCTTGCTATTATCAAGTAAAAAGAATTGAAAGCATCAGTTCATAGGTACAGTTTATGATACTGATATCAGTTTTCATCTGGATGAAGTTACTTCGTAACGAAAACCAATTTTCTGATCTGCTCATCTCGCATGTATGAGGTATAGCAAATAAGCTGTTACCCGCGGCTTCGCCCGCGTAATATATAGCACATGTCCTTCTCAATACCATAACCTATGTGTATTCAAAATTTCATGATGATCGGTTCAGTAGATACGGCGTTACTTTCGCATTTACAATATTAGTTGGGATGGGATTGGGATAGTTGGGATTGGGATAGATTCTGTACTTAAATTATGTTTCTGTATGAAAGTGAGATCAACTACATTCATACTATGACAAGTACAGTGAATTTTAAGTCAAAATTTTAGGTTTGTATTTGTAAAATTGGCCGACCCCAAACTACGTCCTTATTATTTGTTAGAATTTTCCTACGCCTTTACATTAAATTCAATCTTTGAACAACCGTTTGGGAAGACTTTTGGAAAATCCTTTCTTAGCACATGCCTAAAATTCTTAGCGTCATGATAACTATCTACGTGCGTGCCACTTTCAGCAAAATCTGGCAAGTGGTTTGAGTTGTGTGTTGATAGATCAGTCAATTATAGTAACGGCTGCCTTACATATACAAAAGATTTTTGGAATAGCCAATGATGTATGGATCGTAGCCTGGCTTTTACCTCTTCAAACATCAGCCATAGCAGTCTGGCTTTCATCTCTTCACACATCAGCCATTGAAACGATTTCGATAAATTGAAGTAGGTTGTTTGATGCCCGGAAGAGGACATGGGGTCAATTTTATCGTAGAGAAAGAGATATCTACATGCACGCGAGTAAAGTCGCGGACGACAGCTAATACTCAGTGAGAGTTGAAACATCTTTAGTAATAAAATTTTATTTTTTTAATTTACGTGACGTTCAGCTCTATTGGGATTTTTAAATCGAAGTGAGAGCTTTAAAAAAAGTTTTATTTATAACCGAGGATAATTTTGTTCGTGTCAATCGTATTGGTTGACAATTTGAGTAAAAGCCCCAGAGGAATTGAATTCTATATTAAAGACAGTAAATACGTCAATTTTAATTCACAAAGCGTGGGGATTTTATTGTCACAATAAAGGTAAGGTAAGTAGGCTTTACTGGCAATGTCGCCAGACGTCCAATTTTATGCGATGCCTAAGGCTGCTTTATGATTGTGTTGGATTTTTGAGCACCTCAGGAGTACATAAACAAAATGGGAATACATATATAAAGGAAGAATTTCATCTTCATCTATGTGTTGTCTTGTTTGCCTGCTCAGTTATGATGCGTGTGCTCTTGCCCGGGGTCCACTATTATGAGAGCATTAATGCAGTGTAATGAATTGTTGTAGGTTTTTACGGCTACCTGCTTGACGCCAACCCTTATTGAGTATCTTCAGAACGGTCAAATACCTGTAAAAAATTAAGTTCAAGGCTTTTTTGTCGGTAATTAAACCCGGTTCCACTTGTGTCCATGGCCCTATTTTAATATTATAATCAGTTCAGAAGTAGGGTTCGGTTTTTTTCTGAATATTATTTTGTTTGTTGTTGTTTTAGCTTACGTATTTACCCTTTTTATGAACAATTTGTGTACAAACTTTATTCAAACGTTCTTGAAAGAGGCTCTATTACCACAGAAGATGTTAATGCAACACAAAAACTCATTAGTCAAGCTTACTCAAACATTAACTGGGCAGTTCAACCACAGACAGAGAGCTTCAAACTGGTTACAAGGACAAACCTCATTATATAACACCCCGGCTCCAAAGAGGAGATATTGCGAAGCTACACTATATGACTACAAATTGAAAAGATGCATGATGTGGTTCATTTAAATTTAAACTTGCTGTATACACATGCGTTGAGTTGTTGTCTTGAGTTGTATATATTATTTTGGTAACAACTTGTTTTGTGTATCTTAATAAATGAAATTAAACATTTCTGATTACGCAGTTAGGCAAGTCTATCATAAAATTTCAATCCCAACTAATATTATACTTATATATGCGAAAATGAGTTTTTTTTTGTTTCTTACGCTTTCACGCCCTATCTACTAAACCGATCATCATAAAATTTTTCATACACATAGGTTGGGGTACTGAGAAGAGCATAGGCTATGTATTACGCGGGTAACAGCTAGTATAAATATAAAATAACAATAAATTACCATCAGTATCTTCTTCAAAATTTAAAAGCGACGCTCTTGTCGATGGAGCTCTCTCCTGCATTCTTTACCCTCTGCTAGCCTTTTGACATCAAGGTACGACACCATATTTTCTTTTTCCTTTATTTGTTTGAAAACACTATGTCTGGGTTAACGTCTACCCATAACACCGTTTATTTTGCCTTCTAAGATTGTTGCCGTAAACTCGACATACGATCAAATATACCTTAAAAACAAACACAACTGTTATCTTAAAGCCATTTGCATAAACGCAATATTTATATCATGGCTGTGAAACAAACTTCTTTATTTCATTGTTTATATTTTACAATTATAAGAAAATATTAATCATAATTGAAAACTACTTAATAATTTGTTTGAAGTCGTATTTTTATTACTTGAAAGATATCCACTGCTGTATCCGTTAAGACTCTATTTATGTATATAAATCTAACTCAAATATGAAACATATTTCCCCTATATTAAAGCACTTCCACTGGGTCTAAGTGAAGCATACACCATTTAATACTAATCACGTCTTTATCCCTTACTGCATGAACTTACAAAAATAATGTTAAACTCTATTTATGTCCCCTTACTTCATTTCCGTTAAGGTAAATGTGACTGAGGAGTGCTTTATTTCCGGATCCTTATTCGAGAGGAAACTGGTTTTTAAAGGATCGAATGTATTTGGCTCTTCGTAGTAAGTATTATATTTTTATTTGCTGGAAATTGAAAACAACTTTTTCGTACACTTTTATCTATGCATATACAAATTATAGTAGAGGAAGACCTTTTCTTCTGTCGAGATGTAAAAAATTATTCGACATTCGTTTGCTACCGCGATTGCTCTTTCGTTTTACTCATAAAGATCTTATTATGAGCAAAAAGTATGACTCTCTGAGCACTTCAAGAAGAAGCATACTTTATGGCCTGAAATATTTTAACGATAAGATATTAACTTCGCCAGGCCAGGTCCTCTATCAATTTAAACCATCTCAACACATACCAATACAATGTGGTTGAATTTTTCATAAGCCAAAAGACGAAAAAAAAAAAACATACTACAAAAATAAACTTATCTTCTTCTTAATTGAAAAAATAATTCTGACAAATACCTTTTGAGATATCAAATGACAAGATACACAAGTTTTTATAAGGTACATTAATCCAATAGCACGCACGGTTGTAGCCAGGTAAAGAAAAAGCGGTTTCACTCACATATTTTCAGTCGGAAAATGCCGACAGTTTCAGCTAAATCAATAGTCCACCGTCAGGGCGAGTATCATGTCACCGTCCGATGATTGGACATCGGCGCCGGATTTTGTGGAAAAATACGTGACTATAATTGTTTCGATTTAAATTTAAAAAATAATATCTCAAGTGCTTTTCAACGGTTAATAGATTTGTCGGTTGCTTTTTCTTATTTTATTATTACTATTGTTGTGGTAGAGCCACGCTGCCGGCAAAATTCACTTTTCCTAGTAGCATGAACGGGCTGGCTCGTCTGAGGAAGTACCACACTCACAGAAAATTGACGTTAAGTAGTAGTTATACCCCTTCAATGCTTTGTTCATTGAGAGAACCGGCGGCCCATCCCGAAAAATAAAGGGCTGGCAACGCTCTTGTCATACCCTGGTGTTCCAGTTGTCCATGGGCAGCGGTGATTAATTACCATAAGGCGACCCACTTGCATGTTTGCCGTTCTATGATATAAAAAGCTTGAGCCCTGCCCCACTGTTTTTAGGGTTCCGTAGTAAACAAGGAACCCTTATAGTTTCGCCGTAAAAAAATTTTTTTTAGGGTAGCTCCCATACAAGTAAAGTGGGGGAGTAATTTTTTTTCTCTATTTACTCATCGTGTGGGGTATCGTTAAATAGGTAAGTTTAAAAAATATTGTAAGGTTAAGAACACCATTTTTCGATTAAGGGATCTGTTTCCGAAATATTTGGTTTTAAATAATATAAAATTTATATAAAAATACTACATATAAGAAAACAAAGTCCTCATCTGCGTTTGTCTGTCTGTCTGTTCGCGATAAACTCAAAAACTACTGCACGGATTTTCATGTGGTTTTTACCAATAGATAGAGTGATTCATCAGAAAGGTTTAAAGGTATGCTAATACAAAACATAAAAACATTATGAAAATATAAACCTAGAGTGCCGCCAGCAGCGAGGCAGGGCTCAAGCTACCAACAGTCAGGGCCCCAAAGAGAGAAACCTTCTGACAGTACGTACCGTATCCAGGGTACTGCCTTGTTATTAATTTTATTATAAATGGTAATACTCTTACTTTTTGGGAGGAGTTTGAACTCCAAAAACCCTCTCCCACGCTACATATGCTTAGACGTAGCTAACATTAATTCAGACACATATTGACATCGGTTTCAATTTATTTGTTCGAGCTCGGCGCTAATTAGATACTAATCCCATTAATAGGCGCGTTGTCCCAAACCACATGGTGAGGTTAAACACAATGAATTAAAAGAAATTACATTTAGATTTGCTCATTTTGCTTTGATTTAATATGAATGTGGATAGATTAATTTAATTTTTGTTAAATTGATTCAGTAATATGTGGGTTATACAAAATTTAAGGCTAATGAAAAGATTTATTTATTCGATAACATTCAAATAAATATGATGTTTACAATTATTATCACACGGAACTTTTAATATTTATTAATACTGTGATATATAATAGATATATAATATTTAGATACCACAGAGTTAATTTAAAATATGACAAAGTTTTTTTTTAAATTTGAAAATGAAGCGGAACTATTATCTAGCTGAATTGGATAATTATGAAGTTTTATTATATTTAGATACCACATAGTTAAATGAAAACATGACAAAGCCTAAATTATAAGATAAAGCAGTATTATTATCTAGCTGATGTGGATAATTAAAAAGTTTTATTATATTTAGATACCACAAAGTTAAATGAAAATATTACAAGGCATATGTACATTTTAAGATGAAGCGGTATTATTATCTAGCTGATGTGGATAATTATAAAGTTTTATTATATTTAGGTACTACAGAGTTATATGAAAATATGACAAAGTATACATTTTAAGATGAAGTGGTATAGTCTATATCTGATGTGGTTAATTATGAAGTTTTAGGGTTCCGTATCTAAAGAGTAAAAACGGAACACTACTACTGAGCCTACGATATCCGTCCGTCTGCCGAACACCAAAATCTATTTGTTTCTTAAATTGATTTACGGTCCTGGATACAAGTCCATTAGAGAATTTGTTTATTTATTTCACTAGTTGACGATTTATTCTTGTAGAATAAAGAAATTCTCTAATGGAGCCGTATCCAGGACCGTAAATATGGTTTAATTCATTTCGTTGGTTTGATGAAGGCTCCAGCGAAATTCAGTTGCGGTTTCGCTCTCAATCACAAAACTGGTTTTATTATAGACGACGCAGCAAGGCGGCCAAGCACCAACCTGCTAAGTAAATCTTACTTCAGCCGCGCTATGAGTCTAATTCCACACATTCTTTAAAAACAGGGCCATTTTAAGGGTAAATTACACCGAATCAATTTGCAAAGCAATCTAAAACCAACACCGTGTAGTTAGCTAAACTTCCGCCAAGGACTCCCCGGCCAAATCTTTACACAAGGCCTTTGTCACACAAAAATAAGAAGGAAGAAATCACAGATTTTTAAAATAAATACAAGCAAGTTAGAGTTTCATTAATTAACATCACAAAAGAGGTCGTACGGAAGAGGTTTCATTGTGCTTATGAGTACTCCTTATTTAATTTAGGTAATTATATTTTATTCCATACAATAAACGTATTTTTGAGCATTTTTTGTAGTTAAATATGTGGTGATACGAAACCCTTCGTATGCGATTCTAAGTTCCAACGCAGGTTTGGTAAATTTTTATTTTATAAGTTTTCTTTCCAAGTTTATTAATCTAGACTAATATTACGAGAAAAGATTTGTGTATTTGTCATGGATAAACTCAAAAACTACAAGACCGATTTTAAAAGTTATTTTACATTTTTTTTATACTGTCTTTTCATTAGGTCAGCTAAGCTTTTTATTAGGTGTTTCGAAAGGCACGTTAAGCCGTTGGTCCCGGCTGTCATCATTGATGGCAGTCGTCAAGCTAAGTCAGATGCCTTAAGGCAGCTTGAAAAATCTGACACCAGTGTTGGCCACTTACACACACGAAAAACAAAACAACAAACATTAGGTCAGCGTGAGTGAGTACAGTGAGTGATATATGTATGCAGTTATGTGCTCTTCAAGGGTAGTTTGGGAGAAAAGGAAAAACATAGAATGTACCAGTTGTACCAGTTGCTTTTCTTCCCGTGCAGATAGTAAAAGCTGGTCAAGGGATTGGGCGAAAATCTACGGAACCACGTTACAGTCGATGCGGCTAGCAACCCATCACTATTTTGATACCGCTTTCCACCTTAACGCCCACAAAGACGGAAAACGTGGCGATTGGCTTTTACGACCTTGGGCTCTGTCTACTCCGCAAGGGATTAAGACGTGTTAATATGTATGTATGTAGTTTTGTGTTAATAATATTTGTTACTGAAACAATAATGCTTTGTAATTATTGTAATATTAGTGCGATACGACAATCTTCGATATATTTTTTTTTGTTAACATTAATTGGGGAAAATTGTCGATAGTTCCTCCTTTCATATCGATACAAACAACTTTTATCAACTATAATAAATCATTATCGCAACAAACACACTAAAGTTTTTTAATTACTTTCCATTAAAAAGGTCAGTGTTCTACCTTTAGATGAGATTAGTACGAAAGGATTGAATATTTAAATTATTTTTTTTAATGTATGTAATATATAATTATTATAAAATTTAAAATAAAATATAAATTAATATATTACAGAAAAAGTTAAAAATAATATTAATATAAAAAAAAACTTAAATATAAAAAATGCAACATAAAAATTTTAAGTTTATATAAATTGTCTACCCCAAAAAAATGTGAGGTAATGAAATCGTCCTAAAGAATAAAGCATTGAAGATTATTTACCCTCGCATTGTGAGGCCCCATAACGTGAAAATGATTTATTGAGCATTGCCAGTTTGCTACATAGAAAATGCATGAACACGTGTACAGAAAATGGCTTTGTAAGTGTGATACTCGTTTACCTCGTAATATTGTTAGGTAAATAAGTACAAAAATATTTTACCGTGATTAATTTTGAAAGTTTTCGATAATTTAGTGAAATTACAAATCAAATTGTTTTGTATGAAAAGTGGAGAGTTTGTTTATTATTTTATATTTTTCGCTTTCAGACCTGAATTAGAAAATTTTACATTTATAGTGCATGTGTTATTCAAAAGGTCTTATGTTACCTCATATATATTACCATTCACGCCAAATACTGCTCCTTAAGGAGTAACAGTAACGCAAACAAAGCAAATCTACAGTCAAAAGCTAATATCGTTGCCATTAATAACATAGACAAGCGTACCTTACAGGATTTTTGAGAGGTAATTAATAAGCCAAAGGAATAAAGAGTAATAATATAACCCCGATTTACCCTCGCATTGTGAGTCAGAACAAAGCGATAATGATTAATGAGATTCAATGTCGCAAACTGGTAACACACTCTGTGTTTGCTACATTGAAAATACATCAAAACGAGTGGCTTCTAGGTATGTGAGTGTTTATATTTACCACGCAATATTGCCTTTATTATGCGGAGGGAAGAGAACCATATAACTAGAAAAGTACTGAATATGAAAGTTACTGGAAACCAGAATAGAGGCTGGCCTAAGAAAAGATGGATGGAGTGTGCGAAGGAAGATATGGGGAAAAAGAAGGTAACGAAGGAGATGGCTCAAGATAGAGCAAAATGGAAGAAACTTACATGCTGTCCCGACCCCACATAAAGTGGGATAAGGTGAGGAAGAAGAAGAAGAAGATTGGCTTTATTAATTACGGTAATACTAGTGCGATATGTTAGTCATATCGCACTAGTATGTAATAAATTTCATTTATTAAAACCTGACATAAATTGTGACATTATCATAAGGGTGGTGTAATAAACACTTATCGATACGAACAACTTTACTACTAGTACAAGATTGGACGGACAACCTCCGAGGCGCAGTGGTTAATAATCTATCCTGAAACACGAGGGATCCCGGGTTTGGTTGACGCGATTGCTGTCTATAGATTCAGACTCCTCTAACAATAAAAATAGTAAATAATAATAAATATATAAGGACAAATCACACAGATTGAGCTAGCCCCAAAGTAAGCTCGAGACTTGTGTAATGGGATACTAACTCAACGATACTATATTTTAGTATAGATACTTATATAGATAAACATCCAAGACCCAGGTCAATTTGAAAAAGATCATTTTCCATCTTGACCTGACCGGGGATCGAACCCAGGACCATCCGTGATGCAGGCAGGTGTGTTGACCGCTGCGCCATGGAGTTCGTCATGTGATGTTTATAAGCTTTGTTTAGCTTTTGTTTCCTTATTCGCCTGCTACGATATCCAAGGTAAATCTTGGAGTGGTGCTATTCTTCTCTGCCGGGAACCACACGGCAATCACTCTTATCTATTAGTATGTTTGTTTTTTCTGTTACACGTGAAAAAAAGTGCTAAATAGATTTTTATCTTATATGATATTTATCATGGATGATAATTTGGTTATCAGTTTTAAGCATTATACTCCAGAAAAGCTTAAATATAGACAAAGTTACGATCAAGTAAATGAAGTAAGTTGCTAAATAATTGTTACTACAATCTCTAACGTTAGTCTCATAAATCCAGAGAGTTCCCACCGTGCCATGTGTTCGTGACAATGATACGTGACATGAAAAGGATAAGAGGCTGAGCCCAACTTATGGAAGTGACTTATCTTAGGAAATTTAAGAAATCGTTTCAAATGTCTTATAAGACCCTATCTGTCGAATATCATCATGAAAGCAAGTGAATTTCCCTAGTGATCATATGAAATATGAAAAGGCTTAGGCGTCTGGAGATATTCGTTTGCAAATTATGTTATTGTTTTGAATGTCATGTTACGAAACACAATTATTATAATAAATTATGTAAAACATTTGTTTCATACCATATTGTGCTATATACATTTCATTACAAACAAATGACGACAATTTTTTTTAACTAGGTGTAATCAAATGAATAATATTCTATTTTTATCAATTTGGAATATGAAAAAATAGAATCCCAACTAATGTTTCTCTACCATATCAATACCCAAAATTACAGAAAAACACAATTCATCTTGTAAATAGGACAAGAAATTCAAAATGTTTGAAGAGATTTTCGTACCTGAAAATCCCTTCATCTTGTAAACGGCTGGCTGGACCGATTTTAATAAAACATCTAAGAATTTCGCCAGAAAACTTGTTGTCAAATAAAAAAAGAAACGGAAGCAAATTGGTCCAACTGTTAAAAGGCTACGGGACATAGATAGACACTCATATTGGTTTTCACGATGGGGGTAAGAAAAATATGATAATCCATATATTTTTAGATATGAATATTTTAATTACTCTAAGCAAAAAAATTACTTTTGAAATTTGATGAAAGTTTACAATGTGGAAGCTGAAGACATCAAATAATAAATCCTAATCCTCCTTACTATCCTAACTAATATTATAAATGCGAAAGTGAGTTTGTTTGTTTGTTTGTTGCGCTTTCACGCCGTAACTACTGAACCGATCATCATGAAATTTTGCATACACATAGGGTAGGGAACTGAGAAGGACATAGGCTATATATTACGCGAGCGAAGTCGCGGGTAACAGCTAGTAGGTTATAAATTATTGAACGAAGTCACGGAAAAAAATTATATATTTTTGATAACAACTGTACGTTTTAGTTCCTCCTATTACTAAACTGACAAATGCGTGTCCAATAAATTTGTTCCCTAATAGAGATCATAAATATTATATGTGATCAAACGAACTTCTCAAGTGAAGTTCGATCAATATTATATGAGTCGCTTCATTCGAAGATATATTTAACACAAGTAGTCCTTTCAGCCTACAAGATAGCCTGCACGATTATTAAGAGCTAATCGATATTTTCATCGATTTTTTAAACTAAATCGATTCACCTACTCGTTCATCATTCACCTCGTTCCAACCGTCATTCTTTAGAGAGTTAATGCGAAACTTTGACTCCGGGTTAGGGTTGGGGGGGTCCATATATCTTCGAATGAAGCGACTCATATAATATTGATCGAACTTCACTTGAGAAGTTCGTTTGATCACATATTATATTTCATCGCTTCATTCTTCAGATATATTTAACACAAGTAGATGTTTAGAGAAAAGTTTGGCATTACACTTAATCAAAACAAATATTAGTTTGCTATGTCAAATTATTTTTAATCAGTATAAAGCTCAAACCAAAAAAGTCTCAATGTAATGGACATGTGACATTTCTATTTATGTAGAAATACAAAATAAAATTAAACAAAACAGAATGCCCTTGATATAGCATATTATTCTAAATTTCTTATTAACTTAGGTTTAATACAGAGTGAGCGAAAGTAGTATCGTCTAAGATAGGACGCTGATAATATTGAGCGAATACTTTCGACGTATTTGTCCAGCCAGCGGCTTTACGTATGGTATCAAGGGAGACCCCGCGAGCGGCGGCTGTGGACGTGGCGGCGTGTCGCGTGCTATGCGCGCTAAACGTCGCGACGTCCACTCCGCATTCTGCTAGCGTCTGCTTTATCCATCTGCTTATTGACTGTGCTGTTGCACGCTTGTAAGGACGCTTCACAGTTATTAAGAGATGCGATACGTTAGCAGGTCGGTCATCTTTTGTCACCTGAAGGTAATCTTCAAGAACCGTCGCAGGACAAATACGACGATTTTCACGAAAATAAGGCAGAAATAAAGAAGGCTGTTCTCTGCCTGGAGCTGATGTTTTCAATATGTCTTTGATTGCTATGTTCAGTCCTGTCGAGGTTATGTTTATATTTTTAAGTTTAATGAGAGAAAGAGTTTGTACGCGCTGTGCCGTACATAAAGCTAGTAAAATTACTAATTTCTTAGTGAGTTTTTCTCGGTTTAATTTTGAGTTGGGATACCAATCAGATATGTGATCAAGTACTTTTGTTGGATCCCACGTAATCGAGTATTTAGAAAAGCTTGGTTTTAATTTAAATGCTCCTTTAAGTAGTCGTCTTATTCGGTCATCGGAACCAATACTACTACCAAGTAAAAGTGATAACGAAGATCTGTGACTATTCAAAGACCCATATGAAGCTCCTTTATGATACTGTATAGTCAGGAAGTTCATAACCGCTGGTACAGAGCAATCAAAAACATTAAGATCGTTATCGTTACAAAATTGCCACCAAAGCTTTAATGAAACATTATATTGCTGCATCGTATTATTTGATAATGATGCGAGTACCAGGTCTAGCGCCGCCTCTGGCACACCTCGCGAGGAGAATGCTTGCCTGAGACAGTCGCGGCACCCAGGGTAAGTTGATTTCTGTAACACGATTTTATACGATGTTGTTTAGGAGGTAACCAAACTATATCGGAAATCACGAGTTTCATTAAGAGCGGATACCATGCCTGTGATGGCCAACAAGGGAAGACTAGTATTCCAGTAGCTTCTTCTTGTATTATTTTTTGGAGACATTTGAGGATCAATGGGAAGGGTGGAAACGCATAAAAAAAATAATTGTTCCAGTTTACTGTGAAAGCATCTATGAAAAAGGCATCAGGATCTCTTTTCCATGATATATATTTATGGCATTTAGCATTGGCCCGGGAAGCGAAAAGGTCAATTTCAGGACATCCCAAAAGATTTGATATCTTATCAAAAGCAAAGTCGGATAGTGCACATTCAGTATCCGGATTGAGCTTACGAGATTCTTCGTCAGCTTCGTAATTATCCTTTGTATTAATATATGAAGCAAATAGCCAGATATTTCTCTGTTCACACCATTGCCAAATTGTTCTAGCTAGATTGTTCAGATGAGGGAATTGTATTCCACCCATACGATTCACATAGCTGATTGCTGTTGTGTTATCGACACGAAGTAAAATGGAACAATTTGATTTGTCGCTTGCAAAGTACTTAAGACCTAGAAAAACCGCTAATAACTCTAAATAATTTATGTGTGATTGAAGTTCTTCACTTTTCCAAGCGCCATTTGCGCGTCTGTGGTTACTTACAGCTCCCCAGCCAGTGCGGGAAGCGTCTGTGTATATTTCAATATCATAATCAGCTGATCTGAGAGAGTTATTAGAGGTTAAGACATGAAGATTCCACCAGTCTAAATCTTCTAAAATTACAGGGTTAAAAATAAATTTTGCCTCATAATTAGAGTATTTTTGAAGAGCTAAAAATTTTTGCCTTTCTAAGATTTTTGTGTACAACCAGCCGTACTTCACTGCAGGACATGCTGCTACTAAAATTCCTATTAATTGGGCAAACTCTCTGATAGTGCATTGTGGAGACTTCGAGAATTTTTCGACAAGAGTTTTGATTTTTTGACGTTTTTCCCATGGTAAAGATAATGTTTGATGTACTGAATCATACATAAACCCGAGGAACTTACGCTTTTGTTTAGGCTCTAAACAGCTCTTTTCGTAGTTGACTACGAAGCCCAAGCATTCAAAAAGTTGTAACGTTTTCGTGACATTACTGTGACATTCCTCGTAGTCATCCCCAATGCAAATGACGTCATCTAAATAAAAGACATTTTTGAACCCCTGAAAACGAAGATATGAAATTACTTCTTTCATTATCTTAGTGAAAACCCTAGGAGCTACCGAAAGACCATACGGTAAAGCGTTAAATTCATAAGTAATTATTTGTTTACTTTCATCTTCATGCTGAAATCTTAGGAATTTTCGGTCCGATTCATTAATTGAAACGAGAAAATAAGCTTCTTTTAAGTCTATAGTAGCCATGAACCCGTTTTTCGGTATGAGTCTAGATGCAGTACGGTAGTCCTCCATCTTAAAATGTGTCTTAGAAATAAACTTATTTAAGTTTTTTAAATTGAGAATAAACCGTTTATCCCCGTTAGGTTTCGGGGCTAAAAATGTCTTTGATATGTACTGGTTTTCACACGGTTCACAGGGGCGGATTGCGCCCAGTTTTATTAGTTTATCAATGGCCTTAGTCATGTCCGCCTTCTCTGACGGTGCGCATGACAGTGGTGGGACATATGATTGTGTAACATGCGATTCAAACGGTATTGGAAACCCAAAACGGATCCAGCCTAATATTACAGTATTAGATGTAATATTACGCCAGCAATCATAAAAATATGAAATTCTACCAGCGTGTACCTGGGTTACTGGCGTGTTGCAGGCGTTTTTGTTTTGCTCACGCCGGCTGCGCTCGATGATTGTTGAGCTTGAGTCCGACGAGTCGTAGGGGCAGTCGCTTTGCTTGGTCCTCTGCGCCCCCCCCTGTTCTGCTGGTAGCGTGAAGACCCGGACCAGTTTCCCTGCTGGTACGCGTTTGTCTGCCTAGTTTGGTATTGATGACGCGTTGTAGAAGTTGTTGGTTCTGTATTCGTTGTCTGTTTTGTGGTTTTGACGAATTTTTTGATCGAAAGGCCTTGTTTTTCGATTGTCTTCGAAGCCTTGATTTTTTCTCCAAGTTTATTACCATACAACGTGTCATCCCTCTCAGTGTCCTGAACAATGTTAAGGAAAGGTTTCGCGAGTGAATAATTTATTACACTTATTCGCGCTTGTGTCTCTTGATAGTGAAGATCCGTAAGGACGCGGCATCCATCACCAAGTATTTTAATCGCCTCAATTTTGTTGTCTCCCGTGAGCATAAGGGTCAAAGCCTTATTTATGGCTGATATGCCGATACCTAGCTGTTGTTGAGCAGTCTCTTTCTTTTTGTCCCGCTGCCTTGCTGCTTCAGCAACTGCTGCTGCCACCTCGCGGTTTAATTTAGGCGCTTGTAACAGTGTACAGTTTTCTGGCACGAGATACTCTTTGATTAACTTGTCTTTAGCATCTTTTTGGAGGCCTTTTTTAAGAATGGGCTCCCAACGCTGGGCGAGGCTACGATGGATGGCTTCACCAAATTTAGCTTCACTTTCAGCTTCTTCTCCGAGTGCCTTTAATAACTCTGGGTCGAGTTCAGAACTGGCGTCAGCGTCGGTTCTGTTTTCTGAAGCTGTTTGTGGCGCTTCATCCACAGACTTCTCGGTGTTCTCCTCAACTATGTCAGTTTGTGTGGGAACATCTGGCACCGGGGAGGAGTTGCGTGATGAGTTTTCGTCTGAAATTATACGAGACATGTGTTTTTATCATGTAGTGACATTTTTGACCTTCGTGTTAACTCACGGTTAACCGCCAGGTAATATGTCATACAGGACACTCGAGTTTAACTCGTGTGGTGACCGCCTTTGACCTTCGTGTTAACTCTCGGTTAACCGCCAGGTATTGGGTCTTTGTATATATGGCCCTCGTGTTAACTCACGGTAAACCGCCGGGCATAATAATTGTTTCGATACATAAGTTGCAATAAGCATAACTAAAGGGACACATTATGTGTAATAATGTTTCATTGTATCTGTTAGTTCACCTAACCTTTACCTTCGTGTTGAACTGCGTTCAACCGCCAGATATTTTTTATTAATTTTGAGGGTAGTTAAATACGTAAAGGTGAATTATGTGGAATTAATTTTATTGTCCAAGAATTTAGCCGTCGTGTTGAGGGACGGTTAGCCTTTGGGCGATAATATGCACTAGGTTTAAAGAAAAAATGTTTTTACAAAATTTATTTGTAAAAAAGAAAAACTTACCAGTGTCGGTTGAAGATTCTATAAAAATCCTTCGTCGTTTGCGTATTTGTCGCTCTTCTAACTTTTTAAGTTTTTGCCGGTAATAATGGATATCATTTCCGTGACCTCGTTTCGACATTTTGAGAAATTATTTTTTGGTTTCACGAAACGCGGTAGACGTGTGTCGGCTATCTTGCACGGAAAAAGAATGACGGTTGGAACGAGGTGAATGATGAACGAGTAGGTGAATCGATTTAGTTTAAAAAATCGATGAAAATATCGATTAGCTCTTAATAATCGTGCAGGCTATCTTGTAGGCTGAAAGGACTACTTGTGTTAAATATATCTGAAGAATGAAGCGATGAAATATAATTGTATGTATTGCATGTAGGATCTTGCGTAATTACGTTTTATTGGGTTACTATTAGGTTATGTATCCATTTTGAGCAGAAGGGATTCGAGCGATGTATGTAATGCTTTGGGCATGATTCCAGATAGTAAAACAATTTGAAAAATGTGTGGCAGCATTTTAGCTCTGGAATTGAAATAGCCTTGAGATGAGACGCCTCGATTTGGCGCCATTTTATGTTACGTCACTGATCTAATAGAACAATAAAGTTCACTCAAAGTAATCAATTTCGTTTATTATGCTTCTCCTTGGTTTAAAGGTTTTGGATTATTTTTAAGATTGAGTGAACATTCTTTATAATAATAAATGCAACAAGACTAGCTAGTTTTATTTATTGCATTTAAAAATCATTTATTTTCAGGTAATTTTGCACATATAGACCCAAGCTATTCAACATTTACTCTATTCTATTCATTCAGATTCGTGAATCTCAACACCTCCGAATTCACACTATCAGTTACCATGTTCAGTTCTCAAAATTTAATAATTTTTATTCAAATTAGATGTTTTTAAACGTCACATTTTCTATCTGATTTTTTATATATGCAATTTGAAAAATTACTAGCCAGCGTTAATTATATTAAACCAAATTACGAGCCAAAAGAAACTCGTCATTACAGATTTCTCACCCTACGTTTCAGTGATAGATAAGGACTTTTTACGCATTTACATAGTACCTACACCCCACCCTTAAATTCTTCGAATTAATTAACTTGTTGAAAAAATATACAAGTGGTTTTAATCAAGTCAAGTGACAATGTAATGAATAATTGAATCGTTGATTACAACAAAGTTCATGTTGAACTTTGTTGTAATTAACGATTAAGTTACTAATTTCCATCTTCTTAGGTTTTCCATGAGCATATTTTTTTAAGTTAAACTTTGAACAGCCACAACAGTTGTTCTGTCACGTCAAGCGCTATCATTTTAAGCAAACTGCGCGACACTTGCTACTGCCTGCCGCCAAACTTAACATTTTATATGTAGAGTTATATAGAGTCGCGTAATCTCACTTTTCCGTTCTTTACTGACATCATTCTAAGATCACCGTCACCTTCCTTTACAATAAAGAAGGTAAACAACCTCGCCAAAATTACCTTCTTGGGAGATAAGGATGATTGATATCGTCAAATGATGCGCGAAGCACTTTGCTTTGACGGCCATTGAAAATTGAGTCACTAAATTGCAGCCGTAAGAATGCTTTCGAGGAAGAGCTTATTTATTTTTTTCATGGTGATAATTTATTTTATCACACCGAGAGGGATGTGAATGGAATTTAAAACTTAAGCTAGTAAAATATGTAAATCATCTTAAATCATGTATCTTAAATTATTAAAATTCCAAAAAAATATTTTTTATAAAATGTAAGCATTTTTTGTATCGTTTTTTTTTGATTCGGCGTCATATCCATCTCGTTCTGATGAAATCAAGTATCACCTGAACAGGAGCAAAAATACTGTTCATTGGTAATATCAAAATCTGAACATACAAATACGAATTTTCTATATCTTTAATTTTCTTAATTCCGCAAGTCTTCATGCTGACTGAATATATAACGATATAACGATTTTCTTTGAATTCATTTTATTAATAAGCCAAACTTTCGCTTTGTTTCAATCAAAACATGCAACTCCGCTATTGCTGTTGTTCATTAATTTAACATCGAGCTCTGAAACTTTTAATTTAGTTAATTACTAGTTTAACAGTTGGCCGAATAGTATTTCACATTAATTTGCCTTCCAAATTCAACAAAACCTCGTAAAATTTGTGCTTTTGGCACATAGTTCAAACTGAGTTAAGTAGAGGAAAACAGGTTAATTTAATCGGAAGTGCAGTTGTAACTCTACATTTTAATTTTAATCAAGTAACCTATACCATACTATTCATACAATTTAATCAATCACTTCCAGAGTTTAGATCTGAGTATGCCAAATTATTTAATTTACACGAGTTATAGAATTATGCGCATAATTGCTTTACAATTTACGTGATTGCGGCAGGCCTTGACTTGGGCTAATATTTTTGTATGACGTTGGCAAGTATAGTATACGTTAGTATTGTCATATTATCTTTGATGTTAAGGTCGTACTTGGAGCAGTTTCTGAGGTACTTTATTTATTATTTATTTATTAAGGCAACCACAACAGACACAAAGTAAAAAGGGTTACAAAGTTTCTTAAAATACCTAATTAATAGACCAACTATGCGTCTTTTACGTGTATGCACAATTGCTTAAGTTAATAAGACAAAAATTGACCAAGAATCATTGACTTTCAAATATGGCACTCACGATTGTTAAGCAGACATAATATGAAATAATTTCTGACCGTATAATTAATATGATGTGATAATCAATAAATTATTTTGTGGCCAACACTGGTGTCATTATTTAAAGTTGTATATATTAATATGATGTGATAATCAATAAATTATTTTGTGGCCAACACTGGTGTCATTATTTAAAGTTGCATATATTAATAGGGTTAAATAAAATCAACACATTTTTAAAAAACAACCAAGATTAGCCATACAAACTCCACTTACCTACTCGTCTGCCAAGCGTATTGAGTATGGCAAAACTTCCGAAGATAATCTTTAGAGCCCATGTCTAGCAGTGGATTTCTTGCGGCTGAAATGAATGATGAGTTGATGTTTTTATTTTGTTTCAGGTAGTGCGAATGTTCGTGCTCGTAGTGATGGTGTTCGCGCTGTGCTGGCTGCCTTACCATGCGTACTTCGTTCTGGTCTACCACCACCAGTCGCTGGCATCGTCTCCCATCTCTCAGCACCTATATTTGGGCTTCTACTGGCTTGCGATGGCCAACTCTATGTTTAATCCTCTTATCTACTACTGGATGAGTAATAAGTAAGTTTTTTTTTTAATTTATGACTGATATTCACAGATACATAGCGCGTGTTAACTTTAAGGTAGGGTCCACTATTATGTTTGCTTACGATAATGTAAAATGTGTACATGTATCGTATACAAACTGTTCTTTTTATTAGTGTAATCCTTAAAACATTTTGTCAGTGATTCAGCTCAGCTTGAAGAAGCCTTTAGGCAAAAATCTTTGGTGGTCGGTCATACGTAATAGTGTATTGCAGAATTAATTGACTATGTTACTGTAAATAGGTATTAAGACTCATTGATATCTTTAGAAAATTATTAAATATTAACAACCACACATAATAATTATAATACATTTTTGTGATACAAATTATTAAATTCAATTTTAAATCTTAAACCATCAACAAGAAAAACAGTCGTAATATGGATGCAACAACAAAGATTTAACTTATCAGATCGTTAATTAGTTTTAGGGTAACAAAAACCTCGTTGAAGTTAGCCCGGAAGCTCCACCAGTAAGTTCAGTAACGCAAATCTTGTTTCTAATTAAACGCTAGAATGGAAAATTATATAATTAATAATTTAACGTTTCGGATTATAAGTAAAGTTGACTAGAAAGTTAATAAGCAATACTAAATTAAAGAGTTCAATATCCTTAACAGATTATTTTTATGCCGAGTGGTTTCCGGCAGAGTAGAATATAGGACCACTCTAAGTCTTCCCGTGGATGTCGTAAAAGGCGACTTAGGGAACACAAGCTAAACGAAGCTTTTTAAACATCAAAGAGACCTATGCAACCCCTTTGGCAAGCGTAGAGAGTGTAGGCCAAATTCTCTGACTGCTCTGGCTAATATATAGCTCTGGTGGTCGAAGAGGATCGTCGTGCTCCTACAGTGGAGAATAAAAAAAACCTGATGAATTATTTTATGACCTTCTTGTGGCAAAAGATTCCTTTTATCTATTTTTTAAATTTTCAACAAGTGTGAACGAAAATGAGCAGATAAATAAATTTGAATATGAATTTAAGAATGATGATTGACACGTCTTTTGTGTTTTGTTTTTCAAGAATTTAAATAAATTTAAGATAAAGTAAAATATCTATAGTACATTTAAAGTTATTTTACATGAATTTACTACATACCTACATAATTTTAGTCCTTTATCATAGTAAAAACAATCTAGCTGCCTAACAAGTTGCCTCTCAAAGCTGAATACACAGAATAATCTAGAGCTTGGCAAACTAGATTAGAAGTTATACTGACTTTTTGCAAATACTTTCCTGAAAAAGTACTTATATTACATTTCTCGAGCTAAAACTTTCGTTGATAAGTTATCAAAGTGTGTTTCATTTATGTACGAGCATATAGAAATTGCGTCGTAACATTATTATCGAGTTGAATCGAGTAATAAGAAATGCCTGAAGTCAATGCCTGCCTGGGTCAATCGATCTAGTTCGGAAATTTCTGCTTCGAAGACGAGGTTTTTCGTTGTTTGCGACTCAGCTGGGCAGCCGTTTGGGAAACTCCGCAGTCTTCTCGTCCAAAATACCTCAGTGCTTAAATACGAAAGTCAATTGATTGAGTGTTAGGGATAACTACGGGTCCAAAACGTGGTCCCTACTATGAGCCCCAAATCTCAAGTTTGCTCAAAGAGCTTGGAATGCTCGGTGATTAATTACGAGATTGGATCAGAAATAAAGAGATTTTATTGGCAAGGCAATATAATACATACTGGCAAGCGCACCGATGGAAACCCACCGACCAGGTGGTCGGGTGACCTGAGCGAGGTCGAGGTAAACTTTGAAGTTTAGAAGTAGCGACTGGCGGCCAAGGCAAGGTTCACGCGATACCTTAGATAATACTAGTAGGCACCCGGCGACGCACTAGTCACTTTGAATTAGAGATGATTGACTTTGAAGTTCGACGACCGGTACCAGCGGCAGGTGTAGCGACGCGACGGCTCGCCACTTGTCTGACCCTCGGTCCTCGGTATGCTTCAGTTATTAAAAATCTAAACGCTTTAAAATTTTGGGATAGGTACAATATACTCAGGTAAAGTTGACGCGGCCGGGTAGTAATTTCCGTTTTTGCTCTGCGGCATCCGACGAATAGAAACGCGAGTCACGCATCAATGTTCTTAAGTCAATCGAGTGACAATGATCGCGCGCGACCTATTGCTGGTCAACTGGTGACGTAACTGAAAATCAACCGGCATGAGCTTATAGCTTTTTAAGCACGCTATAAGCTTCCTGCATTAGTTGGACTGATGCAATTCACAAACGGAATGAAGCTTTATTAATTTAATATGAAATACGAAAAAAAAATATGTTCCCCTGCGCGTCGGGCTGAAACATACTCTCCAACAGGAATATATCGTTTTCTCCTCTCGATATACAATGTACTATTGTAAAAACAAACAAAAGCCAAACTCATAAAACTGCTTCTGATAAAAATAGATAGAAAATATAAAGTCTTATATCAAAGAAACCGACTTGTTAAAATGCAATCACGTATTAGACGCCTTGTTAGAGCCAATTTTTTCGCGCAACTCCGTATTTTCTTTGTAAAAACAATGAACTGTGATCAAATTATAAGCCACTGCGGTTTTTCGGTAAAGTAAACAGTAATTTGGAAATCTTAAGATCTAGAAATGGCATGTTTAGACTTTCTTTTCAAAAAGAAATGAATTCTAGGATTTAATCAAGCTGTACTTATTTCTTGGTGTAGGTTCTTGGTAAAGAAATATGTATATTGTTTATGATAACAACTGTTCAAGTCTATTTACGTATTTTTATCTAAGATTTAATTGTCTGCTTGTTTGCTTTTTTAATGTTTATCAAATATAATGTTTATTCTTGTCGTTAAAACATATCATAACAAGTATCTTTTATTTACTGATCCCAGAGGAGAAGTTGTTCATATTGATGGGCTGAGTTACCCCTCGAGGGTCAAAACTGTTGAAAAGAGTTTCATTCAGCGTAAATCTTAATTAGATTCTTAAATGTGATTTGACGTGAAAAAGTGCCTGCAAGGGCCTATTTTCCGAATAAATGTGTTGAAATTTGGAATTTCGAAAGTTAATTTACATGCTGTAACATATACATGATGTATAAAATGTTAAATTTTTCAACTTTCCAGCATTAGACCATAGGAAAAGTTGTTTATATTAACGGGCTGCAGGGTTTAATTAACCTATTGTTTATTATATTTTTTTCCGTTACAATATGTGAAACTGCCAAAACAACCTAATAATATAATAAAACTAAACCTGTTCAGAACTTTTAAAATACATACGTAAAAAGCTACCTCCGAGACAAAACTTAAAATAAGTATTCAATAAAAAGAAACTTTACTACAATTTTCAAGAAATATTCCTTTACCACAAATATGATCGACCACCTGACACCCGATTTCCAAGAACGCTGAATATGAGACAAAAGATAAAATATTGATATTTGTGTTATACCTACATTACATAGTTTTGTTACTGGCACATATTTTTTCCCTTGTGACTGGCGTTTTGTAAAGATACCTTAATATATAGTTTTGTTATGGGCACAGAATTTTTCCGGTAACTGGCACTTTATATGAAATTTAACCCATTTGATTTTGACAGCATTTAAACTGATAATACATAGCTAATTACGTGTAATGTATGTAAAAGATTATGATGATTACCGCGACATGTTAAATACTTATTGGAATTGTTTATAGGTAATAGACGTACCCATGTGTCAAAATATTTTTAGACTAATTTTCAAAACATTAAAATAACACATTTTTAAAAAAGCTCAAAAAATAACAAACGCTTTGATAGAGGTCATTACTATAGTTAGAACCAAATATTTAAACAGGACTCATTTACCAAAAAACGCCGATAAATACATTCATTAAAGGGGTATCAAATTAGTCGGGCTGCGACATTTACGCGAGACATGTTATTTTAGGTCGGTATACGCTAGTAGTCTGTAGCTTTGAACACTAAATAATAATATAAACATATGTCTAAGTAAATAAGAATTATTTTAATTATGAAATGACGTGAAAAGGTGACTACTCAGGTTCTGGTTGTACAGAGAGGGTCGTGCTCCTGCAGTGGAGACAAGAAAGACCTGATGATGATAATGATGTGAAAAAGTGCCTGAAAAGGCCTATTCTCTGAATAAAATCTTTGAATCTTTGCGTACAAACCAGTAAATCAGTGTTACCGCAAGAAATGCTTTTTAAAATGTTAAACTTTTTGGGAATACCAACTGATTCAAAGTTTATATTTGGTCCTCGCAGACTAATTAATGTATAATAACAAAAAAATATTATGTTGCCCATAACATAAACGAATGTAAAACATTAAATATGAAATACATCGGGCTAATTAATAATCTGAGAAAGCTCGAACCATCTTAAGAAAATTTCATGTCAAATAAGTGATTAATAAACAAATATTTTAATTTTTTTAATAGACATGAAATTTTCTGGATATAATAAAAATAAATAGTGTAAACCTTATAAGAAAAGCCCAATAGAATGACATCGAGAGAAGCGCACATGTTTGTGGTAAGATATGGCAGACATAAGCATAATATATATTTAAAGATGATACTCAATTGCAGATCGTTAAATTTTCCAATATTACACAAATAAGGTGGCATATGTCCTGGATGAACACATAAATTTCTTTTTTATCTCGGGCCAACAAGACCATTATAACACGGGTTGGCTAACTTTAGCCATTTGGTTGGAGGCGATAGCCGAAATGCTATTAATCCATAAATAAATAAATATATACAGACAAATCACACCGATTGAGCTAGCCCAAAAGTAACCTGTCTTATGGGATACTAACTCAACGATACTATATTTTGCCCGATCGAACCCGAAACCATCTGTGTCACAGGCCGGTGTGTTGACCGCTGCGCCACGGCAACTATAGCAATCACGGAATACTTCTATACCATAATAAAAGTTTATATGATACGGAACGGGTGCGTTTATGACTAAAATAGACAATGCAAATATGTCACACCATTGTTTATAATATAGTCAATCACACTTCCCACTAAATTTGGAATACACACATATTTTCGATTTGTATAGGTATTGCTAAACTTTAAACTTTTTTTTTTGTTTCAGTCACTCTTTTAGAAACCTTTATTCTAAATGTTGATTTCACAATTCGTCAATAACCTTATTTGATAAAATAGTACTAGTAAATTAATTATGTTGGTCTGGTGTAGTTATAGCAGGCTTACAAATTAATAATAGTTAAGTCTACAAGTCTGTCATTTAGAAATTTAATTATTTTGAACAGAGAAATAATTCTTACTTTTCATATTTTTTACTTTATTAACAGCAGAATTAAAAACGAAAGGAAATCGCGCCTTTAAAAAATAATTAATTTTAACATGATAGATTTCTTAACGATAGTTTTTAATAAAATCTGTTTATCTCTTCTTCTAGATTTCGAATTTACTTCCGAGTGGTGTTATGTTGGTGCCGCTCTTCGAAGACTGAAACACCCAATGACTTGAAGAAACTAGACATGAACAAATCTTTTTCAGGTAAGTACAATACTACCACTTTAATAAGTTACATCGGCATTGTTCGATGGCGCAGAATAGCGCAACCTACCGCCGACTGAAAACATAATTCAAATAAAGATCTTATTGCTACAAAATAAGATTTGAAATCCAAAAACAACAGGACTCGTGCTATCTCGCTCGCAATACTCGTACGACTGCCGTGAGTGGTTGTGTAACTTAAAAAAGTGGTAATACTGTAAAGAATATTCATTTGTATGTGTTCGTAACGTGAAGCTCATCATCTCATACTAATATTTTTTGATACTTTTTGTAAGTGAGATTTTTGTAAGTGAGATATGTGTAACATCAAAACCGAAAGTATCTATTATTGTTTGCTATAAATTAATTATAGATAACATTTTCTTTCTGAGAGATTTGTGAAGAATTCTTTGGAAGAATTAAGATAAATTCAATGAACAGAGTATTGAAAGATAATTAAATGTGACATGATGTTATTCGCCTTTCGTAGGCGTAAATATAAAGAGGGTTAAAGGTCACAATTATAGAGTAACTAAAAAAGGGTGGGTGACTAAGGGTTTTTTAATTTTAATAAAAATACTACTACTTAGAGGGGCCATCAAAACTTGACAGATACACAGTAGGAAAGACCCAGTTGCATCTTCAGCTGTGATACGCTGTTGTGATAGCATGTAATTTAATACTATTTAAGGTAAACGTCCCAATAGCCGTGAAATTTTGAACTTTCCTGACTTTGCAAGTCACTTGTGTTAAAACTGTTAGTCTAACAATGATGATATATACACGTGCTTGTAGGTAATTTACAGTAGTCTTGAAGTAAATAATTTCATGAAATAAATTATAAACATTACTTATTAATATTACAAATTAAAATAAAAAAGGGCTGATTGTCCCAGTATCCGGCTAGTTTGTACTAATAACCGTTATTATATTGTACCAGAAACCGGTAAACTACACCACGATTTTGAATTCTATCATAAGTAGCATAAGACTCACAAAAACAGCATTTACACATGTTCGTCAGGACGGTCGGACTACCCACCTGCTTTATTTTATTTTACATATACTTAATGTAATCCGAGAACTACGTCGACAAAATGAAATATAAGAACTGGTCGAGTGCGAGTCTGATTCGCGCACTGAGGGTTTCGTACCAACTTGCATTTTTTCTAAGTTTTTATAGTTAAGCATGAACTTAAAAAAGTTTTCAAATTTATGTATTTGATATAATTTTGGATTTGATACCTTTACCTTTAATGTACTAGCTTTTTCCCGCGGCTTAGCCCGCGTTAATGTCAATCCCTCGGGAACAGTTAATTTTTCCCGGATGCAAGGTATCCTATTTCCTTCTCCGTATTTTAGAGAAGATGTATGCCAAATTTTATGACGATCCATTCAGTAGTAACTACTAATACAGACAGACAGACAGAGTTACTTTCGCATTTATAATATTATAGTATAGATTTATGATTATCTTACTCTTATGAAACTTGAAAGAGGTATTTAAATTTGTTTTAGAGTAAAATTTTTCACCATGCGTTGACCCTCCAGCCTAATGCACATTGTTCTATGTTTAATTTTAATCCGGTAAGAACGTTATACAGTATTTCAAAGGAAAATCAAACTTATTCCCTTGCAATAAAGTCCTTAAACGGGTTTAGGTACAATAAATATTACTGGACTGATGCGTGTACCAATAGCCGGTAAATTTTTGCCGGTTTAAAGGTCAAGTAGGGAATTTTGAGTACCAATAAATGTAATAGCCCAAAAAATTCACTTTTTTAAAAGACACACTTCAATTTATAGTTTGTGTTGAAAGATACATTATTTAACTTGATAAATACATAAACAAACTTACCAAACTCCTTCTCGTATGAGTATGACATAGTTAATATTACAAACATGTCGTTGATTCGTTCAGCAACTGCACACAGCCAAATTGTAAAAATGTTGGAGTACAAACTTTTGACATTTATTGTGGTGATGCTGTCATACTTTTTGGTAATTGTTGCCATTATTATTGATCAAAATATAACTAAAAACATTTTTTTGTATAGAAACATTGCAAATTTATTCGTAAAATCGTGCGAAATTTAAAAATATGTTAGATTACCGGTAACAGGGACACTACCGGGAATAGGTGCTTTTACCTTATATGCTAAGAGTATAATATGATTTGGCAGACTTTTCGGTGCCAACCTGTAGTCTGACATTTAAAATAGCATTCTATGGTTAATATTTGATATATATAACGAGCTCCGTGGCGCAGCGGTCAACACGCCTGCCTGCGACACGGATGGTCCCGGGTTCGATCCCCGGTCAGGTCAAGATGGAAAATGATCTTTTTCAGATTGACCTGGGTCTTGGATGTTTATCTATATACTATGTATTTGTTATAAAATATAGTATCGTTGAGTTAGTATCCCATAACACAAGTCTTGCTTAAGAACTTACTTTGGGGCTAGCTCAATCTGTGTGATTTGTCCGTATATATTTATTTATTTATTTATTTATTATTTATTATATAAAATATATAAAAAATATATATCAAAATACAATGCTTTATTCTTCTGTTGAGGTTTTAATTCATATCAGATTCATGTAGAGCTTTAGACTATATTATTTGTGACTAGAAACTAAACTGTAGTAAAAATAGGTTTCAAGTGTAAAGTTAAGAGTAGTTACGAGTAGGTGCCAGCAAACCATTTTTTTTTATTTTTCTACTAAAGAGGAAAGTCTAGTCTTTGATAGCCATATTACTGAATAATATTAATTAAACACCACAGAAGCGCCAGCGGCGGCAGAAGCCATTAAGAGGCGCAAATATGCAGCTCTAGGCGAGCCTTACATATTTGTGCCCTTCGCCGTGGAGACCTTAGGGCCTTGGGGTGCGGAAGCACGACAGATTTTCAAAGAGATCTCCGCACGCCTAATCGACGTTTCCGGTGACCAAAGGGCAGGCGCGCATTTTGGCCAAAGACTAAGTTTGGCAATCCAACGAGAAAATGCCGCCAGCCTTTTGGGCACCCTGCCCGCTGACTGCAGCGATTTGGCTTCTATTTTTTATTTAACTTAATGTTTATTTATTTATTTTTCTTTTTTTGTAGGTTAATTTTCTTTTTTTAAGACTAGTTATAGTTTATAATCTTAGTTTCGTTATTTGTATTTTATATATTGAACCTTTATTTTCATAATCATTAAAATAAACATGATATTTTGGCGCTTCTGTGGTGTTTAATAAATATTATTCAGTCTAGTCTTTTGGATATTATTTTTCAATATTTTTAACAGATATCCATTTTTTTTTACTATTTACTTTAGGAATTTGAAGCTTGTTTTAGATGGACAAAACGTATAAGATGATTTTGGTTTAGTTCAAAATACTCGTATTTGACTACAATGTAACACTTAAAACGTCGAAAACAAAGTAATCACTTTTTTATATCGATACTTAATTCAAAGAATATAACTTAAAAAATATTCACTATTCTTTTCTGAGCAATTTTATTGGCAATTTCCATAATATTAATGCCGACGGGGTGGCAAAGATTGTTCTAAATATATGCTTGATGTGTCATAAACATAATCTCATTCTCATAACAAGATAGAAAAATTCACTTTATGAAGACACAAAATAAAATAACATTATTTTTATAACTAAAACCAAGCAGATAAGTGATTGTAATAAATATTCCTGAAAATATTTTAAGCTACATAAATTCCCTACAATTTCCATACAAGCCAATTAATATAATGTGTTAAACTTATTTTTTAAAATAGACTTCGATTTATTTGTACTGGAAAATATTTATTGAGGTTGTTTTGTAGGTATGTTGGAAAGACATTATTATTTGCATCGTATTTTTTTTTTATGACTTAGGACGGCAAACGAGCAAGCGGGTCACCTGGTGGTAAGTGATCACCGCCGCCTGTGGCCTAATGCATCACCAGGGGTCTGACAAGAGCGTTGCCGGCATTTTATTTTTCCCTCCTCAGAAGGGAGGAGGGGATAGGCCTCCGGCTCTCTTACTCACTCATACGTTGATTTTCTGTGAGAGTGTGGTACTTCCCCGAACGAGCCGGACGAGCAAAAGTGATTTTGCTGGAAGCGTGGCTCTACCACAACTAGATATTGTTGATAATAATAAAATTTTAGTCACCACCTACAAACACTCGTAAAAGTCCTTCTTCTATAAAGTAAGCCTAAACATACCCAAATGTAATCAGGACAATAACATCCAACAAATCCCATAACAGAATGTTCCTGCCCTCGACAATGATTTCAAAAAAATAACAAACGTCAATTCCGGGATATTCCGAGATTGACGATTTCTGACAACGGGTTCACCGGATGACACATACGTGTTGGTGAATATTTATTTAAGGCTGAGCACAGACAAGAGTGACGGCACGACAGTATTAAAGATTTGTTGCCTTGACATCAAGTCACGCCACGTAGAGTCGCCGCCACATCTACTTTGCAATGTTCTCGCTTTTAATCCGTTAACGTTAACGTTATTTTTATTAATTTTCTATATTTTTGTTAATTTTTTTCCTTTTCGGGCATCAAATGTAGTTGGGTACGTATGCGTAAAATGGTCTACTTGTGAAATTGCTCTCGTTCGTGCTTTCTCAAGGGTGCCAGCTGAAAATCAGCAGTTGCTCTCACCGAGTGACATAGTGCTGAGCTGTAGCCCTTTTGTGCTACTGTGGCACACAGATGCATGCGTAGTTTTAAGTTTCTATTTTGTATATTTTCTGTTTTGTTTTTACTTTTACGTGTATGTATTTGTGTGATACAGATGTCCAAATAAATACTTTATCTATCTATCTATCTTATCTAATCCCACCTGGTCGAGTCGTTGAAAAATCTTTTATTACCGCCACGTTAAGACATACTATTGTTTTATCAAGGTCTCCGGGAGTCGGTGGATTAAGCATATACAAGACCGCAATTTGTGGCGATGTATGGGGAAGGCCTATGACGTCCCTCGCTGATAGATAAATTGTTTCACTAAAATTATGAAGACTCGCACGGAGCTTTTCTAGTCAAAGATATCTAATGCGTACGAAAACTGCATTGCAACAAGTAGCACAGCGCACCACGACGTCAAAATTTTCCGGTCAGAGTAAAACTTCCCGACATATTGATAATATATATAAAACAAGTGTTTGTCTATGTGCTGTGCTGTGCAAACTTGACTGTGTGAGACTGACAATGTGTAAAACTGTCGTCACTCTAGTCTGTGCTAAGTCTAAAGATTCGGAGATGGAAGTAAAAAAAATACCAGGTGCCTCCGCGTGGTGCCGAGAAATTGAGAAAATATTAATATGAAAGATGAAAGGAAATTTCCTTTAACCTTATAACAATGTAATAAAATCAAAGTGTCTTTTTGGGATTATTAGATGGTAAAGTTAAAACGATTTGATTTCTTTTTACTTGCCTCGCTAACACTTTCCATCGTCGCTTGAAATTAGGTCTCAGAGATATACAGCGTAGAAATTGACCCTTAACATACCCATAAAGGGGTGACTCATCCCGTCCATATGAACAACTTAAAAAAATTCGTCATTTTCTTACAAAAGTCTTTAGCCGCCCGGGCAATTGAATGGGATGTTAGTATGGTAAATTAAAAATATAATCGAGCCCCAGCATTGGTTCCATAGAAAAAATTGTTCATATTGACGATCTGAGTTGATGATCCGAACCCCTTTAAGGAAATGTCGAGGGTCAATCAATTTACACGCTGTATAATTTGATTGACAAAGAAAAGCTAACTAGGGATTTCAATCACTTAATTGTGTTTATTGAGCTACCAGAGTAATTAAAATCGGATTTCTATATAAAAGGACTTTCATCGGTGACGTACCGATAAGTTTTTGTAATCAAGCAACACAGCCTTGAAATCGATTTGCCATTATGCGTCAAAGCTGCGATTTAAATTAAAATCGTGTCTTTCTGATTCCGTTTTCTGATTCGAATATAAATGATCAAATTTTAGAAACACGCTAATTTGAAATTCCCATAAATATAGGAATTTATGTCAAGGTTTTACGCAGGGTAAAATCAAGACCAAAATTATCTCCTTATGTATATCAAATAAATGAAGCCAAGAAATATATCTAGTGAGTGAGAAAATCCTAAGTGAGCGACCAACTGGTAGTGACGAGAAATCTACTAAAACCCACCCTCTGGGGCTATGTCATTTTGTTATACTGGGAGTTTCGCCGTAAATTGTCTTGGTCACAAGGAAACTTAACTAACCTAACCAACCTTCTGTGGCGTAATTGTTTTGTTATATTGGGGGTTTTGCCCAAAATCGCCCTCTCTGCTTTTCTAGTCGGTGATTTAAGTAATTTAGTCATACACCTAAGTTTTTATTCGTCCATTTTATTATTTTTCTTTTCAAAATTTATGTCAATCATTCGTGTGAGGGTTTTCCCAATTGTATCCTTAGATGTGACGCGTCGTAGCCCGAGTCTGCTGCTATGATAGGACGGCTTTCCTGCTGAAATTTAGATTCGGCATTATTTTAATGGCCAATCGCTTGCCTGGCACCATACTTAAAGTTCCAGAACCGCAGACAAATAGCTATGAAAATTGAGCAAATACAATTATTTGCCGGCTGCGATAAAAATAGAGCACGTTTCGCCTCGTGCAGCAGGTTGGCTTGTTCACCACTGCGCCCCGGACGCTGTCAAAATATAATCCATCATTAGCGCTTAGAGATCAATAGGTAATTTCCCTTGCAACACAAAATTAATGGTCCGTATTAATTATGTTGCAAGGGAAATTCTTTCTAAGAATAAACACGTTAGTGAATAAAATACATTCCTAAGCAAAAAAAAAATCTCTTTCAGATATAAAATTATAAAATCACATGTTTTTAGACGATAAAACTCATAGATGCAATGCCTGTTCATTCGTGACGTCATAGTATTTTTTTTGAAACAGAGAAGGTAGCTGTATTGAATTGCTATCAAATTAATGGAATAAAACTATCATAGTAAAATTGAATTTAAGATTGCCGTACTTAAAAAAATGGCCCACCCAACACCAAATAAAGCATTAACCTAACATAATAAATCGATAAAATTTTCTATTACAGTATTTGTAGGCAAATATTAGTTACGTTTGACATAAGTTCAACTCAACATAAAACAAATAAAAAGTACACAGTTCATAGCGGAGGATAGGAAAAGAAAGAAAATACTCCACCGACAAGAACAAAAAAAGAGTAAAGCCAGGTTTTCATAATAAAGAACAAAGTTCTTAAATATATTATTATGATAATAATGACAACATTAGTCAAAAATAGACCAAGTCGGATTCTCATACCTACCTTTTAAAACTATATCGCAATACGATCAACTCGGTTGATTTGAGGTGCACCAACACAGGTACACATAGAAACTTTAAACTGAATAATAATTACTTGAACATAAAGCTTTACCGCAGTCTTGAATATACTTAAGCTGAGGGCTGAACTTCGAATTCCGTTTGTCATCATATCACATTGCAAAGATCTTTTGCGGATGATGTACAAAGCGTTTTGGAATTAGGCAAAAGAGAAGTAGTTTCATTTCAGATTACTAAATGGTTTCATGTGTACACAGGATACCATTTTGAGTACCTAGGTGATACCGTTGTCTAACTTACTTGATATCGTTTTGTTTAATAGAAGCAAAGTCATTAACTCATGTAATTAAGGCTCCTCCATCGTAAAATGCCGCGAAACTAAGTAACTTTATAATTTATACTAAATATAGTAGTTTCGAAAACAAAAAACACAGACAAGTAACTACCAAGATATTATTTAAATATCTTGGTAATTACTGTATATATTTTTTAAGTTATTTGGTTTTCTAATAATCAATTGTAATGTAAAAAATCTTAAATCTTCAATTCTAATCACCAGTTTCTTCAATCTTTATTTTATCTTTTATAAATCTATGTGCAATGAAATGGTTTTCTTTTTTTTAATTTATTTGATTATATTTTATTTCTCAAAAATTCCAAGTAATTTTCTACCGTTACCGCACTCTCATCTAAGAAATCAGTGTGGGGCGGCGGTAGAAGCCTTAAGTATCTAGGGTAGAATAGGATAGATAATTGTATGCCTTGGCAACGTATCCACATATCTCATAAATTTACTTAAGAAATGAATAGGACACAGAAAGTAGGCCAGTAATATGGGTACATTGCGGCTTCCGTTATGAATTTGCGACAAGTTATATAACAAGGCACAATGTTAGGAAAGAGTACCTAAAATTATTATTTAGTTTTATACAAAATATAAAATAAGACCAAGCTGGTTCTAAAATATACGTTATTTACTGTTAAGAGAGAAGTATATGGAACAGTTTTCAGCTTGTTCAATTCTTTCTTACTATAGTTTTATTATTAGGTT
Organism: Rhodophaea formosa; assembly: GCA_963082605.1. Classification (NCBI taxonomy): domain Eukaryota; kingdom Metazoa; phylum Arthropoda; class Insecta; order Lepidoptera; family Pyralidae; genus Rhodophaea; species Rhodophaea formosa. Next base: position 9,586,105 of record OY720211.1, on the reverse strand, counting down.
TAACAAAATGAATTATTACTAGAGGAGATGATAAATAATTTAACGACAGGAACATAGAGACCCAAAGAGGAAAATTTTAAATACTTTCCATAGAACCGCAAACATTTTTGTGGTGTTTGGGAGGTCTTAAGGTTTTATTGTTTCATGAGGAAAAATGGTTTAATATCATGGAGTAAATTAGCTACTTATATTTCATAATGAAACAAAAGGGTTCCTCAATAGGCTGTCGGAATTTTCCGACTAAAATATTTGTCAAACTGTTTTGTTTCAAATGAGTTACTTTTAATATTAGTTATATTCTTATACAATTGGTTCTATTACTCCTTATATGAGTTATTTTATAGCCACCAAATCCCATTACCACACCAAATAAATGCTGTATTAAAGGCATTCTGCCAGCGTTCTTCTAAATAAATCGTCTTGGACTACCGCAATATAACACCATGTTCGAACTATAATTCATCCAAGTTTTTCGCTAATGCTACATCTGGGTCGGAACAAATTGCATAATTCTCATTTATGACTTCTGCCTCTTTAATATAAATAACCAGTAGGTATTATGAAATACAACATTCGAATTGGTAACGAAATTTAAGTAGGTACAAATATTTACCATAAATTTCACCACTAAACCAATTAAAAAATTTCTATTTCTAACCTTAATTTATTACATTGTGATGATAATGAAATATAAGGTACGAGTAGGTACGTACGAATAAAAGAGTGTAGATCATATTTTTAATTTAAATAAGAAGAATATCTATTATCCATCGTTGTTAATTAGTTTTAAGACTGACCGTGTCACCTACACGAAATGATGATGATGATGAGTTTTAAGAGTTTGAATTTCAGTCTCAACTTTAATGACGTGAAATACAATTTTGCTTAGATAATTATATGAAATAAAAGACAGCCTTTTATACCTAGATAATGCAATATTGAAATAAGATAAGTCTCCATTGAAATTTGATTTGCAGAACAACAAGGATAGCATTCCGTATTAGTAAAACACCTACGTTCCTAAACCGTGACCCGAAACACTTTCGCGAAAACAGTTTGTCTCACGATGCCATAGTTTCATGAATAATAATGAGCGGAAAGTTTAAATAAATGTCAAGTCGATCCCATTTTCATATTCATTCTCACTTCGTGTCTCGTGTCACATACATATTAGATGTGAGAGGATAATCGATAAATATATTAAGGGCATTACCTAAGCGCCTTCGAAAATGCTCTCAAAGGATCAACTTCATCCACTCTGTCACACTGTCCTGCATGCCTTATTCTTTCACTATCAAAATCTTCAGAAGCTTTTTGTGTATTACTTTGTCCACACTTTTCCGTATAATGGTTTCTAAAAAGACATATTTCGTATTGAATTCTGTTACAGTAAGCCAGAGGCATTACCGAGACCCTTCTTCCTTCAGCCGAGCATGACATTCGCGGAGGCGAAGCAACCTGTCTCGATCACTCCCACCCACTGGTATGTTATTGTCTTTTTCTATTGATCCTCTTCTACAGGTTACCTTCTGATCCTTTGCCTTTATCATTGGGGCCATGATTAGACGGCGTTATGATGGGAATACTAATATAACGCGGCACATATAAACACAGTGAGGACGAGTTATATTGGCGGTACGTTTAATTAAGGCCATCAAGAGCTCCTGGAATATTACTAAATTAGGACGTGCTGCTTAATTGATTGTATTGATACTTGGATTAAAGATTAATTTTACATAAAATTTCTGTAATTTATACTAATATTATAAAAAGAAAAGATTTCAATGTTTGTTTGTTTGTTTGTATTGAATAGGCTCCGAAACTACTGGACTGATTTCCAAAATTCTTTCACTTATAGAAAGCCATAGACATAGGCTATAACTTACGCGAAAAAGTCACGGGAAAATGGCTAGTATGTAATATATGTATTCTTGCTCTACCACGTTATTGAAATATTTGTTTATATGCCAGTATTCGTGCATGTATAATATGTCACAATTGACCATAATTTAATGATAAAATATTTATTTTTAAAATAAAGTCGCTGCTGCGTTTCCAAAACATATACAGGGTGGAATCGAATTCATTAGCATACGCAAAAATAAATAACATCTAAAAACATTTCTTGCGTCAACATTAAATTGCTTGTTGTGTATCGGTCAAAAGTAACTTGTTTTGCGTAAATTTCACCAACCGACTGATTTTATACAGTTTAAATGAATTAATTTTTCGGTGTTTTTGAAAATTCAGTACTGTTCTAATTTTTGGTTTTTATCTTAAGTAATGGCCTCTATCAAAGCGTTTGAGGTAGTTAATGGCTTTTCTTAAATTTGAAAAATGTGTAATTTTAACTTACTCAAAAGTCGTTTTAAATTACTTTCAATCATGGGTATAGTCTATATTTAAAAGGATGCCAATGAATTAAAAAACACCCTGTATGAATAAAAAATACCCTAATGTTGCTTGAGGTAATAAAAGGATTCTAACTACACCTCATATTTATATTTATATAATATACACATATGTAAACTCTAAAACCATTATTCCTCTCTTTTTGGACAGCTAGTCCAACGTTAATGTTAAATTTGTACACTATATTTGTAGTATTAGTTCACTGTACCTATTGAATTTAAAACAATCCATCTAGTAAACCTAATTAAACTACCTATTGACTACATTTTAAAGTAATCTAAATTTGCTCTCATAAAATTTTTATTCACCAGAATTTCGATACATGCTTTCATTTAATTAAGTTTTTGAGCAGAATATTTCACAAGTGAAAAAACTAGAAAGTCAATATACGACGAATGTCATTCAATGTCTTAAATAATTGTCAATTTTTAGGGTTCCGTACAAAAGTTGAAAAACGGAACCCTTATAGGATCACTCGAGCGTCTGTCTGTCCGTCCGTCCGTCTGTCACAGCCGATTTTCTCCGAATCTACTAAACCAAATTAGATGAAATTTGGTAAGATAGTGTAATCCTATGACCCAAACACGGATGTGCAAAGTAAATAAAGATTTTTTTGAAATAAGGGTCATTTTGAGGGGCCCAATTACAAAATTTTAAAAGAAAGTTATGCAAACCTTACTGTGTCATATATCAAATGAAAGGGCTCATTATGAGGATCTCAAAAATATTTTTTTTTGTTCGGGTAAAATCAATACTTTTGATTTTATTCACGAAAGAAGACAAAAATTGACCATTCCCCCCCCCTGATCTCCGAAACTACAGGGCCGAAAATTTTGAAAAAATTACAAAATATAGTTCATTTCTTGAAGATTACAGGAAAAATAATAAGAATTCTGTCACTTGAAAATTAAGTGGTAAACTCACAATAATAAGTTCATCTAGGGAAATAGTTCTCTAAAACACCACTAGATGGCGCTAGTCAATTGAATAAAACATTTTTGCAGATTGTGTGTGTGTTCACGAAGCATATTGTACGGAACCCTCATTGCGCGAGTTTGACTCACACTTGGCCGGTTTTATAACTATAATATGGCCAATTCATTTGAAATATAAGATTGAGTTGCGAAGCATTCGGCAGAAGTAATAGGTACCTATTTTGAAATTATTTTCGTACCCTCCAATACCAATACAAATAAACAAAAGGCTTAACAAGCATAACTTCACTGAACCTCTTTTAAATTTCAAACCTTAGTATAAATTCAAGTCAGTATCTTTTTCTATAAACATGAATTAGGAAAATAAACGCAAAATAATTATAATCTGTTTGTTCCACATTCGTAAATACTAAACGCGTTTGTCCCTTTAAGGGGTAGACAGAGCCTGTAAGTAATAAGACTAAAGGTCTCCGTACTATAAGACCACATATTTTTGATTCAAATAAAATTTTACAAAAATAAGCTGCTTTCCTTTTGGAGCTTTCCTTCACTGAAAAAGTACGAAATAGCTATGTAAGCAGGCAAAATTAAGCCTCTGCATAATGACACCCCTTCTTACAAGATTCGCCACAACGCAGTGTTTTATTTTAAAATGTAAATTATTTCCACCCCTTTGCGCCACGCCGGAAGACGGAGAGACGCCATTAATTAGTGATTTTTTTTGGAATATTAATCATCTCGAAATAAGTCGGATGACAGTCTGAATCAAAGCTTCGCTGCAAAAAGGTGGAATTTCTGTAAACGGCTGGAATATTACGCGACCTAAATTATTTTTGTGTGAAGTTGGATACCTTTCATCTCATTGTAACCAACCCTGGAATTTTTAAAAGAACTTAACACCACTTTTACGTGATGTTATTTTTCCTCTGTGACAGATTTACTTACAATAAGTACTTATTTTTCCACTCAAACTTAAGTCATTTTGCTTGTAAGTTTATTTTCCCAAAACAGAAATAGAGATTTACATATCTTTAAGCTTTGTTGTTGCTTTTCATGATAAGTATGATGAGTACCTACTTGACTGTCTGTATTACAGGCTGTCCTAAGTGTGACAATGTCTTTTGAGGTCCTTCATACTTCTCAAAGTAGCAGATCGGGTTCCTTATGTACAAAAATACAAATTACTTAGATAGTTATGAATAAAGTATTTATAAAAATTGGCCAAGTGTGAGATGGACTCACGCACGAAGGGTTCCGTTGTCCGAAGGGTTATCTACCTATGCAAAATTAGACTTTCAAAAAACGGCAAAAAATCACGTTGGCTATATCGGACATTTAATTGTTTTAAGTATTTGTTGTTACAGCGGCAACAATTATATAATTATCCTAAAAATATATTTTAAAAGTTTAGCTGTCTAGCCATCACGGTTCATGAGATACAGCCTGAAGACAGACACACAGACGGACGGATAGACGGATGGAAGGACGGACATCGAAGTCTCAGTAATAGTTAAGTATAGTATAATAGTTTTAGGTGTTGAATACTTAGAATACTAATGTTTTTCCACTCGCTGTGACAAGCTTTACTAAGAGACTAGCTCTTAAAACTTAAACTGGTTTAAACTGATATTTGGAATCCAAAATATCGCTAGAAAAACAAAAGGGGGTAATACGTTGCGCTTATCTTAGACAGTTTTATGTTAGGACCAACTTAAAAGAAATGCAAACTTAGAAAACAATCGGGAAGGAATTTCTTTGGTCCAACCGCAAATTTTGTTAAAAATATTCTTAGCTCAAATGGCACAAAAGAAATTTTCGGGTAAACTTTATTACCATCTTTTTGTCATAATGCGTTGTTTACCAGCAGTGAAGGAAACACGCGTTATAAATTTCGTCCGACATTGAATTAATTTTTATGGATTTCAACAATTCGATGTGATTTTGCGTGTAACATCCTAAAACTCATTGTTGCTTTGACGAGCTCCGTGGCACAGCGGTCAACACGCCTGCCTGCGACACGGAAGTCCCGGGTTCGATCCCCGGTCAGGTCAAGATGGAAAATGATCTTTTTCAGATTGACCTGGGTCTTGGATGTTTATCTATATATGTATCTATTATAAAATATAGTATCGTTGAGTTAGTATCCCATAACACAAGTCTCGAACTTACTTTGGGGCTAGCTCAATCTGTGTGATTTGTCTTTATATATTTATTTATTTATTTATCAGGCAAGACAGATGTCAAACGCACTAAAATTATTCAGAAAAAAAAACCGGGTACAGTACTGGACTGACAGAGATATAAACTCCAAATTTGTCAACAATGATATAAATGATCACTGATCAAAGTGTCGGTACCAAGCCTGTACGGTAAAGTTTTGATCTACCATAATTTAATGATTCATGGTTGGTCGTATAGGATAAGTTGTCTGTTCTAGTATTAGACGGTATCTGATGAATAAGTGATCAGAAGGATCCTCGAGTTTCGTATAGGAATCGAATTGATTAATTTAGGCGTTAATTTGCGGAGGTCAATCTTAACGCATTTAGAGTTAAAGTAACTTGTGTCCTTTTGCTACCAGTTAGTTCATGGCATGGGGCAATTAGATTTTACACAACTATATAGGAAAACAGGTATACGACCCACCTGATGAAAAGTGGTTATCATACCTTATGGACGCCTGCAACAACAGGGGTACCACTTGCAGAATAAATAATCATAAAAAATCTAATATTAACAAAATAAATTTATTTAAAAAGTTTTATTTATTATTAATTTTAATTTGTTCAATTCAAAATCAAAATGTTGTTCAACTCTCTCCCTCCATATTATAAAAGGCCGGATACGGTGTAATTTGAGTCCCCTAGCCGATCCCTCTCCTGCTCCGAGTAGTTAGAGAAATACCACCACCAACCCCCGTCGTACTCATTTCCACAATAGAGTGCGTAGAGTTAATGAAATTGAAGCCTAACTGAGCGTTTATACCAAAAGTGACCGTTTTTGACAAAAACGCTAAGAAAAGCTTTACGTTTTCACATAAAATTATCCCAACTAATATTATAAATGCGAAAGTTAGTTTGTTTGTTTGTTACGCTTTCACGCCGTATCTCCTGAACCGATCATCATGAAATTTTTCATACACATAGTATAGGGTACTGAGAAGGACATAGGCTATGTTTTACGTGGGCGAAGCCACGGGTAACAGTTAGTTAACAATAGTTCAAAAACAGTTTATTCTAGGGCTTCGCAAAACAAAAAAGCTTTTAAATATGTTTTTCAAACTTGCGATTTTCCAGGCATTATTTGAGTTTGCGTGTACCACCCTAAACCTCATCGTTGCTTGCCATCATGCATGATAGAGGTCAAAGTTTAAAAAAAACTTTACCTGCTCACCTTAGATTATATAAAACCTAGATAGACTCTTTTAACTTAAAAGCGTAGAAAAACTAGTGGCCAACTCTTAGTCGGTCGCGCACAAACACAACTACTAATTTAACGTATTTTCAGGGCATAAATTGACAGGACGCGTGTGATAACACAAAGCTGTCACGCATACCAGCATTGAAAAATTGGCCTGTTTTTTAATCATTGAAATAAAGGCATGACGGTGTCTAGAGAATATATAGTCAAAGCTGCTCACTTATATCATGTAAGGAACCTCTGTACCAAATTTCAAGTTTATAAGTACAGTAGTTTCGATACGTTGATATTTAAGTCAGTGAATAAGGGTTGCCTTTTATAAGTATAAAAAGATGGAGTAGCAACGGACCCCAAAAAATTCATGTTTTTCCTTAATATATTTTTCAGGACACCTCAAGCGAAGAAAGTTTCAGAATTTCAGAGATGCTTTACATTTTTTTTCTTGGAATAAAACGAAAACATTTCCAGTCAAAAGTAGTCAAAACGTTACTCTGCCCACGCTCAAATTCAGCCAATGTTGAGTGAAACTGAACACCGGTAGTTTATCTTCGTTCTACTAAATTATGGTAGGCTTTAAACTTGAATTAGGTATGCTTTTTGACTGGTACTAACGTGTAATTTGTACATTTACGTATAATTTGTACGTTAATGTAGAAATTATACGTTAGTTAGCACTAGGTATGAATTAAGGAGAGTTCGTGACAGATATCCCCCAAAAAGCTGTCACCCATTTCATTTTAGTTTGCACTGAAATACGTTGCTACAATAGAAGTTATTGCTGATTTAATGGGCATGTGATGAGGAGAGAAGAAAGTCATATCACAAGAAAGGCATTCGATTTGAAAGTAGATGGAACGCGGAACAGAGGGAGACCTAAGAAACGATGGATCGATTGTGTCAAAGAGAGTAGGTATGAACTGGAAGGGAGTGACAAAGCTATGGTGGATGACAGATCAAGGTAGAGAGAACTGACATACTGTGCCGACCCCACATAAAAAAGTGGGATAAGGTAAAGGAAGAAGAAGCTGTTTTAAGCTGCTGCTATTAATGAACCTCCGCTGTCCATAAGTCCGTCCATTTTTACGGGGCTATCTTGTTAGAACCGTAATAGGGAGTGACTTGAGCTTTCCTGAGAAATTTGACTATGACAACTTATGTATAGCATTAAATTAAAAATAATGGGGCGCCTACATCAAAATTCTTTTCATTGGCGTTATTTTCACTGTCATAAAAGTATAACAGAGTTTGAATACGTGACCCCCAATAAAAAACCAAACTCAATGTTTATGTAATTATTGTGTATAAAAAATATTTTGTCATCCCCCTACCCCCACTCCGATATTTGTTTCTGATCTCTATTTCCTTGATTAAACAAAAAGCAGTCAGTTATTTCTCGATTTGTTAAAATTGCTGCAAATTATTAAATACTGAAGCAACAAACCTCAGATAAAGTATCCGTCTAAGAAAGAGTTCAATTTATCTCAGAAGAGGTCGCATGGAAGAGATTTTATTGTTACTGTAAACGGGATAGACTAGGGTGACGTGCTGAAAGGATAACAAACTGATCCTAAATTACTTATTTATTGCAAGATTTTTAATATAAATACATTTTCGTCCTCATACAAGGAACGTAGCATGACTTCTGTGTTAATACTCCCATTTTACTTTTAAGGGAACAGAGACAATAATCGCTTTTGGAATACATCAAAAGCATTTCAAAATCTTAATGAAACCTCCTTGCTACATCATTCCCCCTCCTGTAATGAAACAAGCGATACTCTATTACTGTACCATCATCACATCACATCACATCATCACCAGGTCTTTTTTAGTCTCCACTGCAGGAGCACGATCCTCTCTGACTATCATAACCATTTATTAGCCAGAACAGTCAAGAGGATTTGGCCTACACTCTCCACGCTGGCCAGACGGGTTGTAGAGGTCTCTTTGATGTCTAAAAAAGCTTTATTTAGCTTGTGTTTCCTAAGTCGCCTTTTACGACATCCACGGGAAGACTTGGAGTAGTCCTATTTTACTCTGCCGGGAACCACACGGCTACTGTTACCATACCAACAAGAAACGTGGTTCTTTTGTTAAAATAGTGTTACAAAGCCAATCACTCAGTGTGTATAAACACTTGTGTGAATCTGACTCGCACTTGGCCATATTTACTTTTGTTGATAAATTATGACAAAGATTAAATATTTGACGTAACCTTAATATCAGCCGACTCACTCAGTAATTTTGTTCCTCACTTTATTGCGCGACTGCGGTTAATTGTGATGTCTGTTTTCTGATGTTTTTTTAATAATGATAAATAAAAAATAACGGATAGTAACTAAATTATGAAAAAAGATGTTTTTGTGGCTTTTGGTGAGTTACATATAGCCAGTATCAAGTTTCCTGCGTTTAACCGAGGTTTTCTTGTTTAACAACGAAATGATGGTAATTCATTTCGTTGGTTCAACAGAGGCGATGATTCTTCGTATAAAGACTAGTTTCATCTATTTTAGTTATTACACACATTATTCCTAAACATAAGAATTTATAACACTAAATTATACCGATTTCCGAAAACAATCTATAGAAAACAACGTGTAGTTTGCTAAAATTGCCGCCAATAACTCAAGGCTAATGTTATTAGATACATACTATCACGTCTTTTCCCCTTGCGGGGTTGACAGTGCCCAGGTCTAAAAACCAAAAGGCAAAGTTATTGATTTAAAAAAAAAAAAAACTAAAGCTGAATTATGCCGAGTCCTTGCTTCCGCTTCGTGATTGAATGAAGTTTTAAGCTGACATTCAAAAGTTTAAGATTTTTTTCAAAATTGGATGAAAAAAAAGATACATGTATATTTATCTCTCTTTTTGAACGTCATATTTTTATTCTATTTATTCAATTAAATTAAATTCAAATTAAATTACCCAAAATAAAATTTAAAAAAAGAGACATAAATTTCATTATCATAATGTTTTTTGTGCAACATACAACTCTTATGTGTACGTGAATAATCCTGCTTAGCTTGAAATGTAATTAATTAACTTTATTTTTATCTTATTGTATTAATTAATTAGACTAGAAGCCTGCAAGACGCAGACACCGTGAGCCAATACTGCGTACAACCGGAACGTATTCAATAAATATTTTAGGCCGTCGTTTTTGCAAAATTCTTACAAAATACTAGACTTATTTCAACTAAGTCTACCTGCGACCACGAATACTGTAAAGAGTTCGAAACGTGAGGTGTTAAAATAATGTAATAAACATGATAAAAAACCGTATTAAAACGGTATAAACCTAGTGATTTTCCAAATATTCATTAAAACCACTTTTTTAGTCCTAAATTTTTTTACTGCAGAGTAGGTATAAATGCATTAATTCAATTTTCATTGTGAAATAATTTCAATTGTTTTCACATTATGTATATGCCAATTGTTTTTATAAAGGGCTAGGTACCTTCTAAACAAGATAAAGAAAATATGATTTTCATTGAAAACTTTTGAGTGTCTAGTACTAACCTAGTAGTACCTACGTCTACTCTAAGCTGCCCTGAAAAGACTTGACGAGTGGCTTTTTGAAGACTTAAATGAACTTTTTAATCTGTGCTGTAAAAGCCTGCAGAAAAATATTCAAAACTTTTCACAGACCCGATAATTTCCTTTGAAGTCACTGCCACCGCTGCTTTAGTAAAATAAACATAGTAGAGAAGGATCAATTTTGCACTTTTGTAGAATTAAACTTATACTACTGAGAATTTGGAATTGTTAAAAATACATATAAATAAATAAAATTCTGTTCATTGCTTAATTAGTTAAAAAAATTAAGTTAGTTTTTAAATTTTTAAATTTTATATAGGTTACACATGAAAAATATTTCACTGTCCCACATTGACATTTAAACCATGCGTAAAATAATCAGTAAAGTCTTTGAACGAACAAGCAGAGCAAGGACCGAGTGAGCTTAGCGAGCACTGACATTCTCGTGAAGACTCAGCCCTTTGTAATGATATATTTGTCCTATAGGACATAAAAAAACGTTTATTTTTTTATTTACAGGGAACTAAAAATATTTAAATGTTTTTCATGTTTTCAGCATAGGTCCTACATTTATCCTGCGATAATTTTCAATACTAAATTTTTAAAAGTATGTAGAGTAATAGTGTATGTACTATTTCCAAGCTCAACTATGAAATATTAAAATTAAGGATCGTAAGATCAAACTTTGCAACGAACTAATAGTTACATAAATATTGCTTTTAACAATGTCATGTCTGTAGTTGTGTCTACACTTTTTCCATGTTTTGTTCAATGTTTTTGCAATAAGTACGTATATTCCAATATTAAGTAACTTTAATAATACAATTTATTAATGATTTTGATTTTTTATTATGATAAATAAATCTATCTTTTATAACTATATTAATTATGTAATGTCGCATCTGACTGTGTTTTAATTTGTAAGCACTGCTGTTGGCTTCACTTCTCCTTCCGTCTTATCACTTTTCAATTATACCCGTAAGCAAATGTGTATAAGGAAACGACTTTTTAACAATGGAATACAAGCTCGTTATAAAATTACGCATAATTTATTGCTCACATAACGATTTCATCATGAAAATATTTTTTAATATTGTTTCGCTTTCGATAGTTGAAAACTCAGTTGAAGCGCACGACATGGGACATCTTAAAAATATGTTTAAATAAAAATGTCTTAAAAATATGTAGTGGGTGTAAATTTCCCTGGATATACCCTTAAAGACTACTCTATATAATATAATAGCACTTTTGATGGCGATAAACAAGTATTTCAAGTTTTCTGGCATTGGTCCCACAAGGGAGAAGTTTTCACATTGACAGACTGCAGTTACCCTAAGACAAACCAAGGATAAATGGATTCTTAACAATGATAGATCTTGAGTATTCATTATATAAAGAAAGTATCTTAGTATATTAGATAGCTTCGTCTACCAGAGCTTTTAGGGTTTATTTCACAATTAATAGCCTTCGACAGTTTCTAAAGGCAATGTCTTCTTCGATGCATACGAAGTTTGACTAGCCGCCTTTGTAAAGCAGCCAATCGATTTTAGAGCGAAGTACTTGTTCACATTAATTTTATCGAATCTGTACCGATTTCCGAGAAATTTATGCGATATAGCCTTGCGAGACAATTTTGGCTACTTTGAAATTTATTGGTTCATTAAACATGACTGAATATTTGTTTATTCGTCTCTTCCTTTTAATTTATGTCCTTCCATATATTTATTGGGAATTTTTCCCTAATTTCTCTCGTATTGAATTCTATTTTCTAAAAAAAGTTAACTTTGCAAGGTAAAACTTTGAGCGGGTACGATATTTTTATATTTTATTTGATTTAATTTTTTTTTTTAATTCAACCCATCAATACAAATAACTTTAACTATGGTAACAATGCTGAAAACAATATTTTACGAATGGTTTTAATGTCAATATTTCAAAATAGGTCCATTTGTATAGGAATGTATTTTTATAGATGACGTACAAATATCACAACAGGGCAATAAAAACTTGAAAAATCATTTTTATTAAAACATATGGATGTATGGACACAAATCATACTAATGGAGCTAGTTATGAAACTTCTGTCGTAGCACACTAACTCAACGATACAATATTTTATCGTATATAATTATGTAGACAAACATCTGTCCAATTTAATGTAATTGAGTTATGTCAAGAGTTTTTGGTGGGAAGTCAAGGGGTTCAGTTGTCTTTTGCCTTATACAATTTTGCAAATTGATTTAAGTGGACTTTATAATATGAAATTGGTGTAGTTTGGTGTTATAAATGCTCGTGCTCGAGCATAATTTGTGAAATAGTTAAAGTAGACTGTTAAATGGACTCGTATAGATTTGTCGCCAAAATCTCCCACGAGGCTGCCAAAGAACATACTCGTACGCCAACTTTGAAGCTACATACCGTACAACACCGATACTTAGTATCTCATTATACTGGACATTGGCAGAATCACTGAAATCTCGGTGGAAGCCATAATTAAAAAAGAAAGAAAAGAGTAATGTCAAAACTTGTAGAACAAACGTTGTTTTTTTATAATGTTAGCTATCTAACAACTCCTGCAAAGTTACTGATGTCTTACAAGTAACCCTGTATATATTAAAATGTATAACTTATGTCTCGACAGAAAGTTCAACGACGGATAATACCCCTAGCATATAATGGATTGCTGAATAGGTCATATAAATTCCCTGGACAGCAATAAAACGCAATAGGTTAATATTAAGTCACTGCTATACATATAAATGCCTTGGCAAATAACAATAGGATGCGGTTGAGTATAACTTGACTCAAGTGGGCACCCGAAAGACGGTTATACTGCTCGGCAAACACGGAACTTGAATATATTTTATTATACCTTAAGGCCTCTTTTATTTAGCAGTATTACAGTTTACTTTGAAAACTCTTTTGTTTATGGATAGTGAATATTTTCTGAATTATTATTACCTAGCCCTTACGGTATAATTATTACAAATTTCGCTAACATTTAGGTATTTAATGGATTTACTGTATAAAACAGTTAGTACGTTTTAAAGATAAAGAAAATATCTACTTATTTACCTTAATTTATTAAAATAATATGAAGCAACGGGTTACTCACGCAAATAGTCAGCTACTGGCCGACATGTTTCGACCTCATCCGGAGGTCTTCCTCAGGGCGAATGTGAATAGAGACGCGCGCACTAAGTCGTCCCAATTCACAGGTCGAAACATATCGGCCAGTAGTGGACTATTTATGTAAGAAACCCGATGCCACAATATTTTAGTAATGTCTATATCTCACGTTAGATTTAATAAAAAAAAACTTTTATTTAGTTTGTTGTTGCTGTTTCTTACCCCCAACGATAAGAGAGGAGTGTTATCTATAAGTTTGACCGCTATGTTTATTCGAGTAACATAGGCTATAATTTCTGCGTATTAAGCCGCGGAAAAATTCCTAATTTTATATAACTTGTGATGTTCTTCGTGTACGGCTTACGCTTTCACGCCCTATCTATTAAACCAATCATTATGAAATTTTGCAAACACATAGGTTAGGATATTCAGAAGGACATAGGCTATAGGTATATCTCGCGGGCAAAGCTGCGAGTAACAGCTAGTTGATAATAAAATCAACTATTGTCTTATAAATCTATCTATATTCACCTTTTCAATGGTCCAATTTGAGCAATCATTCTACCTGCGTGAAATGTAATTGGCAGTGCCCCGGTCCTATTGACAAATTGGGAAACTAATTTCTACGCTTCATTGATACACAGACTTGCAAATGTGAATTTAGACCTCTTGGGTAGTCGTTTAATATTGGATGACTCAATGTATACTTACTTAGGTTGTGTACTTATTCGTTATGTGTCCTACATCTGCGAGTATACCTGTTGAACTATCAGAATGCTCAGATCTCATTATAAAATAAAACATGTATTTACCTACTTCAAATCATAGACAAGTATAGGTTGTTACGCTTCCCTCAAAGCACTGAGGGCCGCCTCCCGCGTCGCCGCCCGCGCCGCTGCCCGCGCTGCGCGGCTCGAAACGATGAAGACACACCACAGGCAACATCCTCTGGTTTTTTGGCATCCCCTCCACCGGTCATCGTTTCGAGCCGCGCAGCGCGGGCAGCGGCGCGGGCGGCGACGCGGGAGGCGGCCCTCAGTGCTTTGAGGGAAGCGTAACCGTCGTGTCGCCACCCCTTTCACTCGCCCCGATGATGGTCTTCGTAACAGACCGAAACTAGTCGGCAGATCCGACGTAATAAAACGTGAGTAAAGCCGTGTTTTCATAATGAATTTATCTCGCGTAAGTTTTAATATTATTACAAGTATAGGTAGTAAAGGTTAATATTATTTGCTGATATTAAAACCAGTATACAATGTAAGTGTATACATATTCAATAAGGTATGTTTATATAACTTATGCTTATATACTTTATATATAACTTATTTTGATAAGGTATTTTTGCAGTTTAACTATTAAGACTTATTTATAGTCTCTTTTTACGACAGACTAAGGACGTAAGTATATTAAAGATTAAAAATAAATATATCTAGAATTACATCTTTAAAAACATTTATAACAACATTGTACGTATCTATCTCTGGCAGTATTAACAGAACCTAACCTACAAGACCTAAGGGCCACCGTGTAGCTGTTAGTGGGAGTATAAAGGATGGAAACGAAATCTTTCATCATCCCATATCGACACATAATTCTTCAGTTTTGTCAACCATCAACCATCAGCTTTTATGATTCCTACGTATTTCCGGTTCTCTCAAAGTATAATGAAAGCAAACAATATTTATTTAATTACATATTTATACATTAACACAACTAAATGCAACGGCACATAGAGTTCCACAAGTAAATGTACGACAGTACAGTGAACAAAATAGAGTACAATTGATCAAAACTTATTGTATACAATCATGGCCTTCACCTTTAAAATGAGTAGGTAGTAAGTAAGTATATGTAGATATATTCATATTTGTTTACGCCAGACATGTTTGCATACCTATATCAATTTTGTACGTGATCTAGATAGAAAGTTCAAATAAATAGTTTTATCTGTAAATCTTTACACTTGGAGCGACTCATATTTGTTCAGATAATATCACCGAATATGGGAAATGTGACAGCATTTAATATTTTCTCAAATTGTTGCCTTTATATCGTATAAATAAACAGGTACTCCATTGGAATTAACCTTTAACTATGGACGTCTTATATTTATAACACTACCGTGGACATGTAGTCTGTCAGACTCCGATATAAGAATGCGATTTTTTTTACCATAATTATTCCAAATTGCTTGAACAATATAACTAGATGAAATTGAAGGAAACTAAAAATAAAATGACGTTAGTGCATAATCAACTTCTTTATTTAAAATCTTTAAAAATATTAAAAATAAGAGCATAGTCACCATTTTTGGTAATTTTGACTATAGGTTAGTTTTTAAACATAAAACATTACTTTACTAAAATATTTGGTAATAATCAAATCTTTTTCTTATAATCTACTGTATGAAGAATTAAAAAAAAATTAAATGAACTTCTGATATAGAAAATCAAAAAAAACCACAACCATCTTTGTAAGACTAATGATTGACAGTCATTACATAGAGAACGGGAACAAAAGATGGATTACTAACTCGTAATATTTTGTTTGCCGGCCTATGAAGTGAACTTTGTCGCTTGCCCTCTGAACGAGAACAACCAGCTTCACATTTTCTGCCATTTTTTACACATAAAACTAAAACAAACAAAAAATTTTTGTAAATATTTTTATACCGCAACTATGGACATGTAGTCTCACAGGCTCCAGCCAATTTTTCAAAAGGTAATACTCACGTCCTATGCACCGGGCGACGCTACCTCCTTCTTCTCTAGTCGTTTTTGCAATAAAACTGAAGCTACTGGGCGGCTCAGTCACGGGGAGTGGGGGGAAGTGAATGAAACAAAGAAACCAATATTGCCGCGGAGCCTGTGAGACTACATGTCCATACTTAAAGGTTAAAAAAGTAGTTTATATAATAACGTCGAATAAACTTCAATGAAAACCCTAAAGAAATCTCTAACGAACATAGTGCTTTGCAAACCAAAATAAAAAGTGGTAAGATGAAGCTATTACATGCAAAATATTCAGAGCGTGGGCCAAGAGCAATACTAGTCAACTAAAATAAGTTACTTTTCTTCTGTATCTATACCTACATTTGAGATTTTATACATTCAACTGAAGATTCTATTTGTAATAAATAATAGAATTTGTAATAAATAAACGAATACAGTTTCCCAGCAGATCAATGGCCGTAATAGGACTATATACTTAGGTATTCCAAATACACAAGGTCCGAGTAAATTCAAACCACAATGATTGAATGATGGCCTACTGTATACACATAATGATTCAACCAGACAATATTTTAATGTCAGAAATACAAAGTTCTGCCAAATGATAGAATTGTCCCAAAATTATGTGTCATGACTTATAGAATATGGAACACAACCCAATTGAGTGCAATCATCAAATCCTAATGGCTGGTATCAATGTAAACTATAGTTTAGGAAAATCTGATATCCTTTTTAAACCTTATCCGAGAAAGTGACGAACTAATTTTGTTGAATTGAACTCGAAGAAACTCCCTTTACAACGCTCAGAAAGCTTAATGGAACTGCTTGAAATATACTCTTAAGCATTGACTGATCAGTGCTCTATGATATAGCCTAATTGCCGGGCGAGCGAATTTTAAGTAAACTTTAAAATTTTATGGAATAAGGTATAAAATTTCAAGTTTTGAATTTTCCGCAAATTCGGAATTTTCAAATTTCCGCCGCTTTTCCGCAAGCCCAGAGTTGCGCGCCCAAAATTAATTCAATGTAATATTTAGATAAAAGATTTCACTTTTCATATAAAGGTTATTTATTTATTCTCCACTGATATCTATCATTACAGTATTGTAAGATATGAAATATATGGTCTAATACAAAGTTGCCACAAGTAGCACACTAAATTTACTTTTAAATATTTATTCTAGAGTTCTAAGAAAAAGCCCTAACATAATAGCTGCGCCATTTACGTTTATAACCTAACCAAATCACGTCTGATAGCCCCCAGGTCAAGAATATTTTTCCCTTTACGACCTTCCAAAAGATTTGATTTTTTCTTTTGTTGCCAGATCATTCGAACGCCACCGAGCTGCTAACAAATGGGAATGCCGTACGAATGAATCCCCGGGGGGAGTGCTCCGACAGGCACTTCCATGTGTGCGACGATAGATTATAAGGGTGGAAAAGGAGAAATTCGGGACTTTCATAAAGACGGTGTGTGAATATTTGAGTGTGTGAATCGTTTACGTACACATTCAACTTTTGGTCCACCGAATATCGGCCAGTACACTTTAAGGCGTAGTGAGTTCACACACTAGCGCCACCCAGCAATTAATTCTATAAGTCCTAAATCATATCAAATTTAAAAATCTAATAGCTAAATGCCTTAGTAAATTACTTGTAGTATTAATGGTACAAGTTTTTACTATTTTTAATTTGATAAATTAAGAGAAAGAATTATTACCGCCAAGAGTGGCCACTTTTGGCGGTAAATACTACAAGTAATTTACTAGGGCAATCAGCTATTAGATTTTTTAAATTTGATTTGTTTTAGGAGTAAATGAATTAATTGCTGGGTGGCGCTAGTGTGTGAACTCACTACGCCTTAAGATAAGTGCATAAACGTAAAATTCGGGACTTACACGAAGACGGTGTGTGTCATGTGACCGTTTGAGTGTGTGAATCGTTAAGGTGCACATCAAACTTTTAGTCCATTGAATGACGGCCAGCACATTTTAAGGTAAGTGTATATATGTATTAAAAATATGCCACAGTTTAACAAATTTCTAAATTCACTATATAATACATGTAGTGATAAAATCTGTCATTGGGTGGATACTCGCGTCTAGCAACGATGTATGCCACAGTTTAACAAATTTCTGAATTATTTATACGATACCTGTAGAGATAGTTTCTGTCTTCGGATGGATACTCGCGTTTAGCGACGATGGCTAACATATATTGTATTCACTGCTCAATGAATACCGCCAGACTTTGTTTTTCTAAAGATTATGAATCCAATTTAGGACGCACATATTTTAGCGCTGCTGTCATGTTCAATTTTTAGTGTATTTACCAAGGTGGTATACCTTGGTAAGTACACTAAAAATTGAAGGTATACTAAAAAGTGAATACACTAAGAATTGAAAGGTTTTGACAAACCTAACAAGGCCCTCTAACTACACCTTGAATATTTAAATATTATTCACATGAAAACGTATACAGAAAATTTTTTATGAAGTCTTTCGGAGTATAAATTTTCATGTTTATATTATTTGTAGTAAGAAAATTCAAGATATATACCTAATTAGATATAGGGCTTGGTCTGGTATCTCAGCACCGAACTTTGATTTAATTTATATTTTTCATATCTCGGGCCTAAAGTTTGGCCAGTCAGTGGAGTACTAAATGTTTGATGTGAACACCCAAAACCACTTCAATAAGGAATATGCATATAAACTGCAACGGAATATCTTGTAAAGTTCTAGTTGCATAAGTTACTCTTTTTTAAAAATTAGGTAAGTAATTATGATAAGTTTTCCATTTAGTGATCAAAAGGCGTGCTAATCTTAAAATATCGAATATAAAGTCAATAAATTTAGATGTTTCTCATTGTTTTATCTTTAAATGCTTAAAATTATATAATCTTGAAGAGTGAATGATATATTTACCTATTACATTGAATCATGTTGTGCAAATATTTGATATTTTGTACATATATTTTTTGAGCAAATTGTGAATATTACTTAATTATTTATGTAATTTATAACTGCATTGAAATAAGTCATAAAAATGTTCCAATTTAAAATATCAGGACCTCCTTGTATATATATTATATAAAGCAGCAAACACATTCTTAACCAAAAATACGGACTTTCAACTAGACTTTTTTATTTACTTGACAATTTTCTTCGTTTGTTTTCATTGATCTACCCTCCGCAATACTTAAACCCTTTCTGACTAACATTGTATTCACATGTATGTACAAACACATATTTATCAAAAACGCATGTTATACAGCGTGTAAGTTGTCTTAGTACATAAAGAACCAGACATATTTCGAGTTTTCTTTGTTGGTCCCATAGGAAAGTTGTTCATATTGGCGGTCTAAGTCACCTATTTAAGGCGCTGTGAATTCAGACGATACAACACACTAGCGCCACCCAGCAATTAATTCTATAAGTTTTTTCAATATCAAATTTTATCAATCATAACAAATTTTAAAAATCTAATAGCTGAATACCCTAGTAAATTACTTGTAGTATTATTTTTATTACTTTTCATAGATATTATAATCTAAGTTTAAGAGAACGAATTATTACCGGTATTGGCGGTAATAATTCATTCTTTTAATTCATCAAATTAAAAATAGTGAAAACTTGTACCAATAATACTACAAGTAATTTACTAGGGCATACAGCTATTAGATTTTTTAAATTTGATATAGGACTTATAGAATTAATTGCTGGGTGGCGCTAGTGTGTCGTATCGTCTGAACTCACTTCGCCTTAAGGCAATGTTGAAGGTCAATTTACGCGCTGTTTAAGTACTCGACTCCGAAATAATAAGGTAAAAGTAAATTAAATCGTAGCTATTTGTTTTCTTCAATAAAACTTAAATATAATATAGTCATTGTAAACGACTGATAAATTTCTCTTTGTATTATGTAATTTGGTATTTTGATATAAAAAATGTTAATTTGCCATAAATATTGACTTAATTTAATATACCTGTGAAGTTAAATTTACTGTTATCAGTTTTGTACACTTTAAATTTGTGGCGAACCAAATGTGGTTTAACGTTAATGGATGTTATGCAAAATAATTGTGTTCAATGTTTTGTATTATAAATTGTTTGTATCAAAATTATTTATAATACATAATATCATCAGGCTACCTCTACAAGAATCATAAAATGAATTCTATGCTCACTGTTAATAAATAAAAGCTTCTATCATCTACTTATTAGATTTAAAGTTTATTTATTTTTGTAAGTAGTAAGACAATATGTAAAAAGTTTCGTACAAAAATAAGTAAAGTTATGAAAGATCAAATGAAATGTCGTGTAATTTTTTCAACATAAATCTGTTGCTGTTTGCCTTGATTGTTTTATTTTAATCAAATCCAGGCTTCGGTTGTGGCATCAATTCCTCACGGCAACCCTGGTTAGGCAACACTAACCTCTACTAATAATATAATGAAAGCTGATGAGTTTGGTTGAACGTGCTAATCTAAGGAATTACTGGACCGATTTCAAAAATTCTTTCTTTACCTAACGTTTTACCTAATTGCTAAGGCGTTAAACGTATATATTGGAGTTTTCTCCTTTTCCTTCAATCTCCGCTTCAGATTCATAAAGATGCCTTTGCTTGTGAAAGTTATTTAGGAGAACTAAGATGTACAAACATGGCACTATTAATATTTTTAGGCTTTTAAAATATGGTGCACAAGAATCCGTAGACGGAATCATAATAAGTAACACACATTGATTGTAGACTTACATATCCGTCTTTATCCCTTGCGTGGTAGACAGAGCCCAAGGCTATAAAACCCAAAGACCACGTTTAGCGTGTTAGTTGGCGTTGAAGATCAGAATGAAAGAACTGATGGTTTACTATGGACACTTTCGTCTTATAAAATGAGTTATTTTGTTGTCAAGGAGCAAGATACTTCAAAGCTTCTTGATTGCTGCTTGGATTTAATGGAGAACCACGTACTTGAAATTGGAGCTTCCGGCTGGATCAATTTGACTGGTAGGTAAACGTAATCTGCAACTTCAAATAGTGGAGGTGGCAACAGATTTCCGCTCTATTTAATTCGTGAACTTACGCATTAAATATTTGCTTAAATACGAGCTTCTGTTGGGTCAACTGATAATGGATCGTTCGGAGCCTAATACATATTCGTGTCGGATATCATCTATCTTACACGAGTTCCTATCTACTTAGCAAGTTATCTCCTCCAATTTATCAGAAAGCGGCTCATGCATAGGTCTACACCACTATTATTTAAAACATGCAACGCGATCAAGGTCTAATGAGCGAACCCTTACCACAAATTACTAGACTAGATACATTCAGGTTGCCAAACCCTTGCAAACGGGGTTTTTAGTTATGAGCGTATCTTAGCAGTATATTTTTCAGACGAATGTATTTCTCTATTTTCTCGCTGAAAACTGCTCCTAGAGGCACAATTCTTTTTTCATAAAATCTATTACTAAAATAGGTATGGCCCTGTGTTTTATTTTTTTCTATAAACCTGAGTTTTTTTTTTTAGAAAAACAGTGATTGCATAATGAGTTGTGCCTCTAGTAGCAGTTTTCAGCGGGAAATTAGAAAAATATGTACATTTGTATGGAAACCATATTGAAAAAATACTGCTAGGATACGGTCTTAAGGGTTCCTGGAAGAGAATTGATTATGTTCGTCGGCGTGCTCCATGGCAAAGTGGTCAATACATCAGCATGCGACAAGAGCATTCCTGGGTTCAATTCCCAGTAAGGTCATGACGGAACTGATCTTTGTTAGATTCAGTTGGGTCTTGGACATGCCGTGTGGTTCTCGGCAGAGTAAAATAGTACCACTCTATGTCTTTCCGTGAATGTCGTAGAAGGCGACTTAGGAAACACAAGCTAAACAAAGCTTATAAACATCAAAGATACCTCTCCAACTTGTTTATCCAGCGTGAAGAGTATAGGTCAAATCCTCTGAATGTTCTGGCGAATATAGGTATGTATGGATTTGTAAGTACAGAGAGGGTTATGCTCCTACAGTGAAAACTA
This sequence comes from Rhodophaea formosa, assembly GCA_963082605.1. Taxonomy (NCBI): domain Eukaryota; kingdom Metazoa; phylum Arthropoda; class Insecta; order Lepidoptera; family Pyralidae; genus Rhodophaea; species Rhodophaea formosa. The sequence continues at coordinate 9,563,904 of OY720211.1, read as the reverse complement.
AAAAAAGCCTGATGATAATCATGTTGATCATGGGTCTTGGATATGTATATATTATAAAATATAGTATCGTTGAGTTATTATCCTACGACACAAGTTCTCAGTTTACTGTGAGGCAAGCTTAATTGTATGGTTTGTATTTATTAATTTATATATATTTATTTACTAGTCAGTTCCATGCATAGATATCAGAATATTTGTTCCATGCTACACTCACAAAATTATTGTGTCATAAAAAGTGTCAAAAGTGAGCTGATATTACTCATAATTAATAAAATAAATGACTTTATAGGAATAAAATACACAAACTGAGCAACATCAGTTATATATTATAACAGTAAGTTAACTCAACGATACTATATTTAAAATTGATGCATAAATAGATAAACGTCCAAGAGCCAAGCCAAATATGTTTTTATGAGTTGTCGTTCTTATATAAATCACATAGAATTTATGTACAAAACAAAAATGTACAAATGTGATTCAAATACGTCTAATTAGTTCTGCATCCTGAGTGCACCGCCCGAACCTGTGCTCTTGCCGCTTGAGCTTGCCTCTGCCGCTTGAGCCTGCCTCTACCGCGTGCACTTGCCTCTGACGTCGTCTGCCGACCGATGCACGTTCTCGTGATCTTGCGGTTAAGTATGAGCCTCATGAGAAAGCATAAGGTAATAAGTGTAAGTAAAAACAACGTGTTAATTGACCTCGGCATATCCGTAAAGGGGTGACTCAGCCCGTCAATCTTAATTTTTTTTCATCTGGGATCAATGCTGAGAAATAAAAAAACAACACTTTCATACAAATTTATTCTGCCACCATGGCAATAATAATTAGTATGGGCAAGTCTTACAGAGAGATTGAAATTGAGTTCCCAGCTTTGGTCCCATAGGAAAAGTTGTTCATATCAATGTACAGTACACGCTGTATAAACACCATTTCAAAAGATTAATTCGCATATTGAGCAATATTTCCGAAACTCGCAAAGTGATCAAAACTTACGAACATCCCGTTGATCTTAAAATCATTAAATTTTATCATGAGGTTTACACAAAAAGAAAATATCCCTCAAACCTTTATTTCGTGCGCGAGTCCGGTGTTTTGTGCATATGCAAACATGCAAATGCATAAATAATCCGATGTCTAGTTATCAGTGATGACTGAAGGGTCCGAAACGTGGTCCCTTGCTATGGACCTCACTCATAGGAAAGCTCAGTCGCTCAATAGGTCGCAGGAAGCACTCATTTGGTTGCAAAGACTTCTATATAAACCTCAGTTTATTTATAGTTTTTTTATAAGTATAAATATTTTGCTGGCAATATTTTATAGGTATAGACAACATACGTTGTATGTAAGGTATCAGAACACGTAGTTTCTAACTGTAACATTAATCACCGCATCGCGTCCGAGGTCTTTGTAAATCTGTAATAAATCATGTTTTGTTTCGAGCCTAAACTTCAGGCTGTCATGTGTGTTAATACTGCGGCCAGATGTAGATTATGTTAGGCTTGACTTAAACGTTATTATCTTTGAAAAAAAATGTTTGAACAAACACATTATTTTATATTTTGGGTAACTAACAGTTAAAGATAAGAGCCAACAACTAACGCCCATGCTAGTAACTCCACAAGGCTTTGATTCTCGTTGGTTGACAAGTAGATAAATTTTTTTTGTAATTGTTTTCATGCATTCACAATGCTGTTCTGATCGTATTGTAGTCGTATAATGATTAAGAGGCAGGTTCAAATCCTGCCCGTGTGGTTTTTTTTACCATATCTTATTCTTTCATTTAACAAGAACATATCTGGTAGACTCACATGCCAATTACATGCTTAAAACGATGTTAATAAATAATATACAGAAGCAAAAGGGGATAAGTACCGCGTACCGCACTTTATCTCACTGTTAGTTGTAAAAAAAAGATAAATCAACAACAATTCAATATTCAATACTTGTATGTAAATAGTTACTTAACAGACTCCGTGGCGAAGTGATTAATATTTCATAGTTCCTCAAAAGCACCCGAACTATTTATAGGTATTTGAGGCTCGACATAATGGCCCAACTGACAATTTTCTTGACACCTCAATACGTGCTTCAATATTGATGGATGAACGCTACAGAACAAAACCTTGGCAATGCTTCAAGATTTTGTCGGTCAATCTTCAGAGTGACATGACAGATTTAGTAGCAACACTAAGAACAATAAGTACTTACTTACATAGCGCGCAAAACCGATGGCAAATGGAGCCAAGGGTTAAGGGTTTTTGAATGACCAACATATACTGAGTCCAAATAAAAACTGATGATGTATTGTAAAAAGTTACGAAAATATCAATAATTTTGTTTATTGCTCTTGGTTTCAAGTGATTTAATTATTATTTTCTACGTTTTGGTTCCAGTTTGTGCATGTAGGTATTAGATGGAAGACCGTTTTGTTTTCTTTGTTTAAAAATAATTTTATTACAATTTTTGATTTGAGAGCAACCCAATGAGTGAGCATTGTTAGCGCTTCCGTATATTAAACAACAACGGGTGCAGTTCCCACTTGGAAAGGTGACTGAAAGTAAGATTCAAATATATCTATGTTAAGTCAGATGCCTTTAGGCATCTTGAATAATCTGACACCAGTGTTGGCCACGTAAACCCACGATAAACCAAAAAGACCTTAGACTCTGTCTACCGCGTATGGGATAAAGACATAATGGGTGTTATTTGTATGTATGTTCAAAAAAATTACTCAATGCGAAGTACATTATAGGTTCAGTAAAATGTCTACATTGACAAAATGTGACAAAATAAACTGATTATCTTCCTAACAGATTAATGTTCTTACTCAATACTATCCCGAGCGATTAAAGCAAGCCTTCCTCGATTCCGGATAGTACAGTTCAATTCGCCTTTAATGTGGTTTACGCGCATTCCATTGTCCCCAGTAATTGCTCCAAATGTGCCTCTAACGTACCCTGGGAGGAAAATTCCGCCGTCCTTGCCTGACCTTGTCTTCGCTTAGACTCGAGATCGTTCCCTTGGATTTTATTTCGCTGTTTTTGTCTAGCAAATAACTTGATAATAGTGGCGAATAAATATTTTGGACTATTTATCAGTCTTTTATTCTATACTAGCTGTTACCCGCGGCTTCGCCCGCGTGAATTATAGCCTATGTCCTTCTCAGTACTGTAACCTATGTGTATGCAAAATTTCATGATGATCGGTTAAGTAGATGGGGCGTGAAAGCGTAACAAAGAAACAAACAAACAAACTCACTTTCGCATTTACTCGTCTAATATGAGTTAGGATTAGGATTTTATTCTGATTCTAGTGTTTACGGCAAAAGCAAATAAGTTCATCATCTATGAAAATTTTAACTGTATAGTAATCACGGTTTATGAGGAGAGGTATTTGAGGAGCCCGATGGTCCAGTGGGTGTGAGCTCTATGAGCGCTTACATATGTTAAGCAACCCCTGGTGCAGTCCTTACTTGGATGGGTGACCGCAAGTGGCAAAAAAATATCTCGAGCTCCTCCGTGCTTCGGAAGGCACGTTAAGCCGTTGGTAGCGGCTGTCATCATTGATGTCAGTCGTTTAGCTATGTCAGATGCCTTAAGGCAGCTTGAAATATCTGACACCAGTGTTGGCCATATACACATAACCAAACAAACAACGGTTTATGTATGATACATCCTGGTGACACACGGACATTGAAATCTCGTAAATAGGATCCCGTTTTCACGCTTTGGACATGGAACCCTAAAAACCTTGATATTGAAATATGGATTTCAATTCTCAATTAATATTTGGCATATTCGCTTCAAGTAGCTTACGTCCTTTCTCGGGCTATAGCCTATCTGTGTGCCAAATTTCGTTTTAATCTGTTCAGCCGTTTTAGTTTTGGCCACCCATCCTAATTTGAACCATGGTTAGAGTTGTTTATCCTACGTTATCGTAATCAAAAGTAGCTTATGTCCTTTCTCGGGCTATAGCCTATCTGTGTGCCAAATTTCGTTTTAATCTGTTCAGCCGTTTTAGTTTTGGCCACCCATCCTAATTTTAACCATGGTTAGAGTTGCTTAACCTACGTTATCGAAATCAAAAGTAGCTTATGTCCTTTCTTAGGTTATAGCCTATCTGTGTGCCAAATTTCGTTTTAATCTGTTCAGCCGTTTTAGTTTTGGCCACCCATCCTAATTTGAACCATGGTTAGAGTTGCTTAACCTACGTTATCGAAATCAAAAGTAGCTTATGTCCTTTTTCGGGCTATAGCCTATCTGTGTGCCAAATTTCGTTTTAATCTGTTCAGCCGTTTTAGTTTTGGCCACCCATCATAATTAGAACCATGGTTAGAGTTGCTTAACCTGCGTTATCGTAATTAAAAGTAGCCCACGTCCTTTCTTAGGCTATAGCCTATCTGTGTGCCAAATTTCGTTTTAATCTGTTCAGCCGTTTTAGTTTTGGCCACCCATCCTAATTTGAACCATGGTTAGAGTTGCTTAACCTACGTTATCGAAATCAAAAGTAGCTTATGTCCTTTCTCGGGCTATAGCCTATCTGTGTGCCAAATTTCGTTTTAATCGGTTCAGCCGTTTTAGCGTGAAAGCGAGACAGACAGACAGACAGACAGAGTTACTTTCGCATTTATAATATAAAAATATAAAATATAATAAATATAATATAATATATATATATATATAATATATATATATATATATATATATATATATATATATATATATATATATATATATATATATATTATATATTATATTTTATATTATAAATGCGAAAGTAATAATATTATATATATATATATATATATATCTAATATATATATATATATATATATATATATATATAATATTATTAAAATTAAAAATAAAATTAAGTATGGATAAGTATGGATAAATATAAAGTCTCTGTCGAAAATTGTTTAGAATTTTATGCAGGTATTTATGTAATAATTAAAATATAAATAAAATGTAAAAAAAATACAATTATAATTTTAATTAATAATATTATTCTTAAAAAAAAAATTCTTAAGTATACATTGTTTAACACAAAATTATCTTTTTTTTCTCTATACTGAAGAAAAGAATTAATACTTTAATTTCATTAACTTATAAAAAAAAAGAAAATACAGAATCTTCATCATATTGAAGTTTACTTACACTGTGACTGGCACATGCAGACAAATTTGTTTTAAATATAGTGACTTATTTATACCACGTATACCATTCATACATGTATATATAACTCTTTATCTCAAAAAAGTGCACTCAGTACCTAATAAAATAAATATTGATTTTGAGGCAACTTGTATATGAGACAAAAACAAATCATCTGGAGACAAAGAATAAAATAAACCTTTACACCTATATAAGTTTTTCATCACAATACAGCAGCCTTGACTTGTCCGTTTGACGCACTAATAACCTGAGAAGTTCAACACCTTCCGACGGAACGCGCCAAAGCGGAATTTTCTAAGCTGTTGTGGAAAATTAAACGGGACTTTGTCACAATTTCACCTGAGACTCGTAAAATGTCTAGAGATAACATTGACTAGGTATTATTAGTGAATGACACTATTGTCAGTAGCTCTTCATTATTAGACAACAAAAGTTCTTTTAGTAATTTAATTCAGTCTAAGTGCAAGTGAGGGACAAAGTGAAGTCTTATTTTTATCACTAACTAGGTAGTCTATAGAAACTGGAGCTTAATGCAGTCTAGTCTTACGGAGAGATCGTGCCTATGGAGATCGTACATTAGCTTGCGATTAATTAAGGTAGTTCTGATTTTTCAGAACACACAGGACAGTTCTGATATCTATGGTTGATACTGATGTAATGGTTATGTTAAATCCAAGTTTTCGCCCTCGAGGCACAATCCGGAAATTAAATTAGGGTGCGCTTTAGAATAACTTAACAAGAATTTAGATATTCTGCAGATCGGAATCGACAGAACTCTTAAAAATTGTGTCTTTATAAACACAATTTTTAAAGCGCATCGTCGCGCCTTTTCAAATTAAATATATGCTCTTTTACTTTCTACCATATTTCACATACGAATTGACAAAAAAAAATAGTTTGTCACAGAAGGTAGGTTAGGTTTCCTTGTGATCAAAACAGAGCGAGCGTCCGCAAAACCCCAACTTTTTAGTTACTTGAAAATTAAAGTGTTATTTTGTATGAAAAATGTAATAACATCTTCGCGGTTTAAAAATCATATTATTGAGAGAGCAAGGCAAGTTCTATTAGATCCAATCCTGAGAAATCACAAATTCGTGCTAAGCTATTCTAAAGCTCACCTTTAAATTATTTAGTAAATTTAATTGGGCGGTGGGTAATGGGCTGGTAAGGAATGACTAACTACAATTATGATATCAGTTTTACTATTTGATGAGCCAACACTCTAAGTAAGTAAGTAGAAATATGATTCAGAAATAGCGGAAGGAAGTTATAATGATCAGCGAAAAATATTTTGTATATTTAACACTGACATAATATTTACACGTGGTTATCTTATCCATACATCCATACTAATATTACAAATAATACTCTGAATGTCTATCTGACTCGCTTTCCCACTAAAACTACTGAACCGATTTAAATGAAATTTGGTACACAGATAGCCTAGAGCGTGAGAAAGGACTTAGCCTATATACTTAAAGAGGTTTGGCGTCAAGCAGGCAACCGGCCGTTTAAACTTTCGCCAAATCATATCACAACGTGAACTGTCATAATAGCGGACTCACATAGCAGCTGAGGGTGCAACTGAGAAAATACTCCGATGAAGATAGGGATAGATCCTAACTAATATTATAAATGCGAAAGTGAGTTTGTTTGTTTGTCATCATGAAATTTTGCATACACATAGGTTAGGGTACTTAAAAGGACAAAGGCTATATATAACGCGGGCGGAGCCGCGGAAATAGCTAGTAGATTATATGATTGGATACAGTGGATAATTTGGCGCAGATGACTTTCCGTAACTATAGTGATCTAATAATCTGTAAGGTACAGTGTATAGGCTCCATACAAACTGTGTTTAATCAAATTTCGTACAATACTCTCCTAATTCCAAAGATTTTAATTAGCTATTGTTCTAAATAGGTATAATCAAACTAGCTATTCTTGTATGGAGCGCGTGCGTGTAGAGCAAGCAAATAGCTCTTTTAAGGGGGCACACTAGGCACAGTAGCGACGCCAATCATTTTATTTTTAATACTTTACAAATAGAAAGAAATTCAAGAATATAAATCAAAGAAGCCTTAGTAAATAACCTGAAGTATTAAAACATGATTCAAAAATACTTCAGGTTATTTACTAAGGCTTCTTTGATTTATATTCTTGAATTTCTTTCTATTTGTAAAGTATTAGGAATAAAATGATTGGCGTCGCTACTGTGCCTAGTGTGGGGCCTTAATGATGTATTATTCAACAAACCTTCTCATTTCTGAGTAAACCGAGTCTATCGGTTACTGATTTAATTACATTTAAAATTAATTTGAGCGTTCATACGTCTTAACGGTGCTACCCGTAGGTACTATCATAGGATCTCTACAGATGTAGGTATCCTAAAAATATCGTAGGATACAATTAATAATTTTTTGTTAGCTCAATTTGTGTAATTTGACCCCACAAATAAAAAAAAATATAATATTAAAAATAAGTTTATTTTGTTCTTCATGAGAAATAAAATATGAGGTTTGGGCATACAAATTTAATGAGTTCGTCTGTTTGAGCTTTCATGCAGTAATTAAAGACCATCATGAAATTTTGCATACAAAACATACTTATTCTGTACGTAAAAGCATTTGTTTTTACCGCTGTCAAAAGTACCAGGGTACTAAGTAGATCTATATCTATACCTACGGTACCTGTACCTACCTATCTATTTACCTACCCTATATTGACGGAAGCGGAGCCGCGGACTAAAACTAGTAAGATATAAACATCCATAATGCTATGAAAAATATATTTTTCTTTTCAAATATTGAAACCCCCTTTGACATACAGAGAATACTGTTATAGAGACACATGCTAGCATCCCGTAAATCTTAGCCCTTCTGGTATTTAGTACATCTCAGAAATTTCACGGTCTGCCAGGATAGCTTTAGTTCGAATGGCACAAGTTCTATTAATTTCCGTGTAGGCAAACATTGCTGGCAGCAAGCCATTCCCGCCATTTTCGGGGAGAATTTTGCATTGTAAACTGGACTTGGACCATAAATAACCTTCATAGTTTTTGTCCTTTTTGGCAATGGTATTGTACTCATAATATGTAAATTGAGATATTACAATAGTTTCAAAAAGGCGTGATTTAAAGGCAAGCTAATCTATATTTTCATCTCACGAAAACAACGTGAAATGCTTCGCATACCTACTTTTAAACTAGGTTCTAGTATATTAATATTAGTGGTTTAAAGTCTCATCATCAGGTCTTTTTTTAGTCTCCACTGTAGGAGTAGGATTACCCTCTTTGTGGTACCAGAGCCATACATTAGCCAGAGCAGTCGGGGGATTTGGCCTTCACTCTCCACGCTGGCCAGAAGGATTGGAGAGGTCACTTTGATGTTTATAAGCTTTGTCAATCTTGGATTTCCTCAGTCTCTTACGACATTCATGGGAAGACTTGGAGTGGTCTTGATCTAGTCTGCCGGGAGCCACACGGCAAAAAAAGCAAGGTAAAAGTCTACGTGATGGCACGCTTTACCATAATAATTATTAGTTTAGAATAGAGGAGCATGTCCTCGCTATCTAAATGGCCCATTAGGATTTGGTAACCCCATATGGAGTGTCAAATTTACCGCCTCATATTTTCAAACAATATATGGGCTTCCTTTTGAAAATATATTGATTATGCCTAAACATATTAATTAACCCAGGATAAATGATTCATGTGCGTTAATTGAATTATAAGGATGTTATTATTAATTTATAAGTACAATAAATTATAAATGTTATTATCAACTATGAAACCATAATAGAAGCTCAGAATTTTCTATAGTGTAACGAGTACATCATAAACTTGAAAGCTTTAGCTGAACTGTCAGTTTTACTTTATTTGTAAAATCCTTTGTATTTGTTATTAAATCTTTTCTTTTTTTTTGTATACGTACTTTTCTGCTTATAAGAATCAATGTTATGATGATAAAATTTTATTATGATTAATTCGTTGTTTACTTTTTCTACACTAACACTTTTTGTACTGATTATACACTTTAAAACATGGGACGAGTTACAGAATGAAATTTTAACTAAATTTGATTTTCTGCAATTCGTCCCAAATGGGCCGAAGGTATGTGGGACGAGTTGTAGAATTACTCGTCTATTTTACTGTATTGTAGTGTAGTAAGAGCTTTAGTCCTAAGATATTAATAATCAATGTGTTGACATGAATAAACAGTCTTATCCTAGCATTCGGTGGTTTCACTTGTACGCAATTCCTTATATGGCGACCCTGCCAGCGCCTTGTTGCTAGGTCTGCCTCGCGCTCGTGATATGACACCGCGCACCGTATTAGGTTGAAGAATGTGTTAAAAGCCACCCACAGTGTGCCTCGTCGTTGCATCTAAGAATTATTAAAATGAGTTACTACGAACTAAGTAATCTGCTAAAGCGTACGTATCGGTGGTGTGTATATTTTTTTGAAAATGGGTGCGTCTCAGTCCAACAAGAGTGAGGAGGTGATTATAGCACAAGCGGCGTCCGGAGGTGGTAATAGCAATCAGCTCGAAAAACTGGACCATTACCTGAGTACCAATGGGTTAATACTAATATTGTTATATGTTTTACTGGCAACTGGAGGTCTGATTACTTTGTACCAAATGTTCCGTAAGTGGCATGGAAGAATTATTCAGGAAGAAGTCCGCGGCGCAATTTTGAGATACTCTAGTATTCTGAAGAGGCAGCGTAATGGTGATGGAGACCCAGGCTTCCGCGTGTAGCGAATAGAGAAAAATGACCCGTGCCTGATGATCGTTAAGATGACACCTGCCTGATGATGGTTACAATGACCCCTGCCTGATGATGGTTAAAACGACCCCTGCTTGATGATGATCAAGATGGCCCCTGCAAAGCGGTGATGAGATGACCCCTGCGTGCCATAATTTGAAGCTTCATTTCTAAGTTTATAAAATATATATGCGTGTACGGAAATCATAAAAAAGTGAAAAAAAAGTGGTGTATGTGCGTTTGTTTACGGTATAGCATGAACTAAGTTCTGCAATCGGAACAATGAAACAAATATACATGTTAGTAGACATTAAGTTATATATACATACATATTAAACATATATTAATAAAGTGTAATATAAGTTTAGAATACATCATATAAAAATAATTTAATGAATGTGCATACTACGATGAATACGTATATAATCACGCGTAATCCTTATCAGTTTTATGTTGACATAGCGATGTCCATATAGGTGTCGAGTGCTACTACTACTGGAACTCACTACGTTCGAGAATGAAAATGGTATGTATACATAAGTTTTTATTATTTTTTTTATTGAGTAATGGACAATGAATTGTTAAAATGTCTTGAAGATATTATAAAAATAAAGAAATACTTGATTAAGAAAGGAAAGTCAAGATTCAAGGGTAACGTTATAAAAAATAAATTGACCGAAACAAAATTGATTTTAAAGAATAGTGATGACATTATTAACCTCTTGCATGTTGAGTCAGGAATAAGTACTAAAACCTTAGAGAATGTAGATACTGTTTGGTCTAAAATACATGGAATATATAATGAAATTTTAGCTTTATGTACTCCTACTGAGGAAGAAAGTAGTGAAAGTGATTATAGTGAACCTTCTGAATATCAAAAAATCAAAATGGAGTTCGATCTAAAAACGGCTTGTGAATTTATTTCTATTATGAACAGTAATGAAAATAATACCAAAAATATGATAGATTCTATTGAAATGTACGCAGAAATGTTAACTGAAGCTGGTAAACAAATGTTGATAAAGTTTGTTCTCAAAAGTAGACTGTCCGAGAATGCTAAAATACGCATGCTTAAAAATTATCAAACCGTGAACGATCTTGTAAAGGATTTAAGTAAAACTCTTTTAAGTAAAAAATCATTTACATCTATTCATACGCGCCTACAAAATGTAAGTCAAGGTTGGCGTTCTATTGACCAGTATGGTACAGAAATAGAAAAATTATTTTCTGAATTAACAATTTCACAGTCTGAAGGAAACTCGGAAAACTATGCTGTTTTAAAACCTTTAAATGAACGCTTGGCGGTAAAACGGTTTTCAGATGGTTTGCGTGATCCTCGGCTGAGTACCATCATAACTGCGAGAAACTACGAGCAACTCAAGGATGCGATCCAAGCAGCGAAGGATGAAGAAGTAGCTGCCACGTCTTCGACGACGATGGCTGGCCCAGGTATCATGCAGTTTTCACGTCGAGGTAGAGGTAAGTTGCACTATTATCCTCGCATGCAGTTTGGCAGATATCAACGATCAAGAAATCAGCGTTTCAACGACATAAGATATAATTATCAAACAAATGGTTATAGAGGTAGTGAGCGTGGTTCATTCCATAACGTAAATCGTGGTTATGGAAGTAATCGTAATCGGCAAGTTGGTGCCAATCGGTCGAGTTATCAATATACCCGTGGTAGGGGTAACCGTAGTACTCAACGAGTATTTTATAACAACGAGTGTACAGAAACTGAACCTAAACCTTCTACCTCAAACGATACGAGTATGCAGTTTTTTCGATCTTAAGCATAATATTTTGACGTTACATGGTAAATCAAAATTTTTATCGTTCTATGTTGGTAAGAAGTTACATTTTTATTTGTTAGACAGCGGAGCGTCCTTATCTGTACTCAAGAGAGATTCCTTACCTCGAAACTTAACCATAAATAGAGATGATACTGTCGTCAACGGAATAGGTGGACAGATTCGTTCGGCGGGATATGTTTATCTTAACTTGGAGCATAATAGTAGTCATTCTAGTATTGTATTCAATCATAAGTTTTATGTATTCGATAACATACCATTGCGAGCAGATGGAATTCTGGGTTTAGATTTTCTGTGTTACTATGCATCAAATATCAATCTAGCCTTAAATGAAGTCACGTTGTTCCAAAATGGAATGGAATGTTGTTTGCCACTCCATGATTCAATCGATTATTCCAGAGAAGTTTTGTTTATTCCAGCACGGAGTGAATCATTTCATTATGTTTATGTTTCTTCTGATAATAAAAATGATTATGTTGTTTATCCACAACAAGTAGCAGAAAATATTTTCATGGCGGGATCTATTGTTCAACCAAAAAACCATAGAATAATAATTAAAATTTTAAATACAAGCGAACATGACGTCACATTACCTATGTTTATACCAGAATTATACTCACTTTCTGAATATGACATATATAAATTTGAATCAAATACAAGGGATTCAAAAAGAGCAAAAGCTTTATTAGATTTATTAAATTTAGAAAATTTAAATAAAGAGGAAAAGCTTTCTATACAAGGTTTGTGTGCTAAATATTCTGATATTTTTTTTTTACCAGGAGATAAATTGTCTACTACAAATATTTTGGAACAATCAATCACGTTAAAAAAGGATGTCAGTCCAGTTTATGTAAAACAATATAGATTGCCACACTCGTTAAAAAAAGAAGTTGAAAACCAAATCAAACATATGTTAGATAATGATATTATCGAGGAAGCAAGGAGTGAGTGGTCTAGCCCCGTATTATTAGTTCCCAAGAAAACGGCCAACACAAAAGACAAAAAATGGCGTTTTGTAGTAGATTATCGTAAATTAAATAATTGTATAACTGATGACAAATTTCCTTTACCCAACATCACAGAAATTTTGGATTCACTTTCTGGTTCTATCTATTTTACTCATTTAGATTTGTATCAAGGGTACTTTCAAGTGTCTCTTGAAAAAGACAGTAGAAGCTGCACAGCTTTCTCTTCTAGCTCTGGACAATTCCAAATGAAGCGTCTACCCATGGGCCTTAAGATCAGCCCAAGTGCTTTTAGCCGTGTTATGTCTGTAGCTATGTCAGGACTTAATTACGACAAATGCTTCGTATATTTGGATGATTTAGTCGTTTTTGGAAGAAACCTTGAAATCCATAACCGAAATTTGACAGATGTATTCGAAAGACTCCGTAAAGTCAATCTAAAATTAAATCCTGAAAAGTGTGCGTTCTTAAGAAAAGAAATACTTTACTTAGGTCATCTAGTTTCGGAGAAAGGTGTATTACCAGATGAATCAAAAATTGAAATTGTCAAAAATTACCCAGTTCCTACTAATACTGATGAAGTAAAACGATTTGTTGCCTTTTGCAATTATTATAGAAAATTCATAAGAAATTTTTCAGAAATTACAGCTCCTTTAAATAAGTTAACGAGGAAAAACGAGTCATTTGTATGGACAACAGAGTGTCAAAAAGCATTTGAAACATTAAAAGAAAAATTGAGTTCTCCTCCTGTATTAGATTTTCCTGATTTTTCAGAAAATAACGAATTTGTCGTACAAACAGACGCTTCAGGAATAGCTGTTGGCGCTGTTTTATATAATAATAATATGAAACCTGTTGCATATGCTAGTAGGCCTTTAAACAAAGCGGAGTTAAATTATCCTACGATTGAAAAGGAGTTAGTTGCTATAGTATGGGCTATTAAATATTTTCGTCCATATCTCTATGATCGAAAATTTACTATCATGACAGATCATAGACCTCTAATCTATTTATTTTCGATGAAAGACCCATCCAGTAGACTTTTAAAATTTAGGTTATTATTAGAGGAGTATGATTTTAACATTAAATATATAAAAGGAAAAGAAAATAGTGCTGCAGATGCGTTGTCGAGAATTTCTGTCACATCTGAAACTTTAAAGAGCTTGAATCAGGAAATAGTAACCGTTATAACTAGAAGGCAAAAGAGACTTTTGAGTGAAAAAGAAGAAGATCCTATTTTTAGTAAAGACATTGACGATAGGCCTGATCAACCTAGAGTCGTGGAATTACTTAAAATACCGGATAATTACATTGAACTGACTTTTCTTGATAATAACGAACTACATAAACTTAGAAATAACAATATGATTAACTTAGAAAAAGAATGTTTTGGTTATAGTGAAAGTAAGAAAACTATTTTTATAAACCTTGACTATAGGGCACATTTTACGCGAGTCGAATTTGTGACAAAGTTAAAGGAATTTTGTGAAAAATTGAAAATACAAGAACTATGCATAGTTAAAAATAATAATGTCTCATCATTTGTAAATGATTTGTTGCAAGAAGTAAAAATAAGAAAGGATTGGACCGGTCCACGTTTTTATATATTAAAAGGAGTAAAGAGAATAGATAATGACGAAGATAAAAAATATATTTTACACGATTTTCATTTACTACCCACTAGTGGACATGCTGGTGTACGTAGAATGACTAATAATATAAAGAGACGATTCTTCTGGCCAGGATTAGATAAGGATATAAAAGAATTCGTAAGTAAGTGTAGTCAATGCCAAAAAATGAAACAGTGTAGGTATACCAAGGCGCCAATGGAAATAACTACAACTGCTTCAATGGCATTTGAAAAGATTTTTCTTGATCTAGTTGGTCCTTTGGAAAGAGATTTAGAAGATAATTGTTACATTTTAACAATCCAATGTGAGCTTACAAAATTCGTGGAAGCATATCCACTAAAAAATAAAGAAACGGTAAGTGTTGCTCATGAATTTGTAAATAATTTTATTCTTAGGTTCGGGATACCAGACACAATTGCTACTGATCGCGGAACGGAATTCGTCTCTTCAACTATGGAACAGGTTTGTAAAATATTAGGCATAGAAAGGCTTACATCGACAGCATACCACCATCAATCTCTTGGAGCACTTGAAAATTCTCACAAGAGTTTAGGTGCGTTTTTACGTATTCATTGTGATGGCCATAAAGAAAGCTGGAGTCATTGGCTTCCGTTCTGGTGCTACAGCTATAATAATACCGTACACACAGAGACTAAGTACACGCCGTTCGAACTTGTGTTTGGTAAACCTAGTAAGATACCTTGTAGAGTTAATGATGACTATATTGAACCCTTATATAATCCAGAAAGTTATCCATTAAATTTAAGATTTCGCTTGCAAGTAGCATTAAAAGACGCTCGTAGAAATTTAGTTTTAAGCAAAGAAAAACGTAAGTGTGATTATGACAGAAAAATAAATGATGTAAGTTATAAAAACGGACAGTTAATTTTAGTGAAAAATGAAGTAGCAAAGAAATTAGATAATCAATTTGATGGTCCATTTACTGTGTTAGAGGATTTAGGTAGTAATGTAAAGCTTTCAAAAAATAATAAGATAGATATAGTCCATAAGAATAGGACAAAACCATTTATTATGTAGTAGCATGCACATCCATTTATTGTAACTAATATGAAGAATATTGAAATTATAAGTTTAAGTATAAACTATTTTTATTAACCAAAATAAAAGGTTCTATATATATGAACTTTTTCAAATGAAAGAAAAATATATGTAAGTACATACTATAATCATATTAGGTATATAGAAGTGTTTACTCAATGTGTAGCCAAGTGATAATTTTATCATGTATAGCCTATGTATGGCACACCTAATCAATGATTATTTAACGCGTTGAATAATGTATAAGTAATTGTTAATGTTTTACTTCAAAAATATTCATATTTCATGTTAATCAATACTTTAAAACCTTCCAAACATTATTATGTACTTAAAGTTCAATCAATAGTCTTGTTTGTTTAAAATTTATCCATATTTTCATTTTTTGGGTTAAATTGTTTACCTGTATTGCTCTAATTGTTATAAAAAAAAATCTAATCTGTTATTAATTTTTTTTTCTCGAAAAAGGGAGGTGTAGTGTAGTAAGAGCTTTAGTCCTAAGATATTAATAATCAATGTGTTGACATGAATAAACAGTCTTATCCTAGCATTCGGTGGTTTCACTTGTACGCAATTCCTTATAGTATAATGTTTAGTGCCTTATTTATTTAGTAACTTCTTATGACTTCAAAAATCATAATTATTATTTTTATATAAATATTTATAAAACAAAATATTTGTTTTAACTTATCGAGTGAGTGTCCCAATGGTAATCCTACTTATAATTTAGACAAACATTTCATATAAACTGCAATGAATTTAGTCAGCATATTCACCCAATAATCCAATGTGAAATATTAATGTGATAACTCAATTCTTTTACTTAACAAAGCTCTCTCGTGACAAAAGTTCACCCTTTCTTTCAACTAATTTAACAGCAAACAACAACAAGTGGCCGTCTTCGTTGAATTAACTTTATCTGGCTTTGAAAATGATATAATTTAAGTTTTACTCGTAAATTAAATTAATGATAACAAGTACTTAAAACTTTGTAATGAAATGTTTCTGCTCGTATCTTACAATTTATTTATATGTATTAGACTATTGTAAGAAGACAGAATAATACATAGAATTAAATAATGTTAAATAAAAGTAAAATTATGAATATTTAAAAATATAAGTAAACAAAAAATAATTCAAAAAGTTATGTCCACGACGAAAAGTAACCGAGTTTGATTTATTTGAGATAAATTAGTTTTAATTTGTCTGCTTTTGCTTTACTCGAAATATACAGAATCTGTTTTTTGACCCTCTCCTCATTTGAGCGTCTTCCCGGTTGCATCCTCGGCTGTGATGCAGCGGAGTAGCATAAATGCTGTAACATGTTATGTCATACTTTTACGGCCAGCTGACTATCTGACCCTAATCCTACTCGGGTAGGTTTGAAACCGCAAAAATTACTTCAGTAGTTTGTTTTTCATCATTGTCATGTTTTATGTGTAAGTGGCCAACACTGGTGTCAGATTTTTTAAGCAGTTTAAAGGCATCAGACATAGCTTAACGACTGCCATCAATGATGACAGCTGGGACTAACAGCTATTAGGTACTTCTGAAAAGTCAGGACAAGCATTTGTCTGCAACAGAAATCAAACCCATTGCCCTTCATGTAACAGGCCATAGATATCCGAATATTTATGTGCAGGCAGTTTTAACCACTGCGTTACGGAGACCGTCAAAATACGTCGATGTAACGTTATGCTCGATTAATTTATAGTTCTATAAAAAAAGGGTTGCAATCCGGGAGTTAAATTATATCACTAATTATTTAATACCTTTTCTAACATCAGTCACCATCCATGGATGTGAGTGCGTAGAACGCAGTGACACAAACACACACGCACATCGCGCAAGCTCCCTGCGCCATCTTACGAAATTTCAATCTGTTGGTCACGTGATAGGTCGCGAGTTTAACTATTTACTTTTTAATAACATTTTTTCCCATCAAAAAAGTGCACAGCGCCGCTCAAGAAGTTTTTAATTCAAAACTGGTTAACTGGCTATTGGACAACGATATCAGTGGTCGTAGTTGTCCAATGTCTATTACACATCTCTCCCATCAGAGCGTGTTCCCGGCTACAACCTTGCCTGTATGCGTATGGGCTCCAGCTTTTTAGTTTTTATGGCTATTGCTCTTTTTTTTTCTCTCTTTGCGATCTGGATTGGATGTTACCATTGAAACATCAACGGAAAAAAAAAAGGTTCATACTAAGTCCTGTTTATATGAATAATTATAGTACTTACTTTCTTGATTAATCAAAGTTAAAATTATTGATCAAAATTTTGGACAGTTTGTAAAATAAATGAGTTACGGAACCGTGTTCGGTTTGAGAAGTATCGAAATCTGTAAAGTCACGTAGAAATAAAAAACTTCTCAGAAAAAGCGTATATTAAGAAACTTTGATTGTAAACCACAAACAAAGGCTATTTAAGGCGCGAAAGTACTTTTTAAAGTCAGAGTCTGACCACGTAAAAGGAAAGTAGTTGAAAGTTTTTATGTTTGTCTGTGTTTCAAGAGTAAACCGTACGTTATAAGCTTTTCAATATTTAAATAATCTTGTCTACACACATCATAAATTGGCTAAAAATCCAATCCATAAAACATAATCTTACATTACAATATTACCCCAACATGAAGGTATTTAAATTTTGAAGATTTTTCAAGTAGCCTGAAGGCTGATAATGATATTTAAAAAAATCCGTGTGTCACGTCATTCAGATCACAAGTTTCTTATTTCTTCAGACAGTTGTTATAGAAGAAGTATTCTAGATCTTATCTATTAATATCGTCGCGACGCTCTTAGAAAATAATGTTCTACTTGAGCATAGAATGTCGAATTCCGCTTGCTAGCCTGCGACACGGGGGTCTCGGGTTCGATCCACGGTCAGGTCATGATGGAAAACGATCTTTTTCACATTGAAATGTTAATCCTTATAAGTATATATTATAAAATATAGTATCGTTGAGTTTGTATCTTGCGACACAAGTTCACAACTTACTGTAGCTCAATTTGTGTGATATGTTCCTATATATTTATTGAAAGAACTGGCGAAATCCTTGTCTGTCTTTTCCACACCTGTCCTGACTTTTCGACTGTAAATGCGTCGCGAGTGGAATTGTGCAGAACTTTTACCAAACCCATGAGACCGTATAAAAGGGAAGTGGACGGCGCTATCGCGGTACAGTCGATTGCAAATTAACGACGAGTGATACGAGTGATTAATACACTACTCACATACAGTGAGGAATAAAAGTGAAGAATAGCGAGTTTTCGAGCGACAATAAAGTAAGTAATAGTAATTTAATTATTTTCTTCGAACCTAAACCAGACCTACAATCGTTTTGCGTATTGGACATACGATGTGTCTACGCCACTTCTTGCGGACTGCGGGGCGCGGGGGGCCGCCGCCGGGCGGGCCGCGGCCGCGCAACCACCACCATTACCTCTCTTATGGACGCCGCGAACGCGCGCTCTGTTTTTATATTTAAATATTTTATTACAGTCCATTTTAAAGTACGAAGTATCTTTTATTAGAAATAGAACCTAGTAGAAGACCTAACAAGTGGTCCTTCTATTGCCGTGAGTAACTACGCGGTAGTTTATTTATAGGCGCGTGAGTCATCGGCGTACGTGTCGCAGTTGAGCATTTTAAATCGACGAGTTCGACGTTATAAGTCGCGTAAGTCTACAGCTGCGATCTACGCACCTTGCTCGGTGCACGCCTAGAAGAAAGCCGAGTCGTCGTTCTTCGTGTTCATAAGGAGTAGTCACCGTGTGCAACGTCAGCTGTACGAGTCATCAGCTCCAGCCAGCAGTCATCGGGCAGCCGTTAGCCACATCTCACAAACAGCAAAAGGCAGTCGTGAACAAAGGGTTTGGTTGCAGCAGTCGTGAGTTCGAACCAATTTATTTCTCCACTGACACCGTCCCTAGCTTCAAATCTCATTTTCAATTTTGCAATTCATTTTCAATTTCGCAATTCTTATTTTCAATTTTACATAAATAACTACTCATTTCAATTCAATCATTCCTTCATATTTCATCATAAATCATTAAATCGTTCATCATTTTCACACAACCTGGGTTGCATACCGAGTAAATTTCTACCCACATATAAGAAAAAAAAAAAAAGGTGAAAGTCATTAAGTGCTATCCCAATATTACGTGTTGTAATTGCTTGTGCATATAATTTACGTTATATTTTGTACATTCCAGTACGGTTGCCTTGCTCTGCTCGCTTCGCCGCCGTCGCCGCCGCCGGCCGCGCCCCGGCCCGCTGCATTGAGCGGGGTCCAACCAATGACCTTGCCTGCGACCTTCAACGCACTTTCTTTCATTCCTTCGTGCACTTCTTTCCACTTACACTCCATTCTGCCTTTTTAAAATTTAAGTATCGTTCCGTTATTTGCTATATCACAATAATTTACAACATTTTCATTTCGCAGCATATTTTTTTAATAATTTTTCATTATGTCTGAGGATCTAAAATTAAAAGAATTAGTCAAAAAACGAGGCACTTTCAAAGCTAAGCTTACAATTTTTAAGACTTTCTTATGCACTGTTAGAAAAAATGAATCATTGAACTCAACTTTAGTATCCCAGTTAAAAGCAAGACATCAAGCCTTTTCTGAACTTTATAATTTGTTTGATGAAACGCAGACATTAATCGAATACCATGCGGAAATTCCAGATGATCAATACAAAGAACGGGAGATCTTCGAGACAGACTTCTACGCTTGCCTCGCGGTCAGCGATCAGCTGCTCCACGACAACGCGGACAAACTGGTCGGGTCAGTAACAGCTCAACAAAACGCAGGTGGGATCAAATCAATTAAACTTCCTACGATTAACTTACCACATTTTTCCGGTGAATATCATGATTGGCTAGAATTTAGGGATACATTTGAATCACTTATACACACTAACAATAATATTCAAGACATACAAAAATTTCATTATTTGCGGGCATCGCTGAAAGACAGCGCTTCACTAGTTATAAAATCAATAGAATTGTCTGCAAATAATTATGAAATTGCATGGAACTTACTGTGCGAACGATATAATAATAAACGCCAGCTAATAGGCAATCATATAAAAAATTTATTCAATTTAAATACTATACAAAGGGAATCTTCACTGGCGTTAAGACAAATTATGGACAATATACATAAAAATTTAAGATCATTGTCCACTTTAGGGGAACCCACGCAACACTGGGATACCCTTGTTATATATTTAGTATCCAGTAAGCTAGATGCAACCACTTTGAGACATTGGGAGGAATTCAAAGGCTCAATCACACGGATGCCTAAGCTTGAGGATTTAAACTTATTTTTAAGAAATCGCGCTGATTTACTAGAGACTTTAGAAGATAGTAAATTAAAATTAAAGGCGGATCCTCTGGCTCAGACATCAGTGAAATCAAACGCGTCACACCCACCTCAATGCCCTTTGTGTAAAGCACAGCATTTTCTCTTTTCTTGCCCAAACTTTAGACAGCTTTCACCTGAAGCGAGAAAGGAGAAGGTGTCTAAAATGAAATTGTGTAATAACTGTCTTCACCCGGGTCACGAAACAAAATCATGCAGAGGTGGTTCATGTAAGTATTGCTCACAAAAACACAATACTTTACTACATGTTGAAAAGCCACAGGGCTCCACCACACTAGTTAGTTCCTTACATACATCCGTACTATTGTCAACAGCTCTGGTCAGGGTATTCAGTCATGATGGTGTCGGTTGCACAGCACGCGCAATTTTAGACAATGGTAGCACATCATGTTACATTTCAAAGGCGCTCGTATCCAAAATTAATATACCTACTGAAACCACTTCAGGTTCAGTAAGTGGTATTAATAATATTCAAACAAACATTAATCAGACTTGCAATATTCAAGTACAATCATTACATAATTCATACAAAACAAATGTCAATTGCTTTGTACTTGATCAAATTTCAAATAACATACCAAATATGTATATTAATTCACAAAGTATCAATATTCCACAGCATATAAAATTAGCTGATCCCGAGTTTAATGTACCGTCCTCGATAGACCTGTTATTGGGCGCTGAGGTATTTTGGAGCTTGATAGGAACTGGACGCATCCAGTTGAGCAAACACCAGCCCACCCTTCAAGAAACTGAACTCGGGTGGATAGTATCAGGCTGTGTCTCAAATAATGTTCACATAAAAAATACTTCATCATGTTTTCTCATTAGTGATGTAGATCACCTATCTCGTTTTTGGGAACTTGATAACATTTCTCCAGAATACAAATTCTCACATGATCATCAAACATGTGAAGATACATTCATAAACACCACAACACGTCGTGACAACGGCAGGTTCGTGGTCAAAATTCCTTTAAAAGAGTCTCCGGAATGTCTTGGTGACTCATACATACAAGCCAAGAGTAGATTTTTTACTTTAGAGAAGAAATTTGCCAGTGCCCCAGTCTATCGAGATCGGTACATTCAATTCATGAATGAATATATTGAGCTGGGTCACATGTCAGAAAAATCAAACACACATGACACACAGTCTAAACAGTTTTTTCTTCCTCATCATGGTGTGGTTCGTGAGTCAAGTTGTACTACTAAACTAAGGGTGGTTTTCGATGGATCAGCTCGCTCCACGACTAAATATTCACTTAACGACATACAGTTAGTAGGTCCCGTCGTACAAGATGACCTTGTCGCGATTCTTTTACGATTTAGGCAACACAAATTTATAATTTCAGCTGACATAGAAAAAATGTTCCGTCAGATTGAAGTAGAAGAGTCGCAAAGGCCACTACAACAGATTCTGTGGAGATCTGATCCTCTAGAACCACTAAAGGTGTTCACACTCAACACGGTAACATACGGAACAGCATCAGCGCCATATCTTGCCACACGGTGTATCAAACAAGTAGGTTTAGAATGCTGTGATAAGGACGTGTCACAAGTGATCTTACATGACCTTTACTGTGATGATCTGCTCTCCGGATCTGATGATGAGTCATGTTTGTATCGCATAGCACAGGGTGTTCAAACAGAATTAAATAAGGCCCAATTTCCTTTGCATAAATGGCAAACAAATCACCCTGATTTACTTAAAAACTTAAGTTTCACTCAGTCACCTAACATTACTATGAACTTATGTGCCAATGAACCATCCAAAACATTAGGTATTTATTGGAATATACAGCAAGATACAATCACATATACAATAAACACAGATAATTTCTCTAATCAAAAAACTACTAAACGAGTTATTTTGTCAATTATTGGGCAAATTTTCGACCCACTAGGCCTCATTAGTCCCTGTGTTTTAGAAGCAAAAATAATAATGCAAAATATTTGGTTACAAAAATTATCATGGGATAGTGTTGTACCCCCAGACATTGAAACACAGTGGAAAAATTTCATTAAGTCACTAACATTCATTAACAATCTTGCTATTCCCAGGCGTGTATTTAGTGAATCGCCGGAAAATATTCAACTACATATATTTTCTGACGCGTCACAATCCGCCTATGGCTCCTGTGTGTATGTGCGCTCGATGACTGCTGATAAAAAAGTCAATGTGCAACTTTTAGTCGCAAAAGGCAGAGTTGCGCCTCTCAAGACACAAACAATACCCAGATTAGAGCTGTGCGCCGCACTTACAGGTGTTCGAGTTTTCAACAAAGTATTAAAATCGCTTCGTAACTCACATTTAATATCACAATGCTTTTTTTGGAGTGATTCTATGATTGTACTTGCCTGGATAAAAACTAATGCACATAAACTTGATCAATTTGTCAAACACAGAGTGACTGAGATTCAAAACAGCACACAGTCACATACATGGCGCTACGTGCCCACTAAACAAAACCCTGCAGATTTAATTTCTAGAGGGTCAACTGCACAACAACTAATTCAATCTAATATTTGGTTTTCAGGGCCGTCGTTTCTCAGGAATGATGAAAACAGCTGGCCTACACATTCAGGGCACTACAGCGAATCTGACCTGCCAGAAACAGGGACGGCTCAGCCACAAATTCATTGTTTTTCCACGCAAGTAGAAAATAAGTCATTATTCATATACAAATATTCAAATTTTTCAAAATTAACTAGAATCACTGCTTACATTTTAAGATTTATTCTTAATTGCAAAAACAAATTACATCACACTAGCGTTAGCCTAGACATAATGCCATTATCTACTACAGAATTAACATTAGCAAAATTTCAATTAATTAAGATGTCACAGTTAGAAACTTTTCGCAACGAATACAACACACTACAGTCAAAACGTCAGCTATCCAATAATAATAGACTGACAGCTTTAAATCCCTTTATGGATGACAATAGCATAATTCGTGTGGGGGGAAGACTGTCTAATTCGCAATTTCAATATGATAAAAAATTTCCGATGTTACTTGATTCAAATCATCACATATGCAAAATAATATTCTCTACGTATCACATTTCACTTCTGCACGCAGGCCCACAACTTTTACTATCACACATACGCGAAACATACTGGCCTCTAGGTGGTCGTAATCTAGCTAGAAAAACCGTACTTTCATGCACTAAATGTAGACGAATTGCCGGTAACACTGCTGTACCGATAATGGGCAATTTGCCCGAATCACGCACCCATGCAAATTTCCCTTTTGTAAATGTTGGAACTGACTTTTCTGGAGCTATCATGATTAGTAATCGGAAAGGTCGTGGTAGTACGTTAATCAAAGCATATATCTGCGTTTTTGTATGTTTTGCAGTCAAAGCTGTACATTTAGAGCTGGTTACTGACCTGACCAAGGAGTCTTTCATAGCTGCTTTAAATAGATTTATTGCACGTAGAGGTAAACCTAGTCATATATATTCAGATAACGGAACTAATTTCGTAGGCGCTTCAAACGTCATTTCAAAGTGGATGAAGGAAAATTCAAACTCAATTGCGAATTACACAGCAGAGCAAGGTATTCAATTTCATTTTTCAAGCCCATATAGCCCTCATCAAGGGGGCCTATGGGAATCGGCTGTAAAGTCTACCAAGCATCATCTCACACGAATATTAGGTTTAGCACATCTCACTTACGAAGAGATGTACACAGTCCTCGTACAAATAGAAGGCATTCTTAATTCAAGGCCATTGACGCCTATGTCATCAGACCCATCTGATCTCTCTGCCCTCAGCCCCTCTCATTTTCTAATTGGTCGAACTCTAACTGCGCTTCCTCACCCACAGATCACGGACTGCAACACGCTTCAGCTGCCTAGATATCAGCGTATCGAGCAGCTTCGTCAACATTATTGGAAACGATTTTATAAAGAATACATTTCACAGTTGCAAAGACGGACGAAGTGGCAACAATCCAAGGGAGCTCTGAAGGAAGGCGCCCTGGTCGTGGTGAAAGATGATGGACTGCCGCCGATCCAGTGGCTGCTCGGACGGATCATCAAGCTATATCCAGGGACGGACGACGTCGCTCGAGTTGCAGAGATCAAAACAAAGAATGGATCAATAAAGCGGGCATTCAACAGAATATGCCCTTTACCCCTAGACTAGAACTTCATCGTGGCTGGCAGGATGTCTACGCCACTTCTTGCGGACTGCGGGGCGCGGGGGGCCGCCGCCGGGCGGGCCGCGGCCGCGCAACCACCACCATTACCTCTCTTATGGACGCCGCGAACGCGCGCTCTGTTTTTATATTTAAATATTTTATTACAGTCCATTTTAAAGTACGAAGTATCTTTTATTAGAAATAGAACCTAGTAGAAGACCTAACACGATGTGTTGAAAGACCAGTCAAGTGTGAGTGTTGGGATTCCGTAGTGAATAAACTTCCTATGTATAAATTGGCTTTTTATTCCTAATTATGAACCTCTCCCACGTAACAGTACCAATTAATATAAATAACTGGTTCAATTCCAGAACCATTTATCATCAAACTGTAGCTACATTACAAATAATACCTACATTAGCTTATTTAGTTGCTTATACTAAAACCAAAGTAAAACTCCGTTATTACCACTTGATTCCCAACTAAATATAACATAATGCTCAAGTAATTAAAACTTGAGGAAATTCAGACTTCTCTTTTAATGCTTGCCATTCATTGTAGTGTCACAAAAGAGCTTCTTAATTATACTCATGAGCCACGTTCTTTGTTGAGCAAATTTTTGATGTAGGTTCGTTCGGCGGTTACCGCCAACTTGGCTTTGTTTTACCACAATGTTCGGACACAAAGACATACAAACAATGATGCATTTTCAACGCTCATTAAACAAGGAGAAAGCTGCAAAAATACACAAGGAACTACACCACTAAAGCACTGAAGAAATAGTAGTAAGATTACGTGCTATTTACCTTAGTAGGGACTAAGGTAAATAACCCACTCGTAATATTACTATTAGGTATAAAGCTATGTAGGGACATAGCTTTACTCGTATAAGTACGAATTTTTGATTCATAAGATTTGAGTTGGAAGATTTAACATAATATTATTAAAGAAAAAGATAGGAGCTTAGTGAAATAGAATAAGAATGGTCAAGAGAATGGGTGAGAATCGAGAGATGGAGAGTACTGCATCGAGAAGACCACCGTTCTTATATTATCGATAGATGCAATCTTTATGCGTGAGTATTGAGACATGCCTAAAAGCTTAAGTCTACAAATGCCTTCCTGATTCACGTGATCTATATGACACTTTATTTATTTATTTATTTATCAACATAGCTTAAGCCTAACATCACAGTTCACACAAATACGCCAGACGAGCAATTAATTATTATTATTATTGTCACATAGTAAATACAAGGCATTTTTTATGAATTCGCTCCGACTAGTAGCAACCAAGTCTATCTATCCTTTCGGCAATCTGGTTGAGGAGGCGCAGCGCGCGCATCAGCGGGGCCTTGGCGAGCAGCGCGGTGCGAGCGCGGGGCACGGACAGCAACGGCGGCCGGCGGCGGCGCCCTACGTATCCCTCGGGAATGCATAATTTCAACGAACTAAGCAATTCTGGATTCTGATTTTTACCATGTAGTAAATTATAAAATAAAGATATAAGACCAAGGATAGGTCCCTCCTTACACGTAGTTCCGTGCATCCCACCATACCCAGAGCAAATAAGGTTGGATACATTAAGGGATAGTATGGATAGACACCATATAATCTCATATATAGATAACTGGCAAATTCATTTTGTATGCGCTCCAACATGAGACTATATTTATTTTTATGTGGAGCCCATATGACTGCGTTGCTTTCAAGATGGCTTCTAACTAAGGCTTATCTAAGGCGCTACTGGGCCGAGTTCAGCAGCCACCCTGCTGCACCCGGACAAGTTTTATACTTGTAAACCTTTTTCATGAATAATTCTATGTATTGTTGAAAACCTCATAAAATCTGTCCAGTAGTTTTGAAGTTTAATCGCGAATATACACAGACGGACGTCACGGAGGAATTTGTAGTAATAATTGTAGTAATTACTGTACTAAAACAAATCGACTTCCTGTCGAATATGAAACGTGTAATTACGGCCATAATAGGCTGTCACAACGACCCGGGCCGCAAGTCTGTTAATTGAAATCTATTGTCATAATATTATCAGACTAACACGAAGCAATTCATTCGCCACTCAAAATCCGTAGTCCGCTAATTCAAAATATTGCTTCAATGATCATGGTCTAGGAATCGTGGCAGATTTGGACGTGGTGTTTACATATTCAAAAAACCATTGCATGCAGTGTGTCTGCCACCAAAATATATGAATAGAATCTTCAATGAGGACGCTTTTCTGGAATTTCATGTACAAAAAATACTTTTCTTTCATTGAATGGCTGTCATCTGAACTGATATTTTTTTCTTATGGGCCCCGACCTGAGAAAATTAGTTGTTCATATTAACGAGCTCCGTGGCGCAGCGGTCAAACGGATACGGATGGTCCAGGGTTCGATCCCCGGTCAGCTCAAGATGAAAAATGATATTTATCAGATTAGCCTGGGTCTTGGATGTTTATCTATATATGTATTTGTAATAAAATATACTTAGAATGGTTGAGTTAGTATCCCATAACACAAGTAATAAGTAGCACTTACTTTGGGGCTAGCTCAATCTGTGTGATTTGTCCGTATATAGTTATTTATTTATCTGACAGAATTTTCTAAACATATTGCGTAACGAAGTACACATAAAATCACAGCTAAGTAGGGTCTACAAGTCAAAGATGAATAGTCCACCAACTCATAAAATGTTCTTGGAAAAGGATATAAGAATTGACAAATTCCATTGAAAATTAGTTTCACAAGTAAAACTATTCAAAGTCAAAGTTTAATTATTTATTTTCTACGGAACCCTACACTGTGTGTGGGACGATACGAACTTGGCCGGTTTTTTAGATGGAGGTATTGTTCAGCGGCACTGTGGCGTCATGTCCGGTAAGCAATTGGTTGGTATTGGTCAACAATGTGTAAGTGGTCACTGTTTATCAAACATTTTCCAGTGTCAGCAGCTTATCGGATCCTACGAGTCAGTGCTGCCATCTGGTGGCAAGCATTACAGAAAACTTTCACGCTTCGTTACTTTTTCTAATGCTTTGCGGAGGAGTGACTTAATATTTTTTATAATCGGTTAAATAATAATATGGCTCAAACCAAAGAGGAAGAAAGGTCTCTTCAAAAAGTATACCTAGTTATCATTCTTAAAAAAAAAACACTGTCACTCAAGCCTCCATGAAAACCTGTCATCTGACCCTATCCATATTTGTAAACAAATAATTATTATTTAGATATTAAAAACGTTAATATCAAAATAATTTTTAATAATAATAAATAATAAATATATACGGACAAATCACACAGATTGAGCTAGCCCCAAAGTAAGTTCTTAGTAAGACTTGTATTATGGGATACTAACTCAACGATACTATATTTTATAACAAATACATATATAGATAAACATCCAAGACCCAGGTCAATCTGAAAAAGATCATTTTCCATCTTGACCTGACCGGGGATCGAACCCGGGACCTCCGTGTCGCAAATATATTTTACTGCAACCAATGATACAGCGAATAATATCCCATTGGAACAATATTAAGGCCGCACACTAGGCACAGTAGCGACGCAAATCATTTCATTCCTAATACTCACTAATACTTTACAAATAGAAGAAATAATAATTGTAAAATGAGATTTATTTTTCTTTATGATATAAAAATGCCTAAGAAATACGAAAATCACTATCACTACATATTATAAAACAAAGTCCTCCGCCGCGTCTGTCTGTTTGTTCGCGATAAACTCAAAAACTACTGCACGGATTTTTATGCGGTTTTCACCAACCGATAGAGACATTCACGAGGAAGGTTTTAATAATACATGCCCGGGCACAGCAGGGCAGGGCTGCTAGTCGATGATAAAATATTGTCTCACTTTTTGCACATCTAATTAAACGACTAGGATAACCATTTTAAACGTCTTTTCGTAGGGAACAGGCTTTTTCCTGTTTCTTCAGAGCTAGGCTGGGTCGCCCTAGTATTGTATAAAAATTAGGCTACAGGTTTTAAATAAACCTTTTCTCAAACATGCTCGGAAATGTAGGCATTACTGTAGTAAAAAGAAGACCGGAAGTTTGTAATTCTTGGCTCATTCATCGCATTGCCGGCCTAGGCCAGGAAATAAGTATGAAAATTACTTCCCGGCCGCTGCTCAAAACTTTTTAATTAATCTATGTAACGTAAATTATGTCACTTGTCATACAGCCAGTTTACTACCACTGCATTTTTAAAAAATGCATATAATACGTGAATATAACTACAATTTCATTAAAATATCGATATGTGATCATACGAAAATATGCTTAATTTTCGTTGCGAGAGAAGAAAACAATAATCTATGATCTATTAATTTTTTTGTGAAAAATATGACTGGGCTCTATGGGCATTGTTTCCTTTGCTGGAATTGACAACTGAAAATAAAAAAATTAAAAACTCGGGAGATCTGTTATTTTCACTATACCCGTAGTGATTAACGCCACTGCCGAAAAACTGCCTTTACGGATTTTAGGGCATAGAACACACGTCAATTGACTTTGAATTTATGGCCCCCCATAGAAACTCAAAAGGAATTGTATGGCATTTTTTTCATTTTCACCCTCACTCCATTATTTGTCTATGATCCTTATTGCCTAGAGAAAACATATGGCAGTCGGTCGTCTGATACTAGTAATAGTATCTTCTTCGTAGTTTGTGATTAACGCTTTGCAGTAATTGATTGACATTGATTGTTTTCGGTAAATATGTGCAAAGTTGGTTATTTATTCGAAATGAAACGGTTCAAAATGAGTTTTAGTGATGAAAGCAACACTGCAATGGATTTTAAGTACCTACTTCGCCTAATTTGAAATTTGAAAGTGGAAAAATTACTACCGGCAAATACCTAGTAAGGGGAAATATTTAAGGCATGTAAGTTTATGTGTAACTTTAAGTTAAATTTCCTCACATTTATTGAGAAAATCTCTATACTTTCCTCGGCGGGAAAGGGATTGCCGGACTCGTAACTATTGTCAAGGCCTCGCTGACGCTCGGCCTTGAAAACTATACTCGTCCGGCAATCCCTTACTTCCCGGCCTCTGCAGTAATGTACTATTTGTAGTATGCTTTGTAATTGATTTTTTCTTCTTATTCTAGGTACTGCCTAGTTTAAAGTATGCTTCTTTCTCAGTATGTTTAGTTCTGCTATTTTTGATCTTGCATTTCTTCTGCGAAGGCATATTATATAGTTTTACGTTTTTTGAAGAAACATTCAAAAGCGTATAAGGATCATGGATCTAAGAATAAGGATTGAAAATTTCCATATATTGGACAATCTTTGATCAAGCTTAGTAACTCGTAAAGCACAACAACTGCTACATTACTGTACATAACAAGTCGTTAGCGAGTCCGTAGATCACTTATGAGCCGTTTATTAATAGTTTTTTTAACGATTTTATGAAATATTCACAAAATAAAAATATTCTAAAGGATTTTACACAACGTCAATAAGTCAAATAATAAGATGTCAGTGCAAGCTTAACTCAAAGTTCTGTCAGAAATAGCAGACTTACAAATATTTTTGCAAATGGCGTCCACAATATTTTCGTAATGGCGCGATTCTGAGCAAAAAATAGCAGACTAGGAAAAATGTTCAATGTCTGTCATTTTAGGGCCAGAATGGTCACCAACGATCGTGAATTCAAAATTGCAGACTTGCGGCCCTGTTTACGTATTGATCGGAAGATGGATAGGATGGTAGCACTCCATAGATACACAATCCGTGTCCAATTAACGTCTTTGTCAAGTGTGTCCGGGAAACTTTATTGACAAAACAAGTGGTCACTGTTTTTAGAAGGTTTGTTGAAAATCTTTGTAAAAACTCATGGCCACGATGATAAAATTGATAATCGTTTAGATACAAAACCGACTGCTGACAACTGAACTAACTTTGATGTGACGGAATTCAAATGGGGGCCAATTTAAAAGCAGTCCCTTAAAAATAAAATAAATAAAACCGGCCAAGTGCGTGTCGAGCCACGCGCAGTGTAGGGTTTTGTAGTTGCGAATGACAACTTTGAGTTCACACTGTTCACACTCGCACCTCACAGTTTAACGACCAAAAACATGTAACAATAAAAATGTATGAAATTTTACATTTTGAGTACATTTTATAAGTTAGTTGCCTATAACTTTTTAGTTTGTACTTGGTACTCAGCTCTGATAGTTTTTCTTTCAACTACAGTATATATACTACTGCTGTAATTTTTTTCACGTATCCATATATAACCGTTTAGTAGATAGAGGGGGGGGGGACACTTACCTCTAACAAAATTTTGCACTTTAAAACCAAATATTTCGGAAACGGATCCCTAAATCGAAATATGGTGTTCTCAACCTCACTATATTTTTTAAAGACCTATCTAAGGATACCCAACACGATGGGTTGGTATAGAAAAAAAATATTACTCCATCGTTACTTGCATGGGAGCTACCCTAAAAAAAATTTTTTTTTCAAGTTTTTCTTCTACCACTTTTTTGACATGATTAATATACATACCCATACCAAATTTCAGCTTTCTAGTACTTATAGTCTCTGAGTAAAACCGCGGACGGACAGACAGACAGACAGACATGGCGAAACTATAAGGGTTCCTAGTTTACTACGGAACCCTAAAAACGGTGCAAAGAAAAGACAGAGATTTATGGTAAATAAATACATTAGAAAGTCATTGCGGTGAATTCAAAACCTCTTCCTTTTTTTTTAATTGGGTTTAAAATATTTCTTTTGTTAAGAATCTAAATCTAAACAACCTCAACTACCCCTCATCCTCAACACATACAAACACCATATCAGTTCTGTCGCGGTTCGCATGTAAAATGGAATGTAAAACTAGCATGGGAGGTCTTTGTCCTGCAATGGGCAGCTCTTCCTCTCATCTGAGCTATTTCCTGAGGGTGAGAACGAAACCTATCATCTGGTAGGACACTGAGTTGTAGCCTTTTGTCGAGGGATTTCTACTAAACGAAACAACATTTTGTAAAATATAAATATCATAAATCATGATCCAAAACACAGAATAATTTGAAAAAGATAATTTTCTTTCTTAACCTGGCAGGGGATTGAACCCAGTTATTCAAGGCACTTGCAGTACCACCAAGGCACAAAGATCGTCGAATTAATAAAATTGTACATGGCTATCAAAGGAAATTGCTACTCTGAATATCCAAACTCTCCTGCTCTGTAATATGAGGAGGGTCAACGCCGTACAGGCCCTCCCACGTGGAGCAGTAACGAACACGGTCTATTAGTCTGGTTTCATGAAAAGATGCACTCGTGGGCTATTTATTGCAAGCCTTTATGAGGAATAATGAGGAAAATGTTACATAAGAAAATACTGCAAATAAGTAGGAGCTACGATCAGAAATGTATAAAATACTACTTTCAATGACATTAACGACTACTAAGTCTTAGTCGTACAAATACTAAAGGCTGTTATTCAAATCCTGATCGTGTGGAATTATTTCCCATACGTTATTTTTTAATTTATAAGAATATATCAAAATAGCATTGTAAATGCATAAATATATAATACCTATAAAATAAGTACGCTTAGATACTATCACATCACATCACATCACATCTACAGTCTACCTGCGACCACGAACACTGTAAAGTGCTCGAAACGTTAGGTGTATAAATAATGTAATAAACGCGATAAAAACCGTATTAAAATAATTTTATTTAAAAGTACGCTTAGTTTAAAAAAAAAACTTGGAATGTTCCGCTTTGGAAAGTATGTCGTAATTGTGAATTCTTCATTCCAGCTGCTGCAGTTAGTAGAAGCCATGTAAAACTACTACGGAATGTCAAAAAACCTGCTTTTCGGAATCATCATCATTTCAGACGCAATAAATCCACTACAGGATATAGGCCCAAGCACTCCTGACAATAAACCACAAATTTTTAATAAAAAAACCCTATTTTTATCTTATGATTTCTTTACACTGGGAAGAAAGTAAAAATCTACAAGTAACCATTCGAATCAACTTTTTGCAAAAGACTAGTGTAAGCCTTGGTAAATGGAAAGAAACATCGTGAACAAGCTGCTGCAAACAAATAGCACTATCACTGAGACTTGCACATATATCAATGTCATCCTAGTCAGATGTAACGCTAATGCTGGGATTTAGCCGTTTTCAGCTTTTGGTTACACTTCTATTCCATTTTTGTATTAGTACGGCAAACGAGAAAGCTGGTCGCCTGATGGTAAGTGATCACCGCTGCCCGTGGACAACTGCAACAGCAGGGGTGTGACAAGAGCGTTGCCGGCCTTTTATTTATGTTTAGAGTTTTCTTCGACTGACTTTCAGCTATCCAATCCAATTACAGAACAACGTCTAGTTCGAAGATAGACTCCTGGATGGACGTACCTTTGTTCCAAAATTGTGTTTTGCCTCTCAATATTTACTTCCCTACATTACAATCTAAATGTTTGTTCTGTTAAATGTTTTACTTAGGCAAAATTAAGATTATCAATTATATTATCAATTTAATGAACCGGAAATCGGACCTAAGCTTATCATGTAACAGAAAGCAGCCTTACCACTTACGCTACGGAGAGTAAGGAAATCCGACAAAATTATGTAGGTATTATATTCAAGGTCAACCAAACCATAGATATAACTATCCTGACGTAATAATTTTATTGGAAGGTAATGACTAAAGTGGCCAAAATTGGTTCCAGATTTCATGACGGCCGGGACCACCGTGTTAACGTACCTTCCGAAGGAGCTCGGTGTTTTTCATGCCACTTGCGGTCACTCACTTAAGTGGGGACTTACTGTGCCACTCACTGAGCAGTTGGGCTGCTTTGGAGTTCTGTTGCTGATGCCCTAGAACATGTATGACTATTAGCTATGTGACGTTAGCAAAAAAATAAGTTTCAAAGTTCGCGTGTCATACATAAAGAAGTATTACAGCAGGTACGTACCTACTCAAGATAAAAAAAAGCAGTACACAATGAAGAATAAATAAATCATAGTCGATTCAAGCCAACGTTAAGGAGTCAATTCTGTCCATGTAGATATTTAATGAGCGAATCGTATCCAGAATTCCTGAGGGATAGCCGTGTGGAACGAATACTGAACGGCCAGCGCCCGAAGACTCGATTTCTGCACGAGTAGATTATGACTATTGTTATATAGTTATTAACTTCGATATCGTGATTTTCTAGTTATATCTCTTCCCTACTTCCGCTTCTGGTCTCAACTTAATATAATTTATTAGGTTTTTAGGCCTTGTAGACATTTTCATTAACGGTTTATTTTAATTAATGTAAACTATCCTTAAATAAGGTAGCCCATTCCCGGGCCCACCCCTTATACTTATACCGTAACTAAGCATGAAATAATATTATTGTTTGATACTTGTAAATTATGTGTGGGTTTATTTCAGGGACAGAAATATCAATACTTTGATGGTATCGATCTTAGAGTATCAATATATAAGTTATACTGATACTCTAAGGTATCGATACTAACGAGATATTAATAAAAATATCGATATTGTAGGTATTAGTATTTTTGCATTTACTTTATGCATAAAAATATGTATTATTTTATTTATATGTCAACTAATATTTTTATACTCTTTAGGGTATCGATAAAAAAAATATTGATATTTTATTTAATAAAAATTATTTTTTCCAAGTTCCAAACACAAAATAAAAGCGCACTTTTTATTGTATGGCAATTATATATTGGGTTAATTTTTTTTTTTAATTTATGGATTATTCTGTATACTTAGTTTAATTTATTTATTTATCCTAATTATTATCCTAAGATTATTTAAATCGATAAATATAAGCTATATTTGTTGAGAACTAAGTAACCTAGTAAATATTCTGATATCTATGACTAAGTATCTTACCTTCCAAATGGTACTTTACTTGCTTCTTTTGACTTGAAAGAGCAGCGTTTCACAAACGGATTAAAACGACGAGGTACTTGAGCCTTCAAGCTCTCAACCCATGCCCATCTCAATCGGATGCGATCAATATTATTTGACTTGTGTGGGTTTGTCCTTTCTGTATCAGTATTTAGGTGCATTTCCCCCTCTGTGTTTATAAAATAATTTGGAGAAACTCACAGCATCGTCGCCTTATTACCGTCAAGTAGGCCCCTCGAAAGTTGATTAGAAGCCGCCTACGTACTACCTACAGATAATGAACGGAGAACATTCATATATTTTTTGTTATGCTATGAAAAGAAATCTAAAAATAGGCACATCAGTAAAAAAGTTCTGTGAGGCATAATCGATGCAAAGTCACGTTTTTACGGAAATAATACCGTCGCAGTCTGCCTTATAAGACCAACATATATGTGACGTCACACATTGTCGCTTTTGTACTGGTGGGGTAAATATGTTAAATATTGCGTATGTGGGAATGACTTTGTAACAAAATCAGCTATAAACTGTAAAGGTTACTTTGTAGTTATAACAATTTGGTTATTGTAAATTAGTCACCGCTTTAAATTCGTCTGTTTTTCCCAGAAAACATTAGGGAAGACGGAATAAGGAATTAAAGTAGGGTGGTGTCACGAGGCGACCGGGTGTAAAGGCTATGCCCTATTACGCATTTTTTCAAATTAAATTTCGATGAGATAATATCATTCAGTCCTAAAAAAGGTTTCAATAAATCACGGACCTTTGTAAGAATGTGAATAAAAGTTGGCCAAAGCGTAACGAATGAATGAAACATATCGTTGAATGAAATCCTGTATATACTGAAAGCTGAAAGCTTTTTATATTAAACACGTACCTGACTTTTCATACCTTTTTATAGAAAATAAAAATTTATGCACGTGCAAAGATTTGTAAACGTTTGCTATTCTTATTGCTATACCTATTGCTATTTATAGGGTCCATGTTGATTTAAATGCATGCGGTATATGTCCATCTTCTACTCAACTTTTCTCTGAAAGTCTGAGTCATGGCTTTTCACCATGACAACCCCTATGAGGGGGACATTTTGGAGACAATTATATAAGGTTGAATCTAATATTATCATTTATAATTAGGTTTTATGTACGCACCAAGTAAACATTTTTCTATTTCTTTAAAAGCTACTTGAGAATCGACGTTATTTCAAGCTGCTATATCCCACACATCCGGACCGTGCCCGCAACGTGGTCGGTAATAGTTTTGTCAAGAGTCTAAAAAATATCGTCACATATACGATATTTTTAATAGTACATTCTTTATGGATTCCGGATATGAATAGATGGTCTCTATTGTAACAAAAAGAAAGTAAACAGAACGGTATGAATGGAAGGTCTCAATCTATACACGATGTGTGTGAACAGACAGCCCATGATGCACGACCTCGACACGGTAACGCTCCCGCCACGTCCCGGGCTCGGCTCTGATGTGTGGAAATACCTAGGCTTTTATGTCTTGTGTATAAGATACTTGTATTTTAGTATTTATAAATAGCTTTTTTAAATTAATTACAATAGTTTTAAAAAGCTATTTATAAATACTATATTAGTTTATTATAATTAGTATTGTTTTTTCTTTGTCTCGTGAACTTTATGCGTCAGTAGGATCTATCTAAAGGAACAAAAAATGTAACAGAGTTATGATATTATATAGGTACTATTAAACTGAAGTGAAGATTACTTTTGATGTTTACTGAATAGCCCGAAAATTGTTCATGTTCCAGAAAAAGTAGGTCTAATATATTTAACGTAACCAACAAAGAGTATTAGACTGTGAACAATCTATCAACGTCTACGTTATTCGCGAGTATATTTTCTTGTAGCTTTCTTACAGGAAACCAAATTTGTTCCTGGTTTAACATAACTTATGAATAAGGACATAACTCGCATATCATTTTAAGAATGACGTGAAATTTTGATATTTTTTTCTAAAAGGTCATTTACTTTTATCGGATTTATAAAGTTACATTCCCAAAGAGTAAAAAATAGACCCTATTATCAGCCTCCGTGTCTAACCATTCGTTCGTCCATCTGTCGAAGGCACGAAACGTGTCGTGTAGTCCATGGTCGACGGGCTTTATCTTCAGTGGAAATTTTCACAAAATACGTGCCAATCTTCGTCCGCTTAAATTGACTAGGTCTCCTGCAGATACTGCCCAGAGCTATCGTTCATACAGGAATGTCGAGTCCTACTCACCCAGCTCTAGTTAGAGTAGGCCAACATGAATATAATGTAGGTGTGGGTGTATTAGATGCTCAGCGGAGAGAGAGACCTCAGGGCGAAAGATCACAACACAACACAGGTTTATATTATATTACAATAAGCTGTACACATAGTTATACACTGTGAGTAGTTTAAAATACAATAAGTAAAATAATATAGAAGGCGAGAACCTACAAACGAGGGTCAAGTGATCACGAATAAACTGGTGAAAAGAATCGAATGGAATGACTGACTGATGAGGAAGGATTGAGAAGAAGATTCGAAAATGGAATTTGGGATTTAAAATGAATTAAGTTTCGAAATAAAAGTGGACAGGATGATGGTCATTGAGAAAAGAGGTAAAAAGCAAGATACAGAATGAAGTTATCATGCGCATCGTTACAGGAGTATTCGGGCGGCGTTCGTGCGCTGTCACAATTTTGAAATTTCTTTCATACATTGAGTAGGTATTGAACATCTCCGTTTTCGCAACCGGACCTGACTTATTGCATATACGTTATGTTCTGTTCGTACTTTGAAAGCGCTCGCCCAATTTTTGGTGTAGCCAAAATGAGTTTTAAACTTTAGCTAATAAAGATCAAATATTTTTTTTGTTAAATATTTCTTCCGTGGAATTAATTTATTGTTAGATAAATATTTTTGTCGGTTAAAAAACTCGGGAAATACATAACAATATGGTAGTGCAGTGCACGAATGCCCTTTTAAGGAGCGGCCGCCACTGCTGGTGATTGTATCTGAGTCGTGCTATTCTCTAAATCTGGTGGATGTAAAACGAACAGAAAAGGCTGAAGATCCATTATCACTTCAACATTTTTATAACTAGTATTTAAAAACAATGCAATAAATGAATATACTCAGTTTTAAAAATTCTAAGTACTGTCTTTCTGCTAAAAGTAAAAAGGGTCTTACTTCTTACAAACCCTAACAAAGTTTTCTTTCTTGATACTGTGTAAAATAGAAAGAAAATATAATATTACTTTAAACTAAGTTTTAAAAAGCAACCAAGCTTTGTTCATCTAAATCTAGCAGGCAAAATACCCACACAAAGTAAACTGCAATTAATAAGCGACTAATTAAAATTCCGTCATTTTAAAGGGACCCGACATTCTTTGTTATACACTGTTGTTTGCATTGTTCCGACAAGTTTGCCCTTCATTAAACCAGCATTTGCACTTACTTAGTCAGGCATATGTAAGCACCTATAGGGAAAGTGTAAGCGCCCTAACTTTTAGTTGAGTTGGGACAAAGTCTTCAGGAGATATGACACTTTAAACCGCATAAACATTGGAGTTACTCTTTAATAAATTAAGAAATAAGATATACTAAGTCACGCGCGCCGGATTCTAACCACCAGTCTTTAATCTTTTAACGTGTATTGCCTTACCAATTAGGCAACTACACTCAAGTCTTATTTCTTAATTTAGTATATACCAAAACAGCATTGTAAATGCATAAAAATGCTTATAAAATATTGCAGGTACATGGGAATTACCACGGCGCAAAGCAGTGATATTGCCCTTACGAGTTTATATTAAAACGCCATGGTTTCATATACATAAATGCTAAATTGCATAGCAAAATATTTTGGATCTTACAAAGTAATTCAAATTATTTCAGAAAAAAATCATCAAAATATAACAACAATTTCACAGTGGTCGCATTATTTCTGTCTTATCTTTTGGAGCTTAGTCTCCACTGTCCGGCTTTAAAACAGCCAATAAACAAAACACAAGTGCTCATTGAACCCGATGTTAAAATTATACACTATTCCATTTTTTAAACAATGAACTTGAAACCTTGCAAAGATATGTCTGGTGGTAACTTAAGTATTATATAAGTAGGGATGTTAAATGTATTTAACTCATAGTTAGTTGCATACTTCACTGCGCAATCAGCTTTTGTGCAGCCCTGTAACAAGAGCAAATATAAAGAATATTACATTTTGTGAAACATTTTGCGGTGAAAGTGAGCTTACATTTTTAATTTGAAGCACTACACTGCAGTATCTTCTTTTAAATGAGACAATGAGGTATTAAAATGCAAAGCGCATAAAAAGTAAGTAATATTTCTTGTGCAAAAGACAAGGATTAATATTATATTTTAAAGTTTTATCCATTTAGTACTAGAATGTCTGGCAGGTATAGCCGTAGGAAACCGCTGTTGTTAACATCAATCAACAGAATTGTGAAAATTTTCATGATCATAATATATCTTCATTTTCATGTTGGTAAACCTTACGTGTACTTGTGAATGTTTGATGGTTTAAAATGTGGCTGAAATGCTTAGTGCATATTTGCTGCATAGTTTGTGAGGAACTTTCATAAAGCACACTAAAAATTCTTAGCTCAACTCAAGATCAAAGGTGAGCATTTTGTAGAATTGACAAAGTGCCAAGTTATCAGTATAAATTGTTATACGTTACGTTGCGAATTTGAAATTCTTTGAATATTAAACTGATTTATCTAACACAATGATTGGAAAACAAAGTACTGAATGTTTCTATTTAGTATCTGCCATAAGACTCGTGCTTTTCAGCTTACAAGCCACTAGTTATGTTTATTTTCCTTTTGTTACAGAAATAACAACAGAAACAAACTTTAGCAAAGCGTGAAGATAAATAAAAGAAATTCAATCAAATGCCGACTTCGATTTCAATCTTCAGTCCATCGGGAGTGGTAGCTAGATAACCTTCGATTGAAGACTGTAGATCTAGAGAAATAATGACCTTGTAAATAAAGACTTTCTACAGATGCGTATTTATGTTAAATTTATATACAGCGTGTCAATTTACCCTCGACATGGAATTTTGGAAGGCAATTATATTTTGATTTCTTCGTCCCATAGGAAAAGTTGTTTGGTTGAGTCACCATGAAAGGTCGAATAGGGGTAAATTCGATTTATATTAGGTAGGTCAATAATATTATCTTTGTGGAAGTAATTATGATGGCTGGTTGGTTATTTAAAATTAGTACCTTACTTTTCCATCAACATAGACATCTTTAATTTAATTTCGTCGCGGTGAACGGGTAAATTTTGTGTGGCACAACAACTTTCTTGGCGATTTCAGTTGTTCAATATGGACACTGAATAAAACTTAGCGTACCTATGCGTCAATTTAGACATAAAATATAATAATTTTCTTAAATCTTAATTTATAATTTATGTTTGTTCTTCTCCTTTTTTAATTTGGGAAAATAATAACTGTCTGAACGATTTGAGTGCAAGTCTAATTAAATTTTATAAGCTGTTACTAATCTCATATTTATTAGACAGCAATAAATTTAATTGTGCTTATTTATTGTTGTTAATACTTGAGATTAGGTACGAGAGTTTTTCGTGAACAATTTATTGAATTGTTATAAAAATAAATATTTTGCACTTATATTTCAGTATAACATGTTCAGAAAAAGTGAGTGTTTTCGTAACGAAAAAGACATCCTAGGTACTTCTTCAAACAAAAAATAGAAAAACTTCGTGATACCAAAGGCAAGATATGCAAGTTGGTGACATAATTATTGCTAAAGTGAATTAAGTGAAAGCTACCAACAACGAAATGTATTTCAGTTCCTTTGATATGTAAATAATGACATGTTATGGTGCCCAAAATGCTCACCAGCTCCCTAATATAATATTAATACCAAAAGTAAGTAATGTTCAGATAATGTTATTTTAATGATAACAATCGCTACACCCGTTATTTTATTTTGTAATTACACTTTAATAGGTACATACGTGTTTAGGAAACTTTAACTTAAAGTTTCCTAAAACATAACATTGCATTTAATTTATTTCTCTTTCACATGGTTTTAAAGTATTTTTCAAATTCTTTGTTTATACCAAACAGTATTTTTTTTGTAATGATAAATCTCTGATTTTAATGAAAGAAAACAAACTTACTTAAAGTACTTAAAATATCTTCCAAATTCTTTGACTATACAAGAGAATTATTTTTTTGCAATGATAAACCTTTGATATGAAGAAGGAAAAAGATTGACGACCAAATAAAAACTCTGCTGTTGCACAAACAAAAAAGACTTACTTTTATATCACTAATTCACCAGAATTATTACTTTAGAGTCCAGAATTTGGTAGTTAAAATGTAAACCTCTTATGGTCCTAGGACCCTAGCGCATGTTTGTCTATCATTACTAAAATATAGCATAACAGTTTTTGGCATAAAAATAATTTCTATTAAGATTAATACGCATATTTTTGTGTGAGAAATAAGATCACAATCTTTATGAGGATTATTATATGCCAATCTAAGTATTTTTTTTTTTGTTTTTTGTGTGTGTAAGTGGCCAACATTGGTGTCAGATTTTTCAAGCTGCCTAATGGCATTTGACATAGCTTAACGACTGCCATCAATGATGACAGCCGCGACCAACGGCTCGTGCCTTCCGAAGCACGTAGGAGGTCGAAATATTTTTATACCACTTGCGATTACTCATCCAAGTGGGAACCGCGCCCGGGTTGCTTAACATGCGAAAGCGTTAATTATGTTCATGAGGCCATCAGTAAAGAATATGCATCGTACTCCAGAAGTTAAAACCTATCTGAATAAGTAAAGGCGTAAATCGGCATAATGTTGTATTCGAATATATTACTCATATTTCCTTACTTTAAATTTTGTGCCTTTCCAGCGATGAATTTGCCGTCTAGACCGAGATAATCCCGATATTTCACAATAATACTCAATAAGATGCTGAAATCCTATAAACGGGGTCAGATACCAAGGTTTGTTCACACGATTCAACTGATAAAGTATTTGCATAAAGGTTCTCTTCAGGGATATACGAGGCAGTTTGAATGAAAAGAAAAATTGTTAATTTTTTTATCTTTCACGCCTTATGCCAGTGTGTTTTGTAAACTAGCTTTGAAGAGAGATCTTGATTGTAGAGTAGATTGTTGTAAGTGTATAAATTATCATCATCATCAGGTTTTTCTATTCTCCACTTTAGGAGCACGACCCTCTCTGTACTACCAGAGCCATATACTAGCCTGAGTAGCCAGAGGATTTTGCCTACACTCTCCAATAAAAATCGTTTATTTTAACACTTAGTACAAATGTTCCCTTACAAAATATATTTTAGGTTATTATACAAATTCCCCAACTAAACCACATACTCTGTGCTTGATCCAGACGTTGATAGTCGATATTTTTTTCTGAATCTCACATAATGTAAAAACGAAAAAGGAATGTACTAACAGCTTCTCCACTCGCGCAGATTTTGTAAAGCTATCAAAGGAATCGGCCGAAGCTGAAGTACTTTTAGCTGACCAATTTATCTATTTAAATAAAATTTATTTAATACGCTTTTTATTGAGTTTTTCATATTATTTATGTACCTAACGTTTCTAACACTTTTCACCACGAGCACTGAAAAGTGCTCGAAACGTAAGGTGTATAAATAATGTAATAAACGCGATAAAAACCGTATTAAATTAATTTTATTTATCTATCTACTTGAAATTGTATATCGAGTAGGTATCTACTTAGCAACTGAGTACACTCTTAACCTAACCAGCAGAATACGCTTTTATACCGATGTTGAGATATTAGAGACACACAGCTCAAACCACTTAACGGATTACGCTGAAATTTGCCACACAGATATTCATTATGACGGTGGCATTTGCTAAGAAAGGATTATCCAAAATTAACGTAATTATCAATAAAATATAAAAAATATCAAAAAAAAAAAACGTAAATTAGAAGCTAGATTTCAATTTAATTTAAGAAAAGTTTACCATGTATCTATAATAGTAGTAAATATACAAACAAGGCGTATGCACCAAGCTCAAGCTAAATATTTGTGTCATTGAGGTAATCTTCAGTCGTATACAAATCTCATAACTACGCAAATGATTTTTTTTTTATAATATTTCAATTTTCTATCAAGCATATCAAAAAACTCTGACTACTCAGGCTAGTATATGGCTCTGGTTGTACAGAGAGGGTCGTGCTCCTGCAGTGGAGACAAGAAAGACCTGATGATGATGATGATGATAATGATGATATCAAGAAATTGTTATGGCAACTTGTTATGATAACTCTGCTACGCCGATACCGTGAAAAATAAGCTATGACATATCATAACTTTTTATCGTATAGAAGCATCCATATGTAGGAATACCATGGAAGTATAATATGTACAGTATACGAAAAAAAAATACATTCAAATTAAGAAAAAAATAGACGATGCATAAATTTATGTCACAAAATATTAAATTATACTGTATGGAATAGCTAAAAAGAAGTATTTAGCGTGTCGACTTTTTAAAATTTGATATTTACAAACTTCTTTAAATTAAGACTGCTGGGCCTAAAAATATTTGCGCTTAATTGAAATGAACCGGTTTATGGTTAAAAATTAGGCAAAAGCTTGACTAAAACCGACTTTATAAATAACTACATCTTTCTTGAATGCGGCACGTGAAAATTCGGTAAATCACGTATTTCAATACATTTTCTTTGAAATGGAAGAAATACGGCTCGTTTAGTCGTTTTCCGGGTCTCAAATATACAAAATTGTGCGACAAAAATATCCTTTGTT
The DNA here is from genome assembly GCA_963082605.1 of Rhodophaea formosa. Taxonomy (NCBI): domain Eukaryota; kingdom Metazoa; phylum Arthropoda; class Insecta; order Lepidoptera; family Pyralidae; genus Rhodophaea; species Rhodophaea formosa. The sequence continues at coordinate 9,520,204 of OY720211.1, read as the reverse complement.
GCTTTTCAGTAGGCACGTAGGCACTTGTCCCCTGGAATCAATCGGCAAAATTATATGTTGTAAATAACGAATTTATTTGAATGAATAGTTTTAAAAGATACAGCCAAGTGGATTCGGACTCGTTCATGATCAGTTCTTTATCATCATCTATACCAATATTAGACTAACGGGTAAAAAATGGTTTAAAAAATCACTTTTGATGTATTGGAATAATTATATATTTTTTTTTCCATTCATCTGGTCTTTTTTAGTCTCCACTGCAGGAGCACGACCCTCTCTGTACTACCACAGCAATATATTAGCCAGAGTAGTCAGTGGATTTGGCCTACACTCTCCACGCTGGCCAGACGGGTTGGAGAGGTCTTTTTGATGATTATAAGCTTTGTTTAGCTTGTGTTTACTAAGTCGCCTTTTACGACATCCACGGGAAGACTTGAAGTGGTCCTATTCTACTCTGCCGGGAACCACACGGCTAATTTTTTATTTTTAAATTATTTAATTTAATTTAGATCTAACTATTTATTTTTAAATTAAATATAGAACAAAATATTCTGTAAATGTAACCTTTGTCGTATACATGATTGTTAGGATTTTTTCCCTGTAATGTGTTTCTCCATAAATATTTTGTCCCTGTCCCCTTTAGCTCGTCAAAACTTGCAACAATCAAACGTTTAGTCAGAAAAAAGTCCTTTACAGGCCGCTTACAGGCCCTAACAGGCCCTTTTCAAAATGAACTTGATAAATAATATGTATTTGTTTAAAACCTACATCATCATCATTTCGAGGAGGTGACACGGTCAGTCGACCATGCACACCCTGGTGTCAGAGTTCTTCGGAACCACCTCTCGATCTCTGACGTGGTTCATTTAGCGACTATCAGATAGCAGCCAGGACCAACGGCTTAACGTGCCTTCCGAAGCACGGAATCATCTTTCTTATCAGACAATCAGGTGATTCATGCCTGCAATTTCACACTGCCTTTTTCCACGCTTATACACTGAAATTTCAAATTATGACTGCACCTTGTACCGACATAGAGAGACTGAGAGAGTTTTATTACTGTAAGCAAAGAAAAAAATATAAATAAATATATACAGACAAATCACACAAATTGAGTTAGCCCCAAAGTAAGTTCGAGACTTGTGTTATGGGATACTAACTCAACGATACTATATTTTAAAATAGATACTTATACTTATAGATAATCATCCAAGACCCAGGTCAATCTGAAAAAGATCATTTTCCATCTTGACCTGACCGGGGATCGAACCCGGGACCATCCGTATCACAGCAGGCGTGTTGACCGCTGCGCCACGGAGCTCGTCTGTCGAATAAATTTCCAATAACAAAAACCAAAAGAAAAGCGAAACACGTCTTGAAATTTTTAGTTACATACTTTTAATTTCGTCAGCATTAATATGGAATACTGAATAATAACGTATTATGTCAGACTAAATGCTAACTAAAATCATTTGCTCATGAATATTACATAAAAATACCTTTGACTACAGAACCTTCTTAAGTGCTTTCCACCCTTAACCCCTTGGATTCATAAATCACATGCATGTAAGATAGATATCCTTTTTCACTTATAATGGAAATCTTTACCGTGTAAAAAAACATTTTTGTTGGGAAGATCACGAAGTTCCTTTTTGAAGATTTTTGTGCGAACTTTTTTATATTCAGCGTAAAATTACCAACAAGATTCCCATTAAAGGGCAGCTCAGCCGGAAGAGATCAACAATTTAAAAAAAAGGAATTGACATACTTACATATTTTCACGTATTTCTCCGTTGCGGGGTCCAGACAGAGCCCGGGTCTAAAATACCTAAAGACCCGTTTAGCATGTAAGTGCGTGTAGGTGGAAAACGGAATCAAATAACGATGAGTTCCGCCAAATAATATCATTCCTCACATTTTCGCCCATTCCCTCGATCTGATTTTATGATCCGCGCGAGGAGAGAAACAGCTGGTACATTCTACGTCTTTCTTTTCCTCTTAGATCAGCACGGAAAATATTAATAATTAATTAATTAAATAGGAATAACAATTGAACCGGACTTGGTTCCATGGTAAAAGTTATTCGTTTCGACGGGCTGAGTCTTCCCTATAAGAAAATGTTGGCGTTAAATTGACACGCTGTATAAGTAAAATATTTTTAATGATGTTAACTGCCTGCAAAAATACTACCAATATACAGTATCCTAATCACAACTAATATTATAAATGCGAAAGTGAGTTTGTTTGTTTATTACGCTTTCACGCCCTATCTATTAAACCGATCATGACCAAATTTTACATACACATAAGTTAGGGTACTGAGAAGGACATAGGCTATATAACACGTGGGCGAAGCCGCGGGTAACAACTAGTTGTAAATATAAAAATATATTCGTTATCTTACGCGTGTCTCTCACGTCGAAATCACGTCTACCGAAAAACTGGTGGGGGATTCAAATTCAAAGTCAATAGACTTACATTCTGTTTTATTCTTAATCACCTTAATATCACTCCAATATTGTCTATGGTATCTATTGCCTAGAGAATACATAAGGCGGTCGATCGTCTGATACTAGTAATAAAAGTACCTACCTATCTTCTTCGTATATTCTGTGTAATAAAACAACGAATTGACGCGTTGATAAAACAAAACATCTTTCTGAACAAGTAAATTAAGCCTGAAAAAGGTGATATGCACAACTTTAATTCTGGCAAATTGGCTTGAGTACCTAATAAAAAGAAAAAAAACTTTAACTTTTCTTCTTAATTTTCTTCATTAGACAAACAGAAATTCTCAGCAATAACATTGTATGCCTCGTAAAAGAAAATTATGGTTTGTGTTTCTCTCTTCATAACTACAGATACTACAGTACATATAGTCTGGACTGTACCATTTTAAGGTTATTCAACTTGCTACAGTCAACATTATATAAAATACGAGTACTTATTTAATACCTATTAGAAAAATATATTTATAATGTGTTTGTAGAGTAAAATAGAGAAGTCAGTTGCACCGCCACTTAGATGGTCATCAAAGTATCGGCGTTAACTTTTTTTATATCATCATCATCATCATCAGGTCTTTTTAAGTCTCCACTGCCCCTGCAGTCCTGCTCCTGCATAACCGTTCCTGTACTACCATATATTAGCCAGTACATCAGTCAGAGGATTTAGCCTACACTCACAACACTGGTTAGACGGGTTGGAAAATGGACTATTTGTTTATTAGCTTTGTTTAGCTCGTGTTTCCTAAGCCGCCTTCTACGACATCCCCGGGAAGAATTTGAGTGGTCCTATTTTACTCTGCCGGGAACCGCACAGCATCTTTCCCATAACATAATTAGGAAGATGAACAGAGGATTTCGAAAAAAGAAAAACAGCTTACGTTAACGCCTAAAAAGACTGTTTAGCAAACTTTTAAATTAATACGTACGTTAAGTTCGTTTCAAAGTTTGTTAGGAAAGTCCATTTTAAAAGTATTAATAAATTTAAAAATATATTATTTACCTTGAGATGATATCCCCTTAAAATTTATAACAACTTTTATTATACGGAGGTTTTTCTCATAAAACACAATATTTTACATAGCTGCCGAACAAATTTCTCATATTATCACTTGTTTATAAGCGACATGTATGACGTCACATCTGTTTTGATTCAGGGCTTATTCATTGTAACTAGCCAAAAAATTATGACTTTCTGACTTTTATATTTCAAAGAGTTTTTTTTTACTAATAAGGCATTTTTTGGGGTTCTGTACCCAAAGGGTAAAAGCGGGACCCTATTCAAGAGACTTGAAACAGAATTTTTGCTGGATATTATAATGGTAATAGGTATATAGACGCTTGGAGTTTTCACTGAATATTGAGTTATTTATTCACTATAAGTAAGTAATTAAATCAAAATAAAAATACTTAAAAATCTATACAACAAATATGTTTTTGTTGCCGTTGGTAGCTCGATATTCTAATGTTGTGTACATAATGGTATGGAACATGGAACCTTTCGCGCGCGAGTCTGACTCGCATTTTTTTCATAGACATACTATTTTGGGATGTCTTCTGTTTAAGTATAACAAAAAAATCATGCTCTCCATTTTAACCGCGTAAATGTTTCAAATCTTTGGAAACCTTCAATACGAAGGAATTCAATATAATAAGATGACACTTTAGTGTACCTTAGAAACGCATTAGTAGCTTTCTTTTTAACAATAATTAATTGATAAGATTTTGTGATTTGACGTGAAAAAGTAGCATTTCAATTGCAAATGTCAATAATTTTAAAGAATCAACTTACTAAGGATTACACATAATCCCATTTTTTAAATTTACTAACTTCAGTACCTCGATGACTTTATATGACAACAATTGCAAAAAATATTTTCGCAAAAATATCTGTGATGTTGACTGTACTAGGGTGTCAGGTTTAGTAAAGAAAATAAGCAATTTTTATATCTCAAGTTCACTTCGTATTTTGATTTATTATTTTTTGAGTACCCATGTACAAGTTACAGCAATAAGTACCTACCCAGATACTTTTCAAAGTATGTTTTAAGTCAACTTCGTCTTTCTAAGTAAACTGTGTAGTTTGTGTGATAACATTACAAATATAACATTTAATTTCGAATACACCTTGTACTAATTAGGGCCAAAAGACACGAATGCCATATTAATGATGGATTATATATCACTTTTCAACATTAATTTTCACGTCTTCACGAATTTTCAAGTAAAGTATCAGGTAGGTACATATATATAGGTACCTACGTGGTACCTATAGGATGTATATAATTAACATATCAATTTCTTCAAATTTCCTAACTAATATTGTAAATGCAAAAATGAGTTTGTTTGTTACGCTTTCACGCCCTATTTACTGAACCGATCATCATAAAATTTTGCTAACATTATATAGGTTAGGGTACTGAGAAGGACATAGACCTTATATCATGCGGGCTAAGCCACGGGTAACAGCTAGTTTTTCAAAATTTGTAATTTATCAGTCTTATCCGAGGGTACCTGGTTTGCACCCTTAGCAGATACTAAATGCTGCTTAGCCCGGCGACCCGAATCTTTAAAATGACAAAGTATTTTTAATCGGCTTTTAAAAAAGAGGAGGTTTTCAATAAGCTATATTATTTTTTATGTTTGTTACTCTAAGAATATAGATGATACCTCATATCATCATATTTAGTAAAGCCAGCGATTAAATCTTTTTTTTTATTGAAGCGTGTTTTAAGTTAGTTCCATTTATCAAATCAGTTCAATATTTCGTTTTCACTTATAATAGTATAGATGTAATAGCAATAGCCTCATCGACCTTCACAGGGCAATGTCCGGTCTCTGGCTACCATCACGTGCGAGACAAATCAATTTCTATCCAACTCAGCAGAAAATTTATAATAATTGCAAGGACTTTGCCACCCGATGGCAAGAGCACGTTCAGCACTATTTTATAAAAAGCAAATAATCATAATAATGTACAGTCCGGGGCAGGTAAACCTGAGCCCCAACAAACAGATTACATATTGTCGGGGGTTCAGGTTTATCTGCCCCCGACAGTACTTATACAACTATATAACTACTGAGGTGGGTATCTAACCTCTAAAAGGTTTCAGTATATCCTTTGCTGGAGAACCAAACTATCTTCATACCAAATTTGATCAAGAGAAATTCGATAACAGAAATAGTTGGTAAAAAAATGGATGTTGAAAAATTGTAGTTATCCATAGATGAGGGTCTATAAAACATTTACTAGCAAAATGCTATATAGTCTGAAACTTATTAAATAAAGAAATAAGATATGGCGATAAAAATTCCATACGGGCTTGAACCGGCGACTTAAGTAGGTCTAAAGGAGACCTACACTCTGCCAATTAAGCTACACTTCAACTCTACACGTTGAAAATGTCCACCATTAAGCATAAGGCTTGTGTTACAAAAAAACTAATAGGTGACGCCAACGGGAAAGGATATATTTAAAAATAAAATCAGGTGCTCGATTTTATTATATCCTTTCCCGTAGGCTACTTTCTAATTTAGTAAATAGTTACGACAGCATATTATAAACTAATTAATATTTTACAACATATTATAAAGTTAAGTTCCGATTACCATGCTAGAGCTGAAAAAGTTATGTACCGCTTGATCGACACGATTCCACATCTGAATAGGCTTTTCTGTTATTCAAAAATCATAAAAAACGTCGTAAAAGCTTCCAGATTGCCCTATAAAATTCAAATGTATTTCACATGTTCTTGTCGTATCATGAATAAACAAAATTGCCGTATAGGTATGTCACGTACCTACCTACTTCCATTGTCATAAGCATTTTTCTAGGTACAAAAACTAAAGCTCTAGTACTTGGAGTACTGAGTTTATAATGAAGGCGCTTCTACAACGAGAACTATTTGATAATAGGTAAGTATGAGCAGTTATTTTCATCCATAATCGAATAGGATAGAGGCACATTGTTTGGGCGCCGATTGAGTTAATTGATAAGCAATGCTCCGAAGTTCCACTACATATCTATTAATTAGGTATATTCTACATCACAAATTTCTCAATATTCATTCAAGTCATTTGCAATTGCATTAGATTAAGATTTATATAATGACTTTTAAATAACTTATCATCTATAGATGTACATACATCAATGATATTATCAACTAGCTATCTTCCATGTTGTGCTGGGAGAATTTCCTTGCTGATCTGGGAGAAAAGAAAAAACGTAGAATGTAACAGCTTCCCTTCCCGCGCCGATCGTAAAAGCCGATCAAGGGGATGGGCGTGAAGAATCATGGCAATAGGTGATGTGGCTAGCAACCCATCACTATTTTGATTTCTTCCTCCACCTATCCCATTAACATACTAAACGTGGTCTTTAGGTTTTATAGACCTGGGCTCAGTCTACCCCGCAAGGGAAAAAGACGTGATAGTTGTGAGTATGTATGTATGTACATAATCAACGTTTACTATACTAGATTAACCAATACCCATTGTTTAATCTAGTAAAGTAAACATTCTTGATTATATCATTGATGTATTTCAATGTACAACGTACCTAATATACAGCGTGTTAATTGACTGTCGACATTTCCTTTAAGAGGTGACTCAGAGCGTCAATATGAACCACTTTACCTATGGGACCAATACTGGGAACTCGATTTTTTTATTTGACTTTCCCATACTAATAGGACATATTACCGAAAGCTGTGCCGCCAGAGTGCACCACTAACACATACAGTAAAAAAGGTTTGACAGTAAAAAGTATGTACTTGAAAATATCAAAACCGCAATTAATTTGTAAAAAATTTACATTATTCCTTTATTAATTTGATTTTAAAATACTCCTATGAGTATTTAGATATTAAAATGCTTTTGTGCGTATTCGGATGTAAAATAAAGGGAATTTATTGCGACTTTGACATACTTGTCTATGTCAAACATATGTTTACTGTGTCTGCTAATACTGCCCTCTGACGGGAGAACATTGCAGTATTATCTCCTATTGCCCGGACAGCTGAATACTTTTGTATGAAAATATCGATTTTGTGGATTCCCCGCATTGATCACATAGGAAAAGTTGTTCATATTAACGGGCTAAGTCACCTCTGGGTATTTCAACGGTCAATTTACACGCTGTATACACTAGCCATCTCTCGTGTAAGAATAATGTTTGTCATTATTAGCAATCGTTTCGTCTGTTTAGTGTTTTCAATTCTGATATAGTTAGTTAGCGCCCTAAATTTTGATTGATTGATTGATTAATCTTGGTCACTAGCCATCTCTCGTAATAGAAAAATATTTGTCACTATAAGCAATCGTTACGTCTAATGTTTTCAATGTCCAATATGATCTATTAGCGGCCTAAATTATTATTAATCTTTATCACTAGCCATCTCTCTTGAAAAACAAATGTTTGTTTTGTCGTCTTATGTTTTCAATGTCGTATATATACTCGGTTAGACCTATCTCTGTGGTTAGACCCAATATTCTGATATCTATGGACCCTTAATTACTCTTGATTACTAGCTATCTCTTATATTAGAAAAATGACATTATTAGCAATCGTTACATCTTATCTTTTTAATGTCCGATACGGTCAGTTAACGGCCTAAAGTAATCTTGATCACTAGCCATAGTAGCCATCTCTCGTGAATGACAAATGTTTGTCACTATAAGCAATTGTTACATCTTATGTTTTAAATGTCATATAATAGTTGGTTAGACCCTAAATTACTCTTGATTACGAACCATTTCTTGTGAAACAAAAATGTTTGCCATTATTAGCAATCGTTTCGTCGAATGTTTTCAATGTCCGATATAGTCAGTTACTGCCCTAAATTAATCTTGATCACTAGCCATCTTTCGTACAAGAAAAATGTTTGTCACTATAAGCAATCGTTACGTCTAAATTGATTTAAATGTCCCAGTCCGTTAGTGCCCTAAATTAATCTTGATGTAAAGGCTCCCTTAAGGCAACACTGTACTAAGAATTAAAGGCTAAGCCAATGTTATAAGACCTTACTTCGAAAACAAAACATTGGGTTAGAAGTTTAAATTTAAAGGCTTTATGGCAGAGATTTGTTAAATAGAGGCTATTATCTAACGCTGATTCGTTCTGAAAGTACCATTTGGTTTGGTAATTCTAGATTTAAGAACGATATCTTGCAAGTGAGGCAACAGCTAAGGCCAATAAATCTCTTGGAGGGTGGAAAATGGTCCGCAGATTTCACGAGTAAAGTAAAAAAGAAGTTTATTTGTCTTTCACAATAAATTTCTTAAAATAATACCGGCCAAGTGCGACTTGAACTCGCGTGGAAAGGGTTCCATACAATGCTAAAGTCAAAATTTTGTATATAATCAGTTTGTAATGGTTTTTAGTGAACTATTTTATAAAAAAAAACGTATAATATTGAGTTTTCCACTTTAATTTCAATTTATAGAACTGTTATAGGTTTCCTGTAATCTACAATCAATAATAAAGTCAATAATATATATTTTCTATTTTGTTTTTAAATTTTAGGCTCAGTAGTTTCGGAGATTAGGAGAAATTGTTAATTTTTTGTCTTCTTTCATGAATAAAATCAAAAATATTTATTTAATAATGATATGATATATTTGAGATCCCCATAACGAGCCCTTTCAATTGATACATGACACAGTAAGGTTTGCAAAACCTTTTTTTATTTCTATATGTTCCACTGTACATGACCCTTATTTAAAAAAATATATACTTTGCACATGTGTGTTTGAGTCATAGGATTATACCATCCTTCCTAACACCTGATTTGGTCCAGTAGATTCAGAGCAAATTGTGTGTGCCACGCTACCGGCGTAAAATCACTTTTGCTCGTAGCATGAATGGGCCGCCGGCTCGTCCGGGGAAGCGATTTTATGTGAAACCACACTTTCACATAAAATCGACGTTTGAGTAGCTTTATCGCTTCGATGCTTCGTTCTCCACTCTGGAGAGGGAATAACAAAATGCCGGCAACGCTCATGCCATGCCCCTGGTGTTACATTAGTCCATGGGTAGTGGTGATCACTTACCATCAAGTAACCGGCTCGCTCGTTTGCCGTCCTAGGTAAAAAAAAAAGACGGACGGACAGACGGACGCACGACTGATTCTATAAGGGTTCCGTTTTTCATTTTTTGTTGTACATAAGTAGGTTAAAAATAAATTTGCAATTCTCAATTAATGAATCTAAATAAAAAAAATCATGGTAATATATAATAATAATAATATAATTTCTTTATTCAGACAACTAAAAGTCCACAAAGTACATAAATTCATCAAGCTGTTAATGTTAATTATGGTGATAGTACCACTTTTTATTTAGATTTCATTAATTACCTAACTTCTTTCTGATTAAATCATAATTTTATGGACTTGACTGGCTACGTTAGTTTAATAGACACCTCGCATTTACGAAATATTTCTTTGGCCAGTCATTCACTAATTGTTTGACAAATTAATTTAAGTAATTAGATAGGTATGTAGTATTCATACGCTCTCTCTCTATACCTATCTAAGTAACAGGACTTCAGGAATCTCATTAACTCAATAGTAAGTGATATCTAAAAATAGACGTAATGAGGGCTGTTCAGCTTAAAAGAGTGTGCTTGACGCAATGTCTTAAAAATAAAATGGATAATGCTTAAAATAGCCAAGAGGGACGTCAAAAAACATTCATTGTCATTGATAATTACGTTTGGTCGGACACATCAACTCATCCAAAGTGCCGACACGTTGAATATACGTTAAAGTGGATTCGAACTGACGACCCCACATCTATAGTAATTATTTCTACTGACTATGCCAGATCGGGAACGTGTATTGTCAAAATAATTAGAATATAATCAAGACACATCTTTGACTATTTTGAAGCAAAGATCAGAGAGTCCGAAGTTCTAACAATAATTTTCTAAATGTATTTTGGCTTTATTAATCATAAAACGTCAAAAATAATTGAAATTTGACATTTCATTTTAAGTTAAAGTGGAGTCTTGTGCTTGAAGTTATTTCATGTTTTCTGTAACGCTGCCGACTGCTAACGACTGTTAATTACGTACAATATACAAGCAGACATCGTAGCTACGTAGCGGAGCTACGAATTCACATCTCGTAGCTCTATGTAGCATGGCTACGAATATAGATCTCTGATATAATACTTTTATACTTACCTAGGTAGACCATTTTTACCCGATTGACTCTACCAGAAGGAGGGAATGTTTTTCACGCGTATGGACGTAAGTATGTCTGTTCCATTGTCGCATCGCAAAGCGTAAACGGCTTGACCAATTTTGAATAAAAATGGAGTCAGGTTTTTTGAATTTGTAAAAAAATCCGCGTGTTCTAGGGTGGACAGAATTTTTGCTTTCTGTAACTCATTTTTGCCTTTAAACAAACTAGTACGTAATAATTGCTTTGTTTAAACACTATATTTTATAAAAAATACACTGAACCTAAACTTATTTTTAACGCTTTGCCTTTACGACTCTAGCTTGGATAAAGCAGGAAAAAATTTCTTACCTCTCACAAACAAGTTAATGATCTTTTTAGTAAGATAATTGCTATCGGACGACCGTTTCAAAGAATTTAGCGTGCACAAAAGAAATTTCATTTCTTTGTTATTCTCCTAAAATGATTGCAGGATTAGGACACTTTATGTGCGTCCCAGATAAGGGTCATACGATAACCGGCCTTTAGCTGCTGATATAAATTTCTGTAAGCCTATGGTTATGGACCACTTGGGGCGTCACGTGACCTCCCTTCGTAGTTACGCCACTTAAAATAAATTGATGACTTTACAGCGTCCGTTATTATTGTATGTAGTTACAACATACATCACACGTCTTTATCCCTTACGGGGTAGATAGAGCCTAAGGCCGTAAGACCCAAAGGCCACGTTAAGCATGTTGATGGGATTAAAGCTGGAATACAGTATCAAAATACTGATAGGTTGCTGCTAGCCACACAGCCTATTTATATGATTCCTTAGATTTGCGCCCATTCCCTCGGCCGGTTTTTACGGCCTGTGCGGGAAGAGAAGCAGCTGGTACATTCTACGTTTTTACTTTTCTCCCAGACCAGCTTGGAAGTGGAGTGTGTGTAGTCACATAGGATAAACAAATAAAATAAAAAGAAGGTGTAGGTATGTTATGCAGTGTAAGTCGTAATGGTACCTAAACATCAGCTTGACTGGCTATCAAGAAGTTTTAAAACTTTTTTAATATGGATACCTCTTTATAGTCCGGTCCGGGTACTACCTACTCGTCATTGACCCTTTTTAAAAGGTGAAGTGAAATCGAGAGCAAATTTAATATTAACTGTGTGTAGGTACGCACTATGTACCTACCCTATCATGATTATAATAAACTAAGTTTAGGTTTTGGTCGCCTAAGTTATTATAGGCATCTCGCCATAAACTTAGCATTTCAATTTGAAACTGTTGTAAAACTAGGCTTAGGTATGAAATTGAGGTTACTTCCCTAATAAAATGAGAATGGCAAAATTTGTATGGAAGGTTTATGAGTTATAAAATGTAAATCAGTATATTTACCTTAATAAGGCCATAAAATTTATTTTGTTTTGAAGTTATTATAAAGTTAAGTACTTACTTATATAACGAATATGGGCATGAAAAATACAATTCAAATTCTTCTCAGAGTAAATTATAGTAAACATTGGACTCTTTGTATTGTGCATGGGGTGCACTTCTCAGATATTTTAAAATTCAAACTGTTTTTTTTTTTTCACCATAATATTAGACGGTCATATGAACAATCAACAGTAAAACAAATTAGACCGAATAATTAATAAAAAAAAATTGCCCAAGCGCGAGTCGAGCGTGCCCATGAAGGGTTCCGTAGAAGCAAGCTTATATTAGCCAAAAACCTCCTTTTTCGCCTGCAGATAATTTTGTTTTTCATAGCGTTTGTATGAATGACCAAGTTATTTTTGCGGTTTATTAAAAAGTGCTTTATTTCAATAAGTTTGTTGCCTTTAACTTTTAAGTTTGAACTTAGTACTCAGCTCTGATAGTTTTTCTTTCAACTTCGTTATATATACTACTACAGTAATTTTTTTCACGGTACAAACTTACTTATCCATATATAACCGTTTAGCAGATAGAGGAGAGGACACTTGCCTGTAACAAAAACACTTTAAAACCAAATATTTCAGCAACGGATCCCTAAATCGAAATATGGTGCTCGCAACCTCACAATATTTTTTAAAGACCTATTTAACAATACCCCACACGATGGGTAATAAAGAAAAAAAAATATTCGCACTTGTATAATGAAAGCTACCATAAAAAAAAATTTTCAAGACTTCTTTTTAGACGTGAATAATATACATACCTACCCATACCAAATTACAGCTTTCTAGTACTTATAGTCTCTGAGGAAAGCCGCGGACGGACAGACAGATAGACGGCGAAACTATAAGAGTTCCGTAGCACTCTTTTAAGCTAAGAAAAACCAGGTCTAGTTTCAATAAATTCCGCGTACGTATGTCATATATAAAAGGCAAACCTGACTTTATATCAACTCACAGCCTAACTAACTAGGTACCTATACCTATCTAAAAAACTTAAAATTTGTTACCCACAGGTGCTCCATTCGTGGTGCAAGTGATCACTAAGGATTTTTAGAAATTCAGCCCCCATGGAGTGAAAACATGTTATCGAAGCCATCTGCCCCGCCTTGTGCGAACGTTTTCATTCACTCTCGAGTTAAAGCCTACAATTTGAACCATATTCTACTTTAGCTTCTTAGTTCTGCTTTAGACCGAAGCCGCTAGATGTCTCTTTGCCGCACAATTAAAAGTATTATTTTCTTTTCTATTACATATAGGTACTTCTTCAATTAAAATAGACGAGCGATCACGTTTAAATTTATCAAAAGTCGCCAATTTACATTAACTATAAATGTAGTCGACACGTCGCTGGTCGCTCTTATTTTTCTCAAAAAAAGAATAACATTTCCAAACAAAAACATTCAGACGGTTAATTTGTATGTGAATATAATTTTCAGCATTGTTCCCGTAAGAATAGTTGTTCATATCGATGGGCTGAATCACTCCTTTAAGGGTGCGCTAGTCAAGTTTTTCGCCATACAAATTCTGTAGGGTGATGACTCCGTTGTTTGGTATCGTCTGTTTAAAGTTTTTAATTTTATCGATTTGTTTTGTCGTTATCTATGCTTGTATGGAATCATAATTGTAAAATTATAAGTACTTTAAAAGTTATGAGTCTCAAAACATTCCGTTTTAACACGTAGTTTTAACGCAACTTTGGGCACAATTAAATACCGGAAGGAGTATAAAATCTCTGAAACAAAATTCATACAAGCATAGTTTGGTTATTAAAAAATATAAATTATTTTACTTTTAATAAAAACATTCAGCTGTTTTATCACAAGAACACTTTTCCCAAACGCATACTCGCGAATTTTTAGACGACGAAGATTTAGATTTTCAACAATATTTGTGTTTGCACACACTAGACTGTTGTTCCGATATGCTTATACATCAGTGTAAATAGTTCCGCACTGTTCAAAACCGAGTCTATCCCTTTCTCAGCGAAATAGCACGCATTTTAGCCACGTGCGCTGACGAGTTCGAGTTCCCGACTAGCGCATCCTTAAAGGTTCAAAACGATTACATAAAAAATAATTTCACCATGTATAGAGCTGTTATGACGTAGGCCATATCTGCATCTGCAGCAATAAGCAAAAAATCAAAATTGCACCATGTACCTATAGAGTAGCTACAGACGTAAGATCTCAAAGCTTGTACCTTATATAGACTGTGCAGCTCTGAGTAGCATGGGTATTATGCTCTTACTTATTATCATTTCACCTCAAAATTAAAACGAAATAAAGTGTTTTATGACGATTTATTTTAGTACAATAGGAAATAAACTAAATCTATTCTTACAGTAATTGTCCCTTAAAGGGTATTATTTCATAAAAATAAAGAAAGTGTATCATCACAATTTAAATAAAAACTGGCATCACTCAGTCAGTGTCCTTAAATCAAAATAAATAAATTCTACGTATATTGCTAATATTCACAACCGTGACACAAAAACGGCTGTATATAACTTTTTTAAAGTATGTTGTAGTAAACAAGATAGGAGCCGATAGTTTTTTGCAGTTTAGCTTATGTTTACCGCGACTTTCATCTCTTTGTATTGTAAAAAGATTCTACTTTTAGATGTCACATTCTCTGGAGCTCGTTAATACTTAATTTGCCTATTTGTTCTCATATTATCTATTTGAACTTGCGTAATGGAACTGCACTAAATTATAAATACAAGCGTCAGAAACTGCCGGGTGAATGATCGAATTTAGCAAGTTATTTGGTTTCTACAATACCCAAGCTTCGAGCTTGCCTCTTAAGGTCCTACACTAGGCACACTAGTGACACCAATAATTTTATTCCTAATACTTTATAAATAGAAAGAAATTCAAGAATGTAAATCAAATAAGCCTTAGTAAAAAAACCTGAAATTTTTGAAATCATGTTTAATATTATTACTATTTCTCTTAATGACTGATTCTCATAATATTATTCCAAAAATACTTCAGGGTATTTACTAATGCTTATATGATTTACATTCTTGAATTTCTATTTGTAAATTCTTAGGAATAAAATTATTGGCGTCGCTAGTGTTGCCAATCTTAAGAGTCTTATTGTAACATGACTGCAAAAGACGACCGGTCTCTTTTTATACCTATGTTTACAGTGAAATCCTAAAAAAATATGAATTTATCGCAAAGTATACTGCAACTAGATTATATAACAACTACACAGCTATGATCTCATCGAAGATTTCGTAATGTAATAGAAAATCGTAGAAAATGATACAATAATGAGATCTGCGATCTTTATATACCAATAGTGCAACTTATAATAAGTGATACTTGTATTAATGATAGTAGTAACCAGATTGGACATGTTACTCATGAACAAGTGCTCTTGCTATCCAAATACGTTACACAATAGCCACAAAAACCACTGCATACAGACAGGTGCGCCCATTTCATTAGGCATAATAAGAACTATAGTTCAAATACAAAAAAAAAACTTAATTTTTGCTCGATGTACACTTTTAAAATACCTTATATAAATGGAGAACTTACAATCATTGTTTTGTTTGATAAGGATAGTCATTATACACTTAGGAAATGCATTTTTTCAACCAGTCGTAGCAAACTTAAAGTCTCGATATCAAATGAACAACAAACAATGAGGGTTTTCATGATTCAATTTTTACCCAGGTGGCGACACTGTGTCGGGAGGTATTTTTGACAGCTGCTTTCAAAATCCACCAATCGTATTTAATCATCAATTTTATGATTGGTCGATTTTGACAGCTCGTGTAAAAAGTAACTCTTGACACAGTGCCGCTACCTGATAGATGTAATATTCAACCAAAGGCTAGATACTTGTATAATCAGAAACATTTTTCAAATTCAGCTTCATTCAAGTTCCCCATTTAATCTAGAATACAAAGCGTAAAAAGCACAGCGTTAAATACAGGTTGATATTTAAAAAATAAAAAGGACTTTTTCTTTTTCCTGTTTCTCGTGCAATTATGGATTCTGATTCAGAAGTAAAAATATCGTAGAGGTTTAAAGTCAACAAAGGTATGAATGAGGTTTTTATATGTACTTAATGAAAAGAAAACCTAATAATTACATAGGTATATGAGACAATATAAATAGGAACAAATAAATTTATGTAAGGTAGCACCAAAAATTATAGAAGTTAGAAATTAGTAGGTACTAACTTTAAATTTAAAATAAAATCAATGACAATTACAGTGATTGATCACAGTTACGAAACAATATTAATTTTTAGTTATGAATGCAAGATAAATATATACATTTAAAAATTAAGTATCTTTTTTAATTTACAACATAAGTTGTACTTTATAATTTTTCTTACAAATATCGTGAGAAGTTACAAATCTAATTTAGAGGTTTATACATTAATTATTAAATTTTAATGATCAGATAGGTATATTCTTCACAACTATTTTTCAGTTTAAGGGTAATATCAACAACAGAACGCAGCCTCCATATTATTGTAAGCTCATTTCAAGTTAAGCTGTAATCACACTATCGCAAAGTTGTGTACATTATCGAGGTTTAGATGTATGTAAAGATATTCTTGCATTTATGGAATGAGATTATTTGACAAATAAGGCTATACCCGATTTTCTCGAAGTCCAATGCTGCCCTTTGCAGTTGTTGAGTTGAGATTTTAATAAAAATTATATAATGTAAAGCCCTAGATAAATTGTTAAAATTATGTAATAAAATGTGATTCAAAGTTAGGGGATTATTTTTAGTTACAAAGCGTTTTCGTCTGAAATAGACTTTTTAGAAAGTGTAAGTTTAAACCATAAACATTCATATAACAATGTCAACAGTTATTTAGACCTTCACATGAGAAATGCAACATATTCTTTTTCTATAATTTATTATCATACAAACGGGGCAGCAATCAAACTCAAGAAATTCTCGAAGGTATATCCCTTATTGTTCTTTCTCGAAAGGAAAAATAGGTATAATATTTTTTTTCGATATAAAGATCCTATGTTTATTTAGCCTTAGTTATTATTCTCACATCATAAGAATTTCGAGTATGGGGTTAAGTACCACACATTGTGTTAGATTACAGATATATTTTATGTTATGAGATTTGTATAAGACGCAAATTTAAAATTATACACAGATAATAAGTTTATTTTAATAATAAGGCAACAGGTATACCATCAAGAGCTTCGGTTTAATAATTATAATACTAAGTCGAATAGAAAGCATTAAATTTAAATTTGGTGAAATCATGAAGGATGACTTTTAGACACATGTAGATCTTAATAGTTTTACTTAGCAGCTAGGCTCCATACACGTTTGAACTCCTTTATAGATTTATAGAATTCCTATAAATAAAAAAGGTATAAAAATAATAAATAAAACATGTATGCGATGTAATAAAGACTTGCGTCGAACTAAACTTCATCATACGTGTGCATACTTACGTATATACTGCCAAACTCATACATAAATACTGTCCCAATTTAAGGCCTGCTATAACTGCTATAAGCACGATTAAAGTAACAATTTGTTAGTTCCACTAATTGGCACGGCTGCTTCTATAGTTGGCAGCGACGGCGCTGCTGTGCACTTTCCCACTCGTCACTAAGTGGTGTTAGCTTCAACTTCGTAAAAACTGATATTTTAAAAAATTTTGTGCGAAATTTGTTTTCATTATAAATAATATATACATTTTGTAATCTGAATGGAAGAAGTAGAGGGAGCCCTTTGCCCAGCAGTGGGACACATGACGGCTGAAAATAAATAATAATGTTGTAAACATTGCTTTTTCTCATTAAGGCGAATATATTGACGAAAAAGATGACGCCATCTATGTAACATTGTAAAAACAAATAGTATTGTACGCTTCGAGACCACAAAACATACTAGTAATACTTAGATTTACAGATGATACTGTGAGTGATACAAGGGCGCCAGCCAATGGTCTCACAACCAAAGATGTCGAAGACCGTGCGAAGTGGAAAAGAAAACGCCGTAAAGAGGACCCCGAGCCGAGAAAGAGAGAGACGCGAATGAAACAAGGCATAAGCAGTACTTGTAAGAGTATAAACACGTATGCCACGAATTTGACGAAAACATTATTTCGCGTTAAGCGTGTAATGTGGTTGCGCCCAACTTTATTGCAGATAGGATAATAGCAGCGAGCTGCACAGTACGCGCCCCGCCTTCCCGCGCACGCACCACCTCCCCGCGCGCGCCCCACCTCCCTGCGCGCGCCCCACCTCCCCGCGCACGCCCCACCTACCCGCGCGCGCCCCGCGCCTTCCAAATATTGTGTCGACTCGCGCGATGGCCCGAGCTGTAATAAAGATTGGCGCGACCTGTAAGTAGTATTACATTTGTACCTGGTACCTTTTTGCAGTTTTCAGTTCTTACACTTATAAATAAAAGATAAGTTGCGGTATTATAGCAGCTCGTAATTGTTTCGAAAAATAAGTCGGTATACAACTGCCTCGGAAGTTAAAATATCACTTATTTTCAGAAATCGATCATTTTGTAGACCCATCTTGTGATATTGAAAAGTTTAGGAGCACTGACGTCACATTTGTCAATTATCTTACTATGATACCGATTTATATTGGATGTCTGCTACTATAAATGCAATACTATTATAAGGACTAGCCATTTGTATTGTTCTCAACCTTATTCATAATTATTATAAGACTATTGAAAAGCTTTACATTTTTTACGTTAAAACTGATTTGAATCAATGGGGGTTTCCTAAAATGGTACAGTATTACCACTTTTATAAGTTACACCGATGTACCTGCGCAGAAGTCAAATTTTTGCATGGCGCGAAAATACGCGTCCGCTATTGGCTGATGTGTATGCGCCATGCGGCGTCTCGACCACTCACGGAAGTCGTACGAGTATTGCGAGCGAGATAGCACGAGTCCTGTTGTTTTTGGATTTCAAATCTTATTTTGTAGCAATAAGATCTTTATTTGATTGATGTTTTCAGTCGGCTTGAGTCGGCGGTAGGTTGCGCTATTCTGCGCCATCGAACAATGCCGACGTAACTTATTAAAGAGGTAGTACTGTAATCGGGCTTTAAATTATTTTTAAAGCTCAATGTGGCTTATCATCGCAAAACTTTGGAACTATCAAACGCATGAGACATGAGACTAACTCTGGCAAGTTCAACAATTCTTCCGAATCCACGAATGTGAGAAACCAAGGCTACTATTTCTTCATTTTATGCGTTGATGTCAATATAGGTACATACCGAACATCCAAAGGAAACAACTTATAATAAATCACCAGCCTAAACAACGACGCTTAACAACCCGCCTTCGAAACGTAAAGAAGTGACTAATGTAGGATGCGTGATTTGCAGGCGTCGTGATGACCATTGACGCCTGGTAGCACACAGCCGCGAATGCAAAACGGAAGCGTTCCAGAACGAAACACGTCTTGGACGCGTTTGTGAGACGCACCAAACGAATTCATACTAGGCAGCGTTTTGCTATTTCGCTAGTATTTCGTTCTGGAACGCTCCGTTTAGCATTCGCGGCTGTGTGCTACAGGCGTGAGTCGCTCGCGCGCTCCAGATATTTGCATTTTTATTTTCCAAGGCAAGTTCCAAGTTAATTGCCGCTGTAAAATCATAACTCTATATCACAGAGCAATGAATGTCGCTCGCACACGCCCTACATAAGACGAAAGTAATAATAACACCGCATGTCAGCCCGCGCCCGGCTAGTAGGTGAAAGTTGGTCTGTCAATACGTGCTCAAAAAAACGTAAAAATGTCCCAATGTGTAGTTATATAGTAGGTATCATAATTTCAGTCAATAGGTTAATAAGTAGAAAGTAGCATATATTTTTGCATTTACCGTTGAATCCAAAACCTCAATAATCGCGGCGGTACCGCCCCCTACACGCTTGTTTCGTATGAATTGTATCGAAAAGGCGTCTCTAGTAGCCACATTCACTGCTCTGTACCCTTTATCTATAATACCTAATCATCCCTTGTCAATACCACAAGTGAGCGTGAGATTTCTGTATCTATTACGTTTTCTTTCAGTAAATTATCTTGCTCGGCTGAGCGGCCAAGTTGCCGCTCATGGCTTGCTCGAGCGTGTCGAGTCGTCTGTACGCGTGGCCTCGGCTGTTGCGGCGGCGTCCATTTTGACGCCCTTCCACTATGAGACCGAGGAACTGGAAATAAAAAAATGTGATTACTTTTACGTAAATAATCGTAATAATTATAGCCTGTGAGTAAACAGGTAAGCACTTAGCTGAAATCCATTTAATTTCATTTATTCGTTGCATTTTCACATTGTACAGATCTTACAATACTACAGTCATTCAACAATTGTAGGTACAACATGAACCCTATCGGGCATCGCAACACTATCAATGGAAGGGCATGAGGATATATTTATTACTTGAATGCGAATCTATTTATTAGAAAGTCAACCATCATCATCATCATCATCAGGTCTTTCTAGTCTCCACTGCAGGAGCACGACCCTCTCTGTACTACCAGAGCCATATACTAGCCTGAGTAGTCAGAGGATTGTAAAAAGTCAACGTACAATGTATTTTATAACGAGGCTACTTTCATGAATATATACCTACTATTTAAATTGCATGCTTTGTCTTTTCTATGTAGTACATTATGTATTTCAATAAAGTACCTTTTCTAAATAGTGTTTCATTAACATAAAAGCATAATGTTAATCTATCCTAAAGAAAACAGGAAGCCTTTAATTTAAAATAATACTCCAAAGCTTCATATTGAAGTTCGGCAAGCGTCGCGCTTTTTATGTGAAACTAGCAGCCCTCCCCGTCTGCGCCCGGGCTTGTATTAAACCTATAAACCTTTCTCATAAATCACTCTATCTATTAGTGAAAACCTCCTTTTCCGATACAGAAAATATAACGGTATAATCATCGCAACCAACCAAGGATACCAAACAGCATGCAATAGGTAAAGACAAGTGGAGAATCGGACCGATGTAACCAGTAACGCTGCCTGTCTACCGAATCGGAGCGAAGTGAGGGAGTAAAACGGAGTGGAGCGAGGACTAAAGTAATGCGGAGTGGAGTTGCGGACTATGTCTATCCACCGAAGCGGAGCAGAGCGAAGTTGCGGACTATGTCTTTCCACCGGAGCGGAGCGGAGCGAAGTTGCGGACTATGTCTATCCACCAAAGCGGACACTTCCCCGCTTCCACTAATGCGGAGCGGATATTTTATGCAGTTTTATTGGTGGAATTCGCTCACCGCTCCGCTGCGGTGGACAGGTAGCCTAACACGTTGAAATAAGAGAGATAACTTAATCTACATCACGAGGATCATCACATCACTTAATCGCAAGCTAATGGCCGATGGAGCAGAAAGTTCTTGAATGGCGACCACGTACCGGCAAGCGCAGCGTTGGACATTCATCGACCAGGTGGTCGGACGACCTGATAAAGGTCGCAGCAAGGCGCTGGATGCAGGCCGCTTCCAACCAGTCGTATTGGAAATCCTTGGGGGAGGCCTATGCCCAGCTGTGGACTTCCTGTGGCTGAGATGATGATGATGATGATTCGCAAGCTTGTAAATTGCTAGTTTAAAATAAAAAAGTTTACTCACCACTTTCGTCACTTTGCCCTTATTATGATAAAGGACGTAGAGCAACACAACCAGAATGATCGCAGTAAGAAAGAAGGGGAAGAAGTGGTCGTCCTCTGGCTCTTCGTCTATGAATTCTGAAAAATATAATAATAATAATAAGTTACTGAGTTGAACTGGAGTTTTCGTGCAGAAACTGACACTCGCCGTGGGGACTGGCCTTACTTCGAAAAACCGTATAGGTAAATTCTAGACGACGTTTACGACTAAAAAATTTACTCGACAAGTTTAGTAGTAGTAAGTAGTTAGCAGAATTGTTTTTGTAAGTGTTATAACTTATAAGTCATACATAACACTATTCAAATCTTGGAATTTTTTAAAGAATTAAGCAACCAATAAGCATCTATAAACATTATGATTTCCTTGTAGTCACGATATTTTCAAACTACTTTAAAAATTCTAGTATGTACCTAGGCTTAGGACTTATAGTTTTTTTTTTCAAAGATGGTATAAATGCCTTAGCCATTTTTAAAAATATTTTTCTGTTGAAATCCGTATCACGACTTTCATAAAGTACGTAACTGCGGAATAGGTATGTCATTAAAATACATATGAGCTGGATTTCTAGTGAGACATAAATAGACTATGCAAATATCTAGAACCAAGCTAATATGATCTTGCTTGTACACAACCGGTTTTAACACAATCCTTTTCCGAAAGTAGATTGTAGTGTGAGGATGTTTACATTTCTTTACTGATCTTAATTCACATTATCAACATCAATACGAACAACTTTTATTCTGTGACCAATCCTAAAATCGAAAGTTCATACCGACTGATTTCATCATCATCATCATTAAGTCTTTGTTAATCTCCACTGCAGGAGCACGACCCTCTCTGTACTACAAAAGCCATATTTTAGCCAGAGCAGACAGACGATTTGGCCTTCACTCTCCACGCTGGTCAGACGGCTTGGAGAGGACTCTTCGATATTTATAAGCTTTGTTTAGCTTGCGTTTTCTAAGTCGCCCTCACGACATCCACGGGTAAACTTGGATTGGTCCTATTCTACTCTGCCGGGAACCACACGGCATCCGGGAATCATTCGGCATAATAGGTATATGGTCATACTGCGAATGGGCCTAGACAGAAGGCCTAGGTGCGGAAAATTCCTTATGACACCAGAGAAATTCAATCAGCTATGAAACAATTATCTTGCCTTTTTAGCACCTTTTGAGAAAATGACCTTAAAAACAGTAATAGAGGCCCAGTTCCACAAGTTTATAGATATCATCATGGACGAATAACTGTTTACTTTCATAACTAAAGAAGAATATTCAATCGGAATATTTTACACTCAAATAAAAGATATTTCGATAAGAGTTTTCAAACACAACATACTAGAGAGTAACATCTGAGCAAATACTTTCAAGGCTAGTAATAAATTCTTATCACTGTAAAACAATAGCCATCCAAATGAACACTTTGAAAGCACTATGTACACATTATTACAAAAGCAATCCAAATATGCATTGTGATTAATATTGATACATGGAGTTTTGCATTCAAAATTTAGACAGTCTATGGTAATACCGGATTGGTGTTGGTGTCGGTGTTCTGATCTTTTTCAATACTGTTTTTTATGCATTTTTGAGCAGACCCTAAAACACTCCGGCTAAGGATGCCATCGGGAACCCGCACAGACGTCAGAGAGAGAGAGAGGCGCTCTAAGCATTTTCATGCAGGCTCCTCTTACATTGGCTACACATTTAGAATGGGTGCACCAGATACAGCACCAAAAAAAAATAATAATAAATAGTTTTTGGTGCACCAATAGGGCACTATTCTGATGAGTGTTGGCACTGGTCTATGGTCACATCTTGTGAGCATAGACCAGTAAATCTCATCCCAACTAATATTATAAATGCGAAAGTGAATTTGTTCAACGGTTCTCTCAATTTATTTTTGACAATTTTTATTTAAAAAATAAGAGTATTGTACGGGCTGTATAAAATACAATTTCGTATTTTATACAGACCGTTTAGTACAGAGTATTTTCTTTATCTTTTGAAGGATTAATTTAGCTGTATCTATCAATGGTCGGAATTCAGCACTATCACACTATACATTGTCTGGAGTACAGAGGACATAGGCTACCTTTCATCCCGGAGAAAAGTACTGTTTCCGTGGGATCGATATCAACGCGGGCCGAGCCGCGGGCGAGTTTTAAAATAATAAAAATATAAAATAAATAAAATAAGTAAATAAAAAAAATTACCTTTAGCCGAAAAGCTGTCTCCACTGTTATGAATGTCTTTACTATTTAACACAGTTTGTGGAGGTGAAAAGTCACCATCTTCAATGTCATCTGCGTCATCTCCTTCTCCGTCTATAAAGATATTGATCACAATTATAAGATGTAATTTTTTTTTAAATCACTTTACAACATGAAGCTGTCATAATAGTGGACACTTGGAACCAATGCACAACCGCTGAGGATGCAAAGAAGAAAATGCTCTAATGAGAAGAAGGATGCCAAATTATAGAAGCTTTTCAAAATCATTGAACAAGCTCCCTAGGCGCAGCGGTCAACACGCCTTCCTGCGACACGGATGGTCCCGGGTTCAAGATGGAAAATGATCTGTTTCAGAGTGACCTGGGTCTTGGATGTTTATCTACAAAGTATCTATTATAAAATATAGTATTGTTGAGTTAGTATCCCATAACACAAGTCTCGAACTTACTTTGGGGCTAGCTCAATCTGTGTGATTTGTCCATATATATTTATTTATTCACCTAACAACATGGTATGAGCAGCTAGAGATATTCAGAGGTAAAAAAACACTTGAACAAACTTCCTATGATGTAGATCTAGTTATACAATGAGTGAAAGATATATGAGTTACAAATTGAACCATGGGCAATACTACAGAACTATATGTTGGTATAGTATAGTATAAAAAAGTATGCTACTAAAGTGTGCCCCTCAGACAATTTTCATGGGAATATGGAACTTTCCTTTTTTTTTCACTATTATTATAATTTTATTACACAATTGGACTACTAATAAACCTAGAGTAGTGTAAGTAATATACCTAGTGCCCCTAGTTATTTTTTTATGTAGTGAATAGTTCACTAGTGTATGAAATGGAGAAGGCAATTATAATAGCAAACCACTCTAAAATTTCCTGCTAATTAATATGGTTTTAACAAGTACAATCAAAGATTGACCTTTGACTGCCTCATGGGAGCTTCTGATGACAAATCTATATATGAGTTCATATGTAAGTCAACTTTAACTATTTCATATTGTTGTTATGTGTTTTCACATTGATCATAAGCACAAGCATTTAAAAAACCAAACTACACTAATTTATAAATAAATAAAGTCTACTAAAATCACTTTGCAAAATCATCTAATGCATCCTCAACTGAACCCCTTGACTTTCCACCAAACATTGACAAAAATATAATTGTGGGTGTTCATTACCAAATAAAAGTCGCCGACAAGGTCCTAGCTCGCATATCAAGCTCAGCTTGCAGCAAGCTGCGGTTAGCCACTAACCAACAAAAAAAAGAGTGAACGTAATAACACTTACCAATACCACCGACATCCATATTGTCGTCCCCAGTGTCATCAGACAATTTAGGAATATCTTGTTTTAAAGGATTTTCATTTACTACTGCAGTTTGTTTGACAGTAGATGAGCCATTCTTTCCAGTACTAGTAGCCTTGTCTGCAATTGCACTAGTCGGTTCATTAGCAACATTTTGATTACCATGCACAGTATTCTTGTCAGCAGTTGACACACTAGCATTGCTTGATGATTGAGTAACTAAGGATGTTATTGATTCCTTACTTAAAACTGGGTTGGTAGATGGAGATTCATGTATGTTTGCTAATTCGCTTGAGTTTTGTTCAGTAATATCTTTATTGTCCGCTGTTTCTTTCATTTCTTCAATAGGTGATTGTAAATTAGCATTGGAGTCAGGCATTTTACTAGAAATTTTATTTTGATTGTCTACCACTCCTGTTTCAACCACCCCAGTGCCGAGCTGCGTATCTCCATTTTGAACAGTTTCCAAAGAAGTACTTGGTAATTGAGCCTTCAGTTTCTCCCAGCCCCAATTGTAATACTTACAAAAGAAGATTGAATCTGTGCTAAACACATCTGCCACCCCGCATAACTTTATACACATAGCAGGGTCTTGGAATACTGTTGTTAAATTCACACCTACATTATACTTTCTGGTGAATGTCCAATCTTTAGCAGAGTTGCACAAATCTTTTACATCGTGTGCCTGATTCACTTCAGCCGAAATATCTTCATTAATGACTAACTTTGAATTGTTGATGGCATAGCAAAGCTGATTGTTAATGTCATAAAAAATTGAGCACTCGAACATCTTTTTCTTGTCAACTTGAGAACAGTTGTGGATTGTGTTTTCTATTTGCTCACTTATGAACGGGTTTCCACAATTCTTGGCAAGGGCACCAAGAGCGTCCGTTAGTAAGTTAGTTGCAGGAGGCAGCACCGCTGTAGGTGCTCCTAAACTATGAGAATACACATTTAACAAAAACAAAGCAATCACGTAACGGAACATGGTCACTAGGATGTAGAGTCACTCGTTAATGAAAAACACTGTTTTGATACTGCTAAGGTGCAAAGGATCCTTACTAAATTCTACAAAAAACGACAATCAATGAGACAGATTTCCATTCAGATCTTTCCTAGATGATTAATGAGTTTGACAGTGACATTTGAATATAGATTCTCATTTGACACTGGCAACTGGCAATGACAGCTTCTTTTTTCTTTTCTTCATTGTGTGTGGGCACAGAACGTGGGCAAGCGGCAAGGGGCAATAAACTGAGGCAATAAAATATGAAAGAAATATGATCATAATAAAACATTAAAGTTTCAAGTCAGCAGCCGGCGGCATGAAAAAAATTTGATCAGTTGTCTGGAGCTCAATTTCTGAACTGGTAGAATCAATTCGCCAATCGTTGTGACGTAAGCACGTCGGTTCGTACATCAACGAGTGGGTTTGTTTTTACGTATTTTTGAACCGTGCGAACAGTAGGTACTATTGCTAAGTTTCCAGCAAAAAAAAAATATGGTTACGGCACAGACATTCAATTCTTTGTATTGAATGTCTGTGGGTTACGGTTGCCATAATAATTGAATGAACAGCAAAAATCCTTCTTAAGCTGTGGTTTCCTAAAAAGACCCTCATGACATGACGAAGAATAGACGTGGGAACGGGATGAACCTATATAAAAGAGCGAGAAACCCTTTACAACTTACTTCCCTTTTAATTATGTAGGTAATTAATACAAATATAAGACCTCGGAGCAATAATATAAAACAATACGGCATCCCACTCCTCACTCCTATTCCGTCCTCCGTCACGCACACGCACGAGTTCATCGCACGACTACAGTCAGTCTAGTAGGTCGCCGTAGCTTATTGTAGACAGTTGTGGCAATAACGCTAGGAATGTTAGGATCTAAGGAAGAGGAATTAATTGGAGAAAAAAATACATAGGTTAGAGACATTTTGTACGCGTAGTCCGGTACGAGTGGTCTCCTGCGACCATTCGTAAAACCAATTCGAATAATGATTCAAAAATAGAGCCAATTAAGTTTCACCGTGCGGAAACTTGACAACGAGTGGCGGATCGATTCTCCTGGTTCCTGAAAATTGAGCTCCAGGAGTTCAATTTCAGAACTTAGATATCAAAGGGCAAGAAGATTTGTGGTAAACTTACTGCCGCCATTTTTTTTAAAATTGCTGCCATCTATGAAAAGTGGAAGGTTAAACTTCCACTTTGTTTATGAAACAAATAAATATGTAAAACAATGTAATGTAATACATACGATAGGTATAGGTCATACAATCTAAAATACAATTGACAAACTCGTTACTTATATTGTGTGATGGTTTTGTGGTTACGACAATTTCTATCATCAGGTAATCTCCACGAACGAGCGATTATTCCGCCAGTTCCGGTTCGTCGGGGTTACTGCGTGTCCGTGATTATTCGTAGCGGAATTGCAGCGTGTCCACACTACATCTCGTAACGGAATTGCCGCATTTCTTTGATTGCCGATGGATCCGTTAAGTGCAATCGTTTGAAGTCCGCCTGCGTTTGACGACAAGCACGTCGCGCGAGAGCTCCACGTTATGCGGCGAGCGCGTAGCGGTAGCGCCGCTGCTAGTGAGGTATTCATGACGATGTAATGAGGATTTGCGTGCACTCTGCCACTCGTCGCATCGCAGCGATAATACCGCGGTGTGTGGACACATGCTAAGGAAATGCATATAGTCTGGCCAACGAAAACTGAACCTCGCAAAACGCGGGAAATTTAAAAATTCTCGAGCGAGCAATACTGTCTAAAGTAGAACAAAATTTTGATAATTATTATATGACTGCCCAAAACAAGTAATGTAAAATTTTTGGAATTTATGATAATGTAAAAGTATGTAAGCTAATTTGTTCCATGCTAAGTTCTAAGGTCTCAATTCAATATAATTATAACACTTTTAATATCTGGTGATGCCACTGTGGCCGTCCGTCGCTCATGCTAAATACCTACCTGTATCGCGAAATTAAGTAAGGTTTGTTTGTTTAAAAGTTAGCAATAAAATATACTACAAATTATTTATAACTGAAGACATTCTAAAACGTTACATCAATCAAAAATGTGATTTCAAGGGGTACTCTACTCATCAATACGTACAATTTTTCTACGAAAAGATCAAATATATATAAAAGAATATGCTTTTAAGTCCATAATAAAAAAATACGGTGCCCAGTGTAGGTAAATTTATTTATTTAAGATTTCTTAATTTTTTTCCTTTTTCATTCTTCGTTGTTCAAAGCCTTGATTACGAGTATCAAAAACACATGGGTGAAATAAAATCAGGAATTGACAACTGTAATGTCAAAGTCACCTATATCAGTGTTGCAACTCAAAAAATGACGGGGTTCAGCTTTCGTTGGCCAGACGATAGAAATACGTGGCACGATGGTAAATCACGATTCGCTCGCTCGTGGAGGCGATCCCTGAGGAAATAATAATGAACAGTGAAGGGCACGTCACCCTTGACTTTTTGCTAATTCGTAGGTATGGGTAGTTTTTTTTCATTTAAAATTCATGAGAATCTTACTGTATTAGCAAGACGCTGTCTAAGTGTGTGTGTGTGTGACTAAGCACGCTGTCGCTAACCGTCCACCTACCCCAGGTGGACGGTTAGCGACAACGCGCTTAGTGGCAGCGGGGTGCAGGACATCCCATTTTAACTATATACCGCACCTACTATAATATTACACCTATGTTTAGTTCTACACAAGAATATATGGCTAGCGGACTATAGATTAAAATTTTATTTATTTTTCAGAGTTTTTCAGAAGTGTGTAAAATGTGTACGAGCTTCGTAAAATCTGTAACAAAAAATAAAAGTTATTATAAATAGAAAGAATAAGTATTTGTTTGCGACACGCTCGATTAGTTTTACTAAGTACCTAATGTTTTTGGAATCGGTAAAAATTGTGTTTTGTAATTACAATACTATAATTGTAAGGGTTAATATAGTATAGTAACTTACACCATTCCAAAAGAGTACTTTCCAGACAGGGAGGTGTAGGTTAGATTAGATTAGGCATATACCTAACCTAATAATACATGTCTAATAATTACATATTATCAAGTCTATTTTCGATACGGGGTAGACACAGCCCAGGTCTAGAAAACCTTAAGGCTACGTTAAGCATGTTGATGGGATTGTAGATGAGAACGGAATCAAAATAGTGATGAGTTGCTAGCCGCATAGCCTAGCACGACGCCCATTCTATCGATCGGCTTTTACGATCTGAGGACCACTCGTTGATTTTATTCAAATGTGAATACGAACCGAGTGCTGACGTCACAACGAGTGGCGAGTCGATTCTCCCAGTTCAAAAATTGAGCTCCTGCGCGGGAAGAGAAGACGCTCGAGTATATCTATTCACCCGCTTGGCGGCTAAAATGCCTCATAAAGTAATCATACTTTTAAGAAAATGCTTGAAATTGACACCCGTATTTGTGGAAGGGTAAAATAGGTATTACCGAAACAAATGTACTATTCGACAACGGAACAATGAACCCGGCCATAGGCTGAATAGTGTTTTTAATTCGTTCCATAAAGATGATAAGGGTCCGTCGATGTTTCAAGGGAAAGGCCAGCCAGTCTGATGCGTACGCGGATTCCACCAACATGTCACTCTGCAAGAACAAAAATTTTGTAAATATTAATTAGAATATTTATTAATAATTATAAAATTTTTAGTTAAATATTATTATTAAAAAAACCGGCCAAGTGTGAGTCAAACTCGCGCAATGAGGGTTCCGTACGGTTCCGTACAATATGCTTCGTAAACACACACACACACAATGTGCAAAAATGTTTTATTTAATTGACTAGCGCTATCTAGTGGTGTTTTAGTGAACTATTTCCCTAGGTGAACTTATTATAGTGAGTTTACCACTTTATTTTCAACTGATTGAATTCTTTATATTTTTCCTGTAATCTTCAAGCAATAAACTATATATTGTAATTTTTTCGAAATTTAAGTCCCAGTAGTTTTGGAGATCAGGGGGGGGGGGGGGGGGGGGGAATGGGCAAATTTTGCCTTCTTTCGTGAATAAAATCAAAAGTATTGATTTTTCCTGAACAAAAAAAAAATTTTGAGATCCTCATAACAAGCATCATTTTAACATTTTCTATTTGGTCCCCCTAAACTGACCCTTATTTAAAAAAAAAATATATGTATTAACTTTGCACATCCGTGTTTGGGTCATAGCTAGGTTTACACCATCTTACCAAATTTCATTTAATTTGGTTCAGTAGATTCGGAGAAAATCGACTGTGACAGACGGACGGACGGACAGACAGACGCACGAGTGATCCTATAAGGGTTCCGTTTTTCATTTTTTGTACGGAACCCTATAAAATAATAATTAGGCCAGTCATATTAGGAAGATTTGTATAGGCAGGTTCGCACGAAAGCACGAAATCGTATGAGGTTCTATTTACTAGTAAAGTACCTAAGTATATTCCAAAATTGAGCTCGGCTATAATTTTACTAGAAATTTGGTTTATAAGTGATTAAATTTCACTGAAAAGCAAATGTAATAACCGAGATTTTACTTGATAGATTTCTACCTTGCCCTATTATGCTCCTAAACTACATTAAATTGCAAACTGTATTTTTTAAAGTGTTTAAGCATTTAGTCGGTTGGTTGAACATATTATTCAAGGAATTATTTCACTTGCATATTTATTTTTTCTATACTTTTTACTATTTTCTGTCTACTTAATATCTATATACTTAACTGTTTTATTTATGAAGCTATCGTTGAAATAAAATTCAGTTGAACTTACTGCATGAGTAATTTCATTTCCATAATAACAGTACAGGAACAATTCTACTAGAATGCAGTTTATATAAAAGATCATTGCCAAAAATTCCACGGACGCAGGATCAACCTAAAATTAACAGGTTCTAAGTTAAAGTACCAACTTTTACTGCTTTTACTTACTCAACATTATACATTACACAGATATAAAATCTTCTTTGGCCATTTTTAGAAACACAAATTATAATACCTAAGTGTCTATTAATTCTGATTATAAAAAAATGCCTATTCTCCCCCCATTTTCCTTGCGGTTACCTACGGTTTTTTTTGCGAGACAATATCCGACTGCTTCGTACATTTGTATGGAAATCTTGGGCTTATAATTCAAATCATTGATAATAATACAATCTGTATAGCAACGTACGTAGATTGTAATGAGATAAATTGATTGAAAATTTTATGATATACCAAAATTATCAAATATTGGCACAATCCCTTTTCCCGTTTGTACCTACATATGAAGATATGCGCGTTCAGGGCGAGATATTTTCACCCTTATCTTATTACATATGTTTAAACATCATGTGATTGGAAGACCACATGAATCTGATAATATAAGCATATTTGTACCTTAATCATTCTATATGCCGAAGTACATAATATCCAGCCACCCACAACAAATTGGTAGAAAATTGCAAACCCAAAAATGTCTTGTATTTTTGCCGCCATCCTAAAATAAATATTCATTGTTTTAATTACTACTTCAAAAAAAAAACATAAGTACGTGCTTAATATACGTAGGTATAGGTACTTACTTCACAATAACACAATGACGAGTTACAATATTTTTTAATTTCATCCCAAGAGCGTCAGAAAAAGATATGCCCGTTTCTTCTGCTTGTAGTTCGCTGTTCTTTACAATATTTTCAATATCCAATCTGAAACATAAGGCATAGATAGGTACTTGTCTTTCTCCAGTGTTATTACTTATTAAAGAAAGCTACTATTTAGTTTTCTCGCGTCGTATTAACCGGTTTATAGTACGTAACATTGTTCGTTCCGCTTGAGATTTTTACTTCGGAATGGATTTACTAGAGTTCCTTAAGCAATGAAAACATAAACATTTTATCTCAGGCGCAATAAGCCCACTGCTGGCTATAAGCCTCCCCCAAGGATTTCTAATACGACCGATTGGAAGCGGACTGCATCCAACGTCATCCGGCGATCTTGATCGATTGATCACATAGTGTCTAGGTGTTTGACGCTACTCTTGCTGGTGCTGGTACGCCATCGGTACAGGCATCGGTTTTCAGCCCTATGTGCGCTACTATCATCGAGCACAACCACTTTAAACAGGGACTTACGTCATCAGAAATGTCAAGTAGGCATGCTGAGATCTCTTTGAAGATCTCTTTGGCCTCCGCACCCATTATCCACGGCGCAGAGGCCAAATATGTAAGGTAGGTTCACATAAAGGTGTATAATGTATATTATTTGCGCCTCTTAATAACCTCCGCCGCTGCTGCAGCTGCACCCGCTCTATGCGCAGTTGCTTATAAGTGAGATGGAGTCAAACCACGCACGTGACATCACGTCACAGAATAAATAATTAAATGTAACAAAATAAAATTAAAATTTTCTGGACTTTCAGTACCTACCGACCTTTCACTTGCTTTAAGAAGCTATGCTGTTATTCCGTCCTCGCCCACTGCTTTGTTATTTTTGGGCTGTTTGAGGCTTATTCTATAGTAATGAAGTACAATAATGTCTGGGATATATACGTACCTACATACATACTATCACGTGTTTATTCCTTGCGGGGTAGACAGAGACCAGGTCTATAAAACCTAAAGGCCACGTTTAGCATGTTGGTGGGCTTATAGGTGGAGCAAATAAAAATAGTGCTATATCGTGGCGCAGCGGTCAATACGCCGGCTTGCGACACGAATGTTCCCGGGTTCGGTCCCCGGTCAGGTCTAGATGAAAAATGATTTTTATGACTGACCTGGGTCTTTGATATTTATCTTTATATGTTATGTAATAAAATATAGTATTGTTGAGTTAGTATCCCATAACAGAAGTCTCGAACTTACTTCGGGGCTAGCTTAATCTGTGAGATTTGTTCGTTTATATATATATTTATTAATTTATAGCGTCGGGTTAGCTTGGCTTTCGGATCTTTGGCTATAAATGACAATAAGTTTGACTACTGAGTTATAAAATGTCCATGAAACCTCTCGATCTCTCGCAGCACCTAGGCCTGTATTGACCCCACAATCTCTCTCCTCGTCGACAAAATGAAGTCTAATTCACCATCATTTTAATTTACATGTCAAGTACCCTTACCTTATAATTGTGATTTGTGTTTTACATTGCTCGAACAAAAACACTATGAAGACATCAATTGTAGAATTCCCGAGACCTAGCCACGATGTTTGCATCCACATGTAGAGGACAGCAAAGTAAAAGCTGTGACAAGTAATTAGTCAAGTTATAATTTGAAGAGTTCGTTTTTAGGGTTCCGTAGTAAACTAGGAATTCTTATAGTTGCGCCATGTCTGTCTGTCTGTCCGTCCGCGGTTTTACTCAGAGACTATAAGTACTAGAAAGCTGTAATTTGGTATAGGCATGTATATTAATCATGGCAAAAAAGTGGTAGAAAAAAATCTTGAAAATATATTTTTTTAGAGTAGCTCCCATACAAGTAAAGTGGGGGAGTATTTTTTTTTCCTCTACTTACCCAGCGTGTAGGGTATCGTTAAATAGGTCTTCAAAAATATTGTAAGGTTGAGAACACCATTTTTCGATTTAGGGATCCGTTTCCGAAATATTTAGTTTTAAAGTGCAAATTTTTGTTAGAGGTAAGTGCCCCCCCTCTCTATCTGCTAAAGGGTTATATATGTATACGCAAAAAAAATTACAGCAGTAGCATATATACTGAAGCTGAAAGGAAAACTATCAGAGCTGAGTACTAAGTACAAACTAAAAAGTTATAGGCAACCAACTTATAAAATGTAAAATATCATACAATTTTCATTGTTAGATATTTTTGGTCGTTAAACTGTCATTCGCAACTACGGAGCCTTACACTGCGCGTGGCCCGACACGCACTTGGCAGGTTCTTTTTTTAGGGTTACGTCGTGTACTACATAAGGAAAAAAGGAATCCGTACAATCGCATGTCCATGTGTGTCAAGACCATTATTCTCAGGGACGCGTTAACGCGTCATCATCATTTACTGCTAGACATAGGCTTTTCCCAACAATTTCTATCATGGTTATATCGCCACCTCATTTAAGGTGAGCGCAGTTTGCCAGGCTTATCTTGTTTTTGACGCTGCTTCTTATTGCAACCGTTGTTTAAGTGAAGGAAAGGTAGCTATTTGGGATGCTACTTGATCGGATGGATTGGGAATAAGAATGATGCAGCTTGAAAGACCTCCTGACATCGGCTCAACGCGATCGAAAGTAGGACAAAGTCAAAAAGAAAAAAGTCGAGTGCAAAAGCAAATCAAAAATAATATTAAATTTAATCCCGACGTCTACCATTAGCTGCAATATTTAAACTCACATTATTTCTCTCTTACAGATTTGTGACGACGAGATTTATACGATGTAATATTGTTAGAATTGCATTTTTATATGTGTTGGTCTACATCAGTATCACCTTGTAGTCTAGAAGTGTGCCCAATTTTATAAGTGAATGAATAGCTCAAATACTATGAGCAACGTGGCATATTCCAGCTAAGCGAACAGTGCAAGTTTCATCAAAATCAGTTCGTTACTTTTTGAGATAGAGAGATCATAGGAAAAGTTAAGCGGTTATTTTTTCTAAATTACTCTCTAATTCGAATGTGATTCCTGTAGCATCCCCACCGTTGTACTACGAAGCTGTTAGTTAACTATGTTATCAATGACACTACTTGTTGTAGCAGGTATTCCGCCAAAATGGAAATTAAATCAATTAATACATGTTTAACTTGAAGTACTTACTGAGGGTCCAAATTGACGTCAAACGGCAGCCATATTTGCAATTCAACTGGTTTGCCATGCAGATGTTGTGCTATTGGCTGGATGGTCCAGAGGACACATGTGCACAGAGTCATGCCATTCAAACCACGAGCCGTGAGTAGAGCTCGGCGCACGGTGTCTAGTAAAGGAGCACGATGCTCTATTGTTCCTTGATTGTAGATTGGACCTAAAATATTGGAAAAATCCAAAAAGAGAGGCCTCATACCCATAGCAGTAGGAATATTTTTTTTTATCTATGCTCATACCTATCAATCATTTGAATGTAGAAAAAAAACAAGCCATAAGAAAGATCAACGGGCATCTATTTAAAAAGTGATCTGCTGAATCGATTCCTAATTATTTTCGAAAAATTAAATGTAGATATACTCGTCGATAAAAGGAAACATTGATTGCTGATTTTCAATGCACAGCCGAAACTGCAAGAATTTGGAACTTGAAATTTTGCACATAAGTTTTTTTTATAATGCTAGTAGTACTAAGAAGGGCTGTTAGGAAATTCATCCTCTAAGGGATCAAATAGAAGAAACAAGTCTGTATGAAAGTTGTGAGATTTCAATGTAGAAACATGAAATTTAGAATTATGTTTATTTATCAAAAATAAATGCATATAACTTTATTCCACATTGAAATAGGATTTGCATTTTTCAAGCCATCACTATGTTGGGTGAATATTTAAATAAACTTGCATGGAAGATTCTTTAAAAATTAATCCAATCAAGAGTTGATATTAATAGATATATAGATTTTTTTTTTAATTTTCGTCAGTATATACATGTTACAGAAACTTATTATCTTTTTATTTATCACTGCAAAACTTAGTATTTTGTATTGTATTATTATCTCGAGTCGATACTTAAATTAAATTGATTTTCCTATATGAACGGTTTATGGAGTGAAAAACCATTTTTAAGTTAGCGATTTTCAAGGCATCGTTATAAAATTCGCTATTTTTATCTGGGGTCACGAATGTAACCATTAATGCATTCTTAAATTTCATCTTTTAAAGGGATCAATGGGAGTTGATTTCTGGTGTGAAAATTTAATTATACACCAAGTGGGAATTCTTGGTGAATAATTAAATTTTCTTTTCAATTTTCTAAGTCAGTATTGTAATGAAGAAAATTTACTGATCAAAAAATATCCTGTAGAATCTTTAAAAATGCAAGCAAAGCTGAGGGTAAATGCTAGTAATATAAATAAGAAGCACATTCAGCGTACCTTTTGTGATTGTCAAAATTTCTTCAATTTCATCGGAATTCAGCCAAAGTGTGATGACTTTGAAAATGTAGTCAGTATATGTAAGCAATAAAAACAACGTTGCTATCACTTTGTCTTCGTCATCTCGATCCTTATAAAAATAGGTTTAAAAAATACAAGTACACAGGTTAAAAGAAAAAAAATAGCTTTTTATTTGTATAATGATTAGATAAAGATTACTTTGTATTTGTCACCCTTATAAAAAAATGGTTTAATAAATACAAGTACACAGGTTACAAGAAAAAACACAGCTTTTTGTTTGTTTGTATACTGATTTTAGACAAAGGTTAATTTAAAATTAATGAACTATAAATAAGATATGGTAAAAATTCCACGCCAGCAGTTTTTTTTTCCATATCTTATTTCTTAATTTATTAAGAGTATGCCAGATGTCAATATTTCAAATTACCCCACAATTATTATATAAGGTTGGGTATTTTATTTTCTTTAAATATTAATGTAGAATATAAATAATTTAAAGCAATAAGTATTTTATATTCCATGAAAGCTAAAGCAAGCATTTTAAAATTATTAAGGAAAATAAAAACGCTTTACCTTGTAAATCTTTAAAATTTGCTGAAAAGTATACAACAAAACACAGAATGAAACGCATATCATGTAAATCCTATGAAGGTTTCTCTTTGTTTTTGACGAATCAGGGCTTAAAGGATAATGCCCGAGTATTTTCAGGAACTTTACATTTCTGGCCATACTTAAGTATGATAATTGTGATTCCATATTAAAAAAGAAAAATAGATGAATAAAAAATGGTTTTCTTTTTTTTTTACTTTTGAGTGGTCTGCACTGTTCAAAGAAAGGATGACTATTGGAATACGAATAAAAAGCTCCTAATTAAGCTTTCATACATCGAAGGTGTCGTGTCAATTGTATACACCCTGGTTGTCACTTTCATAATAGCTATTACATTTGTTTTGACACCTTAGTTCTGGCACAAATAAGCACTTACTTAAAATGTTACTTAGACATAGAACAAAGGCTCTATAGACTGATATCTAATGAAAATGTTAACAGTGCATAACTATTTGAGATCATGTGATTAATACACAATAAATTTTTGGTATCGTGAGTTATATGAACAAAATATAGAAAAAAAAAATTGATAAGACTTTGCTGTTTCACTGTGTTCTGGGGAATTATAAAAATCACACGATGAAAGGAGTTATGGCGTAACAAACATACATAAAAACATACTTACAGTTGAATTGAATTTGAAACCTCGACTTTACTAAGTAGTCTTTAGGAGCAAAATAAAATTTCAGCGTTGAAGTGTATTATTGTATTTACTTTTCAATAATAAATAGTGAAATAAATACAGTGAATGATTCAACATTAGTATACTTATAGTTATAAATAAACATTTTTTTATAATAGTTGGATTGCGTGGTCGAACTTATTTATTGCGTGGATTAGCTTGAAGACAAGAAACACTCAAAACATTATTCTTAAATCAACTTTACGCATCATATTTCATAAAATAAAACAATCTAAGCTTCTTGGCGGATGACAAACGACTGTTAATTTTTTTTTTACATCCTAATTAAGAAAATTTCGTAATACCATTATACTACATAATGTACTTTCTTTTAAAATCATGCAAATCTCTTTACACAACGTCATCCTAAGTACATACCTGTACATACATCTAAAATATCTTAAATTGACACAGAGTTAAAAAGAAACATACTATAAGGAAAACGTAGGTACACTATGGATGCTTATAAAGCATTGGGTATTGAAAAATACACGAAAACTATCCGAATTTAGTCAAATACCTAACACCATTTATAATATAATTTTCTCTAGACACTGTCTTTATCAGAATTTTTCAAGAAAGCGTAGAATGTGTATGAACTTCGAACGATCTGTAACAAAAATAAAAATTGTAATACATACGTTTGTCGCAGATGTAATATGTGCGTAAGAAGCTGTTTTATATAATGCTATTTGTATTGAAAAACAGATACCTATCAAGACAATTACTTTCAGCTGGGTTGGTTTTGGCGTTTCGTTTAATGGCACTGCTATCCAAATTTAGATGAACATCATTATAATTGTGTCTTTCTTCAGTAACAAAAAAAACTCTTTATTGTTATCAGCAAATATTGAATTTTTGTGAGACAAAGAGCCACTAGTTACTTTACTTCTCTTACACGTTATTTTACATAATCTCTTATCATTGACCTGTGGCAACGATGAATGTCAAACTTGAATTTCACTTTGATAAGTAATTTTCGAGTTGAAGTCCACTTATTATGAAAATAATTATGTCATAAGTCGTGCAGGGTTTTCACACAAACGTACCGAGTTTTTATTAATATTAAATACATTTTACGAAACTGGCTATTACCGAAACAAAAGTGCTATTAGACAATGGCACTATAAACCCAGCCATGGGCCGTATAGGGTATTTGATTCTTTCCATAAAGAAAATAAGCGTGCGACGATGCTTCAGAGAAAAGGTCAACCAGTCTGCTTCGTAGGCGGATTCCGTCAACATGTTACTCTGTAAAAATGAAACGTTATTTAAATAAGACCCTCGGCCTTTAGGACGTGACTTCAAACAACTAACTTGAAACGTCATGGGAGAACTAAATGTCCTCTTATACTTTATATAACAGCTTCTTACTTTGACGAGCTCCGTGGCGCAGCGGTCAACACGCCTGCCTGCGACACGGATGGTCCCGGGTTCGATCCGCGGTCAGGTCAAGATGGGAAATGATCTTTTTCAGATTGACCTGGGTCTTGGATGTTTATCTATATAAGTATCTATTATAAAATATAGTATCTTTGAGTTAGTATCCCATAACACAAGTCTCGAACTTACTTTGGGGCTAGCTCAATCTGTGTGATTTGTCCGTATATATTTATTTATTTATCAGACTTATTATAATAAACACATTACGTAATTATATCACAGCTTCAACACTAAACCTGTGACTTATACAAGTAGTAGAACTCTCTTAATACTAAAAGAACTATCTATTTGATTAAGAACTATAATCTATTGTTAGGTGACAGTCTTATAGACTTCAGTAATTGAAAGCGTATAAAACTGCTGCGCAAATAAAATTAAAAATTTTAAATAAGTGTAAACTTACTTCAAAAGTAATCTCATTTCCATAATAACAGTACAGGAACAATTCTATTAAGATGCAGTTTATGTAAATGATCATTGAGACAAACTCCACGGACGCCGGATTAACCTAAAACCGGGATTTATACGTACTTCAGAAAAAACATCAGCTTAGTTGAACAATTGTTTAATTGACTTGCACAGATGTGTTTTTAAAGTTGTTTCGTATTATGCGTAGAAAGTTTTCTTATAAATTAATACAATCTATTAATTTTTATTAAAGAAGTTAATATTAGTTCTTCAAGCTGCCTAAAACATCTGACATTATCATCAGCTCATAACAGCTGTCAAGGCCAAAATTTAAACCTTTAGCCCTGACAATTGTCATCAGCTAATAGCAGTAAGAAAGACAAGGACTGTCCAAATATTTTGCCTTTTATTTTTATTAGGTAATTTCTTATAACATATAACGAAAAACTGTATTCTTGTTTTGCTTCATGGCTCAAAAACGTCGTATAATGCTCGGAACTGAGTACGAGTAAGCTGTCTATTACAGCCGTCGGTTTATTATAGCACTCCGCTTCGCCTTGTGCCTTTAAACACCTCGACTATAATATCCAGCTTACCGTATTTGCACCATAATTTACTATTTAGCAATGAGATTTGAATGGTAAAGAATAAATTACCGTAATCATCCTATAGGCTGATGTGCATAATATCCATCCACCAACAAAAAACTGGTAAAATATTGCATTCCCAAAAATATCTTGTATTTTAGCTGCCATTCTAAAAATAGAGTATAAAGTTTTAAGACAGTATTAAAAAAACCGGCCAAGTGCATGTCGGGCCACGCGCAGTGTAGGGTTCCGTAGTTGCAAATGACAACTTTGAGTTCACTCTGTTCACACTCGCACCTCATAATTTAACGACCAAAAACATCTAACAATGAAAATTGTATGAAATTTTACATTTTCGAGTACATTTTCTAAGTAGGTTGTCTTTAACTTTTTAGTTCGTACTAAATACTCAGCTCTGATAGTTTTCCTTTCAACTTCAGTATATATACTACTGCTGTAATTTTTTTCACGTATCGATAAAACTGTTTAGCAGATAGAGGGGGGGACACTTACCTCTAACAAAAATTTGCACTTTAAAACCAAATATTTCGGAAACGGATCCCTAAATCGAAAAATGGTGTTCTCAACCTTACAATATTTTTAAAGACCTATTTAACGATACCCCACACAATGTGTAAGTAGAGGAAAAAAATACTCCCCCACTTTACTTGTTGTTGTTTTTTTAGAGTAGCTCCCATACGGAGCTACTCTAAAAAAACATATTTTCAAGATTTTTTTCTACCACTTTTTTGCCATGATTAATATACATGCCTATACCAAATTACAGCTTTCTAGTACTTATAGTCTCTGAGTAAAACCGCGGACGGACAGACAGACAGACATGGCGCAACTATAAGGAAACGGATCCCTAAATTGAAAAATAGCGTTCTCAACCTCACAATATTTTTCAAGGACCCAACACGATGGATTTGTATAGAAAAAAAAAATATTACTCCCTCTTTACTTGTATGGAAGCTACCCTAAAAAATTTTTTTTTCAGGTTTTTTATCTACTACTTTTTTGGCATGATTAATATACATACCCATATCAAATGACAGCTTTCTAGTACTTATAATCTCTGAGTAAAACCACGGACGGACAGACAGACAGACAGACATGGCGAAACTATAAGGGTTCCTAGTTTACTACGGAACCCTAAAAAACCTCTGTTTATACATAATTTTATTTTCTGATACTTTTTCTCAATAATTCTTGGTTATCCCTCCTGGTGAGGTTTAAGTAGGCACTTTGCCTATGCCTGACCAACCTCTGTTGTGTCTTGTACTATCTTAGGAATTTTTACGTTCTCTTTTAAGATTTTTCACATAACTTTTGCTAGTGTTTTGCTTATGCATATGTAAGATTAAAACCTATAGGAATGTAGTGTCAAATATCTGAACAACTTAACTTTAAGGAAACTACTTACGGGTAGAACATACTTAAATACTCACTTAATGACTTCATTATGATGAATAATTATTTTTTTCAGTTGAATCTCGAGAGCATCAGTATAAGAGATTGACCTTTCCTTTTGCAGTATTTTGCTGTTTCCGACAATGTTTTCAAGATCCAATCTAAAATATTGAAAAAACATGACAAGATAAGATCGAAAGGTACAGGTGCAGTCAATACTAACTGGGGATTATTAAGCTAGTCACGCAGACAAAATAAGTAAAAGACTTTATATTTATATCGAGCCATCATATGTCCCACTGCTGGGCAAAGGCCTCCCTCCACTTCTTCCATTCAGTCTGGTCTTGCGTTAACCTCTCCATTTATTTTCATGATAAGTAAAAGGCTGTAAATTGTAAGACTTCTCGGAGGTAGCTGAAAGAACGTAAACTTTGTATTTCTTTAAAATATATATCTTCTACATAGCGTATGTAACTTACTTATAAGATTATAGATATAGTGAGCACATTTTATTTTGTTTATCTTACATATTTTAAAGCTGGACATCAAAAATCATATTTATGCCTTTTTCAACTAAATATAGAATTAAGCTCTGTCTGCTTGTGCAAACCAAACGTTGGAGTGCTATTAATGAGGTAGAAATGTTAGTAAATACATTTTTGTAGTTAATTTTCTCTGAGTCTCCATTTTAACTCATTTTTAATTCAATTTGTAATCCCGCTTTTGATGTTTGGCGTTGAAGGAAAATGCTGCACTGTGCCGAGAGCTCGGGTTAATTCAATTTAACCCCGTATTCGATGTCAAGCTTATTTTGTGGTCACAATAATATTTTTATTATGACTATTGCATTTTTAAAATAAATTTATTGGTAATCTTTTCTAGGTTCTTAAAACTTGATTTTTTAAAAACATATCTGCTGCAAAATTGTGTTGAAGTTTTACATTTGTATGTAAAAACCTTTGACAATGCAATATTAGTAATAGGTGTTTACGACCTGATCTAATAACAAAGAACTTTGCTGAAAAGCTCGGTGCCTTCAATCATCTGACATTAGACGTAGGTAGTGAATTGCTTGGCTTGAGGACTTTCGGATGTAGGAATGTGGCTTTCATGCTTACTTACCTAAGAATTGAGATTTGTGTTTTGCATTGCTCTAGCTAATAAGCTATGAAAACGTCTATTGTAGTATTGCCAAGAGCCAGCCACGATGTTTGAACCCACATGTAGAGAATAGCAAAGTAAAATCTGCAACGTACAAAAAATATTCATTTCATTTCATAAAAAGGTTAATAGGTATTTTGTATGATGAATCATCCATCCATAAATCCATCAGGTCTTTTTCAGTCCCCCCTGCAGGAGCACGACCCTCTCTGTACTACCACAGCAATATTATAATACGGTATACAAGACGGTATACGGGACGGAGAAAAAAACTGGGTACAAAAGATTTATATAAACTCGTTCACACAGTCAGTGCCGGGCCCTCAGTTTACCGGAGCCCGTCCCGACGACGCCCTAACGCCCGGATAGTGCCATCCGATTTTTATTTGCGAGGACGATAAATCAAGTGTTATTGTAAAACTATTGTGCAAACTGTTGCCCGACAGACCCATGATTGAAATTTTTGACCGACATTATATTGCCCAATCCGTCCAAACTACTTGTGGTGATACCGATTTTCTTGGTGTGGCACGGCCCTGACGAAAAACGGACACGGATAACGCGGAGCCAGGACAGCCCGTACCCGTGATTGCATAAATACTTTATTATGATACTGTATAAAACTAAAATTAACTCGGTACTTTGATTATTATTATAATTTGGTATTGTTATGCGAATTATAACGAGTCTAATTTTCCCGTTACCTATCTAATTCAAAAGAGCCAAAGCATGAACTAACAACTAAATAGACTTACTGTGGGTTCGAATTAACATCAAATGGCAGCCATATTGGTAGTTCAACCGCCTTGCCTTGAACATGCTGCGTTGTTGGCTGGAGACTCCAGAGGAAACAGGTGAAAACTGACATATAGTTGAAAACACGGACTGTTATCAGGGCTTGGCGTACTGTGTTTAGAAGTGGAGCACGGTGTTCTATCTTTCCTTGGTTGAAAATAGTACCTTTAAAAAGAAAGAAGTTGCTCATCAGCCAAAACATAATCACAAATACACGTTTGTCTCTACATTCTGAGATTTTTTGCCATCAATAGGTATATCTTTTACGGGTAAAATAGAACCCAAAACTGAAAAATTACGTCTAGCGTGTTTGTATAGATAAAAAACGGAGGCAAAATTGTGATAGATTGACAGCTGAATGTCTATTGACATGATTTCGTTGATTTTTTCCCAATCCTTTGGCCTGCTTTTACGGTCTTCGTGGGAATAGAAGTACCTAGCTTGTATTATATACGTTTAATTCTTTTCTCTAAGACTAAGCATGGAAGAAATGGGTACTATGTCATTGGCAGCTTGAGAAATCTGACACCAGTGTTGGCTACTTACACATACGAAAAAACAAAACAAAAGCGGACTTATAAATTAAAAAATAATTAAGCATTCCTTTTTGTGGGAACCAGTCGCAATATAAACAACAATACTTTTTTTATAATAAATACTTAGTCTGATAAAGAGTACCTATACAAAAGAGGGTTGAAAAGTTAGAGGTGTCGGGTTTCCTTACAAAACAATTTTTGCACGTAGTAAAAAAGCGTTTGTACCTGAAATCGTACTCAAACTTCGTCAATTTTATTTTACTTCATGCTAAGTTAAAAGTAAGTAAACAACTAAAGCCTA
Organism: Rhodophaea formosa; assembly: GCA_963082605.1. Taxonomy (NCBI): domain Eukaryota; kingdom Metazoa; phylum Arthropoda; class Insecta; order Lepidoptera; family Pyralidae; genus Rhodophaea; species Rhodophaea formosa. The sequence goes on along the minus strand of OY720211.1, from coordinate 9,475,892 downwards.
CCTTTCGTGGTTTGTAAGATCCCTTCAATTTGATCGGATTTCTTCCAAAGTACGACGGCTTTGTAGATAAAGTCGGTGTTTGTTAGGAATAAAAACATTGTTGCCATAACTTTGTCTGCATCATCTCGCTCCTGAGAAAAATAACTACATTATTTTTACTTAGTAAAATCATATCTCTTCCTTGTAATCCCGAGGCCTCTGGCTTTAAGTCCAATGTAAGATTATTTTATAATCACAATAAGTTATTTTGATCAATTTCATTTTTGTGATTTATTATGAGCGATTAATAATTTACTTTTAAAATTCTGGCCAATTAATTTAATTTTAAATCAGAGAGCTCAATCACCATGGGTACCTATCTATACCTTGTTTAGTTTAGAAGTTCCTATGGCCATATCAGGTTATATAGTGCCATAAAATTATATTGACCTACGACTAAAAAAATGCTTTAATTTTTTTTTTACTAGATTTGCCCCTAACTGATGAAAAACTAACAGGGCAAGATAAATAAATGCGTGTTATAATGAATAAATTGAAGGCAAAGATGAGTAAAAGAGAGAGAGATAATTCAATGTCGTTAGACAACTTTACTAATTAGGCATTAGTAGGCAAAAACATTTTTATTTATTCACTCGCATATAGACAGCTTAGATAAAATAATTTTACCTGCAAATTATTTCTAGATATAAATAATATTGATATAAAATTTTAAAAACAATTAAATAATACGTTACTTCGTAAACTTTTAAGATTTGCTGGACAGTATACAATAGAACTAAGAACAAAACACTACGCATGAAAATCCCGTGAAACATTTTCTTGATTTTTGGAGATTCCGGACTTAGGGGATAAAGTCCCAGTATTTTCATAAACTTTACATTTCTTGCAAGACTCAAATATGATAACTTTGTACTCGTCATTTTATTGCCTTATTTAAAAAAATAAGTTAATGTTAATGGACGCTTTTTTGAGTCGACCGTAACGTTTGAAGAACTAGGACCTATGAAAGGACGATACAATTCTCATTAATTTATCTTGGATATTATTGCTATATTGTCACATTCATTCTATACCCAATAATTAAATTCTGACATATTGAGGCAAATTGGCATTTATTAACGATGTAACATAATATCGCTTTTTGCCATAATGATAGACTTAAGTAGATATTTAATTACAAATTTATTATTAAATTGAGCATTCACACAAACAAGAACAAAAAGCAATAGTCGAGTTGAATAGAGACTAAGATAACTAAAAACTCTATCAAATATGGTTTTTCAATCAGCAATAAAACTAGTGCACTGCCAAAAAAATTAATTCTGTCAATTATTTAATGTACCATTATAATGCTCGGTATTCTCGTTAAAATGAAAACATGTCATGAAAAAATTTCACAGCACAGGAAGGATTTTTGAACTACGAACCTTTGGCATCTCTGCTGTCGTCGCTACAAATCACAACGGAAAATTTGTATCACTACAAAACACGCATTGGAAGCATTCGAAATCTCCACTACTTACTTAATTTTAAGAAGTGTAGAGTTTATAAGTGATACCTATACAAAAAAAACACATCTTTTTTTGGCAGTCGTATAAAGTTCTCTAAGAGGCTATGAAGGCAATTCTGATTCAAGTTTAAATACGGTTAACATACTCGTACAACATATTGATAATTATGTAATACTCGTATGTACAGTACATACAGAGTGTAATCCACCAGTGTGTAATCCAAAACTATGAGACCAATGCAGGGAACACAAAAAAAAAATTCAACATTTTTATACAAAGGATAGTAAAAAAAAATTGAGTTCCCAACGTTGGTCCCAAGTCCCATACCAAAAGTTGTTCATATTGACGGGTTGAGTCACCACTTTAAGGATGTGTTGAGGGTCATTTTACAATATGTATAATAATAATAATAAATCTTTATTCATATAATTAAGAGCTAAACATTTTACAATACATCACTACATATTATAAAACAAAGTCCTCCGCCGCGTCTGTCTGTCTGTCGGTCTGTCTGTCTGTTCGCGATAAACTCCAAAACTACCGAACCGATTTTCATGCGGTTTTCTCAGTGGATAGCGTGGTTTTCGAGGAAGGTTTTAGTATATAGTATGTTAATTTTTTGTTTACATTTTTGTATATACCAACGATATTTGTTGGAGGTGTCGTAAAAAAATGAGCCGTTTGGGAGCTTTCAACAAAAACGCTGTTTAAACCCTTTGGGATATAACAAAACAATGTATGGTGGAACTACATATTATAAAACAAAGTCCCCCGCCGCGTCTGTCTGTCTGTCGGTCTGTCTGTCTGTTCGCGATAAACTCCAAAACTACCGAACCGATTTTCATGCGGTTTTCTCAGTGGATAGCGTGGTTTTCGAGGAAGGTTTTAGTATATAGTTTGTTAAGTTTTTGTATACATTTTTGTATATACCAACGATATTTGTTGGAGGTGTCGTAAAAAAATGAGCCGTTTGGGAGCTTTCAACGAAAACGCAGTTTTTTCTTTTTTTTTTTTTTTTTTTTATGTCATAGGACGGCAAACGAGCAAGTGGGTCACCTGATGGGAAGTGATCACCGCTGCCCATGGACAACTGCAACACCAGAGGTGTCACAGGAGCGTTGCCGGCCTTTTATTTTCTCTCCCCAGAGGGGAGAGGGAGATGGGCCTCCGGCTCTCTCACTCACCGAACGAAGCATAGTAGCGGTAAAGCTACTACTCAAACGTCGATTTTCCGTGAGAGTGTGGTACTTCCCCGGACGAGCCGGCCCATTCATGCTACTAGCAAAATGATTTTCGCCGGTAGCGAGGCTCTACCACAACTAAACCCTTTGGGATATAACAAAACAATGTATGGTGGAATTGTGTATCTTATTTAGGTCTACAGAAAAGTCCGCGATGGCATATGTCTATATATTAAGGATAACATACTATATTCATTTTAATACTTTAAAAAATGGGCAATTATCAAAGATCACGCGCAGGCCAAACCCTTAGAAATAGAAATTTGAAATTTTCCTTACGTATTCCTCTTATGGCGTAAGCATCTACTAAGGAAGGATTTTTCAAAAGTCATCCCCTAAGGGGGTGAAATAGAGGATTAAAGTTTATATGAAACGTTTTATTCCTTGGACATATTTGTATGAAATTTCGTGTGAATTGAGAACGGCAAAAATAATGAGTAACATTTTTAATAGTTTCCCGAAATTAAACCTCTTAGGGGGTAAATCGGGGTATATGTTTAGTTTTCCGCTTTGTAGCGTCATATTTTATAATCCCCGCATTTCAAACCTGAAGTCACCGCGGACGAAGTCGCGGGTAACTGCTAGTTGTTAATAAATAAAAGGAAATATGAAAGGATGGTGCCTGAGCTAGGATGATAATCATCCTGTATTTCAGGCGTTACAATACTTATTTGTACTTAAAAACTGTATAAACAGTACTTAGCCTTTACGGCATGAACCTTATAATAATTTGTTCCAGTCGACGTTAAAAATAATAAAAAATGTTCATACATATACATTTGATATGTGTCAAATATCAATGATAACAATATTTACATACTTAGCGAAAACTATTGATCAACTTTCATGAAAAATGGATCTTACAAAAATCAATTAGCTAACCTGACTTCTATATGAGGTCCATTTTTCTTAGTCAATTTACATGGAAAGTAATTTTTTCATATTTTACTGTTATGGGATGATTAAAGTTATTAAAAATTTAAACAAAAGTTCTACTGAGTACAAGAACTTCTAAGTGAATTTTGTTACATGATTGTGACTTCCATTTCTGGCCAATAATTTTTCCTGAAAATCAAAGTAACCCATATTGTTTGATAAAACAAGTTCTAATAGAATTCTACGTATGTACAAGTATTGGCTTTATGTCTTTATTATTCAAGACTGACACGCCCAGTGTTACTAACACAAACAACACCATATTCAACCCTTCAAGACAGCAATTATTAAACAAGTACACTTAATTACACACTTGTTTTGTATCTAGACAATAAAACAACATATAATCATCATAGAGGCTAACAAAGTAGCTTTAGTACTAGAATAAATTATATAAACTTAACAGTTTCATTCTGTTAGACGTGTCCCGTATTTCATTATGCTACTAAGTATAATATTGTTGTTTTTGACTGACTGAATATATTTAATATTTTACTAGCACCAACTATATACTTAGTATGTTACTATCACTTATATACCAAGGTTCTATTTTTGTACATAAAGAAATACGATGCAAGCTAATTGTGATCCCAGACTTGACTTTGCTTAACATGCGTGTTTAAACAATTTGTCTTATTGTCCATCGATTACAGTTTAGTTTAAATCAATAGATAAATCCATATAAGAACGTCAGTCCCTCGTCATGTGAATGTGTACAGGGCTTATCTCAAAAACTACTGGTGTGATTTTGATCCGACTTTACTGTCGTGTACTTTTTCTAACGAAAACTCCGGCGACTGTAGCAAATCCGAAATAGATCTCTAATCCTAAACGCGAGTTGGTTTATCTATCGTTTTATTCAGTGAAATCGGAGTAATCAAAAAATTCACGATTTGTATCCAGGAAATAAGTATCCACAGAGCTGTAGATATCAATCAAAATGTACTTGGTAGATACTTGATTTTTTACAGAATGTGTATATTGAATGCCGCCAGAACAACAAATAATTACCGTATAAAAGATTAGCCTTATACAGGAAACGTGTTTTTTGTGGTTAAATAACGATTAGGTACAACAGAAATCCTCGAGTGTGATTCCGTCTCGCACTCGGTCGGTATTATTTTATTCTAATATTATAAGGAAATACATTACCAATATATAGGAGTTCGTTACCGGAAAAAGTAGCGGAAGTAAAAGTCGAAAATCCCCTTTTTGATCAGTTTATGTTAAACTAATACAATACCAAGCAATTTATAATGTTCTTCATTTTAAAACCTGTCCAGTTCGTTCAACTTTACCCATTATGAAACAAAAAACGGTGCATAGTCGGAAAAGAAAAATAATGGTGCTCGTCCCGTTCTTAAGGCGCCTACGTCCTTTGTCACGTTTGCCTGTAGATTACAGAATGAGCACTCGTTAGCGATGTGTTATTGCTCACTTAAATCTCAGGGGTATGTTGTTAACGACCCACCAACTCATATTGTGAGAATCGCCTATTAAACTGACGAAGTTTGAGTTATAAAACCATTTGTCTGTTGTGTCCTTGTTTTGGTAAATAGTAAAGCTAGAGTATGGTTTTTACTGACCTGGCATTACCCAAATTATTTATTTATAGTTCAAGCAAATTTATTAAGCTTTGCGGAATATCACATAAGATTAGTTTCTTAACTCCATACAATGACCAGTCAGATAATGGAAAGTAAAGAATAACTGCCAGAATTGCTTCAAATCCAAAAAGTTTTCATTTTTCTGTGCGTCCGCATACGTCGCTTTGTTTTTTGTATAACACCAAGTTTGTTTAGTTGAACGCGCTAGTCTCAGGAACTACTGGATCGATTTCAAAAATTCTTTCACCGTTGGATAGGTTCGTTATCCTTGACTGCCATAGGCGAGGTATGTACTACAAGCGAAGCCGGAGCGAACTGCTGATGCATAGAACAGGCTCTCGTCTACCATCAAAGGACATGTATCTGGAGAAATAGCAGACCTATATCAGATCAAACATTTATTATTATATATGAAATATATCATATAGCTTTATCATTGACTCGAATTCAACGCTATATAACATCATAATCGAGCCGATTAAGATCCTATTACAATCGTTAATCCGGATTAAATTCCCAGCGCCATTGTTACACGTCATTAATAGTTTCCTCCCTGGAAAATTGATTAATACGTAGGTGTATTATTTCTATTGATACCAAAAATTCGTATAAAGTTATCATTAATTGGGTATGTATTTGAAATTTGGTAGATACTTTCTTGAATTTATTTTTCTCTGTCATACGAATTCATGAACCGCATCAGGTAGGTACGGTCACAAGGACAACATTTTACACACGACACTTTGAACAATGCTATACAAACTTTTGAGGTGACGGTACAAATATTCCCCTTTCTAGTTCTTTGAGAAATAGATCTTTTTTTATTTACGTGGGTATACTTGCTTTAAAAGGCGGATAGATAACACACATAGGTTTTCCACGTATGCGTTGCATACCTATGTGTTATCCGCTTCCGTCAATCCAGAAGACATGGCTATTTATGCGCCCATTTTGAACCACTACATGCGGTCGGAAAATCTATGCCACTATACTAAAAAAAATATGTTTTGCGAGCTTTTGCATTAAATAATTTGCTGCGTAAGTATGCGCATAATAATCTTAAGATTGTTAATTATATTAGAGTGAGCATGAGTTTTGATTTCAAAAAAACATCGAAGCAACTAACTTTTCGTTACTTTTTTGTATGCTTTTGCTGATGGTCAGAGCAAATTTAAATGATTCCAACCTACTGTTTCAATGCAAACCTTACTCCATTAGTAAACGATACTGGAAATTACATTTTAAGTTTCTATTAAGTGCAGTGGACTAATCGTTCCGCGTCAACTTCCATCCAAGCGTAATAATTTAGTTGAATCGGACATTTTTATGCTACTTTTCTCATTTGTGAAATATTTTAGTTTCTAAATAAAGGGATTAAACCTGACTTGACATTTACTGCAGTAGTAGTGTGAAGTAAATTAATGAGAATATAATCATTATATTGTATGCGAAAACTGAGTACCGACAGCATGTATGCTTTTTTCTAAGAAGGAAATCCTGGTAGTCTTTTTGAGTAGCACGAACTTTTAATAACAAGTTTCTTAAAATATTTTTTTTCCAAAACTTTTTCTATGACGAATAGCTGCTACAATATCAGAAAATTGTTATACTGTAAAAAACTGTGATACCGTAAAAAAACATTGCCCGAGCTTTTGCATTCAAAACTTTGCTTCACATAATTTTTGAGTGAGGTTTGAATTCAAATAAAGACCGAGGTGAATTGTGTCTTAGTTGCTTTTTTACTAGTGTTCAGAGGTAATTTGAAGAATTCAAATCTACTGTTTCAATACAAGCCTTACTCCATTGGTAAACGATACTGGAAATTACATTTGAAGTCTCTATAAAGTGCAGTGGACTAATCGTTCCGCGTCGGCTTCCATCCAAGCGTAATAATTTAGTTGAATCGGACCCCTAGCTGCACTTACTGGAGTTTGCATAGCGGCGGGCTATCCGGGTCGGACTCTTGGGACGAGGATGTTTTCTTCGAAACTAAATAAGTCGACGGCAACAGAAAACATTTTTAATACTACTTTTCTAATTTGTGAAATATTTTAGTTCCTAGATACTTACAGGGATTTAATATGGCTATTGATTTGACATTTACTGCAGTAGTAGTCTGAAGTGAATTAATGACAACATAATCATTATCTTGTTGGCGTAAACTGAGTACTAACAGAATATTTCTTTTTCTTAGAAGGAAATCCTAGTTGGCTTTTTGAGTGGGACGAACTTTTAATAACAAGTTTTCCATAATTATTTTTTACAATATCTGAAAATTGAGCTTTTCAGCGTTGTGGAGCTGTTTAACATTCAGTTCATGATATTATTAAAAAAGATAAAAATAAATTGTAATAATGAAAATATTACGGTATCATCTGAGTTCACAACTTACTGTGGGGCTGTGTGATTTGTCCCTATAGGTATATTTATTATATCTTTTAATCTAGTTTAAGCTTTCTTACGCTTTAAGCTACTGTGTAAACTTTATTAACAATAAATATACCCCATAAGACCAACAAACTACACAGTTTTGTTTTTTTTTACACAAACTCAATATTGATGACCGAAGAAAATAGTTTGATATAAAACCTACCTACCTAACATATAGAAATCAATTAGAGCAGAGAGCTAAAGTTATTAAAGTTGTATTGTAACAGTATCCAATTAAGGATTATTTGAGAATTAGCTGGCGATAGATTCTGCACCTGCTATCGCTGGGGATTCCAATATTATTTCCAGTCCCCGTTTGTAGTTTGATAAAATTACTTCATGCATTATTTTATAAATAGATGTTTTAATGCATTCACAATGCTATTCTAATATTATACTAAGAGTATAATATTAGAATGAATGAATTAAGAAATAAGATGTGTTTTTTTCCATACCCTAATTCTTAATTTAATGAAAGTATTTCTAGCAAGAGTATATTGTAGGAGTTTTTTATGTATTCATAATGCTATTCTGATATAGATTTATTACTTATTTACGTTTAATTCGTCGTTTTCGCTGACTAGTTTTGGTCCGTTACGAACACCAATGTTGTGGTGAGTGTTGGTGGTGGCGATATGACGATTAGGTACACTACACTCAAAGCAACGATGATGGTCTTCCTAATAAACCGAGCCTAGTCGGCGAATCTTACTAATAAAACGTTAGTAAAGCCGGAGTTTGTGGGCCAATTTAGATGTCGTTCCACTTTAAAAAGACAAAGGCTTATGTACGCTTATGATGGTGGAGTCGGAAAGTGGCCATAGAAATTCATAACAAGATAAATTGGTCACTGTCTTCAAGAGCATTTTACAGTATGAATTGAATATGCTCCTAATTAGAGCTTGCCAAAAATGTTTTTTAAGCCTTTATTTAAGTTTTTTTCAGATTATTTGAGACCAACTTGTCGGTGGGTACATAGGTATTACATACACAAATTTATAGAGAAAAAAACTGGACATACTGACACGTCCTTTTCCCTTGTGGAGTAGATATAGCTCTGTCTATTAAAAACCGCATCTTAATCGGTTCACCCATTTTAGACAGACAAACACACTGTCACGCTAATAAACCCTCTTTTTGCATAAAGCAAAAAAATTGCAGTCTGTATTTCCACAAAATGGGTAAACTTACCTTCAATACTTTAAAAGTATTATACATTTAATCCTGAAAAAAAGGTAAAGTTCCCGAGGGATCGACACCAACACGAGCGGAGCGAGACGGCGGAGAAAAGCTGGCTGTTAATAATATTTATATGTCAGCGGTTGTTGTAGGTTCCACTTCCAAACAATTAATGCCTCTTTAAATTTGTGAAGAAATGCGAAGGCGGACGTCTAAGTCTCGCTTTTTAATTAGCCTCCGTAATGAATGTCGTGGCACGCACGCCGAGAATGCGGCTATTACCTGCGCATGTACGAGCCGGCGAGGAGTTGAGAAATTTTAAGTTTTTATAGGGTTTTCTTAGTAAAATGTTTGTACATTGAGGAGACTAGTACCGAATATATTCTGGTTTTCTATATTATTATAAAGAGGAAAGATTAATTTTTTTGTTTCATTTGCATTGAGCTCTGTGACTACTGCACTGATTTTCAAAATTCTTTCTTGCCTAGAAAGCTAATTTATCTACGGGTGACATGAGTTATAATTTACGCGGACAAAATCGCGGTAAAATTATTTGTACACAATAAAAAACTCAGAAATAATGTAATGCCAAAGGACGTTGAGAATGCGGCTATTGCTTGTAGAGCCGAAAAATCAAATCCTTAAGTTTTAGAGGTATTTCCTTGTAAAAGGCATTAAACTAAGAGATTAGATGCAGATATCTCTATATTTGTACAGATTAGAGAAGGTAGGCTTGTCAGTAAAGTAATACGCAATGAATTTCAGCGTGATAATGATTACTTTAAATAAAAACCGACACATCTACGCTTGTAGAGGATTTTCATTGTGAAATTGAAGTTACGTACAGAGTATATTACTTAATTGTGCTTATAAACTTCTAGATATTACCCCGCGACTTCGTCCGCCTAGCCTATGTCACTCGGTAATAAATTAGCTTTCTATTGGTGAAAAAATATCGTTATTCGGGCCATGAGTTCCGGACTCCGGACCCTATTCAATGCAAACAAATAAACAATTAAATATTTCCTGTTTATAATATTATAGTTTCCTGTTTATTATATTCAGTTGTGGTAGAGCCTCGCTACCGGCGAAAATCACTTTTGCTAGTAGCATGAATGGGCCGGCTCGTCCGGGGAAGTACCACACTCTCACAGAAAATCGACGTTTGAGTAGTAGCTTTACCGCTACTATGCTTCGTTCGGTGAGTGAGAGAGCCGGAGGCCCATCTCCCTCTCCCCTCTGGGGAGAGAAAAATAAAAGGCCGGCAACGCTCCTGTGACACCTCTGGTGTTGCAGTTGTCCATGGGCAGCGGTGATCACTTCCCATCAGGTGACCCACTTGCTCGTTTGCCGTCCTATGACATAAAAAAAAAAAAAAAAAAAAAAAAAAAAAAAAGTAAGTATCTTCAAATTAGTAAACAATATCGAAGGCGCGTCTTAGTTTAGCTGCTTAATTACCCTACGTAATGAATGTCGCGGCACGCACGGGCCGACAATGTTTTTAGACCTTTTTTGCAAAATGGTAGTAAATTCGGGAGATTTGTAATGCGTTTTTTTCTTAACGATAAATGAATCTTTTATCATAAAAGTCAACAAGAATTTAAAAAAGGAGTTGTTCATCGTAAAACAATATTCTTTCGCATGATATTAAAAAAGAAAGCTTTCATTATTATTATACGACATACGATGAGTATAAATTTTTTGAAAATGTTTATTTCTTTCCTTTCCTAGGTCAGCATTAAAGAAAACAATAACATGTGTTTTTAGAGAGAGGAAATGAAATTAATGTCTGCAATACTCGTCTATTTTTCTACTTCTGCGATTTTAATACAGCTATTGCATTTTGTGCAAGGGTCATTTTTATTGATGACTAGCTGTTACCCGCGGCTTTGCCCGCGTAATATATAGCCCATATCCTTTTCGGTACCCTAACCTATGTGTATGCAAAATTTCATGATGATCGGTTCAGTAGATTCGGCGTGAAAGCGTAACAAACAAATAAACAAACAAACAAACTCACTTTCGCATTTATAATATTAGTTGGGATTCGACAAAAATTTGATTGGTAGCATTGATAGTAGTTAATGCTCTTGAGAGCAAACAAAACTGTATTAATAATGTTACTTCATTATAATTTTGTGTACTTTTCCTAACCCCGTTTTGTTTATTTTTTTTTCCTAATTAATTTAACAGGTATTTGCATTTTACGTACGCAGCGAAATATGTTGTCTTTAAATGTAAAAGCTATACAATTGGTTAACATATATGGTGTACATATTTTTGAGGTCTTAAGTGACAAAAATATGCAAAAATGCCTGTATATAGGACCGGACCTAGTCGTTCATTGAATAGCTGAAGTACTTATATACATCCAAAGCATTTTATCGATTCGGGAAACAATAGAATAACTGATACTATTTCACCCCACTAGTCTTGTGGGACATCATCAGGTCTTTTTTTTAGTCTCCACTGCAGGAGCACGACCCCCTCTGTCTGTACTACCAGAGCCATATATAAGCCAAACCAAATATTTATATAATAAATATGTTTTTTTATATAATATTTCGTCTTGTGGGACGAGTCGTACTATTTTAATAGTCCTTAGAGTACTACTACCGTCACATCTGCCCACATAATTCATCGTTTGTAGTGTCAAATCTCTCATTCGAACAGAGTGGTATTATAAATGGGAGATTTAAACTCAGTATTACTCAAGAGAAAAGGCGTACATATTAACCTCTACTCTATAATTGTCTAACAGATTTTTAATTTGAACCCCTAACTTTACTGAAATCTTGGGAGTCAACATCACAAATCTACTCTTCTTGATTCTAATTACAGTAAGAAAACGAATTTATGCTCCGCGAAAATTCTTGAAATATTTAAAGGAAATACTTATTTCAGTACTTAATTTTTCTTTCCATTTTGTGACTATCAATTATTAATAATCTGTATTGAGGCCAATAAATTTGTAGGTATTCTAAATATAACCTCTACATAAAATACATCACACTTACGCTAAAATATACCGCTGAAAACCATAAACATAGAACTGCAAACCGATTTTGGACGTAGTTTTCTGTGTTACGGCCTGCATATCTTTTGAAAGGCACTAAAGAATAAATCATTGCGCTAATGGAATATCTGCAAAACATCAAAGATACTCATGCAAAAGCCTAGACCTAGAGCTATTACAGACGACAGCACATCTACATTGTAAGTAATTTAACAAATTCATTGCGCTCTCTCAAAAGAAGCTGTTATCATTACTGGCAGTCGTTAAGCTATGTCAGATGCTTTGAGGCAGCTTAAAAATCTGACACCCGTTTCGGCCACTTACACACACGAAAAACAAACAACAACGGAAACAACGTTAAAAAACTTGAAACTTACAAGGTGACTTGACAAGCTAGTGTTTACATCCTACTTAAATTGGCGTACAACGAACTCGATATCAAATGTCCAAATAAATATTTTAGAAGCATCATTAAAAAGAAATATCTATACAAACTCACTTACGTACAGGGTGTGCTCATGAATATTTAAATAATATTTCTGAAGGAACTTTTTGCAAACGCTTAATGAATGCCGATGGAGGAAAACAAAAGTTACAATTCGAGGCTTTGTGAAGTTTAAAAAATCTTATTGATGACAAGAAATAGAAACAATGTTTATCAAATTTTGTTCGTAATGTTTCTTTAAAAGCTTTCATATACTTTTCTTATGCGAATTCAAAAGTCCGGAGAAATAATATCGCAAATATATGACACGAGTCGCCGTAAAATGGCATGAACGGGAAAACTTGAAACGTAATTTTACCGTTTCTGTTTTATTCTCACATGCTAAGACTTGAGTTTTAGCCGACTGTAAAGTTGTAGTGTCTGTACTGGGTATTTAAATTAATGTTTTTTATTTTATTTAAGAGGATTATTGAGGTCGTCAGGAGTCTCAATAAATAATATTTTCAATGCATCGATCACACACCTTACCACCACCGACAACGGACCTCCAGTTTCCGGGCCGACGTGGGTAGGAGTTCCAGGCCGAGCAGGTAGAGCAGTGAGTACCTAATTATAGAACAGCTTTCCCTTGGTAACATTGGTATATCTTATACCAACATTTGGATTAAGCTGGCAGTATTTTATAAGAAGCAGTTTGTTATCGTCGTGAGTATGTCCCAGAATAAGTCCAAATGAGTACGTCCCTGAAATAATATTTTCACTTTTGGTGTATTTAAATAAATCATCAAATTGAATCAAAATGAGGAGCCCGATGGTCCAGTGGGTGTGAGCTCTATGAGCGCTTACGTATGTTAAGCAACCCCTGGTGCAGTCCCTACTTGGATGGGTGACCGCAAGTGGCATAAAAATATCTTGAGCTCCTCCGTGCTTCGGAAGGCACGTTAAGCCGTTGGTCCCGGCTGTCATCGTTGATGGCAGTCGTTAAGCTATGTCAGATGCCCTTAGGCAGCTTGAAAAATCTGACACCAGTGTTGCACCACTTACACATACGAAAAACAAAACAATCATCAAATTAACTAACACAAAACGTAGGAATAAAGTATCGAGTACCCTGAGCCCTAATACGTGTTAACTGATATGTTTACGTTGCAATTTCGGTCCGTTCGTCCCGCGCCGTGCCCAATAATTAACACGCCGACTCCCAAAGGGATCGAATGCGAACCAAAGCCCGACCAGTGCCTTTCATTTGGTTTTCCAAATTAACGTGGAGTCAGGCATTTGATACGATAGTTTTTGCGTAATAGACGTGGTGTTATTTGTGTTTTTGTGGATCAAAGAAGACGATATGTCATAATTCAACTGAAAACAAGATTATTACACATTTTCTTCTCATACAGGTTTAGAAATTTGGATTTAAAATCATTTAGAGTAGAGTAAAATATAAAAATTTCTATTTAGTGATTTTCAAATCAAAGTGAACATAGTGCACTTATTTTGTGTAAATTTTAAACAATTATTTCTGAAATATTTTCATGATATTTTATCGAAATACATTCACGTCTTTCGACAACAAAATAATAAATTATATTTAAAACCAGTAAAAGTGAGTATCCCTTAGTAAACGTTACTGACTATTTATATTAAGAAATACACAGAGACTGACAGTTAACAATGAAAATAAGTAATATGGAGCCTCTTCCTCTCATATATATGGCTTTTTTTAGTAAAAGAAATGTCAGAAACAAAATTTGAGTACTCGACGCCCTGAAAAATGAAACAGTTCATAAAACAAATTACATTTTAAACCACTAAAATAGAGTTCCACTCAGCGTACGTTGCTGACGATTACGTTGAAAACTGATGTTAAACTTAACCGAATGAAAATAAGTTACATGAGAGAAAGATGCTTCTTCTCTCATATATATACGGTTTTATAGAAAAGATATATGAGATACACAAAATTCGAGTAGGTACGTACGACACTTGCAATGCTTGCATCCGTTGTCCGCATTCGACGCTCTGAAAAATGAAACAGTTCATAAAACAAACAAATGCATCCTGAGATAAAATAGCTGCTCCATTTTCGAGTGCAATAAAACTCATGCATCATTTTGGGTGCTCATAAGGCTTTATTCATACTGGGGACGTTGATATAAAATGTACTATGTAGCATCGAACTTGGATCTCCTTCGTAGTGCATGCAGGTAGAACACGCGGGTAGGATAGTAAATGTTTCAAGGTACATGGAGAGATGTACAAGGGCAAACAATATTTAGACTGTCAATTTTTTCTTTCTTTGACAAACTTGTCCATTTGAGCTGGAAAGAAAAAAATATTAAGAAATGCAACAGAATTTAACCACTATAGCCTAGTGATCGTCATACCATGCTGGCACATGGGAGGTACCAGGTAGATCCCCAGTCAGTTCAAGATGATTTGTTAATCAGACTTACCTATTTGTTATGAAATATATTGTTGTTGAGTTAGTATCCCATAACACAAGTATCGAAATTGCTTTGGGATTAACCCAATCATATTCAATATACATATATTGATTTATGACTATCTCATTTATCAAAAAAAACCGGCCAAGTGTGAGTCAAACTCGCGCAATGAGGGTTCCGTACAATATGCTTCGTGAACACACACACAATGTGCAAAAAATGTTTTATTCAATTGACTAGCGCCATCTAGTGGTGTTTTAGTGAACTATTTCCCTAGATGAACTTATTATTGTGAGTTTACCACTTAATTTTCAAGTGATAGAATTCTTATTATTTTTCCTGTAATCTTCAAGGAATGAACTATATTTTGTAATTTTTTCAAAATTTTCGGCCTAGTAGTTTCGGAGATCAGGGGGGGGGGGATGGTCAATTTTTGCCTTCTTTCGTGAATAAAATCAAAAGTATTGACTTTACCCGAACAAAAAAAAATATTTTTGAGATCCTCATAATGAGCCCTTTCATTTGATATATGACACAGTAAGGTTTGCAAAACTTTCTTTTAAAATTTTGTAATTGGGCCCCTCAAAATGACCCTTATTTCAAAAAAATCTTTATTTACTTTGCACAGCCGTGTTTGGGTTATAAGATTACACTATCTTACCAAATTTCATCTAATTTGGTTCAGTAGATTCGGAGAAAATCGGCTGTGACAGACGGACGGACGGACAGACAGACGCTCGAGTGATCCTATAAGGGTTCCGTTTCTCAACTTTTGTACGGAACCCTAAAAAGAAATGTCAACTCCTTTTTAAATAAGCAATGTGCATTAAAATTCATATTTCGGGCTGGCCATAAACTTCTGTTAATATTAGTAGCATACGGGCTAGTAAGTGCTCAGTTAAAATAAAAGATGTTTTTTTACTTTTTCCCTAAGATTGATAATGTATGAAACAGTTTAAGCATCAAGCCTTTCAGTTTATATTTATGAACCAAAACGAAACATTAAAATTTTTCATTTCCGACCAACTAGGAATTTATTTATTCTATGTAGCAGGTATTTCATCAACGAAATAATTTACTTACCTATTTACACAAAGTATACGAGTAAATTTTTATCTTAATAGTTTTCCGTCAGACACATATAGGCACTGTAGAAATTATACTAGTTTTATGATACTCTTACTCGAAAAGTGTAGCAACAAAACGAAATTCACTTTAAGATAATTCTTTTAAACAAAACATTAGTATAAATTCCTTCGATTCCAGTAGATACCTATTCAATTCATTTACTTAGCTTGAGAATAATAACACTACCTTTTGTGCAGTACATACGTTGTGGTAATTAAGTGTATACCACACAAGGCGCGAAAGTGGCGCCGTCATGACGGACGGGCTGTACATCCTAATCCCAATCTCAACTAATATTATAAATGCGAAAGTCAGTTTTTTTGGTTGTTTATTTGTTTGTTTTGTCTGTTAAAGTTTCACGCCGTATCTACTGACACGATCATTTTGCATAAAATTGTCTTTCGTACAAAGAAGGACATAGGCTATATATCTCGCGGGCGAAGCTGCAGGCAACAGCTAGTAGATTCATGACAATAAGAATCAAGAAACTAACGTAATGAAGAGATGACCAAAGCTGAGATTTCTTTGCACAGTGGTATCTTCGTTAATGATGAATTTCCACGAGTAATGATGTTGGTTCAGGTGATTATCATTTTACTCAATTCATCTATGACACTAGGCGATTGCAGTTTTTTAATAACATAAATAAAACAAGCCATGTGCGAGTTGAATTCACATACATATTCAAGGTTCCATTATTCTGTTCTATATTAAAATACAAAAAAAAAAGTTTATGTACGACCTGATGGGGTTTCTGCTTCATAAGTACGCATGAAACCTCTTTTATCCGTTATATGTATCTAACGAGTTGTTCTTAGATACTTTTCGTATAACATCTCAGTAAAAAATTTGCAATACCTTTGACAGAATCGAGACAACAAACATGTGTCATAAATGGTATGTATAACTTTATTCTTAATATATTTTTTGTTATAACGACATTTCATAACCGTACACGTTCTGTGAAAAAATCAAGTGTGTACCGACCGAGACAGTTGGTCGGACTGATTCATCAGAGAGGGATTTTGGTAAAGGGAAATGTTACCACCTTCTGGGTAGGTAACTCAAGAAGCATAGTATTTTTTCTTCTATGCTTGAAGTGATTTATTTTCTTACAATACATTATATTCATTTCTATCCCAATCCCAACTAATCCTATCCTAACTTCCTAACTAATATTATAAATGCGAAAGTGAGTTTGTTTGTTTATTTGTTTGTTTGTTTGTTACGCTTTCACGCGGAATCTACTGAACTGATCATCACGAAATTTTGTATACACATGGGTTAGGGCACCGAGAAGGACATAGGCTATAAATTACGCGGGCGAAGCCGCGGGTAACAGCTAGTATTATAAATACGAAAGTGAGTTTTTTGTTTATTTGTTAGTTTGTGACGCTTTCACGCCCTATCTACTGAACCGATCATCATGAAATTTTGCATACACATAGGTTAGGGTACCGAGAAGGCCATAGGCTATATATTACGCGGGCGAAGTCGCGGGTAACAGCTAGTAATTTATATAATTTTAAAGTAACCCTCCACTGTCGTTACGCTTACGCGCTGTGTGTGTTTCGCTTTACTTATAACTACCTACCGCTCTTGTTACTGCTGTCGAACTTTTAACTATCTCCCGTAAAGCGCGCCTTGTTTTACTACGACCCTTTGTAAATAGAATTACAACTTAATTATTGTAGTTGCAATGTAAAGTTTGCAACTAGTTTGTATGTCGACTTAACAAATGCTTTGTATTAAGATCTTTGACGTGAAGCAAGTTGTTTTGCTAGATTTATGATGTACGAGTATATACACATAATTTGAATCAAAGTTTTAATAAAATATACATTTTAAGTTAAGCGGGTGGTAAGCCATATTATTATAGGAAAAATACTTCTATTGTATTCCTATATATAACGGTAATTTTTTCAAAATGGATTCCTGTCAAATAAAAATATTCTTAAATGTTGGAAAAGGCATCAGTTTAAGCTAGCAGTAATGAAGCTTCTATATTTTTGTATATAACTGTTACTTGCATTCAAACTACACCAAAGAAAATGGTTTCTCGTATTATATATGTATAAAACAAAATATTAATACTTATATTTGAGGTAACGGATTGTCCACAAGTAGGTACCTAAATAATAAGCTTGCCTCGACATTTACTTAATGTTTCTTGATATATTATTCGATTATAATACCAAAGGTTATCTAAACTTGCAAAACAAAGTTCGGAACATTTGAAAACATAGGCAGGCGTATAATATTAATATCTTATACTAAACAATCCCAACCTTAATATAATATAATCGCAAATATTAAGATAAATGCGAAAGTGAGGTTGTAAATTTATTTGTTTGCAACCTCTTGACGCTTCATCTATTAAACCAATAATATTGAAATTGGCATACACATAGGTTAGGGTAAGAAGGACACGTGATTAGCGATAATATACTCGGCAAATTTATACGGCAAAAGTGTTGTATATGTTAACCGCGTTCAAAATAATATAATGTTAACCTTTAGCCGCTTACGTGCGGTCTCTCAAGGGCCTGCATTTTGGGAATTGTGGGATCGTAGAGTCTTTCTCGGAGTAAAAGATGTAACGTAAGTTATAATAATTAATGTAAAGTTGCCACGTGGTCGTGCTAACTGGTTCCCGGTTGAGCAAATTAGAACCACTCCAAGTCTAGCCTTCCCGTGGATGTCCTTTGATTATTTATGGATGTCGTTGGAGGCGAATTAGGGAACACAAGCTAAACAAAGCTTATAAATATCAAAGAGACCTCTCCAACTCATCTGGCCAGCATGGCCAAATCCTATGACTACTCCGGCTAAATTAATATGATGATGATCTTTAATGCCATGAAAATAAAGGTTTTGTTTGCCCTTGGATTACCTGTTACATCGTAGAGACGCGTTGAAATCTCAGTCACAAAAGTGGTTTCTTATAGCTAGAAGAAATATTACTGCCTTAAAAATGTTGCTCGTCATAGTACCTACTATCATTTGGCCGTAAAAATTGTATACGTATAAAGTTGAAAAAATTTAATACCCGTCTAACCTCTATGTTTCGGAATCTTCCGTAAGGCTTGATAAGCTATGAATCCCAACTTTCTTTATCGCGTGTTTAACTTTTAGACCACAGCATTGGCCAACACACTCGAAAAATAATTTAAAAAGTAAAAAGAGAAACAACCTTGATTGGCTCTACCTACATTCAAATCAAGGAAATTGGTTTAGTTTATTTGTAGAAAAAGTCTTGTTGTAGAGCATCAAAAAGCAATAAATACCTATACAGACTGCACTGATCTTATATTGTTTTACATTGATGGAAATCTAAAATCATCAATCAAATATTATTTACTTTCCATACATAATATTACAGATCGTAAATACAATTGTGGATAGTAAATAACATTCTACGGTGTAACATTATGGGCCTAGTATAGCGCAATATAAGAGGTAGACGGCTAATTTAAAAAAGGGGAAAAAAAAGGAAAATTAACTATTCAAAGCCACCACCGATTTTATTTATCATACATAGAACTTCCGGCTTTTTGACGTGGCTCAGTGTAATCCACCCGTAATTGAAATGTACCTATTCCGCTTTAGATTATCCTTTTTTAGTTTATGACCGTGTGGTTCCCGCTGACCGTGTGGTTCCCGGCAGAGTAGAATAGGACCACTCCAAGTCATCCCGTGGATGTCGTAAAAGGCGACTAAGGAAACACAAACTAAACAAAGCTATAAACATCAAAGAGACCTCTCCAACCCGTCTGGCCAGCGTGGAGAGTGTAGGCCAAATCCTCTGACTGCTTGGCTAACAAATGTCTCTAGTAGTAAAGAGAGGGTCGTGCTCCTGCAGTGGAGACCAAGAAAGACCTGTTGATGATGATGATGAGTTTATGAAATCAATTCATTTGATGTGTGTATTGTGTAGTTATTTGTATTATAATAAGTTTGTATGATTAATTTGAATGTAGTTTGCGTGCTTCGGAAAGAACTTTGAGCCCTTGATCCCGGCTGTATTAATTGATCACACTCGTTAAGCTATGTCATTAAGCTTTCTAAAGGCAGCTTGCTTTTAGGAAGCTTGAAAAATCTGACACCGTTGTTTTACACTTACACACGCGAAAAACAAAACAATTAGTCATCGCTCCAGAAGTAATAGGTATACTGCTACCATGGGCTATTTTCCACACTTAGGCCGCCTATTTGGGCCCATTGTGTGTGAACAGAAGACGTCCATTCCTCGGTCTTCTATTGATAGGAGATCCCAGGTCTCCTTCCTTGGTGGGTTGCTACAGTTGTTTTCCCGAGCCAACCCAGCTCGTCGAGAAAGCGTAGAACCGCAGAGGGTGTGCTGCAGGCCTCGCTCATGGTTTCTGGTTTTCCCAGGAACTCTTCTCTTGTAGTAGTCACACTAGGGCATTCTAGTAGAAAATGCCTAGCTGTTTCTTCAGTCTCTAAGCAACCTCTGCAAAGAGGGCTGTTTGTCAAGCCTATAACAGATAGAGTAATAGGTATAATTAATAAGTGTAGTTTAATTAAAATCAAAGGGAAGCGAAATCCAAATAAAAGCGTTAAACTAGTAGTATTACGTACGAGTATCGGGAAAATTAAATAGCATGGATACCTTTCCTTTGGTTTTTGCAGACATCACATAGCCATAACATTACGAAAAAGAACTGCATTTTTGGTCAAACCGTTTAGGCTGCAGGAGAAAATGCATAAATGCATAAATTTAGAACTCTAGAATATAAATATATTTGCAGATAACTTGTATAGATCCAGGAATACTAGTGACAGCCAGTTCTCGCAAATAAAAACCAATTCTGCAATAGTTTCAGCATTCACAAACCTTTTGGGGCGACCTATTCTGAGGGGGCGACATGCAAAAGAGCGAAATGTCGTTTATACTCGTAAATACAAATCCTGAAATGGAAAATGTTTTTGCGTTGAAGAGTTCGATCGGTCTGTCTTGTTAAGCAAGCCTGAACGTAATTCGGTCAAGCGAGTTAGGTGTTCTGAAAAGTGACACAAATTATCGTGTTTCGTAATTCACGTAAGGTTATGTTTCATTCAGGCTTTTGTTGTATGCTATAAAATTTGATGCTTAAACGCTCACTATTAGTCTTACCGCGATTAGTTTTGACATATGTCTGATATTACGGCGTCAAAGCAGCTGTCATCTTGACAAAGATTTTGGTGAAAGAAAATCGTAAGGTAAGTTGGCTAAAGGTTGGTTAAACTAGTTGATTATTTTGATTTTTTTTACTTATGGAGGGCAATGGAAAACCTCTTTATCATTCCTGTTAAGAATTATTAATATCGCATGTTTTTTTTCACACTTGATAACAAACAAGATCCTAACGATAAATTGTGAGATGCTTTAAGGCATCTTGACCCTGGGTTCCAAAGCGTTTCAACTGAGGATTCTACCGGAAATTGGCTTAGATGAGAGAGAGCTGGTAAGGCAGATTTAAACAGACATGAGAACAGGAAATTACTTGTTCTTGATCATGACCTTGATTTTACAGCATGTGACACGTATTGACTTTTTAAAATGGGTTGTTCATAAATGTATTAGGCTAGATACATTACAAGCTTCATCCATCTGATACAATTTTATCATCAAAACATTATTTTAAAGTATACAGTGTACCAGTATCGAACACAACAATTTTTAAACACAAACCAAATTGATGCTTTTAAAATTCACAAAGTTGCGGGTCGCGCGCTCGGTAAATATTGGTTTTAAAAATAAAGGTATAAAAATACTGGCAGTTAAGTGATTAAATTAGTGAAAAAGTGTTGTGAGGATTTTACGGAAAGATTAAAGTGTGACATTCATTAGTGGCAATCAGTCAAGCGAACTAAGCAGGGTGCTTCCGACAGCCTGTACTTATCTAAATAAGATCGGAGCCGTGCGTGATGGATTTTAAGACCCTCGTCCGGGCTACCGTTTCATAATACTACTTAAGTGTTGACTTAAAAAGATGTTTTTTAAGACTAGCTGTTTTACTAAGTTTCAGTACCTTTAAGTTGTTTCTAGTTTGGTTAGGACATTGCAGGCATGAGTCACCTGATTGTCTGGTAAGAAAGATGATTCCATCCTTCGGAAGGCACGTAAGCCGTTGGTCCCGGCTGCTATCTAGTAGTCGTTAAAGGAACCGCATGTTAAAGGCCAAGAGGCGGTTCCGAAGAACTTTGACACCAGGGTGTGCATGGTTGACTGCCCGTGTCACCTACACGAAATGATGATAAGTACCTTTAAGTAATATTTGCACTTCATCTTTTGCGACCAACCCATATCCGACGTAGTCTACTGTTCAGAGGGTCAGCCTCTGTTCTGTTGATGTAGATGAAACCCATAAAACCAATAAATACAGCGTGTTTAAAATGGTGATCCCGGGAGTATTGTGTGACTTTAAAATGTCTATAAAGAACAAAGACAAGGTCTATATAACTGCGACAGTCACGACGTATGGCTCGTAGAGTGGGGCCGTGAATAAATCAAAACGTGAACAAAAGATGCAATGCTGCGATGGGCAATGGGGGTAACATGACTAAGTATATAAAGTTCGAAAAGAGTGCATCAAGGGGATTTTTTTTTGGTTGGGAATGTTGTAAACATAATATTGAAAAGTCGTTTGCGATGATATGGACACTTAATGAGACGGGAACCGGAATTCATTTTGAGAAATGCGTTAGGTACCCAATCAGAAGAAAGGCAGGGGAAGATCGCAATCTACATAGTGCGGTTTATCACTATGTAGATTGCGATCTTCCCCTGCCTTAACTTTTACTACTGGGTACCTTTACGTAGCAAAGGTCATTACCTTTAGCTGTGGTCATACCATTGTATGACCACAGCTAAATGATCCGACAAGGCAAGACCGGAGGTTTCAGTGCCTTAAGACGAAGAGGGCTGAGGATATAAGGGTGAAAGAAGAAGAACTTACAATGACTTTAAGAATTCATTAGGAATTCGGAATAGAGGTAGTGATTTTTAACCAATGGCTTAGTTCGAATTACGCATTATAACTTTTTATGCATGATAGGAAGCTTCGGGGGTAGTAACGACTTAGAATGGTGACTACAACTAACATAAAGTACCAATCTTGAGCTCTTATGTGCTACAGAAGGTACTTTAAGCTATTTATCCCGGCGGTCAGCAGTTGTTAAGCTGTGTCAGTGTCACTTAGAACTAAGGTAAGTTATGGTAAGGTTGAAAACTCTGAAAACAAACACATTTTATAGTATTTTGGAACCCTTTTTGTACTGGTACAGTAGAGTAAGAGCGCAATCAATAACAAAATGTCTCGGATTCAGGCCGACTTCATGCCTCTTGATATCACCTAGGTATAACCTTTCCGCATATTTATTTTAGTAATCTTGTTTCCATGTTCTGAATAATGTTTGTGCGGCGACAAGCCAGAAACTTTTGGCCCAGAACTACTAATCCTATAAAAACTCGAAACAAGTTCAGACGGTTGAAGCGAGCTATACAAAGAAATTGATAGTCTAGGGAATTCGTACCTTAGGGGACATCGACTGGGGTACATCAGCAATAGATAGCTTTACTCGTTAAGCATTCTCAGGCAGATATATGTACTGTACAAGGCTCGATTTCTAGATATTTTAAACTAAACTCTTCCTTAATCGAGTGCATTCGCGGTTACATCCTCAGCTGTGGTATGATCCCGGGGTACATTTTTATTGATATTATGCTAGTTTATTGATAAAATGCTGTTATATATGACTTACCAAAGTTTTGAAAGGCGATCGCCTCCAAGTATTCACTCTTGGCTAAGTTCACTTTACTTAAATTCTTCTTTATATAATAGTCTCTTGTTAGATACATGTAACTAGAAGCTTTATTCCGTAGAACAAGAATTTTAGATCTCTCAAAAGATACACTCTTTAACAATAATCCACTTCAAGGAAGTTCATAGTCGCGCAACAGCAAACTACAGCGGCTAATCATATCAACTCGCAACTACTCGTACACTAGACGATCTATGTTAGTTATATATAACACCGTAAGCATACTATGCGCTAACTATTAAGTATGTAGTATGTATTGTATCCTTTCTCATTCTTTATTGCCTGAAGTTTAATAATGTATTTGCCAAATATGATTTTTTTAAGCCCTGTTTCAAGTTTCATTAAGTAAGAGCTTTATCACATTTATTAAAATTATCCATCCTCTTCAAAAAACATACACATATAGACAACTATTAATCCTACCAACTCGCAACAACACTAGGAAGTCGATTTTTATTATAATATTATGGTAGTTTTTAGAAGTTCCATAAATGCCAGAATTGCGCTTCAAATATACGCAGATGGCGCTGCATGCTACATTTAAAAGATATTCATACCAAAACATTTATTCACAGGTATATTAAAAGTATTCACTTAAAAAAGACATAGCAAAAAAGGGAGGAAATAGCATAATTCCGGCCCGTGTGGGATGGTGGCAAGAACGCTGGCTGCGTTATCCCGTTGCGTAGTTTTACTAATCCGTTGGGTGTAAAAGCAGCCAGCCGCCTTATCACCGGAAGCTCAAATAAGCCATTGGGATATCTCTTTAAAAAAACCTCGCGCTAGGGTCACCTTCTACGTCAAACGTCACAAAATTATAATCCTTGCCCTTGGCAACCGCAGCATCTCCAGAAATTGACCTGGCTCTTATTACTGATTCTGTGAGGTTAGAATGCACGTATATTGACATATGTAGCGCTTACAAAAAAGCCTAACCACGTTTCCAAGGGATCAGGTACAGGGTACGTAGACCTGCATAAACTCCTTAAGAGTTTATCACTGTTTGCCGGGTATTAATTTTTGAATTTTTTACACTCAATCTGAAAATCATCAAAAAAATATAAAAAATCAAAAAAGGAATTGGCAAACAATCGAATCTGGTAGCTATACCTATAAGAATAGTACTTATCAATTTCTATTACGCCATTTTTTTATGAACAAAGTCACAATAGGAATAATGACAACCAGACTTTAAACAGGCAAGTTGCTAACCTTGCGTTTTTAAAGCTTTAATCGTGTTTTCTAGCATAGGAATATAAAATTAAGCGTTTAGCCCTGATTTTTTTAATAAACAATGTATATTTTATGAATATAAAACCTACTGTTTCGTCAAAATTAAAAAATAAGCTACAAGCTTGCGTTTCACTTTTAAAATTAAAATAACCTTATTAACTCGCAACTATCCCGAACTTTTTCCACCATCGCCCAAAGCGAAGTGGAACAGCCAAATAAGAAGGTCGTAAAGTCGCAGTTAGCCGAGAATCCTTCCTCGTGAATGCTAGCTCATTAGCGCTGTACTTAAAAATTACCTTGAGATGGGCAAGCATTCACTGTCATCTTTTAGTGAGAAAACTATAGGAATGTTTTATTTTCAAATCTTTATTTACTGTTAATTGAGTAAAGTTACAAATGTTTGTATTGCTGGCAAATCGTGGACTGGAAATTATGAGTATTATTATTTTACAATGCCATGTGGGTCCCGGCAAAATAGAATAGGTTTGCTCCAAGTCTTCCCGTGGATGTCGTAAAAGGTGACTTAAGAAACACAAGCTAAACAAAGCTTATTAACATCAAAGAGACCTCTCCGAACCGTCCGGCCAGCGTGGAGAGCGTAAGCTAAATCGTCTGACTGTTCTGGCTGATATACGGCTCTGGGACAGCGAGGGCGTGCTCCTGCAGTAGAGATTAAAAGAGACTTGATGATTATATATATTTGTGTGATGATATAGGTATTATTTTATACTCTTCGTCCCGTAAATATGACGATGTCTCTTCAATATACATCATGTATTTCCTAAGCTTCATCCCATTAAACAAACTTTATGATAATAATCCACTTCAGAGAAAGTCATGAATCGTCAGCAACAAACCAACAAATACCTTATCCTATCAACTCGCAACTAGGCTAGATGGTTAATCTGACTTATGATACTGTACATAAAAAGAGCATTTCTCCGCAAGCGCCCATAGCAAAGTGGAACAGCCAAATAAGAAGGTCGTAATGTCGCAGTTAGCCGAGAATCCTCCCTTTTGAATGCTGGGTCATTAGCGCCGTGTTATTGCGAATTACCCTAAGACAAATCCACAGTCACGTTTAATCTGAATTTTCCTACACTGTGTTTTGAGTATGAAATTTTACGGAACGGTTGAAAGCGGCTTACGTATGCAAAATTAAATTATACTAATAAATTCCATAACGTTTTCGTGTATTAGTCGGATACAAGCCGTTTCGTTTACATGTAAAAAAGCGAGACTCATTTGTAGGTAAGTACAACATAATTTGATTTTATTATTTAGTACAGCTTTATACTTATTTTTCCTCTTGTTTGTTCTTTGCTCTTGTTTCCTATCTAAACATTTGCTAATCTTCTTCTTCCTTTACCTTATCCCACTTTTTATGTTGGGTCGGCACAGTATGTCAGTTCTCTCCACCTTGACCAATATCAGCGAGATCTAAGGCAGTACTTCTGTCATCCACCATAGCCTTTGTCACTCCCTTCTTGTTCATAATCTCTTTGACACAATCGATCCATCGTTTCTTAGGTTTCTTGTTTAAGAACAAAAAAATACTATTATTGATTTATAATGTAGAAGGCAAGTGATGTGCATTGCACATAATATGATGCAGAGACAAAATAAGTCGAAAATTGAATTCAATAATTTCAATTATTTTACAACTTATGGGTGATTTTCAAACGTTTTTCGACCGTTTATCTCTATCCACGAAAATTTAAAGGATAGTACCATCACCTGTTGAAGGCGATGACAAATCATACAACATCTGTTAACGTTTCCTTATACATAATGATGACAAAAAAAAGCGGTCAATATTTGAAAACTTTTCTGCCTGATAGGACATCGGCTCCGCGTGCACTGTGCCTCGCCCACTGCCACTTTAAAGAGCAAATTCACTTAGTTACATCGGTGACATTTTTTCTTCTATGGATTTACTCATCACGGTCTCGTACAAATTTTTCGATGGTCTCGTAGAGAAACATCAAGAATAGCCCTCTCTCTAGTTCTTTGAGTGAACTAGAGCTTCCGTGAGAGGCCCATAGTAAGGGACCACGTTTCATCCTGGACGAGAAGAGACTCCGGAGCTTCCCGAATGCTGCCCAGTTGCCTGATATGTCAAAAGTCCTCATACTTGAAGCTGGAACTTCTAACCTGGATTAATTGACCTAGGTATAAATCAATTGGTCTACCTAGGTCAATTCATACAGGTTAGTAAGACCAATGTGTACAATTTCAAAGATGAGGACTTCCTAACACAAACTCGAGTTAGCAGAACATGGATGGATATTCAACATGATTTTAATTTTATCCATTTTTTTTCGTTACATATATGTTAGCAATAGGTAAAGTGTACAAGAATACAATTTTACATTAAGCATGTCAGAAACGGCTATATTTCAAAGTATCTAACATTTCAGCAGTACGGTACACTACATAACCGATACTGAGAAAGCCTTGAGAAAACTTTTCTATACATTGAGTAGAATTCAATCGACGCGGCTTCCAAGACGAGTTTCTGCTGAGTAAAGGATAGCTACAAATTCTATTGCAATTTGCAGTGTACGAACCGTTTTGATTTTCTTTGAATCAACAATATCATTTCTTAGTGTAATTATTTTCTATTTTAACCCATCTGACTCGCCAAAAATGAGGGTAGTGCTTTTCGCACGTACGTAAGTAAATAAGTATGTCTGTTCCTCTGTCACAGATTGTAGCCTAAACGGCTTGACGGATTTTAAGTATATGATGATATTAAATTTGTATTATCTCCCAGAATGTCATAAGCTAAAAGGTGAAAATCAATATGGCTGACGTTAACTGTCAAACACGGCAGTCCGGTTTTTTACTTGTTCGTTAAACATCCACGACCACAGCCAATCTGAAAAAAATGATTTTCCATCATGACCTGGCTGGGACTCAAACTATCACTCGTGTCATAGGCGTGTTAACCACTGCGCCAGACAGATCGCCAAAATGTCAATAAATAATACGTACAGTCAGGGGCTGATAAACCGAACAATTTAAATTTGTTAAAAAAAAAACAATTAAAACTTTCCTAATTATATTAGAAAGAAGCGCAGTCTAAATACAGCCTATTACCTACAGGTTGAACAAAATTCAGTTGGCAGGATTTGCGGTCGTCGACATTTTGATAACGCAGACTCTATATCTAAAGTTAAATAAGGTTGTCGTAAATAATTAGATACATTCACGGATATCGTATTGAGTAATCTCACCGCGCTTCCTGTGGTTTCGTATCGTAAATTTCCACAAACATAATTCAAAACGTCGACGTTGTTGTTTTGTTATACAAATAGGTTTGTGGGTAAATACATAATTGTTCAACCGAGAATTAGTACCGGGTTTAATAATTTCTCAAATATGTCTTGATTTTTTAAGTTAGTAGTGCATCATTTATTGTACTTGGAAAAAAATTGACCTTCCTTAAGCACTTACTTTGTGATTGTTTTTTCGATAGAATCTAAAGCTACATATCCTATACCGCGGAAAAATGTCCTAATTTCAATTTTTTCAGTAAGCAATAAATTTCTTCTTTTTTTATTTTGGCATACAAATTTGTCGATTATTAGGTCACAATTTCTATTAGATTGATATTTTAAACGGTTTTTTTCTTGCATACCTATATATATATATATATATGTATGTATGCATATATATATATATGCATATATATATATGTACATGCAATCGGAGATCCGGAAATTTAAATATTGCCAGGTTGTTGTGATTCAGAATTACTTGTATTTTATATAATATATTTATATTAAAAAGATAGCATGAATGACACCGCGTCGTTTAAGCGCTAATAATCTTCTTTTAACTTAAGATCTCTTACAACATGCAATCGTACAAAAAAAATTGCGTAGTTTTATTAACTTTTTACATATTATTATCCTTTAAAAGCGCATAATGTAACAACTCAGACCCTTTCGAGCATCTAAACGAATATTGAAACGTGGATACGGGAATAAAAATATCGGAAAGAACTCGACAGATCAATATACAAATTGCACATGCAAGAGACCGTATCTAGGTCATCAGTTTATAACGGTGTAAGTGGAGGAATGAGGCACGAATGCAAGTAAGAGCTCTAGCCGCAAATTGGCCCAAAATTCAGTTACAAAGTTACGTAAACAAGATTTTTTTAGGGTTCCGCAGAAAACAAGGAACCCTCATAGTTTCGCCATCCGTCTGTCTGTCCGGCTGTCTGTCCGTCCGCGGTTACTCACAGACTATAAGTACTAGAAAGCTGTAATTTGGTATGGGTATGTATATTAATCATGGCAAAAAAGTGGTATAAAAAATTTTTAGAGTTACTTCCATACTAGTAATGTTGTATTTTTTTTTCTCTACTAACCTATCGTGTGTGTTATAATTAAATAGATAAAAAATATTATGAGGTTGAGAACACCATTTTTGGATTTAGGGATCCGTTTCTGAAACATTTGGTTTTAAAGTACAAATTTTTGTTAGAGGTAAGTGTCCCTCCCTCTATCTGCAAAATGGTTATATATTATGGATACGTGAAAAAAATTACAGCAGTAGTACATATAACAAAGTTGAAAGGAAAACTATCAGAGCTAAGTACTAAAACCAACTTATTGAAATATAGCACCATTTCATTAACCGCAAAAATAACTTTGTCATAAATACAAACACTATGAAAAACAAAGTTATCTTTGCTGGTGACAAATTATAGACGTTTTTGGCTAATCTAAGCTTGCTTCTACGGAACCCTTCATGGGCGAGCTCAACTCGCACTTGGCAAATTGGCTCTTTCACTTCACATTTTCCTGGTTGCATCCTCAGCTTTGACACGATAAGGCAGAAGTGTTTTTTTATGACTGCATTAGTGATGTATATGCATTGTCAAGAACATTAACATACCACCAGCTACCTGACTCCATGCCTGACGCCAACCAATCATTGGATATCTCCAGAACCAGAGACAAATGCCAATGGAAATAAAGTATAGGTAAGTATTTTCCTGTGCAGAAACTCGGATCCAGTGTAGCAATAAAGAAAAATACATTGTTTATGTCTTTTCAAGCAAGATTTTATCACGATGACCAACTTCTCTAGCACGTCAGAGAGGCGGATCGGCGAATGCACTGCACGCTAAACACACATCGAGCTAGACATGGATTCAATTAGTGTGGAGGTGTGTGAGGCATGTAACACGCCACGGGCGCCCGATGTCGTGCCGAAGCGCCTGCGGCTTCCTGCACCCACAGCACTTAGGGCTCTCACACTGGCGCGAGATATAAGCGGCAGCGTATTGCGTCCTCTCACATGCAGATATAACCCACTGGCTTTTCGCGCTACAAACACACATCGAGCTAGACATGGATTCAATTAGTGTGGACCTCCACACACCTGTGTGAGGCATGTTACTCGCCACGGGCGCCCGATGTCGTACCGAAGCGCCTGCGGCCTCCTGCACCCACAGCATTTAGGGCTTTAACTCAGGCGCGAGATATAAGCGGCAGCGTATTGCGTCCTCTTACATGCAGATATAACCCACTGGCTTTTCGCGCTACAAACACACATCGAGCTAGACATGGATTCAATTAGTGTGGACCTCCACACACCTGTGTGAGGCATGTTACTCGCCACGGGCGCCCGAAGTCGTACCGAAGCGCCTGCAGCCTCCTGCACCCACAGCATTTAGGGCTTTCACTCAGGCGCGAGATATAAGCGGCAGCGTATTGCGTCCTCTCACATGCAGATATAACCCACTGGCTTTTCGCGCTACAAACACACATCGAGCTAGACATGGATTCAATTAGTGTGGACCTCCACACACCTGTGTGAGGCATGTTCCTCGCCACGGGTGCCCGATGTCGTACCGAAGCGCCTGCGGCCTCCTGCACCCACAGCATTTAGGGCTTTCACTCAGGCGCGAGATATAAGCGGCAGCGTATTGCGTCCTCTTACATGCAGATATAACCCACTGGCTTTTCGCGCTACAAACACACATCGAGCTAGACATGGATTCAATTAGTGTGGACCTCCACACACCTGTGTGAGGCATGTTACTCGCCACGGGCGCCCGAAGTCGTACCGAAGCGCCTGCAGCCTCCTGCACCCACAGCATTTAGGGCTTTCACTCAGGCGCGAGATATAAGCGGCAGCGTATTGCGTCCTCTCACATGCAGATAACCCACTGGCTTTTCGCGCTACAAACACACATCGAAATAGACATGGATTTAATTAGTGTGGAGGTGTGTGAGGCTTGTAACACGCCACGGGCGCCTGATATCGAGCCTTAGGTTCTCACACTAGTGCGAGGTACAGGCGGCAGCGTGTTGCGTGTTCAGACATACAGATTGCATGTCTGAGCACGCGACAAACACACATCGAGCTAGACATGGATCCAAATAGTGTGGAGGTGTGTGAGGCATGTAACACGCCACGAGGGCCCGATGTAGTATCAAAACGCCTGCGGCTTCCGACACCCACAGCACTTATAGCTCTCACACTGGCACAACATTTTCGATGTGTGTTTGTAGTGCTAAAAATCAAATAAATAAGAGCTCTAGCTAGTTATTGTTGAAAATAGCCCAGTGACAGACGAAAGGATGGAAAAATGCAGAAGTTTCATAATAGAGCCACTCCTCTCAAGTACGGGATCGATGCCACCGATAGTTTTTGCCATGTCTGGTCCCGCTTTATCCTTGTACTTGCACCACTATAAAAGAGCCGCGTCCAAATTACCTGACTGACACGCTACTAGCTTCCATTCTGGTGCTGGTTAGCACTTGCCACCAGCATTACTATCATATTTTACTCCATTTAATAAGGCTCTTTCCCAGATTGAGTAACCCCCTCGCATTAGAACTAAGTTGGTTATGGTTAAAGTTAAGAGGTTACATTTAGCGGCTTTGTCTTCTTTGTAAGGCTCTTCATGAAAGTGCTTCGTTACATTTAGTTAAATAGCTCGTCGTAGCTATTAAAATTACCATTTAAAGTTATGGTTCGTAAAATTTCGTAAAATTATTCGTGTTTTGGAAGCATTGAGTTGTTTTCACTATTTATTAAATTAAAAGATGAAACTTAATACCTACTTGAGATATTGTCTGTTTAATGTTAGTTAATCTTTTTATAAATGATATCTCTGAGGCAAGCTTTAATTGTGCGTAAAATATTGTTTTGAGAAGTTTGAGTCATCGAACTAGCTTCTTCTTCTTTCATGTCAATGGCTAATGAATAAAATGTTATTTGCCTAGGAGGTGGCCACATCGATCCATAGGTAGAGCCTTTATCAAATCATCTTTAGAGCAAAAAACCGTAGAAATGGGATATAGGTGGGTAGGATGGGTGCCATAGATTTGACACCTCAGCAGAAAATATCACACCAGTTCATTGCCATGGTTATAACTTTATCTACTTAATTAAAATATCTAATTCTAATACCATATTATGATAACAGAAGAGACCGAAATATAAATCGAGAAACAAAAATTTTACGCCTTGTACATGAAGTCTAATCGAAAGAAGAAGAAGTAAAAGTTAGCAGGCAAGGTATACAAATATTATCTCCCTCAATTAACCTATATTTGTATCACATGTTAGTACACAGAGCCTGAGTTTCAAAACCTTAATCTCTATGCCCCGGAGATATTATTATGTAGGTATCTATACTGATATATAATGTTCAATGCAAACAATCCTAACTAATGTGAGAGTAATGATTGATGAGGAGAAATTAATCGTTCGTAATCGCATGATGCCAGGCCCAGTCAATAGTCTATAGTCCACAGTACACAAGTACAGTCAACTACAGAGAAGGTGTGACAAACACGCACATTATGTTAAAACATGGCCTATTAACAAGACTGTATCAGCTAGTCTACCTAGACTAGCTGGTACTTCCTTCTTAGTACTTTATTGGTTAAGATGTGTTATTTATTAATTTTTGCTTTATTAATATTGCTAAGAACCACGGAAAAGCTGAACACATTCGCATTAAAAAACGATTTTTGGTTTCAATACCCCATCAAAGGGCTAAGTCGTCTCTCAAAAATTACTTGGCAGCACCAGCTAATATTTTTAATTTATTTATTTTTTATATTAAATAACATGATATACAGTGAATCATTATGCTTTCATCAACATAGGTATTCATGGATATAACTATACAAGTCTTCTTTTGTTCGTACTGAAACAGGTTACACGGAAATCTTGCAGGCACTTTGAAACAAGGTTCACTTACAATGTGTTATGAAAATTAGAACGTCTTCATGAAAATCAAAACAAAGCAGCAACCGCTTTGTTTTCAGACATGCTAAAACACTCGCAGGAGATATATTACGTGAGAACTGCACGAATCATGTGCAAAGTTTAGTTTTCGAACAATTAGTCAGTAGGGTTACCATGCCGAAATAATTTTATGAAACTCCCTTTCAGTAACAGAGTAGATCAGTTTTCTACGACATGTTAAAGAGATACGTGAATTTTACTGAGAGCAGTGCTCAATTCTTAAAAATGATTAATTTCAAATGGACTGGACCCCAAAACATATGCTCCCCTCCTAATGAATTTATACAAGGTTTTCCAACCTTATACTTGTAGTGCAGTAATAAAATCGTGCTCCTATTTAATAGGAACAAGTAGTATTGTTTCCATAAAAAAAAAAACACACTCAGTCTTTTGACCGCCAATTTTTCGACTGATATTCAGTTATATTTCGAAGCACTATTTACGCAGCTTATCAAAGTTAATTACATAAAACTGAATAATTTTTTGTGACCGAGTTATTCAGCGTTGAGGTTATTGAGGGTTAACCTTAACCGTCATCATATCAGAATTATGTTATTAAATGTATTTCACCGCTGAGAACATTGTATTTACAACTAGATTAAACCAAAATGTATAATTAGAACTTCGGAATACAATCTTTATAATTACTTCTACAAAGGCCTGGTTTATGTAGTTTTATCAAAAATCTGGTACCTATTAATAAACGTTAATAGCGACTGCCTCTGTGGTCCAGTGGTCAAGGTGTTTGCCTATTGACACATCATATGTCGTGGGTTCATATCCCACTGGAAAGTATTCTTTGAGAAAGTTGTTTCCAGTCCGGTTAGGATTTTCGCTATATTGTAACCCTACTCCCCAGCCCGGCTGAAGGAGTCATTCATCAGAATCTCCAGGCAGACGCTCTAAAGGCTAGATCTAATTTGGTTACTACTGACAGGAATGCATGGCTATGTCGGTTACTACTTAATCAAATTTCAGTTTGGATATAGAACGAAGGTTACATGCAGGCACGTAATTTAATTTATGAATTCTTTCTTTACTATATTTTATTATCAAACGGGAACAGCAATTGTTATGCATGGCGAGGCGTTTTTACCTTTTTTACCACGAAAAAGTAATACTTAAGCTTTTTTATGATTATTACCAGTGATTTAATAAGTTATGTTTGTGAAATTCATCATCTTCATAATTTCAGCTGACTTTTCATGATCGGTTGACCGTGTCACCTACACGAAATGATGATGATGATGAGCTGCAAGTTGTCTACTGCTCCCACAAGGATTGTCATCATTGTGAGGGTATTTCCATACTCACCACGCTTGGCAAACGGGTTGATGAGCGCAGTTTGTTTGGCTTATATCGGACGCTGCTGCCCATTGAAACAGATTTTTAATCTAGGATAGGTTAGGAGTTTGTTGGTCTGGAGTACGGGATTAAAGTATTTGGGATGCCACTTGCTTGGATGAATTACTAATGAAGAACCAGCGCCTTGGGAGTCCGGGCGCCGAGTACCCGATGCCATACTTACAACTAGTAGTAACATGCCTTGTTACTACTAGTTATAAGTATATCATCGGGTAGGTTAGGATGACACCCCTGACCATTTGAAAAATTCTTATTGATACTTTTTCAAACGAAAGGTCGAATGATTTTTTGATACATTTATAAATTAGTAAGGCCAAAAAAATAAATATATTCATATTTTTTCGGTACAATCGTACTTAGCAAAATTAACAATAATAGCGAAACGCAACGGCGTTGTCACCCCTTTAAATAAGATTTTACAGTTCTCAATTTTGTAAGCCTAAATATTAGATTTCCATAACCATTCGTTCTTCAATTTTTCTAAAATCTGTGACTTAACCTATAACATTTCCTTTTAGGCAAGTCTTTAAAAGCATTACATAAACAAGACTTGTGCTATGAGACACAATTTCTGGGTATTCCTGTATATGAACATAGTTCCTGGAAAGATGACCTAACTACAAATACGCCGAAACGCCCATATTGATCAGGATCTGTGAGGATAAACCATAAAGGTATCTAATATCCGTGGAGCCTAGAAATTCAATATTATCCTATATTATTCTATATATCAGTAGGTACTCGGGAAAAAAATCATAACATAAAGGAAAAAGAGAAATAGGTACATCATATAAAGTTACTTCATAAAACGTATACTCCCTATAATGACTTCCTTTGTTTTGGAAGATTGTTTTCATGTAAACCACAAGCACAACCGTCTGTCAAGAACGCATTAACCAAGCAGAAGCTTTTAGTTAACCGCTTTGTTTTACAACAATCGTGAAGATGAAGGCGAATCTAGTTTTAGTTTCAGCCATTGTTCCTTAATGCAACGTCAAACCTACCACCTTAAGGTCGTTAAACATTGTAAGGAAGGGTGCCTTTTCATTTCAAATCCATTTGTCTACCTCTGTTTGTTAAATGACGGAAGTTTTGTGGTTTGATATTGTTGTAGAAGGTTTTAGTCAAAGTCACACCCAGTGTATTTGAGTGAAGCAATTTCTTCAAGAAGAGAACCAGTGATGAGTACAAATTTTCGTTTGATAAAAATACGAGTAACTTATGGTAGGCAGGGCGCTCATTATAAATTAATAAATAAATATATTGGGACTAGGTCAATTAAATCATACAGATTGACCTAGCGAAAGTAAGTTCGAGACTTGTGTTATGGAATAATAAATCAACAATACTATATTTTGTAACAAATACATAAACATCCAAGACCCAGGTCAATCTGAAAAAGTACATTTTTCACCTTGACCTGACAGGGGATAGAACCCGGGACCACCACGCAGGCTGGCGTGTCGGGGAGATCAGACTTCCCTACAGTTTCTGTTACATCTAATCGGTATTCAACTGTAAGCTGAAGACTCGTCGCGGCTGCACCAAACTATTGCTTTAGTTGCGTGTACGAAGATAATCGTAGAGAAGATTAAAGATGCCAGTAGCTTGATGGAGAGATAACATCGTGAAGTCAGCTGGTTCATTATGTAGAAGAAAAGTGCAGAACTGAAGAAAATAGCGTGCTTAGAGGAGGTCTAGTTGTATATCCTGAGTGGATTTATTAGGGTACTTAGGAAGAAAAAAACAGAAGAAGAAGAAATATACACACTATGAAAAGCTTATCTGCTTATCAGCAAAAACTCTCTCTCTCTCTCTTCTCCCTAGTGGATGGTGTCAGATGTCAGTGAAGTGACAATGTTGGAAGGATTATCTATATCAGCCTCAAAAATATCGTGAACATTTCACACAAAAAATAATCTTTCATGGAATTTAATGCAGAGTAAGATGATCCACTCAAAAAACAGCAAACCAGAAATGACTTACTACCTAATTAATATTAATTTTAGATCCACCTTTTTATTCAGTTTAAATGACTTCTACTCTAAACACACCCACTCATAAGCCACGATTAATCACCGTGTAAAACATTTTGCTAATTTAACCCCAGATCTCCAGAATTTACAGAGATGCAGCCGTCATAAGGGACAAAGGTTAATCGTCCATTTATTAACGTCAGTACCTCGGAGATAACAAATTCTTGCACATTTTGTGATAAGGATTTAGAAATGTTAATTTTATATTTGGGTTTAACTTTTGCTGAAAATGTGGAATATATTCTTATTACATTAAGAAATGAGATAAGGGAAAACATTTTGCGTATAAAATTAAGACGCAGGGTCAAATCCTGCCGGCATGGAATTTTTCCAATCTGAAAATTTTGATAATGACACAAAGCTTTGAAATAAGGATACAATATTGAAATAAAATAATTTTTATACGGTTTTATCGTTAAGTGTATAAATAATATAATAAACGCGATAAAACCGTATTAAAAATAATTTTATTCAAATGTGTACCAATAAATAAAATAAATAATACGGACAAATCACACAGATTGAGGTAGCCCCAAAGTTAGTTCGAGACTTGTGTTATGGGATACTAACTCAACGATACTATATTTTATAATAGGTATATACTTATAAAGACAAACATCCGATGTGTAACAATCGCGAAAACATTAACGACAAAATAGTTTGAAAAGCACAAGTACCAAATGTACGACGTAATAGTTGTTAAATAAGGTATTAAAACTAAGTAGCTACAATCCGTGCATGCAGAAACTGACCGGGATTGAGCTAACCGCGACTAGTTTAGTTTGGTCTTCGGATTACCAACTTTGGCTGGTACGTGTTGTAATAAAACATGTTTTACCATCGCGTTTTCGCTAGAATCGCTTAGTTTATGATGTCATAACGTGAAAGAAAATTGTTTTTATCAAAATACTAGAATACTTGGCGTGTAGATATTTTATGGCCATGTACAAAACGAATAAAAAAGTAAAATAGTGTTGCTCTTGAACCTGAGGAGAGAATATTTTTTCTGCAGGTCCAGACGCTTCACATGCATTCCAATATACATTCATTCACTAATGAAATAAATTTTTGTTACTGCTATAAGTAAGTAGATTTTTCACTTTTTCTATTACCGAATGCAAGTGGTGGTTACAGAAATGACCAAACGTACCTATTTGAGTCGGACCAATTCAGCAGTCTTTGAATGTAGTACCTATTGAAATTGTTTGCACTAGAAATAGAAAATTTATATTAAATAAAATCCTTTGCCAAACATTGAGACAGAGTAAAAAAATATTCATGACTTAATATATCATGATTATTTTTTTAAGAACATTCTAGAAAGAACGAACAAAAATAAGACTTGTTGACTTATTTAAGGAAAACACTGGTATCATACTATCAAATACTTCAAGATAAAAAGAGATTATGAAAAAAGACAGACTCCATTTTCTAGCTTGATTAATAAAGCTCCTTAATAACAAAAAGAAGATCTGTCAGCCGCCTCTTCTTTCTCCTTAGATCAATTCATAACTTTGTTAGACTGCTCTAGTCTTAGGATTTACAAGTTTGGTTAACGTGGTAATAAAATGTTTACGTTATAGTGTCGTATGAAGTTGCAAGCATTTATGAGGCCATAACCCGATTGAAACCTATGGCAGATAGCAAATTCTTTACGTCTAGACACTAGACTTCATGGCACATGTTTATGGTTGTTTTTAAAGGGGAATTCATAATTTTGCTTCGGAAATGGGCTCTAAAACTGGTAACATCTTGTATACTTACGTTCATATATCTATCTCTAACTATATAGTAACGTTACTGCTATTTTCCATGAAAGTCTTTGAATGTCGTAGTTACGGAAAAGCTGAAAATATTTATCAGTCAATAAAATCAGTGGACTTAACAAAATTTGGGCTTATTTTTACCTGAAATACCTTTATTTTAATTATATCCAAAAGATGTCTCGGTTCGATATTATATCAACGTGAAGCACACAGGTGCTTCCATATAGAAGCAACATAATATCAGAGAAAACAGGACGTGGCCTTACTTCCACTCTGTACGTAAAGTAAAAAAAAATACTATTTCAATATCCAGAACTCTTCTCTCTATAGATGCGTGTCTATAACATTTACAGATTTCAAACTGTCTTCTTACTAAATTAAATCCAGATAGAGGTCTTCGCTCGCATCTAAAACGAGTATTATCATTAAGCGTAGTTATCTCTATGATAGCAGCAACTACAGTGTGATGCACACGGGTGCTGTTAATTGTTTTCTGTGTGGAGCTACAATTAACAGGCCGGCGGCGTGTGGGCGGCGCGGTTTCTAAAGGGCTGAGCGTAGTTCAATTTCGAGAAATAAGAAAATTTATTCATTGAGGTGGTGAAACTTAGAAAGCCGAGATTTTTAATGGACTCCTTTATTTTTAAAAACAAATAAAATTGAAACTAATTTACATTAAGCGGCAAGAATACCTACTCTTGCCGCTTAATGTAAAGGTCAAGATAAAATGGAACAATGTATCCAGTGTCAATTGGATAATCTTTTCAAGGCTATGCTCAAGATTAAAAATAACTTGGTAATACAACTAATCTCTGGTCTAAACGGTACCACTGAAAATATGCATGTAAAATTTTGTGATGGTTGGTTGGTAAAGCGTGAAAGCGTAGGATACAAAATATGTACGTATATCAAATAACTGTAACATTTACATCATAAATTAAGATATATTTCTTAGTTACTGATTTGAATTATCAAATGTTCATTACACCGATAACGTTAACCGAAATCGGGGAATTACAGCCACATCACTACTAGGCTAAGTCGCCCATGCCCCGCTATAGAACAACGGCCGACGGCAATTTCCGTTGCATCGTCGCCTGTTAGCAACACCTGTGTACTCTAAATACCAAAGTTGCATATAAAAACAATTTTCATACATAACTAGCTATTACCCGCGGTTTCACCCGCGTGATATATAGCATATGTCCTTTTCTGTACCCTAATCTATGTGTATGCAAAATTTTATGACGATCGATTCAATAAATAGGGCGTGACAGTGTAAAAAACAAACAAACTCACTTACGCATTTATAGTATTAGTTAGGATTAGGATTATTTCATAAAATCGTTTAAGTTTGCGGCAGGTGGTTTCTTGAATGTGGTTTAAATTCCTGCGAGCTTTAACGAAAGTACCGGTCGGAACTTTATTTTACCTACATATTGTAGTTTGTGAATAACGTTTATTGAACTTGTATTTTTTTGTAAATGCATTAACATATTTAATTTTGGGAACTAATTTGGTGCTTGTACATTCTTATTGACGACCTTCGTGGCGCAGTGGTTACCACAATAGCCTGAATCACGTGTGGTCCTGGGTTTGATTCCCGGTCAAGACATGATGGAAAACGATTGACCTTGGTCTTGGATGTTTATTTTTATAAGCATCTATTATAAAAATATTGTATCTCTGATATAGTATCCTGCGACACAAGTTTACAAATCACTGTGGAGCTAGCTCAATTTGTGTGATTTTTCCCTATACAGAGGGTGTTTTTTAATTCATTGGCATCCTTTTAAATAAAGACTTTACCCATGATTGAAAGTAATTTAAGATTACTTTCGAGTAAATTAAAATTACACATTTTTCAAATTTAAGAAAAACTCAATAATTACCTTAAACCCTTTGAAAGAGGCTATTACTTTAGATAAAAACCAAAAATTAAAACAGGACTGAATTTTCAAACACACCGAAAAACTAATTAATTTAAACAGTATTAAATCAATCGGTCGGTGAAATTTACGCAAAACAAGTGACTTTAGACTGATTCACAACCAGCGATTTAATGTTGACGAAAGAAATATTTTTAAATGTATTTTTTTACATGTGCTAACGAATTCGATTCCATCCTGTATATTGATTTATATTCAAATTTGAATAGTTTGTAGGTAAAATAATGGATAACTTTTATGATAATGTTAAGATCACGATTTCCATTATTAGTAAGTTAACAGCCCTACCCGCAACATAACAACATGCATTAAACCAATTTTACAACATGACCATGGTTTTGGAACCTCACCAAAATATTAATATACAGCAGATATGGGTAAACGTAGAATCAATACCGACCAGTAGTGTCAAATGTGTTGGGCATAAGCCAATGAACAGGATTTAGGTAGCTTGAAGCTGAGATGTCCAAGTCTGGATTTATATTCACAGGAATATACCCTTTCAGGAAAGCTTAGTCTCAGAAATCTGTATTGACAGTCTCTAAGGCTCTAGTTTCAGAAAATTTAGGTCACTTTTGATCACAGATTTTGATAGGTTAAGGAGCTGGTAAAGCGAAAGCTAGCAAAACCAAAGTCCACATTCAATATACATACATACGTACATTTATAGTATTACGTATTTATCCCTTACGAGGCAGACAGAGCCTAAGGCTATAAGACTGAAATGCCACGTTTAGCATGTTAATGGGCCGCACCACCTATATATAGATTTGCATCCATTACCTCGGCCGGTTTCTACGGCCTGCGCGGGAAGAAAATGTACCAGCTACTTAGCTGGTACATTCTACGTTTTCTTTTTTCCTTTTTTCCCAGACCAGCAAGGAAGAGCATTTAATACTTATATGGCGGGCTTCAAGTTAAAAACGGAAATTGAATTTCAAACATTTACTTAACGATGATTCACCTCGTCTGTTCAGTCCTCATACTCATTTCCTTGACCTGCATTAAAAACCTTTGCAAGGACATTTTTGCTTTTAAATTTTATTTGATCAAGGATTACTTTTTTATAGGTGTCTTTTATGCATTCATAATGCTACTCTGATATACTTAATAAATTAAGAAATATGATAGGGTAAAAAACTCCACGCGGGCTGGATTACGTGCAAAGCTTACCTAAGTGTTTGTAAAATAACTATAAAATAACAAATTAAACA
The DNA here is from genome assembly GCA_963082605.1 of Rhodophaea formosa. Lineage (NCBI taxonomy): Eukaryota > Metazoa > Arthropoda > Insecta > Lepidoptera > Pyralidae > Rhodophaea > Rhodophaea formosa. The sequence goes on along the minus strand of OY720211.1, from coordinate 9,434,279 downwards.
TTTTCATTAGACAATCTGAGAGACACAATAACTAGAAAACGGCGGTTCAAGCCGGCGCAACTTAACTGAATTAAGCAGGACGCAGCACATAAATTACTAGCCATAGCAATTATATTCTCTGCTAAGAACTTTATGCGACTAGTCGCAGGAACAATTATGTCGTTAACAAGAGAAACTGATTTATATAGCAGTTGCAAATGAATTTAAGTTGATAAAAGTCGAAACAACTTTTTTAGCAAACTTATGCTGAAAAGTGCTTACCAAAAACAAATGAACACGATGGATCTTCTTGTTTATTGTGTTGTTGCCATAGAAATAGGTTATATAAGGACTAACAGATTTTAGATTATATACAGGTCTGTGTAACTTTAATTTAAATTTAGCCCAAACATTTTAATGGCTAGCACCAACAATGGGTCAATGGTCTGGAATAAATTTTAAGAAATCGACATACCTACTAGCTTTTGTCTTAGCTTTATCAAACAGATTTTGTTTCAGACGTTTTTGACTACAATGAGGTACATTACATAAATGCAAAAAACTTTATGTAGTCTAATGAACGTTGTGTTTTAAATTTCAATTCTTCTTAAAGCTTTGAACTCCAAGTATGAAGAAACCGATTCATCCTTTCACCTGTTTTTAGAATTTTTGCAAAATCACCAAATGTGTAATGTACAAAATTACGACTGTTAAATTCTGAATTTAAATTTCATGAGTTATTTGTGTGTTTTTAATCCCAATCTTGCCCGATGGGAAGCAACGATGTGATCTAGAGTGATACCCGCAAACTCAATACCTATTATATTAATCTTACACTAAAATAAATTTTTATTTTAACATTAAAAACCTAAAATAAACTAGTAGCCAAAGCCAATTGACTCTGTTGGTATGAAATTCGGGGCTCAAAAAAGCAACAGCGCCACAGATGAGTTCGGCTCAAGTGGAGCGTTATAAAGCCCAGTTAATCCTGTCTTTGGTATTATTGAATAAATTTTCCCTTCTAACGTACTCGTGGCATTTTATACCAAGCCAGTGTATTGGAAAAAGACCGCTCTTCTGTGTTTAACAAATGTATTTGTTCATTTGACATTCTATTACGTGAATTGACTTGATTTTTTTATAAATTCTTGTATTTTTTTATTCCTAATCTTTACTTCATCATCATCATCATCAGGTCTTGCTAGTCTCCACTGCAGGAGCACGACCCTCTCTGTACTACCAGAGTAATCTTTACTTATATTATAAAATTTGAAAATGAGTTTGTTTGTTACGCTTTCACGCCCCATCTACTAAACCGATCATCATGAAATTTATTAATTTGTATACATATAAGTTAGGGTACTGACTGATCACGCGGGCAAAGCCCCGGGTACCAGCTAGTGAACCTATAATTAGGACACTAAAGTCTTTACTTCGATAATCATTTTAGTTTGATGCTGTTAAATCATATTTGCTTAGCTTTTCTGCACATCAAGCTAAAAGGATAATCATTTCAATAAGCGAAATATTATGGCTGGTAGAGAAGGCGGTAATGTTATTTTTATGAGAACATAAACAGCATAAATCTAATTCAACGCGCAAATTACCCACCAGCCAGTGAAAACTATAAAAAATCCTATATTATGACTCCATCATATGAGCGAAACCAAATTCTATTTAGAGGGGCTGAAAAGTCTAGAATAATTGGTTAAATCAATGATATATACATGGCGAAATTTTGATTGTTCCGGACCATTAAAGGGGTGATTCAGCCTGTCAATATAAACAACTTTTCTTATGGGACAAATGCTGTAAACTCGAAAAAAATTTCGACATTCCTATACAAATTGCCCGGGCGGCTGAACACTTTTGTATGAAAATGTCGAAATAAAATTTGAGTTTCCAGCATTGGTCCCATAGGAAAAATGGTTCATATCGACTGGCTGAATCACCCCTTTAAGGGTCCAGAACGATCAAAATTTCGCCATGTATAATACTTTATGAGTCATTTACATTAGTAGAATTAGCATTATCATTCTTAGCTCGTGCGCATGCCAGCTATCTAGGAAACTCCGTTCTAGTGGTTTGGTTTAAAAAGAAAACAGTCCATGTTTTCTTAAGATTATCAGCCAAACATTAAACCTGGTACAAAAACAGTAAAGAGTTGAAGGTTTAACGTCCAAGCTGGGCATTATCTGCAGACCAATACCAACGATTTTGTTTCTACGTGACGCATAAAGATTTTTCAAGAATACAAACAATATCAGTTTTCGGCAAAGAAGAAGATAATGAATCCAATACTTGGCATATTAATTGTCCATGGGCAGCTGAGATCACTTATCATCAGGTGACCCGCTTGCTCGTTTGCCGTCCTATATCATAAAAAAAAATACAGCCGTGCAAAAACTCTAAAGTCGCAATGTTATTATTGTACTGGCAGAAGACTGGTAGTATCAAGCCGGCTATGTGTCTAATACAACGTAAGTGACTCTTAATTAACGCCAGTCCAGCAAAAACTGTCAACACTCAGACAAATAATTATATTGTATAATAGCTACACCTACAAATCCTACAATGTAATGCTTTACTTAAAAAATATCAGTTTTCTTCGAGAGACGATAATCACTCCTCTACTAGACATATTAGAGCCGTGCAGAAGCGGTAATGTCGCTATGTTATTGTTATGGAAGCATAAAGCCGGCTATGTGTCTAATACAACGCAGGTGGCGCCAACTACCGACAGGGCACCGGAAACTGTTAGCACTCATACTAGACACCTACACTGTACAATGTTGTTCTTTATGGATGACTGAAACCTTTAGAGTAAGGAATTGTATTAGTAAATGTTGTTTGCAGTATAATGGTAAACAAGTGAGGATGATGAAACTGACAGTTCATGTGGATGAAAGAGAGGTTTATTATAAGTATAATCGAATGTAGAAAAATCTGTGTACCTTGTGGAAGAGGCAAGTCTCATAACTTTGTAAGACTAAGGGTCATATTATTTCCTTGAAAAATACGGTAAATTTTATATATGAAATTAAATATTATTAACAGGATTTGGTGTCACATAAGTAGAAGTGTTTGGGACGAAAATTTCGGAAACTATTTTTTCAGCAATTTGAAGATTGTCATTAAATTTTATCCATAATAGCATTTAAGGCATTTTAGAGCAAAGCAGAAATGATAATGTCGCAATTTTGTTGTCATGACAGTATGAAGCTGCCTATATGTCTAATACAATGCAGGTGACGCTTACTACCGGCAGTGCAACGGAAACTGTCGACACTACACTTAGACACCTACACAGTATAATATGTAATAATTCACGGTTGGCTGAAGAGCATCTCCTTGCAACAGAATTTAAAAACCTTTATAGTTAGGAATTGTATTAGTAAATGTTGTTTGCTGTAAAATGGTAAACAAATTAGGATGATGAAACTGACAGTTTATTTGGATAAAAGAGTTTATTATAAGTATATCGAATGTAGAAAAAATCTATCTCTTGGAAGAGCAGCAAATAAAAGTGCACCAAATAAAAGTTTTCTTCCAGAGGAAGATAGTCGCTATGATATTTGGCATATTAGAGCCAAGCAGAAATGATAATGTCGCAATTCGTTGTTATGACAGCTTCATGCTGGCTATATGTCTTATACAATGCAGGTGATGCTTACTTCCGGCAGTGCAGCGGAAACTGTCGATACTACACTAAGACACCTACACAGTATAATACGTTATAATATAACAGCATAATAGCTAACTGTGAAGTATACTTCACGGTTGGCTGAAGAGCATCTCCTTCCAACAGAATTTAAAGCTTTCAACTGTATTTGTATTTAAAATAGATATTGTAGTAGTGAGGATGTTGCATGATATTTTTAGGACAAAGTGACCAACATCTTTTGATCAAAGAACACAGACATAAGTTGGTATCATGCAGACGGCCGATTGTAAAATCGTTGTTAAATATTTATATCCACTTTTGTGAACGACCGTCAACGTTTCTCGTATACATATGTTTAACCAGCCAGCCACATATGACTTTATACGGACTGTTATTCAAGGCGTTACATAAATATAAAAAGAAAATTTATAAAGAAGAAATATAAAAAAAAATATAAGATTAATAGCTCTTCATTTGAAAAGCAGAGTGTAAAATATTTGTGATTGATTGTAGATTTGGACGTCCGTACATTGAAATAACTAAAAATCATATCAGGTCAAAGAACAAATAGACGCAGTATCAATAATATCGTTTTATTTCATTTACGCTTTATTGTACACATAAAAATGTATTAAGCACAGAAAGGTAGACTTAACGTTACACATTATTCTCAAACAGTCAAACCTTTGAAATGATCGGAAAGTTTTAGTGTAAAATGAAAATAACTAAAAAGACCTAATTAAAGGTACTATATAATATAATAACTAAATAATTAAAATATAATTTCATGACAATCTTTACCAAAGATTAAATCCCGAAATAGTGGTATTACTGGTATACATCCCGCAGTGTAGCAATTCAAACAGAATGTAAACTTGCAATCTGTGCCAGGCACAGAGCGGTCGCCGGCAGAGTCCTGCGTAATTTAAAGAACAAACAGACGGAGCGAGTTCACGTCCGATGCAACAAACTCCTGTGCCCTGATTTAACTTAGTCATTTGTTTGAAGCAGTTACCGGAGCGACTCTTTGATTAGGACACAGTAAGGTAAGTAAACTTAAGTTAACCATTGCTTTTCTTGCAAATTACTGGTCTTCAAATGCTTTAAGTTGAAGTTAAATTTTCTTTTGTTTAGTTGAGGTTAGAAGTTGCATCCTCAGCATCTATTGATCATGATCATCTCAGCTGCAAGCATTAGACTTCCACCGACTAGGTAGACGGACGACCTGACTAAGGTCGCAAGGAGATGCTGGAAAAATCTACATAGTTATGTTTAGTTTAAAGAATGTATATTTGACATAGATTTTAAAACCTGCTATCTACTCAACTAAGGTAATGCCAGGCAGTGCTCTCTTTCTTAAGTAATTAGTGCAAGTAATAAATTAAAAATGTTACCTCGCAAAATTATTATAAGTGGCTATGGATTTTTTTAATTTCGATATAAAATAGTCAGTTGATCTTAAATCACAACATACAAGTCATCTGAGGCTTTCAGCATCTCAATCCAAACAGAATGTACACTTGCAATCTGGACCAGGTACAGAGCGGTCGCCGGCAGAGCCCTGCGTAATTTAAAAAACAAACAGACAGAGCGAGTTCACGTCCGATGCAACGAACTCCTGTGCTATGATTTAACTTACCTACCTAGTCATTTGTTTGAAGCAGTTGTCGGAGTGTATCTTTGATTGGGACACATTGAGATAAGTAAACTTAAGTTAGACATTGCTTTACTTACTAGTCTTCAAACGATTCTAGTTGTTTTTTGAATCACCCCTTTAAGGGTCCAGAACGATCAAAATTTCGCCATGTATAATACTTTATGAGTCATTTACATTAGTAGAATTAGCATTATCATTCTTAGCTCGTGCGCATGCCAGCTATCTAGGAAACTCCGTTCTAGTGGTTTGGTTTAAAAAGAAAACAGTCCATGTTTTCTTAAGATTATCAGCCAAACATTAAACCTGGTACAAAAACAGTAAAGAGTTGAAGGTTTAACGTCCAAGCTGGGCATTATCTGCAGACCAATACCAACGATTTTGTTTCTACGTGACGCATAAAGATTTTTCAAGAATACAAACAATATCAGTTTTCGGCAAAGAAGAAGATAATGAATCCAATACTTGGCATATTAATTGTCCATGGGCAGCTGAGATCACTTATCATCAGGTGACCCGCTTGCTCGTTTGCCGTCCTATATCATAAAAAAAAATACAGCCGTGCAAAAACTCTAAAGTCGCAATGTTATTATTGTACTGGCAGAAGACTGGTAGTATCAAGCCGGCTATGTGTCTAATACAACGTAAGTGACTCTTAATTAACGCCAGTCCAGCAAAAACTGTCAACACTCAGACAAATAATTATATTGTATAATAGCTACACCTACAAATCCTACAATGTAATGCTTTACTTAAAAAATATCAGTTTTCTTCGAGAGACGATAATCACTCCTCTACTAGACATATTAGAGCCGTGCAGAAGCGGTAATGTCGCTATGTTATTGTTATGGAAGCATAAAGCCGGCTATGTGTCTAATACAACGCAGGTGGCGCCAACTACCGACAGGGCACCGGAAACTGTTAGCACTCATACTAGACACCTACACTGTACAATGTTGTTCTTTATGGATGACTGAAACCTTTAGAGTAAGGAATTGTATTAGTAAATGTTGTTTGCAGTATAATGGTAAACAAGTGAGGATGATGAAACTGACAGTTCATGTGGATGAAAGAGAGGTTTATTATAAGTATAATCGAATGTAGAAAAATCTGTGTACCTTGTGGAAGAGGCAAGTCTCATAACTTTGTAAGACTAAGGGTCATATTATTTCCTTGAAAAATACGGTAAATTTTATATATGAAATTAAATATTATTAACAGGATTTGGTGTCACATAAGTAGAAGTGTTTGGGACGAAAATTTCGGAAACTATTTTTTCAGCAATTTGAAGATTGTCATTAAATTTTATCCATAATAGCATTTAAGGCATTTTAGAGCAAAGCAGAAATGATAATGTCGCAATTTTGTTGTCATGACAGTATGAAGCTGCCTATATGTCTAATACAATGCAGGTGACGCTTACTACCGGCAGTGCAACGGAAACTGTCGACACTACACTTAGACACCTACACAGTATAATATGTAATAATTCACGGTTGGCTGAAGAGCATCTCCTTGCAACAGAATTTAAAAACCTTTATAGTTAGGAATTGTATTAGTAAATGTTGTTTGCTGTAAAATGGTAAACAAATTAGGATGATGAAACTGACAGTTTATTTGGATAAAAGAGTTTATTATAAGTATATCGAATGTAGAAAAAATCTATCTCTTGGAAGAGCAGCAAATAAAAGTGCACCAAATAAAAGTTTTCTTCCAGAGGAAGATAGTCGCTATGATATTTGGCATATTAGAGCCAAGCAGAAATGATAATGTCGCAATTCGTTGTTATGACAGCTTCATGCTGGCTATATGTCTTATACAATGCAGGTGATGCTTACTTCCGGCAGTGCAGCGGAAACTGTCGATACTACACTAAGACACCTACACAGTATAATACGTTATAATATAACAGCATAATAGCTAACTGTGAAGTATACTTCACGGTTGGCTGAAGAGCATCTCCTTCCAACAGAATTTAAAGCTTTCAACTGTATTTGTATTTAAAATAGATATTGTAGTAGTGAGGATGTTGCATGATATTTTTAGGACAAAGTGACCAACATCTTTTGATCAAAGAACACAGACATAAGTTGGTATCATGCAGACGGCCGATTGTAAAATCGTTGTTAAATATTTATATCCACTTTTGTGAACGACCGTCAACGTTTCTCGTATACATATGTTTAACCAGCCAGCCACATATGACTTTATACGGACTGTTATTCAAGGCGTTACATAAATATAAAAAGAAAATTTATAAAGAAGAAATATAAAAAAAAATATAAGATTAATAGCTCTTCATTTGAAAAGCAGAGTGTAAAATATTTGTGATTGATTGTAGATTTGGACGTCCGTACATTGAAATAACTAAAAATCATATCAGGTCAAAGAACAAATAGACGCAGTATCAATAATATCGTTTTATTTCATTTACGCTTTATTGTACACATAAAAATGTATTAAGCACAGAAAGGTAGACTTAACGTTACACATTATTCTCAAACAGTCAAACCTTTGAAATGATCGGAAAGTTTTAGTGTAAAATGAAAATAACTAAAAAGACCTAATTAAAGGTACTATATAATATAATAACTAAATAATTAAAATATAATTTCATGACAATCTTTACCAAAGATTAAATCCCGAAATAGTGGTATTACTGGTATACATCCCGCAGTGTAGCAATTCAAACAGAATGTAAACTTGCAATCTGTGCCAGGCACAGAGCGGTCGCCGGCAGAGTCCTGCGTAATTTAAAGAACAAACAGACGGAGCGAGTTCACGTCCGATGCAACAAACTCCTGTGCCCTGATTTAACTTAGTCATTTGTTTGAAGCAGTTACCGGAGCGACTCTTTGATTAGGACACAGTAAGGTAAGTAAACTTAAGTTAACCATTGCTTTTCTTGCAAATTACTGGTCTTCAAATGCTTTAAGTTGAAGTTAAATTTTCTTTTGTTTAGTTGAGGTTAGAAGTTGCATCCTCAGCATCTATTGATCATGATCATCTCAGCTGCAAGCATTAGACTTCCACCGACTAGGTAGACGGACGACCTGACTAAGGTCGCAAGGAGATGCTGGAAAAATCTACATAGTTATGTTTAGTTTAAAGAATGTATATTTGACATAGATTTTAAAACCTGCTATCTACTCAACTAAGGTAATGCCAGGCAGTGCTCTCTTTCTTAAGTAATTAGTGCAAGTAATAAATTAAAAATGTTACCTCGCAAAATTATTATAAGTGGCTATGGATTTTTTTAATTTCGATATAAAATAGTCAGTTGATCTTAAATCACAACATACAAGTCATCTGAGGCTTTCAGCATCTCAATCCAAACAGAATGTACACTTGCAATCTGGACCAGGTACAGAGCGGTCGCCGGCAGAGCCCTGCGTAATTTAAAAAACAAACAGACAGAGCGAGTTCACGTCCGATGCAACGAACTCCTGTGCTATGATTTAACTTACCTACCTAGTCATTTGTTTGAAGCAGTTGTCGGAGTGTATCTTTGATTGGGACACATTGAGATAAGTAAACTTAAGTTAGACATTGCTTTACTTACTAGTCTTCAAACGATTCTAGTTGTTTTTTTTTTGTTTTGTTGAGCGTAATAGTTGCATCCTCAGCATCTATTTATCATGATTATCTCAGCCGCAAGCGTTGGACACCCACTGACTAGGTGGACGGGCGATATGACCAAGGTCGCAGGTAGATACTGGATGAATTTACATACTTAAGTTTAAAGAATGTACATTTGACACAAATTTTAAAACGTGTTCTTTTCCTAGTGAAAGTAATAAATTAAGAAATATTATCTTATAAAATCATCATGAGTGGCTATAGAATATTCCAATTCCGAAATATGATACGTCAGTTGATCTTAAATCACAACATAATAATATAGGTTGTCTGAAATTTGCAGCATCTCAATCTAAACAGAATGTAAACTTGCGATCTGGGCCAGGCACAGAGCGGTCGCCGGCAGAGCCCTCCGTAATTTAAAGAACAAACAGGCGGAGCGAGTTCACGTCCGATGCAACAAACTCTTGGGCCTTGATTTAACTTACTCATTTGTCTGTAGCAGTTACCGAAGCGTCTCTTTGATTAGAATTCAGAATGTGTCCTTTAGGTAAGTAAATGTGGAGTTAACCCTTGCTAATCTTATTATTTGTCTCAAATTTCTTCTAGTTGTAATTTCCTATATAGTTCGTAGAGCGGGATCGTTGCGTCCTACGCATCTATTTGAGTATAGTTGGTGTCTGCCTGACATCAGCTTACCTTGCCTTAATTGTTTTATTGGTCAAGAAATTTTAGTTTTTTGTCCGTGCATATATCATCAATTAAAAGATATTAAATGGTAATATTCTGCAATATGATAGATGCGCGTGTTTTTTGAATTTTTTTGGTTTTTTGAAATCGGTCTTTTAGTTCCTGAGATTAGCGCGTTCAAACAAAAAACAAATTCTTTAGCATTTTTACAATAATATAGATTTATAAAAGGGGATTATAAGAGTGTTTAATGCGAAAACTTTAAATCTATCTGTCATCTAAGCGTTCCTAGTTGAATGGAGCCTTGGGGTCTGCTTAGTTGCGAAGTATGTTAGTTAGTTAGATATTATAATATTAGAAGTACTGAAATTTATAGAGCACAAATATTAGGGTAGAAGAGACTGTTTGATAAAAACTCACGAACGGAAATTGCGGGAAACAGTTTGTACCTAGCCTAGTGTAATAGCTAGCATAAGCTAATAAACGATTTTTACGAGTAGGAATGGCCACTGGCAAAATCTTAGATTTTAATTTAGGAACAATTGTATTATAATTAAACACAGAGTACACATTTGTTATATATATTCTTGACGAGCTCCGTGGCGCAGCGGTCAACACGCCGGTCTGTGACACGGATGGTCCCGGGTTCGATCCCCGGTCAGGTCAAGATGAAAAATGATCTTTTTCAGATTGACCTGGGTCTTGGATGTTTATCTATATATGTATTTGTTATAAAATATAGTATCGTTGAGTTAGTATCCCATAACACAAGTCTTACATAAGAACTTACTTTGGGGCTAGCTCAATCTGTGTGATTTGTCCGTATATATTTATTTATTATTATTTATTTATTATTTATTTAATACGAGTATATCAGAATAGCATTGTGAATGCATAAAAATATGTACCTATAAAATATTTGTTTTTCAGTGAACATAATTTTATACAAAACCTTTACATGAAGCAACACGCGTACAAGTATGTATTTGTATTTTATCACCCAGCGCACTACGTAATCTTCAGTTTCACGATCAATCGCATATACGATTCAATACATCGCGTATGTGCTAAATAAATAATATGGACGAACGACGGAGCCATATCTGTTCATACAAAGTAAAGAAATAAAGCGTCGGGCGGCGACGGCGCAAAGTATAAAATGCAGATCACCGCTTCACTGAATAGCTGTTGCACTGAACAGAATTTTATTGCCTCTTTCAGACAAAGATCTAGATTCTAGATTCTAGATTCTGTTAAAATAAAGTGAGATGCCAGAAATAACTTATTTCGGAAGATCTTATCTGTATTTAATTTATCTATTTGTATTTGTCCATAGGCTTCTCATAAGGTGGGCCATGTTTGCGTACTTAGTATCTAGTATAAAAAAACTAACTTCACATAAAATAAAAAGTGCTTGATTTCAGAGTAAGTATTTGAATTTATTATTTTTTTCCTTCCATTATGCTATTCAAATATTAAACTGTATTGTTTAACTAGTGGGTTTTTGATTCTTCTAATTTTATTTACCTGATTCATAAATTTCTGAAGTTTTTGTGGATGAATTATTGTGGGTGTAGGTATATTTACAATATTATCAAAAAAAATAATATTTTCTACAATAAAGTAAGTAGGGTTTTTTAGGGGAGTAATCTTTGAAATCTGAGAAAGCTGTATTCTCTGTCTTAGTGGCATATTTTACTCGAACAAAGCCAGTTTAGGTAAACCTTATTTTTATTATAATAAAAAAAACTAACTTTGAAATAACAAGAGCATCAAAGCAATTCAGGAAATAATAACCTCACATAACGAGAAAGAGGAAGAAAGGAACAACAGCTTAAAACCTAGGAAAAAGAAAGTAAACAACTGATTCTGACTACGTTGAGAATTGTACTATAATCAAAAGCCGTCTCTTAAAAAGTTTCATAACGATTTACCAGCTCTTACCTTCGTAAATGTAAAAGAAAATACCGCAATAGAAGGCTTTCTGTGCTCTTTCAAAGTCCAATAGCATTTAAATACCTTTTTTGATTTTAAGTACTTACTGAAAATGGTTGCGTATCCAAAGAGGGTATCTAGGAGTAAAAGTTATTCTACTAGATATATTTAGGCTCACTCCAACAAATAAAATTTTACAACTACTTTACCTCAGAGATGGACTTAAAATGGACATAATTCAACAAATCACACTCTGTAGATTCCGTTACTCTACTATTTCTTACAACCGATAAGGAAAAAATTGTAAAGAAATCTTTAGATCAGTTATGTCTGTCTATTTTTTGTTGTTTGAAAAAATTTTGTCATGCAAGGAAATACAACTTATCATAATTTATTTATATTTAGTATGCGTGCTAGCACTTGATTTACGTCAAAATGCCCATTTCATGTTACAGTTTTGGTTTGATATTGACAATAATCAGTTTAATCTATTTATTAAATAAATCATTAATTATTAATCCCATATAAACTAACAGTTTAACTATTAAGTAGGTATCTAATATTGCACCACTGGCCATCTTTGATGTTTTAGGGGTTTATTTCGTTTAATGCCATTGATAGTATTACTATATGCAATAAATTAAGTAGTTACTGTATTAAAAATATACATTGTAATCATGATAGCATAGCAACCATAAAATTAAACCTGGATTCGCCACAGCAGTGAAACAAAGAACAGTGGGCTGAAGTTTCAAAACTATTTCCATAATAACATGTTGCGCCCTCCACCGGGCGTGAGTTGTTGCATGCAATTATTGTTTTCCATATTGATGTTAAAAGTGGTAAATAATTGGTTCGGAAGTTTTTTTGTTACATGGTAAATTAATTTTCAACAAACCAATATGCCTTTGAAAACAAGTATAAAATGTTGGTTTGGAAGAAAAAAAAAAACAAAAATCTGTACCAGCAGCTTTTTCCCGCGCATCGCAGACCGTAAAAGCCAGTCCACGGATTGGGCGAAAATCTAAGGAATCACATGAAGAGGCGATGAAACCCATCACTATTTCAATTATGTTTTCCACCTAAGCGTAAACTTACACGGCTTTTGGGTCTCACCATGGGATCTTGTCTACCCCGCCAGGGATTAAGACGTGATAATATGTATGTTTGATTTTTCTTGCCAGTATCAACAAATATTGTGGTTTTGTTATCACTTTTATTGTTTCCAAATCAATTATGCGGTTAAAAGTTTTTGCGGCTTTCCTCATAATGATTTATTTTACGGGTACATATGTGCATGGCCGACTGACCGACCGTGTCACCTACTCGAAATGATGATGATTTTACGGGTACGAAGTGTATGTGACATGACATGGATGTCAGATTCTGAGTCAATATCCTGAGGATTACTGACGTTGTTCACTTTCAAGCTCCTTGGCTTACTTTGGCAAGCAAATTTCAAAATTTTCTTTTTACAATTATGCCTGCTAGAGAAAATAGAAATAAACTCAGTTTATGAAACAATTAGAATATTATTTTTTGTATAGCTACCAAACAAAGTACTCACGCTATCCGTACAAAATACTTAGATGTAAACATTTCAACATAATACGTTTTCATAACGTCTTATAAATTTTATACCTGTAACAGTTTAGAAATGTATTTTTTAACTTAAGTGTTTATATTTTGGAGATCTTTCCATAGTTTCACGAAAAATTTATTCCACATGCTTATTTGCTAAACAATTCTGTCGATTAAGAATCTCCTCATTTTGCATAAGTGAAAATGAAAAGTAGAAAAAGAAGTTATTTTTAAAGTTTCAATAAAGAGTAGAAAAGAAAAAATATGTTTTATAAATATATGTGATGAAATAGTGAAATATTCAAACGGGACCCTTGTGGAATCAACAACTCATGTATAGCCAGATTATATACTCTGTCAGTGTAACCCGATCGGATTGCCTCCTGTCACGTTAGGGATGTAACGGGTGTATTCATTGGTATTCAGTACACTAAGTTCAAAATGCATACTCAAAAATTATGTGAGGATAGCGCAAAGCCCGCTTGCTAATATGCTGACGTTAGTCTGCTACAGGCTCACTGGTAATTTATTTGATATAAGTATGTATTTTATAATTATACTTAATTATTCTGAAGAACTCTGACACCAGGGTGTGCCTGGTCGACTAGCCGTGTCACCTACACGAAATTATGAATTATACTTATTCACTTCATAGTACTTTCTTTTTACATACTTATTATCATGTCTTTATCTCTTGCGAGACAGAAACCAGGGTCATGAAAGCCAAAGACCACGTTTAGCGTGTTAGTTGGCGCTAAGGTGAAAAGCGGAATCAACTAAGTAATGGGTTTCTTAGATTTTCGCCTAATCCCTTGACCGGATTTTAGGCCCTGCGTGGGTATAAAAACATCTGGTATCATTATTATTTTTCTCCCAAACCAGCACGAAAGACTTACTTTTTAACAATACTCAATCATTTTTTGCTTCACAAAAGGTAAATTGTTTATCAATAAGAATTTTTTATATAGATATAATCAGAAAACGTCACATTTAGAGTAATGCCACTTCGGCGCGACCCGCTAGGTGTTACTTTGATCTTTGCATAGTATGATCAGTTGATAATGCCTCATTTATATTTACTAAGAAATATTATATGATAATGAGTCATGAATAACCGCGATGCAGAACCAACGTTTGTGGGGCCGTCATAATACTAATTACAAATTCAAATATTTAGTTTCCGACTAAATTTGGATACAAACGGTCATGATGAATTTTGGGACGCGCTGAAAATAGCACTGTTTGAATAACAATCGTTAAATGGCCATCATCAGGGCGTATGTTAAAATTTTGTGCTGCAGGGCACTTAGACTGTACGCGGAAAAAGACATCTTGAGCCTTTTCAGTTCAGCTTAGAGGAATATCGAGCACGTTTTTTGTATTAAATCCTCTCTAGGTAATGGTAAAGCAAGCTTGCGGATTGTTTTTTCAATTATTTTTAGAGCTATTGAAATCGTCCCTTCTATCTATCATCTGAGACTATTTTCCTTGCATTACACACAGCGTTCCTTGCGTTACAGCGTATAACGTGACCCTTGACATACCCTTATAGGGGTGATTAAATATGAACAACTTTTGCAATGTGATCAAAGCTGGGCTTAAAAAGACATTATCTTACAAAATGCCAGCTTTCCGGGCAAAATGTATAAAAAAGTAAAAAAAAAATCCTTGCCAGCCTTTGATTCCATAGGAACAGTTGTTTATATTGTCGGTCTGAGTCACTTCTTTAAGAGAATGTCGAGGGTCAAGTTAATGCTGTATAAGTAGTGCTTTTAAATCCGGATTCACTATTAAAATGATACCTATCGTTGTTACAACCTTTTGGTAGTTTCCAAGCAGATTATAGAGCAAAAGGGAGAAAAATGTGAAGCCACAATGCTAATAGTATGATTTGGAAGAAGAAGATCGTGAGACTAAGAGTCGACTCTCATTGATGCAGAGTCGAAGCGAAAACAAACATTGACACAATAATGGAAATGAAGATGAATATATAATAAAGTTCAAAAACGTTTCGATTCGCTTTACCACTGTATCAGTATGAGGCGAGCCTAACGCTTCCCCTGAGAGCCTTATCGCCCGGGCTACAGTTTCCTTGGGTTCAGAATAAATACGTTCCTGCCTCATACATGCAAATCGCTTTTCATCATTATTTGCAAATTTAACTAATCAAGAGAATTTTTAAGATTTTTAATGAACAATAGTAGTTGCCTCTGCACGTACGCTGCATTAAAAGGATAACCCCTTGATACTTGTGACTTAGGTTGGATAATGTAAAAAAAATAAATTGCTTCAGTGTAATATAGAAAACACTGTTATTTTACTAGAATCAATATTTTGCTACCATCAACATTATTTAACGAACGAGCTTAAAATGAATTTAATGCCACGTGTTTAGAATTTCAGACCATGCGTGTTTGTCAATAAAAACTGTAGGCGAAATTTAAACATACAAAAAGGCAATGATGGTTACAATGCTCATAAACTCACTCATATTACTGATTTCATTTAAATAATTATCAAGAAGTGCAGCTATACATATATCTAATGCTACTTGCGAGAGTTTTTTTTTACACTTAACCATTTCTCTACTTTATAAGAAAATTCAAATAAAAAATAAAATAATATAATTGTATCTTAATCAAAATAATCATTGCTTAGCAAATAATAAATAGTTTTAGTACCATCTTGTAATAAAACTGCCTTTATATTGTTTTTTTTAAATTATTTTTGTATTTTTGGCTACCAATAACTTATAAATCTGCCTATCTAACTTATATTTATTCACGTGCACGGTTGAAACTTCAATCACATTTTCTATCAATATATCAAGAGATAAAATTGAAATAAGGCAACAAACGTCTCGTTCACCTAAGTTTGTCTGACGTGGAGTTGCAGCCAACGTCGGCACAGTGCCTTTGAGCACTCTGTACAGCAACGCGGAAAGAAATTTTCCACAATATTTAATATACTTGTGTAATATTTTGTCGGACTTAAGCTTTATGATAAAAAAAAACATTATTTTTGGAAAAGATTTTTTTACAGGCAATTGGAATTGAATATCATAAAGCTTACAAATCTGAGTTGATCTGTGTTATTCTGCCAAGAAGATACAGACGATTAAATCCGAGTGAATTTGAACTCTCTACAGCAACGCGCAACTTTGACTCAGTTTTCAATTCTTATCGTAGTAACAAATTCAAAAAGTAAATAACTTGAATGATTTCAATAATTTTGTTGATATAAGCAGTGTTCAATTTCACAGATTTTTTAAGGGGAAGCTTCCTTTATTAGGGGTCCAGTGCTGCCCCGTTTGAAATAAAACGAAGATATCAAAACTATTTTTGTTCTGCGAGCAATAACCCTTCAATTTTTTTTATGAATTTCTGTTTACATTTTAAAGTGTGAAAGTAAGTTACATAAATAAATAAATATTCAGCGTTTTCGTCAAAAGTCTTAGTTTTTGACAACAACGCTAAGAAAAGCTCCACGTTCTTACTTTAAATTGTAAACAGTTTTGTTGTTGTATATTATATCCTCAACATTGCCTCAAAGGAGTGACTCAGCCCGTCAATGTAAACAATTTTTCCATTCATTTGAGAAAGCTGGAAACTAAAAAAATCGGCATTTCCATACTACTTGCCGGGGCGGTTGGACACTTGTATGGAAACGTAAAAAAAGTGTAGAATTCCCTAATTTTTCAATGTAAAGTTACTCATAGCGACGAGGGTAAATTTACACGCTGTATACAGCCTGATTTTGAAACTTTGAAATACCTAGGTATATTAAATCACGAAATCCAAATCCCTAATGGAATACATAAGCAAACTAAGAGCGAAAATCACTGACAAATACTGCCACCTAGAAGCGAGTACACTGCAACGTACGTTTTCAGTCAAAGCTGCCTCCATGGTTGAAAGAGTAGGATACGGAACGTCACACAATTTCATATTAGCTTTGGTGTGTGAAAGATGTGCAGCGAAGCGGCTTACTTGAATACAGACTGTGTATTCAACTCGAGAGTACTCATTTATACTCAGTAATAAACTGAGCAAATACAACGAGGAAGTATCGCCGAAAAAACTTCGCTGAAAAGTTTCAAAAAGGTACTTAATATGTTATAATTTAAGTATGTTTAAGTGTAAAAAAAAAATCGCCAACCTCTTTTGAGGGTTGCAAGTGTGTGCCAGACGATAGCAAAGTTGTCATTGGGACGGTAATTCATAACCTGCTGCCACAAGGCTACAATTACTATATGTTATAATTTAAGTATGTTTAAGTGTAAAAAAAAAATCGCCAACCTCTTTTGAGGGTTGCAAGTGTGTGCCAGACGATAGCAAAGTTGTCATTGGGACAGTAATTCATAACCTGCTGCCACAAGGCTACAATTTTGAGGGAACATTCTTTCAATTGTTTAAAAAATATATGTCAACAGCCAGACCATTCTAGCGGTTACAAGTACCTGCCAGACGACTATATAGTCATGTCGCTCGACGGGAGTGCGCGCGCAACAGACGTGTATGAGTTAGAAAGAAACAAAACATTATTATAATACAATATTGTAGTGTTCGACGGCCTCCGTGGGGCAGTGGTTAATCTGCGGCAGGGGTGGACCCTGGTTCTATCTCCGGCCAGATCATGATGGAAAACGATCTTTTTCAAATTATCCTGGGTTGTGTAAATTTATTGCAACCCTCAAAATAGGTTGGCGATTTTTTTATACTTAAAAATACTTAAATTATAACATATTAAAATTGTAGCCTTGTGGCAGACGGTTACGAAAAAATTTTTTTTTTGCATTTTCAAAATTTTTTGGGATGATGATGCAACCGCGATATCCCTGCCAGACCGGTATTTTTATAATTAGCAGATAATAGAATATGATTTAAAAAATTCTAGCTTTGTGGGAAACGGGTTAGTCAGATGGTTCGCTAGCTCTTAATCTATTACTTGAATGCAGACTGTGTATTCAACTCGAGAGTACTCATTCATACTCAGTAATAAACTGAGCAAATACAACGAGAAAGAGCCGCCAAAAAAACTTCGCTGAAAAGCTTCGAATACTTAGCGGTAATATTGCTGGAGGGTTTGTAACCATTGCTGTTCCTTGTTAAGTGTTTTTTTTTTTAATAATAAGGGGTCTGTAATCTTTTATTAGTTATACACTCCGGTAAAACACAATAAGCCAGAAAAAACCAGCCAAGTGCGTGTCGGGCCACGCGCAGTGTAGGGTTCCGTAGTTGCGAATGACAACTTTGAGTTCACTCGCACCTCACAGTGTAACGACCAACAACATCTAACAATGAAAATTATATGGAATTTTACATTTTCGAATACATTTTATAAGTTGGTTGTCTATAACTTTTTAGTTCATACTAAATACTCAGCTCTGATAGTTTTCCTTTCTACTTCAGTTATATATACTACTGCTGTAATTTTTTTCACGTATACAACCGTTTAGCAGATAGACGGGGTGGGATGGGACACTTACCTCTAACAAAAATTTGCACTTTAAAATTAAATATTTCGGAAACGGATCCCTTAATCGAAAAGTAGTGTTCTCAACCTCACAATATTTTTTAAAGACCTATTTAACGATACCCATCACGACGGGTTTGTATAGAAAAAACAATATTAGTTCCTCTTTACTTGTATGGGAACTACACTAAAAAAATTTTTTTTTCCAAATATTTTTTACCACTTTGTTGGCATGATAATTATACATACTCATACCAAATTACAGCTTTCTAGTACTTATAGTCTCTGAGTAAATCCGCGGACGGACAGACAGACAGACAGACACACAGACACACAGATAGACAGACAGACATGGCGAAACTATAAGGGTTCCTAGTTTACTATGGAACCCTAAAAAGTCATGTTTTGATTAATAAAATGGCAAGTTTTGCGCAATATATTTTTCTTCTCCTAGATTTCGTGTCAGAAAAATATTTAATTAAGTAGGCATACACAAATTTGTGTCCGACTTTAAGGAAGGAAAGATGGAAGCGAGAAACAGGGGCCTCTTTTGAGAACATTAGGGTCCGTGGAGTCACTACTTCTCAACTCACCACAAACTGCCCTGCGGGATTGTTACTGTCAGGGTCTTAACATTTTAATTTCTATTTTTATTATTAGTTTTATGACATTTTAATTTTAATACTGCTTAACCAAACATTCTTCAGCATAATGTACCAAACTAAGAGACGTTGTATGTTCTTCTTTGTGTTTATAGTATAAAATTGCTGACAAACACTGCAACATATAATCGAGTTCCTCTGTACTGACATGGACATTTTGAGAAATTGCTGCAAGGGTAAATAATACGCTACCACAGTATTATTTAAAGTAGTAACGTACGCTACGTCACACAATTTCAAATAAACTTTAGTATGTGAAGATTGTGCAGCGGAGCGGCTCACTTGAACATAGACTGTGTACTTAAGTTGAGGGCACTCATACTTGGCAATAAACTGAGCAAATACTACGATGCGAGTAGAGAGTAAATTATTTCCCTCTGAAAATTTCAAACAGACTCTTGGAGTTTATATTAATACAGATCTAGTGGTGGTCATTATTGTTGTTTTCTGTAAAAGGTAATGGTTAATAAAAAGAGAGGTATTTTTTTCCCATGACTTGATGCTGGTGTAAATGCTTTTAGTAGAGATGAAAGCCGCCGAAATTATTTGATCGTCTTTGATTAATGTTTTCATATATCCTAAACACAATATTACGCGTACTTTAATGACACAAAATATTATTAATTTGAGGTTTATTTAATTTACACCCAAATAAACTTTATTTTTTATACAATCACGACCTTTACGGAAACGTAAGTTACAGAAATAGTATAGATATCGTCAGGTCACACAATTCCATATAAGCTTCGGTGTGTGAAAGATGCGCAGTGAAGCGGTTTACTTGAATATAAACTGTGCATTCAACTCAGGGGCACTCATACTTGGATATAAACTATGAGGCTAGCAGAGGGGAAATTTATTTTTATTTTTACAGGGGGTAGTTGCAATAGTTGTTTTGAAACAAATAATCTTTAATTTTTACCGAGTGAGTGCGAAGCGTCTCTGATTCAGCTTGGATAAAAAAAAATCGTATGTCCCGCTGCATTATTTATTGATATTATTTTCTTCAATTAATATAAACTTCATTTATTGTAGTAACCACATTTAAATTAAAGAGTAAATGCACAGTAACCTGAAGTTTCAGATTAGGTTACACTATTTTAATGAAGAGACATTGTGTATGTAGAATTATTGTTTATGCCACACATATTATTACATATTATACACACATATTTTACTTTATCTAAAAATCCACATTACTGTGTAATACTCTTTTATCTTTAATTTAATAAATAAGTACCTAATACTTAAATAATTAAGATATAACTAAATAACATAATCATTTTCATCCAAGTTATATTGATAACAGTCGAATAGTAAATTAACATTGAAAAACTCTTCTAAAATATCCACAGCTATAATGATAAGATGCCTTGTAAATTTATGTCAAATAAAACCGCCTTTCCCGTCTCATCCCGAATATAGGCTCATCAACAAAAGATCCCGTAACTTACCGATTTCATAATTCTAGGTCCGGGGACGCTCAGCTATTTTTTCATAAAAACATCATGACGCATGGCTGCCATAAGTCTACAAGAAAAGAGCGGAGAGGGCTGGATCTTTGTAATTAGACACGGCGAAGATTTATGTCACGAAAAATTCCAAATTCTTCTAATTTTTTCGCGCACAGGTGCTTCTATCTTGACTTTTTAAAGTTTCATACCTTTTAAGCCAAGATTCAACGTTATTTGGTATTACTTAGTCTCTTTTTATTTTTCATCAAGATACGATGAGAAAGGGATAATAAAAATCTCCAAAGAAAAAATATTAGAAGGGTTTGCGTTTGAAAAAACATTTTAGCGGGCAAACAAATCACTTGTTTTCTATGTAAACGCAAATTCAAACCGTTGAAGTAAAAATAAATGTTGCAATTCGTTAGAAAATGAGGTGTAGAATAAAAATCCTAGCGAAGGTAAATAATGATATTGACAAAAAGATGTCGCACGTTAAGTTTTTACTCTATTAATATCAAGTTTTGTTTCGTACAAAAAAAGCATGCTAAGCATCGTAACAAAAAAAAACTTTCCCATTTAAGAAATGACACCCACTATATTGTTACTCGATTTTATAATAATACGTTTATAGCTAAACATCCAAGACCTATTATGACCTGGCGGTGCATCGAACCCAAGATCACTTGTGTTGCAGGCTGGCGTGTTAATCACAAGGCCACGGAGGTCGTTCTAATATGGAGTTGAAATATTTCAAATTTCGCACGCATCTATATTAATTACGGTAATCAATGGTTGAAATATTTCAAATTTCGCACGCATCTATATTAATTGCGTTAATCAATGGTTGAAATGTTTCAAATTTCGTAGTTCCAATGGTTGAAATATTTCAAATTTCGCACGCATCTATATTAATTGCGTTAATCAATGGTTGAAATGTTTCAAATTTCGTAGTTCCAATGGTTGAAATATTTCAAATTTCGCACGCATCTATCTTAATTGCGCTAATCAATGGTGAGAAGAGTTAAGAAAAATATACGTAGAGGTCGTGTTTATTTGGGTCCGGTTCATTCGGCGCTCTCGGGGCGTTCATGTATCACTGCAGACGTCAGCCCTGGGTTAATTGTCTACGTGCGTTTTCAGCTGGATTCGTCACGTACCGTTCATCCCCTTCCACTTTAGTCCCTTACTAATAAACGTGGTTCTCACAACCGATCTCATTTTACTCGCAGCGAATAGAAATACCTTTTTCTTCATGTGAATTGGAATTCTCGTAACAAGAAATTTGTTTATTTATGTACTCTAATAAATTATGTTGATTGAGCATTGTTTGATCAAATACTGAGCAATTTATTTTGCGGGTTTAGGTATAAATAAGTTTGAAAATGTGTACTTAAAACTGTTAAGGATAGTTTTAATCTGATATCGATACATTTAGTTGATTAAAATTGGTTGAAAAAATCCATTTTTTAAAGTATGAAGTTTTTCAAAATATGGTGTTAAGTAAAATAATTGTCTTTAAAATTAATATCAACTTTAGTTTTGAATCCATTTCCATTAAAGCAATATTTAACAAAGCTGCTGAACAAATACAAAATGCTAAAGATGTTATGTCACTTGTCCGTTTGTTTTTATTACCAACGTCTATGCCAAGACGAAAATTTGTGCGAACCTTTATATTTTAAAGTTTTTGGGTTAGCAAAGAAGTTAATACACTGATATTGCTTTACCACCTCTATTCATACCACAACGAAGAAAATTGGTGTTCCCATTTACATTAATATTTTAAAGCAACTGAGTTTGTTTGCTTGTTTGGAACACGCTTATCTCAAAAACTGCTAAACAGATTTCAAAAATACTTCAGCGTTAAATAGGTACGTTATTCCTGAGTGCCATAAATTAAGTATGTACCACGGACGAAGCCGGGGTTGACTTCTAGTATCTTATACAATGGGAAATGTCTACTTTACGTAAGACGTCTAATATTTTTCCTCTATGAAACGACTAATAAAATTAACTACCTTTTAGATGTATGAATATACAAAGTGAACAAAACTGTACAGAATGTATTGCTCAACTCAGGTTTCTCACTCTACAAAAGAAATCCATTTATAAAATCCAAAACCGATATAGCAATGGTTTACGCGGGGTATAAAAAAATGTGCCCAGAATGAAACCGGTTTTTCCTTTCTGTTGTAAGAAATATTTTCGCAATAAAGGATTGTGACTTTCCAATTTTCTTAACGCAAACGGAAGACTATCAAGTGAAATGGTTAAAAGTATCTATTATTTTGTTACATTAGCAAATGCTTTACGAAAAACAAATACGTAATCTTTCATTCGATATTTTGTTTCCCTCAAAATAACTTTGTGTTTTGAAACATTGTATTGCATATGGAAATGGGGATAGTTTTTATTCGTACAAAGTATGTGTCTGCGTTAGAAAACCAATCCGCCAATATCCATTAGCTAAACAGAGAGGGTTCACGCCAAACAAAACGCGTATCGGTACCTACACATGTATAGGGCTAGGGATTACATGTTAGGGAAAAGAAAATCATAGTTATCGTCAAAATAATGGATAGGTAAATCCAAAATAATCTTCTTTCAAATACATGAGAAGTCTATGGAATTAAAATATGGGTAGAATTGCAATTGCAAAAGGTCGGAAACTAGCCATAATCATAATAAAGATAATTGACTTAAATTATCAGGTGGTGACATGCCGCTTCATTTCTATTTTTATTCTTTTCTTTTTTTTTCTAAAATTGTAAAATATAAAAAAGAAGAAGGAGTTCGGGGATCGGAGGTGAAGTTCGGGTGAACTTCATTTGTTTTGCACTACGCACGATCTTCGGCAACGGACCTTGGTGTGCCTACAGCGCCTACAGCATCAAAATATAATGCTAAACAACCATGTTTGTTTATTTTATGGTTATCATTAATATACATGAATACATTGTTCTGGTATGTCAATAATTCACAAATTTTGCCTCATCAGTTTTAACTATATTATGTGCAGAACAATATACTAGCATTCCCGTTTTTCTTACACAGCCGTAGAAAAGTTACGGATATATCTTAACAATTTTCCTTTTGTATATTTCAAAGAATAGTTTGAAACACGAAAACAGCCATCTGCAAATGTCCGTAACTTCGACTCGGGTGTTGCAGCTTGCAGCCGATACGCGCGCTGTGCATTTGAGTTTGCCGTTTGTGAAGAATGTTTCAAACATTCTTGTTCGTAAATAATTTACTGGCTTTGTGATTTCACAGGTGTTTATAGGAGGTACATACTAATATAAAATTATTCACAAAAACCAGTGTTATGTGATTGTAACTTTTAAAAACTATCGAAGGAATTGGGGTGCCTTGTCAGAAATTTGAATCATTTAGAATAATTTTCTATGATAGTCTGAGCGAAGCGGATAAAATGCGTAGATTGAGCCAGAGCATGAACCGAGACATTGAGATTATTAGACCATAAGATACTCTCTTGAGCTTTCACTATTGCTTAACGTAGAATTTGGGATTGTTCTTTTTCAGGTGACAATAAGGCGCCTACAATTTCTCCCAAAGGAGAGTGGGCAGGCAGCCGGCTGTAAAAACTTTACCTAATTTTTATTATTTACACGCTGCTCTAAGGATTCAACAAAAAACAGTTCCCTTGCAGACGCGTGTACAGAAAAAATAGCAGTGCAAACCTTTCCGTCCCACGTTATAAGCTTGGTATATTTTTGTTCAAAGAAAAATCCAGACATAGCAATGAGATTTTGTGTTGTAAAAAGAAAGCCAATAAAAATCTTAATACTCATTAGCTCTATATGCAACTGAAATTTCAAAGACCCTAAACAAATTATCTCGTAATGAGTTTAATCTTTATTTGAATCTTGTATATTTATATTCAACCAAAATCAAATAAAAATTGTTAATCTTCATACAAAGTGTATAGTAATAAATATCATGAATTAATATGGTTCACGCCTTATCGTTAAACATGAATATTTAGTGCTTTATTAACCGTGTCATAGATAGATACTTGAACAGTAAGATAGGCTTGAAATAACTGCCTTGAGGCTCGTACATACTTGAGATAAGCAAATAGATAAACACATGTTTTATTTTACTGCGTACTTTGCATAAAAAGTTAAAAAATGACTCTACATTGCTTTACTAATATTATTGCCCTGTATAAATCTTTTTGTAGATACTCGTATGTATTTTTCTTTTAATTTTCCATGCTGTCAAAAGTCAAAAGACGAAAACAAACTTTTAAAAACATTTATAAAGTTACTTCTTCTCGCAGATTTGCAAGAAGAAGTAACTTTCCATCGATTTTGATTTACCTCTTACGTGATTCTCATTGTTAACGACTCAGTCTGCATTCCATTATGTATCTCAGCTTATCTTCAGCATTAATCAGTTAATGTAATAAATAGACTAAAAGCTTACTTCATCATAGGTCTAGCCCACTGAGAGAGATCGGAACGGAAAGCGTCGTCTCAATTCACTTTACCAATCATGGCGCATATTGCCTGGGTCAAGTGGTTCGTCGCTACTTCACTTTATTCATTTCAAGCACAAACTCAACGATTTACCTTTTTCTTTCTACACGGCCTGGGGCAGTTTTAGAATATCAACTTCACCAACATAGAAACAATTACGCTGTCAGTTTTATTAATCACAGGTCTACCTACTGCGATTGAAAAGCGTCATCTTGATGCACTTTACCAATCATTGCGCGTATAGCCTGGATCAAGTGTTTCGTCGCCACTTTACTTTATTCATTTCAAGCAGAAACTCGCCAATTTACCTTTTTTTTCTACACGGCCCGCGTGCATTTTTCAGAATATCATTCACGAATAATTAGCTACAGAAACAGTGAAGCTGTCTGTTTGTTTCAACACAGGACTAACACACTGGGTTTGAAAGCGTCGCATCGATGCACATTATAGAAGTTTACTATATTTTTGTTTAGCCTGCAATTGCTACTTTCTTTATTAGACAAAAATTAAGTTGAACATTTTGAATGAAATATTTTAATAATACATTAAAAATAAATCGAGCTATAAGTAATATTGCACCGATACAAGAGAAAATGTGTACTGTAAAATGTATTTATTACAGAAACGACAAAAAGACTGATTGAAATGTGCACCCAATCACGGCGCGTCGAGCCGCAGGTCAAGTGGCTCGAAGCCTGCGTTCGTTTTCTGTATTCATTTTCGAATGCAATTCACGAGCTACTAGGGTTTGTTTCCATGTACTTGCAATAAAGCCAATGCTTGAAATTAATAATAAAATTGTGCGCATTTTTTTTATCTTGCTATGAAAATAACTTACAAAAATAGGGACATGGTTACTCAGTAATACTCTAAATATATAAAGGATACAAAGACACAATTCTTCCGCTCCGGCTAAACGTCACTGACAAAAAAGAAAAGTGCGTCACTTATTTAGCGGTACTCGTGATGTAAGAACTTTGTAGAAGCTGGCAAAAAATATGTAAGTATACTTACAGATTTTTTGCCAGCTTCTACAAAGTTCTTTTATTCTATAGAATTGAATTTGTACTAAGTGCACTTCAACACTGTACTAATATGTAAGTCAGTACATAATATCGAAATTGAATATTTATCTTATCATAATGTGTATCTATAATACTAACAGGTAAGTTTGGCTGCTATGATGCATTTAAAATTGAAGTTTACTATTTTTAATGAGTTAGTAGCCTGCGATTGCTTCTTTCTATATTCTCCGTAATTAAGATTAAAATTTTAAATGTTGTTATGTAAAAATGAATCGAGCTATAAGTAATATTGCAACGATACAAGAGAAAATGTGTACTGTAAAATGTATTTATTACAGAAACGACAAAAAGACAGATTGAAATGAGCACCCAATCACGACGCGTCGAGCCGCAGGTCAAGTGGCTCGAAGCCTGCGTTCGTTTCCTGTGTTCATTTGGAATGCAATTCACGAGCTACTAGGGTTTGTTTCCATAAACTTGCAACAGAACCAATGCTTGAAATTATAAAAACTTGCGCGCATCATGTTTTAATAGTGCTTTGAAACAAACTCTCAAAAATAGTAATATCAGAGAAATGGTTACCTGGCTCAACTACTACTAGATACGACTATAAAGAATCATCATCATCATCAGGTCTTTGTAAGTCTCCACTGAAGGAGCACGACCTTCTCTTTACCACCAGAGCCCAATATTAGGTAGGGCAGTCAGAGGATTTGGCCTACACTCTCCACGCTGGCCATACGGGTTGGAGAGGTTCTTTGATGTTTATGAGCTTTGTTTAGCTTGTTTTTCCTAAGTCGCCTTCTACGACATCCACGGGAAGACTTGGAGTGGTATTATTCTACTCTGCCGGGAACCACACGGCCAATAAAGAATACAAAGTCATAATTCTTCCGCTCCGGCTTAAAGTCAGTAGCAGTACCATTAAAGAAAGAAGAGTGTGTGAAGTCACTTATTTAGCGTTATTTTGTATGAACAATTTGAGCGCGTTTGACCTGTCTTGCCTGATGGGACTTTTGTACGATAGCGTTTCATATTCATGATGAGAGAACTTTGTATAGGTAAGTGGCAAAAATATAATATAAGTGTAAAATTGTAAGAACGAGTACACTCCAACTCTGTAAAATAATTAGTAGATACTATTATTGGATTTTCGAGAGTATTAAGATTCCTCTCAAAAATGCTTAACATCTACGGTACTAATATTTATCTTATCATAAGGTGTATAATGTAATACTAACAGGTAAGTTTGGCAGTCATCCAAATATTTTAAAATAGGTCACTTTAGTTAGCCTAATGATGCTGGGAAAGTGCCAAAAAACTAAAATCCTTTTTACTCAAAATAATTAAAGTAAGATAATATTTTGAAGGATTTTAAAATAGGGTACAAATATTTCATTTCGTTACAGAAGATCCTAAAAATGATACGAAAAAGAATCCTGAAAGTCTAAAACTAGAATTAAGCATTCTGAGTTTATGAAATAAAATGTTTTTGAAACAACACGATACGCTTATATTTACGGCTCCGTATCCAAAAGTTTTATATACCTATGTGATTTGTTCCTATTTTATACTAACATATGAACTGATGAAGTTGACTATCGTACGGTCGTACAGAACGTATGGTCGTGTATGTCTGTGAATCTGATTTGCACTTGGCCGGTTTTATTTATTCCATTAGGGAATGAATATTATGTTCCTTTTTGAGCCTTGAAAAACAAACAAATATGTACGCATTTAAATAAAATTAATTTTAATACGGTTTTATCGCGTTTATTAAACGTTAGGTGTATTATAATTTTTGTTATACCTATGATAGAAACAAACACTTTTAAATGTTATCTTCGTAGTTATAAATATATTATTATTTGAAAAGATCTTTTCATTCATTCAGTCCAGCATCTAATGTTACTTTTCCAAATTGCCGAAGAAGGCTGAAGTCAGAACCCAAATCAAATAAACCGGATTAGGTCATCGCTTTACGGCGAGTGGAAGTGGCGGGTCATCTTGGAGGAAGCAATTCTCGTGGTCGTAGATTGAATGCAAAATTGGATGAGATCCCACTGTTTTACTGTATGGATCTCCGGAATTGTTAGCAGCTTCCCCAGTTTTATTTTGCGAGGGCACACGTCGTTTGAATGGTTTGATTGAATGTGACAATAGTTATCGTAACTGAGGCTTCATTCGGTTTCCGGTTTCTACTTGACCGTTTTCCGTGAGGAGATATGAATTTCAATTTATTGAGTAGTCACAATTTTTTATCAATGTTGTAACCTATGTTTTGTCTGTATTTGATATTGAAAAATATCGAAAAATGCAAATGGAAGTACGTGAAAGTAATACGAATATCAGAAAAAGTACAAATTACACGTGGCTAAAGTCGCAGTTAAAGCTAAACTCATAGAACAAACGATCAACAATAAAGATCGTAATTGACACGTTAATGCCATCCATAAAAGTTATTAAGAACAAATGAATCTCGTCTTAAATCAAAATCCACAAGACAAAAATTTGCTCAACTTTTCGTATTACTTAAACAACAAAGTAAAAGAAAGAAATCAAATTGATAAATTCTATAATTCAAGTCACTTAGACGCAAATAATAAAAGGACCTTAGCAATACACAAAGAAAACTTTTAAATTGTTGCCTCAAGAGACGCGGGTCTTCCTAAATTGATGTCGTTTTTTGATTCAGCTGTATTGACTATTTTCAGTTCTTTAACGATTGATTTTGCATATCGGTTCTTTTGGGTCGCTTACACTTGAATTAAATTCGTGACTTTAGACGTGAGGATAAAATATAAAGCGCTTTCAAGGTAATTTATAGTCTAAAGCGAAATTTCCTCGGCATTTGTTCCCATTTAAAACTCAAGCTCGGCGCGCCGTGTGCTCGTCAAGTAGCTTTGATTCGCCTAATTTTACGTCTCGTTGGATTAACGCGAGATTCCGCTACAAAGAAACTTCGATGTGGACAACTCAATTTGAAGTTAATTAAGACGACGACGCGTCTCAAAATATATTGTGCTTGAAAACAGCTTACTTACCGCGGTGCTACAGAGACCCATTAATTCAAAAGTGAAATAAAGAAGTTATCAAGAGTCGCTCGGGCGGAGTAAACAAGGCCTGTTGTGGGTCATGTGATTAATTTCAGCGAACACTTTCCGGCCACAAATGGCTTGTCAGAAAGTTTATTGCAGTAAAAAGCTCGAGTTTGTACCGGGAGAATGACGCGAGGCTTTACACTAATGGCCCTTGAAGTTTCACCCATTAAAACCAAGTTTTTTCGTACAAAATTTGTGGTATGATATTTAATGTCCTATTGAGAGTAATAATGGTCGTAAATAAACGGGCGACCCAGTTCCGTCGTGATTTAGTTTGACAAAAAGAGGCAACAATTAGAATCAATGGTCGACGGTGACGGTCTTTGATTATGTCAAGTTTCATAGATTTTGCTGAGACAAAATAGACTTAATGAGGAAGTATTTTGAGGTCAGTTTATAGAGGGGACTAATTTGCATATTATCGGGGTGTGGACAGAAGCTCGCGTGACAGTTGGGTCGAATTACCATAAGAATGGCCCAACGAGGTGAACGTTTTGTTAAGATTTCAACGAATGACCCATTGTTATCCGAGCTTTCTTACAATTACGGTGAGGAAAAAGGTTGACATCAAAGTTGATAAGTAAATTTTTTATAGCTTGATTTTCTTTGTTTTGTTTATATCTATAAGAGATCAGATGATCTAATATTATATTCTCAATTCAAGTACTTCTTCTATAAAATTAAGGAAGCCATTGTACTATGTTGACAATAAGATTTAAAAAAAATCAAGTTGTTTTACGGTCAAATTGATCAGTTACACTTTTGTTAGATTAAAATATCAGTTGAACATTTAATTTAATACTTGTTCATAGTGGGTGTCCCTAGATATTGAAAGGTCAATTCAGTTTCTGAATAAGTACAACTTTTCCTAAGGGACCAACGCTGGGAACTCAAGTATATACAAAATGTCTGGCTAGCCGAGTACTTTTATTTATTGTCCATCAATGTTGTTCCATAGGAAAAGTTATGTATATTTCATTTTCGCCCTTTTTAAGAAAATATTGAGGGTAAATTAACATTCGTAACAATTCAGGTATCTAAAGTAAAATCAAGACCACGAGAAAACAGCACTATTTATCTTGCTTTATCCAATCCCTAATTATATAAATTTTCTAAAGGAAAATATGCATCAGAAGAATATAAAAAGTAATATTTGAATTAGCAATAAACTTTCAATACACAGAATAATTCTTTTGATATTAAATTATTAATTATATTAAATTTTAATTCACAAGCTATTTATTTGACAAGCTCCATCAATAAATTCTCCAGATATATTCCCCAAGACGTCATGCAATTAAGTGAAAGCTATGAAAGCTTAACAAGTATACCTTTTTCCATTTGTTGCGGGCCATCATTGTCCTTCATTGTCACGATGTCGCCATCCCAGCAGTTTATTGTCGCATGTCCCAGAACAGTTTCGTACCAACTGAAATTTAGGGTCCATAAAATTGACGAACAGCTTCTTAATAGTGTCTACTTGATTTCTTAGGACTTTATAAATGAAACTTGAATAGGGTCAGCATTGTTAAGGGCAACATAAATAAATAAAATATAGATGATAGTTAAATGAATGACATCTGAGTGAATAGGCATTAATTGAGTTTGCGAGTACCACCCTAGAACTCATTCATGTTGTACACATATTGGGTTCATAAAAAACTGTCATTTTCTCTCGCATTCTCTCTTCATGGTGGGAATATGCGATTGATGGGTTTTGCCTTAAATGATTTTGAAAATTGATTATCGTGCACTAACGAAAGCTAAAAACATGTTTTAATTTAATTTCCAGGAGATAACTCCCAGTCTCTAACAGAATATACTACCATTTCTGTTTACGAGCGTTTTTGCGATTGCATCCTGAAATTGCGAGGTTTGCTTTTACCCTTTACCTTTCCATAAATGAGACACAATAGTTTAATAATTGATTGTTTGATATCATTCATTCACAGTCAAGACAATTATTATAAAAATGCTACCCAGTTTGTACAATTAGTTAAGTGACTGCCTGGCTGACATCATTTCTTCTTGCATATGCTTTTGTTGATGAAATGTTAGCGTTGTTATTTTTATGATTTTTGACTTCTGATACAAGAAATACCTACTTTAGATTTTTTAGGATTATAAAAACCAAACCAGTATGGCGCCAGGCATTATTGCGCCTAGGGAATCAATTTAGTGCAAACCATTTTCCTTGGGTCGCGAGAGGAACAATATTTGCTGCGACGCCATATTTGAAACGAGTGTTGTCTACATTATTGGAATTTGCGGGGCAAGTGGTAACCTACACTCGAAAGAGCATAGTACAACGACCTGTTTTATTTTTTATTCTTTCTTAGAAGTTATGCCTATATGGGCGTCTGTACACATTTGCCTATGTTCAGTTTGATCTTAGTACAAGAATAAAATTACGGGTGTCAGTATTTGGCTGGTCTAAGCACCTTAAATAAAGACTACATATACCCGTGATTCAAAGTAATAACATTTACGTAAATTACTATTATGTTTACTACGGGACTTACCGCGATTATTTTTGAGTTCTGTCTGATATTTCGACAACATTGCAGCTGCCATTTTCACAGACTAACTCAACAGAGTCTCTTCAGTTAGTCTGTGAAAATGGCAGCTGCAATGTTGTCGAAATATCAGACAGAACTCAAAAATAATCGCGGTAAGTCCCGTAGTAAACATAATAGTGATTGTGACCGCGAAAGCTTAAAATCATTTACGTAAATTACTTAATTTACGAAATTCACTTTTTAAATATTAAAATTATAAATTTTTACATTTGAGAAAAGTTGAAAGTTTTCTTTTTCAATTTTCACTTCAATTTAGACTGTTAAAAAGGAACCTTTTAAGTACAGTCTTTATTGAAGTATTATTCTATTATAAATAATTATCTTTTAAATGAGTACATCAACATGTTTAAATTCAAATACTCCCTGTATAGTATTGTTGGTGACTGTATACAAAAAGGGAATGATCCATACACGAAACAACTATTATATATCTTTTGTGATTGAAATCGACAATCGTCTGAAAATAAACTAAAACATCTCTACCCCCACTAATGGGTATACAAATGGCTGAAATAGCCGCCGTAATTCCGTGAAACAGCGACAAATTATGAATACTGATACGGCTTCGGCGTTTGCAGTTGGTTTCATGAACGCTCTTTGCTGTGACGACTGGGATTTTATTTTTGATCAAGCAAGTGATTGATTTTATACGTATAAGAAACTAACCGTGACCCGTGGCTTCATCCGCGTGATATATAGCCTATATCCTTCTCAGTACCCTAACCTATGCCTATGTAAAATTTCATGATGATCGGTTCAGTAGATTGGGCGTAAAAACCAACAAACAAACAAATAAACTCACTTTCGCATTTATAATATTATAGTTAGGATAATTAGAATTAGGATAACAAGTTTTGTCCGCGTAGAATACTTAGTGAGTTTGGGTAGCGTTTTTTCAAATTAAAAAGCCTATGTGCTCCTGCGGTGGAGATTAAAAAATACCTGATTATGAGTCTATATATAAAAACGGGTCATTCAGCAGGCCGATTTGCTAAATTTTGATTTCAATTTAGCATCCATTACGGTTTTCATATCTTAAATAAAAATACTCATTTATACCGAAGCCGTAATGAATATTGAAGTTACCATGAAAATGATGTACACCGTAGCTGTCAAAAGTTAGCAAATAGGCCGGCAGATGCTATTTTGTCGGGATTACCGAATATAGTTGACATTAACACTTATAACAAAATTTAAGGTGGTTGACCCAAAATGTCTCTATTTGGCTCTAATGGGCAAACAAATGGTTCAAATGGCAGCCGTAATTCCGTGAAACATCGACGAATTATGAATATTGATAAGGCTTCGGGTATGCGTTTTGAGTTCGCGTGATCGCTTGCTGCCGCTTGGATCATGCCACGCAAAAAGTCACTGTTTGTCAAATGAATTATTCAATATTGAAGTTATTACGGCTGGTGTAACCTTTAAATTAAGTTTCGCAGTATTTATTTGTCATAATTTAGCAATCGAATCTGTGAAAGATAATCGTCGACGTCATCTCAACCGCAAGATATCACTGCTGGAAGTGGGCCTCCCCCAAGAATTTCCAACACAGGAATAAATAATAAATAAAATATATACGGACAAATCACACGGATTGAGCTAGACCCAAAGTAAGTTCTTATGTAAGACTTGTGTTATGGGATACTAACTCAACGATACTATATTTTATAATAAATACATATATAGATAAACATCCAAGACTCAGGGTCAATCTGAAAAAGATCGTTTTTCATCTTGACCTGACCGGGGATCGAACCCGGGACCCCATCCGTGTCACAGGCCGGTGTGTTGCCCGCTGCGCTACGGAGCTCGTCAAAAGATTGGGCTCGTTAAAACGAATAAGGAGGATTGCTAAACTCACCATGCTTGAGAGACAGGTTGCTGAACGCTGTTTTTTTGGCTTATCTTGGTTACGATGCTGCTGCCCATGAAAACCTTTTTTTAGCAAGGGAAGGTTAGGACTTTGTTGGATTAGAGAAACGGTATAACGGTATTACTTGCTCGAATGGATATTATTGGGGATGAGAAAGTAGCAGCTCGGGAGGTCTGCAGCGCGCACCCGGTACCATACCTGCAACCGCCAGACAGGCAGGCAAGGCATTTTCAGGATGACACGTCTGACTATCATAAGATAACAAAAAGTTAAACTTACAATATCAACTATTTAAATCTGATCTCTCATTCCGATCCGAAATCTGAATCTCTGATTACCAGACCCTTATAACCAGAAATTTTATACTTTTCACCAAATAAGAAGAAAACTTTACACAGAAACGTGTTTCTGCATGAAACCAAAATCTCAAATCTTTACCAATCTCTACAATTTATAGACAAACTTTTAATATTCTCGCCGAGGAGTGCAGCCAAATACGCTTTATTTTTATCCTGTAAGGTAAAATTCAATTCTAGCGTTCAATGCAGATGTCAGTAAATATCATTTATGGAAACGGCAAAAAGGAAAGTTTGTCTGATACAGACTCACAAAGGGAACAAGTGATTTTATTCCAGAATCAATTTTATCAAAATAAACAAAGCTTTTGCATTTGATTTACTATTTTATTGTTACATGGTAAGCAGCTTAAAAATCTGACACCAAACCACTTACAAACAAAAAAAAACATACACATCTAAATATTGGCCCGTTCCGACATAACACTGATAAAATTAAGTATAATCTTTTCAGAGTAATGTAATTATCATTATGTTAAAAATAAAAAGAAAACATATTCGTAGGCTTGAAATAGTAGGTTAATTGGTGAGAAGTTGATAGATAAAGATATATTTAGGTAGTGTAAACACTGTGATATAAAAGTTATGTAGTATAAATCGGCATTCAAATTAAGTCTGTATTTTTATAGGTTTGTTAAAATGTACTATTATAGATTATCATTCTCACCTTTTTAAATGTTTATATTCTTGTTGACTTATTACAGCTTAATTAATATTACTAAATTATCAGCTACTTAATTTTCTGAAAGAAATCCTCTTAGGTTTACATTAAAAACCGCTCCCCTGAACTAGGAGCATTAAAATAAAAAAGTGCTCAAGGATTCAATGGTGCGAAATACTCGCGGGCGAACGTTATTAAAATTTGCTTACGGAGGCAAAAACCAACGCCAGCGAATAAGAAAGAAAGAAATTAGCCGATTTTATGAGATTGCCTACTCGACAAGTGGACCGTATCTCGCTGTGAACAGATACAGTTCAATTTGGATAATCTATGATAAGTATATTGAGTGAGTTTTGTAGAAGTTTGTATTAGAAAATCAGACGGTTGTTTGGTGACAGTTTCTTACGGTATTTCATGTTTCTACATGATGAGTATATGCATATTATGCCGCTTTTATCACCAACGGAGTAGACGAAGCCAAAGGCCAATACATTCATGAGCTTTTGTGGATGTGCAGAAGAAAAACGCAATCTCAATGCTAATAGGCTGTTAGTTAAAACGCTTATTACTTACCTATGAATTTTCACTTATTTTGAAGTTATCAAGATTTCAACTGCTTCTGAAGTGGTTATAGCTATTAAAATAGTTATCAAGATTGAGTGCCAAGATCTCCCTTGAGGAACTCCATGCGGACACAGCTGTTCAAATATGATCACAGCCGGCTACAGCCAATATTGCAAAGGAAATTGCTGAGTTATAAGCTGCAAATTGCAGTAGTGCTGCATGGTTGAAGAAATCAAATTGGCACAATACATTTCAATGCTTTGTTTTAAAATAAAAAATAAATATATATATATATATAGGGACAAATCACACAAATGTAGCTACGAGAAGTACAACGGTAAGTTGTGACTTCGTGTCGTAGGATACTGACTCAACGACACTTTGTGGTAGAGCCATGCTACCGGCGAAATTCACTTTTGCTAGTAGCATGAATAGGCGGGCTCGTCCTGGGAAGTACCACACTCTCACAGAAAATCGACGTATGAGCAGTAGCTATATCGCTGCTATGCATCGATAGTGAGTGTCGTTCGGTGAGTGAGAGAGCCGGAGGCCCATCCCCTCTTCCCTCTGGGAGGGAAAAATAAAAGGCCGGCAACACTATTGTCACACCCCTGGTGTTACAGTTGTCCATGGGCAGCGGTGATCACTTACCATCAGGTGACCCGCTAGCTCGTTTGCCGTCCTAACACATAAAAAAAGAAAAATAAAAAAAAACACCCAGGCTAGTCTATAAAATAATCCTGACCTGACCGGGCATCGAACCTAAGACCACTCAGGTCGCAGGCTGGCGTGGTACTACTGCGCTACAGACGCCTCCGAACTATTATCAATGTCATTTCAATATTTTCTTACACAGATATAGGTATTATAGTAATTGGTTATCAAGATTGAGTGCAAAGAACTCCCTTAGGGAGGGCCTTGCGAACACAGCTGTTCAAATATACTGAGCGACTGTGCACCGATATTGCAAAGGAGATTGCTGAGTGATAATCTGTAAATAGCAGTAGCGCTGCATGGTTGAATAAATCATATTGGGACAATACATTTCAATGCTTTGTAATAAAAAAAAAATATAGGAACAAATCACAGAAATTGAGCTTCAAGTAGTATTACGGTAAGTTGTGACTTTGTGTCGTAGGATACTGACTCAACGATACTATATATTATGAAAGATACTTATATTGATAAACATCCAAGACCCAGACTAATCTATAAAAGAATCCTGACCTGACCGAGCATTGAATCCAGGACCACTCATGTTTCATGTTTAGCGTGTGAACTTTTGCTTCACGAAGGCCGAGGAATAAATTGAATAACATAGACAGAAATAGGTATAATAGTAAGTGGTTATCAAGATTGAGTGAAAAGAACTCCCTTAGGGAGGGCCTTGCGAAAACAGCTGTTCAAATATGCTGAGAGCCTGTGCACCGATATTGCAAAGGAAATTGCGTAGTTAAATATGCCGTAAATTGCAGTAGTGCTGCATGTGAACACAGTAATTATTTGGGTGTATTTATGAAACACTATTAAAAGTATTATTTTTATGCTTCATTTTCGAGTGTTTTATATTTTAAGATATGTTATTTTTACATTTGTGTTTAATATTATTAGGGTATAAGTTAATTACATTTAAAAAATAACTCAATATATCTCTTTAGACACTAAAGCTCACAATTAAGAAATAAGTATGTGATAGTGTGCAAAATGTAGTTTAGGTATATATTTTGTCATAAATCGAAGGGTAGCATGGATTTTTCTAATAAAATTTAAAAATAGCTGCACTGAGCCTGAGGATCCACACGGTTTTCACACTAGTGAGTGAAATGGAGAAGGCAATGGTGTAACTACGTATTTTTCCGAGCAAAATAGTTATTGTTTGCATTTCTATCCACAATGACAAGAGCCTAGCTCTTAATCCCAATCCCGTCTAATATTGTGTTTGTTTGTTTGAAGTTTGTTTGTAACACTTTCACGCCCTAATCTATTAAACCGATCATCATGAAATAATGCATACACTTTGTTCGGAGAAGTACTAAAGCTAACTTTCATTCCGGAAAAGTACTGTTCCCGAGGGATCGACATTACGGCGAGCGGAGCCGCGGGCAGAAGCCCAAGATACCTAAACTAAAAAAATACGTTTTTCCATACAAATTGACGGATTAGCTCGGACTTGTCGGAAGGACGGAAAGGTGTTTTTCGTCATATTTATTATTTTTGTGGAAATAAGTTCACTAGCAGGTACTGAAACTGCTGTAAAAATTTAACTGCTATTTAAAAATCGCATAATATAATTATTATACCTTCTGTGAAAGTGATAAAGACAAGGCATTGTACATAACTTGTCAACCCACTTACGTATCCAAATCTGCAGCTTACGAGGACTTGGGGCATCAAAAATTATTTCTATAACCTTTTTATTCTTCAAACGTAGCCCTGGGCGAAATGGCGGTCGTAGGGTTAACAACGCCACCCATAGAGCGCATTAACCCTTTCCCTGCCCCTCGAGGATAAGGAGCTGGCTGTTGGACCACATTAGTGCCATTTTTTGTTTTTTATTGCTGGTGATAAAATCTTTTTGACCTTTTGAGATATAAGAAGAATTTGAGGAGCCCAATAGGCTAGTGGGCATGAGATTATTAGCACTTACGCATGTTAAGCCACCCCGGGCGCAGTCCCCACTTGGATGGGTGATCGCAAGTGGCATAAAAATATCTCGAGCTCCTTCGTGCTTCGGAAGGCACGTTAAGCTGTTGGTCCCGGCTGTCATCATTGATGGCAGGCCTTAAGCTACGTCAGATGCATTTAGGCGGCTTTAAAATCTGACACCCGTGTTGGTCACTTACGCACACGAAAAACAAAACATAAGAAGAAAAAATTATGGACGTTGCAATATACTTATTTGTCAAAAGAACATTAAACTATCTATATCAATAAAACTAACGTGAGATAAAGACATCATATATATATATATATATCAACGGGTCACTCACGTGCTATTTGTCGGGATTGCCGACTATAGTTTCGGACTCGTCAGGAGCCCATTTTCAAGGCGAGTGCGGGACGCGCGGCGGTGGATCCCGAACTAACCGCTCGCGACGCGACGCCCGCGCAGCGGCTCGCGCCGCCCTGGCGGAGGGGGGAACAAGCGAGTCAGTCCCGGGATCCTGGTGTTGCGTGGTCACGGAGGTAGTGGATCCTATTTCTTCGTCGTCGGTGTCTGGTGACGGTGCGTGTGTGTGGAAAGAGCTAATCGTATCGGCCTCTACTGAATCAGTGTGCTTCAAGATATCACTCTTTTGCAGAATCGGTTTCCAGGTTGCGGGTAAAGTCCAACCTACATCCCGATTGAAGTTTGGACGTCGACTTATTTCTATGGCCTCTCTTATCTTTCGGGGAAAGAATGCCTTTTCCCTAGCGAGGACTTTGGCCCTATCAAAACGAATATAGTGCGTGACGTCCTCTTCCAAAGTATGTTCGGCGATGGCTGACCCGTTTCTGTCCAAATTCTTAATGCTTCTGATGTGCTCTTTCAGCCTGGTAGATATGTTGCGACCCGTTTCGCCTATGTAGCTCTTCCCACAGTCACAAGGAACTTCATAAACACCCGGGACATTAAATGGGTCTCTATCCTTCGGAGAGCGAACTAACTGCCTTATTTGTGTAAGAGGCCGGAAAATGGTCTTAATGCAATATTTCCGGCGTAGCAATTGTCCGATTTTATCCGTAACCCCTTTCACAAAAGGCAGGTATAATCGTGCTCTATCCGCTGACGACATGTTTCTGGCTTCATTAGCACTTATCCTGCAACTCTGTCTCCAACCATAACCATTTGCTTCTAGAACGTGCCTAACGTGCGCTAGCTCCGAACCTAGAAATCGAGGGTCACATAGTCGCATCGCTCTGTTGATGAGAGAACGTGGCACCGACGCTAAGTGAGCTGGGTGGTGGTGAGAATCTGCTCTAAGGTAGCGGTCTGTATGCGTCGGTTTCCGATAAACTGTATGTGACAATTCACCACTTGGTTCTCTCATCACTAACACATCCAGGAAAGCTAGAACACCATCTTTTTCTTTCTCCGTTGTAAAGCTTATTCTAGGATGTATAGAATTGAGGTGCTTCAGAAATGGTGTTAAATGGTTTTTCTTCAAAATGGCAAAGACATCGTCTACGTACCTCCACCAATGTCTCGGCCTGTCCGGCGCCGTGCATCAACAGAGCGATGCGACTATGTGACCCTCGATTTCTAGGTTCGGAGCTAGCGCACGTTAGGCACGTTCTAGAAGCAAATGGTTATGGTTGGAGACAGAGTTGCAGGATAAGTGCTAATGAAGCCAGAAACATGTTGTCAGCGGATAGAGCACGATTATACCTGCCTTTTGTGAAAGGGGTTACGGATAAAATCGGACAATTGCTACGCCGGAAATATTGCATTAAGACCATTTTCCGGCCTCTTACACAAATAAGGCAGTTAGTTCGCTCTCCGAAGGATAGAGACCCATTTAATGTCCCGGGTGTTTATGAAGTTCCTTGTGACTGTGGGAAGAGCTACATAGGCGAAACGGGTCGCAACATATCTACCAGGCTGAAAGAGCACATCAGAAGCATTAAGAATTTGGACAGAAACGGGTCAGCCATCGCCGAACATACTTTGGAAGAGGACGTCACGCACTATATTCGTTTTGATAGGGCCAAAGTCCTCGCTAGGGAAAAGGCATTCTTTCCCCGAAAGATAAGAGAGGCCATAGAAATAAGTCGACGTCCAAACTTCAATCGGGATGTAGGTTGGACTTTACCCGCAACCTGGAAACCGATTCTGCAAAAGAGTGATATCTTGAAGCACACTGATTCAGTAGAGGCCGATACGATTAGCTCTTTCCACACACACGCACCGTCACCAGACACCGACGACGAAGAAATAGGATCCACTACCTCCGTGACCACGCAACACCAGGATCCCGGGACTGACTCGCTTGTTCCCCCCTCCGCCAGGGCGGCGCGAGCCGCTGCGCGGGCGTCGCGTCGCGAGCGGTTAGTTCGGGATCCACCGCCGCGCGTCCCGCACTCGCCTTGAAAATGGGCTCCTGACGAGTCCGAAACTATAGTCGGCAATCCCGACAAATAGCACGTGAGTGACCCGTTGATATATATATATATATGATTAAACTATCTTACTAATATTATAAAGATGAAAAATTGGATTGTGTTTAATAGGCTCCGAAACTACGTGACCGATTTTTAAAATTCTTTCAATTGTCTATATCTACTTTATCTGCGGGTGACATAAAAATAATTGCAAGTTATATTATTCATAACTAACAATTTATTTTTATTCCATGTTATAGGTTATGAAAAAATTACTGTCTTAATTATAATAGTAGGTATCAATAGGCATAAACAAAAAAATTAGACGAAACCACTTTGTTACAGATAGATTTTGCATAAGTTATTTTATATTATTGTAATGTAAAAAAGCGCACATAGGTGGTAAATGGAACTTGTTTGGACTATTAAAAGAATAATCACATATCTCGGCCAAATAGTAGAGAAATCCAGTAAAACTGATAATGATGAATGTTCCCACTGATTATGATGGAGGAAAAATTGCCGGGAAGCGCAGAATGGACGCAAAAGGTCATGGCTCAGACATTCACCACTGGATTGGCATTGTAAAAGAGAAACAATTGTTTTCTCTTCGTAGACAAAAAAGAAATTTTAGAAGATAACACACAACCTTAACTGATTTAAGGGCATAAAAAAGAAACTAATTTATAGAAGAAAATTTTCACCCACAATGAATTTGTATATATTCGTCGTTATACTTTTTAGTATAGGTATATTTTTTAATAAATTTATCAGATAAAAGACAAAGAGCTAACCTTAATACACTCATGATTTCAAAGTAATTATAATTACGTACCCACAAACATATAGAGTAGAAGCCAATTTCACGCTCCATTACGCTGTATGGATTTATCTATACCTGAAACAAATGAAGAGTGAATTAACTCCCAGCTTTGTTAATTTAGATATGGATAGGAATGGGCATCGCTAATGGAACTTTAATTATTGACCATAAAGTGTAAATGGATTTTATTGATTTGGAAGATGGTGATCGCTGATATACTTTATAGTAGTGAATGTTACCGTGTTGTTGGTTGGTAATACTGGGTGTAAACGTACATTCGAAACATCCACGAAAGCTGACTCAACCTTTTAATATGATTATCTTTCCACATAAGACCATGCTAATTACTTGAAAATAAAATCGTCTTTTGTATAGAAAAGGAAGTAGTTGATCAGACACTTCATTATTATCATCATATCAGCCGCAAGAATTCCACTGCTGGACATAGGCTTCCCTCAAGGATTTCCAATATGACCAGTCGGAAGTGGCCTGCACCCAGCGCCGTCTAGCGACCTTTATCAGGTCATCCGACCACTTGTTTGGTGTATGTCCAACGCTGCTCTTGCATGTACGTGGTCGCCATTTCAGAAACTTTCTGCCCCATTGACCATCGGTTCTTCGCGTTATGTGCCCTGTCCACGGCCACTTCAAAGAACTAATCTGCTGAGCTATGTCAGTGACCATTGTGTTCCTACGGATCTCCTCGTTTCTGATTCGATCTCGCAGAGACCGAAGCACGGCTTACTCATAGTCCACAAATGGTAAGCATAGAGACTGATTATACTCTTTGGTGTTCTGTATAACCTGCCGCAGCGTATGGAAGGACCTGTAGGCATTTTCGAAAACTGTCTAGTTTGGGATGATGGAAGGCATCGAGCCTGTTCACTAAGACAATTCGTGATCACGTGGTTCTAATACGTGATGAGTGTATAGTTCTTAAGAATGGTACTATCGCCCTTTTTCAAGAATAATAAATAAAGCAATAAGTTTCACTTTTTCTTTTTTCGTTGATATGTATACGTCCGTGTTGAATAAAATACAAAAATGACTGCGCAATTCGTCACTAGAAAAACTAAAATGATTAATAACGTTTTTAAATGCAAAAACTTGCATCGTTTACACCTCGACGGTAAATTATTCAAATTTATTCATGAGCACCTGGAGTAGGTAATCGTCTCTAAGAACTGCATGAATAAACAGGATGCCGAGTACAAATCACCGCGACGACAACCGGCGATGGGGCATGTGTGCCTAGATTGTCGTAAGTCAGCTGATCGTCGGTTATGATTCAATGCACGAAGCTTGAAATTAGGGCAAATTATTTGCCATATTCATAGCTTCACATCATACTAGTTGCTTGAGGGGGAGACTGATGGAAATGCAGCATTACCATTAAAGAAATACAAGTAGTTTTCGGTGTCTAGTACTGTCCCTTTTCGTAGATATGATACAAAGTTAGTTTAATCACAAGAAAAATGGTCCGTGTTGAGTAAAGAATAAAAACATGAAGAGTTTTCGTTTATATTTATTAAAAAGAACAACCACGACAGCGCAATTCGTCACTAGAAAAACTAAAATGATTAATAACGTTTTTAAATGCAAAAACTTGCAGCGTTTACACCTCGACGGTAAATTATTCAAATTTATTCATGAGCACCTGGAGTAGGTAATCGTCTCTAGGAACTGCATGAATAAACAGGATGCCGAGTACAAATCACCGCGACGACAACCGGCGATGGGGCATGTGTGTCTAGATTGTCGTAAGTCAGCTGATCGTTGGTTATGATTCAATGCACGAAACTTGAAATTAGGGCAAGTTTTTGCCATATTCATTTGTAGCTTCATATCACACGATGTGCTTGAGGGAAGACTGATGGAATTGCAGCATTAACATCGGTGGTATACACGATTTTTTCGATGCTATTATGTTATAGCACTGCCCCTAGTAGGACAAGTATTATTTCGGCTTGCTCAAATACTTTTCTAGCTTAAAAGTCCAGGAAAACAATATTTTTTCTATATGAAACCATTCTTAACGCCTTTTATAATTGTAAGGAATGGTTTATAGTACAGCAAAGCTCAAATAGTGAAAATAAGGCTGTTAATCCATTCAGCCACGAGCTCCGTGGCGGAGCAGTCAACACGCCGGCCTGTGATATGGATGGTCCCGGGTTCGATCCCCGGTCAGGTCAAGATGGAAATTTCAGATTGACCTGGGTCTTGGATGTTTATCTATATATGTATTTGTTATAAAATGTAGTATCGTTGAGTTAGTATCCCATAACACAAGTCTTACTTACTTTAGGGCTAGCTCAATCTGTGTGATTTGTCCGTATATATTTATTTATATATATTTTTCACTGGATATTAAAGAAGACTTGATGATGATATTGATTTTTCTGCTCAGAAATTTTGCACTGCTCACTTGTGTTTTTGTAAATTCATATAGGATTCATCATCATCATCATTGAATTAGATTATAAATTGTTCATTAAAGGAATGTTTCGCAAAGCATGCTGGGTTTGCTAATAATTGGTTGAACAGATAGATTTAAAGCTCTTGCATGTATCGCAAATCATTCGTATTTTAAGGAATCTTATTACTTAACAGTTCCATAAAGTACTATGAAGTTTGAAATTCTTCTTTCTTAAATTGTAACATTAATTAAAATGTCTTAAAATTAATACCTCCTTGATAAAATAGCAGCGCACTATAATTTCATAAAGTAAAACAATTTACAATAGCTTAATCCTAAGTTGCTCGCTCGTTTCACGTCTATTAACAACTTACGAGCAACAGAGTACATGTTATATGAATGCTGTTAACTGCACCCGATCCTTGTAACAAAGCGTAAATTAACATGCATTCACCACCATTTTCATGTAAATGTTAATGGTTCTCATAATAAACATAACGGAAGAGCACATGATTAAGTAAAGATGACCATACTTATAGATATAAGTACTCGTATTGACTCGAGTGTCTGTAAAATAAATTGCAATTTTAGCAATCATGAGTTTCGTGTATGTATATCATATTTAAATAAAATATTCCTCATTATATAATAATGTAAACTATTTAAAATTATTGAAAGCTAGAGAACAAGATTATTTTACGGAAATATTATAAAAAAATTGCTCTACCAAACATACTATCCCTCTATAAGTATCTATCATTCGGTGCCCTTCTTTTATATTAATCTATTCAAGCATTTAGAGTTTAAGGGAAGATACTATACAATCATACATGAAGT
Source organism: Rhodophaea formosa (assembly GCA_963082605.1). Taxonomy (NCBI): domain Eukaryota; kingdom Metazoa; phylum Arthropoda; class Insecta; order Lepidoptera; family Pyralidae; genus Rhodophaea; species Rhodophaea formosa. Next base: position 9,389,784 of record OY720211.1, on the reverse strand, counting down.
TTGACTTTTTTGAGCAGTGCCTAGCTTAGTTTTAGTTGGTACCTAGTGTAGTTTTGGTTGTAGTTTTTAGTTTAGTAGATTTTTGTTACGGTGCGATCCGTAAATTGAAAAAATTGTATATGACTAATTAGCGCATAGGTATTTGCTTTGAGGAGAGCCCATTTTACTTAGTAGTTTTTATTTTGGTAGATATTTTTTATGATAATTTCTTATATTAAAAAATATATCAATGTGAATAATAGTAGAACTCTTGATTTAAATTTGTATTTACTCATGAAATATTACAGAATTATACAACTTCCTTGCAATGGCGGTTATATGGCTCTAAAGCGTTCTAATTCAGCTTGTTGTATTTGACTAATTAGCGTATAGGTATTTGCTTTGAGGAGAGTCGATTTTACGCACAATAATTGGTATTAGTGACCACAAAGGTTTAATTAGCTACTTATTTCAAACGCTAATTGGCGTGAGTATGTATACGAATTAGTACGATTTGTCTTTTTCCCAGTCTGTTATGGATAAGTCACTGATAAGCTGCTCATACAAATACAATTAACCGAAATTGTATTTATCACAGATCTGTATGGCTTAAATTCATTTAGTGGATTACATATATTTTTTTACATAAATATTAATACTTAGTGTTGATAAAAAAAAAAACAACTACGTCACTCTCCTCTATCTATAGAATCTGAATCCAAAAAGTCAAGTCTACCATTTATTTTTTTTCATTTAAGTGTGAAGGGCTTTATTACAAACTATACGCCCTTGTAATATTAAGTGGAATGAATATTTATGTGATATGAATATTGTCTATGGAATAACGCCCTCATTTTGTTCCTTGTTTATTATCATAATCAAGATGGTCATAGTCGATTACAGGGAAGATATCACTGGTGTTGTGTTGCAGATGCTGCATATTTTGTATCCCTGTTAAACTAAGACATGAAACACTTAAGTGCTAGAAATAAATTCAATAATCTTTCATATAAAGACCAATTTGAATCGAACTACAAAACCATACGATGATTTAATTCATTGAAACTAATCTAGACCTTAAAATAAAAAATAAAATGTTGATCGGTTTTATATTACGATTGAGAAAATGGACAAGAGAAATCGGCCTGGTGCGAGTCGGATTCGCGCACGAAGGGTTCCGTACCAATATCTATACAACAAAAGATTAACGAGCAAAAAACACAAAAAAAAGCAGTTTGTTGTAAGTGAACCCCCTTTGATAATTATTTTATTCGGTTCTAGGTATTCACGCACTTTAATTAAGTTTTTTTTCATGAACCCTCCCAGATACTAAACCTGGCTACACCCGTGTTGTCTTTGTCGATAGCTATATTTTGTGTTTTTTACCTTTACAGAGCTGAAATTAAAGCAATAGATTAGAAAGAGTAACAATTGCTTGCGTGGGCACCCATATTAGATTGGCTGGAGTAAATTTGCTCAATGTCCAAATGAGTTGATCCTACGGGACATAAGTACAGCCTTTTAGCTTTCATTAAAAAGAAAAGGAATGTTTACCGCTGTGAGTTCTTTTTTACAACCTACGTAATTAAACTGCCTACTCATTTCTTTTACGATTTTGTACACCATCCAGACATTTTTTTTAAAAGATTAAAAAAAATGGAATTTATCTATCTGACTTATATATGTAATATTGTCAGAACTGCACGGTTTTTTAACTTCTAAACATAACTCTATATATGCATTTTTTATGTTTGTCCACGCATATCTTAGTTATTAATTATTTTATACGCTTACTTAGGGAAAAGTGCAAATTTAGTTTCAAATTCAATTCAGTAGTTTTTACTCAGTCACTAGGAAAATGTGAAGTCTCTTTTTAATTATTTTTGTTTGCCTTTACACATGTGTCATTATAATGTTGCAAAACATGTTTTACTTCTACTTTGCGTATACGTACTCATCCTGCCATATTATGATATGAAGTTGGTGCAGAATAGATCAAATTCCTTTCAGTAATTCGATGACGATGAAGATAGGTATTTTAGTAGTATACATTTGGTGTCGAGAAGTTATATATCTGCCAAAATGGAAAAAAATTGTACATTTATTTTAAAATTTGTAAATGTCAAACCAATTTTGAATCCCTACAAAAAATCATTTCGGAAATTTTAGGATTTCGCAGCCAAAGAAGAAAATGGGACCTTAACACCTCCACTGTTCGTCCGTCCCACATTCCGTCTGTCACAGGGCTGTATCTATCGATTCGTATTAGGTACTGTTTTTTTTACAGAGTTTTATATCTCATGCCGCTATAAAAACATATATACCTAATAGTTGTGGAAGAGCCACGCTACCGGGGAAGTGTACCACACTACACACTGTCACAGAAAATTGTCGTTTGAATAGTTGCTTTATCGCTGCTATGCTTCGTTCAGTGAGTGAGAGGCCTATCTTTTCTTCCAAAGGGAAGAGCGTTGCCAGCCTTATTGTTCCCTCCCAAAGAGGCGGGAACAATAAGGTTGGCATAGGCAGCAGAGATCACTTACCATCAGATCCAGATTTTCAGCTGACACAACTTTAGGAAGAAGCCTCTCTTCATTCATTCTCAATAAAAATCAACTCAAAGTTCATCTTTATTATTCAATTTCACAATCCAACAAATACCCTAACGCACGCAAAACTAAAAGATAAATCACACAACCCGGCATTACAGCGGCGACATTTCACCGATAAGCCGTAATTGCGCTGTTCCATGTTCCATTGAAAACCACACTTTTAGATATAATAAGACTGATATGTCACTAAGTGGCTCCCAAAAAAGATTATCGTCTACAGTTTCTTCATTCCTACAAGGCTATGAGTGGCCTTACTTAATTAATTTTCAATGAAAATAACTCAATGATCAGTTCATCTTTATTATTCAATTTCACAATCCAAATACCCTAACGCACGCAAAACTAAAAGATAAACCACACAACCCAGCATTACAGCGGCGACATTTCACCGATAAGCCGTAATTGCGCTGTTCCATGTTCCATTGAAAACCACACTTTTAGATATAATAAGATTGATTAGTCACTAAGTAAGTAGCTCCCAGAAATTATTATCATCAACAGTTTCTTTATTCCTACAAGGCTATGAGTGGCCTTACTTAATTAATTTTCAATGAAAATTAACTTAATGATCAGTTCATCTTTATTATTCAATTTCACAATCCAAATACCCTAACGCACGCAAAACTAAAGGATAAATCACACAACCCGGCATTACAGCGGCGACATTTCACCGATAAGCCGTAATTGGGCTGTTCCATGTTCCATTGAAAACCACACTTTTAGATACGTATGACGTGCCGCTAAGTGGCTCCCATAAATCCGATCGTGACGGCCTGTCCGGCTGTCGCGTGTCCAACCCACTGTATGCAGTTGTCAATTTACGCACTAGTGATTGCAGCCCATTATAAATTGCCTTTTCGGAATTTGTTTATTTACGGATCCGGTAGCTATTTTAATTGTCACCGTTGTGTCTTGTTATTCGTTATTCACGTTAATTTGTGTAGTAAATTTAACTACTTACATTACTTTATAAGAGCTTTTTAAAAATGAATGCTTAATTTAATTGTTTCAGCTGTAGGTATTTTTTAGATTATAATTACTGTAATTTTTAAACTAATCTAACATATTTTTTGTTTTCTGTGTTTGTATAATAATGAATTATTATCAAGGGAAATTTGTAACAAAAGACGTATAATTGGATTATCTTCTAATTACATTCGCAGTCGTTTTACTGGTAAATAATTACAAAGCGAAAAATATTTTTTCATTGTTTTCGAACAACAAAGGCAAATTACTAAAATGTTGTCAGGGAAAAAGTTTTTGTATGTATAAACTTGGATGGCTGGTTTTTATACCACTTGAAAGATAAAATCTAAAAGAAATTTAAAATCCCGCGACATTTTAAACTGTTTTGCTGGACATAAACATAGTTATTTTTTATGTACATATACATAAAAAAATCATTGGTAATTGTTTTTGAGTACCTAGGCAACATTATCACGATAAACTTTGTCACAATTAACAAAGTTTTATAAATTATGTATCTAAACTATACAGCAAGTTAAAGAAATTTAATATAATATCTTTTTATGAACAACTAGAATGCATTTGATATCTTGCCTAAAAGGAAGCAATGATGAGGTTTAGAGTGGTACACGCTAACTCAAATAATGCCTGTTCACTCCTGCCTTGAAAATCCCTAAATTGAACGTCTCGGGAAACAGCGACGCCTAAAATCCCATACCTTCGCAGTTTGCACAATGAAGGAAGAGGCAAATCTAGAGGTGCCATGAGCTACCCTTGAGCTACCACATATGGATGAAACTATCGACCACATATGGATGAACTACCTACGCCATATCGTCTAAAGATGTAAAAGTGCAGGGGAATTTAATCGTGCAGTTACTGAGCATTCTCCCCGCAATGCCACCTGCAATAGGACTAGACTTGCTACTAGTCGGCGGTGTTCGAGGCTTATACAGTACTAGCTTTGGAAACCCTGATTAACACATGTTTTGGCAAGGTTGTGTATATGTCGCAGTCATCTGGTTGAATCTGCTATTTGATTGAATGACTAGCGCATTCATTGAATGACCACGTTTAATTGAATGACTGGGCCGAACGTTGATTGAACAAGCGTCGCTCAACGTCCAACTAGTTAGCGGATTGTAACATAGCCCTTTGAACAGAGCGGACATAAAATCAGTCAGGTGATTATATGATATTTAGTTAATTTTTTCCCACTGCGGCGCTAGTAGACACCAAACCAATATGGCGTCAAACAGCTCGCACAGATGACACGGTGTTGTATTTTTTAAATTAAATTTGCATAGTATGACATAATTTACCTATTATTACGCCGCCGCTGGCTACTTTAAAAACTAAGAACAATTTGCAAAAATATTAGATTTAATAAAGCTTTGGAAATCATTCTACCACCAAATATTACAAAGTCAGCTAAGATTCAACGATTTCGCTAAATGACGTTCATTCAGTCAAGACGTTGAACGTTACATTCAACAACTTGACGAGTCTACGTCCTCTTAAAAGGCCGGCAACGCTCTTGTCACACCCCTGGTGCTGAAGTTATCCATGGGCAGTGGAGATCACTTACCATCAGGTGACCCGCTTGCTCGTTTGCCGTCCTATTTCATAAAAAAAAAGAAAAAAAAAGAGTTGTCCTTTAGTCATTCAATTAAACGTGGTCATTTAGTGAACGCGCTAGTCAACATCAGGTCTTTCTAGTCTCCACTGCAGGAGCACGACCCTCTCTGTACAACCAGAGCCATATACTTGCCTGAGTGAGACGGGTTGGAGAGGTCTCTTTAATGTTAATAAACTTTGTTTAGCTTGTGTTTCCTTAGTCGCCTTTTATGACATCCACGGGATGACTCGGAGTGGTCCTATTCTACTCTGCCGGGAACCACACGGCGAACGCGCTAGTCATTCAGAATCAAATAGCAGATTCAACTACCTGACTGCGACATATACAACAATATCGTTATATATTATAACCCCGTCACCTAATTTGATGCATCCATAATTTGACGCCAGTCGAATGCTAGCGATATATTTTAAACAATTTAATCAATATCGTATTAATATCACTCGCTGAGTGACGTTGCATTGTTAAAACGTAAATTCCTTTCGGATATTCGCTGATATTTATATGATACTATATTTAATTTTATCCTATGAATTCGGTTACGTGGTCTTTGATGATGATGCTGATGTACCCACTGTTTTTGAGCCAGGAGCATACATACATTCAAATTATATATTCTGTCAAATGCCAAGCTATGATCAATTTTTAGTTCCATATCCAAAAGGTGCAAATGGGACCTTATTACTGAACCACCGCTGTTCATCCGTCCGTCTGTAGTTTTTCACGGAATAAGTATATCTTTTGCCGCTTTATTGAGAAAAATGAAAAAATAGGTGTACTTAGTAAAATATGTATCAATATCACTGCGTTCTGTCAATATACGACGCGGCTAACAGCTCATCAATATTTCGATTCTTTTTTTACTACAAGTTCACCAAAATGCCAATCGTAACACCTCCGTCTACTGTGCAAGGGACAAAGACTTGATAATAGGCACTTTAACGCAATATATGGTAATTTAGCATTATTGTAGCATTATTAAATCATATTTTTATGCACTTGATTACGAAAATAACCTCTAGAGGTAAACAATGAAATAACTATTTGTTATGCGACCGATTTTAAACGCTATGATAGTAATCTAATGCGACAGTGATGACGGTTATCAGAGAACGGATTAGAGGGAGAGGGATCAACAAAAACAGCAACTATAGGAATAATCAATACAAAAGGTGAACAAGGATTCACATAAAATGTATCTATTTAAGTGAAGATTTTTGCAACTAATATTTAACTTTTGCAAGCTTTTCTTCTACAAAAATTAACATACGACTGTCTTATAAAACAATATAATATACTGACAATATTGACTTGTTACTCGGGAAAGTGAAAGATTCTAATGACCAATTCCTTAAAAATTTGTTTAAAAAGATATGGCGGGATGTAAAATGCGGCATAATAAAACTCATATTAGTAAAAACATACCTACATTATTTATATCCTTATGTACATGAACACGAAAAAAAATACACTCCTTAACTTAAAAAAAAAAACAAGCAAACAGACCAGACTCACTTTAGCATTTATAATATTATAGTAAAGACGGGATGCATTATTTAGAAACAGAGTAGTTTATAAGTAATTACTACATTTCGTTATTAAATCCGCAACCCTTATCAATATTTAATATTGCAGTGTTTGTCCCAAGGGGTTTGAACGAAAGTGACTGTTGGTGTTTAACCCGCAAGGTACGAAACATCTGTTGATAAAATATTGCTGTGGAGCTTAGTTTCGTTTATTATAAAATGAAATGAATTTTTTAATCAAATTGGGATAGGTATCATGTATCGTTTATGTACGTCACATTATTATTATTCCTTTATAACTATTTTTAATATAAATAAAAATAAGTATTTTGAATGACTGCCTCTGTGGTCCAGTGGTTAAGGCGTTTGTTTGCCAGTTTGGTCAGGACATTGCAGGCATGAATCACCTGATTGTCTGATAAGAAAGATAATTCCGTGCTTCGGAACGCACGTTAAGCCGTTGGTCCCGGCTGCCATCAGCAGGCCTATTTGCTAACTTTTGACAACTACGGTATACGAGTACATCATTTTCATGGTAACTTCAATATTCCTAACGGCTTTGGCATGAATGACTATTTTTATTTAAGATATGAAAACCATAATGGATGCTAAAGTGACAATCAAATCGTTGTACACCGAGTTAGCAAATCGGCCTGCTGGTCGTCGTTAAAGGAACCACGTCAGAGCCTGAGAGGCGGTTCCAAAGTTTTTTCGACGAAACTTCTCAAAGAATCTATTCCAGTGAACGAAAGAAGATATGAATATCGTTATCACCGCACTGGATCACAAAGCAAGTGTTTTATACCGACTGTGTCATAGATTGCCATGTGGTTCCCGGCAGAGTAGAATAGCACCACTCCAAGTCTTTCCGTGGATGTCGTAGAAGGTGACTTAGGAAACACAAGCTAAACAAAGCTTATAAACAACAAAGAGACCTCTCTAACCCGTCTGAGAGTGTAGGCTAAATCCTCTGACTGCTTTGGCTAATACATATATGGCTCTAGTACTATAGACAGGTTCGTGTTCCTGCAGTGGAGACTAAAAAGACGTTGATGATGAATGATAGAATAGAAGATAGCAATATCGTTATCACCGCACTGGATCACAAAGCAAGTCGATTTTAACCGACTATGAACAACGCGATGTCATGCGGCCCTGAGGGCTGACCCCTGATATTGGACTGGCCCAAGCATTCCCGTTGGATCCCACAGTTTTATCCCATTTTTATGATATTTCTGTCCCGAACTTACTTATTCGTTATGGAAATTCCTGCTAACCAATCGAAAAAGAATCTGTTGGGTCATTATTAACTCCTTGAATTTGATTTGACCATAAATACCTATGTCAAGTTGGATAAGTGGAACACAAAGGTTTAATGTGATGTATGAGAAACAAATCGAATAATCTATCACCACGTTAGGTAACTTACGCAGTCATTTTGTGAGTTGGTTGACGTTTACTTTTTAACTTGTTAATTATACTTAGCTGTGTTAGGTTTTGAAGATAAAAACATACCTTTAACCTCACTTTAAATGCACACAATTTTCGCAAAATTTCCAGTGTCGCTTTACCAGCCTTTCTATCTTCTGTCCATAGTTCAGCAAATCTCTTAAGTAAAATTTTAAGGGCATCCCCTTCAAACTTTGAGATTGCTGGTTTGGAAGAAGCTAGAAATGCTTTCTTAATAGCATGCCCAGGTCAAAATTATCCAGTTTCTCCAAATTCACAGAGGAACTGGGACGACATAAACTGCAAATTGCCATTTGACAATCTTTTGAGCTGTAGTACAGGTTCGGCGCGTGCTAGGCTGGTATGGGATGCGACCTGTTCAGACACGCTGGCCTCTTCCCATCTACATGGAACCAACTACAGAGCTGGTGCGGCTTGTGAAGCGGCTGAAAAAGCTAAAGCATCTAAATACAGGGGTCTAGGCTCTGAATATGATTTTGTCCCATTCGGTGTCGAGACCCTTGGTCCGTGGGGTCCTAGCGCTACAAGCCTTTTTAAGGAAATAACAAGTTAGTCGACATCACAGGTGACCGAAGAGCTGGCAGCTACCTCGGACAAAGAATAAGTCTCGCTATTCAAGGGGGGAATGCTGCCAGTATCTTTGGAACCTTGCCTAAAGGGACTCCTTTTAATAATATATTTTAGGTATTTTATCATATTCTTTAAGGTGTTTAGTTTTAGGTTAATTTTTCATAATTATTTAATATGTAATTAGTTTATTTTAGTTTAATTTATTAAATGAATTAATACTGAGTTCATTTTTTTTAATATTTTATTTTACCTTTTTGTCGGCAAATTTACAGCTATCTAACACTTATAGTCTCTAAGCTAAACAGTGGTCAAATAGACATATGGATATAGCAAAATTGAAAGAGTTTCTTGTTCCTACGAAACCCTAAAAAGGCTAAAGGTTGGATCCAAAGGGAATGTCCCGCTTGGTTGTTACAAAAGACTGCACTATCGCGCAAAAAATCTTTGTTCGACGCAAAAGCGGTTTAAAGTTTCGTTGCTCGTGTTGAGCGTTGCGGAAAACTAATAATGTTATTGGTTAATTTCCCGACGTAGTTTCTGTTCAGGCTTCTAATAGTTTTTATTATTATTGGCTCTTTTATGTTGGTCGTATTTTCTTCACGTATTGCAATACTTGAAAGTGTAGTATCTACATGCAAGTGTGATATTGGCATCGAGAATTTAGATAGAGGGCTCATATCTATCCATCTATCTACGATTATTGTGAAAGTTAGTAAAAAATATATGTACAGTCACGAGCATTAATTGTGTATACTCTTCAATTCTTAATTCAATGCAATGCATTCTAAAATAGAATACGTAATTTAAAGTCCACTTTAAGCTCAGTATTAAAAGCAGCGGTCTTGGTTAAAAATCAGAATGGTGATTACTAGAGGCATAAAAAAGCAAAGATATTTTTGCTTGTTATTATCATCGTCTTACTAAATTCTCTCCTGTAACCTCTTCATTTTAAATAATATGATAAACCAGTTGATTACTTTACAGACACTCTAATACAGAACACATATTTGAGCAGGTCACAAGTTAAGAACTTTTTCAACTTTTTCAACAATTTCAATCCCTAGAAAATAACGGTACAATAAAGAGCAATAAATAAAAGCCCTATTTGAAATCGTTCCCAAAACTCAGACAGATTAAATTTGATATATTATGTGCTTCAGACTAATGATATTAAATTCTTCTGGTATTATTGAAGTAATTTAATAACACAACTCTCTATTTAATCGATAAAATATAATTAACCAAGTATAACTCGAACTTAATCTAAAAAAATAATAAAAGTTATGAAATAAACACCAAATCGCTATAAATAAAATTGTAATGCTAGCAACATTTCCTCTTTAGATGGCAATGCTTATTCTCTGTTCAAGAAAATTGCGGGTTCTGGAATAGCTATGAAATTACTAAACCAAATATTGTGCTACTTTTCTTAGGGGTTTCGCAATCATTTTAAATAACTGGCTAGTCATTTGATCATATGAATACTTTGAGTTGTGTACTACACTGTAAGTACAATATTCAATTTAAAAAATCGAACTCGTAGTTTTTACTTTTATAATATAACAAAAAGATACTCAGATATAGGTAGCGCATTACAGTAAAGGAATGTCGCGCTTTTGTACATTTTATATTTTGCAAAACCGTGACGTCATTTTAAATAAATGTATTATTTTTAGTTATTTAAATAACATAAATACGTTTCTATTTTTCCACTACACAAACATCAATAACCTTAAGATTATAAGATACACATCAGAATACTATCGTACGTAAATACTTCAAATAAATACAACCTGAAACGAACTCGAACACATTACACAAGTCCACGTTGTCAGGATTTCCATCACAGTATAATTAAACGCAAACAAAACTGTGCGTCCGACGAGATAGTTAAGTTTATTTTCGATATCTGCTCGGCCTAAAATCGATTTCGTTTATTAGATTTCCATTCCCGATATGTTTTTCTGTCCCACGGAATTATACTTGGGTTAGACGCAAATTGTTTACTGCGCAATATGTACAAAGATAGGAAGCAAGTGCGCATTTCTGAAATTTAAAACTGCAAGTCGACTGCTCACATTTTCGTAATTTCCATTATGGATCAATACCTTTCGTCATCATTAGATCTCTTTTTAGTCTCCATTATAGGAGCACGACCCTCTCTGTACAGTAGGTCTCCTTGATGTTTATAAGCTCTGTTTAACTTGTGTTTCCTAAATCGCCTTCTACGCCATCCACAGAAAGACTTGGAGTAGTCCAATTCTAATCTGCCGGAAACCACACGGCGGTACTGTCACAGAATAAATGCACAAGCTCTTATAATAAATTTCACCTGAAACAAACCCATACACTTTACAAGTACTTGTTGTAAAGGTTTTCATCACAGATGTAAACAAAACTGCATCCATAGAGATATGTGAATTATTTTTTATATCTGTATGGTCTAAAATCTATTGCTACGGGTGATTTTTTTTTGTCCCACGGAATCACACTAACGTCAGCCGCAAATTGTTAAGTACGCAATAAGTTTGTGCAAAATGTAGAAATAATGAGTAGTTACCTAATTTCATAATGAATTCTTTGATGAGATGATAAAATGTTAAAACTAGGTAAGCGTATTGTCTGTGTTATTTCTTATTTTTGCAAGTTGCAATTAATGTTTTTAACAGATCATTTTATCTTTATTATTCGTATTTTTTATTATAATACTCTTTGATTCGTATAGTCATATTATTGCCCATTTTATTGCTAAGAATGAAAGGCAGTTACTTCTAAAAATTAAAACACACTTTAAGACTTTACTACTAAGACGCAAAATATTCAATTCGCACATCCCGCGAATTGAATATTATGCGCCAACTCCTTATACGGTTTCTTTCATACTTTCGTCGGTGAGCTGCGATTCGGAGTGAATCGACGGCGAGGGAGACATTTAATAAGCAATAGCATTACGTCAATGAAAGTTAAAAATATTCCGCTGAGGTATTTTTGCGGTTGGATCATTTCTAATTTTTAAGCAATTGTTTTGAGACACAGAGAGAAACAGAGAGCTCAGATTATAAAATAGTATACATGGATATTATTGTAAGTACATGTATTATTGGAGGCTGCGATGTTAGAAATAGAATTTTGCAATCATTTTTTTACATATAACCCATTTTGCCTTAACCCCGCAGTTAATTTTAAACGTGTGGATACTCTATTTTATAATATATACTTTTATAGATAAACATCCAAGAACCAGGCCAATCTGAAAAAGATCGTTTTCCAACTTGACCTGACCGGAGATCGAACCCGGGTTCTCTTGGGTCGCAGGCTGGCGTATTAACCACTGCGCTACAGAGCTCGATTAAAACGTGTGTAGTACAAAATTAACCTGCTATAAAAATTAATTAATTTAATATAAAATATAGATCAGTGTACTTCCACACAAACATTACAACAGCTGGCCATTGCCTAATGAAATGAGTATTTTGCCATCAGCACCATAATAAAGCCCAATAGCACATTTTCACTTTCAGTGAACTTGTTTATTTGATTTTGCTGTTAACCCAACGGCAACTTGCTGCCCGTAGTCTTCATAAATTTGTTGAATTACATTACTTGTAACATAATTTTGAATATAATACAATAAGTAGATATACAATTTTCTACAAACGACTCATAATTTTTGACATAAAAAGAAGTCTACCAAAATACTTTGCAATATCTATTTATAACTTGTTTTGTAGTGTAAGTACTAAACAAACTCGCTAAACATACAAATATTATATGATATTTGGATCACTGTAGTTGCACATAAAGATTACAACAGCTGGCCTTTGCCTAATGAAAGGAGTATTTGGCATCGGCGCCATAATAAAGGCTAGCAGCACATTGTCACTTACAGTGAACTGGCTTGGTAGGTTTACTGCCAAGCTAATGGCAACTCACAGACCGCTGTCTCCATAAACTGTTGAAAATAATGTTCCTTTAGTCTAGTATTAAATAAATAAATATTTACGGACAAATCACACAGATTGAGCTAGCCCCAAAGTAAGTTCGAGACTTGTGTTATGGGATACTAACTCAACGATACAATATTTTATAATAGATACTTATATAGATAGACATCCAAGACCCAGGTCAATCTGAAAAAGACCATTTTCCATTTTGACCTGACCGGGGATCGAACCCGGATCCATCCGTGTCGCAGGCAGGCGTATTGACCGCTGCGCCACGGAGCTCATCAACATATGTTTCAATCACTAATACTACACATTATAAAACACTAGCAGCCCTACCCAGCTGCGCCCGGGCATGTATTATACCTTAAAACCTTCCTCGTGAATCACTCTATCTGTTGGTGAAAACCGTATGAAAATCCGTGGAGTAGTTTTTGAGTTTATCACGAACAGACAGACAGACAGACAGACGCGGCAGAGGACTTTGTTTTATAATATGTAGTGATAGTGATAGTCGCAATCCGCTGTCTTTCTATCTCTATGTAAGTAATCTTAGTTGCTTTAAACTACGCAACGGTTTTTGATGCGGTTTTTTTGAATAGGTAGAGTGATTCAAGAGGTAGATTTATATGTTTAAATCATCCCGCCACACAATCATGCCTTGGCGCAGCCAAAGAGGGCTGCTAGTTTGACAAATACAACACTATTCATCTATTTTACAGTGTACCCAATTATAAGTCTTTACTGCTAATAAAAGAGAGACGATAATAATTAAAATTTAAGTACTTATATGAATTTCTGTCACTGTACTCGCACGCATAAATTACAGCTGCTGCGTTTTTGACATAGGTAGATATCAGAATATTTACTGTTTTTGATATCATCATTTTGGCATCCGCCATAAAAATGACCAGCGACTCATTGTTAGTTGCCACTTCTTCTTCTATCGAGTCGTAGAATGGCAATATTTGTACATATTAAATATGTTTTAACCAGCGCTTTGCAACTATGATTGCCCGTTCGTTTGCCTCATTGAGATCCTGCATAGTGCAAGAAGTTTGGTTTTCTGGGCACACCAAAAGGTGATCCATAGACTGGACAGCACCGCAGTCGCATTCAGTATTGCTGGAGAAACCCCATTTTGCTCTAGTTTCGTTGCATCTGCCAACACCAGCCCGCAGTCTATTTAAAGACTTCCAGACTGGCCAGGGCAGACAGCCACCCGGTGGTAGTTTCTCAGCAGGCGGTAACTGGTTTGGTAATGGCTGGTATTTGTTTAGCCATTGTTTCACTCTGACCTTAGGGGCTTCTTTGATGCATGTGCTAGTTGCCGCTGCAAGTTCTCTAACTCATTTATTTGATTTTACTTTTAAAGTAACGGTGAGCTCGAGTTGTCTTTATAAACAGATGAAAATATTGTTTCTACACTATCATTTTCAACATTTGCTTTGATTGCAGCGGAGAATGAAAACACGAAGTAAAAAAACCAAGTGCGTCCACGGGAATCTGCTATATTATTTATCTAACGTAGTCGTGGGCGGCTGTGTACATATCATCATACATTTTCGGCAGAATGTATATAAACACAACAAAATAAAAAATAAATAAAAATATTTATTGGGTAAATTTAGTTTATATTATATATTCTGGTACATTGTACTTTTTTTGTACAGACTCCAACCTAACCAAAAAACTGAAACTACTATAAAAAAAATAAAGGGAAGCTTTTACGAGATGCCTTAAGGGCTTTAATTCGTATATTTTGTGTCAATAATAATCCAAATTCGAGTTTATCAATTAATAACAGCTGTTTTTTAAACACAAACGAACGCAAAACCGTCCGTATTCTAAAATTAAAACGTATCTCAAAAATTTATCACCAACACCGATGACCCGTGAAATCCGCACAAACGAAACAGAGCCACGAGGAGTGGGGGGATTACCGCAAAAATCCTGCCGTCACGTCCCTGTTCACGTAAATATTTAAACGCGCTTAGTTGAATTTGTAACACTAATTAATATGTACCAATGGATTTCAGTCAAAGGTAGTTGTTATTTTTGATTTTAAAGTTATATCGAAGTTCTCTTTGGTGTGTCGGTTACTTTTCGTATTTGGTTCGATTCCAACCAGCCTATGGCGATTGACGACATACTAGTCAATGCTACCTATTAACAACTATATGCACAAGCATTGCACTCGAAAAAAAATGTCGATTTCAAATATAAAATGCCAAGTCTAACAAGTTTGTATGGAAATGTCAATGGTTTCGAGTTTGTAGCTTCAGCAAGGATATAGGAAAAGTTGTTATTAAGTGATTATTTTTAGTGGGCTGAGTTATATAGTGTAAATAAATAAATAAAATAAATAAATATATAGGGACATATCACACAAATTGAGCTTGCTTAACATAACGAATCTAGTTGACATTTTGTCTCCATTAACACGCGAAGACAAGTTATTATATAACAAAGAGGCTGTACTTACCTCAGTAATGTTCTTTTGAATAATAAATATTTGCAATAGAAGTTTTGTTAGTACCATCGTACTTAATGGTCAAAGGCGTGGATTAGTTGCTGTACATCAGGGGATAAAACCTCACCAACATTTAACGTACTAAGTTGAATAAAAATTTCAATCATAAAACTTACAGCAGCATTTGCCCAATGGCATCCAAAGCTGAAGTGGGTTGAAACTTAAGGTTCATTATTATGCACGACGAGCTCCGTGGCGCAGCGGTCAACACGCCAGCCTGTGACACGGATGGTCCCGGGTTCGATCCCCGGTCAGGTCAAGATGAAAAATGATCTTTTTCAGATTGACCTGGGTCTTGGATGTTTATCTATATATGTATTTGTTATAAAATATAGTATCGTTGAGTTAGTAATCCATAACACAAGTCTTACTTTAGAACTTACTTTGCGGCTAGCTCAATCTGTGTGATTTGTCCGTATATATTTATTTATTATAGCAATCCTGCTGTAATATGATTCTACATTTATGGAAGGAACACTGAAAAAATATATCAAAATTTTATTTCACTTCTTTGTCGGCATAAGTAGTTATATCCATTCAAAATTACAACTCTCTAATACCAATAATAGTGTCTGAGCTAAACCGCGGACAGGCAGAAAGACAGACATGGTGAAACTATAAGGGTTCCTTATTTACGACGGAACCCTAAAAATAAACCTGAAAAACGTGGTAGAAAAAAAATACAAAAATTACTTAAAAATTAAACGTCGTCGACCTAGATTCGAACTCAAGATTTCAAATACGCTCTGATCATCATCATTTCGTGTAGGTGACGCGGTCAATCGACCATACATACCCGGGCGTCAGAGTTCTTCGGAACCGCCTCTCGGCCTCTGACGTGGTTCCTTTAACGACTACCAGATGGCAGCCGGGACCACGGGCTAACGTGCCTTCCGAAGCACGGAATCATCATTCTTATCAGACAATCAGGTGAGTCATGCCTGTAATGTCCTAACCAAACTGGAAACAACTTAACAAAGTATGCTTCCCGTGGGAATCGAACCCACGACCCCCGGGTCATCAAAGCAAACGCCTTAACCACTGGACCACGGAGGCAGTGGCTCTGATAATACCTATTTATATTCACAATCAATAAAAATGAGTATGCTAGTGTGTGTTTCACTCTAAATGTCATTATGCATACATATTATCAGTTGTTTTAGAAAGTAAAGATGTATAATTAGTGTAACACCTTGTCAACTTGACTGTATTTTTCCGTTATTAAGTACTTATATATTAGGAGGAAAAATACAGCTAAGTTGACAAGGTGTTACACTAACGTGAATGTATCTGTGAAGCAGTGAAAGCTTTTTAGTAATTAATTTTCGAGGAGCCCGATGGCCTAGTGAGTGTGAGCATTCGCAGTGCTTTCGCATGTTAAGCAACCCCAGGTGCAGTCCCCATTTGGATGAGTGACCGCAAGTGGCATAAAAATATATCTGGCTCCTCCGTGCTTTGGGAGGCACGTTAAGCCGTTGGTCATGGCTGTCATCATTGATGGCGGTCATTAAGCTCTGTCAGATGCCTTTATCAGCTTGAAAAATCTGACACCAGTGTTGGCCACTTACACACACGAAAAAAAAGTAATTAATTAGATGTGACAGTAATAAATGACAGTAACATAAAACTTATAAACTTAATTTTACTTACGTATTTCCCCATCTGTATGCCACATTCGAAAATGAGACGGGTTTATTCAGTTTAGCGAGTACTAAAATATAATATTATCGTAGCACGACTTGTATATTAAGTTTATCCTTTTTGTTATGCCGTACTCTTTTTAAGGCTATCTCCTGAAATTGCACAAATAGAACAGAGTTCATTTTAGCTTTTTGAATACTTAATTTTTCATAATGATCAAAGGAAGGTTGTAATAGTACTACTAAATTGTCTCGGTTACCATTTTTCTAAACGAGTTTCTAGACTCTGTATACTGAAAAGGTTGAAATATTTTTTTTATTAAAACTAACGTGAGATATAGACATTTTAAAAATACGTAACAACGGGTTACTCACGTAAATAGTCAGCTACTGGCCGACATGTTTCAACCTTATCCGGAGGTCTTCCTCAGAGCGAATGTAAATCGAAAGTCTCGATCGAGACGCGCGCACGATGCAGCGGTGTCGTCCCAATCCACACTCTATTACAGTAGCTGACTATTTACGCGAGTAACTCGTTGTTACGTATTTTAATGATAATATTTTTAGTCATAAAATAAAGACTTGACGCTTGTTAAAAACGGGTCACTCACGTTCTACAGTGTCAGTATTTCCAACTATACATTTGGTCTTGCCAAGAACTCATTTTCAAGCCCAGTGTAAGAAGAAAGCCTGTATCGACAGTCCTGACAAAATAGCTCGTGAGTGACGCATTTAAAAACATGCTCCCGTGCCTATCTTTATGAATAAGGGGTAAATGAGCAGTTGCTATAAGCCCTACGTTTACGACAACTAGATTGAAAAGAATGGAAAATAATTTTATGTACATCCTTGCTTTTTAATGAATTTTAAAGTAAGGTAAACCACCCATCATTTGTTTATTCTGCTGCTCACTTTTAAGACTAAATTATTCAGTTACTAAAGCACATAAAGTCGATAATATAAATAATCTAATACATAAAATATTACAAGAGATACACAGTCGCCGATACAACAAAATACAAAAACGTAAATTATTATGGCACTTACTTACCTCTCGTATATCGCTTATTCGGGATCGTTGTAATAAATACTGAAATGAATATTTTAATAGGTTATGTATGGACCATGCGATACACCAGTTATTTTGTGCTACGTCGTATTTTGTTATAGGCTTACGTAAATTTGTATTTTTTGTACAAATAAAGCGTTTATTTGAATATTGAAATATATTTGTTATAAAGTAAAAGTTTATTTACCAGTTCTTAGTTTTGAGCATGCAAATATTATAAGTAGGTAATATTGTAGAAGATGATCCTGTCTTGAGTCTTATTATATACAGGGTGGCCCGTTGATAGACGTCAAAGGAAAAATTTAGATGCCTTACCCTAATGGGTACGTGAATCTCGCCCATGTATGTTCCGCGATTTTTTGTAGTTTAGGAGATATAACTTTTTTAGTTTTTATACTAAAAATTTTCCCTAAAGTTGTTTTTTTTTCTGTATTTATTCTTTTAATTTTTTTTGGTGATAATTGATTGTCACAATCACAGCTATTGCCTAAAAAAATAAAATATGCGTAGATATTACGGAACTTTCCCAAAATTTCATCTAAAGTTCAAAATTACTGTTCTAATTAATAAGGTGAAAATGTTTAGTACTTGAAAATAAAATAAAAAAGAGGTGCCAGGGTCTTTAAAGTATTCTCAAAAACTTTTGAATATCTTCAGCAGTAAAAATCATCCAAAAAAATTGGTCCTTAAAAGGGGTTTATTAAGTGTAATTAGACTTGAAAGCAATAAAGTTATTGCATTATTAGTTGATCTTTGTAAAGGATAGGATAAGCTAAGATTTAGATTCAAGTACCTCTTAGGGTAAGGCATCTAAATTTTTCCTTTGGACGTCTATCAACGTATATGTCTTGTTAGCATTATGAATGAATACAGTTTTTAGTATTAAAACAGCAGTTGATGCTCCCGTTGTAATGTACTCGTAACGAAAATGTTGTAATACTACCATAGTCTTTTATTTTTTCTTCCAGTGTAAGTAAAATTAGATAGTAATAGTTTTAGCAAATCAAAGATAATTTTAAATGTTAGGTATAGCTCAGTTCATCAGATAATTTAATAAAAAAGCCCTGAAAGTATTCAACAGAAATATGCCAGAAATGCATTTATCATATACTAGCAGTCCTCTTCAGCTGCACCCGGGCATGTATTATACCTATATACCTACCTTCCTTGCATTAATCTCTCTATCTATTGGTGAAAATTGCATTAAAATACATGCAGTAGCTTTTGAGTTTTTCGCGAACAAACAGACAGACAGACGCGGTTAAGGACTTTGTTTTGTAATATGTAGTGATAGTGATGTAGTGATTGAATGAGTTGAAATTCATAAACCACGGAAGCTCTTTTGCGCCATTCAAAGTGTAGTAAATAGACGACAAATTTGTCATAATAATATCACTACTAGCGTAACACACAATCAGCTTAATTCCCTGAAACCAAAATGGTATTGCATTTCTCCAACATGGACTCTCGATATTATGAGTCTCAGATATGACGCCAAATTTCGTTCAAGCAATCGAATGTATGTAATTTACAATAACAATGTAAAGGATTTCTACCATGCAATGGTGCGCATAATATATGTATGTTAAGATAAACCCCAACTATACCAAATATATAAATGCAACTAAAATAAATTCCTTTGTTACGTTCTAACCCTTTACCTAGAAAGCGTAGAAAGATTTCGTCAGGGTTATTAACGGGCAAGTGGTACCTCTAGTGTTCCAGGCGTCCATAGGCCTTTTTGGCTACTTCATTATAGTAAAAATTTATTGATAAATGTTCAAAGATAGGAAACAAATAATAAAACACATGAAATAACGAGTCAAAAAGATATTTACACATTACGTACATTCCTCTTACTGTGCCTAGTAACGAAGAATGTTTTATGCGAATTTTCCAGAAACTCGTTTGAATGAAATGTTGTGTTTTGTTCCCGTGTGCTGTCAAGACAATTTCACTCTTTCCGTTGCAAGGTACTTATTAAGATGTAAAAAGGACGACCTTTCCAAGATCATTAGTGTCTCAGAAAGTAGAAAATAGAAGTAACCTTCCACGGTAACATTACGCCATACGCAGTTAATGTGTAATTTGAGAAAACCTTTTTTCTTGGACTTTCCCAGCTGTGTATTTTTTCTGTAAAAGGATGTTAAGAGATTTTCGTTACAGGTTTTTTTTTCTAATTATGTTCCTCGGCGGTTTCTTATTAGACTGAGTGTTACGGACAGAAGCGCGTTCAAACCAACATACAGTTCGGTAGTAGTAACATAGCTTGTATGTATAGAAATAGCAGGTTTTAATAACGTTTTTTTTAATGTAAATAAAGGCTTTTGCCCGTTAGTATATAATGTAAACTAGCGTAAATAGTTAAGTTTTAGCTATAAGAGGTTCCAAATAAACATACGCACGGTTGGTTGTTTATTTTGAATGCCATACATTAAGTGAGATGACCGAGGTAAAAGGTATGTGGTTTTTTGGTATCCCATGGTAGGTCATCTCACTTACAAGGTATATGTTTGGTAAATTGCGGGCTATGTACTGGGATTTTGGGATATTATGTAAAGTAATCCTATGTACTGGCCGCAACTATGCGCCACCTAGCGGCAGGCATAGGACAACAAGGTACCCCTTGTGCAGCAATACCGTAACGAGAACCGATGTACTATTTTCGGTATTGCTGCACATAGGGCCTAGTTTTATGTAATTATAAGCATAGATTTAGGTAATGCTTTGTAAATGTGAGACTATCTACCTAGAAAATAGTGCGGTGAAAGGACATTTTGGAAAAGAACGGGAAATGGAGGGGATGATACCCCGCACCCCGCTCACACCGCACTTATTCATCGGAGTGGGTAGTCTCACATAATCTCATGTGTACAAAAGCTATAAATATGAGCGCGCGGCCGCAGTCTGTGTCGTGCCGTGCTAGTGTTTAGTTATAAGTTAAAGAAAATAAATTCGAAGTGTTTGTTTCCGAATTCGCGCGTTTCAATTGGGGAAGACCGTGCGTCCGAGGGGCATATGTGTTATACAGTCCACTGCCAGTGATTTTGTAGACGGCGAGGTTTCAAGATTGTCGTCTTCATCCCGTGGTCCACGCGAGCCGAATCAAGACCAGCCGAATCGGAGGGAGCCGAGGATCGAGGTGCCGGGTTGCCGAAGGAAGAGGAGCAGCCGGGTGAATCCAGGGGTCTAGGTTCAAGATCGGGTTGTTTTGTTAGGCGCGAACGCTAGCACGACACGACCATCCGACCGACCACACGTAAGTTTATTTTTGTAACATTTTGGTGTACGTGTGGTTTGTCGGACAGGGGGGGCTTCTTTGGAACCCAGGGGTTGTAACCAAGTGATTTCTATCCTGTTTCTATACGCGGGCGTACCGCGGGCCTGAAACGGTTTGAACCTAACGGTGTCAACTCATTCCGTTTCGGGTTTTAACGCCGATCAAGGCGGTGCAGTGAACAGGGCTAAACTGCCAGCTACGCGCCTTTTTCAAGGCGAAGCTGAACAGCCCTCCTACGCCGGTACGGTGTGTGGTGAATCAGGGCCGGACTGCAGGCAAGCCGAGGGTCATTGGCCATTCCCCCAGTGACCTGAGCACCTGTGAAGCTACACATTCTCTGCTGGGTAGGTCCTACCTTTCCATTCCTGCGTCACATCCATCCTCAGTCGGGTTCACCGCGTTAGTATACCCGGTTGGGATTGTTAGGAGTAGGGGCGGCAAGAAAGAAGAAGATGCCAACTACGCGGAAGCAGGCGGAGCAGATGGAGGCGGCCGGGAGCCACGACGATGCAAGGAGAAGGCTGACGTTTGAAGAACCACCAGCATCGCCGTCGGGTATCGATACAGTACCCCCCACCACCACGCGCAGGCACTTACCACCTACCGACACAAAGCAAATGGAAGCGAGCGAAGCCAACCGAGAAACAGGATACGAAGGGATGCAGCCGGGAGAGACTACGACGCAACCACGCCGAGCGGAATCAATACGGTCAGGGGCGTCGAGTGTAGTGTCTCGAATTCAGCAAGCAGAACTGCAAGCGGCGGAACGAATGGCCGTGCTGAAGAAAAAAGAATTAGAAATTGAAGCGGAGCTTGTAAGAAAGCGATTGGCTATGGAAATTACGTCAATCAGAGAAGAAGAGCAAGCCGTACCTGCAGAACAAGGCGACGTGCAGGAACGAGTGAATGAATGGCTACAGCGTAGTCTCGCACGACAACCGAAAGGGATAACCATGCCATCTACGTCACAGGACTTGTCGTATCTGCGTAACGCTACACGAAGAGAAACTTTAAGGGGAGAGCCAGGCGACCCGCGCCCATCCAATGATGATAAGGAAGGACTGGGAGAGGGGAGGAGTCGACAAAGAGGGTCGACGCCGACGCGCCAAGGCATCGATCGTTTAGCAGAGGTGTTAGAAAAGATGACACGACACAAGCCGATATCAAGACAAGGGATTGAATTACCTGTATTCAGTGGAGCGCCGTTAGATTGGTTACCATTCAAAGCAGCGATGCGGGACTCAACCGAAATGTATAAGTTTTCGCGAGCAGAAAACTTAGCCAGGCTACGAACGAGTTTACGAGGAGAGGCGAAAGAAGCTGTGTCGGCGTTGTTGTTCACCGCGTCCGACCCAGAAAGGATTATGGCTACTTTGGAGCAGTGTTTCGGCCGACCGGAAGTAATAATTGACCGAACATTGGATGATATAAAGAAGCTAAAGCCTCCCAGCTCAACAGCCAGTGATTTAAATAGTTTTGCTATCAAGTTGCAAAACATTGTGTGTACATTAGCTACGATTGATAACAGAGGTTATCTACAGAACCCTATGATTGTACGAGAGATAGTTGAAAAACTTAGCCCTCATCTCAAAGCAAGATGGTGTGATTATGCAGATCAACATAGCCACGCAGGAGTCCCAGAGGCGGCTACTTTAGCAAATTTCATGATGAAGGAGGCAGACCGGGCGTTGAAGTACGCCTACACTACGCCGAAGGCAGCTGTCGCGCCGCCCGAAAGGAGAGCCAAACCTAAAACAATGAAAGTGTATAACATACAAACGCAAGGATGTTTGGCGTGTGGCAACAAACATAACACAACGGAATGCTCAAAAGTAAAGGCGATGGACGTCGACCAACGCTGGGAATGGGCTAAGAAAGAAAGGATTTGTTTTCAATGTTTAAACAGCAAACATAGGCGTTTCAAGTGTACACAAAGTAAATGCGGAGTGAACGAGTGTACGAAGAATCATCATAGGCTGCTACACAAGGAGAGACCCAGCACAGAGACGGTGGCTGCTGCCATACACCACGCCGACGGGCACAATGTATGGCTAAAGATATGCCCGGTGCAACTAAAGGGGTCCCGAGGTACGATTAAGACGTACGCATTGTTGGACGAGGGAAGCTCTACGACACTCATAGATGAAGATTTGGCCGAGTTAATAGGAGCGGACGGACCGCCTAGTGCATTCGCCATACGCAGCGTGAACGCACACGAACCCGTGCCTAACAGTAAACGAGTGGTTTTGGAGATACTCGCCGCCGAACATACATACACCGTCAAGGCGCGTACCATGAAAGATCTCACGCTGAGTCGACAAAAGATAGACGCAAGGTGCCTGAAGAGTCCACATCTCATCGACATTGAACATGAAATATGTACTGAGGAAATGAAGCCTAAACTGTTGTTGGGAGCTGATTATTTGGAGCTGATTATAAGCCGTAAAATCAGAACAGGCAAACGAGGAGAGCCCGTTGCGTCCTTGACGAAGCTAGGATGGGTGATTCACGGAACGGCGCCACGAATGATGAACAAGGATGATGAAATCGTATGTCACACGTCGTACAGTAGAGCCGAAGATAAGGACGAAGAGCTAAGTAATTTAGTAAAGAAGCACTTCGAGTTAGACGCGATAGGTATCACCAAGAAAGTGAAGCCTACACCGTCAGAACAGAGGGCAATAGATTGTTTCAACGAAAGCGTAACGATTACGGAAGGGCGTTACCAAGTGAGTCTGCCTTGGAGGAGAGAGGATATAACGATGCCTCCTAGTTATGAAGCAGCATGTAAACGATTAAGCCACATAGAAAAGAAGATGGATAGATCTACTGCGTTTTGTGAAAAGTATACAGCGCAGATAGAAAACTTATTGAAGAAGGGATACGCCGTGCCCGCGGATGGGACAGAACAAGATAATCCGCGCCAGTGGTACCTCCCGCACTTTGCAGTAACAAACATAAACAAACCAGAGAAGCCACGATTAGTATTCGACGCGGCGGCCAAGATGAATGGAGTTAGCTTGAATGACGAGCTACTAGAAGGGCCAGACCTACTACAGGGACTTGCCGGCGTACTATGGCGTTTCAGACGAGGAGAGATCGGTGTACAGACGGACATATCGGAGATGTACCTACGTATACTCATACACCCATCCGACCAACCAGCGCAGATGTTTCTATGGCGTGGCAAGGACAGAGAAGGGCCTCCAGCCAAGTACCGGATGAAAGCGATGATATTTGGAGCCAAAAGTTCACCTTTCTTAGCTCACAGCGTGCGAAATCATAACGCAAGGAAGTATCAAAGCGAATACCCACGAGCGGTGCAAGCTATAGTAGAGAATCACTACATGGACGACTGGTTGGACAGTTTTGATGTAGAGGAGGACGCTCTGCAAGTTGTGAGGGACGTGAGCCGTATACACGGGCAGGCAGGCTTCCAACTCGCCGGTTTCAACTCCAACAGCCGACGGGTAAGAGCGCTGATGCCGTCTGAAGGAGAGAGCGCCACATCAATAGAGATATCGCCACAGAACGGGCGCACCCTAGGGCTGATATGGTACGCGGGCGAGGATAAGTTAGCGTTCAACACAGAAATGCTTAGAGTTCCCGAAGAGGTCAAGAGAGGTGAGAGAGCACCCACAAAGCGAGAGGCGCTAAGCGCGGTTATGTCTTTGTTCGACCCGCTCGGTTTGGTCAGCTACTACACGATCACCGCAAAGATAATACTACAAGGATTGTGGCGCCTAAGCATAGAGTGGGATGAACAGATCCCAAGCAAAGATGCGGAAGATTTTAAGGAATGGCTAAAGGGACTGGAAGACGTAAAGAAGTTGCGTCTGCCCAGGCAATACGCTAAAAACGCGAAGAAAAGGCAGCTTCACGTATTTTGTGACTCCAGTGAGGCGGCGGTGGCCGTAGCTTTGTTTTGGCGCTCGGAAGACGAGAACGAACATATCAGCATACAACTGGCCGCTGCGAGAGCCAAAGTAAACCCGCTCCGGGGCCAGACGATACCGAAAACGGAGCTGCAGGCGGCGTTAATAGCCGCGCGACTGGCGTCATCAGTTGTGGCCGAGCATAAGTGGGCATGCGATGAGGTGACCTATTGGACGGACTCAAAAACCGTTCTGCAATGGCTACGAAATCCCGAGATCAAGTATACGCCGTTCGTAGCACATAGAGTGACAGAAATCACGGAGACCACAGACATAAAGCAGTGGCGATACGTGCCGACGGACAAGAACGTCGCGGATGACGCGACGAGGTTGAACTTCACGGTTAAGAGTGACACCGATAGATGGTTTACGGGCCCCGAGTTCCTGTATAGGCCGAAGGAGGAATGGCCGCAAGAATGGCCCGTAAACACGGAAGTAAATGAAGAATACGTAATGTACACAAAGAGGGTGTCAGACTGTGTAATTGACATGAAACGGTTCTCTACCTACGAGCGCCTGTTGAAAACAATGAGCCGAGTATGGCTATTTATTGAAAATTGTCGACGAAAGGAACGGCGGGCGCTTGAGTTTGAGCATGTGGAGAGGGCGGAGATAACGTTGAGTAAGCTGTCACAGGCTGAGAGCTTTGCGGAAGAGATAGAAAGACTGAGAGGCGGTCGGGATTTACCTGCGCGATGCCGAGCGCAGGGGCTCCACCCCTTTCTTGACGCAAAGGGCCTGCTGCGAGCCTCTGGCCGGGCTAACGCCGCGGATGTCGCCACGCTCGCGCTGAACCACCCTGTGATCTTAGACGGAAGACATCCATACACGCGGCTGTTAGTCGCTCGCGCCCACCGCCAATCACATCATGCTCATAATGAGCGGGTAGTCAACGATCTTCGACAACAGTATCTAATCATAAAGTTAAGGCCGACGGTTAGAACAGTGGCACGAAATTGCGCGTTATGTAGAGTAAGAAAGGCGCGCGCGGTCAGACCAGTCATTGGAGACCTCCCTAGGGCGCGTTTGGACGCATTTGCGAGACCCTATTCGAACTGCGGCTGGGACCTATTTGGGCCAATGATTGTTACGATTGGGCGAAGGCACGAGAAAAGATGGGGAGCCCTATTTACATGTTTGACTACGAGGGCGATCCATATAGAGTTAGTAGCGACTCTAAGTGCGGACTCAGCTATAATGGCGCTGAGAAGGATGGCCGCGCGGCGAGGCTGGCCGCGCCTGATATATTCAGACAACGCGACAAATTTCAAAGGAGCCGATCAAGAGCTGCAACAAGCCTTCGCAGAATGGGAGCCGTTGTTGCGGGATTACGCGCTAAATAAACAGCTAGAATGGCGCTATATCAGTCCAGGAGCGGCGCATCAAGGCGGTAGCTGGGAACGTATGATACGCACGGTGAAGAACGCTCTCAAGACGGTGTTAACCTCTAAGTATCCAAAAGAAGAGGTTCTCATGACACTGCTAGCTGAGGTAGAGTACACTGTGAACGCGCGTCCCCTGACCCACGTACCCGTAACACGCGACGATCCAGAGGCGTTAACGCCCAATCACTTTCTATTGGGCAGCTCACAGGGCCTACCCACTCTAGGGCCCTGTGAGCCGGCGGACAGACGACACTGGAGGGCTGCGCAAGGTTTGGCTGACGAATATTGGAGGAGGTGGATAAAGGAATATCTACCCGAGTTAGTGCCTAGGCGAGAAACGCCTTCCCATAACTACAAAAGCATCAAAGTCAACGATTTGGTGGTGGTGGTGGACCCGAACTTGCCGCGCAATGTATGGCCGCGCGGCATAGTAACCGAGATTTACCCCGGACCCGACGGCGAGGTACGCAACTGCGCCGTCCGTACGAATGGAGGTGTGTTCCGGCGTCCGACGTCGCGCTTGGCTGTCCTGCCGCTGATGGACCCTGCTGACGAGGTGGCGCAGAGTCCTGGGACTGCGGGATGAACCCTACGTCGAGGAGAGGATGTTACGGACAGAAGCGCGTTCAAACCAACATACAGTTCGGTAGTAGTAACATAGCTTGTATGTATAGAAATAGCAGGTTTTAATAACGTTTTTTTTAATGTAAATAAAGGCTTTTGCCCGTTAGTATATAATGTAAACTAGCGTAAATAGTTAAGTTTTAGCTATAAGAGGTTCCAAATAAACATACGCACGGTTGGTTGTTTATTTTGAATGCCATACATTAAGTGAGATGACCGAGGTAAAAGGTATGTGGTTTTTTGGTATCCCATGGTAGGTCATCTCACTTACAAGGTATATGTTTGGTAAATTGCGGGCTATGTACTGGGATTTTGGGATATTATGTAAAGTAATCCTATGTACTGGCCGCAACTATGCGCCACCTAGCGGCAGGCATAGGACAACAAGGTACCCCTTGTGCAGCAATACCGTAACGAGAACCGATGTACTATTTTCGGTATTGCTGCACATAGGGCCTAGTTTTATGTAATTATAAGCATAGATTTAGGTAATGCTTTGTAAATGTGAGACTATCTACCTAGAAAATAGTGCGGTGAAAGGACATTTTGGAAAAGAACGGGAAATGGAGGGGATGATACCCCGCACCCCGCTCACACCGCACTTATTCATCGGAGTGGGTAGTCTCACATAATCTCATGTGTACAAAAGCTATAAATATGAGCGCGCGGCCGCAGTCTGTGTCGTGCCGTGCTAGTGTTTAGTTATAAGTTAAAGAAAATAAATTCGAAGTGTTTGTTTCCGAATTCGCGCGTTTCAATTGGGGAAGACCGTGCGTCCGAGGGGCATATGTGTTATACAGTCCACTGCCAGTGATTTTGTAGACGGCGAGGTTTCAAGATTGTCGTCTACACTGAGGATTTGCAAACTTAGTTTTTGGGTAAAAAATGAAAGAAAATTTCTCACAAACTTAATGCCAGCTACAAGAAAATAATCAAAACTTATTCTATTTGAAAAACATCTGCGTACTGGAATATGGGTTCAGCGTATGTCATTTTATTTACTGAAAATTCTTGCAATTATTAAAGAGTATTTGGTAAAAAAAGAACCCTTGAAATCGAATATTAAACAACAGATGAATGTTGTATGTACAAAAGTATTTACGTTTATTTAAGGAGGTTAAAAGTATTAAACATGCTTTGTTTCGTGTTTATATTGTATAGAAACGCATTGATTATTTAGAATAATTCCAATTCAGTTTAACTCGGCGTTCGTCGCATCCCTATAAGCTACATACATACTCGCTATGGGTAAAATATACCCAGATATAAAACTAGATACTTGTCAAAAGTAATTGCTAATTGGCTTGTTTCTTTATTTTATATTTATGAAATGATACCTAAAGATTTAATTAATACCAAAAAAACTTAATTATATGGTTTATTTTGAATTGGAAAAAAAATTCTACAAGAGATCAAAAATCTCAATTCATTCTAACAACTTACACACCATATTGTGAGTATGGGTGAAAATCACCCATACTCACTTTGCATGTCCACAACTCACCAATGAGTCGCGCCAACTCAACCTCCCGATGGGAGACGACGCTCAAGGACGTGACTCGAAGGTACTCAAAAGCGCGTCACACTGTGGTTAGTCAGTTAAAAAATATAGTCAACTGTTTGTAGCTCTGGGTAAAATTTACCCAAAGCGAGCAACGCCGAGTTAATACTCATTGTCGACTACATCAAAATGTTCACTGAATAAAATTATCCTATGTCAACACTTCATGAATTAAAATTTATAAATCTAAATTTTATTCGTTATAAAATTTAGTAAACAAAATTCACGAGTTTTTAATGTCAAAATATAGCTGGATTTAAAGTTTACGTGATTATGACATGAGAGGATTAGCAAAAACCATGTGCAAAATAAACGCGAATATGATTACAGGCAGACCTAAAGGCTACCAAGTCACAACGCAATATTAAAATAAATGCTCATTTAGAAAACCGGATGCTGGCGAACATTCACAATCTAACGGAGTTTTAAAGCTGCGCTATGAATTTTAAACTGAAAAGTACATTGGATATGAGTAGAAAGGCGAGCGTTGTGTAAACAGTGCGCTTTGCAGAGTTATATTTGAAAAAAAGTGCCTTTGAAAAGATGCGATATACAGTTGCAAATAAAATTTAATATTATTTAAGGACGTATGCAGTTTCTCATGTCTAAAAAGTGTTTGTCATTAAGTATAGTCATAGATAATACAACCAGTTAATAATGACAATGATCGTAGAAGCCAATGCTGTATCACAAATAGAAGTTTAAATAGAGTGTAAATTAATCCTCGTACCATACTCTTCAAGGGGAACTCAGCCCGTGAAAATAAACAACTTTTCCTATTGGACCATTGCTGGGAATTCGAAATTTTTTATGACTTTGCCACACTTATTGCCTGGGCGACTGAACACTTTCTTATTATGAAAATGTCGATTGTTTTTTTGATCCCGTAGTAAAAATGGTTCATATTGATGGTCTTTGCATCCCTTTAACAGAATATTGAGAGTATCAATTTACACGCTGTATCTGGATGGAAACATACTGAGTAAGTGTGATAGATTTCTGACTTGTCATACATTTAGGAAAATATCTAGACAAATTTTCACTTCCTAATCGAGCGAAAAGAAGTAAATCATTATATATTTCATGTTTCCTTCCACCATAGAAGAACCCATGGAAAAACCTTGACTGTTTACGTAATATAATTTTTTGCTCACCCTTCCGTACCTATTTATAGCTATTACAGCTATGGGGCTGACTGATAAGAACACAGCCGCAGGGCCTTCCGCAGTAGACAAAGGACTTAGTTTGTTTTCGGGTATACACAAAAGAGCAGCGTAAGCAAGCACACGCAAAAACATGTAACATTACAAATTATATACGACGTTCAATCCCAATTTATCTGCGAAACTGAATCCATTGCTTTAATTTATTTTCCATTCGGTACAATCTAAAATGGTTAGCTTTGAAAATATTCGTGGATGTGTTTTTGCGGCGTCATATTTTATTAACACTGACCTGTTGTACATTAATTTAGATACGAATAAAGTTTGCTCACGTTTCAAACGAAATGAACATTTAATTATTACATTCGTGCTTTCACCTTTAGGAAAGTTAATATTGGTTTGTAATAGTGATGTACAAGACTCGAGGAGTCGAGCTCTATTTTTGAAGGCTCGAGGCAGATTTACAGGACTCTGTGAGCTCGGTAGGCTCGTAGCCCCGAGCTTAGCCAAGACGCGAGCTCTCTGAGCCACGCCTCGAGCCTTCAAAAGAGTTCGACCCTTCAAAAGAGCTGGAGCCACCAAAAGAACTCGAGCCTCCAAAAAAGGCTTTAATCTTAAAATTAACGCGAGCCTCGACGAAGGTTCGAGTTGTTAGACTCGTTTTAGTTTGGGCTTGGAGTCGTTTACAGAGCTCGAGTCTTTTAACGGATTGTTTGACGACTAATACTTTACGGAAGACTCGAACAGTGATTGGAGCTCAAGACTTTTTCTCACCGTCATTTTTAAGCTCTCTTTTGTTTAATCGATTAGTGGCTACGCCTAAAAGTTTTGAAATGAACAGTTATGAGCAACAATAATCAGGTGTTTTCGAATGAAACCACAGTTGCACAATAAAAATAGCAATCAGTTTTATTTACAAACTAGCTGATGCCCGTGACTTCGTTCGCGTGGACTTTATGACTCCGGCGTATTAATATCTAGAAAATACTTGTAGCAGTGTTATATGTTAATAGTAGGATTTAATAAATTAAAAGTTAATAAATATCAACGTATTTTGCAAAAAACATAACTTAATATACCTACTATGTTGGAACTATCCTTTGGGTTAGTTTATTTTAGCTAAGATAACATAAGACAGACGCACAGATAAGACAGGGCGCAGACACGACGCTTACTCGTCTGCGACGGGTCTGCGCCCTATGGTAAAACACACAGAACGAACGAGGCACGGTTGCGAGTGGACGGAGGACGGGCGAAACGGGGTTGCAGGCGGGATTAAGCGCGGGCGCCCGGTACTCGCCCGTCGCTGTCACATCACCTACAACAACCGAGTGCCAAGCGTCACGTCTGTGCCGCGTCTCTTCAATGTGTTTTCAAAAGTCGCCTGTGTGTGCAAGGCTTGGAGAGACAGCAAAATCTCATGTTTTGCCGTATGGGCCGCTACGTTGCCAAAAGGGCATATCCTGGTTGCGAGTCACCCGGGACCACTGGGCGGTTACCATTAATTTGAGCTAATCGTTCTCAATGCACTCTATCCCAGTGGAGTGTGACTCTGTAAAATTGTCGATATAAAATTTGACATGGTTTTCTATCAGATGTTCGAAATCTTCGATTTTTACTCCTCAACAAAAAATACTAATCAGGCTGAACAACTTTTATTACAGCATCATTTTTATATTTCCTGTAGTTAACCTGGACCATTATGATTCTGCGTCAAGTGTTCCAAATTTTCAATTTCAAAACCTCAACAAAAAATGCTCATCAGGTTGAATAACTTCGACTAAGACGTCATTTTTATATTTCTTATGGTTTACCTGGACCATTATGATTCTGCGTCAGGTGTTCCAAATCTTCAATTGAAATATCTCAACAAAAAATGCTCATCAGGTTGAATAACTTTTGCAAAGACATCATTTTTATATTTTACCTGGACTATTATGGCTCTGCATGAGGTGTTCCAATTCTCAGACTTTTTATACCTCAACAAAAATGCTCATCAGGCTTAACAACTTTTGCTAAGGCTCCACTTTTATATTTCTTATAGTTCAACTGAACCATTATGATGCTGCATCAGGTGTTCAATTTTTCGAAGTCATTTCTACCATATTTTTCATGTTGCTCAGGCTTAATAGCTATATAGCAAAAAAAGTTTCATTCAAATCCGTCCGATATTTCCGGAGATAAACGTGATCATACATACAGACAGATAGACAGACAGACAGACAGACTCACAGACAGACAAAACAGACAGAAAAAATTTAAAAAATTTTTTTTGCTTTCTATTATTCTTTTTAAGTGTCCCTCTATCCATTTCAGTCAAAAATACAAAATGTACAGACAAAATATTTTTACTGTTTTATTATATCGTATATATGATATAGGCCATCGTTAGATTATTTCTCTATGATAATTATTTCAATTTTTATTTTTTAATCGTCAACAAATGAGAGCCACGAGCGAGACATATAGACGCTTGAATCGATTTATTACCAAGGCGATTTATTTTCTTCTATATTAAATCTCCAAATTTGGAAAAAGATTATTCGCTTGGCTTATTTGTGGCCGGTATACTTAATATATCGAAAGCTTTGTCGAAAGGAAACGAGGATAGAAGAAAGTCTAAAATATAGCTATTATGTACATCTGACAAAAGTGATCAGGGTAAAAAATGTCATTTTTAATATTGTCCCTTAGATCTATACATTCTATACAAATAAATACGACCTTCATAAGGTCTGCTCCCCGCGGGATTCAGACTCTCAACCTCTTGGTCGGAAGGCATATATCTTAACCGCTGGACCACGGAGGCAGTAGGTAGTACGCTTTTAAAACGTTTTTTAAATTTGAAAAAAAAATCATGAATGTAGTTACGTCGATTGTTTAGTTTACTCAATTTACACACAGAATTCATGATAGTTACTTTAATTCATTTAATAACTAGCTGACGCCCGCGGCTCCGCCCACGGCGTAAAGTGTCGTGTATGTTTCTCATACAAACAGATATATAACCAAATTAATTATGAAAAAAAAAACAACGTGTTGCATTCCTGGAGTACCAGCAGAAGTAAAAACTTGTAGAAAGAGATGGGGATAATACTTCCTCTTGTACGCTGGCGGTCCACTCTCCTTCCGTCTTACGAATTTTCGATCAGACGCAACGCTCCGCTCTCTCAAATAAAATACGATTGATCACAATAGAAGTTAAAAAGTTTGCTAGCCTACCTTGGATAAATAAAAGTCGTCTGAAATCTTGCCTCGCTCGACTCCTCGTCTAGCGTCGAGCAATACAAAGCTCGAGGCGTCGAGTCCTACTTTTGAGGGTTCAAGCTCTAAAAAAGGCTCGAGTTCTGAAAAAGACTTCCAAATCATCGCGCTACATACAAACGAGGCGAGCCCTGTAGGAAGTTGGAGACCTGGAATCGTAAAAAAGCCTTAGATCAATCAAGTCATCAAAAAGACTTGAGCTCTTAAAAGGCTCGAGATCTCACAAAGACTCCCGAGTCGTCGAGCTTCATACAAACGAGGCAAGCTCTGTAAACGACTCCGAGCTCTAGATAAAAGGACTCGGAGAGCTCGAGCTTTGTACATCACTAAATTTGTGACAAACAATGATATTATCAAATATAAAGTGTTGGTAAGAGTTCTTCATATTGCTGCCGTATCCTAATTATACCTATATATTAATAGTAATTGTTAAATTGCTTCAATTTGTTAACTAGCTGTTTCGCACAATTTTGTCCGCGTGGGTTCAAGTTTGTATCACGCAATCTATCCGAGCCCCTGGATCGACCTAAGGTGTACATGCAACTAGAAAATTGCTGAGATGCTATAGACATTAAATATCATCAACAAGTTTTGTAACTTTCACCCAATAATGACATTTACAGGCAAATGTTTAATACCTTCGATTACACTTTTGAAGTTTTTTTGTCGGATCCGTATTTGACACAAAAATATAATCATTCTCTGATAATACAGCTTTTTGCAGATGAAATAATTATTAAAATTAACCCTGTAGCTTTTCCATCGAAGAGGTTGATCCATTAAAAAACACATATACACACACAACGCCTAGATGGATATAGTACTTACAGTAGAGTGTCAAGCATTTTAAAGTAGAGCAAACAAGTAAGCAAATAAAGTAGTAATAAAACAAATCCTCTCCCGTCCATAACATTGTAGCAGATTGCAATGAAACTAGGGTCTCGGCTTATCTCAAAGTTATTGTTCAATTATTTCGGTAAGCGTGATTCTCGCCACAATGCTACATTTCAGAGTATGCCAACTGACGGACTAAATCTAGAATTAGCTAGATATGTTTAAGTTCATGCTATTCAACGCTTAGTTACAGTCTGCAATACAAAAAGGTTCAGTTAATTATTATATGAATTTAGGTTTGATGGGACTACGAGTATTATTTATTTATTTATCTATATACACAATACAGTGCAAAGGCGGACTTAAAGCCAATGGCTTTTTCTGCCAGTAAACTAACTATTCAGTCCGTGTTTTTAGAAATTTTGAACAGTTACTGTAAACACGTTTTCTTGTTAAATAGCAGTGCTGTTACATTTTTAAGCAGTGAAAGAGTAAGAGCCAAAGAAACCTGTTTATATGTTCGCTCTTTATATTATTTCCTAACTTACATCTACAGCATTCAGTTTCTGAATGTAAAATAAATAAAATGTCAAATATGAAAAAAAAAAATGGCAAATAAGTACTTATGCCAACAAAGCAAAAAAAAAAAAATCTTCCCTTTATAATATTGTAACAGATTGCAATGAAACTATGGTTGAGTTATTTCAAAGTTATTGTTTCGGTGAGCGCAATTCACGCCACATACTATTTCAAAGTATGCCAGCCAACGGACTATTCAGAACTACTCATAGTCAAACATAGATTTGGGCGCGGTCTGTCGAACGCTAACTTTTGAAGTGAATCTTGTTATCAAAGCAAATAACTATGTAACTTAAATTTATTACTTTAATGCCGCATGAAAAGCGATGATACAGTTCTTAAGCCGGCAACTAGTTTTTTTATTTTATTTTGCATTTACTCATGAATTAAATTTTTTATTTACAATTATATGATATAAGTTATTGCGTGAATGTTGTTTTTCTAAGTCCACTGCCATTTTTGTATGCCTTATTTCAATTCGTACATAAGAAATATCCTTTAAATCAATGTGTAAACATTTAAAGTGTATCAACTTTTTGCTACTGCTAACAAGTTTTGAATTTTGACAGCGACTAACTTAAAAGCGAAGAAAATAAGATGGAAATAAACAAGTTCTCCCTCGTCTATAACATTGTACATTTCAATGAAACTAGGGTCGGGTTATCTCAAAGTTATTGTTCAATTATTTCGGTGAGCGCGATTCACACCGCAATAATATTTCAAAGTATGCCAGCTGACGGACTATTTAGAACTAACTACAAGCTCGTTCTCGTCAACGCTAAATTTGGGAGAACTAGCTTGACTCTAATGCTTCAAGTAAAGTGATACTTGGGTTGGGTTAATTTTGCCTGTGGCAATTTTATGTATTTTGGAATAATTAATATATTGAAAGAATTAACAACAAAATTTAACAAATTATATGAAATAATAGAAGAATAAGAGGCAAAAATATAGATATTCATATTTTTGTAAAGAAAGACCGTATGCAATGACATCTGCAATTAGCTTTGCGCTACCACCCATAATAGACATTGATTTGAGCTCGTTCTATTCAACGCTAATTTGGGAGAACTAGTTTGATTTTAATGCTTCAAGTAAAAAGATACTCGGATAACTTTTGCCTGTGGCTATTTTATGTATTTTGGAATTATAAACATATTGAAAGAATTAATAAACGAATTTTTACAAATTAAGGGGGCACCCTAGGCACAGTTAGCGACGCCAATCATTTTATTCCTAATACTTTACAAATATAAAGAAATTCAAGAATGTAAATCATATAAGCACTAGTAAATAACCTGAAGTATTTTTGGAATCATGTTTTAATATTATGAGAATCAGTCATTAAGAGATAACGTGATTACCGCCAAAAACGGCCGTTTTTGGCCGATTCTCTGATTCTCATAATTCTCACTGATTCTGATAATATTAAACATGATTCCAAAAATACTTCAGGTTATTTACTAGTGCATGATTTACATTCTTGAATTTCTTTCTATTTGTAAAGTATTAGGAATAAAATGATTGGCGTCGCTACTGTGCCTAGTGTGCGGCCTTAATAAAAGAATACGATTTTAAACGTGGTATTTGCAAGTTTAATTAAATTCTTTTATTGCTTTTCATTTTGCGCATTTTATCAGCGTTCAATATTTTATTATTAGTAGGTGCAGTATGAATTCTGTTGCCGTACAGAATAAGTTGTCCATTTTTAATGTTTATATTGAAATAAATAAATAAATAAATAAATAAATATAGGGACATATCACACAAATTGAGCCAGCCCCACAGTAAGTTGTGAACTTGTGTCGCAGGATACTGACTCAACGATACTATATTTTATAATATATACTTATATAGATAAACATCCAAGACCCAGGTCATACTGAAAAAGATCGTTTTCCAGCATGACCTGACCGGGGATCGAACCCGGGACCCCCGTGTCGCAGGCTGGCGTGTTGACCGCTGCGCCACGGAGCTCGACAAAATAAAATCGGCCAAGTGTAATTCAAGTCCAGACATAAAAGTGCCGTACCATCATATAATATATTTTTACTGCAAAATGCATCAAAAACACGTTTCTTGTATGAAACCTTATCCATTAAACCTATATTTAAGTTGTTAGTTCCATACTGTTGTTCTTTATTATCTTAGTTTTTAATAGTGATTGTTTAATCACTATTAAGAACTAATCGTAGTGATTTAGTAATATTTATAAATAATTTATTAATATCGTCCCGCTGACAGCCTTTGCATTACTTTGAAATAAAAAAAAGTATATAAACAAGAATACTCAATTGACATTACTCACATGTTACCCAAATTTAAGCTAAGTATTACCCCTAAGATCAGCAGCATTATCAGCTTCATTACAATTCAGAAAACATTTAGTAGTAATGTAACAATTCTCTTAATAACCCAGACCTAATGGATAACGATTACATTAATGGTGTTAAAATACGTTGTGTACAATTTTAATGACTATTAAGTCCGCCATATCATATTAATGGCTTTTCAGTTGATTAAAGATTAATTATCTTATGATAGGCAAATTCTATTCATCAATTTTATTTTTCTGACTAGTAATCTATATCTCCTTAATACTAAAATTGATCCCCCTCCCCTCTGGGGAGGGAAAATAAAAGGCCGGTCGGAACGCTCTTCATACCCCTGGTGTTACATTAGTCCATGGGCAGCGGTGATCACCTACCATCAGATGACCCTTGCTCGTGAGCCGTCCTAAGACATGAAACAAAAAAGAAAAAGAAATTAACCCTTAACTTTTTTTAAACAAATCACATAGATTAAGTGGAGTAGAACTTGGGTTGTATGATACTAACTCAACTATACTTTATTTTATAATTGGGGGAGCCAGGCCATGAGGGATACACCGTTGCTGCACGTGGTCACGGAATCCTCCAGCGCTGGTCGACCTAGCTCGAACACTGGGGTTTTTTTGGAGTTCGGCACTTACACTTCACTACCGAAAAGAGTTCACACTTGTAGTTATCGTTCTTTACTATAATTTTGATTTTCTTTTTACGAGCGCGCGCGCGGAATTTGCGTTAGGCAGCCATTTTTTTTTGGGACTGGGTGGGATGCGTAAGGGAAGGATAGATTGTGTGTGAGAAAGAGAGAGTGTGTGTATGGATTTTTTTTAATTAAAAAAATACAGCTTACTACTCAAAAAATCATTGGTAATCTATTCCAAAATATCGTATACAATTTACTTTTCTGCAGCTAACCAAAATTACAAAATATTATCGTGTTAACTTAAAACTCAAAGACAACATATCAAAGTGACATACATAGATTACATATACGGTATATGTAATCTATGTATGTCACTTTAATATACCCGCACTTAAACACGAGTTTTATTTAAAGCACTGGTCCATCCATTTGGGAGATACCACTTAGCTTAGGAGCATATCACTAAAATAGGCAAATGCTATTTCTGTGACCACAGACATTGGATGTGTATTTGTATTTACAAATAGAGCAAACGGTTAATATAAAACAGTTATGATTATGGCAAATTAAAAATAAATTAAATTAATTTTATATACAGGGACAGACTGTTCCGAACCGTTCTTTTGTTCCATCATTTTTCTTATCTCACAGCATGTAGCATTTGGTGTGGACGTATTGACCTTGCGAACTGTGCGTGAAGAAAAAGAAAAACGTCGCTCCATCACCACTGACACTGTCATCTGTCAGTGTATAAAAAAAATTAAGTCACATTCCATCTCGGATGCTCTCTCGTGATGCGCGCGCGCTATAATTTCGATTTTCGTCGTTAATCCCAACGCGTATCGGAGAACCTTGCGTATTTACCGCTGCGCCGATGTGTTGTCAAACAAATTAAAAATATATAAATAATAAAAAGTCATATATATGCGAAGCGAGCCTCTGCCTACCCCAATGGGAAAGAGGCGTGATAATATGTATGTATGTATATATATGCAGGTAATAAAAAAATCTAAACTCCCAACGAATAAACCCGTCTTTTTGTAAACCGATGACCCGTTTCCATCAAGTATAACGGAAAAACACGATTTAATTACCTTTTAAACTTAAATGCCTCAAAAGGTTCAACTGTTTGGAAGCTACGATGACACAGACATACATACAAAACTGCCAAATCACATTCATAACACCTATATAATTAAAAAAACAAGTTCTATTAATAAAAAAAAATACCCCGACTGCCGTTTTTGACAGTTTATGTCCGCCATATTGATTTCTTGCTGACGTTACATAACCTATGTAAATTCGGGAAAGAATATGAATCTAATGTTAGCACTTCAAAATCGGTCAAGCCGTTCAGGCTACAGGAGATAACAATGGAACAGGCATACTTACATAAATACATAGATACATTCATTATTCTTCTAGTACAGATACCAGTCACTCACATAGATTGATCTTTACTTTACAATGCATGATACTCATTAATTGTTATGTATACGTTATACACATGGTCCAGTGTTGGGAGGCTGGTAATCTGTCATACAGGCTTTCCTAGTACGGATACCAGTCTCTCACAAGGAACTAATTGTATTACTGTATGTTACATCTTACTTGTTGTGTAAAGCTATTTAATGTCTATGTGAGAGAAGAAATAAAATATATTATAATTATCATTATTCACATAATTAGGTATATACGAGTGAAAAACATTACTCTCCTTCTAGGTGGGTCAGTCGGGTAATAAAGAAACCGTCAATTGTTAGCGACGTGCATCAAAAATGCATATTGACAAAGTTTTGCGGAAAAATCTATATATTTTCCGCAAAGATTTGTCAATATTCAGACTTCTATGAATAATAATATTTTTGTCATAACAATTGAATAACCTTCTATAAAAGCAGTTTAGATGGTGATAGGCTTAATACAGAGCATATAAATAAACCACATTTTTAGGGTTCCGTAGTAAACTAGGAACCCTTATAGTTTCGCCATGTCTGTCTGTCTGTCTGTCTGCCTGTCTGTCCGTCCGCGGTTTTACTCAGAGACTATAAGTACTAGAAAGCTGTAATTTGATATGGGTATATTAATCATGACAAAAAAGTGGTAGAAAAAAATCTTGAAATTTTTTTTTTTTGGTAGCTCCCATACAAGTAAAGTCGGGGAGTAATTTTTTTTCTCTACTTACCCATCGTGTGGGGTATCGTTTAAAAGGTCTTTAAAAAATATTGTGAGGTAAACAACATCATTTTTCGATTTAGGGTTCCGTTTCCGAAATATTTCGTTTTAAACTGAAAATTTTTGATAGAGGTAAGTGTCCCCCCCCCCCCCCTCTATCTGCTAAACGGTTATATATGGATACAGAAAAAAATTACAGCAGTAGTACATATTATAACGAAGTTGAAAGAAAACTATCAGAGCTAATAACTAAAACCAACTTATTGAAATATAGCACTTTTTCATAAACCGCAAAAATAACTTTGTATTCATACAAACACTACGAAATACAAAATTATCTTTGCTGGCAAAAAATTATAGAGATTTATGGCTAATCTAAGCTTGCTTCTCTAACAAAAATTTGCACTTTAAAACCAAATATTTTAGAAACGGATCCCTAACTCGAAAAATGGTGTTCTCACCCTCATAATATTTTTTAAAGACCTATTTAACAATACCCCATACAATGGGTTAGTAGAGAAAATAAAAAATTACTCCCACTTTACTTGTATGGAAGCTACGGCAAAAAATATTTTCAAGATTTTTTTCTACCACTTTTTTGCCATGATTAATATACATACCCATACCAAATTACAGCTTTCTAGTACTTATAGTCTTTGAGTAAAACCGCGGATGGACGGACACACAGACGGACAGACATGGCGAAACTATAAGGGTTCCTTGTTTACTACGGAATCCTAAAACCAATAACAAATGTTATATTCATAAACGAAGAAAAGAAACTCGTATAGATACAATCAAAAAGTATTTTTTGTTGGTTCAGTATTTATACTAATTTCCATAAATCTCTATTGTGTGAAGATAAATCTTGAATCAAATTCGATTACGCTTGGAATATGAATTGTTTGGATTTGGGTCAAATGTTTTTTTGTTTCCTTATCTTCGCATGTAAATTTCCCTTTCATGGTTTTGAAATTATTTATGACTTAAGGTCTAACTCCACATAAATCCGGGTCGTGCCCGCGACGTGACAGTGACAATCACCGTGTCGAGACCTTGCATCGTGTCCTGTCAGGGACTGCCTGATCATACACGTCAGTGATGTGACCGGGCTGTGTATAGACCGAAGTCTTCCATTTATTTTTACTTTTTCTCTTAAGTAATTTCAATAGTACCTATAAAAAAAATTTTAACAAAAAAACAAAAACCGACTTAAATCCTATACGTAAGTGTACAAACTGGGACTAACAACAAAGTCATCTAAGTATATAAAAAATAATTATGTCCCTCAATTTTTCGAGGATCCCTTACAAGAACCTGACTTGGTGACCATGGGACCACCTAGGGGGTGCAACCTTTCAGACAAATTCGGGCGTCTTCGGGAAATCGGGGAACATACATAAAAAAAAAGATTCCGACGAATGGAACCTCTTCCTTTTTTTTGAAATCGGTTAAAAAGAGACCACCACCCCACTATGGTAGCAGTTATTGATACCGTTTAAGGGTAAATGTTAATAAAATATCAATAAACTTGTGCAAGTCAGGGGGTCGGCCTGGACCCTGACGCTAGTTTCCGGCACGGGCACGTGATGAAACCCATACAAAATGTATTGAATAATATTTTTGGAGACTCGTGACGAAACACGTTCTGACCACGTGTCCAGAACGGCCTAGATGTGTGGGGATAAACCTTTATGGTGTTATATATTTTTTTTCAGTCTAAATGCAAAAAAAATATTTTTTTTTCTATTTTTGTCCCCTCTGCTGGCCAATTTTAAAGCTATGAATATTTTTTATATGAGTTAACCATCGATTTCTTCGATACATATTCATTCTAGAATTATTTTTTTATACGCAAAGTTTGTAAAACGTATTCTAGGCTATGTAAAGTCAGCAAAAAGTCAATATAATATTCGTAAACCGTCAAAAGCAATCGGGTTTTTACCCGACTACGGCGAAACCAAAAGGAGGGTTATGTTATATACTTTTTTTATATAATGAAATTTATTTACAGGGTCATGGCATTTTATTTAATTAAGCTTATTTTTGAAGGATAACAGGATTATTAGGTGTAACTTTTAAATTTAAGTAAAACCACAAAATACTAGTAACTAGTTTACTTGAAATGTTTCTGTTGGGGCATCGATTTGTTTAATTTTACGAGGCCTTGTTTTTGAGGTATTATGGTTATAGAGTCCAAAACTATTACTGGTTTGTATGTTTATCTGTTAATCTTTCTAGTCACTACAGGTTATCTAAAATTGGCATTGGAAACTAATTCATATTGTATTTCTTTATAAAATCTTCTCGAATTATACACAGAACACTACTTTCTTTCTAAATTAATAAATAATCATTGTATTATGAGGTCATTAAATTAAATTTTCCCTTATCCTGATTCATAAGGAAGCATATTGGTACATTGTGAAGGAAAGGTGGTACACATGTGGTACAGAAGATATTACGTAACGTTTTCTTTTATACTCGGTTTTCAAGTCAATTTTGAGACAACCCAAAGTGACTAGATGAAACCAAAAGTAATAATTCTATTACAAAAAAATGTGCCGATCAACAATACGAAAATTAATATCTTCGCACATGGCAAGCCTACAAACGTTTTTGTATTAAACTATAATATATTATTCGGATTGTTGTTGATTGGATA
Source organism: Rhodophaea formosa (assembly GCA_963082605.1). NCBI lineage: Eukaryota > Metazoa > Arthropoda > Insecta > Lepidoptera > Pyralidae > Rhodophaea > Rhodophaea formosa. The sequence goes on along the minus strand of OY720211.1, from coordinate 9,347,401 downwards.
TTTGTGAGCGAGACACCAAACCTGTAGTATTTCCGTCTATTCTATTCCAAAAGTTATAATGGGTACTCAGTCCTTCTACTAATATATAAGGACCTCGCTGAGATATCAATCATAGAAAATTATTATTTTTTGTTATTTTTTTCCACTTTTTCACTTTATATAGGGGAGGCTAATGGATCTAACCCATACAGTCAAATGTTATGTAATTTTAGTCTTTTGTCTCCTTAAAAATAAAAAGATTATCACAGTTAATTATTCGGACATATTCGGTAGATGGACTCAGCATGCACAAGACCGCAATTTTTGGTGTCTTGGACGTCCCTGGCTGATAGATAGATAGATAGTTAATTAAGAATAACGATGTATAAAATGAGTTTGGTTATTTAACCTCACTAGAGAAGTTGCATGTAAGAGGTTTTATTGTGACTTGTGACTTGTCTTTTTATACATAATATGTATTACTTTATTTATGAGTTTATTTATATCTGCATCAAGGTCCCAATATAAGAAACGTAGAAGGTAGTTGTTGTTGATTACTGTATGGTGGTACGTAGTGTCTTTGTGAATCCGACTCCCACTTGGTCAGTTTATTTCTATTTTAGAAGAAATATGAGCATTAGAATGTTGAGTGAAAGCTTAGTTTGCCATATTAACATCATTTAATAAGGCAAATATTAGCGAAATAAATGTTTCTTAAGAAATATGAGTTTTTGACCTGATTGAAAATAGGTACGTCTCTCTAATAAAAGATAATGAACGAACTTTAATATGGTACGTCGTCATTGAAATTCTAAAACATTCTAAAATATCTTATTACTTAAATAAGGTTTCAGTGTTATTTCAAAAATTCTGACCTCATTTTTATTATATTTTACGAGCTCCGTGGCGCAGCGGTCAACACGCCTGCCTGCGACACGGGTGGTCCCGGGTTCAATCCCAAATCAGGTCAAGATGAGAAATAATCTTTTTCATCTTTGTCCTGTTTTTTTTTTGTTGTTTAAATATATATGTAATAAAGATAAATATCCAAGACCCAAATTGTAAAAAATATAGTATCGTTAAGTTAGTATCCCATAACACAAGTCTCGAAATTACTTAGGGGCTAGCTCAATCTGTGTGATTTGTCCGTATATATATTTAATATTCACCTTATTTTTTATATTTTATCTAACATCTGTCTGTTTGTATGGTTTATCTTGTAAACTACTGGACTGATTTTGATGCGGTTTTTATTTTAATTTAGTAAGTTAGTAGTAAAGTTTTACAAGTTTATTCAGAAAAGACTTATACTGACTGTAGAAATATTTAATACATTCCAAATATAACATAAACCCACGGGAGTACAATCAAAGAAAATTAGTTCGCCTACGGCATTTTTGACATTAACAGTTTCAAAGAGCAGTTTACGAGTGTTTTTTTTTTCAGCTGTGTGGTCTTGTTGCTGGGCAAAGGTTTCCCTTTTTCCTTCTAAACGTATGTTTACTATAAATGTTATGAGTTTGAACTAAGATTTACTCAATCTGAGTATATTAAGAATACTTCCGGAAAAAAAAATCTTAGCGTGATTGTTCATAATGATGTTAAATTAGAGTGCAAACTTTGTAATAGCGTAAATTTTAGTTAAAAAATAAGCTGTGTTTAACCCCTTCATTTGTCACTCCGTTTGTCCAAATAAAATATGTATATGCAGTCTCTACGTTAAAATTATACTGTTATGACTATTATCAAAATTTTCTTTACCTACAGTATAATCTGCGTTAAATTATACTATAAACAAAACAAGGTAAAATATATCAATGCCAAGGATCGACAATACCTCAGGAAGTTATTATTGTACCTTGCATCAAATTAGATGGGTCTAATGTTTTATACGTTTATAGAGATATAATGGTTATGTTAACTCCAAGTTGTCGGATTTTTTATGTATCAATAATCCGTTTTTTTTTATTTCTTACCACATTTAATTACCACATTTACCACATAAAATATCACTCTGTTTTTGTTTTGCAAAATTTCGATCGACTATTTATATATGACAGCAAAAAAATATATACTTAAAGTTTATCTAATTGTTTAATTCATTACAATTAACAAAGCGCAATATTAAACAACAAACTAATAACGTAAGCGGTAAGCGCATGTGCAGTGAGCGAAGTTGTAAGCTAAGTATACAGCGGGAATGGCACAGTCGCGCTACGTAACCGGCGTAGAGCACACGCTACGAGCTACGACGCTCTACGAAACTTGCGTGCGATGTCGCGCGGACAGTGAAGTTTTTGAGGCGCGTTGCAATGTGACTTGAATGATGTTGTTAAGAAAACTTTTGTTCTACGTACACTTCGGACTTGTCTTCCATGTTGTGATTTGTTTTAAGGATACTGTCGGTAAGATAGAAGTTAATTACGTTAGATCGAATGTTCTCTTTATTTAAAGTACTTTCAATCATTATGAAGCAAAATTTATTTGTTGCTCCTTATGATGTGGTATTAAAATTACTTTAAGATCGAAGGTAAATTTTGCTCTAATAGCAAAATAAATATAAAAGTCTAAGGTCTGCGAATCTGTATATTAATAAGCCGTTTGAACTTACTTAAAGAAGCGTAGGTCTATGATTTTATATGTCATAAAATAAAACAGTTATTTATAAACGTAATATATATGTAACAAAAGCAATATTGTTCGCGATATTCGACTTTAATGCTCGTAAAAGTGGTTTTATTTTATGACTGTTCCCGACAAAAATTCAATTCAGCTACCTAAGGTAAGAACAAACTACTAAATTTAAATTAAAATGATATCTATAGGTACTATATAATAAATACGAAATAAGCTTTGTTTGTCTTTCGGTAATCTTTTTACCAAAGTTAACAGATAGTGGTATGACTTATTAACCCAGAAAAAGTAATACATCTATATCAAGGGATCTGTATCAACGCGAACAAAGTCGCAGACAAACTTACCTTTTTTTAAATGAAAGAAAGGAAATCTTTCAAAAGTAGTTAATTTGAAACTTGCAAACTAGTTTATATAACCAACATTAAGGGGAGTAAATATGCATTATATTTATAATGCATACAAATATAAGATAAGATAAAGATAAGATAATTATGTATGAGAATAAGGAAATACTTATCCTCATGTATAATTATCTTTTTAATGAGTTTTTCTTTGTTGTTAAACACATAAATTAGCTTGAAACCTACGCAGAATTTCAAAAAATAGAAAATGCAAAGCACTGATTTCTTCTTAGCGAAACAATAATTCTTTTTTCATAATATGAAACATGAAATTGAAGTTTTGATTTAATTATTGACATACCAATAGGCGGTTTTTTATTAATATCTCGACATTGGCAATTCTTGGAAGATGTTATAACTTATTGAGTTGAAATTCGTTCTCTTTTTATATAATCATACCGTTGAAATTTTTGCAGGTCATAAATGAGCTAAAATTTCTTTTTATCGTCATATTTATCTTTTTCAAGTATGTAATGACAACATATTATAAAACAAAGTGCACCGCTGCGACTGTATGTCTGTTCGCGATAAACTCAAATACTACTGTACGGATTTTCATGCGGTTTTCACCAAAAGATAGAGTGATTCATGAGGAAGGTTTATAAGTATCATACATGCCCGGGTGCAGTCGGGGAGTGCTGCTTTTTCTAATCCTAAATAATATTATAAATGCTTCCTAAACCTTTCTTCTATCTATTAATAAAAACCACATAAAATCCGTGCAGTAGTTTCTGCGTTTATCTCGAACAGACAGACAGACGCGGCGGAGGACTTTGTTGTATAATATGTAGTGATAGTCATTATCATCATCAGGTCTTTCTAGTCTCCACTGCAGGAGCACGACCCTCTCTGTACTACCAGAGCCATATACTAGCTTGAGTAGTCAGAAGATTTGGCCTACACTCTCCACGCTGGCCAGACGGGTTGGAGCGGTCTCTTTGATGTTAATAAACTTTGTTTAGCTTGTGTTTTTTCTTTGGTTTTTGTAGTGATAGTAATAAACAGAAAAGCACATATGCTATATATACCGACGAAGATGCAAGCAAAAAAAGCAAAGTAAATTAGAAGTAAATTACCTCACTAAAATAAATCAGCTAAACAATCAATTCATCTTCGTATATTTATCCATCAAAAAAAAGACAAGAGCAATAAGTTTGTTCAATAAATAAACCTATAAAAACATTCAGAAATACCTTTTTACAAACCACCTAGCAAAAAGTACCAGTATATAAAATATTTTTATTCCATCTATACAATAATATAACAGTAAAAATATTTTGTCTGTACATTTAGTATTTTTGACTGAAATGGATAGAGGGACACATAAAAAGCATAATAGAAAGCAAAAATTTTTTTTTCGAATTTCTTGTCTGTCTGTCTGTCTGTCTGTATGATCACGATTATCTCCGGAAGTATTGGACGGATGTGAATGAAACTTTTTTTGCTATATAGCTATTATGCCTGGGCAACATAGAAGGTAGAAATTATTTTGAAAAATGGAACACTTGATGCAGCACCATAATGGTCCAGCTGAACTATAAGAAATATAAAAGTGGAGCGTTAGCAAAAGTTGTTAAGCCTGATGAGCATTTTTGTTGAGTTATAAAAAAATCTAAGATTTGGAACACCTCATGCAGAACCATAATGGTCCAGGTAAATTATAAAAAAGACACCTTAGTAAAAGTTACTCAACCTGATGAGCATTTTTGGTTAAGGTATTTAAATTGAAGATTTAGAACACCTGACGCAAAACCATAGTGATTCAGGTAAACTATAGGAAATATAAAATTGGCGCTATAGCAAAAGTTGTTCAGCCTGATTAGTATTTTTTGTTGAGGTATAAAAATGGAAGATTTAGAACATGTGATCTTCCAGCTAAAAGTCGGGGCACTAGGGCAGACGAGATTAACTCCTTATTAAAAAATAATTAGTGTTTCAGAGCATAACAAACCCGAAAAATTCTTGGTTATGTGAACGCGGCAGTTTTTTTTTTGCGTAATACGTTGATATTTATTAATCATACACTGCTACAAGTATTTTCTTATGTATCGACATTCGTTCGTATTAAGGTATATTATATACGCCGAAATCATAAAGTTCACGCAAACGAAGTCGCGGGCATCAGCTAGTATAATAATATTATTATCAATACATTATATTAACTGTAGTCCTTTAGTGCATACATCGGTTCAAAAAGCTATTGTAATTTTCATGCTGTTATCTCAAATATTTAGTGCATCTCTTTGAGAAGGTTTGTTGGTAGGTTGTATGGGTAATAATATTTATTGCCGAGAAAAACGTATAATGCTAGTTATCCAAACTAGAGATGCTAGTTATGGCCAAAATTTTTGAATGGATAAGGACGAAATTTGACTTGGAGTTTAAAGTTTGAATGTACTGTGATACTTAATGTCGTAAAAGAAGTCCCGAATCGAACCTAGTTATACCCAAAAGTATATCAGTTTCCTAACAAAACAAACCTTTGCGTGTAGCGTTTCTAGAAACTAGTATTATTTATCTATCAAAAGGTAACCCCAGGCAAAATAAATAGCAGGCGGAATAATTTTATCTAATAAACCAACTTGCGATAAAGTTATCTTTACGAGTTGTCGTGACCCGCGAAGGAATATCGAATTACCGCTAACTGTTTTATTCGCGTCGAAAATGTACGCAATTGTCTTGACAATTGATAAAACTTTGTCTCGAATAAATGATTTCGGCTTTGAATTTGTATTTTTAGGAACAATAAACTTGTTTCGAAACATTATCAAAAATTAAGACAGTACGCTGAACTTTAATGGGACAAATTGAACTTTTGATATTTCACTTTTTATAACATTTTGGGAGTGGTCCTTTAGTCGAACTTTGTTTAATGATATCCCTAATCCTAAGTTATATAACTTAAATGCGATAGTGAATTTATAAGTATGTTACATTTTCTAAATAAAGGAATATTCCCAAGGGATTGGTTTTAACGTGAGTGGAGCCGCAGGCGAAATATATCATCTTTTAAAAGATTTCCTGGAAGCTATTTCGCTGGTTTCTTGCAATCCGGTGTTCTAAGACATGTGAAATACTTAAAAAAAATAGTAATAAAAGGTCATTTATTTTTAACTATTCATTATAATAATTTATAGCCTTGACCAATAATAAAAAAATATCGTTGTATTTGTATAAACATATATCAATCAATACGACATTATCGGAAATTGACCTTAATTGAACTATTATTTTAATCAAAATAACAATCCAATTAAAACTCAAACGACTATGATAACATTTTCTGTAATGTACTCATATCTTGTAAAAACGCAAAATGTTTTTGCAGGGTTGTGATAGACATGTTGTTCTGTGACATAAACTCAAGTAGAGAAAATTTCGTATTTATATTCGTTACCTATAAAGCTACTGTTTTCTTCCTATTGAGATATCACAAAATTATTTAATTTTACTCGAATTCATGATCTCGACTTACAATTCGTATTTTAAGAAATAATAAACTTGCCTCGAGACATTATCGATGAAAAAACCGGTCAAGTGCGTGTCAGATCGAGCGCAGTGTAGGGTTCCTTAGTTGCACTTTATTTTATAAGTTAGTCGACTATAACTCTTTGACTTGTGGACCCTACTTAGATGTGATAGATTTTCTTTCAACTTCGTTTTAAATGTAAGTGCCCTGATTTTTTCTTTATAGATGATCTTTGACTATCATATTTTTTTTTTACAAAATGTCAGCGTTAAAATGACACAAATAGAAATAATTATGTATAAAAACAATAATTGAGCATGAACCTTTCATTTAATTGTTCCCGTGGAAGTCAATAAGTTAAATTCATCGTGGTAGCGAAACTCCTAAAACCTAAATACTTAATCGTGTTTGTCTTATTGCTAATGTATTAATGCAAAAGATAAACTGTCCAAATCTGGTTCTTGTGACAAGTGCGCAGCCCTTTCTTGAGCGTTTGATGCCGACGGGCACAGACGGGTCAGATTGAGCAAGGCGACGAGGCCTCAAGAGGTTTATCGTATGCATGGAGTGGAGACCTAATCTGATGACCGTAAGCCGGTTTAACGAAAACAGCCTTCTGGGATCCAAGTGTTCGGTTTGAGGATTTAGTCCTGTGTTCGTGAATCACGAACATTGTTTGACAATACATCAAGATAAGGGAGTAGGACAGGTTAAAATTTCCTACAAGATTCTATGTCTTTGCTTACAAGTGGGATAGTAAAAATATTCGCTTACTTGATTTAAATTATTGTACTTATGCAGCGCAATTTAGTGGTAAATCTGGCTCCTATGATGTGATAGCCAACGACATGACGAATGATTTTTATACTATCAAATTATACGTCTTCATAATATCACCCGCGCAGAAATAGCACCCCCATTACTCGGCCCCCTTTTCTCTGTCTCACACCCCGAGCGAGTTGACAGGCTTGGTTTCCATACAAAAATGGCATTTTGTTGTTTCTATGCAGAAATACACTTCTCTTTAATCTATGTTATGCTAACACGAATATTATTACAATAGTCTCGACGTTTACTTGATGAAGCAATGTATGTGTTTAAGCATATATATTTTTTTTTTGTAAAAAAAATGAACAAAAATAAAAAAAAATTGACAAAAAAACATTATTTATATTAAATAACTGATAGTTAAGGTAAAGTAGTGTTAAGCGATTTTCAATGGAACAAAAGTCAATCAGTTATAGCCCACTAGGTAAAAGGCGAGAATTATATTATTTCAACAAGGTGCCCTTTATGTCATAAGAGACTTCAATAAAGCTTATTTAAGAGGTTTCACATAGTGCAAGAAAAGGCTTAGTTCCAAAAAAATTATAAAGTAAGTAACTGATCAAAACCTTTGATGGCCTATTACGCCGAATTCTCTCAATCGGTAATATTATTTCGAAACAAGAAAAGTATTACGAAAATTTGATTTTAAAAATAGAAAGTCAAAAACAGATAATATTTTATCAATTGCGTTTTGTTTTAATGCGTATAAAATATTCTGTTAGTCACGAAGATGTGTTAAATCTGTGGAATCTGTCAATTTGTGATGCGGCTAGCAATACAAAACATATTATTTTGAGAAGTTTGTGGTGGGAAGTTAAGGGGTGCAGTTGGGGTCTACCTTGGACGATTTTGCAAATCGATTTTGGTGGACTTTATAATATGAAATTGATGTAGTTTGGTGTTATAAATGCTCGTGCTCATGAACAATTTGTGAAATAGTTAAAGTGGACTGTTATATGGACTCGTATAGACTTGTCTGTCGCCATAAGCTCCCACGAGGCAACAAAGAACATACGCCATCTTTGATGCTACTTGTTACAACTTTACCGTACAACACCGATACTTAGTATCTCAATTTACTGGACATTGGCAGAATCACTGAAATCTCGGTGGAAGCCATATTATAAAACAGAAGAAGAAGAATATTATTTTGATTCCTTTTGCCACCTACCCGCTCTACATAACGCTAAACGTCTCTCTTGGAATACCCAGAATGCTTAGGTAAATTAAAGTATGTGAAGTAGTTCGAGTATTATAAAAAAATTGTACAGCCATTGCGTAAAGTATCCTGATAAACGTATGGGTATTAAGTCCACATGTTTCAATAACGGTCAATAATATTCGACAAGCCTTTTAAAAACAAAAATTAAAAAATCACTTTCATGGCAAACATTTATAGCTCAGGTTACTCGGGAGGCATGCCTTATATACACGTCCAAATCTGTTGAAACATTAAGTTATCGCAAATTAAAGAAACTCGCATACATTCATACTTACATATTTACTTACGTAGATACATGAACTAGAAAAACAGTACACTTCTATTTTACTCAATAAATTGTTATACTGCCATACATACATACATATTGTCACATCTTTTTCCATTACAGGGTAGACAGACCCGCCATATAATTATAAATAAATTGTTGATATATATGATAAAGTATTTAATATTAATGAACTAAACTAACATAATATTAACGGTAACTAAGATAAAAACAAAAACTAATCCTAAAATAAAAACTAACCTATAAAAAAAAAAAGGAAAAACAACATTAAGATAAATAAAAAATTGAAGCCAAATCGCTGTGGTCAGCGGGCAGGGTGCCCAAAAGGCTGGCGGCATTTCCACGCTGGATGGCCAAACTCAGCCTTTGGCCAAAATGCGCGCCTGCCCTTTGGTCACCAGAAACGTCGATTAGGCGTGCGGAGATCTCTTTAAATAACTGTCGGGCTTCCGCACCCCAAGGCCCTAAGGTCTCCACGGCAAAGGGCACAAATATGTAAGGCTCGCCTAGAGCTGCATATTTGCGCCCCTTAATGGCTTCTGCCGCCGTTGCAGCCGCGCCTGCTCGGCGAACGGTCGCTTGTAAGTGGGATGGGGCCACAGTATCCACGCATGTGGCATCCCATACAAGCGACCGCCCGTTTTTCCAAGGAATGAGTGTCATCCCGTCGGGCCTCTTGCCATCATCGCGAGTGATACCAACGGGCTCGAGCACTGCTGGTACACCCGCGGAGGCAAGGGCACGACGGATGACATCATTTAGCGCAGCATGACGCGAAAAGCGTCCTGCACTGCGGCGACAGGCCAGGCCGTGGTGGCCCAGGGAATCGACATGTCCCCCGCATCGGCAGCGATGAGGTTCATTTGTCCTGGCCCCAAGACGAAGACTCACCGCCAAGCTGAAAGATGTCCTCTCCAAGAGAGTCCCTACGCTCGCCGACGGGATTGCATTTAACCAGTAACCCGACTCTGGCTCGCAACTAGCTAGGAGACGAGACCGCTCCGCATCATTATTAGCAGACTCAATTAATAAGTTACGTGCCTGCATGCAGAGCGGCTCATCCCATTGTCGCTGAGAAGCCAGATTCAAGGGTGTAATTATATAATTATATATTTACGTGAGCTAGACGTGGTTAGTACGTAGAAATTACACTCATGTTACTATGAATTGGTTGTACCTTTGTTTTGAATAGTAAATTATGATGCAAGTACGGTAAGCTAGATATTAAAGTCGAGGTGCTTATAGGCACGAGGCGAAGCCGAGTGCTAATAATAAACCAATGACTATAATTGACAGCTTACTGAGTACGAGCATCAGTTGACGTTTTTCAATACTTGGCGATTACTTTTTACTTTGGCAACTAATATTGGCGATTACCTTAAACTAAAACAAGATTGCAGTTCAGCAGATAAGGAAGTTATTAAAGTTTATTGTTATTTATAGTAATCAGGTACATTTATTCAGGTTTCTTTTAAAAAAAAAAAAGAACATACAACCGGACTTGCAACCTTCTTCTTTTATGAAGTCGGTAAAAAGATAACATCTCATGAATCAGAAAAATGTTTTCATGCTAAACATGAAAACTTTTTGCTTGGGTTCTATGAAGAATGTTCAATTGTGCATCTCGTACAGCTGTGCCATTGAACTATTGATAGGCTTTTGAGGAGTTGTAATTGGCGTAAAGTAAAAGGGCCTAGTCCGTAAAATATATAATAACGTTTTAAGTTTCGATGTCATAAGTACCGTATTAATAGCAAATGTATTAAAAACAATGTTATAATTTCTTTTTTTTTCTTTAATGCAGTCGCCAGCACAATTTTTTATAACACAAATGCTAATTGACTTAATAAGTTACCTGTGATCGAAGACATCTTCCTACTTAACATAAATTTACTTCCGTTTGTTATTCAAACTGAAGTATCTAAATTGATTACTCATATTTCAAGAAGCCGTGTAGTTCCCGGCAGGTGCCGTGTAGGTTCCGGCAGGTGCCGTGTAGTTCCCGGCAGAGTCGAATAGGACCACTCCAAATCTTCCCGCGGATGTCGTAGAAGGCGACTTAGGGAACATAAGCTAAACAAAGCTTTGAAATATCAAAAACACCTCTCCAACCCGTCTGGCCAGCGTGGAGAGTGTAGGCCAAATCCTCTGACTGCCTTCGCTAATATACGGCTCTGGTAGTCAGAGAGGGTCGTGCTCCTGCAGTGGAGACTGAAAAAGACCTGATGATGATGATGATTTCACGAAGTCAATATTTTATGATTGTCATTTCTCTTATCATATCCGACTTCTTGTAATTTCGTAGAAGTTGAATTAATATTAGCAAGCTTTTAACTCAGGTATTTTTTTTCTTGTTATGATCTGAATATAATTCTGCAAAGGCAATTTAATTTTCAAACTACAAAGTATAACATATTTTTAAGGTAAAATACTTGAATTTCAAAATACGAAAAATCTTTTGATACATATAAAAAGACTAATATTTTGTGAAAATTGAACTTTTGGTTTCTTTAGAACCATCATATTTATACATATGTATATTTAACGTTTAGTTAAATAACTTGCTACTTTTAAATAAAGTATGCTTATTTTACAACGTTTAAAAGTAAATAAGTGCCGATTAATATTATTTTTTTTTTGCCTGATAAAGTGTTTTAACTGACTTCAAAAAAGGCGATTACTCAAAGACGCCTGGACAGATTTGTAGAATTCTTTTTATTTGAAATTGTATACTTCCGAGTTGGTCTGTTTTAAATTTTGTCAAGGCTCTGATAAAATGAAAAATGATACATCTGTTACATCTGTAATAATCTGTTAGATTTTCAATTATCTATACATATAATCATCATCATCATCATCAGGTCTTTATTAGTCTCCACTGCAGGAGCACGACCCACATACATATAATAAAACAGTAAAATATGTACACATAGTAGTTTTGACTGAAATGGATAGAGGGACACCTAAAAATAATAATAGAAAGCAAAAAAAACGATAGTTCCAACATAGCATACAAAGTTTTTTTTTTTTTTTTTTCAAAATACGTTGACATTTATTAACTTTTTAATAAATAAAATTATAAAAAATAAAAACTTATGTATTAGGGTATATTAAAACGCGAGTCATAAAGTCCACGCGAACGAAGTCGCGGGCGGGCATCAGTTAGTAATCCATAAAGTACTGAAGTTGTTTTTCAATATACGGTCAGTAGATGTGGTTGTGGTTAAAAGTATCTATGCATTTTTATTATTTGTATTGGAACATAGGGGCTTGTTATAAACAAAAATCCATTTAAATATACTATGAAACGACCTACACCTACACGCCGCAGTGGCTAACACACCAGGTTGGTGTGACGCCGTACCGGGTTTGATTCCTGGCGCGGTTAATTACTTGTACATTATTTACACAGCTATTAGCTGCTATGGCTTAACTTATACTTTAGAAAAACGTTCAATAAAACGTTGTAGCTTAGATCATCTATGCTATAATCAGATAATTGTTTTTATGCTGACACCGCATTTCGTAAAAAGACGTTCCTTTTATATTCCCTCAAAAGGAATGTTAAACATATCTCAGAAAGCTAAAAAGGAAAATATTAAAGAATTTGCACAAAATTATGTTTCGCTCAAGGCTTCAGTTATTGAAGTAAGAAAGTTCGATTTAAGGCTCGTAAGCTTTACGCATTTTGTGTTATAATGTTATAAAGTTAATGTACAGAATAATTATTTATTTACCAAAGCAAATACTCAGGTGAGGTCTTAATGGCGTCAATAAGGACTTAAAATAAAATATTGTATTCCTTTTATCTTACTCAACATCTTACCTATGCAGCTGGAAAATAAAAGATGAATCTAACAAAATGTTATTTGTTTCTTAAATAGATGAGAAAGTCATAAACAAAGGCAAATAGAAAAGTTACGGAACAAAATAAAAGGTTTTGTTGGGTAACAGGTTGCGCTGCAGTTATTGTTGCAGCGGGTCTGCTCTGAGACGGCTTAGAAAATGTCCCACATATCTTACTTTATGTACCATTATAACATTCATATAAAAAGGATGAAAACAAATATAAAAGTGTTTTATTTGGATTTCAGATTTAATTTTGATGTAACAAAAAAGACAACAAAACTAAAGCAGAAACAGAAATTGAACAGTACTGAAACCGTTCGGCTATGAATTCATTTATTGTTACAAGCTGGTCGGGTCAAAGAGAGCTTTGCAAATGTCCCAAGTGTCTCTTAAATAAAAAAAATAGAAAATAAAATATTAACAAATTTTACTTATTAATACCTTATATAACTCCTTTTTTCAATGAAAGTGGCAGAAAAGATTGTCAGAGTAAGGAAAATACAACAAAATATATTTAAACAAAATTATACGTTTTATCTTGAGTCTCCGTTATTATAAAGGTTCTGTTGGGTAACAGGTTGCGCTGCAGTTATTGTTGCAGCCGGTCTGCTCTGAGACGGCTTAGAAAATGTCCCACACAACTTACTTTATGCACCTTATAGCATTCATATAAAAGGGAAATAATAAATATAAAGAGCGTTTTGCTTGCTTTTCAGTTTTTGTATTCATGTAACAAAGCAAACTATATTAGAAATATATAAATTGAACAATACTGAAATCGTCTATCGATTCATTTATTGTTCCAAGCTGGTCGGGTCAAAGAGAGCTTCGCATGTCCCATGTGTCTCTGAAATAAAAATAGAAAATAAAATATGAACAAATTTTAATTAATTCCTTTTTTTGATGAAAATGGCAGAAACGTTTGGCAGAGTAAGAAAAATACAACAAAATATATTTAAACAAAATTACTCGTTTTATCTGGAGTCTCTGTTATTATAAAGGTTTTGTTGGGTAACAGGTTGCACTGCAGTTATTGTTGCAGCCGGTCTGCTCTGAGACGGCTTAGAAAATGTCCCACACAACTTACTTTATGTACCTTATAGCATTCATATAAAAGGGAAATGATAAATATAAAGAGCGTTTTGCTTGCTTTTCAGTTTTCGTATTCATGTAACAAAGCAAACTATATTGAAATATATAAATTGAACAATACTGAAATTGTCTATCGATTCATTTATTGTTCCAAGCTGGTCGGGTCAAAGAGAGCTTCTCAATGTCCCATGTGTCTCTGAAATAAAAATAGAAAATAAAATATGAACAAATTTTACTTAATTCCTTTTTTCGATGAAAATGGCAGAAACGTTTGGCAGAGTAAGGAAAATACAACAAAATATATTTAAACAAAATTATACGTTTTATCTTGAGCCTCTGTTATTATAAAGGTTTTGTTGGGTAACAGGTTGCGCTGCAGTTATTGTTGCAGCCGGTCTGCTCTGAGCCGGCTTAGGAAATGTCCCACACAACTTACTTTATGTACCTTATAGCATTCATATAAAAGGGAAATGATAAATATAAAGAGCGTTTTGCTTGCTTTTCAGTTTTCGTATTCATGTAACAAAGTAAACTATATTAGAAATATATAAATTGAACAATACTGAAATTGTCTATCGATTCATTTATTGTTTCAAACTGGTCGGGTCAAAGAGAGCTTCTCAATGTCCCATGTGTCTCTGAAATAAAAATAGAAAATAAAATATGAACAAATTTTACTTAATTCCTTTTTTCGATGAAAATGGCAGAAACGTTTGGCAGAGTAAGGAAAATACAACAAAATATATTTAAACAAAATTATACGTTTTATCTTGAGTCTCTGTTATTATAAAGGTTTTGTTGGGTAACAGGTTGCGCTGCAGTTATTGTTGCAGCCGGTCTGCTCTGAGCCGGCTTAGGAAATGTCCCACACATCTTACTGTATGTACCTTATGGCATTCATATAAAAGGAAAATAATAAATATAAAGAGCGTTTTGCTTGCTTTTCAGTTTCCGTATTGATGTAACAAAGAAAACTATAGCAGAAATATAAATTGAACAATACTGAAATTGTTCGTCAATGGACTGATCAAAGCGACCTTCATAAATGTCCCTTGTCAGTTTATGCATTAAATGCTATGAAAATAAAAGAATAGAAAATAAAATATAACAAATTTTACTAAATTTCTTTGTTCCTTGAAAATGGTAAAAACGTTTGACCTATTATAAGTTTTATCTTGAGACTCCGTTATTGTAAAGGCAGATATGATTTAATCCGGCGTTGCAAGTGCCTCTATATATTTATGATGACGACATCAGCCTCCGTGCGATGTGGTTAATCCGCCAGCCTGCGACTCGAGGGACACCGTCATCGATTCCCGGAAAGCGCAAATTCTTGATCTTTATTTTCGCAAGTGTTTGTTTGCAGTTATGAACATACGTAAGGCAATCTTGCCAAATCATATCATAGTATGAATGCTGTTATTTAAGCTATCCGGACTCCAATGCAAAAGAGCTGAGATTGCAACCGAGAAAACCTCATTATCAGATCTTTTTTAGTCTCCACTGCAGGAGCATGACCCTCTCTATACTACAAAAGCCATATGTATATTAGCCAGAGCAGTCAGGGAATTTGGCTTACACTCTCCACGCTGGCCAGTCGGGTTGGAGAGGTCTCTTTGAATTATAAGCTTTGTTTAGCTTGTGTTTCCTAAATCGCCTTCTACAACATCTACGGTACGCCTGAAGCACACAGCCGCGAATGCGAACCGGAAGCGGTCCGGAACGAAACACTGGCGGAACCTAGAAACGCTGTTGTTTGATTCCGCTTCGGTTTCGTTCCGCTTGCGGAGTGAGACGCACCAAACAAAATCATACTAGACAGCATTTCGCGCTTCCGCCAGTGTTCCGTTCCGGACCGCTTCTGTTCCACACTGCCGGGAACCACACGGAATATCATATATCAGCATATCTCCAATAAACCTAATGTAACAAAATTTATTTGAACCTAGAAATACTATATAGGGTGCGCGTAGTACGTCACACGCAAGTGACGTTTACTTTTGTACGTTTCATGTGTGTGGCATCAGTTGGTACTAAATTTAATATTTGGAATTATTTGGAATTTAATGTGGTTTATAAGGTCTAACTAAAATTGTGAGTTAACGTCGCTTGGAGAAAATGCGCTGTGCAGTTTGTTGCCGCTTCTTCTGCACTCCGCTTTGGAAGCGGCCTAAACTTAGCCATAAGTGAGTATCGACGTCAACAAAATTTTTTTGTTGTAAAAACTGTAAACACAAGTAGGACAATCAATAAGTATTCAAAGATAAAAATTAATAAAAGATTGAATCTGGAATCCTGGAAGAGTTTGAGTTTTTAACAGGGATAATTGCAAGGATTTTTTCATGCCGTTGTGCTCGTGAGCTAGTTTTGCAATGCGACCCATTTGCATCGATTTCTCACGGGCCTATCCTGATTATTGTGAGATTCATGAAAAAATATAAGAATAAAAAATCGGCCAAGTGTGAGTCGGACTCGCGTACGAAGGGTTCCGTACCATTATCTTTACGCCCACTAACCTTCAGCTCTGTCTACCCCACTAGGGATAAAGAGGTGAGACTTTCGAGCAAAAACGGCAACAAAATAATTTTGTTTTTAGTATTTGTTGTTATAGCGATAACAGAAATACATCATCTGTGAAAATTTCAACTGTCTATCTATCACGGTTCATGAGATACAGCCTGGTGATAGACAGACAGACGGACATTGAAGTCTCGTGAATAGGGTCCCGTTTTTACCCTTTAGGTACAAATCCCTAAAAAGGAGAACAAGATAATTGTGAAAAACATAACGGAATTGCCACTATTTTTAAGAAAAAGGAATGTGTCTCTACGATTTAACAGCCTGAAAAGATGTAATAATCGAATTATGTTTTTACAGTTACAGTTTTGAGTACAGTTACACTTTACAGTATGAGAAAGCTGTATACTAGTCTACTGTATACTTAGCAATAATACGCACAACTCAGCTTTTCCACTTTCTTTCTAGGAAATAAAAGAACGAAAAATAAACATAATAACAAATCTTACAAACAGTTTCCTTTATCTCTTGGAATAATACGTATGAAAAGGAAATACAAGAGTAAAATATAAACAAGTTATTTCAACAAAAGTTTTCTGCTTGGTTACTTGGGTCTCAAATTACTAACGATTGCCACATACACTTTATTTATTTATAACGTCACTTGAACAAAAGTACCCATAGAAACGTTGGAAACGTTGTTGGCCAACACACACGAAAAACAAACACCTACAGAAACTAGATTTCGTACGCGGTTATGAACTGTGCCAACCCTGCCTATATTTAAATATCTTGTACCCAAAGGTTGGCTGGAAGAGATTGCGTTATGCGATAAGCCCGCCTTTTGTACCGATAAGTTCCTTTATTTGTCTGTATTAAATTCATTTATTGTTTACTTGTAAGTGTTGGTGCAAAGAACCATTTATTTATTGTTATTAAAAAAAAATCTAAATTTAATATTTCCTCTATTTTTTTATGTTCCTAACGTTCAAACTTTTCGAACAGAATTATTTAGAACATTTTTATTAATCCTAATTTCGTATAGTTTAATTTCTTTTCGCTCAATTTTTTACGCCGTATATTTATTTCACGAAAATATTCATTTGGTGATATATATAATTACTTATATTAAAGTACTACGATAAAATAACTCGAACCTAACTTGCTTTCTGCCTCCAGTCGTTCCAGCTGATCATAAAACAAAAATAACTCAAACCCTACTTTTCTTCCCTCAGTCGTTCCGGGTGGTCATAATAAAATAACTAAAATCTAACTACGTTTCTGCCCTCTGTTGTTCCGGGTGATTTTAAAAAAACGAACTCGAACCTCACTTCCTTTCTGCCCTCAGGCGTTTCGGATGGTCATTGAAAAAAAAAACTCGGACTTTACCTCTTTTCTGCCCATAGTCGTTCCGGACAGTCATAAAAAAAACTCTCGAACTTAACTTCTTTTCTGCTCTCAATCGTTATGGATGGTCATAAAAAAAAAATACTTGAACCTAACTTCTTTTCTGCCCTCAGTCATTCCAGGTGGTCGTTAAAAAAATTAAACTCGAACCTAACTTCTTTTGTTTTTAAATGGGGTTGGAAAGTTATAATTATTTGAAAATATTATTATAGTAAGTAATATTTGATACTTATATACTCTTTTTGATACAAGATTATTGTTACTTCCAATGATATGTATGCCAATCTATTTTAGTCCATATGTAATATGAGCGATTCTAAAATTAGGGCTAACAATTGATACACTAAACTTTCTTTGTGCAAAAATAGGCTAAAGATAATTTTATATTACAAGTTTAGACCAATAAAGATTGGCGAAGTGAAATTAGAAGTAAAAATTTTACACGAAACAAAGGGCACTCTTAAAATATGATATGCAATGGAATAAATGTAAACTTAGGGTACAAAAAATTTCATTTTTCCTTAAATATTAGGCCAAAACGAGTAAATTTGTAAGTTAAGAAAGAAATTGTTTCTAAAAATATTTGATTGTAGCTGCAAAATTTCGTGACAGTATTCAAAAATTTTTTCATCAATAAGGTAGGATATGAAAAATATCTTGAATTTTTAAAATATATAGCAAAGGGGTACTGTTTATGTTGAATAAACCTACTGGCTGAAATTTAAATAATTTCTATATCTCACGTTGGTTTTAAAATAAATATTTAGAAATTATTCATTGGTACCAAAAATTACGTGAAAGCCAGAAAATCGGTGACTGATAATATCTGGGTTATGATACTAATATTTTACCCATAAATATACCCAAAATAGCTGAAATTATTATAGAACACTTTTATAAATATATTTTACAGAAGTTTTGTGTTTAGTTAAAACTACGGTGCAGTTTATGTCTGGTCTAAGCCGGCTTAGCGTATGTCCCATATGTCTCGCCTTATGCGTTTAATGTCATAGAAATAAAGAGATACAGGATTGGCCATTTTATATTTCATATAAACCTTTTCTTTTAATATAATTTTGCTTGGCTTTTGAAATAAACAGAAAAAGATATGATAGTGGCACTTAAAGGAGAAGAAAAGCAGACCGGTATAGTAAATGACTGCAGCACAATACGGGAACCCGGACCCCGGTTTCCAAATAATTTCAGGTTAGGATGTAACCAGGACATGCTTAATGACATCAATATTTTTCGCTGTGCTCGCCCAGTAATGACATCTTTAAGCAAATATTTCAATAAATTTATTTGAGCCAAGTTGATAGAGCCTTAGTTTATATTTTATTTTTTTGATTTAGTTATATTAATAAGCGGTGCAGTAGTTTCCGTGTTTATCTAATTAAGAAAAATATTTAAATCTATCCTTTCTTAAGAATTTTCAAGATGTGGTAGACAACATCGTAAATACTTATCCTTATAGTATGGCTCTTAATACCATGCCTAGGCCAAAGCGTATAATATATAATGTTACTGTTTTGCATTGCCTTTATATATTTTGGTTGTTGTCATATTTCCTCAAATTTTTGCCTTATTCCATTTAATCTAAACAAGTTAATTACACGATGTTTCTGTCTATTAACTTAAAGTTTTTGCTACACTTTTATATACTAACGCAACAAATTCGCGAGCTTGGAGTAAATCAATACCCTTAACGTTTGCTCTGTAACATACCTCGTTCTTACTCCTCACTAAAAGCTTCCTTTCATAGATTTTATTTCAAACATTCTAGTACATTCTCTTAGGATAGCATTTTGTGTATATTAAAAGTTTGTACTCGAAAGATATAAATATATGTTTTTTTATACATACCTATATTTATAACTTTCAAGCTTAGCGATAAAAATAGATTTTAACCGTGCCCTAGGCTTTAGAATAAGTTTTATTTCATACGTAGTTGAAATAAACTTTCTAAAAACTGGTAACACTATAGAAGAGACAAAAATTATTTATGATAAAATCAACCAGGTATTTTTCGAAAAGTATATTAGTACCTACAATTACGAGCATTACTATGATACTCATCAGTTCCTAAATGATAAGATCTAAAAGTGAATACAATTGTATATAGATTGCTGGGCTTGACTGCACTTAAAGTTTTTTCATAGAATACCAAAGAAAACCGCATTTAAATTAATTTAAGTAATTATTAAGTTTTTACGAACTGAATGCATTCCATTAAAGGAAGAAAATTTATAGGTGTGACAACAAAAAAGCGGACAAAATGAGATTCTGTACTTATATCTTTTAATTGCGTTTATTTAGAAGTATCTATGAATTTAAGAGCTACATATTGTGTTGCCGTGTGGTTCCCGGCAGAGTAGAATTGGACCACTCCAAGTCTTCCCGTGGATGTCATAGTAGGCGACTTAGGAAACACAAGTTAAACAAAGCATAGGAACACAAAGAGACCTCTCCAACCCGTCTGGCCAGCGTGCTTTGGCTAATATGTAGTATATTAGTTTAGTTGTGGTAGAGCCACGCTACCGGCGAAAATCCCTTTAGCTGGTAGCATGAATGGGCCGGCTCGTCCGGGGAAGTACCACACTCTCACAGAAAATCGATGTTTGAGAAGTAGCTTTTCAGCTTCTATGCTTCGCTCGGTGAGTGAGAGCGCTGGAGGCCCAACCCACCTCCCCTCTGGGGAGGGAAAAATAAAAGGCCGGCAACGCTCTTGTCATACCTCTGGTGTTACATTAATCCATGGGCAGCGGTGATCACTTACCATCAGGTGACCCGCTTGCTCGTTTGCCATCCTATAACAAAAAAAAATATGGCTCTGGTAGTACAAAGAGGGTCGAGTTCCTGCAATGTAGACTACAAAATGACCCTATGATGATAATAATGATGATGTAAGATATGAAGTACGTCTTATATCCCTTGTTGACAGGTGTTCAGTATGATCAGTAAGTTCGAGAATATGGCAAGGTTACAGATGTACATGGTGTATAATAAAGGTTCCATCTGGCCTGCGTCGTATTTCTCTTTATCTAACTAACTGTTTCAGTATGCAACTAGAAATTTCTAAGAAACGGTTTCAAGCTGCGGTTTTAGCTTTCTTATTTTTTATTTTCTCGTACAATATTTTCTTACATCACAATTACGTTATAAGCCTCAAATATAAACAGGTTCCATATCAATTCGAGCCACATGTATGTCATATATATTGCGTTATAAATCTTTGTAGATATGTTCATTTAGAAAAATAAAATATTTTTAAAAGCTAGGGCTTAGAAAATTATTTTTTCCCTGCTCTAGAGCAGGGTTAAAATGAAAATGATTCTTAACGCTAGCTTTTTAATTTATAAACTGTAGGTATTAAACGTGTCATAAAGAATGTGAATGTTATTTTATCATTCTCATTTTATTATAACGTACCCGTACGTAACAAGAAAAGGCTTATGTTTTACTTTGATATTGATGTATCCGTGAAACATACTACTTCCCTTATCCCTACATTTGTTTTATTATAATTGGATAGTATCAAAGTAGGAATCTATCCGTACTAAAACGAAGTAACAAGGCATGGTCGAATTACCTTATAAAAGACATTGGATTGTGATACCGAGAAATTCTATTCCTTTGTTATTTTTCCTTTTACAAACATAAGACAAATTAAAAATGTAGCAAAAGAACTTTTTATCTTTGTTCCAGATATAAGCCTGGTTTTTAAAAATAAATTTTACCAAATTAAATACCTAAAACGGTAAACAAAAGATACCTTTGATTTGAAAGATAAAAGGGACTTATAATGTAAAATATTAAATTTGATCTTTGTGATCGGGCAGGAAATGCAATTACTTTGTAGTTATACTTAGTATTTTTTCCTCCTTGACTGTAGAGAGGATATCCGTTACATTATTTTCTTCTTCTTCTTCTGTTTTATAAAATGGCTTCCACCGAGATTTCAGTGATTCTGCCAATGTCCAGTAAATTGAGATACTAAGTATCGGTGTTGTACGGTAAAGTTGTAACAAGTAAAATCAAAGATGGCGTATGTTCTTTGATGCCTTGTGGTCGGGAGGTTATGGTGACAAGTCTATACGAGTCCATATAACAGTCCACTTTAACTTTTTCACAAATTGTTCACGAGCACGAGCATTTATAACACCAAACTACACCAATTTCATATTATAAAGTCCACCAAAATCAATTTGCAAAATCGTCCAAGGTAGACCCCAACTGCACCCCTTGACTTCCCACCACAAAACCCTTTATATTATTTTATTAATCATATTATGTTTGACAATATATAGGTATAACCAATATTTCATAATAAGTAGTTAAATATATTTTTGTTTTAAATAAAGTTTATAGCATGACAGTATTGTAAAAGCGAAAGTTGGTATTGTATAAAAATAATTACTTACTTCAAATAAAGCTTATAACATGCCTGTATTAAGCAAATTTACCAAAACCAACACAAAAGAAAAATGATACCGTAATAAGACACCGAAGTCAGAATTAAACATAAACAAAGCACTGGGGTTATCAAAAGTCAATCAATCTTTCGAGTCCTTGCTAATATACTTTCCTGACGACAACGGCAGAGGGAGATAATAAACAAGTCATCCATTAAATACGCCTGACTGCTTGATATAAGCAATATCAGTCGAAAAAGAAAAGGCCAACTTGCTTTTAAAATCACAATCAACCCGTGAAATTAGGATGATGAAGAACAAATGAAAAACAATATTAATACGTCGTGGGCGGCTTTTACATAATCTTCTTTACGTTGAGAGAATAATTCTTGGAAAAATGATAATGAATTAGGTAAATAGGCAAAGAAAATATATTTTTTAATCTTATTTTTAAATTTTAATGTTTAGTCGTACTATATAACTAAAAATAGGTACTTATTATCTAGAATCTATCTCCGAATCTTTTTAGAAGCTTTCATGGAGATCTTTTGACATATAGATCCAACAGGTAACCTAAAAAAAATGATGTCATGTAGGTATATATTTTTTAATCCAATCCAGACTTCACTGCCCTTCTATTGGCAACAATATTTATATTATAAAAAAAATATATTTGAATTTACTGAATAGAACTTATAGTATTCACCAATATAGCTAATGATCTCTGTATGTCTCATTATATGCTCTGTTTGTTTAATACCTGAGCCAGGATTGATAATAATCAAAGTCAAAGTAAGTATTTTATTCATCGTAAGTTATTAATATAATTTGTTTAACGTTAACTTCCAATACACTTTTTTTTAATAAATATTATTGTTCACGTCAATTGCCGATTAAAATCAAAATGCCGCTTCTAAATCAGTGTAGAAGAATCATAACTAAATCACACTTATTGAACACTAGCTGGTACCCGCGGCTTCGCCCGTGTGATACATAGCCTATGTCCTTTTCAGTACCCTAACATATGTATATGCAAAATTTAATGATGATCGGTTCAGTAGATATGGCGTGGAAGCTTAACAAACAGACACTTTTACATTTATAATATTAGTTAGGATGGGATTTTGCTAACTCTGATCAAAACGTTCTAGTCAATTGTATTTACAAAAAAAAAACAGTGCAACTTTACTAATCCGAAAAATTCCATTCATCCTATAAACCCAAGCGCCATTCGACACGGATTTTAAAAGTAGAACAAAGCCGGTCAATTAAGTCGAATGCTGAAAGTCCGAAGTCAATTTACAAGAGAACACGTGCATAATTGCCACAAATCATGTAATGGAACGTAGAATGGAACACCTATTAACAGAAGCCACGAACGCATCTTTGTTGTGCGTGTCAAACTTTTGAACTTAATAGCGGAAGTTGGCTCAACTATTAGTAGGTAGTATTGATTCAATATGATTTGAATTCCTGAGTAAATTAAGCGCTGATAATAAATAAACAGTTCCCGCTTAGTTATTATCCCAACTAATATTTATAAATGCGAAAGTGTGTTTGTTTGTTTCGCCTTATCTACTGAACCGATCATCATGAAATTTTGCATACACGTTGTCTATAGTATGGAAAAGGACATAGGCTACCTTTCATCCCGGAGAAAAGTACTGCTCCCGAGGGACCGACAATAACGCGAGCGAAGCCGCGGGCGAAAGCAAGTTTTTCATTATTGAAGGAAAGTTTATTCATTTAACTTATTTTCTACACAAATCGATAAATAAATTTGAAAATAAAATATATGTCGACATAGGTACTTATATTTATGTATAGGTATTGACTGATCACATTCACTTTCAATTATTTTGTTGTCGAAAATAAACAAAACTCAAAAGAAAATATGACACTGTTTATCATATCATTTTTGATTGCTTTTTTTTTTCGAAATTTGTGATAATTATGAGAGTAAGATATTATTTTGTTCTGAAAACGTTTTAGGTTCTCGAGAAATAGGCAAAGAAACTTTTAGTTTTATTATTTTCAAGGTTTCTGTGTAAGAGCTATAAAAGGCATTTCGACGATACTTAGTCAACTAAGAAATACATACGTCCTTTGCAAATACTCGTCAAAAAATATAAAATGTGCTAGCCGTTCTTCAACTAGGTTACTGTAATCTACGCTGCCCATAAAATCCGAAAAACTGGATTTACGAACGAAATGGAATTAGAATTGCTACATTCCAATCGCCTCTACTTCTGACTAAGGGAAATGATAAAGGATTTTTCATTTTCAACCAGTTACAGAAATTTCCGGTATTTGGCTTCTTTATTTTTACGATTACTGTATGACTTTATTGGTAGCCAATGGTTTATTAATATAACTTCTTTTAACAAAACTTCAAATGAATTGTTACTGATACAATGGGCTACTTTCCTTAAAAAAATATAATTAGTCCGTTAGTTAGATTATCAAAAAACATTTGACACGTGTTTTTTTTTTGTCAATCAAACAAATAATGACAAAAATATAGCCCGTTAAAATTGTGTGTGATGTCACTAGCCAGTACACTTTTTAGTGGTCTGTGATGTCACAAGCCTCTACTTATGAACTTTGATACGCTTTAATTTTTGACATTTATTATTTTAACGAAAGAAAAAATACGTGTCCAATATTTTTTGATTGTCGAACTGACGGTCTAATTTTAGTATTAATATTTTGACCCAGGAAAGTAGCTTATTGGATCAGATTTAAAGTATATTTATATAAACATCATATTTTAGATATTTAATACGGTTTCAACGCATTTTACTGCTTCCGCGGGATTTGCGATAAACGACTGGGCTGTGGTGTACGTACAACGTACATCTACGTAGTATGACGAGAGATGACAACACATGACGATACTTGACCTCGATAAATAAAGAACACTATTTTATTATCTTATATCTCTGCGTACATCTACTAGTGTAACGTCACACGACCTCGTTAAATAAAGAATTGTTTTGAGTTTGTGGTGGGAAGTCAAGGGGTACAGTTGAAGTTTGCCTTAGACAAATTTGCAAATTGATTTTAGTGGACTTTGTAATATGAAATTGGTGTAGTTTGGTGTTATAAATGCTCGTGCTCATGTACAATTTGTGAAATAGTTAAAGTGGACTGATAAATGGGCTCGTATAGATTTGCCGCCCCAAGCTCCCACGAGGCGTCAAAGAACATACGCCATCTTTGATGCTACTTGGAAAAACTTTACCGAACAACACCGATACTTAGTATCTCATTATACTGGACATTAGCAGAATCAATGAAATTTCGGTGGAAGCCATAATATAAAACAGAAGATGAAGAAGAAAGAATTGTTTTAATTATTATCTTATAAGTCCAGGTTATGTGACGAATGTGTACGCCGTGAAAAGCCTGTATATAAACTGTGGAAAAACCTACAATAAAGGAGTCCAGTTCACAGTACTGTTGGGAAACCAGCACTCACCAAATAGTGTTTTAATCAAATCAAATGTTGTGTAAAAGTATACGCCAGCGAAACTGCGGTTGAAAGCTATTTAATAATTAAGTGACATTAATTACAATATAATAAATGTAAAAGAGGGATATTTAAATTCAATATATCCATCGAACTATAATTAAAATATACGCATAATACAGCAATTAATTTAATTATTGAAAATTTGCATTTCCTGCACAAGATGATTTCAAGCCGCATCGCTCAAAATGAAGTTATAAAATTGGAGCGTAAATTCGATCGCGATGATTACGCGCGGTCTGTCGTGTAAAGTGAAGTAGGCATGGCGACCGATTAATTGGTGTGCTCGTTTAAAATTCACAAAATGCAATATGCAATATTGTTAACGTTATTGTATTATGGATTTCCGATGAAAGTACCAAGAAGGCACAACTTTTATATATCTCAATCCCAACTAATATTATGAACTAGCAGCTCTCTCTGGCTACGCCCGAACATGTAGGTATTATACCTTTAAAAAGCTTTCTCATGAATCGCTCTATCTAAGTATTGGCGAAAACCACATGAAAATCATGAAAATCCGCGAAGTAGTTTTTGAGTTTATCGCAAACAGATAGATAGACGCGGTTGAGGACTTTGTTTTATAATATGTAGTGTGGAGTTATAAAATTGGAGCGTAAATTCGATCGCGATGATTACGCTCGGTCTGTCTTGTAAAGTGAAGTAGGCATGGCGACCGATTAATTGGCGTGCTCGTTTAAAATTCACGGAAAACAATATATTATGAACTTCCTACTACTATAATATATATCCCAATCCCAACTAATATTACAAATGGGAAAGTTAGTTTGTATATTTTGTTTTTTACCTCTTCACGCTTTATCTTATAAACCAATCCTTATGAAATTTGGCATACAAATAGGAAAGGCCCTTTCATCCCGAAAAAAACGACTCGAAAAATTTATAAGCGAGCAAAGCCATTGGTATGTTGTTGTTTCGTTCTATTTTATCAGCTTATTTTTATACTAAGCTGTAGAAAAATAAGCTGCTTAAATTTGAACGAATAAAGTTCAGAAACAGTGCTTAAGATTTTTGTGTTATCGTGACATTTAGAATGTCCAATTTTAATTTTTTTAATATTTAAATTTAAAAAGTTTGGAACTATCCTGTATAGGTATGTAAATTCAAAATGTTATGAAATTGGAACAAATTCGATTGCGATGTTTCACGGCAGTTTTCTAGGCAACTTGAAGCAGGCATAACGACCGATTAATTAGTGTGCTCGTCTAGAATGAATTAATAGAATGCAATCGTGTATAGTCAAGGAATATAAAGAGATGATACAAGACTAGTCGAGTTGCAATTCTGAAAATTAAATAAATAGATTGAAGAGTAAACTCCGACAAATTGGAATGCAGTTGTTAAAATTCAGAGAAATGCAAATTCGATGCAAAAGTGCAAATCAATAAATATAATTGCATTAAAAGTAAGGTCGGTCGTTACATTACATTTTATTTCATGCCACTAGACAGTACTTATTTATTAATGTATATATTAAGAATAACTTACATTCGCAAAGTGTCAATGGATTGCGAAACTTTAATTTTAATGTTTTTATGAGAGCTCACTCTCCCATGCTGATTTGGGAGAAAATAAAAAACATAGAATATACTAGCTGCTTTTTTCTTGCGCAGACCGTAAAAGCCGGTCAACGGATTGGGTGAAAATCCAAAAAATAGGCGATGCGGCTAGCAACCCATCACTACTTTTATTCCGCTTTCCAACGCTGAACGTGGCATTTAGGTTTTATGACTTTGGGCTCTGTCTACCCCGCAAGGGATAAGGACGTGATAATATGTATGTATGTATGTATGTATGTATATATAATAGCTCACCGATCTTTTATCTATTGGGTTAAATTGCTAATTTTCTTTTATTGTTGGACTGGGTAGTCCAACTTAGGAAACAGCGCAAGTTTAATCAAAATCGAGTCGGGGGTTTTTAGGTATAGAATTAAATACATAGGTATCAGTCAATAAAAAAAATCAGTCGTTCTAAACCTTTGATCCATGCCTGTATCTTTCGCACCTAAGTCGTAGGTCGTGCAGTGGTCTATGTGTAACCATAACCTAATCTACCTTTCGTAATCAATTCGAATATTATCGAGTATTTCGAATAAATAGCGCAGTATATAAAGAAAAGGGAAATAATCACGTTTGTTAAATCAGAAACCCGTTA
Organism: Rhodophaea formosa; assembly: GCA_963082605.1. Classification (NCBI taxonomy): domain Eukaryota; kingdom Metazoa; phylum Arthropoda; class Insecta; order Lepidoptera; family Pyralidae; genus Rhodophaea; species Rhodophaea formosa. Next base: position 9,319,592 of record OY720211.1, on the reverse strand, counting down.
TTTATTTACACAGATGTACAGTAAAGGCTCGTAAATATGGTCCCGTTTTTACCCCTTGCATACGTATGCCTGAAAATAAGACTTGTACAAAGTAAATCATTAATATAATTTGCAATTTTTTGATTTAGGTCCCAAAATCTCTACGTGAAACTGTGTAAACATTATTTTCAGTTTCTTTTTTAATCTTATCATATGCATCAGTTTATCCAATTTCACTTGCAGATATCGTAACAAACTTATCTGGGTGTGTGTATTGAAATTTTAAACTTATCAGTCTGTCTGGAATCTGAAATTTGAAATTTCATCGGCTAGACCCGTATTGTTTGTTACGCTTTCACGCCCTATCTACTGGACCGATCATGACGAAATTTTGCATACACATAGGTTAGGGTTCTGAGAAGGACATAGGCTATATAATTATCACGCGGGTGAAGCCGCGGGTAACAGTTAGTTTATCATAAATGCAAAAGAAGATTCTATGTCTTCTCATTCGTTACGCATACAGACATTGTGATATGACATTATGTCATGCTATGTAAAAATGAACAACTTTTCCTATAGGATCACTGCTGGGAACTTACGAAATTTTGTCACAAAATTGTTCTGCCGCTCGGGCTGTTAGTATGGGAAAGTATTTTTTTATATTAACGGGCTAAATCACCCCTTTAATGGGGAATGTCGAGGGTCTATTCACACGCTGTATAGATGACACACTGTTTTTATGAATCACTAGATTTTTTCTTAAATAATAAAAATAATTATATTTTTATTGAAAAAATCAAATTGTTTTGATAAATACAGACAACCATCATATTTCAGTTTTTGTAATAATTTTTTGTGACATCCATTCAAATATGATTGTAGGTTAATAGTTATTTGATATCAGAAAACTTGGGTGTAATATGTTATCTTGGTACGTCAGTGAACCTTTCTAGTCGACATTACATGATCCAATCTTCTTCATTTAAACTAGGATAGTTTCTGTGGTATCACGGATCCCATCCTAACTTTTCGCGCACAAATAACTTAGATCTAAGAGCGTAACATCTTATTAATATACAATAATTGGGCGAGCGGGCCGCCTATCCGGTCACGTCGCCAACTTCCGACCACCCATTAAATTAAGAGCAACTAAACTTCATTTATCTCGGCTTGTTACTTCTCGGACGATAAGGTACTGAAACACGGCTGCAAACTTCCACAAACTTACGGCTAACTTGAGGCAACTTGTCGAATCACGGCGATCGCTCGAAAATTTGTTACTTACCCAATATTTAAAATAATCTTCGCGTCACTTCTTATCTCGCAAACTTTGCGCCGGCTTTCGCTATTACACTGATAGCATTTTAATGGTAACTTGATGCGGGTTTCATTCTTGTTTCTTAGCGTTTAATTTGAATTATTTTCGTGGCAGATTGTGCAATAAATGTCTTTACGTACATATGTTTGATATCTCCACCTACAAGCCCACCAACATGCTTTACGTGGCCTTTAAGTTTTAAGGACTATGTCTACCCGCAAGGGAAAAATACGTAATAGTATGAATGTTTGATATCTCAAATTATCTAAAAAAAATGGGTAAGTGTTTATATTTATTGTTATCTAGAAAAACAGTACAATTATATGTACACAAAATGCCACACTTTGAGAAAAAGTAGATAAACCAATTAGAAAAGTTGTAAAAACCGCTAGTAGTTGTTCCATACAAACATGAAAATTTTATATCTATGAAACTGAACTTGAATGAAACATTTTTTACCGTATAAAAGTTACATACTACAGGTCTCGAGACGTTTCAAGTACTCAGCTTTTCTGCAAATCTTCTCACAGACAATATGAAATGCGATCTGAATTTTAAAAACGTTGGAGCTGATATTCCGTGATTCATTGCTAAATCAAAAGTTTAATTTAAAGACTCACACCAATGGGATGCTCCACCTCCTATACCTCCTTATTTATCGAGGCGGTTGTCCTTGTTACCGCCTCAGCTGTAATGTGTTGGAAACTGAGATCCGCTATGTCTGTATAATATTATTTTTTAATACCGTATAAGTGAAATTTTGTATTAAAATATCTGATTATTTATTTTTATAAATATTTCAACTACTACTTATAAAGACGAGCAAAAGAATGAGAAAATAGGAATAGTTACTGGTGGATATATTTCCATTTTCATAGGCTACCTAATAAAATGTTAATTTAAGCAGGGAGGTTTCATTAAGATATTTGAAACGCTTTTGACGTATTCCAAAAGAAACTATTGTCTCTGCTTCTTTTGGTAGAAATGGTAGTTTTTGACACAGTATTCATCCTACGGACCTCGCATGAGGATATAGCTGTAAATCTTTAATTATTTATAAAATAAAAGTGATAAAAATAGATTTAGTGTTATTCTTTCAGCACAAAGCCCTACTCACCCGTTACAGTACCTAATTAAATGTATGATAGTCGTTTTTTTTATGTTAAGTCAACAAACAAAATTTACACATTTGTATCAATTTCCCAGTTTCCACAAAAATAATCAAACCAAGCGTCAAAAATTAACAAATCTTATTTTTCTCGTTGTATTCCTAAACTTTCTCCCCGCTAGTCCCAAAGAAGTATTATAAGACCTTCGCAGAACGTAAATGAATGCTTCAGTTTACGACATAATTGGATTCCCAACAACACTGAGTTTTAGTACAGCTTTCTTTGGGAAAGTTTGTATTTGCTGGAACTAGGCAAGTGTTACAGGTTTCCTTTGTTCGGTAACTACTCTACTTAGATTATTCTTAGTTTTAGTATCTGGGTTAAGCCTGCATTCATATTTACTTGGAAAATCTGGGATCTTATTGTTAGGAATGAATTCCTTTGAATCAATAATAGCTTAGATAAATTATTATGAATTCTGTTTGCATGTTTCCTGGAGGGTACTCGTATATGATTTGTAAGGAGCCTACTAGAGCAAAGTATAATTAGGGACTGATTTTAAGCTTTCGCGGTCACAATCACTATTATGTTCACTACGGGACTTACCGCGATTATTTTTGAGTTCTGTCTAATATTTCGACAACATTGCAGCTGCCATTTTCACAGACTAACTGAAGAGACTGCGGTGGTGGATGTTGAGCTGTCAAGGGAAACCGTATCGGTCTACCCTCTTTCTTTGTCTTTTATTACACAGGTTTTTACACACAACACTGACGGTGTCCATTCGGGAATTGTTCACTGATGCGCGCGTACACTTTTTACACAACTCAATCACAGGGTTCCATGTACCCGAAAGCTTGAAACCGTCTTCCCGATTGAAATTGGGATGCTTCTTAATTTCAATCGCTTGAAATTGAAATTAAGAAGCATCATAGTAATATACAAGTAAGCATTGAACATAATAGTAATTAGGGACTGTATGTACAAAATATTACAAAAAGGAAAAGCAAACTGAATTATACACTAACACCAATCTAAAAAAAAAAACCGGCCAAGTGCGTGTCGGGCCACGCGCAGTGTAGGGTTCCGTAGTTGCGAATGACAACTTTGAGTTCACACTGTTCACACTCGCACCTCACAGTTTAACGACCAAAAATATCTAACAATGAAAATTGTATGAAATTTTACATTTTCGAGAACATTTTATAAGTTGGTTGCCCATAACTTTTTAGTTTGTACTTAGAACTCAGCTCTGATAGTTTTCCTTTCAACTTCAGTATATATACTACTGCTGTAATTTTTTTCACGTATCTATATATAACCGTTTAGCAGACAGAGGGAGGGGACACTTACCTCTAACAAAAATTCGCACTTTTAAACCAAATATTTCGGAAACGGATCCCTAAATCGAAAAGTGGTGTTCTCAACCTCACAATATTTTTTAAAGACCTATTTAACAATACCCAACACGATGGGCTTGTATAGAAAAAAATATTACTCTTTACACGTAAGGGAGAAACAACCTAAAAATTTTTTTTTTTCAAGATTTTTTTCTTACACTTTTTTGCATGATTAATATACATATTCATACCAAATTACAGCTTTCTAGTACTTATAGTCTCTGCGTAAAATCGCGGACGGACAGACAGACAGACAGACATGGCGAAACTATAAGGGTTCCTTGTTTACTACGGAACCCTAAAAACGAAGTTTTTTATGTCTCATCATGTAAATTCAACACGCATTAACATTCACGGTGTGCATAATAATATGTGTGCTCGATGGCGCATTGAATTTCGAATAAGAAAAAGTGTAAGGAATTTCGATATTTTAGCGATGACAATTGAACTTGTGCGCTTAAAAATGCTTAGTAAAGACACTTAAGTTTGTATATGCTTTTGCCTTCAATTTTGGCTAATAAAGGAAAATAATTTTTCGCTACGATCATCCATTTTCCATCAGTGTTGCTCAACGTTAATCTGATGGCGATCTGGCTTTGTCTGTCCAGAAAGGACGGAAAGATGCGATATTGTACCCACGTTTCCACATGCATGACTTTTATATCTCATAATTTTCCCTGCCCTTCTTTTTTAAAAAACTTTTTCACGTCAAAGTAAAATCACACTTGAAAATTTTACATCACTGTCATACATTTCTCGAAGCGAAGCGAATTGTTTTAAACTTTTAGTTTTTATCTGCATACAGTCAATATTTCTATACAAGCAAGTAACAACTCCACATTCACTCCAACTTTATTCCCCAAACTATATGCCAGCGAAACAATCTCAAACACACGAAATCTGAAATAGAAAATGACTGTTCAAAATTATACCCCGTATCCGTGGCGTTGGTTAATTTGCAGAAAAGCCATCGATCGCATACGAAGGGTATTTAAAGTGGAATAAACTTCTGACGTGGAGTTGGAGTACTATTTTTGAACACGTGACTCAGTAACGCGTCATTTACTCATATCATGATACGAATACGATCGATACGGCATACGAATATGACGAGGAATTAAGACCGATCAGTTCTTGGGTGGATTAACTTCATCGTAAAATTTATTGCCATAGATAGGTAAGTTAAAATGTGTTTTGATTGGAACAACCAAATAACGATGTTTTTTTAGTAAAGGATGCCTGAAGTAATGGTTTCGTAAACGCTAAGTAATTATTTCATGCTTGGAAGGTAAGACTTAAAACCAACAGATAAGGCGCCCTACGCAGATATGAAACACTGTGATGGGATTTTAAGCGTTATTGTCATACAAAAACGACCAGCATCGCGCGGAAAAACAGTTCCGCTAGCCTCTGCTACAGTCGAGCAGAGGAGGCGTCATTTTTTTCTTGCGATATTGGTCGATTTGAGTATGACAATAAAGCTTAAAATCTTATCATAGTCTCCCACGCCTACACCGTATCTAAGACGTGGCTTCGCCGTACGTCATTTTTGTGAGTTTTATGCCAAAGTGTAACTTAGAAAAATATACAGCTTGCGTTTCGTAGACGCGCCGTTTCAATAATAGCAGCCCGGGTCGCGTGACGCCGAGCGTTTGGCTCGGGGTGAGCGGGCCGGTGCGATACGCAAATATTTATACCTAGGGTACCAGCAAAGGATCGCCATGGTAACGCCTGTGAAAAATATTTGCACTTTTCTGGTTTCCTCAATATATTTCTCGAACGCTAAATAAATAAATGTTATTTCTTGTATATTTACAAGAAATAACATTTGTTTATTTTATTAACCAATAAATAAGGTAAATAAAATATAAGTTTTGATAGTTGCCGGTTAGAAAAAGGTTTCAGAGAGGCCTACGTCTAGAAGTAGTTTTGACTTAATATAAATTATGTAAAATTAAAAAAAATAATTAATCCTTATTTTACTCATATTGTAAGCTTTAATTATTTATTTTTTACTAGCTTTTGTTTGATTACAGATTAATAAATTAAGTCCAAAAAGTATACAAGCCGAAATTAAAATAATGCCAATGCTGAAAACTTTGAAATAACGAGAAACGGTTGGGCAATAGAACGCCTCCATTCTTTGCACCTTAGTTTAGGCCTATAACGCTACGAATAAATAATAATGTTTTACCTGAGCCAAAGACAATATAATACTAACGCTGAGCTATCCTCATGTCAACGAGGATAACGTTTTTATATTGTGCCAATTTTTGGTTTTGAACGCGCCAGTTCTGTTTTTATTTTCCAGGAATGCGGTACGTAGTACCTAAGTCGGCGCAGGCCGTTGTCTGAAAGCGTTGTCTTGTAGTTGGCGGCGAGAATATATCGCCTGTCAATATCAGTTTGCCGCGACTAGCTGCAATAAAACGACTGTGATAAAGTGAATTTTGTTTTGATATTATGGCACTTTTTAGCATAAACAGTAGTTCAAGTAGTAACTTGGCTTTTGTTTTTGAAATTAATGATACTTTTTGCCGTGTTGTTCCCGACAGAGTAGAATAGGACCGCTCCAAGTCTTCCCGTGGATGTCGTAGAAGTCGACTAAGGAAACAAAAGCTAAACAAAGCTATAAACATCAAAGAGACCCCTCCAACCCGTCTGGCCAGTGTGGAGAGTGTAGGCCAAATCCTCTGACGGCCCTGGCTCTGGTATAACAGAGAGGGTCGTGCTCCTGCAGTGGAGACTAAAAAAAACATGATGATGACACTTTTTAATATAAACCACTGAATACTTTTTGATTATGCAATGTTTAATGTATTTTCTATGATGTTGGTACATTGTCCATCCCTTATATAAGTCTTTTTAGATCCTTTTCATGAGCAACCGGACCTCTTTGTCTGGAGTCCAGGTCATTATTCCGCCACTATTTGGCCGACTGTAAAATGTCCGAAAAGTCTTTTCGCCGAAGACAAATTCTCCAAATATTCGCTTTACTTCGCATCTTACGCGGACGCTTGCTCAATTATCTCGCTCGCTCGTGTGGTGGTCTATGTGTAACCATAACCTACCTGTTACCAATTTGCGTTCACACAAATATTCGGAGAAATTGTCAGGCTCGACCGCAATACAGACAGATGAATATGGCGAAACTATAAGAGTTCCTTGTTTATTGCGAAACCCTAAAACTCTCACTTTTTCACCACCTTAATAAGAAAATAAAAGCATTTTTTTTTTTCAAAAGACTTCGATCGAGCTAGCGAAGCAAATTGAGAAGTTTTCAAGTCAAGTTGGGGCAAAAACATACATATAAAACACATTTCATAAGTATGTATATAAATATAATTAACTTGATAATTCTCAAACCAGTGCTCCAAATACAATGAATTTTAAAACCTATACTTCTAGTGGAGACGATCATTGAAATCGATTCAGTAGTTTATATATCATACAATAAAATATGAAGTTTGTCCACAATGACTCTATACACTGGTCAAGCAGCTCTCTATCTTCTTATTGCTGTGAAATAATCCACACAAAAATACAACTGTCTTCTGTGCCATAAAATTTTCTGTGCAGGCAGCAAAACAAAAACTATACAACAGGCAGGATATGTAGGTACCTATTCGTTTCCTCTATGGGTAAAACAATGATACTAGAAACTATATCTTTTATTTTCTGTGCTCGGTCATTTCTTTGAGAATAATAAACTAATTTGTTTCCTTGCGCAAATAATTGAATTAATTCGGGCCGTCTATTTATTTCTCAGTCTCTACAAACAAGGTTATCGATCTGATTCACTGAACTGTAGCCTAACTATCAAACTGTCGCCTTTGTCACAAAATAAGGATGAAAAGATCACAGGCTACACTTTGAAAAAAAAAACAGCGTTTTTACCTTGACATTCTTTATTAACAACTTTTCATATGGGACCGACTGGCCGTGTGGTTCCCGGCAGAGTAGAATAGGACCACTCCAAGTCTTCCCGTGGATGTCGTAGAAGGCGACTTAGGAAATATAAGCTAAACAAAGCTTGTAAACATCAAAAATACCTCTCCAACCCGTCTGGCCAGCGTGGAGAGTGTAGGCCAAATGCTCTGACTGCCCTGGCTAATTTTAACTCTGGTAGATCAGCATGCAGGAGCATGCTGAACTACCAGAGCTATAATTAGCACCAATCAAGCCTCCACTGCAGGAGCAGGCTAAAAGAGACCAGATGATGATGATGATGATGATATGGGACCAAAAGTGAAAACTAAAAAAAATAACCTCATTCCCGCACAAAGCGCCCCACACTTTTGTGTAAAATTTTATTGTCCAATTTTCAGCATTAGTCCCAAAGAAAATGTTGTTCTTTTTGACGTTGAGCATTCTTTTACACATTGTATACTCATTTAATTTAATATTATTTGACCTCAACAGGTTAAAGCCTTTTTAGGTTGACTCGATTGTTCGTCTGTTTGGCTGTCAAAACCTTTTTTCAGACGCACGTGGAAATGTCAAGGTGAAATTAATTTCGTAAACTTAGATTTATGGTCTAGGTTTTAAACCTGTGAAAAAAATCAAATCACATATAGGTATGTCGCAAATTTATTCAAAATTACAAGGAACTCAAACTTATTAGGACGTGAATAATGAAATTTGTCATGAAGCAAGGTCCTATAGCATTAATTAAGTAAAAAGTCCGTAAAGTGTTAAATTGATAGAACTAAGTACGAACTAAATAAATATATTTTTTGAAGGGAGTCTTTTTTTCCTCTTATCTCAGACTAATAAATAACGTGACGTAACGTAAATATGAGTAGTATTATTTCTGTACTCTTTTTAATTTGTGCATTGTCTCTCTTATTGGCGTTAGAGAATAATTATTACAGGCAAAAATCACCATTCCCAATATTGACACAGCAATTGTAAGTATATTTTTTTCTTTTCACATTATATAATACCCATGCTCATAATTTCTGATTTTGTTGTTTTAATTTATATAGGCATAGACAAAAAGTTTTTTTAACTCTGCTACCTTTTTAGGGTTCCGTAGTAAACTAGGAACCCTTATTGTTTCGCCATGTCTGTCTGTCTGTCCGTCCGCGGTTTTACTCAGAGAGTATAAGTACTAGAAAGCTGTAATTTGGTATGAGTATTGAGTATGTATATTAATCATGCAAAAAAGTGTAAGAAAAAAATCTTGTAAAAAAAATTTTTTAGTTTTTTTTCTCCCTTACATGTAAAGAGGGAGTAATATTTTTTTTTTTCTATCCAAACCCATCGTGTTTGGGTATTGTTAAATAGGTCTTTAAAAAATATTGTGAGTTTGAGAACACAATTTTTCGATTTAGGGATCCGTTTTCGAAATATTTGTTTTTAAAGTGCAAATTTTTGTATAATTAAGTGTCCCCGCCCCCCCCCCCCCCCCCCTATATCTGCTAAACGGTTATATATGAATACGTGAAAAAAATTACAGCAGTAGTATATATACTAAAGTTGAAAGTAAAACTATCAGAGCTGACTATTAAGTACAAACTAAAAAGTTATAGGCAACCAACTTATAAAATGTACTCGAAAATGTAAAATTTCATACAATTTTTATTGTTACATGTTTTTAGTTGTTAAACTGTGAGGTGCGAGTGTGAACAGTGTGAACTCAAAGTTGTCATTTGCAACTACGGAAACCTACACTGCGCGTGGCCCGACACGCACTTGGCCGGTTTTTTTTAATAAACATTTTTAGTCAACAACTGCTTTGGCCTTCTTCTATTCAGTTATACTTTTACATAAGAATACATTAATTTACACTCGACATTGGTAGTTAAAATATTAATGAATTTTCTTTGAAATGTGAAGAGGTTTCTTACAGGTCAATAGATATCTATGACGGGTATCAAAGAGCAAGTTATAATTAACCTGCATGACTAACCATTCATTAGTCATAGACGAGTTATCACTAGTCAATCAGATATATACTAATAACATATGGATTGACTGTCTCGATCATGTCTACTAGACTGAGCCGGATTAATTATGTTCCAAACCAAGCTCGGGAGCCCCATCTGGAGACCCACTGCTATCGACAGGGGTGAATATGAGTATTCTCTGACTTGGGCTGTACTACAAAAGGCTCATACCCTGAAGCAAAGACAATATAATACTAAAGCAATAGACTGCCAACCTCATAGGAAAATATTGGACCAGATTAAGGTGGCGAGAAGAAGGCGAATGTATGGCACTGCAGATTTCCGCCATCTAGAATCGAGTGGCTTTTTGCCAATCGATACTAGATGGCGGTAATCTGCGTTAGCCTATAGTTACTAAAACTAGGGTGTAATTGTAAGATATTATGCCAAAAATATTGTTCTAATTATTAATAAGATATATTTTGAGAATAATGCTTTTATATTCTCATAATACGGAAGATACAATGTTGTGTAGCAATGAGTAGCGCCATCTATGTGAATCTGTGAGAACAAATCGTACGATTAAGGGGTTGAGATGCCCCAAGGTAAGTCGTGAACTTGTGTCGTAGGATACCAACTCAAAGATACCACTTTATTTTATAATAACATCCAAGATCATTTTCTATCATGACCTGACCGGGGATCGAGCCCGGGGCCATTCGTATCGTAGGCTGGCGTGTTACGCAATGGAAGCCGTCAATATATACGTATGACACATTACAGCTTTCTAGTCCTAATAGTCTCTCAGCCCAACCGTGGACGGACAGACGGATATGGCGAGACTAAAGAGAGCCTAGTTTATTACGGATTCCTAAAAAGACTATTCAGAACTTGGCAGCAGTGTACCTAGTTTTTTTATGTTTCTTTTTCTAGAAACAATTGAGTGGTTATTTGTATAACATTATTTATGTATTCAGTTATTCCCGTAATTTGTACTATAGAACAAAGACACAAACGGTGCGAAAATTTAGTTCAGAAACATTTCAAATTATGTAGCCCCTAGTGAAGTCCACACTCGTTTCTATGCGAAAAGTACAAAATGATACATACAAAACCCTTCATTTCAATCAAATGTTTAACTTACTGTCTTCTATACTAGTCTATACTTTTATATTATAAAGAAGAACGTTTTGTTTGTTTGTTTCAAAATTACTGGATCGAATTTCAAGCTTCTTTTACCAATAGAAAGCTTATTTATCTGTGGGTAACATCGGCTATAATTTACGTGGACAAATTTGCAGAAAAATTGCTAGTATTTTATAAAATAACTCTTTGACAAGCATGTACCTATGCCTAGTGTGTTCAATAGTTCCACATTACATTATAATATATGTATATGTCTAGTTAAAATTTTTGTCACCTAGATTAAGTTCATTTTTCCTTGTTTCTTTTATAACACTCATTATCATTATCTACAGAAGATGTGGTTATAAAATACAGGACGTTCATTTTGTCAAGACAATAGGTGGCTAGGGTGTTTTCATACGGTCAATCCTTTTGAGTAAAAAATTTCGTTATTTTCGCGAGTCATCAACATAAATTACAGAAGGTGACGTCATTTTCAAGGTCGCTCTTGGGACTATTTTATAGACTTTTATGTTATAGGTAACTAAATATCAAATAGCTATGATATAGTATTTTCTGATATTTTCGCGATTGTTAGGTACGCATTTAAATAAAATTGTAAGGGGTTGAAGAGCGGGGCGACAAATCAGAGATGGCGTAATGGGTTAACGAACGATTACTTTAACAATTTTAACAGTTAGCGCAGAGGAAACAATTATTTATTTCGGTTCAGTCCTGTGTGAGACCCACGATGTGAATGCTCTATAGGCTCTGAACAGATTTCCTAGGTAACAATTAGTTAGGTTCAGTCCCTGTGGGAGACCCACCACGTGGACGCTCTAAAGGCTCTGAACTGGGATCCTAGGCGCTGAAGGAACCTTTGAATCAAATTGATTGTCGATACATAATTCCTCAGAGAGGTCATTGACCTGTAAAAAATAACGATAGCGCCGATAGCGCGTTCTATCATACACCGCCATCTATTGGTAGGTTGAGGAACTATATACGTGTAGTTTTATCGCGACTACCTATCGTGTAGTAGGAAATGAAATTATTAGTCGAATGCATAATCAATATAAACAGGTTTAAGTCGGGCCTAGCAAAATTTGCGTGAATGACATCACAGAATGTGCAAATTTATTTCATTGAATGTCCCGTTTATCTTTCATTTGAAATTTATAATGTCTTGGACTACTATTTTAATTCAAATTCACCAAAAGACTTCATCGCACAAAATACAACTTATCTTAATAAAATTATTTCATTAATACAAAACCCGGTGCGGGATCTCTGCATAAAACGTTTTTGCAGGCTGACAGCTTTTCTAAACTATACCGTCGCTTTGTTAGTCTGTGGCGCATGTCTGGGTATCTTGCAAACTCAGCACTGCTTCCATACCAATTCATAGCTCGACGACTGCACAAGTTTTTATCTTTTAAAATAATGACTCACAAATTTTGAATTTTCAAGTTATTGAATTATGTAAAAAACTTCTCGGTATCTAGTTTTCCTTTTATCTTAGATAGTGGAGTTTGAGTGGATGCTACCATGACAAAAAGAAGGGTTTCATAAGTTTGATGCGTCTCTGCATTTGCGTACTAGACTAAAACGATATTGATGCATTTTTTTGTTAACATAATATATCTAAAATAAATTTAATCAAATGGGATCTTAGCTATATATGATGAAAAATCTATTCAGCCATTTAGGAAGCCAGTGGATATTTTAGTGTCTGGGTTATTTTTTTTTATCATTCTGATGTGCCTAAGTATGCCAGTTACCATCAGAAGATGCGGCGTGGACCATTCCATCCTTATAATTATAGTCCATTTTACTGCTTATAATTTCTCTAGATCCGCATCCTTGTTCATTATGTAAACCGCTAAAAAATTCCCTTCCCGCGTTACTGTTTCCCGATACGCACAATTAAGGGATTTTTAAGGTAATAGTGAATAGGCATTCCAAGAGTTTGTGTGTACCATCCTAGACCTCGTTGTTGCTTTCTATCAGACAAAATAAAACGCAACGATGTCAAATTGATAAATTTTTTTTTCGTTTATAATCGTTTAAAGGTCATTAAAACTAACGTGAGATAAAATCATTATCTATAACAACGGGTCACTCACGTGGCTATAGAGTTTGGAATCCACCGCCGCGCGACCCGCACACGCCTTGAAAATGGGCTCCTGACGAGTCCGAAACTAAAGTCGGCAATCCCGACAGCCCGATAGCACGTGAGTGACCCGTTGTTATAAATAATGTCTTTATTTCACGTTATTATTAATAATTTTACAAAATATTCATTTAGCATAGCGAAACCGCTAAGGTTTGCAATTATAATACTGTAAATAATAAATTAGTACTCAAAGCAGACAACAAACCGTGTTTAAGGTAGGTATCACATATTCGTATGTGAGAGATACGTGTCAATAGTACAAATGGACAGGGATATTAAAAAGTTTTTTTTAATGCGATAGAGCACTTTTCGCGAAAGGCTTATACCTAAGTAAAATACGCCTGCTACAGAAGAGGTTTGTTATAATGTATAATCTATATCTAATTAACCCTCAACATTTCCTTAAAGGGGTCTGATTTAACCCTTTAAGGAAATGTCGAGGGTCAATTTACACGTAGTATAATCAATATCTGCTTAAAGGCCGGTATTATTCCCTTGCGAGCTTTTAAATCAGCCAAGATTTTAATTTGTTGGTGGATTATCCACCGGTGATTATTCAAAATTCTCAGCCCTCAGCCCTTTTATTGGCTGAAGCAATTTAACCCTTAAAGGAATTGTAAGTAGCCTTTTGGGAATACGCACATAGATATATGAAAATCTATGAAAAAACTACCTTTTTAGTTACGTCAATAAAGCAAAATCTATTATTTTAAGTAAATACCTATTTAAAACAACACAACACAAAATTCTTTGAGACTCAAAAATATTAAAGAAATACAGCCTTACACGAGTAGATACAACACAATTCCTTCGAATTCCAATAGAAAGGCAGGCAAAAAAGTAAAAGTCTCATAAGCGATAACAAAATTATGATACGTTACAAAAATATCGCGTAAAAGATATTATGTCCGTAGCATACAAGAAGGCATAAAGCATTTAAAACTTTCTTTTAGAGTCCCGAGGGTGGGAATATTCCGACATAAATTCTCGGGAGAGGTTTACCCGCTTCTTGAACCCATAAAACGATAAAGATCATCTTTTGTAGCTGCCAAGGAAATGGTGTGTTCGTGTACAATTCACTCATTATTATGCTGATTTTAGGTTGTTTTGAATAACGAAGTTTCGGAGGTGGATACTTTACCAGCATCATTGACGTTCCTCAATTTGATTTCAGATTAAGATACGATTAATCTTGGACACGGAAGTATTTAAAGCCTATTGAATCGTAAAACATTACTCACGGATTCGCTTCGCAAAATGCTGGTGGGCATGCTACGATTTATAGCATTTCTGGTCATTTACAAAGATCAGTAATGTTAATGTAAACGATTTTATATTTTAATACACTTACTCCTTTATTTGTGCAAAGTAAGTTATTTAGTAACTTATACATATCTACGAAATAGCATAGCTTATAAAATTTCTTTGTCTACTGGCACAGTCGAAATACATAATGTTATATTCATCGTTTTTCATATTAATAGTATAATAATGTACACAGAAAAGGGTACAGAGATATTTTCGCATTCAACTTAACAATACGTAGGCTGAGTCACGTCAATCATATTTCCTTCAGTATGTCTGCCTACGGTACATTTAATCCCTTACTTATATGATACCAACAAAATTGCCCTTAAATGTTACAGTCATAAAAATTGCCTAACTTTTATAGGCGATCGATACCGTTATCTATTGTTTATTTTGCCTAATCTGTACTTTTATTTTCAACAAACATAACCAACCTTATTCTCTGAGCTTAAGATTCAGTTTACTATAATAACCACCGTCCACACATGCACCATTTGATTACATTATGCGACAATAAAATTTCAGTGCCAAGTGAGGGGCATAGCGAACAGACCGGCTACTAAAACCTTAGCCTTTATTACACCTTAGTATATTGACTGCTCGGAATAGATACAGAGAAAAAACGTTCATTATCGGGTGTGGGGCGCAAATAAAACAAGATAGCTCCCCAAGGCCCGTTCACTTGGATATTGCGACCCGCAAGCAAATTTGCTCTAGGCACAATGAATGCTCGGATACCGTACGTGCGAACATCCACCCCCGCTGCGATAACATTCGTAGACAAACATTAGAAAAGAAAATAAAACCTTACTAATAAAAGTGATCTCGTTTAGCTGGAAACATATCTGACAAAATTGGCTTTTAGATTCTTGTAGAATGAGAATTCCCAATATAAGTCTACCAAGGAGAAATAAGTGAATAAAAACTTTCTTAAGTAATAAAGTTTGGTGAGTTATGGCTGCAAAATGTGCGTTCGCTTTTTTTTTTCATTCCACTACGTGTTTGATAGACGTTACGGCAAACACCTGTTTATTTGTGCTACCTTCGAATTTAAAATTGAATTTATTTTCCACTCCATACTGCATGCCTGGGGATATAGGATCCTGCGCGACGGAGCGTAAATTCAGGTGGAGAAGTTATGTGTATACATACTTGTAGACTTAAGCAAGCTTTATTAACGTCTACCTTGGCATGACGTACTTAAATGTAAGTTAAGCTTCTAGCTCATATGTGAGTGAGTAGGTACTTGTAACAGTTTAAGAAACTATATCAGTATTTTTACTAATGTGACCTAATTCCACACTAAATTTTACTGAGCAACGTTTTTCTGACGTCAGTTTTTATTTTCCGATTCCTAAGCTGTAACATAAAATTTTCTTTCCTTCTCCTTATGACAGTCTGTTAGAAGATCTATTATGTTGTAATCTTTTCCTACATTTGTTTCCAGTAAGCAAGTGAAGTTAAAATCACTGGCTTGTTCGTGTTTTGATTTCCTACCTACCTGTCCTGAGCGATTACATCATCTTCTTTATGTGAGGCCCACTCTTACAGTGTGAGTGGGCCTTACATTACAGTAAGCCTTATTAGCACCAACTCCGAAAATAACTGATAATAAATGATGGTGGTTGTCTCTTGGTTCCGTAAAAACGTAAAATAGAAACAAAGTAATTTTATATTATTTTTTACATTTTAGGTCTTTTAAAATGGTAAAGAGTTAAAGTTGAAGTCGGATTTGTTTAAACAGAGATAGTTTATTAACTAGACTAACACATAGGCTACATTTTATCCGAGAAGGGATAAATGTTCCCGAGGAATAAATAAATAATAAATTATAATAAATATATACGGACAAATCACACAGATTGAGCTAGCCCCAAAGTAAGTTCTAATGAAAGACTTGTGTTATGGGATACTAACTCAACGATACTATATTTTATAACAAATACATATATAGATAAACATCCAAGACCCAGGTCAATCTGAAAAAGATCGTTTTCCATCTTGACCTGACCGGGGATCGAACCCGGGACCATCCGTGTCGCAGGCAGGCGTGATGACCGCTGCGCCACGGAGCGGAATCGACATTAACACTAGCGGAGCCGTAAGCGAAAGCTAGTATTGTTTTTAAATATAATCAATAATACCGACATTGAAGCGGTTTCGCCGACGAGGAATGAATAACAAACAAATTTTAGCTGTTTGTAATTACCAGTGGAGAAATATTTACATTGAATTTCGCCGTTAATTCGACCCCGGCTTAGTTGCAGATCACCTGATACAAATTTGCTTTTTGATTTGCAGTGCTATTGGCACACAGTAAGTATAAATTTATTTATACAAACATTTTATCTTCTTCTTTATCCTTCACTGGGTATGCAGAGCCCAAAAACCATAAGACTATAAAAGGTCATGTTTAGTGTGTTATTGAGCGAATTAAAATTATGATGGGCACCCTATTGCCTATCGACATTATTTCTCAGATGTTCGCCCAATACTTCGGCTGACTTTTACTGTCTGCATGGTATGAGAAGCAGCTGGTAAGGATACTCTACGTTTTGTCTTTTCTCCTGTACCATGACTTTTCAAACCGCCAAAAAGTTATAAATAAAGGAGCTTCTAGTCACACCAATCTTATATCTGGCTATGTTCAACACTACATAAATTACGTGATTGAAAATGATGAGCGCATTCTTTATTAGTCTATCGAAATTTATATGAAAATTTTTAAGAAAATTGCAAAAGAAAAAGTGGCTAAAGAAATATTTGACACATCTAATAACAATGAGGTCTTTTTGGAATAAGCGGTTGCAGAGCACTAAACACCATTGTATCTGTAAAGATATAACTACCTATATATTACGGCTGTATCTATCTTACTGCGACATATACATATAACGTATGTTCTTCAAATTTCGGATGTAAGGTTTCAAGAAATTAGTGAATCTTTATAACCTGTGACTTACACTAGTGTCAGATTTTTTGCCATAATTGAACGCTACCAATTTCCATGTTAAACAATTTTTCCAATTTTCTCTTAGAAAATGCTCATTATTTGATGATTTATTTAAATTAACGTTTGTAAACAAAATAAAGAAATATTTACCTTGAATTTGGCTGTTAATTTGACCCCGGCTTGGTTGCAGATCACCTGATACAAAATTGTTTTTTTTTTTAATTATGGTAAACTAAAACATGTTATGTTTATCTTTTGCGATTTTAGTTGCAATTTTAGTGTATGTATGTAAGGCATGTTTCTTTAAATTTCAGACATAGGGTTTTAAAGAAATAAGTTAATCCGTAAAATATCATCATTATTAGGTCTTCTTTTAGTCTCCACTGCTAGCACGATCCTCCTGTACTACCAGATAATCCTTATAACTGTGACTTAAACTGGTGCCAGATTTGTTACCATAAGTAAACTCTACCAACTTGCATATATATATATATATATATATATACCTATATGTTTTACAATTCCTTTTAGAAAATTCTCGGTATTTGATGATCCACTTAAATTAATGATGTTTATTAACAAAATAACTTGTAACAAAATTAAGGCACGGCCGCCGGCGGAGGGCGGTGATAACAAATAACTGGCCAACTGTTCGTAGCTAATTACCAGCGGAGAAATATTTACATTGACTTCCGCCGTTAATTCGACTTTGGCTTAGTTGCAGATCACCTGATACCAATTTGCTTTTTAATTAGAGTAAAATCCAGCACGTTATGTTTTTCTTTAGCAATTTTAGTTTATGTATATAGCTTTATAGCTATTTAGCGCATATTCTTTAAATTTCAGATGTAAGATTTCAAGGAATAAGTTAATCTTTATATCATCTTGTCCATCATCATATTTCCTTTTAATCTCCACTGCAAGAGCACGACCTTCTCTATACCATCAGATTATAGTAATAACTGTAAGCTAAACAAGTACCAGATTTGTTGCAATAGCTGAACGCTACCAGTTCACAAGTAATACTAAGGTTCCAAGTGCCTCTTAGACAATTCTTGGTATTTGATGACCCACTTAAATTAATGATGGTTATAAACAAAATAACTTGTAACAAAATTGAGGCACCGCCACCAGCGGAGGGTGGTGATAACAAATAACTGGCCAACTGTTCGTAGCTAATTACCAGCGGAGAAATATTTACATTGACTTTCGCCGTTAATTCGACTTTGGCTTAGTTGCAGATCACCTGATACAAATTTGCTTTTTAATTAGAGTAAAATCCGGCACGTTATGTTTATCTTAGGCAATTTTAGTTTATGTATATAGCTTTATAGCTATTTAGCGCATATTTTTTAAATTTCAGATGTAAGATTTCAAGGAATAAGTTAATCTTTATATCATCTTGTCCATCATCATTTTTCCTTTTAATCTCCACTGCAAGAGCACGACCTTCTCTATACCATCAGATTATAGTAATAACTGTAAGCTAAACAAGTACCAGATTTGTTGCAATAACTGAACGCTACCAGTTCACAAGTAATACTAAGGTTCCAAGTGCCTCTTAGACAATACTTGGTATTTGATGACCCACTTAAATTAATGATTTTTATAAACATAATAACTTGTAACAAAATTGAGGCACCGCCACCGGCGAAGGGTGCGGTGATAACAATAACGGCCAATTGTTTGTAGCTAACTACCAGCGAAGAAATATTTACATTGACTTTCGCCGTTAATTCGACCCCGATTTAGTTACAGATCATCTGATACAAATTTGCCTATTTGCTTTTTAATTAGAATAAACTCAGGCACATTTTGCTTTTCTTTTGCGATTTTAGTTGCCATTTTAGTATATGTATATAAGGCATGTTCTTTTAATTTCAGATGTAATGTTTCAAGGAATACGGTCATCCTAATAACTGCAACTTAAACCTAGTGTTATATTTGTTACAATACGTGATCACTACAAATTTGCATGTTATACTTAACTTCCCAGTGCTAAGAAAATACACATAATTTGATGACCCACCTAAATTAATAACGTTTACAAACAAAATAACTTGTTACAAAATTGAGGCACGGCCGCTGGTGGAGAGTGGTGATAACAAATAACTGGCCAGCTGTTTGTAGCTAATTACCTGCGGAAAAATATTTACATTGAATTTTGCCGTTAATTCGACCCCGGCTTAGTTTCAGTTCACCTGATACAAATTTGCTTTTAATTAGAGTAAACTCAGCTGCGTTTTATATTTTTCTTTTGGAATTTTAGAGTATTTTTGTAAAATTTGATATCAATCAGGTATGTCAACGTGCTATAAATATTATGTTGAGTATGAATCTACAGATTTATTATGTATTTTAATTTTGACACCAGTTCGTTGAGATACAATAGAGAAAACCTATATCATTCAATTGTTAATTATGCCACCCTGGATCCCTCATTTACAAATGTGGCCTGAACTTCGTTGATATTTAATATATATTAACCTACACATAGGTAATAAAGATAATTTCCGTACAATATCTTATTAGCTTAACAATAATTATTACTAATATCTTAAATGTACTTTACTCCCACTAGAACCTAATTTCAATGATTTTAAAAGTAATTGATACGTAGTTACAATTTGAACACTATCACTATGGAAAAATTAATTGGAGTAGAGTCAGCTAGTGGAATCTTTAACAATTTTAAACTATTTTACAGTTTAATAAATCTGACACTTATACTTATAAGAAAAAATGAGAGTTGATTATATAGGTATAATTAGGTTGTTTAATTATTACTTTCGTCACCGGCGGTCACTCTTTAATTCGGTTAATATTATTTTATTCATAAAAACGTATTTAAAGATTGATTATTTTCTTTAGAATAATTACTTTTATGTTATTCATTACTCAAATTTTAATAACGCTCACCTAATAAGTTCAAAGGGTTGCAGCTGAAACTCGTCATGGATGGTGCTATATAATAAACGAAGTACATCGATGAGAGGAAAATGTTACAGATGGAAGCTTTACTATGATAAATCTTTATATCATGCTACTCTGTTATATGTTTTAAAACTGACACTAAAAATATAATCATCATCATCTTAGCCGCAAGAAATCCACTGCTTGACGTAGTGGAGGCATGTCAAGGATTTCCAACATGACGGGTTGCAAGCGATCTTCACCAGAGCCTTCCTGCGACCCTGATCAGGTCGTCCGTCCACCTTGTTGGTGGTAGATCGAGGGGTTCAACGCTGCGCTTGCCGGTACGACGTTGCTATTTGAAAACCTTTCAGCTCCATCGCGGATCTAGGCGTTATATCCCTCTCACTGCCACTTCAAGGAGCTTATCTGTTGAGTAGGCCGGTGACTTTTGTTCTTCTACGGATCTTCTCGTTTCTGATTCCATCTTCCATCCACTTGCTCGAAAGTATTGGGGATAAGACCGTTGAATAAAACACCTCTTACAACCATAGCATAAAATATGTTCACGCTCAATAATTATATAGAGGTTGAAATTACACGTAATTAATTAGTAGTTATTTTAGATTGAAACAACTTCTTTATATTACACAAGTGTAAAATTGTGGGACTAATTCCAAAAACCTGAAAATAAGTCCTATATAAGAAGAGAAAATTGTTTTCAATCAAAGCAATACTTATCCTTATTTGTACCAATTCTGTATATTATACATCCATCCAAGACGGGTTAAATGATTTTTAGGGGCAATTTGCCCGAAATAACAGATTCGTGGACTTGAGAACTTGAGGGAAAATTAATTTTAAGGAGAATTAACTTGTGGTATTGTTACAGAAGTTCCTCGCTTTGAAGATAGCCTAAACAACTTGACTGTGTCATTGGGGAGAGAGGCGGTCTTCACTTGCGTCGTCAATGACCTCGGCTCTTACAGGGTTAGTATTTAAGAGGCTCTCCACTGGAGAAGCGATCACATTGAAACCACCTACGCAACAAATAGTATCTAGCAAATTGCTTGCGATTTATTATTTATTTATTAAAAAAACTTTTTTGACCACTATGGCACAAAGGGCTGACTTAATGCTAAAGCATTCTCTATCAGTCCCATACCGATGTTATTATACAATTTGGACTAACTTTAGTACCAGGTTTAAACCATTATCCGACACAACAAACATAAATTACCTAGCCAATTGATTGCGATAGCAGTTAGTCCCATACTGATGTTATTATGAAATGAGGACTAACTTTAGGCCCAGGTTTAAACCATTATCCGACACAACAAACAGAGCATAGCCAATTACATGCGATTGTAGTCAGTCCCATGTGTGTGTGCTATTATCCGACACAACAAACATAGAATGTTTCACCAATTGCTTGCGATAGTCGTCAGTCCTATACTGATGTTATTATGAAATGAGGACTAACTTTAGAACCACGTTTAAACTATTATCTGACCTCAATAAGTCAAAACTGATACCTTTAATGTTATTCCAGCTGGCATTGTCAATTTATTATACGCGGCTAATCGTTTAAACTAAGTGCTAACCTTAGTTTGCGTTTTATAAAACGATGGACGGTATTTATTTCCGTAGGCACATATTTTGTTCATTCCAATTTAATTCTTTGATCCTTCTGAAATTGTATACTCTGTCCGAAGGAGTGACGTAAATACAGCGTGTAAATATGCCTTCAATATACCATTTAATCGGCCGGTCAATATAAATAACTTTTAACCAATGCTAGAAACTAAACTTAATGGCCATTTTCATACAAAATTGATAACCCAAAGGGATGTAGTAATATATTTTTTTTTAGTCTGAAAGTTGTTCATATTGACGGTCTAAGGTCTTTTCCTCAAACTTTATTTTGCCTTTTTGGATACTCTTCAAAATAGTTAACACGATTAAACATGACAGAATTGTTTAAATTATTTGTATTCAACCTTACATTTATAATGTTTTCCCATAGATTTAAAAAAAAATGTTCGTACTTCTATGTGTTTTTCTATATGTTCTTTTCTTTCCTATCTCTTTCATCAAAGCCTTGACCTAGAAAATAATGACGTGCCGAATTTGGCGACTTTATGTTGTTATTCGAACGGTATGACAAAATAAGCTTGCGTAGGTTTATTTATATATAATTGTTTGTTTATATTATTGGAAACCTGGTGTGAATTTTCTCTCAATATTTGCTTCAAACCAAGAGGACAAAGTGACAAAAAAGTACCCTTCAATATGGAAAATGTTTGTTAGGGCTGATACTGGCTACTGGGCCAATTTTAAGCCATTTGTATGACGATATATTTTTTTTATTACCATGAAATTTTGTACACGTTTTTAGAAGGTGGTAACACACACAAAAACTGTGCAATTTTGCAGGTCATTTTGATGACCAAAATTTTGGAGAGTTATTTTTTGTTCTTACAATTATTTTTTATTGTTCATTTTATCTTCATTATGTTATTGTTTCGTTTTTGCGACACAGGTCTTTACGTTATAATTTAGGTTTTATTTTTATAAAGTTAAACTTTTTTTTGTATTTATGAACTTAGTCCCATATTGATATCATAAACACAAAATAAATATGTACCAAACTTAGAACTTCACTAACATATAGAGAACAATGTGCACATCCTGCAATCTATGCAAAAACTGTAGTGGACTATAGTAAGATTCTTGCAGAAAATAAATAGATTTTTAACCTTTGTTTACTCGTTGGCGTGGCCGGGAATCGAACAGGGACCTGTCATGATAACAACTAGGCCACAAAGGTTGCCATAAAATTGGACACAAGTTCCTCGAACTCCAAACTTAATTATATAAACATAGAATGTTTACACCCGCCCACCAAGAACAAATTTGTTATCCTTCATTACATATGCTTATTAGATTATGTTTCCATCATGGAACTCGGGTTTGGCTCATAATGCGTTTTGGTTATCAAAGATCGTGTTAACAGTAATTTATTGCTTTTTATTAAAATTGCTATAATAGTAACTTAATGAGTCGCGCAACATTTAAATGAGACACATTTAATTTCGAAACTATGATTGACTGACCTGTTAAATTAAGATTCGATACCTTTATAAGACTTTGTTAAAAATATCGAAAAAAAACGCTTCTAAATTTATATATGTTTTTTTAACATTTTTGTGCCAGATCTCGTTAAAACTATAACATTGAACACTTTGTTAATGTATGCATTTATTATTGTTATGTAGGCAATATTACAGATAAAATCAAAAATTTATAAACATTATTTATATCATCAAAACTGTCGTGATATTTAGATATACCTAATATTAATAATTCATAATCTTTCAAATAAAAAAGACTTTAAATTCAAATAAGGAAGTACAGAACTGATTTTGATGAAATCAATATTGGACTAAATATACACTTCCAAATAAAAAAAAGTTTTAAATACATAAAAATAAAACGTAAATTATTCTGATGAATAATTCAGAACCTCTCCCTAATTTAAAGTCAGTTAAAAACGGTACCGAAGCAGTGCAGTTCGTACTATAGTTTGGACTCATCAGGAGATGTGTCCAAACTTTATTTAGCACATGAGTGACCCGTTTATTATAATTTATGAATTCATCCCGGACTTTATTAATTTAACACCGTTTATTCGTATGAGCTTTGATTCCTCAATAAACACGAAATGAAATAAAAAGCAGCAACCTTTCATATCAAATTAATTCAATGTTTGCTTTATATTATGGATTAACAAAAGATACTAGCGAATCCAAAATAATCCGTAGATTTTCATAAATAATCTCACAGGCATGTTAAATCAAAGCAATCCGTTATTTATTTTATCTGAAAACTCATTACGCAAAATTTTACCTTTACAGTAAATGAGGAGTTTTCAAAGTAACATTTAAAAACAAGTAGTTCAACTTCGCAAGATGGCGATGATAAAAAGGCAAGTGCACGAAAGTAAAGTATATACATGGAGATATATGTACTATACTTTTGGGGCAAGTACACAATATGTCGCGGATGACCAAGTTTTATAGTGACATATTTTTTCTCAACTATATATAGCCCGGATAGGGCCTTATTTGTCAGTTGACTTGCATTAAAGTCATCTAGTGAAAACAATAGTAATTGTTTTTTTTCCTTTTTAAATGTTTATTTGAAAATCTTTGACCTCCGTGGCGCAGTGGTTAACATGCCAGCTTGCGACACGGCTGGTCCCGTGTTCGATCCCTGGTCAGCAACATGAAAAATGATCTATATCAGATTGGCCTGAGACTGATTTATTTAAATAATATATTTGTAATAAATAAATAAATAATAATAATAAATAAATATAGGGACATATCACACAAATTGAGCTAGCCCCACAGTAAGTTGTGAACTTGTGGCGCAGGATACTGACTCAACGATACTATATTTTATAATATATACTTATATAGATAAACATCCAAGACCCAGGTCATACTGAAAAAGATCGTTTTCCAGCATGACCTGACCGGGGATCGAACCCGGGACCCCCGTGTCGCAGGCTGGCGTGTTGACCGCTGCGCCAAGGAGGTATATTGTATCATTTATTTAGAATCCCATAACGCAAGTCTCGAACTTACTTTGGGGCTAGTTCAATCTGTGTGATTTGTCCGTATATGTAAAATATCCTCATTCCAAGAGATTTCGATGTTCATTCAGTGATTCAGTGATGTCTGTACGTAGGTGGCGTGGCTACGTGTGGACACGCAGACGATCCTGACCATCGCCACCCACGTGATCACGAAGAACCACCGCATATCAGTGACACACAGCGACCGGCGCGTCTGGTTCCTTCACATCCACGACGTGCGACAGTCCGACAGGGGATGGTACATGTGTCAGCTCAACACAGACCCTATGAAAAGCCAGACGGCTTACCTAGACGTCGTGGGTAATTATTATTCTCTTTGTCCGTGTGACACGTCCATTTAACTTCACTAATTGTGAGTTGACCGCCTTTTGTGTTCATAACCAATTCATAGCGTCTAGCTTTGTTTATGTCCGTTTTAGAGAATTAAGAGTTTATGGTAGCGTAGCGTAAATCGTATTTGATAATATTTCAGATAAAAAACTTTATTAAAACTACTGAACCAAATCACTTAAATTTCAATATAAAGTGGACCCATTTAAATTTTATCAAACCTATCCGCCATTAATTAAACCTATTTTGGTTTAATAGGTAACGGGGTTATCATGTACCTACCCAATGTAAATGCATGGAGCAACAGATTTTTTTTTCTAGATTTCAGGCTTTATCACCGAACAAAAACTTTTCGGTTTCATGTTGAGAACGTGAATTTAAATTATAGCTAGCACAATGCCAAACACTTTTTTTACAAAAACCTTCTACTTTTATAAAAAAAAAATACATTCACTCTTATAATATGTACATGTGGCTGAAAATAAATTTTATAAGTACTTAAGAACTAAGCAGTATAATTATTGTTTTGGATGCAATAGATCCAGATAAAAACCCAAAAAGAGTGAGTGTCAGTAAGGCAGCCGGGTGATAAACCTATGATAAGTCATATAACAGCATATTCAATGGCAATCAAGGATACAGAAAATTTTGTTACCTAAGGCAACTGAAACCACTTGACATTAGAGAGACATACTTATTGCTTTGTACAAAGGGTACTGTAGAACAAATGTCCGTAAAATGAATGCGGTTTACCTATTTGTTAAAACCAATAAAATTAAAATTTGCTTCGTAATAATTATATACATCTATATTATTTTAACATATTGAAATCCCAACCACCACAAATATGAACGATAATTAACTTAATGAATGTCGAAAATACAAAAACGAGAATGTTATGCGGTCTCGACTCAGCTCATCCATGATTTTCAGTATTGACTTAACTGTTATAAAACATAGGTGGGAGTAACTTTTTGTTTCATCTGTTTGTTAAAAGGGACAACGTAGGTTGTCCCTTTTAACAAATACAAAAAATACAAATAGTAACCGGAGCTCAAGATATTATAATGCCACTTGAAATCCATTCCAGTGGGGACCTCACCCGGGATAACACTTTCATAAGCGCAATCAGTTCATGCCTATGGGGCCTTCAAGACCCTTAGTATTCAATTTACTTTTCTTCAGTGCCCCCAGATATCCTGGACTACCCGACGAGTAGCGACCAAGTCGCGAGGGAAGGTGCCAATGTAACCCTGCGGTGCGCAGCACATGGGGTTCCAACCCCCACGGTGGTGTGGCGGAAAGAGGCCGGCGATCTGCTGCCTACCACAAACTTTAGCGATACACATAGTAAGATTATTTTAACAATGTATAAATTTTATTGTAATAATATTACTAGTAAAATGTCAGCTACCTCGCAGTTTACAACATTAGCCAAGTTATAAACAACTACTTTTCATATGGGATTAATGCTGGAATCTCGATTAAAAATTATACTCTCATAAAAAGTGTTTGGCCGGCCCGGGAATTGTAAAAAATGTATTTTTTTTTATTCCTAGCATTAGTCCCACATGTTAAGTTGTCTATTTTGATGTTTTGGTTTGAATAATATGCGTTTTTCCCTTTTTTGTGTACTATGTGAATTATTGAATTCTAGGTGATCTGAACTTTGTGCTTTTCAACCCAAATTTAACTGCAGTACACCAAAAAATCGGGTTATCCCATAAATCCCTGTAACATTTTCCTCAGATGGGGAGGGTTATTCAAAGTTAGAGTTTGATTTGTACTGCGGTTAACAAGCGGTCCTTGCGAACCGCGGGACAAATCTGAAAAGGTTCGCACGGAAGGGTTAAGCAAACAAAGTATATGAGAGTTACTCTAATACTTAGATATATATTTGCTTAATTTTGGTCATTGGATAAACATTAAAGTTGGTTTATTTATGTTTTTAGTTGTATAAATAGGTGCTGTAACGTTATGGACATAGTGTAACGTTATTTCTTCTTTAATATATATTAAAACTAAAAATCTATATATTCAGGCGTGAATCGATATCGATTGATTAAATAAATCGATACGCGTCCCATCTCTTTAACGTCGCTTGATCATTCACTTCATTCTTTTCATACATACGTTCGCTCAGTAGCACTCCGCGCATACCTCGTACGTTCTTCGACACGGCAAGTTGTCTGTCCACTACTCTGACAGTCGCCTCTAAATGTCGCGTTAGAATTTTGTAATACGAGTTTGCGTTCATAATAATTTTGAATATTTACCTCTTCTCTTTCAGAAGCTTTTTTTGCTAATACCTAAATCGCGAGTAGGAATTTTGCGTATGTGATATTGTCTGAAAAGGCTTATTACACTTTTTTAATTTTTTCTTCATTCTCTTGGTTATACTGACCTAAATAAATATTGACAGATAGTTAATCCATTAGACAACAAGGAGTCTTGGTGCAAAAGCTATTTACCACGCCATACGGGAAGAATTTGTAGACACATAGAATAGAGCACATTTTGTTTAGAAATTATATTATATATCCCTTTGTAAATTCATATACTAATCCCATTTGATGTTATAAATGCCAAAATAATTTTATCGCGATTACGCCGAAACTACTGAACTGATTTAGATGAAATTTGGTACCCAGATTGTTTAGAGCGCGAGAAAGGACATAGGCTTACTTTATAATAACTAACTATTGCTCGCGAACGAAGTCGCGGACACAGCTAGTATAATATATGTATTGTTTTTGTATCATCCAATTATCATCATTATTTGGTGTAGGTGACACAGTCAGTCAACCATGCACACCCTGGTGTCAGAGTGCTTCCGAACCGCCTCTCGGCTTCTGACGTGGTTCCTTTAACGATCATCCAATTAAAATATGCGATTAGATTTTTAAGTTCTAAACAATTTGTTTCTTCATTCCAAACAGATTCGTCAGTGAATGGCGCAGTACTGCACCTGGTGAAGGTTTCCAGGTTGCACATGGGGGCATATCTGTGCATCGCCAGTAATGGAGTGCCTCCGTCAGTCAGCAAGCGAGTCATGCTCGTTGTACATTGTAAGTATTTATATTTAGAAACCCATTTAAAATATACGTCACTATTATATTTAATGTTAAAAAATGTGTCATTATCTCACGCTCCCTTTATAATGAAAATAAAATAAACATAAATGAAAATTGGATGTATGGTCTATCTGAACAATGCCAGGAACGGAGTTCTTCCATCAGACAGCAAAAGAGTCTATGTATAGTGGGCCTCATAGAAATGTATACTTGTATGTTTAACAAATAAATATATCTTTATCCTCATTCTAATCCCCTGGGAATTTCCCGCATATTGCTAGGTTAAACTTTTAGTAACAGACACTATAGGATGTATATATTTAAAGAATGTATCGTTTCATACATCATGCGTCTCTACTAAATGTTTTGGCAATGACAAAACCAGTTCCCATCGTGGTAATGCAGCGTGAAGATGAAAAAATCAGATTATAGATTGTATTTATGAAACTATCTGTATGTAAAACGCTCAAAAGGATTACTTCCGGCATCAATCAGCATACTTTATTTATAATTTAATAACTTATTTTTGTCTTGAATATGCATATATCCATCGAGCATAAGTATTTTCCTAAATATTGTTGAACGTGGGAGCTTATCTCTCAGTTCTATTATATTTGTGTTTTAAATTATTGTAAAACTTTTATAAGATACCATTAGGTAGCTTGGGATCAATATGTACTAAATTCACATCAGCAATTGTTGTTCTGAAACGTAGTAAATTTTCAATTTTGTTGAAACCTTTATTTGAAATCTGAAATTGATTTAAATAAATAAATAATAAATAATAAATAAATATATACGGACAAATCACACAGATTGAGCTAGCCCCAAAGTAAGTTCGAGACTTGTGTTATGGGATACTAACTCAACGATACTTTATTTTATAATAGATACTTATATAGATAAACATCCAAGACCCAGGTCAATCTGAAAAAGATCATTTTCCATCTTGACCTGACCGGGGATCGAACCCGGGACCTCCGTGTCGCAGGCAGGCGTGTTGACCGCTGCGCCACGGAGCTCGTCAATAAAATCTCGAATAATACTTACAGACTTGGTTATTTCACGCTGTTGTAATACATCAAAATTTTTAGGTATTCTGAAAGCAAATCCAATATTTCAGATTCCTTAAAGCCCCTAAATTGAGCTAATGAGCGCGCGGCATGCCACCCGTGATTTTTGAGTTTGTGACTATCTGTGTCGAGTATGTCTAATGAAGACGTATATTGACTATCAGATATACCTATATAACTAATAATAATAATATTGCTAAGCAATATAACTTGATTGTACCTATAATCTTAACTCTTCAAATATAGGAAAACCGTGATACCATTTTATTTTCTGAATGAAATCAGTATTCTCGTCGATTGCGATATCTACGAGTAGCTTATAAATAACAACAACTAATGTCATAACTATTCCTGAGCTATAATCTTCATGAGTCTGTACTGTATGCAATTCGTATTCAGCTAGCTTCAAAATACGACACCAAGAAAGCCGGCAAATAGCCGGATATAAAAGGTTCGTTAGTGCTAACGACAGAAGATTTTACATTAGCGATTCTGCAGCAATTACTGAGCGACTTAAGTCTCACATCTTACAACTCAGCCCGGCTTTATGGGAGGCAGTTAGTGAAGTCCAGAATAAAATATCCGGGCCGTTATCTCATAAACATTTTTATGCATCATCATCAGGTCTTTGTTAGTCTCCACTGCAGAAGCACGACCCTCTCTGCACTACCAGAGCCATATACCTATTAGCCAGAGCAGTCAGAGGATTTGGCCTACACTCTCCACGCTGGCCAGACGGGTTGGACTGGTCTCTTTGATGTTTATAAGCTTTGATTAGCGTTTGTTTCCTATGTCGCCTTTTTCGACATTGACGGGAAGACTTGGAGTGGTCCTATTCTACTCTGCCGGGAACCACACTGCAGACATTTTTAGTATTTGAACCAAAAACTGATAACCTGAATCAGCATCGGGTGATCAGAGGTTCGGCTATTTCCAGTAATTTAAAGATATACTTTAAAAAACAAAGCAACTTTAATTTTTCATAATGTCTGAAACACACTTCAAAACTTTTTGAAAAACTACTAAACCGATTTCGATGAAACTTGCACTGTTTCCTTAAATTAATGATAATACCAACTTAAGGCGATAAAGACGCCTTAAGCGCATTTTCTAGATATAAGGGGTATTATTTCTGTTTTTCCTTTGATGTGCAATAGAGGGTTTATAATCTACTAGCTGTTACCCGCGGCTTCGCCCGCATGTTATATAGCCTATGTCCTTCTCAGTGCCCTAACCTATGTGTATGCAAAATTTCATTTCAGTGAAAGCGTAACAAACAAACAAATAAATAAACAAACAAACTCACTTTTGCATTTATAATATTAGTTGGGAAGTTGGGATAGTTAGGATAACTGTTATCCGACTCATAGTTCACACATTCGTTTTGAAGGCAGTATAGACTAACGTATTCAAGAAATGTGTAGTTCTGACAATATTACATACAGACGGGTCGAATCGCTAACCTCTTTTTTTAAGACCGTGGAAAAATAGGATTCTCGTCGACCAGGGTCCAAAGGCTTAAAGTGCCTTCCGAAGTACGGAGGAGTTTGACATATTTTTATGCTACTTGTGGCCACCCATCCAAGTCCTGAATTGCTTTATATGTGTAAGCGGTTAAAGTGCTATCGTGGACTCCTTAAATATTTTCAATAACATTTCAATTCGGAAAATATTAAAAAAAAACCAAGCGATGTTTATTTATTTATTTGCACCAGGAAAGTCGAAAACCAATCAACAAGCACGGTAAAAACATTTTCAATATAAGTATAACGAACTTCGTATTTTTCAATACGCTGTGTCATTGGCATCTACTTATTAAATACATATTATTATTTCATGTAAAAGAAGACTACTTATATCCTCCAATTATTATATACTCTCGGGTATTCTGTTCTCTGGGGTTAATGAGGCCCAAATAATTAACCAGAATAGTCTGGGTTTTGTGAGCATGAATAAATTATGACTAGTTATTATCGTACCGTTTAAGCTTTAATTATTAATTAGATGTTGTTTAATACACTGTATTAAAAAATGTAAGTAATTTCGGCATGATCTTTAAAGATCCGAATCCAGATAAAATGATGAAAAGACCTTTCGGAGATTTTATGTTCGGTCAATTACAAATACAAAAACACCGACTTCAAACTGAAAAAAAAATGATGACCTTTAAATGGGACCAAACGAAAAATACTTATGTTACGTCAGTATACTTTCAGATCAATTAAAAAAATAAAAGATGTATATGGGTACTTGAATTTAATCGTACATAAAAACGCTACTTTTAATTAAATATATCGACCTACGACCAAACCAGAACTACTTTATTATTTATTCTGTACGATACTCTAACCGTTATAAATATTCATTCAGATAAAATCATAAGCTTGTATTTAACAGTAATAGATCGGTAGTGAACCAAATTGCACGATTGTGTAGAATCGACTGAAATTATTATTGCTTTAGTTTAATTCTATGACCTAGGTATCAAACTATAAACTAGATAGCAACATTTAGTACTTATTTGATTACGCGTTTCTGCAATAAAATTATTAGCTACCTCTATTTATCTATAACGGGATAAAATGAGCGATTTTGCTAGTAATTTCTGACAATTTTTTACGCATTTCTTTTATTCAGTTTTATTTGTACAATTCTGATCTTATAGAAATATGCTAAAAAGAGGAGAAGATAATTAAGGGAAATTTTACAAAAAAATAAAAGACTATAATTATGTACCTAACCAAGAGTGAGTAGTATCTTTACCAGAATGTTAAAAAGTTGTCAGAAGGCAGAAAGAAAAGGAGAGATAGCTCCACCAAGAAGTTCTTAAATTGAATAATACTAAATAGAGACCTATTAAATGCAGTCTGAACAATTATTTTTAAAGTGGCTATGACTTTTGCCTAGCATGGGGCGCAACGGCAGGCATATTCTGAGGTAGACGTTGGGCGTCATTGATAATTGTGGTATAGACGATGGCTTCACATCATCATCATCATCATCATCATCAGGTCTTTCTAGTCTCCACTGCAGGAGCACGACCCTCTCTGTACTACCAGAGCCATATACTAGCCTGAGTAGTCAGAGTTGATGGCTTCACAGTTTCGTTAAATTTAATATCTTTATCGCACATATATAAAAAAAGAAATAGTATTTAAAATAAAACATCGGTACATATTTTAAGATTTATCTGTACTATGGCGGACTTTTCCCTGATGGGATTTCTTCCAGTCAACCAAGTAAAAACATGATACAGTAGTAACGGGCTTCCCGAGGTAATATCCCATCCCAACTAATATTATAAATGCGAAAGTGAGTTTGTTAGTTTGTTACACTTTCACGCCGTGCCTACTGAACCGATCATCATGAAATTTTGCACACACATAGGTTAGGGTACCGAGAAGGACATAAGCTATATATTACGCGGGCGAAGCCGCGGGTAACAGCTACTGTGAAATAAATTAACTGACTTAATATAAATATCAGCATTCTACTACATATACATAAAATATGGGGAGCCCAGGATAGAATCTGGTCTATGGTGATGGCGATACCCAGCTTAGTAACAGTAGAAGAGAAAGGTATAAAATTATTGTCAATTTACCAAATGGGGTAACCCCATAACGTATACTTTCGATATGTTGTAACTGTTGTAAGGACTGCCTATCACAATGGCTTGTGACTTACTTGCATTCACCAGTAAAGCAATCCAGTGACCAGCTTGCAATTTTGGCTAAGTCGGAGTATGTTTAGATTTTCCTTGCCGCTGTGGAACTCCTTTTATGAAAGCTCTCATTGCTGTATGGGAGAGGAAATGGCTGAATTCATTGGATCGCGTTTTTTATTTTGAACGCAGGATTTTTTTATGCTCCGTGACATACTAAATTATTTTAAACTAAGTACTGTGATATGAGAAAATGCCAAAAAAAAAACGCAACATAAAACAATACGTAAAGCGATGTTTGTACCAATATATCATGACTTCATAAGCTTTTGTTTACAAATTATATTTTATAGTTTAACGGCCCATTACTACTTAGAATCATTAAAATTGACATTTAAAACATATGATGTACGTTTTCTGCATAAAACTGGCAAATAACACAAAGATTTTCAACTTTAATCATATTTATTTTACAAAAGAAGATAGTTTCTTCTTATCATAACAGTTGTTCGCAAACAGCTCGAGGACTTTACATATTGTCTGAACAAAAGGCTATTACAAAGAAGAGCATAAAAAAGTTGGACGTCGATTCACAAGGTATAAAATTCTTTCACACTGGCCTTTTTTTAATAGCCTAATTTGTGTCCCACTGCTGGGCAAAGGCCTCCCCTCCCTTCTTCCATTCGTCCCTATCTGGGGCAATCTGCTGCCAGCCATTACAAAACCTGTCGAGGTCATCCCACAATCTTGTTCGTGGTCTGCCCCTCCGTACGCCGAGGCCGAGGTCCATCGGGTTCACACTGCCATAAAATAAATAAAAAATCATAGAAATGCTTGATTAAAATTTTCCAAGCAGATTTAAAAATGTAACTACAGTGGCTTTCAGTGTAATATGAGACAGTGTAAGTCCACCTCACACTGTCTAATTAATCCTGGTTTCAATATCTTTTTTCCGTAATTTTGGTCTTGTTGCGTGAACACATACAATAATATTGAACTCTGACTTGTACTACTCGTGTGCCAAGCAGCACTCTAATTATCTTTTATAAGGTGTTACGGAACACCAGCGGTGTAATATCAGTTGCATCACTGCCTTATGCTGAGTGGCCCCTTTTTGGTGGCTATAATTTAAAATAAAAAATTAAAATTAAAATAAGTGGCTATAATAAAATTTGACACTAAGCTGAATGTATTCATGTGTAACACCGAATAAATTATTTTTCTTTTTAAAATACGCAACAAGGGGTTACTTACGTAAATATATATTATGCCGACATATTTCGACCTCATCCGGAGGTCTTCCTCAAGGCGAATGTGAATCCTCACTGATGTTAGCGTTCCAATCCGTTCCGCTAACATCAGCGCGGTTGGGATTAACGTGAGTAACCCGTTGTAACGTATTTTAACAATGTCTATAACTCACGTTAGTTTTAATAAAGTAATATTTTTCTTACTTTCTAAATCGACTATGTATCTGTATTAATATTCCGACATTTTTACGCGAGCCACACCAAAGGAGCAAAAGCAAGTTATAATTACAATAAATACATTATTGGATCGCTTGTAACGTGACATTTCCTCGATATACCTATGATTGCTCTGGATCACTCTTAATCTAACATTAGACCCATTAATTGATTACTCGCAATTCTTCCCCGTAAGAATAAATATTGAAGCAGGAAATTCGATTACTTATTTGTCAACCTCTTAAGTATGATACACCGTGTAATTCTGTAATCTTGCCATATTCTCCTTAAGAAATGTTGTTAACTAATAATACTGAACATTTCTTAAGGAGAACATAGACCAAAATATGAAAAAATGGGGTTCTCCATAAATAAGTAAAATACAAATTTTAAATAATGAGACCGTATTATTATTATTTTTTATTTTATTTCTTTTTGATCAGATTTTGATTTAGTACCTATTTATCTCTGTGCTATGTGCTTTTCGAGACAGAATTATTAAAATATTAACGAATTATCAATTTTATAACTTTCTTTTCGGCAGAATGTTTATGATCGGTATTTGTCAAAAATAAAATGTTGGCAACTTTATCACCCAAACTTCTTGATTTTATATTTCTTATAACTAACCGATTCTTGAAACCAATGAATGTACAGTTTAAGAATAAAACATTATCCGTAAACAAGATATATACTCATATAAATACTACATATAATTGGACTATTAAATGCGCGAAGTCGTAAAGTGAGGATGTTAGTTTCTAAGTCAGCGTTTGTAAAGTCCCTACTTCATGTTTAAGAGTCTATAATTCTTTTTGATAAGATAAAACAGCTAAAAGACAATTTGAGCTTTATTTCTGTGCTTTTGAACTAGATGGCCTAGGGATATAAGCAGTAGGTATTTTCATGATATTTTCTTTCACTAGAAACAAGTAGTGGCCGACGATAGGGGTACTCAGGTAGTCCTTTACTGGAGCGAAAAAATTTAATAATAAAAGTACCATCGATACACTAAGAAGAGGAAGTGGTGGCCAGGCGAAATGTGATGTGTAACATACAATTTATAACATTGTGTGTGGTTGTGTTTGAGATGTTAGTAGCAATAAAACTGCATAAAACCTTGATAGATAATAAGATAGACGTTTAAAAAAAACAAACATAACGATACACATGACACTAAAAATATTTTATACTGAGCCGTACAAGAAAATAAACTCAATTTAATAGAGAAAACTCACATCATAATAATTATAACATATAACAACAATTATAGCTTGATGTTTTCATAAATAACTCGGCTATTCCCGTGCAAAATGCACTCAAGAAGTTAATAAACATATTATGTAGTTATGCTCGAAAAGTCTGAGATGCTAGAAGTTCAGTAAGTTTTTCCAACGCGTTAGAACTGCTTTGCACTCAGCGCATGCAACACTAATTTGATCAATTTTTAAGTAATATCTTCCGCTTACGATGTAGAAAAAGCGTGCACGCTGCACGAGTATCAACATTACTAGTTTTTCTGTCAAAATAATAATAAGCTAGATATTACTTGAAATCATTGGTGCCGTCTCCAAATCAAAACTGATTATAAATTGTAAATAGGTATGGAAGTAACAATAATTTTGTTTATTGCTCTTGGTTCAAATCAAATGATTATTTTCTACTTTTTTGTTCCACTTGTGTTTAGGGTTGGAGTCGGTTTTTTGTTTATTGTTGTTTTTTTTTTTCAATTCTTAATGGATGTGGTAGTCTACTACAGTTTAAAATGGTTCTAATCAACTTGTCTTGATTCGCGAAAGAATAAAATAGAGACAAGTTTAAACCGAACGACATCAATGTACATGTTTGTTTATTTTATGTGGTTATTTTTTTAAAGATTTGATACATTTTGATAAAACATTTCTGGGACCACTTTTGTTGTAGGTATTACCTATCGAAAAACAAAGAATTATAAAAATCGATTCACGACTGACTGAGTAATCGCGTTAACAAACATACAAAAAAAAAGCAGAGAAATCCTCCTTTTTTAAACCGGTTAAAGAGAAAGTATTGCAAATAAACTTCGCTTTTGTTATAAACCAATCATTGTGAAGTAGTTTATAATTAACAGTAAAGCAACATTAATTGCTTATAGTAAATAATACAGTTATATTTGCTCAGAATACATTTGAGGATTTTTTAGAATAATAAATATGTACGTCTAATAGGTATGTAGCTATTTTAATCCATAATGTCTGCAAGAAGTTACGAACCAGGTACCATAAAGGTTTTACTTGAAAAGGCCTGAGATGTTCAGTCAGTGATGCCTGTGCCTTCAAAACAGCTTTTCACTCAGGAAAACTGACGGGAACTTATTTTCATGTAGCACTGAATAGTTTTACATCCATAGTACTTTACAGTACTACATTTACATAAACATAGTTCGTATGTACTGAATAGATTCTTGTTCAGATGCGTATTCAAGGTTTTTGATGTTTTTGGTCGAACAATCATAAACTTAGGTACTGTATTCAAGACGAATGCGAAGAAAAAAGAGGATTTGCTATTGTTATAAGTTTATTTGTGCATTAATAATGTTATTCTGATATCATCAACATCATCAGGTCTTGTTTCGACTCCACTGCAGGAGCACAACCTTCTCTTTGTACTACCAGAGCCATGTATTAGCCAGAGCAGTCAGAGGATTTGGCCTACATTCTCCACGCTGACCAGACGGCTTGGAGAGGTCTCTTAGATGTTTAAAAGCTTTGTTTAGCTCGTGTTTCCTAAGTCGCCCTCTACGACATCCACAGGAAGACTTGAAGTAGTCTCGTTCTGCTCTGCCGGGAACCACACATTTTAGGCTTTTTAGGGTTCCGTAGTAAACAAGGAACCCTTATAGTTTCGCCATGTCTGTCTGTCTATCTGTCCCCGGTTTTACTCAGAAACTATAAGTACTAGA
Source organism: Rhodophaea formosa (assembly GCA_963082605.1). Lineage (NCBI taxonomy): Eukaryota > Metazoa > Arthropoda > Insecta > Lepidoptera > Pyralidae > Rhodophaea > Rhodophaea formosa. Next base: position 9,282,206 of record OY720211.1, on the reverse strand, counting down.
AAGCTGAAATTTGGTATGGGTATGTATATTATTAATCATGTCAAAAAAGTGTTAGAAGAAAATCTTAAAAAAAAATTTTTTTACCGTAGCTCCCATACAAGTAAAGAGGGAGTGATATATTTTTTTTCTATACAAACCCATCGTGTTGGGTATTGTTAGATAGGTCTTTGAAAAAATATTGTGAGGTTGAGAACACCATTTTTCGATTTAGTGATCCGTTTCCGAAATATTTGGTTTTAAAGTGCAAATTTTTGTTAGACGTAAGTTGCCCCCCCCCCCCCCCTCTATCTACTAAACGGTTATATATGGATACGTGAAAAAAATTACAGCAGTATTAAATATACTGAAGTTGAAAGAAAAACTATCAGAGCTGAGTACTAAGTACAAACTAAAAAGTTATAGGCAACCAACTTATAAAATGTACTCGAAAATGTAAAATTTCATTGTAACATGTTTTTGGTCGTTAAACTGTGAGGTGCGAGTGTGAACGGTGTGAAATGAAAGTTGTGATTCGCAGCTACGGAACACTACACTGCGCGTGGCCTGACACGCACTTGGCCGGTTTTTTTATATAATCTTACTAAATTAAATAAATAAATGAATATATAGGGACATATCACACAAATTGAGCTATCCCTACGGTAGTTGTGAACTTGTGTCACAGTATACTCACTCAACGATACTATATTTTATAATAATTATAATACTTATATAGTTAAACATCCAAGACCCAGGTCATCTGAAAAAAATCGTTTTCCATCATGACCTCACTGGGATCGAAAATAAAAAAATAAGATATGGGAAACAATCACACGTGTCTAGGATCGAAGAAAAATAACCTGATTGGTAAAGCGTTAGTCATATAAAGACTAACTAAAGACTGCCGCTTCGAATCCTGCCCGCGTGTAATTTAGGAAGAGTTGTTCATATCTACGGGCTGAATCACCCCTTTGAGAGTCTCAAACGATCAAAATTTCTCCATATATGTTCCAAGCGTATGTACTAATAGTGATTTCTCTTTGTCCACAGTTCCCCCTATTATGACAATACAGAATCAACTAGTTGGAGCAAAGGAGGGCGACACTGTTCACCTTGATTGCCACTCAGAAGCCTTCCCGAGGTCTATCAACTACTGGACGATAAATGATCAAATCATATCACAATGTAAGTAAAATCATATGTTATGATCCATATGTTAGTAATGAACAACTTTTCGTATGTGACCAATGAGTTCCTAGAACTCAAAAGACAAATCATCATTTTGTTATCATCAATATATTCGCATTGTTCAAAAATACGAAGTAACAGGACCACTCGTTATTTTTATTCACATGTGAATACGAAGTACCTAATTGCTGACAACTAGTTCAAAAATTGAGCTCCAGGCAGAAGTGTAGTGTCAATGTAAATATTCTGATATCTATGGTCAATGTAGTCACCGATAATTAATACGACATACTCCGTATCTGAAAGTGTTGTGGTAAAGCCACGCTACCGGCGAAATTCACTTTTGCTAGTAGCATGAATGGGCCAGCTTGTCCGGGGAAGTACCACACTCTCACAGAAAATTGAAGTATGAGTAGTAGCTATATCGCTGCTATGCTTCGTTCGGTGAGTGAGAGAGCAGGAGACCCATAATATCCCCTCTCCCCTCTGGGTGGGAAAAATAAAAGGCCGGCAACGCTATTGTCACACCCCTGGTGTTACAGTTGTTCATGGGCAGCGGTGATCACTTACCATCAGGTGACCCGCTTGCTCGTTTGCCGTCCTATGACATAAAAAAGTGTTATTAGAGTTACCTCTTACTGAAGAAAAAAATCATTTGAGTTAATGACAAAAAAGATAGAGAAAATAGTAAGAAAAATTGATAATTAGCGTCATACTTATGTGATCTTACAATGTAAAAAAAAGAAGTCAATAAAAAATACATGATCTCGACATATTTCTTTTGTAAATATTTGATCCAATATACTAAACGTACACGACTTCTCCATTATGAAAGAATTCTTATTACAACTCTGTTTATTTTGAGCAAAGCAATGAATATTTGGAGCAGGAAACGAAATAACAATGCTTGGTGATTGTATATTAATGATGTCGACATCACAATTTGATGCGCACACATTATTATTCTACGTTTTCTTCATATGAAAAGCATTAGCTTTTCATATGTAATAAAAGCCCCTACTAATGAGGTTATTCATAAATTCTAAAGCATTTGCCGGCGACTTCGCTTGCTTTAAAGAAGATCCCTCATGAATACTTTTTCTGAAATAAAAACAATGCCGATTTTAAGGTGATAATTTGGTAAATAAAAAAACACCACATCAACTATCAATCAAATAGGGGTCTATTTGACCCCGTTAAGAGACGAATGTTCAAAAATATTTATTCAAACTACTTTATATTTACCCAAGATCATATAACTTACCAATTTTCATAGCAATAGCTTGCAAATAAGAATAATCCGTTCTAACTTGTAGCTCCAGTCACCTTATGGGAATGATTTTTCAAAAATGTTTATTAAAGTATTAACCCAAAATGGTCAATACTGACTTTAGAATAAATAATACACAGTTTTTGTAACCAATTAGATCAAATCTCGAAAAGGCCATTGTCTGTTTATTATTAGTCGAGTATTACACGACCTTTACAACTCCATTCATTGAATAGAATCGATATATTGTCAAAGAAACAGTAAATATAGTGTTTTGTATCGAGCTTCTTTTGATAAAACCCTCTTTTTTATTCAGCGGACAAAAGGTTCGAGATCACATCAGTAGAGCGAGGCTATGAAGTCGACATGAAGCTCAAGATTAAGAAGGTCGGAAGGTCAACGTTTGGGACCTACAGTTGCATATCAAAAAATTCCCTCGGGGATACGGACGGCACTATCAAATTGTATTGTGAGTATCATTGTATTTGAATAAACATATTTATAGTACTTTAGGTTATGTAACTCAGATAATATATTTTTGGTTTTCCTTACTTTTTTTGTTTGTATGTTTTGATTTGAGATTTTTTTTATATTTTACTCCTAAGAATGCTTCAACAGTTTTGGTCGTATAGAGTATAGAGTGTCGTTAGAATCCATACCTCATACCGCCCCAAGAGATATAGGCTATAATGATTTTGCTAGGCGGTCGTGCTTTTTTTAAATAATACATTTGTTATTATACTGACTATTAATGTAATAGTTGCCATATTTTAATTTAATACATAATTAGTCAGTACCTACCTATAATGATATAAAAAAGACTTTCAGAACCAACAGCCTAAATAGCTTTTTCCAAGTATAGATTTAGTTGTGTTTACACTAATGTTATTAATTAAAAACTTGTAACGCTAAACCCTATTTTAATAAGTTATCTGGAACTTTTATTTTAAATTTTTTAATAAGTTTTTTAACTAAGTTATGTTTTTATTATTTTATTGAAGTAAAACCTTCCCTTTAACATTGAAATATTGGTTGTCAGCTCATTAAATTGTACCTTGTCTATGGCAAGTCTTAATTTTATATGAATATGACAGTTTCATGTACATAATACGAGGAGCCTGATGGTCCAGTGGGTGTGAGCTCTATGAGTGCTTACGTTTGTTAAGCAACCCCTGGTGCAGTCCCTACTTGGATGGGTGACCGCAAGTGGCATAAAAATATCTCGAGCTCCTCCGTACTTCGGAAGGCACGTTAAGCCGTTGGTCCCCGCTGCCATCGTTGATGGCAGCCGTTAAGCTGTCAGATGCCTTAAGGCAGCTTGAAAAATCTGACACCAGTGTTGGCCACTTACACATACGAAAAAAAAAATAAACATAATAGTACTAATGGTTAATAATTTAATTAATTTTTTACATTAAATTGAACATGATTCTGAATTAATACACTTAATTTCATCAATTTAATTTATCGAGTTTATTTATTTAAACTTTATACTTAATTACAACAATTCGTATGCTAGTCAGCCGATTTGACTGTTACCCTAGTTAGTTCACAAAATCAATACATTATGTAAATTATTATTAACCACACGCCCACCGTGAGGGGAATGAATGAACGTTTAGCGTGCAAAGTGCAGCGGATGAACGATGAAACAGTTTGTTTTACATACAATTTAGGGTACCGTATCTAAAAAGGTACCTTATGGGATTACTCAGTGCTCATCATCTTCAGATCCCTGTTAGTCTCCATTGCAGGAGCACAACCCTATCTGTTTTGTACTACTAGAGCCATGAATTAGCCAGAATAGTCAGAGGATTTGGCCTACACTCTCCACGCTGGCCAGACGGGTTGGAGGGGACTCTTTAATTTCTTATTTAAAAACTTTGTTAAGGTTTCCTGATTCGCCTTCTACGACATCCACGGAAAGACTTTGAGTGGTTCTATTCTACTCTGCCGGGAACCACACGACTACAGTACTTACCTTTCTATCAATACAACTTTTTCTCTGTAACGCGTAACTTTTCCCAGTTACTCAGTAAGTTAAAACTTTTAATATATATTAGTGAAGCAGTCACTTGTACACTGAGAATAATTTATACATCTCATTCAACGCACTACGGCCGGGAATCTGGCAAATTTGCTCAAATTAGTTAGAAAAACCAATCCCGGTACTTTCCGTTGACCTTGAATCAATATTAGGTGTTATGACGCAAAAGGAAAACCCCGAAACTATTTTGCAAATACATCACTAAAGAAAAATTTTACACGGAGCCTTTATTCGATGGACTCGCACTTTGCCAGTTATTTTTTCACATACTGCTTACCAGTATTTGCACAGCCCACCAAACGGCTCGTAATTATTTAAATTCCCGCTGTAACTTTTTATTTTACTGCTTCCGAGTACGCTGTAATAAAAGTAATACGCTTCTAAATCGGAAACAGTACACTTGTCGGGGTTAACAAACGCTAAGGTAAAATGAAGTGAAACATAAGGAACGCTCCGTGCCCAAGTTAATGGGTACGGAAACCCGATATTTAGCTAGCAAATGAACTCCTGGGAAAATTTGCAGCATTCGACGTGGTCTTGTGTGGTGTTCCCGGCAGAGTAGATAGGATAACTCCTAATCTTCTCGTGGATGTCGTAGAAGGCTTATTAGGAAACACAAGCCAAACAAAGCTTATAAACATCAAAGAGACCCCTCCAACTTGCCTGGCCACGGTGGAGAATGTAGGCCAAATCCTCTAACGGCTCTTGCTAATATAATTATGTTTCTGGTAATACAGAGAGGGTCGTGCTCCTGCAGTGGAGACTAAATAGAGACCTGACGATGATGATCATCATCATTTCAGCCGCAGGAAATCTACTGCTGGACATAGGCCTCTCTTAAGAATTTCCAAAATGACGGGTTGGAAGTGGCCTGCATCCAGCCTTTCCCTGCGACCTTGGTCAGGTCGTCCGACCACCGTACGTGGTCGCCATTCAAGAACCTTTCTGCCCCATCGGCCATCAGTTCTTCGCGCTATGTGCCCCGCCTACTGCCACTTTAAAGTGCTAATCCGCTGAGCTATGTCAGTGATCTTTGTTCTTCTGCGGATCTTCAAAGGTCACTGACAATAGCTCAGCGGATTCGCTCTTGAAGAATAATGATGATGATGACGTCTTTTGTTTCAGCGCTGTCCGGGAAGTTCGAGGAGATGCAGTACAATGAGGTGGATTTTGATGAACCCCCTGACGTTAGTGAGTTGGAAGCGTTGAAGCGTAGCGCGGGGGTCCACAAGGCGATATCGCTCGCACTGCTAGCAGTGCCTCTCGCCACATTATAATGCTTCTTTGTATATACAAAATATATTGTTACAATTATCTTTTCCTTGTTGTTTTATTGTAATTCCTTTTCAATCTTGTAGATCATATTTGTAGATAGATTTTGTACAGGTTTGAAGTAATATGTCTCTGTCTTACGAATTATTTAGAATTGAATTAAATTCAGTGATACAATGCAATATATAATATGGAGCGCTTGCTTTTTATCAAACTGATCCAGTCAGAAGGAGGGTAATGTTTTTCGCCCATATGAATGTATGTCTGTTCCATTGTTCCTATAACCTAAAAGGCAGGATCGATTTTAAAGTACCAGGTGTCATTGGGTTCTTATTTTTCGGAGTGTCATAGGGTATGTAACGTAAGCAAAAATAAATCAATTTAGTCAACAAAACTACCTCGAATAGAGAATACTATAAACGTGAAAGAGTTACAAAACCAACTTGATAATATCACCAGCTATCATTTCTGCCGAGGTACTCGTAAGTACCTAATTGATTTGAGCGTTAATCAACAGTAATAAAACTAGTTTTTCCTTTATTTTACTGGCGAGAACATTACCTCTTTTTTGAATTGATATACTCATTTAAACTTACGTTGTATTGTTACAATTATGTTTCATTGTATCAGCCGTTTCACGAAAGTTAATAAAATATTTGCTACGTGCTTCACGTTCTTTATTGTCTGTGGATTTATCACTTCACAGAGATGCGCATGAATCGAATACAGAATATTTTATTTTCTGAAGGGTATTTTTCATACAGTTTTATTAATAATGAAAGAGAACTGGAAAGCAAACAATATTTTAAATAAAATTTTAGTAGAAACTAATAATAATGTAGAATCGTATTAAACGACATTGAATTTTAATTAAAATCGTCATGATGCTGTCCAATCTCCTATAGGAAAGGAACATAAAGAAGAACATACACATACATACATACTATCACGTCTTTTTTCCTTGCGGAGTAGACAGAGCCCAAGGTCATAAGAACCAAAGGCCACATTTAGCATCGTAGTGGGCGTCAAGGTGGAAAGCAGAATCAAAATAGTAATGGGTTGCTAGCCGCATGGCCCACTAATGAGATTCCTCAGATTTTCGCCCAATTTCTTTGTCTTACTCCCACGAAAAAGAAGAACCCATATAATAGTACCACAGAGTAGCATTACGTCTCTTTATATTAATTTGAAACAAGACGAGTAAAACTAACGTGAGATAAAGACATTATATATAACAACGGGTCACTCACGTGCTATTTGTCGGGATTGCCGACTATAGTTTCGGACCTACCGCCGCGCGTCCCGCACTCGCCTTGAAAATGGACTCCTGATGAGTCCGAAACTATAGTCGGCATACTAGAATGCCCTAGCATAACAACTACAAGAGAAGAATTCCTGGGACATCCAGCAACTATGAGCGAGGCATGCAGCACACCCTCTGCAGTCCTTCGCTTCCTCGACGAGCTGGGTTGGCTCACATAACACCAATCAGCAACCCAAAAGAAAAACGGAGAACGAAATCTCCATTATGCAGAGGACTTAGATGACGAATAGTCCTCTGCTCACACACAATGGGCCCAAACAAGAGGCCTAAGTGTGGAAAACTGCCCACGGAACCAGGTGAACCAGGTGATAGTCGGCAATCCCGACAAATAGCACGTGAGTGACCCGTTGTTATATATAAGACGAGTAAAGTTTAAAAGCAATACCATAATAATATAATAAACAAGAAAGATTTGATAGTTTGTTCGCATTGAAAAGGCGCTGAAACTGTTGCACCGATTTTCAAAATTATTTCACCTATAGAAAGCTAATTTATCTACGGTTGACGTACGCTATAATTTACGTGGACGAAATCGCAGGAAAATTGCTAGTATTCCATAAAACAAATAAAGAGTACCAAAAAAAATCAGGAAGAGACGGCCAAAAGTTTAGGAGATTACGCCACGGCCATTGACTAAGTTTGAATTCAAAACGTACAAATTCCAGGACAACACATCCAAATGTTTAATTTTGTAACTGTACTGTTTTCCAGAACAGTGTTTAACGGTTAACAGGAACTTTAGTATTATGTATTCTACGATCAAGGAAAAATTATTGAAATAGTAAAAAATAGTAGTGAATTTGAATCCAATACGAGCAAATTCTGCTTTGGAAAAATTTTTGGATTCTAAAAAATTTATTAAGGTATGAATAAAAATCATATAAAACAGAAAAATTTATATAAAACAGGAATTTTTTCGCGAATAAGAAATTAATTATTTTGACAACTTAACTGAGAATTTCTTTTCAAAATGGATTTATAGATAACGAAACTACGATTTTGTAATGCGGACTGACAAGAATCATCTTCTCTCAAAAAAGATGGAGATTACTCAACGATCGAATGTCCGTTTGAGCATTTTATCGCCAAAAGTCGAATTTTTACGGGCGACAAGCGCTCAAAATGAAAAACTACAAAGATACGAGCGACGGGACAATAAATCGTAAAATTGTGAAGCAGTCGCGTTGATATGATATATCATGCAGGCATGTCGTGTCTTGCAACTTGTACATTTCGTGCTTGGAACGGCCGTTTGGTGCTCTACTCGTGTAGCGTATCTTCGTAAGTAGTGCAGGGATTTTATTCTTGGACTATTATTTTGTTTTATTGAAGAAACTAGTTAGTTTTTAACACGCTTTTATTATGTAGTTTTACTTGTATGTAAGAAAATCTTGGAATCTTAATTTGACCCACCTCCCGGACTTCGATTAGGATGAAATTTTGCTCTCATAGTTCTGATGACAATACATGACTAGCGTGCTAAAAGCGTGGTTTTTTTTTTTAGTTTTTAAACTAATTATAAATTATTTCAAGTAAGTTATTTTTTTTTCAATATTGTACTTTTATTATCTTTATAAAAGTACAATATTTTGATGGGATCTTGAGGGATCGTAGAACCTGAAGGAACGTCGTAGAGTCAAAGAAACTCCATCAAACACACTTATACAAGCGTAACAAAGTAAAGAGAAAAAGCTTAACCTAATTGGTCTGTTATATAACTACAAATAATGTTATGTCAGCAATACAACGCTACAGTACGTAAAGGCATTTCGCGGTAATAGGTTAATTTGGACATATGAGTATATTAGTACAAAATATTACCGAAAAATAACATTAGCAACTCTCTATAAACTAAAACTGATTTGCGCTTAACTACCACACTATAATTAGACTGGCCATTTTAGGACAAAATGCAGTTAGAATACACACAGGTATCAAAAAAAGACCATCAATTTGATAAATTTTTTCCATAGTTGCAAAATATGGAAATATAAACTACAAATAAATAAGAAATACAAATGAGATCACACAGTGTGTGAATTGACCATTTACAAAGCCTTGATGGTGTAACTCAGCCTGTCAATATGAATAACTTTTCATAAGGGATCAAAGTTAGAATCCCAAAAAATAATCGACATTTTCATACAAAAATATTCTGCTGCCCTGGCATATGCGAGGGGGAAGTAAAAAAAAAATTCGAGTTCCCAGCATTGATCCCATATAAAAAATTGCCCATTGACGGTCTGAGTCAATTTACACAATTTATAGATCGCACTGAGTAACATATCTCTTTTAAGTCAAACGTATCATCATAATCATCAGGTCTTTTTTAGGCTCCACTGCAGGAGCACGGCCGTCTCTGTACTTCTAGAGCCATATTAACCAAAGCAGTCAGAGGATTTAGCCTACACTCTCCACGCTGGCCCGACGGGTTGGAGAGGTCTCTTTGATGTTAACTTTGTTTAGCTGGTGTATCCTAAGTCGCCTTTTACGACATCCACGGAAATACTTGGAATGGTCCTATTCTACTCTGCCGGGGACCACACGGCACAAACGTTTACTAGTTAATAATAAATATTATTACAATGAAAATATCTTTATTGTTAATTGATATCTTTGATTCTGGATGCAACATGCATTTAAACAGAACAATTAACAGGATTGTATAGTGTGAAACCCATGAAATATTGATTACATTAGCTGTTCTCAATGCACTAATATTGATAGCGCGCGCTAAACTACCTCACTAACTGAACTGGGCACATTAATTATGGGAATTGCCATTGACAAAACATACTAAACAATTAATTAATCCTGCATAAGCCGCCCAATTTGGGGACAGATTGTAATAAACGGTTTACATAATAATGAGCGCGTTTCTAACTAAAATCCGTATACTTTTGACAATGATGATAACATTCAAATTTCAATTCTCTACTAAATATTACAAAAGAGATAATAGCGGTTACACAGTAATTATACGACCTAAAAGAAAGGTGGATGTGTAAGGTACCGTTAGAATTTTTGGCATATCCCGAGAGATATTTTGTTTGGAAAGAAATGCCTTTTCAGGATTCCGTAGTAAAGAAGAAACCCTTTCAGTATCGCCACATATGTCTGTTCATCCATCTATTTATCCGTGGTTTTAGCTCAGGGACTTCAAGTACTAGAAAGCCGCAATTTGTCACAGGTATATAAGTATACATACAGGTATGTATATTAAACACGCCAGCAAAATACAAAGAATTATAACTGCTTTAAAAACTTATGAAGTTAAGATTCAAATGAAATTCGAACTACGTCTTTCAGCAGGTCAAACAACTTGGACCCTTAGCTACCAGCAAGCTGCAATTACAATAATGTTTATTATTCCATGGCAGTTGTACATTTTACGACTGCGTTTCTAAAGCTAGAGTAGTGCTTCTCTTAGCACCTGTGACTCGGATAGGGCTTTCAAACGTCACTATTTAAGACAAGATTTTCGATGTAACAAATGTTTGTAACTGTAGATAATTAAAGTTTCTAAATATATTTATTAAAAGCTGTTATTTAATTTGCAAGATATGAATTTATCAATGTCATTTTCACAACTCAATTTTGGTGCACTTATCGCTAACTTTTGTGTAAGTAATCGGATGACAAGCTATATTATATGATGGTACAATATACATATTTCATCTGATAATAGAGTCGAAAGGTGGCTATAGATGCTGCTAAACCAAAAAGGATAAGCCCAACGTCTTTAAGCACATTTGATAGGTACCTATTGGTAAGTATTTTACAGTTCAAATTTATCATAATAAAAGCTTGTAAGATTTTTTAAAGCTTAGGTATAAAGCCTCTTTTGCAGTTGAATAAAAATAACCTAATACTTTTTTTATTTACTTCCAATTTTTTTCATTCTCTGTGTCTGTCATGTGATATTTATTTTATTTTACCATAACTTCTAGTTTCAAACTTATGGTTAGTATGGGGTAAAAGAACTAATATAATATCAATTAAAAAAAAGAAAAACACGTTATGTTTTATAAAGAATAATAATTTGGAAATAAAACCAAAATAAAGAACATTAATACATAAAATAATGACTCTCTTAACGCTAATGATTCTACAGCAAGTTAGTAATAATACAATAAAGTACTTATGGGAAAATCAATAGAAAATATGCGTGCGAATGCGAACAATTAAATACGCCATTTATTAATTGCTCAAAATAAACAATTATATAGCGTGTCGCGGTAACATTAATCATAGTTCTTGGAAAGATAAAACACCTATATTTTAACTGGCACATTAGTTTAACAAATCGTTTGACGTAGGTAGCTATCAACATCCATCGCTAGCCAAATATTGTATCGCTTTTCAAGAATCTCAAGAATAAAATGAAAAATATATATGTAAGTAATTATATGAAAATCCGATAATTTTTTTTACTTACTACTTGTATATATAGGTGACTTTTCATTTCTTCAATTTTCGAGTATAAACATAAAATATCATCATCATCATCAGGTCTTTTAAGTCTCCACTGCAGGAGCACGACCCTCTCTGTACTACCAAAGCCATAATATTAGCCAGCAGTCAGAGGATTTAGCCTACATTCTCCACGCTGGCCAGACGGGTTGGAGAGGTCTTTTTGATGTTTATAAGCTTTGTTTCCTAAGTGACCTTCACGGGAAGACTTGGAGTGGTCCTATTCTTCTCTGCTGGGAACCACACGGCTCACTCACAACATAAAATATAACAAAACTAAAACTTGTCTTTTCCATATTGAATAAATATTTTTTTCGTTTCATTAAGATATCCTGATCCCAACTACCTAACTAATATTAGAAATGGGAAAGTGAGTTTGTCTTTTTGTTATGCCCTATGACGCCCTAATCTTCTGAACTGATCATTATAAAATTTTGCACACACATAGGTTAGGGTACTGAGAAGGACATAGGATATATAACACGCGGGCGAAGCCGCGGGTAACAGCTAGTAATTTATAAATGACAAAGAATATATGAGAATTTTCTAAAAATATTGTCAAAATATTAATCTCTAGCCAGCAACATAAGAATTAAAAGCGATAGCTTTGAAATCCCGGACATATTCCGGAAGGACAGCAATAGCAAATTTATACGAGCTCCGTGGCGCAGCGATCAACACGCCGGCCTGCGACACGGGGGTCCCGGATTCGATCCCTGGTCAGGTCAAGATGAAAAACGATCTTTTTCAGATTGACTTGGGTCTTGGATGTTTATCTATATAAGTATATATTATAAAATATTGTATCGTTGAGTTAGTATCCTGCGACACAAGTTCACAACTTACTGTGGGGCTAGCTCAATTTGTGTGATATGTCCCTATATATTTCATTATCATCATCATCATCATCAGCCTATACTCGTCCACTCCTATATATTTATTTATTTATTAATCTTGACAGAAAGCCTCAGGTCTGTAAAAGATGTTATCTAAAAATGTCGAATAAATGTAGAAAGGAGAAACGAAAGACCCTATGTCAATGCAATATCACAGAATACATAATAGTTCAAGTAGCAATACTTGATAGCCTGAAAATTTGGGAATTCCAAAGGCCATCACAGAAAAAGTAGTGCGCAGATCCGGGAAAAATAGTCACGGAACAATCATGTTTAAAAGATGTAAAAATTCTATGTATGAGAACATAGAAATGCAGAAAAATAACTGCATATCAAAACGATACAGGCTATGCTTAGAGCTCTGGGAAATTCTGGAAGTTACCTCATTGAACAAAAGTATATTTATTTTTATATTTAAAAAGGAGAGAGGAGAGATGAGCACATTAGGATATTAAAAAAAAAAAGAAAATAATTTATTTGATTGTTCTTGTATTATCGACTTATTCTTTCAATTATATGATTCCTGAAAATTTTCATAACTAAGTAAAATAGTTGCAAATATTCTAAGAAGATAATGTTCAGTAAAATATCTCAGAAAATAATTAAAAAATACTTGAAGCTACGTAGAAATGCAGGAATTAAAACAGAACCAAAGCGATACGCGCTAAGCTTAGGAATGACAAGGATTTTCTTGGCATCTCGGCGAAGCAGCAACCAACTACGAGTGTTTCGACTTTCCCCACAAAAATATAAATTCGTCACATTAGACGACTAAAGTAGTCATATACATAAATGAAAAATCCAACTAAAATGATGGAAAAATCATCCTTGTGCATTGTATATATTCAAGTACATATTTTATTATATTTACTGTTTATATAGTTCAACTGCCTCCGTGGTCCAGTGGTCAACAAGGCCTTTGCCTTGTTAACCCGGGGGTCGTGAGTTCGATTCCCACGGGATGCATACTTTGTTAAGTTGTTTCCAGTTTGGTATGGACATTGCAGGCATGAATCACCTGATTGTCTGATAAGAAAAATAATTCCGTGCTTCGGAAGGCACGTTAAGCCGTTGGTCCCGGCTGCCATCTGGTAGTCGTTAAAGGAACCACGTCAGAGGCCGAGAGGCGGTTCCCAAGAACTCTGACACCAAGGTGTGCATGGTCAACTGACTGTGTCACCTACACGAAATGATGATGATGATGATATAGGTCAAAGTATATTTAAAATCAATTGCACTCCATCACCACATATACAATAATTTATTTTGTTTGGTCCTATGGTAGGTTGGCAGAGAATGCCGTGGCATTAAGTTTACCATTTGTTAACCAAGCAATAAAATTTATTTAACATAATGAGGAGATAAACTATAAAAAGCCGGTCTTCAAATTGTTCACTAAGCTCATTCATGACAGAAAACATGTTCCTTTTAGTTATCTAAAAAAAAAATTCAGGTCCACGCGAAAGTAACAACGAGGTTAGTTATTGTGTATAAAAACGGTACAGTGAATAGTTAAAAATACTTTAAGTCAGCTAGATAGCACTGCAAAAATAAAAGTCTGTGTATAGAAGCGATACGCGCTAAGCTTAGTAATGACGAGGATTTTCCTTGGCATCTCTCTAAAGTGGCAACCCTGTCTACGAGCATTTCAACGTTCGCAACTAGAATGTAAATTCGTCACATGAGACGTCCAGAGTTGTCACGAACGTTATCTCACGGGTGTAATAGCCACTTTGTGACAAAACGACACCTCAAGTACACCTACATGGTAAGATTATATTATCAAAATTCACTCCACGCCGACGCTGGTTCGTTGTTGGTAATTAACGTGTTTTCGCGAGATAAACATTATTCATTTTTGACCTCCAAAGGAAAATGGAGGTGTTGTCTGTTGTATCTTTCAAGTCTTTTTAATGTAATGGGACGGAAATAATTGTGAGACGAATTTGGTTTGATTCGCCAAATATACTGCCCTATTGACATTCCATTTTCAAAATTAACAACTTTTCTAATGAGATCAATACTAAGAACTCGAATTTTTAATACTCTTTCATACTAATTGCCTGGGCGGCTGACCACTTTTGTATAAAAATTTCGAAATTTTTTTTGGTTTTACAGCTTTGATATAGGTACCTTTAAGGTACGTCGAGGGTCAGTTTACTAGCTATATACACTAGACGATTGAAAATTCTGGAAGCCAATTTATTATATAAATTAGTTACATGCACCAAGTAATATTGTAGCAAAACATGCGACTTGCCTCAATTCCAAGCGATGTTCCTATGAATTCCTACCAAGCGATGTGGTGGGTTAAAGCGCTAAAGGCTTATTGTTTGTTTTACGTCAATTTTCATACACAGCACTAACTTCGCAGTAGAAACTCCATATTATAGGTCACTGACGCAACTTGAGTCACGAATACCACGATGTCGTTGGTGATACCCCGGGATGATCAGTTCGACATTTCCTTTTTAAGATTTCTTAATAAATATATTACTGAAGTAATTTTTTGTCATTATAACTTGGGTTATATTACTTATATTGCAGGGAGATAAAGATTTATTTGTTTGCAATGAATTAGAGTCCGAAAGCACTGGTCTGATTTTCATAAAACTTCACGTATAGTGTAGCATACGTGAAGTTGCAGGAAAATTGCTTTAATACGTTGTGTATGTAACGTCAGCAAAAAACATGGTGGATGTTAATTGTGAAAAATGGCAGTTAAGTTTTTTTTTTAATTAAAGAAACCTGTTAATTGCAGTATCATATTTTCAAATTATTTTTTAATTCTTAGCAATACTAGGAAGCCTAGATTTCCAGCTGCATTACATTCAATAAAAATTCTTCAGTAAATAAATATCTGAGCATTTCCACGAACTAGAAAAATATTTTTACTGCTCTTGAATAAAACGGTTTCAGAAATCTGAAATTGCAATGTTTTGAATATTTGAACGCTCGAAAGCAGTTTTGCTTTTGAAAACTAAAATAGGAAACAAAAACAACAGTTGACTTTTATTGACGTCACACTGATATTTTAGAGTATAATGACTTCATATAATCTTTACTTCCAAACCTACAGAATAGGCCCCTCCAAGTCTTCCCATGGATGTCGTAGAAGGCGACTAATAAAACACAATCTAAATACATCTTATAACTTTATAAACGCATCAAAGAAATAAATTTTAGGTACACCTTGAGCTCGATATTCGTATGATATCTAGATAGTACTTAATACACAAATAAATGCTATACTGCTTATAGTGAGGAGATTAATTGTTACACTAATTGAAAGGAAAACTTTTTTGTATTAACTTTTTATGCAACCTATTTATACTACATAATTTACAAAGATCTTTCTTGTTGTTTTCTTTTTTATACTAGAGGGCACTATTTTAGTAAATTTCAAACAACATATAACAGGTCAAATAAACAACACTCATATAACGATCTGTCATACGTCAAGTAACGTTGATAGATTTAGGTGATATGAGGAACAAACGAACATACATACATAGAGCCCAAAATCATAACCCTCCTTTTGGCTTCGGCTCCAGGTAAAAATAACAACAAAGGGTACTTGTACAAAACAATTACATAAATCAGCATAACAGTTACGTACGGTTATTTTTACTATTTCAGAAGCGCAATATAGTTCCAAACGCAAACAAATGTCCAAACTAAATTGTCATTGCGGCAATATTAATGAAAGCTACGGAACTATTGAATAATAAAATATGTTCCGCCACCAGAAGAACATTAAACAAGTAATTAAAACTTATTCACCTATACGGTCGGTTTGCGTGCCGCCGGACGAAACTACGTCGGACGTTAATGAACATAAATATAAATGTCAGTAGCCACTGTATTTATAAACCCCTGATCTTTGTGGTCTACTTTATGTTTACTTACTAACTAGGTAACTAAATTTGTGAATTAAGGCTTGTACATGCGCTAATGACCTTCAGGATATGGACCGAGTTTTGAACCTTAGTTCCCCGTCAGAAAGTCAGCGGTCGACTGCCACCCGTCGTCCGCGGGCATTCAAATTAAATAACATAAATTTAATATTAAAAAGGAGAATAATATGTAAAATAAAAATTCTTCGGGAGTGTTTGTAGGTTGATTGGTATTGTATTGAACATAAAAATTGCGTGACTCTAAGACAAAGAGTTACGTAGTTTATGAATATTTGCAATAAAAATCGATGTACGTGGTACTTTTTTTTTTCTAAAAACCATGAACTTTAAAAAGAAAGTCCTCAGCAAGTAAAGATTAAAAACCATTCTACAATACATGTTTCTTTTGGGTATTGTGCTTTATGTTTAACCATTTTTATAGAGGTTAAACAAAGTCGAAAAGCCAAGGAGCACCCTTTAACGTCGCTTGGCAAAAATGGACTGTGCAGTTTGTCGCCGTTTCTTCTGCAGTCCGCTTTGGATGCGGCCTAAATTTAGCCATAAGTAAATTGCTGACATCATCATTTTTTTGTTGTAATAATTGTGAAGGTAAACATAACAATTAGTAAGTGTTCAAAGTTACCTATTATTAGTTAAGTAAAATATTTTTTACTAGCTGTTACCCGCGGCTTCGCCCGCGTGGTATATAGCCTATGTCCTTTTCGGTACCCTAACCTATGTGTATGCAAAATTTAATGATGATCGGTTCAGTAGATTCGGCGTGAAAGCGTAACAAACAAACAAACTCACTTTCGCATTTATAATATTAGTTAGGATTATTAAGTAATTTTTGCCTAATTGCTTTATGTTTTATTTTATTTTATTTAATTTTATTAAGAATAACAAACAGCTACATTACAAAATAATAGATAATAAACATTGTATACACTTAACAATATATCAGTAATGTTGCCCACAGCGTTATTCACGGAGTGACAAAATATGTTGGGGCTGCTAACTACTATCACATAAATCAAATATGTTATAAATAAAGTGACATAAGACATAACATAAAGATCTAATCAAAGAGCACCTATAAATGAAGGATAAAAGGATGTTTCAGAGATTTTGTCTTAGCTAACCAAAAGAAGAGCTAGGCTCGCTCATGTCAGTATATTTTTGTATAAAGAAAAGCATACAAGGATCATTTTGCCAAAAATAGAAAGGTCAAGGTCAACGTGCCCAACAATAATCACAAATTGTACTTTAGAGTCTACGCGGAGATCGCATTGAAAATTTAGTCTATAAGCTGCAGATATATATATTTTTCCTTTTTGTTCTCGCCTTTTTACTATTTGGGGTTAGGTTTGTATATTTACTTTTTCTTCTTTTATGTTATAGGACGGCAAACGAGCAAGCGGGTCGCCTGGTGGTAAGTGATCTCCGCTGTCCATGGCCAACCAGGGGTGTGGCAAAATCATTGCCGGCCCTTGATTTTTCCCTCTTTGGAGGGGAGGGATGAATGGGCCTCCGGCTCTCTCACTCACCGAACGAAGCATAGAAACGGTAAAGCTACTACTCAAACGTCGATTTTCTGTGAGAGTATAATTGCATGTAATATCCTGTCTTCCAATATATTCAGTTAGCTCCCTCATACTTCATATCATTTAATATAATTATTACGTATCAGAAAGCTAGAATAAAAAGGTAAAATATTATTACACATTTTGTTCCATAAAAAATACATTTAACATTTCTTTCGAATACTGCCCTATGTAAAATCAGTTTCGTCTTTCCTTGTTTCAGAATCGCCGGTACGAATGCAATGAAATCAATTGAATTTGTATTCGAACGCACATTAAACAAAGAGCCGGATTCTTTTCCACTAACTTCCGATTTCCGATAAGGATTGCACTGCAATTGCACAGTATACATAATTTTTAAGCGCCGTTCATGGTGTTCAAAAAAATTGAGTTAGACTTTAGTGTAGTAATAAGACCGGTAGATGGAAGATTGACGCCTCATCATCATCATCATCATCATCTCAGCCACAAGAAGTCCACTGCTGGACATAGGCCTCCCCTAAGGATTTCCAATATAACCGGTTAGAAGCGGCCTGCATTCAGCGCCTTCCTGCGACCTTTATCAGGTCGTCTGACCACCTGGTCGCTGGGTGTCCAACGCTGCGCTTGCCGGTACGTGGTTGCCATTCGAGAACCCTTCCGCCCCATCGGCCATCGGTTCTTCGCGCTATGTGCCCCGCCCACTGCCACTTCAAAGAGCTAATCCGCTGAGCTATGTCGGTGACCTTCGTTCTTCTACGGATCTCCTCGTTTCTGATTCGATCTTGCAGAGAAATACCGAGCGTAGCCCTTATTAGAAGATTGACGCCTATCATTCTGTAAATACCTGTGATTTGAGTTTGGCGCGTATAAAGGTAAATTTGCAATAGTTTCTTTGGCATAGGTTCCTAGAAATATGTATGCCGAAGATTATTGCGCATGTTGCCCTTCCATGCTAGTCTGGGAGAAAAGAAAAAACTTATAATGTACCAGCTGCTTATTCAAAAAACTTATAATTCCTCTTCCTACGCAGTCCAAGAAGCTGGTCAAGGAAATTAACAAAAAAATAAGGAATCAAATCAATAGGCGATGCGGCTAGCAACCCACTATTTTGATTCCGTTTACCACTTTTTAAGCTTACTATTAACTAAGGCTCTATTATGTTTATGAATGCGCATCATTTTCCCAACAATGATACCTTATAATTTTTATTTTTAAATGTTATTCATAATAACGCTCATCGGCCACTCTAAACGTGTATTAGTAACGATAGCTTACTATGCTTTACGGAACGATATGAAAATCCAAAAATACTCAAGCCATTTGTTGTGTCTGGTTTGTTGTTATTTTGTCTCTATGCCCTTTTACAGGCTATTGCTATCGCTTTTATTCTTTTACCTAAGTTAACACTAACAAAACGCAACACTGAGTATCGAACTATTATTAGTAAACGATCAAATAAAGAAAAACACGATTATAAATCAGCCACAAAGAAAGTTGTTGTAGATAATACTTTGATTAGAAAAGGTACTATGAAAGCGACTTTAGCTACTTGGTCGGCTATTTCCCGGGGCTTTTTTACGGAACTTTCATAAAGACTGATCAGCGGAACGTCGTGAATAAGGGATTTTCTCTAATTGGAAATTGAGTTTATTAGCTATGTCTCATTCGTTGACAATATATTTTGTACTGGTCAGTATTTTCCTTCTCACATGTTTTTGAAATCCAACTACTTATTGAAGTTAGTCAGTACTGTATTGAGGTAAAATTTTAGTTTTGAGCTCATAAATGCACTGGACAAAATTATATAATACAGTGTGGTTCGATTTTTTAAGGTAAATTTGGCTTAATATTAGTCGAAATTAATTGCATTCCGTGACCTGACAAGGTTTTTCTTTCCAAGTTTGTATGTTTTTTTCTTCCAAATCAGCATAGAAGAATGGTGGATATAATAAGCGTACTCATACAGCAATAGAAAGTATCCAAATAACTAAGATCAACGTGAAGTAAAGTAAGTAAACGAAATATTTATTTTCTCCAAAAAGGCAACCAAATTCATACGAATTCTTATAAAAATATTGTCGGAGACTGACATCTTTTAGGTGCACTCACACTTGGATGTGAATAAAAATATTACCATCACTACATATTATAAAACAAAGTCCCCCGCCGCGTCTGTCTGTCTGTCTGTCTGTTCGCGATAAACTCCAAAACTACCGAACCGATTTTCATGCGGTTTTCTCCAATGGATAGCGTGGTTCTCGAGAAAGGTTTTAGTATATAGTTTGTTAAGTTTTTGTATACATTTTTGTATATACCAACGATATTTGTTGGAGAGGTCGTAAAAAAATGAGCCGTTTGGGAGCTTTCAACGAAAACGCTGTCTAAACCCTTTGAGATATAACAAAACAATGTATCGTGGAATTGTGTATCTTATTTAGGTCTACAGAAAAGTCCGCGATGGCATATGTCTATATATTAAGGATAACATACTATATTCATTTTAATACTTTAAAAAATGGGCAATTATCAAAGATCACGCGCAGGCCAAACACATAGAGCTAGAAATTTGAAATTTTGCTCACGTATTCCTCTTATGACGTAAGCATCCACTAAGGAAGGGTTTTTCAAAACTCATCCCCTAAGGGGGTGAAATAGAGGATTAAAGTTTATATGAAACTTTTTATTCCTTGGACATATTTGTATGAAATTCCATGTGAATTGAGAACGGCAAAAATAATGACGTGCGTTTAGTTTACCGCTTTGTAGCGTCATATTTTATAATCCCCGCATTCCAAACCTGAAGTCACCGCGGACGAAGTCGCGGGTAACTGCTAGTATTTTATATAATAACTAAAAACATTGCTAGAATTTTATTAATGTGTAACTTAATAAATTATATATTATATTTACTCCTTATTACCCAAGTTCTGTCGAGGCAAATGTGAAGTGTCTGTTTATTAGATACCTCCTACAGATTGTTTCCCCTTGAGATTGTTATTAGTTTCGGAACCATTTTGTTTTATATTTGATATAAATACACTTACACTTTCAACTTATTTTCTGCCTTCTATTATTGGCTTGGTTATATAAAAAATATTTCTTGAGAAAGAAAGATTAAAACATACATACTTTTACGTATTTTCCCTTGCGGTGTAGACAGAGCCCAGGTCTGTAAAACCTAAAGGCCACATGCTGGTGGGCTTATAGGTGGAGAAATGTATAAAATAGTGACGGGTTGCTAGCCGCATCGCTTGTTGACATGATTCCTTACGCCCATTCCCTGGATCGACTTTTACGATCTGCACGGGAAGAGAAGCAGCAGAGGAAGAGATTAATATAAAGGGAAGAAAGATTAACGTTGAGATCATATTGTTCGTCGGTCGGTTTCAGAATGATTCTTTATATCTTGAGTCTTACCTCTATTAGGGTTCCGTAGTGAACAAGGAACCCTTATAGTTTCGCCATGTCTGTCTGTCTGTCCGTCCGCGGTTTTATTCAGAGACTTTAAGTACTAGAAAGCTGTAATTTGGCATGGGTATGTATATTTATCATGGCAAAAAAATGGTAGAAAAAAATCTTGAAAAAATTTTTTTTACGGTAGCTCCCATACAAGTAAAGTTGGGGAGTAATTTTTTTTCTCTACTTACCCATCATGTGGGGTATCGTTAAATAGGTCTTTAAAGAATATTATGAGATTGAGAACACCATTTTTTGATTTAGGGATCCGTTTCCGAAATATTTGGTTTTAAAGTGCAAATTTTTGTTAGAGGTAAGTGTCATCCCCCCCCTCTATCTGCTAAACGGTTATATATGGATACGTGAAAAAAATTACAGCAGTAGTATATATACTGAAATTGAACGGAAAACTATTAGAGCTGAGTACTAAGAGCTTACTAAAAAGTTATAGGCAACCAACTTATAAAATGTACTGGAAAATGTACAATTTCATACAATTTTCATTGTTGTGTTTTTGGTCGTTAAAAACTGTGAGAAAACCCTCTTTTTTTAAGCTAGAATTTTCTCAATAAATATATGTCAATTGTACCAAGTAGATATTTGGTCTATAATCCATACTAATAAAGGTAGGTATCCTTGTTTATATTATTCATTTGTTTGTTTATTTGTTCGTTACGTTTTCTCGCTCTATGTACTGGACCGATCATGATTAAATTTTGCATACATATAGGTTAGGCTTCTGAGAAGGACATAGGCTATATAATTATCATGCGGGTGAAGCTGCGGGTAACAGCTAGAGTTTCATAAATGCAAAAGAATCTATGTCTTCTAATTCCTTACGCATACATACATTTTGATATGACATTATGTCATGCTATCACGGGTAGGGTAAGGCATTAATATTTCGGAAAATTAATCTTTTTGGGGAATTCACATTAACCAGCGGAGCCGCAGGCAAAAGTTCTTGATACTAGCCTTTTCCAACTTGAGATAGCGTATCCTAGCAGTATGTTTTCCTTACAAATGTATTTCTCTATTTTCTCACTGAAAACTGCTTCAACAGGCACAATTCTTTATTCATAAAATCTATTACTAAAATAGGTATGGCACTTTGTTTTATTTTTTTCTAAAAAACTGTTTAAAAGAAAATTTATTTTATTAAAACAGTTTTTTTTTAATAAAAAAAAGGGCGGTACTATTTTAGTAATAGATTTTATGAAAAAAGAATTGTGCCTCCAGAAGCAGTTTTCAGCGACAAAAGAGAGAAATACATTTGTATGGAAGCCATACTGAAAAATACTGCTAGGATACGCCACCTCATACAGCTTTCGCCTTATCCCACTATATGAAATGCTTAATGTAACCATAAAGTAAATAAACGGTTCTCTACATGTTACTGCAGAATATGTGCTTTGCGGAACCCCGTCTAATGTTATGAGAATATCTTGAATGGTTTCCGAGAATGCGAGCATTAAATGCCGTAACAATTTTATTTTATTGTTGGTAATAATAATAAACAAGTACTTTATTATTTTGAAATAGTGACTGCTATATTTTAGATGCAGATAATGTATGCATGTACATAATATATATGATAATATTTTCTATTATTTTAATATTAACAAGCTATAAAACCCGTTTGCCGTTCCAACTTAACCTTTGCGATGGTTCATATTGGATGGACAGGGTTCATATTGTACCTATACTATAATTACAGTGCAGTGTATATTAAGAACTGATGTAATAATTACGATATGAAATGCAATAAACAAATTGAATTGAAAAAAAAATATGCATGTACGCAGATCATATAATATTAAGTCGATAAACACAAACATACATACTTAAATACATAGCTTTTGAGGTAGACAGAACCTAAGACTATTTAAAACCCTAAGGTCACCCAAGTAGCTAAAATGTTGCAGCACAAACTGCAACACAGTCAGCGCTACGTGCGTCGTTTCGTGGGAAAACCAAGGGAAAAATAAAATAAATAAAAATTGCAACAAATTTTGTGACAATCCCACTGTTTTCAAGGATAAAGTGCTGAAACTTGTTAATAAAGCGTAATCACAATTTAAAGAAATTGTTATTTAACGATAAAATAATTTAGCTATTTTGATACAAAATTGATAATGCTGTGTATACCTATTATTGGTGTTTTTATTAGAATTAATTTTGAAAATGTATTTGTTGAACGCTGTATGTAAACTCTGTTGGTGTACCTAAATAAAGAAAATAAATAAATTGAGTAGAGACTCATATATTTTGATTAAAAAACGCCGACAACTTCAGCCTTTTATTTATTTAATGAACTCAACAGCATTACAATTTTTAACGTGTGAGACTACAACTGTCTTATTATTAGAAATATCACATTTAAAGAAAATTGGTTAGTAGTCAGTTTCATGTGGAGAAATGTAAGCTTGCATAAGTATAAATATTTTTATCGTACGAAAATTCTTGCCAAACACACACCGTAGGTAATTTTTAGTTTTAAAATGTGAGCGTTTTTATGGCAAAAGATATTGTCGCTATGCCAGCGCTTTCCATTCTCAGTTGCCACAAATACTACATCTCATTTTGAGTACGGTTTTACAATATCCTTTTCTATGTTTATTTATACTCTTTCGTCCAGAAAATCTCCTTTTAGGAGTTAGATACTCTATATATGAGATAAAGAACAATAGTTTTCATGGAATCCGTTTAGCGATTGAGCTATGTACCAATTACGTAGAAACTTATATATTATTATATTATATTACGAGTATTTTTTTTCATCATCTTAACAAAATATACTTTATTTTATATGAAACCAATCGATCGTTAATTATGCCAGATTATTACCCCTCATAAAAAGGTCATGTTCCAACATAAAAAGAACCACATAGAAATGACAATAATGAATAGGTACCTACGTTTAGGCTGGTGTAGAAAAAAATTAAAAAATGTGGCCAAGGTTGCCTCTTCTCTGTAAATTGTAAATGTCAATCAATGAAATAAACTTCAGGATTATTTTATACTAGCAATTTCTGCAACTTTGACCGCGTAAAGTATAGCCTGCGTCATCTGCATATAAACTAGCTGTCTAAAGATGAAAGAATTTTGAAAAAGGTTTAGTACTGTTGAACCGTATTTAATGCAAACAAACAATTAAATGTTTCCTTTTTTTAACATTAGGTACTATGGATAAACAATGAGCTATCCACTTGTCACAACTTCCTTTACCCTGACTATCCCGTAGGGGATAAAAATGAAACGCCATAAAAAAATGAACGACCTCGAAGCATTGGATTAGTATATATTAAATAAAATTATTTTAATACGGTTTTTATCGCGTTTATTACATTATTTATACACCTAACGTTTCGAGCACTTTACAGTGTTCGTGGTCGCAGGTCTACCTGCGACCACGAACACTGTAAAGTGCTGTGTTTAAATGTGTAACAATCGCGAAAACATAAGAAAACATTAGTTTATATTATTTTATTACAATGTGCTGTTTCAAAAAAGTTAAAAACTACACATATTCACGTGCATTTTTTTAAACCGAAAACCTATCTAAATTTAAAATAATAATAAGAAATGTAACTAATAATTCGAAGAACTACAATTATTTCCTTCGATAACAGGTTATAAGTGTACATTAACAAAATTAGTAAAAAATACTGTCACTTCCGTAATTATAGGTAAGTTTACTAATTGCGAATCGATTTTTGTATCAATACGATAGTATTAAGTTACGAGCTATAACATACAACGAAATAATTTACATTTAGACTTGGAAATGTGATCATAAGGTCGAATACCTATAACATATTTGTTTATAATAATGTAAGATGGTAAAATTATATAAGCACATATGTTATAAGCAATACAGCTCGATTGATTTGAAATTAACATAAATTATGCGTTTTCTATAAAATTAAGATATACAATTTCTTTTAAAGATTAATTCCTTACAATCAATCTATTAATCTTGGTCATAAAAAGGTGCTTACTTTTTTAAATTGCCTAGGTACGATTCCTGATCTGCGTAGTGTTTAATGAAAATCCATAAATGCAGATTTTTCTCATAAATCTGTGCCCAGAGTTCCTTTGACATTTTTCTTATCTATCCTTTTATAGATTAAAAAAAATCGCGATGACCCTATACAGGGTATGCCCTATTTAGGATGTCTCATCGACATGGGATACTTAGATAAATGTCATAAGTATTAGATAGATGTCTTAAGTACTTATACTTTTAGTCCTATTTTTTTATATATGTCGTTTGTTGCTTTTTACTAAGAATAACTATTATATTTTCCTTCCAACTTTATGTGTCAAGTAGAAAAGCTTCCTAATGCTTTTCTTTGTGTGGTATATCGTTTTCATAAACCTGAATAAACCCTAATCCTGACACAGAAACCAAACAAAGCACTCGTATGTATAGAAATAAAATCGTATTCTAGAAAAGAAAATAGAAACTCCATACTGAGTCGACGGAAGCCAAAGCCACAAGAACAATATTTATATTTTGGTAAAACACTACTGACGGCATATTTTTAACTTTTCTCGTCGGTCGTGCGTGTCCAATATAATTTCATTAAGTGTTTGGGGGTTAATGGTGACGGTAAATTGTAACAATTTAGTCAAATAACCGAGTGGTCGCAGCGGTCGACGCTAATACCTCTGCGGGTTAAATTGAAATCGTGTCGTTAACGAGTATGAAATTATCGAGCCCGCTCGTGACTTGTGATCTATGTCGAATTTTATTTACCTGATTATACGAAAAAGTTTTTGAAATAATACTTATGCGTTTCTGCTATTGTATACACTTGTATATTAGTTGGACTGATGTTCGTAAAAAAAATTATTACAATTGTAACCCAACCCGACCGTGAACACACTAAATAATTTTCCTCTTGGTCCTAATGATCAACAAACCAATTTATGACAATAAAAAACCAATGTTCTTGCTGCAATTTATAATCAGAAATTTTGTATAGCTCGTTCAATCCAGTAAAGAAAACTGCATTTAATTCATCCGTCTAATCGGCATCTACGATTAGATGCCCCTCGTTCTTGGTCGAGTCATTAGTGTTACGTAGTTGTTGCTTATTTAAAAAAGATAAAAAATATATATTTAATTTCTCTATTAATCTAAGTTACATAGTGGAAAAACAAATATTTTTATTGTTATAATATTTTATTTACACGAGGTGCTTCTTAACTCCCTGGCATACCCTAATAGTGTGCCCCCGCAAGAAAAAAGATAAAAATTTACATTTCATTAAAATTTCATTCCCTGATTTCTCCCACTTAGGGATTGAATTTCTAAAGATCTATTTTTAAGTGCTCATTTACAGACACCATGAAAGGACCGCTGTACCAAATTTTAAGTTTCTAAGTATTTAAGTTTCTAGGTACTTACAGTCGGCTATGCATTGATATATAAGCCAGTAAAACATGTTTGTCTATTATAATATATATTAAACACGACAAATGTCAATTTTTTAAAATAGGCCATTAACATAAACGTACCAAAGTTATAAAATGTAACATACATTACTTATTGTTAGAGGGTTCTTAATTCTTAATAAACGTGTAATGTTAAGAGTTTCCCTATTCATTAGGTTAGTGAGAGTGTACAATTTCCCACAATATAAACCTGAAAGGACGACTCAGCCCATCAACAAATTTTCCCGTGAGGCCAATGCTGTGAAAACAAACAAAAAACAAATCTTTTTTCATTATAATATTAGTATGGATTGAATAAAAGGCGTGACGGAGAGTATCACATAAATAGCTAAAGATTAAAACAGAAGTTTGGATGATACGACAACATCACCACATATACGAATAACGATGCCTATGATTTCTTACTTCTTTCTTCTTTTTAATTATGGCTTCCACCGAGATTTCAGTGATTCTGCCAATGTCCAGTATAATGAGATACCAAGTATCGATGTTGTACGGTATATGGCATCAAAGATGGCGTATGTTCTTTGGCAGCCTCGTGGGAGATTTTGGCGACAAATCTATACGAGTCCATTTAACAGTCTACTTTAACTATTTCACAAATTGTTCTCGAGCACGAGCATTTATAACACCAAACTACACCAATTTCATATTATAAAGTCCACTTAAATCAATTTGCAAAATTGTACAAGGCAAACGACAACTGAACCCCTTGACTTCCCACCAAAAACCTTCGATTTCTTACTTGTTTTTGAAATAAAAATAAAAAGGTATAATAAAGGTATTAGTTTAACCTGTCAGATTACACGTATCTCAAGCACAAGTGAGTTGGCAAAAACTTTGTGGCTTTCTACCAATGAGGATAATATTATGGATAAAGGACTCGCTGCGCGGAAAATTTGGCTTCACTCTGTCACCTTAAGAAATGTATACGACGAGCACTGGAATAAAAATGTCTGGGGAAATTTGTCGAGACTAGTTTTGTTGTTACCTAGCCTACGAGGGATTGGTGCCTAGGTAAAGTCTACGAAATATAATATGAATTTATTGCTAATATTTGTCAAGTTGTGAGAAATTCGCAAAGATAGAAACGATAGATACCAAAGCATTGTACTTTAGAAAGTAAGAATGCCAAGGTTGTACTTAAGAAAATGTATAAAAATAGGGATGGGAATCAAATTTTTTCGATGTAAAAGGTACAAGTATACAAGACGGCAAGGCTCTACTATGCTGGCAGTTCATACGGCTCGTCGTGATTGACAGTGTATAATTCTAGCAGTGGAGTCGACAGTAAGTTATTAAAAAATAAAAAGACGAGTTTAATGTCTAAAAAGATGATACATAGCTTTAGCCCTACATTCAAAAAAAAATTTCGTCTCTCGCTTTATACCAATAGTTCTGATGCCTTTCATACGAGTAAAAAACTAGAGACCAAACGATGATAACAAATTGTGAAAATTGTATAAGTACTATGAACTCGTCTTTCCTAATCAGCTGTAATTCAGTTTTTGGTTTAGCAACTCGTCAATAATATGTACTTATGCAAAATATTTATTTTTCTAATGTAAGAGAATTGTGAATAGTTTTTTTGAGTAATAAATTTCTGAAACCATAGTAAGGAGGGGTTTTAATTTTTCTCGGTGATCCGTATTTTGTCAAAGTGGTAGTTAATATTCTGCAGTGGCCAATAATTTTGATCTTTGTCACACGAGTAAAAAAAGTAGAGACCGAACGATGATAACGAATTGTGAAAATTGGATATGCCACTATCACCAGTCGCCGAGTGTCTCATCGGGACTTTTTCCCGGGAATGCGGCATTACGCTCACGCTCCCGAAGGGCCGGATGCATTCAGTCGAGCTCAAGCACGTCTATTCACTTTGAATCAGACGTAGGATTACGACAGTCGTGATCTGAAAATTCTAGCAGACTTTTAGTATGAACTCGCCTTTCCTAATCAGCTGTAATTCAGTTTTTAGATAGAACGGTTTTTAATTTTTCTCATTGACTCGAATTTTAATATCTCGTTACCAATAATGTACTCATGAGATGTTTTGTTTGCAGCCAATAACTTGTATTATACCAAGTGTAAATTCACCGCTGTCATTTCCTTGAAGGGACAACTAAGCTGGTCAAGGAAACATTTTTCTTATTACATTCAACTCATTTTCTATTATATTACAGAGGGTTCAAAATTAACTTTAATTTGTGTGAGTCATACGAGTATATCTCTAGAAAAATCACGGCCCGGTCAAGCTCTATAAATGGTCCTTCATGAGTATGAATAATAAATAATTTCGATGTAATGGCGTCGCAAATATATGATAGTTTTATGAAGTGCTATGCTAGTATTGTGATAGAAAACCAAGGAAGGAATCTCCTATTATTTCAAGTTAGTATCCTTTAGTATATAAAACCGCAAGAAAAGGGGTAAAAAGTGTATAAAAAGTTGGACACCTGTACAAATTCACCGTTCTTCGAGTTTAGGAGATGTTACCAAAGTCAAATAAATGAAACTGGTCTACTATACCCGGATGGAATCAAACTTACGCAATAGAACTAAATTCTGTGAATATAGCTATGACTCTTACGTAAACCAAAGGGCTATCGGCACGATTGCAGGTATTCTATAGTGGATCTCGTATAAGGAATTTTTTTTAAAGTATTTAATATTAAACGTACCTACTCTGTATATTTTTGTACTTCTTACTTGTTTTGGTAGTTCTTTTTTGTTGTTAACGTGTCCCGTTTAGAGACCGAAAACGAAAGAGTAAAATATGGAAACTAAAGGAGGCAGAATTTTAAAAATCATATTCTGCCTGGTTTGAATTTTGTTCAATACGTGTCTCAATATCAGGCTATCTACTTCCGTCGGATCCGAAAACCATACGTAGTCAGCACTTGTTTAATGTTAAATTGCGTGATTTTCTTTTGAAAAAATGGTGGTATTCTATTGATGATTAAAAAAAAAATAAGATGACATCTTATATCGAATACTTAATCTTATTACTTCTCTTAATTTGATATTTAAAATAAATATAAATAAATAAATTTTATAAATAACAATAAGCAATAACAAATCGCTCGAGACTACATTGCTACAATTTGATCACAGCTCCTATACAATGTGCAACAAAATCGTAAAATAATATTCAAGATGCATAGAAGTCAGTTCAAAATATTGAACTACTTTTCCAAGGGTATGCCCTCGTAATACGAAAATAAATAGTTATATCTCTCATACAAAAATAAATAATTACTGATTGAGTTTCTGTCCAAAGTATTTCTTTTTTCAAATAATTTTCTTTTCCCATACGGAAGAAATTGACAAACTTGGCATGAATGTACGTGTAGCTTTCAGTTATGTGCTTCAATGTCACCATGAAAACACGTCAAGAAATATCTGTGAATTAGACAAATGTTTTAAGTTAATCATCTAAATCATAATTTTAACATTAAAATATCTTGAGAGCGCCTGACCATTCAATTACAGATAAGGAACCACAATACAAACAGGTAGGTAAGCTGATTTTCCGCATCTTTAATTACATCGTCCGAGTATCGTTACTTTACAGAAAAAATATAAAAGATTTTATCAGAAGGAATTCTCTTAAAGAGGATTTGTGCAATTAGAACGAAGAAGAAAAGGCCGATAAAGAAAAATGTTTTTCTGGCTTTTGAATAAACTTTCGGAGATAATTTCAATGCCATTAAACTCCTTGGTACTTGGATGCCCTATATCGGAATGTAAAATAGATACATACATACATACATATTATCACGTCTTTATCCCTTGCGGTAACTCGCAGACAGAGCCCAAGGTCATTAAACCCAAGAAGCGGCGCGGGAAGAAAAGCAGCTGGTATAGTCTATGTTTTTCTTTTCCTCCCAAACCAGCATGGAAGCTAAAAAAAATAGATACTTACCTTGTTTTACATACATACAAATGACTGACAAAAAAAACAGTATAAATATTTTTTATATACACTTACTGTTTAAACTTGTTAGTGTAACAAGTTTTGCACTTGTGAAATAGCTTTTTTTACTAACAATCCTACAGACTGCCGGCATGGGTTCAACGTTTGGAGCCAATCAGACTGGGTACAGTAAACAGTGAGCTCGTACGTGTTCGGCCTGGAAACACTCGGTGGAACTCTAAATTAACGAGTGAACAGATAGTGTCATCTATGAAGACGTGCCCTAATATTCAGACCAAGTGCATGAATAGACTAAATACTACATTGGACTATCTGCAACCAAGACTTATTATAACATTTCAGAGTACCAGCAATATAGACGAGTTGCTGTCATTGACTACTTGCGTTTTCGACTATCCCATACTAACCCCTAATTATTGATGGCGCAAAGTGCATGGAATGACACTTCTTAGCATCACACGTACATTTTCAAGCAAGGTCACTCTGGTCCGGAGCGGTTGGGTTGTTGTTAATTCTAAACTCAGAGACAAATTAAAATTCAAATAAACATCAACTTCTCATTATTATTATTATTAAATTATAGGTGATTACAATATCTGCTTACGCCGGTTACTACCACCAGCATGTAGTCGTCAGCGACTCGAAAAAACTCTATCCGGCCGATTCTACCGTAGTATATTATCTCCATGTGAGCGTTTCAAGTACTACATACATCTTACGTATCAATTATGTATTTAGAGGTTAAAACACATTAAAATCCGATTAGATTGTGTGTTTCTATAACAACTAGTAACATCAATTAAAAATTAGCTATTCTTCTGTACCATAGTTAAAGGTGAAACTGATAGAAACGAGTAAGCACGATAAAATACCAGTTCAACTCAATAACTCGATAGTAGCTAAGATTAATGATTTTAGTTATTACTTCAATAACAAAAGTAGATAGGTATGTAATATATTTGTTTGATTTAAGTAAACAATCGTACGATGTTTTACTATCCGTAAAGAAGGGTTATATTTCATATTTCATTTAAAAATATTCGTATTTACCGACATCAAAATTTTATGGAAATAATTAATCAAAAAGGTTTCTTTATTTAACTTACAGCGTTCGTTGTTTTATTGCAACTGAATTATAATTTATATTTATCCTCAATCCAGTGTATCGGATGGCAATACAAATTATGAAATGATTGAAATAATCAGATTTTCTTCTCCTCGATCAAAATAGTTAAATTTATTTATTTTAAACAGTTTTTGAGCAAAAGGTGGCCACAGTCAAGTCAAGTCAAGTCAAGTCAAGTCAAGTCAAGTCAAGTCGAGTCAAGTCAAGTCAAGTCAAGTCAAGTCAAGTCAAGTCAAGTCAAGTCAAGTCAAGTCAAGTCAAGTCAAGTCAATCATTTTATTCATCATAAAATATTTCAATATCATTTAGTGAACGTCAATTTTTTTCATAATTACAATTAGTTTACAAAAATATATTATTGTGGACGTCAATAATTTACTTACGGCTAAGTTTACACCGCTTCCAAGGCGGAGTGCAGAAGAAGCGGCAACAAACTGCACAGCGCATTTTCTCCAAATGACGTCAACTTACACTCTTTAGTCGTTGTTCGTCTCGTTAAGATCTTTGATTGAGCAGGTGGTTGGACAATTGGGGTACATAATTTATTACATGGCACCGCAGTCACTACGGTTAGGGTCCCCTACGTGTCTGCGAATCACTTTTCTTCGTAAATTGATACTGACAGCTAAGCCTTCCTCCAGCGATGTCTCGATACTGCGAAAGGTTCTTTTTTGATGTTTGTAAACATCGAGTACCTTGCTTCGATACCTTATTTCTCCAATGTTATAGGTAGTTGGTCGGCCGTGTGGTTCCCAGCAGAGTAGAATAGGGCCACCCCAAGTCTTCCCGTGGATGTCGTAGAAGGCGACTTAGGAAATACAATCTAAACAAAGCTTATGAACATCAAAGAGACCTCTTTAATGTCTGGCCAGCGTGGAGAGTGTAGGGCAAATCCTCTGACTGCTCTGGCTAATTATGGCTCTAGTAGTACAGAGAGGGTCATGCTCCTGCAGTGGAGACTAAAAAATACCTGATGATGATGATAGTTGGAAAAACCCCACTTAGTTCATTTTGGTTGTCTAGGTACGCAAGTTGTAACAGTTTTCTATGATTGTTCTGATGAGCAGTCCAAGGTCACGCCCAGGTACTCTGGCGAAGGGTTATGTTTAATGTCTACGCCGTCCCAAGAAATTTAATGTTTTTATTTTATCATCATCATCATCAGGTCTTTCTAGTCTCCACTGCAGAAGCACGACCCTCTTTGTACTACCAGAGCCATAATTATATTAGCCAGAGTAGTCAGTGGATTGGGCCTACATTCTCCACGCAGACCAGGCAAGTTGGAGAGTTCTTTTTGATGTTCCTAAGCTTTGTTTAGCTTGTGTTTCCGAAGTCGTCTTCTACGACATCCACGGGAAGACTTGGAGTGATCCTATTCTACTCTGCCGGGAACCACACGGCGATTTTTTACGAATTTTTTTATTTAATAATTTTATTTTATTTATTAATTGCATGCATCATTAATAATTGGTAAATTTTAGTCTGTGACAGTCGCCTCTTTGGCGTAGGCATCTTTATTCCAATATGTTATATATAATATCAAAGTCCCTTGATATAACCATTCAATAGCTCAATACTAGTCACCGATAATCTTGCAATTATAAACCAAGCTTTGATGGGATTAGTAATAATTTCCTTGATCTTATATAATGTTTGTTTGAAATTACTAATTGAACAACCATTATCCCATTAACATATGAATGCCACTTTTTAGTAATATCAGAACATGTTTGGTGGGACACAAAGAGATAGCTGTGATCCTTATTTTAAAAAAAACTACATATATTTAAAAAAAATGTTATGTACTTTAAAGTCCTGATAAATGTCTTTATTTAAAGTTATCATGTCACATGATAACTTTAGACTTAAAGATCGTATAATATTGTCATGAACTAACCTTGATTAATTGGATATTTTGTTACTTTGAACTTATTGCCTTATTGCCACAATTCCTGTGTTAGAGCCGTAGCATAGCCGTACCCAAGCCCGGATTAAGGAGGGAGGATTCATCTCAGTGCTATCCCTCGAAGCCTGGTAAAAACCCAGACTCGAGTAAAGAAACCAGAAAGACTACTTTTAAACTTTCGCGTTGCATGATTATTAAATGCAATATCGGGAATTAATGCGAAACATACCGTTTTTCTCCAGACGTTTCGGCCGGGTTACACCGACCGTATGTTTCGCGTTAATTCCCGATATTGCATTTAATAACCAGAAAGATTGTCAAAATTGTGGTAGAGGCCAAGGGTTGTAGTACCGTAAGAGGAAAATAAAGTTAGATATCAATTTTTGCGCAACATTCCAAGGTAAAACATATTGTTACTACAATATTTGTGAAAATCTACGTATTTACCGACAGTCACGTAAATAAAAATAATGAAATTAGAAACTTTAGGCTAACTATCTTCGCACATCATCATCATCATCAGCCTATTGCAGTCTACTGCTGGATATAAGCCTCCTCAAAGGCACGCTATACATTGCTCGATCTTCGACATCATCTTGAGCCATCAATGCCATTAAAAATTTTGATCAAACTATTGCAAATTTAATATGAGAGGCCATAGGGCGCATAATGGGCATGTGTAGCATTTTTGTGGGCCTAATCAAATAAGCCAGGCCAGGCTAGGCAATATGTGATGAGATGTTACCGCATCGTTGAATAATATTCAGACGTAGAGACAGACGTAGATTTTCGCACATTGCCTTGATCAGCTCTTACAATTCAAGATGGAAATGTACCAGCTGGTACAGACCAGCAAGAAAGTCTTTCTGTCATCCTGATCTGAGATGGTTCTAGACCCGGAATCTGGAAGCCTAGAGTTGATATTCGGGAATCTTAGCTAGTTCAATTAATCTAAACAAAATGAACCTATAATTTATTTTACAACAAACAAAACATCGTACAAAATTTAGACCAAAATGAAATCTTTCTGTCATCCTTATCTGAAATGGTCCTAAACCCGGAATCTGGAGGCTTAGGATCGATATTCGGAAATCTTAGCTAGTTTAGTTAATCTGAGCAAAGTTAATCTATTCTTTATTTTCTTTAGTAAATTACTTTAATTTTGTATTTTTTCATACCCATCTATCAGGAATCAAGATTAACTTTACGCTAACTTAAGGACTGTTGTGTGCTTCGTACTCTGCATATTTGGAATGGCATGTACCAATTAAAAAACGGAATGCAACGTGATGCAGCGCGGCATCCGGGGACGAGGCAATAAAGTAGGCATCAAACGCGGGACGTGCCTTAAGATAAGAGCGGTACGTGCTGACTCCCCACAGATACGGAGATGAGAGGGATATACACTGCGGACTACAAAAATAATATTATCTATACTAATATCATAAATAGGAAAGATTTGATTGTTTGTTTGTTTGCTTTAAATTGGCTCCAAAACTACTGCGCCGATTCTCATTTATAGAACGCTAATTTATCTTTTACTCTTTACGCAAACAAAGTCGGAAAAATTGTTCGTATTTTTTAAAAATTATTTTTCTATACATATAGTCAGATAATAAATTACGCTTTTAAAATGCATAAGACCATACATTTAAAGGTAGGTCTAGTTGAAATGCTGTAATAAAAATATTGTTTATCTTGTTAAAAAAAAGTATCCTTACACATAATATGTGTTACGGGTGTGACACATATGAAGACAAATCCTAGATTCAAAGCGAAGTGGTAAAGGCCAAAGTCAAAGTGTTTATTTAAATAAAAGACCATTATATATTTTGTTTTAATGAACAATAAGAGTTAACACTTACAGCGTATATGCCTTCTAAAGAAACGATGCGAAGCTTTTGAAGTCCTTTAACGTAAGTGTATACATGACTTAAATGAGAGAATTTGGAAAAAACACACAAAAAATTTACATTATCACATTCCGCCAAGGAGTTACTCGCCTCTACTTAAAACTTAAATGCGCCGCTTATAAATTCTTCGCGTCAACGACACAAGATTTTGAGGTTTAGCTTATTATAAGGAGAAAATAGATAAATCAGTGATAAATTCTTGTAAAGCTCAGTTAACTTTTTTTAGGTTCGAATATATATTTCGAACTTACTTTGGGGCTAGATCAATATGTGTGATTTGTCCGTATATATTTACTTATTTTATTTTTAGATTATTGATAATTGGTTAGTGGCCTGAGGGCTGGTAGATGTTGATTACAAACTAGTCCCATCAATCTCTTAGTTATTGGCTTTTAAATCCTAGTACAAAAGAGAGCAGTTAGAAGCAAGCAGAAAGAATATAGTTAGGCTCAACGATGGCTGATCATGCGGCATGCGGCAACTCGTGAATGGCTTAGCCAGTCTCTGCAAACATTTGTACTGATAGCATATGTGAAAATTGAAGGCTGAGGGTTACAAAAAGAGAGGGTCTGAGGGTTAGAAGAATTGGCATGGACCGATGGCCTAATGGATGAATGGAGTAAAGAAGCGATGGCGCTTCTTTAAAAAAGTATTACGGTAACCGCTTTCTATCAGATGGGCCGTATGCCTGGCTGTTTTCTTACTTAGTTGCATAAAAAACCTAACTGCTTATATATTGCCTGTATAGAAATGAAAAACTGAATGCACTTGTTTTTGTAAATCTATGTATATATATGATCTTAGCCGTTTAGTCATTTCAGCAAGTTCCTAAAACTTTCACACCTACAATATTAGTAGATCTGTATTTAATCAAGATAGAACTAATATTTTTGTGAAGGACTAAGAGTACCGTTAGTTTTCACTATTTACGCGTACATCCAATCACCCACAACGAAAGCAATAAACTGGGCATCACGTACATGTCCACAGTGACAAACTACTAACACTACTCTGGCATTGAGCCACAGAACAGTAAGTGAAAAGAAAAAAATCTAATTTTAAAAGTATTTTTATCCGTGATAGTAAAAAGAAAAACAATATAAAACAGAAACATTTGTTACCAAGTCGACCCATTAAATAAATAATAATAAATATAATAAGTATATACGGACAAATCACACAAATTGAGCTAGCCCCAAAGTAAGTTCGAGACTTGTGTTATGGGATCCTACTAACTCAACGATACTATATTTTATAATAGATAAACATCCAAGACCCAGGTCAATCTGAAAAAGATCATTTCCATCTTGACCCGACCGGGAATCAAACCCGGGACCATCCGTGTCGCAGACCGGCGTGTTGACCGCTGCGTCACAGAGCTCGTCCGATTAAATGGCTCTATCTACAAAAAGCTAAAAGGAAATCCGTATCTCGCAGCTATTATAAGTTTAATTTTAATGTTAGCATGTTTTCAAGTCTCTTACCATGATTGGGTTTGAAACTTATTATCTCTAATTATGTTACCTATAAGAAATTGCAACAACCTTTTGAATTTTCTAGTTTTTTAGATGTGGTATGTATGATTAATTTTTTTCCTTTGCAGCTCAAGATAGGTGTTGTTTTTTTTTTTCTTTTCAGATTCCACCGGAAATATAATCATTATTATATTTGTCATAATATACACATCATGGATCTCTATGCCAATTCTACTAATGACAGAAATTTGAAAAAAGAAATGAAACATTCATACTAAAGTGTTCAGCCAACCGGGCAATTTGTATGAAAATGTTGTATTTTTTATTTCCAGCATTAGTCCCATTTCAAAATTTGTAAATATTGATGTGCTGAGTCACCCCTTCACATTTTATATTCTATGAAGGATCCTGATTCCCTCATTAAAGTATAACCAGGTTGTTCAGAATTATGGTTAAAATGGATCTGTGAACAAAGAAAATGACACTTAATTTCCATATTGTTGAAACCAGTGGAGACATCTTAAACAAGGAAGCTAACATGTCACAAAGCTTTACCTCTACCCGCCCATTAGTTTGGAGTGAACGCGCGCCTGCACCCTGATGGACGAATTTAGATTTATAACACACTCCGTGTTTATTTAACCCTCACGTCGCTCTCGAGATTCATTAGGAAGGTTCCAAAACGGCATCTTTTTTAATGCTGTCGTATAATAATCTGCGTCGGATTTTGCGACGTGGAAATGACCGAATTTGTAAACTTATTCTTAATAGAAAGTATAATTATTACTTTCTATTAAGAATAAGTTTACAAATTCGGTCATTTCCAACTTATTCTTAATAGAAAGTAATAATTAAAGTTAAAAATAACAATAATTTCTATTAACAAAAAACCTATATTCTAAACCGAATTCTCGTAGGATAAACGATAAAATCAGGTGAGTTATAGGCAAACAGCTCAAGGGATTTAGATGGAATTGTGCACGCAGATAGTTTATTACCTAAATTAATACAAGGGTACACAAAAAAAGGTAACTGCTCCCGAGGGATCGACATTAATGCGAGCAGAGCTGCGGGGGAAAGCTAGTCTAAATTATAAAGTTACATAAGAATTTTAAAAAATAAACTATAAATTTAAGTGAAAAAAATTAAATTAAATTATTGGGAAATTACGTAAGGCGAAGTGAGTTCACACACTAGCGCCACCCAGCAATTAATTAATTTACTCCTAAATCAAATCAAATTAAAAAATGTAATAGCTGATTGCCCTAGTAAATTACTTGTAGTATTATTTTTGTTACTTTTCATAGATATTACTTACAATCTAAGTTTAACTTTTGGCGGTAAAAATTCGTTCTCTTAATTCATCAAATTAAAAATAGTGAAAACTTGTACCAATAATACTACAAGTAATATAATACATTCAACTATTAGATTTTTTAAATTTGATATGATTTAGAACTTATAGAATTAATTGCTGGGTGGCACTAGTGTGTGAACTCAACCATATCTAGTCACCATTTTGAAACCCCGATACTCTGCAGTTTGCTTTTGAATAAATAGAAACGTTTTTCCAAACTGCCAGTTTGAATCTTATGAAATTAATTTTACGAGACTACTTGCGAGTAGGTATGGCATTTATGATTAACACACATTGGCATTTTCATAATTTACTCTAGAAGGTATTGTAAAGTTGCCTTTACCTTAGGGATAAGTGTTTAGCGCTAGATAATCTAAATGCTTAGTTAGATTCTTAATTGTATATTTATTAATTGACATAAACTCAAAATTAATTATAAATGTTGTTACATTTATTACTTTTATTTAATATTCATCTACTTTCCGATGTTGCAAAAGTTTTTATGTTCTATTTTGGATAATTGTTTTGATTTTATATTTTGTGTTATGTAGGCTTCTTTTCGTATTTCCTATAAATCGTAATAATCGGGGCGTTGTAAGTTTTCTAATAATATACGTCCAACTTTATTGAGGCATTAATGAGAATGATGCAATATAAAAAAACCTGTTCCAAACTTACATACCTGAAATCTAAAAACATTACACTCCGTTTATGGGGCAATCTTGAAAAAATATTATAAATTAAAAGACGTACACGGACTAAGTAGCATGTAGTGGTAGAAATAGCAGACAATATTTCAATTGACAGTTAGTATTTCTCTCTACATTACATAGAAGGTGAAAGCCTGCATCAGTAGCAGCGAGTAATCAATATCTTTCAAGTCAAGATGCCTCGTATAAGCCACACTAATTATAGTAATTAGTCAATCAGTCTTTGAATAAATACTCAAGCCTCTATTAAATCTCATTTTCGATAGAATGGGAGACTGATTGAATCAATCAAGACGATGGATCGCATCCGATTAGCAGATCGCGTCACCGTTGATATCTATGAAAGCTGTACACAATGGAGGCTGTGAAAATTAATATCATACTCCCACTCTGTACCGAGGGCTCTTGACGAATCAAGTGGTATTGCTTCCCAGAATTATTTGTGGAATTTATCGAACTCTGATTAATATCAGATATTAATGGTATTTGATTATCAATTTGTTCGACGGGATTGTCAACAAAGCGCATGACATATAATAGATTTATGTGAAGTGATGTCGGCGTGTTAACCGTACTGTTATAGAATTTCAGGTGAAATTGGATGGATGATATTATAAGATGCATATGCCAGCCGTGTCATTTAGGTAAATTGATATCTGGATATTGTATGTCAGGTCTAAAAATAGCTTACACTTTGAATGAGCTGAATGAAATAATATTTATAAAACCTTTTAGGCAGATAGTAAATCCTCACTCTTGTATTCGATAACACAAACTTAATTTAGCTTTGTTTACGAAATAAATTCATTGTAAATAGAAGTTTGTTTTTGTGACATGTTGTGGTACATGAAAATAACGTTTTAAACCCCCGGCGCCAAAATAGAGGCGTTATAGGATTGACCGCTATGCGTGTGTGTGTCTGTCTGGATCGTA
Source organism: Rhodophaea formosa (assembly GCA_963082605.1). Taxonomy (NCBI): domain Eukaryota; kingdom Metazoa; phylum Arthropoda; class Insecta; order Lepidoptera; family Pyralidae; genus Rhodophaea; species Rhodophaea formosa. Next base: position 9,242,020 of record OY720211.1, on the reverse strand, counting down.
CCGTGCATCTTAACTCTAAAAAAGAAGAACTGATTTGGATACCTCTTTTTTCTTTTTAAAAGCAGGTTGTCTAGCAATGATTCATAGACAAAATTTTATCTAAGGTGATTCACAATATAGAGTATTTTAGTATCATGGTTCAAAACGTTGAAAATTTTGCCAGCCGACCTCTTTTCATTCTCACAACAATAATTTTTCGCACAGGAAGGAAATTCTCCTTTTCTCACTTAGTTTTTTACGCTACTGCTTGAAATAATCTAGGAATGCAGTAATAACATTGCAGCACGTCTGTGAATTGCTTCAGCGCAGTAAAATCCTCATCTTGATGAGACAACACGTTCACTCAATTTTTCAGTCTCCAACTTTACCGTATTCTTTGCAGTTTTATTTTTTGTAGGTTACACTATGTACAGTGCAGCCGCGAGAGAGTAAGAACCCACTTTTGATGCTTATTTGTTTTTAGTATGAAGCGGCAAGTACTTTTCCCAAAAAATATTTATTGACCTTTTTCTACACAAATCATGGAAAAAGGTTAACAACTGAAGTTCGTTACTGAATTTTGTCGAAATTTCAATTAAACATTTTATAAATATACCATTTCAAACTTTTATTAAAGTCAATTCATAAATTAAGGAGCTAACTGGTAAAAAACATACAATAAAGTCTAATTGAGAACTTCTTTAGTGAAATAGGTTATAAAAGTTCAGTTCCGCACACTTTTAGCATCTAAAACCGGAGTTCAGCCGCTTTTTAGATGCTCAACACTGCTACCGATCGAAAATGTTTTTTAATTCACTATAACATTTTAAATAAAAAAAAATAAAATTCATTTATTTCAGGTTACATGAGACCCATAGCACACATTAAATTAACCATTAAATTACAGAATATGAGATTACAATTATTATATTAGATTACACATTTTAAATGAGACACTTGGAGAAATAAAGGGGAGGCTTTTGCCCAGCAGTGGGACATAAGCTAATAAAAAAAAAATTTTACATGAACATCGCTGCAGTCGCAAAAACGTCGATCACCGATGCTAAAAGTAGTATGTTTGTGTGGAGGCTACTACGGCCGTACTAATGTTGTGATTCTTTAAAACCCCTAAGTATATAAAAATATTAAGTAACATCTCAAAAAACAATTAATTTTATACAATACAAAAAGATTTCTTTTTTTGCGCCATAGTTATAACAACATACAAAAAACATAGTCACAAGACACTTATTAAGGAGTTTTTAAATTAGTATTAAATATTTTTTATGGCGTCAGCGGAAGACCAGCGTTGTGGTTCATACCGCAACATTAAGCTGAGCGGAGACCTTTTTGGTATTAGCTTAAGAGTTTTATGTCTCTATAATTGTGTTCATATTTTCTAATTATGTATTATTCTTGTGTTTTGATGCCAAATAAACGATTTTTCTTTCTTTCTTATATGACACAAAGGCGTTCTTTCCATCACTATTTTGATTCCGCTTTCCACCCTAACTCCCACTTACACGCTAAACGTGGCAGTTGGGTTTTATGACCTTAGGCTCTTTCTAGCCCGCAAGGGATAAAGACGTGATAATATATATATATTATCACGTCTTTCTTTATCAAATTTGGAAGGAGTCAAAGATAATTTTGTATGTTTATGTTAAGGTTTCGCGATCACAATATATTTTATAAATACTACTGAACTAATCGTGATACACTCTAAGTAAATTGAATCTGTTTGTGAACATGGTAGCTAAAAACTTATCAAATTATGAGACTAAACTCAAAAGTCCTGTAGTTATCTTTCGTAATAACACTCCGTTTTCATTGTCAAGTAAAAATCTATCTCACTGTAAACTACCAACGATATTGAATCGAAAATCTTTGAATCCATTACAAAAAGCATCTATGAATAAACCAGTGGACTGGTTCCCGATTGAATATTTATCTGATACGTAGCAGCATGAATGCGCTAATGTCGGAATTTAATCAGCCTCGCTCGTGGCGTAGCTTTCTCCCGATTTATGGCGAAAAAGCTTCCGCCACTTTCGTCGGAACCACATTTTTACATAGGCATATTTTAGATATACTTCTAATGCACTTTAGGCGTTAATACAGGCATCAAGGTAAGCTTTTAATGTTCTATGAAACTTTTAACTACAGTTTGAATATTATATTACTCGTTATATGAAATGCATTTAAATTCTCATTCATCTCATTGTTTTATGCGAGTAAATGCTTCAAAATACACAATAAAAAAAAATACAGTGGCACTTCGGGAATGCCGATAAAAGTAACAACTTGAACAATTACGTGTGTATTTTTTCAATCGTCAGGAAATATTGTATTGTGCAGGAAATACTTTCATATATATCACAGAGGTTTTTTGGTAACTTGAAAAATGCCTAACGCACGTAATAAAGTTATTACTTTAATAACAAGTTTAATGTTAATACAGCTTACAATAAGCGTCTATGTCATCCGTAGTAAAGAAAACATTTAATCGCTTTATATCTAAAAGTCGGTGTTTAGACGTCGAGAGCTCCAACTAATGACTTATACAAACAATCCCGACCCCCCGGCCCTAACAAAGCATCAGCGTCTCTTCGCAAAGGATTATGCCTCAATGTTGTTGCTCACTCAAATTTAATTTGCGACGAACAACCGATGTAGTCCGCAGCGGAAGGTCGCCCCAACGAAGCGGGAAAGTAATGATCACATGAAATCCCAGATCAAGAATTAAGAGCACTTTTGTTTTAGCAAACCGACCGGAATAATAGCTGAAGTTTCGCGTCGCTATGCCAACAAATGATTTGATGGGCTTCATCAGGCGGCGGCGCGGATAATGTTTCGCTTCACGACCTTACAAATGAAAAAGTTGAACGCAACTCGCCCGATACGCACCATTCAAATGAGATTTGAGACTGTTTTTGTGAGGCGAGTCAGAAACAGCGCTGCAATCTTCTTATTCCCTTTATGGGTTACATTTTGTCGGGTGAGCCCTGAATAGGCGGGCAGTCTCTTTGATGGTATTGAAAGAGAAAATGCTTATCGCACCATCGCCCGTAAATAGCCGAGTGGGTGTCGAATTTCTCTACACATGCTGCGAAAACACACTTATCCTTTCTACTTAAACTGTTTTCACATCCCTCGTCAATACATTGAAACTATTCGCCGAGTCGTGGCCTTTTGAGTGTATAGCTGGTACATTTATTATGAAGCAGGTACATTAGAGCTGAGCTAAGTAAGTGAAAAGGCGATTCATGGTTGTTTATCTTGAATGCTACAGTTATTTCAAAAGGTAACCTATCCTACTATTGAAAGTTAGATGTACAAATTCTAGTCTTTCTAAAACGATAGATTTTATTTTACATTCTTGTGAAAGCCATACCCTTATATCACACATGTTTCAGTTTTACTTTTCTAATGTTGATTACGTATGTATCTACACATTAATTGGAATTTAAGTCATACTCCTAGAATTGTAAATTTTACATGCAGTATGTCGTCGAAAATATAAAAGACTAGAAAATTTACCGCGACTTCACCTGCGTAAATTATAGCCTATGTCAACCGTAGATAAATTAGCTTTCTACATGTGAAAGAAGTTTAAAAATCAGTGCAGTGCTCCATAACGGAGCCTTTTCAATGCAAACAATCAAACAACCAATCTTTCCTCTTTATAATATAAGTAAAGATTAAAATTTCAGTTTTCGATAATGCTTTTAGCATTATCGAAAACTGAAATTTTAATCTTTACTTACTAACCTAACCTACCTTAGTCTGATGACTAAGGTAGGTTTTATTTAACGAGTGTATTTTTTGTTACCATCTATGATTAGATGGTAACAAAAAATACACTCGTTTCAACCGAAGTGAATTTTGTATTATCTAAAATGAACTACTATTTCAAACCATTGGAAGATAATATAACCTCGCGAGTACTGTCATTATTACCACTTTATACTCATCTTTGGATTGGAAAAGCTAATGGCCTGGAACAAGCTCGGGTGGTTAAAATAAATCGACGACATTCCATTTCCTACATTAAGTAATGCGTTCTCATGAAACCGTTTTAAAAATTGAATTTGCCTTATCTATGCCATCGGGTTCAGAAGGTTCATTAGTGGCTGAGTAACTGGACTACTTATGATATCAGTCAGTTTTTGTTTAACCTTCAGCTTAAGAGGACGGTAAATATAAAGCTATTTTTTTGTTGAAGTCAAGCTTCGGTCCACTGGTAAACTTGCTTGTCTGATATTTTAACGATTTTCACTTAAGTACTTATAGACAATATTATTATTAGTATCAATTTTTACATTGGCAAAGTAATGGACTAATTATACTTTTTTAGGAAACTGCTCTATTGCCTTGATATAAAATTGGTAATTGGGAAGCAGGAAGAAGGAATTCCCTTGCATGCTGGTTTGAAATATAAGAAAAAACATAGGATATCCTTACATACATATTATCACGTCTTTTTCCCTTGCGGGGTAGACAGAGCCCAAGGTCATAAAACTCAAAGGCTATGTTTAGCGTGTTAGTGGGCGTTAAGGTGATAAGCGTAATCAAATTAGTGATTGAATTACCGACTACGTGATTCCTAAGATTTTCGCCCAATCTCTTGACCGGCTTTTACGGTCTGCGCTGGTAAAAAAGCAGCTCATATAGGCTGTTTTTCCTTTTTTTCCCAAACCAGCATGGAAGAGTGACAATGATGAATAATATGTATGTGTATCATATTTGGGAAGCAAGTATTGTGAACTGTCCCTAATTGGCAGGAGATTTTAATTGTTGTCATAAATGTACAGTTTATTTTAATTTAGGTGCGATAATTTTGTGGATGTGGTTTTTATTATTGGAAACTTAAAGGGAAACATTTCAGATTGCCTATGACTACAAACAGTATTTTGTTACTCTGTTACACGTATAAAAAGGACGGAACAATATTTTGAAACATTTTAAAAGTAACATACATACATCTCTCTCTGCATCAAACTTTTCCATGCTGGATTGGGAGAAAAGGAAAAACATAGAACATACCAGCTGCTTCTCATCCCGCGCAGACCGTAAAAGCCGGTCAAAGGATAAGGCGAATATCTAATCACGTTATAGGCGATGCGGCTAGGAACTTATTATACGAATATTCCGCTCACCACCTTAACGCCCACTAACATGCTAAACGTGGCGGTAAAAAAAATGTTTACAAGTATGCCGTTCGGTTTACACTTATTTCCATTTTATTTTTATGCTTATTAAAATAAATTTATATAGGGTTTAAGTCAGTTTTTGTTTTTTGTTAAAAACATCTTAATTATTTTCGTCTGTATGAGTATTATGGAAAGTATAAACAGATAATAATTAATATACACAAATTCTAATGAAAATTAACGTTCACCAAATCATATTGAAACATCTTACGATGAAAAAAATATTTGACTATTGACTATTAGTGATAGTATTTGTAGATTCCACTGACGAATTTTGATTACTGAATAAGTTAAATAAAACAATTTGAATAACTATATACATACGTTATAAGATTCGTACGTATGATATTTTAACCGCTTCATATTTTACACATATTATCTTTTTATTCACTGGTATTAACTCTTTGTACAGGTGTGAAACATTGTAAAACGTTAAATTATTTTCACAAAATGTATCACACTTGGTAGGCGTGTGGAGTAAACATATAAAAAGTGATATTTATTGTTACAATGGAATGTGCTTATACTCCAGTTATGACAGAAATGAAAGAAGACAAGTTTTGGAAATGTATTTTAAGACAGGTAAGTCTTATAAAACCATAATCCTTACTTACCACTACAGACTAAATGAGTTAGAGTTCTACAGCGAAAACAATTTTTTTTTCCAACGAAGAAAAATATTTTTTAGGAGTTTATGTTTGCTTAATTATATACCTTGATTGTTTGAAAATGTTCTGATCAAAATATCTGTAAGTATCAATAAGATAACATTTTTAAAGCTTTTAACCCGTCATTTTTTTAATAGTACCTATTTTGCTTAGAAAACTAATATTCTCAAATTTTATTCCAAATGGCGATTATCAACATGAACAATAATTGATAATTGTTAAAAACTAAGCTCAACACGTGTAACTGTTGCTGTGCACACGTCATTATAATAACTAAAAGTCCTTGTACTGTACATACTTTATTCATACGTCGAAATACTCGTATCTCTGTTTTTAGTAGCAGTGGTCTTTGATATATTGTTTTAACATTATTTGCTGAAATTAAAATCGAACAGTCTTCTAGTTATACATATATTTTCATGACGAAAATACGTTTTGTCATGAATTGAAAAAATGTAATTTCCCAATCCTACTCTGACATAATAATATTAAAACTTACGCGAGGTAAATTCATTATGAAAACACGGCTTTACTCACGTTTTATTACGTCGGATCTGCCGATGAGTGCTTTGAGGGAAGCGTAACCGTCGTGTCGCCACCCCTTTCACTCGCCCCGATGATGGTCTTCGTAACAGACCGAAACTAGTCGGCAGATCCGACGTAATAAAACGTGAGTAAAGCCGTGTTTTCACTACTCTGACATTTTTTATCAAGTTTATATGTATGTTTTATATACCAAATAAATAGATTTGGTCTAGTGTCCATCAAATGATTTCAGATTTTTATCTCAAGTGGACCATGGAGTATCTATTTTGTAACTGGATTATGCTTTGGTACACCCACCGTTATGATACCTCAGCTGAGACAAGAAGCCAACTCCACGACAGCCATAAGTGAAAATATGGCATCCTGGCTATGTAAGTATTTTAGGCTAAGATAATAACTTGATAACTGTTTTAATTATATTTTAACCTTACATGTATGCATTGCATGTATTTTGTCTACCATCTCGTTAAAGTAGTGCTCATGAGTACCACATTGATATTTTTTCTGTCGTAAGCAATAAGATATGGAATAAAATGCTTTGATATTTGAATAATAAAATTATAATTTGATAAACAAATCATATCCATATTTGAATTTTTTCAGCTTCAGTCTATGGATACAGTTCACTTCCGTGGACTTTTATTCTACCAATACTGTCAGAGATCTATGGGCGAAAATTACCGTACAAAATAACATTCATAATTTCATTAATTGGACAAATTATATGGTATTTAAGCACTTCAGTAACTTCAATTTTAATTGCAGAAATCATAGTATCAATAATGTTTAGTTGCAATATGACTGTTGGCTTAGTAATCATAGTAGAGTATGCCTCACCAAAATATCGTGGTACATTATTAACTTTAAAGTCTGCTTCATTCTTCTGGGGTATTTGGGTAGCTAATACTATAGGAACATTTTATAATTGGAGAAATACTTTGATCTTAGGGTTATTTTGTACAGCGTACAGCGTATCATCATTTTTTTGGCCTGAGTCACCTCACTGGCTAGCTACTCAGGAAAGATTTGAAGAGTGTTCTGCCGCACACCGCCTAATCAAGGGAACTAGTGAAGAAGCTGAACACGAATTGAAGCAACTAATAATGTCCCAGAAAAATTATTTAGACGATCTTTATACCCGTAAATCTATACTTTCTTGCGAGCGACTAATCAGTTTTGTTAAAGTTTTTTCTTACAAAGTAGTTTATAAGCCTGTATTGCTATCCGTGATAAACATGACGATGTTTCAACTATCCGGAAAATTAGTGTGTAATATGTACGCCATAGAAATATTGAAGAAAATCACTGGACAGGAGTCCATGGCGTATAAAGGCATGTTAATATTAGACGGTGTGAGTATTGTTGGTATGTATTTCGGATGTTACTTAGCGAAAATTTTTAAAAGGAGAACTTTTTTGTTCAGTACTACTTCTTTTTCAAATTTGATTTTGTTCGTTTTGTCATTATATTTGTACTTAATCAAACTTGGTTATTTTTTTGACAATAGTATTATATCTATAACATTGCTTACATTATTTTCAATATCAATAAGCTGTGGTCCTATGATGTTGGCATCATCTATATTTGCAGAGTTAATACCGCTTAGATATAAAGGTTCGGCAGTGCTAGTAATTATACTTATAAATAATGTCATATTATCAACTGTTTTAAAAATATCACCTTACATCTTCAAAACAGCAGGATTACATGGAGCATTTCTATTTTATGGAATTTGTGTCACAGCATGTCTGCTTATACTATACAAATATTTACCAGAGACTAAAGACAAAACTCTTATTGAAATAGAAGAGCATTTTGCTAAATAAATAATGCTTCATCACATACAGAAGGCTTTTTATTTTTTAACTGCATTATAAAAGGAGGCTCGCAGACCCATATGTTTGTCCGCAATTATCTTGTTTTGATGTGGTTTTATGTAAGCATTTGCTATAGTATTTCTTATGAAGTTAGGAAATAAGATTCTGGAAAAATCCACGCGGGCGGGATTTGAACCAGTATTTTACTCTTTGTGCGAGTAAAAAAACAAAACAAAGATGCGTGGGTTTTTACCATATCTTATTTATTAATTTCATAAGAGTATTACATGATATACACAGTACACAGAAATTGAATTTTAAACGCATAAAAGATACCTAACACTATTTATAACATTTGTAACATTTTGAAGAAAATTTTGGTATACGAATTGGTGTATTGAATATGATGAATTACTTATATTATAAAATAAATTATCGCAATAGATACTTAGCATACTACTTTCACATTATAAAGGCCAAAAGGTATTACACCAATACTTCTTTTTCTTCGTCCGAACGTTTTTCTCAGTTGCGTCGTCAGTTGTGATGCGGGCAATGGCCGGACACATGAACAAATTTGCATTTGCGAGACTTTTTTTGAGATACCAGCTTTGATACCATAGTAAAAGTTGTTCATATTGACGGCTTGAATCACGCCTTTAAGAGCTCAAGGGCGAGGGCCAATTTACACGCTGTGTAGTGCTTGGCGTGTAGAATAACGCTTCAAATATAAATACAATTGTTGTACAATTTTCGTCTCACCATAAGCGCCTAGCACACATACCCGTTACATACAGGTGAAACCGTGAAACAGTTATGGACCGGGAATGTGTCCACTGTTCAACGCCAAGGTCACGCGCCTGTTCACGGTTAACTCGCCACTCTAATTTAACCAGCTGTAAGCTTGTTAATTAATTCTGCTGGACCTTTTAATGAATATCCGCTGTGAGCTGGCATTTATTATCAAAATCACGATTTATCATCAAAAGGACAGTGATTTTGTTTACTTTTACCCGACTGACCCACCCAGAAGGAAGGTAATGTTTTCAAGTAATAGGTATGTATGCAAGTGTATGATGTAATATATGTTACATTGTTGTAATGCTAGCGGTACTTCCCTCTGCTCTGACTAAAAGTATAATTTTATATATGAAAATGATTTTAAAATTTACTGATGCTGCTACAAAAAATTATTATTTTTTGTTCATTTTAAATTTTCAGTACAAAAAATTGTACGCCGTAAGGCAAACTGAGTTGTTTAATTGCATTTCTGGTTAAATCTGGCGTTGTGCTTGAATCTGGCTGGATGAATATTCTAAAGTTATTTTTTAACAATATATTTTTAATATTACTTGGGTCTGGAAAATAGTTTTTTCGTATTTTATATGACGATTATATCCATTCATACAAAGGTGCTATGTTTCTTGTATCATAAAGGTGCTATTCTTACTGGGACTACAGCGTCCTCATAATACGAAAATTAATTTTAGGCCTACTTGACATTACTCCTTTTTCAGCAAACTTTTAAAGTGTGTAAAATTTAATCGTAAATTGAATAAATTTTAACAAACAATAATACATACTCATCATTATCATCGTCATTATCAGGTCTTTTTTAGTCTCCACTGCAAAAAGTCGCCCTCTCTGTACTACCAAAGTCATATTGTAGCCGGAGCAGTCAGAGGATTTGGTCTACACTCTCCACGATGGCCGAAGGGATTGAAGATGATCTTTGATATTTATAAGCTTTGTATAGCTTTGTTGTTTTGTAATAAACTTGTTAAATTTTTAGTCAACATAATTAATAGGGACTCTCAACTAGCGTTGAAAATTGCGAAAGATACTTTTTGTTTCTTTCGAAACTTCGTATCTTTCCCGTAAAATACGTATAATTTTAGAAAATAACAAATTTGAGGTTCGTCTGAAAAATACAATAATACATATATAATACGGTGTACTTTTCATATTTAACAATCAAACCAAAAATATCTTGCTTATCAACATTATAATTATTGAATATTATTAATTTATATAATAGTTGCCATTAATGAAATGGTATCCCGCAAATATTACTATCTCCTCCCTCTCTCTCCAAAACTGTTCACCGCTGCAATGGAGGACGCCTTCAAGCTCCTGGAATGGGATGGACTTGGCATCAACATCAACGGCGAGTATATCACTCACCTTCGATTTGCTGATGACATAGTCGTCATGGCGGAGTCGCTGGAGGATCTAAGTACCATGCTCAATGACCTCAATGATGTTTCTCAACAAGTGGGCCTTAAAATGAAAATGGACAAGACGAAAATTATGTCGAATGTTTGCGCCTTCACCAGTGATTGTTAGAAACTTCAGCCTTGAACCTGTAGAGCAGTACATTTACTTAGGTCAATTGATCCAGGTCGGCAGCTCCAGTTTTAAGGACGAGGTCTTTCGTCGAATCCGACTCGGCTGGGCAGCGTTCGGGAAGCTCCGCAACGTCTTCTCGTCCAAAATACCTCAGTGCCTAAAGTCGAAAGTCTTCGACCAATGTGTGTTACCAGTGATGACTTACGGGTCCGAAACGTGGTCACTATGGGCCTCATAAGAAAGCTCAAGGTCGCTCAAAGAGCTATGGAGAGGGCTATGCTCGGTGTTTCTCTGCGAGATCGAATCAGAAACGAGGAGATCCGTAGAAGAACCAAGGTGACCGACATAGCCCAGTGGATTAGCTCTTTGAAGTGGCAGTGGGCGGGGCACATAGCGCGAAGAACCGATGGCCGATGGGGCAGAAAGGTTCTTGAATGGCGACCACGTACCGGCAAGCGCAGCGTTGGACACCCACCAACCAGGTGGTCGACTTCTTGCGGCTGAAATGATGATGAATGACATATTATATGTTAATATTCTTTTAATATTCATTTAACTATATTGGACCAATATTTTTTCAACATGAATGCATCCATACAAACATACCTATACAAATAAAGTAAAACACGTGTCAATTAAACCTTTTTAAGATAGGCAGATAATTATTTTAAGGACAAGTATTAAATTAAACGTAAAAAATAAAAATCTTCAGAAAATTTTGAAAAATACGCTGTAAAAAACATAAACTTGCGAAAGATTCAACGAAGATCAGAAAGGAAAGTTTCAGTATTTTTTTTTTTTTTTTTTTTTTTTTTTTTTTTTATGGACATATCACACAAATTGAGCTAGCCCCACAGTAAGTTGTGAACTTGTGTCGTGGGATACTAACTCAACGATACTATATTTTATAATATATACGTATATAGATAAACATCCAAGTCCCAGGTCAATCTGAAAAAGATCATTTTCCATCTTGACCTGACCGGGGATCGAACCCGGGACCTCCGTGTCGCAGGCTGGCGTGTTGACCACTGCGCCACGGAGCTCGACTGAATCTCTCGACTTATTGAAAAATACACGGGGCCTTTGAAAGATACATGTATTTTACATGTCATTTTCAACGCTACTCTGGACCCACCATTATCACTAAAGATACATCGAACATAATTATATGAAAAAAAAAATAACATGGGTATTATATAAATCAAATAATAATCAATAAATACTCATAGGAATAAATCACACAGATTGAGCTAGCCCCACACCGAGTTGTGAACTTTTGTCGTGTGGGATATCTATCTCAGGAATACTATATTTTATAATCAATATGTACATATGGTCTTGGATGTTTATCTTTATAAGTATTTATTATTATAAAATATAGTATCGTTGAGATAGTATCCCATAACACAAGTCTCGAACTTACTTTGGGGCTAGCTCAATCTGTGTAATTTGTCCGTATAAATTTATTTATTTATACATTCAAGACTCGTATTCACATTCATATACCTTATTGCAAGTCACAATTTTAAAAGATGTTACATAGTATTAGGGCCAGACTCCACCAAAGCGAAGACGAGACGAGCGAAGAGGAGATGTTTTTTAAACAACCAATAGAATTGCGTTATTGACATATCTCCTCTCCGCTCAGCTTCAGTGGAGATCGTTGTACGGAGATGTGTAATATTTGTATGGCGCGATGGAAGCGGAGAAGTGAGCTGTGCGCAGACGACGCGCAGCGGAGACGAGAGATGTGAGCGGCGTGCAGTGAGCGATGTCGTCCCGCCCGCCAGCAACCCGCGGAGCCCCGCGCGCACAACGGCCGGCCGGCAAACTCTCTAGTACCATGCACGCGAGTACACGCTTCCTTGAATTAAAATTTGTTCAGTTTGTAGTTTTCAACTAGACTTTTTCTCCAAAACCGATGTTTTCTTTTGTTTAGGTAGTATAAAGCTATCAATTCTGCTTCTTCGGACTGTAGTTCTTCTTTAAGAAAAAGAAGATACTTTTTTTTGTAATAATAGCGACATCGTCTACCTTTCGTGTCAGAATGCGTACTGAACACTCAACGCCTTGCACATTCACAAGGCTAGCCAGCCAGCACACATCTCTGCTACACAGTACACATTTCCGCACAGCTTCGGTGGATTCACCCGAGTTGAAAAGCATCTCTTCTCGCACAGCATACAGCACACCGCACATATCTCCGCTTTGGTGGAGTCTGGCCCTTAAAGTGCAGGTGACGCCCTGCAAGGGCACAGCAAACATATTTGTAACCGTGTGAATCAACGGCTATTGCCTTACCTACAAGCCACAGAGGTTATCAAATTTACAAACCAAACTTGTGTATAAAGTGAAACAAGATATTATAATGGCAAAGATAATAAATGGGCACAAAGTTAGAGCGAACTCCGAATTAACTCTTGATTAATATAATTCAACAGGCACGGACTAATGACTGATGTTAGGATTAGAAATACCTGTTACCTGTAAGTTGAAACATAATTTCAACAACAATCATTTGTAAATAAGCATTTTTCTGGTTGCATTAGATATGATGTATCTGAGCGTAAATTACAATATTGTGATAGTGACTGCATAGCAGTAACATGAATTGGCATTTTTTACAACAGAGACCAAACCTCCTTGGGAAGCATCAGAAGAGGTTTTCAAAGATACGAAATTGTGAATATTAATCTGTGTAATATTAGTCTTAAAAGGTCTTAAGTAACTATAAAGCATGGATATAGCCTATATTTAAAAAATGCGAATTAATTCAATTACACCCTGTAGGTATATAATAAACATATTTCCACTTGACCAGCTCGTGGCGCAGCGGTGAACACGCCTGCCTGCGACACAGATGGTCCCAGGTTCGATTCCCGGTCAGGTCAAGATGGAAAATGATATTTTTTAGATTGACCTGGGTCTTGGATGTTTATCTATATAAGTATCTATTATAAAATATAGTATCGTTGAGTTAGTATCCCATAACACAAGTCTCGAACTTACTTTGGGGCTAGCTCAATCTGTGTGATTTGTCCGTATATATTTATATATATATTTATTTATTTATATTTATGCTTATATATTTATTTGACGGTACTTTTGAAGATTTTGTTCGAAAAACCTTACTTCAACTGTTTTAAATTGCTTTGAAAAATTTACAAAATGACTACAAAACGTTAACCATAGGCATTGCAATTCAGGGGAATTGCAATACCCACCGGTTTTCGTCCGGAAATATCACACGGAAAATATTACCGGTTGCTATAATAAATCTTTTGATTTCATCGTTTCAATGCATCGGGCAAAAACAGCAATTACAAACCGATATTCGCATAAATATTTATCAGTGGCTACACTCATCATGAATGTATTACTGTTAACGCAACCACTTTTTATGAAGACTTATTGCAGGACAATAGCAGCGTGATTAAAATTAAACCTTTACTATTAAACGCGAAATTTGTTGATTTTGATCTAATTTGCTATTTACAACTGCAAAAGTGCCAAAGTCAAAGCTGACTGCACACATTTTCTTGTCTCTTACTTCCTTCTTCCGTTTCGTTATTTCCAACCCGTCTGGCCAGCGTGGAGAGTGTAGGCCAAACCTTCTGACTGCCATAGCTAATATTATATGGCTCTGGTAGTACAGAGAGGGTCGTGCTCCTGCAGTGGAAACTAAAAAGACCTGATGATGATGATGATTGTTCTTTAAATATAAACATAAAATGCATATTTTGTAAAACGTACAGAAGATAAAGCGTAAGGAACTTTGTTTTAAAACACACTCCTTACATAAAAAGCGATCGATGCCACTTAGAATACGTAGTAAAGCGGCGTGCCACCGTAGCCGCCACAACCACGCGATACCATCGGCCACTTCCTCAGAAATTGCAGGAGGTAATTCCTCAATTCAACTAACTGCAATTTGCTTTTAGGGAATTAGAATATCGGCACTGCATCGCTTTCGAATAGCGTCTAATGTAAGTAATTGCTGAATTTATTTCATTCTTAAAGAATCAAAAAATATTTTAAAGACAATTCATTTTCTTTTAAGGTACTGCAGCATAGAATATTCGTGAGCATTAAGGTTACAACTAGAGACGTGCGAGGTTGATGGATAATTCAGGAGTACGTATATAATGAAGATGTGAAACAATGTGACCTTTTCCACCAGAACTGTGCTAGGGATGAGAGCGGACTTTGTGACATGGTGCGAAAATGAACGGTGAAAGGATGAATAGCAGACGCTTTCAAATATGAGTATTGCCAATATGGCGTAGCACACATTCCTCGCACATATCTCTAGCACACATTTCTCGCACACATCCCTTGCTCACATATCTTGCACACCTCTCGCACACATCTTTCGCACATCTCTCTCGCAAACATCCGTCGCACTTATCTCTCGCTTGTGTTGTACGTACAAAAACCTGGCTCTGCTAAGCCGTTTCCTCCAAAGCTGCGCTGAGGGAAGCTAGGTAAATTAAGCGATTCCTTACTTTAAGTCGACTATCGCTATCTTGTTTTGCCGTATAATAAAGAGCAAGATAATGTTTACTTATCGTGCGATATAATGTCATTAGCGCTACCAGGGGTGTCAACATAATTAAAAAATGTGTGATGATGATCAATAAATTGATATACTTACCCTATAAGATATCAGAGATATAGTAATTGAGATTAGTTAAATTTTCTTTCAGTAACTATAACAGCTATTTTTTCATTTTTTATTGGTTATATATCAAGACATAATAAACCAACTTCAACCAAAGTACTAAATTTATTAAGATACAATTTAAATGGACATATTTTAAAAGAAACTGTACACAGATGACAAGTTTTGAATTACCAATCATTGGAAAAAAAAGTATTGATAATCTTCTCCTTTTTTTGTAGTCGGTTAAAAATCTGTAACGCCCAGAGGAAGACTGAATAATGTCTAGGAACACTTGAAAACACTTACTCCGTGTTTTGTTCCTATTTGCGAGACTGTGTTTCTCTACGAAAGCAATAAAAAATTAAACGGCTTCATTTAAACTCTGAAAAGAAAATAAACTCCGCTACTAGTATTAAACTAGCTTTTCAATTAATGTCCTGCTCGAGAGCATTTAATTAATCCATTCGACGATCTCCTTTGCAGAATTTTGTTGGTCAATTCCTTTTTTGCAATAAAAAATAGACTTAAGTATTGTAGTATCGCATAATATAAATAATATTTTAAAAAAAATATTTTGTTTTCAAATGTAGGTATTAAGCCATCATTGTTTTAATACTAATTTATACTTTTTTTAACAAAACAGAGAAAACAGAAGTCACTAAAATGCAAAAATATTATCACCAATATCCTCAAAAGTAATCAGTGCGACCCAAAACTGTTGTTTGATCGCTTCTATTAATACAGAGCAAAGCTGACTTCCAAAGGATCTGAGGAAAGGGTATAAAAACTGTTAATAAAGGGAATCGAGGTCGGTAAGACGAGAAGCTAGTTTGTAAGCAATCTGTTGTTGAACGTAGGGTGGGGCGGATCAGGGGCGGATAGCGGAGGAGGTAGCGGGCGCGGGCCGTTCGTGATTGCTGACATTTATCTTGTGGCTTGCTAATTAACCAGCATAAGGCACTGACTGCGAATGCACAGTGGTGTGAATAACAAAACAAAGAACGAAAATTACAGGTTTAGTTTAATACTGAGAAATGGTAATACAAACCTGCCCTATTAATAATGATTTTAATTTTCATCTACGAAGATGTGCTAGATATGTATTTATTTCAATGAAGAATCAAGTCAAAATCGAAGCTTTTTAGTATTAAGTTAATATATAGATAGATCTGTAGAAAGTTCCTATCGGTCAATAAGCCGATTGCGCTTATGAAAGTTTGTTCTACAGCAATAGAATTATTCAGTTAATATTTTCGTAGTATACAGAAGGTTGATAAGACGAGTTTATCATATTAAAATAATATTCTAAAAAGCTTCTATATTTAGTGAGAAAAAAAAAAAAAAAACAAAATTTATTTTTTTAAATACTTACATACCTATCGTTTCCATCATCAGGTCTTTGTTAGTCTCCAACGACCCTCTTTGTACTATCAGAGCCTTCTACAACATCCACTGAAAGACTTGGAGTGATCCTATTCTACTTTACGGGGAACCCCACGGCAATAACATATACCATTAAAAAAAATAACAATTTACAAGATTTTTTTTGTATTTTTAATATAGTAATTCATATTTCGGTTACTAAAAAACGAGAAAACGAAGACAGTTAATAATCATCTGTCTCTTTTATGACACAGCTTGGTGTCAAGTTCAATGAATGAAAGCGGTATAAACGGCGTTTTTGTCCAGACTGAGCGTTAATGACGCCCAGTGGGCGGATGTACTGCTCGTAAATACTAGTCCGTTTCGTTTTTCCGCTTCCGTTCTAGTGCTGCCATTATTTTACCGTTACATGTCTTATTTAAACTATGCATTCACTTAATTCGATGTAAGTTATGGTTTAGGATTATTTATAACCTATGTTACAGTAAGTATATTATTTAAAAAAGAACAAAGCAAGAATGTCTTAAATTCAACTTGATTTACGTAAACATGTGAGTAGCTTCCACGCTTGTTTGTAAGTAAAGAAAAAATATAAAATGTACTAGCTGCTTTTTTTTCCGCGTAGATCGTAAAAGCCGATCTAAGGAATGGACGAGAATCTAGGGATTCATGGCAATAGGCCCACGTTTTCCACCAAGCCCACTTCTATGCTAAACGTGGTTTTAGATCTTATAGACCTAGGCTCTATAAATTTAGTGTGAAAAAAGAAAACTAAATTTATATTTTTGTATTTATACCTTACATATCATTTTCATCATCATCATCATCAGATCTTTGTTAATCTCCACTGCAGGAGCACGACCCTCTCTGCACTACCAGAGCCATATACTAGCCAGAGCAGTCAAAGAATTTGTCCTAGACTCTACGCTGGCCAGACGGTGTTTCCTAAGTCGCCTTCTACGACATCCATGGAAAGACTTGGCGTGATCCTATTTTACTCTAACATCTCAACTAGGCTCTATCTACCCCGCAAGGAAAAATTACGTGATATTATGTATGCATTTATGTGAGTAAATAAAAAGAAAATTAAACTCTTAATTTATGATAATCAAGTACACTTTGTTTAGTTAATGTCTCAACCCTTTAAACCAAATTAGGTCGTTGGGCCATCTACTTACTAAGATTAATGCTATGGCTCTTGATAGTGAGACAAGTAGATATACATACTTGTTTTGTTTATCTAGCTTTTGAATTAAGTTAAGCATTTTTAGGGTGTTAAAGGATTAGATATTTGAACTTATCGTATTATACAAATTAAAAAATAAACATATAAATGCACTTTGGAAACATTTTTCCTACGAATAAGTAATATGCATTTTTCATAATCATGGACTAACCTTGGACTTAAAATGTTTTAAGACAATTTATTTTAGCGGACTTAATATTAATACAAGCAATTTTCCGACGACTACGTCAGCATAAAACTTCATCCCCCTAGCTCACCTCCTTAGGGGTTGAATTTCTAAAAATCCTTTCCTAGCACTCTCTTACGTCATAAAAGGTACCTCTGAACAGATTTCATGTTTCTAGTTAGAATAATTTTAGCTATGCGTTGATATATATGTCAGTGAGTCAGGTTTGCCTATTTATATTTTACTCGCTGTAACCCGCAGCTTTGCCCGCGTAATATATAGCCCTTTTCCTTCTCTGTACCCTAACCTATGTGTACGCAAAATTTCATGATGATCGGTTCAGTAGATACGGCGTGAAAGCGTAACAAACAAACAAATAAACAAACAAACTCACTTTCGCATTTATAATATTAGTTGGGATGGGATTAGTTGGGATTGAGATTGGGATTATGCTGGTGTCACTGTGTGGAAATAAATATTAGACACAATTAATAGTTTTGGGCAATATTATGATTATATTGTTGCTATTTGCCATTGTCTTCTGCATTTTACATAGTAGTGAACTATTCATTAGTGTTAAGATATCCTCAAGTCGTTTTCTTAACCGAAAGCTTATCTTTGTAACTCACATAAACTATTTTATAAATAAGCGAGCATGCAAGGGGTTAGGGTTGCCGTGTCGCGTCTCGTGGCGTGGCGTGGCAATACTCTACGACTTTACATTATTCACTGTCCGGTCCCCTTTAGGATATGGCGAATAACACACTAGCTGTATATTATTCATTAAATCCTTTTAAACTAACTGGGAAATTTTCATTTGGGTTTAGATTTTCCGACAGTGCTTCAAAGTATTTCAATCAATTGTTGGAATTTTGTGGGAATGTTCCTAAGTAATTAAACATTTCAGTTATAATATTCTCACTATTTTATTTGGTATGTATTTTGATTATAATATTAGTTTAAATTTTCAGTGCGTCAAAGATTTGTACATTACCTCAATATTATTTGTGGAAAATATATATATACCGTGTCATTATAACAGTCGAAAAAAATACTACTTCAGTGCTCTGAAGCGGTAGTAGCTAGTTAAGTGGTCTAAGAGCGCAATCCATAACCGCCTCCTTACCGCCCTTATGCAAAAATATTGGACCTAATAAAAACCTACTACGAGGTGGGCGTTACAGTTAGACGACGGCGCTGCAGGGTTGTTTTCCACTCGTCACTAGATGGCGGTAATCCGACGTTTTCCTCGTGGACCAACTGGTATATTAACGAGCTCCGTGGCGCAGCGGTCAACACGCTTGCCTGTGACACGAAAGGACCCGGGTTCGATCCCCGGTCAGGTCAAGATGAAAACTGATGTTTTTTCAGATTGACCTGGGTCTTGGATGTTTATCTATATAAGTATTTGTAATAAAATATTGTATCGTTGAGTTAGTATCCCATAACACAAGTCTCGAACTTACTTTGGGGCTAGCTGAATTTGTGTGATTTGTCCGTATATATTTATTTATTTTATAAACACAACTAGTTGTGCCATCCCAGTTTTGTGTTTCTAATAGCACAACTATACACAACTACAGTTGCAAATAGTTGTGCTATCCCAGAAAGGTGTTCTAAATGGCACAACTACAGTCGCAAAAGCAAAAAAATTACGATTTGTAATACAAACATTTAGATATTGATAATAATCATCTTCACCATTTTTATTTCTCATAATACGAATATGGTAGGTACAAAGAGTGATGTATGTGCAACTGCCAGAAAAAATCGTACTAATTAGAGATTCCGCCAAGCCCGACTTGTGCCTCTTAGTTTGAAGCACATTCTCACGCACGTACGGTCACTTTATCTACCGCTTACCTGTTTCCTGTGAAACAAAATATCGTGAGGCAATCCGCATGGATTTTGTGCCTGAAATGCAGAAGTGGCAAAACATTCTATAATTAATTACTATTAACCCTACTAATCGCAGGAAGGCGCTGGATGCAGGCCGCATCCAACCGTTTTGGCAATCCTTGGGGGAGGCCTACTCGTATGTCCAGCATTGGACTTCCTGTGGCTGAGATTATGATGATCCCAACTAATATTATAAATGCGAAAGTAAGTTTGTTTGCTTGTTTCGCTTTCACGCCCGATCTACTGAACCAATCATAGGTTAGGGTACTGAGAAGGACATGGACAGACTATGTAATCACGCAGGCAAAACCCGCGGGCAACAGCTAATTATATAAAGCCATTTAAGAGAGCATAACTGTTAATTTTCAGACGAATCAATTTAAAATTGAATAAAAAGTTATAAGTTTACACTTACTTTTTAGCAAGCTTTTGCAAACGCGATGCAGACCTGGTATACAAATTTTCTAAAAGCTAATAGTAGTTAGTTGAATTGAGGAATTGCCTCCTGCAATTTCAGAGGAAGTACTGATCGTATCGTGTAGTGGTGGTTACGGTGCCACCATAGCCTAACCGATACCTCTACGCTGCGGTGTAATAAAAGTACAGTTGTAACGCGTATTCAAATGACTTCCACGCTGGTTTGCGAGAAAAGAAAAACCGTAGAATGTACCAGCTGCTTCTCTACCGTAAAAGCCGATCAAGGGAATGGACCGTAAGGAATCATGTCAATAGGCGATGCCGCTAGCAATCCATCACTATTTTGATTCCGTTCTCCACCTACTAGCCTACAGACATGCTAAACGTGGCCTTTAAATTTTATAGACCTAGGTTCTGTCTACACCGCAAGGCAAAAGATATGATAGTTTGTATGTACGTATTCATGTATGACGTATGTATCATGACCTGACCGGGGATGGAACCCAGTGTTAACCACTGCGCCAGGCGTCAATCATTCTTATGTTAATAAATATTTTATTCATTTATTTAATTATATATTGTTTAATTAATTTTCGGAAGTTATAATTTAATTAAAATACAAAGAAATGATATCACCTATTATCATCAATAAATTACAATCGGAAATTCATTTCTTCTACAAGTGAAAATAATTCACATACTTACCTAAATGCTATCTACTTACTGAATTCCTAAAACAGAATAGGCACATTATATATACCTAGGTATTTTATGAAAATTATATAACACAAAAGACTAGATGCATTTCCCATAACATACACGTCGTTAAATAATTGAAAGATTAATTCTAAAATACGGAACGTTTTGTCCTGTTTCTACTATTTGGTACAATGCATACCACAAACAATAGTGACATGCCGGCGCGGACACAAAACTTTATTGCAGCTGGCCATTCGTTCGAAACTACTCAATTTTTCGCAAAAATGACACAAAAATATTTTTGTCCCAAAATAATATCTCTATGACGAATGCGAATGGTTTATTTTAACTATTTTTATAGCCCGGCTTTATATTGCAGCCTGCGACTGACGTTTAGTATTAATACAATTTTGTCAGTTTTCGGAAAATAGTATTATAACTAGTAATAAAAATGAGTACCTATTATTGACTATCATCATCATCATCAGGTCTTATTAAGTCTCCACTGCAGGAGCATGACCCATTCCATTATTAACTATACTGTAAAATATTTAACAAAAAAATATTTCGTAAGCGCGGCTCAGCAATATTCAATAGTCAATAGTCGAAAATTTTATTCATCTTAAGATATTTTAAATATCATTTGGTGAACGTCACTTTACATTTACAATTGGTTTACAATGTTATGTTATTGTTGACGTCAATAAATTACTTAAAGCTAAGTTTACACCGCTTCCAAGGCGGAGTGCAGAAGAAGCGGCAACAAACTGCACAACGCATTTTCTCCAAATAATCAATAAAAGCAATAAAATCTCTAGAGAATAAAAACTTATATGGCACTTACTATTTGACTCACATCATTTGGCAAGAAACATAGTCATATAGTAGAATAAGAGAAAAAAATATGAAAACTATTCGTTAATTAAATAAGAAACAATAAGTGTCAAAATTTTATTTAAATCTTGCGTAAAAATACAGGTGTTTAAGTTGTGATTAAACGACATGGGCAACAATGTCGTTTTATTTTCTCGACACTGACCGCAAAGTTACTTAAATGGCCTTAGGTAAAATTCTTCTTATTGCGGAATAACTAAGCAAATATTAGAGTTAAACGTATTGAAAAGTAATTTTCTATGTAATAGTATCAAGCTCTGTGTATGCTGTAAGCAAGCATATAAGAGACATAGCATGATCTATATTTATATTCGAAACAAAAAATCTTTGCATGTATTTTAATAAACAAGACGAAAGTGATGTAAAAATAGAATAGACTAACGCTTTATTTATAATATAACTTAAACACACACATACATACACACAAAAATCATTACGTATGTAACAGCCTTTGTGCGGTGCAGCCATCCAAAAAGGTCATAAAGCCCAATGTTATCTTTACTCACAGCTAAGCGAGCAAAAGCATTAGTATTTACTAGTACAAAAATATTAAAAATAGTACTAACACTTCAAAACCGGTCAAGCTGTTTCGGCTAAAAGGAGGCGACAAAGGAACAAATAGTCTTACTTAATAAATACATGCATAAGCGCGCAAATCACTATCCTCCTTTAAGTTAAGTCACAGGGGCAGATTCAAATTATGCTAAAAACCCTGATGTTAGAAACAAAGTATTATTCCATACTTTATTTCTAACATAATAGTTAATATTATGAAGTGCTTTACAAATAAGATAAGTTATCAAAACATGCCATATGAAATGACAAGTCTATCATATGAAAATCGATCAATCACCGTAATTGCTTGCACAAGCAACTGAATAATAAAGGTTTCAACTGCCGTAATAGTGTCGTCTTCGCAAATGTCAATCGTTGAACTTTTGAGGGCTGTGGACTGTGGAGGAGTAGGGGGTTTTAGGGGTTGAACCATGTCGCTGTAAATCAATTGTTTAGGCACATTTGAAGGTGAATTACTTCGGAAAGTTCACGCGACGGCTCATTAAACTCAGAACTAATAAACAAAAGTTCAGAACAGGAATCTCACTTTCCTAACCTAAACTTTTGTATGTGATGGTAACAAGATTATAATGTATAACAGGCGCAGTAATATATCTCATGTAGTACATATCTTTTTTGATACGTTTTATTTAATTTTATGTTGTATGCGTCAGCAGAATGCGAGACCCACAGAAATGAAATGCAGTTTTTATTGTTTATACTTATATACCTTCTAAATAGGTAGGTACCTACCTACAGGTTGATTTTTAAAACTTATTAGAATAAGGATTACTAAGTTATAATGCCTTATATCATCATCATCAAAATTTAAAACCGACGCTTATATCGGTGGGGCTCCCTCCATCTCTATCTTACCCTACCAGCTTTTTGACTTCTTGTTTCGAAACTACTTAAATTACAAGGAGGTACAAAATATTTTGCACCTTTTTTCTTAGAATTGTTTGGATTCTATAGAGTGATTGTGATTCTAAGATTTTAATATTGCCACGGGTTTCAACATCATTATATTAGCGACAAGTATATACGTATGTATCGTACATACATAATATTAAGTCTTTTTCCGTTACGTAGTAGACAGAGCCTAAGACTATAAGACCAAAAACTAAAGATGAAGTATTAAGATGAAATACGATTTGTTGTTTGGCGAAAAGATTGACCTAGACGCTGTAGGCTGTCAAATAATATTTGTAGCAACAAAGTGCTTCACATGAAAATATGCTAGATGTTTGACGAAAAGGTTGATCTAGACGCTGTCGGCTGCCACATAATATTTGTAGCAACAAAGTGTTTCACATGAAAATATGCTACTTTCTGAACAATAGATATTTGTCACTCATACGTAGAATAAACTTATGCACGTTCTTGGGCTATTTTTTTTTGTCAACATGATGGTACGTTTTTTTTGTAAAATAGAACGTCATACAAGATAGAGGGCTAGCAAAGGATAAGATATCACCGCCGCCCATGGATACTATATGTGTGTAACAAGAGTATTACCGGCCTTTTAAAAAGATATATACTCGTTGTATCGATTCGGGAATACTGTCGCAAGAAGTTGACTCCACAGTTTGGTCGTGCGTGCGTGCTGCTGTTTCTTTTAAAATGTAAGGTGGTTGGCTGCCTTATTACGGATAGTACGGTGGTGAAATTTTGCGGCGGATATCAGGTTCAACAATTTCTTCGAGCATAAAGAATGCGACATAATTTTTATTTTGCTTAATTTAATGTATATTAAGTACCAATGCATAGAACGGCGGACACAAAAGGCTAAGGCTGAAAAAGATATCCCACCTAAGTAGAAGTATGAAAATTTTTATATTTTCTTCATGTAAATTTACTTCTTTGTAATCCTAGTAGCTAGGTCATGCACCTAAGTACCACGTTAGACGTTAAGTTTCCGCTGGGATCCTTCCGCCAACTACGAGAAGAATTAAATTGTAGAAAACTATCACAGAGCATAAGTTAATTATGTTCCAGTAACTATTTAGAGCGTGAAATCTCTACTAAGAGTTGGAGCTATGAGAGGATTTTAAATATTTATCTGCAGCGTTGCAAACTTCAATAAGTATTTCTTCGTCATTATAAATAAGATTAAATAGGAAGCTAGAAGTTCAAAGCATGAATAGATGATGAGGAAAGTACACACAATATAAAATATCCATAGTTAATTCCTATAATTTGTTATAAGATATAACTCAAGTTGTCATGGATAATAAACTTCTTAAAAAATACATGTGAAGAAAATACCCTGTGTTTTTAGGGTTCCGTAGTAAATAAGGAACCCTTATAGTTTCGCCATGTCTGTCAGTGTCTGCCTGTCTGTCTGTTCGTCCGCGGTTTTATTCAAAGACTATAAGTACTAGAAAGCTGTAATTTGTATGTATATTAATCCTGCCAAAAAAGTGTTAGAAAAAAATCTTGGAAATTTTTTTTTTAGCCTTGCTCCCATACAAGTAAAGTAGGGGAGTAATTTTTTTTCTCTACTTACCCATCGTGTCATCGTCATATATCGTCAAATAGGTCTTTAAAAAAATTGTAAGATTGGGTACACCATTTTTCGATTGAGGGGTCCGTTTCCGAAAAATTTGGTTTTAAAGTGCAAATTTTTGTTACAGTTAAGTGTCCCCCCCCCCCCTCTATCTGCTAAACGGTTATGTATGGATACGTGAAAAAAATTACAGCAGTAGTATGTATACTGAAGTTGAAGGAAAACTATCAGACCTGAATACTAAGTACAAACTAAAAAGTTATAGCAATTTTTCATAAACCGCAAAAATAACCTTATCATTCATACAAACACTATGAAAAACAAAGTTATCTTTGCTGGCAAAAAATTATAGCGGATTTTGGCTAATCTAAGCTTGCTTCTACGGAACCCTTCATGGGCGAGCCTGAATCGCACTTGGCCAATTTTTTTTAATTTAATTTATTTTAATATGTTGTCGCTTCTTTTCCACCGCGCTTTGGAAGCGGCGCTAAACTTACGAGTAGCTCTAAGAATAATATCGACGTCAAAAAAGTCTCGCAATGTTATACCGCTATAACGTTTACTAAAAGGTTATTTAAAATAAGAACATTTTTGACTTTTGAGAAGTGATAAGAAAATTTGTATTAATTTCTCACGTTCTACCATAAAAATATTAAATATTAACAATAACACAAGCGTTATATCATACGTATCTATAACAATATTATATTTTTCTTCCAACTACGATGCAATTCTATCATAACTGCACTACATATCCAGCACAAAGCGGAACTTTGCTGCACTAGAAGTAAAAAAAAAAACTAAACAGTGCAGTAAAGGATTTCCATACATTTTTGCTGCTCTAGTGCAGCAAAAATGTATGGAAATCCTTTACTGCACTGTTTAGTTTTTTTTAAATCGTGGACAATAGTTGTCACCTGTCATAAAGAAGGTTGGCCAACCTAACGGCCATATGGAGTTAACAAAGGGACGTGTATTGCCTTGCCTAAAAAAAAATACTGGCCATAAAGAAAAAAAGCGGGAATGTGAACAACAAATTTTTAACTATTATAATTTATCTTCAGTTTTATTTTTCAACTACTTTTACTGTAGTAGTTGAAAGAAAAGCAGATTATGCACCTCGCATTAAGTAAGTTAAATTGCACTCGTGCTTTTTAGAGCCCTCACTAGCGCTCGGGCTCCAAATAAACACTCGTGTAGCAATAACTTACTTTCTGCTCAGTGCAACAATCTACTATTAATTTTTTGTTTGCATTGAATAGGCTCTGAAGCTTGAGGACAGATTAAAAAAAAATCTTTAACATATAGAAAGCTAATATATCTGCGGGTGACATAGGCTATAATTAAAGCGGACGAACTTGCGGGAAAACTGCTAGATTATAATTTAAGATGTAGCAAAACTTGTATTTATTGACATTTATTTATTTATTGTCATGTTTATAATTTTATTGAATGTATTTAAAATTTCAATTATACATTTTATTCAATTAACACGTGAACTAATTTGATTAAAAAAATACATATTATATTGTTAAAACGCACCATTATGTTTGTCACTGAATGAGTAATTAAAATTCTACTGAAGTAATTATTGATATTTTTTTGTTTAAACTTAAAGCATAGAATTAAATTATTAAAAATATTTCTGAACAGATAATATTAATATAAGGTATAATTTTTCAAGAAAAAAGCTTAATGAGACTTTTATTCAAAGAAACCCTTTTACAAGACCTGTTTCTAGCACAAATTTAAAATAAGCTTGAAAATTTTCCTTGTGTGGCTGAAATATAGAAAGTGCATAATGCCATGAAACTCTCTGGTTCCTTAATTACTAGACAAAGCAACGCTGATACAAAGTCTCTTTGTCAGTAGGTACCTAGTTTTATTGCTGTACAAAATTAAATTAAATATTTTTTTTTATTCTCACCCTATAAACGTGTGAGATTGAAAATTCAAAGGATATTTTTAACGTCGTATCAAGTGTTTTAACTAGTAGCTAGGGTAGATAGGGTATGTAAGCTTTTTCAAGCTGCCTAAATACGCAATAACCGTTTGTTCACACTAGGAATCAAATTAGTTACTAATATTTAGGTTATCATATCACTCTATATTTTCCTTGTAATTTTATCGTCACAAGATTTTTTCTCGGAATCTTGTCTGCATATATAACAGTCTATTAGTACTATTTATTATTGAGAAGTTTCGACCTTATATTAGCTGTAGTTAGTCGAATGTTGGACATCGGCCTCCCTCGAGGACTGTTAGGAAGCGGCCTGCGTCCAAATCTAGGGCAGGTCTTCCGACCACTTGGTGAGTGGGTGATCAACGTGGCATTAAAATTTTATTGGTTCATGATGTCGCTACCCCATTGCTATGTACCCCGCTCACTGTAACTTTAAAGAGCTAATCCTATGAGGTATATGGATAGCCGTTGTTCTTCTCTAATTTTGTTTCCAAATAAGTTTCTTAGAGAAGCACTGAGAACAGCCCTCTCCATAAGTCTCTGAACGACCTTTTTGGATCCATATGTTATCTTTAGTAACACACCTTGATTATTAGGTATGTCTTAAGTCATCATAGTGTGTTCCCAAAAAGTGTATTTTACTAATACAGCTTCTAACACAAAATGAAATCACAAAACTATATATGGATGAATATATGAGATTCTAGATAA
Organism: Rhodophaea formosa; assembly: GCA_963082605.1. Taxonomy (NCBI): domain Eukaryota; kingdom Metazoa; phylum Arthropoda; class Insecta; order Lepidoptera; family Pyralidae; genus Rhodophaea; species Rhodophaea formosa. The sequence continues at coordinate 9,214,340 of OY720211.1, read as the reverse complement.
ATCCAATACACGGATAGTTTTAAACACAAAATCCATACGCTACAGAAAATTTCGTAAACAACGTTAGCACATCGTAGTTATAGAAACTTCCCTTTTAGACACAGACCGACGGCCAAACAATGTTTATAAACTGTTAGCCAACTCCTGTTGGTGTACAAAATCGCTTTAAAATAGCTGTAGTCAATAAAAACTATCAATATAAGTTTCGAAGTAAGGGAATCGATAAAGTCACGAATATCATTATCGGTTTCTGTTCTATTTAAGTCTGTCTTTTTTTGTATGTAAGTGTTCAACACTAAGGAAAGTTTTTACAAGCTGCCTAAAGGCATCTGACATAGTTTAATGACTGCCATCTAATGATGACACCCGGGGCCACTGGATTTTTTTTTGCCATTTGTCCATTACCAGGGATAAAATTTTGGTCCTTTTTATATACCTATTAGCTTTAGTTTTATTGCTTAATTTGATTCAAAATATTTAGTTTAGACGAGTTTATCATAATATTATCCAATTGGTAAGGAAGACGTTAGTTGTACAAAGACTAAAGACAGTCATAATCCTGGTTTGGTGTGGATTGCTGTGGATTTTTTCCCATATCATATTTATAGAAAAAGCTGTTCATTTTCACGGGCTGAGTAATCACATCAAATGAAAGACATAATTATTACGTATAGTAAATTAGTCTTTCATTTATTAGTAAATTTCAAGTATTAGTACATTTGCACGGTGTACAATATACATCCACGTATCGGTTAGTTGCGTATTTATAATTTCTAACAGATTATTTTGTTAGATTTGACGTTTCTTTTACAGAGTATTTAATATTTCTTCCTACATGTTGTTGACAGATAGAAAATAACCAAAACAACTTACCACACCATCACGTGCACAGATCGTACTCTTTCATAAGCACAGACAGCATAAAAAAAAGAAAGGCACCTGTTTATCTTTACTAATATTATTATGGGGGAATATTTAATTGTTTGTCGGTTGCTACGCAGACCAAAGTTTTTAATGATATCTACGTTTTCTGTTAATCGATTTATTTCAATTGGTGGCAGCACGGAATCATATATAATAAGGTAATAAATAATTCCAAAAAGTATCAACTTCTGGTTCTAATCATGACCAAGTAAATTTTCCTAATGCGCACAAACGTCAGCACCTTGCCCACTTATCTTTGCTGCTGACCGTCCATGCCCAGATGTGATTTATTAGGCCATCCAAACTGATGATGATGAGTATTTTCTACCAAACTGAAAAACACTATATATTTGAAACATGACATAAATTTGAATATTCACAGTAATAAAATGATACAGAATGCAGAATCGTAAGAAAATACGGAACCCTAAAAATATCAACTTGTGGTTCTAATCATGACCAAGTAAATTTTCCTAATGCGCACAAACGTCAGCACCTTGCCCACTTATCTTTGCTGCTGACCGTCCATGCCCAGATGTGATTTATTAGGCCATCCGCAAACTTCACCCCTGATATCGTATAGAATTTTTACGACGCCTGCCTGCTTCGGCAACAGGCGTCATTTTATCTCTGCACGGCTAATTTTTGCCGTTAAACCTCCCTGCGACTGACATAAAATTATTATGTCCATTTAAAAGTAAATACCAACAAAGCTTTATCAAACTTTTCTAACTGTTGAAGGTCCTTCGACTTTACGAACGTTAAGTACTTTAGATTATTTATGTTGCCTAAAAAATGTTTAGGTAAAGTAGAAAAATTGAATAATAAGTGTACTTTTAGGTTGTACCAAAATAAACTTATTTTGGTACTTTAGATATGTTCAAGGCTATGAATATTTACCTACTGAGAGTAATAAGATAAAGTTTATTTTGGATTAAGTACGTATCATTTTTAATAATCTCTATTTATTTTAATAAATATTGTAAAGAAGAAAAAGAATATGTAAACTAATACATAGTTAGCGTTTCAGCTAAAAAAAATCTGAAAGACAATTTATGAAAAAGTTATTATTAGTATAAATTTTGAAATTCAAAGAACCAAATTAATTTTAAAAAACACTATTTTTGCTAACAGGATGTGATTCTTATAGCCAGCCACATTCTTAGAAGATAAATACCAGTAAAAGTATTTACTTGAGCTGAGTACCAACTTCAGCGTCTTTCAGTTAGTGGAATAGCGTTGTATCCACTGTACCACGAGTGTATTCAAACTGGTAACAAAATATATTTTGAGTTTTCCGTGTTATTTGTTTGATTTTAAATTCCAAGTGTCAGATTTTTAAAGCTGAAGTAAGGTATATGACATAGTTTTATGTTTATACTTTCGGTTTTGGTTTCCAAGTAACACTTCTTACATTGATGATTATTTATTTTTATTAATAAAACTGTTCCTTTGCGGTAGTGGCTCACGCCTAACAGCAAAAGCTATACGCGAAAGGTTTCGGGTTTAAATCCGAAGCCACGGTTGACCTATCTCTAAGTTTGTAGACCAATCTCAATCAAGTACGTAAATTTTCATCAACCAGTAATTTTCATCGACTACTATCTGCTTCTAGGGGAAGAAAACGTCCTGTGCACTATTCAGTTGTTCACTAGTGTGAAATGGAGAAGTCAGTGGCAAACCACTCAGTTATTTTCTGCTGAAATAGTGGTAGTGTGCGTTTTTTTTTCACATCATCATCATTTCGTGCAGATGACACGGTCAGTCGACCATGCACACCCTGGTGTCAGAGTTTTCCGGTACCGCCTCTGGGCCTCTGACGTGGTTCCGAAAATTAAGACACTGGCAAGAGCGTATTCATGAAATATGACAATTTTTTTTTTACTTATTTTATGAATTATTGTGGGGAAATCGCCCTTATCCTTCAAGCCAAAACCAGCCCGTCAAATTAAACAACTTTTCTTACAGTGATAATGTTGGGAATTTAAAAAACATTCAACATTTGGATTCGAATTGCTGGGCCGGTACACTTTTGTATGTAAATGCCGTTTTTTTTCAAGAGCCCAGCACTGGTCCCATATGAAAAAAATCTGTTCATGATGTAAAGTCCTCCGAATTAGTAACCGCATATGAGTAGTATAACTAAGGACAATACAAAATAGCCACCGACAACACGGCACACTCTTTCTAAATACAAAAAATAAAACAGCGCTATGAACTAACACAGTGTGTGTAAAAAAGTTAGGAATCTCGTGTTAATTTATTATTTTTTTAAATTAACTCATAATAAAACGAAGTAAAATAATTGAGGTTTATTACTGTACTTACCTACATTTTATTTATAACGGCTTATTGCAAATTGAATGCGACAATTAATAACGATACATTTCCAAAAATATTACCAAATTAAGCTCCACATCCTCAACAAAATATTTAACGCATAGTCATTAATCAAGATCAGTGACAAATTGACGAATCCCAAAAAGCTTTTACGTTGCCATTCACGTTTCATAACGTAATGGCAATAGAAAGCGATACTTTTTAGAATACACGGCAATGGAAGCCGAATTAACCTGGGCATAGACCACCATCGGAATAGATGTTATGAAGTGTACTTTTATCTTTTCCTTTGAATTTGATGGCTGTATCTCTATTTTATGTGAGTGTATCATCTGTATACTTGCACCACGCAATATACGCAATGTATCGTTTATTTTAAAGATACTTAAGAAATAATTTTGATTCTTTTCAATAAATGCGATGCGCAAAAGCTACCATTACTAACATCAAGGGCTATCAAAGCTTAGCCAGATTATAAACTTAAGAAATATGATATCTATTCGATTGTGCGTCTTTTCCTTACTCACTGCAATGGCAAAGATAATGATGTCAAGAGGCGGAAGAAGCAATTACGACCTCGAGTCGTTTGCAATCGCCGAGATGTTTCTCGGAAACACAAGACAATTTCAGATTATATTTTCTCTGAGTAATATTGCGGTTAGCGTCGACCAACTCGAGTAGAGTGTTGTTCTTTCCATTCGGTGGACAGGTGGCTTGAACTCAATGCCAACTAGTTGAAATGAGCTTTGTCGTAAGCTTGAAGTCATTGTGCTTTCAGAACATGACAAAAGGGAAATTATTTTCTGTAGCTTTCGTCCGTTCGCAATATTTGAGAGAAGATTCCGTAATAAACAGCTCAACTTGCAATCTTTTATTTTTAGATCCTTCTCTAATATTTGATACTTATAAAAATAGGACAACAGTGACTTTTGACTTTTGATGATATTACAGATGACGCGATGGCTTATGCGGAGATCCTGGGGTCAAAAATATAAGGGAGAGAGGGGAAAAGAGAGTAACGTAGCTTGCTCTGTTTTCTTGCTTAATAAAAAAGTAAATAATACTGAATAAAAAAAAAACGGAAACCTACGAAAATATATAAACAAAAATGAAAATAATGATAGAGAATCTCGGTTATTTTAAAACCTTTAAAATTCACCGAGCTCATTATAATCAATTCAACGCCAGTTCTGTATTTCTTTTGCCTACAGGAAAACGTAATAAATTTTCTCTTTATCAATATGTCTATTTTTGGAGAGCAAATTATAATGCAAGAGATATATAGATACGGGTCTAATTATGTGGGCCTTTGTCGGTCTTCCTAATAAGAAAAAGTTGTTTCCTCCTGAGGTAAAACATTATGTACTGCTGGAATGCTAGTTTTGAAGTGATGAGTCAACAAAACGATTTTTTTTTTCATAGGAAAACGTACCTTAATTCATGTCTGAAAAGATTAGCTCGAGTAAGAGTTAGTAGAGTTCAAGTAACAGAGCAAAGAATATCTGTCAGGTTACTGAATTCGACAACTATACAGTACCTACATTCAGGTTTGTGTACACTATACCATTTACAAACGGCATCTAAGAAGAAGTTAACTAATTCACAAAACTCATCCTACGGTAAAAAAAGCCAGCAACATTAAAATAGCTTTACAAGTCACTATTTGGTTATTTAATAATTTCAACGATATTGGATTGACTTGCATATCTTTGAGTTAAGCTTGTTACTAAAAGCACTTTCGTTACTAACTAATAATAATAATACTATGTGGTTCAAGCGCGAAAGATTGAAAAAGAACACTTTTAAACAAGATGAAATGTTTGTTGTTAAGTAAGTTCGTTAAGTCTGTGCAAAAAACAATACCTACCTCTACGGGCTTGAAAACAAAACATTACAAACAGGAGTATGAAATACTCGGTCACAAATTCACGATCGGGTGACAGTGTGTCAAGTAATCAGCTTAAAGTAATGTATTCTCGTAAAATAAAGTCGAGTTAAGTCTCGAAGTAATTTGTATTATTTCGCTCCATGTTCCGCTTAATTATTCGCTACATCTAGACAGGCAGGTGCGACGAATCTGTATTTATTTGCATTAAAAATAAATTTGCCGAGAGACTTGCGTAATTCAGGATTATGATCCGACAGCTGCGCCAGACAAATTCGAATTTCCGGATTACGTCTTAATTTAGCCATCAACTTGACTAATAGACCTCTCGTGTGTGTTTATTCGTGGTAATCTTTCAAATGCGGTTCATATGCACGTACATTAGCGATTTTAGGGTTTGGGGGCCGAATTACAAGAACGTGATATAGGTAGTGTGATTCATCATGTACTTTGGATGAGATTTGTTTCACTATAAGCATTCTTTTGGCTTTATATTCCTTCCTTGTTATATTAAAAAGGGCATATGGATCCGTACAGTATTTTATAATATTGGCAATGGCATCAAAATCGGTTCAGTAGTTGACGAGACATTTAAATATATATATGTACGTTGGCGAAGTCTAAGTTCGTGACAAACTTCCAGTTATTTTTTTAATTATTCATGTAAAAATATGTTTTAATATTTAGTGACACATATTAAAAGGTGGGTACATAAACAAAATGGTTTTAATAATCACAAGCAAACCCTTTTAAACAGGTTTAACACATTTATCTAGTTTCTAAATTCTAAACGCTTACATACGGGTAAGCAAACGTAAACCTATGCTATACAATAATTAAATACAAAAACATCCCTGAGATAATTTCGAACGTTTTTGTTTCCTTCGTCCAAACAAAAAAAAAATTGAGCTAAAAACCACAATATGGTTTCTAAAATATTTTGTCTGTGGCGATATTTATGGATAGCAATAACAACGGAACCCTTAGTAATGAGTATGGCTCGCCATGCTATTGACTAGTATTTTTTATCTTTGAAAAATAGCGGGCTTTCGGTGCCGTACCGGCCACAATTTTCATATATGGAGCAAAGCTATTTATTATCTTTAGTAATAAGCGGCGCTTAAAATAAAAACATTGCAGTATTCATTTTTTTAAGGTTCCGTAGCCGAATGGCAAAAAACAGAAGCCTTATAGATTTGTCAGGTCTTTTTGATTTTTATACAAAAAAAAGATTAACTAAAAACTATAGATGGAGCTGACGTAAAGTAATTTTTTTCATCACACCGATACTTGTGGGGTTTTTTTTATATCGTAAGACGGCTAAGGAGTAAGCGGGTCACCTGATGGTAAGTGATCACTACTGCTCATGGGCAACTGCAACACCAGGGGTGCGACAAGAGCGTTGACGGCCTTTTATTTTTCCTTCCCAGAGGGGACGGTATGGCCCTTCGGCTCTCTCACTCACCAAACGAAGCTTAGCAGCGGCATTGATGCTACTAGCAAAAGTGAATACTGGTGGCGTGGCTCTAGGTACTACAACTAAACGCAAGGTGTAGGGTGCACGGTGTCCAAAGATAGGTCAATAAATTTGAGTTTTCTAAAACGATTTTTTTCTCAAACTCAATCTTTCGAATGATAGGCACGTCCAAAATAGTTCCCTCCCCCCCCCCCCCCCCCTCCTCCTACATAATTTTAAATATTAGAATAAAAAATCTTAAAATTGATTTCATTACTAATCTCAATTAACAATATTGGTTGAATCGGCAGTTTTTGATATATAACACATTTTCATAAACCGCAAATATAACTTTTGTCATTGGTACAAGCACTATGAAAACAAAATAATTTTCTGCCGAAATAATTAATGTGGTATTTTTGGCTAATTTATGCTTTCTACCACGGAACCTTTCATGGTCTAGTTCGACTCGCACTTCGCCACTTTTTTAATCACTACCTCGTGAATGGAAACAGGGATAGCTAGCAGTATCAGCTATTCAGGGAAAATATAGTTCATTTTTACCGATACGAGTCAATAATTAAAATTTAAAAAAAAAATATTATTTTAAAACATTTCATGCATAATGGGATCAGAATATGTGGAATGAGTACGGAATACGCATATTTTTGCGAATAACGGCAAATGGCTTATCAACTTTATCTCGGATATTGAAATAAATTTAAAATATGAAATGAAAAAGAACTCGCCACGGTAGGATTCGCACCCACGACCTTAAGGTATATATGCTCTATGTGTGATACCAACTACACCACCGTGATTTCAAATCACCACGTGGAATTTTCTCATCACATATTGCCTCGCATATTACGTATATTCGATGCATGCGAAGTATGAGTACTTCTTCAATACTACCCTTTATTTAGTAGTGTGGTATTCTACAACATCATTCATATTAGATTAATTTTAATAGAACTTGTTCATCAAATTGTTTATAAGTAGCATTGTGACGAGTTCTTTTTCACCAATATTTTCCGTTTTAGTAATACACCAAGTATTGTAATATTATAAATAATTTAATTATTTACATAAATGTTCGCAAGGTCCAAAAACGCTACGTAGGTATTACAAGTTAAGTATCTGTTGTATAATGCTCAAAATTGTTTTCAAATAAATGCACGTTGTACAATGTTGTCACGGTCATTCCTTCTATTCAAAAAGTTCATAATGTCCTAAGGAACGTATTCAAAAAAATATTTCGCATGACTTTTCGTTAAGGGCCCACACTAGGCACACTAGCGACGCCAATAATTTTATTCCTAATACTTTACAAATAGAAAGAAATTCAATAATGCTTGTATGATTTACATTTTTGAATTTCTTTCTATTTGTAAAGTATTAGGAATAAAATTATTGGCGTCGCTAGTGTGCCTAGTGTGAGGCCTTAAATGGATACCAAAAGAAAACTAATAATTAGTTGGTGGCAGCGATGTTTGATACAATTGATTCGTCGTTTTAGAGGCCAGACTTGGTGAATGATTGATTGATTGATTGATTGAAATTCTGATCGCTTTGGATTATTTTAGGAGTGATTCAAGATGAACAACTTTTCCTATGGGACCAATGCAATTCAAATTGACTTGGTGGCTGAATATTTTATTATTAATAAATTTTTGAGTTTTCAGTATTGGTCCTATGGGAGAAGTTGTTCATATCAACGGGCTAGATCTCCTCTAAACAATCAAAATTTTGCAATAGAAAATGCCTATCAATCACCCTACTCCAAAACCATGTCCGTCAGCTTATACATACGTCTGCCATGTACCTATGTGAAGGAGAAAGGTATTCATGATAGACAGTAAGTGGATTGTAAAAATACTGACTGCCTCTTTGACAATTTTCATTCGGTATATTATTTTTTGTTGACGTCACATTATGACACTTCGGGGAATAATTTAATTTTTAACAAAACACAAAAACCGTCTAACTCTATCAAAATAAGTGTAAACCGAACGGCATCCGTGTAAATATTTTTTTTTTGTTTTTGTTTTTTTTTTCAAAAAGCGCTCAATAATAATTTAATGGGACCACATGTAAAGTATTACCTATAAAACAAAAAAGAATTTATTAAATCGATCCAGGCGTCTTTGAGAAATCGGGAAACATATATAAAAGAAGATTCCGACGAATTGAGAACCTCCTTCTTTTTTGAAATCGATTAAAAATACGAATCTAATGACACCTTACACTTGAAAATCGATCAAATAGCCTAAAAAATCTATTTCTATCTAATCTCGTCTAATATAAAAATCTAATCTCATATTAAAGCGAAAGAAACTTCGCTTCGCTACTGCCTGACCCGGCTCTATATATCTTTTGTCGCCAACTAAACAAGAAGGCTTTTCACTGTATAAATAAGATTTTTTATTTTCTAAAACAAAATAAAACCAGTTATCAAGTCGCGTATCACCAGCTGTTAGCAGCAAATGATGTGGAACAACGTGCGTGCGCTGCCTACTCAAGATTTATGTGAGCTTCACTTAGGACTATAAAAATGGTTTGCAAAAATACTACATCTTAAACTTGGAATAACATTCTTTATCAATTAAGATATACTTGGTGTATTTTATAAGGGTTTAAAATATCATTCACAATACCATACTAACATTAATAAATATTCGACTTGTAGGATTGAACTTATTCTATAACTGTGGAGCTTTTCTCTTGCTGGTGCAACTTCCATTCTTAATCTTATATCAATTTCCATACTCATTTTGTATTGCACTCATTCTTGTCACTCAATACATCTACCTGGCAACAAGTCTCAACTCAACGTCTCTGTTACATGCAGTTTTGGCCGGATGTTTATCTACATAAGTATTTATTATAAAATATAGTATCATAGTTAGTATCCTACGATAAAAGTTCACGACATTACTATAAGGGTTATATATTTATTAGTTTCCGAAATCACCTTCTATGACATCCACAAGAAGACTTGGAGTCGCGGCACTTATTATAATCTATGCAATTTTCTTTCTACCATCCATTTCGTGACCCAATATTCCGATCCATACCACAGGTCAGATTGGTTTGTTTTTCGTATATGTAAGTGGCCAACACTGGTGTCAGATTTTTCAAGCTGCCTTAAGGCATTTGACATAGCTTAACGACTGCCATCAACGATGGCAGCCGGGACTAACGGCTTAACGTGCCTTCCGAAGCACGGAGGAGCTCGAGATATTTTTATGCCACTTGCGGTCACCCATCCAAGTAGGGACTGCACCAGGGGCTGCTTTACATACGTAAGCACTCATAGAGCTCACACCCACTGGACCAACGGGCTCCTCAAAACAGGTCAGATTACAGATTTAGAATTTTTCTCTTAATTTCATGAAATGTGTAATAAAAACCATTTGTAAAATAATAGCCTTTTATTTATGTTACAAAGGATTCTTATTATACATTACTAACAAAGAACATATAATCATCATCAGTAGTGACAGAAACGTACCGACGTTACAGGTTTCATCATATTTCTTTCACCTGCCAATAGTTAGTAGATGATTTGGCAGTTTGGCGTTGTATCATTCAAAATAGGTTTTAACCTTTTATCATATAGCAGATGAATATAAGGTGTAAATATGCTTTTCAATATTCTCGAACGACTAAGTATCCCCAAGGAACACAGGTCGAAATAAGAAAAAATTGTCTTCACAAAATTGATCAGCTGTTTAGCAGTTTCGTATACCAATATTTTTTGTTAAGGCCCCACACTAGGTACACTAGCGAAGCCAATAATTTTATTCTTAATACTTTACAAATAAAAAGAAATTCAAGAATGTAAATCATATACCTAAGCCTTAGTAAATAATCTAAAGTATTGTTGGAATCATGTTTTAATTTTATGAGAATCAGTCATTAGAACTAGTAATTACCGCCAAAAACGGCCGTTTTAATCTGATTCTCATCATTCTCACTGATTCTGATAATATTAAAACATGATTCCAAAAATACTTCTGGTTATTTACTGAGGCTCATATGATTTACATTCTTGAATTTCTTTCTATTTGTAAAGTATTAGAAATAAAATTATTGGCGTCACTAGTGTGCCTAGTGTGGGGCCTTAAGAAAAAAACGAGAAGTTTAATTTCTTTTTATACACGAAATAAAATAATAAGACAAAACACGATATTGTGTGATCAGAAATATTTATACGCCACATTGGCTTTTCCGATTCACGCAGACTTATATAAGCATGTAAGTTTAAACCTGTTCTTTTCTTTAGATCACTAGTTTCGCTACATTAGCAACTATCAGAGATATTCTTTTCCAATAACAGAGTTCTCGTCACGTCCTCACTATAAAATACCCTCGGCCGGAGTGGGCTCTTCGCATGCCGATTAACGTTTAACATGCCATTTCTGACACCATCCACGGCAGATGCATTGCAGATACTTACACCGTAGGTACTTATTATATTATATTGAATCTTATTATATTTTAACTAAGCAGGCGTTTCATTAATCGAATTAAAATAAGACTATTTTAAAGTAAGTTGAAAGTTCTATTACGCGTCGGTACTCAAAAGGTAATCATGTAAATTTGCATAAACGATCAAAGGTGCAAAAACGACACAAAGTACATTTTTGTTTCTTTGACATCGTACTAACATACATAGTAACACGTCTTCTTTCCGTTGCGGGGTAGACTGAGCCCAGGTCTTTAAAACCTAAAGGCCACGTTAAGCATGTTGCTGGGCTTGTAGGTAGAGGACGGAATCAAAATAGTGATGGGTTTCTAGCCGCATTACCTATTTACATGATTCCTAACGCCCATCGCATATGTAAAAAAAATACTGTTACATTTAATATATATTAAATTCGCAACTCCTTGCATAATTTATATAAAAAGATTAGTTGTGCTAACCGTACCAAAGCTGGAACTTTTACAAACTCAAATATACTAGCAAAGTGGCTTCCCAGCTCATTAATATTTAGAAATAATAATATCCAGGTTTACTCCATACTTACATGCTCCATACTAATTTATTTGACTGTTTTTACTTTATTATTATAATTTGTTATTATACGTAACTTATGCCTGCGACATTGTCTCCTATAAAAAGAATTATGTATGTGTGCTTATGTTCCAAAATATTAGTTGTCTGTAGCTGTTGAACAATAATTAATAAAATAATATAATATAATAAGTTCACTTCAAGTGTGATTTGACGTGAAAAGTGTCTCCGAAGGCTTCCGAATTTTCTTTGCTTTTTGTTTTTTTTTTATTCGTATACCACTATTATACTGTAACTCAAATTAAGTATAAAACTTGTAAATAGTAATATTGTACAATTAACCCAAAAAAGGAAGTTTAAGTAGGATTGGATGTACTTAATAGGATGAAGAGCATATTTTCTCAAAATAACAACAACGCAGCTGTGGGCAATCACTTATTTTTTTTTTTCTAAACATAGTAACGCAAACTCCTTTTATAAAAGCTGAGTCGTAGAAACCGTTGCAGCGCCGGAACTTTAACAACTTTAAATATACTTGCAACGTGGCATTTCAACTCATTATCCGGCGGTAAAATATCAGCTGTAACTTGGTACAAATTTTTCATCGAAAGGAAAACCTTTTTCATGTTTTTAACCTTTTTTCTTGCGAATGATTAAAATATATGTGTAATAATTGCCAAAATTTAACTAGAAAATGAAAAATTTTGGTAATAGAATTTATTAAAGCTGGATTGTAATGTGTTTAACTTCCCTTTTCCCGCCCTTGAACCTGCATATTTAAACTGGCATACTACGTTTCCTTACGATATCATGATTAATTGAAAATCTTAACAGCTCCGGGCTTAAACCGTTTTTACATACGCCCCACTCTATAAGACACTCGGATTACTGAGTAGTAATTTAATTCGTCCCCATGATAAATTATATGACGCTAAAGTTAAACACTCTTTTTCACGATAGATCGGTATATTACGATTAAGAGTTTGACAACTGCAAAATTCAAAATTATAATTTATACAATGTTCTCTACTTGATTAAGACAGACAGATAAAAAATATAAGCCAAACCGTCGATGCTTAAAATAAACAATATTTTATGTTAATAAATTTTAAGTTGCTATTTATGTAATAAAACTTCCATTCGTAGTTATTCAAAGTACATATTTATTCATAAAATTTTTTCAAGGTCCCGAGCAAAGAGTAAATAAATTTTACTAAACCTAAAATTCTTTAAATTTCCCTTGCGCCGACCATCTTAAAAATTAAAACTCACGTTCGTTTCCTTACCATACCGTGATTTATCGGGAATCTTAACAGAGACGGTTTCATATCTTTTTTTTCTCAGATCCCACTCTCAGACACTCAGATTACCACACAATAATTTAATTCACGTGTGTGATAAATTACGGGCGGGTGAAATAAAAAGCTTTGTTGTAGCTTTTTATTTCACGAATTTAAAGATATTATGAGCTCGTCGATCACAAAGTTTCAAAATTAATTATTAATACAATGTGTTTTCTTGATCTAGGAAAACAGTTACTTAGAAAAATATTACGCCAAGATTTTAAGACTCAGAATAAAGTTTTTTTTTTAATTTAAAGAGTTTATTTAGTGATGTCATTGCATATTTACTCAAAGTTTTCATTATAATTTTCCAAAATCTTGTAAGCTTTAATAAATCATTAAATAAAAAAGTAGAAATTGACTACTGCATTGTTAAACTCCCCAAACGCAATCTATCCTCAAAATTAGAACTCGTACACGTATCCTTACGATACCGTGATTTATCGGGAATCTTAACAGAGCCGGGCTCAAATCGTTTTTTACTCAGCTCCACCCTCAGACGCTCGGATTACCACGCAATAATTTAATTCGTCCTCACGATAAATTATTTGGTGCCACCACAGACATGATTTTTTTAAACAGACTCAACAACATAAACATTAGTTACTTACATCCCGTTATGGTTATTCCTAATGTTGATAACCGTGAAAGTTTAAAAAGCTACATAAACATTTAATTACATATAAACTGAAAAAATCTATATGTTACGTTGCAAATGTAATTGTTCTTGCAATCTGCAATAATGCATATTCCATATAAATTTAATTCACTTCAATATTAATGAGTTTGTATTTTAAGTAATAATTAATACAAAAAAAAAATTAAAAAGAGTATCACAGTAAAACACTCTCTATTTACTTCGATAACATTTCATTATAGTTTGTGCTAAATACGAGGGATCAGATTTTTTTATCTGTAAACAAAAAAAAATCTGATATTACTTTTACTTAAATATCATAAATATTAAGGGGGAACAGTAGGCACAGTAGCGACGCCAATCATTTTATTCCTAATACTTTACAAATAGAAAGGAATTCAAGAATATAAACAATACAAGCCTTAGTAAATAACCTGAAGTATTTTTTGAATCTTGTTTATTACTATCGGAATCAGTGAGAATTATGAGAATCTGATTACCGCCAAAAACGGCCGTTTTTGGCGGTTATCACTTTTTCTCTCAATGACTGATTCTCATAATATCAAAACATGATTCCAAAAATACTTCAAGTTATTTACTAAGGCTTGTATTGTTTATATTCTTGAATTTCTTTCTATTTGTAAAGTATTAGGAATAAAATGATTGGCGTCGCTACTGTGCCTTCTGTTCCCCCTTAAACTACACAGGTATTTGTTATAAATTTCACGGATGAAATCGGGAGATATAGCTTGTAAATGTATGCGAATCACCTTTATTTTTTCCCAACTGGCTAATTCTAGCGAAAAAAGTAGGTACCATAAATTCTGATTTACAAGCTTTATAGTTTGCGAACACAATTTACTCTGTTATGTGATTTAGAAAGTTTTTTACTGAGGTACCTATATAAATATTGCACGAAGAAACAGTTCAAGTAACGGGGATTGTACGCATGTATTATTGTATAATATAACCTATACGTAAGACTTACGTAAAAAAAAATATCATAAAAATAAAATGGATAACTGAATAACCTTATTTATAGAGCAACAGCAGCAAATTTAAAAAGGCTTTCAGGATGTTTATAGCAATCATTTAAATGTGTGTAGTTAAAAGTAAAATTACTAGCGTGGATCAAAGCTTGATATCAATAATAACAGTAATTGAGGAAACGTACTCGAGCAGAAACACACGTTTTAAAACAAACCTATGAAAAATAATTGGTCCAACAACAACAAACGAAAAAATACTTACAGGAAACTTTTTTAAAACTACTTTCTATTTTTGACCTATGTCACACCCACGTACTCAAGAGACGTAACTTTATTAATGACAGTACACGTAAGTGACGTAATTCACTGTGAGTAAGTATATATATTTAGATTTTAACAAAGCTGTAACTATTGTATCCTGAGGAGTCATGTCAATAGGCGATGCTGCTAGCAACCCATAAATATTTTGATTCCGTTCTCCACCTAAAAGCCCACCAAAATGCTAAACGTGGCCTTTAGGTTTTAGAGACCTGGGCTCTGGCTACCCGCAAGGGAAAAAAGACGTGATTTTATATATGTAACTATTTAAACAACTCACTCTATTAAAATGGTACACTGATTAAACTAGCCCTTTTGTAGTTATTCAATTTGTGTCGTAACATAATACTGTCTCTCTCATCTGAGCGTTTTCTCGGTTGCATCTTCAACTGGAATACTTAGATGACCAGGATCCATTTCGGATCGAGGATCATCTTTTTGTCTCTTCTTTGCACGGTCTTCGGCTCTCTTGGTTTTGATACATTTGGCACTCATATCCTCCCTAAAGATATTAAGCCAGCATTTCTTAAGTTTTATCCTTCTGCCAAGGTTTGGCGGAGGTGGCATAGCCATTTATTTGTTACTAATGTAGGTAATTTGCAGTTTTTCACTAAATTTCGCCGTACTAGAGTAGGCGGCACTCTAGCAGCTTATCCACTATGTCACGGACATGGCTACTGCTACGAATAAGGGAGTTCCACACGCGGTCTTGCTGCAAAACTCCGCACATCTAGTGAAGCATATTGAAGATATCTCTTGTCACAGCACAGGTCACGCTTCATTTCCATATAAAAAACCATCTAAAGGTAATTCTATACACCTATTTTTTAAAGTAACTTCGTAATGGGCATGGCAAAGGGTCCGGAGATCCATGATAAGAACGATGTGTGTCAGTAAGACTCTCACCGGGATAACCTTGCAGTTGGTTACTAGTGTCTTCTTGTTAGTGGTCGTCGTCGTCAATCGTTTTGGGTAGTGTGCCTCCACTCATAATATGATGCTCGGATTTGTTTTTTAAAGAACGTCTTCGCGACAGTTAGGTCTACGACTGCACTCGTTGAGAGAATATTTCCCCCTTTCGGGTTACGGCCACTATAGCCGTAGCCTCTATGAACACGCTCGAACACCTCACACTTTTCACCTACATGACCGTCAAAATCACCCCCAAAATAATCGCCTGCCCCTATGGGATCTCTTGCACCCGCCCTAGTAAATATTCTGATATCTATGCACCCGCCGTATTAGGAATTTGTTGTTTTAAGGGAAAGGAGAACGGGGTAGTGTAGTAGTATACCTAATAAAAAGGATACTACTGACTTGGAAAATATAGGCATAAACCTTTAGCAGCTCGAGAGGCCGGGTGCGCGTACCCGTTGCCATGCTATCAACCATCGACAGGCAATTGAGGATGACACCCTGAATCAGTCGTAGGATACGAACACAAAGGTTACTTGTTTTAATAAACATACTTCTTAGGTCATCCAAGACACAAATCGATTTATAAATCTGGACATGAAAGGCATAAGGTCGTATCTAGAAATTCGCAAGTTTTCAGGAGAGCAGAAATAAAATGTACTAACATTTTTGCCAATATTTTATTAACTATAAGTATTTTTCCAAATTTTTTTACAATATCTAAAAGAAAATAGTTTTAACTACCCGTTTTGAATCATAAAATTAAAAAATACGCTAAAATCAATTTATAATTAATTATTTTTTATTTTATTGTTCATATCCGACTTTATGCTTGTAATAATAAACTTTTAGATTCATAGTGCTTGCATCATATTGAAATCCGACTTTTTGCCACCAATTATTGTAACAAAACTGGAATTTTATCTTGAAATATAACTAAGCATGTTAGCATGCATCGTTAGTAATTAATACATTATTTCAGACATAAAGGCGGATGTGAAGACAATAAAAGAAAAAAATTAAACGAAATAACTTAATAAGGTTTTAATCGCGTTTATACCGTTATTTTAGACGTTTTGAATTTATTATAATTCATGTTAAAGTCCTTTATACTCAAAATACCAATTTTATCTTATTCATAGTAAACATGAATTTGAAACTTGAAACGTATAGGTAAAGACCGTAACTATTAAGTTATTTAATTTCAAATGTATACGTAACAATTGCGAAAAATATGAAATCATTATAGCAAAAGAAAACATTAGAAATGATCAAAAACATGACATCATGAATCAGCAGCTTCACCTATCATAGTCATCATCATTGGGTTCATAATTCACAGAACCGTCGCTATCGTAGTCATTAATTTGTGAAATATCTGTAGATATTCAAATAGTGTCAAAAATAATCTTATTACTTGTAGATACTAGAAAAGTCTTTACACCCAGCTAGAAAATATAAATATTTTACATATAAAATAAATGTAAAATTAGAAACTTGTGTAAATATATGAAGAGTACTTAATTAGGAAACAAAATCAGAATAACAATTCGTATCCCTATTCATATTATAAAATAAAATGCGACACTTACTCATTCTTATACATTGTCACGCCTAAACCTCTAAATTGATTTTGACGATATTTGGTACATACAGAGATAGATCATAGTTTATTTCTGTAGGTAGATGCCAAATAATCTCCAAGCTGAGATGCGTCGGAGTCAGGGGGTAAGATAAATCTGAAATCCATGCAAATTCAGTCGCAGAAAATAGCTAGTGTAGGTAGGTACATAAGTAGTAAAAGCAGAGAAATTTAACTTTTTCAATTCACTTTTTTTAATTTTAACTTCTTTTCTTCAGTGTTTGAAATCAAAACATTGGAACCACATTGTGTCTTTCTGTTATGACTTAGATTTTCTAGAAATATATCAAAACATTTCTTCTATGCTGATCTGAGATAAAAGAATAACGTAAAATATACCAGCTGCTTCTCATCCACCGCAAACTGTATAAGCCAGACGAGGGAATGGGTAAAAGCTAAGGAAACCATTCCAATAGGCGATGAAACTTTTATAAAAAACTTGTTAATTGATTAACACAACTATTATATGACTAAAGTACTTACCGGGTAACTATCCTCCATATTTAATGAGTAATTTCCACGGGTGAGCTTTAGAAGAGCTAGCAGGTATTTGTAATTTTTGAGAATTGGCCCTAAGCTGGGGACGCTCGCTCGCTTAGCTCGCTTTGTTTTGGCCACAAGGAAACCTAACGAACTTGACCTACTTTCTGTGACCAACTTGTTTTTGTTTTGGTCATTTTGTATGGCCAAAGTACCTATGAAAGTAAAAGCTTATAATTTAAAAACAGCGCAACTCCGCGAATGGTTTCTTAATAAAGAGGAACGTGAGTTCTGTCAATTCCAATCCGCAGAATATCTAAGTTCGTGGTTATCCATTCTAAAGCCCACCCATTTCTAGAATTAATATGACACAATAGGAAATAAATTTCTCAAGTTCAACATGACCCGTGCAAAATGAACGAAAAAAGTGAAGTTTGTTTTGACCTTCCGCCGCGCCAGCGAGTCTCACTATAACGCACCAGTCCTATCTCACTTTGACACGCCTAATTGCAATAGTAAGAGAGCGAAACAAATCATGCTGACGTCTCCCGCTCCCAGATATGCCCACGTGACATACGCGCGAACGACGATCTAATCCGGAAATATCCGAACTATCTTCAAAACCGACCCATGCCATATAGATATTTTTATAAAAATTTTGAGGCATAATGGTTTATCATTTGATAGGTACGCTATTCTGAACATAAAGTTGATATTATTAGAGCAAGAATGTATTATGATAACATGGGACTTTATACACTGCCAAAAATAGCACTTTTTTACAAGCATAATGGTGTATGTGATGTCCCATACATGAAGTCCTTAGTGGCATAAGGGCGTATCTGTTTATACACCCAACATGAAATTCTGAAATGAGGAGAATTCTTCAAATGCATAAGGATGCATCTTTAGATACCGAAACCGAAGTTTTTGATAATTCACGGAATAAAGGTTTTATTAGAAATAAGGCTATATGCCTCTTACATGATTGAGAAAGTTGTCAGATCTGACTTTATGCACGAATTTATCTCGAGAATGAAGAGAGATAGAAATACAAGAGTTAGTTTGCTAGAAAGAGAAAGAAAAGTTTAGTATAGTGATGTTAAAAAGTCATTTTCGGCGGATCTGCACATCCGACCTAATGCTTTTCAGGTCCAGAAATATCGTTTTCCATAAGGACCCGGAATCCTTCTATTTTAATACATTTGCAGTACCACTGCACTGCACCACAGCTATCATTTTTATCTAAGATAAAAATTGCCAGGGGATACAAAATCAGACCGTGGACACCAAAGTATTTTTATTTTACCTCACTCCAAATCCTCTATACAGAGTCAGTGACCGGAAAGTCCTTATGAACGCTATTTCGTAATTTACTCTCAATTCAAGGAAGCTCAAGCTAATAAATAAAAACAACTCTATTTTCCGTGACGGATAATAAAGAGCGAATGGAGCCATTTAAATAGAGTCGAAACTCCCGCCTCCTTTGATAGGCCGAATGCGAAAGGTGGCGTTAATCACTCTGTCAGAGTTGATTAAATCTGAAATACGAGCTGCCGTGGCATCTATTGAGACAAGCAAATAAATAGCCGCCTTCAAAGTTGTCGCAATGTGCTAACGACACAAATATATCTTTAACCGGGACCAAAAGCACCCACCTCTGAAACAAAAGAAATACAAACGAGCCGCCGTGCCATGAAATTAATTCAAAGCGATGGGACGACGAAAATGTACACAAAGGTGAGCGAAAAATAAAAGCGAAAGAGCTGCCACAATTTCCAAGGCCCTCGTTAGATAAAGACCGCAATTGCTGGCCAGAAATTGTCAATGAGACGTAATATCTGTTTCTCAAAGTAGTGGGTACGAGGTGCGGTGCGTATAAAGCAGCCGCGTACTCCGTACTCCCGTATTTTCCTGTTTTTGTTTGCATGTTGTTTGAAAGAACACTGATAAGTTGATGGTCGGTAATATGATATAATTTTTACGAAAAAAACTTTTGGTGTTCATTTTTTATTTTACTTTTAGTATTTTTAAAGAAATAAAATAGTTCTTCCTTCAGATCTAGCTACAGGTAGAGGCGTAATTATAAATTTGACAAGATGATATGAGATTCAGCCTGATAACAGACAAACAAACATCAAAGCCCCGTGAATAGGGTCTTGTTTTTACCCCTTGGGTACGGAACCCTAAAAACAGTTAAAAAGGAGTTTTGCGTGGTATAAAATGAAAATTCATATTGTCCTAAACCGTGCAACATATTTTAGCCCGGAGCAAATAGGAAATACAAAACCCCAAGGTACTTTTTCCCGGAAACTTACTACATTGACTTTGGGATCTTATTTCCTGGCACAAAATGAGACACAGAAAAACTCTGAATTATGTGTCGCCGGCCAGGTAAACATTTATTAACGTCAAATAAAAAGTATTTTTATGTTTGCCCTTTACTTATTCTATAAATACGGTATTTTTGCTGCAAAACAGTGATAAGATAATCTTATTTTTGTGGACAAAATAAGACAGTGATTAAGTATTAGTAAGAAATATTAAAAAATTTTGCCACAAATTATAAAAAAATTATGAGTTACATGTCTGTGAATGAAACTTATCAAAACATGGAAGTATGATTTCGTTAGCTAAAAATCAAATTGAATTCTACTACTTCTTCGTTTTGTGTGAATAGTGGTTAATAAAAGTTTCACTAGAAGTATATTTTTAATTTTTAAATTTGGTATTCTGTTGCTCTACGTCTGCACCGAAAAATATTAGTGACTGTTTATTCAGTTATAGATCCCTTCCTTAAGATTTTTTTATTTACGGTAAAAAAATATATTTTCAACCCTACAACTACAACGGAAAAACCTATGAAACCAAGCCTCTGTAATGAAGAACTTTTATTGGTTCTGAAAGGGTTACAAAAGGGAATTTTACGCATCTTTAAGCACGTTAAGGAGGTGAGTGCGTGAGAAAGATACAAGGTGTTGACCATGCCTCGACGGATGCTCGTAGTAATGATCCATTACGTTTTACTGGTATCCTCTGTTAACTTGTTAAGCTCCTGTTGTCAACTTTATCACCTTTTCAGTAAATGTAGTTATTTTTCTTTGAAATTATAAATATGATTACTCGAATATTGAAGCATTCGTAATTTTTTGTTAATTTACATTTATAGATACTCTTTACAGAAATTTCCTATTTGCATCATTTTATATTTCCTATACATTTACTCAGAAAACCCTTTCAAACCGAGTCTTTGTATTCAAGGTTTGATAAAAGGGCTGCAGAAGGATTTTCACGCTTCCTCAAGCACGTAAAGTCGATAAGTGCGTGAGAAAGATACAAGGTGCTGACCATGCTTCGGCGGATACTGGCAGTGCTGACCCATTAGTTTTTAGTAGTTCTTTCCCTTGTTTACTTGTTTAACTCCTGTTGTCAACATTAATACCTTTTCTATGGCTATTCCTTTCAGCAACTTTTGTAACTACTCTTTTCAGCAATTTTTTTATTTGCATAATTTTTTATTTGCAATCCATGTACTCTGAGAACCCCTTTATACTGAGTTTATGTATTGAAAAGGATTTTCAGGCTTCCTCACAATCAAACACGTGAAGTCGGTAAGTGCGTGAGAAAGATACATACATACATACTATCACGTCTTTTTCCCATGCAGGGTAGACAGAGCCCAGGTCTGTTAAACCTTAAGGCCACGTTTAGCATGTTGGTGGGCTTGTAGGTGAGAACGGAATCAAAATAGTGATGGGTTGCTAGCCGCATTGCTTTTTGTCATAATTCCTGATGCCCATTCCCTCGATCGGCTTTTACGATCAGCACGGGAATAGAAGCAGCTGGTACATTCTACGTTTTTTCTTTTCTTCCAGACCAGCGTGGAAGTTACAAGGTTACCATACCTCGGCAGACGCTCGCAGTAATGACCCATTAGGTTTACTTGTTCTTTTCTCTATTACCTTATTTAACTCCTGTTGTCAACTTTAATACCTTTTCTCAGTAAGAATAGCTATTTTCCTTTGAAATTATAAATATGATAATTTAAATATTGAAGTGCTAGCTGATGCCCGCGACTTCGTCCCTCTATCCATTTCAGTCAAAATACTAAATGTACAGATAAAACAATTTTTACTGTTTTATTATATGTATAGATTAGTGACTTTTTTGTTCAATCACATTTATAGATACTCTTTACAGCAATTTACTATTTGCATCACTATATTTTTGCAATCCATTTACTCAGAAAACCCCTTCAAACCAAGTCTTTGTGTCGAAAATTTAATAAAAGGGTTGCAAAAGGATTTTCACGCTTCCTTAAGCACGTGAAGTCGGTAAGTGCGTGAGAAAGATACAAGGTGCTGACCATGCCTCGGCGGATATTCGTAGTAATGACCCATTAGTTTTTCTTGTTCTTTCCCTTGCTTATTTCCTATTGTCAACATTAAAGCCATTTCTCAGTAATAACAGGTATCTTCATTTGAAATAATAGTTATTTATATACTTATGATTAACTAAATATTGAAGTATTTATGGCCTTTTTTGTCAACCAGTTTAGTAGATACTCCTTTTAGCAATTTTCTATTTGCTGAATTATATATTTGCAATCCATTTACTCAAAAAACCCTTTCAAACCGAGTTTATGTATTGAAGATTTGATAAAATGGTTTTAAAAGGATTTTTACGCTTGCTCGAGCACGTGAAGTCGGTAAGCGCGTGAGAAAGATACAAGGTGCTGACCAATCTGACCATGCCTCGGCGGACGCCAGCAGTTACGACCCATTAGCTTTTACTTGCTCTTTCCCTTGTCAAATTGTGACAACTTCAATATCTTTCCTTAGCAAATAGCTGGTCCTTTGAAATAGTAATATGATTACTTAAATATTGAAGCATTTGTGACTATTTTGTTCACTTACTTTAATAGATACTCTTTTCAGCAGTTTTCTATTTGCATCATATTATATTTGCAATCCATTTACTCTGAAAACCCTTTCAAACGAAAGTTTATGTATTTAAAATTTAATAAAAGGGTTGTAAAAGATTTTCATGCTTGCTCGAGCACGTGAAGTCGGTAAGTGCTTGAGCTCTCTCAAGCACTTACCGACTTCACGTGCTCGAGCAGATACAAGGTGCTGAACATACCTCGGCGGACGCTCGCAGTAATGACCCATTTGATTTTACTAGTTCTTTCCCTTATTTACTTGTTTATCTCCTATTATTTGAAATAGTAAATATAATATACCTAGATTGAAGCATTTTTTCCCGTCACTTTTATAGATACTCTTGTCACGATTTTTCTATAGCAGCATTTTATTTTTGCAAGCAATTTACCCAGAAAACTCTTTCGAACCAAGTTCTATGTATTGAAGATGTAATAAAAGGGTTGCAAAAGGATTTTTACGCTTCCTCAAACGCGTTAAGGCAGTAAGTGCATGGGAAGGATACAGGTGCTGACCATAGGTAGGGTGGAGGCTCGAAGTAAGGACCCATTAGGTTTTCGTCGTTTCTGTCCCCTCTTAAAGTTTAACTAAATCATCAACGTTTAGTCTCAGTTAAAAGATATATTTCTATATCATTCTAAAGATACCTATTATAATTCATGATGAAAAATGAATCTTAGTCTCTTTCAGCGTATTAGTGCTCTAAACTTGCGTCTTAAAGACACGGATTAACTCACACTACTTGCATTATATTTGTACTTCAAAAATAACCCACTTGGTGGATCACAAAATGAAAGTCGTTAAGGTATATCAAATGTTTTCAAACACCTTGTAAAATCTTAAACTCTTTTGATGACCATTATAGCCATTCTAATACCGGCGCGGAAAAATACTTGTATGTAATGAATTTTCATAGACGATTGTTTGCGGCTCTGAAGTTTAACCAAGGCATTTGGGTGTAAAAACTTTGCCAACCCCGCCAACCCATATTACAGAAAACAATCAAATAAGGAGAATAAAAGAAAAAAACTAAAAATTTCATATTATTCTCTAGATACGACTATTTAATAGCGCGATGTCATTTTGCGATCCCAATTATGATAATGAAGTACGTGTGTGGTGGGGAGAAGGGAGTACCTGACGCTTGGCCATTTGCGCCACAACAAAGGGTTGGCAGAAACAAAACAAAAACGTGATTTAGGGTTGTGCGAAATGAAGGTACCTTTACGGAACGTATTATTCTGTAAATTATTAGATACGATGACAATACACATTGTTTAATTTGCGTTCCACTTCTTGACAGTTCCGAATGTTTGTTGGGTTTTTGTTCGGGTTTTGTTAAGGTAAGGTTTTGCTGTAACTTTGTAATGATTGGTCAGCTCTTCTCTTAGCTACTGGCTAATACTATGAAATGTTTTTTGGTAGAAGAGAAAAGCAAAAGATATTGTTGATGTGGTACGCCTAAAGGGTCTAACAAAATCAATTTGATTAACCATGTGTTAGCCTATCAGGTGGTTGAAGGTGTGATAATAATTCGTATTCGGTAGACCTTATCATTAGTGTTTGAATAAATATTATACAGGTGAAATCGTAGACGCGAAGCTAGTTTAAAATAACCCTGTCGGTGAGCGAAACAACGATGATTAAGATCGAGTGAAGCGAAGGTGCGAGTGGAGCTATAAATTCGAACCTAATTACCGCCAGGTGTCACATGCAAAGCCGAGCTCCTGCAACTTTGAGCCATAACTCACGACGATCGAGATGAACGCACGTCATACGACTTACATGAGAATAAAATATTGACATAGTTTTAGGAACTATCGCTGTAAATCATTGTTTCTGATACAAATCGACGTTTTAAAGTTTGGTTGGCATTTCAATTTAGTAACTAAGCTGAACTTTTGTACGACAAATTTTTGTATTCCTATTTTATTCAACCGAAGAATACTATAGATTAAACATTCAAAGGTTTCCCAATACTACTTGATAGAAAGAAAGCAGGATGAGGCTGACAACCGGCGTCTTCTTGTGAACATGGTCAAGTCGTCCCATCACTTGGGGCACTCTTTTCGAACGCGTGAGTAAGTGACATGATAAAGCCTTTGATTCGATTGAAACATGAGCCATGTTTCGGTCTCTCCAGTCATTCCACATAGGTCATCGCTATTTCGAAGTTCTGACGTTTTAATACAGCATCATCATTATGTCTCATTCTTTTAAATTAATAAAGAGGAAATATCAATCATCATAAATATATATAATTCCTGTGACTTGACAATTTATCTAAAATAACGTACTAAATAGATTATTAAATTAGTAGATAAAATCAAAACAAGAATCTGAAAAAAATTTACTGACTGAACAAAATAAATTGAGCAAACAAAATTAATTGAACTATTTTAAGCAGACTAGTATGAACTTATCATATTAATTTGCGTAAAATCCTAACTAATATTATAAATGCGAAAGTGAGTTTGTAGGTTTGTTTGTTACGCTTTCACGCCGAATCTACTGAACCGATCATCATGAAATGTTGAATACAAATAGGTTAGGCTACTGAGAAAGACATAAGTTATATATCACGCGGGCGAAGCCGCGGGTAACAGCTAGTAAAGTAATAAAATAAAAAAATGATGACCGTACCATGTTTTTTTTTTGTTACAATTTTAAGCAATATAGCGATATTACTCGCAAGAGACATAAAACAAAGACAATTATCGGACAACACCTTTGAAAATACTGTACTTTGTGTACTGAATTCAAAATAAAGAATGTGACATTTCTTAAATAAAGAAGCTCAAGTTACTAAACGGGTTTACTTTTTCTAAATACCTGGAGCAATTAAAGGTTAGAGCGTCACACCAGTGGTTATGCATAAAGAACTTGAAAGCTTTCATTCCATTGTTTAATTTTGGTTACATCTCTTATTTCGACATCTTTTGGCCTGCGTAAATTAACCATTCTATTCAAATCAACTGTACCGTTACGTACTTTTTTTCTCACTACAAAAACAAAATCAAGACGAATTTCATAAAATTTTATGAGAAAAATTCAATGTTATCGATAAGACGTAAATAATAAAAAAATCGTTCTGTTAATTTAAAAAGAGCGTAGGGATTGTGAAGTTATATTTTGAACTTTAAACGGTATCGAGAATAATTGTTTTTGTTTATAATATTTATTTAATGAATGAAAAAACATACATCTACGATTTATTTTCATTGATTGAAAATTATTATCATTATCATTTCAACTGCAAGAAGTCAACTGCTGGAATAGGTAAGGCCTCTCCTAAGAATTACCATAATTACCGGTTGAGCGACATGCATCCAGCGTTTTTCTGCGACCTTGGTTCGGGCATCCGACCACCTGGTGACAGATATTAAAATTCAAGCTTTAAGAATATTGCAGTCATTTCAAAACTCGACTCTTTCAAAATATGTAAATCCCTCAATAATTGAAATCGTGTCACCAAAAACAAAAGCTACGCGACAGTTAGTAACGAGTGTGGTAAAAAAGTCGCATGTCCAAATTTAGTCACTAAAATGTAACTGAAAAGTAACTCCATTACGCTAATGGAAAACACTGGGCTCTCTGCCTGTTAGATTTTTTTTCGCTGTGCCATAGCGCCGATGCCGCAGTGCAGTTACAGAAATACATGTATCAAAACCCTCTTTCATTTGGATAGAAATGCATCCCGAGTATATCGGGTTTTATACCGAATGACCGCAAACTATATGAATCGAACCATCAGCTCTTGCTGTAATCAGATAATGACTTAACAAATATTATAAATACATATTCATAAATTATTCATCGGGTCTTGGATATTTGTCTATGTATAAATATTACTAACCATTTTCCCACGTCTTGTTCTGTCTTCTGCCTGTATTCTGTCTGCCTGTGTTGTGTCAGCGTAAATTATAGCCTACTAAACACAGCTATATACATTAAAGAAACTTTTCTAATCCATCTAGCCAGCGTGAAAAGTGTAAGCCGAATCCTATGACTGCTCTGGCTAATATACTCGTATGACTCTGGTAGTAGAGAGAGGGTTGTGCTCCTACAGTGGAGACTAACAAAGACGTAATGATGATGTCTTTAACAAATACATGCACCTTGAAATAGTTACCAAAAGTATAGGTAAATTTTATTGAAATTGGTTGAGTAACACGTAGTTTTCTTAAAATCAAGTTTTCATGGAATGTTATCATACACACTCCGTATTCACAATTGATATTATGTATTAGAGTTTTATTGAATATGGATTCTTATGTTTGTATCTTTGAGTGAACGTCACTAACATCACAAATGTTGGTGACGCTTTAATATTATTTTCTCCTACAAATATCGTTCTACATCAAATAAAAACTGTACCTATGAGTTTTGAAGTAACATCAAGGCCCGTACATTTTACATTCGCTTCAATCTGACTATTTGTACACCACTCCAATTTGCTTCACTTTGATAACGAGATAGTAGATTACAATATTTCTACGAATATAAAACCTTTTTTGAAGCTTTTAGTAACCCAATCTTATCTGGAGCCTGCTTTTGTTAAAACCATATAATGGCATTTGATGTTATAGTCAGATTTTTATAAAAAAATGTGATTTTGGTACTTAAAAGATATGAAAGAATAAAAAAGAATGATGTACTTAGTATTTCACGTTTTGAAATTCTCCCTGTGATTGTTTCCTACTTTAAATAAAATGTGTTTATCAAACTGAATCACATTTATTTTACATCTCTTCCAGTTTTTATGCAAGTGAGGAAATAAAGGCTTAAAAACATTAAAATTACATAAATATAAATAAAAAAATAAATATATACGGACAAATCACACAGATTGAGCTAGCCCCAAAGTAAGTTCTTATGAAAGACTTGTGTTATGGGATACTAACTCAACGATAGAATATTTTATAACAAATACATATATAGATAAACATCCAAGACCCAGGTCAATCTGAAAAAGATCGTTTTCCATCTTGACCTGACCGGGAATCGAACCCGGGACCATCCGTGTCGCAGGCAGGCGTGATGACCGCTGCGCCACGGAGCACATAGTTTAGTCTACTCCATAAAAATACCTTTGTTATTTTTAGATTTTTATTATTATGGGGAAAAATTTGCGTGTGTGTTTGTTTGTAATGGATAATCTCAAATACAACTGGTCCGATTTTAAAAAAATATGTCACTCGTAGAATAGTACATTATAAGCTAGCCAGCTCCGTGGTGCAGCAGTCAACACGCCGGTCTGTGACACGGGTGGTCTCGGGTTCGATCCCCGGTCAGGTCAAGATGAAAAACGATCTTTTTTAGATTGACCTGGGTCTTTGATGTTTATCTATATATGGCAATTCGTCCCAAATGGCCCGTAGACATGTGGGACGAGATGTGGAATTACTTGTATTTGTTATAAAATATAGTATTGTTGAGTTAGTATCCCATAACACAATTCTTACTTAAGTACTTACTTCGGGGCTATCTCAATCTGTGTGATTTGTCCGTATATATTTATTATTTATATATTCATTATAAGTGAGTAACATTCTTATGCTTTATATGCATTAATAACCCAAGGAATCTTTGACCCATTAGTTGAGATGCTTCGGGACTGTGTAATGAATTAATGTTTCATTTTACATAAAAATTCATGTGTTCATATTTACTATGTCAAAAAAGTTGTATTTTAGATACGTGTTACTAAAGTTTCGCTGTGATGCACTTGAAATTAAAAAACATCACAATGCAAAAATACTGTGTTAATAATTGAATTCACATGGCTGCCACTCAACACGCCTAATATTTTTATTGCGCACCAAAAATAAAACTGCACCCATTTTATTAACATTGTTTTAAACTGATCTGATATTCCGTTTGGAAATTTATTTTTAATAAATTAGATCCAACGCTCTTTATTATTTAAATTCCGTTTGAAGTGCTAATTGTAAAATAAATTTTTTTCTAAAGTACCTACACAAAAAAGTAAATAAACTCACGCATTTTTATAGTCATTTCTCCCTTGTCATATGGTTTTAGGCTCTGTCTACCCAGTAAGGGATTTTATGAAATATTCCTACTAATCAGTAATCAGTCATTTATTCACCAAAAATATGAGTACAAATGATCTTAAATAATAATGATACCTGCCATATTTTGCCGACAAAAGTTAGCATGTGAATGTTTATAAATTATAGTAATATATGTATGTTTGTTACGCCATATGACCTGAGCATGTTCCCGGTTGCATCTTTAGCTGTGATTCGATCTGGTGTTCAGCAGCATGATTAGTTTAAACTTTTTATCCTGTTAAATGATTTTGCAAAACCGACCAACACAATCCTCCGTTTAACTTGGCTCTTAGTTCCCAGATTAATAAATTTTAACACAACTGATTTTTTTCCTTCAACTCATATTAGAACATCACAAAGCGCGATGACTGATGGATGGGGCAGAAACGTTCTTGATCAGCGACCACGTACCGGTAAGCGTAGCGTTTGACACCCACCGACCAGGTGGTCAGACGACCTGACAAAGGTCGCAGGAAGGCGCTGGATGCAGGCCGCTTACAACCAATCGTATTGGAAATCCTTGGGGGAGACCTATGTCCAACAGTGGATTTCTTGCGGCTGAAATGATGATGATTATTTTGACAAGCTTAATCAGAACACCTCTTAATGTAAATAGGTTCAGTGCTAAACTATGTTCTTTAGAACTTCTAACTTATTCGTAATAAGAATTTTTAACATTTAAATTTTTTTAGATGCCGAAGGTGTAAGAAAAATGGGATCTCCTACCAACAAAAGGCCGAAAAATAGACACGATCTGTTTGTGAACAGAAGGTGTTCATTTTTCGACCTTCTTGTTCAAACAAACATTGTGTGCACAATGGGCTCAAACAAGCGGCCGGCCTAAGTGTGGAAAATAGCCTCGGAAGTAACTGGTTTAGATATTGATGTAAAATAACTTCACAGCTTAGAATGAAACATACATACATAATATCACGTCTTTATCCCTTACGGGGTAGATAGAGCCTAAGGTCATGATGTCCAAAGGCCTCGTTTCGCATATTGATGGGCGTATAGATGGAAAAACGCAATCAAGATAGTGATGGGTTGCTTCATCGCATCGCCTATTGATATGATTTTTAGATTTTGGCCCATTTCCTCGACCGGTTTTACGGTCTGCGCAGAAAGATAAGCCACATTCTGCGTTTTTTCTTTTCTCCCAGTCCAGCATGAAAGATGAATGAAATATATCGGGATATTTACCGTGAATATTACGGATTATTTAAGCTGATAATAATAATTACGGGAAATATTTAGATATGTTTCATTCTCAGGCCACATACCTAAGTAGTTTCTAAGATAAACTAAAATTGTGAGTTTGTTGCCGCTTCTTCTGCACTCCTTTTTGTAAGCGGCCTAAACTTAGCCATAAGTAAATTATTCACGTCATCAATATTTTTTTGTAGTGTAAATTGTAAACACAAGCCTAATGACAACTAAAGTATTCAAAGAAACTAATATTAAATAAACGTTTGATATCTTGAAAATCTAATTTAGATAAGCATGAAAGTTTAAAAAGCTACTTACGACTCACACCTATTTATTTTTAGCCCATAATACGAGCTTCAACAGAAATCAGAGCCTTTACCCCTCGTCAAAACACAAACCGTTCGTGTTCGATCTACTCGTAACCATTCCCTTGTCTATGGCCACCCTTATCGTTGACGAGACCGCTCAAAAGTTATCATAATTAACGGTTCGCTCTTGAAGGAATCTTGGTATTCAAACAAAACATTTTCTTTGTTCAAACACAATCATCTTATTTATCGATTCTTAACAGCTCCGGCCGCTTTGCTCTGCCGAGCGAAAGTGATTGAATAAATTAAGTATTCATTTTCCTGTTTTGGTGAGAACAGAGATGCAAAATTATTTATTTGTGATGCTTGACTTACATTATAAATAAAATTAGGTTATGATTTTGTTTCCATTGGCTGTAAAAATGTGTTTTTTTTTTAACTTAAATTTACATAGTATTCTACCAACTAATTATAACAATTTCCACTCCAAGCCGATTCGTAAGTCGTCCGTGAATAATAACACAAACTATGAAGAAGATACTATTACTAGATATGGAAAAGAAAAATTCTTGCTCCTTGGTTGCTTAAGCACTGTCAGTGATCTATGGAAATCGCCTAATTGCCAGGCGGGCGAATTTTAAAAGTTTTCCTTTAAAATATTATGTCATATGGTATAAAATTTCTAATTTTCCGCAAATTCGAAATTTTGCTGTTTTTACGCAAGTCAAGAGATATCACATTGCTTTTGCTTTATGTCACATCGAAAATTGTGATTGTTGCAATTTGCCTGTGATGAAAATTCCATATAAAAAATATTTCACTAATTTAGTGGACTAATATATTGGGTATGTATTTTAAATATCTACCAATGCTCACAACACCTTGAATCGTAGGAAAACGGTGTTTTTCTTTGATTTGATTTTACTTTTGAAAATATTTCCAAGTTTGATAACTTAGGCAAATTTAAAGTGAGTGAGTGAGGTTAATGATGATTATTAAATAATACAATTGAGTGTGTATTTGCAATTAGGATACAAAACTTAATTAACGCGTGTTCTGTGCCATAAAAGCATCCTTTTGGCAGTGGAGAGCAAGATACCTAATCTGTCTTTGATATTTTTATGTGAACAAAAAGTTTTAAAACGTTAAATATTAAAAACAAAAGGTCTGCCTTATAGTCTTTTCAGAACGGTAGTGCATGGATTACCTTTGTCGGACGCAACTACAGTGAATTAATTAAATATATTTTTTACACACTGTGTTATAAAGTGACTCCTGGAAAACCGACTTTTCACTTATATAGATGCGTATTAACCACGAATGCCTTTATAGCCAAAAAAGTGCGAAAGTACTTACTTTAAAAAAATCTAGAAAAATATTTTGAGGCTAAAAACGCTGCTTAGCTATCAACAAAGTACAAGTATAAAAATTATTTCAAAATATTTTGCACATTAAGTTTTATTAAGTAAAATAAAGTTAAATATACTAAAACTATTCGTTTGGTAAAATTATAATTAGTCGTAACATTCAAAATAACGTTTAATTACATTTTTTATCATGAATATCGAAGCTTAGACCTGTAAAGCAGAAATTCAAAATGTTTCTCTCGCATGAATACACGAACTTTGCATACCTTGATAAGAGCCCTCATTCCGATACGGGAGAGATGACATAGGAATATCGATGCCAACGTGAATTTCCAATCGTTATCTCGACCTCTGTACAAACCGAACCACAATCTTCAACGACCTATACGGCTAATGCACTAGGTGTTCCATAACTCAATTATTTTTGATACATCTTTATGCAAAAATAACGCCGACATTTTAATATTTTTTTTAGGTTTCCAAAATACCTACCAACTATTTTATTCCGAAATTTGTTATTATACTATATTTACTTATCCGAATTATAATTTTGGATATCATATTCGCTTTTTCATAACTAATAATATAAGTAACCTATAAGCTAGAAGAAAACTTGCCATAGAGCTATGATTATCACAACAAGTTGAACTTGCAAGCTTGTATAAATTTTTGTGTTCGATTTTTTGCACGTTTTAACATAATGGAGAAAATATCTTTATTGCGTTAATAACGTGCATAAAACGATGCATTTACAGAAGCCACTGTAAATATAGTCACTGGTGAGACTAAGGATTTCAATAAATGATGACGGTCTCCTTCTTTTTGGTATAAAATTTTAATACATCAATCGAACACTATCTTCTCTGTTTTACAATATGACAATAACAACACATTATATTTCTACTCTTGACTTCGAAAACCTTAATAAAAAATATCTACAAGAAGGTTGGCAGCGTGGCGACTCTATTCATTGCTCAATTCATAAAGGTCATCGCTAATCCTGTAACTCGCGGTCAAAGTTTTCTCTATAGGATTTAAGAGACAACTTAATATTGTGGGTTTCTGTTGTTACAAACTTAGTTACCTCAAAGACTTTTGGATACAAAATTGCTCTGTAATTTTAAGTGTACTTCGTGACAGCTGAAAAGCGATTTGGATATAAACTTCTACTTTTGTAACTTTTGTGGTATTGTAGATAACTTCAAAAGCGACTTAATTATCTGACAATAGACTCACATAACTACTATTAATCTATTCTCCAATAAACTATTGAACTAATAGTGCTCTCTTGTGCCTGTGGTATAAATTATACAAAATTCGTTCAGCGGGTGAGCCGTGTTGTATCAGTCAGCTAAAAAGCCTAAGTAGAATATCAATGCTGAATGTATCAACATAGATATAGGTCGATGAATGCAGTTCGGCTGTGATCTCTTTGTGTATTGTCTGCCTGCAACTGTGAACCAAGGGGCGAAGCGTATCGCATAAGGCTATATCAATGGCACAGCCGCTGCTACGTGGAAGATATAAAATTGATAAATATTTAAGATTTGCCAGAATTCTTGTTGACTGCTAATTTTTGATCATCTTACTCGGTATTTTTGAATACAATGAATTAGTTTGATACGTTTAGTTGCAGGTCTGCCATGATAAATAAAGATAAGCCCTTTTTAATCCTCGACCAAAAAGGAGTGTTATAAGTTTCAAAAGTCGGGGTGAATGTGTGTCTGTATGGTCTAAAATGTAGATCTCTGCAATTAGAATAAGATCACTTTTAGGAGCCAATATTGCAGGCATTCATAAAATTAGTTATAAATGACTGCAGGCAGAACATTGATTTTGGGTACTATTCCAACACCAATAAATTGGTATTAACCCAAAAAAACCTATATTTAGAATACCCAGAAATATCATCACGCACATTTTCGAGTGAATAAGAAGCTATATATCCGAATAAGTCATTACAAGTTAAAGTAGATAAAAGAAGCAATTTCCTTTTCGTAAATAAATCCTTTTTATATCAAAAATACCTTGAAGCAATTCAGCCAAACGTTTCGATGAAGTGAGTAAGTTGTTATTATCTATTCCAGTCCAATCCATTAAAGCTTATAAAGCGAAAGTAAATATAACTTATGACAGAACAGCATCGCGTGGGATATTATTTATTATTCTTTTATTGTTATGTTCCGGTACATTCGGCAACATTTACGTGCAGCGCGGCGTTATCGGGCGCGTAATCAGTTTATAACGTCTAAATAAGCGCTGGAATACTGGCAGAACTATTATTTACGAGTATGCAAATTGCTCGTAAAATATAGCTGTAAATCTCTGTGGCCGCGGTGCGGAGACACCCGGCCTATTAGTGAAACTTCTGTATGAGGTAAGGTCAATAAATAATGATAATAAATAATAAAATAAATATATAGGGACATGCAATTGGCTACTTGACTAAAAAAATTTTCGTGTCGCTATGTAAAGACCTGCCAAAAATAAACACAATAGTGACCGAAATACATTTCTAAACAAAAAACTCTTTCATATGTAGAAGATTTAAGGACACATATTTTTAGACGTAAATTTTCAGACGTGAAAACTCACTGCTGAAATGCTTACATATTTGTGACGTCACAACTTTGTATTTTGTATGGGCGGCGTGAGAACTTTGCTTGGTAGCTATAAGAAATATTACGTTTGTGGTAATGGTTTCATAATAAAAGTTGCTATAAATTTAGCGGACTACAATACAGTATAATTATAATTTAAGATTTTCATACTTTTAAAAATGGTCCTATTCACCCAACTTTAATTAAAGAAGCTTTAAGAACACTTAACGAATCGATATCAAATTAAAAGTGTTTTTAATAGTGTTTTTAGATAGAAATTAGTATCATTGGAAACGAATTTTATATAATCTTAACATTAGGCAAATACCGAATTTAGAGGAAGATAGAATGGAGGTCTTCCATACTGGTCTGGTAGAAAAGGAAAAACATAGAATGTACCAACTGCTTCTCTTCCCGCGCAAGCCGTAGAAACCAGCCGAGACAATGGGCACAAATCTACGGAATCATGTAAATAGGCGGTGCGGCTACCAACCCATCACTATTTTGATTTCGTATTCCATCTTTAAATGCCCATCAATTTGCTAATCGTGGCCTTTCGGTCTTATGGCCTTAGGCTCGCAGTATACCCCGTAATGGATAAAGACGACATGCAATACATGTATGTATGTGTAGAAGGAAGGATACATCTATTCATTTCAATCTCGTTTTTGTCCCGTACGCGATGTATTCAGAGCTTAGCGCTGTAAAACCCTTACAACCTGTCGGTTTCCTTAACGTAGTTTAGTACTACTATTAGTTTTGTGACGCAGTGGTTAATAGCCAGCCTACGACGCGAGTGATCACAGGTTCGAGCCTCAGTCAGGTCATGATGATTAACGATCCTCTTCAGGTTGTCCTGGGTATTGGAAATTTATCAATATAAGTATCTGGTATAAAATATAGTATGGTCGAAGTAGTGTCTTACGTCACAAGTTCACAACTTGCTTTAGGTTTACCTCAGTCTTGTGCTTATTCCCTTTAAATTTATTTATTTATATTTAACTATGAAAAGAGCTTGATAGTAGACGTATATGGGTTTTAAGCCGCATTGCTTATTGATAAATTCCTTAAATTTTTGCCTAAGCTGGAGCACCAGCACAACCTACAGGTCAGTTAAAAATTAAAGAATCTGTTTATAAAATTGTGGCTAGCAATTATCATTATTAAGACTCTTTCCCACTTCCTTGCACATCAACCTGGCTCTGCTTACCCCGTAAGGGATAAAGTAAAGATTAGTAAACACGTTTGTCTATTTCTTCGTGTTTTCCAATTGCACACTTGATCACCATTATTTAATTTTATTGCCCTCCCCCATCCGGCGCAGACCGCGCGTGATTTCGTGTATTCGCATACAGAAGTCGCGCGCTAATAGGCCGGATGTCTCTGTAGTGCTAGTGCAGCGAACGAAATTTACGACTACATTTAACGAAGCAATTAGTATACTGGTGAATAGCACATACCTTCATTACAGACCATAATATATTATTTGTGACCAGTCAGTGTATTCAAGAATTCTTTATCATCAGAACTGCGAACTACGACATTGCATTGTTATTCGACTCACATACATAAGTATATCAAAGGTAGGGCTCGAACAGTTAGTTTTTTAACTTAGTTGCTAGCCTTAATATAAACGAATATTGTTCGAAAATGCAAGTTAATATGATAACCTGGCTGACACACTGACTTATATATCAACGCACAGCCAAAACTACTGTACCTATAAACTTGAAATTTAGCACAGGAGTTCCTTGCATGATCTTAGTGAATACTAGGAAAAGATTTTTAGAGATTCAATCCCTAAGAGGGTGAAATAGGGGGGTGAAGTTTTACGCGGTTGAAGTCACGGGAAAATTGCTAGGAGCTAATAAAAAATTATGCAAGACATTATAATGATTATAAACTAGAGTATCAGGTCATTATTTATGGGCATTTCCTCATTTCGATCCGTGATTTCATGCATCCGCATACAGAAGTCTCGCTAATAGGCCGAGTGTCTCGGCACCACAGCCGAAGAGATTTACGACTACATTTTACAAGCAATTTGCATACTAGTAAATAACAGCTCTGCTGGTATTCCGGCGCTTATTTAGACGTTATAAACTGATTACGCGCCCGATAACACCGCGCTACATGTAAACGTTGCCGAATACCTACACATTATCACGTCTGTTTCCCTTACGGGGTAGACAGAGCCCAAGGTCATAGGCCCGAAGCCTACATATAGCGTCTTGATGGGCTTAATGATGGAATACGAAATCAAAATAGTAATGGATTGCTAGCTGCACCGCCTATTTACATGATTCCGTAGAATTGCGCCCATTTCGTCAGCTGGTTTCTACGGCTTGCGCGGGAAGGGAAGCAGCTGGTACATTCTATGTTTTTCCTTTTCTCCTAAACCAGCATGGAAGGTCGTCCTCCTAACATCCTCTTATTAGCATTTGATTATCATTATTTATTGACCTTATATCACCTTACCTCATACAGAAGTCTCGCTAATAGGCCGGGTGTCTCCCCACCGCGGCCGAAGAGATTTACGACTACATTTTACAAGCAATTTGCATACTAGTAAATAACAGCTCTGCTGGTATTCCAGCGCTTATTTAGACGTTATAAACTGATTACGCGCCCGATAACACGGCGATACATGTAAATGTTGCCGATGGTACCGGAATATAACAATAAAGGAATTATAAATAACGATATTCCACGCGATGCTATTCCGTTATATTTACTTTCGTTTTATTAGCTCTACTGGATTGGACTGAAATAGAAAATACATACAACTTTACTTAATAAAAGGCTTGGTTCAATTGCCTTCTTTCATCTATATTAATATTATAAAGCTGTAGTTGTTTGTTTGGTTGAACGCAATAATCTCCGGAACTGCTGTACCGATATCAAAAATTATTTCAATTGTTTGTTTTGTTTTTCGTGTGTGTAAATGGCCAACACTGGTGTCAGATTTTTCAAGCTGCCTACAGGCATCTGACATAGCTGTATTGCTATGTAAATTATTTCTTTCATTGCGTATTTTAATGTTGTAATAGGTGCGTTATGCCAGAGTGCCATAAGCTATGTATGTACCATAGGAAAAGCCGGAGACTGTTAGTTATTAGATAAATGATAAATTTATGAAAAGGAAATAGTTTCATATATTATCCATTTGTACCTGGGAGCTCGTTCTTAATCTCGCTTCTTGTTAAACTAAATTATAAAGTAGATATTAATAAGAAAATGTGCGTGTAAAAGTTCTTCCGTTTAATAACACTTGGGCTATTTGAACTACAAAAGTTATATATTTTTATTTTAGGACGTCATAGTTTAGGGCCACCACAAGGATTCCATCATCATCATCATCAGGTCTTTCTAGTCTCCACTGCAGGAGCACGACCCTCTCTGTACTACTAGAGCCATATACTAGCCTGAGTAGTCAGAGGATTTGGCTTACACTCTCCACGCTGGCCAAACGGGTTGGAGAGGTCTCTTTGATTTTAATGAGCTTTGTTTAGCTTGTGTTTCCTTAGTCACCTTTTACGACATCCACGGGAGGACTTGGAGTCGTCCAATTCTACTCTGCCGGGAACCACAAGATTCCATCAAGGGGGTTTAACTTATCTCGGTTCCAACGCTGCTGCTCATCGGAAGGTAAGTGTAGGAGTACGTAGACTAGGGGAACGGGATACAAGTATTAAGGATGCTACTTGCTCGGAGGGATTGGGGATGAGAAAGGAGCAGCCCGGGAGGTCGGGCGCGCATACCTGATGCCATACCTGCAACCACAGGACAGGCAGTTGAAGATGACACCTCTGACCATTAGAAGCAAGCAGTTAGGTAAAATAACTAAGCTGACATATAATTATGTCTACAACATCACAAATTCCCTATACATATATCCGACCATCAAATAAAATTAATTTTGTATTAAACTTATGAGGTAGGTGGGACATGAGTATGGTATGTGATGAAGAATAGAATGTTTATTTTTTCTCCCTCATACATACTTAAACATTAAGGCAACAAAAAAATTAACTGTGATTTCTGTGAGCACCTCGGGATTTGTTTTTTACAACGCACTCGCAATACTTTGGCCCTTGAGAGTCAACAACCTGTTTGAAAAATATATAAGTATATTTACTTATCGAATCTGCTTACAAAATTTCACGAAAATCGGAAGTGAAGTGTGACCTGTGGAAGAGGTCATCTGAACAGTGGGACAAAAGGAACTGCCTACGAAATAATTTTTGCCAATGCTAAATCGCGGATTAAATTCGAAAGCCATTAAGCAAAAAAGCATTGCTAAACAACTAAGTCTTAAACCACCATTTTATGTTAACTTTATGTACGGGTCATTTGCTTAACGTTGCGCTGTGACAGCAAATTTACAACATTACTACTATTTTATTAATTAGGAACCCATTAGTTTGCAACTTAGGCCCATTTAGTGTGCCATATGTTCTCGTCTATATTCATAATTTAACAATTTTATCAAGGTTACAGTTTTGGTGTATCCAACAACATACTTTCTATTCTGAATATCAAAACTCTATCATTTCTTACACTAACTAGCAATTTTCCGTCCATTTAAAAAATTGTGTTACAGCAAATATGCTTAACATTATTTCTCCAGTCTGTCTATTGGGAATTTTGGCGATAAATCAAATTATTTATGAGACGAGTTTCTCTACATTCGTGACTCAAGAGGTATCAAAATGTTTTGTCTTTTATTACAACAAAACAAAAATAAAACAAACAGTCTTAACATACAATCTATAAGCCCCTTTTAAAAATGTATGTCTATAAGAGTATCTAACATTAAATTTTTGAAGTTTCGCATCGTCCAAAGAAGGGAGCATAATACTCGCGTATCTTTGTCTTTTATAGGATAAACAAAACTAGGTTATTCGAGATCTTGATCCAATATTAAGCAAAATAGGCTTATCAAAGAGAAAATCGGGAATAAGAAACCTCTTCAGTCTATAATTTGATTGATAATTGTTTACCTAATATATTCATAATACGGAGACGCGCGCACAAAGTCGGCCCAGTCCTCAGAGTATGGACTTGGTAGACTTTGTACGCGCGTCTTGGTCCTGAGGAAGACCTCCGGGTGAGGTCGAAACATGTTGGCCAGTAACTGACTTCATCGTGCGTGAGTGACCGATAGTATTAAGTAGGTATCCAACATTAGTTTTCAAATAATTGATGTTTTTTTGCAGTCCCATGCATCGGTGTTAAAAGTGTTTAATAAACAGTTTTCCTTCCTAGATCGTTATTTTTAAAACATTTCTCACAATAATGTAAGAGATCCAATAATGAACCTACAAGTTAATCTTGTTTTTATATAAAAATTGGCCATAAAATATACTTAGATCATTGAAACTAACGTGAGATACAATACTTATATATACTGTCTCCTTACCGTCTGTTAAATAAAATTCAACGATCTCTTTTAAACCTCATTGAGGTTATCTTAATAAATTGCATAATCTCAAGAAATAAATGAGGATAATTCGACAGGAAGTGAGGTGAGCGTGGTATCTTTCGGCGCGAGATTCAGTCAATAAATCACAAGCCTTGGAGCGGAGACTACATTTTATCTATCACTCGTCTGTCGTACGGATTGATGATCACGGATTTCTGTCTAGTCGACGGAACTACTTACACTTATTCTTGACTCTAGACGAGTAGGCATTAGTAAGTTTTTTATGTTCCTTAATTCGTATACAAGTTCCTAGTTTCATTAACTGTTTTTAAAACCTTAATGTTTCTTGGTATTTTATGCAGTCATATGCGATGAAAAAATAAAACTATAATGTTCTACATCGTTTATGAGGAAAATGGCAAAACATTTTGATTTGACCGCATGTTCATTTTTAGGGTTCCGTAGTAAACTAGGAACCCTTATAGTTTCGCCATGTCTGTCTGTCTGTCTGTCCCTCCGCGGTTTTACTCAGAGACTATAAGCACTAGAAAGCTGTAATTTGGTATGAGTGTGTATATTAATCATGGCAAAAAAAGCCGTAGAAAAAAAAAATTGAAAAAAAATTTTTTTTGGTTAGCTCTCATACAAGTACAGTGGGGGAGTAATTTTTTTTCTCTATTTACCCATCGTGTGGGGTATCGTTAAAAAGGTCTTTGAAAAATATTGTGAGGTTGAGAACACCATTTTTCGATATAGGTATCCGTTTCCGAAATATTTGGTTTTAAAGTGCAAAATTTTGTTAGAGGTACGTGTCCGCCCCCCTCTATCTGCTAAACGTGAAAAAAATTCAGCAGTAGCATATATACCGAAGTTGGAAGGAAAACTATCAGAGCTGGGTACTAAGTGCAAACTAAAAAGTTATAGGCAACCAACTTATAAAATGTACTGGAAAATGTAAAATTTCATACAATCTTCATTGTTAGATGTTTTTGGTCGTTAAACTGTGAGGTGCGAGTGTAAACAGTGTGAACTCAAAGTTGTCATTCGCAACTACGGAACCCTACACTACGCGTGGCCCGACACGCACTTGGCCGCTTTTTTATTAATGCACTGTCGACAACCTTTGACTGTTTGTTTTATGTATAATTTATTGTTATACCGTGAGCATTTTATGGCTATTGACTACAAAAAAATACGTTGGACGTATATAAATAGATAATTTATTAAATAATTAATCCAGAATAGATATGAATACAATTTCATAACAAGGAAAAGATGAACGTGGAGTCCTTTCATGTAGTTGTA
Source organism: Rhodophaea formosa (assembly GCA_963082605.1). NCBI lineage: Eukaryota > Metazoa > Arthropoda > Insecta > Lepidoptera > Pyralidae > Rhodophaea > Rhodophaea formosa. The sequence goes on along the minus strand of OY720211.1, from coordinate 9,173,166 downwards.
GGTGCTTGTGAGAAACGAAAAGTGTCTAAAAGGCTGCATATACAGTACACATACCTAAGACACATACAAAGATGGATTGTAACATATTGACCTTTGCTCACCGTGTTTCGTAATAATGAATGAAGGAAACACGAGTTTCAAAGAAGTTCAAACAGGTAAAAGACTGAAAAATGTAAAGAAATCAGATAAGACACTAATCTTTGCAAAATATGGTAAGTAAGTAAGCACGGAGTCGCAGCGCGAGATCCCGTCAATAAATCACGAGCCGCGGAGCGGAGACTGCAAGCGATCTGTCACTCGTCTGTCGCTTGAACTGATGTGCACGGATTTGTGGTTAGTCGACGGAAATTTACTTACATCTTCTGAACTAGTAAACATTAACTGACCTTTCTTATTATCCCAAATTAGTAAGAAATATTTGAATATTTCTTTAAATAACGAATATTAAATTTTAGGCACTCCATGCATGTGTTGGAAAGTGATCCCTCTCCTCACTTTGGGGATTGGGACTTCGTGCGCGTGTCTCGGTTTACATTCGACCTACGGATGAGGTTTTAACATGTTGGCCTGTAGCTTATTTTACACTTGAGCGCATTTTACATGTTTATAGCTAAGTAGATTGTAGTATCCATTTTTAATTCATAAAGTCAAAGAAATAAATTATAACAGGAATAAAAATTAACTTGTGAATTTGGGGAGATAAACGAATACTTACGTTTAGAATCAAGAGTAAGTGTTTCCATGGACTTGATAGAAATCTGTGATCATCAATCCGTGCGACAGACAAGTGACGGATATAATGCAGTCTCTGCTCCGAGGCTTGTGATTTATTGACGGAGTTTTGCTCCAGGAGACTACGCACTAACGTTTCTTAATAAAACACTCATTACAATCAGTAAATAATTTTTATTATATTTGGCCATTAAGTGGGGTTATACTTACTGTCTAAAAATAAACTACCTAACTAGAAATCAAAAACAATAGTTAAAAACATTATTTATCAAAATATTCCTCTATTTGAACCGTTGATTTATCTTTTGTCTCTGGCAAGTATTTATACAAAGCAATTAAACAAATTAAAGTACATATTCCATAAAATAAAAAACCTCCATGCAATCCGACATTTTTGAAAATGTATGGAGTAATTTTCAGAACTGATGATAATACAAAGTTGATAAAAAGGTTCAATGCTATTATAGCAGAACCTTTATATTTTAAGGGTAACAGTTCCCCAACTATAGACGATGTCAGCACCATTGGACCGCAGCTAATTGATAAGGAAAATAACGTTAGCAAAATAATGGACACAACACTATTATCTTGTAAATAACCTTGTTTTATTACGTACAAGTACAATGCCAAACCAAACAAAAATATAATTGAACAAGATGTAGTACTTAATAGTAACGTTCTTCTTTTAAATATTTTTGCTAAGAAACATCCAAAATACATACCAAAAATACTAACAGCATCTAAAATTAACATCCCTTTGTATGCTGTAGACTCTTGTCTTGTCATTTTCTTTAATATCTCTATAGCATACATATTGCAAGCTAATTTACCTGACAAGTGATATAAGGACATACACATCAAAGATACAAAAATTGCCTTATAAACTATTTTTAGAGAAAACACTTTTATAAACCCGATTAACCGTTTTCGAGACCACACTGATCCTCGATTTGGATTTTCATTCAACCATTTCTTTTGAGAAATTATTAGCTGTTTTAGTTCGAATTCAGCTTCTTGGCTAGTTCCTCTCAACCAGCGATGAGAAGCTGCACATTCCTCAAATCGACCTTGTGTAGCCAACCAGTGAGGAGATTGAGGCCAGAAAAGTGAACATGCAATAGACGCCATACAAAATAACCCTAAGAGTAAGATGTTCCTCCATTGGAAAATGTTCCGATTATATTGGCTACCCAAATACCCCAAAAGAATGTTGCAGATTTTATTGTCAAAAATACACCACGATATCTTGGTGATGAATACTCTACTATGATTACTACAGCGAGACTCATACAGCTACATACTACTATTGAAACAGTTATTTCCGCAATTAATATAGATGTAACTGTAGTACTAAAGTACCACGTTATATATCCGATTGCCGTTACTGTAAACGTTAAGTAAAATGGCAATTTTCTCCCATAAATTTCTGATATTATTGGTACTATGACAGCCCATGGTAGACCAGCATAGCCGTAGACTGAAGCTGAAAGATTTAAAAAATTGTTTAATGATTTATTTTTAACTTGTTACAACAAATAAATATTATCCGTGTTACAATAAATACAATAATAATTGGGAAACGCTTACATAGCCAGGATGCCATGACATCAGTCACAAATTCTGTAGAATTGGCCTCTTTCCTCAGCTGTGGTATCATGACAGTGGGAGTACCAAAGCATAATCCAGTAATAAAGTACATACTCCATGATCCACTCGAGATGAATATCTAAAATAATAATTTCATTGCAACCACATCATGTAAATGTTTTATCGAAAGTTATGAAAGCCTAACTGAACTGCCTAATTATATATCTCATTTAATATAGTTTTACATTGTGATTTCAGTTTCTTACTTAACGAGTATGTACAAAAAATCAAGTTTTATAATATCAATGACATTTTATTCACTTAGAGGTGCAGAGATGCAGTTCCCAAAGCTTATTGCTTATAGGTACCTATAGTATTATCAAATTTATATAACATAATAAAAGAGATAACGTTGGAACGTGGTAGCACTACCATTCTGCAGATTTTTGTTTATATTTTACAAATTTAGTTAAGTATTCGATAACTAACCTGCCTCAATAGGTATTTTCTATGAACCTTGCTATCATTTTCATTATCTTCTGTTTGAACAGAACTATAAACAGTTTCCATTTTAACTGACTTCACTCCTCTAACTTTTATACACATTTAGATATAAGAAGACATATTTTTTTCTTAGGATGGTTCTGGTAACAGCTGTTTAAAGACTAAAATAAGCATGAAGGCCAATAATTCGCTATGCTTAATTTTTCTTTAACTGGCTGAATCTAAAACCATTTCGAGATAAACGCTCCATCCATACTTATTAGTATTATTATATATATTATATATTTTAAATATTTTTATTTTATTATTTTATATATATAAATGCGAAAGTAACTCTGTCTGTCTGTCTGTCTCGCTTTCACGCTAAAACGGCTGAACCGATTAAAACGAAATTTGGCACACAGATAGGCTATAGCCCGAGAAAGGACATAAGCTACTTTTGATTTCGATAACGTAGGTTAAGCAACTCTAACCATGGTTCAAATTAGGATGGGCGGCCAAAACTAAAACGGCTGAACAGATTAAAACGAAATTTGGCACACAGATAGGCTATAGCCTAAGAAAGGACGTGGGCTACTTTTAATTACGATAACGCAGGTTAAGCAACTCTAACCATGGTTCAAATTAGGATGGGTGGCCAAAACTAAAACGGTTGAACAGATTAAAACGAAATTTGGCACACAGATAGGCTACAGCCCGAGAAAGGACATAAGCTACTTTTGATTTCGATAACGTAGGTTAAGCTAGGTTAAGCAACTCTAACCATGGTTCAAATTAGGATGGGTGGCCAAAACTAAAACGGCTGAACAGATTAAAACGAAATTTGGCACACAGATAGGCTATAGCCTAAGAAAGGACGTGGGCTACTTTTAATTACGATTACGCAGGTTAAGCAACTCTAACCATGGTTCTAATTAGGATGGGTGGCCAAAACTAAAATGGCTGAACAGATTAAAACGAAATTTGGCACACAGATAGGCTATAGCCCGAGAAAGGACATAAGCTACTTTTGATTTCGATAACGTAGGTTAAGCAACTCTAACCATGGTTCAAATTAGGATGGGTGGCCAAAACTAAAACGGCTGAACAGATTAAAACGGAATTTGGCACACAGATAGGCTATAGCCTAAGAAAGGACGTGGGCTACTTTTAATTACGATAACGCAGGTGAAGCAACTCTAACCATGGTTCTAATTAGGATGGGTGGCCAAAACTAAAACGGCTGAACAGATTAAAACGAAATTTGGCACACAGATAGGCTATAGCCTAAGAAAGGACGTGGGCTACTTTTAATTACGATTACGCAGGTTAAGCAACTCTAACCATGGTTCTAATTAGGATGGGTGGCCAAAACTAAAATGGCTGAACAGATTAAAACGAAATTTGGCACACAGATAGGCTATAGCCCGAGAAAGAACATAAGCTACTTTTGATTTCGATAACGTAGGTTAAGCAACTCTAACCATGGTTCAAATTAGGATGGGTGGCCAAAACTAAAACGGCTGAACAGATTAAAACGGAATTTGGCACACAGATAGGCTATAGCCTAAGAAAGGACGTGGGCTACTTTTAATTACGATAACGCAGGTGAAGCAACTCTAACCATGGTTCTAATTAGGATGGGTGGCCAAAACTAAAACGGCTGAACAGATTAAAACGAAATTTGGCACACAAATAGGCTATAGCCCGAGAAAGGACATAAGCTACTTTTGATTTCGATAACGTAGGTTAAGCAACTCTAACCATTGTTCAAATTAGGATGGGTGGCCAAAACTAAAAAGGCTGAACAGATTAAAACGAAATTTGGCACACAGATAGGCTATAGCCCGAGAAAGGACATAAGCTACTTTTGATTTCGATAACGTAGGTTAAGCAACTCTAACCATGGTTCAAATTAGGATGGGCGGCCAAAACTAAAACGGCTGAACAGATTAAAACGAAATTTGGCACACAGATAGGCTATAGCCTAAGAAAGGACGTGGGCTACTTTTAATTACGATAACGCAGGTTAAGCAACTCTAACCATGGTTCTAATTAGGATGGGTGGCCAACACTAAAACGGCTGAACAGATTAAAACGAAATTTGGCACACAGATAGGCTATAGCCTAAGAAAGGACGTGGGCTACTTTTAATTACGATAACGCAGGTTAAGCAACTCTAACCATGGTTCTAATTAGGATGGGTGGCCAACACTAAAACGGCTGAACAGATTAAAACGAAATTTGGCACACAGATAGGCTATAGCCTAAGAAAGGACGTGGGCTACTTGAAGCGAATATGCCAAATATTAATTGAGAATTGAAATCCATATTTCAATATCAAGGTTTTTAGGGTTCCATGTCCAAAGCGTAAAAACGGGATCCTATTTACGAGATTTCAATGTCCGTGTGTCACCAAGATGTATCATACATAAACCGTTGTTTGTTTGGTTATTCGTATGTGTAAGTGGCCAACACTGGTGTCAGATATTTCAAGCTGCCTTAAGGCATCTGACATAGCTAAACGACTGACATCAATGATGACAACCGCTACCAACGGCTTAACGTGCCTTCCGAAGCACGGAGGAGCTCGAGATATTTTAATGCCACTTGCGGTCACCCATCCAAGTAGGGACTGCACCAGGGGTTGCTTAACATGCGTAAGCGCTCATAGAGCTCACACCCACTGGACCATCAGGCTCCTCAAATACCTCTCCTCATTAACCGTGATTACTATACGGTTAAAATTTTCATAGATGATGAACTTATTTGCTTTTGCCATAAACACTAGAATCAGAATAAAATTAAGCGAAAGTGAGTTTGTTTGTTTGTTTCTTTGTTACGCTTTCACGCCCTATCTACTTAACCGATCATCATGAAATTTTGCATAGGTTAGAGTACTGAGAAGGACATAGGCTATAATTCACGCGGGCGAAGCCGCGGGTAACAGCTAGTATAACAATATTTTCGATATAACAGAATTTAAAAACAAGGCATTAGTGAGATATTCAAGAAATATCTCACTAATGCTACTCATTTAATAAATTTCGCGTTTTGTGACATCATTTTATGTTACCAAGAAAATTGATTGTCTTCTTTATTCCAAAAAACTAAAAAGCAGCAACGAAAATAATTTTAAAAACTTGAATATAAATTATTTGGAGAAAAATTTAAATTCAAGTATATGAATGAGAACTTTATTGAATCGCAGAAATATCTAAATTAGTTTCTTACTAACAATGATGTTTTCTTTCACATATAAAGGAAGACCGACATGTTTCGATCTCATCTTCCTCAGGAAGACCTTCGGATGAGGTCGAAACATGTCGGCCTGTAGCTGACTTCATACGTGAGTGACTCGTATTTTATATATTAATAATTTTCCGTTAAGTTGGTAGAGATGCTTTAAAATTTGTTAATTATTATTGATCTTCATTATATAAAGAGCGCAAGTTCCATCCGTCAGGCATGGACTTAAAAGTAAATAATAACAACATCATCAGGTCTTTGCGAATCTCCACTGCTGGAGCGCGACCCTCTCTGTACTACGAGAGCCATATATAATATTAAATACTTTTACAAAAAATGCTCATCAGGTTGAATAACTTTTGCTAAAGCGTCATTTATATATTTCTTATAGTTTACCTGGACCATTATGGTTCTACATAAGGTGTTCCAAATCTCAAATATTTTATGATTCAATGAAAATTCTCATCAGGTTTAACAACTTTTGCTAAGGCTCCAATTTTATATTTCTTATAGTTCAGCTGGACCATTATGATGCTGCATCAGGTGTTCCATTTTTCGAAATCTATCCTAATCCTAACTAATATTATAAATGCGAAAGTGAGTTTGTTTGTTTTATTTCTACCCTACCACCTACCACTACTTTCTTCTTGTGGTAATACCGTAATAAATAAATAATAAATAAATAAATATGTACGGACAATTCACACAGATTGAGCTAGCCCCAAAGTAAGTTCTTAAGTAAGACTTGTGTTATGGGATACTAACTCAACGATACTATATTTTATAACAAATACATTAATAGATAAACATCCAAGACCCAGGTCAATCTGAAAAAGATAATTTTTCATCTTGACCTGACCGGGGATCGAACCCGGGACCATCCGTGTCACAGGCCGGCGTGTTGACCGCTGCGCCACGGAGCTCGTCTATAACTAATCATGGGTTAATTTCTATCTGTTTTTAAATGACAATCGGCCATCCTCTTTACAATTAATTATACATAATTAAATCTATCAACTTAAATTACTGATCATATTCCCATTTTTCTTGACCTATATAATACTAACAGTTACACACGTCTCGGTTCAGTAGATACGGCGTGAAAACGTAACAAACATACAAACAAACAAACTCACTTTCACATTTATAATATTAGTTGGGATAAAGTCTTCTTTAGCAGATTGCTGAACACGATCAGCACAACGCTGATGATTTTCGTGTCATGATTTCTAAAACATATAATTTTCGTCTGCTCTGCTCATTAATGTAGTTAACTAGGTACCGAAAAAATCAGGCTTATTAGTCATCACATCACTCGTCGCGACCACCTAAAGATGAATAAAAAGTATGGAACACCGGGAGACGCCTTCTTCTTACGCAACCTATTTACAATAATAAGTGTTTTCTTTAAAAAAAAGACATCTTAGTAGATTCATGAATAAGGACCTTATTTAAATAAAATTATTTTAATACGGTTTTTATCGCGTTTATTACATTATTTATACACCTAACGTTTCGAGCACTTTACAGTGTTCGTGGTCGCAGGTAGACTAAGTTGACATTTGTCTAGTATTTTATAAGAACTGCAAAATCTACCGCCTAAAATATTTATTGATAACGTTCCGGATGTACGCAGTATTGGCTCACGGTGTCTGAAGGTCTTGCAGTCTTCTGCTTAGCTTGAGATTTGATTAAATTGATGACTGGATCCCAAGCTGGTGGTAGCTGCCAACCATCCTCTCTATTGAAATTAGGATGTTTTTTAATTTCAATAGCCTCACGAAGCATTCTTGGAATGTATCTGTTTTCTTTTGCAAGGACTTGAGGATTATCAAAACGCATATAGTGGTTGGGTTTGTCTAGGGCATGTTCACAGACTGCAGACTTCGTTGAGCGCCTATGCTTCATGTCAGCAATATGTTCCTTTATACGGGTACCGATGCTTCTCTTTGTTTGCCCAATGTATGATAAACCACACTCACAGTCAATTTTATAAACTCCAGCATCTTGTAACGGGATATTAGATTTGACAGGTCTTAAAAGTTGGTTTATTTTCTTGTGCGGCTTGTAATAGGTCTTGATTGATGCTCAACGAAGTCTGCAGTCTGTGAACATGCCCTAGACAAACCCAACCACTATATGCGTTTTGATAATCCTCAAGTCCTTGCAAAAGAAAACAGATACTTTCCAAGAATGCTTCGTGAGGCTATTGAAATTAAAAAACATCCTAATTTCAATAGAGAGGATGGTTGGCAGCTACCACCAGCTTGGGATCCAGTCATCAATTTAATCAAATCTCAAGCTAAGCAGAAGACTGCAAGACCTTCAGATACCGTGAGCCAATACTGCGTACATCCGGAACGTTATCAATAAATATTTTAGGCGGTAGATTTTGCAGTTCTTATAAAATACTAGACAAATGTCAACTTAGTCTACCTGCGACCACGAACACTGTAAAGTGCTCGAAACGTTAGGTGTATAAATAATGTAATAAACGCGATAAAAACCGTATTAAAATAATTTTATTTAAATGTGTAACAATCGCGAAAACATAAGAAAACATTATAAGGACTGTAGTTTAGAAAATTAGCCAAGTACGAGTCAGACTCGTGCTACAAACATTAGATTATCGAGTAAAAACCAGCAAAGAATCACACAGTTTGTTGTATGGGAGACCGAATTTTATACTTAACCCTCAGTTAATCTGGTGCCTAAATATACTTTAATTTATCTTGTGGAGTCCAAGGGACTCCTCTGAACAAATTCATATTTTTCTTTTAAATAAAACATTATTTACAATCAATAAATGAAATAATTTGAGAGTCCAACATTAAAGTAACAGACTTTTAAATTGAACATTGTGTATTAGTAAATATTTAAGTTTTTTAAAAATAAAACAGAAATTACCTAAAAATTAAATAAAAAGAAAGTAGTACCAACTTCTGGCTTCTGTAAAAAAAACCTAGACTGCGTAAAATTTAACTTTCTACTTATGAAAAATTCTAACTATATAGTTAAATTGTATAAATCAAATACAGAAGAATAGCGTTACATATAAAAATAAAAAACATGCATCGGGTAACGTCTGGCTGTAACATGTGGGTGCAAATCTTCTTCGTATACCCCAACCCAAACATACCTTCAACAGCTATGACATAAATATCCAGTCTTCCTGTTTAGACATTTTAAATAAATGTGACAGTATTTTCTTTGATTTATATGCATAACACAAGTGAATTACTTTGGGGTTAGCTCAATGTATGTGATTTGTTCGTTTATATTTATTTATATATTGTCAGGATCCATATATTCATTGTTTAGCTTGCCCTCTGTGATAAATTCGACATCTGTTTGATCTAAGTTTACTACTCGTCTACTGGGAGCCATTTTTAAGTCTTAAACAGAGAAAATGTATCTTAAAACTCAAAAATATAAAACTACAAAATTGGCAAATAAGTTACACAAATGCTCTGCTGGAGTCCCGTGGACTCCATGAACCTCATAACTCACCACCGACATACATGCGCATACGCACGTCCTGTCGCCTCCGCACGCAGGACCCTACTTGAGGAAGGTACTGTGACGCACAAACTTATAAATGCAATTTTAAAGATTTTGCAACGCTTTGAAAATCGGGCGGAGTCCCTGGGACCTAACAGATCAATTAAGGGTTAAAATGAAATGTAAACTTTTTTTAATAATTTTATGGTTTTGACACTATTAAATTATTTATTAATATTCAAACCACTTAAACTAACAATAATAATTAGAAATAAGACTAACTAAAAAGTAAATTTAAGCAAATTACAAAATAAAGAAAAATTATAAATAAAGAATATCGTGTCATTGTCTTGCGGCAGGGTGTCCAAAAGGCTGGTTGCATTGCCACATTGGATGGCAAACTTGTACATTTTTATAAAAATTTTGTATGAACACCATACAAAATATTCCATACAAAGTTTGGATTGACTCGTGTCTTGTTCATTAACTTTGTATGAAACGCGATAAAATTGCGCCAATTTCAAAACCTATCTCTAGTCTAAGCTCAGCTCTATGTAAAATACATCCGAAGTCTTATCAATATGAGGTAATTTTTATTTTAACAATAAGTCAAAAAATGTCTTAATGTCATTTTTTTTGTTGACTTAATCTAAATAACCTTAGATCGTGTAGTTATCCACTATGAGTTGATCGCATACCCGCCGTAGTAGTAATAGTTTTACTGTATCATAAAATTATCAAACAGTTATCCAGTAAGTACTGACTTCATTCTGTAAATTTATTTCATAGATAGTATTGTCTCCCATGACATGAAATGTTCCTCTATTTCAACTGTCGATTTATCTTTTGTCTCAGGCAAGAATTTATATAAAATAATTAAACAAACTAAAGCACAAATCCCATAGGTCAAAAACGCTCCATGTGAACCAGCTTTTTTGAAAATAATTGGTGATATTTTTAGAACTGTTGATAATATGACGCTGTTACAAAGGTTCATCCCTATTATAGCAGATCCTTTATATTTTAGGGGCAACAATTCCGCATATATAGATGATGATAGTACCATCGGACCACAGCTTATTGATATTGAAAATAATGTAAGTAATATTATAGAAACAATGCTATTGTCATTAAAATACTTAAGTTTGATTAGGTACAGGTACAACGATAAAGTAAACAAAAATACAATTGAACAAGAGGTGGAACCGAAAAGCAAAGTTCGTCTTTTTAAAATTTTCGCCAAGTAACATCCAAAATACATACCAACAATGCTTACACCGTCTAAAATCAACATACCCTTGTACGCTGTAGACTCATTACTTGTGACTTTTTTTAAAATCTCTATAGCATACATACTACATGCTAGCTTGCCACACATATGATACAGTGACATACAAGTCAAACATATCAATATCGGTTTATAAACTATTTTAAGTGCAAACACTTTAACAAAGCTGATTAACTGTTTCCGGGAAAATACTGATTTCCGGGTTAAACGGTCGTTTAAACATTTCTTTTGAGAAACTATTAGTTGTTTGAGCTCGAGTTCAGCTTCTTGGCTCTTTCCTCTCAACCATCGATGAGAAGCTGTACACTCCTCAAATTTTCCTTGAGTGGCCAACCAATGAGGAGATTCGGGCCAAAAAATCGAACCTGTGTTGTAAGCTGTACAAAAGAGCCCCAATATAACGATTATTCTCCATTGAAAAAATGTACCAATTGTGTTGGCTACCCAAATTCCCCAAAAGAATGTAGCTGATTTAATTGTTAAAAGTACACCACGGTATCTTGGTGATGCATACTCCACTATGATTATTACGGCAAGAGTCATACAGCTGCTGCTTATTATTGAAATCATTATTTCTGCGATTAATATGGACACAACTGTAGTACTGAAATACCAAGTTACATATCCAATTACAGTCACTATGAACGTAATATAGAATGGTATTTTTCGTCCATAAACTTCTGAAAGTATTGGTAAAATGAGAGACCACGGAAGACTACCATAGCCGTAGACTGATGCTGAAAGGATAAAAAAAAACGTTAAAAAATATTTTTAATCATACAATAGAAAACCTTTCTGTAAATAAATAAATCCTTACATAGCCAGGATGCCATCTCATCACTCACGAATTCAGTCGAGTTGGCTTCTTTCCTCAGTTGTGGTATCATGACGGTGGGAGTTCCATAGCATAATCCGGTGATAAAGTACATACTCCATGGTCCACTGGAGATGAATATCTATAATAATTATATACATATTTTTTTGTATAATGGCCTTATAAAATCTTTGATTTATTTATTGGTTGGCAAGATATAAGAGGCCTTTGCCCAGCAATAGGACACAATAGCAACCGTAAAAGCCGGTCAAGGCAACCCATCACTATTTTGTGTCCATTACCCACCTTAACGACCACTAACACGCTAAACGTGGCCTTTGGGTCTAATGATCTTCGGCTCTGTCTATCCCAAAAGGAATAAAGGCGTGATAATATGTATGTATGTATATTCTTCGGCGTGATGGCTACTCATATGTCCGCTCGACTAACTCATTTTTTTACTCCAGTATGAAAACTCTTGCTAGGTTATTGACATAAAGATAAATTTCCTGTTTCGATTTTCCTATTTTTAGAGTCTTAAAAAATAGAATACCAAATAGTTATAAACATAAGACTAACCTGTCTTAACACGTACTTCCAACTAAATTCTTTACCACCTTCAATATCCTCAGTTTGAACCGGACTATAGACGGATTCCATTTTAATGGACTTATAGGCTTTCTTTAATTATTACCACACACATTTGCGGACTATACTATAATGATGTTTTTCGGTAAAGATTCTTTTAAACACCTGTTTAAAGAACGGAATATGCGAAAGTCAAACAGCCCTCGATAAACGTAACAAGAATTGAAATGTAAATCGAAAAGTACTCTGTAAATCTAAAATACTATGATAGGGATAACATTTCTGTAGTTAGGTAGACTACCTGTAAATTTTCATACAAAAAGCAATAACGCTTCCCACCCCTTAAACATAGTCCAATTTCAATATTTTTAGGGTTCCGTAGTAAATTAGGAACCCTTTTAGCTGTCCGTCCGTCCGCGGTTTTACTCAGAGACTATAAGTACTAGAAAGCTGTATGGTATGTATATTAATCATGCCAAAAAAGTGGTATATTTTTTTTTTTTAAATTTAGTTTTTAGGGTATCTCCCATATCAGTAAACAGGGAATAATATTTTTTTTTCTTCTATACACACCCATCGTTGGATATTGTTAAATAGGTCTTTAAAAAATATTGTGAGATTGAGAACACCATTTTTCGATTTAGGGATCCGTTTCCGAAATATTTGATTTTAAAGTGCAAATTTTTGTTAGAGGTAAATGTCCCCCCCCCCCCCCCCCCCCTCTATCTGCTAATCGGTTATATATGGATACGTGAAAAAAATTACAACAGTAGTCTATATACTAAAGTTGAAAGGAAACTATCAGAGCTGAGTACTAAGTTAAAAACTAAAAAGTTATAGGCAACCAACTTATAAAATGTACTTGGAAATGTAAAATTTCATACAATTTTCATTGTTCGATGTTTTTGGTCGTTAAACTGCGAGGACCCAGGCAGAAGGTAATCAAGAAGTGCGGGTTTTTTGTTGTCAAGTACCAATCTACTCTTAATAAATAATGCCGAAAAAAAGGCAAAGAAGAGTACTTAGTAAAAGTGAGAAACCAGACCCGCACCTCTAAGCATTACAGCTTTGGATGCCACTGATCAGAAAGCCAGCGATAAAAAGAAAGTTCCAAATGGCAAGTGTCCATAATGATCCCTCTTTGGAAATATGGATGATAAGATGCTAATATTAAAATAAAGGATCAAGATCAAGGATTTCTTTTTTGTAGAATTTGTGGTTATTTTGATGAGTACATAAATGCCAACTTTAACTAACAGGTCATCATCGTCTTTAATAAAGACACCAATGTGTGTTTGTAATGACTTATGTAACTTTGTAAGAGAAAAAAAAATATTCTGCGTATTGAAAAACCCTCTTGATATTTTTTTTTTTATCTGCAAATTTTTAATTATTTTCCCTTCGACGATCGACGTCAAGCAGCATACTTGTATAACCACTGAGAACTTGACGAAGAGACTCGGGCCAGAAAATTGCTAAAAAGTTGTACTCTGTGGAAAGTCGATGGAAAGTATACAGTGGGATACGTTCCAATTGTATTAGCTGGCCCCCTATCCCCATAAAAAGACGCTGGAAATTCAATACTTGACTCCTTCGTTCTACTCTAGATTCAGAATAATGCCCTCACCTAAAAAATATTATGTTAGGCCCTTGCATCACAATCTAATATGAATGATACATAGGTCTCTTGTGATGATTAGTTTTTCCTCTATAAAAACTAAAATAAACAAGTAATAAACTTCCCAAATATTTTATTTCTGAAAATGTTCTTCTATTTCAATGAGAGTTTTATCTTTTGTCTCTGGCAAATAAAAGTACAAAATTGACAAACAAATAGAAACACTTATTCCATAAAACAAAAATGCCCCATGCAATCCAAAGGTTTTGAAAATTAAAGGAGCTATCTTTAATATAGTTGATATTGCAATGTCATCTAAAAGAACTATCACAATAATGGCAGAACCCTTGTATTGCAATGGTATTAATTCCCCAAATAGTGAGGTTGAAAGCAACATTGGGCCACAACTTATAGAAATAGAAAATATCGTTAATAATGTTAAGGATACAGCACTATAGTCAACTATATAATTTAATTTGATCAAGAATAAATATAATGACAACAATAATAAAAATAATACTGAACATGAAGTAGTCATGAGTAACATAGTTCGTCTTTTCAAAATTTTCGCTAAGTAGCACCCAAAGTACATGCCTAGTAGACTGACACCATCTAAAATCAACATTCCTTTGTATGCAGTGGACTCTTGTCCTGTCATTTTCTTCAAAATTTGTATAGCATAAACATTACAAACCAGTTTTCCCGATACACCATACATTATTAATAAAGTCAAAGACAATAATATTGGCTTGTAAACTACTTTATAGGTAAGTATTTTAAAAAAGTTTCTTAAGCGTTCACACGACAAGATCTTCGGACGAATTAAATGATCCCTTAAGTAATTCTTTTGAGATGTTATCAGCTGTTGAAGTTCATTTTCGGCCTCTTTGCTAGTTCCTTTGAGCAGCCGGTGAGATTTTGCACATTCTTCAAATCTTCCTTGAGTAGCCAACCAGTGAGGAGATTGTGGCCAAAAAAATGCAGTAACGTTATACATCAGACAAAAGAGAGCTACAGTAATGATGTTTCTCCAGTAAGCATATGTACCTATTATATTAGCTACAAAAATCCCCCAGAAAAACGTAGCAGATTTAATAGTCAATAATACACCACGATATCTTGGAGAAACATATTCGGTTATAATTATCACTGAGTGCGTCATATTGCAGCCAACCAGAACTCCTAAAATTATTTCTCCTATCAATATAGACATAACATTGGTGCTAAAGTACCAGGTACCATATCCAATTAGAGCCATTAGAAATGTTAAAATAAATGGTAGTTTTCTGCCGTAAATCTCTGACAAGATTGGTAGCAGGACAGTCCATGGCAATGCGCTGTAACCGTGGATCGAGGCTGGAAAATTAAGTAAAAATATTATTATATTAGAAGTATTTTTGACTAATATTCACGTAACATTCAATAACTTAAGGTCAACTCAAAAAATGGAACTTACATAACCAAGATGCCATATCATCACTGACAGCTGCTGTCGAGTTCGCTTCTTTTCTAAGCTGTGGTATCATAACAGTGGAAGTTCCGAAGTAAAGCCCGGTGGCAAAATAATAAGTCCATGGTGCAATACAAATTAAAACCTAGAACAGACAAAACACATTTATTACGCTTTATATTGATCAAGGTAAACAAAGCCCAATGACTAACAAGAAGTAATGAAGCTGTCTGCTTTTACTAGTCGCTTGTTTATCGATCATAACCAAACTTGTTATTTCAAGGACATGCTCGAAAATGCCACTTAATCTATATAATATTACAAAGCTGAAGATCTTGTTTATTTGTTTGGTAGATGCGCTAATCTCAGGAACTAAGATTGCATTTAAAAAATTCTTTCACCGTTGGATAGGTATGTTATCGTTGAGTGCCATAGGCTAGGTAAATACCACAGACGAAGTCAGGGCGGACTGCGGACTGCTAGTTCTTTATTTATATGATTGAGACTAGAAGCACCGCCTCCGCCTAAACGAAGCCTAAGGCTTCCAGACTACCGTACAAACGTAAAACTGGCTACAAAAACCGAGTTTCTTGTTTATGACCTCGGCTTTATAAAAACGCATGAGTATGTGGAGATAAATCAGATACACACACATTAGCATTGAACCTTTCTAGTGATAACAATATAAAATACAATACTTTAGTAAAAAAGTGTGTTAAACACGTATTATGATTCAACACACTTTATTTTCATGAAAATATAAAACCACTTTTTTCTGACCTGCCTGCTTAAATATTTCCAAGAAAACTTATGATTTTCTTCGTTTTCTCCGTTTATTACTGGCGTATATACATAATCCATTTTCAGTTACAAAGACAACAAAGTAAACTAGCTCATACTGACTATACGAATATGATATTTAAAAAAAAAATATTTTTGATACTAATGTTGTATGTATTTCATAAAAACACTTAAGAATAACAGTTAACGAACATGAATGAATTCACAATTTAAAATATTTACAAGTCACCGTGTCTTAAATGCTTGACGGCCACCATTAGACAGTGGTTAACACACCAATATGCAGCACTAGGGACTACTGGTTCATTTCCCAATGTGGGCAACTTGTACTTCATTTTTGCATTCCTAGGTACCGATGAGGAAAACGCTCAGATGAAGAGGACTGTGGATAATGTACCTCTGTTAACCGCCATCAACTAGTGTTGCTTTTTCCAGCTTTACCTACAGTAAGCAGTTATAGGTAATTTCATTATCAACGTGACTCTTTTCTTTGTTGTGATAGAAGTAATTTAGTGTCTATAAAATATATACCTTCATAAACATAACATGCATAGGGCTTTTTTTATTATAGAGTATCTATATTTAGAGCAATCCTGGGAATAGGATCTAGAAAAAAAGCTGCTATTTTATAAACGAACCGAACCACAAAAAATGTTTCAGCCAGTCCAGTAATTTGTAGAAATTTTAGAAATATTAAAACATGATTCCAAAAATACTTCAGGTTATTTACTAATGCTTATATGATGTACCTTCTAGAATTTCTTGCTATTTATAAAGTAATAGGAATAAAATTATTGGCGTCGCTAGTGTGCCTAGTGTGGGCCCTTAAGAAGTCAATGAATTATAGTTGATGTTGGCATGTGCATCTACAGAATACGTACAGGTTATGCCAGAATACAGTTATCTAAAATTTTATCAAGACTAGTGTAGCACTAAAATCAGAAATGTATAAAAGCAATAACCTCATAGAAAAATATAAATAACTATAAATTTGCAACGTGTAACATAAAAACTTTTCTTTCTTCTTTTAATTATGGCCAATGTCCAGTAAAATGAGATACTAAGTATCGGTGTTGTACGGTATGTGGCATCAAAAATGGCGGATGTTCTTTGGCAGCCTCGTGGGTGCTTTTGGCGACAAATCTATACGAGTCCATTTAACAGTCTACTTATCTTGAACTCAAGTAACTGTCATAGTGCACTCTAAACTTTCCCTGAAAAAGACTTTTAATAGTAAATAATTTAGTTATAATGAAATAACAGTTTTAACGCTGTTAAAACTGTTTTTTTTTATTAATATAACTACAAGTAATAACGTTTTACACGATATTATTATGGGGTATATCCGTATTTTAATGTTAAATTTGAATAAACCGTATCTATTTGTCTCACGTTTTTGACAATAACAACTGTGCAAACAGTGAATCGTTGACCTTCCGCATTTTAAACATCCAAGAATAATATATTGACGAGCGCAAAACGCGAGCGAAGCGTCTGTTTCAGCTAAGGCAAAAATTCTTGTGTATGAAGTACACAGTTCTTAAATTATAGATAGATGTCCAGCAGTCTGGCTGTTCTTCTCTACATAGCATATTTCTCAACTGATTCTCGGGACATTTAGTGAGCAGGTTTGATAATCATACATATTTCTGTAGTCAATACAGGTTTTAGATTTATTCACGACGAACATTGCTTCATAAGACCTAAGCCGTGTCTATATATGCTATTCATAAGACTTGGGAGGTTCACAGTTCACAGGGCCACTAGTATTTTTATTTATAGCCGACCGAGCTATTACCCGCGGCTTCGCCCGCGTAATATATAGCCTATGTCCTTCTCGGTACCCTTACTTGTGTATGCAAAATTTTATGATGATCGGTTCAGTTGATATGGCGTGAAAGCGTAACAAACAAACAAACTCACTTTCGCATTTATAATATTAGTTGGGATTATGATTGTTTTCTTTTATTTGCCTGTTATTATGTCCCACCGTTGGGCAATGGCCTGCTGCATGAAAACGCCTGCTGACAATCAGTTAGGAAGCTGACTATTTGTGTATGGTAATATAGATAGAATCTTAGTTTATAAAATTACAAAATAGTTACATACATACAAACATACTATGACGTCTTTTTTTCTTACGGGGTAGACAGAGCCCGGGTCTATAAAACCTAAAGGCTTCGTTTAGCATTTTAGTGGGCTTGTAGGGTGGAGAACGGAATCAAAATAGCGATGGGTTGCTAAGCGCATCGCCTATTGACATGATTCCTCACGCCCAGTCCCTCGATCGGCTTTTACAATCTGCGCGGGAAGAGAACCAGTTCTTCTTCTTAGCGCGTCGACTCGGGTGAATTATATTTGTGTCGATCAGAACTTTGCCACTGACACAGCGTTGTAAAGGTCCTCGCGTGTGCAGGTGGTAGGACACGCAGGGCAAGACAAAAGGTGTGCCATGGTCTGAGGAGTAGCACCACACGGACAGGAGATTTCCGAGCTGTAGCCCACCTGTTCATATTCTCCTTACTTCGGCTGACTTGGGTCCGAAGTCTGTTTAAGGACTTCCATGTCAGCCAATGTAAATCATGGCCAGGAGGGAGATGCTCTGATAGCGGGATGATGGACGCTGTTGGATATCTCTCATTCCAGATGTTTAGCTTAGACTTAGAGACTTCGCCAGACAGTGTCACTTCTTTTATGAAGCTATGCCGGCTCTTCAATCAAGAGAACCAGTTGGAACATTCTACGTTTTTTCTTTTCTCCCAAACCAGCATGAAAGATAAAATACAAAATACTTGACATATTAAATTCAATAATAGCAATTTGACATCTTTCTCCGTCGATTTTCTCGTTAAATAGTAAAAGTTCAAAAGTGTCACTCTTGATTACGCTAAAGCTTCTGGGAGCTAGTCACCTTCAAAAGAAAATTCATGTTGTGAGAAGTCCGTGGCCACAAATTCGGTAAGCGCCCTTATCTCCAAAGCCAATCCCCAAGGACGGCGATTTCCTTACTTTCAGTCAAACGCCGACATTAAATTGCTCAACAAACAGGAAATCTGTACCCGACCAATTGCTCCGATTGTCCAATACCTACTTATTCATTCAAGAGTTTTTCTTACTCCTTTGTAAAAAAGCGGCAAGGGACCTATTGAGGCTCGGCTGCGAAACGAACAATGGAAACACTTATAGACAATATGCAAAGTAAATAAAATTGCTGACATCTTGTTCGAGGATTTTGCAATACAAAAATTTAACTGTCGATAAGATTGTGGGTACCACATTGATTTTCAAAAAAAAATATAACAGGTAATTAATTTCAAAATTGCCAAATCATGTTACAGCATGAAAACTGCCAATCATCATCATCATCAGGTCTTTTTGGTATCCACTGCAGGAGCACGACCCGTATACTATCTGAGCAATATATTAGCCAGAGCAGTCAGAGGATTTGGCCTACACTCTCCACGCTGGCCAGACGGGTTGGAGAGGTCAGACGCATTATTGCATTAGAACACGAGATTGGGAAAACTGCCAAACTAGTGCTTAATGCACAAGCTCTGAGGATGCGACCGGGAAGAAAATAAAAGTGGAAACAATGATTAATGAAGTTTTTTGAAAAATGTATGTTGTAAAAAATAGATATGTTGTTCTCATTTCACATACCTACATAGATAGATGTATTTTACCCTATGTAAAAAGAGAAGAACATTTTTTTTTAATTTAATTTATCTTCATTGCCCATAGCAAAATTCGTATACTAAGTGACCCGTTCAAAGAAGTAGACAGGTTTTCCATATCTCGAATGGGCAACTTTGTGCGTTTAAAATTTCAATATTTTTAACGGAGTAAAGAATATATTTACTTTACTTACCTTATTTAATGTGCTATGCATAGAACAAAAATCCATTTACCTGGCTTCAAACCTAGTAAAGTAGGTGTACGTCCGTAGACGCAGAAAAGCGAGTTCAATTTCCTGTCTTAGGAAAATGCTATTTACCGTGTATTCCTTTCTAACGAGTAGGTTTTTTTTCTCTCACTTGTGTTTTGTATTTGCGATAAAAAAATGATAATATAAGAAGAACCTACATATTTATTTCTGACCTTTTATGCTTATATTGTATAGCAATATCTATCCATAGATGGCACAGTGGGCGCAAGCAATATTACCGCTTACGCACTGGGATGGGTGAACGCAAGTGGCATAAAAATATCTCTCGGGACCAACGGCTTAACTTACCTTCCAAAGCATAGAGGTGCTTTGGAAGGTAAGTTAAGCCGTTGGTCCCGGCCACAATCCCGGCTGACATCATTGATGGCAGTGGTAATAGCTCTGTCAGCTTTTGCTTGAAAAATCATACACCTTGTATTGGCTAATTATTACATAAACATAAAACTACATCTATAAATACATCTGTAAGGACACAAATCATTATACGTTTGAATTCACCGGCTTTTGCTTTTAGCTTACCTTCCCAGAATAACTATGGGGACGAAAGTAGGTCTATCTAACCTACCTATTGAATTTACGTCATAAAGCTACAATATTTTTTCATAAGTTCGTTATTCTACAAATTGATATTATATTCCATTGCCTACGATCTACAAAATAATTTCACTAACCACAATATAATCGCAACAAAAACCTAACAAAATCGAAATATAATTAAATTACTGAAATCACTCGAGTTTCATATAATGGAAGAATTTAGAGTACAATTAACAAATTATTAAGTAAGAAACTCAGCCTGCGCAAACATCTTTCACGCGCGTGTTTGGAGATAAAGTTTCTGAATTAATTTGCCAAATAACGTCGAAACACGAGACTTAAACTTAGCACCTAACTTTGCTTGTTAAATGTTAATTGTTATCAAACGGAATATATTATACGTGAATCTTTCGAGGCGTAAATCTTCAGGATCTGTTTTATGCCAGAAAATTGTATTTCAGATTCGATTGAGGATTTCAATTGGAAATAACTTGGTTTGTAGCGAAATGTTTTGGGTTTTGAAATTAAGTACCTAGTAACTATTCGAGAAGTACCGCAATAAATGTGAACTAAACTTTGAACATGGTCAGGGGTGTCATCTTCAACTGCCTGTTTAGTGGTTGAAAGTATGGCATCGGGTACGCGCGCCCAGCCTCCCGACTCCCGAGCTGCTTTGCTGCCCGACTTTCTCATCCCAAATCCATCCCAGCTCCATTTAAGATGATCCTACATTAACCTATTCACCCAGTCCAACAAATTCCCACCCTTGCTTAAAAAAAGGTTCCGATAAGCCGCAGCTTCAGACCGATATAAGCCAAATAAACTGCATTCACCAACCAATCTGCCAAGCGAGATGAGTATGGCAAACCCCCTATGATAAATATCATTCAGTAGTGAACTTTTGCGAATGAGATGACGATGATGATGAAACTTTGAAAGTCTTTATTGCAACATAAACTTTCAATTAGGTACGGCTGCTGATAGGTTATAAAGAAAGTTAATTTCCTCTTGGTATTTTTCATCATCATCATCAGGTTTTTTTTAAATCTCCACTGCAGGAGCACGACCCTCTCTGTACTACCAGGGCAATATATTTGCTAGAGTAGTCAGAGCATTAAAGGTATTTTACTTTCTATTAAAACAAGTTAAATGATTCCTGTTTACAAGCATTTTGGCTTCGCTAAACGTATCCATTCCCATCATTGAGTTTACACACATGTGTAGTGAGTTAACTAAAATTGTGAGTTGACGTCGCTTGGAGAAAATGCGCTGTGCAGTTTGTTGCCGCTTCTTCTGCACTCCGCTTTGGGAGCAGCCTAAACTTAGTCATAAGTAAATTACTGACGTCAACAAAAAGTTTTTGTTGTAAAAATTGTAAACACAGTATGACAATTTATAAGTGTTCAAAAAAAACTATTGAATAAACGATTGAATCTTAAATTTTGAACAAGTCCACGGCACCGGTTGTCGCCTTTGACAGGGGCATGGCAATGTGAGACCACAGCGCACGAAATTGCGCCCACCACCTGTCAACCCACGCCCGGCTCGTAGGCGAAAGTCGCATATAATACTTGGTCTGTCAGTTCGTACTCAATAAACGCAAAAATATGCTATGAGCCGTAACCGTATAAAATAAAGATGAGTGTTAAAATAAACAATATCTTAGCACTCATAATTATGCTCTAAAGATTTAGATCCTAGTACTAAGGTTACTCAACCCCATAAGTTTTTATCACTACATTAAAACAAAGTCGTCCGCTGCGTCTATCTGTCTATTCGCAATAAACTCAGAAACTACTGCACGGATTAACATGTGATTTTTACTAAGAAATAGAGTGATTCATGAGGAAGGTTTACGTGTCCGGGCGCAGCCGGGGAGGGCTGCTAGTTTTTTATATAATCATCTTAATTTAATATTAAGCTTATGAACCGTTATTTGAAACCTAATTAAACAACAATTGAGAGTAGCGAGCTTGACTTCCGGTAGCAGGTCGGCTATTTTACCAATTTTCCCTTATGACGTCGGCTAACTTCCGGTGGCCAGGAGGGGGGCACGTGGCGCCGCGCCACTGCTCCGAGCCTCATTGGCGTCTTGACTATCGTAGCAGTCGGTTGTATTGGTAAGTGCACGTACTTACATTTTTATTACTTATATTTTCGCTTTTCAGCTTTTTATTTTTCAGATTACTGATTTTCCCTGAAACATGTTATTATTTGAATTCAAAAATTCAATATAACAACGGATTTTTTAAAGGATTTTAACGATGCAAATCGTTCGTTACTTATATATTGGTTATTTAACAGTCCATCTGATTAACAAACAGTACTATTTAAATGTTGAATTCTTAAGTTGTTATATTCCTATATAATTTAAAGTGACTGTGTCAGTGAATAAATTGAGAAACTATCCAGACCAAGGAATGTAGTGTTGCTATGCAGAGCATGTAAGTGATATTCAAGATTATATTAACACGTTGGCGTTGCTTATTAAGCCTTTTTGAAGTTAAGGCCGTTGCCTTTATAAAGATTAACTATATGTCAAGAAAATGTGCAGCCATAGACTGCGTAATATTTTACGTTAATAAGCGATTGACAAGATTAACAATAAAACTTAATATAAATATGAATGATTTTCATTTATATCACTTCATGAAACTGGTTCTTTGCTGCATAATGAATAATATAACTAGCTATTTAGCTACTCAATAAAACATTTAAGGATTAACGGAAAATCCTTTTCGATTGCGAAGATTTTTGTTTTGTTTTCATATCACTTACCCTCAAGGAGATGAGGATATGGAGATCAATTCCGTATATTAATTTTGTTTCTAGAGGTAACTAAACATTTCATTAAGTATATTAAAAGATAGTATTCATTAAAAAGTTGAAGTGTGAACTTATCATTGAATTGCTAGTTTATTCAATTGTCGATTACGGTGGACAATTTTGTTTATTTCTTTTTACTAATTTCTTTGTAGGAACAAAATCTTTGTATGGAATAGAGAATTGATACATAAGTGAATTTTATATAGTAGGGTGATACCTTGACCACCTTATCGAAATAATGCTGTTAGCTTAGCTATGCTTAACGTGCAGACTCGGGTCAAGCCCAGTCATGCTGGGACATTGGATTATTTATATAGCTGCTGCGCAAGCTCAGCTGAACGTGCAGGCTCGGGTCAAGCCCAGTCATGCCAGAACATCGTATGTTGATAGTGCAAATAAATAAAGCTGCTGTGCAAGCTCAGCTGAGCGTGCAGGCTCGGGTCATGCCCAGTCATGCTAAAACATTGTATTATTCATAGTGCGAATAAATAAAGCTGCTGCACAAGGTCAGCTGAACGTGCAGGCTCAGGCTCAAGCCTAGTCATGCTGCCTATTGCGTCTATTTTAATTATAGACATGCAATACATGAAGTAAAATAAAATACATTTTGGTTCTTAATATTAACTTTTATTTTGCTGAAACAAAGCTGCTACGTAAGCACACCTGAACGCTTGAGCTCAGGTCAAGCCAAGCCATGTCGCAATTTCGGATTATTTTATGAATGACGTAAATAGAACTATTTCATGATGAGTAAAACTGCAGCAAAAGCTCAAATAAACTCGCCAATCGCGATGAATCAAGAGGAGTTACATTCTGGTTGTATAACAATTTTATTTAAGTGCAATTGATTAGCTGTTGCGTATGCTCAGCTTAATGCGCAGGCTCAGGGCAAGCCTAGTCATGCCATAACATTAAATATATTTTTTTTTTTTTATAATAAGTGGAGCGACATTTTGCGTCGCGAATAATGATCTCTTTAAATATATTCATGAAGTTATTAAAGTAACTACATTTTTCATGTTTATTTACTTGGGCTCTTTTATCATAAAACTAATGTGAAAGCTCAGTTTAATTCATGGGCTCGGGTCAAGCAGTATTTCCAATGCTGAAAATATTGTCAATTATGAATTTTAGAGTCGTTTGGGCTATACTTGAAGCCAAATGTGTATGATCTAGATTTGGCTCCTTATGAATAATGCTAACGTTAAATTGAACACACAGGCTCAGATCAGACCTGTTGCGGTATTAGCTAGTTGTTAACTTTCACAGTAAATTGAACTGTATCCCAAGAAATTTTAAAATTAATGTTTAAGTTAGCCACTTGAATCAGTTACGAACTTAAATAAAAGCTACATCGCAAACTTTGCCGAAGAGGCGCAGTCTCTGGTTAACACATTCACTGCCGGAGTTTCACAATAAAGTGTTCTACGAAAGTACTCGTAGTTTGCACCGAACTTGTTTTTAGTTATCCTTCACCATCTCATTGATAATGAAATATTTTTATATTAATATCGTATAAAAATAATTGTCTTGATCTAAGAAAGACTTTTACCAACTTTCATTGCAAAGTCGAACCGGCCAGGCGAGTTTTTCTGATTACACTATAATGTAATGTCGCAGATATTTTTCATGTTCAAACTACGAGTATGACACTAGCTATGAAAATTGACTATCGATTTTTTTTATGGTCACTTTACCGTAATGTATGAATAAGTGGAATGCACGGTATGTGCCACACTAGTATTTAATGCAAACGTATAACACATAATCATCATCAGCTTTCTACGCCCACTGCATACTATAAGCCTCCTTTCTATATTTAGAATCTAGCATTTCCTAGCATTTTGCCTAATTTCATAATGTGCAACAATAGTAAAAAGATTAGAATATACTTCAAGTCGACAAAGAGAGTTCGTCTTTTGACTTTGCTTATTTTATTTACCGACCTCAGGCGGTGATTATAACGGTTCGTCAAATTATTTTTAATATTTTAAAGAAAACTTAGCAGCTTTTCGTCGTAGATTAGCCTCCTCGTCATATCAAAAGGCTATTTTTGGGCTTGGCAGGTTAAAGATGCGCTCTAATTTCACAAGGCAAAGTCAGTTTTATGTTGTAATATTTCTTACAAAAATGTTTGGTATCAGTTTATTGAAAAATATATTTAAAAAATTCAGTTTACCATATTTTTAAAAGTTGAATAAAATTTAAGACATGCATGTTAAGCAATAATTCTCGGTGTTTTCTTTAGCTACTAGCTTCTTAACATCTCATCCAGGCCCTTCGCTGAGTGATGGATGATTGGTTTGTCCTGTATCGTTTGCCCGACTCCTCTCTCATCTGAGCGTTTTTCCGGTTGCATTCTCAGCTGGAGTGCTTTGGACACCCATGGCCCGGGGCCTGCAGACATACATATCTTCGATTTTCTTTTAGTCTAAATCTGTTTGAGTTTTGAGGCTTTATCACGGTTTAAGGCTTACAACAGCATTTGACATTTTGTAATTTATTATTATTATTTTTTTAATTAGTTTATTTATTGGACAACATAAAATATTTTATTGGACCACATATATTTGAGCAGTGAATGCAAATCTGATTGCAATCTCAGTATTTGGAGTTTATTGAATTATTTAATGTACGTAAAGAAACTACAATAAATAAAAAATTTCGTATAACAATCTTATTAAACTTGCTTTCTTTTGCTTCTTTAATTGAAACGGTTTTACTAATCTTCACTGAATAATTTATAAAGAAACTCTTAGCTGGCCTTAGTCTTACCAAAAATGGTATTAAAAGGTGTGTTTGACACTATTTATCACTTAAAATGATAATATCGCACTAACTTTTATTTTTGTTTAAATATAGGAA
This sequence comes from Rhodophaea formosa, assembly GCA_963082605.1. Taxonomy (NCBI): domain Eukaryota; kingdom Metazoa; phylum Arthropoda; class Insecta; order Lepidoptera; family Pyralidae; genus Rhodophaea; species Rhodophaea formosa. Next base: position 9,146,881 of record OY720211.1, on the reverse strand, counting down.
CAATCCGAATTAGATTTTCAAATCCGAACTTTAATCCTATACTAGGATGGAAATACAGATCATATTGCTTTAACAAGGTATATTGTTTATGTGATATTTTTTTGCCTGTTTCAAAATTCGAAGTATTTGAAATTACCAGGTTTGATTATTTTTAATATCAATAATGATAAGACTATTTATTCATCTTACTAATGAACGGTCTCCCGTTTGTGCCTCTGTAAAGTTGACTAGTACTATTCCAGCCTAGCAACAGAAAAGCAAGATATTTGTAGTCAAAATTCAATTTATTACTTTCTTAGTTTACTTACTACTTGAGGTTTAGTTTTACTTTTTCTTGTGTAAAAATAAAATGTTTGTCATTCCTCTGCATTTTATCATCTCAAAGACAATACAGTTGCGAGAGCTGTTTGTATCTACCATATAGTCTTTGTATTACAAATCTTCTGGGTATATTTTAGCCAGAAAGAAGTTGTTTTGTCCTAATTACGGCTATCATCTTGCTAAGTGCGGTGCACAAGCATATTTTACTTTATAAAGATTAAAACGGTCAAAGTTCATCTCAATTTTCCTTACTTTAAAATTACCTTTTTGGCTTTATTCTAACCAATGTACATATGTCATATATTTTGAAAATGGAACAGAATTACTCATGGCTAATTTTAACAAATTATTCTATTTGTTTCCATATCTACGTAATAGGACTTGAACATGCAATTCAAATGGTTTTATACCATGGATACTGAAACTTATTGCACGTGACAACAAGACTGTATGATAAAAAGGTTATAGAAAAATAAATATTTTCCGCAAGGTAAACCTTGCAATTTGTTAAGTGAGTTTTTGAAGTTCTTTCCTCCAGGTGATTTCTTTTGTTTTTTACTATTGAAAGTAGTCCGGCTATTATTGATCTTCGATGAAATAAGGAAAAGTACCTACGTCATATGATGGTTATTTGATGTTCTGATGCAAATCCTGTTTTACAATATTTTTATTATAAAAATAATAATGGTTCTGAATGTAATTTAGATTCAATTTCGTCATTTATTTTTGGCCAGGTATAGTACGAGTTATTCGTACTCATTACCATTTATATTATTGTAAATTTGATATTTAAGCTTTACCTACACCATCTGTGTTATTAATGAATTTGACACTTAAACAAGTGTTTATTAATTCAGTCTTTGTTTACTTTATTATCATTCAAATAATTTTTATTTTTTATATGACAATTTTTTTGTTTATAAATTCCGATCTAACCTTTGGTAAAATAACGTTTTTTATTATTCTTTCTTGTAACTCAGTCTTGTCATGCATTTTATTTTCACATCTGATTTATTTAAATATTCAGTTTCACATGATATCATATCCATCATGTTATTGGCTATAACCGGTACACCAGGCGATAACAGACAATCTCTCAATTGTTGTTTAATTAGGTTTCAAATAACGGTTCATAAGCTTAATAGCAGCGTTTTACCTACCAATAAAACGCTTATTCAGCGATAACCTTATTTGAAACCTAATACACAATCACTGCCAGGTGTTTCTTATGCGAATCAATTTCGAGATCCAATGAGGCTCGGAGCAGTGGCGCGGCGCCACGTGCACCCCTCCTGGCCACCGGAAGTTAGCCGACGTCATAAGGGAAAATCGGTAAAATAGCCGACCTGCTACCGGAAGTCAAGCTCGCTACTCTCAATTGTTGTTTAATTAGGTTTCAAATAAGGTTATCGCTTAATAAGCGTTTTATTGGTAGGTAAAACGCTGCTATTTTTTATATTCAAAGTTAAAAATGTTTCTTTAGTATTTTAATATACTCTGCTTTATCACATCTAAATAATAGGTGATTTGATATCTCACACATTAAATTTTAACAAAGTCTTTCTAAATCTTCGAACATGCAAAAGTAAAATACTTGGTTAAATAATCTTAAAACCAATATTTGTTTTATAAAGCTTATTAGGGGTTGCTCTCATTATTTCAAAAGTTCAGAACTCTTTGAACTCAGAAGTCTGCGTTTCTTAGTGAGTAAAATTGTATAAAATAATGGTTTATTCGTATATGTTTCGAATTTATTTATTGGAAATAAGTAGTAAGTTATTTTTTGTATTACACTAGTTTCTGCTCGCGACTTTATCACCGACAAATTACCTGACCGTTAAATCTTCCCCTTCTTTCTCCTTTTCTTATCCCACCTACGTGGGGTAGAGCCTCCTTGTTAAATTGCGCCAGAGTGGTCGATTCTGGATAGTCTCAACGCGATGTCCAGGTCCCGCAAGTCTTTTTTGGTATTGGACCACCAAGTGGATTTCAAGTCTACCTGTTTCTCTTGGGTGTGTGAGTGTGGCCGTACCGTAAACGAGCCTCCAGAATTTTTTTCCCATATTGGGAGCAACTTTAAAGCTACCGAGGACGTGATCATTCTTTATCCAATCCACTCTCGTGACACCTCCAGCCTAGCGTAACATCTTCATCTCATTAAAGTGCAATGATTGTTCTTGGTTTTTCTTTTGGCCCAACATTCAGAACCATACAGGATGGCTGGTCTCACTCCAGTCTTATACACTTTGCCTTTTGTTCTTATGGACAAACGGCCGTCGCATAGGACTCCTGACAGGGTTTGCCACTTTTAAGGCACGCAACTTGAATTCTAAGACAAATGTCGCCATCGATGTCTGCCTCGGATGTTATGACTGAGCCGATATACTTAAAACGAGTGTAGTGTAAAGATAATAATAATCTGTACTTTATGATCAATGTGAAGGGTTTAACATCGTGTAATAGTTAATTAAAAATCTTTCTTTTTATTACTAACTTTGCTCACTTGAACCCTAATGTACTATGCTCTAATAAAATTTGAATATTACTGTATTTCATGTTTATTGTTCTTATATTAAGTTTTTATGTTGAAAAAAGAAACATGTTGTTATAATTCTGAAGAAACAATTAATGAAACCTATACATATAAATTGTTCTTTTATTGTCATTCCCAAAAAAATATATATTTTTCAAAATGCTCCTCTATTTCAAGAAGAGTTTTATCTTTAGTTTCAGGTAAATATTTGTACAGTATACAAAGCAAAAATGACACACAAATACCATTAAATAAAAAAGCTCCATGTAATCCTGCCGTCCTGAAAATATAAGGAGATATTTTCAGAACCGTTGATATCAAGATATTATCCATAAGAATGATTGCTATCACAGTAGAACCTTTATATCTTAGTGGTATCGTCTCCGCAATTATGATTGTTGCCAGCATCATTGGACCACAGCTTATTGATATAGAAATCATTGTAAGCAGTGTTACTGATACAATAAAATATTCCATGAAATAGCCAAGTTTGATTAAGTATAAATATAATGACAAAGTAAACAAAAACAAAATGGCACATGAAGCAGCACTTATTAATAATGTTCTCCTGCTTAATGTTTTTGTCAAATAACATCCAAAATACATGCCAAGTATGCTTACAACATCTAAAATTAACATTCCTTTATACGCCGTTGACTCATGTTCTGTGATTTTCTTCAATATTTCTATGGCATACATGCTACATGCTAGTTTGCCAGATAGGTGAAACATTGACATGGTGGTCAAAGATAGCAATATAGGCTTATACACGACTTTGTAATAGAAAACTTTTACAAAACTGATTAGCCGTTCACGACAGAACATTGCTTTACGAGTTGAACAATCCTCTACATAATGCTTTTGACAATTTATTAGTTGTTTCAGTTCGTGCTCAGCTTCTTCGCTCGTTCCTTTTAACAATCGATGTGCTACTGTACACTCTTCAAATCGTCCTTTAGTAGCTAGCCAGTGAGGTGATTCAGGCCAAAGAAATGATGTTACGGCGTACGCCGAACAAAATAATCCGAAAACCACAGTATTTTTCCAATTCAAAAATGTACCAATAGTATTAGCCACCCAAACACCCCAATAGAACGAGACGGATTTTATAGTCAAAAATATACCACGGTATCTTGGTGAGGTATATTCTCCAATAATTACTACACTGATAGTCATATTACAACTTAACATTATTGACACTATAATTTCTGCAATTAAAATAGAAGTAACTGAGGTGCTGAAATACCAAATCAACTGTCTAATCATCATCACTATAAATGTTATTTTAAATGGTAATCTTCGTCCGTAAATCTCTGACAGTATTGGTAAAATAATAGTCCATGGAATTGCACTATAACCATAGACTGAAGCTGAAAAGAAAAGAAAATAAAATGTTATAGTTGTTTTACAATGATTGCAATAAAAATATGAAGACTCTTTGTAACTTATAATGAATAATTGTATATTGTTAAAAAAAACCCAACCTCCTGACTTCAAATTCTACTCACACAGCCATGACATAACATTTTCATTTAGGGCTGTCGTGGAATTGGCTTCTTGTCTCAACTGAGGTATCATAACGGTGGGCGTACCAAAACATAATCCAGTTACAAAATAGATACTTCATGGTCCACTTGAGATAAAAATCTGAAAGCATCTAAAGAAGGCTAGACTAAGGAGGTACACAACTTAGCTATTTCAGACACTAATGTTAAGCGCCATACTAGTTTGAAGTCCACCGCTCTAGCCTTTCTGCAATTATTAGAAAGGTGAATAGGTCTCACGCGGTTGGCAACCTTATAAAAAGCATGAACTTTTCAGGGTCTAACGATTTATTTCAAATGGTGGTTGGCTTTGAAGTTTAGCGACAGTTGCAAGCGTCACGCATTTTAAATGCATTTATTAACTTTGGGCCTGATGTTTTCTTTCCTGCCATCCAATCCTAATCCTAACTTCCTAACAAATATTATGAATGCGAAAGTGAGTTTGTTTGTTTGTTTGTTTATTAGTTACGCTTTCACACCCTATCTACTGAACCGATCGTCATGAAATTTTGCATACACATAGGTTAGGGTACTGCGAAAGCCATAATATCACGCGGTTGAAGCCGCGAGTAACATGTAGCTTTACCATAATCCTACCTTCAAGTATTTTCATTTATTGATGTATAAAATATCATACAGAAGCTTTTAAGAACAGTGTTTCTCTTCTGTTTCACATCACATATTATTACGTCTTTATCCCTTACGGGATAGACGAAGGTCCTAGCTAAAACCCAAACGTTAGCGTAATTATGGACGTTTGCTTTGCTGAAGCTAATAATTGGCATAAAATAAAGATGTATATAATTTCCTACAATATCCTATACTTATTTGAAACAGGGAATCACTTACAATTCAGACAGATAAATTGTATTGTAATTCTACACAGACGGAGATAAATTTCATGCAAATAAAGATACGAGTAAGTAGTTGTAAGTACTAAGGCCTGAGTAATTACCAAGGCCATATGTTTCACGAAAAGCGTGAAAAATATGATAACGTTCGTAAGTAGCTAAGAATTATAAATATATGTTTTCCATTTTTAATTTAATTTTTTCAAGTGGAAGTTTAAGGTCCTTTTTATGTTATTTTAAATAATTTTTAACCGACTTCAAAAAAAGGAGGAGGTTTACAATTCGTCGTAATCATTTTTTTAATGTATATTCCCCGATTTCTCGAAGACGCCTGGACCGTTTTGAGAAATTCTTTTTTTGTTCGATAGGTAATACTTTACAGATGGTCCCATTAAATTTTTATCGAAATGTGTCGAGCACTTTTTGAAAAAATACACAAAAACCAAAAAAATGTTTACAGGTATGCCGTTTGGATCACACTTATTTCCATTTTTTTCTTATGCTTATTAAAAAAATTGATAGGATTGAAGTCGGTTTTTGTTTTATGTTAAAAATATCTTGAATTATACGAACAACATTCCAGAGGTAGGAGTGTACAACAATCGACCCCCTTCTATTATACTACTACATAATTTAGTTTTCCGAAAATGCTAGACTATAAGCTATTATAAAAAAAAATATATATAAAAGTCCAAAATTCCACACAAAATCAATAATGAATTTAGTCAAAACCTCAGTGAGCTAGTTTTCTAGAAATATGTTATTACTTCGTTAGTTAGATTCATCATCATCATCATCTGGTCTTGTTTAGTCTCCACTACAGGAGCACGACCCTCTCTGACTATAGAGCCATATATTTCTACACTCTCCAGGCTGGCCAGACGGGTTGGAGAGGTCTCTTTGATGTTTAAAAGCTTTGTTTAGCTTGTGTTCCCTAAGTCGCCTTTTACGACATCCACGGGAAGACTTGGAGTGGTCCTATTCTACTCTGCCGGGAACCACACGGTTAGATTATCAAAAATCATTTCTTCATCATCAACCCCTCTCTGTACTACCAGAGCCATATAATAGCCAGAAGCTTTGGGCTACACTCTCCACGCTGGCCAGATCTTATTAGACAAAAATCATTTGCTACGTATTTTTTTCTTTTGTCAGTCAAACAAACGACATAGATATTGCAAACTGTAATGTCTCGAACCCCACTCATGATCTTTGACGCGCTATATCTTTATCATGTATTTTTTAATTATCGGTAAAAAAGTACGTGTCAAATATTTTTTGATTACTACTATCACAGTCACATTTACATCTATCAGACTTGCCTGTCTTAACACATATTTCCATAAGTTGTCTTCTCTATCTCCTGTTGCAACAGGAGTGTAGGTATATTCCATTTATAAGACAAGTAAATCCACAAATTTATCTCTAACACTTTTAATTACTTTCCTCACTCCACGCTAGGCAAGACTACGGTAATTTTAAAATATTTTAACTTTTAAATAACAATTTTTCACAGTAACCAGTAATAATCACTTCAACGCTGAGACCAAATGGTAAACATTGTGCCAGCTATTTCTCCTTCCGTGCATATTGTAAAAGTCAATTTAAAGGAATACATTAAATTTGAGGATAAATTTAATATGGCCAAAAACTAGTTACGTACTTATTCCAGTATTACCGAGTTTAAGATCCTGGATCGGACTTTTGGCTCTGGCTGCAACGTAATGGATGAAAATGTGATAATGTATAATTATTATTTCTTAATAATTGCCCTATTTTCGAGATATATAAAAAAAATCCATCATGGAAGCCCTTTCCAGCTTTAAAACAAATTTTACTACAAGTACAATACTTTTTTTAATACAAGTAAATACTTGTTAGTGTACCTATTTTGTTTGTTAATTGCGCTTTTACGCCTACATAAATATGTACGTACCGAAGCAAGCAAAAAATATTTTGAATGTCAAAAATTAATTACCATTCTTTATAAGTCTTCTAGTTACTCAGCCACTAATAACCCTCTCCGATGGTATAAATAAGGCAAATTAAATTTTTAAAACGGTTTCATGAGAACGCATACAATGGAATGTCGTCGATTTATTTTAACCACCCGAGCTTGTTCCAGGCCATTAGCTTTTCCAATCCAAAGATGAGTATAAAGTGGTAATAATGACAGTACTCGGGAGGTTATATTATCTTCCAATGCTTTGAAGTAGTAATTCACTTTTAAATAAAACAAAATCCACTTTCAGTAGGTATGTATTTATTTCGATTCTTTATGTTCTTTTAATTTAATTTATCTAAAGTTCTTTTTTCTGCAGGAAAGGTAGGTAAGTACTTTTTTGCAGTCCAGTCCAGAAAACGTGTAGGTTTGCAAAATGTCATAAGGGTCGGTTTAATAGCTAAGGCATGAAAGTGTAACAAACAAATAAACGAACAGTCACTTTCACGATTTCAATTAGTTAGGCTTCATTTCTATTCGAAATCGTTATAAACATTTTTTTTAAGTTTCGGTTGGTGATTGGTGTTTAAGATCACCCAATGAAACAGTGGAATTGCGTAACAAACCGACGGCAACGAGCGTGTCTTCATCATCATCATCATCAGGTCTTTTTTAGTCTTCATTGCAGGAGCATGACCCGCTTTGTACCATATATATCCATATATTAGCCAGAGCAGTCAAAGGATTTGGCCTGCACTCTCTACGCTGGTTTGAGAGGTGTCTTTGATGTTTATAAGCTTTGTTTAGCTTATATTCCCTAAGTCGCCTTCCACGACTCTATTCTACTCTGCCGGGAATCACACGGCATATTCGAATAAATTCTTTTATACCGTTACTTGAGTTATATTCTCTACCTATACTTTCTAAACTTTAGTAGATTGCTTAGTTATTATTACACATTTAATCACGTAGATGGTCCTACAAACGGTCACTAAATGCCTTAGAAATAACTGTAGCATTCAAGATAAACAACCATGAATTGCCTTTTCACTTACTTAGCTCAGCTCTAATGTACCTGCTTCATAATAAATGTACCAGCTATACACTCAAAAGGCCACGACTCGGCGAATAGTTTCAATGTATTGACGAGGGATGTGAAAACAGTTTAAGTAGAAAGGATAAGTGTGTTTTCGCAGCATGTGTAGAGAAATTCGACACCCACTCGGCTATTTACGGGCGATGGTGCGATAAGCATTTTCTCTTTCAATACCATCAAAGAGACTGCCCGCCTATTCAGGGCTCACCCGACAAAATATAACACATAAAGGGAATAAGAAGATTGCAGCGCTGTTTCTGACTTGGTTCACAAAAACAAGTCTCAAATCTCATTTGAATGGTGCGTATCGGGCGACTTGCGTTCAACTTTTTCATTTGTGAGGTCGCGAAGCGAAACATTATCCGCGCCGCCGCCTGATGAAGCCCATCAAATCATTTGTCGGCATAGCGACGCGATCTTCAGCTATTATTCCGGTCGGTTTGCTAAACAAAAGTGTTCTTAATTCTTGATCTGGGATTTCATGTACTCATTACTTTCCCTCTTCGTTGGGGCGACCTTCTGTGGACTACATCGGTTGCTTGTCGCAAATTAAACTTGAGTGCGCAACAACATTGAGGCATAATCCTTTAGAAGAGACGCCGATGCTTTGTTAGGGTGGCTGGGGTTGTTTGTGTATGTCATTAGTAAATTAATGCGCTCACAGCGGCTAAACAACGAGTTTTAGAATTTGACTAAATCCTTAACGAGGCTCTCAGAAATAATGAATTATTTGTTTATATAAATGCTTGTAAAGGTTCGATAGTCAAATGGCAAATAACAGAATCCTTATAGATTCGTCAGTATATCACATACAGCCATTTTATTCCGAAACTATTTAAACTACATAGTTTAAACTAGGTAGGTAGATGTAATTCTATGGAACAGCTTTACATTTTTTATTCAAAAATAAAAACAAGATTAAGGGTGGCTCCCCGTGTACAAGGAACTAAAACTAGAAAAAAAATCCCAGACCAGCGTGGAAGAACTATAAAAAACCAAGTGGCGAAAAAAAATACTGGTATTTAAGCTTGCTACTACGGCACCCTTCATGCGCGAGTCCCAGTCGCACATGGGCACTTTTCTATTTTTATTTACATAAGTAATGTTTGATGCTTCATCATATTTTTTCTTATATCATTTTTTTTTGGACTGAACCAGTATAATAATAACATATACTATTTAATAATATCTTTAAAGTTATAATGGTTAAATTTAACAGTAACTGCTTCCTGTTTCCAACGTTATGCTCACATTTACAAGAGCGCATTACACCTAAAATGCGCCTATGTAAAAATGCGGATCCGAGGAAAGTGGCGGAAGCTTTTTCGCCATAAATCGGGAGAAAGCTCCGCCACGAACGAGGCTGATTCAATTTCGACATTAGCGCATTTATGCTGCTCCGTATCAGATAAATATTCAATCGTGAACCAGCGCACTGGTTTATTCATAGAAGCTTTTTTTATAATCGATCAATTTTCATTAAGGATTATTCGAGAATTTTACGTTATTATGCCAAGAATCAACAACCCATGCGTATTCAGTGTCCCGTTTCTGTATCAGATCTTTGTCTTGATTCATATAAATTTTAAATATTAAACATCCAATGTGTTTGGTATTGAACTATCTATAATTTAAATTTACGTTCATAACATACCTAAAAAGGAACAATTTTTATTGTATGAACAAGCTTGAAATCCAGAAAAAAATATAAGCTGCATCCATCAAAAACTCCACTATACATTTTGAATCAGTAGATAGGTATTCAACGTACTATGGGACGGATAATTTTCTCCATTTCAGAATTGGTCACAGAACAAAAGTTGTTCGTACCTATTAATGTGAAGAATGTGAATTTAGATTATAGCTAGTTCAATACCAAGCACATTATATGTATACATATATTCTACTAAGTAATTCTCCATGCTATGATGATAGATTTAAATGATGATGGAGTATGAAGTTAACTTAACATTACTTAAAACAGTTATAACATTGGAGCAATAAATTTATGACTCTGACGTTACAGAAAGCGTAAAATTACATTGATTGGGACAATTCCTGGCACCGATGGCCAATCAGGATCCCGCTGATTTGCGGTGAATACGCCTGCAAACAAACCACATATGCAACGAGATTATGGTATAGCTTGCCGAACGTAGTTTTAGAACTGGCATTACGTACTTTAAATCAAGTTTTTGTTGATTAATTTGTATTTCTATGTTTATTTTAAATTGAGGCGAGGTGATAGCACATTAGTTTTATTTATGAGTGTTTATTCAGCGATAACTCCAGCAAACAAACCACATTTGCAACGTAATTATGGTATAGCTTTCCGAATGCAAACGCAGCTTTAGAACTGGCATTGTCAAATTTTCTAGGCAAATATAAATCAAGTTTCGTTGAATCGTTTGTTTTTCCTTTGTTAAATTTAAATTGAGGTGAAGTGATAGCATATTAGTTTTATTTATGTGTGTATTTTCAGCGGTAATTCCTGAAAACAAACCACATATGCAACAAGATTATGGTATAGCTTGCCGAATGCGAACGCAGCTTTAGAACTGGAATTATGTACAAATTTAAATCAAGTTTTTGTTTATTCGTTTTTTATTCCTATGTATACTTTAAATTGAGGTGAAGTGTTGTGAAATTAGTTTTATTTATGTGTGAATGTTCAGCGATAACTACTGCAAACAAACCACACATACAACGTACAAAAAAAATATAATATGTTGTGTATGTGGTTTATTTGTAGTAAACCACATATACAAGATATTATGTTTTTTTAAACAATTTTACGTCAGTTTTCTGCTCTCAGTTAGCCACAACGTTAGGGTTACTAAGTAGTTAGAAAAAAGATACTAACATTAGTATAAACAGGTATATTTGTGTCAATTATTTACAATCATATTTTTTTTAATACAAAATGAAAGCGTAGACAGAATATTTTTCATCCAGAAAATCTCTCCCCGAGAGATTCGTAGTGATGCATTCGAAACCGCAGGCAAAAGCTAAAAAGAATATATTTTAAAACGTACATTTGTGAACTACCTCCGCAAGTGAGTGGGAAGTTTCCGATTCCTAAACTCGGCAATAAGACGCCGGCTCCTGTAATGGCATTGTTGTGTTCTAGAGCCACTCCGACGGCTGCAGTTATTGTCGCACCAATACCAAAGTGGGCTAATACTTTCTTGTTATTTTTTATTTTTTAGAGTTCAGTACATAAAAGGTACCAACGGGATTATTACTTAACATAAGCTCTCCTCATGCTACTTTCACTATTATTTACAATCATCTTTTTTTTTATTTTTGTCTGATATTTTTCATCCAGAAAAGTACTCTTCCCGAAAGATTCATAATGATGCATTCGAAACCGCAGGCAAAAGCTATAAAGAATATATTTTAAAACGTGCATTTGTAAACTAACCTCCGCAAGTGAGTGGGAAGTTTCCGATTCCTAACCTCAGCAATAAGTCGCCGGCTCTTGTAATGGCATTGTTGTATTCTAGAGCCACTCCGACGGCTGCAGTTATTGTCGCACCGATACCTTCTTCTTCTTCTTATTTCTACCGATACGTAAGTGGGCTAATACTTTCCTGTTATTTTTAGGTAACTTAATACTTCTTAGAGTTCAGTACCAAAAAGGTGCCAACGGGATAGATAGTAAACCTAAGCTCTCCCCCAGTTACAGGGCTGTATCTTTAAAACGTTAATAGGTGCCTATGTAAAGGAAGAAGAAGAAGAAGAAGAAGAGGTGCCTATGTAAAGATTCAATTTTTTTTGATCATATGTATGTTTTTTGCTCGATTTTGTCACAGGGCTGAATCTTTAAAGTAATAAGTATGCATAGACTTCAAATTTTCACGAAAAAGTTACAAAATAAGTTGAAAGCTTAAAGAGCCCTATAAAAGAACCAAAATATATCGTAGGTAAATATCGAATGTGGAAGTAACCCGCATGTTTTGCCATGGGCAATAAAACCGCTATTTTGAAATTTATATAAAGGAGACTTAGTAAGTTCTTGCCTACTCCACCCTAACGCTGACCAACCTTCCACGACTAGCAAATGCTGGGTATAGACAATTTTTTCTCTATGCCACGTGTTCTCTATCCCCATGATTCCGCTTATAAATTGACCCTCGATATAGCCTTGAGAGGGTGAATCATCCCATAATTACGAACAACTTTTCCCACGGGACCAATGCTTGCACTTTAACAAAATATTCAGCCCACCCAGTTCTCAGCATGAATCTGGAACCAGCGGGGAAGTGTAGTTCATATTGATGGGCTCAATTACACAACAACTAAATTTACACCCAGTGTAATAAAGTATTTGAAATGCGACACAGAGGATTTCAAGTAAATAAAAATAAATTTAATTTAAAGATGATGGACTCAAATGTAGTCTGCTATCAAAGGAGTTCTTGTGCGTTTGGGACCTGCAGTTCAGTCACGTCTGCCTGAAGCTAAATGATGATTAGGTCGCACGTGTGGTTTGATTGCGAGCGAGCTGGCCGCAAATCAATGGCCATCTTAACCGATTGAAAGCTATTTCAAATGCTTTTAGATGCTTGAAACCTTTGCTTGAAACAAGTGACACAAGCGTTGGTCATTTACACACACGAGAAATCAAAAACAAACAAATATATACAATGTTTTGACTTTTAAGGTCAGTTTGGTAAAGATCTAGGCTAGCTTTACAATGGGGAAGGAAATATAAAAAAGATAATCCTAACCATTTTTAGGGTTCCGTAGTAAACTAGGAACCCTTATAGTTTCGCCATGTCTGTCTGTCTGTCTGTCGAGATAGAGGAAGTAATATTTTTTCTATACAAACCCATCGTGTTTGGTATTGTTAAATAGGTCTTTAAAATATTGTGAGATTGAGAACACTAATTTTCGATTTAGGGATCCGTTTCCGAAATATTCGGTTTTAAAGTGCGAATTTTTGTTAGAGGTGTGTGTCGTCGTCGTCGTCGTCCCCCCCCCCCCCCTTCTATCTGCTTAACGGTTATATATGGATACGTGAAAAAAATTACAGCAGTAGTATATATGCTGAAGTGGTAAGGAAAACTATCAGAGCTGAGTACTAAGTACAAACTAAAAAGTTATTGGCAACCAACTTATAAAATGTACTCGAAGATGTAAAATTTCATACAATTTTCATTGTTAGATGTTTTTGTTCGTTAAACTGTGAGGTGCAAGGGTAAACAGTGTAAACTCAAACTTGTCATTCGCAACTATGGAACCCTACACTGCACGTGGCCCGACACGCACTTGGCCGGTTTTTTTTTCGTGTAGTTGACACGGTCAGTCGACCATGCACACTTACGCACACATCTTTACCCTATGCTATAGAAGCCGTTATAACAATACCATAGCTTTATTTTACTTCAATACGACAATTATTTACAAAGTTATTACACAAAATACTATTGCTACCAATACTCCAATCAAAAGCTATTTAACATAGCATAATAAGCATAAGATTGCTCATCAGTGCCTTTGGGCATCTTGAAATGAAAAATTTGATACATCTATTAAATGCCTTAACCAACGCTAGTGTCAAATTTTTCAGGCTGCTTGGAAAGTTGGACACTAACTTTAGTTACTTACACACATAAGAGACCAACTGCAAATCAATGTACTTATAGGTACAATACTGTACAGATAGATATAGATACCTATCTATATCTATCTGTATGTATGTATATACTTAACTTTAACTGCATAGCTGTCTACCTAGACAGCTATGCAGTTAAAGTTAAGTATAACTATACAATGATTGAGATGCAAGTGTGGTTTCTTTGCAAGTTGTGTCATGTATTCTGTGGTTATGTTGACAAATCTGCGGAATCTTTAATAAAGGCTTATCAGCAATAACAATTTAACAATTCACTAAGTAGGTATACCTACTTTTATTTCTTATAAATGAATATTGTTATGAAAAACTAGCTTAGGCCCGTGGCTCTACTCACGTAAGTGTCGATCCCTCGGAAACAGTACTTTTCTCCGGGAAGAAAGGTAGCCTATGTTCTTTTCCGTACTCCAAACTACGTGTTTGCAAAATTTCATGACGATCGGTTTAGTAGATATATGGTGTAAAAGCGTAACAAGTAAACAAAAATACTCACTTTCAGATTTATAATATTTGTTGGAATTGGGATACATATAGGTAGGATAATCCTAACGGACAAATATGTGCTATGTAGAATTTTGTAAAAAGGCTACGTACCTTTTATAGTTTTTATTTACATACGAAATCTGCGAGTTATTTTAATGGAAATCATAAACAGCTTTTGCAATAATCGGCGCGTCGAATATGGCTGAAAGCTTATTGGATAATGGACGAAAATTGTTCATTCAACTTTGATGAGTCTATTCCGGTCTTCACAGCGTGAATTAAACTTTAACGAAACTAAGTATGATAAATAGGTTATTTTTGGTAATCACATGCATTTCATATCATATAGGTAAATATATTACATATATATTTTAACGCTTCAATCCTTACGGGCTAGACAGTCCCGTTGGTTGTATAGTAGACCAAATGCCACATTTAGCATGTTGGTGTAGGCAGGTAGAAAATAGTAATGAGTTGCTAGCTGCACCGCCTATTGAAATTTTTTAATTATTGGGGCATCCCGTAGCCTGTTTCTACGGTCTACGCAAGAAAGGCACAGGTGCATTCTGCGTGTTTTTTTACGTATGTAGGAGTCCTAACGCTCTCCAAAAACATAGCCGAATCAATTTTTTTTATCCCCCACATCTAAGCAATATTTGTAGTTACGTAAAGAAGTCTAAAATAAATAAATATATACGGACAAATTACACAGATAAAAAAGGAGTCTAAAAAGGTTCCTTACAACATTTTGTCTTTTACTAATATTTTATATGTGTTCAACTTATATTTAATATAAGTTAAGAACAATATAATTAATAGCTCTATTACTTACATTGAAATGTTTATCAATCTGTTATAATTTCCAACTAGAGTATAAGTATCCCTTCGCTAAACAAGTCAGGTTTGTAGCTTCTTTGTTATTTCTACGAGGACAAAGCAATCGAAGGGCTATCGAAAAAAATGATTTGTAAGTTTCCTTAAGTTGGAGGAAAGTTGGTCAATAACCAATAGATGTGGCTCAATATCTTTTACGTAAATAATTCGCTAAGTTATATCATTTATTTTTATTTCTTTTTGTTCTTATCTATGATTATGTGATATATAATTATTTTAACTTCAATCTTAACTTATATAAGAAAAAAATGCAATAATAAGTTAGTATGTGACACGCCTTAACTATTAAGCCAGTTAGAAAAAAATGCTAGTCAGGGATACTCAGGAGGACGAGCAAAGCCGCGGTCGAAAACTACTTTCATTTTCAAATAATTGAAATTCAATACTGTGTCAACTGGACGATATGAAATCGAAAGTCTTTCTAATAATCCAAAAAACCTGACACCCATAATGATAGAATAGCTTTTCCTTTACGCTGCGTTCTGTATTAGTGGAACATGGCGCGGACTCCTCGGTGATAAACGCCACGCCCAACGCGCTGCCTGACGCGCCGCCGTGTTTTCGTAGGCAAAAGTATGTAGCTCCATATTATATGTTTTAGATAGAGCGTGCAACTCCATAAACGATAAACACTGCACGCGCCGCGCAACGCCACACGTCTCCATACACGAGCCCATAGATTAAATTGAAAAATAAAAACTGTCAGTTAACATCATTAAATGTTTAAAGCAACATATATTAAACGCTTAACTACAAAACAAAAGTTAAACTGCAGCACACGAACGTGAACGATTACAAATTTCATTAGTTGTGAAAACTTTTGGAACAAATAGATGCGGCGGACTGTAATGGAACAGGGTTTGACAACTGCTGAATTCACAATAGCCAAAGAGATGTAATGCTAATACAAATAGAACGGACATTGAAACTAAAATCTTAAGCCAATATAAATTACCAATTTTGAGTACTTAATTGGGAAACTTTTGGTTCAAGTAGATGCGGTGGCTGAACAGGGTTTGACAACTGCTGAATTTACTATAACCATATAGTTGAATGCTAGTCCAAATAGAATTGATACAAAAACTAGACTCTTAAGCCAATATGGATTATGATATTTTCTGATTCTTATAGAATGCTTCTGGCAAAATGGATCACTGTAAAATTATTCAATATTTAGTTCTTGGCCTTGAATAGGCCGTCGAAAAGAATTCTGAAAACATTATATTTCTCTTTTTGACAGTTGTGTAAACTAAATATTGATTTTATTGTCCACTCTATTCGTGCTAAAACTCAATCCCCACATCGATGTCGATAACACGAGCCGATACAATTCCACACCCTTTTTCATTGTCTATTGGTACTTCGCCACTATTTCTTGGGACTATGGCAGCGCTGCCAATCGCTCGCGTCTGTTTAACTACGTGAAGGACATAAACTTTAAGACTTTGGAGCTGGCATGAAAAGATAATGTTTGGGACGGCTTCCCATTCTGGTACTGTCATTGTGACGGTTAAGTGTATTGTTAACGGAACCTAAATTGAATCAAAGTATGTATATATTATTTGTTTGGTTTCAAGAAAATTTAGATATGTATAAAATATGTGTAGTACTCAACGCTGATTGTATATTCCCTTTCAAACTGATCGGGGATAATGAAAAAGGCACATGCACTAATGGCAACTAGCCTGTCTACGACTATCAATATTTTTGGCAGGCGCTCTTCATAAATTCAAATGTACTTTCACATTTTTGTCCAGCCTAAT
Source organism: Rhodophaea formosa (assembly GCA_963082605.1). NCBI lineage: Eukaryota > Metazoa > Arthropoda > Insecta > Lepidoptera > Pyralidae > Rhodophaea > Rhodophaea formosa. Next base: position 9,129,816 of record OY720211.1, on the reverse strand, counting down.
GCTGTCATGTATAATGGTTACATATTAATAAATCAAAACTTCATTGAGCAAATTTCAAAAGAACAACGAACTAATCAACGAATTTTAAAATAACAATGGTCATTTGACCAAAAGTTCAACAGACCAAAGTTTGAAATATCAACGTTTAAATTAACTAAGTATTACACTTTGCCAAATTGTTCAAAGGTCAAAAAGATTATTGGATAATTTATTGAGTATCAACTGGTTTTACTAAAATTGTAAAAATAAACCCATTATGTATTGTTGTACTTGGTATAGTCTAATTTCTCTTCGCCTAATTGTTTTACGTTTTATATTTATTTCCCAAAATATTAATTACATGTACTCAATAACTTCTATTACTCTCCATGAATAATTTATATTTCACAATAAATAAAAATACACATAACTGTTCTGCCCTCAGTTTCCGAGTTTTCAAAAAAAGAAAAATCGAACCTAACTTGTTTTCTGCCCTCAGACATTCTGGGTGGTCGTTAAAAAAAATAACTCTAACCTAACTGCTTTTCTGCCCTCAGTCGTTCTGAGTGGTCGTTAAAAAAATAACTCTAACCTAACTTGTTTTCTGCCCTCAGACATTCTGGGTGGTCGTTAAAAGAAATAACTCTCCAACCCGTCTGGGACCTCTCCAACCCGTCTGGCCAGCGTGGAGAGTGTAGGCCAAATCCTCTGACTACTCAGGCTATTGGCTCTGGTAGTACAGAGAGGGTCGTGCTCCTGCAGTGGAGACTAGAAAGACCTGATGATGATGATAACTGCTTTTCTGCCCTCAGTCGTTCTGAGTGGTCGTTAAAAAAATAACTCGAACCTAACTTCTTCCCTTCGAATCATTTGCGGTTATGAAATATGACTAGGAATGATTAAGTATTTTATATTTATATCTAGCAACTTTTGTTCAGTCGTCCATTTGATGACATAAACATTGAGATTATATTTTTGTTATTTCATGTCTTGTTCTTTTGAAATTTGCTCATGTTTTACATTTACATGTTGCACATGTATATCTGTAGGTGTCATAGATTTGGGTTCTGTCTATCGCACAAGGGAAAAAGACGTAATAGTATATAGTGTTGACGTAATGGTAGGTAGCCTTGTCTTTCAGACTTTCAAACTAGCTCGTAAAAATAAACAACTATTCCCATTCCCAAAACGAAGTTCTCATTTCCGGAGCCCCCAAACACTTTTGAATCAGAATGTAATTTTTTTATTCGAGATTCCAACATTGGCCTCGATCAATAAGTTGCTGTTCATGATGTTAACTATCCAGTTCTGCAAGGTCGTTTGGTTAAACAATTGAGGTATATCAACACCTCGAAGATCTGTCTTTTCCCCTTGTATTTGATTTACAAAATATGCATTATGATCTCTTTATGATGTTTATTGAAACGACTCATATTAGTGCCAGCTATTTATTACTTGGACAATTATATCACCGTGCTCACAAATAATTCTTAGCCACAGTATATCAATATCAATCCAATAAAAACAATTAATAGACCCGACGCCTATAGTCTCCGTTCGGCGCCGAAAAGTAATGTCAATGTCAAAAAAGCTGTATTGCCAACTTACAAAAATATTGATAAAAGCATCTAAACACATTCAGCCTTATGGCAATTTCTACTATAAATCAATGAAATGTTAACATGTTCATGACACAAATTAATATGTTTAGTGATATAACCAAAGAGAACGAGAACTATATTGTTTATTTCAAATGATTAACTCAATGATACAAGTCTCGAACTTACTTTGGGGCTAGCTCAATCTGTGTGATTTGTCCGTATATATTTATTAATTATTTATACCATATCGTATTTTTCACCAATGGTTATAACAATCTGTTTCGAATATTAACCATATTTCCACCAAATGCAACTGAATACGAGTGTAACAATAACAAAATCAGGTAACGTGATATTCCAGTACACGGTACAGCACCGACCACAAATCAGCGGTAAATCACATTTCGACGTCCCCGTCCGGGCAGAAACGATTGTGTTGTGTTACATACTGCAAACGTCATTACAACCTTCTACTTTTTTTATTTTTGTTACACTGATTTCGCCAATGTCCAGTTTAAAGCATCGATGTAGTACGGTAATACAGCTAAGAAGAAGCATACTTAAACGATTTTGTGTTGTGTTACATACTACAAACGTTATTACAATCTGCTACTCAATTTTATTTTCTTACAGTGATTTCGCTAATATTCAGCTTAAAAACAAAGCAGTGCTGTACGGTAATACATCTAAAAAAACCGGCTAAGTGCGTGTCGGGCCACGCGCAGTGTAGGGTTCCGTAGGTTCCGTAGTTTCGAATGACAACTTTGAGTTCACACTATTCACACTCGCACCTTACAGTTTAACGACCAAAAACATCTAACAATGAAAATAGTTTGAAATTTTACAGTTTATAAGTTGGTTGCCTATAACTTTTTAGTTTGTACTTACTACTCAGCTCTGATAGTTTTCCTTTCAACTTCAGTATATATGCTACTGCTGTAATTTTTTTCACGTATCTATATATAACCGTTTAGCAGATAGAGGGGGGACACTTACCTCTAACAAAAATTCGCACTTTAAAACCAAATATTTCGGAAACGGAGCCCTTAATCAAAAAATGGTGTTCTCAACCTCACAATATTTTTGAAAGACCTACTTAACGATACCCCACACGATAGGTAAATAGAGAAAAAAAATTACTCCCTCACTTTACTTGTATGGGAGCTACCCTAAAAAAAAAATATTTTTCAAGATTTTATTCTACCACTTTTTTGCCATGATTAATATACACACCCATACCAAATTACAGCTTTCTAGTACTTATAGTCTCTGCGTAAAACCGTGGATGGACAGACAGACAGACAGACAGACAATGGCGAAACTATAAGGGTTCCTTGTTTACCACGGAACCCTAAAAAGTAGCATTAACGATTCTGTGTTGTGTTAGATACATGCTGGAAACGTCATTACAACCTTCTACTCTTTTTGTTTGTTTCTGTAATTCGCCAATGTCCAGTTTAAAAACCTACAAAGATCGTTGTTGTACGTTAATATAGTTAAGAAGTAGCAATCAAAAGATGGCTTTTGATTCCTTTGATTGCTTTATAGGTTCTGGTGAAAAATATATACGAGTCCATATGCCAATCTACGTTGACGATGTTACACAGATTGTTCTTTAGCACGAGCAAATATAACACCAAACTACACCAATTTCATATTATAAAGTCCACTAGAATCAATTTGGAAAATCATCGATGGCATAGCCCTACTGAACCCCCTGCCTTTCCACCAAAAACTCCATTACAACCATGTTGTCTTAATTATACATTTTACGTTGTGCGTGAAAAGACCTCGCAAAAATCGGTACATTGTCAAAAAAAAACCTTTATAGTCAAGTAACTCATTGAACTTGATACAGTTACAGAATCGCATTGTTTGGGTGAGCCCATTACAGTACTTTGATAAAATCAGACAGATGGAGGACACACTTGTCGCTTTTGAACGGGTGATATGGGAAAATTGTTTGACAGCTATGTTAACTCTTACGTTTATGGGAATAGCCTTGCCCATCCAACTTAACCAAACTTAATGTACCAATATTAAATTAATATAGGTAGATGCTCACGCAATCAGAAATATTATTTATAATCAACATAATGTGTTGGTTATAATTTACTAGCAGCCCTTCCCGGCTGCGCCTGGGCATGTATTATACCTATAAACCTTTCTCATGAATCACTCTATCTATTGGTAAAAACCACATGAAAATCCGTGCAGTAGTTCTTGAGTTTATCGCGAACAGACATACAGACGCGGCCGAGGACTTTATTTTATAATATGTAGAGTAACAGTGATATCTGAAACCAGTAGTGCAGGGATCTTTCGCTACATTGCTAGTTTCAGATATTGGTAACAAGGATTGTTAAATTTCAATCAGCATCACTCGTACATCCGTGTCCATTTTGGTTACTTCTTCACTCTTCAAACAAATAATTTAGATTATATTTTGTCTGAAATTAGTTTGTGAGCCGTGGACAGACACTCATCGTGGAAAAACGTGCACGCGTAACGTTTCTGAGGGATCTACAGTCACGTGGGGTGAAAATGTGGGCGAAAGCTAATAATAATTTCGAACTTCTAATTGATTAATTCTAATATAATAAGTGTGTTAGTTCATTGGTTTTCCTTGTAATAAAAAAGCACAAAGGGTGCCGTTCGACAATAACAATAGTTAGGAAAAGTTGATAGTTTATACAGAGTAAAAAAAAAAACACTTCATTCAACGTACAATATTCAGGGCAACCACAATTCAGCAACATCGGATTCTGTCGCCCCATCATTGATTACAGATGCGAGTGTGTGTTGTTATTTCAATGACAACACAATGCTACGGCCCACTGAATTCGAGAACCATCATTATATTGTGCATAACGAACAATTAAAATTCATCCGAATAATTAATAATTCAGAGCAAGATTTTCAGTAAATCTCAATTCGTGAGAAAAGAAGTGCAAAAAAGTTATGTAAAAGGTAAGTACCTACGTAAATAGTATGGTATTTTTAGACATCTTTGTAGGCTTGCTCAGTTTGTTACCAAAAATATTTCATACTTGTACAATATACACCATTTAGGGTTCAAGAATTAGCTTTAAATCGGATATATGCCCATACCCTTAATTACATAATTGGGTAGTGCTGTTGTTGTTTTGTTGAAATGACAGAAAATACTTCGTATAATAAACAGCATTCAGGCAACCACAAATTAACTTTTAAATGGATTAAGATATTCTTTTTCAGATTGTCTTTGATTGCAAATTGAGTATTGCTGTTTTATCGAAATGGCGGAATGCACTTTATATACTGTACACCATTCAATCTGTGTGGGCAGAGAAAATACTTGTGCATAGTTAGTTTATGTAATATATCAAAGTTGTATTGTTTTGTAATTCATTCATGCCGCACATGATGTAATCAAGGACTTCGGCCCACTGATTATTTTTTTCTAATAATCATTGCATTCTTACCACATGATTCTTACAAACTTTTAATTCATTTTAATTTTACAAATCATCTCTAACAAAAACGGAATAATGTTTCTATCAACTTAGTTTTCAAAAGCAAAATTCTCTTTCGGCATCAACACGATTTGCTGATGCGAATGTATCTGTACAGCAGATTAACCAAATAAACAAAAACGTTTATTAAAACCTTAAATAAAAATAATAAACATAACACAAAGTAAAACTTAAAATTTAGCATTAATTCCACTTATTCAAGCATACACAGTACACTGGCCACAAATAAGCCGTAAATCAGATTGCGTCATCCGTGCCCGTGATTGCAGAAACCAGTTTGTGTTGTGACGTCATCAAGAACATAGACCGGTTTATATTTTATTTATTTTTACAAATAATCATAGCATCCTCTCTATAAGTTCTGTACAAACTTGCATTCAGCAGTCTATGAAAAACACTACTACCAACATAGTTTACAAAAGCAAATAACATATTCTTTATTAACCTACCTATGAGGAATGAAAAGTGAATGTTTTTGATTCTATACGAGATTTAATACCACGTATGTATTTTAAAAAATGAAACAAAAAAATAAATAAAACACACACACATGCAATTAAGCATGAATTCTAGCAATTGAAGCACACACAGTGCAGTGGCTACAAATCAGCGGTAAATCAGATTCCGTAGTCCGCGTCCGTATTTGCAGAAACGAGTTTGTGTTGTAAACTTGTGACGTCATCAAGAACATTGTCCCATTTATTTATTTTTTATTTTGTTTTAAATAATCATTGCATCTACAAATTCTTTGCAAACTTGCATTTGACGTCAATTTTAATTTAATAAAACAGCAGTCTATCAAAACGCAATGGCGTTCCTACCAACATAGTTTTTAAAAGCAAATTACATACTTACTATGAAATTCAAAGTGAATGTTTTGATACTATACAAGACAGATCTCGTTTAACTCCAAAAACATTCAGTACTCATTCCACGTAAGCAGTTTAACGAATTAAACAAAAAACAAATATTCTTCTTTTCGTGTCGATGGCCCAAAATGTCAAAAAAATCCTATATTTTATCCCTCCAGTATGTTGCAACAGCCACGCCACTTGCTGAGGCGTAGTTGAGGTCGTACTTTGTGCAGGTAGTGGGGCACATGGGGCACGACATGAGGTGTGACATGGTCTGGTCTCTTTCACCACATTCACACTGAACGTTATTTTGGTCGATGTAGCCCCACTTGGCTGGGTTATGCTTACATCGGCCTACCCCAGTACGTAAGCGGTTAAGACTTTTCCATGTAGCCCATGGGAGTTGAAATCCCGGAGGAAGCTCTTCAGATGGGGGGATATAGTCAGTGGGAGGTGGAAAATCTTTGCGCCAAAATTGCAGTCGGGTTGATCTTGGGTCGCCATCAAGAGGTCTTGTAGGTTTTATAAAAACAAATAAAACACACACACATCGAATTAAGCTTGAATTCAAGCAATTGAAGCACACACAGTGTAGTGGCAACCAATCAGCGGTAAATCAGATTCCATCGTCCGCGTCCGTGATTGCAGAAACAAGTTTGTGTTGTGACATCGTCAAGCACTTGGGCCCATTTTTATCTCAGATAATGATTGAAAATGATTGATATAGATATGATTGCATCCTCTCCACAATTTTTTGCAAACTTGCATTTAATGTCAATTTTAATAATTAAAGAGCAGTCTATCAAAAACGCAATAACGTTCCTACCAACATAGTTTTCAAAAACAAATAACATTTCGTTCGTTTATCTACTTACGCAAAATAAAAAGCGAATTTTTTTTATGCTATACGAGACAGATCTTGTTTCGTATCAAAAAATTCAGTATTGATTCTACGTAAGTTGTTCCACGAATAAACAAAAAACAAATAAAACACACACACACATGGAATTAATCATGAATTCCAGCAATTGAAGCACACACAGTGCAGTAGCCACAAATCAGCGGTAAATCAGATTCCGTCATCCGCGTCCGTGATTGCAGAAACGAGTTTGTGTTTTGACGTCATCACGTGCTACGGCCTACTGAATTTAAATTCGAAAGCCATGATTGTATCGTTTCTATGTGGTACTTACAAACCATTTTGTCACCATCACCATCATATATCATGTAAGTTTTAATCATATTTAAACCAGAAACAACCTATCAGAAACATTCGTAAAAAAATTAAATTATGTTACTTACTTATTTTTGAGTAATAAAAAATATATTTAACAACACTTATACTGTATAAGTAAAAACTTTTATAATGTGCGATTTCATCGAAATACAAATAGCAATTTTTACACTAAGAAGTACTGAACATCCCTAAATCCGTACAACTAAGAAGTATGATGCTGTGCACGACAGCAGGTTCATCTAATAAAACAACAAACCTTATTTTTAAAACACTGCAAAATCAGTAATAATTGGAACACTAGTGTCACATATAGTACAGTGGCCACAAATCAGCATCAAATCAGATTCCATCGCCCGCGTTCGTGATTGCAGAAACGAGTTTGCATTGTGACGTCATCAATCGCTGCGGCCCGCTGAATATTAATTCGTAAACATCCATGTAACGTTCCTACGTGGTGCTGATTAAGCTGAATGCTGCAATTTCATTGAAGCAAACGATATTTTTATCAAAATCGTTCATATTTGAAAGAAACAAATATTAAGTACTTCGTTAAAGAAAATAAAAATTAAGAAATTTAAAACGAAGTGCCTTAATATTTTACTTGTTCTTAATTATTCACATGTAAAAAATATTTATAGTTATCATATAGGCAAAGCTAATAAACAACAAATTTTATTAAAAAACACAGCATACTAGGCATTTGTTTTGGCACTAGTAAAATATATCGGTAGTACAGTAGCCACAAATCAGCGGTAACTCAGATTACGTCGCGTCGTCCGCGTCCTTGATTGCAGAAACGAGTTTGTGTGTTTATGTGAACTGGTAAATGTTTAGTATAGAACAGAACAATATAATGCATGCATGCAAAGTAGGTACATATAAATTTAAAAAAATTTGAATTGAAATTCCCTGTAACTTATGTATGAACCTCTTAACTAATTTGTTTAAATATGTCTAAGAACCTTACTTTTTGAATTATTATAAGAAACAGAATACGATAAGGAACTTTTTCAAAATGCCTGAGGTACAAAAGGCCTTAGCGACACTAAGGTTAGTAGCGCTTATGACCATTTTTAGGGTTCCGTAGTAAACAAGGAACCCTTATAGTTTCGACATGTCTGTCTGTCTGTCTGTCCGTGGTTTCACTCATAGACTATGAGTACTAGAAAGCTTTAATTTGGTATGGATATGTATATTAATCATGCCAAAAAAGTGGTAGAAAAAAATCTTGAAAAAAAAGGGCGATGGCATTAGTTGCAAGCATTTGGCAAGTTAAAAATCACTTATATTTGTTACTAGCTGTTACCCGCGGCTTCGCCCGCGTAATATATAGCCTATGTCCTTCTCGGTACCTATGTGTATTCAAAATTTCATGATGATCGGTTCAGTAGGTACGGCGTGAAAGCGTAACAAACGAACAAATAAACAAACAAACAAACTCACTTTCGCATTTATAATATTAGTTGGGATTGGGATGGGATAATTGGGATTGGGATTTTATTATTGATATTTCAATAATAATTGTATAGAAATAAAGTTATGAACGAAAGCAATCAAACTTATGACACCCCTTTTTCCGTCGGAAGTTAAAAATAGCGTTTTAAAAGAAAGCTTTTAGACTTACTACCGTATCACATCGTAGAGCTTGCTAGAGGATTGTTTGCATTTCATTAACTCCGGTCAACAAGAGACCTAATTTATCTGCTTGTTGTTCTCTTTAACTATTTATCTTTGTTTTTATAAAAGGCATAGGTAGATAGACTAGGGCATTGGAACCGGTTTTTCCCGGTTCCGAAAAAACCGGAAATTCCGGTTCTCGGTGTCACAAAAAGAACCGGTTCTAAAATATCAAAACCCGGTTTTTTCGGTTCTTTCAGTTCTTACCTTTTTTAGTAGATTTTTAAAAATCTAGCAATAATAAAAAGATAATGCATTATATTTTAGGCCCTACAGGTAAATTCGTCGTATCTGTCTGGTGGTAATAGGTAAATGCCGTGGTTGGAAGCGAAAGCATGAAACGCTTCCAGACCGTGACACGGTCGTAAATTGTATTACACATATAGCGCAGCGTTGGGAGGGGAAGATTCGCACTACACTTGACCGGTAGCTTCGTTTGATTTGCCACGAAATGTTTGATTTTATGATTCCTTCACAATTAAATCACTAGTTTTTCTACGTTCTTTATTATTTACGCATTTTTATTATAAAATCGTAAGAACCGAAAGAACCGGGTAACCGGTTCTTGATAGTGTTCGGAACCGAAAACCCGGTTCTTGAAAATAATGACCGGTTCTCGATGCCCTAAAATAGATATTACAGGTGAAATGTCTAAATGTAATTATAGTACTACGTAATGTTCCGTATGGCAACTATTTAAAGACGAAGATAATTTAGTTTTCAATTTCCACATTTTTTGTTTAACTGTAAAACAATTTGAAATACTCTAACAACTATCTTTTGCTTTATATACGTACAAAAATATTATTTTATAAAAAATAAAATGACGACTGCTTACTGAATGTTTTTTTCATACGACCCATAGCATATGACACGGGATTCCGGGAATGAATACAAATCTAATGACACCTCACACTTCATAATCGGTCAAAGCGTGAGGCAACAATGAAACAGACGACATACTTACCGACATATGCGCGAAAAACATTACCCTCCTTCTGGGCAGGTCAGTCGGGTAAACGCTACATCTGAGAAAACGCTAGAATAAATAAAAGAGAAAATTTTAAAGTACAAATCATGATATAGAAAGTATTGCAAAGACAGTACAATCAATATGTCCATCGCAGACTTCCTTTGCTCCTACCTTTAACTCAAGCTTCATACCGTTTATATTTCTATTTACTTTTAATTTGTTGTTTGATAAAACAGCATTTTAAAAGGAAGCCTTTTAAACTCACTACAGTTTTGCATCGTAGAATTTACTTGAGAATTGTTTGCATTTCATTAACTCCGGTCAACAAGAGACCTTTATCTGCTTGTACTTTCAACCTTTGTTTAATCTTTCCAACTATTTGTCCTTGTTTTGTTGCTATGAAAGAATTTTTAGGTCAGCGGTCTCAATTTGATTATTATACCACTGATACTATGAGGCGTAATTAGCTATGAAGAAGGTATTTTTGTTTTCATTTTCCACTTTATTATTACGACATAAATCTATAAAATAAATAAATAAATTTTATTTGAGTTTTTCTAGTCAGGGATGTAATCCTTAACTACCTGTCCTGTGGTTGCGGGTATGGCATCGGGTACGCGCGCCCGGCCGTTCGAGCTGCTACTTATTTATCCCCAATCCATCTAAGCAAGTAGCATCCCAAATACTTTCATCCCGTTTCACCCAGTTCAACAAACATCCTACCCTTCCCAGGCCTAAAAAAAGGTTTTGATGGGCAGCAGCGTCGAAACCGAGTTAAGCCGAATGAACTGCACTCACCAACCCGCCTGCACATCGTGATAAATGTGGTAAAAACCTCCATGATGAGGGGAGGTCTGTGTCCCAGTGGACTTCTTAACGGCTGAAATGATATTGCTAATGATGATTTTATATAAAGCACAAAGTTACTTGACTAAAATTTCAGCTGGATTTTGGTTTTCAGTCTATCGGATGTCATCGAACACGAAACTAATTTAGACTATTCATATTCTTGCTAGAGAACAAACGAAGATAAAGATTGGGTTCATTTAATAATTAAATATATATTTTAATTGTTATTGATTGAAAAAGATAACTTATAGGGTGTCATGTATACTCACACAAGGTAGTAGGCAAATAATACTATTTATAAATTTAGCCACTAGAAAGATATATTTGAAAAGCAACGCCATCAATATTTTCTTACTTATATTACATGCATAGCACTATCCGCATAATTATTCCTAGAGGTAATAGCTAGTTAGACGAGATAACTCTCGGAAGTTGGGCAATTAGGAGCAGCTAATATTTTCAAAATGAGCGACGATCTCTCTCAAGTGCCGTTAGGTTCCGCCGCGACGCCAATTACACGTTTACTTACCTTTGTAAGTTTGCAACATCCGGATTCCGAGATAGATTGAGATTTAGCGAGCTCTATTACAATTTATGACAACTAAATTTACAACTTTGACATTTCCGTGTAAGTACGACACATATCGATGTTAGTATACAGCGTGAAAATTACCTCTCGCATGTCTCCATACAAACGGAAATAAGGAATTGTGGCAATATTTGATAATTTTGGAGTAAAAATAAGCATTTAATCAATTAATCTCATTATAATCTACATACGTTCCTATAAAGCTTGGTTAAAATACCAATGGTTTGAGAATTATAAGCCTTTTTAAATTTGTATGGAAATCTTGAAAGGCATATTATTCTCAAACCATTGGTATTTTAACCACGCTGTATAGGAACGTACGTAGATTATAATGAGATTAATTGATTAAATGCTTAATTGTACTCCAAATTATCAAATATTGCCACAATTCCTTATTTCCGTTTGTATGGAGACATGCGCGTCCAGGCGACTCTTAAAGGGGTGACTCAGACCGTACTTTTCCTATAAGTATCCAATATTAATTAGCTCAACAAAGTTGTGCCATTTGTATCAAATAAATATACTCATGAATAAAAAATAATCATAAATAATTTTAATTGAGTACTTATGTTCCAAAAATCACCTGTATACGAGGAGAGTACTGTTAAGAGAAATAATTTATAGAGAGTCATGTTAAGTCGTTTTCTTTATGAATAAATGTAAGCTAAAACGATTTTATTTGTTTAACCCATTTACGGACACTGAAACAGAGACAAATAGAAATTTGTATATTATATAATTTTTATCTGGTTAGATAAACCTACCAACTCTTATGAATGGAAATACATGAATATTAATAAAAAATAGTAAAGACCATCGAAAATGAAATGTGTATATGTAAATGGCAACTGTTACTGAATGATCTATCAACACAGCTGAATTTTTGTGTTGAAGAATTGGCAAGCAGATAACTATCCGCATAATAATAACTATTATAACGCAAGTATTCGCTAAAATAAAATTAAAATAATTTTCCAAATTTCGCCCATTGAAACGAGGGTCCAAAGTTTGTATCTAGTGCGTGCAAAGCCGCGAAATTTCTTTTCTATCTTAAGACGGTACACTAGCAACGTGTCGCCTGATGGTAAGTGATCACCGCTACCCATGAACAACTGCAACACCAGGGGTGTGACAAGAGCGTCACCGGCCTTTTATTTTTCCCTCCCCTAAGGGGAGAGGGGATCGAACTAAGCATGGAAGCGGTAACCTACTCAAACATCGATTTTCTGTGAGAGTGTGGTACTTCCCAGACGAGCCGACCCCTTCATGTTATTAGCACAAGTGAACTTCGCCGGTGGCGTGGCTCTACCACAACTGATAGTTATACATTCATATATGTACCTATGTATATTAATATTATCACGTTTTTGTCCCAACGGGGTAGACAGAGTTACCGTGTTAGATTTGCTGCCGCTTCCTGAGCGGAATTTAATGGCCTGCGTGGGAAAAAAGCAACTGGTATAACTAGGTACGGTTTTTCTTTTCTCCCAGACCCGCATGGAAGGTAAATAAAATTTCATATGTCATAAAACTAATACAACCAAGAGACATTAAGTTGGTTTAAACTTAAAACTAAGAAAGTTTTATAAAAGCAGACACCAAAACATAAAAGACTCATTTCATTGCTATAATTAAATAGCTATAAACTAATGGTACATATACTTATGTTTGGTGAGAGTAGTAATGCTATTGAAAATAATGAAAGTTTTTATTACTTCAGTAATGCTTTAGTGTAGAAGTTTTTCTCATTACTGATAATGTTTGAAACCATAAATCTACACGCAATATGGTGAATGTGTCTGTACGTACGTATAATTGGCTAAGCTTTTATTTACCCTAAGTGTTTGTTTGTTTAGGTCAGATTTAGTAAGAGAATTTATAAAGCTTCCTCCGGTAGACTTTGATTATCTCTAGAATATGGAGCTGTACTCTTCAAATTGACTAATTGTGAAATATTTCCTCTATTCTAAAATCAATAGATTGCATGGCAAGACTGTCAGCCTTTTAGGCATCCTACTGCAAAGGTAATGACCAGTGTATATTTTTTTTTGTATATGCCCTTGGAATCAGTACTTTCCTCCAGGATGAAAGATAACCTATGTCCTTCTCAGTACTCAAAACAACGTGTACCTACCCAAAATTTCACGATCATCGGTTCAGAAGATAAAAGCGTTGAAACAAACTCACATTCGCATTGAAAATATTAGTTGCGATAAATAGGGAATAATAGTAATCAATTTATTAAGTTTTTTTATTTTAATATTTTTACTATTCTGGCACCACATTAGTTTATTAAACAATATAAAAATATTGCTTCTAATCGAAACATTTTTTTTTGTATGATATAGGATGGTAACGTACAAGTCACCTGATGAAAAGTGATCACCGCTGCCCGCACATGGACACCTAGAGTGTGACAAGAGCGTTGCCGGCTTTAATAAATAAGAAAATGTGAATTTTACAAAACAAATATTTGAATATTTATAGCCGGTTTAACGACTGTAAAAGTCGCTTAAATTTTTAAAAATACACTTAATTTTTTTTATACGTTTTAGTTAGATTTTCTACAGAAAACTTTTAAGGAACTTTCTTCAAGACATAAAAGATAGTTGTTTAATTTAAACTCTCACATAAATAACAGGAGCCGCAGTTTGGCACACCTGCCTGGTGTTTGTGTACTAAAACTGTGGATAAAGTTGTAACTAGGAGTGGCAGGCGTCTTAACAACTGAAGGCATCCTCAATTTCATGGCTCATGTTTAACTTATTTCCAGAATTTGATATGATAAATATATTAAAAAATATATATGAATTAAAAACTCTACACACCTAATTTAAGTTCCACTAAAAAAAACATATTTAAAACTTATCGATTCTATTTTTAGCAAATAAGTCAATAATCGCATTTTTTACGCAAATTTCTTCCTCAAAACGTATTTTATTTAATAATATTAAAACTTACGCGAGATAAATTCAATATGAAAACACGGCTTTACTCACGTTTTATTACGTCGGATCTGCCGACTAGTTTCGTAGAGGGAAGCGTAACCGTCGTGTCGCCACCCCTTTCACTCGCCCCGATGATGGTCTTCGTAACAGACCGAAACTAGTCGGCAGATCCGACGTAATAAAACGAGAGTAAAGCCGTGTTTTCATAACGTATTTTATTTATTTACGTGCCCTTAAAATGATTTTACAGAATTTTATTGGTGTACAGAAAAAGAGCTTAGTCCTTAAAATATAACATTACGATCCAAGTTCCAATGTTATAAGGAATGTGTTGAAAAAAGGATTCAAACTGAGGTATTTTCTCAGTTAAATTATTTTTGAAATCGTTTTTAAACATGCTTAGTTTTTTAGTTAATGTTAATTAAGATTGTTAGCACAACTAGCTTTAATGTCACCACCTGGGTCAGAATATGTAGATACTTGTTTATTTAAGCTCGCACATAAATCTGGGCAAGCTGTATGATCAGTCACAAGCACGTTTATACACGTTTGTTCTTAAGTCCTAAAATGGAATAAAATATTAGATTTATTTTGTATACTTACCTACTTATTTCTACTCAAGATTTTAAAGATACAGTCAACTTTTACGGCGCACCCTAGAACTAAATAGATACTAATTTAATTAAAACTCACACATAAATAATCCGGGCAGCAGTTTGGCACACCTGCCTGGCACTTATATACTAAAATGTCGGGTAAAGTTGTAACTAGGAGTGGCAGGCGTCTAAACAACTGTAGGCTCGTAAGTTTTCATAGTTCCTTGTGAGTTTAATTCCAAAAACAATAGTACCAAAACATTTAACAAAGTATTCTAAGGACGGAATTGTTTTTGACAGAATTGTTTTAAGCAGATAATATATCTCCTTTCACCACACGCGCATGTAGTAAACCTAGATTTCTTCTGATTTTTAATCAGCCAAACTGGAGCGGTTATAATCGAAAGGCCTAGGTAAAATTCGATAGCGCTATACGATTCTAAGGACATAATAAATTTAAAAAACTTTAAACTAGCTTATTTCTTGTCTGTGGATATTGTTGGACTTAAAACGCTAAATAATTGCATTTTAAGCAGAATCTTATTTGTGGACTAACAGGAATTTAATAAAATGTGTACTATTAGCAGCTGCAACTGAATGGTTGTCGGTTACAATGAAAGTCGGTCACATGATCTGTGCAACTCTTGAGTTTACAGACCAATCTGACTAATTTATAGTCTTTTTCATCGATCACTACGTTCTTCGACTAAACCTGAACAATTTTTTGGACTGTTTACTAATGTACGAAATAGAAAAAGCAATTAATTGTATTGTTATCAATACAATTAATTGCCTGTCTGAATAAAATGTCATAACTAGATCTAAATGAAAATGCATGCATTCTGAATATATTTACAATGAAACATTTTTGAATTGAATATAAATGAAAAGAAAACATAAAAAATCTTAAGTACTATAAATACACACTCAATAAAAATCAGCCAAGTGCGAGTCGGACTCGCGCACGAGGAGTTCCATACAGCATTAGACAATCACACAAAGAACCACAGACAAAAAAACTGTGATAATGAAGTACAAGGGGTGAGCTTTACAACAACTTAGCAAGAATTTGTTATTTCTGTGAATGGATTTAATTTACTCGCCATGCTCTTCTCAACAATATGATTTTAAGGTGCGAAGATGTAAATAAAATTTTCATACAAAATAGCACTAAAATATTTTTTTTACAAGGAACAAAGAAGTTTGGGTTTCGTCCTAAGTTGAGGAGAATCGCTCGCTTCGCTAGTTGGCTCTGTTTTGGTCACAAGGAAACCTAACGAACCTAACCTACGTTTTGTGACCAACTTATTTTTTTTTTTATTTTCCATGTAAGGTATTAAAGTTAAAGAGCTTTAAAAATGATGTCTTTATAATGAGAAAAGTGAGTTTTATCGATTCCAATTCGAAGAACATTTTAATTTGTGCTAAGCTATTCTAAAGCCTTTCCAGTACAAGTGTTAGTCCGCACCAGGAATCAAAGCGGTCCTCTCGTGGCTGGCAAGCTAAACCCTACTCCACGGAAAAGGCCCTCTGTGTAATTTGTGTATTAGTATCAAGGAGCATCCAGGTTTAAAACCGTGTTGCTTACCACATAACAACACATTTTTCTGCCGGCATATCTCGTTGTGAATATGTACTCAAAGACTTGGCAATGGTAATCCATTACTCCTACCAAAAATAGTCATTTATAAATATCATAACAGAAACGAGAGGATAACTATCTGTTGGGGCAATCCCCAGTGGTCAAACTTCGAAACTGTTCCAAAGTTATTGATAGACACTCTTCTGACAATCGCCAGAACTGCCAAACATGTAACAATGATAGTAACAAGGAATATTTAAGGGTATTGTTGCCCAGCTTACAGATAGATAGCATCAGTAAATTGGCTTTATTACTATTGAGCCACCCTTTTACATACGTTATTTACTCGTACATAAATAACATGATCGCTTTGAAAGGAATATAATCTTTTTAATGCCCTAGGCGACAAGCCAAGCTCAGGATACTGAGATATCTATTTTAAGGCCTTACGAAAAGTAGATTCTTTCTCATTTAGTTCTTTCATAATTTTTAATACAGACTTGTTGTAATGATTTAAGTTTACCAGTAACGTAAAGTAAGCGCCAAAATTAAATTTTCATATATCCATGGACACTTTATTAAACTCTAATCTTAATAGATTATAGATTTATGAAAGTAACTAACGTACCCAAGAGCTTAATAGCTCTTGATGAACAAATAGAATCTGAATTTTATATTTTATCGATGCAAATAATATTTAGATTTCACAGGCACCTATACCATGTAATAGTAACCTAAAATAACAATGCCAATTGTATATTTATATTTTATACTAAGACACTAAAAATAGCTTAGCTCTTTAAACCCTGGGAGATATTAACTGCTAAATTGACATGACAATTATTGACGGTTAGCCAATAGTAAAAGTTGGTACCATAGAGTTAAAATAATGAATTCGTACCTGTTCGTACGTAGTTACTTTCATAAATCTATAATCCGCGATATAAAAAGTTTGACTGCAATAGAAATAATATAGTTTATGTTTCTAAAATCTAGTCAGATTCTCGAAGTAGTGGCTCTTCTAATGACCTCAAGACTGAAAAGTCAAAGTTCTAATATCTGCAAGTCAATATGGTTAAAGATAAAAATGTAACTGCAATGGGGTAAAAGTGAACAATCACAACATCGCCGGCACAAAGGAGCTGGGGATTTTCAATTATTTCTTCGAGATTTTTAAAACTCTCGCTCCTATTGACCCAGTGTATCTCATCATCATCACCATCACTAGGTCTATTTTAGTCTCCACTGCAGGAGCACGACCCTCTCTGTATCACCAAAGCTATATTAGCCAGAGCAGTCAGAGGATTTGGCCTACACTCTCCACGCTGGCTTGACGGGTTGGAGAGATCTCTTTGATGTTTATAAGCTTAGCTATAGGATACTAACTCAACAATATATACTAATATAGATAAACATCTAAGGCCATGCCAATCTGAAAAAGATCATCGAAGAAAGGGATCGAACCCGGTGCCCCTCGTTACACAGACAATGTTTTTGATTCGTTTTTTATTTATAACTAGACTCTTTTAGGTTATCGTTCCAAATTGTAATAATTTAAACAAATTATTATGCCAATTATGACCAAACATTAAAAAACTAGGCAAAATATCCTTACTCCGTATACACCCATGGACCTAGGAATTATACACCATATCTCTGAAATATAAATTATTAGTGAATATTGGCGTTGTTTGCCCGTGTTTGCCGTAAATCTCTGCTACTGCATACGAACAAAGGAGTATTGACAGAATATATCCATAATGAAATGGGTCCAAATACGCTATATATTACAAAACACAATATCCGTATAAAGGAATAAATAAATATCAGAAATAACGCGTCTTTACCTATCACCCACGGGGTATTCGGAGCCTGTACAAGGTATTTCTCTATTAAGATTGGCTACATAAGTCACATAATGAGAGCTGACGAGAAAGCCCTATATTCTTGAAGTAGTTGCCATGACTAGATCGGTTGGACGGACCTCATCTTCATCATCATCATATGGAGCTTTAGACCATAAGACCAGTAGTAGGCCTGTAGCGTGTTGGTGGGCGTAAAGATGGAAAGCGGAATCGAAATAGTGAAATGTGGCAAGCCGCATCGCCTATTATTGACATGATTTCTTTGCCCGTATGCTTTGACTATATACTCTGTAGACACCATCCGTCATGTCTTTTTGGACTGGACAATTTTTCAATGCTTTTGTGCGTGACAACATTGTGTTATCACACGCGTCCTGTCAATTTATGCCCTCAAAATCCGTCAAATTGGTAGCTGTGTGTGTGCGCGACCGACTATGGTTTGGACACTAGTTTTTTTTCACGCTTTTAGGCTAATAGACTATCTATTATTTATAAAATCCAAGCCCGTTTGTATTTTTTCCCATGTCTTATTTCTAAATTTAATAAGTCTACATCATTGTGGGTTCACGAAATATCAGCATACAGATTTTCACCCATTCC
This sequence comes from Rhodophaea formosa, assembly GCA_963082605.1. Taxonomy (NCBI): domain Eukaryota; kingdom Metazoa; phylum Arthropoda; class Insecta; order Lepidoptera; family Pyralidae; genus Rhodophaea; species Rhodophaea formosa. The sequence continues at coordinate 9,110,951 of OY720211.1, read as the reverse complement.
CTCTGCTGCTTCCACGGTCTGCGCGGGAAGAGAAACAGCTGATTTATGAGTAGGTATTCTACGTTTTTTTCTCCCAAACCAGCATGGAAGAAGAAAGTACTTTAAACTTCCAATATACTTATATTTATTTAAACACAAAATTTATGTGGAAACCCAACACTGTTAACACAGACCTAAAATAACAACAACAAGTCGGGACTTTTACGACGGAAATAGAGAAAATACCTTGAGATTTTATTCAAAAAATAAGTGAACCCGGCCGAGGAGAGTGACAACAATATTTGCTTTGGTCCCCGTGCCGGCCATTCAAGCAGTGAAAGATAAAAATTACGAACTGCGAGGTGCTCTCGAGGTTTTTATCAAAGCGCGAAACAAAGGGTTGTTTAATGGCGGTATTAGTGGAAAGTTCGCGATAAATTCGACGTCGTTAGAGGCTCTTTGTCACTGTTGTATTGTGCTCTCAGTCAAGTTCTTATGAATCGTTTCATCGGGAAACCTAATTTAATTGAAAATTTAGATAAGGGGCGCTATTATGGTGATAATTAAATTTTGAGTTTATTAGATGCTGTACCACGCGTCCTTTACAAATTGTCTTATAATTTGGAAAGCAACGACCGGGTTTAATAGAAATTTTACCAGTGGAGACGGGAATGAGAAAAAGCAACAACCTTATATATAACTTAGGCATTATAATTGACATGTTTATATCATAAAAATGTTGGCATAAGTCTGAGGCACAAGTAGAGTAATTTCTCATGTCTTACGTCATTCTAGCTACAATTGCAGTGATTTTATAATAAATAAAACTGGCCAAGTGCGAGTCACATACACTACTAAGGGTTCCGTACAATATCTTACTACAAAGCCGTTTTTCTATGCTGGTTTGGGAGAAAAGGAAAAAATTAGAATACACCAGCTGCTTTTCTTCCCGCGCAGACCGTAAAAACCGGTCTAGGGATTGGGCTAAGGAGTCACGTCAATAGGCGATGCGGCTAGCCACCTATCACTATTTTGATCCTGTTTCCACCTTAAGCCCCCTAACACGCTAAATGTGGCCTTTAAGATGCATGACTTTGGGCTCTGTCTACCCTGCAAGGGAAAAAGACGTGATAATATGTATGTATGTAAAACCGATTTTTATGTGTACCTACTCTGTTGTATAAGGACGCGTGAAACCTCTTTCACGCTCATTTGACCTCCTGTGCGGTAAACCTAAATTTTTTTTTGTATGGACACTATTTTACTTAACTATAGCTTTAAGTCTCAATAGAAACATACAGTACAGTTAAAATAATCCTGGTAATACATAAATAGCAACTTTCACGCGCCATTGTATGTTTATATTTGGTATATGTATAATTATTTATGTGAGTTATTTATGCCACCATATAGGTATTCTAAATGTCATAACGGATTTGAACAAATAGGGTATCGTAACGTACTTACACCCTCTTGAGAGACGACTTTATTTTTTCGGCAGGGCAGTGTTCTTTTCATGTCTTTGAATAAAACTTATTTTATATAAAAAATAATTTAAATTTACTTATAATTTATAACAAATAAAACTAAAATTCCTCTTTGGTTTTGTTACGGACTCTTTTCTATGTTCTGTGAGAGACTTAATTTTTAAAGTGAATTTGGTCTTCGATCAGCGTCATCATTCTAACACACCCTGTTATCGATAAGGTATAAATAGGCTGTTACTATCTCCATGGCTGTTACGGATAATTTATACCTACCACAGGTTCTCATTTCCAAGACATATATAAGTATTGTTGTTGCTGGAAAGTCCGATCGTAAATGGATTTGTATAGAGAAACGTGCTTTTATACCCATTCTATCTAAATCCAATCGTTCTACCTATATTTAAAATTTTCTTTCTTATATTTTTGTATGACTAAATTGATTGATATTCCTTAAGAGTCACTCTTCATATATTGTTCTTATTCTCTAATTGTATTCCAGAGGTAATTACTTCAATGTACCATAACAATTTAACTAGGAAAAACATATCTTTTTTCCCTACCTACTAATAAAAGTAACTTAATTATATTTTTATTACATACAAATTCATCTAGCCATCATTTTTCAATAAGGTATACATGTTAAATTCTAATTCTTAAGGTAGATATTATAAAAAATAGCTCGACGCAAAGTTATTATATCAAATTTTATACTTTTCTTTCTTTCTTTTTTTTTTCATAATGTTCATCAATAGTTAATGTTTAAAAGCCTCTGAGATATTATATATCTAGGCAAAATGTGTCTCACAACTCTCAATCCATTTGTCATTTGAGTTCAGAGCAAAAGCGGGTCACAGCTCATCTCGTCCATTTTTCATAGGATGCAGTAGTTGCAGCGCACATTGGCTGCCAATGTTTGCTTGGAGTACATTGAAACGTATTCGGTGGGCCGTAAAATAGGCTTATTTTTTATTTAAATTACTGGGTACTTTTATGATCCAAGAGTGGTAGGTATCGTATAGTACCTGATGGATGAAACTACAAAGTAGATGAAAATATTATGCGTCGAAATCGTATTGATGCTAAAATGCTAAAGAGGAAGATTATCCTGACTGAAAATCGAAAATATAGAGAAAATAAAGGGCATAAATGAAATATTCTCGTGAATAAAAGTTTAAGATTACGTATATAATAAAGACGTTTAAGTTTTTAATATAAAGGGTATAAATACTTACAGGGCTAACATAGTGAAAGACGATGTATGCATATCACCAGTTTATTTCAGGTACTATTTGTGACAATTGCCGCTGTAAGGGGAGCGAGGTGATGGTGATGGTGACAATCTTACCGCTGGCCTAGGTGTGCGCCCAGGGAACTGCACAGCTCTGTCAAGGTTAAGTTAGAGGTTGTATTAAGGTTCAGTATCTAATAAACTCTGTTTGTGCGTTTTAAAATTGTTAAGCGCCATTTTGTGAGAAGACTTGTAGTTATGTTGTTGCAGATCGCCATCTTTACAGTTAAGTTTTCGTGTTAATGAGGGTGTTTGGAATCGAGATTTCCCCCAGATGGCGGAACTCTTTGATTTTTGACCTAACTCAAAAATATCTCTCAACAGGCGGCATTGTTGAGAGATATTTTTGAGTTAGGTCTCTGGGGGAAAAAGCCATTCCGAACACCCTAATTGTGGCGTGTGGCGAATTTAGAGATCGCCACACCGGCCTTAGATTATATGACTATTGCCGCTTCCCATTACTTCAAAAATATTGACTAACACCAACTTCAAATTCAAAGGGATTTAAAGTAAAATGAAATTGAAGAACTTCAGTTATCTTAGTCCGTTCAGTTCATTGATACTTTTAGCGTATTCTTCTCAGCAGTAATTCTATTCTGCTCTGAAATACTAGTGATTGCAAACTTATAAAGAAAAAAAAAACCAGTTACGGAGAAAATATGACGTTTAAAAACCCTACATATGTATCATGATTTTGAAAAGATCCGTTCTAATTAAAATTACTTAATCAGCAATGCAAATATAAGACATGAACCACGGGTAAAAGCTAATGGTTGGATTAAATATTCATTGCGAAAGTATAAAAGTAAAACGAGCGTTCAAATAAACACATACATTAGCAATTGAAATATTTATATTCAAAAGCTCTGCAGTGCTCAACGTTTGAGCGCAGTAATATGTTAAAAGGTCTGATTAGTGGTGATGTCGTAAGGACGAGTACGGCAGAATGAACTGTTTTCAGGGTAAAAACTTATACGTACTATCACGCCTTTCTCCCTTGCGGGGTAGACAGAGCCCAGGTCAAATCTTAAGCCACGTTTAGCATGTTGGTGGGCTTGTACGAGAGAACGAAACCAAAATAGTGATGGGTTGCTAGCCGCATCGCCTATTGACATGATTCCTGACGCCCATTCCCTCGATCGGCTTTTACGATCTGCGCAGGAAGAGAAGCAGCTGGTACGTTTTTCTTTTCTCCCAGACCGGCATGGAAGCACCTTATACCTATGTTAAATTTACTAATTATGTAAAGCACCTTGAGCCGTTGATCCCAACTAGTATTATTAATGGCAGTCGTTAAAATAATTTTATCATCATCATCTCAGCCACAAGAAATCCACTGCTGGACATAGACCTCCCCTAAGGATTTCCAATATGACCGGTTAGAAGCGGCCTGCACCCAGCGCCTTCCTGCGACCTTTATCAGGTCGTCTGACCACCTGGTCGGTGGGTGTCCAACGCTGCGCCTGCCGTTACGTGGTCGCCATTCGAGAACCCTTCCGCCCCATCGGCCATCGGTTCTTCGCGCTATATGCCCCGCCCACTGCCACTTCAAAGAGCTAATCCGCTGAGCTATGCCGGTGACCTTCGTTCTTCTACGGATCTCCTCGTTTCTGATTCGCGCTCGTCTTGTAAAGTCACGGGTTCAAAAATAGTACCCTTACCCGAGTAGTACACAGATATCGTCGAAATACAATGAATTTGTAACATTAGCCTACTTTATAGGTACACAAAGTATACACTTCTCATGCTACATATTTATAAGTAGGTATGAAGAAAAAGACGCTCAATTTTGCTCGGTCCTAAATGAGAGAATTATATTACGCAGCGACTTATGAACAAAATTTGTTGGCTCTTGCTCCCAGCAGGATGCATGCAGCTGAATAATTTAGGGGATTATGAACGAAAATTGCTGTCCGGAGAGAATTGTGGAACCGTTTACTGATCCGGCTACATCCGGACAGGCTTGGATTTATTGTTTGCATATAGGTATAATTAAAACCAAAACACGACTTATACCGATGAAACAATATTTGCAATGTTTCAACGTGTAGTAGGTACTTAGTACAAATCCGCAAACCTCTAAAGTGCTAATGGACCGAACTGAAAATGGAGCTACGTGCATCTACCTATATTTAACTAAATGGCATGTGTACACTAATGAATTATCTTTATTCGTTTCTTCTTTAAATATTACGTCTTAATACACAATCCTAACTATCCTAATCCTAATCCTAACTATACATGGCGAAATTTTGATCGTTCTGGACCCTTAAAGGGGTGATTCAGCCCGTCGATATGAACCATTTTTCCTATGGGACCAATGCTGGAAACTCAAATTTTATTTCGACATTTTCATACAAAAGTGTTCAGCCGTCTGGGCAATTTGTATAGGAATGTCGAAATTTTTTTCGAGTTTACAGCGTTTGTCCCATAGGAAAAGTTGTTTATATTGACAGGCTGAATCACCCCTTTAATGGTCCGGAACGATCAAAATTTCGCCATGTATAATATTATAAATGCGAAAGTGCACTTTCGCATTTATAATATTATACACAAACATAACACAAACAAACTCATGAGTTTGTTTGTTTGTTACACTTTCACGCCCTATCTACTGAACCGATCATCATGAAATTTTGCATACACATAGTTTAGGGTACTGAAAAGGACATAGGCTATATATCACGCGGGCGAAGCCGCGGGTAATAGCTAGTACTGTATAATAATTGTTAGCATTGTTATTCTTTTCAGTTTGCTTTTATTCTATAAGTGCAATGCACATGCAATGTCATTGTATCGAAAGAGCGGGACTCATCAGATACAGGTTTTTCTAACTTAATTGGTGAGCCCCTGCAACCTTTGTTATTAAGACTTTTGTTAAAAATAAAGAATTTTGAATTTTATAATAAAAAGACGATACTTACGATGCAACTCATACCCATGGACAACTGGTGTTGCAGCTGTCCATGGGCAGCGGTGATCACTTGCCATCAGGTGACCCGCTTGCTCGTTTGCCATCCCATATCATAAAAAAACTCCTATTAAACAATCGCCTATGGAAAAAAAAATATTTAGTTGTGAGAAACTTATGATTATTTATATCATCTGCCACTCGTTCTAAGTACCGAAAATATACATAAAAGCTAGACGTCTAGTCGGCATTAAGTCGCCTATTATTGTAAGTGAAATTTGTTTAACCAACTAAATAATGTGCACTCAACATTTTTTGCGTGATTTGCACAGAGTGGCACCTACAATGCGGCGTTTAGCCAATTTCTATCCCTGAATGCTTAGTACTATCTGCTACTAAAATATACAGAAGCATGATACAAAATCAAAATTATAGTATCCCCGCATCAAATTTGTAATAGAATAACTAACGCTAAGATTCAAAATATTTTAAATCAAAGTTATGACACAGTTGTAAAATGAGAAATGTATGCTAATAAGAAAATACTAATTACAGCCACTTTAATTATAACCGATATACTCGTAGGTCGTAAATGGTATTATTCTGTAAATAAATTTGTTTAGCCACAAAGTAATTGTCAGCTAGGATTTATTATGGCCCCGTTTTGTTCACGTTATTTGCACAGTGTGGCATTAAGTTGTTTTCAACAAAGCCTAGTCCTTAATAGTCTTCAAAACATCGATTTATATTACACACAATACTAAATTAGCAGTTTTGTATGAAGAACCCAGTGTTTGATTTTTACATATTTAGGCCTGCGTTCCTTGTGGACAGTGTACAGTATGATCAGTATGGGTACGTTTGAGAATATATCATGGTTGCAGATATACACGGTGTAGTCAAAATAAAGTAACAATTTTTTTTTCAGTCTTAAGTACTGAGAATAATATATATAAAAGCAAGATGTGTAGTAGGCATTTATTCGTATATATGCTAGTCACTACTCATACTGAATTTCAACGTAATCTGTAAATAGATTTTTAAAATAAGTAAGTTTTCTCGGATTCAGTACATCTCAGTGCACGTGATTAACTCAGTGTGACTAAAAAAATGATGTTAATGAAAACCGTACTATAAATAAACCATGTTTTATTTTATTTTTTATTGTCATACAATTAGTGGACTGAACGAAATTTTCTGTTATTTTAATATTTAACAAACTTATAAAACCGTTTACCGTTCCAACTTAATTTTTGCGATGCCGGACAGGGTTCATATTGTATCTATACTATAATTACAGTGCAGTGTATATTAAGAACTGATGTAATAATTACGATATGAAATGCAATAAAGAAATTGAATTGAATTGAAGTAGAATTAAAATCTATAACAATAACTTTCCTTTTTCAGTCTTACTTAAGTACAAAGATAATAAGCATTAGAGCCAGACGTTTAGACAGCATTAAGGTCGTAAGTGCTATTATTCGGTAAATGGATTTGTTTAACCACTAAGTAATTGTTCGCTCGGATTTATCGTGGCTCCGTTGCATTTACTAGATGTGCGCAATGTGGCTGGCTTGTAAGCAGCGACAGACATTTTTCTTTTCATTTGTATCCCATTGCTATTGTGGTCCTGCTTTTAGCATTGTTTTTTTACACGCAAAACAAATATACGCCTAAATTTGATAAGAATTTTGTTAAAAATTAGGAGTGCTGGAAAACATATATACCTGTATATAGAAATAACTACTTAAACAATCTGTATATAACCTGAATATGATTAAAATAACTATTGTCATAATCAGATAGGTATCTTAGTAAATTGAAAGACATTCTATCAGTCAGCCTAAAGTGTTAAAGAATATTTAGGGTAAACCATAGCGAACTCCAGAGGCATACGAGGGAAACGGGCTTTTACAAACGCCATCCTAATATCCATAACTTTGGTTTCTCTTTTAAAGTTCTGAAAAATACTCGCGTTAGAGCCAGACGCCAGATTGTCTTAAAAGAATAAGTATTTGAGGAACTTGAACGACTTTCTATCAGTAAGCCTAAAGTGATTACGAATAATTAGGGTAAATTATATTGATCTCAAGAGGCATAAAGTTAAACTGGCTGTTACAATCGCCATTGTATATTCATAACTCGCATAATATCCTTGTAAGTTCTGAAAAAATACAGGCGTTAGAGCCAGACGTCTACTTAGTAGCCATTAGGTCGTAAGTGCTATTATTCGGTAATGGCTTTGTTTAACCACTAAGTAATATTTCGCTCGGATTTATAGTGGCTCCGTTGCGTTTACGTGATTTGCACAATGTGGCTTGTAGGCAGCGACAGACTTTTTTTTTACCATTAATAGTCTATTGACATAGCGGTCGTGCTTTTTGCATTGACTTTTTACGTGCGAAAGTTATACGTCTTCACTGAGACAGAATACAATATTTCTGCTCTAAGATAGAATACAAAGATCCGTGTTGTGTGATGTGATACGATTGTCACTGGACAAAAAGCAAGTAGAAGTAAAATCAAAAAAAAGAGTCTTACTTAAACAAAGAAAATAAGCATTAGAGCCAGACGCTTAGTCGGCATTAGGTCGTAAGTGCTATTATTCGGTAAATGGATTTGTTTAACCACTAAGTAATTGTTCGCTCGGATTTATCGTGGCTCCGTTGCGTTTACGTGATTTGCACAATGTGGCTTATAAGCAACGACAGACATTTTTCTTTTAATTTTTAGTCGATTGCTATTATAATTGTGGTCCTGCATTTTGCATTGATTTTTTACATGCGAAACACTTACGCCATATTTTTTATTGGGAGTGCCTGAAATCATCAATAAATAACACAAAGTCATATTTTTAATATGAACTAAATCAGACTATTTAACAAATACGAGATTGTCATAAAAGGATAAGTATTTGAGGAACTTGAACGACATTCTATCAATAAGCCTAAAGTGAATAAGAATAATTAGGGTTAATCATATTGATCTCAAGAGGCAAAAAGTTAAAAACTGGCTGTTATAAACACCATCCTATATTGATAACTCGCATAATATCTTTGTAAGTTCTGAAAAAATACAGGCGTTAGAGCCAGACGTCTACTTATTAGCAATTGTTTAAATCGAACGACATTCTATCAGTTAATCTTAATTAATAAGGGTAATTCGTATCGAACTCAAAAGGCATACGAGTTTTACAAACGTTATCCTATATTCATAACACTGGTTTCTCTTTGTAAGTTCTGACAAAATATACGCGTTAGAGCCAGACGTCTTGTAGCTATCAGATTGTAAGAGCTAATATTCTGGAAATGGATTTGTTTAACAACGAATTTTCTGTTATTCCGCTAAGTTCACGTGATTTGCTTAGAATGGCTTGTAAATAATTTATTGAAAGACCTCGCTTAAGACGATCCACTATCAAAATATTGCCTATTAAACTATTAGAACCAGCCTTTCATAGTCTCAAAGTACATGATTAAATTTGTAGAGGCGAGTCTCAGCTACCTACCGGGTCGCAGTAGGCGGATAGCGATACATCCTACAGTAAGTAGGATAGCTGCGAATACGGGGAAACCCTAATAAGCAGTCCCGGACCGAGGCGGTAGGTTACCAGGATGCAAGCGGGGTGCCTGGTGGCACAGGCACTTCCATGAAAACTTGCATAAATCCAATGACGACTCTATGACATGGCGAGTTAGCGCCACCATTAAATAGGTGCTAGGCCCTGGCAGAGGGCAGCAGCCTGCCAGTATTCTCACGGGCGGACCTCAAGTGGAGGAGAACGGCTGTGTGAAAGACATCTACAGCTCCACCGGTTGTAGAACTGCGATCACCAACTCGTCGTGGCTGGCGCGGTGATTAAGGCTAAAACCCCTTCATAAATATGAGATATGGAGGAGGCCTATGTCCTGAAAAGGATAACATAAAGGCTGCTATGGATGGATGGATGGAGGTCTTAAATTCTATTATTTTGTTAATGTATTTGTTGAGCCACTAAGTAATTATATATAGCTATATATAGCTATATATATATAATATATAGCTATATATATAGCTCGGATTTATTGTGGCTGCGTCAGGGTTAACGTGATTTGCACAGTGTGGCCGACAAAGCGACGTCAGATAATTTTTTAACCCTTCGCCGTCTGTTGTGGTTGCGGTTTTGTTTATGCGTCCAATAAGTGAAACATTTGTGCGTAATAATTAATTGGAAGAGACAGAAAACCTCACTGAACGAAAAAAGTAATTTAAAATGTAAATTAAAACAAAATAATGAATGCTAGTTTATTTAAAGTAAGATAACTATCATTATCGATAAATTTATGTTTTTACTAGGTATTACTTAAATCTCAAAAAATACGTGTAACAGACAGACTTTAATCGACTTTAGGTCTTAAATAGTATTATTCGTTCAGCCACTAACTAATTGTTCGCTTGGATTTATTTTATTTAATGTGATTTGCACAGTATGGCCGACAAAGCGGCGTCAGATTATTTTTTAACCCTTCGCAGTCCGTTGTGGTTGCGGTCTTGTTTTTGCGTCGAATAAGTAAAATATTTGTTCGTATTAATTAATTAGAAGAGTCCGAAAACCTCACTGAACGAAAAAAAATCATTTATAATTTAAATAAAAACAGAATAATTAGTGCTAGGATTCAAATTCTGCATAAACTTACAGTGTGTAAATTGACCAACATCAATATTAACAATTTTTCCTATGAGACCAATGAAGAACCTGATAAAGATGATCCGATTTCGAGATTTTTTGGTTTATTTATTCGGTTTTCTGATTTTTTTTTTTTGCGTTAAACAACGCAAAAAAAAACATCAGAAAACCGCTCCATTTAGAAAAGCTGATATGATACTACATAAATATACATACACGCATGTCAAACTTATATATTATTTATGGAGTGAGTTTGCAAATAACAAATGAATCACTACGTACTTTCTAAGACTAATAAACGACTGTGTTTGACATCTATTGTTTTCTCCGGATAAACGAAGAATGACAAATTATTTTCGTATCTGTCACATCATTTCACGAGAATTCCATTTTCCTTTTGATAGTCGAGGGAACATCTGCCCACCAGGGGGCCTACCATGAACTTTTACAAAACCATCATGGTTTCGGCCCGTTTTATTTCAAGCTTATTGTAATATTGTTTCAAATTGTACCATGAACTTTTAAAACAAGATTGTTTTATTCCTGCGTAGTATTGGGAAAGAACGAATGAATTTCTATTCCTTGACGATTGTGAGAGCGAGACGACGCTATGCAATTTGTATAGCTCCGTCCTTTTTACGCGGCGTTCCGATCCATTACCAACATTGGTCTTCTTTTATACAAATACAATTTGAATTTTAATAAATAAATGATGTTTGATAGTTATATAGTCTAATTTAAATATTAGAAATGTATTTTTAAAAGATAACTTTAAATACTTAAAATAATATTATAGTTTTAAAGAAAACTTGTATTTGTTAGCGTAAAATGGAGCACTTTTTTCAAGACGTGCCGTTGGCGCGCCTCTTGTTTGTACCTACCTAGTCTCGATCTCGAAGATATGATAAAATTATAATTTCGGTTTTCCCATGAAAGTATAATACTAAAACCAAATAATAAGTGAATGCTCTATTGTGTGCGTTAAGCGTGGCGTGATTTCGTGAAAATCTGAATGTAAATAAGAAAAATAACACAACATAAAGACGACATTTTTTTCTTACTATGAACATTGTTTATTTCGATTTCAATTCATTCGGGAATTTTCAGTGTTTTTTTTCAGTTGTATAAAGTGTCATGTACCGATCTACGAGGAAAAAACGTGATCTTGATGGTGATGATGGGAATTCTTAGACTCTCATAGAGAAATAGCGACGGCATATAACCTAAAATAATAACAAAATGATTGTTGTAGCGTTACTTTAATAAAATTGTTAGAACATTATTGTTGTATTTTTTATTTTTGTGTCCTTCTTTTATTCTTTAATCATATTAAAGGAGCAATTCTTCTGTTGGAGTAGGTACATACTAGTATCCGTGGATTTATGTAAGTACATACAGTAGGTATTAGGTATCTAGATTTCGGGGCAATGCATACATGTATTATGTTCCTTCTGTAGGAAACGGCTGTAATTTTTGATGCCAGCCGTTAAACTAAGTAAGATGCCTTTCTAAGCACCTTGGAAAATCTGCCGCACGTTTTTTACCGATGAAATAAACGACAACAGACCAAACATCCCTGGTAAACATGTAATATTTACTAATCAAAGCCCAATGTGATTGATAGAAGAAAGAAAACCACTTCATAGACATTTTGATCTTTATTAACTTGCAATAAGTATCTACATATGTTGTGAGTATTTTTCCACCGGGTTCTAACCTAAAGATTCTCTCGGCATCGCGTTTCAGAAATGATTTCATAAGATTTTTGTCCATTTCTTTAACCTTGCTATGACGATTTGCGCGGAATACAGCTGTTTGATTGACTGTTAAGATTTATTTATAGTTAAGATAGGATCTTATAATCTTGTTTATACTTAATTCACACTCTACACACAATTCCACTAACAAATTCAATGTTATGTGAACACTACAGTGTTGTTACAGGCTTATACTATTATGTTTTCTGTGTTAAAGTTACAAATAATAATGAAAATATCACAGTAAAATGGAAAAAGTTTTGTTTCCATCGTACCCGAGTAACTTTTTTAAGATCGCTAATTTGACACAAAAACAATATTGCTAACTGTCAAATAGCGGCTCATGGTACCAAATGAATGAATGATTTGCTCTGACGTCATCAAAACTGCTAGTAAAAACAACATTAAAGTAACATTGTTTTGTATACGTCATGGTACGAATTTCAAAAGTAATATTGAAATAATACTGCTATAAGAGGTTATGGTAGCCCCCAGCAATGTTTTAATACAGAAAAATTTAATATTTCTCTTGAATCAACTTGCTTTGAAATGAACTCAGATTTTCCTAGGAAAATGTTTTATATTGCCATGCCATGAATTTTCCATAATATTAAATACAGGTAAATCCGAAACCTAATACCAGATTAATCTCTGTTTTCATCAAGTTCCATAAAGCTGCTTTTTAGAGTTCCGTAGTAAACAAGGAACCCTTATAGTTTCGCCATGTCTGTCTGTCTGTCTGTCTGTCCGTCCGCGGTTTTACGCAGAGACTATAAGTACTAGAAAGCTGTTATTTGGCAAGGGTATGTATATTAATCATGGCAAAAAAGTGGTAGAAAAAAAATTTCATAAAAAGTTTTTCTTATGGTAGCTCCCATACAAGTAAAGTGGGGGATTTTTTTTTTCTATTTATCCATCGCGTGGGGTATCGTTAAATAGGTCTATAAAAAATATTGTGAGGTTAAGAACACAATTTTTCGATTTAGGGATCCGTTTCCGAAATACAAATTACAGCAGTAGTATATATACTGAAGTTGAAAGGAAAACTATCAGAGCTGAGTACGAAGAACAAACTAAAAAGTTTTTGGTCGTTAAACTGTGAGGTGCGAGTGTGAACAATGTGAACTCAAAGTTGTCATTTGCAACTACGGAACCCTATACTGCGCGTGGCCCGACACGCACTTGGCCGGTTTTTTATTACACGTACAAAAACTCTTTCGATGTGTATAAAAAATCCTTAATCAACTTTTTTTTGCGGTCAAAGTTTTTTTTATTATTATAATCTCATTTTTTCTCTCTCATACGAGCATGTTGCATCTTCGGGTGGGCACTTCGGAATCTGGCATCCACTATTTTGTTAAAGCCGGGTCACCTAATTTAGCAGCATACTAATGCTGCTAAATTTGGTGAGTTGGCCATTATCAATTATCATTCACAATAAAGTTTTTCGCAATAATGTATTTTTAAACCCGACTGATACGTATTTATTTATGTATGTGAGTATGTCGATGTATGTATTGTCGCCTAAACAGCTTGGCCGATTTTGAAGTGTGAACTATTATTAGATTTGTATTCTTACATAGAGTGTCATAGTCTATGTAGCGTCTGCAAAAAATCAATGTGGCGAACGTAGACTATTAAAAACGGCAGCCGTATTTTCTTTTTTTAAATAATGCTACTTCTTGAAATTCAAGAAAGTTATAAAACCCAATTATGTACAGGAAAGAGTATCTAAAGTAGATGACACACAAGAACAGGCCAGAAAATGACAGCACAATACCTACCTCATTCAAATAGTTGCAAATACTCGTACAAACTTTAGTTCAAACATCCAGCATAGCCGAGAGAGCTGTATATTAAATAAATTGTAGTACAAGTAGAATACCCCACAGATTGTGTGTAATCCGGGGAATCTTAAGTATTTGCAACTAGGAGCACTGCAGATTGCACTCGATATTAGGGTTGCTTTACTCATATTTGAACTGGGACTCGGCAAAATTGTGTAATTGCTGATATTATGGCGGCGGCTTAGGGCAGGTAAGCAAGCATTTATTGTGCAATGTGTCAGTTGTTGCTGCTGTCGGAAACGCTAAAATGTCTAGGTAATGTTAATCTAACAATAACAATAGGGTAAATTAAATTAATTCACGCATTCTTTAATGCCATTATATGATACTCTGTAAAGCCATTAAAGCCAGACATCTATCAACAAAAGCCCATACTGTTATTCTTAGTAGTATTTTTGTTCAGTCACTTCGTACAATCAATAAAATAAAATGTATATAGTTCCGCTACTTTAACAAAGGCTTATCCAGGCAATAATAATGGTATGTACATGTACAACGATATTTTAGAAACAATTCCTTTCTTACAGGTAAATATTTATCTGATCTAATTTATTGAATATTAAGTCTAGAAAATTTACAAAGTTTAAAGGTTTAAGTAATTATATCATACAAGTTTTAACTTTTTAAATATAAATCTTTTAGATAAGAAAAAAAATTAAATATTAACTTAAGCCGCGGCCTACTTTGGTGGGTGAGACGAAATGTAGAGTCCAGTCCGGCTACCACACAGTAAATTCTTCCCAAAATTTAAATATTTCCCCGCGTTGTTTCGCCTGTCTGAATAATATGTACTTTAACCCTAAGATAAGGAAGCTCTGAGCTTGCGAGTTGTTTGCAATCAGCGAATGCAGGTAGATCCAAATTAGTTTGTTTAAACTCCGTATTAATATCCTAATGGATCTAGACATCCATTTTCCAATATGTTAGCATGAAATGTAATATTTGGTCTTGGTCTTAGATAGTTCCGAACATCTTAGCTTGAGTGTACAGCAAACCTAGCTGTTGTTTTGCGATAAGTAAAATTCTTATCTTTAGATTTTATGCATAAATATATTACAGTCGTTCCACTTAGATCCTACATTTGCACCCCCGCAGTGCATTGGACACAACTCATTATTAGTTTTTGATGCCCGAAAATTGGGGGATTTAACAACACTATTAAATGCAACTCCTTTTGAATACCTAAATTATTGAAGTATGGTATTTTCACTACTTGCATATAGTTAGTAATTATTATCACTCATTACTCGCTTCCAACGAAAGGAACATTGCCATGGCATTTTTTGCATGCTCCGACAGTGTATAAAATACGTGGAAGACAGTAAAAAGAAGAAGAAATAAGCTACTAGTCTTCGTAATTTACTGTCAAAATTCCCAGCGCATCATCAAACTTGTATAAATTTTCTTATATAAGCAATAGACTTTTTTATAAAATAGACGCAAGCTTTTCCCCCAACGGAGGCAGCAAAGATAATTAATTCACAGAATTTCAATAGTTTAGTCGTCAACTGTCATAATATTATGGCTAACGTAAGCTTGCAAATGTTACCCTCTAACAAGAGGAGAAAAGAATACGATATTAAAATATTACGAGGATTCTTTAATTAACAATCACATAGATTGAAGTTTAAAAAATATATTGGGTTATTTTTTCAATAAGTCAATTTAAATCATACAGTAAGCGTCTTCTAACAAAGCAGTCTAATCTAGCCTCTTGCCGTCTCCCATATTAAGTTCAAGAAAGCTCCGTTGTTATTAATTACATTATCTGTGAGATAAAACGTTATAGAGAGCGTTTCTATTGCGCTATGAACTGAAATTGACTTTCCAGTGTAGATTTCAATTATTTTCTAATCTTGATTTCATAGCTTTTCTGTAATATAAATAAATATAATCATCTATTAAAGGTTATGTTAAAATTATTTGCCTGGATATCTACTTGTATGATTGGCTCTTCTAAATCACATACACGAGTAAAAAATATTATTGTGTAAGGGGTTGACGAGCGGGGCGACAAATCAGAGATGGCGTAATATAAAACAGCGATGATTTATTGACTTTATCAATTTTAACAGTTACAATAAGCGCAAACGCAGAGATAACACTTGCGAAGGTTCAGTCCTGTGGGAGACCCACCACGTAGATGCTCTAGGCACTTAACGGTATTCGAGCTGCTAAAGGACTATTCGAATCATGTTGTTTTATGATTGATCGTCGATACATACACACGTCGTCTTTACATAGCAATACGAAAAAATTTTTAGTCAACATGCCCATTGTAAAATGCTGTTGATTTTCTTAAATTTAATAATTAAAAAATTTACTCGTGTTATCTTCAGTATTGAGTAAGTCATCAACTTTATATAAAATACAAAGTTGATGTCATTCTCAAAACTGAAGGAAAGTTATACTTAATTTGTAAACGGGTCTTTAAAATTGTTATCTTAATACTCAAAACCTCATTAAACGGTACAGCACGCTGACACGCTTGTTTCGTATGAAATGTTTTAAAAACGCGTCTCTAGTAGCGCGCAGGCAAAAGTCACATTCCGTGCACTGTGCCCAAAACGATGCCAGACATAGGCATTCGTAGCTAACATAATCACAGTGTCAGCAGCACAATCCATTAGCACAGTCCCCGGCGGAGTGTCGGACACAACACTGACGTCACCGCGGTGTCGCGACGTCTCGGTGCCCACAATCACGCTAAAAACCGACCGTGTACTCTACCCCTTTTAGGATGCTCCAGTTCAACGAAAACAGTGTTGTATGCTTTTATCATTTCAATGTTTTAAAAAATGTACCATTATGTCTTTTTTGTGCGCACATATACCCCTGAAACATCAAAAAATGTGCCTACAATTATCAAAATCAAAATCAAAAACGTTTATTCAGAAAATAGGCCATTGCAGGCACTTTTTCACGTCATATCATATTTAAAATTATCTTATTAGATAATATGTATTTATTAATTGTTCAAAAGCTACAGACTACTAGCGTTTCGGAACCGACCACTGCAGAGAAGAAACGCCGAAAGAAACTCTTATCAACAGTTTTAAATTATTTATTAATTTTTATTTTTTAAATATTAATTTAAATTCAATTGTATAATGGTTTGCATTACAGCATTGCAACTAAATAGATTAAATATAATATCAAAGTCAACTACATACTTCTAGTTGAATTTGATCTAAGCCCATATTTAGCCATAGCCACAGAATACATCCATAGTCCTAATCTTAATAAGTGTCTGTACCTATATAAGACAACAAATGGGAATCTATCCTGTATAAAATTGTCCAAACCTAAGCATTACCAGCAGCTTCCCTCGTCCCATTCTTCATATTATGACATCCATGCCGTCCTCTTTCTCGCAGCGACATTTCCCATCCCGACGTAATTCTTAACTAATTCAATTTAAAGAACCCTCCCAACAAAATAGCAGTGTGTCCGCAAAATGAATTTATAATCTTTCAGTGTTTCCATGAATTATTAATAATTTACCTTTGCATAACATTGAAACAAACTCTCGATTCGAAAATTACTTTTTGATTTAAATAAAGGAGTGCTATTCTGAATTAAGGGTTGGGATGGCTCAAATCCCTGGCCCTGGAGGAGCATATTTTAAGAAATGAATATATATAAATAAATATATAGGAATAATAGTGTATATTGGGCGAGCTCCGTGGCGCAGCGGTCGCCACGCCTGCCTGCGACACGGATGGTCCCGGATTCGATCCCCGGTCAGGTCAAGATGGAAAATGATCTTTTTCAGATTGACCTGGGTCTTGGATGTTTATCTTTATAATCTATTATAAAAACATAGTATCGTTGAGTTAGTATCCCATAACACAAGTCTCGAACTTACTTTGGGGCTAGCTCAATCTGTGTGATTTTTCCGTATATATTTATTTATTTATTATTTATTTTAATAGTGTATATGCGTAAATACTATAAATTAACAATATGATACCGCCATGTGGTTTCCGTCAGAGTAGAATAAGTCCACTCCAAATCTTCTCGTGGATCTCATAGAAGGCGTCTTAGGATAAGCTTGACACAGCTTATAAACACCAAAAAGACCTGTCCAACCCGTCTGGCTAGCGTGGAGAGTGTAGGCTAAATCCTCTAACTGCTCTGGCTAGTATATGGCTCTGGTAGTACAGAGAGGGTCATGCTCCTGCAGTGGAGACTTCACCTTGAGTGGAAGTTTCTCGTTCTTACCTAAATATAATTTGAGTACAAAAGATACTTTTTTTAATAGACTATACAGCGTGTACATTGACCCTAAAGCTGTAAATCAATATGAACAACTTTTCCTATGGGATCAAAAGTGGGACTCAAATTAATATGATACCTACGAAAAAGATATTAAAAATCAAAAATTTACTAAAAAGCTTTATGATTAAAAACGGATATTTGATGAAAACGCAACCCCGCGCTAAACAATGCTCGCGCTATCAAGTGTGAGCAAACAATCATGATATCCAATCAACGCAAGCCGCGCACAGACGAATATTGCGGACTTACTCATGTTGAAGGCATTACACAATCTAGGTAAATCTATAGTCATCAAATGCGAACCCCGGTCCGCTGATATTAATTGTGTGGGCCTAAAATAAATCTCTATTATTTTAACCAGTAGCGTAATTAAAAACAAGTTGCACTAAAATTTAAATAAAAATTCGTCCAAGTGCGAGTCAGTCGGAGATAATTATCTATACAATTTAGACTATCCAGCAGAAACGGCATAAAGAAACATGTTTGTTGTATGGGAGCCCCTTAAACATTTAGTTTATTTTGATTTAATTATTTATTTTAAAAGTGAATATTTAACGGAATATTCTGGGAATAAGTCCATCTTTTGCCATTGTTTATATCGAGCAAAAAACGGCAAAAAAATCATGTTTGTTGTATGGGAGCCTCCCTTAAATATTTATTAAATTCTGTTTTAGCATTTTTTGTCATAGCATCAACAGAAACACATCATCTGTTAAAATTCCAACTGTCTAGCTATCACAATTTATGAGATACAGCCTGACGACAGACGGACATCAAAATCTCGGTATTAGGGTCCCGTTTTACCCTTTGGGTACGGAACCGACGACGAATCCGACTCCCGTATCTAAGCTTCTATCCGACCACACCTAGCTATGTCAATATATCTATTGGTGACAGGTCCCTATACTTGCCACCAATAGATATATTGGTATATTGAATAATGGAAATGAAGCACATCGCACATATTAGGGAACAGCGATGTGCTTGATTTCCATATTGTAAGTTTTGATTAATTTCAACCACTCATGTACTACAGAACGTACACGTTCAGTGACTGAGAGAGCCGGAGGCCTATCCCCTCCTCCAGAGGGAAAAACAAAAGGCCAGCAACGCTCATGTCTCACCCTTGGTGTTGCATTAGTCCATGGACAGCGGTGATCACTTACCATCAGGCGACGCGCTTGCTCGTTTGTCATAATAAAAAATAAATATCACAGTATTCATCCTACAATTTTTAAAAATACAAACGCCACATTTTAGTCTACAACGCATTAGTAACTTTCAATTTACGATAGTAAAATAAAAATACCCACCTTTAAGTTTTGATTCAGTTCAACCCTTCATGTACAGCACGTTTAGTAAAACATTATTTATCCTACAATGCTTAAAAATCCCGAGGAATTAACAAGGTTCCCATCCCGTTAAGGCCGTGTGGTTTCCGGCAGAGTAGAATAGGACCACTCCAAGTCATCCCGTGGATGTCGTAGAAGGCGACTAAGGAAACACAAGCTAAACAAAGCTTATTAACATCAAAGAGACCTCTCCAACCCGTCTGGCCAGCGTGGAGAGTGTAGGCCAAATCCTCTGACTACTCAGGCTAGTATATGGCTCTGGTAGTATAGAGAGGGTCGTGCTCCTGCAGCTCCACTGCAGGAGCACGACCCACTACAAAGACCTGATGATGATGATGATGAAGATGAATTAACAAACGTCACATTTTAGTTTACACCGCATTAGTAACTTTCAATTTGCGATAATAAAATTAAAATAACTTACAGTGAATGCATATCAGGCACTCAACTAGCACGCCGACATAATATGTAGGCTGGCTGGACTGATATTTCCGACAGCAGATCAGGGAAAGGAGAAACGTAGGTACGACAATCAAGGTAATGCACTAAGATATTACTTTTTCGCTTCAAGTAAATTGTGGAATACAACACAGAAAACATCGAAGTAAATAGTGGTCGTAAGCGCCAAGCGAAAGTCGTTGAATACAATATCCTTTCATAGAAAACTTTTTAAGATTGTCATAGAAATGTGAGACTGCCATGAGGTACTCAAAATAATCCATTAGATTAAACCATTTACGATCTAAAACAAAAACGTAGCATGCTTATTTGAAAAATAAAACATGTGTTTTCGTTTCCATGATCAATATTTCCGACCCAGGTATAGCCTTCTCTGGCCTCGCTGTGGCGACTGGCGTATGACCCACATCGCATAAAATAATAAACACTTCCTGAAACCCTAACAGCATCGAGAGTTTTCAACAACTCTCATTAGAGTTGACTTTAACAAATTCATTGAAATTTGCATAAGAATAGTAATTAATAAAAAATAAAATAACTATCTTATGGTAACAAAAAAGGTTGTGAATAATAGTTGTAGTTTCAACTATTATTCACAAATAAAACAGATCCGGCAGCTCGTTGCCCCGTGGTAGCGTGCCCAAAAGGCTGGCAGCATTGTCACGTTGTATGGCAATGCTTATTTTTTGGCCAAAATATAAGCCAGCCCTCTTGCCACGAGAAACGTCTATTAATTTTTTGGCGATTGCATCGAACAATTTATGTGCCGAGGGTCCCCACGGCCCTAGGGTTTCTACCCCAAGCTGCTCAAGTACAAATTGCTGCCAAGACATATAATTTGCATATTAAAGTTCTGAATACTGAAATAAATATAGCTATGGAGATGCAACAAACACAAACAAGTTAAAAATAACTCAATGTAATTGAAACTTTATGCCGAGATAGTATGACAGCATGTAAGGTAGTATAAAGCGTGTAAGTTGACCGGGGTAAGTAACGGTCTGTATCACCCCTATAAGGGAATGTCGAGGGAACAACTTTTCATATGTAACCAATGCTGGGAACAATATTTTTTTACTTTTTCGTACTTGCCGCAGTAATAATATTGTAAAGAAGGCTTATAAATCGTAGCACAAGTTGGAAACACATGACATGAAGAAAAGAAATGAACAATCTAATAAGTAGTCATGCCTTACGAAACCAAAGACGGTAGACGACTCCCATATTTTTCCTTTTCACCTAAAATATTCAAAAGTTTTTCGTTTCAAGTCCCAGTTAGTGACAAGCAACTGAATTCCACCAAATATTGTTTGAAAATTTAATGAGCGAAATAAAAATCTCAGTGAAACGCGCTTCGACGCTACAAATGCTACGATAAATCCTTTATTATTCATAACAGCGAATCAGCGAAGCTAACTTGTTTATACGAACAAAACAAAAAGCCGTTTCAGTAAATGAAAACAATAGTGAGTAGTGGTAGCTTGCAAATCAAATTACAACTTTTACATTACGCGGGTTCTCAGATTCATTCAACACATAAACTTGCGAGGCCTTTAGCACTTAAAACTTCCCGCGGGGAAAACTGTACCGCATTATATCGTTGAACGAATTGTTATTGTTTCTGAAGGGAACTTTAACCGCCACAGATTAAAACTAGTCGAAGGGGATCCGACATTAAGGCTGCGTTTTCACCAACTGTGTACTGAGTTGCGCAGTGGTGCCTATATGCGTTTCGAGCAAAAATTATGCGTTGCGAAAATGTATACCGAAGCTGAGAAATGAGCTGTGCTGAGTTAAGCGAAAAAGAAAATTTTTTTTTCCTCGCTCCTCGCCCCACTGGCACTTCTGTGGATGCTATCCATAATGTGCTTGTGTAGCAAAGAGCAAAGTGATGCTAAGATTCGTTACGAGTGCTGAGCTATAACACTGTGTGAGTGTTTCCATCTTAGCTGTAGAAAAGTGTTTTACCAAGATGTGCTGCAGACTCTTTTCAAAGTGATATTTTTGATCTGCTTATGAAGCAGAGAGCAGAGAGATGCTATGTTTCGTTACTATGCTATATAACTGTGTGAGTGTTTCCATCTAAGCTGTTGAAAGGTTGGTTACCAAGATGTGCTGCGGACTCTTTCCAAAGTCACATTTTTGATGTGCTTGTATAGCAGAATGATGTTAAAATTCTTAACAAAGCTATAAAACTGTGTGAGTGTTTCCATCTAAGCTATAGAAAGGTGCGTTACCAAGATGTGACGCAGACTCTTTTCAAATTTACATTTTTTATTGACTATACCACGAAACACATTTGACCCAAGACGATTTCCATAGTGACGTGCTAAGCGAGACAAGATAAATAAAGCCATGTGAAGATGATATTTGGAGAATATGTTCCTCTAACGCCACTTCACTACCAAAGCTTGGTGGAATTGAAGCTTTATCACGCTACATATTCGCGTCTGTCCGGCGGGCTTTGCTTGCCAAAATAATATGGTTTCAATACGTTACGACACCTGTTACCACTAGGGCTTTACGTATCGTTAGATACCAAGTGAATACATGAATTTTTAACTCAATATTTAAAGTAAAATTTAGTAGATCAGAAAATATTTTAAATATCTCAGATTTTTACATTGAAACATTTTTGTGATTGACAATTCCTATATCTATATACCTATTTCCCATTTGTTAGTGAAATATAAATTATTTAACTGCATTTATTATTATTAAAAAACACCAATAGTGTTTTCCTCGCATCTTAAAATCCATCAAGTCACATATCTACACTGCTGGACATAGCCCTCCCCAAGGACTTCCAGATTTGTTTTACTGGATTACCGATGCTGCCCATTCCGATTCCGGTACATGATTGCCATTCCTTCACTTCACCAGAATCTTCTTGCCTCATCAGATCTCCTCATTTCTGATGCGGTCTCGTAGAGAAACATTGAGCGTAGCTTTCTCCATAGCTCTTTATTAGGCCCATAATAAGGAAACCACGTACTAAACCAAAAACGTGTGAATTACCTGTGTAATTAATATGAACAACTTTTGCAATGGGATCAATGCAGGGAACTCAAAGAAAAATTCGACATATTCATACAAAAGAGATCAGCCGCGCGGGCAGTTTGTATGGAAAAGTAAAAAAAATCGAGTTCCCTGCATTGGTGCTGTAGGAGAATTTGTTCATATTGACAGTCTGACTCGCCGCTTTGAGGGTGTGCATGCACATACTTTTCTTTCTTGCTCCTTGAGCAGTCGAGCAAAAATAAAATCTTCATTTCTCTATGTCAACATCAAAATTCAATTGCAGTCATTCATTTAGCCTTTGTGAAACGCGAGTAGTGTCGGAGTGAAATGCTCTTTGTAGGATCCTACTTTTGTGTTGGGCTCATCTCATATACAGTGTGTGAGTCATTTATTTATAACAAGATTTTGAAACTTGTCTCTTAATGCTACGTGTTGTTTAAATTGTCTTTAATTTAAAACGGGATGCATTTTTTTATCAACGAAATTATTAATGATTAAATACAGAGTTCTTTTGTAGATTTTTCTGTTTGTTCTTACTTCGCTGGAAAAATAAGGTAGGTAGACAACGAGTTGCTTTTGAACGCAGACAGTGTATGAGGGAGAGCTGAATTTGATTATACTTTTATGGGCAATTAATGATGCATTTACTGGCATTGTTATTAATTTACTGTTAAGTACTTTCGTATTTATTAAAATAAGTACGTATAAATAAAATATCTAGGCAAAAGTTGAAAGCGTGCAGACTGCAGCGTAGCTAGGTGAGACTAGACTCCTTTCGGACATACTCTCTTACTCTCTCTAATCTGTGCCCCGATTTGACCTTGTGCAGGAGCGAACACTATGTACCTTGCAAACGATAGAGATGCAATGTTCAGCTATCAGGAGTATTTTTAAGACACATATGTATCCACAAATTGTACATCTAACTTTTTACCAAAAAAATAACTTCTATAGTACAAATTTTAGGGATTTAGTAATTATATGCATGCATACCTGTAATATTTCTCCGGTCTCCCCATACTTTACTTATTCCCACACGAGGGAATTCAGACCACCATTAATGTTACTCGGGGTGATCATGAATATTCCATTGGAAAACCCTTTTAAGAGATCACATTCTGCAAAATGCTTTTAAAAATATTCGAAATAATTGATGCGAAACAGTTTTCTTGACGTTGTTTATTTTGTCGCCTCGCTTTATGTAAATATCACTTGCAGTTTAATAATAGCCTTAGATATCAATGATCTTATGTACACTACATTTAGCACTTAACTCCATGTTTTGTGTAGAGAAAAAGAAGAGAGGTAATATTTAATCTTTTTAATATGATGAATTTTTTAACAGTCTGAGCCTGTATGTCTTTTTTTAAACAGTTTTCACTCTCTACTTCTAGAGGAGCCCGATGGCCCACGAGCATTAATGTTATTAGCGCTTACTGGGAGCAGTCGCCACTTGGATGGGTGACCGCATGTATTGTATAACTGATAAGCTCTGGATTCAGTTCCCAGCGCAGAAAAATACTTATGTATACAACATTACACAAGAAAGTTAGCTGCAGTTGTGAAACTAGCCATGCTGGCATCAAGCATTCGACATAAAAATTATTTCTAAATGTACTACACAATATTATTTTTAGAATCTGTAGTTATATTTTTTTTAAATGCTTTTGTGTTTCGGTAAACAACTTAAACCTGCTAATTATAATAATTTGCAGGTTATTTGCAGGCAAACAAGTAGTAGAAAAGCAAACTATTTAGCTTCGTCTATTTTATAAGGGCAATTTTCCTGCAAGTTCGTCCGCGTAAAGATTATCGTTCTATATCATCATAATCATTTCGTGTAGGTGACACGGTCAGTCGACCATGTACAACCTGGTGTCAGAGTTCTTCGGAACCACCTCTCGGCCTCTGACGTGGTTCCTTTAATGACTACCAGATGACAGCCCGGATAAACGGCTTAACGTGCCTTCCGAAACACAAAAGAAAAAATTTCTATAGAAGAAAGAATTTTGAAAATCAATTCAGTAATTTTGTTTTTGAGGCTATTCAAAGCAAACAAATAATCTTATCTTTCCTCTTTATTTAATAGTAAAAGATAAAGACCTAATTTTGTTTCCTTTTTGAAAAACAAAATAAAACATTTTTTGTATTTATTCCATTCTTTTGTTAATGTTGTATAGTACGTATTGACCTTTAGCAAACTCGTGGGCTAGAACCAGTTACACTAAGTAAAGATGATATCAAGTTAACGCTGCATTAACGAAGTTCCAGCCTTATCTATTTGATATAAAAACATTAATTACGGCATTCGGTAAATCCTTTAAACAGAGCCGAAAGTTAGACAAAAAAAGAGTCGGCTTTATAGAAATTGTGGAAACGCAAAGTTTTCCAATTGATAATAATTTCTATTGTGGTGCAACACAAAGGGAACAGGAAAGTATGAAGTTCTGAAATAAATTCTTAATTTAAGAGCTGACTGAACGCTATCTGAAAGGAAAGTCGGGATTAGAAGAACAAAGACTCAGCTTTGCTCAGCGCGGCTTAATTTTTTGTTGACTTCTGTTTCGCTCTTTGCCGTTTGCATGGAAACTTGAGGAACTTTGCTAATGATTTTATAAAAAAAACTATAACTATAGATACTGAAAAAGAAAGTCAAAAAGCATATAAGTGAAATACGTACTTTGTCAAGGGATACCACGTTTAGGTTCTAGCGCACAAACATAAAATTTTGAAAAATTCTGATATGAAGGCTGATTACTTATGAACTATATTAAAATCTTGGAATCAGAATCCTTAATGGAATACAGAATTGCTTACTTATTATACTTTTACTAACACCCCTTTTGGACAATCCGGTAAAAACTAAGGCTGATTTTGAATCTATACTGTAATCTCCGAATCAGAATCCTTAATAGAATACAGAATTGTAAGAAAAATAAGGAATAAGACGTTAACATTTTCAGACACAAAGATATCAGCTGGGCGAATTTCTATGGGAAGTTTGATTTGATTGATTCCGAGATTTTAATATAGTTCATAAGTTCAAAATCAGCCTGTATATTGTATCTTCCAAGATGGTCTGGGAGAAAAGAAAAAACGTAGAATATACCAGCTGCATCTCTTCCCGCGCAGATCGTAAAAGCCGATCGAGGGAATGGACGTCAGGAATCATTTCAATAGGCAATGCCGCTTGCAACCCATTACTATTTTGATTCCGTTCTCACCTACAATATCCCCCACCAACATGCTTTTACAGAACTGGGCTCTGTTAATCCCGCAAGGGAAAAAGAGGTGATAGTATGTATGTATTGTTAGCAAAACATACTCAATAAAAACGCCGTACAAATATGGCTGATGTTACCCTCTTCTGGGTAGTCGGGTACTCACCACGCTGTACACGTCCTAGTTAATTTTCATTGCATTGTGTATTTGCACAAAATAATTCATAATTTAACGCCGGTTTAATGAAATAGTAGCAATTAACAATCTGCACCCAAATATTATATTCAGCCGAGCTGTTAACGTGATATGAAATAACTGGCAATGATTAAACGCATTTGTGTATAAACATAATAATATCTTGTACACTATTTTATAGTAGTATATAAATTTGATGTACTAGCACATTTTATTGCTTTGTATTATTTAAAAAAAGACAAATCAATCTTCATAACACGTAAATAATATTTCAACTATTCGAATTTAGTTTAGTTCAGTTTTACTATGCGATTTTATCGGTACGTAGTTATATTATCTAGAATCATAACATTAGTAACAGTCACGACGTTTATGATAGGACTTAAATCTTAAATGGTTTCTGAATGTTTAAAGTTAAGATTACGTAAAATTATTTTAGGTGTATAAATAAACAAATATGAAGAAGCAAATGGCGCAGAAGCTGGCTAACAATAAGTTGTGAACTTGTGTCGTTGGATTACGTCTTACTCAACTATTATACTATAATACGTAGATGACCCAGGTTGATCTGAAAAAGATTATGAAGTTAACTTATGTTGCATGCAGCTGGATATAAATTGCTAGCTATCGCGAACCTCTTATAGACATTTTGTACTAAAATGCAATAGAATCTTAAGCAAATTAAACACATCTAACAACTGATTTATTTATTGAATATCGCATCCGACTACTATTTCTTGTCGTTAAAGACAAAGACGCAGGTTCGAGTTCTGCCCCCGTTGACATATTCCATATTTTTATTTTTTTATTTATTTCGATAAGAGTATATCAGAATAGCGTTGTGATTACAAAAAAAAACCTATAGAAATTGAAGAACAAAAAACACAATCAAAGCTCCGGTAAAAAATGTAATATTTCAAAGCAAAGTCGACCAGCTTCAACCGTGCGCTCCCCGCGCTTTTCCCACATTGTGAACGGAATCTCCAAGTTTTAATTAGTGGTAACTCCAAATTTGTATTCGGATAACTTTATCACTCCGCTTTTCTTCGGGTCGGCTTTGTAGTGGTCTGATGAGTCACTTCCTTTGTCAATGTTTGCCAAATATCAATGTTTAAAGTAATTGATTTATTTTTATTTGTAACATTTCAATTAAAAATAAACAGTCACGGTTGAATTAAATATCTAGCCTTTATTGCTTTTAAATGTAGTCGTGTCTTATATATGGCCATATACAGGATACAGTGTACTTTTGAATTCATTTGCATCCTTTTAAATATGGGCTATTTCAAAGTTCAAAGTTATTTAAAACTGCTTTTAAGTGAATTTAAATTAGACATTTTCACATTTACATAAGAAAAGCTCAAATATACCTCAAATGCTTTGATATAATTCATTACTTGGTATATAAAAATTAAAACAGAACTGAATAACAAAAAGCAAAAATGTATTAATTTAAAAAGTATCAGATTAGTTCGTCAGCGACATTTAAGCGAAACATTCACATGTTTCGCATTGTTGGTTGGTGTACCGGCCTAATATCACTATTAAGCCGATACACCAACCAACAATTTAGTGTTGTCGCAAAAAAAATGTTTTAAAATAGATAAACATTTCTTGCATATTCACCCTGTCTAAAAGAAACGCTACCATGTAAATCAACCTTCTTTTAAACTAGTTATGGTTTGAAATTTGGATAAGTAAAACATTTTAAACAAGTTGAAAATGTTTTACTTATCTGTAATTCCATACTCGTCATTCATTAGGCACTGAGTTTTATATAATTATTTTATTTACACAGAGAATTTGTAAAGATACGTAAATCCAAATGTAGCAAGTAATCGTTTAATGACCCAGATGTGCAGTTCACACGTAATCCTCCGAGCGGAGATAAGGGAGGCGTTCGGTCATCTTAATAATTTATTGCACGGGACTATGCAAATCGGTTCCGTCCGCCGCATATGATGCAAATACTGCATTTACTTGTAGGTACTATGCGCTGGCCGAAGGTTAGCTTGCATAATTTACTGCCCAAATCTAGACATAGTGTGTTTAGTGTTGCTAATATGTAGATAGATGCAACAGAAACATGGACAGAACAGACTGTTGACAAACTTCTTCTCAGACTTTATTCATAATTCAAGTATCCCACCTTAAACTATATAAAGCGTAAATAGAGTTTATTAGAATAAAAGCGTAGAAAAAAATTGTGTCCAACGCATAGTCTATCATGCAAACACATAGCTACCAATTTGACGGATTTTGATGGCATTAATTGACAGGACGCTTGTGCTAACACAAAGCTGTCACGCACACAAGTATTGAAAAATGAACAGCTTTTCATCATTTAAATAAAAGCAAGACGGTGTCTAGAGGGTATATGGCCAAAGCTCACATGTTAATCTTGGTAATAAGCTATATGTGTGACAAGTTTTAGTACAATACATTTTGCTATTTCTTCATGATTAAATCACAAACATCCAAACATGATTCTTCACGAATAAGTCTCAAACTACCTATTTATACTTCCTCTATGAATAGTATAATTTGAGGAAGTAAATAGAAGTAATAAGTACAAATTTTTTAAATGTAGATTTGTCAAATTATTTATCGTGTTTTTATTAGTACCTATAAGGAAGAGAAGAACATAGTCTTAATTTAAGAATGTGTCTCACTAACCTAGTAAATCGACTTCTATTTTTTTTTTTAGTTGTAGGAATGAAAAACAAAGGTACAAGCGATATCAGAGCTTATCTCAAGATAAATTAATTACCTACGCCTTAGTTTAAGGCACGATATCAATCAAAAATTAATTATTTAAATTTATTTATTGCGCTCTAGACTGGACTTTTATAGAGCGGTCGCTAAGTGAAAACTTATTTAAATTTATGTGCAACGCGCCTGTCCTCTTACTTTTATGACTATCCCTTGGAAACCTGTAATAATCGCTACATAAATAAATAATTGGAATAGCCCATAACAATCACCACAGGCCTTGTACTTACATAATATAAAACTTCTAAGGAGGGATGACGTCAGGCAGGTATCCGACTGTAAAAACTGTGCCATTCATATTACAGAATGAATTCTTACATGCTGACACGGAATTGGACTTCGGTCCGACTTTCCTCAGCCATAGAATTAATAATAGTGCTGAGGATGCAACCGAAAAATTTTTAGAAGAGACACACACAAACATCTCATTATTACATTTCGTAGATTTTCTCTTCCTAGACGATATCTAAGAAAGCAGCCATCATGATCTCAGCCGCAAGAAGTCCACGGCTGGACATAGGTCGGGAGGCCTATGTTGAGGGATCAAGGATAACCAATGCGACCTGCATCCAAGCGCCTTCTTGCGACTTTATCACATCGTCTGACCACCTGGTCGGTGGGGGTCCAATGCTGCGCATGCCAGTGCGTGGTTGCCATTCAAAAACCTTTCTACCTCAGCGCCCATCGGTGGCAGTGCACTTCAAAGATCTAATCTGCTGAGCTACGTCGGTGACCTTTGTTCTTCTACGGATCTCCTCGTTTCTAGTTGATCTGAAGAAAGTATTGTAAGTACCTTTCTAAATTAATTTATGTTTCCAAAGATATAAAATTCTACTTTTCTTTAATGTGGCTCCGGTCTAACATCGAGTAAATATCCTCTCAATTTAACGCCAGTTGACTGAAGGATCCCTCAGGGGATAAGTTCGCCATTGTCTGTCTATACTCTTTTGTATATTATGTACTGTGTTCCCATGTTATTTTATTTTAAGTATTAAGTTAACAAACAAAATTCTGTACAAAATATTTTTTTACCAGCTTATATTACTCGTTGTATGAATGTTAGTAAATGTGGGTCAATTCTTAATGAAAAAGTGGAACCAGTTTCTAGCGAAAGGGGTCAAAGTACTCCATTGCAAACATTTTACTTTTGGATGTGGTAGTGTCCGTTTACACTATAACACTAACATACTCTATCAGGGTTTAGTCAGGCAGGCTGTAAACATATTGCCAAATCATTATGAAGCCCGCTGTTTTAAAGTCCTCTATTCAGGAGTCTGCTGGACATAGGCCTCGGAGTAGCCTTCTACTAGGAGTAGTACAGCTTTAACAAAACCAGGAACATGAAAAGATGAAATTCCTTCAAAATTATACATTATAATTTATAATTGGTTACATTTAGATAATAACATTGACCCGGAAAATAAATAAAACAGAGAAGCAGAAATGGGCGAGTGCTAAAAGGGTTGCACAGGTTTTGTAATTACCATACGCCGGCGAAACCCTTTCTTTTCCATTCACGGAAGGGTTTATAAGTTTCTTCTATTATAATCTTTAAGAAATAATTGTTACTTTAGTTTAATTGACGAGCTCCGTGGCGCAGCGGTCATCACGCCTGCCTGCGACACGGATGGTCCCGGGTTCGTTCCCCGGTCAGGTCGAGATGGAAAACGATCTTTTTCAGATTGACCTGAGTCTTGGATGTTTATCTTCTATATATGTATTTGTTATAAAATATAGTATCGTTGAGTTAGTATCCCATAACACAAGTCTTACTTAAGAACTTACTTTGGGGCTAGCTCAATCTGTGTGATTTGTCCGTAAAAAAAAAATTGTACGGTGTGGTAAAACTTTTGTAAGGTGCCGTTGTCTATGACGATGCAAGACCTCGGACATGAAGCCCTAAGTAAATGACAACGTTTTATGGATAAGAGGAACATCAAAATTTTCATAGATTACTATTACTTAGTCGTGGAAAAAGAAAGTTTTACATTACTTAAAGTTTATTTATGAAAAGAAATAAATCTAAATAGGCCGAAAATGAATTGAGGTGTTTATGAACATACTTAGAGTCCCAGTAAGAATAGGACAAAGTTGTTCCAAGCATTTTCTGCTTGAGAATGCTGATGTCAAAGTTATAGCTCTTTTGTATACATACATAGTATCACGTTTTTATCCCTCACGAGGTTGACAGAGCCGAGAGACATAAGACCGAAAGGCCACGTTTAGCATGTTGATGGGCTTAAAGATGGAATACGGTATCAAAATAAATATTTTTTGTATAGACTATGTAATTCTTCATACAAAATACGAAGAGACTTTCCCCCTACCTAATATTTTTATTGGTCACCTCCAGGTAATCACATTCGCGCGGAAATAAATAAATCATAGAAGCAGAAATGGAAGAGAGCTAAAAGGGTGGCAGGCACAGGTTTTGTAATTAACATACGCCGGAGATATCCCTTCTTTTCGATTCATGAACCCGGATTAATGTGAACGGAGCCTTTTAAAAGGACTGTTAGTTTCTTGTTAATGACGAGAAAAGAATTTTCCGGTTTAGGGTTTTAATTTAATTCACCTACTGGGTAATGTTCTATTGTTAGATGAGATTTTCTTCTTGTCGTTACGCTGCACGTCTGTGGAGTGGAAGGCATTATCTTTACCATTTCTTTATAATATTAGTAGTATATTAGTATTATCATATCTATAGATTAAGTTTATTGGAAGTGTAATATTTAGCGAGCAGTTAAAATGTTTCCACACTCACTCCAGTAGGTAGGTAATATTCAAATGAAAGAATTGGAGATATAACCAATAACCATGGATACTCCATCCTCGCTGCTTTCTTTAAGATTTATGAGGAAATGCGATTCCAAATGGCGTCTTGTTTATATGAATGACAATTAGTTGATTTAAAAAGGAAATGTCGGCAAAGAATGTTTATTGTTATTGTAACGGACTGTTTGAATTGCAATGGGAACTTGCCCACATTTGTTTCGTTGTGTTATGAAAGAGCTCTCAAAAATAGGAATATTACTGAAAAAAATTACCTCTTCAAGGTAATAAAGGTTATAAAATCACAATCTTTCCTTCCGGCGTGGACCCCGCTAACAAACAACAAACAAATGACGTCACTTCTATAGCATTTTTATGGGTGGTGTGAAAACTTTGCTCGGCAGCTATGTCAAATATCAAGGCAATCTTTTTTGAGTTTCCTGTTGACCATCATCAAGCTTAGAGGCAAAGATATTCAACAAACATATCAAATACGACGTTCTGACCGGGCATTGTTGCAACAATGCTCATGCACGACAGTTTTATATTTTGTGTTATATGTAGAGCAAGAAATTGCGTGATGAGATGAAATTGACTAATAATAGATCATCATCATCAGGTTGTTTTTTAGTCTCCACTGCAGAAACATGACCCTCTCTGTGCTGCTAGAGCCATATACTAGCCAGAACAGTCCGAGGATAAGCCTACACCTTCCACACTGGCCAAACGGGGAAGAAAGATCATTTTTTAGGCCAGTGTGTTTGTAAGCTTAGTGTAGCTTGTGTTTCTTATGTCGCCTTCTACAAAATCCCTGGTTAGACTCCATCATCAGGTCTTTCTTATGACCTTCTCTGTACTCCCAGAGCCATATATTGGCCAGAGCAATCAAAGGATTTGGCCTACACTCTCCACGCTGCGCTGGCCAGATGGGTTGGAGAGGTCTCTTTGATGATTATAAGCTTTGTTTAGCTTGTGTTTCCTAAGTCGCCTTCTACGACATCCATGGGAAGACTTGCAGTGATCCTTTTCTACTCCGGCACCACCAAGCATTATTCTTTTCATGGTTTTGTTCTGTTTTTGGGTTATTACTCGTAAGGTTAAATTTAGTTAATTTTTTTCCATAGCGCAACGAAAAAAAATATTGCTGGTTTCTCAATTGACATAATTGTAGCCCATGATTGTAGCAAAATAGACCAAATCTTTTGACTGCTCTAACTAATATATGGCTGGGGTAGTACAGGGAGGGTCATGATCCTGCAGTAGAGACTAAAAAAGACCTGATGATGGTGATTGTATCAGAATCAAGCGACGGCAGATACCAATGATTTATTTTTATGTAAACCATATCATCTTTTAATCTAAAACACACTGAGGCACGTACTCATGCCTATACAAAACGTACTTATTTACCACAAATACTTACCTAAATCCCGATGAAGTTTTTGTGCTGTGTTATTTAGATAAATAATAGTCAAATTCACACAGAGATGTTTTTGTTGATGAAGTGAACAATTTTTGATTTTAGAAATAGCAGAAAACGATTTTTTTGTGATATTCGTTTTCCATAGAAACCCGAGCGCGTTGTATAATCGCGTTAGGTAGACCAACGGACTCGCAAAGTCCGATTCGCTAAAAGTCTATTCGAAAGGGGTTTTTGATTTGAAGCTTGTTCGTGCCTGGCTCTTATTATATATATCTTATTTTTTATAAATTGACGATCGTATTGTTGTATTTACCTAAAAATAAATACAATTCCACAGATTCCACTAGTAAAGTAAAATTCATCACTACATACTTTAGTTACACCACATAGTAAACAAAGACCTCCGCCGCGTCTGTCTGTTCACGATAAACTCAAAAACTACGCACGGATTTTCATGTGGTTTTTACCAATAGATAGAGTAATTGGCTACTTGACTAAAAAAATTTCGTGTCGCTATGTAAAGACCTGCCAAAAATAAACACAATAGTGACCCAAATACATTTCTAAACAAAAAACTCTTTCAGATATAGAAGTTTTAAAGACACATATTTTTAGACGTTAATTTTTAGACGTGAAAACGCACTGCTGAAATGCCTACATATTTGTGACGTCACAACTTTGTATTTTGTGTAAGCGGCGTGAGAACTTTGTTTGGTAGCTATACGAAATATTACGTTTGTGATAATGGTTTCATAATAAAAGTTGCTTTAAATTAAGCGGACTACAATACAGCAATGCTGCAATTTAAGATTTTCATACTTTTAAAAATGGTCCTATTCACCCAACTTTAAAGAAGCTTTAAAAGAACATTTAACGAATCAATATCAAATTAAAAGTGTTCTTTATAGTTTTTTTTAGATAGAAATTAGTATCATTGGAAACAAATCTTAACATTAGGCAAATACCGAATTCATGGGCATGTTTTAAAGATATAATAGATACCCCGTACAAAGCTAACAAGGATGATAAACTTACTTCAACAAGGAATGCAAAATACTAACTTATCACGATAAAAATCCCTAAATATTAGATTTTCGCGGTCAGCTATTGAGGTTACGAGAGGACAATTTTCCCTCATATTGGATATTAAACAGCCAGTATTCCCAACGCTGATGGAGGCCCCACAAAACATAAAGATTACAAAACTAATTCCCTGGTCAAATCAAAAAAGTCTTGCTATGAATATCGATATCTTTGGATCTTGGAAAAGGCTTTAAGATTTTAATGAAAGTTGGCATGTAATGTAAAGGGATTGGAAGATGACAAAAATAATCTAGATAGAATAGAATCCCGAGTCAGGATGCCTTGGCACTAACATAATACTTTAGGTTTAAGTATTTTTGAAATTATCTCTTGATGAAATGAAGCAAAATGTGTCATTATACCTACAACCACGCAGGATCTGTATATTACCTACAACCCTCAAAGAGTTTCTCGATTCCGACCATGACTTTATCGCACGTTTTTAGCAGACTTGTTCATTTTGACAATTTTCATAACATAATTTAAAGAAAAACATTGCGGTACTATTAAAATGTGATAGATATTTCTGGACCTCGATAACATTTTTTCAACCACTAAGTTAGTAACTACAACAGTAAGTTGCCAAATAAAACTAGTTGCCGTCCCCTGGGCATTTCATAAAAACCCTAAAACAGCTCTTCAAAAAAGAATTCGCCCCATACAACATTCGGCCGAATGACGCGTTCACTTTGGAGTCCTCGTACGTAGGGCCGAGAAAATTGCGTCTCGTAAGATCGTATTACCATATAATCACTATTGGACACTAAGGACGTTCGCTCGCAGATGTTACGTTTTCCCATTACTGAGCGGGATCATTATTAGGTATATTGCTAAGTTGCTAAGAACGTCAATTCCAAAAAGAGTTCCCAAGGATTTATAGAAGTTAAAGTAGTTTCGTCTCAAAATTAGCTAATTTGTACTAGGCAAGTAATGGTATACTGCTCGGTGTTTGTCTACGAGACCGAATCTGAATTGAGGGGATCCGTAGAAGTACGGAAGTCACCGACATAGCTCAGAGGATTAGCTTAAAGTGGCAGTGGGCGGGGCACATAGCGGCCGCGTAGAAGCGCAAAGCGTCAGACTCCCACCGACCAGGTGGCCGGACGACCTGACTTAGGTCGCAGGGGAACGCTAGATGCAGGCTGCTTCTAATCGGTCATTTTGGAGGCAGGGTAAATAAAAAATATTGCTTGGCTGGCTTAACACTTTTAAATACAAAAATCGAGTTTTTTTCCACCTCTCAGCACGAATTCCATGGGAAAATTTGTACATAATGACGGTATGAGTCAACACTTCAAAGCTTAATTGAGGGTAAATTTTCACCTGGTTGGTATAGATGACACGCTGAGGTGGCTTGAAATTTTCCGCTTTAATTTGTGGACTTAAGGATCTCAGGCGACTAAAGAACAAAAACACGTAAATCTTGTGCCAAAGCACAGGCAAGGAGGGTTGATACCAGCCATAAGAAAACCTTGTCAAGTCATTTTACCACTGAGGATGCAACGGGAAAACGCTCGGGTTTTTATTCTATAAATCTCATGAAACTCTTGGATTGGTTTTTCATAGAGGAGTAGAAAGCGTCTGATTATTTGTCTTCATACCTTTCTACAAAAAGAAAAAGAAGTAAAAGGCGACTAAGGAAACACAAGCTAAACAAAGCTTAATAACATCAAAGAGACCTCTCCAACCCGTCTGGCCAGCGTGGAGAGTGTAGGCCAAATCCACTGACTACTCAGGCCACTATAGGGTCGTGCTCCTGCAGTGGAGACTAGAAAGACCTGATGATGATGATGATCATAACAAATGTCAGGTGAAAAAATGTATTTCTGTTGGAAACCATGTCAAGATTCTTTCCTTCTAAGAAAGAACATATATAACCTTGATTCCTGGAAAATACGAGTTTCAGGAAGGACATTTTGAATACATTTATTTGCTGTTCCGAATAATAAATAATTAACGAAATGAGAATTTTATCTCATTCAAAGAACTCGAACATAAAATGTATAAGTAGTCGAAGTAATTAGATTTGTATCTCGACTCGAATTCCCGACTGACACTGCCTTTTAGCAGTTTTAAATTACTTATTACTTAGTATGATTAAATGTCTTAAAAGATGATACAAACACAAATTACAAAGAATTCGACACAAAGACGTATTTGAGCCAATTACATTAGTGACTAAAACGCGCGTTTTATCTGCCAATCGATTTATCATTTTGTAGTCGTAATTGAGTGAAATGATTGAAGCCGCAATTTGAACATCCATTAAAATATTTGCTGTATCACATTTTTTTTTGGGGACATGTTTCCTTTTGAATCGTGTGCTGGTTGTAAATATTATTTATTTAGACAAATTGTATTTAGCGCCGTGTGGTTCCCGGCAGAGTAGAATAGGACTTAGGACCACTCCAAGTCGTCCCGTGGATGTCGTTAAAGGCGACTAAGGAAATACAAGCTAAACAAAGCTTATTGATATCAAAGAGACCTCTCCAACCCGTCTGGCCAGCGTGGAGAGTGTAGGCCAAATCCTCTGACTACTCAGGCTAGTATATGGCAGAGAGGGTCGTGCTTCTGCAGTGGAGACTAGAAAGACCTGATGATGATGATGATGAAATTGTATTTAGACCTTTTTTGGTTTACTGACGGTGTTTAAGAAAGTATTTTCAAATTAGAAATTAAAAACTGCCAGTGAAAAAAAAGTATGTAGATATAAACGAATAAAATCGAATAACCAAGTACCTATACGCGCTCCGTGGCGCAGCGGTCAACACGCCGGCCTGCGACACGGATGGTGCCGGATTCGATCCCCGGTCAGGTCAAGATGGAAAATGATCTGTTTCAGATTGACCTGGGTCTTGGATGTTTATCTATACCTATAAGTATCTATTATAAAATATAGTATCGTAAAAAGATATAATCCTCGTCGTTGGATGTTTTTTATTTTTATGTAGAATATTTCAATCTTAGAACCTCCATAGATTGAGAAAAAAAATAAAAAAAATGGAAAAATGTTTAATGAAACATTTTATCTCTATCATACAAAAGTTCTTTTTTAACTTCTAAAGGATAAATAGAATTCGGCGTAATTCAAAGGGTAATCGCGATAACTTGACGTAAACAAAAATGTTAAAAGGTTTTTCAGCACAGTATCAAAGAAAGGATAGATAGACATTTACCTTTGAAATCGCTCTTTGTGACCGTTTGTTACCCTAAATATATTTATTCTACGCTGGTCTGGGCACTTTCACGCTAGTCTGGGAGAAAAGAAAAACGTAGAATGTACCAGCTGCTTCTCTTTACACGCACATCGTAAAAGCCGATCAAGGGAATAGGCGTAAGGAATCATGTCAAGAGGCGATGCGGCTAGCAACCCATCACTATTTCGTTTCCGCCCCCCAACTACAAGCCCACCAACGTGGCCTTAAGGTTTTTTATAAACCTGGGCTCTGTCTACCCCGCAAGAGAAAAAGATGTGATAGTATGTATGTAAAAATGTTGATATGTATCCTGGGAAGCGGACATCAGTCGAGTTTCCCGATGGACAAGGTAAACTCTTCACTGTTTGCTTTTAATTAACCGACAGTCAACAGACTGCTTGCCATGCCATACACTTTTCATTAAACAATTCGAGTGCACTAAATATTAATCGCTTGCAGCGGAAACTAGATTGGATGTGAGTTCATGTGAGATGATATACATTTACTTTGTTTATTCGTGCCTGTATTCTTTGTCATATTATTATCTCGGAAAACGAAAACGACAAGTGGTACCTAGGTAGGTAGTACTTGTTCCCGGATGCGTATTGTGACAATATAGTATATCAGTAGAGAAACAAAGTCTGTATTCGATCAGTTCGTGCTTATTAAATTAAAGAATATTCGGCATTAACATTTAGCACATGTCGTACCTTTGTTTTCCATGGTTACACATCATGGTTACGGATCGTTAACGCTATCACTACTCATACACCCGAGACCCTGCTCGCGTTACTGTAAATCCCTCTGGATCTTTTTCTGAATGCAGCAGGGCTATTTGCTAACTGAAGACAACTACAGTGTACAACGATTTGATGGTCACTTCAACATCCATTGCGGGTTATATATCTTAAAAAAAATAGTCATCATACGAAAACCGTAATGAATGTTGTAGTGACATCACAACGTTTTACACCGTAGTTGTCAAAACTTTGCAAGTACGCCTGCAGGTATGTAGATTATCTACTACCTGTCATGATATTTACTTTTCTGTACTAATAATATGTGTGCAAAATTTCAAAATTATCGATTCACTAATTTGCATTTAAATCAGTTTAGTTAGATACATACATACATATTATCAAGTCTTTATTATCCCCTGCGGGGTAGACAGAGCCCAAGGACATAAAACCTAATTAAGGCCATTAACGTAAAGTGATCGTTAAGGTAACGTCGAGCTCCGTGGCGCAGCGGTCAACACGCCTGCCTGCGACACGGAGGTCCTGGGTTCGATCCCCGGTCAGGTCAAGATGGAAAATGATCTTTTTCAGATTGACCTGGGTCTTGGATGTTTATCTATATATGTATTTGTTATAAAATATAGTATCGTTGAGTTAGTATCCCATAATACAAGTCTTACTAAGAACTTACTTTGGGGCTAGCCCAATCTGTGTGATTCGTCCGTATATATTTATTAAAAAATAAAAAAAAAGTGTGAAGCGAAATTAAAATAGTGATGGGCTGCTAACCGCATCGCCTAATTCGCCTAAGTATAACGTGATTACTTAGATAAGTAGAAAAATTTAACACGCTTAGTCAACATAATCTCTTAAATACGTTAGTACTAAATACTGATACAGCTAAAGGACACTCTTATTCGGAATTTTTTCAACCTCTTAAAAGAGTAAATTTCTCCGTAAACCCAATAACGGATGGCACTATTACCTTTCATTTAATATCGAACTTGGA
Source organism: Rhodophaea formosa (assembly GCA_963082605.1). Taxonomy (NCBI): domain Eukaryota; kingdom Metazoa; phylum Arthropoda; class Insecta; order Lepidoptera; family Pyralidae; genus Rhodophaea; species Rhodophaea formosa. The sequence continues at coordinate 9,071,490 of OY720211.1, read as the reverse complement.
ATCCCTGGTGGACAGCCGACCGCGAAAGGCCGGTCCTAGTCCTACGATCAACTTTACAGTAAAAAAGTTAAATGGCTTGGAATAAAGTGCTGTAATAGAAAATGGACGACACTCTTCATTTCCCTATTCGATATTCTTGCCGTATAACTTATCGATATCTGTTTGGGAATGACATTTTAATATATTTATTGGAACGAATGCTTTTTCTATCAGTGTCTCTACATTAGGTAAAGAATCTAGATTTGGACTTACCTACCGATCGGCCTTATATCTCAAAATCTATACAACTTTTATTATTAAAACTATCTTCATACCTACTTTACTTGGTCCAGATTAACTAATGGCAGTGTTCTTGTTTTAAATTTCAGATAATTACTTCCAATAAGATTGCTTTTAATTTGAAGTTTGAAATCAGTATAGCGTGCCTAATCCTATATTAAGTAGATTTGTAAATAGAAGTTAGGTATATATAAAATTATAAAAAAAAACACATAATAAAATAAATATACTATAGAGACAAATCACGCAAAATGACCTAGCCCCACAGTTCGAGCTCCGTGGCGCAGTGGTCAACACGCCAGCCTGCGACACGGCGGTCTCGGGTTCTTAGTATTCCATAGCACAAGTCTCGGACTTACTTTGGGGCTAGCTCAATCTGTGTGATTTGTCCGTATATATTTAGTAAGTTGTGAACATGTGTTGTAGGATACTTACTTAACGATACTATGTTTATAATAGATACTTTTATATATTAGTACTATTATTAATTTTCTGATATAGATAAACATCCAAGACCCACGCCAATCGGAAAAATATCCCCTGAACCTGGGTCCACCGTATTATAAAACTTTCGCGCGCAGCTCCGCTTATGTTGATATCTTCAGAATAGGACCATCTAAGTCTCCCCGTGGATATCGTAGAAGGCGCCTTGACGACAATTTTTTTAAATCTTTTAAAAATATTTATTTTTAAATCAACGTATGTATAAGATTATCTTCAACAGATCCAGGTCAATAATAACTGCTAAAACGAGGAAACACATTTTAAGCAGATAAACCTACCTACAAAAGTTCGACCCGCAAAGCCAGCACGCATAAACGCAAGTCGCAATAATAAGGTAAGTGATCTATGTAATCTACTTAGCACTTCGGTCCGGTTCAAATGTTTGACATCTCGGTGTGGGAAACTGGGGACCGAAACAGTTTCCAATATGCAGTGACGATCACAGTGTGCGAGCCGCTCTACGCATGGGGTGGCAAGTGGCGTCTTGGGGAGAACTTACGTAGTATTTTTTCCTCTTATAAGTAGGTAGATACTGACAGAACTTAATTCCGCATTAATAATAAAAGAAAAAAGCTACAAGATCTTAGAGCTAGCCATATTATTGCAGTACGTTTTAACCGTGATTTCATTTGCGTTAAGTTTCATTAAAATAAATTTAGTAATGAATTAGGTACGTCGAGGAGTAACAAACATCCTCACACCCACACCTCACAAACATTCTTATAACATCTAATATAAGGTACTCGAAGAAGGATAATTCCATTTACTAGATCAAATACATCATATTTTATCTTTTCATAATAGCGGACCCTGGGCTCCAAAGCTTCACAACTGAGGATGCAACCAGGAAAATGTTTGTTGATCGAGTTAGAAAATGATTAGATCATGATTTTTTTTAATAATTTCACGATGTGGGATTTCAAAATTTGCGACCAAAGGGCGCAGAAAGATAAGCTTCATCTAACCAGACCCAGGGCCGACGCCGATACGATGGATCTCGATGTTGTTGACCTCCCTACCCGACGATATCATAACTAAGCCCCCATGGGGACCCCACATGAATACGTCCTTTTGTCAAAAAGCAATATTATTACCTAATACAGATCAGTTTGGAAGTATATCAAGTGGAAAGGCTTTGCGAAGTTAAGAAATAGACCGGTGACTTCACACTTATAAATTAAATACAATAACATACTTGCATTCTAAATACAACATCAGATGAATAACAACAACTCTGCTTAGTTGTTTCTCAAAATCCTTCAGAAATTTGAGTACCTACGTTAAAAAAATATTACTTAATTGAATAGTGAATATGGGTAGCCTTTTTCGAATTAAAAAGAAGCTTAGGTCCTTTCTCAGTTTAGACGGTGTTCCAAATTTACTTACTTTAAATCTGTTCAAAAGTTTTGGCGTGAAAGCGAGACAGACAGACAGAGTTACTTTCGCATTTATAATAGGTTAGTCTTTGTTTGTTTGTTTGTTTGTAACTCTTTATTGTACATAAAAAAAAATACAACAAAAGGCAATTCTTAAAAGTAAACACGTACAAAGGCGGACTTATCCCAGGAAGGGATTTCTTCCAGTCAACCCAGAATGAAAGAGGACAAATAAGAAGGCAACAGGGTAGCAATGTACAAATAGGATAAAACTAAACTAAGAACAATATCATTTTACTAGACTTACATTTATATAACATACATCAAATCTTAATCTTAAGTATATACATACATAAATATACAAATTATATACATACATAAACTAATATGCTCAAAATTCCAACGAATCGGTGTAAAATCTTTTTACGCACTGTTTAAAGGAGTCAATGGAAGTTGACAACTTCACATCCAGAGGAAGCGTGTTCCACAGTTGGGCAGCAAGCACAGTAAAAGACCTACTGTATTTTCGAGAAGTATGAGGTGGTATGTTCAACTTAGGATTATTACTACCACGTAAACGATTGTCAATTTCATGGAATGAGAATCTTTCACGAAGGTAATTTGGAAAAGACGGATTGAAAAGTACATTGAATAGCAAGGAAAGGGTGTGAACATTACGTCGAATTCTGATCGGAAGCCAACCTAGCCGACGACGAAACTCTGAAACATGGTCGAATTTGCGTAAACCAAAAACAAAACGTATGCCTTGATTTTGCAAGCGTTCCAATTTGTCCAATTGCTCTTCAGTAACATCTAAATAAGAAACATCAGCATAATCCAGAAGGGGCATGAGGAGCGATTGAGAAAGAAGAATCTTAGTGTCAGTTGGTAGAAAATTTTGTAAACGACGAAGGGAATGTAAGGAGTATATAAGTAATTTTGAGTATATAATCAAAGTATATATAGTAATTTTAAGTATATAAGTAAGTTTGAGTATATAATCAAAGGTTAGTCTTTGATTATATAGGGTTAGTATGGCAGTATGGATAATTAATTTTGTTATTTCGCTTACATTTTATTCCTGGTATTATACACAACCTAATATCATTTCGAGTGTACATACCTTTTGATCTAGACTATAAAAATGCGCTTGCAGATTACTATAAAACATTTTGAATTCCATATTATTCCAAACATACCTTTATATATATATTTGTGCGGGTAGATGAGAATACGAAACTTCTGATGATAAGTGTCATCGTTGCGTCGCCATGGACATTGCAGCATCAGAGTTATTAACAAGGCGCTGCCTTCCTAGCGAAATGCCTACTTATGTTTTTGTATATATGGGCCACTCGTTCCAACTGTTAATAAATAAATATATAGGGACAAATCACACAAATTGAGCTAGCCCCACAATAAGTTGTGAACTTTGTCGTAGGATACTAACTCAACGATAACAAATACTTATATAGATAAACATCCTAGACCCGAGCCAATCTGAAAAAGATCATTTTCCAACATGACCTGACCGGGGATCGAACTCAAAACCTCGTGTAGCAGACAGGCGTGGAGGTCGTCATTAATGATTCGGTAAGTACTCGAACGTTGTCCGGAGTGCGGACTTATCTGGAAGTGATCGCAACATTACTAACCGTAGTAAATGGCATAGCGGCGAACCGATCTGCAACCGTTCACACTGACTGTTATAAATGAGCCAACGGACGTTACCACCTCGGAGACGTGAGATTTGGCAGCAGCACCTTCATTACTGCTTACAATAGGCAGTAATAGGTATATGAGTAGGTACAATAACACATTTAAAAATAAAATTCCATAAAAAACACTTACATTGATTGGTTAGTTTTCGTCTGTGTCAGTGGCCAATACTGATGTCTGCCTAAAGGCATCTGACTTACATAAAAGACAACAGTAATACACCCAATAATACAACCTCCACAAAAATCACAAAGATTGTTAGTTTTTCGTGTCAGTGGCCAACACTGGTGTCACATTTGTCAATCATCCTAAAGGCATCTGACATATTTTAACAACTGCCATCAATCAAACCTTTTGTACAAAACGTGGAATGCGGACTTATCTGGAAGTGATCGCTACATTACTAACCGCAGTAAATGGCATAGCGGCGAACTCTGCCACCGTTCACACTGACTGTTATAAATGAGCCACCGGACGTTACCACCTAGGAGACGTGAGCCGTTTGGCATCAGCACCTTCATTACTTTTTACAATAAGCCAGTACCTATGTAGGTAGTAATCTACTACTTCCTTGCCAATCAATGAATCAGACAATCTGATATTTTTTAAACATTACTTATGTCATATTCAAAGCTAAAATAAAAGCAGGGAGGTTCAGGGGCTGCAGCCCCCTGCCTATTAAAACTCAGACAAGTAATGATATAATAGTGTAGTCAATCATATGCAAAACTTCATTGAAGGGGGTTCAAGGGGCCGCAGCCCCAGTTAATATTTAAGTTTCACTTGAAAAAAAAGTTGTTATCAAGATATTTAAAAATATATAAGAATTAATGTAACCATCCAAAATAATGATTGTAGCTATGTAAGTCTTAAATAAAAAACTTTGCATCTTACTATTAGGCTAGTTTCCTAGCTCAAAATAATATCATTAAAATTATTCCGTTAGGTAGGTACGTAGGTAGGTATTACACGACGAGCTCCGTGGCGCAGGGGTCAACACGCCTGCCTGCGACACGGATGGTCCCGGGTTCGATCCCCGGTCAGGTCAAGATGGAAAATGATCTTTTTCAGGTTGACCTGGGTCTTGGCTGTTTATCTATATAAGTATCTATTATAAAATATAGTATCGTTGAGTTAGTATCCCATAACACAAGTCTCGAACTAACTTTGGGGCTAGCTCAATCTGTGTGATTTGTCCGTATATATTTATTTTTTCTTTTTTTTTCTTTTGTCATTTAAACAATGAATGAAGAAGAGTTTATCAAAGTTCATGTGACGTCACAACCACAACGGAATTTTGTGTAATGCATCAGACCACAGAACTATATTAGTTCTGTGCATCAGACGAAGCCCGGGCGAGTAAGACCATACCTTGTTTACTAGGTATTACGAGCTATTAAATAGTTTACAGTACCTAGTAGTATACGCCTAGATAGAATCTTTTACTACTCAGGTGAATAAACTCATGGTAACGCTCCGTTTAGCAAAATAAAAAAAGCAATTACAGTGTTATACAAGCAATTACACCCACTAACAATGATATTAAAGAAAATTGGACAACTCCAGCGTACAATAACCGCACATGGCCGTCATAGCCAATAACTACCACACTTCCCCGCCCTCCGGAAATTAACATTTTCTAAAGCGCTTGCAAATGAAGGCGCATACACATTGAATGACTTTTCAAAGGCCATTGTTAAATCTACATTCCTCGAAAAAATGATACACATTAATAAAACATTTCGCTTCCACGCTATTTGCTTAACACTCGATCTGAGCTCAATAAAGGCGCCAAGATACGGCGGAATTTGATAGATATTCATAATGCAGAGAAGCACAATCAGATTTTCATTGGCGGCCGCCGTCGTCGGCGTGGAAGGGAGAAATGAATACTTATTGCGAAAATGAAGCGCGATTAATGAACTGCTCCTTGGATGGAAGCGATCGGCCGCGATTTAATTCCCTTCGAAAAATATTCAATAAGCGAGACCCGATGATCGGCAAACAGGCGGAGCTGGAACCCAGTGGAGGATAAAAATTGCACTGGAAATAACGATTTAGCAAACGATGCTGGATGGAATATTTTAAGTAGGGCTTCTTATTGTGAAAGGCGGTTCTTCAGAAGTGCATTATTTCAGATCTTGGAGCGCTTAATTACGGAGCGCAGCGAGGCGCTAAATAAAGGAGAAGAATTGTTTTAATATAGCACTGTGAAATTGAAATTTTATTATTAATGGTAAAAAGTTATATTTTATGTATAACTGGTATAACTAAATTACAGAAGTTTTATTCCGACGTTCGTATCTATTGAATCCGTAATAGGTACCTACTTAAAGGTACTTCCAAAATTTCTCGGAATGAGTAGGTATATATTTTACTGCTAAAACAACAATAGACGTGTGAAAGTTGTTCGCTGCAGTTTTACTTGGATCAGCCCCTATCACCGATCAACCCCTACAGTCCGCTACACTGGGCACAATCAGGATACCAAAATCCTACATGATCCATAGGTCGCTGGTTCATATCCGGCTCGAAGGGGCCGAAATCCGATCGGGGTTGATCGGTGATAGGGGCTGATCCAAGTAAAACTGCAGCGAACAACTTTCACACGTCTAGAAAAAAATAAATTAACAAAATGACAAAGACATTTTCTAATTTAATTTTTTTTTTCTCCCACAGATAATAACAAAAGTAGGTATCCAATGTCCATTCTGCATGAAGAGTTTGTTTAACCCTCAGGTTTAACCTCACAAAAAAGATCGCATGAAAGAGGTTTCATGCGTCATTAATCATTATTGATCAGAATCCGCACAAGCGTTTTTGTAGTTAAATATTGTACCAAACCGGCGAATTGCACTTGGCCGGTAGTATAAAACCGATATCACGATAAGTACTTAGGCAACGCCTGTTTAATACATTATTTTACACAACTTATAGTAGTAAATATGTAGCACTTACCCACTAAGTAATATGTTATTATCCCCTGACTTTCACACCCACTTCAATTTTCACAAAAGCGGTATCATCTATTATACTCCATTGTGAAAGCCTACAATACGCTTAAGTTTGTTCTTGTGAGATAAGTACGTACCCTGAGCCTGAAAAATGTACTCTAATTTACATTAGGAAAACGCAGGTGTTCTATTGAGGCCTAGATGTGGCAATTTGATAGATAAGGCCTAAGGGTACGGAGAAATTCGAAGTTAGATATTGTGAAAAAGTTTCCTGCGAGATGTTGTTATGTAATCACAAAAGTAGCCTGGAAGCGCATGTCTCCATACAAACGGAAAAAGGGAATTGTGGCAATATTTAATAACGTTAGGGCAAAATTAAGCATCCAATCAATTAATCTCATTATAATCTCCGTACGTTCCTATACAGTTTGGTTAATTATCAAATGTTTGAGAGTTATACACCTCTCAAGATTTCCATACAAATTTGAAAAGGCTTGTAATTCTCAAACCATTGGTATTTTAACCAAGCTGTATAGGAACGTACGTAGATTATAATGAGATTAATCGATTAAATGCTTAATTTTACTCCAAAATTATCGAATATTGCCACAATTCCCTCTTTCCGTTTGTATGGAAACATGCGCTTCCAGGCGACTCTTAAGTTATGGGTGATAATGATTATATAGGTATTCAATTTCAATTTATATATTGTGGATATAGTATCAGTAGTTATTTTGTGTTATTGCTAAAAAAGAACAATTATAAAATAAGGCATAAGTATCAACATGCAAGATGAACGTCAAATATTAACTTTACCCGTCTCAAATTGTTATATAAGGCCTTATCAACTAAAATAGTTTTTAAACGATTTATAAATATGTCAATATTCTTCCAATCTGTGAGTTGTTTAAGTAGCTTGTTATAATTTTTCCAGCCATACAAAAACGACTTTTGTTTTAACTCCGTTCTTGACATTGATATTCTTATCATATAACCATGACGTTGCAGACTCTTACTTCTTCATCATTCTTCACTTCATCAGGTCTTTTACAGTCTCCACTCTCTACTGCAGGAGCACCACCCTTTCTGTACTATCAGAGCCATACATAAGTATTAGCCTGAGCAGTCAGAGGATTTGGCCTACACTCTCCACGCTGGCCAGACGGGTTGGAGAGGTCTGTTTGATGTTTGTAAGCTTTGTTTAGCTTGTGTTTCCTAAGTCGTCTTTTACGACATCCACGGGAAGACTTGGAGTGGTCCTATTCTACTCTGCCGGGAACCGCACGGCATAGACAGCTGGATAAAATAATGAGATATTATTTCGTTAGAGCTAGTGTAGGCCTCCGTGGCGCGAGTGGTAATACGCCAGCTTGCTACACGAGCGGCACCGGGTTCAAATCCCGGCCTGGGACAATTCATTTCCCTACTGCAATTAAAACATATCTTGACCACCTCATTGCTTAAGAAACGTCGTTAAGCCAATGTTATCGCTAGGAAGGAGTCAGAACAGAACAGCTAAAAATAGTTTTAGCTATAGTAAAACTGCTTACATTTCACTTTAGATAACTGCGCTTAATTATCACTGAGGATGTTACTATAGGTTCAAAAAAAGAAATTAACAAATATACACTTACAACAACTTTATTACATATCTTTTAGAGCTTTAACAACACAAATATCATACAACAACTGATTCTGCAGCTTTGTCCACGCTTGAGCAGCGGTCTCTTCTACGGCCACTATCCCATTCCTTAAACTCTCATCTTCCGATATCAACTTCGTATGCAGCTTCAAGAACAAACTCAAATAAGACTGCGCTAACTCAAAGTCTCTATTACTGCTCATCATAACTTTTATCATATCGAGATAATGACGCATTACTTCTACGGAACCACCTGAATCGGGAGCCATGCTTGTCACCTCAGCCTCAATCGCTGCCGGCGACAATGTCTTCAACTTGTCAATACATTCCAAGTAACTATTATCATCTTCACTCTGTATTAATTTCTTCGCAAATACCGTTAAAGTAGACAATGAATCAGGTATTAACAACTTAGTATTATTATCTTTGTCCTTTTCTAAATCAAATTCTAGTTGGAGACTTGGTATCGTGGGTAGGAAAAATGGCGCAGTTTTAGGTACGGTTAGTGGTGTTTTCGGCTTATTTCTACTTTTCACTATATCTAGATGGAGTAAGTTGAGCCAACGAGAGGTTGGTTGGTCTGACAGAGTGATGAGCTCCGCGCTGATTTGTTCTGGAGATTTGTACTCTGGTTCGTCACCAATGTCGATTACTCCTATGTCTTCTAAGTCTGGTTTCTCTGGAACTGTAGCTGGTAAACCTGAACAAAAATACAAGTTCAAGATTAAGAAACTATTCCGCGATAGCAAAACAACACATAGGGACGGAGCGAACAAGACACAGCTGAAACGTGGATGACTGGAAGAAGAGGTCTGTATCTCAGTTCATCAGCCACCATTTAAGTACTTGAATATTATTACTCGTATATCACAAATGGTGGAAAGCAGTGTTACACAGTGAACACAGTTTAAAAAAAACCGGCCAAGTGCGTGTCGGGCCACGCGCAGTGTAGGGTTCCGTAGTTGCGAATGACAACTTTGAGTTCACACTATTCACACTCGCACCTTACAGTTTAACGACCAAAAACATCTAACAATGAAAATAGTATGAAATTTTACAGTTTATAAGTTGGTTGCCTATAACTTTTTAGTTTGTACTTACTACTCAGCTCTGATAGTTTTCCTTTCAACTTCAGTATATATGCTACTGCTGTAATTTTTTTCACGTATCTATATATAACCGTTTAGCAGATAAAGGGGGGGGACACTTACCTCTAACAAAAATTCGCACTTTAAAACCAAATATTTCGGAAACGGAGCCTTTAATCAAAAAATGGTGTTCTCAACCTCACAATATTTTTGAAAGACCTATTTAACGATACCCCACACAATAGGTAAATAGAGAAAAAAAAATTACTCCCTCACTTTACTTGTATGGGAGCTACCCTAAAAAAAATTTTTTTTCAAGATTTTATTCTACCACTTTTTTGCCATGATTAATATACATATCCATACCAAATTACAGCTTTCTAGTACTTATAGTCTCTGCGTAAAACCGCGGACGGACAGACAGACAGACAGACAGACAGACAGACAGACAGACAGACAGACAGACAGACAGACATGGCGAAACTATAAGGGTTCCTTGTTTACTACGGAACCCTAAAAAGGGACGCCATTGGGCTGGGGATGAAGATTAAAATTAACTTACGCCCAGTGGTTCCTGGCTTAGGAAACACAAGCTAACCATAGCTTATTAACATCAAAGAGACCTGTCCAACCCGTCTGGCTGTCAGTTATGTGGAGAATGTAGGCCAAATCCACTGACTGCACTAGCTAATATATGACTCTGGTAGTACAGAGAGGGTCGTGCTCCTACTGTGGAGACAAAAAAGACCTGATGATGATGATGAACTTACGCAATGTCGGAATTCCATCAGCTCTGTCGATTGGCTTCAGGAAGACTCGTTCGTACAGGAGTCTGTTGGCCCACAAGAAAACTCCTAGCTCCCCAACGTGCGTGGTGGCCAGGAAATCTCCCGTCGGTGACATGCTGAGGGAAGTGCATGGTCGTTCCACCTGTTCGTATAAGTATGTAAATTTAACGTCATCACGATTCACAAAGAGTCGATCATACAAAAACATACGTTTTTCAGCAGTCGTCGTTTGTTCAAAAATAATACAAGGTGGAAAGACGTATAAACTATAATTGTCAAAAATTTAATAACAAAACTAGTTTTGTAAGTTAAAAAATTATTGTGCGTAAAAATATACAAACATACAGTCACGTCTTTTTCCCTTGTGGGGTAGACAGAGCCCAGGTCTATAAAACCTAAAGGCCACGTTTAGCATGTTGGTGGGCTTATAGGTGTAGAACGGAATCAAAATAGTGTTGGGTTGGTAGCCGCATCGCCTATTCACATGATTCCTTACGCCCATTCCCTCGATCAGCTTTTACGATCTGCGCGGGAAGAGAAGCAGTTGGTACATTCTACGTTTTTTCTTTACTCCAAGACCAGTGTGGAGATAAAAATATACAATCACTTAAAATTTACTTTCGCTTTATTACTTACAGAGAAAATATCGACGAGCTGTGCGCTAGGTATATCCCAGGTGCAAACAGTGCAATCCATTGAAGTGCTAATTAACCACCTGCAAATAAATAATAGAGTCATCAAACTATGATTAAATTAACCGTGCAACCCAAATTAGACTGATTAATTGGAAATTGCAACAGTAATTTCATTTCGGAATAGATTTTGAACGCGGTTTTGTTCGTTATAAAGTTGCGTTATGATTTTACTAATCTATACTTATTATAATATAATATTATAAAGCTCAAGAGTTTGCTTGTATGTTTAGTTGAACGCGCTCATCTCAGGAACTACTGGAACGATTCAAAAAATTCTTTCACTGTTAAAAAGGTACGTTATCTCTAAGTGTCATAGGCTATGTATGTACTACGGGCGCAACCGGGGCGGACTACTTGTCAAAAATACAGAGGGATAAATGTCACAGATCGAGCTAGCGCCTCAGTAAGTTGTGAACTTGTGTCGTAGGATACTGTAGCGATGTATTTTATAAAAAAAAAAAAACACGCATATAGATAAACATCCAAGACCCAGGCCAATCTGAAATATATCGATTTCCATCACGACCTAGCTTGTTCCAGTCCGAAACTTTGCAATTTAATGCAGGGTCCCGGGTTGGAACCCCGCCACTGTGCCTTTGCACTTGAACGCTTGAACGCAAGTGCCTTTTGATTGCACCACTGAGGTAAAGAGATCATTATCAAAAAAATTCAATAATTAAAAAAAATGTGTCACTAAATCAGAAAAACCGGCCAAGTGTGAGTAAAACTCGCGCAATGAGGGTTCCGTACAATATGCTTCGTGAACACATACACAATGTGCAAAAATGTTTTATTCAATTGACTAGCGCTATCTAGTGGTGTTTTAGTGAACTATTTCCCTAGATGAACTTATTATAGTGAGTTTACCACTTTATTTTCAAGTGATAGAATTCTTATTATTTTTCATGTAATCTTCAAGGAATGAACTATATTTTGTAATTTTTTCGAAATTTTCAGCCAAGTAGTTTCGGAGATCCGGAGGGGGGAATGGTCAATTTTTGCCTTCTTTCGTGAATAAAATCAAAAGTATTGATTTTACCCGAACAAAAAAAATATATTTTTGTGATCCTCATAATGAGTCCTTTCATTTTATATATGACACGGTAATGTTTGCAAAACTTTCTTTTAAAATTTTGTAATTGGGCCCCTGAAAATGAAAAATCTTTATTTACTTTGCACATCCGTGTTTGGGTCATAGGATTACACCATCTTACCAAATTTCAACAAATTTGGTTCTGTACATTCGGAGAAAATCGGCTGTAACAGACGGACGGACGGACAGACAGACGCACGAGTGATCCTATAAGGGTTCCCTGGAGGTCAATAAGCAAGAGCAGCAGCATCTGTTTAGTATGACCAACGTTAGGATTTTTATTGTGACAAAAATCTGCTACATATTGTGCCGTCGAAGTCACCAAAGTCTGGTGTAAGAAAGTGTAGTCTGGTCAAAGATTTATATATAAAGCCTTTTTGTCCCGAAAAGAATAAGAATTGCATTTATGATCAGCAGCCAAGAGAACATCATAAAAATCATAATCATCGCTTAATTCACCATATACTTAATTCCACTCACATCTTCAGGCCTTGAGGTGATTAATCATATGGTAAAACGTCACCAACTAAATATTTCTGTGTGTGGCTTTGGAAAAATATAATGATAACTGATTTTTCAAGATTATCGCAAGTCTAACTTATTATATGATTTTTTAACACTTCTCGCGCAACTGTTTAATATTAAGAACCAAAATAATATGAGCTAATATACCAGAACTCTATTCCGCAGGCAGGGTCATACACAAACGGCGGTATTCGTCAGGCCGTCGGTCCTATCCCTACATCTCCGTCCCGCGCCTTCATACAATTCACACGCCCTATTCAATGAGCTCTTCATTGTGAGACACTTGTGTGAATGATGTTGGGACCGTAACGAAAAGGAAAATACGGAGAAAAAACGGACACCCAATGGTTTTTCGTAGAGATGGCATCGAATGAACAAAACTGAAGTGGGAACGGTATTTGTTATATTGATTGGACTGTAATGGGTTTCTGAAGTTAAAGCTTTATGTTTTAGCAAAAATAAAAGTTCCTAAATTGAAAGAGGAGTTATATGGATTGTTACATGTTGATGTTATAAGTCAAGCCACGTATTCTTTTCTCTATGGAACCTACTAAGTGTTTAAAGGCGAATTAGTTTATTGAAAGCTTTTGCATTTTTCTGCTAATTATAAAATTAGAGGTAGGTTTCCGTAGCCGAATGGTAAAAACCGAAACCCTTAAAAATTTGTCATGTCTGTCTATTTGTCTGTATGTCACAACCATTTTATTCCGAAACAGTTAAGAGGGCCCTGAACGAGCATGTCTCCATACAAACGGACAAAAGTTAAAATATCAACGGTTTGAGAATTATAAGCCTTTAAAAAATTGTATAGATATGTTGAGAGGCTTATAATTCTCAAACCATTGATAATTTTACGAAGGTTTATGTTACACAAAAATTATCAAACATTTCCACAATTCCCTTTCTCCGTTTGTATTGAGACATGAGCGTTTAGGGCCCTCTTAATACTACACAGTTTAAACTTGGCACGTAGATGTATTTTGTGAACTGTTTTACGATATTTATACAAGAAAGTTTAAAGGGGAACTCTACATAATGGACGTAATCTAACATCAAATCTATACGTGACGATGTGACCAAAAGAGCGAGCAAGCGAAACCCATACCCATAATGCTTAATGCCTATACCTTTATAGTAGCTAAGTTAGTATTTTTCAGACGTGCATTGATGTTAGCTCACTGATCTGTAAATGTAAGTAGTTTATAAATGAAAATAATGCTATTTAAAAGAAGTCGGATTAATTAGCACCCAAATAGAAATAAAAGACGGCAAAATTAGCTCGTGACCTGAACGTATATTTATAAACGCATACAAAGGACTGAAGGAACGGACAGTAAAAGTAGCATATCAACAGGAATAAAAAGATATTAAAATTTATGTTGAGTTTTAGCCCTAACTTTACCCCCATTTATTAACTTATACAAATTATTAGTAAATGAGTCAATTAAAATATAGGTATGTACCGACGAATATAAAAACTAAAGAAACGGATTGATGTGTTTTTTGTCACGCAGATACTTATAAATTTCAAAGTTTTTTTATATTATTTTATTTCTTCCATTAAGGCTTTTCGTCATACCAACTACATTATTAATAATTTAATTTTGATGTGTATTTATGTTACATCTACAGTACAAAAGCATCCAAATCTTTACGCACGTAACGCAGGTCGCACGCACGACCTCACACGTTGCTCTGCGCACGAATTAGGAAGGTGTTACGTTTCCGTAAAAGAATTACGTATACGCGCATTACCACTTTATTGTTATATACGTCTATTTACTTTATCTCAATATTTGTTAAGTTCATATTAATTTTTAAATGCTTAAAACATTGATATTGCATACCTCATACGTTTACAATTTAAACTTATTATATTTATTTTGGAATGACTCTCTCTCTCATCTGAGCGTTTTCCCGGTTGCATCCTCAGCTGGAGTGCTTTGGAGCCCGGGGTCCGCTTTCCGGCTTTTTCTTCTCCACTTCGCACGATCTTCGGCATCCTTGGCTGTGAGGCCATTGGCACGCATATCCTCCCTAACAACATCAAGCCAGCATTTCTTGGGCTTTCCCCTTCTGCCGGGGCCTGGTGGAGGCGGCATAACCAGACATTTGTTTCCAATGTAATTTGCCGGTTTTCGCAAAACGTGACCGTACCAGCGTAGGCGGCTCTCTTGCAGTTTATCCGCTATGTCTCGGACATGGAGACTGCCACGAATAAGGGAGTTTCTTACGCGGTCTTGCCTCGAAACTCCACACATCCAGCGCAGCATGTTCATCTCCGTGACATGCAGATCCCTTTTGTGCCGCTCAAGTACTGGCCACGCTTCACTTCCATATAAAAGGACAGGTCTTATGATGGATTTGTACACCTGTCCCTTTAATTTAACGGGCATTTTTGGGTCGCAAATGACACCAGTCACCTCACGCCATTTTGCCCACGCTGCCGATATGCGAGCTTTAATGTCACTGTCAATGTCCCCAGACGCGTGAAGAACAGATCCTAGGTATTTGCACTGGTCAGTACACTTGACAAGGTTTTCGCCTATGCGTACTGGTAGGGGATCTGTGACATTGCAAGCCATGTACTCAGTTTTCGCCACGTTTAGTTTTAGACCGCCGTTCTCAAGCGCGTCCTTCCACACATTCGCACGTCGCACCAGTCTCCCCCTGTCCGCATCTGCCAGTGCGATATCATCAGCATACATGAGCAGCCACGGGGGTTGCTCATGTGCATTTCTTATGCTGTGTGATACTTCATCTAGTATCGCACTGAACAGGAAGGGGCTGAGAACCGAGCCTTGGTGGACTCCGACAGTAACGGGGAAGGGTTTTGTATCGCCAACGGCGGTCCTAACCATAGAGTCGGAATCGCGGTACATGTCGCGGATAATGTCAATATAGATCTCGGGGACCCCTTTAGACCTCAATGCCCACCAGATCATCTCTCGGGGAACACAGTCGAAGGCCTTCTCCATATCCAAAAACAGGAAGTGGAGAGGCGTGTTCTTCCGCCTGTACTTCTCCATGATGACCCTGAGGGCAAAAATAGGGTCCATAGTCGCTAGTCCAGGCCGAAAACCATACTGACACTCCGAGACAATACTCTCCTGTCGGATCCGGGAGTCCATTATCCGCTCAAAGAGTTTCATGGTGTGAGACATGACCTTTATACCGCGGTAGTTTTTACACTCTTGCACCGACCCCTTTCCCTTGAAGACTGGAGTAATAATACTCAGCCTCCACTGGTCAGGGATTTGACCAGTGAAGAGTGCGCGGTTGAAAAGGTTGGTTAAGATGCCCACACCACGGGGACCCATCGCCTTCCAAGCTTCAATGGGGACTCCGTCGGCTCCGACAGCTTTCTGATTTTTTATGCGGCGAAGAGCCGAGTGGACTTCTGCCGGCGTTATAGGTGGCACTGTTCCCTGATTTGGAGGAAGGTTTGGTGGCTGAACCTCTTTATGCTGCTGATTTAACAGCTTGTAAAAATACGAGCGCCATCTCTCCTTCACCGCGAGGTCCTCGCACAGTAGGTTGCCGTTAGGGTCTTTAACACAGCGGCATTTGGTGATGTCCTGTGCCGCTATGGCCCTTGAACGTGCCAGCTTGTAAAGAAGCTTTTGCCCCTCAGACGATTCTAGCCTATCGTACAATGGCTGTACGTAGTCTTGTCTGGCCCTGGCAACGGCTTTCTTAGTGGCACGTTTTGCAACTCTATATGCGTCACGGTCTTCAGGAGATTTGGACGCTTGCCACGTTCTGAAGAGGTCCTTTTTCAGACTAACCTCCCTCTGGACTGTGTCCTTCCACCACCAGGTCTCCTTGTCACATTTGCGTCCACCCTTCGACATGCCAAGCACTGCTTTCGCCGCACCAGTGACAACGGCCTGAATCCTGTTCCATTGTTTCTGGATGTCTTCGTCATCGGTCGCCGTGCATGTATCACCTATCACCGATGCGAATTCCTGGGACTTGGACTCGTCAAGCCGCCACCACTTGATTTGGCGTCGGCAACGTTCAATGGGCTTGTCAATGGGTTTTACGCAGAGATCCATGACAAGGAGCCGGTGTTGTGCAGTGAGACTCTCACCGGGTATGACCTTGCAGTTGGTTACTTTGCTGATATGGTGTCTCCTGGTTAGTAGGTAGTCGATTTGGGTAGCATGCCTCCCACTCTTGTAGGTGATAAGGTGCTCGGATCTCTTTTTAAAGAACGTGTTCACTACGGCCAGATCTGCAGCCGCACACGTTGAGAGAATATTTTCTCCCTCCGGATTACGGCTACCGTACCCGTAGCCTCCATCAACACGCTCGAACTCCTCACACCCTTCACCGACATGACCGTTAAGATCACCGCCCAAAACGACCGCCTGCGACAACGGGATCCCTCGTAGTACCCCGTCTAAGTGGTCCCAGAACTTCGCCTTTTCGGCGTCGCTACAACCAGCTTGCGGCGCGTAGGCACTAATCAGATGGGTCATAACCCCTTCGACAAGCATCACTACGGCCATAAGCCGGTCGCTGAAGCGCTTCACCTCTAAGACGTTGTCCCGGAACTCCTCGGAGAGCACCACGGCCACCCCGTTCTCACCACCAGGGGCACCGGTGTAG
Organism: Rhodophaea formosa; assembly: GCA_963082605.1. Taxonomy (NCBI): domain Eukaryota; kingdom Metazoa; phylum Arthropoda; class Insecta; order Lepidoptera; family Pyralidae; genus Rhodophaea; species Rhodophaea formosa. Next base: position 9,054,213 of record OY720211.1, on the reverse strand, counting down.
ATCAGCTTGTAGCCATTCCCAATGGACCGGGATCTGCTGCCTTTCCACCGAGTCTCCTGCAAAAACGCCACAGCCACCCTGCGCCTGGCGAGTACATCGGCTAGCTCCCTCGCGCGTCCGGTTAGCGTGCCAACGTTCCACGTTGCAAAGCGGAGCTTTCGGGTTGGGGCGTTCGTCTTTAGCCGTGTCCGCGCCGGACACGGTAGCCCTAGCCCACTTATCACAGGAGTCGGGCGAAGCTCCTGCGCGCCGTTATGCAGCGGCGCCCTAGCATTGTTCCGTACTCCTGTTTTACTTTTAGCCATTCCTATGATTCGGCTGTAGTTTTACGACCGGCCGCCTGCCTGACGTCAACCCACCTCGGGAATCTATTGTTTGAAAGGAGGGAGAACAGGATAGTGGTAATACTGAAGTGATGATAAAGGATTTGGGGTAGGATAGGGAATAAGGATACTACGGACTCGGAAGAAACAGGCATAAACCCGTAGTAGCTCGGGTGGCCGGGCGCGCGTACCCGATGCCATGCCATCAACCACCGGACAGGCAGTTGGGGATGACACCCCTGACCTTAATTATTTTTATTATTTTGGAATGACACTACACTTTAATAAATTCATCTTTAGTTCGTCTAAAATATATGATTACGTTATTGCAGCACACAGAGAACAGAAATAGGTTTAGTCTTAGTTTTATTCACAAACTAGCACTCTGGGATAACGTACCTATCCAACGGTGAAAGGATTTTGAAATCGGTCCAGTACTTCCTAAAATTTGCGCGTTCAACCAAACAAACGATTCGAACTCTTCAGCTTTATAATATTAGTATAGACGTATAGATTACAAATACAAATATATGCGCAACTCGCAGTTGTGATGTACATTCGTCCAAATGAGATTTACAAGAACGACCACAGCTGCCAGTTCAGCCGTGAAAAAGATTCATTACGGTGCAACCCGCCAATAAGTCGGCTGTATTTCGTCAAGTTAATAGAAATATTTATACAAAAAGAATTTGTAAATCTAGTGCACAAGATTAGATATCGGGTTCACTAACTAGCCTGACGATATCAAAGTCGACGAAATCGTTACGTCAAGCGGCGCTGTGGTATGCGTCACTAGTTATAAGTCGCGACCAGCAATTGATCTTGAGTCATACCGAATTAATAAAAAATTATCATGTATATAACTAGTAAATTTCTTGTAGTATTTTGGTATTGCTACAAGTAATTTACTAGTGCGTTATTTAAGGACAAATACCGGCTAACGCTAAGTTTTTCCCAACCACAATACTACAAGTAAATTAATCGACTTTTCGATTTTTTGAATTCGATATGATTTAGGATTAAAAGAATTCATAGCTGGGTGGTGCTAGTGTCGCCTTAAGAATGGGGGAGGTGGTTGGCTCTTGAATAACTCTAAATACCAATAATTGTATATAGAGTATAGAATTATTAAAGCCAAGCATTTAAATTATTAAACTTTGAGATTAAACTCTTTTAAGATTTGTATTACAATGTTTTGCTATTAAGGCGCCTAGACCAGGCAACTAACGCTACCCCTCATTTTATTTATTTTACTACTAAATAAGATCAAATTAAAAAAAAAATACGTAAGTTCTTCGGCAATAAATGACTTACGTAGTATTTTTGGTATTACTTTTCATTTGTAGATCTCTCATTTCGAAATATACACAACTAATTTACTAACGGAATACTTACGTAGATTTTTTCAATTTGATCTTATTTCGGAGTCATCATCATCATCAGGTCCTATTCAGTCTCCACTACAGGAGCACGACCCTCTCTGCTGTACTACCAGAGCCATATATTGGGCAGGGCAGTCAGAAGATTTGGCCTATACTCTCCACACTGGCCAGACGGGTTGGAGAGATCTCTTTGATGTTTATAGCTTTGTTAAGCTTTTGTTTCCTTAGTCTACTTCTACAACATCCACGGGGAGACTTGGAGTGGTCCTATTCTACTCTGCCAGGAACCACACGGCCACCGGGAACCACACAGCCTGTTTCGGATTACAAGTAAATAACGGGAGTCGCTAGTTTCCCTGATGGAAGCCTCTTAAATAAAGTTTACCTGCTCTGAGCATCAAAAGTTATGTCATTAATTTTGTTGCAATGTCCTTCGAATTTCCTCACGATATTCATTGTGTCAATATCTACTAGGGTGATGGAGAAATCTTCGTTAGCTAAGGCCAATAAACCGCTTTCTCTGTGGCACTTTGTACTGGCAACAGATTCTTCTAACCTCATCACATGGTAAGGAGTTGTACCTAAAAATAGAAAATTATGTTGAAGTTAGTACTCAAATTGCTCACATATTCAATAAAAGGTATCTCATCGACATGTATAGGACAACCATCATCATCTCAGCCACAGAAAGTCCACTGCTGAACATAGGCCCCCCCACCCCCCAAGGATTTCCAATACTACTGGTTGGAAGCGGCCTGCATCCAGCGCCTTCCTGCGACCTTTATCAGGTCGCACGACCATCTGGTCGGTGGATGTCCAATGCTGCGCTTGCCGGTACGTGGTCGCCATTCAAGAACCTTTTTGGCCCATCGGCCATCGGTTCTTGGCGCTATGTGCCCAGCCCACTGCCACATCAAAGAGCTAATTCGCTGGTCTATGTCGGTGACCTTCGTTCTTCTATGGATCTCCTCATTTCTGATTTCGATCTCTGCACAATACTCGATCTGAATCAGACATGCATCCAAAAATAATTAAATGTAAATAGTAATAAATTCCTACTAACCTGCTTTGAAGTGCCAGAATTTAAGAGTTTCATCAGCCCCAGCTGTAATGACTCTCTGATTGCATAAATCTGTTTCTACACCTCTCACCGCACCCTTGTGAGCAATTTTCTTATCTACTTTGCCATAAAAACCTCTATGCAATCCAGATTGCATGTTGAATTTGTGTACTTGTCCATTGCTATAACCTAAAAAATATTTTATTACATTTCAATCTAATTCTTTCATAAAATACAAATAAATCATTGCACATATTTAATGGAAACAGATATCGCTTAATGCAAACAGTACACCTGTTTAATATTTTTAACCTTCTGCCTGGGCCTTTTACAAAAATTTTTGTGGTAGCAGTACGTGTGGTTTTAGGTATGGCTAAATACTTAGCCTACTCTAAATTAGTCCATACATTTGACAAGTGGTAGTAGAGTAGAAGTAGAGTAGTTTATAGACAACTGTCTCCGAAAACCAGCCTTTACCTAATTATATTTAATCAAGAGTCATGAGAGCATTTATAAAAAGCACATACTAAACCCTGCTGGTAAGGGTGCCACATCCATCCAATGCTGTTCATCAATTATTTGAATTAGTTCATTTTAAAACAAGAAGACACATAAAACTTTACCGATAATAACAAAATTTCCGCAATGTGTCACAGTCAAACATGTAGCCTCTGTGCCTTTCTCGAAGCCTTCAGGCTTCAGTTTATGCTCTCCCATGCATATTCTGTTGTACGACCATGTGGTGGCCAAGTACATGCCATCATGGAGTGCTGCTATGCTGTCCCACTGCTTGTCTCTCTGCATACAGGAACTTAATTGCTTGATTGGCGGCAATACCAAATGATCTTGTTCAAGTCTCTCTGAAAAGAATTTATAAAACAAAATTAATGGACTATTGAATTATAATGGTTTTTAATGAATCAGTTCTCCAGTTGAAATTGGGAGATGTCAAGAAAACAGGGTCAGGTGGGGTTTCTCTACAAACAATTTGTGTGACTGCGGTGCAGATCAGACCATGTCTCACCTTCTGTCGTGGCCCAAACTGCCCCATTACTTGCACTATACAAGACCTTAATGAGGCCAATGACAGGGCAATCAGCGTGGCCAAATAATGGTCGAAAGATATAGCATATCAGATTATCATAGCATGAAACCATTTCGACTCTATAAGAAGTTGAAATTGTCGTGATATTTAATGTAAGCTAATTAATAAGACTTTGAGTATGCCTGTGATTTCCATTCCACTGTAACCACAAGGTATCCATATTTTCTCCCAAAAAATATACAATTATTAGATGGCAATTTGCCAAATGCCTAAATCAATTTGGAAAAAAATCTGACACCAGTCTTAGCAACTTATATACATATAAAACATCAAATCATGGTTGACTTTCACTTTACTTCATGAGAGTAAGGTTCTGTGTGTTGCTTTAAAAAACTAGTCTCTAATTAAACCAAAATTGCTTTCCAATAAATATTGACTTACTTTTCTTTTTAGATTTTTTTCTGTTGTAAGATCCTTTGCCCATATTTTTGTTGAATGTTTCCGTTACTGTGTTCATGATGTGCAAACTCCTGTCTGCCCCAGCAGCAAAAATATTCTCCCCTGTTGGTTCACAGTGCCTCACTAAAGTTGGCGGCAACGAATGACCTTCTCTGAAATTAATAAACAATTTGATTCTACAGTAACAAATCTAGATAATATGCCATTATAAAAGCTAAACAAGGGTCGAAAACCTGGAGCCAACTTTTAATATTCCTGAGAATTGCTAACAAGCCTCCAAGTTTAAAAGAATATTATTAAATTTAATATCATGATTATTGAAATAACCTAATGGGGCTAGACAAAAACCCTGCTAATACAATTCATAAACTTTTTATTTCCCTGATGTTTCTATGTAATTACATCCATCATGGTCACAGCAAGACATGTGCTAAGACCCATAATAATTTCACATTCATAGCATGAATGTTATACATATAAAGAAATTATAGCATGAGTTTAAAAAAAAAATCACAAATATTTACATAACAGAAATATGTTACCTTTTTCGTAATAGTCTAGCACCACCATCAGGCATGTCAAAGATCCATAATTTTAGAGAATTGTCCCTAGAGTTGGTCACCATAAGTGGCTCAGACATCAAACACTGCATGCCAGCAATCCGAGATGAGTGAGCTGACTGCACTTGAGACATCACTCTTTTCTCTTCTAAATCCCACATCACAATATGTCCTGTTGTACTTCCAGAAACCATAACTGGAACACCATCCATTCTGAACGATAGACAAGTTACTTTTCCCCAGTCATGGACAAATTCAACTATAGACTCATCATAGCGCAAATTGTGAAGGATTATCTTATTGTTGCCAAAAGCTATAGCCACCACATCCACAGCTGGCGCAGGTTCGATGACAGTGACTGGAGATTTCCACTTGTCAAATGTATGGACGAGTTTAGAAGTCCGGATGTTCCACAACTGCAGCTGGCCTTGCTGACTTCCAAGCAATATTTTATTCAAGTACGTCGGAGGGTGACACATTGTAGTAATCTTAAACTGACTTTCCTCAAAATTAAGCTCAAGGAACTCTGATTCGCCTTTTATATCAAAGATTTTCAGTATGTTTGCTTCATCTATAGAAATAAGGTGGGCAGCAAAAGGGAACAGCAAGTGTATCGGTGCTTGGTGTCCTTTGTACACATGTTTAAGCTCACATCCTCTCCTCCAGGCGAAAATGTTGTTCTCACTGGCTGTGTAAACGTGGTAGTTGTCGCCGGCCATACATGTTATGGGCCCTGGATGTTCGCCGCTCACACTTAGCAAACGAAACTTGTCACACCCATAGGTGTGAAACCACTTTCCTACACTCGTACATAGCAAAGTTTCTCCTCTTCTTCGAATATATCTTGCCACAAAAGGCACATGTGTACTAACATAACCTAAAACACGTGAACCCGTAAAGATTCGACTACTCGTCTGCTCTGGCATATTCGTAGCAACGGAAGGTAATAAATACTACTATATATCATTCAGAAAGTTCTAAAACGTTTAAAATTTGAAGAAAATTAATATCTCAAAACTAGATCAAAACACAAAACAAAGCTCTGTCAGTCAGTAGTGTCAGTGGGTACTCAGTCATGCATGACTCAGTCAGTCAGTCACAGTCGAGCACGTTGTATCTGACACTGACAGTGACAGTGAATGTTTTTTTGTTTAGAGTTCTTGGCAAAGAGTATAAAATCACTTCGTTTTAGTTCTTGGCGGGAATTTTAGCGGACTACACGGTGTCTGTTTTGGATTGTTTCGCAAATTGATTCTAGTGGACTTTATAATGTGAAATTGGTGTTATTTTGTGTTATGAATGCCCATATTTATGAACAATGTGTAGAATAACTAAAATAGACTGTCATTGTGCGGCTGTAGTGAGATTTACATAGCGGGCTGGTGGTTGTCCGTCTTGCTGCGTCGTCAATGATGAAACATGAAACCAGTGGATTCGCGAAGAGTTGTCGCCAGGGGCTCCGTGAAAACATCATTTCGTTGACAACCAAGAAGAATAACTCGCCAACTGGCGAAACAAATGAAGATAGGCTCTACAGGACTTGTATCCAGGGCCGTAAAACAATACTTAAAAAAAAATTTTTTTGTTTATAATTTTTATTGGAGACGAGTCCATATGAGCCTTTCTTCATTTATTTCGCCAGTTGGCGATCTATCAACGAAATGATGGTGTAATCACAAAACCGTTCGAAGCGAAGACGAGTGTCACACGTTCATAAATACCCCTGAGCAACTATTAAAATTAAAAATCCACACAAAAATCGTACCGCGGGGATTCTATTTTTGAAATTACGCCATTTGCAAATGAGCAACGGTTTTTCCCTAAGGTTTTTCCATACAAAAATCGTTCGAAGACGAGTAAATTATAAAATTATTGGTGCGGCACAGTTAAACGGTTAACTGATCTTACTTAGCCTCAAATTCTTATTCGTCCTGTGTACTCATACAATAATTTTGTATTATATGTAGGTATCTACAGTACATAGGCTATAATAAACATATACTAACTTTTAACAACTAGCCAAATTATAATAGCTAGCAGGTTCAGTACATGGACTAAATACCTACTTTCATAAAGCATTTAGTTAAAAACCAAAGAAATCAATCGCCCTCCTATACAAAGTGACCGATCAGCTGGTTGGACTTAAGTAGTATGGAATGAATGACGCAAAAATGTCTATGTTTTTATTTGAGTTTCTGTGAAAATAAGTTCTCTAAAAATTTGGCTAGAGTTTGAAAAGTCTGCGTCTGTGTAGATAAATCACTATGCTAATGATCACTCAGCCTCTAGCTTTTGGGCTCTATTTTGATGCCATCAAAGATAGAGGCCGTGTAGTAGATAATGGCAGAGGAATTCCTATTAGATGATATGTATCTATTTCATTTTGGTGTAGGTACCTACATTGAACTCGAGCTAATGAGTAACTATTTAGTAATCTGTGCTAATGACTCAAATTGTTGATTTCCGGAGATATTTCCACCCACACCAATTCCCATGACGCGTATTTGCAACACATACCTACTCAGTATTAGGATATGCATTTAAATAAACAAGATGGTAAATATTATTACGATATTTTTATACAAAATCTCGTAGATGTCCTACATATATCCACCCACCACCAATTTGTTTAAAACACACACAAAATCACACTGACTGCAGCGAATGTGACTTTTGAATGTACCATAGAAAAATCTCCGAACCCCTTTATTCAGTGTTTTTGGTTAGATTTTGAACCAAAAACACTGAATAAAGGGGTTCGGAGATTTTACTATGGAGCGTGGCATACCATCTGCCGCCATTTCCTTTTTTTTCAAAATCGCGGCCAGCTCTGATTCCTTTATAAACTAAAACTAAAAACGTAGATACTCTAAACCATACTTCATGAAGATATTATAATCATGATGCAATGATTTCCTTGCGGGATTTGGGTCCATTATTATCTCTTGTACTATTATGTATTCTGTGCCGTGGCTCGAAAAATAAAGTACCTACCGTATTCTGATAAGTAGGTACCTAGCTAAGTAAATTCGAAATACGCGGTAGCGAATCATAGCGCCGCAGATAAATGCAATGCATGAGTGTTATTCGTATTGTCCTGTATACGAGAAACTTGTATAAATATATTTTTTCGAGCAGATTTTGAGACCAAATGGTTCCTGGTAAATTGTAAGATGGGTTTACTTTTATTTGTGACCGGAGTTTTACTTTTTCCGATATGTTTAGGCGAGTACCATAAAAGTAATGACATTAATGGGATTCTTTTTGGAAACAAAAGCTTTGAATTTGTTGATTTGAGTCAAAGTACAAACAGAGATGCAGAAAAGGATGCCTTCACTGAGGACTATCGGTAAGTTAGTCAGCGTTTCGAAGTTCGATTCTCATATCTTCATAAGTTTAAGATTTTAACTACATTTTTTTTATATAATAATACATTTGTTAAGTGTAATGTACTAGGTAAGTATTATAAAAAAAATGTCTTTTTAGCTTTATGGGTACCTAAGTATTTCAAATGTTCGTACATGTATGTAAATAACAATCTGACATTTATTAAATACCGACGTTATCTACGTATTAGTCTAAATATCAGGAAAGAGAACTACCTACATATTAGGATAATTACTACTAGGTACCTACTAAGTAGGTACTTAGGTAGGTACCAAAGTTTCGTTCACTTTGTGAGCCTCATGGGGTACTCGCTGTACAATCAAGAAAATGGATTGGATCTAAAATAACTGAAAATGCTTGTGTCCACATTTCTTTAAGGTCTAATAAGTATGCTTAAATTACCATTACAGGCTACAACTAACATTGCAAAAAAAGTGTGATGTAACGCAGGCACGTCTATCTACCTGTCAATTAGAGGCTATGACTTATTTTTATTGTTTTATTAATAATCTTTATTCGCATTAAATAGAGTATACAATATAAGATGTCACAAATATAATAAATTATCAAGTAGCTTATCCTATTTAGCCATATTTAATAGCATGCAAATTTATTTTGTCCAAGATTTTTTATTTTACTTGTTTTAGTTAAACGCACTTGCATTCAATGTTACTTAATTTATTAATCCATGCATCGATCAACTTATCTATTTAAAAAATCATTTATTGAGTAAAAACATTTATCAATCAGCCATTTACGAAGAGATGATTTAAATCTGTTTACTGGAAGCTCTTTTATTTCTGATGGTATTTTATTATATATTTTGTTATGCAGATTTAACAAAATGTTTTGAAATTTCAGGAACTTGAGTCACACTTGTTTAAATGAGAGACTAGGTACTAGCATTCATGTCATGTCTGGTTACGTTACCTTCAAAAAGCAGATAATATTGCGTGATCTTCCATTAAAAAACCTTATTTTACCCTGTAAGTTATGTATTTCCTATTATTATTTTAATAACAAGAGTATTGCTTATTACCTACTTGGAGGATGAGAATTCTTTAATCCCTTTGGGATTGGGATACGCCTCTGGATTTTAAAAAGCTAGGTATTCCGAATAGCTATGGTTTTTGATGATATTTTTCATGATTTCAGTGATTATCGCTGATATTAGTGACAAAGTAAACGAAAACGGTAACTTCGTGCTACACAAAAGTCATCTGGACTACTTTTTGAACAACTATTTCGACAATACCCAGCAGCCGTGTCTCATTGTGTTCAAATTCGGTTGGTCACAATATTTCAACGACCGTCAGTTGTACTGCGGTCTTAAGGAAAACAAACAGTCCTTGTTTTTCCCAGGTAAGTACCTTAAACAGATTCCTCATTTTTAGGGTTCCTAACCCAAAGTGTAAAAACCCTATTCACGAGATTATTTTATTAGGTATTTTCAATTATTTAGATTATTTCCAAACTGCCCTAACTCTATACGGGTTAGGGCAGTTTAGTTCCGAAGAACTCTGACACCAGGGTGAGCATGGTCGACTGACCGTGTCACCTACACGAAATGATGATGAGGGCAGTTTACGTTTACGTTACGTTACGTACCTACGTTATACGTTTCCCCGAATGTAAGAAATTCGATATTTATGTTCACTAATCAAGGACTATCCATATAAGTATGTATAATAACCTCTAACACTATCTACATACAAAAATTGCGTTGGGACGACGGTCTATATGTCTTGGGTAGCTCAGAGAGGGTCATGTTCCTGCAGTGGAGACTAAAAAAAGACCTGATGATGATTTCAGGAATAAGCGAAGAGGTAGCACGGTGGATAACGACCGCTTACAAGAACGTTGTCGGCGTGGGAGTGGATCTTCCCGCAGTGGACCCCGGCTACTCCACTAGTTTCCCGGCCTTCGAAGCTTTAGTCAATGCTGGAGTCTACACGATTACTAATGTCAAACTTGACCAATACATTCCTGGTAAGAATTCAATAATCGCCGGGGGACCATTATCACGATGTGCGCGTTAATTTTTTTGACTACAGAAATGAAGTTGTGACGAAAATTGTCTAAGTTAAAAGCTACGACGTACCAAAGTAAAATAAAGTTCTTTGAAGAACCAGTCTACAAAATAAAACAGTTTTCTTTGTAACCCGTCCTACTTTTAGAAGATTCATCTTCAAAGTAGAAGATGCCGAATATGTAAGTACAATCCTTAGCATTCTCCTTATGAGATTACTTTGATGTCCGTTTGTCCATTCATCTTACTTCTTCTTCCTCACCTTATCCCACTTTATGTGGGGTCGGGACAGCATGTTGTATCTACCTAAGCTTCTTCCATTTTGTTCTATCTCAATCTCGAGTTATCTCCTTCGTTACCTTCTTGTCCCCCATATCCTCCTTCACACACTCCATCTATCTTTTCTTTGGCCTGCCTCTATTCTGGATTCCAGTAACTTTCATATCCAGCACCTAGCTTTCTTGTAATATGGCTCTCGTCCCTTCATAACATAGGCATAACATGGTACCATGCCAAGCTTTTCTGTTAATGAGGGGCTACTTTTGTGCTAGGTACCTTTCACATACTCATTTCTTATCCGAGGTATCCCTTCTAGTCACTCGACTCATGCACCTTAACATTCTCATCTCCGCTGCATGCAGTCGACTTTCATCCATCTTGGTGGCCCAACACTACGAACCAAACAAAAACAACCGGCCTTACCACGCTCTTATACTATTTTTCCTTTGAACTTAATCACAAATAGGTAACCCCAGTACCTACCTAACTTGTCGCCATTTTTTTCCCAACCAGCGTTAATGCGACTTTTAAAAGTCCCGGTCTATGTTCCCATCGCTCTATCTGACTGTTACTTTTTAATAACTTGCTCTTGACCTATTCAATTTTATTTCCAGAAGCGTCCTGCACAGCTTTGGTTCTGCCGCCGAAGATAGTGGGCCTGGGAAGTTCGCCGCTGCGCCTCGTTGCCGTCTGCCCCAAAACCCGGATGGAAAAGCCTAGTCACCTTTTGTTACCATAATTTATATAAAAATAAAGTCATGAAATCACGTCTGTCTGTCCGTATGTCACAGCCATTTTATTCAGATACTGAATAGGTATAAGATTACACAGTTGAAACTTGTTGGATATTTAAGTATATAAAAATAAAATATTAAGGGGTCCTCCATGCATGCAACCATTATTATTTATATATTTTTATATAGTTACAATATATATTTTTTAATCAAACCTATATGTATCTGCTGGTTGGTTAACTGAATGTAAGTATAAAGATACTTTTAGTGTAGGCCAAATCCTCTGACTACTCAGGCTAGTATATGGCTCTGGTAGTACAGAGAGGGTCGTGCTCCTGCAGTGGAGACTAGAAAGACCTGATGATGATGATGATGATGATGATAAAGATACTTTTAAAAATACATTGAGGTTCCTAAATCCATTTCTCGTAGTAAATCGTTTTGAAAAAATGGAGAAAAAATCATGCATGACCTCTACATACGAGTATATAGAAATATAGTCGCATATAGGTATAACTTTGTCATTCATACCAATACTATAAAAATAGCAATTTTTGCTGGCGCATAATGATAGTGGTATTTTTACTAATCTGTGCTTGCTATTACGGATCCCTTCATGAGGCGTCCGACTCGCACTTGGCCACTTTTTTTAAATCAGTTCCTGCTTATACTTTGATATAATTACAAAAATCATAATTCAAACCATAGATATCAGAATTCAAACATACTGTATTTTTTGTACCTACCTACTCGACTTTTGATGAAGATGGTGTAGGTACCACAATATTCTGTCTTATGGTGTGGTGGTGTGGTATGGTGTACCCACCTACTACCTACTATGAAGCTCACTGGGTAGTCTCAAGGTACCTACTTTAATGATACTTGTATAAATAGGCACTGTTCAACTAAACCTATTAATGTGTTATCCTTTAATACTCATGAATACTTAGGTCATTATGCCAAGATAGTGATAATTATTATTATGCTTGGGTACAGTACTGGGTAAATTGTCCTCAGTCTTGTGTCTTGTGTGGTCTTGTTTACTCGATAGATAACTTACTCAGTTGTTACTCAGTTAACAAGATGTCTACTGTGACTTCTGTAATTTCGTGTCTTGTCAGTTGTTTAATTATTTGTCAAGCAAGTCCCAAATTAAATGATGTGTTGTTTAGCGGCCAATTTGACTTCATGGACCTTACACACCCTTTCGACAATAATACCGTATATTGGCCAAACATGAAAAACTTTGGATTTATTAGACAAATTGCCGTAGGTGACGGCAATGCATCTTGGTAAGTTAGGCCATATTTTTATAATACACACTATTATAAACGTATAACGTAGTATATAGTAACACACACTATCATATAAGTGAATGCGAAAGTAACTCTGGCGGTCTCGCATTCACTGTATGTATACGTATAGTGGTTAGGTAGTCTAGGGCCTGAGATAAAACATAGGTACTTAAGCTATATTTTAATTCGGAAAAAGACTACTCAACCTCCCCTATTCCACGCGGATGAAGTCGCGGGCACAGCTAGTATTTTATAAAGAATATTGTGAGGTGTGTTTTGTGTAGTGTTTGTAAAGGGGTAAGTGTTTGTTAGTAAGAGCGAAGGGGCGGGTAAATTATCGCTATCTAGCTAAACATATAAACAACGTATCTGGTGACCGGTGCATGTTTTAAAAGTACATAAGTCAAAATAATTTTAAGTAAGAATAATATCAGAATGTGTGACCAAGCGTAGGCGCTTGGCTTGATTTTTTATCTGATTTCAAGTGGTTCTGTTTATCTAAGATACGAGTAGCAGCTAATATGAAACAATAAGTAGGTATTTACTTCGGTAATATCGTAATATCAAAACTTAAGGATTTAGTTTTTGCGTTGGAGCACAGTTACGTTGGTATCTAGTTATTAATAGTACTTATTATTAATTTTGTGGCACAGTTGCAATTCTGTTTTTTTTTATTGAGTAGGTACATATTAAATTAGGTATCTAAAATGCACCAAATATCCAATAATCTTTTAATGTTATTAATCATTTCTGTTAGTTTCGCGCATCCGAGTATTCCAAGTGATTTTAATGATATTTTGTTCTCTGGAAATTATGAGTTTATAGAATTGTCATATCCCTTTGATAATGATACCATTTACTGGCCAACGGCTAAAAGCTTCGAGTTTACTAAGAAAGTTGAAGAAATCGACGGAAAATATGGGCCATGGTGAGTACCCCTCTATAGCCTTGACGCCAGTACGTCCATGACGCCAGTACGCCAGTAAAGAGTAACTCAAAAAAATATTTTAAAAGTTTTTCAATTTTGACAGAGTGAACGTGCAGTCTTCGTGGTGAAAACGCATTTTTGTATCTACATACATATGTATGTAGTTACATAAGTATTTTGTTTGTTTCGCGATATCTCTTGAACCGTTGGTCCAAATGTTATACTTATACCTATGTTCGCGAGGTCCTAGTTCGCGACCTTCGCGACGAACTACTGGAAGGTATAAATGAACTAGCATTAGCCCACGGCTTCCCATAGAGAATTTATTTTCTTGAATAAATGTAGGTACTTGACTACAATACTAATTTTTAATTAATTGAAATAATAATAAATTATAGACCCCATCGTCAAATTGGAACAGCAAGCAAAACATAGATTAACTAAAAATATCTAGATGCCAAATTTAAGTACTTCCATAAATAAAAATAATCAAAAATAAGAAATAAAATAAATTCAGTGATAGATAATGTTGAACTATTGTTAAAAGAAAAAACTATGCAAAATTTCAGATTCCTTGAAGTTTCAACAATAACTGCAGCACCGAAAGGCTGTTCGTTTATGTCTTAATCACCAATCAATGTTTGCTCTTTAACCGACTTCAAAAAAGGAGGAGGTTATCAATTCAAATGAAGGTTTTTTTTTGTATGTTTGTAACGCGATTACTCAATCAGTTATGGATCAATTTTAGTGATTCTTTTTTTGTTCGATAGTTAATGCTCTAGAGGTGGTCCCATTTGTTGTCGCAATGTATCGAGCACTTTTCGAAAAAATAAACAAAATCCCAAAAAAAATTGTTAAAGGATGCCGTTATGTTTAAATTTATTTGTATTTTGTTCTTATGCGAATCAAGACAAAGTGATGAGAACGTTACTCCTCTGTTTTGACTGAACTTCAAAAGCGGTCCTATAATTTTTTTATCGAAATGTATCCAGTGCTTTTAGCAAAAATTAACGAAAACAAAAAAAATTGTACAAGTATGCCGTTTAGTTATATTTTATTTCTGTTTAATTTTTTCGCGAATCAAGACAAGTTGATGAAGACGTTGTTCCTCCATTTTGATTGAACTACCAAACCCACTAAAACCTAATTTTAAGTTCCATTTTGTACAATTACGTAAAGGGTTGAAGTTGGTTTTACTTTTTTGTTAAAAATAATTATATATTAGTTTTTAAGGGTTCCGTACAAAAATTGAAAAAACGGAACCCTTATAGGATCACTCGTGCGTCTGTCTGTCCGTCCGTCTGCCACAGCCGATTTTCTCCAAATCTACTGAACCAAATTAGGTAAAATTTGGTAAGATGGTGTTATCCTATGACCCAAACACGGATGTGCAAAGTAAATTAAATAAATATTTTTTTGAAATAAGGGTTATTTTCAGGGGCCCAATTAGAAAATTTTAAAAGAAGTTTAAAGTTTTGCACACCTTGCTGTGTCATATATGAAATGAAAGGGCTCATTATGAGGCTCTCAAAAATATTTTTTTGTTCAGGTAAATTGATTTTATTCACGAAAGAAGGTGAAAATTGAGTATTCCCAGATCTCCGAAATTACTGGGCCGAAAATTTTGAAAAAATTACAAAATATAGTTCTTTGCTTATAGATTACAGGAAAAATAATAAGAATTCTATCAGTTGAAAATCAAGTGGTAAACTCACTATAATAAGTTCACCCAGGGAAATAGTTCACTGAAACGCCACTAGATAGCGCTAGTCAATTGAATAAAACATTTTTGCACATTCGCATACATGGAAATCAAAAACTATAAAGTACTTCCCGCTGACTCCGCATCATGAAATATGGCTGGGTGCAAGTTCATATAATACTTATACAGGAATCCTTCCACGCTGGTTTGGGAGTAAGAAAAGAACGTAGAATGTACTAGCTGCTTCTCTTCCTGCGCAAATCGTAACAGCCAATCGAGGGAATGGGCGTGAGAAATCATGTCAATAGGCGATGCGGCTAGCAACTCATCACTATTTTGATTCCGCTCTCTACCTACAAGCCCACCAACATACTAGACGTGGCCTTTAGGTTTTATAGACCTGAGCCAAAGAATATATATGTTACGGTAAGAGTGATTAATTGAAAATTATTAATAATTGTCTATCATTATCAATAATTACCAAAATTCGAGGTAAAAGTAAGAAATTAATCACATTTGTCGGTGATTATTAATAATGTTACCTTAATACCGATAAATTTAATATTTTTTAAAATAAATGCTGGTTCTGGCTAATATATGGCTCTAGTAGTTCATAAAGAGTAGTATTCTAGCAGTGGAGACTTAAAAAGATCTGAAGCTCAATTTTTAAACCGGTAGAATCTATCCGCCACTCGTTGTGTGTGACGAAAATCATTTCGTATTCACTCGTTCTTGGCTCGGGGGATGGTTCCGAATGGAACCCGATGGTACCGATGGGACCTAATGGGATCTAATAGGACCCATAGAACTCAATAGAAGACATGGAATCCAAAGGGACCCAAGGAACCCAATGGGACCCATAAAACCCAATGGGACCCATAAAACCCAATGGGACCCATGGAACCCATGAAACTGAATGGGACCCATGAAACCTAGGGAACCCAATGGAACCCATGGAACCTAATGGGATCTTTGGAAGCTTATGGGACCCTAAGGGACCGATAGGACCTTAAGGTAAATTGGTACCGTTGGGACCCTATGGTACTGATGGAAACCATTGGCCCCCTACCTAACCCTACCTGCCCTATGAAAGTCATGTCACCACACGGAAGCTTAATAACTAGTGGCGATTGATTCTACCAGTTTAAAAATTGAGCTTCTGATGATGGTTGTATTTGTCCGCGCATATCTCAAAAATCAAACGCTGGATGACGGTTACTCTTTTTTTAGGGAACAGTGCAAGTTTCATCAAAATCGGTTCAGTAGTTTTTAAAATGAGTGTTAAGTGTGTTTTAGCTATTACAACAAAATGTAGTCTGTTTATTTTTTTTTAATTACAACTTGTTGAATAAAAACAAATTATACACTATCTCTATATTTTTAAACAAATACAAGTGGGTTCTTGTACTTGTTTTAAATTAAACCGAATACAAACAGCGGTTTATTTGTGTGATCTGAGACAAGTACAATTATAAGACTTTGTGTGAAATTATAAATAAATCCCTGCTGATCAAAAAACTTGTGTCTTATTAAATTTTATTACTTTTGCCAATGTGTGTAGTTAATTATTAATAATAAGTACAAAAAGTAATTAATTTCAATGAATTATTCACATTTCACAAAACACAAGGTTATTATTAATAATGTCAGAAAATTATTAATAATCTTGAATTAATCAAATTTACCGTAACATATACACTAATATTATGTACCTACTATGCGAGGGTCACTTGAACGTAAGTACCTATAACTTTTTATATTAAATAATACAATATAAAAAGACATCGCAAATTCGCAAACGTGTAGGACATTACTTTCCGTCGTTATGATTGTTTTAAATGGTGAAAAACTTAATCGCATTAAACTATTTGATACCAAATTAACTTTTCTAAATGATATAATCTATAGTTTAAGAATTTTCCAAATGACTGTTTACGCAATACTACAGATTTTCATAATCTACATGCGATCAATTTTAATAACACCATTATTATAAAACCTATGTTTGTGTCGTATTTTCAAAAATTCATAAAAAAGTAAATTCTGGTTTAAAAAAACTATAAAAAATATGAGAGTATATACATGAAAGGTACTTTCGATTGCATAATACACATAATATACATGTTGTCAATTAATGTTCGCTAGACTCTTAAAAAAACAGAAAAAAACTATGAAATAATTATTTCTTAAGTTGGCAGCAATGCATTTAGTTCAAAAAAACTTCTTTTGCAATCACGAAATTTAGGTTTGATAGTCTGTGGCTGCTAGAGTGATTATATGCTCTTTGGCTGCTAGCTAGCCGTATCGTTTAGCGACATATTAGTACGGCTGTGCCGTACTGTCATGAAGAATAGAGTATAGACCATGGTATAGACTTATTATGGATGTTCTTACGTTTGTGTTCTTGACCATATAAATGACAGATAAAAGAATAGGAGTAGAAAAAATACCATATGGGATTTCTTTTTCTTCCGTCAGCAAAAAGAGATTTCGCACCTTGCCTAAGTTTTATCGCTTGTTGAGCAACTTACTATTAATCTAGGGCAAGGTGATATAAAAAATTAGAATAAATTAAACCTCTAATAATTTGAAGCAGTATTCGTTCGCGATGGCCGTGGCCGCGCAATGTTGTGTGTTTCTTTTTATAGTATTATTTAATTTCTCAATCACCTCCTCAATCAGTAATAGTTTAAATAATGTACTGTTTGACCACGCATATGAATATTTTGACCTCACACACTCCTTTGACCAAAATACCATATACTGGCCTGACTCCGAAACATTTAAGTTTACCAAAAAAATAGAAGATGGCAATAATGGATCATGGTAAGACTAGGTATAAGTAAGTTAGTTGAAATAAACATAACCTATTGTAAATGTGGAAGTTTGTATTATGGAATCGACGTAGTATTTTTTTATAACTATGAAGTACCTACCTACCTAAGTGGCAATGACAACACATTGTTTATAAGATAGCATAAAAAAATAAGTAGAATAATATTTATTAACATTACTGTAACCTACTTCTTATTGAGTCAAAACTTTACAAGATTCGACTAAGCCATGGTAATAGTGGTAATATCCATATCATTATAGTAGCCTCATTGAAGTCTACACCTACGCACGCAGCTCTATTGGGAAATAGGATGACGTAATCGCACACGTGCGAAAATGACGTCATCTATTCCGCCGTTCACGAAAAAAATAAATTCTCTGCATCTTAACCATATTTTTTCGTTCTGTAAAGAACTATTAACTAATGAATAAATTATCTTCAAATATAATTAAAAAAAGAAAGAAGGCTTATTGAAAAAAAATAATTATTCTACAAGGTCAATGTTTACAAACTGTGTCACACACAGACTGGAATGCCCGAAATGAATGTGTACTCAGTAATCAAATAAACAACAAGGGCTTACGCTGTCTTTCTGTTTAACATAGCCCTTTGAACAGAGCGGACATAAAATCAGTCAGGTGATTTAAATTTAGTTAATTTTTTTACCACTGCGGCGCTAGTAGTCACCAAACAAAACAAATATGGCGTCAAACAGCTCGCACGGTGTTGATATTTTTTTCGATTAAATTTACATCGTCATCATCAGCCTATACTCGTCCACTGCTGGACATAGGCCTCCCCAATTGCAAAGTGCGTTATTTGTAATAAAATATTATAACATTATGGATTTACCTATTATTACGCCTATTTTCTTGCAACATATAATCTAAATCGATTTTATATAAACATCATCAGGGCTAACATGCGCGCCACGACAAATTTTTGTCGTGGCATTTTCTCGATTTGTGATGAACATAGATTTAAAAAAAATCTCTCTCTGAATGACATATCTCTATGTCGGTAACACTCAGACCAAAGAAAATCGGTAACATGGCAGCACATTTAATTTAATCATGTCCTTCCGTCAAATGAAAACCTGACGACAATATGTCGACGGTCTCTAAACATGCACTTCAAATTTAATCGATTTTAAACATTTAGATTCGATAAGATTGTCGTCGAACATTTCTTCAACGACAAACGACGAGAAAATATAACACTCGAATTTGTTCCTGCAAAAATGTTCAAACTGCTCTAATGAAAAGAATGAGGTATTAGGTTTTTTTTTGTGCACGTATAATCTATATGTTTCCGGTAAAACCCCACTTTAGGATAAACTAGTTTGGCCTAGGCCAAATTAGTTAATCCTGAAATCATTTGGATAAACTTATTTGGCCTAGGCCTAGGCAATATTTGCATATAATTCAAATCTTTGCAGTAGCAAAAAGGTGCAGATTACCACAGTAACGTTAGTTCTGGAATCGAAGATGGCGGCCGCGATTTTTTGAAAAATCGATATGGGGTGTCGATATATGGGTTTTTTAGGGTGAAGATTTCGAAAATAACGTCAGTTTTGTCAAACACGTCCACTGGTTTTCTCATAGTAGTGGCCTACACTCATAAAAAATATAAATCCGGTAAGAGGCCTATCACATTTTGACCGCGATTTTGGCATTCAAATTCTAAGAAACTGAAAGACTTTGACAAATTAAATCTATTTAACAATGGAGAATAGTTATTAGTAAAGTTCATAGCGGCTTCACTTTTTGCATTTTTATCTAATCAATTAAAATAAAGCCAAAATTCCGAAGCATGTTTTACACAAAAAGAGGGCGAGGCCCTTGTTCGTGCTCAAAACTGAACAACTGTACAGACGGAATTTAAACGAAAAAATTATAATAATATCTCTTTAATAGTGGTAAAGTTCATAGCGGAATCAGAATTTTAAAATATGTATGGAATATTTAGTAAAAAATATCCATTCAAAACCGTAAAACCACAAAATTTCTAAAACATCAACTGCAAATTTCTCCTTACTACAGTAATATTATTACATGAAATATGTACTAGAATAAACGTAAGTTCATAAGGAATTTAAATTTTGTACTTTAAAATAATAATAATTAAAGATATGACTATAAAAAACGTAATTGCAACCTCCAAATTACTATATATTTCGATGCGTCGACCGCTCAAACTCAGTACTGCGCGAGAGCTTGTCGACGGCGGACCTATGCCGAATTTTTCTTCGTCAAACGATTGAGTGCAAAGCGTATAGTGCGACTAACTAAGCCAGATACATGCCACTGAAGCACATAGTATTCCAATTTATTTTTATTAAGTAAAATTGTAATTAATGATTATGACGACGAGCTCCGTGGCGCAGCGGTCAACACCACACGGCCTGTGACACGGATGGTCCCGGGTTCGCTCCGCGGTCACTCTGGTCAGGTCATGATGAAAAATTATCTTTTTCAGATTGACCTAGGACTTGGATGTTTGTCTATATACATATGTAATTATGTATGTGTTATAAAATCTAGCTCTATCTGTGTGATTTGTCCGTATATATTTATATTTAATTATTTAGGTCAGCCAAAAAACCAATTCCTGCTAGTCAAATAATAAATATCATGTTTGTAAAAATGTCTTATTTGTTTTATTGAATTAATTTGGTCAAATACTTTCCAACTTATTTGTTATATAAATCGTCAACAGACATATGTATACGATTACGATATATTTTTTGTAAATATCTAATTTACCAATAAAGTACATTACTGCAACGGCCGGCAAAAGAGGTATTGATGGACGAACGTGTGAATGTGGGCCGAGGCGGAGCCGAGGCACACATACGTGAGTCCATCAATGCCTGATTGCGGCCAAGGCTTGTGTAGTACTTTTATCAAATATTGCACGGAAATTAAAAAAAATAGTATATAGACAAACAAATATACATATATTATCACGTGTTTACCCTTACAGGTGAGACGGACCTCAAAAGCCATGTTTAGGGTATTAGTGGATTTTAATGTAGAAAATGCAATTAAAATAGTGATGGGTTGCTAGTCGCATCACCTATTGACATATTCTTCTGCATAGGTTTTCGCCCTCTCCTTCGGCCTGCTTTTACAGATTGTACGGGAAGAGAAGCACCTGGTATATTCTATGATTTTTCTTTTATCCTAGACCATCATGAAATATTGATGTAAATATGTCAATTCATATTCATAAAATGTTCATATCGCATATGTAGAAAATATCGCGCCAAAATCTTAAGTTTTTTAATTTCTTTTTTCTTACTAGCCTGGTAAAATTTTAAATTCGAATTTGTAACCTCCATACTTGAATTATTTCGCAGCAAACGCGTCGTTCCATTTTTAAATAACATGACAGATATGAATTTTCATAGTTACTTTAAGACACGACAGATATAGATTTTCTTGGGATTTTCATACATACTTTGCTGCTGTGTATTGGCCAGTACAGCAATATTGATTTATCCCAAACAAGGTTGTCAAAATAATGTGAACATTTCCAAGCATGTTTAAGAAAAATATTATACACGTACTTAATACTCTTTTGATCTCTCATCTTCGGGTTACAGACTTATATAAGTATCGAATTTCAACTTAATCAGTTCAGTAGTTTCGTAGCAAATGGTTATGACAGGGTGACACCAACGTTACGTTTCGTTTTTAGGTACTAAACCCTAAAAAAATATTCCAAAATTACACGCAGGTTGTAAATAAAATGTTGGCAAAAACTTAAAGAGCTTAAGGCGCTTAGACCAGTGAACTAGCGCTATCCCTCATTTTATTTCTTTTACTGCTGCCTCCGTGGTCCAGTGGTTAAGGCGTTCGCCTTGTTGACCCGGGGGTCGTGGTTCGATTCCTACGGGAAGCACAATTTGTTAAGTTGTTTCCAGTTTGGTTAGGACATTGCAGGCATGAATCACCTGATTGTCTGATAAGAAAGATGATTCCGTACTTCGGAAGGCACGTTAAGCCGGTGATCCCGGCTGCCATCTGGTAGTCGTTAAAGAAACCACGTCAGAGGCCGAGAGGCGGTTCCGAAGAACTCTGACACCAGGGTGTGCATGGTCGACTGACCGTGTCACCTACACGAAATGATGATATGACTGCTAAACAGGAGCAAATTGTAAAAATCTACGTAAGTACTTCTTCAGTAAATGACTTGTAGTATTTTTGGTATAACTTTTTATTATTTTTCATTCAGTAAATATAAGATAGTAAATGTAAATACTAGAACTACTAATTACCGCCAAAAGCGGCCACTTTTAGCGGTAATGAGTAGATCTCTCAATCTCAAATGATGATTTTGATGAAAATTTATACTAAAAATACTAAATGTACTTTGCTAGTGAATACTTACATAGATTTTTTCAATGTGTTATTATTTCAGAGTACAAGAATTTAATAACGGGTATCGCTAGTTTCGCTGATATAAGTATCTTTAGCCAACAAAAATGAACGTATGTGGGAATTTCTTGTCATGATTAACAATATTACAAAATAAAAAAATCCAATATCAAAAAATTAAAGAATATGAAAAGTATCAAAATCGTGCAGTTGTAGCAACAGCATTAGCGTCGTGAACTCGTGACCCCAACCGTGTGGTCGCCGTGCGTAAAAGCCTAATCTTTCAGAGCACTATTTTGTGATATGCCTCTTACCTTACAGACTAACATAGGTACATAGTTATGTTCATATAAATAAATACCTTACAACTAACATGTATAATAAATATTCTATTTCACACGTAATGACGGCGACGTGTGACGCGCGGTGTCGTCGAGCAGCCGACCTCGGAACCTCCGAAATACGACGCCCTGCGGCCAGAAGACCTCCTTCATAAAGGTTGCCAGATGATGTGTCGGCACTCTCACCACATATGAATTGAAATTCGACTTGTGGCGAGACTGCAGACGTTCAACCCTCAAAGTCAAAGACAATATAAGTGAAGGTGGACTTCTTTCGGACGTAGTCCACCAGGCCCACGCAGCTCAAAGGAACCAAAAAATGTATGGCGTTTGCTGTAGCAACGATGGCAGCCATATTGCTATCTCTGTCTTTCACTACATTTCTCTTTCTTTCATTCAGTCAGGGGTACTATTTTTGAACGTGTGACACTCGTATTTGACTGAGAAATCATTCGAAGACGAGTGTCATGCGTTCAAAAATAGGACCCTAGTTGTTCTGTCACTGCTATAAAAACTCCCGCCATTTTGAAGTTCTTGAAGTTAACTTTGCAAATTTTATTTTTACTAGTTTAATTATGAATATTAGTGAAAAGTACAACAATTACACTGTGTTTTTGGTAAACTTATTAGTTTTATGAAAATTCCGCCTCAAGTATCTTGTATTACTTGTTAAATATGTGGTATTCGTACCAGTGGAGTGACTAACAATAAGAGGCTAAAGAGAAGATGTTTATAGCAAAATTTCCATTATATGAGGCGCGGTAAGCATTAATATTATCTTTTTACATATTTTACACCATGCCATTATTACAATAACATAGTGAAAATAAAGATTTTGATAAATATTTTAATTTTACATTGTTCAACTAGTGATGTGCACTTCGACATTCGATACCTTATCGATACGTAACTACCAATCAATACAAAAATCTAGTTGCTAAATTTATTTCATTTATTGCTGTTTTAGGTTTTGTTATTAAAGTTAAAATATGTAAATAATTTTCAGGTGTAGGCCAGTGGGCGATGTTTGTGGGCAAAGAAAATTTGATATATGTTCCAATAGAGAAACTTTATACATTCCGGAGAGCACTTACGGATATAGGTCACCTCAAGCCCTATGCTGTCCACTCGAAACATTCAAAAGCTTTTCTTCTCCCTGATGAAATGTTGCTCTTTCCTTATCACTTACATGCAAGTAATTATTCTATACCTACAAGTAGAAGTAGTCGCTAGACCAAGTAACTAGTTACGTCTGATAAACATAATATTATGTACTTATGTGCAAAATAACTATCAATGAGGTACCAAAAAATGATGGTAAGTTATGTTTTCATGATTCACATACTTAACATATATGTTATGTACATATTATGTGTGTGTTATCCTAACTAATATTATAAATGCGAAAGTGAGTTTGTTTGTTTGTTTGTTTGTTTGTTACGCTTTCACGCCCCATCTACTGAACCGATCATCATGAAATTTTGCATACACATAGGTAAGGGTACTGAGAAGGACATAGGCTATATTTCACGCGGGCGAAGCCGCGGGCAACAGCTAGTTCAACCATAAAATATAAAAATATATTTAGGCGGCCTACCACGTAGGTCCTTTCTCTTTTTCTCCCTTAGTTCTTTGTATCATACATATGTCACTAATCTCGTTAAAAGTATATTTTTATGAAGTTATAATCAAATTTTTAAATCCGTCATTTCTCTTGATTTCCTTTAGTTATGTTAACTTTTTAGGTCAAAACAGCTGCTATTTCTGTGTAGACATAATATTACCTGAATGTGTGAGTATTGAAATAATTAATCAAACTTTTATTTATATTTTTTGCAGACTTCGTGAGCCAACAACAGGCATTGGTGATGGGGAACAATGAGAAAAACATCGACTTCAAAAATCTTTTTCTATTTGGAGGGTTGATATTTCCCACACAATCAATCCTATTTCATTAAAATCGATGATTCGAAAATCTATATATTATCCAAATAGACTTATTTTTCTAAACGTTGTTTTGTAATGGTGCTCCCACACAGCAGTTATATAACGTCATAAAACAATTTGTAACAACGATAACATTCTATAACACCATACATTATCAAGAATGTTATTGTATGTCACTAATCTCGTTAAAAGTATATTTTTATGAAGTTATAATCAAATTTTTAAATCCGTCATTTCTCTTGATTTCCTTTAGTTATGTTAACTTTTTAGGTCAAAACAGCTGCTATTTCTGTGTAGACATAATATTACCTGAATGTGTGAGTATTGAAATAATTAATCAAACTTTTATTTATATTTTTTGCAGACTTCGTGAGCCAACAACAGGCATTGGTGATGGGGAACAATGAGAAAAACATCGACTTCAAAAATCTTTTTCTATTTGGAGGGTTGATATTTCCCACACAATCAATCCTATTTCATTAAAATCGATGATTCGAAAATCTATATATTATCCAAATAGACTTATTTTTCTAAACGTTGTTTTGTAATGGTGCTCCCACACAGCAGTTATATAACGTCATAAAACAATTTGTAACAACGATAACATTCTATAACACCATACATTATCAAGAATGTTATTGTGTGTGGTAGCACCATAACAATTTTAGATTGTGTCCAAAATAAATGATTTGTATTGACAATGAGGACTCGTTTAATTTATAGAAGTTTAGTACATCAAAGAATCTGAAGGGCAACCATGCGCCACCTACCACATTGTATCGATATCGATAAACTAACGTAGTAGGCAAGCTCTAAAATTGGTTAGACTGTTCGGTTGCCAGACTTGCTTGTGACATTAGTGTTGTGAAAGTTTGTATTAGTCCACTTTGTAAATTGACCAAAATCTAGTTGATTCATAGGCTAGTATGAAAGTCCCGTCTCTTAAAACGTAGTGATTGTATGCTCTTTGTAGTCCACGACCTCCTCTACCGTCGTAGACCAGTGAAGGCGAGACACGTACAGCTGCGTCGATGGTACGGCAGGACGCAGCGGAAAGTCCGGTCCAGTCGGCGCGGTTCCGCAGATGTTGCGGCTCGTCGGCTTCCTCTTCTTCCTTTCCACCTTGACGAAGCCCTCTTCGTCGCGCTGGTTCCTCTCGGGACCCGGTGGTGGCAACGGCTTGTTGGGAGCTGACCTACGCCGTCTCCCTGTTGGCACAGCTGATGGCCCCTGTATTTGCGGCCGCGTTATGGCCTCGGCGGGCGCAGCGGCGGCCGTGGCATAAGCGTGCGGCGGCAGCGCACTCAGGCTCGACGTCACCGGGGCGGGCGCGGGGGAGCGGGCGGCGGGCTGCGTAGCGCGCACAAGAACAGGCGGCGACGGCACACTGCTGACGGAGACATTTTGCGCGCCGCATCGTCGCGTGTTTACATTAGCGGTCTCAGGTGACCTACTTACCGAATCACTACTTTTTCATGTTAGTAATTCGGTACGTACTTAGTTGACAGATGGTAGATTCAGAGACCATCTCGTCCTTGGTGTCGATGGCGTGTTGGATGAACGCCAGCAGTTCGTTCGCTATGAGAGTTTCGGAACTCATAGCGGTATCGGGCAGCGGCTAAACCGCGCAATTCGCGAATAAATATTCATGACAGTGCAATGCGGCGGTACGCGACTGTTGCCGAGCGCGTATCGCTGCTATGCACTAACTAAAATAGAACAAAGTCACACGTCAATAATATAAAATAAACACCGGTCAATCAAAAAAATCACAAAAGAGAATTTTGTGTATATATATATATATATATATATATATATATATTTAAATCATAAGTCTGCAATATTGTTATCAGGTACGCATCCAACGACTTCGCAGCAGGTGAACACGGGGGCACACATATTGATGCACCATATCATTTTTATAAAAATGGTTTACATGTCGGTGAATTACCACTAGAAAAACTGATCGTTACTTGTAAGTATGCATGTAGTGTTAAAAATGTACAATGCAATGTTTATTACCGGCCTTTAAAAAGAATTTCGTTTCTTACTTGCAGATTGTTCTTAAAAAATATCATCGAAATCAAAATTAATAAATATAATAAATTCATACCTACCTACTTACATCACACAGATTGAACTAGTTAACAATTGTACTATGTAGCTATAATAAATACTTACCTTAATATTTAAGTAATTTCTTATAGATAAATAAACATCGATTTAACTGGAAATATTACCCAACTATAAGTGGTTCTATGTAGTTTGACATTTTTATGTGCCTAGTTAGATAATAGTTTACGTTGAAGCTTATATGTTAGGTTTTTCAGCCGTTTAGTCTTAACTATCGTATAAATAATATTTATTTGTTTTCCTTTTATAACACTAAGTACTTTTTTTTTCAGTAATAATTGTCGACGTGAGCTCTATTGCGAATGATGATCCCAACTTCGTTCTACAGAAACATCATTTGGATAATGTGTTATATTTTGACCTAAACAAGCCTTCTTTAATAATTTTTAAGTTTGGCTGGAGCAAGTATTTCAATGATAGGAAGAAGTACTTGGGCTTGAACGACAAAGACGATAGTTTAAACTTTCCTAGTAAGTATATACAGATCTTTGGGTATGGGGCAGGTTCCGAAGGCGGGTAGAATCGCAAAATGTCGGATTTGCAAATCGACAGGCGTAGAAATTGTTTTTTAATAAATATGTTTTTTATTTATTATCTATGGTAATATATTTTATATTCACCAATAAGTCATGCAAAGGTCAAGTAGTTAAGAACAATAATCGTACTTTATTTTTGTATTTTTTAATGAGGCCTTTACCCCGCCACATTACCACCTTCTGATATTATACGATTCTGACTCTCAGCTGAGCGTTTCCCAGACTGCTTCTTCAGCAATGGTGCGTAATAGGGTTATCATCATGACATCATATCCTGTAATACGATTTGACAAGTTTTTTAAGCCGGCTCACCCTCCTGGGTGAGCTCTAGATCTGCAGATAAATACCTGTGAAAATGTATTGGGTAAGGCAAATATGTTTCAGTACTGGGAATCAAAAGTGTAGCAGATGCAACGCATTTTACGGTAAAAAAATTGTATTAAGGACGCATTTACGAAAAGACGCGCTCCAATTTATAATAGACATAATACTGATGAAGTGGGGAAGAGATTATACTCTACATAAGAACTTTTACATAAGGTTTTGATCTCTCAAATCGTAAATATCTTGTTTTAATTCTATGTTTTGTACATTCATACAAAAAGTTTTTCCCTTTAAGGCTTGAGCGGAGAAGTAGCAGAATGGATCACAACGTCATACAAAACTGTAGTAGGCATCGGCGTGGACGTGGCCTCCGTGGACCCCGGCTCCAGTGATACGTTTCCTGTGCACCATATAACGTCCAAAGCTGGGCTTTACAACATAGAAAATGTTAATCTAAGCCAATCACTTCCTGGTAAGACTTAGTCACTTTACCTATTTAAAAATATTGTTGATTCTTTTTTTTATACTTGATCGAATATTAATACAAAAAATCTATTTTGTAAGAGCCATGTCAACGTTGTAAGAATGTTATGTATGGTGCGAGTATCACTGGGACACTCGCACCATAAGATCTAAACAGAGCGAAGTCAAAACATATTTTTATTGTTCGGTCTCTAGCTAGCCGGTGACGGTCTGACTGTGGTAATACCTACGTATTACTACAGTACACAACGACTAGCCGTATACATATCAGGGTCTTCATGGATAGCAATCTAATAATTATTATTAAATAAATAAATAATAAATATATACGGACAAATCACACAGATTGAGCTAGCCCCAAAGTAAGTTCTTAAATAAGACTTGTGTTATGGGATACTAACTCAACGATACTATATTTTATAACAAATACATATATAGATAAACATCCAAGACCCAGGTCAATCTGAAAAAGATCATTTTCCATCTTGACCTGACCGGGGATCGAACCCGGGACCATCCGTGTCACAGGTTCACATTATTATTTGTGAGCCGTGTGGATTCTGGCAGAGTATAATAGGACCACTCCAAGTCTTCCCGTGGATGTCGTAGAAGGCAACTTAGGAAACAAAACCAAACATGAACCAACAACCAACAAAAATAATAATTATTATTTCTAACAAAAAAGTAAAACCGACTTCAACCCTATAACCCTAAAAACCGGCCAAGTGCGTGTCGGGCCACGCGCAGTGTAGGGTTCGAATAGTTGCGAATGACAACTTTGAGTTCACACTCGCACCTTACAGTTTAACGACCAAAAACATCTAACTATGAAAATTGTATGAAATTTTACATTTTCGAGTACATTTTATAAGTTGGTTGCCTATAACTTTTTAGTTTGTACTTAGCGCTCAGTTCTGATAGTTTTCCTTTCAACTTCAGTATATATACTACTGCTGTAATTTTTTTCACGTATCTATATATAACCGTTTAGCAGATAGAGGGGGGGACACTTACCTCTAACAAAAATTCGCACTTTAAAACCAAATATTTCGGAAACGGATCCCTAAATCGAAAAATGGTGTTTTCAACCTCACAATATTTTTAAAGACCTATTTAACGATACCCCACATGATGGGTAAATAGACAAAAAAAATTACTCCCCTACTTTACTTGTATGGGAACTACCCTAAAAAAATTTTTTTTCAAGTTTTTTTTCTACCACTTTTTTGCATTATTTATATACATATCCATACCAAATTACAGCTTTCTAGTACTTATAGTCTCTGCGTAAAACCGCGGACGGACAGACAGACAGACAGACATGGCGAAACTATAAGGGTTCCTTGTTTACTACGGAACCCTAAAAATTAGGATTTAGTGGGTGTGGTAGTTCAATCAAAATAGAGGAACGACGGTCGTCATCAACTTGTCTTGATTCGCGAAAGAATTAAACAGAAATAAAATTAAACCAAACGGCATACAATTTTTTTTGGATATTTTGATTTTTTCTAAAAGCAATGGAGAAATTTCGATAAAAAAAATTATAGGACCACCTTTGAAGTTCAGTCAAAACAGAGGAGTACCTAACGTTCTTATCAATTTGTCTTGATTCGCATAAGAATAAAATTCAAATAAATTTAAACCGAACGGCATCCTTTAAAACTTTTTTGGGTTTTTGTTTATTTTTCAAAGTGCTCGATACATTGCAACAAAAATTTTATGGGACATTAAAATAAAATAAAAAAACATACAGACGAATTGAGAACCTCCTCATTTTTGAAATCGGTTAAAAATGAACATCAAAGAGACCTCTCCAACTCGTCTGGCCAGCGTGGAAGATGTAGGTTAAATCCTTGGACTGCTCTAGCTGATATATGGCTCTGGAAGTACAGAGAGGGTCGTGCTGCTGTAGTGGAGACTAAATAATTATTTTTTACAAAAAAGAGAAACCGACTTCAACCTTATACGTATGGGTGTGATAGTTCAATCAAAATAGAGGAACAACTTCGAAATCAACTTGTCTTGATTCGCGTCAGAAATATACAGAAATAAAATTAAACCAAACGGAATACTTGTACAATTTATTTTGGTTTTTATAGATTTTTTCTAAAAGCACTGGATACATTTCGATAAAAAAATTATAGGACCACTTTTGAAGTTCAGTCAAAACAGAGAAGAAACATTCTCATCAATTTGTCTTGATTCGCATAAGAATAAAATACAAATAAGTTTAAACCGAACGGCATCTTTTAACAACTTTTTGGGTTTTTGTTTATTTTTTTCAAAAAGAGCTTGATACATTGCGACAAAAATTTCATGGGACCACCTCTGGAGTATTACCTATTAAACAAAAAAAAAAATCACTAAAATCGATCCATAACTAGCTAAGTAATCACGTAACGCAAAGTTTTAACCAAACGGCATCCTTTTACAATTTTTTTGGGTTTGTTTATTTTTTCAAAAAGTGCTTAATACATTGCGACAAAAATTTTATGGGACCACCTCTGGAGCATCCAATCGAACAAAAAAAGAACCACTAAAATCGATCCATAACTGACTGAGTAATCGCGTAACATACATACAAAAAAAAACTGACGAATTGAGAACCTCCTCCTTTTTTTGAAGTCGGTTAAAAAGACCTGATGATGATGAATAATTATAACCTTTTCTTTCAGAAACTGGTTGCACGGCGTTAGTGATGCCAATGAAAATAGCTTTGGGCACCGGAGCACCGTTGCGATTAGTTGCAATCTGTCCAAAACAAACTCCAAAGAATTTTTAATATCTCTGTTTGACTTTCTTTTTTTCATGATAGCTAACAAATTAAATTCTTGCGAAATGCATTAAACAAAACCTTAATAAAAAGAATATAAAAATATCGTCTTTGATTATTTGCCTTTGTGGTGTGTAAGAACAGTCCGAAAGAAAGAAGGGTGGAAGAGGAAAGAGGAAGCGTGGTCGGCCCAGGCAAACCTGGCGACGCTCGGTGGCGGTCGACCTGACTGATCTGGCCTGAGTTGAAGCTTATTTCCCAGGATAGAGTGAAATGGAGAATACTGTGGAAGCCCGGTGCTCCACCCGGGGGACATAGGACAACAAGTCTGACAACTTGTCATTGATACTTAACTAAAAATCATCTTGGTTTACTATTTAGCTTCTAATCGATTTTTCTTTACGTAACGTGTAACACTAACACGGTAGGTATGTAGGGTAAACATACTCGTTTTAGTGACGAGTTTCTTTTTCAATTAGAAAATTAGTAAAAACATGATCGATTTTCCAAAAAAAAGTACTTCTTTTTTTAAATTTCATTGGGATTCTAACTTCATTTGGAAATATGTGTAATAAAGGAATTAACATACATAGGTTCCGAAATCCTAGTGCTCTCTCATCTCTATCCTGTCTGATGTTAGCTTCGACCAGTCTTTTTGAAAAACCTCAATCTAAAATCGTCCCTAGAGCGTGTTCTTGGCCTACCCCTGTGACTTACTTCCTAGGCGTTACAACTCTTTATGGGTCTTGAACTCCTCTACAATTTTCTTCCATTTCGCTCTGTATCTGGCCTCCCGTCTCCAAGATGTTTTCAAGCCTAGTCCCCTTTAGGTCATCCTTCGAACCCTTGCTAGGTTTCGCCGGAGTCTTCTGTTATGGCGTCCGCCAAAATTTTATTTGTGTCGGTGAGCTGTATGCACCTTTTTATATATATAAAAAAAAAATCTGAATAAATGTACATGATTATTATAAATGTACTTTTACAAATTGCTTTTATTCTTAACTTTAGTAAATTCTTTATGTGCTGAACTGCAATATTGTTTTAGTTTATAGCAGTCGCAAATAAATTGAAAAACGTCGCATGATGATTGTACTTAGTAAGCTGTCTATTATAGTCTTCAGTTTATTATAAGCACTCGGCTTCGCCTCGTGCCTATCACGTCGACTGTAGTCATAGGCAGCTTACCGAACTTGCATCATAATGTACCTCTACATTAGTGATGCCAATGAAAATAAACTCCATAGATGTTTCAATGTCTTTTTATTGATTCTTTTACATTTAACAACTGATAACTAACTCAAACACCCTTGCGGCATGGATTTAACAAAAACTTTTAAACTTATTACGAAATAAAAAAATAACAAAAACGTCATCCTCTCTTTTGTGGTAATTCGAAAGGAAAATAAAGTAAGTGAGTACCTATGTACTTTTGAAATTAAAAATAGCAGTACATCATGTTTCAATAGTTTTCCTTTTCAAAGGTCACAAGCACACATTGTCCTTTTTCAATGTTTCAAAACACGATATCACTAATATAGCTCAGCTATATAAATCTTATATCTCTAAGAAATGCAGTTCCTAAAATATAAAAAAACATTAAAAACTAAAAACGTTTTACTTCCGTAAGAAAACACCCTTCTCAATCAGATCCTCATAGCATAATTCATCTCCTTCATTTCTTAGATCGACAAGTGGGATAGAATCTTCGTAGGATATAATTTTAGCTCTGAACGGGCCTTTGTCGAGGAATACGTTGGTGTACTCTGTGACAACGAGATTGATGTCGATGTCAGGGTTGACGTGCACGTCGTGCAGACGCGCCGTGAGCGTGGCGGGGGGCAACTTGGCCCACTCCTCATCGATCTCGCGCACGTCAGCCAACGATATCACCGCCACGTTGCCGTAGTCTACGTACCTAACTTTAATCTGATTCTTAGCCTCGCTGTATTGCAATATGCTCGCTCTATACCACTTTTGGTCTTCATGGAAAATTGCGATGCAAGCTTTATTTTCGAAGATACCGTTCAGCGGACTCATATTTTCGCCATTTTTATCGATATCTTCGTACAATTGTTCATATATTAGAGCTGTTTCGTCGTCGTGAAGAATGTTAAGCTCGAATTGGTTCACGTCATTGATAACGGTTATGTTACAGACGAATTCTTCAGATGAATCCTTAGAGTATGTTATAAAACTTTCAACAGATTTGTTCAATTCTTCTTCTTCTAATATTTTGTTCCAGTCTTTGCCTTCCATAGACTCCATGTTGAAGGAATCGTAGGAAGTGGAAGAAGTGGGGGCGGGCGTGTCGTCCTCCTCTGCGATGATGTAGTCAGGACCGGAGTCAGACTCGATAGTTAGGCTTTCGACTACTTGCTGAGTTTGGCACATAAATTTGGGCACTTTTACTTTGGAGCCGTCCGTGTACTTCGCCATTTCGAATTCTACCAAATGATCATTAATCCACAGCTTATCATATTTCAAGTCTACCGGCATGATTCCATTGACTGGTTCGCCCGTGACTTTCACGTAGCAGTGCTTCTCAACTATTGACTTGTGAATATAGTCCAAGGCGAGTCGATCCCAACGGTCGCCCGCCGGTTTGATGCGATTCAGGACGCACTTATGCGCTTGAACAGGTACTTGATAAAGCGCGATGCTTTTCCTTAAATTCTCAAACGAGCAAAGTTCCTCATTGCCGTAGTCTATATAATGGATCAAGCAATTGGAAGCTTCGTTACAGACTTCCAGGACCCTGCCGCGGTAGAACTTGTTGTCTAAGTAGTATAGAGCGATGCAGGGTTCGCCTACAGACCACTTGGCATACTTAGCTTTGGGGTCTGGGTCTTTGAAGCGGACGTCGAGCGCCTTGCGGATCAAGTCCAACGTATCTTCCTGGGAAACGTCGTGCAGATAGATAACTCCGTAGTTGTCGACATATCTGTAAAATAATAAATAGATGTTATGTCTTGTTAACTTTGGACGTGTGGTTCCCGGCAGAGTAAAATAGAACCACTTTAAGTCTTCCCGTAGATGTCGTAGAAGGCGATTTAGGAAACACAAGCTAAACAAAGCTTATAAACATCAAAGAGACCTCTCCAACCCGTCTGGCCAGCGTGGGGAATGTAGGCCAAATCGTCTGACTGATGTGATGAACAAAGTGTTGGAACCCGATGGTTTCTCATCTTGGTCTTCGTCTACAACCGGGGAGGACATGTTCTTTGGTGACAGTCCTTGAACCTACAGCTATATACAAAAAGAGTTCTTACGTCGGTATCCCTGTAAACTCCTTGCACGCCAGCGGTTCAGCTGGCAGCCAGTCAGTGATGAATAAGGTGTTGGAGCCCGATGGTGTTTCATCGTGGTCGTCGTCTACAACCGGAGTTGACGTGTTGCTGCTCGAAGACTTGCTATGGTCGGGTTTGGTGGGCAGTGGTTCCAACTGCAGCCACTCGGTGACAGAGCCCGTCACATTCAGAAATGACAACATGTCACTATCAGCTCCTGCTGTTTGCACTGTTGCAGGATCCTGGATGGTAACATTTTTACTTTTAAATGATTTAAGTTTAAATGAAATTACTTATAATACGGTTTTATTAAGTTTTTTACATTATTTGTACACCTAACGTTTCGAACACCTTACAGTGTTAAATATGTCTTGGAAAAACCCAACCAAATGCGTTTCAATAATATAGGGAGTCAGGTTTATGTGCCCCCAACTCTACTTTTATAATCTTCTGAATGTAAGTAGTTTGTTAAGACATGCGACAGAATAATTTATTTATTAAATTGTTTCACAATCCCAACTAATATTATAAATGCGAAAGTAAGTTTGTTTGTTTGTTTATTTGTTTGTTACGCTTTCACGACGTATCTACTGAACATATCATCATGAAATTTTGCATACAAACAGGTTAGGGTACTGAGAAGGCCATAGGCTATAAATCACGCGGGCAAAGCCGCGGGTAACAGCTAGTACTTCAATAATCCTATTTTATAGGTATACATAAAGTATACCTATATTATTAGCATTCATTTAATCAATTTAGAAATAAGATGTATAATACTAATTCTGATATATTACTTACCTCTTGAGATTTGTCGGGTATGCCAAGACCTTGCTCGATAATTCTCTGATTCAGGCAGCGCCATTCAGACTTGTCAGGTTCCAACGCGCCGCCTTGAATGACGTGGTATACCCAAATCTGGATGGGCATGCTTTTATCTTTGAAATGGCCAACTTTAGTTATGAATATTCTTTTGTAAGCATCAAGGAGTTCCTTCAAAAACTCTTTTGTAAGAGAGGGCCATTCGTCTCCTACAGCGGGTATTACTCCACTCAAATGGCATTTGATAGCTGCGTCTCCGATCGAAGCGAATTCTGGAGCCAATTCGCACAAGTTGGAGATTGGGACAGTTTCTACATAAGCGAAGTCTGAATAGAACACTTTTGCGTTCGAGCCGTCGATTTCGATAATCAAGCCGCGGCGCCATGTTTGCGATGCTTTGCAGATGGTGCAACATCTATCGCCGACATTCCAGCCCTCTTTGCCTGGGGGTTTCTTGGTTGAATAATACTTTTGGATTTTTTCAAACAACTCGTTGAATACTTGTTGCTGTTGTATTAGAGAGATGTATATGAGCGATGGAGATTGGTAGTGCAGTATCTTTGCTTCTAATGAAACGGGCCCCTTATCTTTGGCCTCCAAATCTTTTTCGTTGACTTTCTTTCTAGGGGATGTCTCTTTTTGCAGTATGGTGACTGTGTTAGTTGTCTTTGGTGGTTTGGGTTTCTTTTCCACTGGAGCTCTGTTAGTGATTGCCTTATCATCAACCACGGGATTCGAGTTGAATGAGTAAATTCTGAAATAATATAAGTTTTTAAAAAACTTAAAAATAATGGAAAGCTATACAGGGGTAAATGACATTTATGTAATAAATCAATTCACGGGCTATACTCGATAAATAAATAATAAATAAATATATACGGACAAATGACATAGATTGAGCTAGCCCCAAAGTAAGTTCGAAACTAGTGTTATGGGATACTAACTCAACGATACTATATTTTATAGTAGATACTTATATAAATAAACATCCAAGACCCAGGTCAATCTGATAAAGATCATTTTCCATCTTGATCTGACCGGGGATCGAACCCGGGACCATCCGTGTCGCAGGCAGGCGTGTTGACCGCTGCGCCACGGAGGTCGTCAAACTATAGTAACGAACGAGCTCGTCGATAACTATAGTATAATGAAATTATAAGAACACTAGCAATTTTCCCGCTATTCGGTCTCCGAAAATTATTGCAAATAAATAAGCTATCAATAGTTGAAAGAATTTTGAAAATCGATCTAGTAGTTTCGGAGTCAATAAATGATAAAAAAAAAAACAAACAAAGCTGAGCAGAGGTTGTATTCGTCCATCCTCATCTTTTAAGTATAGATACATAAACTCACCCGAAGCTGACGGCGTACTTGTGCCGGATCATCTCCTGGTTGATGCACACCGGCTCCTCATCTCGCTTGTCGTACAGCGACACGCCGACAGAGTTGCGGTTGCGGTTGTCCTCCACTTTCATCTCGAGCACGGTGCCTGTGAACTGCTGCAGGAGAGCGACGGAGCGTGGGTTCCACTTCTTGTTCAGCGGCGTTACGCCTGCCAAGTGGCATTCTATGGCCTACAAATTATAAATGAATGTTATTTATTATTTTTATGCCGTGTGCTTTTCGGCAGAGTAGAACACTCCACCCCGACCCTTTTCGTTTTTACTAATAGATAGAGTGATTCATGAGGAAGGTTTATAGGTATAAAACATGCCCGGGCGTAGCCGGGGAGGGCTACTAGTGTACAATAAAGCTTTACATTTAATCCGACCGGAGATCGAACCCGGAATCCTTCGTGTCGCAGGCATGTTAAGCACTGCACCACGGATCTCATCTAGAATTCCACCATCTGCAAGCCTCGCCTTGCTACACTGACTATTTAGTTGTGGTAGAGCAACGCTACCAGTGAAATTCACTTTTGCTAGTAGCATGAATGGGCCGGCTCGTCTGGGGAATTACCACAATCTCACAGAAAAACGACGTTTGAGTAGTAGCTTTACAGCTGCTATGCTTCGTTCGGGGAGTGAGAGAGCCGGAGGCCCATCCCCTATGGGAGGGAAAATAAAAGGCCGGCAACGTTCTTGTAACACCGCTGGTGTTGCAGTTGTCCATGAGCAGCAGTGATCACTTAGGTACCATCAGGTGATCCGTTTGCCGTCCTATGACATGAAGAAACAACTGACCAGAGCACGCAGCGTGCTAAACTTGTGGTGGATGCGGCGCAGCGCCTTCCAGTGCACGAGCAACAGCGCGCCCAGCCCACGGCGCCCGCCACTTCGCTGTGTCTGTTCCAGTTTCACCACCTGCAAGTCGTGCTACACTCACCAGAGCACGCAGCGTGCTAAACTTGTGGTGGATGCGGCGCAGCGCCTTCCAGTGCACGAGTAGCAGCGCGCCCAGCCCACGGCGCCCGCTACTTCACTGTGTCTGTCCAGGGTCTACCATCTGCAGTCGTCCTGCTACACTCACCAGAGCACGCAGCGCGCCCAGCCCACGGCACCCGCCACCTCACTGTGTCTGTTCCAGTTTCACCACGCTAAATTTCACCACCTGAAAGTCGTCATGTTACGCTCACCAGAGCACGCAGCGTGCTGAACTTGTGGTGGATGCGGCGCAGCGCTTTCCAGTGCACGAGCAGCAGCGCGCCGCTGTCCACTAGCAACACGCGCACGCGCCCGCGCCCCGGCGTCTCCGTCACCAGGCAACGCGCCCAGCCCACGGCGCCCGCTACTTCACTGTGCCTGTCCAGGTTCACCACGCAAAACATGCCTGGAAACATCGCATTTTACCTTGAACATAGCATTTCATCATCATCAAATATCTCTTAAAAATATAAACTGCAGAGTCTTAGCCATAGATGCAAAGCTTGTGTGTCTTTTACAAGATATTTTTCGGAGGTGTGCTCAAGAGCTGCATGAGCTCATACCGCCTTCCCCTTTCTTCTATCGGACGTTTAGACGCACCGCTGGGTGCCATCCTTACCTGGTTGAAATACTTATTATTCGTACCAAACGCTTCTCCTCATCATTTATTACGCGCACAGCTAGGGATTGGAACGCATTGCCTGCGTCTGTATTTCCGAGTGCATATAATCCTGAATCTTTTTAAAAATAGAGTGAATAGGCTTTTTCTGGATGAGCTTGCTTCACCTTAGGTCATATCTTTGCAACTGGGCTAGATGATGGTCAAGAACAACCGATTTCATACAAAAAAAATCGGCTGTGACAGACGGACGGACGGACAGACAGACGCTCGAGTGATCCTATAAGGGTTCCGTTTTTCAACTTTTGTACGGAACCCTAAAAAATCATCTTAGCCGCAAGAAGTCCATTGCTGAACATAGGCCTCCTCTAAAGATTTCGAATACGACCTGTAGGAAGCGGACTGCATTCCGCGTCTTCGTGCGACCTTGGTCAGGGTCGTCCGACCACCTGATTTGTGGATGTCCGACGCTGCGCTTGTCGGTACGTGGTCGCCATTCAAGAACCTTTCTGTCCATCGGCAATGGAATGTACTCGCCACTTCAGAGAGAAATCCGCTTAGCTACACTGTATATGTAACCAAGCTTTAGTCAAAAATATAAAATACGTACCAACTTCAGGCAGGTAAATGCTCCCAGTGTCATCACCCAAGCTGTACTCTTGATCCAAATCTTCGCACAGTTTCTCGTATACATCTTGTAGATGTTTCTAAAATATAAATTTACATTAACAAAAAAAGTGTTTGTGATCGTGAAAGATTATAAGCTTTCACGATCACAAACACTTTTTTTGTTAATGAGTAATATCAGACGAATCTCGTTATTCAGGCTAGTTTCCTGGGTTAAAATGATACATAACACTAATAGTATGTAGTCTGTCTGTTACATATAAGAAATATTGGACACGTATTTTTTTTTCACTATTTAAGCAATGAATGATAAAAATAAAGCGTCGTAGTTCACGAGTGGGAACTCGTTCCATTACAGTTCGCTAAAAAAGCGTGTCGGACAGTGAAGTCACACGGAATTTCAATGGGCTATATCTTTTTCACTTTTTTTGATTAACAAAATAATACGTGTCAATTTTTTTGATAATCTAACGGATTTATATATTTTTTAGGAAATTAGCCACATAAATGCCCACCATCAATCTTTATTTTACCTAGCAACTAGCACGTATTTACCTTTCTCACGAAGAATTTGTCAGGGCTCACGATGTTTATAATAATCACTTCTTCTACCATCTTGTACTTCAGATCATTATTATTCATGAATATTCTTGGCTTTTCTGAAATACCGTCGATTTTTGGATACTGAAAATAAATAAAGATATAGATAGTACTAATATAAATATAAGCTATAAAAAATGTTCACAAGATTTGTATTACACACAAGAATACTGTCATTTTTTATTAACCACTAAGTATTCGCTTCCATTTGCTAGTTCACTAGTGACTGAAATCCAAGGCAGTGACTGGTGGTATCTACATCAAGCATTTGGACCCGAATGCTATCGCTATCTATATTTTTAATACCGAGATTAAGAGCTTCCACGCTGTTACTACTGAACTCATCAACATGAAATTTTGCATACACATTGTCTTGTGGGATACGGCGAAGAACATAGGAAGTAGGTATAGTCCGAAACAAACTTTATGGCGGGTCGGAACATCGCGTGAGTCGATGCGCAGTACACAATATTAGCCGTTGGTCCCGGCTGTCATCGTTGATGGCAGTCGTTAAGCTATGTCAGATGCCTTAAGGCAGCTTGAAAAATCTGACACCAGTGTTGGCCACTTACACATACGAAAAAAAAAAACGAAAAAAAACACAATATTAGGTTCAGTGGGGCGCGCGCGGGGAGGTGGGACGCGTTCTGCGCAGATCATAGCTAATATCTGAGCCGCCATAAATTTGGTTCGGACTGTACCTACTTCCTATGTTCTTCTACGTATCCCACAGGACAATGTGTATGCAAAATTTCACGTTGATAAGATTCGGACTGTACCTTCATCCTCCAAAAAGTACTGTTCCCGTGGGATCGACAAGAACGCCACTGTAGACACAGGCAAAGCTATTACAATCTTGAAAGAAAAAGCTAAGAGAATGCATCCAAAGTATCAATTTCAACTAAAACATTGTGTAGTAAGGGCGGGAACAATTTCAACTAAAACATTGTGTAGTAAGGGCGGGAAAAAAGACGGAACAAATGAGTGAACACTAACAAGCATGACGCTAAGCCAAGTGCTTTTAGTAGTCTAAGTTTGTAAAGTAAATTCGAAGACAACAACACACCACCATTTTCATTACTCTTAAATAGAATGCTTCAGACTTGCTGAGACTATTCAGCCTCAGCAAACGTTGTCAATAAATGCAAGTGGCATTTATTGACAACGTTTATAACAAGTGCGATGAAAAAGGCTTTATAAGTACCTGAAGCCTAGGATTGACCAGGCGTGCGCGGTCGTGGAAAACAAGCGCGTGGGCTAGACTGACGCCGTCTTCGAACGTTATCACGTCGCAATCCACCTTCAACGAGTACTGGGAAACTGGGATGATCTGACGAACGTGGATCACCGCTTGTTTGCTGCAATTTCAATCACATTCTAATACATCATCTTCAGGTCTTTTTAGTCTTCACTGCAGGAGTACGACCCTCTCCGTACTACCAGAGCTATATATTAGCCAGAGCAGTCAGAGGATTTTGCCTACGCTCTCCACGCTGGCCAGTCGGGTTGGAGAAGTTTCTTTGAAGTTTATAAGCTTTGTTTAGCTTGTTTATAATAGTTAGCTTTGCTTGCATTTATTGACAAGGTTTAAGAGTAGGTGGGATGAAAAAGAGTAAAAGAAATGTTACCAAAAGTGCAAAATAAACACGTATTACACACATAGGTGTAGCCTACAGGATTATTTAGAAAAAAAAAAATAATATTTAACAATAATAGTAATAATTTTTAAAAATAATAGTAATAATGAAATAGCAATATCATGCTGTATTCATAAGCATACATAATTTAACTGAATATTCTTACTTGTCAATAATGTTTCTGATGAGGTAAGAGTCATCGCTGGTCCAGCTTCCAGTTTTGGGGACACAATTGGCCAATGAACAGTTGATTGCCAGTTGCTCCGGGCTTTGCAGTCTTGCTGGCGGTATAAGCCTCAAGCTGGAATAAAGGAAAAGTAAATAAAGTTCCAATCATGTAGTTCAAAGGCCCCGTGGGCTCATGCACTGTTAGCGCTAGCGAATGATAAGCAACATTGGGCGTGGTCCCCATTGGGATGGGTGACCACAAGTGATAGTGTCCAGATGGCGGAGTGTACAACGTCACATTTAATTATAAAGAATAGCTATACGTCACGTATGCCAAATGCATCCCGATCGACGGACTTCTTGAATGTCGTTGGTCGTCAAACCAACGCTTATCACCGGCGTACCACGCCTAGGAAGCGTTAGTTTGACGACATAGGTACACACATATGAAAGAAATGGTCGTATAAAGCGCAGAAAAGATAGGTGTGGAAGGAAATGGGGAAGACCTTTGCCCAGCAATGGAAAAACATAGGTTATTAAAATAAATAAAAATACGTCACAGTCTCGGCATCCATCATTAGATGATAATCGCTATTTTGGATGCCTAGAGAGCAGCTTGAGAAAAATCTGACACCAACAGCGTCCACTTACACATATGGTCAGTTTGTAATAAAATCAGTTTGTTTGCTTAACAAACTGATTTTATTACAAACCAGCTATTACCCGCGGCTCCGCCCGCGTGATATATAGCCTATGTCCATCTCAATACCCTAACCTATGTGTATGCAAAATTTCATAATGATTGGTTCAGTAACCAACAAACTCACTTTCGCATTTATAATATTAGTTAGGATAGGATTAGGATAGTGAAAAAGTTATTTCAACACAAATAATCTCAACACGACCCTGGTTTTAAGTATATACATTAAAATGTCCTTGAGAACCAGAGTGCAGCTTATGATGCACTGGTTTTTAGGGCTAAATAAAATAATTTCTATTGCATTTTAAATCTTTTGGAGTCGTAAGTCATGCATGACTAAGAGAATTCGTGTAACTGAATCTTCGTAAAAGAATT
Organism: Rhodophaea formosa; assembly: GCA_963082605.1. Classification (NCBI taxonomy): domain Eukaryota; kingdom Metazoa; phylum Arthropoda; class Insecta; order Lepidoptera; family Pyralidae; genus Rhodophaea; species Rhodophaea formosa. The sequence continues at coordinate 9,012,077 of OY720211.1, read as the reverse complement.
TGGGCAGGACTAACTAGTTTTGACACTTTTAGGGTTCCGTACCGTTAGTTAGCCCTACCTTTTGTATTGATTGAGAGGTTTGGCTATTCCACATCTCCCATAGAACTAAATCATATTCATTCAATGAATAACAAATGAATAAAGATAAATGTAGTACAGTAAAAACGAATAACGTTAACGCAAAAACTTAACCGCCAAAAAGCGAACAATAATCACCCTGTTTTTCAACACTAAGGTTGGATTTTTCCCCCAATTTATATGGGACCAACTTTGGGATATACCCTTTCCTAGTCTAATTGAAAATGGTGATATTATTGCTTTCTAATGTTTTCGCATTGTTACAAAAAAATGTGTAAAATTTTAATACAGTTTTATTTACATAAATATTTTAAGCGGTACTTTTTCATAGTTCTTATAAATAACTCAGCTAAGTCTACCTGCGAACATTGTTCGAAAAGTTAGGTGTATAAATAATGGAATAAACGCGATTAAACCGTATTATAAGCAATTTTATTTAAATGGTGATATTATTATAAGAAATCTTCACTTACTTGTCCACAGTGACCTTCTCTGTGCTGCCAAAATCGAAGCAGAACACATGGAACAGCGGCTTATTCGCGTCTTTCCTGTCGATGTTGATTACGCGGCAACGCTGCCACATGTTATCTGCCTTATTGTATACAAGGTATACTTTTTCTGAGAACAATTGTGTTTGGTTAGCAAGTAATAATAAAGTGTCAAATTGCGAGTTTTTGATGTGATGGCAGTTGAAACATTATCGACACGAGCAATGATGTACAAATGTATACACTAGTAATTTTCCCGCGACTTTGTCCGCGTAAATTATAGCCTATGTAACTCGCAGATAAATTAGAGGCGAAAGAATTTTGAAAATATGTGAAAGAATTTAAAAAATCAATCAGTTGTTTCGAAGCCTATTCAATGCAAACAAACAATTAAATCTTTCTTTTTTTTTTAAATTAGTGTAGATATAGAATTGTATTCAATGTTTTCATTCAATTCAACCTTTTCACATTGACATAAGAATCTATATAAGGTGTTAATGCTTGTGACAAGTGTGTAAATTAACCACCGACATACCCTTGAAAGGGTGACCAGCAATTTGTATGTAAGAGTCGAAAAAATGGGTTCCTTCTTGCAGACAGCCAGAAATAGGGAAATTGTCCCAAGAACGGAAAAACACTTTTCACCATCCTGGCCAAAGAGCTTTTCTTACTTTTACTGACAAGAGGGGTTGAGGATGAATATAGCTGATATCATATGAGCATGGATAAACGTATTAGATGTGATAGTTCATAGTGAACTAAATTTCGTTACATTTTTTTATGATATCGGATGGCAAACAAGCAAGCCGGTCACCTAATGGTAAGTGATCGCCGCTGTCCATGGACAACTGCAACACCAGGGGTGTTACAACTGTTACAAGAGGGTTGTCGGCCTTCATTTTTTCCTCCCCAGAGGGGAACAGGGGATGGGCCTCCGGCTCTTACACACCGGACGAAGCATAGTAGCGATACAGCTACTACTCAAACATCGATTGACCGACCTATGAGAGTGCGATACTCCCCCGGACGAGCCGGCCCATTCATGCAACTAGCAAAAGTGAATTTTGCCAGTAGCAGGGCTCTACTACAACTGAAAATTGACATTGACTTAAAACCTTCTTCATGTGCAATTAAAATATTTTTACAACAAACACTTACACCAAACCTTCAAACATAGAACCAATATGCAAAAAGCTATTTGATGAAAGAAACGGAAGAGGTAGCTGATAAATTAGCTGTGTAAAAAATATATATCTAGTTTTTTTTATATAGGGAGATATCACACAAATTGAGCTAGCCCCACATTAAGTTGTGAACTTGTGTCGCAGGATACTAACTCAACGATTCTATATTTTATAATATATACTTATATAGATAAACATCCAAGACCCAGGTCAATATGAAAAAGATCTTTTTCCATAGTGACCTGACCGGGGATCGAACCCGGGACCCCCGTGTCGCAGGCTAGCGTGTTGACCGCTGCGCCACGGAGCTCGATCTAGTTGTTATAATAGTAATGAAATGTACCTCTTGCGATGTGATTGAGATTCGGTTTGGGCAAAGACACGGCGTTCCGGAATGCCCGTATCATCTCCTTCACCAGAGACTGGTGGCAGGATCGCTGCACGAAGAAGTTATGGGGATCCACAATGTGCGAAATGTAGATCAGCTCTTGAGAACCTAAGACAAAAACAGAAAATATATTAATAATATTAATAAATGTTCTAAACAAAATCGTTATAATATTACTAACTTTGGCAAACTGATTGGTAAAACCAAGATTCGTGGCGAAACGGACTAACAAACTCCCCTTTACATATAGGTGTTGGCATACCGGGAATAAATTTACCCTCAAAATAAGTAAAGTTATTCATAAAATTTTTCATAAAGTCACCAAAGGATAAAGGGGTGACTTTATGAATAGCTTTTCGAGACCAAAGCTGGGAACTCAATGTTTTTATTTATTCTCACACAAAAGTGTTTCATAGGTTAACCAATTTCTTTCCAACAGTTATTCGCCCCTAGGCTACGTTGACTGTAAATTTATACCTGATATAATATTAGTAATTTTGTTGGCTTACCTTCTAAGAGTGGTTTGGGATGTTGGCTTTCGGGGAATGGCGAAACAGGCTGCATGGGTCTGCGACTGAATTCGCCTGCAACAAACCAAATGTTCATGCGACACCTAAAACAACAGTTAATCAATATTCTTAAGCTTTCTAAAGGAATCAGCTTAATATAGTTTCAAACATTACTTAGACAATATTGGGAAAACAAATGTACATTGCTGCTTTATTCGACGGGCCTCCAAACAATCCTTTTCCAAAATTTTATATAAATAGGTATATAATATATATACCTATTTATATAACATTTTGGTCGTTTGTCTTAATGCTTGCTTTACAATGAATTACATTTTTTTTGGTCATATTGTTTGAAGTAAAGAGCCGGAAGTTTAAATTAGGGCATGAAAGTCACTGCAGGGGTTTCCAAGTTGGCTCCCCTTCTCAAATGGAAGCTGGATGGTATATGAATGAATGTGGCTTGTGCCAAATGGCATTGCTTAAACCAAAAAAGCAATGGACTGCACATATTGACCGGTGAAATTAAATAAAAGCTTTTACTTACTACAGGCGACAGAACTCCTGTACGAAGAATCGCTGCTCAAAGAGTTCAAAGAGGTCACGGACTCGCTCTTGCTGCGGTAGTGAGGCACATTTTTATAGTACGCGACGTATGGCGGTTGTTGCTGCGGCTTGGTGGCAGTTGAGTGGTGAGGCGGAGTCTTCGCTGGAGGGGTCTTCTCTTGTTTAGGCTTGCTCGACTGCCTCACATCTAGGCAATAAGAAAAAAACACTAAATATTTGTTCTTATAAATCGGCGATATTGTGTTGCAAAATAACTGTAACTAGTTGTACCATCAATGGTACTAGTGGGATAAATCGGTGCCAGTTGTACCATTAATGGTACTTCTCAATGGTACAGCTGGTCCGGCGGCTGTTAGTCCGAATCAAACTTTACTCGGAACATCGCGCGAGTCGATGCGCAGTACACAATATTAGGTACAGCGGGGCGCGCGCGGTGGGCGGAGCGCATACTGCGCAGCTAATATCCGAGCCGCCATAAAGTTTGATTCGGACTGATCCATCCATCAGGTCCTTTTTAGTCTTCACTGCAGGAGCACGACCCTTTCTGTACTACGATATAAGTATTAGCCAGAGTAGACTGTACGTATGGAACAACTTATTGACCTATCTGTAGTATCACAAAAAAATACGGAGCAGTACTAACCATAGGTGAGAAAATTTCTAATACTATAGCATTTTTTATTCCAAAAACCGAATACAAGGGGTATTCAAAAGTAAAAACAAATAAGTTAAAAAAAAAACATTCGAATAAAACCAAAGAAACTAATGAACATAAGATAATCAAAATAGAAATTCCATCTGTACTTTTTAGGCATGCTAATAAGAAATATTCACTAGACCTCTCGGCAGCTCTGGAGGCATGACAGGCGCAGGTGGTGCTGCCGGTATATCTTCTTCACCAAAGTCCTTAGTAGCTTGAAGTTCGTAACAGGCACTGGATTTCCCTTCGAGGCGGACATAGTCAGCAACCGAGTTGCATACCTCTTCGTTCACATTCAACCTTAAATACAAAGAAAAAGGGTTTTTAAAATGTTCATTGTCTTGTGTATGTATTGAAACTTATTGTATAAAGATAGTAATAGTGAGAAGGATTCCAGAGCGAAATTCAAATTCAGAATACAAGCCACTTCATCAAAGCTATGACTCCGTGGCGCAGTCGTTAACACACCAGCCTGAGAAGCGTATGAAGGCTCTGGGTTCGCTTTCCAGTACAGGCAACATCTTGTACATGATTTTTCACAAGTATTTTTAATTGTGGTTAAAGAACTTTATTTCTCAAAGAAATTTACATTTCACTTATAGAGAAACTTATAAATCTAATACAATGTGGGTGTGAGCATTAAAAAAATTAAACATTTGATAAAAAAGTTAAGTCGGTAGTTAGTAGTTAGTAGGCATGTACGCAAAATAAGCAAAAGATGTAAACAACGTTAGGGCGCTCGTTCACTTATATCTAAAACAATCCAAAACAATATCGAACCAGATTAAAATAACTTGGGTTTATCAGTAACTATTTTGATTTGTGTACTTAAATCATGTTAATTAATATTTTAAATTGCATGTATAGTTTAGATTTAGAATAAGTAAAATTATTTAAGTAGCTATTTAGTAGTTAATGTTTCTAGTTAAGTAATAAGTAGGAATGTTAATATAACTTGCGTTTGATGCACTCTGTAAATGATTTATTATTAGTATTAGGAACTTGTTATTTATTGAATATTGTGTATTGTTTATTAGTATTTATATAGTTTTCTTGATAGTACATTTTAATTAATAATTAACAGAGTTTTCGGTGATAACTATGGTTTAGAGAAAATATTTATTTGATAATTATGTATTAAAAGTGAATTGTGTATGGTTGTTATTATGTATTACAAAATGTAATAAATACGAAATTCATATATTATATATATTCATATAAAAGTATCTATGGTACCTAGGTAAAATCTTCAACCTTGCAAACCAGTGTACGGGCACCCTTCATAGCATGACGTTATCACTGTTGCACAGGGTCGGATCCAGTTGATTACGGCTTTACCCGAGTTAAAATATAATGTTTTAATTTTGTTTTAAATGAATTGAAACTTGATGACCTGATTTCTAGTGGTAATTTATTATACATGTTTGCACCTTCGAATTTAATATTATTTTTCCCGTAATTAGTTCGTGCTTTTGGGACATAAATGTTATTAGAGCTTCTAAGGCGTCGAAATCCTAAATCTTTTTTAGTTTGAAAAGTTAATTCGGAATGAAGTTTATTACAAATGATTTTTTTTATTAATATGCAAGTGTTATAATAATATATTTGTTTTATATTCATCAGCTTGGTTTCTTTGTATATTTTAATAGTTGGGGTCAAGTAGTCATAGTTAAAAAGAATTTTTATTATTTTGTTTTGACACCTTTGTATATTTTTCAGTAAGGTCTGTGATGCTGAGCCCCAGACTTCAATTAAATAATCTAAATGAGGCTTGACGAGAGTAAAATAAATATTAAATCTGATTTTACGAGGAATGTATTTTGTCATACCATATAGTGAGCCAATTAATGATGAAAGTTTAGATCTTAATTTATTTAGATGAGGTTTCCACGTCAGACCGCTATCGAGTATTAATCCAAGATACTTTTCTTCACTAGATTCTTTTATTTTGATATTATTTATAGTTAATACGGGGTAATTATAAATTTTCTTATTTTTAGCTTTGAAAATTATGTAGCCGGTTTTACTAGTATTAATTGTAAGTAGATTAAATTGAAACCAGTATTGTAGTTTGTTAAGGTCTTCTTGAGCTAATTTGATAATATCATTGCAATTGCTGCTCTTCACCTACCCAAGAATGGACTCTTGCAGGCGGCCTGTCTAAAAAACTATTTTACCTCTAGTTTTACCATGAATGCTGTCATATAAGCGTACCCCGGGTTCCAATGCACCACAGCTGAAGATGACGTGCAAGCTAAGAGAAGGTGATTAGGAAACATATTCGCAAATAATGTACCAACTTACTTCAACGGTTCATTCTTTTCCTCATTCTTTACAAGGTACCATGGCGTCTCAACGACGTCTTTTGCATTTTGTAGTAATGCTGAGAGATTCACCTGAAATCATATTATTCAATGACACGAAGCACTTGGTGGCAGGCACTGATATGATATCCTGTTATGTTATTGGCCAACAATTCGACAGCGACAGCATGTGATGTCAATCTCTAATTCGTACGATTTTTCTGATAGCTGCATATAGATAGCACAACTAGTAGCTTCATAACTTTGTATTCACCAAAATAAAAGAAAATAAACGCATTTACAAAGTATATCTTTATTGGCGAGTCGAAAACGACTCTGAAGCATTTTCGTCTATGAGGCCTATCTTGTAGCAGGCCTTTGGTTCAAAATTTTTGTATGAGGTTGGTAGGTAATACAGCTGTATAATAAGATCTTAAGCGACAGCTACTGTCAGTAATTGTACTGTAATTAATTGTTTCAACTCCGATGTTAAAAGATAAGCAGATTTATGCCAATGGAGATCCACCTACATACAACAAAGTGAAGAGATCGCTTTTGGTCTTGAAGGCGGCCCGTATGTCCTCTCTATCCGTACTGTGCGTTAGAAAGAGAGAGGAAAACTATCTTTCTCTTTCATGCAAATGGATAAAGAATACGAGTCGTCTTCTCGGTCAAAAATGTAGACTTCACTATTGTATGTAGGTAGTGTACATACTATCACTCTTGTATGTATGTACTACCTCCATCTTGGTGCTACCATATGGAGATGAGCATTTTAGAATACCGTTATTTAACCTATCCAGCCGTGTTTTTGACCACAGGAACGGAAAAGTTAAAGACAAGCAATTAATCTGTTGTATTATGATTATGACAAAATACAAACCTCTTTGAGAACTTTTGGATCATTTGAAGCTGTAATTGTATTCAAGACGTTCTTGGCTTTCTTTATAGCACTAGCAACATCAGACTTAGCTTTGACGAGGGAGTCCTTTTCAGAGGATTTATATTTGGAGAGCAAATTGATAAGTTCCTGCTTGTGCTTTTGCAATTGACAGTCAAGTTTGGAGAAATATTGTTCAACTTCTGCCATCATTTGAGTGTGTGGGCAGGATGATTGTGTTTCGTTTTCAATATTGAACAGCAACTGACCAATATCCTGTAACAAATGGATTTCATTCAGAACGTTTTATTAATAAGAATAATTGCAGCTTGATTCGGACTGTAACTAAAGTAAAATAAAATTTAAAAAAAAGTTTTTCTCTCAATAATTTTAAGTGGTTGGGTGGTGGTTTTATTTATACTCACAACTGCAGTTTTGGTCAGTCTTCGAAATGTTTCATCAACTTTAGGCGAAATGTTACTAATCTCTTCTATGGTTTCTTCATTCTGAAAAGAAAAATACTTTCCTAAAAACGTTCTCATGTAACTAAACTTTAGCAGAAAGAAATACATTTTAGCATTTTAATCATCTGTCAAATTTTACAGATGTTGTAAAAGTTAAGCTTCTCACAAGAATTTCCAAGCTTAGTCTCAGTCATGAACTTGGTAAACTTATCTTTTTGAAGATGCCATGAACAATAAATTGATGTACTTACAACTTCTTGTATGGACACAACATTGTGATTCTTGCAAGAATTCGCACCACCCACCATCATGCAATCCATACAAATCGCCTTCGAACAGTCTTTACAGTGATAATCTAGGGGCTTGCTTATGTGCACGCTACACTCATTGGGGACACCTACTGGAGCTAAAAGAAATATATCATTAGGTAAAAATTACAATAACAACCAAAAATAAAAGAAATGCCAGGTTACATAGAGGGACATAGGATTTTATTATTTAATATTGTTTGTTACAATGTTACTTTTCAACTTTAATATTTCAAGGATTATAAATAACTACTTGAATACTACTTTTACTATTTACTTACCAATATTTTTGAGGTAATGGTTCCTAAAAATCACGAAATTTTTGTGGGTTTTATTGAAGCAAGTATCACAAAGGGGTATGCGACATTGCTCACACATCTTTGAAGTTGAGTTATGGCACTCCAAGCATTCACCTAAAAATTGTAAAATTAAGGAATATTATGAAGCAATAATTTGTAATAAAAAAATAAAAGGAAATTCAGTCATGTCAGAGTATACGAAAGCGTGCGCAGGACTTAAATTTTTTTTCTCGATTGTTTGATGTGTGTACACCAAACAAATATCCAAAATTGGTTTTGCAACTTACTTTGGGAACTTTCAACTTCTTTCAATAAAGATTTTAAATCAAGGAAGCAGTTGTCTAAGCTCTTCTTAACTTCGGGTTTCTGCAAAGCAAATTAAATGTGATTTTTTAAAATTGTATTGATGTGATGATAAAGCAAATTGAAAGAAATTATGTTGTTCAATGTGTAAAAAAGATGCCTAATAAATCGAACAACAGGCTTTCACTAAATCCGTATGGTAAAAATCCTTATCCTGAATTATAAATATGAAAGTGAGTTTCGTGTGTTTGTTACTTTGTTACGCTTTCACGCCCTATCTACTGAACCGTTCATCATGAAATTTTGCATACACATAGGTTAGGGTACTGAGAAGTACATAGGCTATATATCATGCGCGCAAAGTCGCGGGTAACAGCTAGTATATTTTAATGAAAATAACAGTAAAAAAAAGTCATATTTACAAAAATTTGCGTCTGCATGTGCAATTTGTAAGGGACTGTCAAAATATTTGGGGTTAATCAGTTTTTAAAATTTTATTATCCTACTAGGTACTATAGTGATCTAACAGCCACCACGGTTCAATTTATTATTTAGATATGTATCTTACATGTTGTATATATACAACATGTAAGATACATATACATACATACATATTATCACGCCTCTTTCCCATAGGGGTAGGCAGAAACTATGGATAAGATACATATCTAAATAATAAATTGATACTGCTATTAGTAGTATATACATATATATATATATTAGTAGCTACAAACAATCAAATCTTTTCTTTTTACAATATTAGTAAGATTATAAATATAAAGAAATACATTACCTCTAAATTTTGTACATAGAGTTCACCAATCATGTGAACATTAAGTGGAAAGAACTCATACAGCTTAGCATGATTCTGAGTAATCAGTGTCACATTATCAGGCTCCAGAGCCATATCCCGATGGCAGACCTTGCACTCAACGGGCTCACCGAACTTTAATATGTTTCCAATACATTTCTCGCATGTGCTATGGCCACATGTTAGAAATAATGGGAAATTATTCCCTTTTGGATGAGAGAGATCTGTAAACGAAAAAATATTATTCAATTATTTTATGCTTTATGGGTTTTGCTATATCCAATGATTGGAAAATAAACAAGTGAATATACTCAATTTTGAAGTAGTTAATTAGCTCATCACCAACCTCAAGATACTTATGATGGTCGGTATGGGTAACACATAACCACACATACCTAACCAAGATGGGTTTTCAACAATGACTGAAGGTTTAAGCAAATACTTATATTTCGCTCGTTTCAATCATGTTGTTGTGCAATTCCAATCAAGGATGCCGAAGACCAAAGTGAAGAAGAATAAGCTGAAAGTGGACTCTGGGCACCAAAGCACCCCAGCTGCGGATGCAGCAAAATGAAAGAGATTCAATTAAGACTCCAACACTCTTCGAAATACCACATTGCAATTAAAACTTTTTGAAGAGATAAGATATATGTATAGAAGGGGTTACGAATTTGACTAATCTAAAGTATTCAGGAAGTTTTGAAGTGTCTAACCTAAAGACAAAAGTCTGAACAATGTGTGTGTAGGTACACCCACATCCTTGAATGTGATCCTTCAGACTCATCAAGGTCGCTCATATAGCCATGGAGAGGGCTGTGCTTGGTGCTACTCTGGGAGATCACATCAGAATCAAGGAGCTTTCACTGAAGAACAAAGGTCACTGACATAGCTCAGCAGATCAGCTCTTTGAAGTGGTTGCATGCAGGGCACATAGTGCATAGAATCAATGGCCAATGGGGTAGAATGGTTCTTGAATGATGACCACATACCCGCAAGCACAGCTGCAACAACCACCAGGTGGTCAGCGACCTGACTTCAGCTGCGGAATGACATTGGATGAAGGCCACTTAAAGTCAAGTTACATTAGCAATCTTTGGGGGAGCCCTATCTCCAGCGTTTACATCCTCACATCTGAGATGAGGATATTCTTAAAACATACAATGTCCTACTCTTGGTTTGCTAGGGTAATCCCCAATACATTTTGAGTTTAGATGAACCATGTGTATGTGTGTAACCAAAATTACATTGAATATATATCAGATGTTATAAACGCTGAAAGAGCAGAACTACCTCCAGACTCCAGATTGAAATAGTCCCGTAATTTTTTTATAAAAATATGATATTGTGGTACGTACGTTTATGCAGCAGCTTTTTTATTAATGTGACCAAAATAATACTCACTTAAAACATACAGTTGACTGCAGTTGGGACAATATTTTTTTGCGGTCTCCATTTCAAGTTCAGATTTGAAGACTGGATACTATTGTAATGATTCTATGGAATCATTGAAAATAAAAATACGAACGTAAGCTTTTAAAATACATCAATACATCAAATAAATATAATGGAATATAGACACAAATGCCAAAACCGCTGAACGAGTACCTACAATAGTTCTCGTAACCGTCAGGCGCCGGCACAATCGAAAACATATGAATGGAACTTAGGAATGGAATGAATGCAATGCAAATGCCAAAAAGGCGAAAAAAAGCAAGTCGAAAACAAAACAAACAAATGGAGAACTTCTCTAATCTATGACCGGAAATATGTCAAGCAAAACACAGGGTATGCTATTTTTGAACTAACGACTTCATCAAAGCGGGCAATTTCAACAAGTAGATCATACGTTTTCAAACCCACTGAGACGAAACATAGCTCAAGGATAGCATTTCCTAATCTAAAAACTGAATGCTATTTTATAGTTTATTTCACTAGTCTTATTACGGCGAATTATTTTTCCATACATTTGACAGGTTGTTTCGGAACAACCGTAAATATCATAGAATATGAGAGAGAAGTAACATCGCCAGGGGTACTATTTTTGAACGCGTGCCGCCGTCGGCGTCGCCTGAGGAAACGAGCGGTTGAGACCGCTCATTGCAATCACTCGTCAACTAACGATTCAAAAATGAGGCTTTTTGGAAACACTCGCGTTAATCACTCGTTTGGAAAAGAATGAACGTGAAACAAGAAGAAATTAAATATTTTTCGCTGAAAGTTGGCTGTACTACAAAAAAGGTTTCAAAATTCAATTCAAAAATTCAAAACGTTTATTCAGAAAATAGGCCCTTGCAGTGCAGGCACTTTTTCACGTTGAATCACATTTAAAATTATCATAATAAGTATTATGCATTTACTAATTATTGTTCAAAAGCTACAGACTACTAGCATTTCGGAACCGACCACTGCAGAGAAGAAATGCAGAAAGAAACTCTTTTCAACAGTATAGTTCGCCTACTCGTCTGAAGGGCTTTGTATGATTAATGATTATATTTTATTTCTTTCTTTTTAGGGTTCCGTAGTAAACTAGAAACCCTTAAAGTTTCGCCATGTCTGTCTGTATGTCCGTCCGTCCACGGTTTTACTCAGAGACTATAAGTACTAGAAAGCTGTAATTTGGTATGGGCATGTATATTAATCATGCCAAAAAAGTGGTAGAAAAAAAAATATTTTTTAGGGTAACATCCCAAACAAGTAAAAAGAAAGTCTTAATTTTTTTCTACACAAACCCATCGTGTTGAGTATTGTTAAATAGGTCTTTAAAAAATATTGTGAGGTTGAGAACACCATTTTTCGGTTTGGGAATCCGTTTCCGAAATATTTGGTTATTTGTAATAAAATAAATATTTACAAATTTTTGTTAGAGGTAAGTACCCCCCCCCCCCCCCTCCCCCTCTATCTGCTAAACGGTTATATATGGATACGTGATGAAAATTACAGCAGTAGTATATATACTGAAATTGAAAGGAAAACTATCAGCTGAGTACTAAGTACAAACTAAAAAGTTATAGGCAACCAAGTTATAAAACGTACTCGAAAATTTAAAATTTCATACAACTTTCATTGTTAGATGTTTTAGGTCGTTAAACTATGAGGTGCGAGTGTAAACAGTGTGAACTCAAAGTTGTCATTCGCAACTACGGAACCCTACACGGCGCGTGGCCCGACACGCACTTGGCCGGTTTTTTTTTCATCTGTTTTCATTCAAAATTCAAAAATAAGGCCAAATAGCATTTCGTGACTTCGGAGACGAGTGTGACCTGTAGTCGTGCACGACTAGCGTTTTTGTGAGTCGTGATTTCAAAAATAGCACTCCAGAGGGACTATTTTTGAACGCGTGCCACTCCTCTCCGAATGATTTTTCCATATAAAACGACGAGAAGACGAGTGGCATGCATTCAAAAATAGTACCCCAAGTTCTGTGACCATAGATATCAGAATATTTACCTGTGATTGCCACTTGTTGATAGTTGCCATTTCCATTACTTCCGGTTCCGGACTAACTTCCGGAGTTCTTAGGTTCTTAGCGGGAATTTTAGCGGAATAAACAGTGTTTGTTTCGGATTGTTTTGCTTTATTCTAAAAGTCCCTTTCATAAGAAGCTATAAATTATGTAAACAAATGTTCAGGGGTTCGCAACATTTGGATGAAATAAAAAATAATATTGTTGTTTTTTGTGTAAAAAAATAAACCAAAGAAGAATGGTTAGAAATATTTTTCCATAAAGAATGGAGGGAGTTTGCAGGTGAAGTAATTATTTGGCAACGTTAAAAACCTTTTGCCCTGCATTGAGACTCAATAGCTAATAAAAAAAAACAACTTATAGCAAAAACTGCTTCAGAAACTTTATTACATCTCAGAAATGCGCCAAATGTTTACATTCGCGGAGTCGGACTCGTTCCTGTACCAAAAAACACGAAGCGACAGCGTTTTGTATCGTTAAAATATAACCCGACTAATAGAATTGGTCTTTAGCTTCGTTTTACCCGTATAGTAATTTAAGTCAATTGTATTTGGTTAACTCATAATTTATAGCTTCTCGTGGCGGGGAGTTTAGTGGACTTTATGATGTGAAATTGGTGTAATCAGTGGCGGATTTACCAACAGGCTAAGTAGGCTGGAGCCTAGGGCGGCAGATTAAGAGGAGCGGCAAATTAAGCACAAATAAAAAAAACTTATAATTATGTATATGTATACACATTACGTTCGTAATCCATATATAAAAGATAACTATGAAATATAGGTACTTATGCGATCATGAATTTTAAAAATATTCCAATTGCGTTTTAATATTAATTTCAATTTAAATTTAGTAACTTTTACCCTAATTATAAAAATGATATTTAACGTTATATATGTTTCAACATTTACATATTTATTTACTGCTAGGTACGTATGTATTTGCGTAGTAATTTGCGAGTACAGAATTTGGAGCACATTTATCCAAACTTGGATATAGCACTTCGCATGTCTCTATGTACACCAGTAACAAATTGTTCAGGTGAAATAAGCTTTTCTTGCTTGAAACGGGTAACAAACTCTACTTTAAGTCAAGAAAAGCTTAACACTTTATCTCTTTTGTGCATAGAGTCAGAGAACTAATGAACAAGATTTCATACGACGATATAATTAATGATTTGCGAATTTAAAATCTCGCAAAAGGATAATGTACAACTTATTTGATCTCATTGTCACCCATGTTATTTAATAGATATTGTTCGTATAGTTTTAAACTGTAAGTGCAATAAAATATATTTAACAAAAACAACGTTTACCGACTACACATTATTTTGTGTAAGCTGTGTTCATATGGTGTAGGTATTTTTAAGGCATGCCTTTCCCCACCTTATGCTTAGTACATGCTGCTGTTTTTAGGTCTACAGTATAGTCGTCACTACATAGCGGGTTGCAAAAATAATCTAGTAACTGACAGAAATATCACCCAGTTCACAATCATACTAATAACGGGAAAAAGCCGATGTAATAAGGACGATAGAACACAAATCATGAAATTGCAATTTCTGAATAAATGTAATTAATATGATTGTGAACTACGTATTGAATTTCAAAAGTCAGTAGGGGCGGCAAGTTTGAATAGCCTACTAGCGACAATTTTGTAAATCCACCACTGGGTGTAATTTTGATCGTGAGGAATCCGTCAATCAACAGAATAACTTGAAAAAGCGCGGAAATCTTCGACTTTAACACTTAAAAAAAAACCGTAAAAGGAATACGCTATTCCTTTACAATTTTTATATACTTAGTTATTTAATTATGTTAGGTTATTTCAAGATAACAAGAGATTTTTTAGTTTGTCAAGCTTTACAATTACAAAGTCGTGTTAGTTCTAGGAAGTTCTTGATCTTATATAGGTTGATAGTAATTAGTAGTAGTAGCGAGTCGTAGTTATGCTTGTCTTATTACAATGGATCTAAAAATAATAATATTTTTCATACATGATCATCATCATCATCAGGTCTGGATTGGTCTCCACTGCAAGAGCTCGACCGTCTCTGTACAAGCAGAGCTATATATCAGCCAGAGCAGTCAGAGGATTTGGCTTGCACTCTCCGCACGCTGGCCCATCTGGCCAGGTTGGAGAGGTCTCTTCATTGTTTATATAAGCTTTGTTTATCTTGTGTTTCCTAAGTCTACCTACGACATCCACAGGAAGACTTGGAATGGTCCAATTCTACTCTGCCAGGAACCACACTATGGCATTGCCTACGTCCATTTCTAATTAATGGTTATTTTGGTGATATTTTGGAGTAGTACTTTTATGATTACGAATGACGCTTTTTGAGGTTGATAAGTGGTTACATAACGTTGTTGGTAAGAGACCTGTGGATGAGAAACTCAACTCGACACCACTGTGACTTCCTAAAGTCACCCTCCCGGTGACAGGATAGACTTTGTGATAAAATAGAAATCCACGTGAAGTCGTAGGAACAGCAGAGTGGTGGAATAAAGAAACTCATCATCAGGTCTTTGTTAGTTTCCATTGCAGAAGCGCGACCCTTTTGTACTACCAGAGCCATATATATCAGCAAGATCAGTCAGAGGATTTGGCCTACACTCTCCACATTGGCCAGATGGGTTGGAGAGGTCTCTGTGATATTTATAAGCTTTGTTTAGCTGTTGTTACCTTTACACCTTTTACGACATCCACGGAAAGACTTGGAAGGGTCCTATTCTACTCTGCCGGAGACCACACAGCACATATTCCATACACACTTGCGTACAAACATGTACAAACAAAAACACTCACAGAAAAATTGATTTTTAAATACTTTTCTATCTTCATCTTTCGCATAATTTTTTGACAAATGTTGCCAAAGGATATGCGAAAAGGTCGCTATGAAGAGGGCTTTGCTTGGTTTTCCTCTCAAAGATCGAATCAGAAACAAGGAGATCCGTAGAAGAAAGAAAAAGACAATAAGGATTAAATATAGGTAAACAAATAAAGCCCTTTAGGCGAGTAGGCGACCAAAACTGTTGAAAAGAGTTTCTTTCGGCGTTTCTTCTCTGCAGTGGTCGGTTCCGAAACGCTAGTAGGCTGTAGCTTTTGAACAACTAATAAAATCATTTTATCTAAAAAGATAATTTTAAATATGATATGACGTGATTTTGATTTTGAAGAACAAATCTCACCAACATAGTTCGGCAGAAGTGGCAGTGGGCGGGGCACATAGTGCGAACAACCGATGCCCGCTGGGGCAGAAAGGTTCTTAAATGGCAACTATGTGGTTCTTTAGGTTACTTACCGAAAGAACCTAACACGCTACTCTCTGTGGCCAAGCTGTGTGCTTCGTCCGCCTAATAGCCCAGTCATTTTAAGCAAAAACCTAGGACTAATTCCGGAGGAAGATTTTTTTCTGAACTATTCCTTAGGTGCTCTTGAACATATCTGGAAAGTTCCTCATGGATCCCGTGTACCTTGCATTAACACTTTCTTCTATCTTCAACCGTTTCTGAGATAAATAGAAAAAACTACTTTCAGGGAGACATTCAAGGGGGGGGGGGGGGGATACACGGGATCCATGGGGAAACATCCAGATATGTTCAGGGGCACCTAAGGAATAGTTCAGAAAAAAAAATCTTCCGCCGGAATTAGTCCTAGGTTTCGCGAATTTTTTGCTTAAAATTACTGAGCTATAAGGTCGACGCTCGCAAGCTCGCCTGTTTTGGTCATAAGAAACCTACCGAACCTAACCTATCCTTTGTAGTCAGGAGTTTCAGCATGCAATCATTAAGCAGGGGCTTCGCCTTCGAGCCCTATTGGTGGATGTAAATTTGTATTAAAAAATGTGAAAAGTGGAATGCTTATAATTTAAAACTAACCCAAATACTTAGAAAATGATGTCATAATGAAAAGAAAAGTAAGTTTGCATCGAATTCAATCCACAGAATATCTCAATTAGTGCTTTTATACTAAAGATGAAAGAACACTAAAAGAGTGTAATTTGCTCACACAGGTACCTAAGAAGGTGATCAAAGTGGAATAAACCAATTGGCTAGACAAACACCTTATCCATGAAGCTCCTCCCTGATTGTACGGGCGCCGCCGTAGACCTCTCAACGGGGGAACGGCTTAGGGCACATAGGCTTAGTGATATACCAAAAATGAAATGTAATGAGCCTGTAGAAATACAAGCACACTTAACACTTAGGTACGACGATCTCATGATCGTAATAGATACATTTGAGTCATAAAAATATGTAAACCTTGGTTTGCGGCTTAACCGTCGCCAGCGTTACAAGCGAATCAAATTTTTAGCAGCCTACTGGAAGATGAGGCCAATAACTATCAATCAGTGGTACTTTAGAGGTCAGCCTCAGCTTTTGGTTGCTGATCAAGTACCTAGACGGTAAGGCGAGGCGACTGTGAACATTGTGCGCTGAGCTGTCCACGAACGCGCACGGCGGTGCCACGAGGTTGCGTAACTTATACCGTCTACCGCGACCAACCGGTGATATCAACCACAACAACGAAAGCCATAAGCTGTATTTCGTAATACGTCAATCCTTTTCTGAGACCTTCAGTCGCCTTCAATGCCGCCTGAAGCCACCATTGTGACACGGTTCAATTGAATATGTGTTTTTGTTTGGTTCTGTGATTGAATTTGAATGTAGCGGTACTTTACCAAGATGAGGAAAGAAAGAGTTCTTGGTGTTTTGTCAGCGGTACTGATCTCTTACTTTACTATTACAGGTAAGTTTTTATTACTTCACTAAGCACTTATAGCTTGGTACCATTCAACCTTTCCTATAGCTACTAAGTATAACATAATAATGTGATCAATTAATGATGTTCGCAACTGTATTAATTTTTTTTGTTTAAGACACCTTTTGACCTTTCTAACTTGTGTACTATCATAAAGAGAGAGAAAAAGTTTAAGACCTAAGGTGTGAACTCAAAATGGATTTCAGTATTCTGTGGATGCGAAGCACTGATGATGCCTGGAACTTATATTCACACCGGCTTTACATCTAAACTTAGGCTAAATTCTCATCAGAGTTTTTTTCCCTCTATCTGGATGTTCGGAATTACTGTGTATTTATAAATTTCTTTAGAAAAATTTCAAAGTTGAATCAAAAACTTGTACTCGCCACCTAACGGGTCAAAGAAGTCGTCAGATGACCTAAGCCGAAATAATACGCTTATTTTTAGCTCACGCGTCATTTTCTACGTATGTAAATAAATAAATAAATATATAGGGACATATCACACAAATTGAGCTAGCCCCACAGTAAGTTGTGAACTTGTGTCGCAGGATACTAACTCAACGATACTATATTTTATAATATATACTTATATAGATAAACATCCAAGACCCAGGTCAATATGAAAAAGATCTTTTTCCATCTTGACCTGACCGGGGATCGAACCCGGGACCCCCGTGTCGCAGGCTAGCGTGTTGACCGCTGCGCCACGGAGCTCGACATGTACATAATCATGTCCTATTTCCCTTACAATATACCTACCTCTAGTTACTTGTCAGAGCGTATGACCCTTCGATGAAATATGTAGGACCAAAAGACAATGCTAAGCGAGATGGTGGTCGTAGGTATATACGTATCTATCTATGTATCTATCAGCCAGGGACGTCCACTGCTGGGCGTAGGCTACCCATATAGATCGGCACAAATTACGGTCTTGTGCATGCCGAGTCTACTGACTCTCGGTAATATGTGTATATTATACAATAGTGGTAATTATTGACAGGGTTTCACCTACTCCCCAAATCGGCTTTGATGACCAGAGAGTGACATGTGGAATGGTACATTCTAAGTTTTCTCCTTGACTAGTCTATATATTAACTTTTGGATAGATAGAGTCGAGAGCGCCAGGAGAAACTATTTGTGATTTCTAGAGGACAATTTTTAAAAAAATTGTGTGCAATCGGTAATAATCAATTTTGTCAGTAAGTAAGTTTTGTGAATTAGTCTTGTTACCGACTAACATTGTGCTGGGTTACTTAGAGTGGCTTCACACTTAATTTTAAGTTACTTAAAATATTTTTTTCACTTTATATGTACATATACAGACGATTTCCCCTTTTACTGAAATTAATTTATTTACTCGAAACGAAGTTCATTGAATGAGGTAATTAATACGACGAAGCCCAAAGACTTTGGGACTTTTGGAACTTATCACACCTACCCATTGTCATTTTAATGGTACCTATTATGTATTTGCTAAACTATAGATACTTATTTATATTTACTTACCAATTCTTCAGATATTCTGCAAGCTATACCTTTTTACTCCATAAGCCTTTTAATAAATAAATATAAATCACACATATTGAGCTAGCCCCAAAGTAAGTTCGAGACTATACTAACTCAATGATACTATATTTTATAACAAATACATATTGATAAACATCCAAGACCCCGATCAATTTGAATACGATCGAACCTGGGACCTGCAGTGTGAATGTGATACTGTGGCATAATGATCACTAGACTACAGGGGGTCTCTTTTATCCAGTGATCATTAGGAATTTGTTCCTAACATTGGAATTTCTTTATAATTTTAGGATGTTCCGAAGAAGGTGCTCGAATAAAGAGGGTTCGGGCCGGCAGTGCATCCGTCGCTCGAGAACCAGCGCAGGCCCTGGATGCACCGGAGCCCGAGGAAGATGACGCTCCTGCACCCCACGCCTTCCTCAGCCCCTCGGTCAAGGAGTACCTTGAACTTGGCATGGCCATACCGGGTGAGTAGCAAGGCCGTTTAAAATTAAGATTCAGAGACGTCTTTGAACGGACGTCCGCACAGGGCTCGCTGAACCTGTTTGGTGCAGGGCATTCGTGCAATTACTTATTGGGTTGTAGGTATTTATGTCAATACTTTCAATTATTGCATAAATAACCATTTCAAGTTAGCTGGGAATCATCAAATGTGAAGAAATTGCAGTGGTCTATATATTTTTTTATTTGGTCTAGGTAGGTAACAACACCCTCTATAAGACGATAAAAAACTGCATTCGAACTTCTTTAAATGAGGTTAACCCAGCCTGTAAATAGCTTTTTTAATTCAACATTTCTCTTCCCGTCTGGTTCTGGCTTTTTTGAGAATCGTGTATTCACTTTAATTGTGTCCTGGTTGCTTAACCACTTTTTTCTTTGTCCGTTTATAACTTGATAGCTTCATTAGTAACTGCTGATAACTTCAATCTTTTGTTTATGGTTTCTTCTGGGACTTCTTCACAAAACTTATCTGCGTTGGGATAAGGGCAAAATATTGTAAGTTTAAAGTAAGTATGAAATCAATAATTTTGTTTATTGCCCTTGGGTGCACGTACTCAATTTAATTATTATTTCCTAGTTTTTATTTTCAGTTTGTACACTTCTGTAGGTAGGTATAGGGTATATGTTTTTTTATTTTTTAGTGCGTGTAATAAGTTCAATCGAAACAACACAGCAATGATCTTATCAACTTGTCTAAATTCTCGAACTTTTCGCGGAGGAATAAAATAGGAATATCTAAGTTAAAACCGAACATCCGTGTAGGTACATTTTTTTTGGTTTTAGTTCATTTTTTCAAAAAGCGTTGGATTCATTTTGAAAAAAATTAATTGGCCCATATCTGAAGTATTACCTATCGAACAAACAATATGTTATAAAGTCAATTTATATAATGAGTGACTGAGTAATCGGGAAAAAACAAAAATAAAAAGAAATACAGTCTCGGGTTAAGAACCTCTTCTCTTTGTCGTTGGTAAAAGTAGGCTTAGCCGTTACAGACACTTGACGTGTCTTTAACGGTTAAGTCTATACCCACTTTTTACGAAAAGAACCTAAAATTTACTCATCAATAATCATCTTCGTAAAATTCTACACAGAATTAAACAACTTTTTCTAAACACCTTGACATTATTCTTCGTCAAATTAATGTAAATAACGACAGTGTTGTTTTTTTGTAAAACACTAAATGATGTCACAAACCACAAACAATTTTGCGGACGTTATTAAAGCAGCGGTAGGTGGGCTGAGAAGCCAGCTCATTATAATGCCATTTAGCTTTGTTTACAATTTTATGGGTTTGTTTAATAGACATAGTAACTAGTTAGCATAGGTCCCTATTTGTCAATGACATTTACTTGGGAACATAAAAAGATACAGTACTTACTTACGAAATATTAATAATTGCTAATAATATGTAGATAGTAATTATTGCTACAATATATCTTTTCTAAGTCCTGGATGTAACATCATAGTGGTTAGAAATCTCATACAGAATAGAGATATCTACAAAAAAAGACATAAAAAAGTCGTATATACTCAACTAATATTTAATGATATTTCTCTAGCAATAACAATCTAAAAAAAGACATAAAAAAGTCGTATATACTCAACTAATATTTAATGATATTTCTGTAGCAATAACAATCTGCATTTATTCTTATTTTTTTTCCTTTTATTCTGTATGTATTTATTTATTAGTATCATTTACAATAAAGACAACTTAAAGCATCGTTCCATCACAAACGGGTGTTGCTCTTTGGCCGACAAAGTGGTATTACATAAACAATGTTGTTTAAAAATCTAATCTTAAGTAAGTACTTATCATTATGGTAACTAATATTATAAATGAGTAAGTTTGTTGCTTTTGTTTTTTTTAGGGTTCCGTAGTAAACAAGGAACCCTTATAGTTTCGCCATGTCTGTCTGTCTGTCTGTCTGTCCGTCCGCGGTTTTACGCAGAGACTATAAGTACTAGAAAACTGTAATTTGGTATGGGTATGTATATTAATCATGGCAAAAAAGTGGTAGAATAAAATCTTGAAAAAAAATTTTTTTTAGGGTAGCTCCCATACAAGTAAAGTGAGGGAGTAATTTTTTTTTCTCTATTTACCTATTGTGTGGGGTATCGTTAAATAGGTCTTTTAAAAATATTGTGAGGTTGAGAACACCATTTTTTAATTAAGGGCTCCGTTTCCGAAATATTTGGTTTTAAAGTGCGAATTTTTGTTAGAGGTAAGTGTCCCCCCCCTCTATCTGCTAAACGGTTATATATAGATACGTGAAAAAAATTACAGCAGTAGCATATATACTGAAGTTGAAAGGAAAACTATCAGAGCTGAGTAGTAAGTACAAACTAAAAAGTTATAGGCAACCAACTTATAAACTGTAAAATTTCATACTATTTTCATTGTTAGATGTTTTTGGTCGTTAAACTGTAAGGTGCGAGTGTGAATAGTGTGAACTCAAAGTTGTCATTCGCAACTACGGAACCCTACACTGCGCGTGGCCCGACACGCACTTGGCCGGTTTTTTGTTTGTTATGTTTACACAATCACCATGAAATTTTGCATATATGCGTTGTCTGGGATACGAAGAAGGCTTTCTAATATCCCGGAAAAGAAATTTGTTTGGTTGTTTCGAGGGATCGTATTATCGGGTGAGTATTACATTAAAATGTAATACTAGCGTTACCTAACGTAATATATGCGAGTAGGTAGTGCTATGTTTTAAAATCATCTGGTTTTGTTTTGACTCTTTCAATGATGCATCATGTAGTAAGAGGCTTTTGTGAGCACTACGGTATTGATTATCGTAATAATTTTTGCTACTGTGATGAGATTGCATTCTGCTACAAAATAGATATCGTGATTCATCAGGTAGGAATCAATGGAGAGAGGCTATACTTGTGCAAGTTGTTTCAGTTTAAAGTAATCTGGGCCCATAACCACTGTTGCTCACAGATTGAAACGTTCGATGCCGTCAATCTCAAATCCGTTCTAAATCTATTTGGAATGACAAAACCGCCGGATATTGTCATTCCAAATAGATCCAACCACGAAGGTTCCAACTTAAGACAACTTTAATTTACAACAGCAATTTAACACCAGTCATCATAAAATATATATTCAAACTTTTATTAGGTTTAGATATATTTCAGAACCTCGGCCTCGACATTTCATCTCCTCTTACTGATTGCGGATCTTGCTTATCTTAGTTTTAGATTTATTTAAGCTAAGTTAAACTATGACGGAAACCATTTTTAATATTCAAAAATATTGCATCATGACGTTATCTCTACTTAATCGTAAAAGTCATAGCTTAATCGATGCTTTCCATATTGTGAATATTATTTTATGGATTCGGCCATTCTTTTAAGATATAGCCGAGTGGTCATAATAAACCGATGACTAAATAGCCAGCTTACTGAATACGAGTATCATACATAAGCCGATTTTCAATACATTTGCAATAACTATCAAAAAATTGCAAGAAAAGTGCTTAGTTCTTAAAATACAACATTAGTATTAATAGAAAATGTATTGAAAAATATGTTAGATTATTATGTACATTATACCACCTAATTCGAAATAAAGTGAGTTTTAATGGGAGTACCACGCCCGAGCAAAGTAAAGCAAGTCACTTCTCTAATTCACATACCTACATACATGCAACCGATTGCAATTACGATCCGAACTGTACACGCCGTACCGTACACGCTTCGGTCGTGGTCGTGAGAGATAATTTTAATCAATGTATCGAGTAACCGATAATTCAGACGGAGGCTATTTATTCAGGTTTACCAGTCATGACTCACTCGCGTATTGTATTTTTACGCACGTTCTTCGTGCAAGGGAACGTCATCCTTGAAGGATGCTGTATGGCCTAAAAGTAACTGAACTCTTACGAAACAGCACCTTAAAATTAAAATCATATCATGTAATCAACCTGAGTATGCGCCATAATAACGTAAGTTAACGAGTTTTGTGACTGACTACATAATATGTATAATACGTGTTTTTTTTGCTTGTTGCGAAATATTATCAGTTACGCGATTATACTTAGAGTCGGAAAGAAATGATATATACTAGATATAATGATAAGTACTAGAAAGCTGTAATTTGGTACGGGTTGGCCAGGCCGTGCCAAATGAAATGATGTAATATAGGTAGGTATAAAACGTGTTAATGAAAAAGCGCTGACCCTGAAATAATTTGTATAGTCGAGAGTAGAATCGAAACCACAAATAAAAAATAGGGGTTAAATTTAATTTTTTATATAAATCTTTGTAAATAAAAATAAGTTGAGGTGCTTTTTCATTAACGCCTTGTATATTTTAATCACGCCGACAAAGTGGTGAAATTTAGAGCTATATAAACATTGTACAGTACCATAGATTTTAAAAAAAATTTTTCGTCAGTACTGTGTGCAGTGGGGATATATATATATATATATATTCACTTTAATCTCTTGTTGTGGGATGTCGTTGGACAAGTCATTAAAAATACTGTCAGTGACTAAACACCATTTTTGATTCAAAGATCCAGTTACGATATATTAAGCCTCAAAGTGCTAATTTTAATAATGTTGCCCCTTGCATGCTCAATGGTTGTTTATGGATACGTGACAAAAATTTAGCTGTAGCATATACAGCGTGTAAATTGATCCTCGACACATCCTTAAAGGGGTGACTCAGCCCGTCAATGTGAACAACTTTTCCCATGGGATCAATGCTTAGAACTCAAAAATTATTTTCGACATTTCATCCAAGTGATCAGCTGTCCGGGCAATTAGTATGTGAAAGTAAAAAAAAAAGTTTTCCTAGCATTAGTCCCATAGGAAAAAGTTGTTCATATTGACCGTCTGAATCACCCCCACGATGGGAAATTTATACGCTGTATAACGAAGTAAACTACCACTAAGGAGCTAAGTACGGTTCACAATTCAAAACTAGTCGGTCAACTTAAAAATGTTGTGCAACTACGGAACCCTACACTGCACGTGGTCTGACACGCATCTAGCCGGTTTTTTCTCTATGCTATTTGTAAAAGTAGACATTATTTTATTCATCTCATTTTCTGTAATTTAATGGTTAATTTAATGTGTGCTATGGGTCTTATGTAACCTGAAATAAATGAATTTTATTTTTATTTTTTTATTTACAAATAAATTAATTGTTTGTAAATTTCAATACGTACCTAGAAGTTTTTGAACTGATATAATCAAGGTCACTCATGGTACCGAAAGGTGAGCAGTGATCTCTCAAGGCTTTGTCTTAAACATAACTTAGATCTTAATTGTGCTAACAATCGAGCATTGTGAGCGAGGCCGCGTTCCTACCATGGTACACTTTGGGCACCACACCCAGTAACTCCTGAGGTCAAACACGGGCGTAGCTAATGCTGGTTGTAACTGTAAACGAGAAAAAGTACTGTATAAGTACTTGTATGATGAAGTACTAGTAATTGCGCTAAATGGTGACCCGCAGATAAATTAGCTGTCTATAGAAGAAAGAATTTTGAAAATCAGTCTAGGAGTTTCGGAGCATTTTCAATGCAAACAAACAAACAATGAAATTCTTCCTCCTTATAATATTAGTATAGATGATAGAAAGATATTACATAATTACCTTTATTCATCAGACTTTGTTTCAAAGACCATTAATTATGACGACGCTTACCATTGTTATTATAGAACTGCGTTCTTGCTTAAAAATAATATATACTGTCACGTCTTTTTCCCTTGCGTGGTAAACAGAGCATTATGAAAATAATGCATTTTTTAAATGGCATTTAAGTATTTTTCTTTCTTTCATCATAAAACTAACTTCTATAAATTACAGACCCCAAAAACCTAGCATCCCAAGCAAGATATGCCACTGGTTAAACGGAATTCATTAACAGTCTAAGAGACGATGAAAGCTTGTCTATCTAATAACATAAATCATTGATTTACATCCATCAACATTAACGTCTGTATACTATCTTGCTTCATTATTTCATGCAAGAGCCTACCTTCGCGTCTATTGTAAATATAAATTGAGTAACGAGAGTGCAGCATGCATAAGTTATATGCTACTGCATTTGCGTGCACGGCGTGATTAGGACATCGGACAGAATATTGACATTTGGCTATGTACACAATATGTCCAGGAGCGTTTAGAACATTAGGTATATATGGGTCATGCTTGGATACTTGCTTGCGCCATATCTCTAGAAATAGGAAATTATTAGTTAAGTAATATACCATGATCTTATCTATCATGTTTTTATCTACACGACTTGAATTGACCATTTCCATTAAATATTTTTTCAATATTTCGCTACAGCGATTGTGTTAATGATCAATTGATCATTTATTTTTTAACCCCCGTACTAGAATGAGATCTAGTTTACGTCGTTGAGGCAAATTTTGCCTTATTAGTAATTTACAATTTGGATTTGATTTTTTTATTGGAAACATGAATTTGCAAAGATATAATCTTAGCTATAAAGTAGTTAATCCCAGGGTCGACAGCACCTGATTGATTAGACACTGTAACTGGACATCAGTGTCGATCGATGTTTGAGTTGCTAGTGTAGAGAGTGAGAAGTTTGTAGATTGTAGACCATAGATTTAAAAAAATAAATTTCGTCTATTCATACTTCTATGCTGTAGACACTATTTAGCTCAGATTTAAATAGATTACAGATTAGAGTGACTGCTTAGGATTTTTTGTTATTGGTCAATTTAATAATGAACATTTAAATTATTTGGAGAGTCGACTATATTTTGTTTATTCTGTAGAAAAAACTGAGGACGACATTAATGGTAATTAGCAATCAGCCGCAAGTAATACAGCTTGCATAAATCAATTAAATATGAAGCGATGGCCAGTCTTTGGCAACTCAGCCGTATGTATAAGATAATTGAATTTTGCTAATTGCCATGTGGGGAACTCGTATTATTTCTTAGGCTGTACGCCGTGTTCATTCGTGCAAATCGCCCTGACATTCTGCACTCGACTTGAGGTCGACATGAAGGCGTGTGATATAAAAGATCATTCACATGATCTTTATAGAGATTTTAGTTAGTTTTAGAAATAAAGTTAATGTTTATGCACTTAGCTTTTGGAACTTTAGATACAGACATTATAGAGAGACTACTAATTGTGTCCAACCTAACTCATTCAATGATAAAATTCAGCCTAGGGGTCAGGGGTACGGGACAGGGTCAAATCTTGCTACACAGATCAATTGGGTAATTTTAAAAACTACACTAGGTACAGCTTGTAAAAATACTCAAATTGATAGCGAATGCCATTCTTTTATTTAAATACACAACGTGTTCTAAATGTAAAAGAACAGTAGTATAATATGATCTAATTTTTAGTTGTGGTAGAGCCACGCTACCGGCAAAATTCATTTTTGCTAGTAGCATGAATGGGCCGGCTCGTCCGTGGAAGTACCACACTCTCACAGAAAATCGACGTTCGAGTAGTAGCTTTAGTACCGCATCTATGCTTCGTTCGGTGAGTGAGAGAGCCGGAGCCTCATCCCCCCTCCCTCTTGTAATACCCCTGGAGTTGCAGTTGTCCATGGTGCTTTTTGCATTGCTTGTTCGTTTGCCGTCCTATGACATAAAAAAAATGATTTAATTTTATCAAGTTTAGGCCAATTATAGATGTCAAAGTCTATTGTTGACCAATTATCATTCATTTATTATTCTTGTTTCAGTTCTAGATATTACGAAGGTCTGTTATTTCTGTTCTGGCATGTTCGGAAACGATCTTGACCGCTACTTCCTGTAAAATCAGAAAACTCGTCACCGTCAAGGAACGAGTGATTGCTTGGTTTTTGTGTCATGGTAATAATTATATAATATCAGGTCATTTGAGCAAAAGCGAAAGGCAGTTAATTGTTCCTTTTAAATAGCAGCTAGAACATGTTAGAATAGGTGTAGGTCATTTGTAAAATCATTTTCAAGATCTCTACAATGTAATATAAAATCCCAACTAATATTATAAATGCGAAAGTTAGTTTGTTTGTTACGCTTTGACACCCTATCTGCTGAACCAATCATCATGAAATTTTGCATACACATGCGTTAGGGTACTGAAAAGAGATATATATAACGCGGGCAAAGCCGCGGGTAACGACTAGTTTTAAATGTATTTAAAATAGTGGCTCCTAAATAAAACTAATAAAAATAATTGTGTCCACAGAGATGTAAATGTGTCTCACGATAGTATAAACAAATACCCCACATGAGTTAGAAGCTTATATTACTGGTCTAATATATATACTTATATAAGTTTATTAGTCTACTTTTATTCTTTATAAAAAGGTGGCTTTATCTACATAAGTTCGTCCGCGTAAATTATAGCCTATGTCAAGCGGACATAAATTAGCTTTCTAAAGGTAAAACAATTTTGAGAGTCGGCCCATTTGTTTAGTCAATTCAAACAAATAAACAATTCTTTTCTCTTTATAATTTTAGTAAAGACTATTTTCAAACGAGGACTCATTCACTGTTTATAAAATTGCACTACAAAGGTTTCTTTTTATCATTACATCGGTTATCGGAACCTTATTCATCATTTACCGGAACAAAAATATTCGATTCGAATATTACACTTATTTTAAATCGAATGTTAGTAGGCACTAATTGAAAAGGTTGTAAACAAAACCGATATAATTCTAATTGATAAATCAATCATATTAGTTTTATTACATTTTTACGAGTACATAGCAGTTAAGCGAACTTTAAAAGAAACATGTTATTTATAAGGAAATACAGTTAAATGTTAGATCGTGATTCGTCGTATAAGTAATAAAAATGTAAGTATACTCCTATGTACTTACATTTTTATTACTATTTTGCTTACTAAGCATGTAAGAATTGCAGCCTCAGAAACTGTTAATATAGGTGGGTCATTCTAATCTAGCATGAAAAATAAAAAATATCACAAAATGTTTATAACGTTTATGCTAATGTATTAGTTTTTATATGGTTATTAGAAATAAAATAATGACATAATTCAAAAATCAACCATTTATTTGTAAAAAATTAAAAACCAAAAAATCGCATACACAGAAATGATCAGTATTTCCACAGAAATGATCAAATTAATAAAAAAACTTAAGGATAGTCACTTTCTACTGGTATTTGTAACATAAATGAAAAAAACACTTCTTTCTTATTAAAATTAAACAATATTCTCAAAAAATAATTTTAAAACTTTGTCTCTATTAAAATCTAACCTAATGTACACAGAAATGATAGTCATTTCTGTGTACCTACTATGAGATCTTACGTAGGAACAGTCATTTCAATCAGTCTTTTATTTAAAAATATATTGTAATAGATATCTATTACAAAAGTTTTCATATATGAACATTACTATAATATGTATGGCACTAATAATACTAATAAAGGAATAAAAATTGTACTGAAACATTTAATCTTCATCTGAGGAGTCACTGAAAAAATTGTGTTTTATTTTATTTTTAGAAAGATCTGGTGATGAAGATGAAGATGTAAGTGAACCGTAACATGATCTATAGAATGAAATGTGTTTCCTATTTATATCAAGTATTCGTGAAGAATCATTATTATTACTTTCATCAATTGTAGGTGGTGTAGTTTGCGTATCGAAATCAACATTAGAAGCAACAGAAGATGGCGATGACATAATATCGTCATTTATATTAGCTACAGAAAGCCTGGGTGTTACATTACTGTAAAAAGATGCTGTTGGTAGTTCCTGAATATTTTTTTCTACATTAATAACTCCTAAACCGTAATGCTCACAGATAATTTCAGAAGAACATACCCAACAGCTAAGCCTATTAGCCTTTAAAGATGATGGATTTTGACGATTCCAGACTACTTGGTGTATATTTAACGTACCCTTAAATGCCTTTGCACTATTTTGTTTCAATAGATCCTCTATAGTAACAATCTGTGAATCATCTATTGGCAAAACATTTATACCTTTACATCGTTCTTTTAAACAGTCTAGTAATGACTCAAAACTCGACACATCTTTTCCAAGAGCTACAGCTTGGTCTGCTGTTCTTTTGACACACCCACCTACTCCATCAGGCGCCCCTTTCCCGTGACCAGCCTCACTGTAGTGCCATATTACACTCTCTACGTCAAGTTTAACAGCAACAAAATGTGCAATGAGGTAAAACATAGATTTGTTTCGGTATTGCGTCACGGGTCCATCGCTAGTAAAATGCATAGTTTTTAAATTGGGAACGTTAAGTTTTATAGTTTCAAGAATAGGAAGCAGGTGTGCACAAATTAGAACAGGATCGTGACGCATATTTTCGGAAATGGTACAGAATGGATTCACTGACACTATTTTAGCAACATTATCATAATAGTACAAAACAGATGTATGCAACGTAATTTGAGGTTTTGACCCACCAAAGTGGGCAGATTGTATCTCTTCTTTATATTTACAATTGTAGTTCTCTGAGAAATCTAAGTGAAGGAGAGCCCAATCATCTGTGACTTGATTTTTTATTCGATTAATAGCGCGGTATTGATGAAATATATTATTGATATGTTTCATAAAGTTAGGCAACGAATCTAAAAGTAATTGGCAAAGCACACGTTTTTGAGTGGTTATGTTCTCTTTTATAGTTTTAGATACAATTTTGTTTTTACCTTTAATAACACAATCTACTTTTTTAGTTACCCATTTTTCATAAACAATAGTGTCACTTGGATTATATTCATTAAATTTTACTTCTAATTGTTTACATTTTCGACATTTCCTCATCAAACAGTCTTCTTGCAATTTACCTTCACAACAAATGCTTTTAACAACACTCATTATCGTAGGTTGATCGATTACCTTCCTAAATTTTAGAGATCTTACAATACCTTCTGCATTTGTGTGCACTACGCATAGACAAGTATCACGTTTATTAACGTTAGGAATTAATATCCAGAATGGTCTATATTTGCAAAACAGAGAGTAGGACATTTTTATTTGAACCTCATCAATGAATTTCTTATATAAATTATAAAGATTGTCGAGAAGAAACCTAATCTGCTTTTTTTGACGTTTTCTAGTTATAGTTTCCTTTTTACCTGCAGTAATTTTACTGCAAGCATCATTTTCAAGAAATCTTTCCACCGCTTTTCTTTTCGATGCAGCAACACTATTACATTTATCATTGACAGTTTTAGTTAAAATACTTTGAAGTTTCATTTGGCTTCTGTGCAATCTCGTTTTATATTTAGAAACCCTGGCCTCCATTAATTTAAGTTTGCACTTCAGAGTCAAATTTTCCTGTTTTAAAAGACGCCTATTTGCTTTCGCTTTTTGTTGACCAGAAAGAGCTCTCGAAGATTGACTTAATGAGGTGCTTGGGCTAGCCGGTGGTGTTTCCGAGATCAAGTTTTCAGTTTGAACTTCTAATGCTTTATTACTTTTTTTCTTTAGACGATACCTTTTTGAAGCCTCTTTCCAGTTTTTTCTTATTATCCTTTTTTCTCTCGGAGTAACATCTGTGATATTTTTTAACAAACCTTGTGCTTTCTTTCGTTGATACCTCTCCCTGTCTTTTCTTCGCCGTTCTTCTAAATCTTCTTCTGTCATTTTTTGCCTTGCACGACGCATACTCAATTTGTTTACGACGCGTTGTTTTTTGCGTTTCTCTTCGTCTCTGGCTTTTTTTCCCATGATGAGCTAAAATACAAACAATTTAATTTACTTAGGATATGTAAAAATACTTTTGGAAAAATGAACATACTAAAACGTAATTATTTAATAGTATAGACTATGCCCTTTGTTTTTAAATTTGTACCCCAACTCACACACCCAACACAACCTCAACATTAAGGGGAAAAAACTAAGGAATTAATTGAAGAATTAAACAAGACATTTCTATTAATTACACAATAAAATTATCCTTATATCTCCAACCACATAAGTAAATAGTCATTTCTGTGTAAAATCGTCATTTCTGTGTACTATCATAACACAGAAATGACGATACACAGAAATGATGAATGTCAATGTTCAACGTGATAGCAGCTAAATTTTGAGGTTATGTTTTGAAAACACCGGATCTTTATTTATTGAAATCAAAAGAGTATACGCACAAACTGATAAAATATTTTTATGTATTTTACTTACCTAATAATTTTCCAATCAGAAATGACGCCTGAACTTTTTGCACACCAGAATTCAACGCATTTACTTAATTTTTCTGTCCTGATGAAAAAATCACAACATAAACGCAAAACAGCTGTGATCGGAAAGGTCCAGTGTTGCTGTTATAAAATAATCGCAACCTCACAAAAAGTATACCACTCTTTTTATGCAAAAATTACCAAGTACACAGGAATGACTAGGAAATTTGAAACACATCTTTATCAATATATTTCTGGCAAATTTATTGTATTATTTTTTATTTCTAATTATGTTGCGATTAATAAACATTTTCTTAAAACAAATCATCTACCATTGATTTGAAAAATTGATGAGATATATTTTTTTCGAAAGTAGCAATCCATAACACATTAAATGTTACATACACAGAACATGACGAATCGGTGACTGTCTTGATTTTTAAAAGAATCTTCGTTTTTAAATTATACGTTTATGTTTGCAGATGTGTACTTTAATATCCCATCTTTCGAATAAAATTTAATAACGTGGATTTTATTTGATTTTTTTATATAGTTCTAACGTGTTACACTTTTTTACTCATGGATTAGAATGACCCAGGTATTAATAAGCATAGAACTATGGATATGTCAGGGATATAATAATAGTTTCGTAATTTCAGAAACATGTAGCAAATTATATACTAACATACTTAAAAGATAATAACATGAAATAAAATGTTAATCCTAATCCTAATCCTAACTAATATTATAAATGCGTAAGCGAGTTTGTTTGTTTGATTATTTGTTTGTTTGTTACGCTTTCACGCCGTATCTACTGAATCAATCATAATGAAATTTTGCATACATGTAGGTTAGGCTACTGAGAAGGACATAGGCTATATATCACGCGGGCGAAGCCGCGGGTAACAGCTAGTAAATGATAAAGTTTATTTGGCTCTCATTAGTTCACATTACAAGAAATGTATGTTACTG
This sequence comes from Rhodophaea formosa, assembly GCA_963082605.1. Classification (NCBI taxonomy): domain Eukaryota; kingdom Metazoa; phylum Arthropoda; class Insecta; order Lepidoptera; family Pyralidae; genus Rhodophaea; species Rhodophaea formosa. The sequence goes on along the minus strand of OY720211.1, from coordinate 8,979,441 downwards.
CCTCCGTGGTCCAGTGGTTAAGGCGTTTGCCTTGTCGACCCGGGGGTCGTGGGTTCGATTCCCACGGGAAGCATACTTTGTTGTTTCCAGTTTGGCTAGGACATTGCAGGCATAAATCACCTGATTGTCTGATAAGAAAGATGATTCCGTGCTTCGGAAGGCACGTTACGCCGGTGGTCCCGGCTGTCATCTGGTAGTCGTTAAAGGATCCACGTCAGAGGCCGAGAGGCGGTTCCGAAGAACTCTGACACCAGGGTGTGCATGGTCGACTGACCGTGTCACCTACATGAAATGATGATGATTACAAGAAATTATGATTTATAGATCAATACTAATACATTCCAGGACGTTTCGGCCACAGCCGCAATTTTAGTTCCAAGTAATATTACAACACGCCTGTTGCCGATCAATCATTATATAAACCTTAAAACATGTTAAATAAAGATGTACTTACTTCCAAAATTTCTAGAAGCTTCTTTGCCAACATTAATTCGGCGGACTGTACTGCGCTTCTTCCTTTTATTGAGATCCGGTAAAACTAGTTTGGCTACCACTAGTCTCATATACGACTGACCAAAGTAAATAATAACGTTGGACATAGGTACATACATATATGAACAACAAACAACCGCTATACTGCATAGTTGCATTGCATCTAATAATTACATAATTGTTTACGTGTAGGTACATGCGTGTTTTTATGTTCTCTTAGTTACCGTTAAGCCCATAGGTCAAACCCGATAGGACCAACGGTAAAACAATTTTAATTAATAAAAAATGACTACATATGAATAAAATATATTTGTTTAAAAAAATATAATACGACTGCTCTGCTAAAGAAATTTTAGTTAGTGTAAGTTAATTGGAGGACGATGATAAGGATTTCAATGATCCTCATTCATTGAATAATCTATTCGGCCATTTATGAGATATGGTGAAATAAATAATCTCACATGCGTACATACAAGAACTTGTTTTTTTTTTTTATTCGTATGTCTAAGTGGCCAACACTGGTGTCAGATTTTTCAAGCTGCCTTAAGGCATCTGACAAAGCTTAACGACTGCCATTAACGATGACAGCCGGGACCAACGGCTTAACGTGCCTTCCGAAGCACGGAGGAGCTCGAGATATTTTTATGCCACTTGCGGTCACCCATCCAAGTAGGGACTGCACCAGGGGTTGCTTAACATACGTAAGCGCTCATAGAGCTCACACCAACTGGACCATCGTACTCCTATTTTGGGCAGATAAGAAGATTAATAGATAGTATCGCTAAGTTAGTATCCTACGATACAAGTTCACAACTAACTGGTTATAACCACGGCAATAACTACTCAATTTGTGTGATTTATCTCTATATATTTATTTATTTAGATACTCTAGCAAAAATTTACATTACTTGGAAGGTTTTCGACTTTTTTACATAAGACGGCTGATCGTTACGTCTTGTTGCAAATACAGCCGTATGCTATAAAGTATCAAGATTTATTCAAAGGAAGGCTTTAATATCTCTGCCATGCCTAGAGATGGGCGGAGGGAAAAAACCCGTCGGGAAAATACCCGGGTTTTTTCCGGGAAAATACCCAAATGCCGGGTTTTTTCATAGATCTTTATTAATATTATAATGCTTTATTTTTATTGACAAATAAAGATATCAGCAGTGTTATACCACCGTATATAGTAGCCTGCTTCAAGATCTATGGATTCTTAACCATCAAATCTTGTATCTAGATTTTTTTTGCATCTTTATAAATGAACCTGTTACAAGTTGATCTTATCTATTAGTGCGTGGATGACAGTAGATTTAAATGCTAATGGTTTTTGACTTACTACGATTTTACGTAATCGAAGAGGAGAAGAATATTTGATTATCGTCGTTTGATACATCAATTAATAATTATAATTATTATTAATATTAATAAAAAGTTTTCTACAGTATTGAAAAAACGAGGTACAATACTTATCTCAAATCATAATAATTATTTTCTTTCTTTTAATTTTTTTTAATGTGTCGATATGGTTTCATTCTATTAAATATCTTTCCACCAGTATTTGGCAACGCTGATTGCCCTGTCGTTGGCCTCATTAAGGTCCTGTACGGTGCAAGTAATGAGGCAGTTTGGGCACGACAGAAGGTGAGACATGGTCTGATCGGCACTGCAGTAGTCACACAAAGTCTTTGTAGAGAAACCCCACCTGACCCTGTTTTCTCGACATCTCTCAACGCCGGCTCGGAGCCGGTTCAGGGATTTCAAGGTTGCCCATGGGAAGTCTGCACCGGGTGGAAGCTTCTCAACAGGTGGAATATCGAACGGAGTGGGTAGGTACTTTTTTTCCAAAATGAAAGCCTGGTTTTTGAGGATTCTTTAGGATCTATACTGGACTGCCTTAGCCTTCAATTTTATTCAATCACCATCACTACGTTCCCCATACCACTATTACGTTCCGCTGATATTGCAGTTACATCGCAGAATTCAATGTCTTCTGTGTCTAAGCACGATGTGGATGGTTGTTCATCATAAATTGGATTAGTTCTTGGGGTAAGTGCCACTCCAGGAGAAGATACAGACTCGTCATCTTCGTCGTTATTATCTTTATGTTTGTGTAAAAGATTCCAATTATAAGATATAAATGCTATCTTTGCTGCCCTGTCCGTGGTCAATCTATTTCTTTTTTGAGTATGTATATGAGCATGTGTGCTGAATGATCGTTCAGCCACGCTAAAGTGTATGGAGCAGTCAAAATGCATACTGCTAGTAGCAGTCTAAATCTAAATTGCTGAGTAGGTAGCAGTCTGCTACTCTTCTCAGCAATTTAGATTTGCGCAGCCCTCTCCACCAAACAACTGGATCCATTTCAGCGACATTTTTCCAAATATATGGTCTACCCCATAAACCGTGTTTAGCTCTATAGTTCGCTAAATCAAAAGCAATTTCAATATTAAGTGATTGGCTCACTTCAGGGATAAATTCTATAGCATCCACCTCGTGCTCTTCTTCCAATTCAATACCTTGCGATCTGGGATCTAACAAATATGCTTAGTGAATCGGTTTAATACAATTATTTGTTCGCCTGATTGCAGCACTAAAATTATCTTGTTTATGTTCTTCATTTAAAATGTCGCGTAGCATAAAACTCAGTGTAGATTTAATGTCTCTGAAAGCCATATTTATCTCATAAGTATTCCTTTTGACGAGCTCCGTGGCGCAGCGGTCAACACGCCGGCCTGTGACACGGATGGTCCCGGGTTCGATCCCCGGTCAGGTCAAGATGGAAAATGATCTTTTTCAGATTGACCTGGGTCTTGGATGTTTATCTATATATGTATTTGTTATAAAATATAGTATCGTTGAGTAAGTATCCCATAACACAAGTCTTACTTAAGAACTTACTTTGGGGCTAGCTCAATCTGTGTGATTTGTCCGTATATATTTATTATTTATTTATTTATTTATTATTCCATTGCCTTCAAGCTAAAAATTTTTGTTAGTAATTGATTCTAACAATTTAATGCAGTGTGCTGTGTTTCTTATGACATGGTGGAATCTTCATGGACAGCCAATATCTGTAATGCTACTTTGAAATTTTCAATGCTGCACAGTAACTTCCCCATCGTTTCATTATTCGGATGAGGATTTAATTCGAATTCGTTGACTTAAATCAGTTTCATTGATTCTAAACTTTCAACAGACAGCTAGTATTAGTATTTTATATTCGCAAAATGTATGTTGTATTTCTGTTTAGTTGTTAATAGTAAAAACTACTTTGTTTTATTACTTGAGATTTGGAATCAAATAAAAAAAAAACGATTTAAAGCGTTAAATAAATTCAAATCTCTCTTGAAATGTGTTAAAATAAAATCTAACTGTAATAAAGTACACTTAGGAGTACTTTTAAATATGTTTTTTCGTAATAAATGAAAAAACCCGAATATTTACCCGGTTGGGTTTTTTCCCGGGAATTTTCCCGGGTTTTTTCCCACTTTTGGGTTTTTTCCGGGAAAATGCCCATCTCTAGCCATGCCACCGATTCAATTCATAAAAATCCAAAGCCATGTTCCACATTACAACATAATGTGCTGCATGTAAACCTCTTTGATCGCATATTGTTATGATTTCGCATTATTGCCTTTAGCATTCATTTACATTTGGCTGTGATTTCGCGTGGCGATAATTTGGCATTGCGAAATGTGCATATAGTCATTATTATTAGGCAAGGCTGGGCTAACACTATTAGTTATATGGGTGTTTAGCACAACAATAATAAAATTGCTTCCTACGATCACGTATTTTTAGACAACGTCAAACAATGAGTAACGAACACTATTATTGGCACGCATGACAGTCTTGAAGATGCAACCTACCCATTAATACTTGGATGTGTTTACGCAATGTACTGAGTAGGTATATTTGGTTTCACAGCTCATGTATTTTATAGGGAGTTTAGTTCAAATTAAAAACAACCTTGAAAATGCTTTTATACTTCCGTCATAAAATATCAATTAAATCGAGGTGTATATGTAATGGTTATATTGACACTAAGTAAAATGTTCAATAAAAATTAATCAAAACAAAAAGATAAAGCGTCTTGAGTTGTTACTGACGATGAAATATCAATATGGCAGGCTATTAAGTTGTCATTTATAATACTCAAAGTGTCTGGAGCTTTTGAAGGCGCGGTCGGGTTTGCGGTGTGTTGCCGCCTTTATCGAGTTGCTTTGAACAAGTTTCTTTCACCGAACGAGTTAAGAAATATAATCCTTTGGTATAAATGTTAGTAACGGTATGTTAGTTCCCTATTTAGCGTAGCGGGCAGCGTCGCAGTCTCTGTACTTGCGCAATATCGTCATAACCCGGGTTGCGCTTGCGCCACTCATGTGCTACGCGTATTATTAATGATAAACATAACAACTCAATGACCACACTTTTTGTATGCTTTTGTATACCGATGACAGCTCTTTTTAATAACGCTCACGTATTTTTTTATTTATTGCTCATCGCGGTTCCTTTCAAATGATGTCAGAATGCAATAGGAGTGACCTATGCGATGTTCGTCGAACGTTGCTAGTAATATCCTGTTCATTACTTTATTTCAAGATTATATTTGTGATAAGCGTGGGAACTACTGATATTCGTGATTGCCCTTGAAAGTTAGCGGAAGACATTGCGTCCACTTATTTTCTAATTGAATCTTCTTTATGAAGGTGCAAGAGTCTATGCCGCATAATGCAAATTTTCCATAAGCCTTATGTAACCGATAATCACTGAGGTCACTTCTAAATATACGATCGAATACTTAATTCTCGGATCCAGAAAATCCGGTTTGGCGAAGATGTACACAAAATCCTAAACATTTTCTTGTTAAACAAGCACATTCAATGAGCGTCGCTGTATGAAGCCCTGGGATGCTAATGAACATGGGTGTGCAATAGTTAATAATCGCACATTTTGCGTAGTTTCATAAACGACTGTTGCCCTTGGAGCTGCAAGTGGCATCGATAGCGTCTTTGAGGACGACTTAAGTCTGCCGTTGAGATGGAACAAATAACATTAAGAATTATTTAATAGTCTATTAATACTTTTAGCAATTTATTTTAAAAGCCATAATTTTGGCATTTTCTACAAATACCAGGTGTATTTACCTTTAACATTCCCTTGAAAGGGCGACTCTGTCCGTCAATATGAACTCCTATGAGTCCTACATTAGCCCATGGAATTCGGACATTTTACCTCGCATTAAATGAGGTAGTTCTGACTTCTATATGAAAGACCTGATGATGATATCTATGTAATGGTAATAATATATCCAAGTTTTCGACCTCGAGGCACAACCTATTATTTTTTTGGAAATACATCACAAATATAGTTTTGTTAGTTTTGTGTGTATGTTGTTTCATTTATTTTATAAATTTTGTTGCCATAAATGCCGTTACTTTATGTTTCTACATTTTTATTTTGCTAATCTTTGCTGTGGTTTATCGAAGAAACTTTAAGTATTCATGTATGAAAAGAAATTTAGTAATACTTTATCGGTTACATTGATGATTTTGGTGTTTAAAAAAAAATAACAATTTTTTTGTCATTTTTTGTTTTCAAATATAACAATGTCCTGGTTAAGCCTCAAAGGTTGTTTAATATAACCATTACGTCACTATCAATATAAAAAATATTCAGAGCTACCTACCTCATTTAATGAAAGACAACACCCCTTTTGTTTCGATGATTTTTATGGGGTACACTGGTATTATTTTTTACGTTTCCATTTAAAAGTATTACGCCTGAGGAGCTATTTATATGAAAATGTAAAAAAAATCGAGTTCCCAGCATTAAAAATTCAATATTTTCACACAAATTGCTGGCCTGGCTCGACACTTCTGAATGGGAATATCAAAATGTTTTTTACAAATTTCCAAAATTAGTCCCAAACGAAAATCTGTTCAGACTGAAACAGGCTTTAAGGATCAAATAGAAGAAGCTTTTGAACTCCCAAATCTATAAAATATGTTAATGAAACCTAACGTATTGTATAGATTTGGTAGTTCAAAAGCTTTCCTTGTTATTAATAGGAAGGAAGTAGAGCCAACGATTCCTTGAGACCCGAATCTGCTCATATCCAACTAGTTGTACATTATTCCTTATATGTTAGGTATTATGTCATTGCATTATCAATGATAAAACTGTAAAAATATCGCCATGTTTCAAATTATAATGTCAACTGTACTGACCTTTATTACTAGATTTGACCTTAAATTTTATTATTTGTATTGTTTTCCAATTCACACATCGATTAGATGTAGTGTCAGGATGTTACGACGTTATGTAAATATTATTTCCTGTATATTTACTGGTAATATTTGTCGTTATATAGCTACTATTCAAGGTTTGTTATGTAATTCTAGAAGTAAACAAAGTACAGTTAACTGATAAACCTAGTAATTTTATGTGTTAATGCAAATTTATGTTTAGGTCGGAGAAAGGTCGTATTTTGTACGTGTAAAGTTGTCATAAAATATCTTCGGATGTCATATGGTGGCTGGATTTGATAGAAAGGTTCAATTTTTAAGAATTACATATATATTTTCCCGCCATTTTTAACTGTATAATTTTAGTAAAAATTCTATAGTAGTGTATAGTATTTACGAAACAATTTGTACATATTTGAAAGATTTTCTCTTTATGTGCATACTCCAGTGCCAGTAAGAATTTGTACCGAAATTTGAGGTCTATATAAAACCTAATTTTAACCTGAATGGCTTACCCAGATGAAAGGTAATGTTCCATTGTTGCATGATGTAAATTAAACGTCTTGACCGAATTCAAAGTGGGAGGTGTCATTAGATTTCTATAATCCCCAGAATATATATAATACAAGCTGCTACCCACGGCTTTGCCCGCGTGATATTTAGCCTATGTTCTTTTCAGTACCCTCACCTATGTGTATGCTAAATTTCATGATGATCGGTTAAGTAGATAGGGCGTGAAAGCGTAACACACAAACAAATAAATAAACAAACAAACTCACGTTCGCATTTATAATATTAGTTAGAAAGTTAGGATTAGGATTAGGATTAGGATATAGGCTAAGTGACGTCAGCAAAAAATTATGTCATGAACCTAAACTAAAAATCTGTGACGTAAACTGTAAAAAAAGGCAGGCGGGATTTTTTTTGAATAATCCACTTATTAATCATACTCACAACCGAAATTGTTTACTGATCATTTCATGCTTATAAGATCAAGATTTGGAGCGTATGTCGAGTGCAAGGTGATCATTGCAAAAACTGTATACAACGTTGATACAAGGTATTTACTGTTAGGTAATTTTGACATCGTCGTCAGACTTTCAGATTGATGTAACGACCATAATATTCCAAATGGGAAGTATAAGTCAGGCTCTAATAAGGTTCGTTGCTAAGATTTATAATTATGTAAGTGAGTAATTAATTTTATCACGGAACGGATATTGAACTGATCTTTAGATTTACTTTTAAGAGTAGACGCCATATTTTACTTCAAATAACAAGCATTTTTACAAAAAATAAAAATACTATTCCCTTAGCAAAAAATTATAGCCTATGTCATTCGGGAACACTCGCTTTAACCTTTAATGGTAAAACCAGTGGTGGCATTTAGAAGAGGTGGAATAGAGAAACTCGCTACATATATATATTCGAAAAATAATACACTCCTTTTTTGGCAGTCGTGTAAAAATGAATACAAGCGATATTTTTTTTTAAATTTGGTTTTAAAATTCACATTAACATACATTAAAACGTACAGTAAATAGTTTGATAGCTGCAGTTCAATTCTTATTTTCAAGTACTTTTTTACATTTCAAAGATATGACTTTCGATTCGAACTGGGGACATATCCAACCAAATTGAATGGATAAGAGCGCAACTTACTCTTTGACTATCAAACCTACCCAAACTTGTTCTCTGGAGAGTACTAGGGGACTACTTAACTACACATTTAAAGTATGCTGTGTATTTAGTTTAATTAAGAGTTTATGTAAGTGTGCAGCGTTGTGTAACGTTTGATCGAAGCACTTCCCTAAACTCATCGAGTAAAGTACGTATAACTGCTCGTTGCGACAGTGTTCATAGAATATGAGGGTGATTACTCATGTATTTGAGGCTTAGCCATTTATTTATTAGCGTTTGAGTTTGTCTGCATAATACACTAATCGAAATACTCAGGAAAATTCATAATGATCTAATGAATAATATTATAACACTGCCCCCGACTTCATTCGCGTGATCTTTAAGACTGGCGTATTAATTATAAATACGAATTAACTTGGTTCTATCAGGTGTTCCACAAATCTTCGAAAAATTATCATCAGTTTGAACTTTTGCTAAGGCATCATTTAAGGGGTCCCATGTGACAAACATGTTTTTTTGCCGTTTTCGCTCGATAGCCTAATGATGTATAGATAATAATAGTACAGAAGCCTTCGTGCGCGAGTCCAATTCGCACTAGGTCTCTTTTTTAAATTTGGTATTGCTACATACATTGTTCAGTTGAACATGCATTAATTTTATTCAGTGACATAGACCGCATAGGGGCGAGAATTATGAGAGCTTAAGTATTTTTTTTTATTTTGTGCGTAATTGCGAACAGTCATCAAGTCATTCAAATTTTCACATTATGTATATAACCAAGATCAGTTATTCTTTGGATTCAACGACAATTTACGAGTCCGAGCCCCAACTATGGATTCGTCTTTGATTATTTATGGTTTCGTAGAATCTGTTACAATCTTGATGAATTATGGAAGCGACGAAGAATTCATCCGTGATTTCGTAAGTCAATACATTAAACATAAGCTCGGCTATTACGCCTCTAGTGCACAATTGTTGTTTGTTCATTACATGAGACATGATGTACCTATTGTTTATATATAACTACACTAGTTATAATCAAAGAAAATCTTTAAAAAGTTCTAGCTTTCGCCCGCGGCCACGTTCGCGTGAAAGTAGCCCCAATAGTACCTTTTCCCGGATAATGGTAGAAAGAGGAAGGTGTAGTCCTTTCTCAGGCCAGGAACTACCTTCTAAACAAATTTGTTAAAAATCAGTTCAGAGGTTAAAGCGTGAAAAGGTAACTGACAGATACTGAGTTATTATCACATTTTTAATAGTGTGGTCCATACCACACTATTAATAATGCGATAATAATAATAGACACGAGCGGTAATAATAATAGATACGAGAATGCAATAATAATAATAGAATAACAGACACGAGGTCACGCACTACAAAAGAACAACTTAACTATTCACCCTTATTTTTAATGCAATACACAAACTTGTACTGGTGACTCAGCTCGTCAACATGAACAACTTTTGGTATGGGACCAATGCTGAAAATTCAATATTATTTTTACATTTTCCGTACATTTGGTCCGCTCTGCTGGACAATTTGTATGGGTATGTATTTTTTTTGAGCTCCCAGCAGTAGTCCAATGTCGAAAGTTCATGTTGATGGGCTGAGGCACCCCTTAAAGTTTGTGTGCTGATTAAAAAATAAGGACAAAATATAACACCTGTGTACATTGCACGACGTACACACACCCATGATGGACAGGTCCGTCAACAGCCTGTCTTACACTGCACAACACCTAAAAGATCCACTAACACAACAACCAAAGCCACAAACAAAGAGATTATAAAATACATTTATTATAGATATAACGTTTGAACTAGGCAGAGCCGGTTACCTATCTTATTAGAGATGCTTTAATGTAGGATCACAGAATTATAAATAGTACTTACGTACAGAATGAAAGCTCGCTGCATCCCTCGCAATATGGCGTCCTCACACCTCTCTAGCGATTTTCACCCAATCCTTTGACCAGATTTTACGGTCTGCGCGGGAAGAAAAGCAGCTGGCATTCTATGTGTTTCCTTTTATCCCAAACCAGCATGGTAGAAATCATAAATAAATACTCTGCTTATATCAAGCGCCATACTTGTGGTAGGATCCTAAGAATGAGAACGGGCCAAAGGTGACTGCATTGCTCGGAGCGTTTGTCTAGCCACGACCTAAAGAGCGGTTCTCGATTCCTCATTTCAGCTTGGATATCCCTTCAGACCACTAGAATAGATAGCAATTATGATCGTGAGAAACTACAGCAAGGGTCAGGACCCGGTGAAAGTAGTTATAGCAAGCGAACTTTCGTTATCTTAGCCGCACTACCGGCATTATGAATGATCGTGCATATTGAGCACTAGGACAAATGTTCTCGTACAATAAAATGAATCTGTAATGTATACTGATATAATAATTTTATTTCTAACGAAAAAGAGATCTTAAGCATATAAGAAACCTATAAGGAAATGAGTACCAATCGGGATAATGTAAGGTTGCTAGCTACAATGCCTTTTGACATAAATCCTCAAATTGTCGCTCATTCCCTAGACGGACTTATACGATATACGCGATGTTAGATTATCATAGAAGTGATTTTATGCATGGTGCATTAAAACGTTATTTTAACATCTGAGTTTTGGTCAATTTTGTAGATAGTGATGGCTTATTTATTAGATTAAAAACTTTAATGTTCAAATTTGAAGGATATCAACTGGAAGGTTACTCAATTGCCTCACTTCTAATGAGATATACAAAAAAGTTTATCAGATTGGCGTTGTACGTATACATGTGTGCTATCATTCATCACGTCTCGCCTCGCAATTAAACTATCAGTTAAACGCGTGTATTGCATTTATAATAATTTGTGCTATCTCCTCCAATCAGAAGACGGTTACTTAAGGATTTCGTTGCAGATCAGTTCCATTACAATTGTACATCACTTTGATTTCAAGGTTTAAATGTTATGTTGAAATGAAAGAATACATGTATGAGTATCTATTTCAATGTATCAAAAATTCTGTAGTTCGAAGCATGGAGACCCATACATTTTAGTCCTAAGTTTTTGTTTTTTGAGATATCTCGTATAATTATTATATGATGTGAATTTTATTAAAGTATGTAATTTAAAGACAGAATAAACTTACAAAAATTACTTAGGTGATTAAAAATTGAACATTTTATGTAATTATACTAACACAAAAAAAATATAATTCGTCTTTACATTTTATAATTTGGATAGCTCTATCAAAATCTTTGTATAGTTTTGTTCATCTGCCCGTGAATATCATATTTTTTTGACCAATAAATAACTGTACATTACTACTAGTAAGGGTTTACTGTATTTCGTTTAACCTGGTGATGGCCGGTTTTGTTTGTGTGGATGTAATGAAATAAACATGAACTATATTTTACATAATATTTCTGAGATCAGTGCATATGATGCATCTTCAGTTAAGATGAGACTCTGCTGTTATTTTTTATTAGTAATATCAATTTTAACAAATCGAGAATTTACTTGGATTGCCGTATTATGTATGATGTTCAAAGTATGTTCGGGTTCTCAGAATAATAATAAATTAAATATGAATAATGTATAATGTAGATGCAGTAATTTAAATCTGAATAGTCATAGCTTCTATTTATTATTGTTTAATTTCCTAAAGCCATTCATTCGAATAACAACGAGTATAATAATGTGACGAATAATTACTAGTCTCTTAACTATCGGCCATTCACCGCCTACTTAATTGTCGTGGGAACTACCTCGGTACCTATATTGATAGAACTACGCGTCACTTCATTAGTCAATAATTAGTATCTATCCAATTAGTAGAGTGCAGATATTTCCAATAAAGAATTTGAAGACTCAACAGCACTGCAAAATAACGACAGCCTAATTTGTCAGTTGTTTGTGCCCCAGTTGTGGGGCAGTGTAAGCGTTTCAACTATACCTACTGATACATTTAAATCTACTTATTTAGATATATTCGGTAATGATCGTAATGAATACATGTGTAACATAAACAAACGCTGAATAACATTTTTTATTTAGGCAGTCGCGTAAAAAACGGATTTTGAATTAAACAATATGCTTTTAACGATCCCTTTTTACTGTTTAAAGATAAACATAATCAAAAAAGGATAGGTACATAAAATTGTAATGAATATAGTTTAAACTGATGAATAATAAATATGAATAGGTATGACTGAGGACATAACGGAACTAATTTTAACATGCCCAAAACAGGTATTAATTAAAATCGTTAAATCTCGGAAACAAGTAGATATAATTGAATACTGGATATATAATATTAACACCTAACACTAATTAATTATTAAGTGCTGTTATCATTTCTACATGCAATCTATCTATGAAAACAAAGCCGGCTCGCGCTGCAATATAAAAGACATCAACGCGCAAGTCTTACTCGTACGTGCAAAATGGTCCTGCAAACAATTCCGAAGCCTACGAGTATGTTACATAATTTACGTAACTATTTATAATACTATAGGAGATATATCATATTCATACTCATAAAGACTGATATTGTAATGTATTAAATATGACATTCACAAGCGTAGTATTTAATTGATTGAATATTTAAATAATAATTCAGACATTTAATGTAAATTAATTTCATAATGTGAGAGGTGTAGTAAACATATGTATTTTATTACTCATTTATGTTTAATATTATCTGATATCAATATTGTTTATAGAGATGCTTATAATTAACAAATTTTACGAAAGACAGCTGAGAACTTTGAAGAATAAATGTGTTAGTCTCTTATCCTAGTATTTCAAGTACAGTTTTGAGTACTTTATGTAAGTATAAAATATTCAAAATTGTCTCGGCAAAAATAACACATTCATTATGCTGATGTTGTTTTCTGTTCCAAAGCTATTGTGGCGTAACAATCTGTTCACACAAGGTATTTTACCAATGTAGCACTAGAAGAATCTTTACTTAGTACAGATTAAATGATAACCTCTAAAGTACTGGGAGTTACAAAGTATCATAAAGTACTTAATAGAGAATTGGATGAAATTATGATATCGTATCTTACTTGTTAATGTTATTTTTAACGGGTTGGTATTAAATAATTCTTTATTTATTTACTAATTAATACCACAATACATGTTGCTTAATCTCCTTTAAGATTTTCTGTACACTGACATTGCCAGGCTTATTAAATAGACATAAGCCGGTCATGCATATATTTTCTTTAAAATAATGAGTGAGTTTAGTTTATAAGTAACAATGGTTTTATATTATTGACGCCAACAAAGTAGTCTTAGTTGGCGTCAGTAATATAACTTCACAACCTAAATCTATGCTACATGTTTTTTGGTGACTGATGTCGGATAAAGGATTTCTTACAATTTTTTTTATCGTTAACGTTCCAGGCAAACCCGGCACGGACTACCCGGTACTAGGTGCGGTTCCGTACACCAACTTCTACTGCGACGAGCAGCCCTACCCAGGCTTCTTCGCAGACATGGAGACGCGCTGCCAAGGTAATCAATATTTTCTACATATAGGTAACTTTTACTCTGGTATTAAACTAATTACTTACTGCATAAAAAGTGTAAACGATCTAAGCTGTTTATCTGATAACGACTTTGTCTTGTGAGTGGTTTAGTCAGGTCAAGCAATCTTCAATTGCTGTCTGGTGGTTGCGATTATAGCATATTCCCCAGACCAACAAACTCCGTCGCTTAAAAATAGTTTCAATGGGCAGCAGCTTTGAGGCCGAAATAAGGCAAACAAATTGCGCTCACCAACCCGTCTGCCAAGCGTGGGGAGTATGGCAAAATCTACCTATGCTTAAAAAATTGGGGGAGGAGGCCTAATTCTATTAATTAACTTCTTGTAGTCTACAGATCGTTTATTTGGTTACATTTATACTATAAGTTGTTTTATATACTTGCCAGATTACTAGAAAAGTCTCCTTTGAAAAATGTTAAAAACCTTTTACTTTACATAAAATATATTGCTCCCTATTTCAGGGTATTGGAGTTTTCCTCTGTGAATTTAACTTTGTCTGTACCACTTGGCATTCTAAATTATTATTAGTATTCTTAAATTCATTAATTTAGTTTTTAAGTTACTAAAATAGTATAGAAATAGAAATTCAACCTTTGAAATTTTGGAGGACAACCATAAACTCGTCAAGTGGGCGAGAAAACACGCAAACTTAAAAGCAATTGCAAAATGTGTTTGCTAATAGTTAATTATTAAAAAATGGTTAAAAAATTTAACGAACAATCTCAAACGTGTTTTATATTAAATACATTTTAATGATTTCCATTACACGTTTAGTAATAAACGAAAATATGAAACACATCTTTGCTTCGCTGAGTATAGGAATGAACGAACAATTTGTTCCGATCAATTTCATTTGTAAACGGTTGAACCCTTTTTAGATCAAATTAAGTTGAAAAATAATCTACTTGCTCAGAACCTAAGAACTCAAGTTACGAAAAATAGGTGCAGTACAATGCCACAGATTTTTTTTGCGTCAGGTATCAAAAAGTTGAATGAAGTTTTGTAATGCAATAAAGAATAGTTTGTAGTAATCCAGATATATACACAAATATTTGTATCTAGGTACCTGATACACTTATTTTTTTTGTATTATACACTTCTATACAGCGTGTAAATTGACCCTCATCATATCCTTAAAGGGGGACTTAGTTTGTCAACATGTATAACTTTTTGTAAGGAATCAATGCTAGTAACTCAAAATTGTTTTGAAATTTTTATACAAAAGGGCACAACCACCCGGGCAATAAGTATTGGTTTACGAGCTTACCTCGCACATTTAGCGACCCGCGGCCTACATCATGTAGGTAATCTTCACACCACCACCTTCAACCCAGCAAGCAACAACAACTCTTCATGTATGGTGTTGGGCCTAACGCCAAGTCCGGCACCATACAATTGGAGAATCAACAATTGTCCCAAGTTCCAGCATATGTCTCATAGGAAAGTTGTTCATATTGACAGTCTGAGTCGCCCCATTAAGGAAATGTCGAGGGTCAATTCACAAGCTGTATATATGTTATATTTAAAAACGGGTCACTCACGTGCTACTTTGTCGGGATTGCCGACTATACAGTGCAGACAGTAAGGGCCCGGGATACTTCGGCGTCGCGCATCCCGAACTCGCCTTGAAAATGGACTCCTGATGAGTCCGAAACTATAGTCGGCAATCCCGACAAAGTAGCACGTGAGTGACCCGTTTTTAAATATAATGTATTTATCTCACGTTAGTTTCAATGATATAACTGTATATATGTCGCAGTCATGTGGTTGAATCTGCTGTTTGATTGAATGACTGGCGCGTTCATTGAATGACCACGTTTAATTGAATGACCAGGCCAAACGTTGATTAAACAAGCGTCGCTCAACGTCCAACTAGTTAGCGGACATAAAATCAGTCAGGTGATTCAAATTTAGTTTATTTTTTACCACTGCGGTGCTAGTAGTCACTAAAACCAATATGGCGTCAAACAGCTCGAACAGATGGCACAGTGTTGATATTTTTTCGATTAAATTTACATAAAAGTGCGTTATTTGTAATAAAATAGTATGACATTATGGATTTACCTATTATTACGCCGCCGCCGGCTACTTTAAAAACTAAGAAAAATGAAATCATGCTACCACCTAATATTACAAAGTCGGCTAAGATTCAACGACTTCGCTAAATGACATTCATTCAGTCAAGACGTTGAACGTTACATTCAACGACTTGACGAGTTGTCCTTTAGTCATTCAATTAAACGTGGTCATTCAATGAACGCGCTAGTCATTTAATCAAATAGCAGATTTAACCAGATGACTGCGACATATACATTTTGGCAAACAGTATGTACAACCTACTTTATTTACATTTAAATAACCTGATATATGACTGTGATATGCCTCACTGCCTGATATTTATTGCTATTGCTTGTCTTGAAGTTACTTTACGTGCGATTTAACCCAGTTTATTCATGTTTTGCGTGGGCAATAGCACATTAACTAGCATAAAAAGAAACCATTCTTCCTCGGGCGTGGGTGGCCATACTGATGGTTCCATTGTCTAAGCTCTGCACGCCATGTGCCACGACCTTGGCAGTGTCAGGATGATTAACAATTGTGACCTTATGGTCTCGTGAGGTCAGATAATTATAACAAAAAGTTACCCGGAAGAAGCTACGGCATGAAATATTAAGTGAGCTTCATTTTGAAATTGATAGCAATCTACTTTTTTTTTTGTAAATAGTGTACTTAATCAAAAATGTACCATGAAATAAGTCTTATCAAAAGCAATTTGAATGTGAAGAAATAAAAAACAAAATGAAAAAAGAATAAAGGCCTTAATACAGATTTGAGAGCGCTTTTTGTCAAGTTAGTCATAACAGAAAAACTCGAAAATTTGAAAGGTGAAATCAGTTGGGCAAATCCAATGTAACTCTTTCGAAAAGCTTCTACATTGGTAAATTAGGTAATGTTTCCAGATTGCAAAACTGCGGCATGTTATTATCTTATTTAAATTTTGTATAATTAACTTATACAAAGGTTAACATGCCTTATTAACTTAGTATCGATAACATGAGATAACTTTATCTGGTAAAAGGAAGGGCAGGAAGAGATAATCATGCCAAGAAGAGGTAGTACCTAAATCAGTACCATCACTTTTTAGTGCGAGTGTACATCCGATGGTAGATGGTGTAAATCTATGACCCAAATACATACGTTCAAGGTATAAATATTTTTTTTAATTATGGTTTACTTTCGGGGGACAAATTAATAATTAAAAAAATATATAGTCAAACCTTTTGTGTCATGTGTCAATTGAAAAGGCTCATAACAAGGATCTCAAATATATTTATATTATTGTTTTTAAAAGACTTGATCTTATTCATGAAAGAAGACAAAATTGACCATTCATTAAAAATTTCGAAGTCAAAGTCAAAAATTTTCAAAGTGTAGCTTATTGAGCTTGTAGATTACAGGAAAACCTATAAGAATTATATCAATTAAAAATATAGTGGTAAACTCAATATAATACGTTCACTTACGGAAAATAGTTCACTAAGACACTAGACAGCGCTTCTTTTTAATTTTTTGAATTACTTCTTTGAATCAAATCATTTGACTTTGGCATTGTAGGAAACCCTTGCCACGCGAGTTCAACTCGCACTTGGCCGGGTTTGTTTGAGTTATTTTGAGGTTAGTGTGAAACGAAATTATTGAAATATTGATCAGTGAATTAATTAATTAATTATTAAATCACTTCAGGTTAATTATTCAATTCAATCGTTTATTGCTTCCTTAATGTATACAGGCCTTATCTTACAAAATATGTACAGAGCAACAAGTAAGGGCCCTGTCGGGCGTTACAATGAGAGAAGGGCTGCATGGAGTTTTTAATTAACACCCTTCCCCGATTAATTTTGAATATAGTTTTTAATTTGAAGAATTTTTTATGTTGGCCCCTGCAAAATTAGTATTAATATATAATTTATTTCTATTTTATTTAGAAGCGTATTGTTCTTATTTCCAGCTTGGCACTACTGCGACATTGACGGTCGGCAGGCATCGTTCCTGTGTCCAAACGGGACTGTGTTCTCGCAGGGCGTGGCGTCCTGCGACTGGTGGTTCAACGTGCGATGCGCCCTGTCACCTGCGCTGTACCCACTCAACGCCCGGCTGTACCGCCGCAGGAGGAAGCAATCGAGACCTAAACCCCACCGGCTCATCGACAAACAACTTGTTGATGAAATATTCCTTTGATGCTTGTAAATGTTGTAAATAGAGCGATCTTGCAATTTGATAATTCACGTACGGTCAACGCCAAACATTATAGTATTATTGCAGAGTTATTTTGGGTGCTAGAGCTTTGTTTGCTAGAACATGGTTATCTTATAGTTCTTTACATTAAAATATCGTGCTATACTATAATTTCCTCATAATTGACAGTTGTTTGAAGAAAACTAAATTTATAAATAGTTTTTAAGAAATTGTGACGAGAGGTAGTTGTGAGGATAAGTAGCATGATATTTTGTGACTGGGAGCTATTCAGCGTCTAAAACTCTTTGTTTCACAGGCAGGCAACATAAGAAAAAAGAGAAAAAAAATGTGCTGAAATTCCATTCAATCAAAGAAGATAATGTGGTTCAAATTTCGCTTGCAATTTTAAACCTAAACAACCGACCCATAAACAAATTAGCAAACATTGCATTGTTTGGATGTTGGCTGTACAAAAAGGTTAATAAAACTCATTTATGTGCATACAATGTTCTGCACAAAGATGAGTTAAAATATCTAAGTGAAAACGTGTGATTGGAAGGAGTGAAGATTCCTACAGCTTGTAAATATAGTGCTTGTTTTTATATGTTAGAAGTACTCTTGTTTGATGTCGATATTAATAATTAAGATTTTTAAAACTCGAAATGTCATGTGGCCATAAATTAGTTTTCAAACCAAATCAATAAACACAGATAAAATCAGTTGTGTATCATTGGATATTATATTTTAATTAATATAAATATTTCAATTTTAATTATATAAATGTTATTTTTTGTGTTTTTAAAATAGCTTAATAGGGCCCTGGACGCGCATTTCTCCATACAAACAGAAATAAGGAATTGTGGCAATATTTGATAATTTTGGTAAAAAATTAAGCATTCAATCAATTATTCTCATTATAATCTACGTATGTTGCTATTCAGTTTGCATAAAATATCAATGGTTAGAGAATTATAAGCCATTTAAAATTTGTATAGAAATGTTGAGAGGCTTATAATTCCCAAACCATTGACAATTTTACAAAGCTGTATAAGAATGTACGTAGATTTTAATGAGATTTATTGATGGAATGCTTAATTTTACTCCAAAATTATCAAATACTCCTACAATGCCTTACTTTCGTTTGTATGAAGACATACGCATCCAGGGCCCTCTTAAGCGCAGGGACTTATAATTATGTACCAATACAAGGTGTTAGAGTGAACACCTTATTCTTCAAACGATCAAACCAGCCCGTCGAAATGAACAAGTTTTCCTATGGGAGTGATGCTGGGAAATTAAAGAAATATTCGACATTTTTATACAAATTGTCGGGCCCGCCGAACATTTTGGATGAAAATGACGATTTGTTTTGGTCAACATGGACTGGTTTGAAGGATAAAAGTGTTTACCCTAACATCCTGTATACTGGACCAGCAAGCTATTGACATAAATTAAAAAAAAACCGGCAAATTGCAAATCGGACTCACACACCCTATATTATTATAAGATTTTGATTCCTATGAGCGTTGGAGCAAATTTGCTAAATGTGCAACATAAACGGCTGTATTCCTCTTTTTTGATTGCATTCACTTAAAAATTTGACTTTTTTACAGTTTCAAGCAATATGTGATATTCATTTCTCCATTGTAGCGCGTGGAGCTATGTAACGCTAACTTGGTAGCTTCAGGCGTTCCTAAGAGATTTGACAGACAGATGGACTATGAAGTAATCCACAGAATTCTTAAAACAAGAGGAGAGGGTTATTAATATTAGGAGATGAGGTAAAGCCACCTCCATAACTTATTAATTTGTAAACTGAGCTGACCTACTGCCATCTGACGGTGACTTTTTGAAACTAAGCTTGCCAGAGTATTTGCCGGAGTGCGTGCCTCCGGATGAGACATCTATTCCTGTGGAATTATAGCATCTATGGATAGAGCTGATACGGTCTCCTAGCTTAGGATAATTCCCTTGAAAATGTTTGTTTTGTTTGTTTTTCGTATGTGTAAGTGGCCAACACTGGTGTCAGATTTTTCAAGCTGCCTTAAGGCATCTGACATAGCTTAACGACTGCCATCAACGATGACAGCCGGGACCAACGGCTTAACGTGCCTCCCGAAGCACGGACGAGCTCGAGATATTTTTATGCCACTTGCGGTCACCCATCCAAGTAGGGACTGCACCAGGGGTTGCTTAACATACGTAAGCGCTCATAGAGCTCACACCTACTGGACCATCGGGTTCCTCAAAATAACATCATCATCGGGTTCCTTGAAAATAAAATATATTTAAGAGAAGATCTTAATAGTTTTTGAAAAATATAAAAGCGGACAGACAGACATGTTCTGATGTCTGTTTGGCTCTATAACTTTTGCGCTGAGAAAGGTTTTGAAATGATACTATTCTCTGAGAAAAAATTATACTTACGCACGAGTATTGCTTCGTGCGTAAGTATAATAATTTTTTTAAGTAAGTGATTTATTTTTAAACCAAAAAAGTAAAATACTTGTTCAATGCATTAGCACTTGGATCATGATGTTGGATTTTACGGTCTAGGCCTTATAACTTTACACCAATTACAACAACCATTATAATTTTCAAAGAATCAAAAAGTTTTCTGTTCCGTATGAAAACATTTTTCTGATTTTTTAATTCATGAGTTGTGATTTTTAACCGACTTAAAAAACGGAAATGTTTATCAATTCGGTTGTTTGTTCTTTTTTTGTGAAAATAAACCTGAATAAATGTATATTTTATTAATAATTTCCTTACCTGTTGAACTGACATCTTGTTTTAGTTTATGGTAATCGCAAATGTATTGAAAAACGTCGCATTATGCTCGTTCTCAGTAAGCTGTCTATTATAGTCATTGGTTATATTATAACCTCGTCTATAATATGCAGCTCACCGTACTTGCATCATAATGTACTATTTTGAATAATGTTTGGATATTGTCCCTAGAAAATATTGTACTAAAAGGTAACGAGTCTAGGTATATCAATTATTTTCATGGGTTTAGTATTTTACAATCAAACAACAACTATTAACGCACGACGAGCTCCGTGGCGCAGCGGTCATCACGCCTGCCTGCAACACGGATGGTCCCGGGTTCGATCCCCGGTCAGGTCAAGATGGAAAACGATCTTTTTCAGATTGACCTGGGTCTTGGATGTTTATCTATATATGTATTTGTTATAAAATATAGTATCGTTGAGTTAGTATTCCATAACACAAGTCTTTCATAAGAACTTACTTTGGGGCTAGCTCAATCTGTGTGATTTGTACCGTATATATTTATTTATTTATTATTTATTAAATTTTAGTCTAGGCGGTAATTTATACGTACATATTATTACGTCTTTATCCCTTGCGGGGTGACAGAGCCCACGGTCATAAAAACCGAAGGCCTAGTTTAGCGTTAATGGTGGAAAGTGGAATCAAAATAGTGATGGGTTGCTAGCCGTATCGCCTATAACGTAATTCTTTAGAATTTCGTCCAATCCCTTGACCGCCTTTTACGGTCTGTGCGGGAAGAAAAGTAGCTGCTATATTCTATGTTTTTCCTTTTCTCTCAAGCCAGGATGAAGAGTATGGTGGAAAGCGGTAATTCACAATTATTTCTGAGTCAATGAATCGAACACCCGGATATGACAAACAAACTAAACAGCGTGTAAATTAGCCCTCGAAGCCCTTAAGGGGTGACTCAGCCCGCCAATATGAATTACTTTTCATACGGGATCAATGCTGGGAACTCATTTTCATAAAAATGAGTTATTTGGAAATTATTAGTATGGTAAAGTAGATTTTTTTTCTTAGTTCTCAGCATTGGCATGACAGCTTCTTCATATAGACGGAGAGTCAATTTACAGCGTGCATGCGCTGTGAGGGCCCGTACTTTTACACGCTGTACTGTGTAATAAAGTCCCTGGCCGATCATGAAGATGCATGGCGAAGCAAAAACCGCCTGAATTATGCCCCCAGTATCTCGTGGCTCTGTTGCCGTGTTTCTGTGGCGATCTCAAGTGACGGCTCTCCATTGTTGGATTGTTGGCCATGCTTAGCATTTACCTTAAAGTCTATTCCTTATGATCTTTCTATTCGATCAGAACGCTGTTGTTTAACAGCTGTGCTGTTGTCTTCGTCTCCAAACTGGTCCGAGTCAGTGCCCTGGTCGGTTTCTGGCCGAGCATCATTACCACCGCTGTAACGTTTCTCAGACACTATGGAAATCTGAACACTAATTGTAAGGTGCCGTGTGGTAGAGTAGCATAGGACCACTCCAAGTCATCTCGGGGATGTCGTAAGAGGTTACTTAGGAAACACAAACTTAACAAAGCTTATAAACATCAAAAAGACCGTCTGGCCAGCGTGGAGAGTGTAGACCAAATTGTCTGACTGCTCTGGCAGTACAGAGAGTATCATGCTCCTGCAGTGCAGTCAAAAAAAGGCCTGATGATGATGACGATGATGATGAACTACAGAAAATACAATACACATTAGCACTGATCTGAAAGTCTGCGAGACGGCGGGAGATCTGTGGTGTGAAGGTGGGGAGAAACATCATAAAGAGATGTAAGTAAGTAAATTTTCCTAGTGACTTAACGCATACTTCTCTATATCTCAAAAGCTGCTGCAACGATTTTAATAAAACTTGTTTAAATTGGATTAAGTTTGACTAAATGAATTTTTGCATTGGGATTGCAGATTCTGAGAAATATCTGTAAAAACATACAAATGTACATACACTTATGAAACATGTCTAGAACTTAATAAACACTAGCATATTTAAATACTGTGCAATTCTGAAAATGTTACATACATACCGGACAAATCGATAACCTTTTGAAGTCTGTTAAATACGATACACGGACCACGGTGTCAGAAAGACGGGTAGGTCTTCAGTTAAAGGTAAAGTAATAAAAACAAACTTCTTCTTATTCTTTACTTTATCCCACATTTTTATGTGGGGTCGGCACTCTCCATTTTGTTTTGTCGTCTACCATATACTTTGTCACTCTTTCCTCGTTCATATGATGGATGGATTGTGTCAAGGAGAGTCCTTGACACAATCCATCCATCTTTTCTTAGGTTGTCCTCTGTTCCGCTTTCCACCCACTTTCAAATCCAATGCCTTTCTTGTGATATGAGTTTCTTATCTCCTCATCACATGCCCATACCAACTCAGTCTATGACTAAGGACCTTTCTGTAACTGGCACGACTTTCACACTTCCTCTTATATACTCATTCCGTAGTTTATCCATTCTTGTCACTCCACAAATCCATCTCAACATTCGCATTTCTGTTGCATGCAGTTTTCTTTCTTCCATCCTTTTTGTGGCCCAACATTTCGATCCATACAATAAAACAGGTCTGATTATAGTTTCGTAATTTTTCCCATATACGACTATCACAAGTAACTCCCGTGACCTCCACTTTGCTCATCCTGCGCGAATATGGTTAACGGGTAACGAACGTCGCGGTCAATGTCACGTCCTTCTGGAAAAGAGAGCCAAGATATCTAGAGTTGGGGCAGCAATAGGAGAGAAGCTAGATGGATCACCAAAGTCTACAAACAGGTGTTTTGTTTTGGTTGTCCAGTCTCCAATCTCTCCCGCCATTTTTCAGCCTATTCTGTATCTCTAGCGCATTCTTTCTGACAAAAACAATGTGGTCAGCAAACAACATACACCAGGGCGCTTCCTCTTGTATTCCTGTGTTTCCTATGGGACAAATGCAGTAAACTCGAAAAAAAATTCGACATTCCTATACTAATTGCCCGGGCGGCTGAACATTTTTGTATGAAAATGTCCAGAACAATCAAAATTTCACCATGTATATTATTTTTTTATTTTAATTTGGCATGGTTTTTATCGCATTCTTAAGACTGAGAAAACTTTCATGCTTGTTAACATTATGTTGTGGAGTCAACATACGTAGATCGAGGACAGGTAAGTTAGTTTAGTACTTAAAGAATAAGTACTTCGTAACTTCATAAAAAAATAAACAAAAAAAATTGCAGCGTCCTTTATCATATACACAACAAACAATACATACGTATACAATACCAAGGCAGCCTTAACAATGCCAATTCATATCTAGGGTCGATATGAATCGCCTACTGTGTTGTTAAAATAGTCGTGGGAAACACAAGACGCGGGCCTTTTTCACAGCGTTTTGTACGCAAATCGCGTGCGTTCGGAACCACGTACTTATCAGAGAACATTTTCGCCTTTTCCTGTTCAAAATTGGCCGCAGTGTGTGGTGCGCTTACAACGCGCAGTCATTTCTTTCTCGTGGCGCGCTAAACGCACGCGCACCGATCGACGCGCCGCCGCGTTCACGCGGGAAATACGAAACGAACTGTGTGTCACGTGGAAAATTATTTGTATGTCTACGCGGACACTGTTGGAAAATTTGGACACCCTTAATGTAACTGTTGGATTTCAAAATGAAGCTATTAATGCTTATTTTATGCGGTGAGTTTAAAAGTAAATCCAATTATGTATTTAGGAATGCTTAACTAACTTAAAATTAATTTTAATACATATCGCGTTATTTTTAATATATAGCTGGGTACGAATACTCGAAAACTTTAAAGAAAAAGAACAAGCTAGGAGAACTGTGTCGTAAATAAAATTGTGCAGTACCAAATTATTCGCAGATTAACATAATAACATAAAGTGTGTAAAAAAATAAAGAACAAATCAACAAGGATAAACTAATATACTTAATTGATACTTCTAGGACCTAATAATCGTTAAAAATCTAGATCCTTTTGAGTTTTACACCAAAACGGAAAGTATGTAAGTATGTGTATGTAAGTGAGTTTTACACCGGAATTACGGCTGAAGTGATTATTCTTTTGTTCTAACTAAATTGTTTATATTATTTTATTTTACAATGACCATGCAGCTGAAGGTGGCAAAAAGGCTGTCGAAATGAGATCGTGTTCAATGCCAATGTCTTCATCAAAAAATATCGCGAGTATAATGACAACGGTTTACGTGCTCTGTGGTTTTGTCGTATTTGATCTGTGGAAACTCGACC
Source organism: Rhodophaea formosa (assembly GCA_963082605.1). Lineage (NCBI taxonomy): Eukaryota > Metazoa > Arthropoda > Insecta > Lepidoptera > Pyralidae > Rhodophaea > Rhodophaea formosa. The sequence continues at coordinate 8,954,233 of OY720211.1, read as the reverse complement.
CAGAAAATTAATCGTTTTTCTTATTAAGGTAAACATAAAGATCAAGATTGAATACCAGAGCATTTTTGTACAGCAACAGTAGACTTGTCAGGGTAAACAGACCTTCATTATTAAAAATGTAGGCTAGAGCTAGTAAATATAGCGTTGAGGTTGTTGAATATGTAATACCCCCTGTTAAATTACTTTGCGTGTTGAAATTGAATATCATTTACCATTTTTGGGCAACTGTCTGAGAATGTGATGAAGTATGTAAATGCTAGTCTATTATCTATTTATCCTTAACTTAAAGAAATGAGGTGATTTAGATTCATGTATTTATTTATTTCATTTGATGAAATTTTCTCTCATACCCTATTTCCAACCAGTCAATATTGACATCAAAAATTGCAAAAGCGGATTTTTTATTTATTGTAGAGACCACCTGGAATAGCCTACGCCAAAGTTTGCAACTTTTTTTACCCTGTGCTACTCCTGGGGTCCCGAAAGTATGGGACATTTCACAGATTTATTTTAACAAAATCGGTTATCTTTGTAGTATGCTTTTATAAAATAGACCAAATTACCTAACGTTTTTGTATAATACGAACTCTTTGTGACTTATGGTCATTGAGTCATGACTTGTCATACCAAGTCAACTTTTTCCCGATTTTTTTCAAATTTGGGGTAGTTTCGCTTTCCGGGACCGTACGAAACTAATGATGTTAAAGGAAAGTTATAATGAAATAAAAGATAGAAGACTATTTAAGTTTTTAAATAAGTGTTTCATTTTCTCTCTTAAGTTTTTAATAATAGAGATATATACTGTGAAAAATTGGTCCTTTCGACCATAGAGTGAAATATTATTATTTTTTACGCTACTCGGTAGAAAATCGTTTGAGTGGTTAACACGAATAAACGAAGCAAACAGATTTCAAATTTCACTGGTCCAAATTAAGTGTATCCAGCCCACATACTACATAAAATTTACTCTTCGGTCAAAAATACCCATATTTGAGAGAATACTCTAGAATTAAAAAACTTAGAGACTTGAAATAACACTTATTTGAAATCATTACTTTATTCGGTACGGACTCAAAAAAACTTTTGTACTTTGTCCCCAACTTTGGTACATTTTGGAAAAAACTTGCCGTAGTTTAACTATGCGTCACAAAGAGCTTAAATTATTCTCAAATGAACGGTAATTTAGTGAATTTAAGCAATCACAATCACAGCTAGCCGGGTTCTAGTTTTAACTTATAAAATGACGTACATCTACGGAACCATACTCTGCGCGAGGCACGACCAGCACTTGGCCAGTTCTTTATATCTTTTATACTTCTTGAGTAAATAAATGAATGATAAGTATATGACAAATAACATTTTATAACGATTGTATTGCATTTTATTGATATCATGACACAAGTGACAGAGTGGTAATCTCCACTGAACCAATCACGGCAAGATAACCAATTAACTTTGAGTAGCCTTAATTCGTTGACTGACGTTTTTAGGTTATTATCTATTGATTTTTTTTTTGACTCCTTGGCAATATGAGTACCTATTATAGGTAATAGCCCTATTGAAACCCGGTAAACTCCCTTCAGATCCCAAAAGCTATCGTCCAATCTCCTTTCTGTGCCACACATACAAATTGTTTGAGAGGCTTCTCCTGAATCGCCTGACACCTTTAATCGAACCCAAAAGTCATGCACGGGACAAATTCTAAGACTAACTCAACATATTGAGGATGGTTTTGAGTCAGGAAAGATAACAGGTCTTGTTTTCAACACCACATGTACTCAGGACTAGCGGTCTAGCGCTCAGCTTCTCGGCTGGCGAGTATGCATGTCCAGTGTGGCATCGTTCTTCCCACGCCAGAGAGGTAGACGTCGCGATCAACGACACCTGTCGTATAATCACCGGTTGTCTGAAACCAACTCCGCTTAATTTACTATATTCCGTTGCGGGTATTATTCAAACTTGCACATACACACTCTTTCATCTAAACGTGTCGCCGTTCCAGTCATCATTAACAATTGAAATTTTGTCTTTGATTTTTATAATAACTGACTTTTGCTTCAGCTTGGGCAAAATTTTCTGGTATGTTTGTCCGGACGTTGTCTTCTACAGGCCGCATTTCACAAACTATTCTCCTTAAATTTTGTAGGCAGGTGCAGTGCAAGGATTAAATAGATATATTTTAAATCGACTTAGATGTTAGTTTTTAGGATTATAGCCACCAATTAAATTACTTATATTATCATCTATTTACACACCTCTATTATTGGTGTCTAGTACACCTAGGTACTTAAAGGATGTCAAACGGGTACATAATTAAAAAAAATATTGAAAAGATTCGCCGCACAGTAAGTACGTTAGCCTTGCTTATTAAAAAAACCATTTAAACTGGTATATTTAACACATTTTCGAAATAAAGAACAAATTTAAAGATTGCGAAACACTGGATGAAATACGTGTTTTGTTTGACCTTACCGTTTTCGTCTTCAAAATTAAGGTTGTAACTTGGTGAATTCCTTTCCGAGGACTCGGAATTATTCGCCAGGTGGCATTGACATTGCTTTAATTTTGACTTCAAAAACTATTTCTTTAAATCTGCTTTTGCTCCTGTTTATTTATTATCATCATTAGGTCTTGTTTTAGTTCCCACTGCAGGAAAATTACCCCCTCTGTATTCTGTGTCTGTATTCGCCAGAGCAGTCAGACGCCTACACCTATTTGGTCTACATTCTCCATGTCAATAAGCTTTGTTTAGCTTTTCATTTGCATGCTTTTATTTGGTATATCAATCTTATGGGTCAAATCTTAAAAGCTAGACCCTAAACCCCTTTATGATTACCAGTACGTCACCAGTAACAACGTCTGATGCAACATATAGTGATTTGAAGGTGAAGTTATTCATCATCCGAGCGTTTTCCCGGCTGCATCCGCCGCCGCTGTGGTACGTCGAAGCCCGGGGTCCGCTATTATGACAGCTTCAGGCTAATATGATTTGGCGAAAGTTTATACGGCCGGCAGCTTACCTAACGGCCATTTTTTCGGGTATTTTTAGAACCACAGGCAAGTACTAGTTAAAATAAAGTAGAAGAACCTACATGCCAACTTCATAAATTGAAAAAATAGTGTCACATTAAGTATTTTTTTTTGCAACCAACTTCTGTTCATGTTGCTTGCATATAACGTGTTTTATTTCGCGACATGATATATTTTCTTGTAAACAAACTCTGAACACTACCATTTGATTGACAGTTCTTAAGCCAGGAAACGTTTTTCCTTTGTCCATCAGTCCCAGCTTTCTCTGTCCATGTCGTTATGTCGGTTTCCGCAATTAACTATGTATTTCTTGTACCATAAGATCATGAAGAAGATTGTAAAATATCTCCTAGAGTACAACTGGTTATTTACGCGGACAGATTAGGTGTCATGTTAGGTAACGAACGGTAAGCGGTAACTTAAAACAATGCCTTCATTACATCGATAAAAACTGTAATGACAAGATGTTGAAAGGCGAAAGAGACCCTACTTTTATTGTGCATTACTTACCTCGAAGGTGGTACTTAGACGCGCGCATCCCATTTAATACTTTGGCAATATCTTTTAAAATCATTATGATAATTCATTGGTAACGCAAGCAATTGTGTCAGATGTAATTTCAAGCTTCATTTATTTTTATTAAACAGTAAAAGTTAGTTAGTGAAGCATTTGCTCACGGTTATATCACATACATCTGCGTAAGATTCCTTTATAGTTATGTCACAACTCGCAAAGATTCGATGCGTGTTAATATTTGTCGGTCAACCGTTTAAACTCGACCACGCAATCTTCATGAGCGCATTTAAATAAGGGGATAAATTACTTACCACATCTTCCATTTCCGATTGTTACTTTGTAAATGTAAACTTGCCATATGTTCGAACACTGACCATACTCAACAACTGTCCCAAAAGAACACAGGTCAAAGTATTAATAGAAAAATTGTATTTTACAATATTAAATCTATGAATGATATGTTTCAACACTATAATGGATTTCGTTATATAAACTGTACAGTTACTTACAAGCTTTTTTATGCTTTTTGTATGTACATTTTAAAGGAAATAAATAAGTACGAACCTATTATCGATTTATGTACTAAAGAATTTAAATTGGTAGGTAAGTATATATGATTACGTGAAAATCATTAAGTACAAACAATTGCAGAAAACGTGCATTTTGATACGATTTTATTTGAATAGAGTTGTTTATTTGAATAGAGTTTTACAAAAACTCTATTCAAACACCAATTAGTTTCATGCTATACATAACAACAATTAACTAAAATAAATACTTTTTTAAATGTTATGTTGCAACTTGCATCATGCAGTTGCCACACGAAAAAAGTAAGATATAGCCGGTGCAGATGGGCGCAGGCGCACACGACCGTGGCGTGGCGCAACGATGCAAGGTTGTTAATGCAAGTACATTTAAATAGGCTCAAATTTATTTTATTCTTAGACTAAATCATTATGAAAAAACACTGAAGAATCAGAAAAAAAAATTAGGGCTATCTGAGTGCGTCTTGGCAAGTACTAGCCATCAGGAGTCTTAGATCAACTTTCCCCATCGGATGAAATGTAAAACCAAGAAATACTAAATAAAATTTCTTGACACATAAAGTATAACAAACAGGGCTTTGTCGTTTAGTCGTATTATTGATTAGGTACCTAAGTGATATTTGAACACATTTTTTTCCCTCTGTATAAAGACTATCCTGACATAAGATAGATACTTACTATCGTAACTCAAAACTTCGAATAGGTTCTGCTGAAGCTTGAGTGGTCCTATTCTACTCTGCTATGAGGTTCCCGGTCGCTGCAAAGTGGAATTGGAGCTCTCCAAGCCTTCTCGTGGATGTCATAGAAGGCAACTTAGGAAACACAAGCTAAACAAAGTTTATCAACATCAAAGCGACCTATCCAACCCGTCTGGCCAGCGTGGAGAGTGAAGGCCAAATCGTTTGACTACTCTGGCTAATTATATATGGCTCTAGTAGTACAGAAAGGGCTATGTTCCTGCAATGAAGATTATAAAAGACCTGATGATGAAGCCTGTAGTGTGTAAAAGTTGGAGTCTGTATTCTTATTATTGACCAGGCAGAAGAAATCGCCTTCTTATTCCACGAAGTAGAACAGTAGTTCACCTCGGCACCTGGGAACCTAAAGGGAATTCTGGCGCGTGTCGCAACTGCAAGGCTTCTAAATTGCATGTTTTCCAATGATTGAGGCTTTTAGCAGAGATAATTGTTCAATTGTTGGAATGTTGATAATTAAACACAATTCACCTTTGATTTCATCATACGCTGCTCGGAACACACACAATGTTATTAAATTATTCTTCGAATGATGTAATAATTTGAACGTTTTTATTAAAAATGTGTTCTGGGCAAAATGTGAAAGCGTCTTGCTTGATTCCATCCGCAATAAAAAATCTTATGATTTTTCTCAACAACATACTAAACGTTGCAAATGCTGGCTACGGTAGCGTTTGCGCAATTAACTGGATTAATGAGATAAATGTTTCCGTATTATTTTTAGGGTTCCGTACCTAAAGAGTAAAAACGGGAGCCTATTACTAAAGCTTCGATGTCCGTCTGACCAGGCTGGATCTTATAAACCATGTTAGCTAGACAGTTGAAATTTTCACAGATGATAAAATTTTTGTTGCCGTTATAATAACAAATACTTACAAAGTGAGAATAAAATAAATATTCAAGGGGGACCATCCCATACAACAAACGTGATTTTTTGCTTGATATTAATAACGATTCTTGAAATATTCTCAGAATATGTAGTTGTACATTCACTTTAAAAATAAATAATAAAACCTAAATCAAATGTATTATGTATTTTAGGGTCCTTACAACAAACATGATTTTCTTTGCCGTCTGTGCTCGATACCTTTATGTTGTATAGTTACGATGTTGGTACGGAACCATTCGTGTGCGAGCCCGACTCGCACTTTACCGATTTTATAAGTTCGGAAACTTATATGAATTGTAAATAATGATAATATCAACAAGAGTGTGCGCGGGACGGACGGACGTCGCTTTCTCTGCCGTCGACCTTGTCACCTCGACTGACCGCTGCCTGCTTCAGTGACATAACGCGAATTGTTTTATTTCCAAGGCTTCATGTAATTACTTTCATATCTATCAGTGAGGAATTTAATCAGTAATGATTATCTTTGGTCTCCTTTTGCGTGCATAAATTGGACGGTATTAAACTTGCGTGCATAAAAACCAAACAATTGCAAGCTTAGAGTATGTACTCGTTAGCTGTACCCAGTGTAATTTCATTGGAAAGTGCAACAAATATACCTAAAAGGACTTTTCATGTCAATGGCTTTTGACTAGTTTTTTAGTTTTTGAGCGCTGATGCAAAAGATGGGTGTTATAAGTTAGACTGGAATGTGTGCGTCTGGTTGGTCTGTTTATTTTACCATAGCTCTAAAAATGGTAAACCGATTTGGATGCAATTTTTATATGAAAGCTGGTTTTCTTTCGATGAAAATTAGACATGTGTTATCAATATCGGTCGAACCTTTTACAATTACGTGTGATAAAGGGATTATCATATCAATCGCATGAGATCAAAGGTTGCTTGAAATTTTTATTTTTGTTTAACTTTATTATTCAATCTTCCTACGCAATATAGAAGTTTTATATAAAAAGTTTTATATAAATGTCGTGACTGAATATTAATAACAGAAAATTTTGCAAGGCCTAGACATCACTTAAATATTTATAAACAGTCACTTTTAAAATATATTACTTCCGCACGTTGCGTGATTTCAGACAACAATAAAGTGTTCGTGCGATTTAAAAATGCGTCATGCCTTTTCAGAATACGAATTTCTCATAGATTAAAAAAAAAAATTTCGTCACTCTGAATAGATGTCGCATATAGTCATTTTTGTATGAAAACCTAGAATGTCGAGCCGGGGGGGTGTGAAAAAGAGGAGAGGGGGCCGGGTTGATAGGGGTGCTATTTTTGAACGGGTGATATCATGAAGACGTACAAAAATTTACATAGAAATCGTTCGTTTGATATTTCAAACAACCGAAATTCAAACCAGCGTATTTAGTCGCCAGTTTGAAAATAGCACTTATGACTTTTGACACTGCTGTCACAAGTGATGTATTAACACCGCGTAATATCGATATCGAAAACACAAAACAAACCATTTTGTTGCAATCACAGATTTAATGTAGGTTTACAGATCAGCGGTTGCAATTTAGAAAACAAAGGTTTTTGAATGTGAAATTATGTTTTTATTATCATTGCGTAGCTACCTAAGAGTGCAAATACCATCAAAATTAGTTTATTAGTCATCATTGTCTGAGCTATTTCCTAATAGCATCATAAGCTTTGTTGTTCCGCTATGCCGACCGTATTTATGCGGTAATATAAGAATTGGCAAAGTTTTTACGGCTGTTATGGGAGAAATGAAAAAGATGTAGAATGTGCAAAGAAAGTAAAAGCCGGCAAAGGGAAAGGGCGAAAATATATTAAACAATATCAAAAGATGATGCGGCTTGCAACTTATCACTTTTTTAATTCCATTTTCCACCTATATACAAACATGCTAAACTTAGCATTTGGGTCCGACCTTGAGCTCTGGCTGCTTGTAAGGGAAACAGACGTGATTATATGATTGTATGTATGTATGTTGTGGGTTGTATCTCCGTGGGTAGCTTCAGAATGGCGGACATACACATGTGAAATTTAAGTTGAAATATTTAGCCGCGCCAGACATCGAATCTGGTACCCTCTCTTGCTTGTCTGCTGCACGACAAAACTTCACTAGGCTGAGTAGTTTGAGGTCATTATTTTAACCGCGTTAGTTATAAAGTGAAGGAGAATTCACACTGTGAAACGATGTTCATTTTTGTCTAAGCTCTTTCAGTATCTGTGCTTATTATTAAGAGCGTATACTAGCAGTATTTTTTCAATATGGTTTCCATACAAATGTATTTCTCTATTTTCTCGCTGAAAACTGATTCTAGAGCCACAATTCTTTTTTCATAAAATGTAGTACTAATAGAGGAATGCCCCTATTTTTTATTTTTTCCAATAAAACTGTTTTTGTACAATTTTTTTTCTTTTAAACAGGTTTTTAGAAAAAAATAAAACATAGGGACATACTTATTTTAGAAATAGATTGTATGTAAAAAGAATTCTGCCTCTAGAAGCACTTTTCAGCGAGAAAATAGAGAAATACATTTGTATGGAAAACGCACTACTAGTATACCCTCTTAAAGGTGAGGCTGAGAAAGATTAGTCACAAGTTTTTTTATATCTGCGATCTATACCTCAAAACACCTCTAAAACTACACCCCTATCGAATTTTCATAGGCGGTGCCCGCAATCTTGGATCCCAAAATTGAAGTTATTTGTAAATCACACCCCTTAAACCATCCAAACATTAGAAACAAACTATTTTATCTTGACACTTTAAGGACAAACAAGTGTAACTGGTAACATGTTGTATAGGTATATCATCATAATCTGAGCGTATTAAGGCATTCATGCCAATATATAATTTGGCAAAAATATGAAGAAGAAGTAGAAGTGTCTATAAAGAAGTTTACTAAAAGGCCGGTTAGGATTTTAAAAATAATATTACTTTTACTTTGATTATTTGACATTGTCAAAAAAAGGAGAAATACGAAAAATTAAATATATGTTTCTAAGAAAAAAGAATAATGAAAACTAGCAAAAATTAAAGGCATTGCATTAGAAATATTTTGAAATCAAGGATTGACAGGATATAGAGGTAAGACATGGTCTGTTATATGAGTTAGTAGAATCGGGTCACAATTATACTTCTGGTCCGCTCCTTTGTACTCATGTCGTATTCATGTACATTGTTTATCGATATATTGTAAGAGTAAGTAGGGGCATCACTATTCGTACTATCTTCTCTTACTTACTAAGGATTTTGACATTTAAAATGGCGTATAAATACATTTAATTTTTTTAAATAAAACATACATTGCCTTACTTACATGTGAAAAGTAACAGGTCGGGATAACATTTTAATATTTCTGTCAGTATTTTTGCAGGATTTCACTGCACAACTAGGCATGTTTACGGCTATAAACAATTAATTTCGTTCTGATATTTGCACTTCGACAGACGTCAGATGACTGGGGTCGCGAGAAAGCCGCGCGTATGTTTTACGAGTATAAGTCGTAGGACAGATCAAGCAATATTCACATTCTAGAGAGTATTCATACTTCTATGGAATTTCTACTACAATTCTAAATATTGCAAAAATGTTTTCCCCGTTTTATTTTCTTTTTATTAGTCACCAGCTGTGTTGTCAATGTCAAAAAAGTTTGTTGATCTTTTGAACTTGGAACGCATGGGCTAGAGTTTCTTTGATTTAGGAACTCGATACGGTTGTAATTTTGCATAATTCCGTTCAATTTTCGCGTCTCGCCTCTATTGCCGTGAATACCGTGATGCAATATTTCAGATGCAGTCTGTGACGTATTCGGAGCGAACTGGTTTGCACTGTAACTAGTACTGTATTTGATCACCTCTGGTCTTACTACTATTCTGTGCTAGCCTACATATAACTGTTACGTATTGTTTATATTCATTTCCTGCTTTTAGTATTCTATTTAGTTAGCTAGATCGTACACAATGCTATGACTGGCTTTGTATGATTTGACCGTTTTTCTTCGCAGTATTAGCGAGGAAAAACTGTCGTTGTAGAACCATGTTTAAACGTAGTAAAATACTAGAAACCTTTAAATATAAAAAATGAAAATAAAATCAACCTTAACAAAATAGATAAAGAAAAAAGAAATATCAGTATAGCATTTTATTTCAATAGGTTTAAAAGTATATACATATACGTTTGCAACATAATTAAAAAAATAATATGATCTATAGCTAAAATAGCTTTTTTAACTTCAAGGTAGTTACGGAAACTTGAAAATTCTATTATTCTAAATATTCCAGCATTTTATAAATAAACATTAAGGATATACATATTTCTGTTTCGCAAGTTAAGGAAACGCACCACATGACAACTATACATATTTGGCACTCGCAATGTGCTAGAGGCCTCCTAGAGCCGACGTAAAAGTATGTCAGCAAATAGAATTCATTATTTAACACACATAATATCCATATTTTCTAATCACGTAAATTATATAAAAAACTGGTTTTACTTGTTTAAGCTAATTATGCTTATGTTAAGGATTATAAAAGACGCAATGGACTATTACTCAATCAAATTTTGAGAAAGGTTAAATTATTAAAAACCATATAGGTTATATTGGGTCCTTACCAATGAAATTGGCATTTTTTCCTGCTTCCCATTTTGTTCCTAATGACAATTATTTTCAGGTGAACACCTATATTATCAACATTCTGCAAGCATTAAAATTGTTGTTTTTATGAATTTAATTATAGGAAAATTCTCATGGAAAGAACTCGTTTCAAGTTTGTGCGTTTTAATAAAAAATGTAGTCATTTTCTATTATTATGCTAACTTTTTGTTAATTGCATAATGTCTAAATTAGGCTTACTGTTGCTCTTAACTACTGGCAAAATTTCACCTTTGTTTAATTTATCAAACCCGGAGTAATACTAAAGAAAAAAACACTTTGCTCAAAATTCTCTATTGAAAACGCCAATTTCATAGGTAAAGACTAATATTAAAAACATAACCAACCTAAGTATCTGGTAAGACTCAAAATACCTTCTATCGTAAACAAATCTGACATAGAACTAGCAGGCACCCGGCACTCGCCAAATTGCATTTTAGTAATTAGTTTACTTAATGAGCATGCACGTACTTGAAGATGCATGGTCAAATGTCAGCAGCTCACGGGACGCATTGCAACGGCTGCATTTACAAGTGCACGCCAAATTAATTATTTATTATAATATAAAGAGTAAATATTTGAATGTTTGCATTGAATAGACGCCGAAACTCTAGACAGATTTTCAAATTCTTTGTCTATATAGAAAGCTAATTTTTGTGCGGGTGACTTAAGGTAAAATTTACGAAGACGGAGTCGCGGGAAAATTGCTAGTGTATTTATAAACTTGGTATCCAGCGCCAAGGGACTAGCGACCATCGGCACTAGGAATAAGAAAATGTATATTATTGCAATATAAATCGAATCGATATGCGGAATGGGTCACCATAAAATGTCATCGCGTCGTGATGCCCTACTTCTTGTGCCCGAGGGGATTGCAAAAGGTCCGCTCGCTTTGCTGGACGTTACTAGCTTGTAGGCAACGCCGGTTTTAGCGTTACAAGTTTGGTTACAGTTACTCAAGCGGGAAGCAGAAGCGTTGCCCCTAAATTAAAAATTAAAACATTGCCCTGCGCCCTTTGTCCTAATACCTAAATTCGGTATTAACATTTTCTATTGCTACGGACTAGATTTAAGCTGTACCCAAAATTGTTTGTTTTTTGTGTGTGTTTGTGGCCAGCACTAGTGTCATATTTTTAAGCTGTCTAAGCTGACATAGCTTAACGACTACGCTCCAAAATAGTTTTAGGTGACATGATGTTTGCAAATCCAAACACAATAACCTGCGCCATCGGGCAAATTAAAAAAAAATACACACAAATTATATTCACATTTATAAACACCTTCTGTATATAAATTCACTCCTAAAAGCCTAGGACCAGAACTGGCGCCTATTCTGTTTGTAAATAGGTATTAAGTATCTACTTCGCTTATAAAAGCATTGGTTTATACCAGCTATTGTCCAACAATATATTCCGTATTAGACTGCACTGCATTCGATTAAATGCCAAATGAAAGGACATGAACGTGTATGGGATTGAATTCAAATAGTGAATTATTAACTCCGTTTGAACACGTGGTAAGACAAAGGAACGTGTTATAAATATTAGTCATGCCAATTTCACGTCGCGAGCGAAACTAGTTAGATAATAACTTAAATCTCATTAAGTTTATTAACGCATTACCTTAGAAGCGTCGAATCTGCACGGTTAATTATATATTTTCCATGCTTCAGTAACCTAGCTAACACAAATATGTCCATGTTCGTGAGGCTATTGTAACGTTTCGCATTTTGTGATGTTTGAAAACAAAACATCTCAACCACAAAGGAGGTTATTACCATATTTTTTTAATATGGAAGCTGTAGTGATCGTGCCGCGTTGGAAAGAATAGCGTTTCACCATAACTGTAACAATGGAGGATAAGAGAGCTATTAAGAAACAGTGGCTCACATTGCCGGACCACTTGCACCTATCAATTAAGTGCTGTTAGTGCGTATAGTTAGAGGTCGTCGAAGCCTCGTGGATACGGCTAATTCATACGTCACGTGGGAAACACTGCCGTCAGTTATGCTATGCAGCAGTAGTTCAGGGCCCTGAGTCTATTAGTCTAAGTATTCTATTCAATTTTTTTTATTTTATAACTTCCATACCTCTCCAAACCGTCTGGCCAGCGTGGAGAGTGTGGACTATACGAGTCCATATGACAGTTTGCATAATTTAATTTTAATCTATGGTATACATTAACACACATTGTTCATGAGCACGAACATTTATAACAGCATACTTCACTAATTTCATATTATAAAGTCCACTTAAATTAATTATTCATCAAAATCATCTAAAGCAAACCCCAACTGAACCCCTTGACTTACCACCAAAAACCCAGTCTATTAGAATATTTCTGCCATGGCTTATCAAGTCATTGTTATTTGTAATTACGACTTTATATTTTGTTTTGTCTGCTATCGAAATACTAAAATTATGCTAACCTTAACATACATTGACAATATATGTTTAATATTGTTATTAATATTGCATGTTATTAAGTCTAAATAACTTAATAAAAACAAAGTTTTCAAAGATAAATGAAAACTCATCTGCTCTGCCAAAATATTTATAGCCTATATTTATGACGATATATCCCACTACGTCCAAATCCCTTATTTTATATAATGGAATAAAAAAAATCACATACATACTTACGACATACACTCCGTGTAAATCTGTAATAGTTGTAATAGTCATTTATTCCTTAGAATATGGTGATGTAACATTAAGTCAAGATGGTAACAATGAAATAAGTGCGACATATTCTACCATAATTGGCGTAGGAATTTACATAGAAAATGATTACAAATTTAAAGATAAGTCATATTACGTTCGAATAGTCAATTTTATAATTTAAGTCACAAAAATTTCCTAAATTTTGTAGTAACATTTGTCCAGAAGCCAGTTAAACAGAATACGTTTAAATTTATTGAACGTAGGTATTTCTCTAATATCGCTTGGCAGTGCATTATACAATTTTATTGCCATAGCGTTTACATTGTTACTGTAAAGCTGTAATCTACGCATTGGTACATATAGTTTGGAGGGATTTCTTCCATTACTTTTCTTTAATACCTTATCATTTAAAGGGAAGAGGTCAGGGTGCTTTTTCACAAATAAGCACATCTCATAAATGTATAAGCAAGGCAGAGGAAGAATTTTTGCCTTTTGGAATAACGGTTTGCAATGGTCGAGATAGTTTGCCCCGTGAATGGCTCTTATGCACTTCTTTTGTACAATAAAAGCTTTTTGCATCTCAACGGAGTTACCCCAGATAATAAGGCCATATCGCAGTATGGAGGCGATGTATCCGTGGTATGCCATCTGAGCTATTTCTTTTGAGGCTGTTCTTTGCAATCTACGCAATACAAACACAAACCTATCAAGTTTTTGACAAGTGATACTGATGTGTTCCTTCCAGTTTAAATTTTTGTCAATTATGATCCCTAAAAATTTACAGTGGTCTACTTGGTTTATTCTTGTATTTAAATAGTGGGCCTTAATTTCTATAGGCTTGTTATTACAAGGCTGAAAGTTTATTAAGTTTGTTTTGTCAATATTTATATTCAATTTGTTTAGGTGTAACCAATTGTCAATATTAATAATCTCGGAGTTAATTACCGCGTCTAAATCTTGCTTATTTTTACTTTTGATTAATATCGTAGTGTCGTCAGCAAACAGAATGCATTTGTGTGTTATCGCGCTAGGGAGATCATTGATGTATAATAGGAAGAGCAAAGGAGAGAGACAGGAGGTAATCTTGCAATATTCTCCCTCACATCTCCCAAGGGGTAATTAATGAAAAATAATATTTCTTATATTTAATTAATCATGGGGCCCTACGGCTTATATCAACTTCCGGTGATAAGAGAGCTGGCTGCTTTTTCGCCCAACGGATTAGCATAGCTATCCAACGGGGGAACGCAGCCAGCGTTCTAGCGTTGTTGTGTTTTTGGCTCCTTTTTATGTGAAAAGTAAATAGTGTTATCATTTTAATTGCCTGTATTATTATATTTTCTTCAATATAAAATAAAAAATATTTTGACTGTTTAAAAAAAAATCAGCTGATTTGCATTTCGGCCAAATATTTCTTTGGGAAAGTTAAATTGTTCATTATGATCAGTATAGGTACGTTGGAGAATATGTCAAGATTTATACGGTAAATACATTTACTGCAATAAAAACAATTAATTCCTTTTTTGCAGTCGTTGATATATTTTTTTTTAGTAATGATCGCAATACAGCCGCAACGAAATTCTTAAAAAATATTTTTTTGTTACTGTTCTACTCTCTTAATTTTATTAATATTAGACAAACTAGTAAATTATTAGCTCTAAGGCCGAAATCATGGGCAGTTTCATAAGAATACTCTACTTAAAACGTTCGCACATAAATAAAAACACAAATAAAAATATTTGAGTTGCCGTTATTAAAACGGCCCTTGACCCACATATCATGACAATACACACAGTCTGACAATGCGGTACTTTTGCTATTGATTGCATACATCTTACCTATTACACAGTAAGCACTTAGCACCAAATTCATACAAACGAATATTTGTAGTAGTATAATTAGAAGTACTTATAGCATCCATGCTGGTGGAAAAAAGAAAAAAACGTAATGTATTAGCTGCTTTTCTTCCCGCGTAGATCGTAAAAGCCGATCGAGGGAATCGGCGTCAGGAGTCATGTCAATAGGCGATGCGGCTAGCAACCTGCTAGTAGTCTGTAGCTTTTGAACAATTAATAAATAAATACATAGTATCTAATAAGATAATTTTAAATATGATATGACGTGAAAAAGTGCCTGCAAAGGCCTATTTTCTGAATAAACGTTTTGATTTTGATTTGAACCCATCACTATTTTGATTCCGTTCTCACCTTCAAGCCCACCAACATGCTAAACGTGGCCTTAAGGTTTTACCAGATCTAAGCTCTGTCAACCCCGCAAGGGAGAAAGACGTGATAAGTATGTAACATGTACTTATAGCAAAATGAAAGCAGTTTTCACCAGTAAATTTGCGGTTAGACACAAAAGTTTCTAAGCATCAATGCGAGAGACGAGTAGCATCTAGTATTCAGATCGCTGCATTATTTTGTATGCAACTGTATTGCCGGAGAAAATAGGAAGTTACTGTCTCATAGATATTTTATTCCGTTAGAGATTTTATCTCCGATTGTATTGGCAAAACGACCATTCATTCCGATTCTGTGTTATCTAACTTCTTGTAGTGAATAAACTTAATAGAGAGGTTTACAACCATTTCAAGACCTTAAAGTTGTGGTCTAGTAATAATTTGTCATTCAGATTTTTAATTAGTTAATATTTAACTGTCTATCTAAGTATACTCTAGTATGTATACTCGTACTAACATTTTGAGGATTTAGGAAAAAAAGCGTTCAACGTAGAGGTAAGTGGAAAAAGAGATGGATGGACGGACAGTGAACTCTTGTGAGTAGGGTCCCGTTTTTACCCTTTGCGTACGGAACTCTAAACAAGGCATAGGTACTGCACCGATACCAAATAATGGGATAAGGTAAGGCAAGTTATGACAAAAATTTTGAAATGCAGTGTTTTATACTTAAATGTCATTGACTGGTCGAATTCACGTAACATTAATATACATAACACAAATGCCTAAGAAAATCTCGGTCTTGCCCTGATGTTACTGTTATGATTACATTCCATGATACGTGTAATTCTGCGTGGTCATTACCTCTTGAACCCATCAGCGCATCGCTAGCACTAGTTCATACTGTTCGAGTTACTTTATAAATAATAATAAATAATAGAAGAGTTATGTACTAAATACAATTATATGAATTTTGTCAAAATTCATACAATTCAGTCTGACACAATTAATAATAAAAGAAAGAAAGAATAATAACTAATAGCTTTGACTTAAATTTAATATAATTATTAATTAAATTGCTCTTCTCACTAGGCACTTCCATAGTGGAGAGGTCCAATTTTCAGCCACTGTTTTCAGTTATATTATGTAGTAACTTAAATAAACAATTATTATATTTATCTAGAGTCTATGAACTTAAAGCTCTAGATTATTTTCATTTAACTATTTTTATAAAAGTTTTTTGTTGAATTTATGTGATTTTGCTAAAATGTTTTATTCAATTGACTAGCGCTATTGCCCTAGGTGAACTTATTATAGTGAGTTTACCACTTTATTTTCAAGTGATAGAATTCTTGTTCTTTTTCCTGTAATTTTGAGATCCTCATCATAATGAGCCCTTTCATTTGATATATGACACAGTAAGGTTTGCAAAACTTTTTTTTAATTTTGTAATTGAGCCCCTGAAAATGACCCTTATTTCAAAAAAATCTTTATTAACTTTGCACATCCGTGTTTGGGTTACACCATCTTACCAAATTTCACGTAATTTGGTTCAGTAGATTCGGAGAAAATCGGCTGTGACAGACGGACGGACGGACAGACAGACGCACGAGTGATCCTATAAGGGTTCCGTTTTTCAATTTTTGTACGGAACCCTAAAAAGGATAACTCGCCAGTCAACTCGACTAATCTAAACTAGGCTAGGGTAATAGGCGCAATCTCACCATGATCTCACCTAATCGGTAAACATGCCGCGGTTTATGTAACAACATTTGGCGACCACACCACAGCGTGGTCACCTCGTCGCGCTTTCACTCTAATAACTTGCTTTCTCGGCTTTGGGTGCATCCACGTGAGTAAAGTGACATCACTTTCGGCTCATCGTTGAGATTTGATTTGAGACAGAACAATGCGATATTATGCGGCTAAGTATCTTCAATTTGGATCTTCCAATATTCCTATGTAATCTGACTCGCTGGCATTATATCAACGGACAGGCAAAACTATGGTAACCTAGAAACTTTCTTATGAAAGGGATTCTTAGAAATTGTACATCTAAGGGAGTGATATAGAAGGGGTCAGGTTTTACGCGGACGAAGTCACAGTAAAATTGTAAGTAATGAATAAGATTGATGAAAATATTATACAGGAACTAGTAATGTGTATTAAAATAAGTACACCTGCTGTGCAATCGCTGCTGACATTCAAGTTCGTAGTTTTTGTCTCTGTATGGTTACTTATAATTGTGTTTTATTTGGTTAAAAGTATATACATACATTCCGCATTATTTGGTGGTTTTATTGTACTAGTTCAAGGATTTTCCTAGCAAAAGGTTATTGCCATTCTTGTATCTTGTACTCGGCCTACGAACGTTTCGATATTTCCTTTTTATCTTTGTCGATTAGCACATCACTTTATATTAGCTACATCACTAGGCTTGTGGAGGCATTTTTTCTGTAGTGGTATATCATTCAAATAAAACACGATACATTTTCATTTTGCTATTTTATTAAATAACAACACTATTAAATACTTTTTGAGCTTCTCGATAAGAAACTATTAAAAGCTGATGAGCAATTGTAGAGTCTACAACTAAACACCTACAGATATATATCTATACATTTTAAAAAGACCAAGATTTCTCTTTTACAGACACTTGTTTAATTCTTTTTCTGACAAAATGTTTTGAATGGGATTTATTTTGTCCGCAATAAATGTCAGGGTTTTATTACTTTCTTACATAAAAGCTTCCTGCGGACATCAACTTTCTTAATGCAATGTCCAAATCACGTGGTAATTAGAATCTCGTCAAATGATAATAGGTACACATCCGGGCCGGCTCTTTCGGCACGTTTATATCTGCTGCATCCGGTATGCGATAGCGTTAGAGCCTGTGCATATTATAAGCCACAAGTACGTCAGTTTATTATCCAATGCTGCATTTGTATCCTCAATCAAAAACAGAATAATATGAAAACGGCAATAGACAACAATCCGGTGACTGTGGTTCAGTGTCCGGCGTCTCTTCAGGCATGAGCGGATTATACCCACCACGATATAATTAGTTAGTGTTAGCGCAGGTGTTAGTTAACAGCGTATACTAGCAGTATTTTTTCAATATGGTTTCCATACAAATGTATTTCTCTATTTTCTCGCTGAAAACTGATTCTAGAGCCACAATTCTTTTTTCATAAAATCTAGTACTAAAATAGGAATGCCCCTATTTTTATATTATTTTTTCCAAAAAAACTGTTTTTGTACAATTTTTTTTTCTTTTAAACAGGTTTTTAGAAAAGAATAAAACACAGGGACATACATATTTTAGTAATAGATTGTATGTAAAAAGAATTTTGCCTCTAGAAGCAGTTTTCAGCGAGAAAATAGAGAAATACAATTGTATGGAAAACGCACTGCTAGTATACCCTCCTTTCCTTATCAAAGGAAGGAAGCTACTATTTCTTACTGGTCATGCGTTTTTAATTCTGATGTCCGTAAAATAATGATATCATTTCATTAATTACTTACTTAAAAAGTCTTCAGTTACTCAGGTAATTATAATGAATCAGACTGAATAATTATTTTACCAGGACATGGCAAGTCGACGGACTGGAATAGGTACTTTTACTTAATTAATAAAAATTGTTTAGGATTAAATGGTCCCAATCGATAATAGTCTTCATTAACAATTAGATGAAAATGCTAACGATCTAAAAGTAAAAGTCTTCAAAATAGGAATCCCTTGTAGCCAGTTGTAGCTGATAGTTGTGAAATAAATGATTTTCGTCGGCGCTGTGGCCTAAATTTGTGATCTTGCGACTGTGCCTAATTCCGGTCTGTTTTATATTATAATACATATATATTTTTCTACAATTTTTGTGACATTGGTCTAGAAATAAACTATTATTAACATATCGCGTAAAACTGTTGCACTGTCGTTGTAAACGTACAGTTAGTCGTTCGTTGGGGTCTGTTGTTAGACCAGTATATAATTTGCTGTCCACCACTTACACAGTTGTACGCACATTACCACGGAAAAATACATACATTTATTTGAAAGCTACGCGTAGGAATACAATCCACTCGATCGATCAGTTCCTTGTTAAACGACCGCCAAAGAGCCATTCACTTTTGACTAAAATTGTTATAAATATAATCGATTAAGTGCGTTGAAGGATGTTGCCTCACTGGTTGGAGTAACCGGTATGGAGTGGATAGGTACACTAAACTGTCATAGGTTTGTCGAGCTCCGTGGCGCAGCGGTCAACACGCCTGCCTGCGACACGGAGGTCCCGGGTTCGATCCCCGGTCAGGTCAAGATGGAAAATGATCTTTTTCAGATTGACCTGGGTCTTGGATGTTTATCTATATATGTATTTGTTATAAAATATAGTATCGTTGAGTTAGTATCCCATAATACAAGTCTTACTAAGAACTTACTTTGGGGCTAGCTCAATCTGTGTGATTTGTCCGTATATATTTATTTATTTATTTATTTATTTATAGGTTTAGTAAGAGTTAGTACCAGACTCCCTGTATGTCGTGTTGGACAACGATATAATCTAAGTCCGGCGCTCGCGCTGGGCGTTAGTTAGGCAAGCCGATTAAAATTTCCACCTCAACAAGTTTATTAGCTTGGCTTGTTTATATGAGCATAACTTTCTTATCTTAATCCGAAAATAAATATTACTTACACTTTGTGAGCTGTATGGTTCCTGGCAGAGTAGAATAGGAGCACTTCAAGTCTTCCCTTCGATGTCGTAGAAGGCAACTTAGGAAACTAAACAAAGCTTATAAACATCAAAATACCTCTCCAACCCGTCTGGCCAGAGTCCAGAGTGTAGGCCAAATCGTCTGACTGCTCTGGGCAATATATGGCTCTGGTACTTCGGAGAGGGTCATGCTCCTGCAGTTGAGACAACAAAAGATCTGATGATGATGATGAGATTGCCATCCTTAAAAATATTGGACCAATGTAAGGCCTGCTACTAGGTAGGCGGCACAGTTAGGCGTCGGCGCTGCAGAGTTCTTCCACTTGACACTAAATGCGTTATCATCATAATGTCAGTAGTTTATTACTTTCGGTAAGATTGCCATCGTATTTCAAATCATTCTGGAGTGATTTCAAGTACGATGCCAATCTTCTCTAGAGATAGGAAGTGTAAGAGGTAATTATGTAGTTATAGGTACAAGGTATTATGTCGCCGTCGCCGTCACCCATAACAGGCGTCGGCGCTCTGCAGAGTTTTTTTCATTTGACACTAGATGCGTTATCATCATAGTGTCAATATAGTTTAGTACTTTCCGTAGGATGCCATCGTTCTCCAATACTGGAGTGATTTGGAGTACGATGGCAATCTTCTCTGAAGATGGGAACTTGTAAGAGGTAATTATGTAGCTATAGGTACAAGGTATTATGTCGCCGTCGCCGTAACCCATAACAGAATACGTGCGCATTGTGCGCGTACCCCAGATCACTCTGGAGTGATTCTAAGTACGATGGCAATCTGCTCAGAAGATGGGAACTTGTAAGAGGTAATTATGTAGCTATAGGTACAAGATATTATGTCGCCGTCGCCGTCACCCATAACAGAAGACGTGCGCATTGTGCGCGGGCCATCATGCGTGCGCGCGCGCTCCGTGACGAGCCTCCGGGTCTGGCGCACGCTTTTATTACGTAACTTGGCCCATTTTATGTTTCCTTTTGTTCACTGTGGGACAGCCACTGACGTCAGTTATGAAGATGACATCTTTGCGTGTAGATAAGGCTATATCAGACGAAGGTCCGTCGTGAGTTGACTTACTTCATCCGGAACTCATAGTAACGTACGGATTGTTTTTTAGCGTTGACATTTCATCCCATTATACGTACATAAGATACAACAATGTAAGGCTATAACAAACATATAGTCTACATGTTTGTGGCCCTGTAGTTTTAATGCACTTGTATTTGAAAAAACTGCACTGAATATTGAATTCACACGGAGCAAAGCAAGGTTACGTTAATTGATACAACCGCGCCATAGAAGCCTAATCAGCACTCTTCCGAAGGTGTTCATTAGTAGAGAACAGATAAAATAAAGCATGGACATATACATGTAAATTGACGCTTGATATTCCCTTAAAAGGTTGAATCAGACCGTCATCTTGAACAACTTTTTTATGAGACCAAGGCTGGGAACTCGAAATATTTTTGACTTTCCCATTCCCACAAAATTGCCCGGGCGGCTGAACAGTTTTGTATGAAAACATCGAAAAAAAATTTGATTTCCCAGTGTTGATCCTTTATGAAAAGTTGTTCATATTGATGGGCTGAGTCACCCCGTTAAAGGTATGTCAAGGGTCAATTTGACCACGCTTACTCCGATTCCTACATATAAATTAGTACTATAAGTACTGGCGATATAACTATTTATTTAATAATGTGCTTCGAGATGGTTCGTGACTGATTAAAAGACAATGTTTATTAAAACTGTGAGCGACTGTGACCTAAAATAAAGGATTGGACGATCACGACGAGTCTACACGACGAGTCGATATGGCAGCATGCTAATGCAGTAACCGACCCTGATTGAAATTTAACAGCGATCTCGGAAAATGATACCTGTGAGAATTCTTTTGAGATTACATGTTAAGCTTATTCATTTTGTTATATAACTTGACCTGAAGGACGATACAGCGCATAATGTGATGTGGTAAGAAAAAAATATCATGTTGTAATGAAAATTTTCGAATGAAAGTTCAACTTACTTTGCCATAGGAGTAAATACAGCTATACTTCAACTTTAAAGGTACTTGATTACAGAAAAGAATTATAGTTTTGCGTCGAGACTGGATGTGAAAAACTTCCACAATTATTAGTAATGATAAGTACTTTTCTTTTTCAAAGTCGCTGGGTATAAAAAAGCTAAGTATCCTGAAAATTATGAAGTCTTCACTGGACTTACATTAATTTAATTGATAAAAAATACATATTATATTTTGAATCCGGCCTTCTGCCAAAACTAGCCAGGTAATCCAATCTGTATATGATGTAGCGTTTCGTTTGGGCCAGTTCGTATGTAAAATAATACCACTAGCCTTGGCCGATACGAATAATGAGCAAATGTTCTCAATTCCGCCATTCACAAGACAAAAATTGCACTCACTCGGGTTCCGAATGCCGAGTCATAGCGGCGAGTCACGGCGGAATCGGATAGATATCGCTCACATTGGCCAAGTTACGTTTGAGAAATTCTACATTGATCTAGTTGCATTATAACAAGATATCTACATAAACTATGAATCTTAAAGATAACTAATTGATGGCATATGGAAAAGCTCTCTTCAAGGGATAAATCCGCCGCTGTACAACGGTTCTTTATTTCTGTAATACTGTATCTTTTTTAACTGTTAAGCATTTTGTGCCATCAAGAAATTGTGATTACTCATGGTTTATAAAAAAATATTACAGAAGACAAACAATCTGATATAATTTAGTCTTCGAAAAAAAATATCCAAACCATATCATAGCATGAATGCTGTCAGAATAGCAAACAGACTCCGGTTTCCAACGTATCACAGCTCAGGATGCAATTCAAAGAACAATTCATCATTTTTGGATGTAGGCATAGAAGTGCAATGGATACAGACTTTATCTTGTATCTAATTAGAGCACAAAAATCAAAGATATATACGAGCGTAGCTCGACTCCGTGGTTATTTATTAGAATGCATCGTAATTTTGACGATAATCAAAAATCCTAAGAAAATATTAAACAAAGCAAGGTCATCTACTCATCATTTTTAATGAGGTTTTAAATTATCTTAATTACCTTATTATCTCGTAAATTAAGACGCTGGCAGCGTGCAGTAAAAAATGTCTCCCACCTTTGTCGAAATCAGAAGAGAGATGTTGGATGTTAATATCTCTTCTTGAATGAAAAAAGGATAATTATTTAAAAGTTTTACATCACCTTTTTACCCAATTTTTTACAAGTTATACATTACCCTGTAAAGACAACTAGAGCGGACTAGACCAACTTGAACTGGTCTTATCATCGTGTAAAAGTTTGATCTTTTGACTCAATCTCACGGCCGCGAGGTCATGATATTGGCATTGTGGTAGACCAATTGTTTAACATTATAGGTATATACTTAATCTTAGTATCCTGTTATTAAATTATCAGTTTCCTTGATTGATTAATCATCTAGGTTGTTACACAATTACTTGTTGCTCTAGTTGAATAGGTTTTTTATTATTACGGATCTATATATCATATTTGACCTTAACTATTACTTTTTTTTGCCAGACTGCGCCACAAGAACTTGCATATGTTTTTTGAGTACCCATATATTTTTCCTTGGCACCCTGTGTATCCTAAATCTTATCATTCCGTGAAACTATGATGGATTTCCGGACAAATCACACAGATTGAGTTAGTCCCAAATTAAGTTCAAGACTTGTGTTATGGGATACTAACTCAACGATACTATATTTATAATAGATACTTATATAGATAAACATCTAAGACCCAGGTCAATCTGAAAAGATCATTTTCCATCTTGACCTGATCGGGGAGCGAACCCAGGATCATCCGTGTCGCAGGCAGGTGTGTTGACCGCTGCCCCACGGCGCTTGTCGAAAATAAAAATATCATAGCATCATCAGGTTAAAAAAAAGAAAAATAGTTTAATAATGAAAGTGATGTTTATAATGCCTACTACGTGTAGTGGCTAGAGCGTTCGGCTCTCATTGCGGAGGTTGCTGGTTCGATTTTCGGCTGGAATATAAACTCCGTTGTTATGATTTTGTTAAGGAATTTGATTAGGACATTGCAGGCTGATTACCTGAATGTCTGATAAGAAAGACGATCCGTGCTTCGAAGGGCAAGTTAACCCATCATTCACTGGAAATAAGTGAATATTGAACTCGGAACATTACGGTTACATATAGTCCGAAGATAACAATACGAAAGCTTTTCGTAATTAATACTATCTTGTGCTTTTGGAACCCAGGACGGGCCAACTAACGGATATTATTGCTTGGGAAGGATCAGGTACGGTACGTGGCGTTTAAACATTGAAGGCTAGTTTGTCATTATTATAGTTTATTCGCACGACCCATAAAAGTCACTAGCTATTATACCGTGAATCATAAAGGGCATACTGAGTAATTCCAGCTAAGTTATAATTGGAAGTGTAGTCTGAGATATTGGTTTTAAACAAAGTTCATAGCATTGGGGGAAGTAGAGCAGGTAACCTTTGTGTTGCAATTTTCTTTATGACTTCACAGGTTGGCTGGCTGAACTGGTGCTTATGCATTTTGTGACACAAAATTAGATATTTTTGACAGGCAAGTAATAACTAGTTAAAATAAAATAGCCTCTCGAGGGACAGAACTTTATAGCATTTGTAACTTAATTAATAAGTAATTAGAACAATCTTAGATAAGCACAAAAGAAATAAACATATACAAAATAATTGAGCGTAGTGTGTACCAGCTTACTTATTTGACAGTGCTCTTTCCGTTTTCAACACCCTGCCATAAAATAATTATAGTTATTTCGTGCTCTACCCTATTTACAACTAAATTCCGCCTCCTCTAAATATTCAAGAGTAACATCAAAAAAATATATATATTAAAAGAAAAATGTTACAAGAAGTGGGAAATGTAATAATAGCAATATGAAAGAAAAAATGGGTTCAACTATAACTACTTAAAAATCATGTAAAAAGCACTTACCCTCCTTTTACACTACATATATAAATATATATCTCATATATAAGATATAAACATATACCTAAAAAATGCAACCACATTTTGCGAAAATTCGAAAAATGCACAGTAACCGGAAAGACCCAATAATGCGTTGATGTCTTTTGTTCGCTACTCGGCATTCAGAGGCGGCAGCTCTATTTATCTCAATTTTGGTTCTTGACGATCTATCAACACTTGGGAGATTAAGGCCACTAGTCCCGTATATGTAACTTACAACCAAGTAGGCTTTGGTACGACGCATATTAACTAAGTTAGCCTACTTATGACTACGATTGGTTCGTTGCCGTGTAGTATAAATAAAGTCTTATTCCTTATTATTTCTTATTCATACTCGTATAAGTTATAATAAATACCGTCTTATATTAGTGCTCCGTAAAAACCGATCAGTGTCTTGATATTTCTGCTACTGCACAAATTAACATCAATCAAATCAAAAGAGCAGGGAATGTCGCTCGCGCGCTACCTTTTCAACACTTTCATAATACGGCGGTACCGTTTATTGAGGTTTTACATATAAACGTTATTGTAGAAATGCAAACATCTACCATTTTCTACTTGTGATAAAGGTAACATCCGAATTTTGTTTATTAATTTTTTTACTGTAAATATAATATCATATCACAGCATATCAGGAAAATGCTGCGGAAGACACTTTAAGCCGTTGGTCCCGGCTGTCATCTGGTAGTCGTAAAAGGAACCACGTCAGGGGCCGGGAGGTGGTTCCAAAGAACTCTGACACCAGGGTGTGCATGGTTGACTGACCGTGTCACCTACGAAATGATGATGAGGGAAATTTTAAGTATTTTTGAGCACGAACTGACAGGCCGAGTATGCAACTTTCGCTTACTAGCCGGGCGCGGGATGACACGCGGTATTATTATTACGAGTACTTCCATCTCTAATAGTGCGCGAGAGACATGCCGAGATCCGATCCAAATTCGGCCCGTATCCAGGATCACTTGAAAGGTGTACGCAATGAAACGCACGTCCGCTAGGCTGTCGAACTCATATCTACTCGTATAATTAATAATGAAGTAGTGGGCATGTGTCATAATGTGGAAAGCCATGACGAATGCCAGACTTTCACGTTTAACCTCCAGTCAGCATTATAAACATTAAATCGAGAAAATGCCTATTATACTGTGGTATCGATTTAACGACATAACTACTTACATGATATTTAATTTTTAGTAGAAGTGGTAATGAATGTCATGTGAAGACGGCCTCCGTGGCGAAGTAGTCAATACGGCCAGGTCATGGTGTAAAACAAACTTTTTCAGATTTACCAGGGTTTTGGATATATATATATAAGTATCTATTATAATACATATCTAGTATCGTTGAGTTAATATCCTATGACATAAGTTCACAGCATAAATTAAGACTAAAGTTTCTAAAGTTAACTAGGAACTGTTGAAACCCCGAGTGATTCTCATTTATTCTTCTTTTTCATCCAATTTCCCGGTTGCATTCTCAGCTTTGATGCGTCGGAGTCCAGGGACCACTATTATGACAGCACTCATGATGTTGTATGATTTAGCGAAAGCTTTTTATGTTCGGCGGCCTGCTTGACGCCGACGCCCCCTTGGTTATCTCCAGGACCGGAGGTAAATACCTGTGAAATTGAAGTTCACGATATACGAGTACTATGGATCTTGTTCAATCTGTGCAAGTTGTCGTCTTGTATTTTAGGTATTTTGCAAGAATCTCTTCACCAGAAGCAAGTAGTGATGGATGAAAATTATCACAATTGAGAATAAGAATAATGTAGTATAGAATTTTGTATTTTTGTAGTACAGCAAGACTTTTATTAGTGCCAATTGCAGTGACAACACAAGCTGTGAGTCGGGCCATGGATAGAAAGTAACTTGAACTACCTTTATTTGTAATCTGTTAACAAAAGCGCAGAAACATGGATCGTATCGTAATTCCGTTTTTACATTTGCGATTACTTATTAGCACTGAGTTAAACCCACCACTAAAACCTAACGTTCTCACGGCACACTTATCACGGACTTATCACAGATTGACACAATCAGATTTACGATCATATCTCTGTCATAATATCGTTTAGTTTATTAGTGAGTATTTTAACTAACAGCCACAATTAAAGCTTCCAATTTAATAATAGGGTAGATAGCTTCCAGCTCATAGATATTTTGATGGTTCAGTGTTCCTTTTTACTAGTAACATGGGTCGTGGGATTGGTCTCATTACCAAAGATGAGGAAGTCCGTGCAAATTGGAGAAAAAACGCTGGTAAGTGGACTCTGGTCTGAAAATCATCCAGCTGATGATGCAACTGGGAATACGCTCAGATGAGAGAGAAGGAACATGGGTCCAAAAAATCCCTTCTAGTTCCATTAAAGTATGGGCACGTATTGTCTACAGAATGTTTAACCAGGTAGACATAAGCGATACGTACAAAGCAATACACATACGAATTGTCTACAGAATGTTATCCAATTAGACATAAACGATATGTACAATACATAGGGGAGACCGAGGTGTTTTGAAACAAAGGTGAGTCGAAACAACGCTGATTTTTCGTAAACGAAAACAGTTAGCAAGCTGGCAATGCCACGTGGCAACTGTTCCCCGCAGCCCGCAAGCCTCTCAGTAGTCGCCCATCACCCTGAGTGCGCGGTTGCGTCGTTTTAGGTTACACGCCGCCAAATTCGCAAAACGTAAGTATTTAACGTTTTACATAAATGATTTTTTCTAAGTAATGCGTTTGTGTTTGAATGAGTGGTGAATAAGTTTTGATGCCTTAATAACTAAAGATTTAACCTATGACAAGATAACTGCGTATTTCTATGTGTTTTGCTTCAGGATTTTTACTTAATCAGATATCGGGTCGATTTTTGTCACCGAGGAGATTTGAAACAGACTGTTTCAACTCACCTCGTTTAACTTTTGCATGATCGCTTTGCACATATGGTGAGGTTTATTTGTTTTATTTTCTTTCAGCATGTCCACCGACTACAAAAGGAAGACTGGCAGAGATATGGCTAGTATCGATATATATGGCCAGACGTGGCTGGACCATCAACTTTTCGCCTGAAACTAACTCCACCAAGGAAAGGAAAAGAAACGAACAGACGATCAAGATGAAAACTGCAATTTTGACAAATACGTACTTCTGTAAGAAATGAATTGGCTGCAATTGAAGCTGCTAGAGATGCTAAGAAAAAAGTAAAAAATCCCAATTACGAAACTTCAAATGCCCCAAATAAAAAATCCAAACTAGTAAGCAAAAAACCTTTAAAAAATCTAAGACAAAAGGAAAAAAGGACTGTGAAGATGAAGAAGCTGATGAATGCTATTGTATTTGTTGTTTTGAACCATATTCGAATAGCAAAGCCAGAGAAAATGGGTCCAGAGAAAAGAAGACGAGAGAATAGATCTTTGTTAAAATTTTCGAGCATATCTCAATACTTTACTATAAAGTGCCTGATTAGATTAAGAATACTGCTTTAAATGCAGTGTTTTATTTTTTTTGAAGTTGTATTGAATAAATACTTTTTAATGATGTGGTTGTTTCTTTTCTACAATCCTTTATATACAAACAAAAAAAATCTGTTTCAATTCACCTCGGTCCTTGTTTCAATTCACCTTAGCATAAGGGGTGTTGAAACAAAATGACTTGTGATGCTAAAGTCGATTTTTCTCTGCTGAATTCTCATTTAGATGCTCTGCATGTGTCTCATTCAAAAGTGTAAGAAATGAACTATCAATTAATACTTATTTCAAAATATTATAGTTCATAGTATTTTTTTTATGAAGCAAAATGTTTAAATTGTTTCAACTCCCCTCGGTCTCCCCTATTCCTCGTACTTCATACAGAACACAATGCATTAACAAACGGAAAATTATGATGATTTTGTACTTTACCGCTACATTAATTACGTACCTACAGCGAGCAGGATGCGGATCTCACCCGTCACTTGCTTACCTACCTACTGAAACTGTGATGGCCGTGGCATAAGTATATACATAGTGATATGTATAAAGGTAGAGTCTACTCTTCAATAGGTAGGTATGTATAGAGGCGGACCATTTCATTTTTACGGCAGGTAGGATGCGGTTCTTATCCATCTCTAGCATATACAAACTAAAACAGTGGTGATTGTCCCTACAATCAGCCCAGGACCCGGCCTAGGGGCTAGCTGGTGCCCACGCCCCGGGTGGCAGGTTCTAAGGTTCAGAAAAATATAATGTTAATATTTGGCTTGGAGGCGCAAGGGGGCAGCAATATAGGTACCTGCAATATGGAGTGGAGGAAGTCACGTTGTTTCTTCCCCGCAGTCTCGGCAAGACCCACACCAGGGGTGGCAGAAAGTCAGCCAGTGTAGGCGCGGGGAGGCTTGCTTGTCAATTCAAAATCCTGCCCATATAAATATCTTTCCCGTATCTTATTTCTTAATTTAATAAGAATATATCATAAAAGTACATAATACATACATACAATCACATCTTTTTCCCTTGCGGGGTAGACAGAGACTAGGTTTATAATAGTAGCAATGTGAATGAAGAAAAATGAATGTATAAAAACACCCAAAGCCCAAAAGAATGTTCGTTCTCTCCTTTCACGAAAATTTCTAGTGCATATATCTCCATGCGAGTATGTTATATATGTAGTAAGTACTGTGAAGGTAGATTTAGTCGTGGCATCATTGTGGTGTCGCGCAGGCAGGATACGGATCTCGCCCGTCACTTCTGCAAGGTTCGGCACTCGACACACGATCCAGCCTTTCTAAAATAATTGATGTCGGCGCTCGATCTAAATATTTACATATTTCATGCTCGTAAATTACTAATTAAGTCAATGGAGTAAGAAAGCGTAAAAAAGTACCAAGTCATTTACTTTCTTATAAATTTATCTACCTTTATTAGGAATGTCAATAAAATTAGACAGACTATGCCAAATTATATGCTATTGAGCGATGTTACATTTCCCAACGCTCTCTCAATACAGCTGGTAAATTTATCGTCGACATTCCATTGAAGGGATGACTCAGCAACCAATCAATATGAACAACTTTTCATTTGGGACTAATGCTGGAAACTCGGTAGAAATGTAATATTTTTCGAGTACCTAATTAAGTTTATTTCAATTCATAAGGAAAAATATCTTTTTGGCGACACGTTCCAAAATAGGGTCATTGCGTTTCCTCAGTCAGGAAGAGGCTCTTCCTTAAATACCTACACTATTTTCCTTTCCTTACCTTCACTTTACATAGGGCCTGCCGCTCCGAATACCAGCGTTACAGACTTTCGTATAAGTACTTTCTTTCATACATACATACATATACACTCTCACGTCTTTCTCCCTTGTGGGGTAGACAGAGCCAAGGTCTGTAAACACTTAAGGCCACGTTTACCATGTTAGTGGGCTTGAAGGTGAGAACGGAATCAAAATAGTGATTCGTTGCTAGCCGCATCGCCTATTTACATGATCCCTGACGCCCAATCCCTCGATCAGCTTTTACGATCTACGCAGGAAGAGAAGCACATTCTACGTTTTTTCTTTACTCGCAGACCAGCGTGGAAGCGAACATTCGTGGTTCCTATGATAAAACAGAAAAAAGTATTATTGAGCGAGGGTAGTATAAGAATCCAGGTAGAATTTAACCTCCACATTTAATCAGATGGAACGAATTATCTGTAGGCTATTGTAATGCAGCTCGAGTGTAATTAAAAGCCTTTAGATAGTCTAATAATATAAATTAATAACCTTATTGTTGAGTGGTTAAAACCGAGTTTTTGAGGAGCTAACTTTTGGTTCTATTTAGTCTCACTTCATTTAGGCCGCTGAAGTCATTTTGTGTTCTTCAAATGAAAATAAGAATAGCTCTAAATCTTTATTTATTGCCATATGTTATCAGTTTTTATTTAGACAGGTGATCTGTTATTCTTCGCAATTTATTTTAGTCACAGTTAACCAGTTAGCTAATCATTTAAAATTTAGATTAAAATGTTATTGCGTAACATACGCGAACCGTAGAAATTATTATCTAGACAAGTAGACCAGAGAATAATTTTATGTTTTTGCGGTCACACATCACACCGGCTATCGATTCGCCATGGCGTGATTGAGCATTTGACACACACGAAGAGTATGGCCACCTCCATCTGGTACACAGCATTTTTAATAGTATCTACTCGTCAGAAAAAAAATTACATTGGATATAGATATTATATCCGTCTTCGTGGTGTAGTGGTTAATACGCCGACCTGCGACACGAGGGGTCCCGAGTTCGATCCCTGGCCAGATCATGATGAAAAACTTTTAGTGAAAATCTTTTTCAGATTGGTCTGGTTCTTGGATATAAACCTGTAATACTTGTATGTATAGGTATCTATTATAAAATATATCGTTGAGTTAGTATCCTGCGATGCAAGTTCACAACTTTCTGTGGGACTAGTTCAATTTGACCATTGCTTAGACGTTTGGCAATATGGAATCCAATGCAGTCAAGGCAAAAAAAACTCATTTTAAAATAAAACAAAAAAATAGTACAAAAAGAACCATAAATTATCCAACCTAACGTTTCAAAATCGTTTTCGGCCGAAGCTGAGACTCGAATAGATGGTTCGTTTTCGGTTTCGGCGAAATCTTCTGTTTCCGTCGGTCTCTATTTCTTAGTAAATACGTACTCAAGTAAATATTTAAAAGCTCAAAAGTCCAACTCCACGTCCACATCGAACTAAGCTGCCTTAAAAGATGATATCTAGGTTTGTATCTAATCAGATCTTTGCTGTCAATAAATGAATGCTTTTATTCCTTCATTAAGTACCCATAGATTTGTTACTTAAGAGATCTCGCTTCTAAGTAGATCAGAGTGATTAATGTTTGAATGGTCAGGTACAATTAAATGTATTACGCAACGCAAGTGAGAAAGATGCCGAGATCTAAAATAAAGAACAGTATAGGTGTCGACAGATGATTATGTAGCTATCTACTTAAAATTGTTTTGAATGAACAACTCTTGAACATCCTCTTGACAGACTTATATCTACATAAGTTTAAGTAAATCACCTCCCATATCTATCTAAAAGATCACAAAAAAGTAAAGTTACCACTGCACCATACAGAACACAAAATTGAATAATGTGCTTCAGATCTTGTAGATATGCATTTATTATTATGAAGATTTGCCGGCCATCCGTCCCCTTGTTATCCCTCTGCCCTGTGGTGCTGCCAACGTGGTTATATCCTTTAGGTACAAAAAAAAATGATGATGGGAACTAAGCATATTATTATGTAGGTACATACATCTAGCTAATAGCAACAATCGATTAGGATTAGACATCCCGCTATTCTTAGAATCATTTACTGTTTCATCATTCCTAAGCCGACTATAATTCGATTAAGATAATAGTTGTCTCACGACCCAGTTATTGAAATGCGCTGATGGTTGGAAGTTCGTGATGCGTTAACAATTTACTGTTACCTACATCCAAGGTGCATTAAGTTTTCATAGACCAAGGTCGCTAAAAATAATTACTTAACTTATTTTTGCTAACATTATTTCACAAGCGATCAAATTGATAGATACCTACTACTATCACTTGCGAAAATTTTATAAACACTCGAATATAGACTTTAAATAATCAAAGAAAGAAACGTAGAATTTTATTTAACGAAAGTAAGGATAGCTTGCTTCAATTTGATAAAAATCTAGTAAGTACGTGTGGAGCAGTTCTCTTCTGAATAATAAATATAGTAATTATAATAATTCCTTTTCTTTTTGTTACAGTTATACCAACATTAGTGACATCAATAACTATTTCACCAAATGGCAATAGTCCAGAGATCAAAATGATCGGTGGCATGATGGTGGATGTCCAGAAAGGATTTACTCCAATGGCGTCGAATAAGAAAGAAACTATCATAGACCTCAAAAACTACCAAGAAAGCAGAAAGATAGTCAATAACGCGACGAAATTATCAATAAACGAGCGTTACAGAAGATTAATTCCGTACATGACATTTTACTATGCAAATGATTTAGCAACGCCGACAACGGAAGCTTACGGCGTCAAGAACGTCGAAGTGGAGAAAGCGGAAATCATTGAAGCAACAACCATCGGTCAACCAAACGACCGACAGCCCAAGAAAATATATTATCCCTCGCATAGAAACATTCCTCGGTATCAAGGCAACAGACTAACTCAATATAATATAGCGTCGGCGAACCCAACCAGACTTTTATACAAGGAAGTAGTCCCTGTATACCAGAGTCCAGTAAAGCTAACATCTAATTATAATCCGTTTATATCTGATGGACGGTTTGTGGTAGATAACGATTATGAATATGAGAAAATACCACAGAAGCCAATTATTAAAGCCCCGAGTACTCCTTTCGTAGCTCCTACACGTAAACCATACGTAAATCAGTATAATAATGAAGACTCTCCCAATATACGACATTATTCATCAGAAAAAGAACACATTCCAAAATTCAAATTGGTGCCATATGAACAAACTCCTCCAGTTGCTGTTGTACCTCAAAATGAGCAATATTATGAACAAAAAAAGCCTGTTCGTGTATTAATACCCAAAGACCAGGTGTACATAAAGCCAAGACCAATTCGACCACAGTTTTATTACGACGACGCGAATATTCAGCAGCTCACACCTAGAAAACCACCAGCAACAGTTTCAGAGAATTATTATGCAAAGAGAGGACCGCATCCTGTGATAATTCAACCATCAGTAGTCGAGAGTGGGTTTAAACCCATTGCGAATCCTTCGGCGATCACAACTGAAGCACCAATTTACAGTACGCGTTTGCCAGAAAAAATAATTTATTACGAGCGCCCAACGCCACGCCCAACGCAGGCTCCACAGTCATATGAGCCGCATCCTGTTGCACCTAAACTTGTGTTCAAGCCAAATTACTATCAATATGTAGTAGAGCAAACGACTGTGAAATCAGAACCAGAACAAGTAGCATATCAACCACAGGTAGAGCAACCAACGTATAGCCCTGCTCAGCATTCCATTTCTAATACTATCACATTAAGCGAATTAATAAATTCGTTACAGTTAAATAAATCAATACCTAATCCGATTACGAAAGAAAATGTGGGGTCTTCGATACGAACATTACTGCAAGTATTGAATGGTTTAAAAGCAGCTCAACATCATAATGATGTCGAATCACCAGTGTTAAGTACCCCCGGGCCATCAGTAACCCCAGAAGTGCTTGTTGAGGTTACGCCAAAGCCAGTGATAGAAGCCACTCCAGCACCTCAAGACGAGGAGGTAGAGTTGCATGAAGAACCATATCTTGCTCCTGTTAAAACTCCATCTCAACATCTCGATGGTAAGCAAATGATAATACAACAATTTTAAAGATAAAATAAAAAACCGGCCAAGTGCGTGTCGGGCCACGCGCAGTGTAGGGTTCCGTAGTTGCGAATGACAACTTTGAGTTCACACTGTTCACTCTCACAGTTTAACGACCAAAAACATCTAACAATGAAAATTGTATGAAATTTTACATTTTCGAGTACATTTTATAAGTTGGTTGCCTTTATCTTTTTAGTTTGTACTTAGTACTCAGCTCTGATAGTTTTCCTTTCAACTTCAGTATATATACTACTGCTGTAATTTTTTGTGGTGTTCTCAACCTCACAATATTTTTTAAAGACCTATTTAACAATACCCGACACGGTTTTTGGTCGTTAAACTGTGATGTGCGAGTGTGAACATTGTGAACTCAAAGTTGTCATTCGCAACTACGGAACCCTACACTGCGCGTGGCCCGACACGCACTTGGCCGGTTTTTTATTTATCTATACTAATATTATAATGAGGAAAGATTTGATTGCTTGTTTGTTTGCATTGAATAGGCTCTGAAAAAATTGGACGGTTTTTTAGATTATTTTTTCTATAAAAGGTAGGTAACTTATCTGCGGTCTGCGGGTTACATAGGCTATAAAATACGCATTGATAAATTTATATTATACAATACACGCTCTATATCATCATCAGGTCTTTTTACTCTCCACTGTTGAAGCAATACCCTCTCTGTACTACCAGAGCCATATACCTATTAGCCAGAGTATCATACTCTATATATTATAGACCGTAAGAACACGCACATGATTCAAGAGGCGACAGGTGTAGGTGCGGGCTAGTTCGGCCCACTGTATTTGATAAAGAAGCGAAGCGCGTTCCGACTCACAGAACTTCTTTAATAAAAACTTTAAAATAGGTAGGTATGTTGAATCCGTAAATTTTTTCTTGCAGAAATTCCAAACAGAGGCACAACTAGCCAAAGGTTCCCCCTGCAAATTGTGTCGGATGACGATGGCGGTACTCCCGGTCAACCTGGCATCGACTACCCTATCCTCACTACAATCCCTACCACGAGCTTCAACTGCAAGACTCAGCGATATAAAGGATTCTTTGCTGATCCGGAGACAAGATGTCAGGTAATTTCAAGTAATTATTACCATTTTCCATTCCATATATCTGCTGTCATTGCCTTCTGAAGTTGCAATTTTCTGATCCTTAAAGGACGATGATTTTATTGTGTACTGCTGGACCAACTTAAATTTCATACTCTTACTATTAATTTGGCCCCAAACTATGCTTGAAACAACATTATCCTCCAGTTCATCATCCTCATCATCGACATCATCATGTCTTTTTTAGTCTCAACTGCAATGGCACGACCCTCTCTGCATTACCAATGCCATATATTAGCAGGAGCAGACAGAGGATTTGGCCTACACCCTCCATACTGGCCTCGGGTTGGAGAGGTCTGTTTGATGTTTATGAGCTTTGTTTAGCTTGTGTGCTTATAATTTTGTATTCTAATAAATGGATGGTCCCGGGTTCGATCCCCGGTCAGGTCATGATGGAAAACGATCTTTTTCAGAATGACCTGGGTCTTGGATGTTTATCTATATAAGTATATATTATAAAATATAGTATCGTTGAGTTAGTATCCTGCGACACAAATTACATTGGGGCTAGCTCAATTTGTGTGATATGTAAAAAAAAGTACTGACCAATTCTACAAATAAAGTATTTTGCTCTATGTACTGTTAAGATAAAGGTGATAAGGGAAAAGTAAGTTCCCTCACTTTCTGAAATTTTCAAAAAGTGTGGGAACTTACTTTTCCCTTAAGAGTCAGATGTTATATATTGTGAACTAGCTGTACCCGCGACTTCATACGTGCATTTGTTAAGATTTTTATTAATATGTACTGAACATAATTAAAATATTTTAGTTATGACCCTAAATTGATATTGATTTATTTTTTATCAGGTATGGCACTACTGTGATCTAAACGGAGGTCAAGCTTCTTTCTTGTGCCCCAACGGCACGATTTTCTCACAAGCTGCGCTGACTTGCGACTGGTGGTTCAACGTCCGATGCTCGTCCACAGCCCAGCTGTATGTCCTAAACGAGAGTCTCTACAAGTACATCTTGCCACATTCGCCCAAGTTCCCTGAAGATTACAGTGGGCCATTAGTTGACAAGTAAGTAGCCTACCTTCTTTATACACTGTGACTAATCTCTTTCTTTCTGAATGTAAAAGCTGCCTAGCAGCGAGACTAATCAAGGGCAGCAGCTACAGCTACCTAACCAAATTTAATACGAATATTAGAAATATTTCCTCACTTGAAATAGTGACCGTCCGATTTTCAGTGACAATCACTAATTCACTATTATTATCACTACAGGTTTACTATTTTTTGTGGGATATGTCTCGTAGTGATATTAATAGTAACACTCCTTCGCTTTGATAGGTACCTACCTATGTACCTTACCAAAATCGGTAATCGTAGTATACCTACCTATACATATGTATATGAATGTTCCATGCAGGTATTTATCGTCACGTGAGTATCAAACAGCCTAGAGAAACACCTACAAGACATTTGACTTTACAAAACATCTTGAAAATGTAGTCGATTGCATATTAAAACTAAAACGCAAGGTCACTTTGAGTCTAGTTTGGAGTATTTTGTTTGTCGCATGATTCACAAAAGACGTGATGGGTAATTTATGGACAGAATATAGATTATGGTAACGAGCCAGTCGAACCAGTTTTTAGAAGATAAATTCCCGAAATAAATTCTTAAGCTTCTGTAGATCCGTTTTCTCGCGCGGCAGTGTAATTCTAAATTATTTGACAAATAAATAGAGTTTGTTAATAACAAGGGATTAATTATTTTATTTTTTCTTTAACCTTCACTGATTTTTATATTTATGAGAAAGATGATTCGATGGAATTTCTTAAATTTTAAGAAATTAAATAAACATACGAGATGCCTCGTGTGTCACTTAGGTACTTTAGAACATGTCGTCATTAACATTATTTTCTTTATTTCTCAGATATCTAACTCTCAAATTCAAGGAGATGGAAGAACAGTTTAAAAAGAATAAGAACAAGAAGACTGCCTCAGATAAGATGGATGGTGATTCTGGAGAATCAAGTGAAGACTCGAGTGAGACAACAGAAAGCAATAGCGCGCCTGATCACAGCGAGGCCAGTAAAACTAGTGACGTCAGCGAAGCCAGCGTCATCGTGGATACTCCTGGAAACAGCGGGAACGTGGAAAGGCTATCGGAGTAGACGAAGTACATTGGTCAACGTTACGGAATTACGAGTCAGATTTTTAGAGAATATTAGCCTCATTATTGACAACACGGAGTCATAAAAAGGAAACAAATCTCATGCGACAGTAGCTAATATTCTAAAAAGTGTTTGCATTACATTGTCGGTTAGTCCTAAAACTAATATTCAAATTTTTTAACTCTCGAAGAAAATAAATTACTTATACGAAGTTGTGTTAGGTTATGATGCGGCCGACAACATAGGCCGAAGCAAATACCATATTATTTGCAACGTACCTACCTAATCAATTTTGCGACTTTTAATTAAAAAATATATATTATAGTCGCAGAAAAAGTTGGTTCATAATGATTAATGTTACTCTAATCCGGCCTAATATCAACATCTTACCAACGGTGCTTTAAGAAAACCAAGTAAATCAGTGTTTTTACATATACTCGTACATAACTATATCATACATATCCATTACATATCATAGAACATTTGTCCCGCTGCAAGGTATCGAAATACTCATTATATTTTGTACAGTTAAAGGCGTTAATAACGTTAAGTGTACCTAGACCTAGTAAACTGTGATAGTTGGAAGTCCACTCTACTTATTTTTATGTCTGTTACTATAAAAATATGTTTTTTATCAGAATGCGAGTGATACTCTGACTGAGGAATGTAAATTGATGTGTGAGACATTATAAATTATAATTTTGACATTTTGCTTTACTATTTCTGTGCTTAATGTGTCATTGAGTGGACAACGTTATTTAAGGAATTAAACTTGCCATATATTGCCATGTTTAATTCGATTTTATGCTAAGGGTTATATTTCGAATGTGTGAAGTAGTAAAAAATATAAATTATTTTGATGTAACTCGAAATAAATTATTCTAGTTTAAAACTATATTTCAATTCTACGTGTGAGTTGTATTACATAATGTATATGTGCAATTTGTAAATATTGATGTGAATGTATATTTTGTCTTCCTGCCATTTATTTCATCAATATTTGTCGTGCAATAAATTATTATTTAATGTATATTTTGGAGATTTATTTAAAAGGCATTGAAGAAAACACCCGGCTTGTGATAATTGATAATGAATTTATTTACATTGCTGTCGAATTTATTAACTATTTAATACTATAGAGAATTTGTAAGCATATTTTGATATACAAATTCGAAAAAGGTAATATATCTAATAGCGAGTTATTTCAAACTGGAAATAATACTGAAGGAAAATTATAAAGAAGCTTTGAAACGATAAAAACCAAACTGAATTCAAACTGACTATGTTAGAATACACGGATGTGACGTCATTTGCTTATTACAAGATAATAAAGAAGTACATTCTTAGATTGGGACTGGTAACATCAATCAGTGTCCTAATTAATTCAATTGGCTTAGAAGGATAAAAGCTGCTAGTGGCTAAAATTTGATGAGATTCGATTATTTATTACGCACAATATAATGATGAGTATGACGGTCTAAACACAGACTACATTGATACTTAAGTGATTTATATTTACTGACATTTGGACCATTAAAAGCTAAGGTACCTAAACAATTGGTACAATGCAGTTATCGCATTCATACAATACGTATACAAAAATATAATTTTGGGTTGAAATAATTCTTAAACGTAGATAAAACGACCTTACACATAATCTTATAACGTGCCTCATTTTAGTATAATTTTGAACACGTTCTTTTCAAGTCCCAGGATTATTCCTATCTAAAATTTTTAATATTTATTTACAACAATAAGTATTTACAGTCAGACCACGTCTCTTCAGTTTACTTCGATCACAAGTTGTTACCGTTTCAGTCTTTTCTTCACATTCCCATAATTAGGTAGTAAATTAGTAGAACCAAATAGCTTATCTAAACAACCCAAATATTAGCACTGCCCGTAGACAACATTCATAGACACATACACAAATACTTCTATGCGAACAAAAATCTTACGTTACTGCCATTGATCATTATACTTACTATTTATCAGTTTTGAGTATTTTAAATGCAACATACGG
Source organism: Rhodophaea formosa (assembly GCA_963082605.1). NCBI lineage: Eukaryota > Metazoa > Arthropoda > Insecta > Lepidoptera > Pyralidae > Rhodophaea > Rhodophaea formosa. The sequence goes on along the minus strand of OY720211.1, from coordinate 8,914,629 downwards.
TTCATAGCCACATACATATCAAGCTACAAATATTATGGCAAAGTAAACAATATCACCTATAAGTAAATTTTTACTGAAAAGCCTACCTTTCATTAAAATTTACCCTGTTAGTAGAAACATAGTCAAATTATCTTAATTACGGTACTTACCATAAAGAACAATAAATAACGCACGAAAACGTGCGTAAAATATATTAACTACTTATCGAAATTTAAAATGCGAACGTACGTCGATATACCGACAAAACAAGGTATACGTAACAATAGAACATCTAATACTAGTCGGTCGAGTGCAAGTCGTCAACAAGGTAGGGGTCGAGTGGCGTCGGCCGGCCGGCTTAGTGCTTGAGCAGCATGGCGGAGTGTTTGAGGCGCAGGTGCGCGCGCAGAGTGTCGATGCGGCTGTAGGTGGCGGGGCAGTAGGGGCAGGGCGAGCGCTGCGCCGTGTGCGAGTGGTAGTGGTGCCAGCGGTTGGACACCTCCTTGCCGCACGACTTGCAGCGCCACAGCGTCAGGCTCTCGGCTGCCGCCACGAACATGCTGTGGTACGAGAACTGCGGCGGCGCGTGTTGCGCGCGCTCTGCAACAGACCGCCCGCCTCTACAGCTCACTACATAGCACTCAGGGTTCGAACCTGACAATCAACATCGGGGTAATACGATCGCTTATTGCAAGGGTGCGGGGCATGTGACACGCACAACTGAAACTACACGGATTGTAACATACCACAATTTAATGTAAAAATTAGTAATAAATACAACAGATAAATGCAGGAGTTTGCAACATGTTAAAATTGCATTACATAACATCAAACAAACAATGTGAAAAAAAAATTGCATTAACTGCTTGCATAAAACAAAATTATTTAAATTAAACTTTAACGGAGGCATCAAACCAAGACATTAAACAAAATATTCATAAACAACATATCGTTCATAAAATTTGATGTAATAATATAACAAGTCTAATAGTCAGCTGTTAGGTACGCGATTTGACACCCCCTCCCTATTAGAATTACACTATTGTGATATACGACACTATAACAAATTTGCTAATGTATAAGACAAACAAAATAAAATCTAGACCATTGCTATCCTGAAATAACCATATAGCTTGTCCTGCACTCCATTGTTTTGAAATGATAAGATCACATCCCTTGTGATACAATTGTAAATTTTAAATATACAATAAATTGGAATATTCAATAGATTGGCCAAATAAGTGACTAGGCCCACAGGACCTCAATTTTCATAAGACTAAATTTAGTAATTCGTTAACCTTATGTATAAATTCCATATGGCATAAAGTTTGCTTTCATTAAGTCCAATTACGTGGTCACCGTACAATAAGTTGCATACTTTCTGAAAGCCGAAAAGAGATCAAAGGTAGATATTTTCTGAGCCAAACGATGTTATACTCCAAAATATTCTGGCCAGACACTATCAAGTATCCTAAGCTAAAATATCTAAAATAATATTCTATGTTACTAATCAATCAATTTGCTATAGCAAATTCAATATTAAAAATTGGTCTCGAGTGATAGTAATATAAAAATGCATTCATGATTAGATGAAGCGTTAAACGCGATACTTGCGCCTCTAGGGCGGCAAGGGAACCCGTACCGGATAGCTATGATCTATTTCAACAAGACTCCCACTTGCGCGACAATAAATTATTAAATAGTACATAACTATTACGATTGGCAGAGGTAAACAAGCTAATTATTAATATTACCAGCTATAAAACCTGTACATCACCGTAACCCAAACTGTGTTCACTACAAGTTATAGAAATTAGGAGTAGTTCACTTATGTAAATACAAATAGGTAGTTAACTCTCTTCGAAGACATTAATTATATACTTTTAAAATATCCTTTAGTTTGGTTACGTAATTAAATAACTAGTAATATTGCACTGAGTATGAAATGCTATCAAATAATAAGCGCCCACAATATATTGAACAGCAGGTATAAAAATCTTTGATATCCTTAAAGTAAATATAAAAATCTTTGTGGAAGTACATTACATATGTTTGGTGATTTTTGTTATTATAAACTTATGACGCGGGAGCTTAGTGCCTATTTCAGTGGGCCCCTATATTCAATAGTTAATTGTAAAATCTATCTATGAATTATGACTATTTTCAAAAATTGCACAATGTGAAATTGCATGTTCACAGCTTCTAACAGCACTAACACCTCAACTTAGTTCTGGAGACGATCAAGGGTTATATGACGATGCCGTTATATTCAATACCGATAACGAACGTTCTTATATTTGGTAGGCAATATCAGATTCAAACGTGGTCTTACTATTATTTTATATTATTAGTAAAATTGAAGATCTCTGAAAAAATTAAGGTAAAATCTCGAGTGATACTGTATCTCTAACAGCGTAGACGATCCGTGTTTGTTACCCGTTGACCAGACAGATGCGACCTCACTGGATGCTAGATGCCTTACATTATAATGCAAAATAACTAATCATTAAAACATTAATAATATTACAATAGGAGTCGAATCGTAGCGTGTTAACACTCTTGGTTCTAGCACCATTCCGTTTTATCACATTTCAGTTACCGTACCACTCTAAGTGTTTAGCTAAAAATGTAACAATCTTAAATCTTAATTGAAAAATACATACATAAACGCTAGGTTAGTCCCAATCGTAGAATGCCAATATTAGTTACTAAATGCGCAACCTCGAAACGTTCCATCCTATCTTATAGTAATTGAAAGAGGTCTTCGACCCCAGCACCGAGCACACGGCGGCGCGCCGCAAATAAACACCTACCAACGATAAAATAATAAACTTGTTAACATTTTATGTCCATACGTCTAACGTCAACTGAATATAAACGAAATCAATGTTACTATGCTGAATCAATAAAAACAAACAACACTAATAAATCATATTATAAAGTTATATAAATATAAAAGTATATTAAATCAGACATAGAATATATCTAAGTATAAAAAAAACAATCTCCGTAAATAGATCAACTAGTCTAGTATAAAAATCTTTTCGTATGTTTGCTTAGGCGCTATCCTTTTTTACATCACAAACCTTAATAATTATCCATCTTGCAAAGGCCTCATGGAGTTACAAATGCATCTACACTGAGATTCAGTCAATATTTATATGTCGTTGACCAACGACAGATCACAATCTCTTGACAGTCCTCTGTATCCTCCTCAGATGTCGTTCCGCACCACCCGTACGATGTATAATAACATAAATACAATTGGCTACAGGAAACTCATAATTTCCTATCTAATGAATAAATATAACAAGAAAGTGTGACACACGTTGTGCCACCGTTAATAGCCAGCATCACTTCGCGGTCGCACCGCTACTCAATATAATGTATATTTCTTAAATAGCTTAAGATTCCTATCGATATAATATAAAAAATAATATGGTAATAAAATTAACATCATATTATTGCTTTTGCCCGTTCCCGTATAGCGATTGGTATAGAAAAAATTTGCTTACCTAGTTATATACGCTTCGAGTCATTAATTCAGTAACATCGACATAATAGTTATATTCCTGACGCGGAATCTATACAAGGTCACACTGGGGCAAGTCATACGCACAACCGAGAAAATACTAGACGAGCGCCCGAGACGGCGGCCGACTTAAGAAGGCCCGTTAAGTAATAGCACTTCAGCTTAATCCTAAATAGGAAGCGGTTTCGACGCGAGACGGTCCGTAAAATTTTGACACATCAACAACGAGAGTCTGCTGGCGGGGCGGCGCTCACAGAGCGTCCGTGCCGAGCCAGTACATGGACAATCAGTCGAAGCCCGCGTCCAGGTGGTTGGCGAACAGCGGCGCGTGCGGCGGCGCGGGCGGCGCGGGCGCGGGCGGCGGCTCGAACTTGCGCGTGTCGGGGTTGTACGCGGGGTGCTTGAACTTGCAGTGCGTGCGCAGGTTGTCCGAGCGCGTGTACGTAGCGCGGCACAGCGGGCACTCGAAGCGGCCCGGGAAGTGCACGTGATAGTGGTTGCGGATGTGCGTCACCACCTTGCCGCACAGCTTGCACCGGTGCAGGTTGAGCCCGCCCGCCACACGCTCGAACGTCAGCCGCATGTGCCAGCCCTTCGAGCCTGCAACCAGCGAGCGGTCACTGCCACCATACCCTGACAAAGTCCCTGCGCTTTCACATCGTGCGACTAATGCGACAGTACCAAACTTGCTCAAACAAACTGCTCTCGATTCTCTTATACAATATTTAGAGCAATTAGTTTCTGCAGTTTATTAAATGCATAAAAGAATGGGTATATGAGTAGGTTGGTTCTGTAGCATTGACTAGTTATATCCTTTATATTTTTATTACAAATTTAGATTTATTATTAGCAAAAAAGTAATCACTTTGTTTAGCACTATCGAAAGCTTCATAATGGTTATAAGGGCTGTACTAATTATGCTTCTCCTAGCACTATATCTTTAAAAGCGTTAGAAGTACAAGTTTAAAAAATGGAAGACATAAAACAAAAAAAAAATTTATTTAACCAACCAAAAGTAAGAATTTTAATGGTAGATTCATGCAAAAATGAATCAGTAATCAATGATACTGAAGAAATGGTGTTGTTTTAGTTTGTTATTTTCGCATGACGTTTAGTTCATTACTGTCACCAAGCCTGTAGACAGAGGCGATTCAGAGAGATATAGGTCTGCCATATACATATATAAAGAGAAAGCATGGAAAGAGGATGAAAATGAAAAGAAAAGTGTTATAAATAAAGGAATATATTTGCAACAAACACACAGTAACGATAGACTTACAAACAAATTATTTGTAGAAGAACTCATTACGAAATTAAGAGGAATAAATAAAAATAGGTGTTCCTAAATTACATAAGCAAATCAGTTCTTGACACAAGGTTATGTCGTCGTTATGTCTACAAGGAACAACAAGAGATCATAAGTCAGCAGTTCATCTTACGAACACAATCGAGTTTCAACAAATGTAAAATCATTAGAAAGCTGTGCAGTTTTATATACAAACAAGCCTTGACGATGAATCAGTCATGTCAATTCTTTCAAATGTTAACCTTCTGAATTACATGTACTAATGTTTACAAGCAATCAAACTATTTACCATAATTAATTCTTGATTTGGTTCGAAAATATGTGAATTGTGATCGAAAATATTAAAAATACTTTTATCACAATATATATCGGTTATACTATATTGCTTTCGTTATTGAAAGGGAAATCAATCATGCAATGCTATTGAATATTTACTTTGTCTTATGGAGAAATAACAATTAAAATCTAAGTAACGCGCGGTAGTTGTCATTAATAACTTCATTTTACAATAAAAATGGTCCCTATTCACTAGCCTTACACAATGATTCACATTGGTAACATATTCTTTTATTGTTCACAATATTAGTAAGTACAAATTTGACAACCATTTTAAAAATTAGGCATATGTAATAACGAAAATCTAAATCACTTATTTATGATCTTTGGACATTTTAGGAATAATAGTGTAAAAATTAACTAGGAATGAACTCGTTAGATTTTCGTGATTACTTTATAATGAGTATTTTGTAGGAATAAAATGTAAATTAGAGAAAATAAACACACCACACCTTAATATCTAATTACAAGTTGGCAATTGTTAGAACCAACAGAAAAGCGCTGTTAGATGGTTTGAATGCATATTGTTAGTCACTAATGTTTAATGGAAGCGTATCCTAGGAGGACATCCTTACATAAGTCTTACAGTTTTGGTACCATTCAATAAGATTTTACAAAGCCAATTAACATTTAGTTTGTATATTCGACAGATTACTGGATCTCAAAACAGAGCAATGTTTCATTCGCAAATGTCTCTTTAGATTGTCAGCGCGCGTCAAAATAATTGGGCAGAGAGGGCACTTGTGCTGCTCTGGGTTGTGAGACTTCATGTGCTTTTTGAGGTTGTTCACAAGCTTACCGCAAATGCTACACGACTCTGGCATGTTGTAAGGTTTATGATTCAAGGCTACTTTGAAAGATTTCACTATATTATCTATATTAACTAATTTATGTCTGAACGTTTCTTGCGGTTTAACATTTTCGTCATCGCCGTAATAATCACCTGCAAGATACGTAATTGTTCATTTCTGTGATAGTTTGAGGCATGCTATTTTCTTCACTCATTATCCAGCAACCGGGATGCAGGCATCCTTGACCGAATCCCCAAATAGTCCTCATGCAAAACCTACTATTTTTATGTTTATCATACCAAAATACTTATATATTTACCCTTAACATTTATATTACATAACTATTTATGACTAGTTCTAAGTAAAATATCTCCTAATGCACGACCTATGTCCCTCGGGGGGCGCCAAATCTTTGTAGAAATGAAACCGTGACACCGATTCCTTCCAAAATATATTAAAAAATAGATAATTATCTACAAAAGCATACAGGGAAAAGCATTTGTGAAATAAAAAAAGCATTGAAAAAATAAGCGATTGGTCTCATGCTCAATACTATGCATGCACCCATGAAGATATGTCTACGAAGAGAAAATACAGCAGTCCACGTTGTAGACATTTTGTTAGTTTGTTAATTACAAAATGCAAAGTAATAAATTCAAAAAGGAGATAAGTATTTATTTATACTTATATAAGTTACAATACAACAGATAAAAACACTTATCTCGTATTTGAATTGTAAGCCATTAAAAACGGAAGTCATTGCGTAAAACCTTTGCCATTGTTATATTGCTACTAAGGAGAATTTTTTTAGGTACTATTTAAAGTCAACAATTATTCCAAGGATAAATTTCTGAGCCAACTTTGGCAACACATGGCAAAGGTTTCATATAACTTTTCAGAAAAATATCGACTGTAAAATTAAATCAGAACTGCGAAATCAATAATCTAATAATAGTTAACAAAGCTTGATTGTTCTCTTAATAATTTCTTTTTAAATTTTACAGTCGGCTACCCTTGTAGCACCGCGACACCGTTTATTGCTACAGTTAATAGCGCGATAAAAACGGCGTCGCGGGCGTCACGTAGCAATGCTGAATATTTTGGCAAAATAACTCACCGTCTATGGTGTCGTTCGGGTCCGGGGGAGGCTGAAGCATTGGCTCGTTTTCATTACACTCGTTGCCGAGGGGGTGCTGGGTTAACATGGATGCCATCTCAACTCCCATCCCCTGGAAGTTAAAACGACAATTTATAACAAAAAGGGATATCCGCAGAATAACTTTGTAATGTGGGTATGTTTCTTTTTTATCATTTTCTAAAATTGATTCAACGAGATAATCACTTGCTTGTCTCTAATGGGTTTCATTCATCTAAGTAATTGATAAGAGAAGTTCTCCGGTCGACGACAGGGAGTTCCGTACGAACATACAATATTTAAATATATAAAAAAGCGCTCTAAAACACGTTTGTTGTATGGGTTTAAATTAAAATTTCATTAAATAAGGACAACTCACAACAAAACCTCTCTAATGGGATCTATTTTGGGAAGTTAATTGACTTTTTCTAGCTCACACAGTCTTGTTCATAATTATCCCTTTGCCTTTCCTATATAGATGGCAAAAATAACAAAAATAAAATATTATCACTCATTAGATTAGAAGTCTCTACAATAAAAATAAATGAATAGAGAATTTAACAGACAATCGTCTAGATAGACAAAAATTAAAATTACAACTTTCTTGTATTATCTTTTAACCCCCTAAGGATCTGAATTTCCATCAATCCCTTTTTAGTGCTCAATAACATTTTAATAAGAACTTTTTTTTAATTCTTATTCTCTAGACTTTCGGATGTGCTTTGGTATATCCACCAATCAATGTCTCCTTTTATATTAAGAGATATGCTAGAAAATTTCATAACTCGAAAATTCACTGACTTTCATCCATTTAACTTAGGGGATGAATTTCCAAAGATACCTTCTTAATGTTCACTAACATTATTTATGAACTTGTACCAATTGTTAGGATCCTAGTCTCTGTAGTTTCGGCTGTGCGTTAATATATCAATCGCCAATATTGTTTCCTTTTATATGTATACATAAAGATTACTTTGAGGAATATGAAATGTCAACAAAATATTTTATGAAATATAATTTAATAATAAATCACGTCAACAAAATGAATTAAACCCTATCCTTATGCTGCAAGACAACAATATGGCACCAAATAAATTTACAAGATTTGGCGATGTCCATTAACGTTGGTTAACTATTGGAGGAATTAGAAAATACACATGTTTTGGCGAGGGAAGCCAAAGAGCAAATCGGAATTCATAATTTATAGTCATTATCACAGTTTACAGTTCATTCTAAATTCTAAGTAAACATTTAAAAAATATTTTATACAACTACAAAATGCAATCTCGCTCAGTAAATAAATGTAAAATTATGCATTTTAATGTTAGTAAAAGACTATTCTCTTTATTCAAGTTTTTAAAATTTTGGTACGTATTGTTACAAGTTACACATGAAGTCAGTTGATTACAGTCATTCTATATAAATAAAAAAAAAATGTCAAAAACCCTATCCGCAAATTCTAAGTCACAGTGCCAGTTTTACTGGTTGATTTATTGCTGCTACCAAAACTCACTAGTCTGTCAATTATACTATCATGTATTTATAAAACATGATTTAGTCAATTATTACCACGAGTAAATCTTATCATGATATTATATCTTGCTACCTATTGAATTAGGTTCATCAATGGTAAAATATAACATCCTTAGTATAAGTTGTGGAATCATTAAAGTAAATGAAGCCCATTTAGGTAGTGTTTGTCATATTGTCTCTATCACAATGCGTTACTTTATTTGGTTCCACTATTTGATTATGCGATCGTTCACGGTCGTGGCAAAACTTATGAGCTTTACACTTATCATGATGATTCACAATTTCGAGTCTAAAATTAGCGTTTCCCTCTATGAAGGATGTTCTGCTGACGGATAATTCGTGCGACCACTTCCTGCAATACGTGCAGTACATGATGTTGTGATGTTTGTCGTACTGCAGCCAGGGATAAAGGCTGAGCCAGCTGGCGCGGAACCGGCCTGACTTTTTGGGATGGGTTTGACTCTGTTTGGGCGGCGGCTGCTGGCCGGCGGGAGGCGCCGCGGAGGCCAGGATGGAGGCGAGGATGACGTTGTTGTTCGGCCGGTCGGCGCTCAGGTCCAACGGAGGCAAATCTAGTCTCTTTACCGCCCTGTCCATCTCGCTAACGGGGCCGTGCCGCTCCGAGGTCTGCCAACAGATAAGGAAAGGATCTGCTTTACTTGATAATTTTGAATTTGAATTTATTCCAATGAGTGTTTGTAATGTAAGAGGCAGATCCATTCCTTCCTGTTTTTAGACTGACAATTAGTACACGGCAATGAACTTTCTGATCGTTTACGAGGCGAAGGCGAGTAAAACGAAGTAACAGAAGAAAAAGATCGTCCTTATGTAGAACTAGAAATGAGCAGATTATAAGAATTCGCTATAATGCATAATATATAATATAAAATAAATAAGCAATATCAATACAAGAGGACAGTATAGATATATTTATGTGAAAGCGCGTCGAAAGAGGACGGCAATAAGTAACATGGACTGACCGTAAGGTGCGTCTGGTCAAAGTGTGGCGGCGGGTGCTGCATCGGCGCGTGCGGCGGCGCGGGCGGCGCTAACGGCGGGTAGGCCGAGTCAGGTTCTTGCTTCACGTGCGGCGTGTGTGGCGTGTGCGGCGAGCGGGGCGGCGCGCGCACAGCCGCGTGCGCAGGCGGCGGCGTGGACGGCTCCGACCCCGACCCCGTCGACCCGCCCTTTACAGACTTCAGATGACCCTGCAACATCGCGTTATAATTAGCTATAAATCGAGCACCCACCGAACAATTGTATTTATTATCATTATTTCATATCTAAAAAAAATACGCCCCTAATTTTTAATTAAGCTTTGATTTGCAAAGGCTTTTTTTTTCAAAATCTAACCTACCTATATACGTTTCACAGAATATAAAACACTCAAATCAATACCTCATAGTGCCTATAAGAGAGATCGACGTCGTCTCTCGGAACGGCGGAGTTCTTTCTGCGTCGTTTCTCGAGCGGCGCGTGTGGGTGCACGGGCTGTGGCGCGGCTGGCAGCGGCGTGAGCGCGGGCGCGCAGTGCGCCGCGGGGGGCGTGGCGAACTCGCCGCGAGACGATAGGTTCTCCGCACTCACTGATGGCGTTGAACGGTCTTCTGCCTAAAAAGTGACGTCATAATGTTACAATATAAGCCACTTCATAATAATATTGTATAATAATACAGAACAATATAGTATATAATAAGGGGCAATTTCCCAAAACTTTTAAACCTTGTTTTTGATTTTTCGCTTTATCCTTTCTTTTATGGGTTCCGTATGCAAAGGGCAAAAAAAAGGTTCCCCCGTTCATTTGTCACAAGGCTGTATTTATTGAACCGTATAATGTAGACTTGAAAATTTCACAAGAGTGTTTATAATCAACAGCGAAAAATAAAAACAAAATTTAACAGGCATACAAAAATTGTCCTTTGAGGGTCTTTCAGAGGGTCAGACAAGTATTCAATAGTAAGATTCGAATTAGGCCCGTTTTATTTAGCTTTATACTCGTATCCAAGTCATAATTTCAGTAATGTAAAAAAGATCAGTCGGTCATAAACTCCATTGAACGATTATTAAAATTCTTTCACCAATTGAAAGCTAAGTAATCTTGAAGTGATATAGGCTATGTTTTACACAGACGAAATGGCGAGAACATTGCTAGTCATAAATGAGCACGGAGATAATATCTAAATGTGTCGGAATACAAATTTTAATTACATCGATGCCATCTAGGTATTCATGGACCACTGAGCCATCGTCACAGAATGAATACACCTAGATTGTCAATATTCAAGGTCGACAGCCTATGTAGATACTAACGCAGAATATTAATGTATTCTTATACAACTTTTATATTATTGGTAGTAAAACAGAAATTCTATTGAATTTATGTAAATTATTATAGCCTGGAATCTAAAGCAAAACTAATATGTAAGAGATATGGAATCGAATATATTGTGCATTGCTTGTGACTGTACGTACACCTCTTTAACATCCAGACTGGCAAACATTCTCAGTGATAAAATTGAAATGATATCTAAGAACACAAAATTTAATAATATCTGCATACTTAAGCGTAATTTACCCTGTGATCCGATGGAAGAAACTCCAAAAAATATCAGCGGTATTAGTATGGCGTATGTCGCAGCCAAATAATCTAATAAGCCATTCAATTTACTGGTTAGATTTTTAACTAAACGGCGGCGTCATTTAATTAGTGGCCTAAATTGTTCAGCCACTTCTAGGTATAAGTGTGTTCTAGCCGTTCTAAAACCCTTAACGATACAATTTTAAATATCTTCATAAAATACGAACACAGGATGCCAAAACAGAAAGATAGTCATTACACTTTTGAAGAAAATATAAACCTATTCAAGAAATTGAAGTTTACAGATTTACTGAACACACTACACCCTGACACCTAAATAACAATAATTGCCGAAATCAAAAACGACATGATGTATTGTCTAACCTTAAGTTATTATTATTTACAAAATAATTATAATATATGCGGACAAATCACACAGATCGAGCTGGCCCCAAAGTAAGTTCGAGACTTATGTTATGGGATAGATAAAAGATCATTTTCCATCTTGACCTGACCGGGGATCGAACCCAAGACCATCCGTGTCGCAGGCAGGCGTGTTGATCGCTGCGCCACGGAGCTCGTTCAAAAAGGCAGAATGAAATGAAAAAAGATATAATATAGCACTAAGTACGTAGACAAAAAAAAAAAGAATAGATACTTAAAAATAGCCCTTATAGAGCAACAAGTAATACATAAATCAAATTATACCTACATAAATATTATTTATCATAAATAACTAATACACAAGTTAATAATTCGGGTGCGCAGAATAGCTTAGCACGAATTAAGATATTTTGCGGATTGGAATAGATATAACTCATTTCCTATTTATAAAGACACCATTTTTAAAGCGCTGAGTTGGGCCGTTTTCAAATTATAAGCTCATTAACTTGCTTTACATACAAAATGACAAAAATAAAACAAATTGAATACAGAAAGTAGGTAAGGTTCGTTACGTTTCCTTGTGACCAAAACAGCGATCGAGCAAAGCGAGCGAGCGTCCTCAACTTAGGGCGACACCCTAAATTTTTTTAGCCTTGTAAAATTTAAGTGCCATTTTGTATGAAAATTTTAATTTCATCTCCGGGCTTTGAAAATCATATTGTTGAAGAGTAAGGCGAGTTCTATTAGATTCAATTCCCAGAGATAACAAACTCGTGCTAAGCTTTTTAAAGCTCACCCAATAATTATTTTGTAAACTTACCTTAGGATTCAATGTATTATTTTCTGTCAAACCTCTAACTTGTAGACTTTCGGCGGTTTTTAGGAACATAGGTAGCATATTTTGGCCAACATTTACTTCACCCTGTAAGAACAACATGTACCATTTAAACAAAATAACAACAATAAGAATCAGTTGGAATAAAAAAAAAATTCTAAAAGACGAGTTTCCTGTAAATAAATAAATAAATAAATATATACGGACAAATCACACAGATTGAGCTAGCCCCAAGTAAGTTCTTAAGAAAGACTTGTGTTATGGGATACTATCTCAACGATACTATATTTTATAACAAATACATATATAGATAAACATTCAAGACCCAGGTCAATCTGAAAAAGATCGTTTTCCATCTTGACCTGACCGGGGATCGAACCCGGGACCATCCGTGTCGCAGGCAGGCGTGATGACCGCTGCGCCACGGAGCTCGTCCATTTGATGTAAAGTAAAAATAAAAAGGGAATTATGTAGAAGTTATTAAAATTCCAAATCACATTGATGTTGGAATGGACCTTTTGGCGCTCTTAATTAGATCATATTTATTTTCTGTAACTAAGTATATTTATTTACCTTATACATGAAGTCCAATAATGACTTCATTTCCGAGTATCGTACATCCTTAAGGAATATTATTGGATGTGGGTGCGAATTTTGCAGGAATATAGTTTCAAAATATGGGGAGCAGGCGGACAATATGGTCTGATGAGCCTAAAAATAAAATAAATATATAAAATTATGCCCATTTAACAACAATATTCTTCAAACCACGTTTCATTTGTGAAGGTCTTTTCAATTATGCCAGTATTGAAATAGAAAAATAGTGCTTAAACTACCATTTAAACACAGGCATTGTTATTGTAATTAGGTACTAGGTAGTGCCTATGAAAAGGAGATTCGCACATAACTAATCATGTAAGTATGTCTAAGGACATTTCATTGTACGATTCTGTTTCCAATAACTCAAGGAATGGTCGCATTTTAAATTACGGACGATATAAAATCCAACGAGAACGACGTAATGCGTTCGGATAAAAAGATACCTAACTATATTTCACCTTGTAAAATGGCGTTGATATACTTATTCATATTATTTTTCACCATAAGTAGCAGACACATACGCATATCAGATCAAAGTCAAAGTTAGCTTTTACAAATATGTACCTATCAATATCAACTTTCATTTAGGAACACCTACTATATTTTACAAAACCTGCTTTCACATCGAGATTTTACCAATAAATTATTATTTTTGAATAACATTATAGGGAAGGTGCAGCGGCGCCGGCGCAAGCTATAAAATATATGAATGTCTGCACTGAAGCATTTGTGTCGGCTACGAAGGATTCCCGTTAGTGAGCAGGCCAGGCTAAATGACGGTACTATAATGCAACTGCCGTACATAACCAGATCAGAGAGATTGAACGTTTTAAACCAAAGCTCCAATGCAAAGACATCGGAAAGTTGCATCGAAAACCTTAAGATTATGGTAAATTCTTTATCCCTAATAAATATTTATGCCCCAGAATATTATTATAAAGATTATATTATTTATTTCAATGTTTTAGCGGCGAACCCGTTGAAGATTTATAGATATTTTTGACGAAGTTATATTTTACTATTTCACTAGGCTACGTCAGAAAGTAGGTACTCGTAATATAATAGGTAAAGGCCTACTCTTAGACTGAATATCATTTGTTTAAATAATACAAGAATCAGCAATAAAGCAGGTTCATTTTATATTGCACAGAAACGCGGTTCCATCACTAATTAATATTTGCCTCAAGTCAAGACTGACTATAAGTAAAGCAGCAATATTTAAGTTCGTACTAACACATTGTAACATATGAAAAAAAAGGTGTCATGTATCCATTCCACGAATCTAGTCGGAACTAGTCCCTAAAACCTGTCAAGCAACTGACATTAAAAATTAGAAAGTTTAAAAAATATGCAACTCTTCTGCAGACTCCTTTCAACCTACAAAACAAATTGCATTTTATTAGCATAAAACTTTAAACTTTCATAATTGTTGAATTTAAATGGCTTAAAGGAAGTGGCTAGCGGACAGTGTTATTGACCTTATTAAAACTGTATTTTTGCGCGGCATAAAAGAAAAGGGCGAGGTAATTTAGACGGCGTATTTCGCAAGTTTGGTTGCGATTTGAATGGTGTAGCAAATGAATAAGATTCTTTTTTTACAAATGACCCAGACCATAGGAACAGGATCAATACACTACGAGCGATACAAACTTTAACTACGAGCGATTCATACTGTAAAGTACTAATGGTTTATCTTCAGTTAAGTTTTGAATTATCTATGGTGGCCAACTTCCTATTCCATCATCAGATCAGATCTGTGATACCTATTAAATGATATAGTGTAATATTTAATTGTATACAATTATAAGTTCTTCAAAATTGACTTGCAAGATTAGGTCTTCTCAGACAGACAAACTAACAGGAAAGTTAAATACATGCTTGTAATAACTAAAAGAAAAATCTCTGAAATTTTCCAAATGTGCTAACTCTGTGTGCACTTAAATGTATTCGTGTAGTGACATTACTTTGTAAGGAAGTAAAGATACCAGGGGGCCAAGCACCTCACATTATTTGAAAGATTTTAATTCATATTTGAATGCAAGTTTTAAGAAAAGAATGAGTTTTTTGAGTATGCAAATTGATTACATGATTTTACACTTACTGATAACAGGCACAGGTAAAGCTAAATCATGAAATATGTAATTAATTATATTTAAAAACGGGTTTCTCCCTTGCTATTTCGTAGGGATTACCGAAGCATATATTCTTTGGCCGAAGTTAGGTATAGTAAGTACCAATTATAAGTAATAATAAAGATCAAATTAAGCATTATGATGACTTATGATTTTAATTAGAATTAAACACAATAAATAAGATTGAGGTCAAATTCTCTCACTCACACACAAATAATATAATAATGGTGAAGTGATATTCTCACTTTGTACCTAAGTGTTTTAATTCGATTCGGTCTAATTATACAGACTTTGAAGAGATGTGTGATGAAATTCATACAGTGTTCATCTCGATCAGAAGTAATGGAGTAGGTTTTCATTACCTTCTCTGTCTCCTCCCAAACATATCTATTGCTTACACCCTATACATAACAGATTATGATCTGTTATTAGTAAACTAAAGTTTGTTAAAAGGTCAGATAATAATAGGCCATGTCTAGCCTATATTTTTTTTGTATGCCGACATTGTGATAATTTTTCATAAATTAAGCTAATATAATATCTTCTTACCAGATATATTATCTATACAAATGTATAATAAGAACCGGGAACTAATTTGAACATTTGATATTTTTCGAAAATTTTTACTGGGCTGATGAACATAAATAACTTTCATTCAATAGAATGCAAAGCACGTATTTTGGAATTTTTTGTAAGTCTGTCTATCTGGCTTCGTATCACGCAAAAACCAGTTTTTAGTTATATGTATGGCTTATCCCGAAAAAAAAAATAAGTTTCCTGAACACTAATAAATTAAATAGGTACCTAATTAATTACACATAAATTATGCGCGTACGAAAATGCGGGTAAAGCTGGTTCGAAATAACCAATGTAATACTTGGATTTTAGCCATGTGGTTCACGGCAGAGTAGAATAGACCACTAAGTCTTCCCGTGAATATCGTAAAAGACAACTTACACAAGCTAAACAGGGCTTATAAACATACAAGAGACCTCTCCAACCCGTGGCCAGTATGGAGAGTGAAGAAGTCCTCTGACTACTCTGGCTTATAATGGCTCTGGTAGTACAGAGAGGGCCGTGCTCCTTCAATGGGGACTAAAAAATGACATGACGATGGTGATGACATGACAACTTGGATTTTAGTCCTTATAAGACTGAAAAATAAAGTCTCGATAAAGGTATCTGGTTAGGTAGGTACTTAATTATACTCTAAAATGTCCAATACATGTTAGGTAAAGAATAACCTTGTGAAATTAGCAAATATTTAAATACTATAAGCCTGACTACCTTGACTTAATGGGTTGCAAAGTAACATTCGTACACCAATATTGATACATCTGTATCGATATACTTAAAACTTGAATATTTTCTTTCCTACTTGTCCTTTACAGTAAACAACCACGTCTTTTGTAGGGGTGCGTGCCGTTTGATATAATAAAACGTTCCGTAGTACCAAGCTTTGAAGCCAAAATATCACTGTGATTTTCTCCAGCAAATTTACTTAATTTTTTTAAGTGTTTGTAGAATAACAATGTTGTATGACATAATATAAACAACAATGACAAAGTTGTATTTGCGGTTTATGAAAATGTGCTAAATCTTAGAAACTGCATTGAAAAGTTATTTTTTTTTGTCTTTTTCCACTCTCTTATTGTTCAAAATGTAGGGAATAAACATTTAACACTTTGGAAGTGCATATCTTTCAAACAATTGACGTAGAGACAAAATGGTTAAAACCTTAATGTAATTTTCGAAGCAAATTCTCATCCCGCATGAGGTATAAAAAATATATTTTAGTTTCATTTCCATGTTCCCTTAATCATTTTTTTTATACAAATCGTAAAGCGGTTCACATAATACATCCTACCGTTTCAACTCTGTAGTCATTATTGTTTTCTAATATAATGGCTGTGACATACAGACAGACAAACACAGTCAGAAACACATGCCGAATCAATAAGGGTTCCGTTTTTTGTTATTCAGCTATGGAACCCTAAAAATAAGCACTTTCGAGGCCTAATATTTTATAAAAGGATCCCAAAATCTAAAAAAGGTGTTAGGAAACTACAACATTTTATTTTTGACCTATCACTGACAACACCAAACAAGAAAAAACTTTACGTGTACATATTGGATTGTTTTGATTACCGGCCCAACCAGATTACTCGAAATCTCTAAACTGTAGTTTGGCCTAGCTAAACAATTTTTTTTTATTCATAACGCTTTCCAACAATACTATAGCATTGTCTGAAAGCCAAAAAGTGTGTCCCACAAGTCACAAGAATCTTCGCTCTCTGCAAATATGTTGTGTAATAACTTGCGATATCTCTTAAAATCTGTAACCTATGTCAGTTTTTATTACTTTAAAGGTACACGCACATTATGACGGGCTGCAGCGCAATAATCCGCTTACATCGCTCGTTTGTATTTTGTATAAAAATACCTTAACAGTAAACATAAACAGGAATAATCAGGCTTTCTATTACAATATACAATACAAATTATTACTATTTATTACCCATACCAAATTACAACTGTAATTTGTATCTGAGCGAAACCGCCACAGATAAACAGACAAGCTAAGTTTAAGGGTCCCTTGTTTACTACAGAACCCTAAAACATTAAGTAAAATAAAATATCATCTGTTATATGACTGTAGACTATTTGTAAGATACTTAAAAGAATGTAAACAATCTTGATACGCTCTTTTATTGAATTATACCTTTTTAGAATCAATAAACTAGCTATAAACTTTGCCATTTAATGTTAAAATTACACGTAGTTAATTTCATAAAATTCAAGTAGATACATATTTAGATTTTTAAAGTGTAGGTTTCAATAAAAAGACGTATCAAAATTGTTTACATGTTTCAAGTACCTTTTCAATAAAAAGACGTATCAAAATTGTTTACATGTTTCAAGTACCTAAACAAATGGACTTTATTATAACACCCGAAACGAAAAATCTATCTAGGTATCCTTACGATTGAAGGGTAAAATTATAATAAGTAAAAGTAAGGTTATGGTGGTAATGATTTTAAATACTAATATTTGAGCACAAAACTAACTTGATTTTTTTTATTCAAAAGAGTAGCTCCCGAAACGTTTCGGGTGTTACTACGTTCTTCAAATTTCGATTTCTTGTGTGCGTGTTGCTTAGAGAATAAAATTTGTAGTATTAGGATTCAGTCGTCAATTTAATTAAATCGCAAGCTAAGCAGAAGTCTGTAAACCTTCAAACACCGCGTGCCAATAAGCGTACATCCAGAACGTTATCAATAAAATGATAACAGTGGGATAGTCGTCTTACTTTTTGGAATCACTTCAGAACATAATCATCATTAGGAGAAAATGTTTAGTACTTTAAAATAAAATTAAAAGGAGATGCCAGGGACTTTAAGGTATTCTCAAAAACTTCTGAAGATTTTCGGCAGTAAAAATCATCCAAAAATATTGGTCCTTAATAGGGGTTTATTTAGTATAATTGACTTGAAAGCAATAAAGGTATTTTAATATTTGAACTTTAGGTGAAATTTTGAAAAAGTTTCGTAACACAAAACAATGTGACAATAAATGATCAATATGAAAAAATTCAAAAATTCAAGACAGAAAAAATGAAAACGGACTTCAGGTAAAATCTCAATATAAAAATAATTCTAGCTCCTAACAGAAAATAGCGGATCATACATGGGGGTGATTCGCGTACCCCTTAGGGTAAGACATCTAATTTTTTGCTTTCGAGGACTATCAATGGGCCATCCTGTATGAACTCAAAAAAACCCACACATAAACTAAAAAAAAAAAATACACTCTTTTTTGGCAGTTGTATATAAATAAAGGTTTTAAATTCATTATCAACAGGCAGAATCAATATTTGTTATGAAAAATACGATTTTGTCTATGCCCTGATATTCAACTTGAATTTATTGGTTTTTAAGAAGTAAATTATTTAGCTGTATATTTTTTCATTCATTCATTTGCTGAAAAGTTAAAGCTGTTCTTTAACATTTCAGCAAATGAAATGTTAAAGAATTTATTATAATGTATGTAGTTATGTTTGTTTGTCACATTTTCAAGAAAAAGCTGGGAGGGAACTCATTCTATTTATGTTTATTTCTTACCTTCTCATTTACTAGTACCCAGATACTAATAAAACCGATTATGTCCTTAATTATTTCGTTTTTGTACATAGTAACACCCAAAACATAGTAAAATTGGATAAAAATTCAGTAATTAATTATTTTGTGTAAGTAAATATCATACTTTTACGTATACATGTTATTAAAAGAGTTCCTTAAGAAAATTCGCTGAAATGCAAATAAATATAACAATGGTCCTCCTGATAGACAGACATAGACACAGACAGAATCATGTAACACCCAAACGCATACATCTTGACTAATAAAATCTTTATCCTATGTGCTAAACTGTACTCATTTTACCATAAAGATATAAGAACTCAAAGAAGATAGTTAAATTGCTAAAACATTATTTTGAATACAAAAAAATCTAGACTAGTTGAACAAATGTAACACCCGATACAAAGGAATGACCCTTGTCTTGTATAACATATATAGCATGCCCTGAGTGCAATCTTTTTAGTTGGTAGGATATTTTTAATACAGTCATTTACCTGCCTGTATGCAAAATTTGGAGATGTTCTATTAAATAGTTTAGGTCTGAAATGGAAATGTAGCATGACTGCAAATAGATAGGGAATTTGCATGAAAACAAATGTGTCTTGTTAAAAATGTGTTATCTTACCAGTTTATCCAAAAATATTCAAAAGTAAAGAACTAAAGGTGAAAACAGAACACAATTTGGTTGAAAAACGAACAAGATAAAAGGAAATATACGAAAATATGTCTAAGATCTTACTTGCGCACTATTTTATATAGCAAATGTACCTATAAATGATATAGACTTTGACGTCACTAGTCCATATCGGACTTCTCTTTCTAATTTAAACTTTAAAGTATCACATCTTCATCGCTCTAAAGATATTTTAAAAGTTCTTTCATATTTTTTACTGTGGTTATTAGGGATTATACTTAGTAAATAAAATAATTACGTGCATATTCTCTATTGCAAAAATTGTTTGCCTTAAGGATGGATACACCTGGTTCCGTGGGCAATTTTTAACACTCAGGGCTCTTGTGAGCGAAAGACTCATTTTTTTGTTCTTCGGCATGTTCTCTTTCCTCTAGGAATAATCCTTATGTAAAATAATAATAGAATACATGTAAAGTTTTTTTTTGTATTTTAATAAAATTATTATTATTAAGATCGCAGACGGGTAAAATAAAAAAGATTAAGTTTTAAGATTAAGTTAAGATTTAGTTTTATAGCCTAAGATAAAAAAGACCTGGGGATGCATCTCAGTGATAACATCCGCTACAGGGACCCTGATGGAAGAAGTAATAATGCCTTTTTTATACTATCGATTCACAAAGTCTTAGATGTGGAAGTAAATCATTCTAAAATTTGTATGCCTAGTAACAGTAGATGCCCCTAAATGCAACTGTCTATGTTAATTTCAATGTGGTATGTAAGTACTATCAGTATTACAAATTAGCAATTAAATGTTCCACAGAGATAAGATCTAAAGTTTCATTTTTTAATAGTTCAAAATTAAAAATGGTGATCTATCTAAATCATGATATTTTACAATTCTGAAAAATAAAACATTACCTGATATCATGCAAAAGTAATCTCTTTGAATTAAACAGTAATGAATGAGTTTTGAATGACATAATCTATTGTTGCATATTTCATGACAGTTATTCAAGTTTGTTTACTATTGGATGCATTTTGTAGTATAATAACAATTGATTACACATGGTATGATGCAGTAAGCAAATATTTTGCTTCCTATGACAAAATTAAACCATAACACAAATAGATGGTAGCAAGACTTGTTGACTCATTAATTTTTTATGAAAGTTCAAATGCTTTAGGTATCAAATCATTATGCTCATTTTTAATTTGTTTATAAGCAAGATCTTGACAGAAGACTGAACCAATTGCAAAAAATCCCTCATCAGAAGAAATTCTTTTTCCTGTAATTTATTTATCAAGGCTGCAATCTATATCATGGCTATCTATCTATATATCAGCCAGGGACGTCCACTTCTGGACATAGGCCTATCATGGCTAGGCCAAGGCATTTTTTTTTTGGTTTGAAATTATTCAAGGTATTGTTTTAATATTTTTGCTATACACTTCTACATGAAAATCTGCATGAAATTAGTATTGTGTACCTTAAGAAATAGAAATTAATGTATACCTTGACAGTCTCCCCATCACAGGCCAGTGTGACATCGCAGAGGGCCTCTCTCTGCAGCAGGCTAGCAAGTACATCAGTCAGGTTGTTCGGGTGGTTGTTCCAGCGCAAACAAAATTGCTGGTCCATGGTAGGTGCTAATGTCAGTGACCGAGCTGTAAAAAGTTTCATACATTATGTACATAACCTATGAGGAGACATTACAAGTCTCAATTTAAAATAATTCAGGCTGTATTTTTAAATAATATAATATTTATAATCTGAGCCGTTAAAAACTCCGAAAACAAACCTAGAGTTGCATCACTAAGTATTTTAACAGCCGGTAATTAGAGCCGAGCGCCGGTTATCAAATTTACATTAAGATACTGTGTGCAAAAAATTGGCGGCCATAGGGCCTAGATAGGAGAGCGCAGAGTTAAGTGACATCAGCGGCTCGAATTAATGGGGGCCGCGGGCATCGAGCTTACTGTACTCCACATTGACAGTTAGCCCGCCGACACATATCTACTTGTTGCATGCTCCAAACAAGACCCATACATTATGTAATTTAAGTCCAGAAGACGGACCGCGGGGCCACCGACCCTACGGGACGCGGAAACCTCTAGCCGCCTCTATAAACGAGTTTAAAAAAGTAGTACCGCTCGCCAAAAAAATCGCAACATGCTGACACCGTTATAATCGCCAAGCTGGATGTCCCAGTTGCTATGTCCACACGCGTAACACCAGGAATTTGAGGATGCACCACTCTTTGTTGTTATCATAGATCATACCGCGTGCTCATAAATTTACGACCGAAGATGAACGGGGTATCTAAACGCGTAGTTGTGTCAACTTTGGCTATTCGTAGCGCCATTTGCCGATCCCGTATCACAGAATCTGAGAATTTTATTATCAATCAACACTAGTATTTTCTCCGAACACACAAATAACTCACTAACACAAATCAAAATCAACTCCGTGACACACAACAAGTCAATAATTCCTAACTCACCGTTTGCAAAAATTTTGCCATCACAAACGCCACCCGACCCCTACCTTGCACTGTCTTTTTGACCACACACACATCTCGATTTCCGTGTTCACTCACGGCCTTCGGAATATCTTTCACATCATAATTCGGGCAGTATTCGCAACGCGAACTTCACACGTTTCTCACTTCATGGCGGTAATTTTAAATTTTGCAATAGCAAAGTTCAATAACACCGTTGCTTTATAATTATATTAAACGTTAACAGTACATCATGTTCATTGATTTAAACAAATCACTTAATTTTAACTGAATCAGTTTGACATACCAAATTAGAATGAAAAAAATATAAATATCTTGTCTAATATCAAGTTGAGGTTATATTTTAGATTATCTCGGATATAAAATGTTTCCCAGTTCGCAAATTTATTGAAATAAAATTAAAACAGTAATAAATATGACACAGTATTTATTTTGTTTATATTTAATTATTTTTAATGAATGAAAAATTTACAAAATACATTGGCCTTGAAATAACTGTTATCATTTTTATTGCACTGCATGCACACACATACAAACTCTACTACTAGCGCCATCTGTATGCGATTCCGATACCTACGTAGATAAGAAATGTTTTGTTTATCTGTTTTCGTATAGATGGCGCCACTATGAGTTAAACGAGAAATTCTGTCTGATAGGTAGACAAACTAGTACAACATACTAGGCAAAGGACGATGACCCTGGGATGCTGTTATTTCGGCGTAGGTACGTTTGGAATGCCTATTGCCTACGGGCTGAGCTGGAAATGGCAAAATTTTGAAGGTTCATTTACCCGTGGGAACAAATCAAGGTTGTCTAAGCGCAAAAGAGAGAGGAGGGAGGCGCGGTACCTAGGTAGGTACCTACCTGACTTGGGTAATTTATGGTCTTTTTATAATAGGTTTAAGTAAATAAATTATTTAAATGCATGGATCAGAGATGGGTGCAAAAACTAAATAAGGACCTATTTCAGTCCACCTTCACTCAGGTATTATTTTGGAGAGATTAATAGGTACCTTGATTTTTTTACAAGCCAAGTACCTACCTATCAAGCGTCCCTCCCACCCAATAGCAAAATCTACTAATTCAGCAGTAGATAGGTACCTACCTAACATTGGTACCTACTCGTAGGATCAATTTCTTTCTAGGCATGTTTGGTTTAAAACTGGAAGTAAATAGGTACTTAGGCACTACAGCAAAATAATGGAATTTCAGTATTATAAGTAATGTTTTTTTATATCTGCAGAAACTAATTAGTCAGAAGCAAGTCTATAGATTAAGGTTAACGAGCCACAAGTTGTGGCTCAGTATTACTGGTACCACAAGCGCCTAGTCGTAGGCGTAGGGTACCGGGTTCGATCCCTGGTCCGTAGGCTAACTTTTGACGATTAATTCCCGTTGTCCCCATTATGGGGACCACGTGTACGTCATAAAATTAGGTACTTCTCTGTTGTCCCCATTGTACCTACAAACTGGCAATGGGGACAACAGTAAGTTTTAATTTGACGTGGTGTTCTCCCATTTAAAATTTTACAGTGGGGTACTTCTGGGGTACCTATTGTAAACTTGTTTTACTTTTTCATGTATTTGTTTAGGTAAAGTACCCACCTACCTATTTCCTCTGTATGATAGTACCTTATTTTTTGTCAGTTTTTCTATGGTATAGGTTTATTAGTAGGTATAACTCTATATTCCCAATTCTACTTAAATTGTTATATATTATTCATTGTTGAATGAAACCATAATTATTTTAATGTAAACTCTTTTTTAGTCGCTCTCACAAATATCTCCCGGAATGGGGACAACGGGAAGTAATTTTAGGTAATTATTTTATTAATACATTCCGGTTGTCCCCATTACCGTGATTGCGTATGGGGACAGCTAGCGGGAACAATTTTTAATTACCTTTTTTATTTCTTTCCTGCTGTCCCCATTAATGGAGATACCTATACGATAGGGACAACGGGAATACATCCTCTTGACTTGACAACTACCTACCTACGCTATGGTGTACTACCTACGTTTGTAGTGTAGATTTCCGGCTCTATGCCAAAAGCTGCTAAAAGTTACTATAGGCAGTAAACTCAGGCCTTCTAATGCCTTGGATTCCTATGGTTGCGGTGCCGCATGGACGGACGTCAAGTGCGGCACCGCAACCCTAGGAACCCAAGGCATTATAAGCTCGGAGTACCTTATAGATGATACCTAGGTAGGTACTTCGACTTACGTTATAATAAACTGATAATTTGAAAAGATCGAAAAGAAAGTGCTTACCTTTACTTTACGTAAACAAAAAATGAAGAAAACTCAAGTGAATATTGTAAATAGGTAGGTATATCAAGTGAATATTGTAGTGTTAAGTACCTATATGAAAGCCAAAACAAATATGTTTTAGAGACATTTTTCAATTTATTTCTGCTGTCCCTTTATTAGGTTTACCTATTTATTTATACCAATTGCCTGGCCGGCTAACTTTTATATGGGAACTAGCAGTTACCCGCGACTTCGTCCGCGGTGACTTCAGGTTTGGAATGCGGGGATTATAAAATATGACGCTACAAAGCGGTAAACTAAACATATACCCCGATTTACCCCCTTAGAGATTTAATTTCGGGAAACTATTAAAAATGTTACTCATTATTTTTGCCGTTCTCAATTCACACGAAATTTCATACAAATATGTCCAAGGAATAAAAAGTTTCATATAAACTTTAATCCTCTATTTCACCCCCTTCGGGGATGACTTTTGAAAAATCTTTCCTTAGTGGATGCTTACGTCATAAGAGGAATACGTGAGCAAAATTTCAAATTTCTAACTCTAAGGGTTTGGCCTGCGCGTGGTCTTTGATAATTGCCCATTTTTTTAAGTATTAAAATGAATATAGTATGTTATCCTTAATATATAGACATATGCCATCGCGGACTTTTCTGTAGACCTAAATAAGATACACAATTCCACCATACATTGTTTTGTTATAAGGGTTTAGACAGCGTTTTCGTTGAAAGCTCCCAAACGGCTCATTTTTTTACGACACCTCCAACAAATATCGTTGGTATATAGAAAAATGTATACAAAAACTTAACAAACTATATACTAAAACCTTCCTCGAGAACCACGCTATCCATTGTAGAAAACCGCATGAAAATCGGTTCGGTAGTTTTGGAGTTTATCGCGAACAAACAGACAGACAGACAGACAGACAGACGCGGCGGGGGACTTTGTTTTATAATATGTAGTGATGTAGTACCTAATGACAAAAAAAAGAATTCCTTTGAATTTCCAGCATTAGTCACACACATACGAGCTGAGACGCCCCTTTAACGATCGGACAGGATTTTAATACCATATTTACCATTGTGGATATTACCTACCAAAGGAAAGGTAGGTACATTATACCTATCCTCCCACAACACAAGATCACAACTTAGTAAGGAGCTAGCGCAATATAGGTATGTAATTTGTCGCTTTATTAGGTACCTAGGTATATCATTTATTAATGATCAGAATCAAAATCATTGTTTTTTTTCCTATTATAGGTAGTTACATGCCATGCATCGATGATGTCATTCATAGGCGATAGGTATAGGTGTAATAATAGAGTTCAAAATGCACATTCATTAAACGAAATCCGGCGTGTAGTTTTCAAAATTTCCGAATCCCATTACCTACAAACTAGGTACCTACCTATATTACAAAATGCAAAAGTGAGTTTGTATATTTGTTTGTTTGTTACCTTTTCACGATTTAACTACTGATACAATCTTCTTGATATTTAGCATACATGTTGATAATTCTATGGACATAGGCTATATACCGACCAATTACGCTGGCGAAGCCGCGGGTAACAGCTAGTGTTATATACGTATAACAATGTAACTAGATGTACCTATAGCTGTCACAATCACAATCAGGTAAAGAATAGATATTTTTAGGCCCTCAGGTAAGCTAGGTTTGTATGTTTGTCTGTAAGTAAAGTAGGTAGGTATGATGGTAAAGTTTTTATGGTATTCAATAGTTCCAGAGCATTCTATTTTAACTAGTCTTGAATAGAGTAAGTACCTACCTACCAACCTATCTAGACAATTGGCCCGCTCAATTTCAGCGCCTATCAGCCTAGATAAAGCGATTGGCGTCCTAATAATGACCATGAAGAAGTCAGCGAACTCGGCAATAAATCTGCGGCTTCGGCCTTGATTCTATTCGTCATCGCGAAAAAATAAAATAGAGTAGTAGAGCCTGGCCACATGTCTACCCCGGACCCGTATGGCTACGTGCCGTCCATCGGCACCGGAATACAATCATAAGATGTAAGTCCCTACTAATATTATAAATGCGAAAGTGAGTTTGTTTGTTTGTTACGCTTTCACGCCGTATCTACTGAACCGATCATCATGAAATTTTGCATGCACATAGGTTAGGGTATCGAGAAGGACATAGGCTATAAATTACGCGGGCGAAGCCGCGGGTAACGGCTAGTTGTTATATATATATATTTCTAACTTTGTTTTTTTAATGACATAGGTAAGTAGCACGGCAAAGGAGCAAGCGGGTCGCCTGATGGTAATGGTAAGTCAGTAGGTAACTGCAACACCAGGGGTGTTGCAGGAGGAGGGTTGGGCTTGGTAATTGTAAATTTGATAATGTTTTTGATAGTGAATAAATAATTATCTATCATCTTTCTATATTTATTTGATTGAATACAGATTTAGTATTCAGTAGGTACTTCGGTAGTAAATTACTTGTAGGTAGTATTTTTGTTACTTACAACTTTTCACTACAAGTGGCCACTTTTGGTGGGAATCAATACCTAGGTACTTACTCATAGTTCTCTTAATTTGCCAAATGCAAAGTAATAAAAAGAAAAATACTACAGTGAATTTACTACTGAACTACTGAATTGGATTTATTCAATTCAATAGAAAAATCACAAGAAATAAAATGTTGGGTGGCGCTAGTTGGCTGAAGCCTCTGTTAGTCATCAAATAAACATTTCGGAACACCATCTTAATTTAACTATTGTATTCCATCACGCAGAGTCACTTAGTAGTGCAGATGTACGTGACGCTCTCTCTCCTCAACGAGTATAACAGGAAATATTACGGGACGGCGGCGCCGCGCCGCCGTTGCCGTTGACCGGCACGGTACCGTGCAGTCCTTGATAGGTTTATCAATTAGGTTGACATCCTAATCCTACCGACGCTATCTCAAGAAGTAGGTACACATATAATTGAGCACATAATGCACATATAGTACTAAATTTATGACAGGTGCTGTGGGGTCAGGCTCGTTTGGACCACTTTTCACTTCGCAAACCACATTAAACAAAATATCTAATCTAAATCAAAACCTACAAGAAAGTGGCGTTTCGTAACCTCAACCTCATGATGCTAATAAATGTATGCAATATTAAAAATATTTCATAAATTTATTAGCATCATGAGGTCTTTTTCAGTCTGCACTATAGGAGCCCGACCTTCTCTGTACATTAGCCAGAGCAGTCAGAGGATCTTCACTCTCCACGCTCTCCAGACGGGTTGGAGAGGTTTCTTGGATGTTTTGAGTTTAGAGCTTTGTTTAGTTTTTCCTAATTATGACATCCACAGAAACACCCGGAGTGGTCCTACTCTATTCTGCCGGATACCACACGGAAGTCGCATTTGTTATAGAAAATTGTTTATTCGGCGTATTTGATTTATTTTTTCTGGTATATTTGTAATGGTATACAAACACTTTTCAAATACTCGATGCACAGGAAGTTTTTTCTAAGTCACTGTACTACTCAAGCAGATGGTTTGCCAAAAAACACTAAATACTCATGGTTGTCCAAATGCTACATAAAGAATGAAAAAATTGCGAAACGCCACTTTATTGGAGCTATTTAATGAGGTTTACGAAACGAAAAGTTGTCCAAACGAGCTGACCCGAGCTGTGTTGCGTAGGTCGACATGATCTATGAATGTGACCCAAACACGTATATAATATGTTGCAAAATGAAACACGACATCATGATTCCTTGGTCCAATATTATTCAAATTTTGCATAAATCTTCTTCAACAGAATTAACCCCCAATGGTGGATCAATAGGAGTAGAAAGTTGAATAGGTAGTAAAAGTTAAATAAGTAGAAGTGATTTGCTTCGAATTTGATATCAATAGGTTACTCCTTAGCGCTTTGCTTTTGATTTAAATAACATTTTGAATCAGATTTTTCAGAAGAAAATCTTGGAACCATGCAAATACTCTTAAAATTGGAATGACTCGAATGTCACCGTACGTAGGTACCTACTTAGGTATAATTAGTAGGTACCGCATTGGCAGATTTCTTTCCAAGTTTTCGAGAGGTGCATTTTTAGGACACGTCCTCGTAAGGAACGTAGAATGAAATTTGAAAAGAGGACTTTGGTTACTAAGCCAATTTGGTTTTAGCGAAGAATGGCAAATAGGTAAATGACAATGACTCAAAAAACAATAAGAATTCAAAATTTCAATTTTATTTGTTCGTATATAGTCAAAGCTTCTGGGATATTTCAATGAAAAGCTTTCCTGAAATTTTCTCTAAATTTTCTTTTGAAAATTCCTTGGAACTTAACAAAATTACTAATGTTTTAAACAAATTAAAAATCCGATTCGAACCATTTACATCTTCTTCGCAGACGAAGTAGAGAAATTAAAAGTAAATTTTCATAGTTCGAAATTTTTCCAACAGATGGACCTAGGATTAAATGCGAGTGCATTTTGTTTATTGCAAGCTTTTATAATTTAGCTGTGAATGCATAAGTCAAGTACGGAAAGAAATCACTTATCTATCCGATACGTAGGATAAACATAGATATATTGAACACAAAACTATACTGAAGAAGCCCTGGATAACAAATTAAAAAAGGTTTCTTTTCTAAATAAGGGATCGAATTTACTTAGTTTTAATTTCACCTTAGTTATTCATTAGCCACATGTCGAAATCTAGATATGATTGAATAAGACAGAATTAGATTGAAACTAATAGAATCTAGCCTTGTCAATTCCAAGTCAAATAGGAACATATTAAATTACAAGCTAGACTTAGGGCGTTTGCAATTAGACCGAGATTCAAGTGTCACGACAGCTACCTCACCCTGACGGATGGTTACCGTATGTACAGATGAAGTATCTCTTAGCTGGATATTAGAGCTAGCCTTAAGAGCCAGATCATCTTGGATCGCCTTCATTTAATCATGTATGAAGTAGCCTAGAGTCATGTGACTATACTGAATACCACATGGTAAGCAGTAAGTAGATACATTAGTAATAGTGGAAATCCTTAGTGTTGTAAGAGTTACCTATACAGGTACAATCCTGAAGATATACAGTTTCTAATAAAAATGCATGTCATAACTCCTTATGACATGCATTTTTTTTATTAATTAAAAACTGTAAATTAGAAACTGTATATCAATCACGCACAAGCACATGCGCGTATTTTAGCGCAAGTCCATAAGTATTACCCCTACTAAAAATTGCTTAACATGGGTAAAGAAGTTTTTACTTCATAAAGATATTTTCTTAAGAATTTGCCCAAATGCTCCTAAAACACTATTTTTAAGAAAGAGGAAGATTAGAAAATTTATCAACTACTTGTAGAAACTTTAAAAACAAGATTCCGCTTGTGTGGGTGCATTGAATCTGCAACAAGTGCAATCCGGGCGTGATGAGAGTGGGCAGTCGTGTCGCGTAATGTAATGCAGTGCAAATGAGTCAATCTCCACAGACACCGCGCCATTAGGAAATCGATTCCCAGTCCCAGTCCCACATACTGAATTTACACGCAAAGACGATTACAATTGTCAGAGTAGGAGATTGTGATCGACTTTCTATGGGTACTATTATTGTACGCTTATCTTTGTTTGTGTTTGCTGTGATAGACGAATCACCAAAAATAGAATAGAACGAGCAGGTACCTATATTAACCGATTTTAAGGGACATTAATCGGTAAAACCAAAGAAATAAATTCCCAACATTCATTCTTCTATCTATCTTGAAATCTTGACTGGCCAGGCCTTTATATATTTTTCTATGTGTTCAGTTTATTCTTTAATAGTTTGAAATTTAAAAAAAGCGAGAGTCCCTCATTATTGACGAGAATAACTTTATTTAATCAGATTAAATTATGAGGTTTAGCGGAGTATCTGCAACAAGTGTTCTGAGGCATGATGAGAGTGGGCAGTCGTGTCGCGTAATGTAATGCAGTGCAAATGAGTCAATCTCCCCGGACACCGCGCCATTAGGAAATCGATTCCCAGTCCCACATACTGAATTTACACGCAAATACGATTACAATTGTCAGAGTAGGAGACTGTGATCGACTTTCCTTAGGTACTATTATTGTACGCTTATCTTTGTTTGTGTTTGCTGTGATAGACGAATCACCAATTGAATAGAGCGAGTAGGTATGTTAACCGATTTTAAGGGCCATTAATCGGCAGAACCCTAGTTATAAATTCTCAATTTTTATTCTTCTATCTATCTTGAAATCTTGACTGGCCAGGTCTTTCTATATTTTTCTATGTGTTTAGTTTATTATTTAATAGTTTGAAATTTAAAAAAGCGAGAATCCCTCATTACAGCAGCAGTAAGAGTGGGCAGTCGTGTCGCGTAATGTTGCAGTGCAAATGAGTCTATCTCCACGGACACCGCACCATTAGGAAATCGATTCCCAGTCCGTCATACTGAATTTAAACGTAAATATGATTACCTACAATTAATAAGAGTAGGAGATTGTGATCGACTTGCCATACTATTTTTGTACTTGTATCTATATGCTTCTTCCAAAGTAACCATCTGGCGAGAAGTGTTAGTGTGGTGGGCGATTTTTGGTGCAGCTTCGACTTTACATCATCAATATGTATGCTGCGACAGATAAATCACCAAAAATAGTATAGAGCCAGTAGGTACAAACGGATTTTAAGGGCCATTAATCGGCCGAATCCCGGTACCAAATTCACAATATTTTTCTCTTCTATATGTCTTGAGTATCCAGTGTGTCTATGTTTTCATATATTTTTAGGGTTAACAAGGAACCCTTATAGTTTCGCCATGTCTGTCTGTCTGTCAGTCTGTCTGTCCGTCCGCGGTTTTACTCAAAGACTATAAGTACTAGAAAGCTGTAATTTGGTATGGGTATGTATATTAATCATGTCAAAAAAGTGGTGGAAAAGATCTTGAAAAAAAATTTTTTTAGGTTAGTTTTTCAAGTAAATTGGGGGAGTAATTTTTTTTTCTCTATCAACCCATCGTGTGGGGTATTGTGAGTACCATTTTTGATTTAGGGATCCGTTTCCGAAATATTTGGTTTTAAAGTGCGAATTTTTGTTAGAGGTAAGTGTCCCCCCTCTCTATCTGCTAAACGGTTGTATATAGATACGTGAAAAAAATTACAGCAGTAGTATATATACTGAAGTTGAAAGGAAAACTATCAGAGCTGAGTACTGAGTGCAAACTAAAAAGTTATAGTCAACTAACTTATAAAATGTACTGAAAAATGTATAATTTCATACAATTTTCATTGTTAGATTTTTTTGGTCGTTAAACTGTAAGGTGCGAGTGTGAACAGTGCATGAACAGTGTGAGCTCAAAGTTGTCATGCGCAACTACGGAACCCTACACTGCGCGTGGCCCGACACGCACTTGGCCGGTTTTTTATATGTTGTCTATAATACTTTATTTGATAGTTCTAAATAGAAAAATTGAGAATCCCACATAATTGATGAGAATAACATAACTTTATCAGAATAAATTATGTAGTTTAGCAGAGTATCTGCAACAAGTGTTCTCAGGCATGATGAGAGTGGGCAGTCGTGTCGCGTAATGTAATGCAGTGCAAATGAGTCAATCTCCACGGACACAGCGCCATTAGGAAATGGATTCCGTCCAGTCCCACATACTGAACTCATCCGCAACGACGATTACGATCGGTATCGGACTGATGTTGAGATGATTAAAACTTGTACTTGTTACTAGAAAGATGGGTGTAAAAGACGATTTTAAAAATTATAAATACAATTTTACCCTAATATAAACACCACTAATAGCAACTTTAATTACACCATAAACTAAATATTTAATATAGCGACCAAATAAAGTTCTTACGCCACCCGTACAAAATTCACACTTGTGAAGTCACGAATGTTATACATAGTCATATTAACTTAAGTTTGGAGAGCAAAACCTCTCATTTTTTGCCTGGGCCGAAAGCTACGTTGCCAGAAGGGCCTATCCTGGGTACAAGTCACCCGTGACCGCTGAGCGGTCACCAGTAGGTATTCGGAGCTTAGCTAGTTGGCTGCTGATAGTTCGATGTTCTCTGTAGATGGAATCACTTTGGTCTCCATTACATTTGAATAACATTAATATTCAAGTCAATATTTTGAAAGTTTCTCAGCTCTTTTGTGGCTCGTAAACCAGATAAGTATCTAGTTCTGCATTCACAACACCTGAAATCTAATAATGACGTGAGAGGAAAGTCGACCGCAGCCGCACTTAGTTTTCCAATCTAAACAATAGAAATTCAACGGGTGCACGTCCCGCCGGGACACTGATCTATCTCTATGTAAATTATGCGGCAAATAACGCCGACTTGTGCTCATCAGTCGGTTGTAGTCGGCACGTGGCAACGGTGACGCGCCGACTTGTCGCGCCACATTTTTTATTCGCCCGTATGGCCAACCGGCATTAGAAGTCCTTCGACCTAATTTCGGCATTTGTTACATTGATATGATAGGTACATCATTGCGCGCCTACTATATTTTTTTTCAAAACTAGCAGTATTCTTGATACCAAGCGGTAAAGTCGGATTACGCCAAAGAACGCTTAGCTACTTGATTTTATTAGTGAAACTGGGTTAAATTTAGAGTAGTTTTAGGTCAGTTTAGCTTTAGATAGGAAAATATGAAAAATACCTAATCCATCGAGAAGAACAAAGTTCTTATATATATATATATAACGATGATAGCATGGATGATAGCTTTAGATAATACCTAATTGTAATTTCACGAAAGTCTATAGTCGACGTGGGCTCAACGTTTTATGGATTTTTTTTCACAGATTAATTGTTCAGTATTATAAGTAGAGCTCTGTAAATATAGCGACGATTGATACAACACGTTGAACCCATAACGTAAACTAAATAACGTATTTCAAATGCCACTCGGCCCTGAGAGATTCATTGGCGAGAAACATTTTGCCCATTTTGGTTTAATTAACCGAGGTAAGTAGATGGTACAATTTTTTTGGCGAACGGTACGTAACTAGTAACAGATAATTAAAAATAAACTTACCGTCTCGTCGTCATTGAAAGGTGAAATTCGCAGTAGCAGAGAACGCACAGCAAGCAAAGCGTGGTTGGATCACACTTCTCCATTTTTAGGCTGCTTCAGTGTAAATTTATGTTAACTAGTGTAATTTTGACTAAAATTTCGCACAGCTTGATATAATTACTAGACTTTCTAGATGAATAACTATAAATGAAGTAGGTATTAATGAATTAATTATATTTTAAAGAAGCTGCATAGAGACAGGGTCACTAGCTACGGCAGTGGGTCAGACCGGAGGCAACTGGTTCGAAAATAGATATAAATCTAGAAGTCTGAGTAGGAAGTATATCACGTATTTAGTGGGTCAAAATATAATCGTGTAATTGTGGAATTCGCTTTGCAGACGGTCGGTTTTCTTGATGACCTGTAAAATAAAAAATAAATTAAATTCACAAGGTTTTTGTTGCCACCAAACCAATGGCTGTTTTACTCATTGCTGTAGAAAATTTGTCTTACACAGGTATTGATTTTAAGATATAGATATGATGTGATTTATTTCCATTTAGGTATGTATGTAAAAAAATTGAATGAAGAACTGGATTGAAATGTAAGAGGAATGTAGATGTAGGACATGAAGAGACAATCTTATTTTTTAAACGACTTCAAAGAAGGCAGAGATTCTCAATTCGATTGTATGTAACAACATAATAAATAAGTATCAATTATTCTGGACTTTATTTTTAAAATTCATGTAGGTAGTCCTTTTCCATAAAGGCTTTGCTCCATTAACCTTTCAATTTCACGTATAAGTACTGGAAATGTTTAGCACTCCAAAGATCACAAGAAATAGCCATTTCATTTAAATCAACAAGTAATTATAGCTAGGTTTATTTATACTTATACAAGGTGTCTTTTCGAGATGGGTTAGTAGAAATATGTTTCAAAACTCGTATATACAGCGTGTAACTTGATACTCGACATACCCTTAAAGTGGTGACGCAGTCCGTCGATATGAACAACTTTTGCTATGGGATCAATGCTGGGAACTAAAAAAAATATCGATATTTTCAAACAAAAGTTCTTAGCCGCCCGGGCAAAATGTTATAAGCAAGTAAAGAATTGAGAACCACTTCTTTTTTTAAAATCGGCCAAGAATCCGCTGGCAAAGATAATGTTAATTTTTAAAAGGGATGATAAGATAATTTTTTGTTCTTAAAATTTTATTTCCAAAGGGCGTGGTAAATGCCTTAAGTTTTTGACCTTTTTAGATTTTTACTTTTTGTAAAAGCATGTAAAAAATCTATTATAATCAAAAAGTTAATTGAACGAAACTTACGTCTTGTCGTTAGGTTTAAGTTTTAATTGAGAATTATTACTAGGACTACTTATTCTGATTTGCTTGTACGTACATATGTCGCAGTCATCTGGTTGAATCTGCTATTTGATTGAATGACTAGGCCAAACGTTGATTGAACAAGCGTCGCTCAACGTCCAACTAGTTAGCGGGTTGTAACATAGCCCTTTGAACATAGCGGACATAAAATCAGTCAGGTGATTCAAATTTAGTTCATTTTTTTACCACTGCGGCGCTAGTAGTCACCAAAACAAATATGGCGTCAAACAGCTCGAACAGATGGCACGATGTTGATATTTTTTTCGATTAAATTTACTTAAAAGTGCATTATTTGTAATAAAATAGTATGACATTATGGATTTACCTTTTATAACGCCGCCGCCGGCTACTTTAAAAACTAAGAAAAATGAAATCATGCTACCACCAAATATTACAAAGTTGGCTAAGATTCAATGACTTCGCTAAATGACATTCATTCAGTCAAGACGTTGAACGTTACATTCAACGACTTGACGAGCTGTCCTTCAGTCATTCAATTGAAAGTCGCCATTCAATGAACGCGCTAGTCATTCATTCATTCAAATAGCAATTTCAACCAGATGACTGCGACACATACATACTGTTGTATGTACTTCTTAACGGCATTTTTAAGGGCGTATCCCATTAGAGCAGTATTTTATCGGAATGTTTTCCATACAAATGTTATCCTCTATTTTCTCGCTGAAAACTGCTTCTAGAGGCACAATTATTTTTTCATAAAATCTAGTACTAAAATAGGTATGGCCCTGTGTTTTATTTTGCCTTCAAAAACTGTTCTTAAAAAATCCAGTTTTTTTAATAAAAAAAATTACATTATGTACATACATTTTTATGGACAACGTACTGATAGGATACGCTCTTAAATTGCTGAAAATTTTACTTAAAAGAAAACGAGTTAATACGGTTGTATTTTAATGTTTGTTGTATCATGTCCGTCATGTATAAGCCGATTTGAAAAAAATTACTTTTTTGAGAAGAATATAATTAATCTCATTAAAATTTCTTCAAATTCTGTTTGTTATTTGTTTACTTACTTTTAAGTGGTTAGAGTCGGTTTTTTAAGATTATATTTTTTAGATTCAATTAGTCGGTATTTTTAAGATTATATTTTTTAGATTCGATTAGTGTCACTTGTTATTAGTATTACCGACCTAATTATTTCGTCTGGATATTTAGGGCTGGCTTACTAGTATTGTAACGAAGTTTCGACGCAAAAGTTTGTGCCACGTTTGTGATTGTTTGTACCGCCTTTATTGTATCTAAGGCAATGTAACTATTTGTAACAGTGAGGGAGGATCTGATGAAATAACTCAGAGAGGCAACTGAAGTTCTGTTGCAGGTATTCAGAACAAGCCAAAGTAATGTGTTTGGTTGTCTATGGATAGCTACGTGGGTTTTTGTTTCGATTGTGCAGTCTGGACTTTTGTATTTTGTCTTATATTAGCAGAAAATTGTGTAGTAACAAAAGTATTTTTTTTATTTGCATATTATTGCATTGTAGTTAATTTTTTTTTCATAATTTGCCAATCTAAAATAGTTTCCATTTTTGGAGCAAAATTCAGAACTACATTATATTTCCACCATAGAGTTAAGATTATCGCAGACATGAAGTGCAATTTTTATTTGTAGTATAGACAAATGTACCATCAGTGTCACATCACAGTGGCGCGACAGGTCAACATGGCAATTTTCAAGTGATGTGGCATCACTATCACAGGTACCTAGTTTATATCGTTATTTTTGCCATGCATCAATATAATACTTAAGAGCTTTATTAAATTCGAAAAACCGGCCGGTGTAAAACACAATCTAATGTCTGATTGACAAGGTTAATATACTATAATTGTTTTTTCAGACAATTTTCTCATATTTTTCTGGTTATTTCTCGTGTTTGAGAATAAACAATAGATTTTATTTTGGCGTTACACGTGGTGAGGCAGCGTCCAAAGTCACTTTATTTTAATACAATTAACAATCGAAATCGATAAATGCGTGATGCGGACTCGTACAGCCCTGCCTAAGATATCACGGGGGATGTACGGGTTGTCCCCTTTTCTGCGCCTTACCTTATAATACCCCGATTGCCATGTCGACCTGTCGCGAAGTATTTATACGAGAGTTGCCTAAACTAATTCTCGCACTATTTTGTTTGTTTGTGAAATTGCAAGCTTTTTTCTTTGTAGGGTTCCGTTCGTACCCTAAATCTTAAAGGTCAACTAAAACACCGGTTCCCTTTTATTTTAGTTTGCTTCGACGAGATCGATTAAATGGTGCAGAATGATGGAAATAGGTTATGAACTATATAACTGAGCCATACAGTGCAGAGCCGTCATTTAAAATAAAAACAAGGCGCGAGTTTACCAACCATGTAAATTTTTCACACCTCAGTTATTATCAGACGGAGGCCGATATAAAAAATATCGACTATTGACGCGTGTTATACACCTAATTTGACGCCTAATGTAACGTTGATAGATTCACCCTTTTACTTTTATTTTTGCTGAAATATTGGACTAATTATAAAAAATGATATTCTTAAACCACTTTTTTTGATAGCATTGAAAAAGTTGATGTCTGAGGAAGATAAAGTTAAACAAGTATACTTAGATGATTTAAAAAATGTGGTCTGACCTTTCAGTTTCGTAATAATTAACATCAGAATATAGAAATCTCGGTTTTCTGAGTATTTAACAGTTACTAAGCTTTTTAACCTTATCGTATCTGGTTAGTTTATTTAATACCTATATTTGTTTGAATTTTTACTTATTTTTCGATAATGTAAAGTTTTTAGACTGTATCTATAAGTGTGTATGACCAGTTTTGTGTCTATTTTTCTAAATTAACTTTGCCGTAAATTATGAAGAACTTGAAATATTAGAGTTTATTTAAATACCGATTTATTCCAAGAGCATTTTATTTTATTATAGGTAAACTCCTCTGCCAGCAACTTGTAGCCAACTTGTGACTAAGTAGGTACCCATCGTTCGAACGCCTCTATTTTTTGATCTGAAACATATTAAAAATATTAACGATTACATAACATTCGCAAATTTGCTGAGATGATGAATGATGATGAGGAAGGGCACTAAACTCACCTTTGGTAGTTAAATTCATCCGTCCTTCTTCACTGGTGCGCCAATCAGCACCGATTTATGCTGGATGCGGGCTTATTAATTTTGGAATGCCGGATAATTACCCTGTGAATTTGCGAAGTACTCACTCAAGTGGCACGAGTTAGGGTGTACGTGTATGTGTGTGATTTGTGTTCGGGGTAACTGAGACAAGTGCCATTCGGCTCAATTGCGCCACCTCTTCGTTACAACGAATACTAGGCGAGCATATTCGCTATACAGCACTCATATTACTCACACTACCACGAAATTAAATGCTTGAATCTATTCTCTGCGGTGTGCTGTAGTTTTATATTTGTGTTAACGTGTCTTTAGTTACAGTGAGTTAGTGTGCGTTTCCCTTCAGTGACGTAACAACCGCGCTTAAAGTTGTTGTTGGCATTTGTTTGCGGTGTTTCCACATAGTTTGAATGAAAAGTAGTTCTGTTTGGCTCAGTATAGTTCTGTAAAGCAAACGTAATCTGTGTAGATAGCTGTTGCAAGAATCTTTATGAAAGTTGGTTAGTTGTATGTTCGTACGTTGTCACCACACTGATTTATCTGAAACAAACAAAAAGACACCTTAGTATTGTCGTTACAAATAACTCTATACTCAAATCTTTTCAATACAGATACCCATATACAGAAAGTTTTTACTAAATTCCTTGCCATATAGATTTACATTACTAGTATTTTTTTATAAGTTTATTATATGTGTTAGAGAATTATAATAAATATTTCAATATTCTTTGAGGTTTTACTAGAAAAAAAATACAACACATTTAATGATCGTTATAACGATCAGTAGTAATTTAGGGATGTGTTCCAATGTTCAGGCCTAGGTACAATAAACCACTGTCACTCATCGAAATTATTGACGAATGGAACAGATGCAATATGATGAAACATTTCCAGCATCTAAGTTCTCAACATGCTCTTTTTATAGGGCTCTATATTACAACTTCGGGCTCCTGAAGAGGTTGAATCTAGGGTTGAATATAAACCTGACAGCGATAATGCCATACCCTTGTCTTCTGTAGCAAAATGAAATCAAATCATCGAAGAACCTTTGCTTGAGGAAGGTTGTGAATCTTATGCCATCTACATTTTCATCAGCTATTGTCATTCCTTCATTATTCATCCATTTTGTTGAATCTACCGTGATCAAAAATCAAAACTTTACTAAACTTGAAGGAACACCCATAATCCGCCGTCACCAAATTCCAGTTTTTCTGCTAAGAATAAAGAACAGAAAGGAACTGGAACAATTCGTAAGGACAGTACAAAAATGCCGTCTAATAGAGAGAGATAAAAGAGTTTTAGAATACTGAAAGAGGTAATTTTGAGTATAAGTCCAGCCGTCCAGAATATATTTTGGATTGCAAGTAAGTAGAATAAAAATAGCGTTGTTACAGTTAGTTCTAATTTGTAAACCATCGCACCCATACATACAGCTAGACCGTTCTCGCAGCAGCAGAGAAAATATGTGCAAATTGGCCAGCAGTGATTATAAAAACCTATAAACAAGGAATATGGGAGGGGTCAGTAGGCCGAACCAAAACATTGGACTTTATCATACTTCTTTACTTGAACAACTTTATAATTCTAATGGGGCAGTAGTGAACTTTAATTCCGGAGAACTCCGGTTAGAGGTATATTGGGGACATAAGTATACTCAATAACTCTCAACTTTGATGTTTTGTATGTACAAAAACACTAACTTCACTCGTAAAAAATAGTCCATTTGCACCCTAAAATATGTGTTTTGGAGTATCACACCCCGAAATAATTTACCTAGTGTTCAAATAACTTAACTATTGCTGATTCTGTAATAAAAAGATAAAGTCTTACCTTGTTTAATATTCCTTCAATTTAGATTGCTTTGTCAATTGGTATTTGTATGGACGGTAATCTAACCGCTCGTTGCTACCGATCGTTAAAACGATCCACATTTTCCAGGATTTCCAGAAAACTCAAGATTTTTTTACTATTTTTACTAGTTTATTACTTGTTTTATTAATGTAATATCAAAAATTCATTGTGATATGAAACAAAAAATAGTTTCAGTAACATCTGGGTTAAAGGGTCCTAAATGATCGTAATTTCACCATGTATAAACACACATTTTTCAATGATATTTAAAGTTAGTCCAACAAAATAAACCAAATGAAATTGAAAGCTGTAATTTAGCAGGGATTGCATATTAATCACGCCGACAATTAGGGGTAGGTATACTAAGGTCTTTTCTTCCTTTTTGAGGAAAAAAACAGATGCATCTACTTTCAGATAAGGGATGGGCTAATAACGTTTACATATTTTTTTTTCTATAGTTCAACGATTCATTATTGGATTATTCGCGATTCATCATCATCATCAGGTCTTTGTTAGTCTCCACTGCAGAAGCACGACCCTCTCTGTACTACCAGAGCCATATATCAACCAGAGCAGTCAGAGGATTTGGCCTACACTCTCCACGCTGGCCAGACGGGTTGGAGAGGTATCTTTGATGCTTATGAGCTTTGTTTAGCTCGTGTTTCCTAAGTCGCCTTCTACAACGTCCACGGGAAGACTTGGAGTGGTCCTATTCTACTCTGCCGGGAACCACTCGGCACCTTATTTGCGATTATTCGAAATGAATCCTCATTAATTTAATAATATGTACTTAAAATAATAAATGAATAAAGTAATTAATTGCTAACTACTAGATATTTTACTTTGTACTGTAGCTATGTATAATGTTTTCAAGAGATATTTTTTTTAATTTATCCACTCAAAGCAATGACATAGTGGAGTCGTTAGATTACCATCGTATGGTAAGAACTAGGACCAATGAATTTCAGAACCAGCCTTTAAAAGCAAAGATCAGGTCAAAATATTTTTGTGCTATGAGTAGCAAAAAAATATTTTGAGCTGATCATTTTGAGCTGATGACTTGAGCAGTAGTTAATAATATTTTATTTTAAAACAAGCAATTACTCAATACATTAATCAATAAAACTAACTTATATGAACTAAAAACGAACAATTAACCTACCTAATGTTTTCTTATGTTTTCGCGATTGTTACACATTTAAATAAAATTATTTTAATACGGTTTTTATCGTGTATAGAAAGCCTACCCATAACGACAAATATCTCAATGGCAAATCCCATCATCATCCATGTCAGTTGGCTACCGTTGGTAAATCTTTGTTTCAGAGAGCACATGGCATCTGTGACACCCACCACCTCAAGGAGGAGCTTCAACGAGTAAAATCGGTTTTAAAAAGCAACAACCTCAACCTCCCAAAAACACATCACAGAAGCCGCCCAAAGCCTCACACAGTTGATCGCTTTCCTGCCATCTTACCATATGTAAAGGGAGTCACATACAGAATTGGTAATATACTTAAGCGTGCTTCAATCAAGACCTATTACAAGCCACACAAGAAAATAAACCAACTTTTAAGACCTGTCAAATCTAATATCCCGTTACAAGATGCTGGAGTTTATAAAATTGACTGTGAGTGTGGTTTATCATACATTGGGCAAACAAAGAGAAGCATCGGTACCCGTATAAAAGAACACATTGCTGACATGAAGCATAGGCGCTCAACGAAGTCTGCAGTCTGTGAACATGCCCTAGACAAACCCAACCATTATATGCGTTTTGATAATCCTCAAGTCCTTGCAAAAGAAAACAGATACATTCCAAGAATGCTTCGTGAGGCTATTGAAATTAAAAAACATCCTAATTTCAATAGAGAGGATGCTTGGCAGTTACCACCAGCTTGGGATCCAGTCATCAATTGAATCAAATCTCAAGCTAAGCAGAAGACTGCAAGACCTTCAGACACCGTGAGCCAATAGTGTGTACATCCGGAACATTATCAATAAATATTTTAGGCGGTAGATTTTGCAGTTCTTATAAAATACTAGACAAATGTCAACTTAGTCTACCTGCGACCACGAACACTGTAAAGTGCTCGAAACATTAGGTGTATAAATAATGTAATAAACGCGATAAAAACCGTATTAAAATAATTTTATTTAATTAACCTACCTAAGAAATAAAATGCCTTATAAATAAAACCTAGCTATAAATAAAAAATGACCCGCAGGTCATTACCCTGCGGTAATGTGCCCAGAAGACTGGCAGCATTGCCACGTTGAATGGCAATGCTTATTCTTTGGGCAAGATACTTGAGCATATATAATATATAGATACGAGAAGCCGAGATTAGGAAGCATGTGGTCGCTTAACATGGGTGTTATAGTGTACATCCCAGTGTTATACTGGGACATAAAGCTAAATGCATAGTATTAAATTATATGAACATCAGGCCCCTCTTTCCCACTAGACAATCTGGGCATGTGCCCAGGGCCCTAGGTCAAGATCCCCTTAGTTATTTTTCTCTTTATAAGGGTAAACTAACAAAAAAACTTAATATATTTCTTATACTCTTGTGCCTTCAGCACCGAAATTAAAGTTAAGAACCAACTATGTAAGTACTTATGGTCCGCAATTGTTTAGTGATTTTATTTTTAAAAGTAATAGGTAACAGATGATATGATCTATGTTAACCTTAAGTGTCTCTGCTAATCAGTAGATGTCTCTTAGGAGTTATTTTGTCGATGTGTTCTAAGCGAGACTCTGTTTTTAAACTTATGTACTAATTCATAAAAATATTTATTTTTAAAAAGATCATTAATAACATAGCTTAGAGGTGCGTACGTTTTAGATTTAGTTTTTCCATTATATATTCGTTAAAGAGCTCCTCGTTGAATATTATACTGTGGTAGCACTTGTAAATTTGTTGCAATGCATACAAACAAAGAAAATAGATATAAAGGACAACTTTTCTTCTATTCTTAAAAAATAGTGCTCTGACAAAATCATAGAGGCCCCATTATGCTAATGTGCCCAGGGCCTCTGATAGGTAAAGACGGCCCTGTATATGAAATGGTAACGGCATATTTTTACTGTCATGCACACATTTGTATTCACAGCAAATTAAATTACGTACTTATTCAAAGAGTAGTTACGATTGCTTAATGACACATCAAGTAAAAATTCATGATGGACTATTAACATTAACTATAAAGTAGCGTTAAACCCGTGGCTTCACTTGCGTTTATGAACATGCTTCAGGAATACCTTTTAAGAGTCCCATGTAAAGCCGCAATCCCATACAAACGTAGTTTGGTTTTAGTTTTACAACAGTTAAGCCAATCTCAACCAAATTTCGTACATACGACCGGATATTACGAAATTTGGTTGAGATTGGCTTAACTGTTGTAAAACTAAAACGAAACTACGTTTGTATGGGATTGCGGCTTTACGTGGCTCTTAAGGCGATAACATGATACTTAATAATAAAATTTCCATGACAATTAGCAACCGTTATAAACGCCATTTGGGAAGAATTTTACAAAAAACCTTAGTTATAGTTAATTCAAATTATTCAAGATGAGAAATACTGAGTTTTAAACCTATGATTTGAAGAAATATAATTTCACGTCTAACTTCATCTGCTATTTTTGACACGATAAAGCGTAAAATTTTGAAGAAGAAAAAATACACGCGTCTTTTTATTATTTCATAAACAAGCATAGTACAAAATTTCATTTCCTTTCCTTAAAAACTCGCAGAATTTCACACAAACTTGGTTCCCTTTTTTTGTTTATGCTTACTAAGGTGATGATTTTCAAAAAAATCCCTTATTTCCTCACTAAGAATATAAAAAAAACTTTAGTGCAATATTTCGATTTCCATGTACCTATTTTATACAATTCAATCGTTTAAAGCTTCCTTAAAGTAAATATATACCTAGGTCTCGTGTCGTCTCGGCTGTACCTAAGGTAAACGTCCCAATAGCCGTGAAATTTTGAACTTTCCTGACTTTGCAAGTCACTTGTGTTAAAACTATTAGTCTAACAATGATATATATACACGTGGTTGTAGGTAATTTACAGTAGTCTTGAAGTAAATAATTTC
Source organism: Rhodophaea formosa (assembly GCA_963082605.1). Taxonomy (NCBI): domain Eukaryota; kingdom Metazoa; phylum Arthropoda; class Insecta; order Lepidoptera; family Pyralidae; genus Rhodophaea; species Rhodophaea formosa. The sequence goes on along the minus strand of OY720211.1, from coordinate 8,870,433 downwards.
ATGAAATAAATTATAAACATTACTTATTAATATTACAAATTAAAATAAAAAAGGGCTGATTGTCCCAGTATCCGGCTAGTTTGTACTAATAACCGTTATTATATTGTACCAGAAACCGGTAAACTACACCACGATTTTGAATTCTATTATAAGTAGCATAAGACTCACAAAAACAGCATTTATACATGTTCGTCAGGACGGTCGGACTACCGACCTGCTTTATTTTATTTTACACTAGCAGTTACCCGCGACTTCGTCCGCGGTGACTTCAGGTTTGGAATGCGGGGATTATAAAATATGATGCTACAAAGCGGTAAACTAAACATATACCCCGATTTACCCCTTTAGAGTTTTAATTTCGGGAAACTATTAAAAATGTTACTCTTTATTTCTGCCGTTCTCAATTCACACGAAATTTCATACAAATATGTCCAAGGAATAAAAAGTTTCATATAAACTTTAATCCTCTATTTCACCCCCTTAGGGGATGACTTTTGATAAATCCTTCCTTAGTGGATGCTTACGTCATAGGAGGAATACGTGAGCAAGCAAATTTCTAGCTCTAAGGGTTTGGCCTGCGCGTGATCTTTGATAATTGCCCATTTTTTAAAGTATTAAAATAAATATAGTATGTTATCCTTAATATATAGACATATGCCATCACGGACTTTTCTGTAGACCTAAATAAGATACACAATTCCACCATACATTGTTTTGTTATATCTCAAAGGGTTTAGATAGCGTTTTCGTTGAAAGCTCCCAAACGGCTCATTTTTAGGGTTCCGTACAAAAGTTGAAAAACGGAACCCTTATAGGATCACTCGAGCGTCTGTCTGTCCGTCCGTCCGTCTGTCACAGCCGATTTTCTCCGAATCTACTGAACCAAATTAGATGAAATTTGGTAAGATAGTGTAATCCTATGACCCAAACACGGATGTGCAAAGTAAATAAAGATTTTTTTGAAATAAGGGTCATTTTGGGGGTTCCAATTACAAAATTTAAAAAAAAAGTTTTGCAAACCTTACTGTGTCATATATCAAATGAAAGGGCTCATTATGAGGATCTCAAAAATATTTTTTTTTGTTCGGGTAAAATCAATACTTTTGATTTTATTCACGAAAGAAGGCAAAAATTGACCATTCCCCCCCCCTGATCTCCGAAACTACTGAGCCGAAAATTTTGAAAAAATTACAAAATGTAGTTCATTCTTTGAAGATTACAGGAAAAATAATAAGAATTCTATCACTTGAATATTAAGTGGTAAACTCACAATAATAAGTTCATCTAGGGAAATAGTTCACTAAAACACAACTAGATGGCGCTAGTCAATTGAATAAAAAATTTTTTGCACATTGTGTGTGTGTTCACGAAGCATATTGTACGGAACCCTCATTGCGTGAGTTTGACTCACACTTGGCCGGTTTTTTTACGATACCTCCAACAAATATCGTTTGTATATACAAAAATGTATATAAAAACTCAACAAACTATATACTAAAACCTTCCTCGAGAATCACGCTATCCATTGGAGAAAACCGCATTAAAATCGGTTCGGTAGTTTTGAAGATTATCGCGAACAGACAGACAGACGCGGCGGGGGACTTTGTTTTATAATATGTTAGTGATAGTGATATACTTAATGTAATCCGAGAACTGCGTCGACATAATGAAATATAAGAGGTCGAGTGCGAGTCTGATTCGCGCACTGAGGGTTCCGTACCAACTTGCATTTTTTCTAAGTTTTTATAGTCAAGCATGAACTTAAAATAGTTGTCAAATTTATGTATTTGATATAATTTTGAATTTGATACCTTTACCTTTCATGTACTAGCTTATTCCCGCGGCTTAGCCCGCGTTAATGTCGATCCTTCGGGAACAGTTAATTTTTCCCGGATGCAACGTATCCTATGTCCTTCTCCGTACTTTAGAGAACGTTAAGGCGTGAAAGCGTAACAGACAGACAGACAGACAAGAGTTACTTTCGCATTTATAATATTAGTATGGATTTGTGATTATCTTACCCTTGTGCAACTTGAAAGAGGTATTCAAATTTGTTTTAGAGTAAAAATTTTCACCATACGTTGACCCTCCACCCTGATACACATTGTTCTTTGTTTAATTTGAATCCGGTAAGAACGTTATACAGTATTTCAAAGGAAAATCAAACTTATTCCCTTACAATAAAGTCTTAAAATGGGTTTAGGTACAATAAATATTACTGGACTGCTGCGTGTACCGATAGCCGGTAATTTTTTGCCGGATTATGGGCCAAGTAGGGAATTTTGAGTACCAATAAATGTAACAGCCCAAAATATTCACTTTTTTAAAAGACACTAAAATTTATAGTTTGTGTTGAAAGATACATTATTTAACTTGATAAATACATAAACAAACTTACCAAACTCCTTCTCGTATGAGTATGACACAGTTAATATTACGAACATGTCGTTGATTCGTTCAGCAACTGCACACAGCCAAATTGTAAAAATGTTGGAGTACAAACTTTTGACATTTTATTGTGGTGAAGCTGTCATACTTTTTGGTAATTGTTGCCATTATTATTGATCAAAATATAACTAAAAACATTTTTTTTGTATAGAAACATTGTAAATTTATTCGTAAAATCGTGCAAAATTTAAAAATATGTTAGATTACCGGTAACAGGGACACTACCGGGAATAGGTGTATTTACCTTACTTTGATTTGCCAATCTGTATGATTTCTGTGTAGGTACAATTTATCATAATCAATGTTTCCCTTTTGATTTATTATTATTAGGTATTTAATTTAATATGAGCTTTCATTGCAAACCTACTCGAAATAACGGGTTTTGAGCCCATATTCATTACGAAAAAGCACAAATAGAAAGCATGTCAATCATAAGACTAGTAACAAAATATTACCTTAATACTTAATTAAGACAAAAAAAGGCTTTGCTCTATTCCATATAGCTTTAGATAATTAATCGGCTTAATATTTACAGATCTTCAGCTTAATCTCTTGTTCTTACGTAGCGAAAAAGCTCTAAAAATTAATAACTACGACATACTAAAATAGATAAAATTTATAACACCTTAGATGTAGGTATAAAACTTTTGTAGGTATCCTGTAGCCTTTCTTTTTACACAAGGATACTGATAAGAGCCTAGACCCTTCTATATCAAAGGCCTCTGTTTGAAAGACTAATTAGCTATCATATTACAATTACTAGCTGATGCCCGTGACTTCGTTTGCGTGGACTTAATGACTCCGGCAAACAGTTTCGTAAACGCAGAACTTTAACCTGATTTTTTAGATTCCCACATCAGATGATCCTCGATTTTTTTGTAAACACATTTTTATGCAAATAAAAAGGACCTAGGTATGGGCAGGGTGCCCTCAACCTCTGAAGCGCACATCTCCAAAGGGCCTTCGGGAGGGACGGACTTCGGGTTTGGGTGTTGCCAAAAGGGCATATCCTAGTTGCAAGTGACTCGGGACTACTGGGCGGTCACCAGTAATATGAGTTACGTACTCTAGGCACTATCAATCACTCATCCTAGTGGAGACTGTGACTCTGTAAAATTGGCGATATAAAATTTGACATGGTTCTGTATCAGATGTTCTAAATCTTCGGTTTTTTTATACCTCAACAAAAAATACTAATCAGCTTGAATAATTTTTGCTCTAGCGTCATTTTTATATTTGGACCATTATGGTTCCGCGTCAAGTGTTCCAAATCTTCAATTTAAATACCTCAACAAAAAATGCTCATCAGGTTGAATAACTTTTGCTAAGGCGTCATTTGTATATTTCTTATAGTTTACCTGGACCATTATGGTTCTGCATGAGGTGTTCCAAATCCCAGATTTATTATACCTCAATAAAAATGCTCATCAGGATTAACAACTTTTACTAAGGCTCCATTTTTATATTTCTTATAGTTCAGCTGGACCATTATGATGCTCATCAGGTGTTCCATTTTCCAAAATCATTTCTACCCTATATGTTGCTCAGGCTTAATAGCTATATAGCAAAAAAAAGTTTCATTCAAATCCGTCCAATATTTCCGGAGATAATCGTGATCATACAGACAGACAGACAAGAAATTTTGCTTTCTATTATTCTTTTTAAGTGTCCTTCTATCCATTTCAGTCAAAAATACTAAATGTACAGACAAAATATTTTTACTGTTTTATTATATGTATAGATTACTGAATTATTATCATGAGCATGCCTTCTACGAGCTGCCAGGCCTGTTTGATTTGTGGAAAATATTTTTTGTTTACCCTTTTTTACATTCTGAATACCTATTGTAAATGAGTAATAAACACTGTATATTACACGTGCAAGTTCTGGCCAAAAAAACAACTTTCTTTTACTCTCTGATTTAAATCAGGGAGTCTACGAAAGTCTTGAAATTGTAAACTGCATATTTCTACCTTTAAGAACATTCCCTGGCCTGGCACGAGATATTTTTATTCCCGAAGGATTCAGGGGCTTGGAGTCTCACAGGTAAAACCTTTTGTTGCAAATTGTCCCATTCGGTTCACGTATACTGCAACTAGTTACACAAAATTATCCATTGGACATCCCTCTCCCCGATTTAATACAATCACCAAGATTTGCATGTCACAGGACACAGGGTGCCCCGGGCCAGCGCCGGTGTATCACGCAAGGCATAGTATGACAATACCTGATAAATTAATTTTCACCATATTATAACGTAGCATTGATTACTCTCTCGCTCTATATCTTATTAACAACGTTTGAGCGTACGTATATTGCACTGATTACGAATATGATTAATGAAGACATGGATAGAATCTGTTTAGAGTAGGTAGGTTGTATGTAGGTAGGTATACGCATTTATAAATTTTGTAATTTTTTTACCTGTATAGCCTTCATCAATACAGTTTTCATATTATGCTAAAACGTATATCATCTAAGGCTATTATATACAGTAGCTTAGATGATGGTTATTTATTACTCAGTTACCCTATGCTTCATAGATACAGCGGCGGATTTACAAATTTGCCGCTAGTAGTCTATTCAAACTTGCCGCCCCTACTGAGTATTGAAAGTCAATACGTTAGTTTAGTTCACAATCATATTAATTACATTTAGTTATTCAGAAATTGCTACTTTATGATGTGTTCTATCGTCCTCATTACATCGACTTTTTCCCGTTATTAGTATGATTGTGAAGTAGGTGATATAGTGAAGTAGCCGCGGGTAACAGCTAGTCTTTTATATACGGATTACGAACGTAATGTGTATAAATATAATTATATATTTTTTTATTATTTGGGCTAAATTTGCCGCCCCTCTAAATATGCCGCCCTAGGCTTCAGCCTACTAAGCCTATTGGTAAATCCGCCACTGCATAGATAGGTTCAAATAAAATATACAAGCAGTTAGATTCTACCCTGGCCTGGTACACAAGACACTTGAAAGATTCCAGCGAGGTAATAAAGGATGGTCACGTACGCTAGTTACACAAATTCATCCAAATGTGTCCACTGTCCATCGTCAAACCCCTCTCCTCGATTTGATACAATTACCAAGATTTGCATGTCACAGGACACAAGGTGCCCCGGGGAAGCTCCAGTGTATAACGTAAGGCATTGTATTGCAATACCTGATAAATTAATTTTAGTATTGATAATAACGTTCATTTGGACATAGTTATTGGATATAGTCTATACTATAGACATTGAACTGATTACAAGTTCGATCAATTCTCAAATAAAATAAATTGTGCAAGAAATTCTCGATCGAAAGTAGCTTGACATACTTTAAGTGAAATCAACAAAGTTTAAGTTGTTGCTTTTTAAAGTTTCGCAGTTATAGAGATAAGTAGGTATGTAACATCTTTGAAATTTCGAAAATTTAAAAGAAAACACAATGAACCTTAATGATCCATAAAAATTTTACCTTAAAAGCAATACATACAATCAATGGGGTCCAGAGTCCACATTTGAAATAAATTAATAAAAAGAAAACGGAGTGGTAATTGTTTATGTGCGAGGCGCTATCGAGGGCTACCCCCTCAAACTATTTACTACTGTTTACAATTTAAAGTGAGAATGTTAAGCTCGGCCACTTTTGGCGAAAATGCTAAAGTAAGGCTTCACGGTCACACTTTAAATTATATAGACTCATTCTCACCTGTGAGCTTTTCCGGTTACGTCCGCAGTCTTAGTGCGTCCGTAGACATATTATCTTATATGACAGCATTTTAACAACGATACCATTGCTTACCCCACACAAAAATTTGATTGCAATATTGTCCTTCTGTGCACTGCTATTCATCCATTTCTTTCAAGGCTGTAAGAATTGAAACCATTTGGAGGGGATCCAATCCAAAGATGTGGAAAAAGATAAGTGTTATATTTTACAATAATTTGGAAAGTTTGCGAGCGCAACGGATGTTTCGGGAAAATCTTCCGTGACGAAACTTTTAATGAACAAATAGTGAATTACCTAATCGAATGGACAGATACCTGATGGCTTTGAGATCGATGCGAATTTATTCAAGCCTTTGTGTGCGAGCGTATGACGAATTGAATACATAATTGACCATTTAGCTTGTGGAGTTACAGGTAACGGAGCCATAGCCCTCAGCGATACAACGGCCAGGCTCAGCCATCAACCGAGGGGATACATCCATGCATTTGCATAACAAAGAAACATCTGCCTGCATTGCCATAGGTCCTGTTTGTGTAGCATTGGATTTGTTTCATGAACAAACAATTACGGATCAATACCAGATAACAATGCGATGTATGGTTGTCATTTGTGTGTACTAGTTGTTCGGTCGTCTAAGGAATATGTGCGATATGTAAAGTTAGCTTCTAGGTTAAGAAATTTCCGGGAACTAGAAGTGTAGAAAAAGAAATTATCAGGCCGTTTATTTAGGGTTCTGTATTCAAAGTCTGTCAACACAACCCTATTACTAAGCTTTCCTGCCGTTAGTGACTAATAGCCGCATCTTTGGATAGTTAGCAATGTGACATATTTACAGAATATGCATTTTTATTGCTGATGTAACTAATAAAGATGTGCGGAATTATTCAGACGCGAATCCAACTCGTCCTTGATTGACTTTCTAAAAATCTTTTTTTAGTGCTCACGTACATCATGAAAGTTTAGGCTATGCGTTGATATATAAGTACGTGAATCAACATATATAGAGATAAAGTCGAAAATATAAGCTAAATAATGTAAGTAGTAGTAAGAAAGTAATTAAGAACCTCGATGGCGCAGCGGTCAACATACCAGCCTGCACTACGGGTGGTCCCGAGTTCGATCCCTGGCAAGATAACATGAAAAATTATCTTTTTCAGATTGACCTGGGTATTGGATATTTATTGACATATGTAGTATCGTTGGGTAAGTATCCCATAACACAAGTCTCTAACTTACTTTGGGGCTAGCTCAATCTTTGTGATTTGCCCGTATATATTTGGTATTTTATTGGTCACGTACATTCGTCCCTATACGAGAAGGGACGTGCAACAAAAGTGCCCTGATTTACAATCAAATAATACTTTGTTTGTATTGCAGAGATGCAACGTGTACTGCAGTCAATTAAAACCACGGAGCGATCGTGTAAAATTGTTATTTCCAGCACGTCCTCATAATAATAGACACCCAATACCCAAAACGAATTCCATTTCACATCGCAAATTGTTGTTTTAATCGGGAATTGTAAAGTGTAATTAACTGGCCAGCGAATAAAATTCACCTACGATTTTCACCCTATAAAAGTATTATTGTTTTATTCTTATATCGACTGAAAGAATTTCTTGCCCATATTCCTCCGCTAGTGAAATAAAAGGTGATGATTTTTCCAAGATTTGACTATAAATAGCTCTTTGGGCTGGAAACACCCTATAGGGATGTTTTCTCTTTAGTAGGGGTGTTATTTTCTATTAGTATTTTAGGATTAATTCATTACACTTATGGCTACCCATAATTGATATGAAATTTTATAAAAGTGTAAATTCAGTTGTAGCCATCGCAACTTTGGGTATAAAAATAAAAGTTTTTTTAAAATATTAATGATAATAAATAAGTCTTTATCAGATACTATGAATTGATTGTTTTTTTTTAATTGTAGGCTCCGAAACTATTGGACGACTGCTACTGGATATTTTTTATCTAGACTAATATTTAAAAACGAACGTTTATTTTATTCTGTCTATTACATAAATAGGTAATTATGTATATTCTTTATATTTGTTTGTTTACTTTTAATTTCTTACATTATCACACTTTGAGATTTCTATTATCAAACATGTTATATGGAAACTGTGCAAACACATTATCTAGGTTTCTGAAAAGAACCCACAAAGATATGGGTGAATCACTGTCTTGAGATATAACATCTGTAAGACTTCACCATGCGCGAGCAGAGCTGTGGGAATGAGGTAAGGAGTGCTATATAAATATCTTCTAAAATGTACATTATGTCATGCGATTATTCATTTAATCATGTCGTGGTAAAATGCGAGTAATTTATATATTTACAATGGCGTGTATTTTGTAACAATGGAACAAATTGACCGATGCATCGCCCGCGAAACAATAGTACAATCATGAATCAGTTTGTCACTCGGAACTCACTTCAAAACAAATACATTTATTCAAATTGAGTGAGGTTTAGGATTTGATAGATTTTAGATAAAAAATATGCTCTAGGTTTTACAAAAAAAAAAGTGATTGGTGAATACAATAAACACGCAATATTTTACTTGAAAATGTTAGTGGTAATGAAAAAGTTTACTACTATGCCATATCGATATCATCATATGGGTTACATAGTGTATAAAATAAACTTATAGGTTTATTATATATACTATACAACAAGAACATAGTATAACCATTAAATTATAGTTTCACCATGTCCTTGTCGTCATTTTTATTTCCAGTCTAGCCTAGTTACTAGTCCTATAGCAAAAGTTGTTCATATTGACGGGCTCCCTTAAAGTTCGGACAGGGTTTTATTAACGCATTGTATAACGAAATTACACGGAAAACTATCACAGCTAAGTAGAGTTCATAAATCAAAGAGTCATCGAAATAATAAAACAACGTGCAACTACGGAACCCAAATCTGTGTGAGCCCCGACACGCACTTGGCGGATTTTTGCTCATTACGCTTACACAGAAGAGCTCAAGTTAAGCAAGAGCACGTTATCAATATCATTCTTATTCCGTAAGTTGCTCGTCTTTCAAACTTATCTTCCTTGGTTGGTTTTAGTTTATCTTGATTTGTAGTCCAGTATAAGGCTCCGTTTACTCAGTAAAAGAAGAATACCTAATTGTTTTTTTTACCCACCTATTTCCCTATTTATATAAATAATCTAAGTTCCCTATATAGTTTATTTAATCTATGATAACTGTAATTTTACACATATTTGTGTTTAATGAATTATTTTTAGCCTTTCCACATTAATAACACAGCACAAAAAGACATCATAAATAATTAAATTTTGGACGACTGTACTTATGCCATCAAACAATTATTTCAATGATATAATAATGTTATAATCTGTTTAAGTATGTCATGTATCAATATTTTGTTAAAGCAATCACTTAATGAATCAAGCGTACCTAGTGGTTAATTACGCAGAAAGTTTATAACGCACAGATTTGGACGTAGTTACTGCTTAATTGCCATAAGGATATGTTTACTTTTAAAACATTTGATATGAGCTAGTTTACTCAATGAGATTTTTTTTTACCAAATATATAATTTAGCAAAATTCTTAAAAGATATTGAAGGCCGACGCAATTTTAATATCAGTTGATTATGTTTTTTATAGGAATAATCGTGGTGGGAACATAAAAATTAATTATTTAGTTTCGTTTCGAGGATACTTTCATAGATATGAAAGTATCCTAGATCGTCGATCGATCGTGGGTTGACAAGAACAAAATCTATGTGACCTTTAACAAAAATAACTTTACTTTAATTTTATTCAATAAAATGTAAGACTGACAGATTTTATTCAGCACACGTATTGTAAATGTAAACTAACATGGCAGTTTGGCGACGATTCAAGAAATCAGCCGGAGACTTTGAAAAAAGCTAGCGATTTTTAAGAAAATGAAGTTTGTTCTTCTACTTTTATAAACTTTTAGTGGACGGTACGAATATGGCTTAATAAAATAATATGAAATGGTTCTACTTGTATGGAAAAATTTTACCAATATGAAATGAATTATTAATGAGGTACAGCTAAGGTCTTACTTAATTTATCTAGAACTATCCATAAAAAGAATAGTCCTTTGTGTTCTATTTATAACAATTGATTTGGACAACAAACTTTTTACTAGGATTAAAAGTTACAAAACATGTTGAGAGTAAAATAAAATTTATATTTTATTTAAAATATATCGGCTTCAGTATACCGTTGCTCGACTTTTCCATATGACGCTGTAATAGAGGCTTGAATCGCATCAATTAGACAACGCAAATAGTGATGAATTATAAAGACTACGAAGCTACGAACGCGCGGAGTACCCAGAAACAAATCACCGTAGCAAATTATCCATAGACAGCACAAAGTGTCGATGCAACTTCGTCGTAGCGTCGCATCGTAGCAAGGCGTAGCGGTGTATCTGGTTTGACCCGCTTTATATCGCAGCCTCGTAGCCTTCTGTAACCACCGTTCACGGCCACTCATGAAGAGACTTGATTGCGCGGTCAAAGTTAACTTACAGTTGCAATATTTTCAAACCGAATTTACATGGGCGAAATTATATCCATTTTCGGAAACTGGTGAGTATGCGCTATATTCGTTAAATCACCTAAAAATATTTTAAAAAACCTTTAGTGATTAAAGGCAGGTAAATAAATTTCTTTTGTACAAATAATGCTTCAATGGCAATCGATAAAGTGGGAAGATACAATTTCCATTGAAGTATCTCGCACAACGAATGCCAACTAAACTTATACAGTTAAAAATTGTATTGAAAGTATTGCGTGTACACTTCACTTAACTGTCAGATGAATTTTCCGCTTCAAAGTTCTCGCAAACTAGATCGTTTACAGCGGAGAGAGGCAAGTACTAGGGGCGCAGAAAAGCGAGAGGGCTGCGTTACACGTGGAACACTCACACAACGGTAGCGGCGCTTGTGTGCTGTGGCTCGCTGTGCATGTGTCCTATCTGTATAATTTACAAACGTGGTAGACTGGAAAGCGCGTTTAGCCGGAAAAAGACGGAAGAGATCAATACATACAATAGTGTGTATTTATACCTCGTGTTTCTATATTTTCGATGTTTACACACTTACGTTTATGGTTTAAAACATAATTGCATGCTTATATGTTAAATAGATAATTCAGAATGAATGCAAACCATAACGTTTTCAAAATTCGTAATTTTAGTTTGTTCACTAAAGAGGTCTTATTAACCTGAAAAAGACATTTATAGCTCTCTTGCAACCTTTACAACCCGAGAGTACCTAATCACAAAAGCAACCTCAGCCTCAGATTTCAAACGAAATGAGAGCCATGAAAGATGAAGGTTCTTTCTAAAGGCAAAGCTACGTTAACGACTATACTCAAGTTTTATTTAGCCATGTAAGCCGAGGGAAACGGCCCGTGACATTCAATTAGAAATTTGATTAGAAATTTTCTTTTAAAGTTTACTCTTCATGGAAACGTTAAAGCGAACGCTGTGCGCTTACTAGGTAAATAGAAATTGGTAAACAGAATTTAATTAACGACTCAAGAACAACCTGACTATCTACTCTTTAACTATATTTTTAAATATAACTTATAATTTGTGACTGTGATGATTTATAGTAGTTACTGAATAAGTAGGTCATCGAAGTAAAAACTTGTCTCAGTGGTTGCAGCAAAACGGAACCAACGATTTATCTGAGAAGTGGCTGTAATATATAGTGTTTCTTTTTCTTTTTGTATTTGTTTGTGTAATATAGTTAGCAATCTATCAGTCCGAGTCAACTTACAAAAACTCAGACAGTTCAGCGACATTTTGCTGTAGTTTTCATTATTAATGTAGGAATCGCGCTATGCTTCGATGCGTGTACCAAGTAATGTACTAGTACATTGCGACGAAATCCATTACAAATCCATTTAGAGGTGCAAGTTTTTATCACCGTAAAGTCTCTTTCAATACCTACCTACATTTGCTAAAAATACGATTCTTATGACTCCGAAACTTAGATCGTAATATTGTAATTTACGCACTAGGCCCTTTTCATTACACCAATCATAATTAATGTTTTCTTATGTTTTCGCGATTGTTACACATTTAAATAAAATTATTTTAATACGGTTTTTATCGCGTTTATTACATTATTTATACACCTAACGTTTCGAGCACTTTACAGTGTTCGTGGTCGCAGGTAGTCTACCTGCGACCACGAACACTGATAAAAACCGTATTAAAATAATTTTATTTAAACCAATCATAATTGCTCAATATATTGTATGGTAATCGTTTTGTAAAAATGAATTATAAAACGACGTATAATGCTCGTCGTCAGTAAGCTGGCTTGACGAGCTCCCTGGCGCAGCGGTCAACACGCCAGCCTGCGACACGGGGGTCCCGGGTTCGATCCCCGGTCAGGTCATGATGGAAAACGATCTTTTTCGTAATGAACTGGGTCTTGGATGTTTATCTATTTAAGTATTTGTCATAAAATATAGTATCGTTGAGTTAGTATCCTGCGACACAAGTTCACAACTTACTGTGGGGCTAGCTCAATTTGTGTGATATGTCCCTATATATTTATATTTATTTATATTTATATTATAGTCATCAAACACCTCGAGTAGGTATATAGGTAATATCCAGCTTGCCATACTTGCATCATCATAATGTACTATTCTACATTTATAGATGTTTTGACTTCGTTTTTTTTAAGTTTTATATATTTGTACATAATGAGTTAAGGATTTAGATTGGCGTCTTAATCCCATATAAGTAGGAAGAGTGAAAAAAAAGCCGTTGTTTGCAGAATTATAAGCACTGATCCAAACTGATCGGAGCATTTCATAGTACGTTATGATACAAGTACGGTAAGCTGGACATTATAGTCGAGGTGTTTATAGGCACGAGGCAAAGCCGAGTGCTTATAATAAACCGACGACTATAATAGACAGCTTACCTTACGAGTATCATACGATGTTTTTCAATACATTTGCGATTACCATAAACTAAATCAATATTGCAGGTCAGCAAAAAAGGAATTTATAAAATTTAGGAACTAAAGCAGTTTGTAAAAATACAGTTATAATAATCAGGTACATATACTCAAGTTTATTTTCTTCAAAAAAGTACACCTTCTCATTTTCGAAGTAAGTTAAAAAATCACATCTCACGAATCAGAGAAAAGTTTTCATGCTGAACTTGAAACTCTTTGCTCGGATTCTATGAAAAAGTTCAAATTTTGCATCTGTGGCATTGGGCTATTAAGCGGTTGTGATTGGTGTAAAGTAAAAAGCACTAGTGCCGTAAATACATCATTACGATACAGATTTCGATGTCATAAGAACCGTATTATTAGCAAATGTATTGAAAAGTTTATTAGAGTACGAGTGAATATTAGAAGAAGTAAATATGTAGAGATTACAAGAGTGAAAAATCAACCACCAAAAATTGCGCACTCGTAGGCGTCGCATGAGTAGCACCTGGTATTAACCACGTTTTTAAAGTTAAGGGAAATAAGCTCCATATATGCAAATCACAGATTATAAGATATATTTGCAAATAATCGTAGAATCCGAAAAAAAAGCTCTCTTTTGTTGCATCACATATTTAAATAATACATTAAAATCTCATTTCCTTTAAACCACGATTGTGCCTCTCTCCGATTATTGTCCCTCAACGGTCAGCATATAATAAGATTGCAGCGCAGTCGTCATGATGAGAATAGTTGGAAAGTGGGTTGTTTTCGTCTCTGGGCTAGTCTGCTGAGTGTTTCGATAATAATGCCGTCCTGTGTAACTATGGCTAAGTGGTCGTGTTCGAGGTGAAGCAGATATTTTTAGACGTAATAGTAAGGTATTTTGGGATACTAAGGACCTATCGCATTTAACTAAGTTAAGAACTTCTTACAGCTAAGATGAAGATATGGAGATGTAGAACAACATAAGGCCCACCTGATGACCGTACAAAACGGTTATGCCTCCTCCTGCAGTCCAGCCGTTGCGTAAACCTTGCAGTTGCAATAAATATTTGATTACGTAGCAACCAAACTGGACGCTAATGAAGACTTAGCCGCTACATGCTCGTCTCGAGTGTAAATCTAATTTTGTACATATTCAAACGGAATTATATTACTCGTTACTCGGCGGAGTATGATTGATTACAAACTTTTATTTTACTTGTCCCTGTACGAATTTGGGTTACATTTTGAAAGCTACATAACTTGAAACTACTGCCTCACATTTGATTGAGGTGTAATTTCGCATACTTACGTATAAGTTGTATAATAATACTTACAATATCGAATACAGCGTCGAAGAGAAGCCATATAGCCGCTAAATTAAACACAGTAGATGATAAACTGTTGTGTATAGACATTAATTTTTTTTTTGGAAAACACTTTACCATATCAATAAGTTCATACTTAAAGGATAAAAAGCTTCTCACTAGGTTGGAATACTCTAAACCGAATACGTACCTACGTAGTTGTTTTCAAACAAGTCAGCAGAACTTTGTTGTAAAACAGATGACCTTAATTAACACTTTCGGTGGACAACACCGCAAATGAAGAATCCTAACACAGTCCAAGAAGAAAACTAGCTTTTACATAATCAGGCAGCGTTATAAACGCTGCTAGGCAGAAAATGTTTTTACTAATTTTGTTGAAACACAGTATCACGTGTAGATTTTTAGTTTCCGTGTAGTTTTTTGATTCTAAATGGTTAAGTTGCAATCAATAATTTGTAACGATGACTTGTTACCTATTGTAAAAACAAACAACGTCTACGAAAATTTCTAACTTAAATTTGTTCTTTTACAGGAGTATATGTCTTGCATGCTCGTCAGCATTGCATTTACGTCCAGCATGATCGTTGTAAATCAGGTAGGTCTTTTACCTTAGTCTTAAGTTCCTAACCCGAAGAGGAAAACACGCTTTTACATATTCAAATGGCGCAGTAACCGCACTAGTGTGAGTGTGACTCTTGAGTTTGTTTTTTTTTTCAAGTTATACTCGTAACCACAGAATCGTAACACTTTGAGCGATATAGGGTTTTTTTCATTTGTTTTCTGTTAAATTTTTAAAGTATTAATTTGTGAACTATGTATATATATAAATAAACAAATCAAGCTGGGTAAAATGACAAAAGAACTTAAAACTAACTCAAACTAAAAGTCTAAAAGGGTCTGTCCGTGCGGCATAGTGCCAAGAACGCTGGCTGCGTTTCATCGCTGGATCGCTACACTTATGCGTTGGGCAAAACAGCAGCTAGCCCTCTTGTTGCTTTAACTAAAAATTTGGCTTGCATGCTCAATTTCTTGACTCGTTCAGTTGCGAAGCAAATGCGTTCGTTGTAATGTAAATAAGGTACCGTCCTAAATCGCAGCGGCTCGAGCGTAAAACTCACGTACATATTCAAGCGCTGTAACCGCTGATGGTTTACGCTGAGTTTGTTTTTGTTGGAACCACGGAGTCGGAACGATATATTTTTCATTTTAATGTAAAGCGTCCACTTTTCGTAACTTTCAAAAGAGCACGTAAGCAACAAGTTATAAATTATTACTTTGTTTGAAGTATTGTTTTAGCAAAAGTTTGTTATATCACCGTGATAATGTTGCTTATAACATATTCTACAAATTAATCTTACGCTTCTTCTTTTAATTTCGCTTTCCAGATTAATTGGTTTGTCACACTTAATACCCTAACCTGTACGATCAATTAGTTATAAACTTTAGTACACATAATTTCAACATTATAAACTTTAGTATACAGATTATATTTTACAGACAAAGTTGTTTTTGAATTTCTATAGCCTAATCTGACTGCTCTGGCTTATATATGGCTCTGGTAGTACAGAGAGGGTCGTGCTCCTGTAGTGGAGAATAAAAAAAAAGAACCGGATGATGATGATAGCCTAATCTACGAAGAGAATTTTCAAGTTCTATTTGTTTTACATGTACGTGAAGCAAATACATTGTGAGAAATCAGATAGGTAGGTATAAACCAGTTTCAGCCTAATGGTAGACTTGCAAACATACCCACCGTGTAAATCTGTAACCTTGCCATATTTTAGAACGTACCTATACTGATCATACTAAACAACTTTCACCTAGGAACATAGATCGAAATATGAAAAAAAAAATTTGGATATTTCATAATAAATCGGTTAGCTGATTAGCTGTTTTGCTTGGAATTGCCTTGAGGAATGTTGTACAGTATGTATTTTCCAGAATATGGCAAAGTTACAGATTTACGCGGTAAATAAGTAAGCGGCGTTGTAACCGCTCACGATATTTACTTACTGAGTTTGTTTTTGCTGAGTCAGACTCACGGATTCGAAAAGCTAGGTTTTTCATTTCAAAGTGTAGCTGTGTACCGTCCAAGTTAATAATTTTCAAAATGATAAACAAGGTACTTAATATATTGTTTGAGATATTGTTTTTGCTAAAGTTTGATATTTTGCCGTTATGTTGCAATATTTGGTTGCTTTTATTTTCCAACACTAATATTACGCTTCTCGTCTTGTTTTTGCTTTTGAAAGTACCTATTTGTTCGACACTTAATTACTTACTCTTATCTAAATGTTCAATTAGTGTACTCTGCTACAGTTTCTATTTCACGGAGAAAGTTGTTTTGGAGTCTCATAACCTGAACTACCATGTAGAACTTATTTCTTATAACGTTCATTCGCGAAGCAAAAACATTCGTTGTAAATCTGCAGCGTCCCAAATAGCACCTACTCACGTGTGTAAACCATACGAGGTAGACTGTTATCTACCTGTTTATGAGTTTTCCGCATGGCCTAAGGAGGTCTGAAGGTCATGCGGAAAACTTATGAACATATTCAAGCAGCGATGTTCATGCATGTTGTTGCAGCGATGTGATGTTCACGGTCTATCTATCTATGCTGAGTTTGTTTTCGCTACTTTGTGACCACCATGTTGGAACGCTACATTTTTATTTCAATGTGAAAAAATAATAAAACGTGTTGTTTTTGTAGTTTCCTAAATAATAAACATAAGGTAAAATATTGTTTAAGCAATCTTTTAAAATTTCGTCGTAACGTCGCTAGGTGCTAGAAAACGTTGACATATTATATTACTTCATTAAACGAACGCATCGGTTCGCATTTATTTTAAATTTGTTTATTTCAAGAATTGTTGGTATGAATTTAACTCACTCTCATGTAAATTGGCTTAGGCTTGCATGCTCAATTTCTCAAATCTTTCAGCTGTACCTATGTGAAGAAAATATGTTTATTGTATACAAGGTAAGCCGCGATCGAGCGCATGTACGAATGTACATTAAATATACAAGTCACGCCCTTAAACTTTACGGAGTAGACAGAGTCTAAGACCATGCGGAAAATTTGCATGCATATTCAAGCGGCGTTTTAGCAGCTTATGGTATACGTGGAATTCTATTTAGCTTCATTGTTACCGCGTAATGTACAACGTTAGATTTTTATTTCAACATTTATCGTTCAGTTTTATCGTTTCGCAATGATAAACACCCAGCAGGAATTAATTGATGGGTTATTTTTACAACAACATTAATCTTAAGTTTCCGTTCTCGATTTTACTTTTCTTTGTCATATTATTAATCTACTTAATATAAGCGAAGAAAATGTTGCAGTTTTTATTCTACAAAGGTTATTGTTTTTCGTTCCCTTACCCAAAATCTACATTAATATATTTGAGTTTGTTTTATACATAAAATTTGGGTTGTATGCTCAATTTCTTGAATCGTTCACTACTTGAAGTTTCGTTGTAAATCAGCTTAACTTCAACCCACAGCGGCCCGAGCGGAAAGCTTGCCTTTACATATTCAAGCGGCGTTAAAAACGCTTATACACTCGTACTGCTGCGGGTGTTTTAGTTAAACGCCTGTAAACCGTATTCATTTATAAGTATAGGTTATATCATAGAGCACGGACTGCCGCTCGTGCCCTCAAACGTTTGTCACATTTCTTGGTCTGTGGTTTATATTCATTAATTTTTGAAAACGGGGTTTGTATTTTGATAATTCAATTTATTTAAGCAGCTTTATTTCCTCTAGTCTATAGATTTGACCTCCTCTGTAACTAAGCAAAGGCCTGTCCTTCGTTTTTTTTTTTATTTCTGACCGTCGTAGTTTATAACCGTAAGACGTATATTTTTGAATAGTTAAAAAATGACCCCACATAGGTAATTATTGATAATCATGCCTCTCAAAGTAACAACATCGGCGTTCTTAATTAAGTTTTACGTAAATATAAGGTAAATTACAACATTAACTGATGTGAACTAAATATCGCTTTTACATATTCATATCGTCATAAACGCTGTTGGCGCTATTTGGCAGAGTGGCTTTTTACTTAGTTGGAACTCCAGTAAGCTGTATGAATTTTCCATTTATGTTTCCGTAATTTGTTTTCATAGTTCGACATCATGATTTGTAAATATTATTTTATTTTATTATTTTGCTGACATCAACGAGATCATCATCAACCACTTTGCTCGATATTTCTTATTTTGTCTTATTGCTAACATCTTCATCAATGTCTCGCGATAAATGGTATCCTTGCACTCTCTATGTTTTACGCTTAATTTGTACAATCTTGTTCTTTATTTGCATATGTGCTCGGTTTTGGCTATTTATGACCATTGTCAACCAAACCCAACAGTTATATCTCATTTCCAAATTTTGGGAATTTCTGCCCATTCCTTCGTTGGTAAGTGCTGGTTAGCCAAACTGTGTTTTTTTCATGACCCCTTTGCAAATATTAATATCATATAGGATAACATTGACTTGTTTTATATTTACTAAAATTAATTAATTTCCTCCCCTAGATATTACGTCATGGTATATTAAATATGAGTTACCCAGCACCGTGTAGAGCGTCACTTTGTATCTTTCATTTGTAAAGGTGCGCTGTAAATTACGTTAGATCTGACTAATTGCCGGACACCGCTTTCCCAGTCTTTTTAATTGCATCCCTGGCCTAGAACTCTTGGCGTGCGCTCCCCCTCCCTCACACCACCCGTTACAGGAGGGGGTGCCAATGTCGTGCGTTTGAAATTTATTAAACAGGCTTGCAGCCAGCTCTCACAACTTAGATGTTAAATCAATGCGTTAAAAGAGTAAAATACTTTTTTGTATATATTTTTAAATGTTCATGCGTAGGGTGAAAATTCTTCCCTGTAATATTTAATGCAGTCAAAAACAATTCTTGTGAAAAAACCAAGTCTCGTAACTCAGTTGTTCTACCGTCAAAAGTTGTCAGATCCATGTAATGTGAATCAAGTGACTTGGGCATCGCATGAAAACACGACGTATCACACAAGTAATTCATATTATATTAATGCGATTGCCAAGTCGATCTATTTATTTAAAACATTAACCGACTTATTGTATCGTAGTAAGCTGTAAAATGTACAAGTCAGTGCTGCATCCCCTGGCACGCACTATGGTGTAATGTTATGTTGGACAGCGGCCAATGTAGGATTATGAAACCGTGTGTCATCGATGAGGCAAATGGAAAATGTGTAAAAGGCTTTACTGCGAGTATAAACATTATTGTAAAAACTTAATTTTAAAATATTTTTGCTCTTCCTCTCTAATAATATTAAAACTTACGCGAGATAAATTCATTATGAAAACACGGCTTTACTCACGTTTTATTACGTCGGATCTGCCGACTAGTTCGGTCTGTTACGAAGACCATCATCGGGGCGAGTGAAAGGGGTGGCGACACGACGGTTACGCTTCCCTCAAAGCACTCGCTTCCTCTCTCTTCTACTTTTACATTTTTTTTGTGATTTTATTTGCTCTCTCTCTGTTTTTCATCTAGCGAGTTCTCGATTGCATCCTCACTTGAAAGCAACAGCTTGAAAGCTTCCATACTTTTTAATACTCACATTGTTAAATGATTTGGCAAAACTACAATTGGTTGCCAGCCGTGTGGTTCTCGGTAGAGTAGAATAGGACCACTCCAAGTCTTCCCGTGAATGTTGTAGAAGGCGACTTAGGAAACACAAGCTAAACAAAGCTCATAAACATCAAAGAAACCTGTCCAAACCATCTGGTCAGCATGGAGATAGTAGGCCAATTCCTCTAACTGCTCTGGCTTATATATGGCTCTGGCAGTATAGAGAACCCTCTCTGTACTGCCACATGCTCCTGCAGTGGAGACTAAAAAAAGACCAGATGATGATTATGTCTGCTTGTCACTAAGTATCTTAAGCCAATTGCTAACTGCACTATGTACCAGTAAATTTTAAGAGCTAAATATTAAAAAAAAAAACTAATAGCACATATTTTGATGTCGATATATCATAACTAAAAAAAAATATTATTTATGTACTCTATCCTTAATTTATTTCTCTCTTCTTTATTAAAATGTCGCCTTGTCGGTACCAATCAATGCTCCCGTCATTTACGATGGTCCGCCCTCCAACTTACACTTAATATAAAACCTAGCCCGCTTAATCTACTGTATTGACTGATAGACATAAAACAAAAATTAAATGCAATTCATTATTTTACATCTTAATAAATTTCTCGAAACAATAGATTTCAGACATTTAAGACTAAGATATATATTTCGCCTTCCATGCTGGTTTGGGAAATAAAGAAAAACAAAAAATATACCATCTGCTTTTCTTCCCGCACAGACCGTAAAAGCCGTGCAAGGAATTGTGCTAAGGAATCACGTCAATAGACAGTGCGGCTAGCAACCCATCAATATTTTGATTCCGCTTTCCACCTTAACGCCCACTAACACGTGGCCTGAAAGTTTTATAAACTTGGGCTCTATCTACCGCGAAAGTGATAATGACGTGATAATATGTATGTATTTATGTATATATATTTCAGTCCCAAATTCCTCTCTATAACAAGTTTAGCAGTAATTTTAGAGCTGTTTTTAACATCACAAAACGTATAATTCGGGAGTTGTTCTATTGAGAAATGCGAGTTTCTGGTTCGAGCTCACTGAACTGTAGATTCCCTTCAGCCAACGTTGCATTTACCCTTGGCATGCACTGTGTAATTTCTGTGTAACGCTGGACTGGAGCCAGGGTTTACGGGCCGGGTGTCATTGCCGAGAGTCAATAGAAATAAATTCGCTTGACTATGAGCAGAAAAATTAGAAAAATGAGACTTTACGACAAGTTTTCTTTTAAACTATCTAAAGTCGCCAAGTTACTAATGTAAATCCCAACTTCCCATCCTTTCTCAAACCCAAATATCCCAATCCCAACTAATATTGCGAAAGTGGGTTACTATAATTGTTTATTTGTTTGTTGCCTCACCGCGCTTTATTTTTTGAACCAATGGTCTTGAAATTTGGCATGCACATAGGTGTTCTGGGAAGAACATAGGATACCTATTATTCCGAAAAAAAGTACTGTTCCCGTGGGATGTGCGATAAACGACTCAGCAAATTTATACGGCTAAATTATACGCGAGCGAAGCTGCGGGTAAAAGTTAGCATGCCATATTTTAACGCCAGTCATTGGCGTGGCTAAACGATTGGGTATAATATTTTTATACCCAATCGTTTAGCCACGAAGACAGAAATTTTTAAATAAAAATTTGTTGTGCCTTTATAGCCATTCTAGCTAATGCCCAGAAGATGTTTTTAATACCCTCTTGTACGCACAATGTAATTTCAATGTAACGGTGGATTGGAGCCAGGATTAACGACCCCGCGTGACATCGACGTAAGACGATAGCAAAACGTCCATTCGACCATGATGAGCAATAGGTTGAAGTTTAAATTATATATTGTTATGATTTTTGTGTTTTGTATATTACATGCGCTTTTTATACATATATATGTTCTGTAGTTTATTTTCCCGGTTAGTCATTGCGTTATTTTCTTCTACATTGGATGATTTATGATCTAATGTCTGTCAGTTATAAATATATTGAAATAACCATTAGAAAATGAAGAGACAAAAGAAAAAATGTGTTTCATAAAGTACCGGTAGTTTAAGGTCTAGTGCAGTTTTACTAAAAATTCAATTCTTTAGTCAAATAACATAATTACTTGAGTACAAACACGTAAATTTAAATTTTGAATGGTGTAGCTCTGAATAATCCGAATGATAACTGTTTATAGTTAAAAATGTGACGCAGGAGATTCATCTGTAAAACTGTTTCATAAAGCTCCGTTAAACTCTCAATATCTTTTATGTAATAGTTTTATGTGTTATTTGTTGCATAATTGAGATCTGCGTTTTTCTACTTATATTTGTTTTTTTTAGGAATAGCGCTTAATAACAATTGGGGCCTATTGATTATTCATACATGCATTTACACATGTATCTTGTATTGTTTAGAAGCTCCTAGGTTTATCTGGGCAACATCTAAGTGCACTTACATTGCAGCTCAATTCCTCGCTGTCCGTCATTGTTTTATCTACTTGGCACGCGTCCTTGTAACGCTGGGTAGGAGCCAAGCTTCACTCAAGCTACCGAAAAATTATTAAACCTCTCTTCTCAGACGATCCTTGGTAGTATTCAGAACAAAACCAAAGCGAATAGCCATTATTAATAATAGAATAGCCATATTGTAAGCTTGTTAGCCGAGTGTTTTCCAGCAGAGTAGAATCGGACCACTCCCGTCATAGTCTTCCCGTGACAAATGTCAAAAATCCTCTGACTGATTTGGATAATATATGTCTCTGGCAGTACAGAAAAGGTCTAGCTCCTGCAGTGGACACCGAAAATTTCCTATGAAAATATCTGAGCTAAGAGTGACGGCTGTGGGATTTCCCGCAATCAATATATTTCATATTTGCATTTCCTGGCACGAGCCTTATTGTATGATTGTAACGCTGGCCGTGAGTCCGGGTTATTCCTTACCACTGATATGGCAAAATATCTGAGCTCTGAGTGTAGCACAGTTAGCTGTTAAATTTCCCGCAGTCAACCAGCTGATATTTGCATGTCCTGGCACGCGCCATGTTGTAGGTTTGCAATGCTAGTCGCCACGCAGGGGTTTGCTTCCTTGCCGTTAATGTGGCAATTCGTTTGTTTGTTGTTCGTGTGTGTAAGTGACTAAAACTGTTATTAGA
Source organism: Rhodophaea formosa (assembly GCA_963082605.1). Classification (NCBI taxonomy): domain Eukaryota; kingdom Metazoa; phylum Arthropoda; class Insecta; order Lepidoptera; family Pyralidae; genus Rhodophaea; species Rhodophaea formosa. The sequence goes on along the minus strand of OY720211.1, from coordinate 8,847,200 downwards.
TTTTTAAGCTACCTTAAGGCATTCAACATAGCTTAGCGATTAATTCTTTCTCCTTTTAAATTATGGCTTCCACCGAGATTTCAGTGATTCTGCCAATGTCCAGTATAAAGAGATACTAAGTATCGGTGTTGTACGGTATGTGGCATCAAAGATGGCGTAAGTTCTTTGGTAGCCTCGTGGGAGTTTCTGATGACAAATTTATACGAGTCCATTTAACAGTCTACTTTAATTATTCCACAAATTGTTCTCGAGCACGAGCATTTATAACACCAAACTACACCGATTTCATATTATAAAGTACACTTAAATCAATTTGCAAAATCATCTAATGCAAACGACAACTGTACCCCTTGACTTCCCACCAAAAACTCCTAGCGATTAATGATGACAGCTGGGACGTTTTGTGCTTTCCGAAATACGGAGGGGCTCGAGATGTTTTTATGTCACTTGCGGTCATCAATCCCCGTGGTTCACACGTAGGGTAGCTTAATATACCTTAAATTCAAACGCACACGCCCACTAAGCCATCGGGCTCCTCAATATGGCAAGTATGAGCTCTGATCAAAACACAGTGAGCTGTAAGATTGCCTGCAGTCAATTCGCCCGATATCTGCATCTCCTGGCACGCACCATGTTGTAAGTTTGTTACGCTGGCCACGAGCCAAGGGTTTGATTTCTTGCCATTGATGTGGCAAAATGTCCGAACCGCGGGAAAAAGGGGGAATCACATTCACCCTTAATACATTTTATATGTTATTTTATTTTCCCAAAGGTGTGATATGTAGTCCTAAATCACCTCTTCTTTCGCTGTTTATTTACAATTTAACAGCGATTATCGGTCACACTTATCTACTAGTAAAACCGATTTCTTTTTAACTTTAGTGAGTGTTAAACCTTGGTGGGACTACAGCAGCTCCTATTGAAAATTAATTATATCTCCCTCTACAATGATTAGGCCAATTGGTTTCTTGATGAGGTATTACACGATGCACTTACATAAATCGTAATCCTAATTCAAGAATATTAAGTAAAGTTAAGAAAACTAGTAACAAGTTGAGAAAAATAGTCAACAAGGCCCCTTCAAACCCTACCTACTAAGTTGGCAAGACTGGATATTTGTTGCATCACACCTCAACAATTGAACGCATCGAGTTGTAACTTTGGTAAACCAAACATAACAATTATGTCATTAATAATATATAATTCCCAAGATCGCGTACAGACTCGCGATAATTTTTTAAATAATTGGCATTATTAAAATTTTTAAAAATATTTATTAACGTTATATAACGTTAATTCTAAAGGGCTATCGATCTGTATTTATCCACTTCTAAAGGAGTACTACAAGTTTGCAGTTTTTTTTTTATAATTGCTTGTTTATATTATTTTATAATTAATCACGCCTTCAGGTTTCTTTCTATCCTTGACACCCTTTAAGAACGCAACCCAGCTGCATCTCAACAGTTGAAGCCCCAACACTTCACACCATCACTCATTGCAGGCAAGGCTATGACCTCTATCCTCACTTCTCATATCCTGACCTGACAGGCAATAATAATTGTTAGCGCACATTTATTTCTATGTTTGCGTCTTCTGAGCGCGCAATCGTCCATTAACCGTGGTCCATTAAACAATAAATCAAGAATTTTTAAAGGACTGCAAGTTTCCTTTGTACAGAAACAAATTTTTCTGTGGAAGAACAAACAGCGTGGAAGCGACGAACGAAACAGAACCAATTAATAATTTTACAATGAAATATCAAAATAACTCTAATCTATTATATATAATAGAATGTTTCCCGTTTATCCTCAGGATCAGTTGCTACCGAGAGCAACTATGTTTGTCACAAATGCCAGGACAAAATTAACAAGTTAACTTGTAGTTAACTGCTGCTGTTTGTAAACTCGCTAACTAAGTAGGTAGTTAGTTTTTACCTCTGTTAGTATTCGAAGTGAATTGCGAAATTATTTTTTTTTACATCGATAGCTTAAATATACTTAAATATCTATACAATTTTAGTCAATGGGCAATCTCTCTCTCTCTTTATGAATACCTACTGAATGATTTTTTTTCGAAGAACGTATAGGAATATGAATATGTAATTCAATCTCACATTCAACAGAGCCACTAATTGGGGTAGTTGACCCTTTAAGTACACCTATTACGGCACGACGACTTGGCCAAGAACATAATAGAAGGAAAAATAGAAGGAAGAAGGGGATTGGGAAGGCCGAGACACACCTTCATGAAACAAATAAAAGAAAAAGTTAATGTTGCTACTTACATTGAAGTGAAACAACTAGCGGAAGAAAGAAAGGAATGGAAGAAGCTCCACCGACAAGAGCCCAGCTCTTAAATTTGATGATGATGATGACCCTTTAAGTAGTTGTATCACACAACTACGTAGTGATAGTTTAATATATTTTTCTGCTCTATCAATAATTAGGTTAATTGTAGAAATCAAGAATTTACTGATAAAAGCTCCAAATAGGAAATACAATTTACTATATGTGAACCTTTTTAATTTTTCGCTAATAGTAGTGGACCTAACAATTTAAATTAGAAAAGTATCCCAGACACATTAAACTGCTAATTATTAAATAGGTCAGACTCACGTCAGTCAGACCAAGCTCGTTTGTACGGGGTGATACGTGAATAGCCCGGTTCTAATGTGAAAAATGTGTAGGCTTTTTTTGAGACTAATGCTGGAACAGGGAAAGAGCTTGCATCATGATTACCAGTAATAGCTGATATCATAGGTATCAGAATATTTACTGTAGCTGATATCGAGGTATTTATTAATCAGCTATTTCAAAAATACCTACATTATGACGAACAGCATGTTATGGCAATTAAATTTTAAGTGTGTGTGTGTGTATGAAATGGCAACTAAATAATATGTATCTCCTCTCAATCATCATCACACTGTCTACTTTTATTTAGAAACTTATAATGAATTTCAAATTTCTTTTTCCATTTTCAAATCTTCATCACAGCCCTTCCACATCAGTCAATCATTTCATTCCTACTTGGTCGCGATCACTCGACATTTGCTCATAGGCACTCGCTTAATTGTATTCTTACTAGTAACAGTATGAGTGAAGCATAATATAATATCGTAATATATCTGAATGCTTGTGATTTGTGTTCTCTCCTTTCTACCTGAGCTCTCTCCGCTGAGCACCTTCCACACCTATTATTTTATGTTGGGCCAACTCTAACAAGAACTGGGTGAGTAGGACTCGACAACTCTATGTATTGCTGAAAAACTACAACAAAATCCGTTGAGTAATTTAAAAGATCTAAGTGAACGGACAGTAAATGTATTTATGCTTGTAGCATTGTTTATGCAGAAAATAATAAACGTTTTTCCTTCAACCTGTATATACTTATACGTACATACCTACGTTAAAAAAGTAAAAAATAAAGTTGTAGTCTAAGAATATATTCGAATGCAATGTAATGTTGTTTGTTAATAACATTAATTGAATTGAAATTGGATGTTTTTTGGATGATTGGTTTATAAAATGTATAAACCAATCATCCAAAAAACATCCAATTTCAATTCAATACTAGCCAAACTATTTGTTAATTCTTACTGAAATAGTCCTCGGTAGCGTTGTCAGGTCAGGTTGGTTTTGAAATCAGGGCTGAAGATTATTAGATCGGGAGTACATTCTTTAAAATAAAAGGTTCAATTTATTGCTTTTCACAGCCGATGGCCTAATGAGCGTGAGCATAATAAGCGTTATTCCGCATGTTAAGCAACCCCAGGCGCAGTCCCCACTTGGATGGGTGACCGCAAGTGGCATAAAATATCGCAAGCTCCTTGCTTATCTCCGTGCTTCGGAAGGCACGTAAAGCCGTTGGTCCCGGCTGTCATCACTGATGGCAATCCTTAAGCTTCGTCAGATGCCTTTAGGCAGCTTGAAAAATCTGACACCAGTGTTGGCCACTTACACACACGAAAAACAAACAACAGCGAATAATATTCTTATTTTAATCGTTCAATCACAGAAAGACTTGCTGGTTGCATCCGACAGAGAGAATGCTGTGATGGGTACGCATTTATATTTTAATAGCGAATTTAAAACGGCTTTAAGTAAATGTATTATTAATTAATTGGTGCATTTAGCGTCCAGATCAGGAGGAAATCGGGACGCGTCCCGGCAGACCCCTACAAATCGGGATTTTCCGCGCAAATCGAGACACCTGACAACACTACCTGTGGGTAGAGTTATCAGGTATGATTTGTTTTAAATCGGTACATGAGATCAAAAAATTCGGGATTTAGGGTTGCAGATCGGGACAGTAAGCAAAAAACAAGGGGTGTTTAATTTATAGCGTTTTAAACTACTAGTGCAAGGATAGTATTATATTAATTACCTAAATTAAATATGTATTTAATCTAACATAACGAAACTTTGTAATTTTTGATGATGATGATGATTAATCGGGACATTTAGCGTCCCGATCAGGTACAAAATGGGATGCGTCCCCGCAGACTCCTGAAAATCGGGATTTCCGCGCAAATCGAGACACCTGTCAACACTACCTATAGGACACCTGACGAGTTTTCTTAAAATGCCCTAATTTACGAATAGTTATAAACTATCACTTGTCTCTTGGGACCAAGACAAAGTTAAACTTTTCGTTTATTGGTTTTACCTGATTTGCCAAAAGCTTACTCAACAATTTTTTTAAAGTTTTGTTCATATCTCCCGATCTTTGTTCAAAGTGTTATGGGCCTAAGCTCTACCGTTTTTATTTATTCCTCTCATTAATTATTTTGTGATGTGTAATTGGAGACAGAATATATATTGTACATATGTAGGTATAATTCTATTTTTCGGTATGTTTTGAAATTTAAGGGATAATACAGTCTTCTTTATATACTCCATTAATCACGTCTTAGCCTTTCCAAATTTGAAATGATTACATAAGTTTGAAGACAGACACATTAAACTGCTAATTATTAAATAGGTCAGACTCACGTCAGTCAGACCAAGCTCGTTTGTACGGGGTGATACGTGAATAGCCCGGTTCTAATGTGAAAAATGTGTAGGCTTTTTTTGAGACTAATGCTGGAACAGGGAAAGAGCTTGCATCATGATTACCAGTAATAGCTGATATCATAGGTATCAGAATATTTACTGTAGCTGATATCGAGGTATTTATTAATCAGCTATTTCAAAAATACCTACATTATGACGAACAGCATGTTATGGCAATTAAATTTTAAGTGTGTGTGTGTGTATGAAATGGCAACTAAATAATATGTATCTCCTCTCAATCATCATCACACTGTCTACTTTTATTTAGAAACTTATAATGAATTTCAAATTTCTTTTTCCATTTTCAAATCTTCATCACAGCCCTTCCACATCAGTCAATCATTTCATTCCTACTTGGTCGCGATCACTCGACATTTGCTCATAGGCACTCGCTTAATTGTATTCTTACTAGTAACAGTATGAGTGAAGCATAATATAATATCGTAATATATCTGAATGCTTGTGATTTGTGTTCTCTCCTTTCTACCTGAGCTCTCTCCGCTGAGCACCTTCCACACCTATTATTTTATGTTGGGCCAACTCTAACAAGAACCTGTCAACCTGTCAACACTACCTATAGGACACCTGACGAGTTTTCTTAAAATGCCCTAATTTACGAATAGTTATAAACTATCACTTGTCTCTTGGGACCAAGACAAAGTTAAACTTTTCGTTTATTGGTTTTACCTGATTTGCCAAAAGCTTACTCAACAATTTTTTTAAAGTTTTGTTCATATCTCCCGATCTTTGTTCAAAGTGTTATGGGCCTAAGCTCTACCGTTTTTATTTATTCCTCTCATTAATTATTTTGTGATGTGTAATTGGAGACAGAATATATATTGTACATATGTAGGTATAATTCTATTTTTCGGTATGTTTTGAAATTTAAGGGATAATACAGTCTTCTTTATATACTCCATTAATCACGTCTTAGCCTTTCCAAATTTGAAATGATTACATAAGTTTGAAGCTGTTGGTCTCAGTTGTTATTAGGGTGAAAGTAGCAGTATTTAAAGAATCAGTCACCAAAGTTAACTACAATAAATACACATATACCATCACATAGCCTATGTTACTTGTGAAGAATTCCCTCCAGAATCGGTTAAACCGTTGAGGCTACAAGATAAATGGAAGAGACATACTTACATGTCAACATACATACGCGTAAAAAAAATCCCTCTTTCTGGGTGGGACACTCGGGTAAATACACGAAAATGAAGCGTTTTATTAACTGAAGCGAGAAGCTTACTTCATAAATACAGTAGCAGCCGCCCGAGAAGACTAGCGATTGCAGGCGATCGCCAATTGAGGACAGGTTTAAGTTAATTACAGCTCAGGGCTCCTTGTCTTTGCCCGCAACTTCATGTTACTGCTTTCATTAGTTGATATCGGTAACTTTAATACATTTCAGTCATTTAACGATGTCATCAAGTGGTTGAGTTACAATAGGAATATTAAGAGGGACTGTTAGCAATTTATGGAATAACAGAACGGGCTATGGTTGATATTTGGTAGAACTTGAAATGGACCAGACCTGCCTTAATCACTACTTTACTATTTTCTAGAACTACTAATACTTACTTAATGTAGATGTACCTAAATTGGCAAGAAGTTTCAGGTGAAAGCTATAGGTACAATCAAGTAAAGGATATATCCTCCACTCTATACTCTATTCACGTTTTATTTAATACTAGCAGCCCTCCCCGCCGAGCGCCCGGTCATGAATTACCTATAAGCCTTCCTCCTGAATCACTCTATCTATTGGTGAAAGTTGTGGTAGTTTTTGAGTTTATCGCAAACAGACAGACGCGGCAGGGGACTTTATTTTATAGTATGTAGTAATAGTGAAGTATTTCGCCTATTAACATCAGGTTATGTACGTGATGTGATAACTTTGTTGTGACGCACTGTGTGTACAGGACAAAAATTAGCTCCGACGTAACAAACACGTTTCACGCGATAAAATAGATATTTTCTTCTTTATATTGCCAGGTTATTGTTAGTTTCTATGTTTTGTACACATTTTGAGGACGAGTAACGGAAAGTTATACAATCAAGTAAAGGTTATATCATCCACCCTATACTTTATTCAATAAACATTGCGCCAATAAACATCAGGCTGTGTACGTATTGTTGTGATGCACTGTGCAACAATTAGCTATCACGATACGAACACGTTTCACACGATAAAATAATTTTTCGTTAATTCTTTACATTGCCGGGTTCTTGTTAGCATCTATGTTTGCTACGCATTTTGTGGACGAGTAACGGATGAAAGCTATACAATCAAGTAAAGTTTACGCTCCTATATTGTATTTCACTCCACTTTATAATGTATTTATAAAATTAACTAAATGCAATCAACAGGCCGGCCGTCCCATTTCAAAACCTAGTAAGGGACATTTTTTCAAAAATTCATCTTATTACAAAGTCAGGTATGTCTTTATTCTCCTTACAATATACAAAAACACCAGCGTTGGCTGCAGCCTGCAGCACTGTACGTGATGACCTTGTGATAACTTTGTTATGACACAGTGTGTGAACAACAATTATTCGTAGATCCCACGTAAAGAATATGTTTATTAATTAAATTAATAATAACTTGCCAGGTTTTTAATTTCTATATTTTGTGTGCAGCATTTTGTAATTATAAGTATTGCACATAGCGCGTAGAACCGATGGCCGATGGGGCAGAAAGGTTCTTGAATGGCGACCACGTACCGGCAAGCGCAGCGTTGGACACCCACCGACCAGGTGGTTGGACGACCTGATTAAGGTCGCAGGAAGGCGCTGGATGCAGGCCGCTTCCAACCTTTCATATTGGAAATCCTTAGGGGAGGCCTATGTCCAGCAGTGGACTTCTTGCGGCTGAGATGAAGTATTAAAAAAACATGCATGGGGTATATTCACAGATGAAAGCTATACAATCTCATTTTCTATTCTTTATATTAACTAATAGGTTTATCACTAATTACCAGGCTGTAGGCTGTGTAGTGTGTACGTGATAAATTTGTTGTGACACTGTGACGCACTGTGTGCCCGATAACGACAATTAGCTCACACGAATCGAACACGTTTCACACAGGATGAAATTTTATTGCTTTGCATTTTACATTGCTGGGCTTTCATTTGTTTCTGTGTTTATTATAGGCGCAGAGCTTTGAGAGTACCATTATAATAATATGATCTCTCTCTAAATTGAGGGTTTTTATTTCAGTTGCATCCTCAGCTGTAATGCGTCGAAGGCCGCTATTATAATAGCATTTATGCTGTAAAATAGTTTGGCATAGTTTTTACAGCCAGTTTTCTGTGTGACAACCGTCGTTGAGAAGTTTCAGAAACTGGGAAAAATGCGGTACAAAAATTTGGTTGTGATGGAAATCGAATATGGGACCCCTAATGTAGTGGCAGGCGTATTCACCAACAACGGCGCGACGCAGGCGAATTTTTCAATATTTGAAAAATATTTTTTAAAGATTACAGTAAAGATAGGTTTAGTTGTTTATGTATTTAAAATTCTGTACTTTATAATACGTAGTATACTGACCCAGATCTGTATGTACCTACGTGGCACTTAAGAGTTACAGTTAGAGTACATAATTTTAGCTATAGGAAATGTTGTTTTAGTAGTACATCAACTACTTCAGAACTCGTCGACTAGTGCTTTTTGATATTGTTACAGTAAAAGTCTGTTTTTTTAGTTTTAAATCGTTTGATTGAAAATAACACATCTAGAGATATTCCTGTCCTTTAAATTTACTTTCTGTAACGACAGGGATATCTGTATTTTTAAATTATTAATTTGAAGTGTTGACTGTTAGAGATGTTTATTAAAAGAAAGTAAAAAACCCATTGTACATCTTATGCACTATGGTATAAATTTAATACAGATCTGTGTTAACCGATGGAGCTTTCACGCCTCAAATGAAAGCCCAGCGCCCATCCGCTTCGATTATGCAAGCTAAGCCCGATGTGCTGACGGCAACTTCGGATTTAGTTGTAACGCTTCGTGGGACTTTGTATCACTTAATTGGTATTTATGTTTAATTTTTATCAAAATTTGCTAGTATTTTCTAGTGACTGTGACCGTGTAAAAACAATTCAGTAGCTTTTGAATTAATAATAATATTTTCCCTTTAAACGAATGAGGTAGCTGTGGTATATTTAGACTTCGGTAAAATTGCACACTCTATATACCAGAAATATTTAATGATCGTGACTCAGTCTATTATTATACATAGACAGCTTTTCCTATGGGACCAATGCTGGGAACCAAAACAAAATAACTTCCCTATACAAAAGGGTAAGAATTCGTATGAAATTGCCGATATTTTTTTTATTCTCGCTATAGGTCCCTGGGAAATGTTGTTAATTTTGAAGAGCTCAATAACCACTTCGAGGCCATTTTGGTGGTGAATTTACACGGTGAAATTATAAATATTGACTTAATTTAATAAGAGTATAACAGAATGAAATTATGATGCATGAAAAACCCTCAAAAGTAAAAATATAACAAAATATAATTTAAAGAAAATGGTTTTTTATAAAACTTGATTTAAGGGGAGATCATATCCTAATCTTACCAAACAAGAGTAAGGTTTTGACATCGAAATTATACGCGAAGTTGTGTTCCTTAGAAAACATGCGAAAGTATTATTGTACATAAGTGAAAGGCCTCCGTAGCGCATTTGTCAATATGCTAGCGCTCAGGATAAAAAATATATTTTATTATCACGGATAATTGTCTGCAGATCAGGATTCAGGATTCACTAGAGGAATACTTCAGGCAGGAAAACTGTCACAAAAACTTTGCCAAATCATAAAAACAGGCTCTAGATACTGACGAATCACATTTGAAGATGCAACAAATAGTCATCATAATAATCATGCAAATCACTAAACATATCATACTAAGAAGACAAAATGTATAAATAAAAATATATACATAAACATTAACACCTCTTTATTCCTTGCGATGTAGACAGAACCTAAGGTCATAAAACCCAAAGGCACCGTTTTGCATATCAGTGGGCGTTAAGTTGGAACGCGGAATCAAAATAATAAGATTTTTTTTAGTTGCTCTATAAATGAAGGGATAAAAGCCTAGTTTTTTATTGAGTCTATTGTAGGGCCAAGGAACAGGAAAAATCCAGAGAAGAAGGCGTGTTTTATTTGTATACTATTTGAGCAAACAATATCTTTCCGTTGAGATAATAGGTATAGTCGTATAGACAGCGCTATAAAGGTAAATTAGGGCATTCGATTTTCACCGCTTACACGCTCGGCGATAGCGTGGGAAAACGAAACCTTTTATACCAATTTGATACGTTTGAGATAAACTACAAACTCGCAATTATGATATTAAAATGAAACAGTTATAGGTCCACTTGTAATTTGAGGAGTTTTTGCTTATAGACGCGTGTTACAGCACAAGTACTAACAAAATTAATGGTTAAACGATCTATTTAAGTTAAGTAGCCTTTCCCTACATAAATTAACACGTACTTGTACGCCGATACTAACCAATTTCAAATAGCACAAATATAAAGATAAAATTTAAGTTCTAAAACCGGCCAAGTGCGTGTCGGGCACGCGCAGTGTAGGGTGCCGTAGTTGCGAATGACAACTTTGAGTTCACACTGTTTACATCTAACAATGAAAATTGTATGAAATTTTACATTTCCCAGTACATTTTATAAGTTAGTTGCCTATAACTTTTTGGTTTGCACTTAGAACTCAGCTCTGATAGTTTTCCTTTCAACTTCAGTATATATACTACTGCTGTTATTTTTTTCATGTATCCATATATAACCGTTTAGCAGATAGAGGGGGGGGGGGGGGGACACGTACCTCTAACAAAATATTTCACTTTAAAACCAAATATTTCGGAAACGGATCCCTAAATCGAAAAATGATGTTCTCAACCTTACAATATTTTTCAAAGACCTTTTTAACGATACCCTACACAATGGGTAAGTAGAGAAAAAAAATTACTCCCCCACTTTTTTTTTTCTACCACTTTTTTGTCATGATTAATATACATACCTATACCAAATTACAACTTTGTAGTACTTATAGTCTCTGAGTAAAACCGCGGACGGACAGACAGATAGACAGACAGACATTGCGAAACTATAAGGGTACCTAGTATACTATGGAACCCTAAAAATGGGTTGACCTTAAGAAGTCGAGAGTAATGCACTACCTCAAAAGCTCCGCGTTATGAGGCGTACAAAAGGGAATAAAACATTAAAAAAGGTAAACAAGCAAATTTGAATACCTAGTAGTAATTGGCAAGCGGATATTCACATCCAATTTTCACCGCTTACACGCTAAGTGATAGCAAAGGAGAGCGAAAGTTTTTTACCATTTTTATACATTTTTGATAAACCACTAAATCATCATAATCATGATAATAAAAATGAAACTGTAAAGGTTTCATTTGTAATTTTTATTGGCAAGAATGGTATCTGAAATTTTCGTTAACAGTTATATTTTTACAATCGGTTTACTCTTGACTATCATCAAGCCGAGGGCCAGAAATTATTACGTGGAATAATTAATGTTTCTGTTTATGATATTACTCGCAATGTATAGAGATAATCAATCTATAAATTCAAAAAGCATTTACTGAAATATTTATAGGACATACCAATAAATGGAAATAAATAATTACTTGAGCTTCACTTAAAATACAATGTGTTCCTTAATAAAGAATAGAATATTTTCTTTTATAATCCCAAAGTATGTATATTAAAATTAAATACACCCAATAAAGAATAGAATATTTTCTTTTATAATCCCAAAGTATGTATATTAAAATTAAATACACCCACACTAATGTCATTATAATTGAAGGACACTGTCTCGATCAGCGAGAGATAGGTAGAAGCCAAAAATCACGGATGGTCTTGATACACTAACATAAATAGTGCTTTTGAAGTAATAAGAAGAAGGATAAGGAAATAAATATTTGAAACACTGTCTAAAAATCAATCTAATCTAGCATTCTTGCATTACTCAATCTGCTATTAGAAAAGATGACGAAAAATATCTCTTTTCCAGTAAAATTCAACACACCTACAATAATGTCATTATAATTACAAGGACATCGCTTCGATCAGCGATAGATATACAGCCATACATCACGGATGACTTTGATACCCGAATAGGAATACCTAGTAAGTTTGATGTTTGTGAAGAAGGGTAGGATAGTAAATATTTTAAACACCGACAGAAAAACAATCTAGCATTCCTCAACTATAGTAATTCTCAATCTGCCATTAGGAAAGATGACGAAAAAATAAATACTATCTCAAATCGCAAAGCATGGTAAAATTCAACACCTCTACACATTTAAAATTGCAAGAACACTACCACTTCGATCAGTGCGGAGCATTTTCTCGATACACTAATAGGAAGAATGGTTCTGAGAAGTTATAAGGGCGGTGGGTGGAAAGTGATCCTTACGCATGGTCGCCGGCCCGTAGTGCAGGAAGTTTGAATTGCTTTTGATGTATTCATCAGGCACTCAGTGAGAGAGCAAACTTATCTCGCCCGGACTATATCGATATAAATACGTGGGCGCTGTGACGGTTTTGATGTAAAATATTTTTAATTTGAATGTTTAAGATAAAAATCATAATTAAATATGGGAGGAGGCTTCTTTTCCCAAAACTCGACAAGTGAAGCGCTCCTTTTTACCGCTCTTTGATTGATTCTTGTCATAAATGGCTTCCCAAATTTCCACTAATTTAGATCATGTCTGGAGGTCAAAGGCACAATATACTTATAATTTTACTGTTCTAAAAAAGAAATCATAGAATTTTTGATGCTTAGATAGGTTGCCAAATCGATTGAAACATTTTTAAAATCCGTCTGGCTTGTAACTATATAAAATACTCGTATCTGTTGGGTAAAATTAAACATCCATTTGGAAAGATTTGGCAAATTTATTTGTAGGTAAATAACCTTCAAATAATTTGCTTTAATGCTATCCATGTGACAGAATCCCCTTGGTTATTATAGTTACTCCACGTCCGTCTGTCTTTCTGTCTTAGAGACTATTATTACTAAAAAGCTGTAATTTGGCATGGCTATATACCCATGGTTTACCAAGAAAAAAAAACCAATACAAATGTATACAAAAAAAAAAACAACAAAGGGGTATAAACAAAAGGTTTTCTCCCTTTTTTCTCGTCATTGTGGTGTTATCATTTTTCAATATAGAGCTCTGATTGTGATATTTTAGGCCTCACTTTATTTTTGGAGTGAATTTACCTACTGAAAAAATTCAGGGTAGTAGCATATATAACGAAGTTAAAAGGAAAACTATCACTGCTAAGTAGGATTCACAAGTCATAGAGTTATAGTCGATTAACTTTTAAGGAACCGTGCAAATTAGTTTTTTGTTTAGTTTAAATAATAGTTATAATAGTAATCAAGGAGCTGTTCATTACGTCAATATAGAGTCATTTAACTAATTTGGCTCCATTGTTCTCGATAACTAAGTTTGGCGTGGAAAGTTTGAACTCAAAGCTTTTACTACGAGGCAAAAGTTGATCGGCGTTACACGGGTCCGCTCTTTTACAAAGCTGTTCAATACAATGTTTGCTTTACAGTACGTGGAAAAATAAGACAAGACTTTTCCGCTCTTTTCATTAGAGCGGCCGCATATTATCAGAAATTTCTGTTAGAAAAATTCTGACGCTCGCCGGAAGGCACTCGCTGCATACATTTGGTATTAGCTCCCGCACACTGTTAGAAAAATTCTAACGGGTCGTCCGTTTCTGATGCCCGCCGGATGGCACCTCAGCCGGACGTCAGAATTTTTTCTGTTAGAAATGGCGGAAGGCGTGTTTTCCATACATTTTGTACTAGGCCCCGCACACTATCAGAAATTCGCGTCAGTTTACCGTCCGCCGCCGTACGCTGCACACGTGTTTGGTTGTATTTTAGGAACCTACGTTTTTGACGAAATTGAGCTTAATTCAAGATTTAGGTAATTGCCGATGTTATCCATGTTTGTGGAACGCGATGATGAAAATTACCAGAATAAAATACACAGAGACTTAGATATGGAGCGAATATGCCAAATATTAATTAAGAATTGAAATCCATATTTCAATATCAAGGTTTTTAGGGTTCCAAAGCGTAAAACGGGACCCTATTTACGAGATTTCGATGTCCGTGTGTCACCAGGATGTACTCGTATCTCATAAACCGTGATTACTATACAGTTAAAATTTTCATAGATGATGTAGGTACTTATTTGCTTTTGCCGCTATAACAATAAACACTAGAATCAAAATAAAATAGGTAATAATTAAGGGGTGCTCCCATACAACAAACGTGATTTTTTTGCCATCTTTTGCTCGTTATTTATAACGGCAACAGGTAGACGCTTCAGATATTCACAAAATATTTATTTGTTTATTCATCGCTTTAAAAATAAATAATTAAATCAAAATTAAATAAATATTAATGGCGGTCGTACTAAGAACATGTTTTTCGTTGCAGTTTTTGCCCGATAGTCTAATGTTGTATAGATAATGGTACGGGACCCTTCATGTGCGAGTCCGACTAGCACTTGGCCGATTTGTTTTATTTAAATAAAAAAAGCGCTAAGAGCAATATATGCTCTTACATACGTATCTTCATTCATATAGGTAGATGTGCGTAAGCATACAGATGAAACACGACTGGGCTCAAAAGCTGCCGGATCAAAATTTCTGATAGTATGCGGGGTGCTTCCGGCGAGCGTCAGAATTTTTCTAACAGGGATTTCTGATAATATGCGGCCGCTCTTATATGAAACACACGAAGCTATAATATTTAGAAACTTTCAGTTATAAATGTTACAAAATTCAAAAGCATACTTACGGTAAAGTAATAATGATTGAAGTCAAAAATAAATAGCTAATTATGCGGGCGAATTTCACGCAATTATTTGAACCCTTTCCCTGTGCTTGTGTGTCAAGAAAAGAAACCAGACACAATAGCAAAACAATTGATATGTACGAGACAGGAAATCTGTCAAAATGGTTAATCAACAGAATCATCGTATATTTAGAATTTTATATAACTTATACTATACATTATATATGTACTATACATTTCTCTGTTACATAGGTAAATGCGTACCTATTGCATTTACAAACATATGAAAATGTTTAAATAAAATTATTTTAATACGGTTTTTATCGCGTTTATTGCATTATTTATACACCTAACGTTTCGAGCACTTTACAGTGTTCGTGGTCGCAGGTAGACTAAGTTGACATTTGTCTAGTATTTTATAAGAACTGCAAAATCTACCGCCTAAAATATTTATTGATAACGTTCCGGATGTACGCAGTATTGGCTCATGGTGTCTGAAGGTCTTACAGTCTTCTGCTTAGCTTGAGATTTGATTAAATTGATGACTGGATCCCAAGCTGGTGGTAACTGCCAACCATCCTCTCTATTGAAATTAGGATGTTTTTTAATTTCAATAGCCTCACGAAGCATTCTTGGAATGTATCTGTTTTCTTTTGCAAGGACTTGAGGATTATCAAAACGCATATAGTGGTTGGGTTTGTCTAGGGCATGTTCACAGACTGCAGACTTCGTTGAGCGCCTATGCTTCATGTCAGCAATATGTTCTTTTATACGGGTACCGATGCTTCTCTTTGTTTGCCCAATGTATGATAAACCACACTCACAGTCAATTTTATAAACTCCAGCATCTTGTAATGGGATATTAGATTTGACAGGTCTTAAAAGTTGGTTTATTTTCTTGTGCGGCTTGTAATAGGTCTTGATTGAAGCACGCTTAAGTATATTACCAATTTTGTCTGTAACTCCCTTTACATATGGTAAGATGGCAGGAAAGCGATCAACTGTGTGAGGCTTTGGGCGGCTTCTGTGATGTGTTTTTGGGAGGTTGAGGTTGTTGCTTCTTAAAACCGATTTTACTCGTTGAAGCTCCTCCTTGAGGTGGTGGGTGTCACAGATGCCATGTGCTCTCTGAAACAAAGATTTACCAACGGTAGCCAACTGACATGGATGATGATGGGATTTGCCATTGAGATATTTGTCGTTATGCGTAGGCTTTCTATACACAGTATGACTAATAGTATTATCAGGATTTCTAATTATTAAAATGTCAAGAAAAGCTAATGAATTATTTGTCTCAGTTTCTAAGGTGAATTTAATTTTGTTATTAATTGAATTAAGATGGTTTAGTAATAAAGATACTTGAGTTTTTGGGAGAACAACGAAAGTATCATCTACGTACCGTTTGAACATCTTCGGCATAGCCAGGGTGGATGAAAGAGCCTTTTCCTCAAGGTCTTCCATAAATATATCGGCGACAATGGGGGAGACTGGTGACCCCATGGCAACACCGTCGATTTGTAGGTAAAATTTATTCTCCCAGAAAAGGTAGCCTGATGTTAAGCAGTGCTCAAGCAACTCTGCATATTCTTGAGGTAGCTGGTGGTCCTCTAGTCTTCTCTTAACGATTTCAATACAGTCATACAGGGGAAGGCTGGTAAATAATGACTGCACATCAAAACTAACCATTGTGTCATCATCAGTTAGTTGTAGATCTTTAATTAAGCTGATGAAGTGGTAAGAGTCCTTGACATAAGTATCAGTGTGCCCACGAAGTGGTGATAATATCTTCGCTAGGTGTTGTGCCAGTTTGTAAGTTGGTGAATCAATCTGGCTCACAATGGGTCGTAATGGGCAATCTTTTTTGTGTATTTTTGGAAGGCCATATAATTTTGGCGGTTTCACACAGGCAGGTACGAGTGACATGGCATCTAAGTATAGTTTTTCGGAGTATTTTGATATTAATTCTTTTGTTTTTGTGACGATCTTGTTATTAGGATCATTTTTAACTTGTTTATATGTACTTTCATCCGATAACAGTTCTTCTATTTTAAAGTTATAATCCGAGGTGTCCATTATAACCGTTGAATTACCTTTGTCAGCTCGTAAGATGGTAACGTCCGGGTTCTTGCGAAGGCTGGTAAGTGCAAGATATTGTTCACGAGGAAGATTCGGTTTTGGCGGCTTGCCATGACGAAGAACTGCTGACACATCTTGGCGTATCGCTTCCAAATCTTCCTTTTTCAACTGATTTTTAACCAGGACGTTTTCTACCGAACAGATGATATGTTCATATGGGATTCTCCTGGGTGCCACCGCATAATTTTAATCCATTTTTCAGAGCTTCAATTTTATCGGATGAAAGTACATATAAACAAGTTAAAAATGATCCTACTAACAAGATCGTCACAAAAACAAAAGAATTAATATCAAAATACTCCGAAAAACTAAACTTAGATGCCATGTCACTCGTACCTGCCTGTGTGAAACCGCCAAAATTATATGGCCTTCCAAAAATACACAAAAAAGATTGCCCATTACGACCCATTGTGAGCCAGATTGATTCACCAACTTACAAACTGGCACAACACCTAGCGAAGATATTATCACCACTTCGTGGGCACACTGATACTTATGTCAAGGACTCTTACCACTTCATCAGCTTAATTAAAGATCTACAACTAACTGATGATGACACAATGGTTAGTTTTGATGTGCAGTCATTATTTACCAGCCTTCCCCTGTATGACTGTATTGAAATCGTTAAGAGAAGACTAGAGGACCACCAGCTACCTCAAGAATATGCAGAGTTGCTTGAGCACTACTTAACATCAGGCTACCTTTTCTGGGAGAATAAATTTTACCTACAAATCGACGGTGTTGCCATGGGGTCACCAGTCTCCCCCATTGTCGCCGATATATTTATGGAAGACCTTGAGGAGAAGGCTCTTTCATCCACCCTGGCTATGCCGAAGATGTTCAAACGGTACGTAGATGATACTTTCGTTGTTCTCCCAAAAACTCAAGTATCTTTATTACTAAACCATCTTAATTCAATTAATAACAAAATTAAATTCACCTTAGAAACTGAGACAAATAATTCATTAGCTTTTCTTGACATTTTAATAATTAGAAATCCTGATAATACTATTAGTCATACTGTGTATAGAAAGCCTACGCATAACGACAAATATCTCAATGGCAAATCCCATCATCATCCATGTCAGTTGGCTACCGTTGGTAAATCTTTGTTTCAGAGAGCACATGGCATCTGTGACACCCACCACCTCAAGGAGGAGCTTCAACGAGTAAAATCGGTTTTAAGAAGCAACAACCTCAACCTCCCAAAAACACATCACAGAAGCCGCCCAAAGCCTCACACAGTTGATCGCTTTCCTGCCATCTTACCATATGTAAAGGGAGTTACAGACAAAATTGGTAATATACTTAAGCGTGCTTCAATCAAGACCTATCACAAGCCGCACAAGAAAATAAACCAACTTTTAAGACCTGTCAAATCTAATATCCCATTACAAGATGCTGGAGTTTATAAAATTGACTGTGAGTGTGGTTTATCATACATTGGGCAAACAAAGAGAAGCATCGGTACCCGTATAAAAGAACATATTGCTGACATGAAGCATAGGCGCTCAACGAAGTCTGCAGTCTGTGAACATGCCCTAGACAAACCCAACCACTATATGCGTTTTGATAATCCTCAAGTCCTTGCAAAAGAAAACAGATACATTCCAAGAATGCTTCGTGAGGCTATTGAAATTAAAAAACATCCTAATTTCAATAGAGAGGATGGTTGGCAGTTACCACCAGCTTGGGATCCAGTCATCAATTTAATCAAATCTCAAGCTAAGCAGAAGACTGCAAGACCTTCAGACACCGTGAGCCAATACTGCGTACATCCGGAACGTTATCAATAAATATTTTAGGCGGTAGATTTTGCAGTTCTTATAAAATACTAGACAAATGTCAACTTAGTCTACCTGCGACCACGAACACTGTAAAGTGCTCGAAACGTTAGGTGTATAAATAATGTAATAAACGCGATAAAAACCGTATTAAAATAATTTTATTTAAATGTGTAACAATCGCGAAAACATAAGAAAACATTATATGAAAATGTACCTACCATTACTGCATAATAATTAAGATTTGAAAGTATAAATTATACCCTTTGATAAATAGGTACCATGTTAAACTCGATGAAGCTTTATTTTAACTTAACTATATTTTCTAAGCTCACCTACTCCACTTAATGTGTTTGATACAGTATTAAAAATGGTTTATTAAAAAGCTAAGTTTGGTTGCGGAGTATGCGTGGTGCGTGTAAGCCGACACCGGCACAAGTTGAGAACTGTACTGTGAGACTAACTGACGATTCGGAATTCGGACAAAAAATATTCGGACAGGCTGTCCGAAACACGGCGCGTGACGAGAATCTCTTCAACAATGCAACAGCACGACCCCCAATTCCCGCTACCCTTTTGGGAGCTCAACTATTTCCACCTGACTTTCATAGTACACACTACTAAATACTTTCTAGAAGTTAAGTAAAGCTGGCATATTTTTTAGATATGATCGTTGAAATATGTAATTAATACAATATTATTACAAAGTATCTTAGTTTGGCGGAGTATGTGTTGAAAACCGACACTGGCGCTAGTTGAGAACTATACTGCAACACGGCTCGTGACGAGAATCACTCCAACAATGTAGTAGCACGATCCCCAATTCTCGCTACCCCTTTGGGATCTAAACTATTTCAACCTGACTTCCATAGTACACGGTATAGATAACTTTCTATAAGTTCAGTGAAGCTAGCGTTCTTAGAAACGATAGTTGAGATATATGATGAATACAATATTATTACAAAGTAAGTATCGAAGTTTGGCGGCGTATGCGTTGAAAACCGACACCAGTGCTAGCTGAGAACTATACGGCAACACGGCGCATGACGAGACTCTCTTCAACAATGTAGCGATCCCCAATCCGGCTGCCCCTTTGGGATCTCAACTATTTCAACCTGACTTTCATAGTATACAGTATTGAATACTTTCCAGAAGTTCAGTGAAGCAAGCATTCTTAGATACGATATTTAAAATATATGATATTATATTACTAACAAATAATTATCAAATTTTGGCGGCGTATGCGTTGAAAACTGACACCGGCGCTAGTTGAGAATTATACTGCAACAAAGCGCGTGATCAGAATCACTCCAACAATGCGCAGCATGACATGACCCCCAATTCCGGCTGCCCCTTTGGGATTTCAACTATTTCCACCTGACTCATAGTGCAGGATATTGAATACTTCTGAGAAGTTTCTCGTAAGGCCAGCGCTCTTAGCTATTACGATCAAGGTTATTTTATTTTATAAAGATTGTTTTTACATAAATAAATGATTTATTAATGATTAAAAAACTAAAACTCGACTGAGACTTATATTATACACGTTTAAGATGAAGCCGTTAGTTCTATTATAAATTCTGTACTTAAATAGCATGTAAAAAAATGCCAGACAGACATAGCAGTTTTACTTATGACTTCCTCTTTTTGCGTAGGGGGTAAAAACAAAAAAAAAACTGTTTGAATACGTGAATATCAGTTTAAGAACAAGGAAGAATGGATATGTCGCAGTTATCTGGTTGAATTTGCTATTTGATTAAACGACTAGCAATTTCATTGAATGACCACGTTTAATTGAATGACTAAAGGACAACTCGTCAAGTCGTTGAATGTAACGTTCAACGTCTTGACCGAATGAATGTCATTTAGCGAAGTCGTTGAATCTTAGCCGACTTAGTAATATTTGGTGGTAGCATGATTTCCAAAGCTTTATTTAATCTCACATTTTTGCAAATTTTTCTTAGTTTTTAAAGTAGCCGGCGTCGGCCTAATAATAGGTAAATCCATAATGTCATACTATTTTTTTTAGAAATAACGCACTTTTTGTAAATTTAATCGAAAAAATATCAACACCGTGCCATCTGTTCGAGCTGTTTGACGCCATATTTGTTTTGGTGACTTCTAGCACCGCAGTGGTAAAAAAATGAACTAAATTTGATTTGTTCAAAGGGCTATGTTACAACCCGCTAACTAGTTGGACGTTGAGCGTCGCTTGTTCAATTAACGTTCGGCCTAGTCATTCAATTAAACGTGGTCATTCAATGAACGCACTAGTCATTCAATCAAATAGCAGATTCAACCAGATGACTGCGACAGATATAAGTTTAATAATTCAAATGAGCTGTAATTGTTGATTTGTACTTTATCATCATCATTTCGTGTAGGTGACACGGTCACTCGACCATGCACACCCTGGTATCAGAGTTCTTCAGAACCGCCTCTCGGCCTCTGACGTGGTTCCTTTAACTTTATGGCATCAAGTAAGTTAATGAATGATTTGTTATTTAACAGTTAATTCACGTATTCAAATCATGATGTTGAGTCATAATTCACAATACGGGTAACCTGTTCTCATCACATAAACGTTTGTCATTTGTTCTACTATTGTGTCTCATTTATGGACAGGGAATGGGTTAAATATGTATGTGATATGTCACAATATTGACATTCATCGAAGTTATTATCTGCCGGTCTACACTAGTAAGTAGGTATACACCGTTTACTTTGTTGTAGGCGTGTTAACTATTATTTATTAATATTAACTATATGTATCGCCACCCCTATCTCTGCTTAAAATAAAATTCAATTCAATTTCAGAAACAATATTACATTATAATTTTACATTATTATGCGAATATTAAAAAAATCCAAAATACATTTTTTAGCAAATTAATTAACAAAACAAACGTAATTTACATTTAAATTAATTTCTCTGTTGGTCTGAAAAAATGTTTCAATAAGTTTAAATGGATAAAGGACAAAAGTATTCCACCATAATAATTTTATTGATCACCATACTCGCATAACGTTTCATGATAGATTATTAATACGCTGCAGTCCATAAAATAAAAAGCTGCTCATCCAATCAGGCCTAATTACAGTAATTGGCTCATGGTGCTTAAAATAAACGGCAAAAATTATCCACTCATACGAATGTAAATATTTGATCAGGCTATTTCGTATGACAATGAATTGTAGTTAGTCAAGCAGCCTTATTTTTGCAATAAATTGATTGCATTTTATGATGTAGTTTGTGCGAAATAAATTATTTATCAATCTAATACGTGGTTTATAAAGTTCTAGTTACTAAATCATAAAACATTCATAAAAAAATGACTTTTCAACATGCATAACTACAAACTTTTCTTCCGTATTGCGAAATATAGTAGACGAATCTGATAAATAATTTTGGGAATTAGTTGAATTTATACCCGGTGTATTTTTTCATGTTTCCAAAATAATAATTCGAATATTAAATGTAGTAATTTATTTTAAAACTAGCTGTGTCCGCGACTTCGTCCGCATAGAAACAAGTAGCCCATGTCCTTTCTCAGGCTCTAGACTATTTGTAGGTAGGTATACGAAATTTCATTTAAATCGGTTCAGTAGTTTTATCGTGAAAGTGAGACAGACAGAGTTACTTTCGCATTTATAATATTAGTAGATATGGATAGTTACCCGGTATTTATTATTTCATATTTGATAAACCATAAAAGTATGTTTTTTATTAAAGCGTACCTACTTATGTACAGATTGTTCCAGTTCATATAATTATGCTCGCGTTCAAAATATTGAAAAACGTGTTTTCGCCTTTGGTTAACCAAAAAGTTTTGTCTTTCCAGACAGCTGGACTTATTTTCGTTCTGTGTCTTTGTTGTTAATCGACTTGTGCATTAACTCAGATTAATAACTAAAGCAATGCATTAATGACATAAAATTACGACAGCAGACGTACGTAACATACAATAAGGATGTACGGATTTTTGACTTTTTGGTCGGATTATGAAGAAAAACACTTTATTATTTTTCTTCATAATCGGGCCAAATCTCGTGAAATAAACTATTGAAATGTTCTTAAACATCTTTTGTTATGGGAACAAATATGCATTTTCTAATTTTTTAAAGAAAGGTCATATGTATTTTATCATTTTTCTTACGCTCCAATTACTTGTATAAGAGGCTATAAATATAGATTTTCATATTTTTGTCAAGAAAGACTGCAGTTAGCTTTGTGCTGACACCCCTATTGACGCGAATGACGCCATAATTGACAATACCTGGATTGATGGCTTGATAAGTAGAAATTTTAGTTCATAGGCTACTCCGAAACTCCGAATTAACAATTATATCACCAACATTACATTAAGTATTATCCTCTCATAAATCGATGGAGGGGCTCCATCGATTATGATAACTTCAATGTGAGTGAATGTTTTAGTTTTAATTTAAACAATCTTCTACCACTTTAAGTTCAGTAAGTACTACCGTGTTCAGTTTTAATTTAAACAATCTTCTACCACTTTAAATTATGCATTTTTAAAAACCTTTAATTTCACAGCACGTAGCTACACAACATATGACTTGCGCGTAAACTGTTTGATTGCTACCAACATACCAGACCACTCAAACGCAGGCCCCGATAGAAGCAAACTCCGTAATCACGTAACCAAAGTTCCCATTTTGTAAGTTACGCGGCGGCAGAACATTTATCCAATATTTCTGAAGCAAATTGATATAAACGCAGAGAAGAGTATATCTCGCGTAGTTTGCAAAGTTGCAGTGAACTTGCGCTGCGGCCGATACCTGCTTTGTATAGCGAACACACAAAAACAATAACAAAGTGTTATAGAATATACGTATTGTTATTAATTGTTGTTGACCATGACCACATGCTAAGGTGGAGATTTATAAAATAAGGTAGGTACAAAGTCTCCACATAAGAACTTTTTGCCAAAAACTATTGACATCCCAAATAGCTTTCGTTCATCATCATCGTCAGCTTTTCGCGGTCCACTGCTGGACATAAACCTCCCTTTTCTGCGCCATACCTTTCTGTACCTTGCTATCGCGAGCCAATTCTTTCCAGAAATGGTCTTAATGTCGCCACCACCTAGCCGCCGGAACATATTTGCACATTATATGGGTCTTATTATACAAATATGCACGAAAAAGCATTCATAATAAAGGTTCTGAAAAATTAATTCAATCGATTCATTTGCAGCGCTGAAACCAAAGTGAAGAGTCGTTCCAACGCGCTTCGATCCAATTCAACCACAAATTACGTAAGGCGTCAAAGCTTGTGGCTGTGTGCGATGCGAGCTGAATACAGCGAGGCAGAGCTGTAATCGAGTGCAGCCTTCACCGGTGCAATGTAACTATGCAGCTTGCGTATGTATACGGCGCGTGTAAGATCAGGGCCACCCGATATCTCTTCCCCGCCCATGTTCGCCTGGTACTTTCCGGAGCAATTGTAAGCTTGCTGGGTAAATTTTAAACTTCGATTCCTTGCCTCCACCCTTTCTAATGAGTAATGACATTCAATACTTGTTTACAGCGCTCGCGTTTCTAATCTCGACTGATCGGATTGAATGACAATTAGAATAACACATTTAAGTGCATTCTAACCTCAGATTCTAACGTTGTCGTAAAGACATAATTGTAAGTACTTTTTGTTCGACGCATAAGGAAATATGTACATGGTAAAATAATGTCAATTATTAGTGTCACTTTTTTCCAAAACGATAAAATACGAACTACTTACTTGACTGAGTACAAAATCTAAGTAAGAGTAAACTTTCTGAAAAGTTACGTTATAATTACAGAAGATTTACCTGAATATAAAAGGCAGCCGTTACTGATCAACTGATCTATCAACACACCTCAGCACTGTAATTTGCTACGCAGTTACAAGTATGATGTAAACACTCGTTGTGAAAGACTTTTCCTAAATTCAGCCCTTAAGGGCTAAAAAAGGGGTCCAAAGTTTGTATTAAACGCGAGTGAAGCCACGGGACATTATATTTTATTAATACTATGTAAGGACATGATTAATATTTCAATAGGAATCTCATATCAGTCTGGACTAAAATTGTCGGTAATGGCTACATCAATGGCACCCATACATTTTATATGAGATTTCACACGTTTTGACATTTCGACGATTTGTCTGATGGCCCATGCCCGTGCCCGTACGGCAGTGAATAATTATATCTAAAGAAAAGATATTAAAACCTACATATTTTTAGTTCAATTCAAGCTAAATATATCATAAAACTGATCACTTTAATGTCAGTAGGTATAAAAGGTTTTAAATCGAGGATAAATATTAGAAAAGCTTATGTATTTTAAAGTTACATTGATATAATGCCCAAATTCCTAAGTCAATTTACTCTTAGATACTTATTTGAGACCAAGAATCTGTCTGTAGTTATATACGAAATATACTAAAAAGGAAAGATTTGATGGTTTGTTTGTGTTAAATAGGCTCCGAAACTACTAGACAGATTTTAAAAATTCTTTCACCTATAGAAAGCTTATTTAATTGCGGATAGGCTATAATATACGTAGACAAAGTCGAGGGAACAATGCTAGCATACTATAAAAATACTCGAAGTGATATTGAGTGAGAATAAAACGAAAATAATTTAATAACTGTGATTATTTTTTCCATTTAAGCATGACGACAATGACAAAACAAAATGTTCTCAATTCGGAGAGCTGAGAATATAACTCATAGATTCTTATGAAAGTAGTCGTCGTAACCTTTCTATTGTATACTTACTCAAAGCTAGAAGTTAATATCACGTGCAGCCAGTAAAGCCGATTACATAAAGAATACTTTACCAAGAGAGCGTAAACTATAAAGTACAAACGAAGAAATGTAAAGCCGAGCAAATGTTGTATGTATCAAGGAAATAGACGTTGGACAACTGTCTCTAAGTTCCTTTCACTTATAAGAAGATTAAAAACAATAAACAAGTAGTTATCTCCATTTTTTTTTATGTCATAGGACGGCAAACGAGCAAGCGGGTCACCTGATGGGAAGTGATCACCGCTGCCTATGGACAACTACAACACCAGAGGTGTCACAGGAGCGTTGCCGGCCTTTTATTTTTCTCTCCCCAGAGGGGAGAGGGAGATGGGCCTCCGGCTCTCTCACTCACCGAACGAAGCATAGTAGCGGTAAAGCTACTACTCAAACGTCGATTTTCTGTGAGAGTGTGGTACTTCCCCGGACGAGCCGGCCCATTCATGCTACTAGCAAAAGTGATTTTCGCCGGTAGCGAGGCTCTACCACAACTGAATTCCTCCATTAAAATATATTTTTGAAACGACTTGATTCTAATGAATTTAATTCAGTTAATATACGCTGCGTGAGAGGTAGGTATATATGGATTTCCTTTACGTATATGAAATATCTCTATACCCGAAATAAGTAATTGGATCGTAAATTTGGCAGTCTTAACAACCCATTCTCAAAATTAAGAGGATCCGATGTAATTCGAGTAAAAGGCGAGTAGAAACTTGATGCACCGAAGGAAACGATAGTTGTTGGTTTGTCTAGTTGGGAACGATCGATTTAATCACAAGGAAGTTTTAGTAAATCGGAAGCGACCGTAAAAGTTTTATTTCCGATCGACAGAGGCGACGCGACGAATCCATCGCGGGGACCTATTGCGACAGTTGACAGCGCTCGACAGCGCTTGACAGCACGATCGCCACCCGCCGCCCGCCGGCCGAAACGCTTACAAAATTCACGAAACAATTCATTATGCAAATCTGAATTAATCCTGTAATCGATAAGCTGTGATTCGAAGTGTTACCCTATTATTGGCAAACCGAGCTGATCAAGGGAATCGGAAATAATCCAGCTTAAAGTACACAAGAGGCTATTTGATTAATTGCCTTGTTCTTTTTTTTCACACATTGTAACTAGTTTCATAATCTCTCGCGCGGTTTTTCTTGGTTGTCTCCGCAGCTGTGCTGCGTTGGAGCCGGGATCAGCTATAATGACAGCATACATGCTGTAATTGTTTTGGTGAATGTTTTTACGGTAAACCCTGCTTCGGTAGTTCTAGAGCCGTAAACAACTTTAAAAAAATAAGTACGAGTATTTTCCTGCCTCGGTTATCAAACCCAGTGCCATGAAGGCCGTAAACTTTATAAGAAGTATCTAGTATAAAAAATAGTAAAATACATAATAATTATAATTTAAATTTATTAATTTAGTTTATTATATGATGCATATGTAAATAAAGACTTACCGCTTAAATAAAATACACATCGTTGGATTTTAATACCAAGTTTATCGAGTATCGTAGCTATAATTTACTATAAATGAATGATGGCATCGACGCGACTTAAACCTATGTAGGTGCAAAGCCCGAAGACTGTTATTACCAGTGTAGTGGTTACAAAACGAATAAACTATGTCTATCCAGAACCATAAATAGTAAGAGAAGAACCTGAGTAATAATGGTGCACTATACGTTTCATGTAAAACTCAAAGAATAATGACGGACGGTGGACGGCGCATGGCGTTTCATCGGTAAACGACTTGACAATTTCTTAGAAAGTCCAACCACTTCCGCTCAAATACGATTTAAACTTTTGTATGGAAGCATATTTATTGCAACCTTTTACAGAGCTTTGTAAAGAAAACTTGAGAATTCAACCGGAAGAGCAGACAAATTTGTGACTAAGTAGTTCTAACAAAGAGACACTTATAACTAACTTATCTAATATGTTTTCTGGAAAGATGTAATTTTTTATTTTGACTTTAAACCACCAATGCATAAAGTGGGTTGTTATAAGCTTTAACGCTTTGTGTGTGTGAGGGTGTGTGTCTCTCTGTCTGAGTCACCGTAGCTCTAAAATCGAATCGATTTCGATGATTCTAAGACATTTTTTATCGAAATTTATTCCAGCGAAGCGAAATCTGGTATCAAAGACGGGCATATTTATATTATGTCTAGTGTACCGTCGGATTTAATTATAGAACAAATTTAATAAGTAGGTACTTACTGTGATTACAGTCCTAAGTAGATAAATAAAACAACAGAGTAGTACCCATTTTAAGTTTGATTTACCATTCTATTTCTGGTATATTTATAAAATATAAGTTATAATCCATGAAATCTTTAAATAGGTATATTTGATTTCGATTAGCAAATAATTGTTACTTCTTTAGTAAAATTATTAAAGGAGTAATAAGGACTAGAAAAAAAAGAAAATAGTTTATAGACTATTAAATTGAAGCTGACAGCCGCCACAATCATACCGATAATAAGCTTGCAAGAATATTCGAACTCAAATTAATCGACCAAAAATATCTTTCATTTGTTGGCATGCAGACGGATATCAATTTCATTAAGAGCTGCGATTATTATCATTGTATCAGGATATAATAAATTGAATTGGCTAGTAATGACATTACGCGTTGCACAAATTAAGAGTTAACCGCAACCGGAATGACGTTTAATTTAAAAACTATAGACGGGTGCGAGAAAAATCATTGGAAGTTGGCCGCGCGGAGGGTGCGTAGGGTGGCCCTCTGCGTTCCCAGGGAGGGAATGGGTGTCAGGACCGTGTAAAGACACCTCCTTTCAGTTTCTGCTCGCCTAGTACTATTTGGCATTGACTTAGGGGAGACATCCGACGATTTGTCGGCCAATCCGATTGTTTTCAAGGAAACTTTACTTGAATTTGTGGGAACAGGATTATCTCAAATTATTTATTTACATTCGCTGCTGGTTAAATTTCTAGAGACCTTGCAATTTTATCAGTTGTATAGCAATGTAGTTTTATTCTTTTATGTCAAAACTGATCTTTAATTAAAGATACTTTTGACGAGCTCCGTGGCGCAGCGGTCATCACGCCTGCCTGCGACACGGATGGTCCCGGGTTCGATCCCCGGTCAGGTCAAGATGGAAAACGATCTTTTTCAGATTGACTTGGGTCTTGGATGTTTATCTATATATGTATTTGTTATAAAATATAGTATCGTTGAGTTAGTATCCCATAACACAAGTCTTTCATTAGAACTTACTATGGGGCTAGCGCAATCTGTGTGATTTGTCCGTATATATTTATTATTTATTTATTATTATTTACTTTTTAATTTATGAGAAAGTGTTGTATTAAGATGACACTAAAATCACATTTGTTTGGATGCACATAACTTAGGGTAAGTACTTATATACGAATAGGAGTGGTAGAGCCCTACAGGGTACCCATATGATTTCTATTTTATACACTTACTTACTTAAAAGTTTATTATGTTCTTCTATGTCTATTTAGTGTTCGCTTTATAAGTTCATCTTTTAGATCACTTATAGGTGTTATTACAACTTAAATAAATAACAACTCATTAAAACAATATAAAAACAAAATAAATTAGACAATTCGTTAAGTACTTTACAAGTTCATTTTATCCGACTACCTACAGCTAAATCGGCTTTAATCAATCACTTAACTAGTAAAGCCTGTGGCCCCTCTGGCCCGTGAATACGCCTTTTACAACGCGGCAAAATTTTAAAATTTCTTTGAAATAAACCTATTATTTTTTGTTTCCCGCTCATAGATTAGATTATTCACGCATATATAAGAAAAGCATTGTGAATACATAAAACATACCTATAAATACCAGAAAAATTATTTAAAGTAATCTAAGGACGTAAAATTTTAAAATTTAAACGACAATTCTTATTTGTGTGATTTTCCAAAATTTTTTCGACAATTCACTACTAGGGCAGCATGTACAAAATTTTGGCCACAATTATTTATACTGTGGGTTGGCTACGGAGGTACCTATAAACAATGAAGTTTTACTTTATGGATAACATCAGCCGCTCAAGGTGGGGTCTTTGGCGTGCTATAAGTTTACCTCTTTCAATAGTCGTGTGTCTATCAATTAATACTTTTCATTGCTGTTTAATGCATGTGAAGGCTAGGGTTTGCGGGTTTTCATGCTGTAGAATATAAAAAAGCCGCCGCCTTGTTGCAGCGTGAGCGGAACAGCAACAACAGTATCTTAAATGATGATATGAAATGGTCGGACATAAAATGTTAATATAACTTAGCAGTCATCCCATACTAACTTTATGTGTAAGAGAAACATTCTGAAATCTGCAACTGTTAGTAACATTATATTCGATTTGTCATTTACAAGTCTTTTTAGTAGTACCTTAGAGTTAATAAATTAACCGACTTGATATTGCCTAAGTGGATCCTTTTTGTGGTAGAAGAAAGAGTTGCGGGACTTTACAAGTATTGTTTTGAACAGTAATAACAGTTTTCAGACTAAACCTTTTTACAATTACCTATATCTCAACAAAATGCATAAATCTAAACCAGATAAAAGAAAAATAATATTTCGAACAAAGGAAAAATAGTGGGTTTGTTTCTATGGCAACCATAGATTTAACGAAGGGAAGAGGAAATTGATCTGGCGAGAAAGGAGGAAAAGATAATATCTCGCATAAAATATTTTCAAACAATTGTATACCTAATTATATTATTATCGGATCAAACATATAATGTCAATAGAACAATTTTGTGGAACACTTTGGTCTTTTTTAATTTCACAACCATTGGTGCCTTCAGTAATTTGAAAACTTTGGTGCCGCTTCCATATTTCCTCTAAGCAACTTCAAATCATTTAAATGAAAAATATTAAGTATAATATCTGCAACGCTCAATAAACAATACGGCAAAAAAATTACATAACTAAAAAATTTTTGGATTCGGTTGTTTTGTGTTACCGGCGGACGGACCGACGGCTCTACGTGCCTTCAAAAGCACGTAGGAGCTCAAAATCTTTTTATGCCACTTATCTCCCACTAATGGTTACCCATCCAAGAGGAGACTGCGCCTGGGGTTTCTTGACATGCTTATATATAAGCGCTAATAAAGCTCACGTTCTCTGGGATATCGGGCCCCTCAAGTAGATTTAACGGGCTCCTCAAAGTCGATTCAGTGCAGATTTTTTACAGAAATTTATTCTATTATTTCCAACCAGTTACGAGGAAACAAAATCAGCGCGGTATAAATAAGTTTCACTGGGATTCCCAGGCTGATAGAACATATTTTGTTGTTATTAACATTAATGCAAGTCCCAAAAACTTTAACTTAACTGTATTTTTTAGTTTCGGTCTCGGGTGGGCTAAGAATAGTCTAAATCCGATTAACCTTTTAAATTTTAGTCTTATTTTCGTTTAGTTTCACCACTAAATTACGTATTTAGGTATTGTTTTAGTGTTTATGTTGTTTTACATAAAGTTGAAGATATTTTAAGAAACTAACTTAATTTAAAATAATAACATATGAATGAAATAAAACGAATGTGTCACCTTTACAACACACCTCTGTTCAAGCTATTTTTATGAAAATTGTTGCAGGTGTCTTGCGTGTGTATTAATCACTATTTCATTACATTCTCAGCTCATTAAGCTACCCGTGGCACACTTCTATCAATGTATAATATTCCAGCAGCTTTTTCGTAATTTTTCAAGGAAAAAATCACGATACCCCGTGATAATGAGATTTAGCTGACATATGAGAAAGATTGTTTCAATAGGCTCGGCACTTTTTGATTATATCCATTAACTTACCTAAAACACTGTACGTGTTTTAGGTAAGTTCCAGTAACACAATCAAATCCTTCCTCTTTCTAAAATTTGTTAGGAGTATAAAATAAATATAAAGATATGTCTCTTTATATTTATTTTATACTCCTAACTAATCACACAAATTGAGCTAGCCCCACAGAAAGTTGTGAACTTGTGTCAAAGGGCACTTACTCAACGATACGATATTTTATAAAAGATAACAAGAACAGTCTGAAAAAGATCATTTTCCATCATGACCTGACCGGGGATCTAACCCGGGACCCTTCGTGTCGTCAAATATAGATGAACCATTTTGTATAAATATATTTAAATAATGTAATTGGGCACTAAGAAGGGATTTCTGGAAATTCATCCCAAAGAAGGTCTTATAGGTAGTATCAGTGCCGATAGCTCAAGTTTACGACATAAAACCCTACCAAATTAATCTAAACGAGTAGTTTATTCGGTATATATCGCAAAACTGTCATTGCATAAATTTACTTGGCTGCGGAATCCGACATTGAAGTATGGTGCAAAATAGTCTTGGTAAGCTTTTTAACTGCTGCCTTGATCTTTTCGGTTGAAGAACCAATATAATAAATAAAACACGCTGAGTGAGACACTATTTTTAGTTCAATATCACAGTCACAAAATATTTCAGAAAAAATGTTACTTAAAATCATTCATTAGCAGAAAGAATTCCGCCGGGTTTATTATTTTTTTATCTAGATAGACACAAATCTATCGTTATACTCAAAAAGTCAGTACTTGTAATAGCTTGTAATATAGTCTTTCTTTGTTTTTTTGTAAATAGTACCTACTTATCTATATACTACTCACGTTTATATCTGGTTAGGAACTCACAGACTCAATTGCTTAATCACGATTAAATTTGGCACTGGCCCACTAACTGACACATATAAAATGCCTGGTTCGAAGTTTGGAAGCCTTTACAGTTGTTACAGCATGTAAGAGTAAACCCATCCATTATAAATTAATAGATATAAAGTATTTCTTCTGAAAATAAATGCCTTGATAATTTAAGACAGGTTGGAAGTCTGTAACAGCAAGTGACGCGCATTTTATATGAAATGACAGGTAACGTCGCGACTGGTGCTGCTGTCATTTCGTATAAAATTTGCGACACTTGCCTTAATAATAAACAGGTTTCGATGATAGGTACTAAATTAATTTATGCCTTCAAACTAATTTTGATACTGTCACAACTGCTTCTATTTTCTTGCGCAAATTGTAATAATCGATCAAGGCGATGAACCCAAACATTTTTTTTTCAAAGAAATTCTAAATATTCAAATAAAGAGCGAATTTTATAAATAAATAATAGGCTAGGCATCCGTCAGTTTTTTTGTCTTTTGAGTTTTGTGCAACAAATGGTAAAAAGGAACAAAGAAGAAAGAAAAGAGCCACTTAAAGCTGTGTAAGCCATACTCCTAACTCAAAGTAATCAAAAGATACGTATGCTTATGCCACCTATTTACAAATTTGTATGCTTTTTGCCTATAATGTACTACCAAATGACCAAGAATTGTAAAAATTTAATACAAAACAATGTTTTATAGGAAAAATCTGAAAGCCATAAATTGCAAAATATATTCAATGCGCGAATAAGATTTTTTATATGGTGTTCGTGTGGTTCCCGGCAGAAGCCGTGTGGTTCCCGGCAGAGTAGAATAGGACCACTCCAAGTCATACCGTGGATGTCGTAAAAGGCGACTAAGGAAACCAAGCTGAACAAAGCTTATAAATATCAAAGAGACCTCTCCAACCCGTCTGGCCAGCGTGGAGAGTGTAGGCCAAATCCTCTGACTACTCAAGCTAATAATAGCTCTAGTGGTAGTACAGAGAGGGTCGTGCTCCTGCAGTGGAGACTAGAAAGACCTGATGATGATATTAAAAAATAGTAAGATATGTTTTAGTTTTGCAGAGTTTTGTTTCATGTATTTATTGGATAAAACGAGATAGATTTTGTAGCATTGTTACATAATGTAAATTTTTTTATGCAATTACTGCACTTTCACGTTTGAGGATAAAAAACAAAGCTGCCTAATACACGGCGCCTTTAAATCTTGGTAAATCCGACCTTCGTTCGGCAGAAGATCGATGCTTACAGCGTACGTCTTTGGATATTTAGATTTTTTCCATTTTAAAGGGAAAACCGGGAGTTTGGCCAACGATTGATTTACAAATAGACGCCACTTTTTTTCATATTTACCAAATTGTAAGTACCTATTTAAAATTATATTTCTATTACATATACATTCATTACGTTCAGATACATATCTTCAATTTTACCCATAGTTGTAGTACCTATTTTTAATATTTGAATCTTTATAAATAATTGAAGGGAAACAGCTGATAATACTGGCTAATTTAAGGGTTATGTACCACCATAACTACAAAAATAAATACTTGGGAAAGAATTGTTTAGCCGTTTATTTTTATTATTATTTGAATTTTATTATTACAACGACTATAGAATAAAACCCATTCTGTAAAAAATTCAGGCCTCTAAATCTTCTAAATTTAGAGGCTTGAATACGCACGAGTTATACGGCTACTATATTAGGTCTGTTCTTCAATTCAATTTTACGTTATCAAGTAGGTAATAATAGTTTTTGTGAAGCAAGCCCCTGTAGTAAAAGTTGCTCCCTAGAAAGCTCTTGCATCCGTTCTTCTGTTTCTTTAGGGCTCGTCTTGTTATTGTATTTTTTTAACCAAATATTTTTCAAGTAAAACCATCTAATTCTAATATGGGAGAGCTATTGAGTCACATATCAATTTACTAGAACCTTATGATACATTTATAAAATGCAACACATATTATTAATTCAATAAGTCATTCCACTTCTTGTCTGTTATTTCATTTATTTTATTTTTAATATTTGATTTACCTACTTCTTTTTAACTACCTTTTACATAGTATAATAATATTTTTTTGTAAAGTAAAACTCCACCGGACGGGGCAAAAGTTATTCTTAAACGTTACAAATAATTACTTATTGATAATTACAAAAATCTTTTTATTTCCCATGATTTAGTAGTAATTTTAGTAAGATTTACTCCACCTTGAGCATTCTACAAAAGTTGTCGTACGGAAGGCCGCAGCGTTACATGTGTCAAATATCGGTTTTCCGGAGAAACCCCACAGACAGCGAACTTCGGAAATAAACAACGCTGCTTCCCAAGATCAGAAATTGAAATTTCAGATAGTAAAAATTTACGACAGTTCTTCAGAAAAAGTTAAACCTATTTTGTAAAAACAATATGCAATGTATTATTAAAGCTAGCTAATTTTAAAAATATTTTTTTTAAATATTAAGAAGTTATAAAATTTGATTTTGGATAAATTTACTCTTAAAAGTTATTTTTTTAAATAATACTTTCAGGATGAAATATTTTCATTATTTGATGCAAATTATACCTAAATACATTTTATTAAAAATGGAATATTAAATTTATTTGTAACGTGTTATGTAGGTATATACAATTGGTAAATAAGTTTTTAAATGCTTTCCAAAAAAATATTGTGTTTTATTGCACTATATAATTTTCATGAATAAATTTATGAAAGAAGAATACACGACACTTACGACTTGGCATATCTGTTTACTTTATTACTTTGAATTTCATACAAAGTTACGCAATAAGTTTTATAAATTCATTTGATTAATGGCACGTCAAATTAAAATAACGATACTAAATAATATTAATATTAAGGATTAAGAAACCCGCTAAAAATTATGTTCGTTTTTAAATTACTCAACGCACACCGCCTGCTCGCACTTAATTGCGGTGGAACCCTCTGCGCGCCATCCCTTTTGATAATTACGAAACATTTACAAATTGAAAGAGAGAGTTGGGACACCGAAACCTGCTTTCCTACATTCCAGCGATAAAAGGGAAACCCGTGCAACTTTCCGCACCGTGAAAAGGGATGGAAACGGAAAGTCAGGTAAAGTGCGAGCGGAAGGGGAGGCCGAGTGTAAGCTTACCTCTGCTGCAGTCCTGCTAGCCTGGTAAGTCGTTACAGGTCGCGTAACGTCGCGGCGGGCTTCGAGGGCGCAGCGGGCGAGCTGCTGCAACGGCTCGGCAGCGCTGACTGCATTCGCATCGCCGTTCGCTGGGGGTGGTGCATTTGTGCAAGCGAGACTGCACCGCCCGCCCATTCACCACGTGCCTCACTTTCCCGCCCTACAGATCAGCTAACTTTAATTTGAAAACTTACAACACTTTTTGATTAAGAAAACGATTCGTATTTCAAAGTTTTGAGAAAAATTAGGTACTCTAATTAAAGATCAAATTAATGTAATAATGTATTACACTGATGTAATTGTAAGTGCCCTACAATCTTCAATGTAAAGTGTTATAGAATTATCTAGGAGAGCACTAATGTTAAGCTTTCAGGTTGAAGGTTGTTAATAGACTAGACATTATCTAAGAAGTCATGAAAAAGTTACATAGCGAGGTGGGCTCGTCGGCGGGCCCGCCTACTGCTCGACAGCGGCGCGTCGTCCCGGCGACCGCCCGACGGAACTACACGTGAATTGAAACTACGTTCTCTGTATTTTTTCTCGAATTAAATGCGAACCTTTGTGATGTCAATCTCGCAATTAACCATCCTGGGCTTAAGCCGAGGTTTCCCACAGTGTGTCACTGAAGACTGTAATCTTGTGGTTGATTTTCAAGGGGTATATCGTTGATCATTTGGTTTGCAAATTACACAATTTAAATAGTAAATAAAATTATACCTTAATACTTGTAGGTACCCTGAGTTGAGCTGAGAGTGTCAGAGCTTTTTGATTTTTTTTAATTTTATTGTGTTTATGGTAAGTTTATAAATTTAATTTTTTTATTTGCATTTAATATGTACTTATAAAGGTGAATATTTGTAAATATCCATCAACAATGGAGGACATACTTGTATGGTATATTCAACGTGTAAATTAACCAACGAAATTCCCTTAAGGGGGTGTCTCAGCCCGTCAAAATTAACAACTGTCCCAATGGAAATGCTAGGAAATAAAAAAAATATACGACATTTTTATTGAAAAAAAAAACCCGAGCTAGGCCAACACTTATGTATGAAAATGTAGTTTTTTCGAGTCTCTAGCATTTGTCCCATCATTTATTTTAATGAAAGTTAAATGTGGCCTACATTTAAATTGCATCAAAATGGGTTCAGTAGTTTGACTGAAGTTGCAATTTAATCCAAAAGATATAATCATACAATCTTGAAATGAGCATTAGTTTAAAAAAATATAAATTTATTGATTCAATTACCTATATCAATTTTTAAACTATCATATGATTGCAAACTTTCCGTACAAATAACTATAGCACCAAAATAAGGGTGGAGCGAAGTGGAGAGGTACCTTCTACTCTCGTCCTTGTGTTGTTTTCCAAAGATATGGATATTGCCCAGAAGGTTGTCTGTCCATCCATCTTGTCTCTAAGTGATAAAAATAGAAAACGCGCAGCTGGAAAGTCACCAAAGCTCTACAAAACGATTTTCAATTTTGTAAGAAAAATTATTTACTAAAGAATTGACATCAAATTTATATCTTATAAATATGATTTTCAATTTTTACAAGTGATATTTAAAAAAATCATAGTTTTTAAATAACCTCAGTAAAAATAAAATTTGTCCCATAACAAGGAATGTATCTAATAGTACAGACTGAATTCGAAGTTCAAAACACATAAAATGGAAAAACATAAACAAAACACCAAGTTTATTTTCATGACCGACTGAGTACTTTGAAACTTTGATTTTCTTTAATGTAACTCTAACTGCAAATATTGTTGCCAACGTTGGTCTTTTGACATTGATCTTACAGTTTCTACGAACATTTTGTTCCAATATTGGGCCAAGTGATGGGCCGTGGTGACTAAGTTCCCAACAAACGCTGCAAGTCATGTTTAAGTTGCTTTCTAGGTGAGTTCACTGAGTGCTGAATCCAATAACATGTAAGTTTGGGTTTTCTTTTACCAATAAATGTTTTTGGGCAAAATTGATATTACTTTGTTAACTTGACATATTTTCTTAATGTGAGATAGAATCCGTCATGGTTATATTGCATCTTGAAATAGAAAATATTTGTAAAGCGTCTGGCATTGACTTAACACGCTAGAAGACTGACGTTGATTATAAGTAAAAATGAAAAAATATAAAACTACTGTTGAGAACACTTTTGATTTGGTATCGATTTATTAAGCAATTTTAATGCTTTTTTTAAGTTGGGTGGTTACGACCAATTTTGATAGTATCAAAATCAGAATACAATTTATATAATTCAGTCCACTCAATAAAACTTCCTATGAAGTTTTATTATAAAGCTATTACCAAAACTCAATATTTAATATAGCTACCAAACATAGTCATCACGCCACTTGTATAACATACATTGTTGTGATGATGTCACGAACATGTAGACATCTAACCAGTGCGTTTTCATAATATCAGATAAGTTTATAACTTTTTGAAAGAATATTTTTAAATGTGTTTCTTTTTCCTATCGTGCTGTTTAAGGAGGTCTTTCCATAGCAACACGAAAAAAAATTGCTAGACGCCTATTCTGCTTTAGTCGTCTATTTCTTTTTTAGAATTTCGAAGCAATCCTCAACCAACTGAGCTGATATTTTGCAAATAGTGCTGATATTAAGTAAATCCGATGAGAACACAATATTGTGCTGGTATTCAATAAGCTGTTCTGTTGGTGGAGGCAGAAGACGGCTCTAGGAACTCATAAATAAAACAAGATGAACTGAGTGTGATTGAGCTTATTTAAACTTCGCAGTATGAATTAATATTAGAAACTTAGGGAGTATTCGTTGATGACAGATATATGTTAATGAAAAAAACCGGCCAAGTGCGTGTCGGGCCACGCGCAGTGTAGGGTTCCGTAGTTGCCAATGACAACTTTGAGTTAACACTGTTTACACTCACACCTCACAGTTTAACGACCAAAGCATCTAACAATGAAAATTGTATGAAATTTTACATTTTCCAGTACATTTTATAAGTTGGTTGCCTATAACTTTGTAGTTTGCACTTAGTACTTAGCTCTGATAGTTTTCCTTTCAACTACAGTATATATACTACTGCTGTAATTTTTTTCACGTATCCATAATATAACCGTTTAGCAGATAGAGGGGGGGACACTTACCTCTAACAAAAATTTACACTTTAAAACGAAATATTTTGGAAACGGATCCCTAAATCAAAAAATGGTGTTCTCAACCTCACAATATTTTTCAAAGACCTTTTTAACAATACCCCCCACAGGATGGGTAAATACAGGAAAAAAAAATACTCCCACCTCTTTATTTGTATGGGAGCTACCCTAAAAAAAAACTTTTTTCAAGATTTTTTTCTACGACTTTTTTGCCATGATTAATATACATACCCATACCAAATTACAGCTTTCTAGTACTTATAGTCTCTGAGTACAACCGCGGATGGACAGACAGACAGACAGACAGACATGGCAAAACTATAAGGGTTCCTAGTTTACTACGGAACCCTAAAAACGACAAAAAACGCTCCTTTGCTTCATATCATAGGTTTAAAATGATCGTTACTAGAGATTTTTTCGTTAATTATGACAAAGTTTTCTACATATTCGTGTATTAAAATGGCGTAATATATTAATACCTTACTAGGCCTCAAAGAATGAATTGACTACAGTTGGTACACCAATAATTACAGATTTGTATTGTAACCATTAAATATATCCAAAATAATTATTAGTTTTTAACCTAAGTGAATAAGCAGGATAATAAAATAATCCGTCAATACATCATTACTTCAAAAGAAAGAGAGACAAAGAAAATCAGATAGTGTACTAATGAGACTACCTATATACAAAGTTACGAGTACTTACAAAAATATGTCCAGTTCCAGGAATCAATTAAATAAGCTCGGGATTATATCTCTGAGATAGAATAATATGTTTACTCCTGTTACCATGGCTCTCAAGGATGTCGCCGTGTATAGACGAAGGTACCCACGAGTTACGACGTAAGCAGAAGATTTCCATAAAAGGAACCGACGGGGTGTGAAGTTTTGTATTTGTGGCATAAATTTACCTCTACAGCATAATTTCTGCACTAAATGACAGGTTTAGTTGACATGGTTCAGGGTACATCATGTTAAGTTATATTATTTAAATAAGCATATGATTAAGTACTACTTGTATGTAAGAAGTTGGATGCATTGTGATGATGTGATTGTGTTATTAAATTTTTCAACTGTTTAATTAAATATATTTGTATATAATGATATTCATATTTTTTATCAGATTAAAACCCATCTTCCACTAAACTACTGAACCTGTTAAAATGGTAACATTTGGAAAACATACCCTCTTAAAAAAGTCGTATTTGGCCCAGGCGTCTTCGAGTAGATAATCGGAGAATAGACTCTACTTTAAAAAAAAAACCGGCTGCCATTTTTGACAATTTACGCCCGTCACATTGATTTTTTGCTGACTTATCCTATGAGACTCCGAGAAAGAATACAAATCGCATCTCACACTTCAAAATCAGTCTAGCTTTTAGACTACAGGGGGTAACAATGGAACAGATATACTCACATACATACATAAATTCATATATACGCGCAAAAAACATTACCCTCCGGTGGGTTGGTCGGGTTAAAAGAGAAGATTACGACGAACCAAAATCAACTAAGTGTGTTCTCAGTACTTCTATTTATAGCTACCACTATTTCCATTATGGAAAATCCGCTCCAAACCCGGCCTTCACTAAAATTTGGAAATCCATTTTGGATGGCAATATCTCGTCAACGTCCATTGGATGTCACTGATTTCAGGTTCGCACTACAATAACAACATCCTTCTATTCAAAAGCCAAGGGCTGACGTCATTGGGCAATCGAGCTATCGAACGATTCTCTTTATTTTGTACTTTATTTTACGCTGCTAGGTAACTAGCTAACTTTTAATATAGAAGAATATATTAGAAAAATTTCTTCGCTTTATGTTTTTTTATGTTGTCGCGATTACCTCCTTCTTTGAAGTAGATATAAAAAAATATATTATATTGGACTTGAGTGTTCTCAGTACTCGTATACAAAACCAAAACAATACCCCTATTTCCATTATGGAAAATTCGCTCTAGACCTGGCCTCTACTAAAATTTGGAAATCCATTTTGGATGGCGATATCTCGTCAACGTCCATTTGATGTCATTGATTTCAAGTTCGCACTACAATAACAACATCCTTCTATTCAAAAGCCAAGGGCTGACGTTAACGCGTAATCGAGCTATTGGACGAACTTCTTTATTTTGTACTTTAGTTTACGCTGCTACGTAATATATTTTAATATGGCAGAATTTAATGGACGAAATTCATTGCTTTATGTTTTCTTATGTTTCCGCGATTGTTTATACATTTAAATAAATTTATGTTCTTTCAATGAAATTACTTATAATTTTTTATTTATTAATAGCAAAGTGATTTTATTTAAAGAATTTAGCTT
This sequence comes from Rhodophaea formosa, assembly GCA_963082605.1. Classification (NCBI taxonomy): domain Eukaryota; kingdom Metazoa; phylum Arthropoda; class Insecta; order Lepidoptera; family Pyralidae; genus Rhodophaea; species Rhodophaea formosa. Next base: position 8,806,216 of record OY720211.1, on the reverse strand, counting down.
AATAAAAAAATATACGGTTATGAAACAGTACTTACCTAGTACCTACTCACGTTTTTGTCTCCGTAGTAGTTAGACCGTTGGATTGAGATCCAAGTGTGTGCGGAGGTCACGGGTTTGATTCCCGGCGGGAATAACGGAAGCCACGTTAATCCATCGGTCCCGGAAACACCTCCACATCTATACATAGTTCTGTGTCTATACATATAATAAAACAGAAAAAATATTTTGTCTGTACATTTAGTATTTTTGACTGAAATGGATAGAGGGATACTTAAAAAGAAAAATAGAAAGCAAAAATTTTTTTTTAGAATTTCTTGTCTGTCTGTCTGTCTGTGTGTATGATCACGTTTATCTCCGGAAATATTGGATGGAATTGAATGAAACTTTTTTGTTATATAGCTATTAAGCCGGGGCAACATATAAGGTAGAAATGATTTTGAAAAATTGAACACCTGATGCAGCATCATAATGATCCACCTGAACTATAAGAAATATAAAAGTGGAGCCTTAGCAAAATCTGCTTAGCCTGATGAGCATTTTTGTTGAGGTATAAAAAATTAGAGTACTGATTAGTATTTTTTATTGAGGTGAAAAAATCGAAGATTTAGAACATCTGATACACTAAGTAGGTACCATGTTAAATTTTATATCGACAATTTTACAGAGTCACACCCTCCTCTGGGATAGAGTGCGTAGAGTACGATAAGCTCATAATACTGGTGACCGGGCGGTCCTTTTGGCAACGTAGTTTTTAGCCCATACGGCAAAACATGAGAGTTTGCTGTCTCTCCAAGCCTTGAACACACAGGCAACACCTTAAACCGAGTTCCGTCCCTCCCGAAAGCCCTTTGGAGATGTGCGATAGGTTGAAGGCCCACACTTCAAAGTTTGGTGAAGTAGCGCAAGCTCACTTGGAGCTAGCTATACAGTCTTCTTCTTATTGTGTCGGTGGCTCAAAAAGTCTAAAAGATTCCTATATTTTTTCTTATATATCATCATCATCATCAACACGTCTTTGTTAGTCTCCACTGCAGGAGCACGACCCTCTCTGTACTACCAGAGCCATATATTGGCCAGAGCAGTTTGAGGATTTGGCGTACACTCTCCACGCTGGCCAGACGGGTTGGAGAGGTCTCTTCTTTGTTTAGCTTGTTTTTCCTTAGTCGCCTTCTACGACATCCACGGGAAGACTTGGAGTGGTCCTCTTCTACTCTGCCGGGAACCACACGGCAGTCTTATATATGTTTAGTTCGTATTAAGGTAAATTAATACGCCGGAGTCATATAGTCCACGCGAACGAAGTTGCGGGCATCAGCTAGTTTACAATACTAACGCGGATGTCAGAAACCCGCGGGACAGGTGAGAAATGAAACGAAATGAGCGGTGTTGTGATGGCTCTCCGTTCCGTCCATACTCAAATAGGGATAGAGCTAAACTCCAAACAGCGTACCAAGAAACGTTAGAAGTAAAGTACCTTCTGTTATTACATTGATCTGTAGTCTTGCATATTTATGAGTTATTCACTTAGTGGTGCCATTTTGTGAGACACGTAATTACTAGCTCCACTCTACCCACTACTTGCAGTTAATTCTTCAATCTGTTAGTTTGCATTGGCGCAAACACATCCGCATTTACAATATAAGTGCTGGTGTCAGAAACCCAAGAGACAGGTGAGAAATGAAACGAAATCCACAGTTTTGTAATGGCTCTCCGTTTTCTCCATAGTCAAATAGGCAAGAGAGGCGTGCCAAAAAACGTTTTGAAGTAAAGTAGCTTCTGTTATTACATTGGTCTGTAGTCTTGCATATTTACGAGTCATTCTCTTAGTGGTGCCCACGTGGTGCCATTGTATTGAAAGGCTCACTCACTGTGTTGGCAAATGTAATGCTGCACTTAGTTTGCTTTCTACTATGTATTTAAGACACTACCTACTAAAAAATCTACGCCTGCTGCCTTATTTTTTACTTTCAGGGGGGGGGGGGGATTATTTGTACTGACTTAAAGAGATAAAGTCAAAAAGCATTCAAATTTGATAAGAGCATTGAAATAATAATTGAGACTCGTTTATAAATAAGTTTATAACGTATTAATTGCCCGTGTCTTATTATTAAGGAGCGTGAATGCTTACAAATGTAGATATCTCTTCATTGGTAGCGCCTCATATGTTATGGAAGTTGGAATAGTGATTGGAATAGTAACCCTAAGTGGCATAGAATATGTCAATTTCCTCAGTATTGGACACAGAGTATTGGATATCAAATATTCATCTTAAAATTATTGTTCATATATCGAATTCAAGTCAACTCATCCCGTGAATACCGTATTTCGTTGCTGATGAGTATCTATAACGAGATTTCTGAAGAATTTTGTAACATTTAAAGTAAAAACTTAGCAATGGGCAACCCTAACATGAATCCGCTGTTGGGCGATGCACCGTTCCCACAAAGATTCAGGCTGTGGCGCCCGTAGCAAGCGTGGCAATTACCGGCCGAAATTAGGCGGCCGATCGACCCCGCGGACACTACATGCCTAGGAAGAGCGCATACTGGCCGCACGAACAGGGGACAAAATGATAAACAAACAAATTGATAAAACAAGACTTTTATTATTTTTATAGTTTCGTTCCTCAAAAGGTAAAAAAGGATCTTCGATCACATCTTTGTCCGTATGTTTTTTTTTCAAATTTTTGTGATTATCTTTATTTTGGCGTAAATTACCAAAACCTTATGTAGGTACCTTTTAAGTGAAATAAATGTTAAAAGTGTTAAAATTTTATTTTATGTATAGTTTTGTGCGTAATGAACGTAATTATTACAAAAAACCGGCCAAGTGCGTGTCGAGCCACGCGCAGTGTAGGGTTCCGTATTTGCGAATGACAACTTTGAGTTACACACACTCACCTTACAGTTTAAAGACCAAAAATATCTAACAATGAAAATAGTATGAAATTTTACATTTTATAAGTTGGTTGCCTATAACTTTTTAGTTTGTACTTATTACTCAGCTCTGATAGTTTTCCTTTCAACTTCAGTATATATACTACTGCTGTAATTTTTTTCACGTATCTATATATAACCGTTTAGCAGATAGAGGGGGGGGGGGGACACTTACCTCTAACAAAAATTCGCACTTTAGAACCATATATTTCGGAAACGGATCCCTAAATCGAAAAATGGTGTTCTAAACCTCACAATATTTTTGAAAGACCTATTTAACGATACCCCACACGATGGGTAACTAGAGAAAAAAAATTACTCCCACACTCTACTTGTATGGGAGCTACCCTAAAAAAAAATTTTTTTCAAGATTTTATTCTACCACTTTTTTGCCATGATTAATATACATACCCATACCAAATTACAGCTTTCTAGTACTTATATACCGCGGACGGACAGACAGACAGACATGGCGAAACTATAAGGGTTCCTTATTTACTACGGAACCCTAAAAATTTAAAACGATTTGGCGACGAAGAGTTCTCAATTGTTAGAAAAGTTTTTTATACAGTTATTACATTACAGTTTGGCATGAGCTTTCAAACAATTCAAATAAATAAAGGAACAGATAAAAATGGTGTGATACCAAGATGTTAAAAGGGGTCAGCCTTTTAACATCTTGGTATGACACCATTTTTGAGGACAGAGAAAGATGGAGAAAGCCACCGGCAAGAGCACCGCTCTTAAATTTTGATAAGGTTTTGTAACAATTTTTTATTTATGTAAAATTTCAGTTTAATCTGCATCTGGAAGTCAGCCAAATTTACAGACACTAGGACAATGTGAATATTTATTTATTTAAAATTACTAAAAGTATGGAATGTCTTTTGGCAGTACTTTACTTCTAAGGTTAATTTGTATCTTGTCTTCTATACCGTCTTGTACTAGGCCATGCTGCCTAAGGGCGTATGAATTTAAATGTTTAGGTAAGGTACTGGGGCACCTTCTAAAAATAAAATCTTACTTGGAACCCATAATTAATATACGATCATAAATTGGGTCTTCGATTACGCCTTTCATCTTGCTTTAGTTTTTAAAAGCAACTTAATAACTACAAAGGTCTATGTAATATAATAATAAAGTAAAATTGCTTTGTTCGCAAATGCCTGGTAGTTAAATTATTTGTAACCCAATCTAGCCTTTTACTTTCGTTAGTCTGTATTCTTTTAAAAGCCTCCTGAATAAAATATTACAACGGGAACGTTTGAATCATCATTGGAAGGCACAAAGTGGGAATATATTTTTGGAACTGGTTGGGCGATCGTAAAACTGTCAAGGATACGAATAAATTGTATCAAAATAATAAATCTTAAAATTTGTAACTTTTACACTTTAATATTTTGTGCATTTAAAATTTAGGTTGGTAGTTACGGACATACGTTATAGATGCAATGCTTGAAAAGTTGTCAGCGGGCACTTACACAAACTTTGTTATTTCGAGTTTCAGTTTTATGTTTTATTCAGCAAAGTATTGACTTTCAGTAACGTTACCAAAATTATATTATTTTTTTTTTGCTTAATTTTTTTTTGTTTGGAAACTTAAATTATTTAATCAAGCATTATACTTGTATATACTTGTAAGTATAATTGGTACTTTTTGGAAATATGCATTCTAATACTACCAAGAAAATCCCGGTCAATTTACCTTTTAAAACTGATACTGTTTACATAAATCCGAATAGCTTTGTTCCATTTTTATCATTTCGATATTCATAATTCCGAACTAATAAAAAATTTTGTAAATCAATCTGATTTCTGTATAGAATACCAAAATTTCAAAAAATCAAATACGCTGAACAATGAAACTTTTGCATTATAATTGCTCAAAAAATCAGAAGTATGAATTTCCATGATAACAATATCGTTGTTAAACTAAGAAATTATAAATACTTTCACACTTATGTGCTGGTCTACCTATCTTTACCATAACCTTCCGTTCTCAAATTGGGTATCCATGACAGTCTCTTTCACATCTAGGTCATCGCTCAATCGTGTGATTGTCTATCTATATTATGTAACCATACCCTAACATAATTTCCGTTACTACGGCGGGTACCACGCTTTTAGTTTTTACAGCAACATTCTTACTTTCGGTATCCGAAAATCATTTTTTGTGACTTTATATTAGGTAGATTCACTAGACAGAGAATCACAATTCTTAAGAAAGAAAATAATCATATTTTCTTTCTTAAGAATTGTGACCATAACCTAAGCTACCTACCGTCACCAAGTTGAGTATTGATGCCCGTCACTTTCGCACCTATGTAGCGATGGTCTATTTGTACATATGTAACCAAATCCTGTACCTTCCGTTCCCAAATTGGATATCCACGCCAGTCACTGTCACATCCAGGACGTCGCTCGCTCATGTGGTGGACTATGTGTAACCATAATGTAATCTAATTTACGCTTCCAACTCGAGTATCTCTTTATTTTTACTCTAACTATCGGAGTTGTGATCTTCGGACCTGGAAAATATTGGGTATTTTATTATTCTTACTTTTCAAATTCGAGACTCCAAAACATAACACTCACAAATTCATTGGAAATTTTACAATTAGAAGTAAAGTTTTTCGGAATTGTTTTTTGGTTTCCGTATATTAATAGCTTTAGCAGATTGCTGGCCAACACAAAAATTGACTGATGGCACACCTAGATTCCACCATTGTTTTTTTCACCGGTCAGTCAGCGTCAAATTTAAGTATTCCATGATAAAAACATCCCAAAGACAAAATTAAAATGAGGTTGTTTTAGTCAATTATTAACAGGTTCCTAAACTTTCCAATGTAGATTGAGCCTTTGTGTGTATGGGTCAGTGCTATAATCGAGCCTGTTCATTATTCCAGCTCATGACAAAAGCAGCTTAAAGACAACACTAGATTGCTAGTTTTGGCCCAATGTTAACGGGTATTATCGATATTTGCATCCTTTTATCGATACAGGCTTTGAGAATATCTTGATTAAATGGTAATGAGTTTATGTTTGCGAAAAGACTTTTCTCTTTCAGTAATTACGGAATAACGGGAGATTTTTATTTTGTACTGATACGTGTTTCATTATGTGTCAAGTTTTATAAAACTTTTAATTTGAATAAAGTAACTATACGATAATTAAAAGATTACTTTGATAAATAAAAAAAATCCTTTTTCTATGGTTTTGAAAATAAAAAATACACCTGTTTGTGTCAGCCGTTTCTTTTTTGTTAAAGTGGCAAGATCTGATTTAGACTTAATGGCAGTACCTCCTTAATCTCACAATCCATCATACGGAAACATATTAGCTGTAAAATAAGTATAAATATGAAATGATTACCTCATTTTTGGAGGAGAAATAAATCTAAGTATGTTTAAGGATTGAACAATATCTTGGGAATAAATAAGAGGCTAACAACCGGTCCATATTTCTTATTCTCATTTCTCACTGCTTTGAGTATCTAATTTTCTATAAAGGTAACACCTGAATAAACCAATAATGCGTTTTATGATTTTTGAATCCCAGCGGAATCCATTGGAATTGATTGAACGGACAATCCTATTTCAGTGATTACTCTCCAGAATCAACGCTGCATCAGTCCATCAGTGATCAACACGTGTAAATTACAAATATGCTCATAACACTTGCATTATGGTAATGGTATTCCGATAATACGTACTCGTTTGCTGCCTATATAAAAGATATTGGTTCAGCTTTTGATTCTTTTATAATTTTGCGTGCAAATTATATCTGGAAAATGAGGGGAAAATATGAAATGAGCATAATTTTTTTTGATTAACTATATTTACACGTGAGACTTGATCTTTTTTGTCCTTTAAAATATCGCCATACAGCCCGTCAATTTGAAGATCTTATCCAACGGGACCAAATGCTCAATGCTGGGAACTCAAAAATAAATAGATCAATATTTCACCAGGTATAAAATCCCATGTCAGAATGTTTTAAGTTACACTCTCCGAAACTACTGAATCGATATTTATAAAATTTTGCAACTAATGACTATATTTGCAAATAATGACATCTAATATAAGAAATCCACAGCAATACGTGGTAAGGTCTGATAGTTTGTTTACAGTTTTGATCTTCTTATTTACTTACATAATAGGCTAGTTTCCTAAAATAAGTACGTTAGTTAGATAATAAAAAAACATTAATTGATTTTTGATAATGAAATATTGATTGATTGATTGGGCACGTATTTTTTTTCTTTCGGTAATTAAACAATAAAGTTAAAGCGCATGCAGGTCATGAGTCATGAGGGCTCAAGACATCACAGGCCGCTAAAAAGTGTACCGGACAGTGACGTCACACGGAATTTCAATGTATCATTTTTTTTATTTCATTTACAAGCGAAAAAAAAGTATCAAGTGCTTTTTGATAATCTAACTAACGGACTAATTTTTAAGAAAACTTGCCTTTAGTAGAATACCTAAAGCTAGACCTAGCGTTGCAGATCAACAGCAAACAGTCGTTTGTCTCGGTCTGATTGGGGTAATTAGCTTCCGAGGGGTTACACAGCTCTGTAGACAAACGGACAACGTTTACAGCGACTAGTTTACTTACGAGTGTCCAAAGCCCGCGATTGGATAAAACTTACGTTTAAGTTGCGTTTCACAACTAACTGTAAGCTAGTTTTATCTGTGTGATTTGTCTCTACATATTTATTTTTAAATATCATCGCGTTTTATACGCTTGAAATTTTGAGAGTGGCCGGATATATGTGAAATTTACTGAGACCTACTGGAAAAGATAAATTTGCTGGATGGTTTGAGTTTCCAATCAACCAAGAATAAGCTTCTACATAATAATTCTAATTTAAATAAAAATCTAAAAATTATTCATTCATTACGATAATCGCTTCTTGATAAAACAAGAAGTTTCAGAAGCATCGCTTAAAAAAGAAAGCATCCAAATCGATTCACCCGTTTTAGACCTACGTTGACACAGCCAAATACACACAGCTGTCAAACTATTAACACGTTTCTGCGTTGGAGGTTAAAAACTTATTTCAGCAATAATTATATATCACAAATAAAAGAGCCATATCCAACGATACCTAATAATTGCTTATATTAGTACTACGCTCTGGCTGGAAATTTCCCGGCATATTTTCCTGGCGGTGTAAATCAGTTTCTAATGAAGCGCGTCCCAAGGAGCCCTGACAAGACGGCTGCCGATAACTTTAATCGAACTAGAAATAAGTTCTACAAATTAAATGTCGATTTGCGCGAGATCGTTTATTATTAGATTATTACAAGGCACTACTTATCTTTCTTTTCTACTCTATATTTTTATTTTATGGCTTTTACCGAGGTTTACTTGCGAGATAATTAATAAATATATAAGGACAAATCGCACAGATGAGATAGCCCCACAGTACATGTGAACTTGTGTCGCAGTGTGCTAACTTAAAGATACTATATTTTAAAATATATATTTATATAGATAAACATCCAAGACGCAGGACAATCTGAAAAAGACGAAGTTTTCCATCATGATCTGGCCGGGAATCGAATTCGGAACCACAAGTGTCACTTATTGTTTTTATTATTTAGTCGCATTAAAAAACATCTACCCAGATCAGCTATATTCTTCTTTTCACACAGAAGTAATTGTACCAAGTGGCTTTGAGTTATGGCGAAGCCATGTCCAGAATTACTTATTAATTAGGCCACAGGGTTGTCGGGAGTTATTTTGGTACGGTTTTCCTGTTACCAACGAAGATGACCGGAGGTGTGCAGGGTTTCCAAGTAGTTAACAATATTAAGAGAGTTAATAAATTGACATATAAAAATAGCTAAAGCAATAGAAAAAATATCTTTTTATGGAGGGCAAAAGTAATATTTGATGAAAAATCCCAGTCCAAGACAATGAATTTCTTTCTCCTGTCTCTCCATTTGCAGGTCTTACCGTGAAGTTAACTGTCTCAAGGGAACATCCTATAAGGAGGTACATCAATTTTTTGGGGTCCAGTACTGCCCCCATTTTCTATTTGAAATAAAACGAGGACATCTTTAAAAAAAATATACTAGAGACCCTATACAACGCTTCAAATTAATTTATAGACTCCGGAAAATTCATGCTTAAACGATCGATCAATAAAAATAGTTTGCTCGTATTTGATTTACATAGAGGTTTATGATTTGTTGTTATTATACATTTTCAATCATCATCATCAGGTCTTTCTAGTCTCCACTGCAGGAACACGACTCTCTCTGTACTATCAGAGCCATATACTAGCCTGAGTAGTCAGAGGATTTGGCGTACACTCTCCACGCTGGCCAGACGGGTTGGAGAGTTCTCTTTGATGTTAATAAGCTTTGTTTAGCTTGTGTTTCCTTAGTCGCCTTTTACGACATCCACGGGATGACTTGGAGTGGTCCTTTTCTACTCTGCCGGGAACCAAACGGCGATTTGCAATACCTTAATACTAATGAATGATTTAGTTTTAATTCTATATAAAAGAATAATTTACGAGTTTCTTATTCGTCTGTGGAGCTTTTAAACATGCGCTACCTTATTCCGGCCGATTCAGACAAATTATACACATCCGGCTAATTCGGTTGGCGGGGTCTGAACAAAGGCGGCTACATCGGATGCTAATCTGCCTTTATTAGATTTGACCGACATTTAAAACACTGCTCAACTTGAACCGGCAAATTGGATTGCTTACTGCTTGCGGCGTGATATTGTCTGGCATGCTCGTACGTCAAAACACTGCCGTTACAGTCGGATTTGATTAAGTAAATATACTCCACTAAACAAAATAAGATTTTTCTATTTTTCTTTTTATGTATGAGGTATAATTAGTAAAATATATATGAAAGTTTCAGAGATATAGAGTACCTATCAGATTGACAACATGGAGTAGTAGTAAGTAACAGGCAAATAGTTGACGTCTAAATATGTATTTATCTATCTATAATACAAAAATTCTTTTTAGTGATCCGCACCTAAGAGACGAACAGCCTGACTGTTACTTTATCATAATTAAAAATGAAATATTGATGATGACTAGTTATTAATGATCATTATTTCAGTTTTAATTCAATATAAGAATACTTTACGAGTTTCTTGTTCGTCAGTGGAACTTTTAACCATGCGCTACCCTACTCCAGCCGATTCAGACAAATTATACACATCCGGCTAATTCGGTTGGCGGGGTCTGAACAAAGGCGGCTACATCGGATGCTAATCTGCCTTTATTAGATTTGACCGACATTTAAAATACTGCTCAACTTGAACCGGCAAATTGGATTGCTTACTGCTTGCGGCGTGATATTGTCTGGCATGCTCGTACGTCAAAACACTGCTGTTACAGTCGGGTTTGATTGACTAAGTAAATCCACTGTAGAAATTAAGTTTCTAATTTTTCTTATTTTTGTGAATGATATGTAGTTAACAGAGTAAAATATATAGTAGATTCAGAGATAGCAAGTATCTATTTATACTTCTATACAAATATTATAAAGAGGAAAGATTTGATTGTTTACATTAATTAGGCTCCAAAAGTACTGGACTTATTTGCAATATTCTTTCACTTATTGGCGATGCAAAGATTATCCGCGCGCCTCTAGCGGCGAAATTTAGAACTTGTCTAAGGACGACACTTTGCTTTTTGCTTGCAGGTTAACTATAAAAAAATATGATGGATCACGATTATTTTAAAGAAACCTCTTGCTAATAAAAGGAGAAATACAAAATATTGTTGCGTTCCTCAATGTTCCACTTATGGAGATCCGGGAATAAGTTTTCATTTGTTTCCAAAAGATAATATTATGAAGAAAAAATGGAAGACTGCTTTAAGAATAGGCAAGCCGATTTCACCAGCAATGAGAGTTTGTTCTCATCATTTTCAAGCTTCAGACTATTTTCCAAACAGTAAGTATATGTAATTATTTACTTAAGTGTTAATTATTCGCTATGGAGTGGGTTCTGATATAATTTTTTGTACCTATTCAGAATTACTAATAATGCTAATTTTGACATTTGTAACTCTATTATCTTGGAAAAATGTACATAATTAATTTATTGTACAATTAACATATTTTATATGTTATTTGTTTAGTTTAGGTTTAGGCGAGTTCCTCATCAGATAACGAGATATGTTTATTGTTTCAGATTCAAAAAGACAGAAGTTGTTTCTTAATATCGTACCGTCTCAGAATATTCCTAAGAGAAGCTATAAATAAATAAATAAATATATATATACGGACAAATCACACAGATTGAGCTAGCCCCAAAGTAAGTTCTTATGAAAGACTTGTGTTATGGGATACTAACTCAACGATACTATATTTTATAACAAATACATATATAGATAAACATCCAAGACCCAGGTCAATCTGAAAAAGATCGTTTTCAATCTTGACCTGACCGGGGATCGAACCCGGGACCTCTCGTACCGCAGGCAGGCGTGATGACCGCTGCGCCACGGAGCTCGTCGAGCTATGATAAAGAAGTATTAGCCCATAAAATAAAATCTATATATTTGTTATTAGTCTTTTCTTTTTTTCCAACAGAAATCGACCATTCCACTCCGTAATAATTCTTCTCCAGAACGCATTGGTTTTGTGTATCCCGCAGACGCTTTAACTATATCAACTATTGACAACATTATTATTATTGTCTTGTGCAGCAAGAAAACCTGTAGAAATCACACGAATCTTATTTAAATTTAATACATAAATTAAATGTGACGTAACTTGTATCACAAACTGTCAAAGTGTCGTTCTTAGACAGGTTCACAATTTTGACACTAGAGGCGCTAGTTAGAATCTTTGCATCGCCAATAGGAAGCTTTATATAGGCCATAATTTACGTGGGTGACGTCGATACAAAAAAATTGCTTGTATTTCATAAATATATGGTCGATATGGTATGGTAGAAATACCCAAATAGTTCACTAAAATAATAAAAATCTTTTTAGGGCTCCGCACGTAAAAGGAGAACAGACACTGTATCACAGGAGAACAGATGACTATATTACCAGATAAATTTACTAAGGGTAGGGATATTATTTTTTAAGCGTAATACGGAACTCTCTTTTCCGTTATTTCCACCCACACTTAGAATATTTGTATGTATCTTTCTCCGGATACTTCTCTCAAATACGCATTATATTTTTCTAAAATCGTCGTCAGCTATTTTAATGTTAAAAATATTGTTATTCCTAAAGTTTGGTCATAATCTAGGTCGTAATTAGTATCAAAGGTCGTCGCAGCTAGGCAGCCTGCTGCTTAGCTCGTAAAATAAATAAGTATATATAAGTATAGACAAATCAAACAGATTGAGTTAGCCCCAAAGTAAGTTCGAGACTTGTGTTATGGGATATTAACTCAACGATACTATCCTAACTGTCCTAATCCTAATATTATAAATGCGAAAGTGAGTTTGTTTGTTTGTTACGCTTTCATGCCTTTACTGACCCGATCATCATTAAATTTAGCATACACATAGGTTAGGGTACTGAGAAGGACATAGGCTATATATCACGCGGGCAAAGACACGGGTAACAGCTAGTATTTTATAATAGATACTTATATAGATAAACATCAAAGACCCATGTCAATCTGAGAAAGATCATTTTCCATCCTGACCTACCGGGGGATCGAACCCGGGACCATCCGGGTCGCAGGCCGGCGTGTTGACCGCTGCGCCACGGTGCTCGTGAAACTATTACTGAAAGCCAATATACCTAGTTAGTTATTTTTTTTACTAACCTTTGCTGTCCCACTTCTGGGCAGAGGCCTCCATTCTTATAAGCGAAAAATTCCACGCAAGCAGCTTGCCTGCGTGGAATTTTATCCCATACCTTAATTCTAAATTTAATAAGAGTATATCAGAATATCATGTGTGCCAGTGCTGGCCTCTGTCTATTTTTGCCAGCAGTGGGACTTATGATGATTCAAAATAATTAAATAAATATCATAATAGCATTATGAATAAATGAAAAAGCCTTTAAAAAATCCTTTGAAAACTAGTAGTTCAACATAAAATATGATATTTTAATTTCGTTACCAATAATTAGTAATTATTATCAAAAGCCAACAGGTATGGAATGTGTTACCACAAGGTAAAAGCTACAAAAAGCGTGCTATCCAATTAAGAGTTTACTTACAACATTTACAGGCGATGGGGTGTGTATTAGAAAACTTTTAATTGCTAGCATCCAACATCTAACTACGCAGGTGACAAATGCACTGATAAAATATTTAATATTTTAACACAGAGTGTGTGTATGTTTTTGAAAGTTGAAAGCATGTTTTTATAGAATACTAGTTTTGTTTGTTTTTAAAGTACCGTAGCCGAATGGCAAAAAACGGAACCTGCCCGTATGTCACAGCCATTTTATTACAGAACTATTAAGACTAACTACACCGTTGAAACTTGGTGTGTGTTATTAATGTTGTTAATGAATCCAAAGATCAAAGGATCCAAAGATATTAAGCTGACACAAACTATATACCTACTAGAGTAGTATTTAAAGTAATTCATTTAGCAGTTCAGAAGTACACGTAAAAATTTCAACACCGTCATTTAAATAGTATTAATCTGTTTAAAATGATTAGACGTAAAAAAAGTGTAAAAGTTTATTTTCTGAACAAATACTTTGACTTTACATGAAACATATTACTCCTTTTTCGGGTAGTCGTGTAATGACACGACTACCCGAAAAAGGAGTAATATGTTTTTAAGAGTTCGTGTATGTGGGGTTCGTCATTTAACATCAACTCCTAAATGCCTGCACAGATTTGGATGAATGTATTATTGTAGGAATATTTAATTTATCCCGAAAAACACTGATACAGTTTTTGGAAAATAAGCTTGTACATTTAGTACCCCGCATTTTGGAAAGGTCGCGGCGTCTAAAATAGAGTATCCATACCTTATTCACTTCAGTCTAAATAGTGATACTCAAATTTACAGTAGACACCCCCTGCGATATAATATTATGTAAAACTTTCTCACAAATAACGAATTTAATGACTAAAAGAAACAACATCTTATCGTGATTCGCATCTTTTGCCGTAGCTTCTACGAATCCGTAGACTTGTAGACCGTGCTACGAGTCGTAGTGTACTATTCATAGAAAATGATCGCTTCGTTAACTAGCTATCATTTTCCCTCTACACACATATTTACTAAAACATCGTGATTCAGAGAAAGTTCTATTCAGTGGACAATGTACATATAAATGAAACGAAAACATTCATATAAAATAATGTTATTTTAGTAGTGAAATAATGCATTGAGAAACTTTGTTCCCATTTTGATCCCAAATACAACTTTTTAATCAGCTTTTATGACCAAACAGAAAATTTCATAAAGTTCGTCAAAAGCATACGCAGTTTTGAACATTCAGTATTACGTATCGTATGAAACGTATTCTAGCGAAGTTTATTTCCATATTCTGAAACAAGGACTCGGTAGGCACGTAGGTAAAAGATATTATTTAATATCCATAAACGTTATTGTTCCGTGATTTCGATCTCAAAAGCACATATCTTTTAAAATACTTTAAACTAGCTTCCGCTCGCTGCTTCGCCCGCGTGGATATTGGTTATCGTGACCAAAGCCTATTTTCATTCTCATGGTTTTACACATTCGATAACGTTTGTGTTTGACATTTTGTATTTAGGAGCTATATTAACAAATTCCATGGAAATTGCAGCAGATTTTAAATATTTCCAATCCAACTTTCTAACATTATTTTGCAACTTTAGGGGATGTAATCTTACAAAAACTTTTTAAATAAAAAAAAATTAAGAGCATGAATCTAAATTTTTATGAAAATCAATAGAGGTTTATTTTCATACAAACTTTAAACCCCTATTTCAACCCTATGGGGTTAAAATATTTTAAGATCCCTTCTTAGTGTGCGTTGGCTTTTTATATTTCAACGGCTCTCCAAATTTCGCGTTTCTATCATTAGCGGTTACGGCTGTGCGTGCGTCTATATGTCACTCAGTGGGATTTTTTGTAGAAATATTATATTTAAATTAATAATAATAAGATAGAAAGATTAAAGAGTATAAAACAGTTACGTAAAAATCCATAATGTTTATGTTCAGGTCAAATTTTGCCTTGTCAGAAATAATTAAAAGTGTTTACGATGGGCGAGAACGACGCTGTAAAGCGGCCAGGAAATATACGAAGGCGCTCGGGCACGTTAGCTAATGTCGTAAACTGACGATCAGCTGTTATGTCCCTCATCGCCCTTTGGCATATTGACAAGCTATTTGGTGGTTAGAGGTTAGATGGAAGCAAATTGCTGAAACAATGGCTATACGAGTATGCTTTAATATAAAAAAAATTACATCAATATGTCGCAAATACGTAAAACTGTTTTACCTTTAGCCTTAAATAACTTACAATGCAGATACGAGTTTTATGAGTCTTTGCGAGTTCAGAACATCAAAATGGTGAGCTGAAAATTCGTATTCACCTTGTATACGAGTTTTTAGCTTATTATTTCTCAGGATTGATCCTTTTTTTTGCATAAGAAACTGGATATTTTTTAGGTGTTTTTATACATTCACAATGTTATTCTGATTATACTCTTCTTAAAATAAATGAGATACTTAAGGGAAATAATACAATTCTTCATTTCAATGAGTGTTTAAGGAACTGGATTATTAGTCGAAGGAAGTAGTGCTGGCGATTATGACTACGGCCACCGAGTCCACACCAGTATTATGATCTCAAGAAGCCTCCTAAAATAAGTTGTGGTTAGTTGGTGGAGCTATATATATTAAGTACCGCAAGTTATATTTAAGTAAGTTTTAATTGTAGAACAATTTGCATTGTCTTACGCTTTTTAAGTCGTAACAAAATATCGCCAGAAGAGATGACTATTACCGTATGGCAAAAACAATATAATATTAACGTTCTTATACTCTCTTAGTAATACTTTTAAACAGATTGACATATTGTCTTGGTTAATATAGACAACTCTATTGCCTGGGCGTGTATTGTGCTTTAAACGGTTCTAACGTCCCTGTTGGTGAAAACTGCATGAAAATCTGTGCAAGTAGTTTTTAAGTTTATCGTAAATAGAAAGACGGAGAGACGCAGCGAAGGACTTTATGTGTAGAAATTAATACCTATAGGAATCTAATTTCTTTCTTTTTGTTAAAATCAATATTTATAAATGAGTATTGTATAAATATTTCATAAATGAGTACACACGATCCCATCGCTGGTTGTGCAATAACTCGCTATTAATAAAGTTTGAATGTATAAAAACGGGTCTTTTGCAAAAACCATCGCCGAAATTGATATCAATCATGACCACGTAAAAACAGATTGACTGTCTATGAATATTTACGTGAACTATTAAAATCCGAATGATACACATTTGCATACTTCAGTACAAGGTAATTAATTTAAAAAACAGTTAGTCGGTACTTTCCTAGCAAAGGTTTTATACAGTAACTTTAAAATATTTTTTAAAACGCACAGTGAAATACGAAAAAACACGATTCTTTTTATGGAAAATATAATCATATTTTCTCAAGCTGTTGATTCCTTATTTATCCTCAAATTATCGCTGGTTCCATTCCAAAAACTTTCTTATAGGCAAATTTTATAAATGTATAAGTAGACCCATAGCTACATAACATTTTATAGAAGTCATTATTTTGTATTTTAAGCTACGAATAATTTTTTAAATCGTCCACAAGTCACAACATGAAGGGACAGAACAAGGAAGAAGCCCGCTGCGTGAATAATGTTTATCTATACTTTTGGCATCATTGCATGGTCTGCATGGTCCTCGCTAACTTACTACACTATTGAACTTTGAACTTCTACGCAAAAATTGCGAGTCTTCATTGAAATTTTGTCTTTACGCCAAGATATACCTACTAAATTTTCCTATGTTTTATTACTTCATTTTAAGAGAAATTTAGTACAATGATTTTAGAGTTCCGTAGCCGAATGGTATAAAACGGATCCCTTATAGATTCGTCACGTTTATCTAGATGTCTCGACCACTTGTTGAAACTAGGTGGGTAAATGTATTCTGTGTTATTTTGGTTAATCTACGAGTATGCTCGCTACTAAGGAACCCTTCATGGGCGATTGCTCACTTTTTAAAAGACATAAAAATGTTCTGACGTTTATGACTGCACAAACAGTTGTTATAAATTAAAATTACCTCTTTGGATGCCTGTACTAGTCTTTACCTAAGAAACAAGGGAGCCCTCTGTTTTCCAGAAGTACCATCAAACAGCAAGTATTAAATTCGCTAGGAAGGTCTTAAATACAGAAATAAAACACATTGGATTGCCGGTAACAAAAACAACATAAACATCTGCCTTAAGCAGAATCGTGAAGTTTCATAAAGGCTGAACTCAAGTTTAGAGTTCCATATTCAGGGTGCATCCTGGATCCTTTACAAGGCAATATATCGGGGTGCTCGTAAAAACTTTTAATTATTTCGGGTAAAAGAGAACAAGACCGCACATAAACCGTATGCATTCTTTCTAGCCTCTAGTGGAGCCCCTAAAAAGCGTAAGTGCCTTGTTTAAAGGTGTTGTAAAACAGGGGTAACTTGTGAGCACCGCGTACGACTACAGAAGTTTAGATTTTTTTATTATTATTATATTATGACAGAATAAAGACCAAACATGATTAGTGCAAGTTTCTGTCATATGAAAATATTGAAAATAATTTAATTACTTCACATAATTTAAGGTACCTTATTGAAAAATAACTCTGAAATAAAAAAATAAAGCGTAGAACTTTTGAATAATGCTATGTCACATGATCCATGAAAAGGCTTTATTTTTATTTATATAACAATACTTAATTATCAAATTCTTGCTGCATTAAAAACCATTTGCAAATAATTAGCAAAACATGCGTTTTATACATGGACTAAAAGTATAACTAAAAAAAACATTTACCGCCTAAATATAAATGACAATGACTGCTGCGAAAATGCAAGGAAGTAAAAACAAGAGTGGCTATACGTGAATCGACTAAACCTATTTTAACATTGGCTTACTGCATTATAAAGACAGTACAAGTGCCTATATCACAACTAATAACTCAGTTATTTTAATGATAGTCATCCGCACATTATCTTGTCAATGGAGCGAATAACGGGTACTGCTTTCACGTACCTACTTCGAAGTAAAAATAAGGTAGTAATTTGACGTCCTGCGACTTCCATTATCTCGCTGACAGTGCACATTATTATCATTGACGGACAAAGTATCGTTTAGATTTTAACTAAAAACATTTATGTTCATAAATCGTTTGTTCTGGCTGACAATTAAGTAACGCACAGCCGAAACAGCCTCCGTGGTCCAGTGGTTAAGGCGTTCGCCTTGTTGACCCGGGGGCGTGGATTCGATTCCCACGGTAAGGATACTTTGTTAAGTTGTTTCCAGTTTGGTTAGGACAATGCAGGCATGAACCAGCTGATTGTCTGATAAGAAAGATGATTTCGTGCTTCGGAAGTCACGTTAAGCCGTTGGTCCCGGCTGCCCTCTGGTAGTCGTTAAAGGAACCACGTTACAGGCCG
Source organism: Rhodophaea formosa (assembly GCA_963082605.1). Taxonomy (NCBI): domain Eukaryota; kingdom Metazoa; phylum Arthropoda; class Insecta; order Lepidoptera; family Pyralidae; genus Rhodophaea; species Rhodophaea formosa. Next base: position 8,787,691 of record OY720211.1, on the reverse strand, counting down.
AAAGCGAGAGGCGATTCTGAAGAACTCTGACACCAGGGAGTGCATGGTCGACTGACCGTGTCACCTATAGTGCCTATATCCCGGCAAATGATGTGCAGTACACCCACAAGAGATTTTGGAAAGTAAATAAAAATAATAATTGAATTATTTAACTTGGAAAATATTTTTATTAGTCCGAAATCAGAACATGAAATATTTAAAAAAATTGTTTCCTAATCAGTCTTCCGAATCACTTCCTGTATTTATAATAAATGATTCTCGGTGGAGATCAACATCGTGGTCTGCACAGAAATATTTTGCATGTTCAACATATCTATTCCATAAATCGGGTGTCACATTTGACATAACCTAACGGCATTACCTACTGTTAGTCGAGTTGCAATTGCGCGCCTTATGTCATGTTTGACTTTTGACCAAACTTGCTCTATTGGATTAAATATACAATTACAATGATATGGCGAAAGAAGCACAACTTCGAAACCATTCTTAGCCGCCATTTCGTCAATCACATACTTTTTTTTATACGTGAATTTGATTAGTAAATTACACGAATAAAAAACATTTTTATTCGTGTAAGTTACTAATAAAATTAAACGTCCGTTCCGCGCGACGCACCAACGCACACTGCGTCTATACGGCGTCTTTGAAGCCGCCGATACCGCCTTTGACGGGCGCCGACCCTGCTTTGTCTGTTTGTTTGTTCTGTTTTGTACTGTCGAATATACTCTACTCAAAACATTTGCTAATATTTATTTTGTGTAGTATTATTTTGTTTTTAGACCCCACTAGAAATAGGTACGCCTTTTGAAAAGGGGCACATAGCTACTTGGTTAAGTTTTAGTTTAAAATATGAGTGAGTACTCTGTCTTGCTTGTGTAGTCTATACTAATATTATAAAGAGGAAAATGAATGTTCGTTTGCATTGAATAGGCTTGGTCCTACTGGACCGATTTTTTTAATTCTTGACACAAGCTATAATTTACGGGAAAATTGTTAATATGCAATAAGTAAGGATTTTTAGAAAAGGCGATAAAAAAATATGGAAAGACATTAATCTACTAATGCGTAGTGGCGAAAAATAACTTGTATGACATAATGATAGTGATAACCAAGATAAAGGCGGGTATCGGGGCTGTCAACATCGGCAAGCCACCCACCGATGTTTTATTGAGTACACGGGCGATTAAATTTGATGCGTGAGTTCACCCCCTTACATAATCGAATCATAGTCGATGGGCACGCACATCATTTTATAGACTAGGTTTTGCCCGTGAATCTATCAAGACATTTATTTTTATAACACGAATGCCAAATCAAGAAGATCACTGCTTTTAGGATACTCCATTTATGTATGTATAATTCATGCGAGTTCCTTGATTTCATCATAACTTTTATGATGGCCAAATTCTGGTCTAATAAATAAATAAATAATAAATAAATATATACGGACAAATCACACAGATTGAGCTAGCCCCAAAGTAAGTTCTTAAATAAGACTTGTGTTATAGGGTACTAACACAACGAACTGAAAATACTTGTTCGAGATTGTTATAAATATAAGGTACATATGATTGTGTGTTAAATGTAATCCAAATCTGTTTTGTAGTTTTGTCTAATTTATTTATTTATTCATTTATGTACACAGAAAAAGATGAAGACAATAATTTCATTACACGTTTTAAAATACACATTACTATTTATTATTTATAACGTTCTCAATCAATCTCTTTCGTGAATATGTTAAAGTGTTGTAAAAGTCTTTTTCCTTTTAGTCCGAAGTCCTGAAACGTTACAGTTTTTGTGTTCATAAATAGGAAGATAATTAAGTTCGTCTTCGCTAAAATAGTTTCAGTGTGTTTGAATGTCGTTATATTGAAATGAATTTATATGATATACCTATGGTCCCTTTGTACACAATCCTTCAAAAGAAATATAGTAAAATGTTTTTTACCGGACAGCTAGCGGATAGCCAAGGATTTGCAGTTCTGTCATGTTCTAAGGTATCACTTACAGAACTGCAGTGTCCGCTTACAACAAAAGCCGACTCAAAATATAAATAATGCATGTCTCGCCTAAGATATCGTGTGCGGCGGAACTAAACACGAAAATACAAGTAATATTTCCAGAGCAATAAAAAGCAGTAACTTATTAGACATCTGCATCGCGCTGAATATGAAGTCGTTGAATTTGTCGGGACAAAACTTCGCAATCGCCTTTCAGATAAGTAACTCTCGTGTTGACGGGGTACGATTACTCGAATTATCACATCATGATAAATAATTTGGATCATAAAAAAATCACTATGATCACAATTCTATTTTCTGAATCTAATTAAGATTTTTTTTTAATGGACTACGTAGCTAGCTCCAAATGAGCTTTCGCTACTTCACCGGACTTTTGAAGTGAGGGCAGAGTGCCCTCAACCTGTTCTAATTAAGAAAACGATTCTTTAGGTAAGTATTCTTTCTAAACGTAGTTACTGTAGTGATAAATAAAGTTACAAAAGTGGTATCTAAAACCCTCGTCTAAGAAACTTTTACGGGCGGTGTCAATATATATATAACAATTATCGGTATATTTCGGTTTTAGAGATTTAGTAATACGACTTCTTTTAGTAACGCTAGCTAGGTTTTAAGTTTTGGTCAAAGATATCCGACGCTCTATCTATTCGTAACTTGCCATAACTGACTTTTTTATTAGTGTCGCTTTGACGAAAACCTTACTCTTGTTGATTAAACATGTATTGTTAATTTTTATCCCAGTCGAAATTATTATTTAATTTTTAAATGCTCCATGTTTCGTACTAATCATAAAAAAAGTAAAATTTTGGCAATGATCCGCTTCTACTTCCACCGGATCATTTCGTTCGAGTGGAAACACCCGTGTTAATGTTCGGCCTTTGTGATTCGACGCACGACGTGTGTACGATGCATACGTCGAACTCCTTTTCCGAGTTAATTCCTGTCTCATACACAATCTATAAAGTTTGGAGTGCTATCGCGAGTCGCGAACGTGTCTGCTGTGAATGAGGAATTTCCCTCTGTTTGTAGGTGAAGTGTTTTTGGTTGGACGATTTTATTTCGATGTCAGCTCGTTCCGTTTTAAAAATGGTTAGTCAAAAGTGGAAAGAGTTTAAATTAAATTTTAAAAATAATATTTGATATTATTATTTTATTAGGTCACCAGTTCACAACTTCCTGTGGGGTTAGCTCAATCTGTGTGATTTGTCCCAATACAGGGTGTAAATGACCCTCGGCATTCTCCTTAAGAGGTGATTTTTCCAAGAAACTAATTCTGGGAACTAAGAAAAACGTCATTTTCTTACAAAAGTGTTCAGCCGCCCGAACAATTAGTACGGGAGGGTAAACAAAAAAATTCTAGCAGCATTAGTCCCACAGGAAAAATTGTTCATATTGGCGGGCCGAGTCATCCCTTTAAGAGTATGTCGAGGGTTGATTTAAGTATACGCTGAATAAATTTATGTATTTACTGCTAGCTGCGCCCGTGACTTCGTTCGCTCGGAAGTCTATGCTTATATAGCCAAGCCTATGTCCTTTCTCAAGTTCTAAACTATATATATGTACCAAATTTAATTAAAATCGTTTCAGTAGTCTTGGCATTTAAGCGAGGCAGATAGAGAGACACACATACAGTGTTACTTTCACATTTGTAAATATTAGTAAGGATTTATTTTTTCATATGTTCCTTCTCAGAATTGTATACGTATAAAGGGAGCGTGTGATAGATGATGGATGCATTGTGTTGATCTGATCATTCCTTTTCATACGATTGCATACGGAGGGGAACAGGTGATGCATACATTTAAATCAATCGGTCGCTTCCAGAGCATTAACTATGAAAGGGTATTGGACCAATATAGCGGTCTCTAACATACATAAATAAATAGATGTCACATTGACTTTAACAAGTACGGAGTCTAAAACGTCTGCTCTTTTTATCCGGTGACAAGAAATTTCTTCAAGTTTGTACGAAATTTTTTATTTTTGAAACATAAAATCGAGAATAAAATAAACTCTTCAACCGTTCAAAAACTCGTGAACATTGGAATATTTCAAATATGTATAATAATATTATAAAGAAGTAAGACTTCATCGCTTGTTTGCATTGTATAGGCTCAATTACTACGGGACCGATTTTCAAAATTCTTTTCCCTATAGATTAGCTAATTTATTTAACAGTTTATGCACACGAAGAAAAAATATACAGAAAAACTTAAAACTAGAGATTTCACGTACAAAGGTACCTACTGCTTATTTCATTTGAAATCGCTTCCAGCAGACCCGTGAGAGGAGATTATGATGTTAGAGGCGACAGTCCATATTATAAACATAGAATTAAATCATTTCACATCACATACATCATTTATCTGCGGGTCACATAGGCTATTATTCATGGGGACGAAGTCGCGGGAAATTGCTAGTACTAGAGAAATTAAAAAAAAATTACCGATCCTGTTTTATTCAAAAAGTGTTTGTTCGAAATCTAGAAAATAATACCTTCTGTATTCCATCGGCGCGAGCATGTGCTGTTTGAAAAATCCAGGAATGGTGAGACTTAAAGAGAATAGGCAGAAGTGGCACGTAGCGGCAGGTAACGAACTGTATCATTCGTATGATTCATTCGTTACACCGCACCGCGTTATACATCACTCCAGGAGGAGCACAGCGCTATGCATTTGGATCATTTTCAATTTTTCCGGGTTTTATTCTTAAGTCGGGCGGATTTTCGCTCGTGAGTGTATTTGAAGAATATTCAATCTAGCAAAGGTTGAAAGTGGTAAACGTGAAGCATTAAACATGTTTGTGTAAATAAAATGCCTTTTTTATCGATTACGTCCAAAATATTTATATAATACATAATGAAATCAGTAATTATATTCGTTATGTAAAACTTTGTTGTATCTTTCTTTGTAGGTACAGCTTTCTTATTCATGACACTTATTTATTTATTTTCTATTTGTCATTTTCCCAAAGGTTGACTGGGAGAGAATGCATTTAGCATTAAGTCTATCTATTGTAGCTTATTTAGGCTAAATAAAGCTTTAAAATAAATAATATTTTTATTTGTAAGAGAATTGAATGTGTGTGTCTGTTTTTTATAACGTTATTTATTTTAGATGCAGCTTAAAAACCGTCTAGAGCTAATATTATAAAATAAATGAATATTCCTAAAACGTTTATCGAAATTCAATAAGCATTAGCAAACTGAGCTCATCAAGGTATTAAAGGAGAGCTCATAAGCGATAACACAGTAAACGTAAGTCGAGTGTGTTGTTCAGAAACGAACGCTTTTTGTCTACGGAGTATAGATACAATGGACGCAGTATAGATACGATGAGATAGACGTAATGGGAACAGTCGCGATCCCTATCGCATCCGGATACGTGGAGTGTGTAACTTGCCTTAGTTTCGAATATTCCTGGCCTTAAAGAAAACTCATCCAATTTAGTTTTGTCTTACAAATAGTCTCCTAAAACGTCAAAATCCTAATTATCCTAATTCTAATCCTAACTTTCTATCTAATGTTAAAAATGCGAAAGTGAGTTTATTTGTTTGTTACGCTTTCACGCCCTATATACTGAACCGATCATCATGAAATTTTGCATACATATAGGTTAGGGTACTGAAAAGAATATAGGCTATGTATATAGCGAAGGCGAAGCTAGCTAGTTAGAAATAAGTTGCAATTGTCAAGTCATCGTACTCATCAAATATCAGTTATTGTCCGGGAGTCCCCTGTTGCATTCTCAGCTCTGTAGCGCTGGAGCCCGGGGACCGCCATTGTGACATTCATGCCTTGATTTGATTTAGGAAAAGTTGTTGATATTGACGGCCTGAGTCACCCCTTAAGGGTTAATGTTGGTAACATGCTGCATAAGAAAAGTTGGTCATCTCATCTATTTTAATTTGCCTCTAAATTAAGGAGGTCAAATCAAAGACTTAAAAAGTCAAACTTTTTTGTTACAGTCTAAAATCTCAAATTTAGTGAAATAAAAGCTCTATTGTCTTTTAAATATTTTAACCCAGACTTAAACCAACAACTACTGGACTGAATTTATCAAAGTTTAAGTGGGATGAATTCGGGAGTATACCCCTTGCAAATATTTTCTTTTAGTTTAATTTAACTTGCTCCGTTAGTTTTTTGTTTGTCTGTAGGGTCAAATCTATGAACTCAATTTTGAGGCACTTAGCCTTGACATAGTAAGCTGAAATTTTGCGAAGTACTTATGTAAGTTAGATGACCTGATCTGATGATGAGCTGGAATGTGCTATAGGCACTTCTAAACTAATAAAGACAAACCCGTCGTGTTTGGGCTCATTGGTTTGTCTTGGCAAGCCCTTAACCTTCACAGTATGAATCGCTTACAATAAAGCTTTCTTTTTTGAGGAAATACATTTCAAATATTTTTTGAATTATGATTGAATTATATGTATCAATTTTCTTTGAATTCCAATAATATACCTCATAATTAAGAAAACTGTCAAGTTTTTATTATGAGTAAGGAAACGTTCTATAAACTGAAATAGGTACATAAAAATGAAGGACGCCAACAAATTAGGAACCTCTTCCTTCATTAAAAGTCGGTTATTTATGTTTTCTAAAGTGGAAACTTATTCAAAACTTTAATTAACACTGCACAAAAAGAAAGCTAACTGGTAACCTTATTGCTCTGAATTAAATTTCAGTTTTATTACAACAGAAATATACATGTAGTTTATATGTAGTATATTTTAACCGACTTCAAACAAGGTGGAGGAACTTAATTCAACTGTATTTTTTTGTTGTTTGGTACGCGATACTAGGTCACTCATGAATTGTTTTTTGAATTTGTATCCATTGAATACTGTACCCACTAATTATTTTTGAAACTCTTTCCTTTTCTCTTTCGACTTAAATACTTAAACTAAGAAAATTACTATGAGGACACTAAATATCGAAGGTATTTCTATTTCATTGAAAAAAAAACTGTGTAGTCTGTACAGCGCACTCAGAGTATCAAAATTGATGCAGTTTGCATAAAGAGATAAGCGCCATCAAAGGATGACTCTACGTGGTTTACCTTGAGAGCATATTTAAGTTTTCATGAAGTGAGGAAATGGAAAATAAATTGGATTTGTATAAGTTTCTTAAAGCCGCATGCACGAGGCGATATCTAATGTTTACTTTGTTCCCGCCTGGTTTGTTAGCGGTAAGGAACATTATTTTACTCATTTCTATTCGCAGATGGAAAATAATTAAGTTTGCATATTGCATTTTTCAATACATATTCTGTACTCTTTTTGCGAAACTCAAAAGACTTTTTTAATTTATCATAAACATATAATCCCTCTCCACATTCGAGTTCCGGAATTCACTTTTATGTCTAACTATGAAAATTAACTCAAAGGGTGCTCCCACACAGCAGTTATATAACGTTATATAAAAATGTGTAACAACGATAACATTCTATAACACCATACAATATCAAGAATGTTATTGTGTTACACATTGTTATATAACGTTATTAACTGCTGCGTGGGAGCACCTTATGACTCATAATACAGACATGCCTATTTGCCTGAAAAACTAGGTTGTGTATAGCAAAATTTTTTGTAATGTGTGTCCACAGACAATGGCACAACTCCTGGTGTGTCCTGCTGCATCTGTAACACTTCTACAACACAAAATAATGAAGTACAAGTCGTCTTGTTCTAATGATAAAATAGAAAGGTGGCTATAGACACTTCTAAAGTACAAAATTCTAAATATAATGTAGTACAAGTTGTCCTGTTGTGATGATGGAATTGAAAGGTGGCTATAGACACTTATAAACTAAAAAATCCAAAACAAATACAGTACAAGTACTACTGGGTCTAGAAAAATTCTAATATATCTAATTGGTTGATTATCGACGAGCTCCGTGGCGCAGTAGTCAACACGCCAGCCTACGACACGGAGGTCCCGGGTTCGATCCCCGGTCAGGTCAAGATGGAAAATGATCTTTTTCAGATTGACCTGGGTCTTGGATGTTTATATCTATATAAGTATATATAAGTATATGATATTCTTATTCGTAGAAGTAAATATTATAAAATATAGTATCGTTGAGTTAGTATCCCACGACACAAATTCACAACTTACTGTGGGGCTAGCTCAATTTGTGTGATATGTCCCTATATATTTATTTATTATTTTATTTATAGACACACCAAGAAAAATAAATTTAAAAATTAAAATAAGTATAACTCTTTTACAATGAGCAAGACTTTAGAATTTTCCTCATTCTATTTCTTTTGAAAAGTCGAATCAGAAGTGGTCCGGTGTGCGACAGTCTGAAGGTCGAAAGCTCGAAAATTATCGCTTGCCAAACCGGAACTACATTGTAAAAGTTTTGTCTTTAGCTGAATGAAAATTCAGCATTGGCAGAAATGTCTCTCATTTTTTCGTTCAATAGTTCTGAGGATTGACGTATATCTAATATATTTTCTTTGCTAAATATGAAAACATATATTTTTTATTGTCATAGGCGTGAGGAATCATGTCAATAGGCGATGCCACATGGCTTTGGAGAACGAAATCAGAATGATGGGTTTCTCGTTGCTACCCATCATTTTGATTTCGTTCTCCACCAACATGCTAAACGTGGCCTTTATGTTTTATTAGACGGCCTAAGTCTACCCCGCAAGGGCAAAAGACGTGATAGTATGTATGAAGGTATAATTTTGTTAATAATAAAACAAAAACACGTTTTTAGAGCATACAAAATAAAAAAAATTCGCCCTGTGATTCACCAAACTGCGCTCAGTGTGAGCTGGGTGCTGCGTTTTATCATTTTATTTAACTAGAGCTTTGAAATGAACTTTGTGCGCTCTATCCACTTATTTCTCAGTTTATCAGCTTAGTACTTAGGCATTTAACGAACACGAGTTCAGATACAAAGAGGAAATACATTAACATAGCAACTTTGCAGCGAACGCTGAGTTTGAAACATTTTCGCGAAACTTTTCTATATGTGTGAAATGCTATTGAAAGCTCTTCATGGAGATTAAAATGCCCCTGGAATACGCTCAAGGATTAAGGGGTGTTAGTAGTCTTGTTATAATGCACAGCAACATTGAAAAATTAATGCGCGTCCGGGCTACACGTGTCGATAAAAAGGAATAAAACTGGCAGGGGCGGGGCGAAGTTGGCGAGCGTGATTTAAAAGTGTAAGAAAACTCTTTTGATGATACAGTAATAAGGTGTTGCTTGTCGGTATTTATTTCCTACGATTAGTATTTTTTTGTTTCTGCAGAGTTGACACTGTAGACGAGCTCCGTGGCGCAGCGGTCAACACGCCGGTCTGCGACACGGATGGTCCCGGGTTCGATCCCCGGTCAGGTCAAGATGGAAAATGATCTTGTTCAGATTGATCTGGGTCTTGGATGTTTATCTATATATGTATATGTAATAAAATATAGTATCGTTGAGTAAGTATCCCATAACACAAGTCTCGAACTTACTTTGGGGCTAGCTCAATCTGTGTGATTTGTCCGTATATATTTATTTATTTGTAGAGTTTTATTAGGACCACATAGCGAAATTGTTGTTCTTTTTACATTCTCTATAATATAAGGTATAAACTGATAACTAACCGAGCAAGAGCGAAGACCTAGCATCTGTTTCAGCTTGGTCAAAATGTTCTTGTTACGAGCAGGTTGAAAATTATATAGTTATTTTTTATCAATTCATCATTCAATAAGTTTTCAATTTATCAGTTTTTGTTTTTTTTCTTGCACAATGGCGAAGTTGATATATTAGACCTAAACGCTACCGAGTTCTCGGTTATTACAAAACTAAACTGTATAATTTTATTTTTTAACGGACGAGACAGATAGATAATTTTACTGACAGTTTTTTTCGGCAGAATAGCTAAAGTGGTTATAGGTAGATATCTATCTTGTAGCTATAATCAGACCTTTTTTTGAAGTCGTAAGTTCGAAGGCGGACGGTGTCAAACGGTATTTTTATTTTTCGGTTAGACTAAAGAGTTATACCTTTCCATATTCTTTAGTTATAATTTTAAAAATTTTGATACGGTCTTTTATCAACGAGCGAGATACACACAAAGAAAAACAGTAAAGACTACAAGATAGTCTCACGAGACAATAAGTGAACGATCCTAAACTGTGTAAGCAGTGTTCGTTACCTGATCACAAGCAGGAAGGCAGCAATACGGGGCGGTCGCACGTACGAGTAGGTAATCTAGGAGGCGAGCGCAGCAGGGAGCGCAGTCAAATATTAAAGCGCCGCGTCGCATGCAAGTATCCTACTTGAGAAAAATGCAGGACAATACAAGGTAAGAAACAGTTTATAAGACGTTGATTACCAGGTGTTCATATATTCGTTCTATAAATATTTTGCCGTGTGATTCCCGGCAGAGTAGAATAAGACCACTCAGAGTTTTTCCGTGGAACATCAAAGAGACCTCTCCAACCCGTTTGGTCAGAGTGTATTAGGCCAAATCCTCTGACTCTGCTTTCTAATAAATGTCTCTGGTAGTATAGAGAGGATCGTACTCATGCAGTGGAAACTATCAATTAAAGGCTCAATGTTGACATGTTTTGACGGCTTTCGTGGCGCAGTGCTCAAGACGTTAGTTTGCGACACGGGTGGACACGGGTTCTATCACGGCCAGATCATGACAGATAACGATCTTTTTCAGATTGACCAAGTCATGCATGTTTATCTGTCTTAGTAGGTATCTATTATAAAATATAGTATCATCCAATCATTCAAAAATCAATTACTTAATCTCATTGTAATCTACGTATGTACTTTTCAGTTTGGTAAAATTATCAATGATTTCCTCAATTATCAATATTTCTAAACAAATGTTGAGAGGCTTGACGAGCTCCGTGGCGCAGCGGTCATCACGCCTGCCTGCGACACGGATGGTCCCGGGTTCGATCCCCGGTCAGGTCAAGATGGAAAACGATCTTTTTCAGATTGACCTGGGTCTTGGATGTTTATCCATATATGTATTTGTCATAAAATATAGTATCGTTGAGTTAGTATCCCATAACACAAGTCTTTCATAAGAACTTACTTTGGGGCTAGCTCAATCTGTGTGATTTGTCCGTATATATTTATTTATTTATTTATTTATAATTCTCAAACCAGTGAATTGATAATTTTACTAAGCTGTATGGGTACGTACGTAGATAATAATAAGGTTATTGTTTGAATGCCTTATTTTATACCAAAAGTATCAAATATTGCCACAATACGGTAGTTGCCTTATGAGAGTAATTTCTATCTAAAAACACTATAAAGAACACTTTTAATTTGATATCGATCCGTTAAGTGATCTTAAAGCTTCTTTAAAGTTGGGTGAATAAGACCATTTTTTAAAGTATGAAAATCTTTAATTACAATCATACTGTATTTTAGTCTGCAAAATTTATAGCAACTTTTATTATGAAACCATTACCATAAACGAAATATTTCGTATAGCTACCAAACAAAGTTCTAACGCCGCCCATACAAAATACAAGCTTGTGACGTCACAAATATGTAGGTATTTCAGCGGCGCGTTTTCACGTCTAAAAACTTACGTCTAAAAACATGTGTCTTTAAAACTTAAAGAGAGACTATAACTGAAAGAGTTTGTTGTTTAGAAATGTATTTCTGTCACTATTGTGATAAATTTTAGTCAACATGCCCATTCCTTTTTTCCTTTTGTAAAGAGATATGCGCGTTCAGGGCCCTCTTAAAACATTAAATTTTATTTTAACTGTTGGTCTTGTTTTATTGTAATTTAGATATAATATGGAGAATTATTTATTGTTAAATAATTTTTGTCATTTCTTTTTTCATTTATGTACCTTTTATTCCAAACAAACTGTTCTGGACTTTTCGGTATGTCCCACGTATAATAATGTTACTTGAGTAAGGTAACAGATAACTTGAATAAAGTAATGAGTTAGTTTAAAATTTGTATTAATTATGTACCTAAAATTTTAAATTAAACCGCCATTTCATTTTATTGTTGCCCTGTGCGCTTTCGGTAGTCGCAGAGCAGTCACTGGCAGCTAGTTAACAGAGTTACGATTGAAACACAAAGAAGCCGTCCACAATACGCAGACTAACTAGTGGCAGCCAAACACGATGCAACCGAAGCCAAACTGCTCTCAAAGATCTAGTTAGCGGATGATGCCGCTTGCAGTTTAATTGCCATGTTTGCCTAGTAAAGTAGCCCGGTGCGGCTGAGTCAGATTGACAAATGGGGCTGATTTTGACATACTTTTTAACGGACGAAAAAACGGATAAAGTTATCAAATCGACGCGTATTTTTTTTTATGACCAAGAATAATTTTTTACACAGTAGTCCGATTATGATAAATATATTTTTATTGGAATGTTATTAAGCTTATAGTTTACTTATTGATATACACTAAATGAGACACAATAAAAGTTTTATTGTTGTAATACGTTTACTGTCAGACAGTAATAAGTTTTGTATTTTCCTTTTTTATTGTAATAACTTTAATTTATATAGCCATTCAATTTTATCCCCTGTGCGCTTTTCAGTAGTTGCAGAGCAGTTACTGGCAGCTAGTTAACAGAGTTACGATTGAAACACAAAGAAGCCGTCCACAATACGCAGACTAACTAGTGGCAGCCAAACACGATGCAACCGAAGCCAAACTGCTCTCAAAGATCTAGTTAGCGGATGACGCCGCTTGCCGTTTCATTGCCATGTTTGCCTAGTAGCCCGGTGCGGCTGAGTCAGATTGAGATATGGGGCTGATTTTGACATACTTTTCAACGGACGAAAAAACGGATAAAGTTATAAAATCGACGCGTGTTTTTTTTTATGACCAAGAATAATTTTTTACACAGTAGTCCGATTATGATAAATATATTTTTATTGGAATGTTATTAAGCTTATAGTTTACTTATTTATATACACTAAATGAGACACAATAAAAGTTTTATTGTTGTAATACGTTTACTGTCAGACAGTAATAAGTTTTGTATTTTCCTTTTTTATTGTAATAACTTTAATTTATATAGCCATTCAATTTTATCCCGTGTGCGCTTTTCAGTAGTTGCAGAGCAGTTACTGGCAGCTAGTTAACAGAGTTACGATTGAAACACAAAGAAGCCGTCCACAATACGCAGACTAACTAGTGGCAGCCAAACACGATGCAACCGAAGCCAAACTGCTCTCAAAGATCTAGTTAGCGGATGACGCCGCTTGCCGTTTCATTGCCATGTTTGCCTAGTAGCCCGGTGCGGCTGAGTCAGATTGAGATATGGGGCTGATTTTGACATACTTTTCAACGGACGAAAAAACGGATAAAGTTATAAAATCGACGCGTATTTTTTTTTATGACCAAGAATAATTTTTTACACAGTAGTCCGATTATGATAAATATATTTTTATTGGAATGTTATTAAGCTTATAGTTTACTTATTGATATACACTAAATGAGACACAATAACAGTTTTATTGTTGTAATACGTTTACTGTCAGACAGTAATAAGTTTTGTATTTTCCTTTTTTATTGTAATAACTTTAATTTATATAGCCATTCCATTTTATCCCCTGTGCGCTTTTCAGTAGTTGCAGAGCAGTCACTGGCAGCTAGTTAACGGAGTTACGATTGAAACACAAAGAAGCCGTCCACAATGCGCAGACTAACTAGTGGCAGCCAAACACGATGCAACCGAAGCCAAACTGCTCTCAAAGATCTAGTTAGCGGATGATGCCGTTTGCCGCTTCATTGCCATGTTTGCCTAGTAGCCCGGTGCGGCTGAGGCAGATTGACATATGGGGCTGATTTTGGCCTTATTCAACCTACGAAAAAACGAATGAGGTTATCAAATCATGGCGTATATTTTTTATGTATGTGTATGACGACGCTTAACTTTTTACAGAGTAGTCCGATTTTGATAATTATTTTTTATTGGAATATTATTATGGTAATAGTTTACTCCATGGTCATGGTCATGGTCGTGCTCCTGCAGTGGAGACTAGAAAGACCTGATGATGATGATGATGATGAATAGTTTACTCAATAATAAACAGTGTACCCCAAAGTTGATCCAATATATGTATATTTGGAAAAAAAATCAATCCTTAGGATAGAAAAACAGGGAATGATTGATGTTTTGCTTTTCGGTGGTTTAATATTGCGATATTATTACAAGCTTGTATTTAATTTGCCCTTTTAGAATGTCAGTGAGGGTAAAATGTTGCAAATCAGTTTTGATGCTGAAAATTTGTGTACCTACTTATGTAAATCGGATGACAATGCAATATGATGGTACCATAGGCAAAAAAAGGTTCTCAATTCGACCCGTATGTATGTAATACTGTTAGAATTACATTAATTTTGTATCAGTTTGTCTTCATCAGCTTCTTAACATGTGTGCCATATTTAAAAACTGTATATATGTATATTTTTATGTTTGTCTGCGCATATCTCAGAACTAAAAGTTAGATTTGCTTGCAATAATTATTTATTTGTTAAACTAGGTATAATATAATTCAACTTGGGGAACCAGTGCAAGTTTCTTCTATAGAGAGTTAAGCCTTACGTTATTACTTATTTCCCATATTAACCAAGTCTACAGATAAGAACTAAGTTAATTTTAAATATACATGGAGAGACAAGGGGTTCAATTAATATACTTGGGGTCACTTTTTCGAAGGACAATATGTCACGGTCGTAGTTAACACCTAAATAACACCAAACTGTTTCTTATGTATTATGAACACCGAAGTTATTAAAACAAAAAATTCTAAATAGTAAAGTATGTATTTAAATAGATACTTAATATACTATTTTAAACTAAATTGTTTTGCGTTAATAATAATTTATTAGAGCAAAAGTTTAGTATGGATAATATAAAGGGTTATACACAAACCCCGACGTCATTCTATTCACGGAGTTAATCAAGCCCAGTCTTTCCGTGGGATATATTCCTAACAATGGATTTCCTATGACTTTTGTATGTGAACAACATTTGATTTTGTTTTTTATTGGAAAAATTAACCGAGGATTCGAGAGTTGAGGTATCAAATGTGCCTTAGGTGGTTGTATTGGACGATGTTGAACTTCCGGAATGTTTGCGAATCCACTTCTATATAAATCATCATTTTCATGTTCTTTATGTTCTTGCCGATTATACTGTGGTTGCTGCTTGGATTCAGTGCTATTTTTATGTAACTCAAACCTATGAAAAATATTGTATCTTTTATCCCACTCGTCTAAAATTTTCAAATTCTCTTCCACTTTTCTAATGTCCATTTCTGGTAGCACATTTTTGTCAGATTTTTTTGAGTGTTGAGGTTCGTCAACTTTTATACTTTCCAGAATAGATTTCAGGTTCTCATTAGTTACTATTTGGCTAAATATTTCTTCGTAATCACTTCCGTGAATTGGTGGTTTAATAAATGATTCACTATGTTCTAGTTGTGGTTGCTGGCTGGTCTCGCTATCATTAATTAGTTTACTTATAAGAAAACTTAGTAATTGTTGTATATCCGAGTTACTATTGTTTTCTTGTTTACTTTTATCAAAGCCATTCAGGATGTTATAATTATTTAGTACTTTTACAACGTCTGATTTATATATTTTTTCACCACTTGCTTGTGGGTCACGATATTTTGCATCTTCGGCCATGTCAGCCATTCTATCAATTACATCCTCGTCAATTCTACTCCCTGACCTTGTCACAGCATCAATAAGAGATGAAAGTTGATATTTAGGATTAGAATGGTTTTGCGTATTTTCTGTAATATCATAGGTTATCTCTTTTTCGTATATCATATCATCATCTTCTTCTATATTAGCCATATTTTCTTCGATTATTTCAGAATAATATTCATTACTGTGAATTCTATCATAAGCTCGTCTTGAACTTGCCATATGTTCATTGTTAGAAACATCGATTTTAGCATCTTCGTTTTTAGTTTTCGTTTTTATTTCATCGTTTTCGTTGTTGAGCAGTCTTCTGTCTTCCAAATGAGGCTTTTCTTCTGAACTTTTTTGAGTTACGTTTGATTGAAATAATATATCAGGGTCGACCTGTGTCTTAACGTAAACAATTTTGGAATCATTCAGATTTTTATTATTTTTTTCGTTCATTATTGTCGTATTATTGTAAGCAAAATGGCTTTCAGTATCTTTGATAAGTTTATCTAATAAATTATTCATACCTTCTGGGTGATCATTTACTTGGTGAGACGTATGAAGCAATTTAATAAACATCAATGCAATAACTGAAAAAATATTTCTATAAAACGACGAGACAGGTATTTAAAAAGCCAAGTATTGTTCGGTTACTATATTTTATTTTTAAATATGTAAATAATATGTTATAAACTTACGCTTCATGAAGTCCATGTCTTGTATGTCCTAGCGGACTGATTAAGAACCAGTACTCAAGTGCACTCGGCTGGTTATTAATTAACTGTTATCGTTAGGCTATACTCATTGATTTAATTAGGTGTTGATGAGGTTTAATAAGCGTGAGTAGCAATTATAGACATTAATATGAATAGATAACAAACCTTTTAACAGAAAAATTGCATATACATTAACCTATATATGGAGATAATTCAAATAACATCTTTAATATGAGGTAAACATATAACTATAATCTTTCTTTGCATTTAAGTGTAAAATGGCTTAATTTATTTTCAAAACTACAAAACGTGATTTAGTGATGTCCATCCATGCAAAACATAGTCAATAGTCAATCATTTTATTCATCGTAAGATATTTCAATATCATTAAGTGAGCGTCAATTTTTTTCATAATTACAATTACACAAATATATATAGTTAGTAGTTATATATATACATAGTTTAGGTACATACGTTTTGCATCGTTAGTCCAGCAAGGTATGCTATTTGCGTCTATTCGAATAGTTTGTCTTTGGCATACATACTCGAAACAATCATCTTACTTGTTTTGAAATCACGCGTATTACTTTAAGTACTGTTTGTATTCTTTTGTTACAGAAGTTTTCCATACTTAGTCATTATCATCTTAGCCGTAAAAAATCCACTTCTATTACCTCCAACGATAAAAAAATGGAGTTTCTTCATACCAATTTATAATAGTATGTACCTACATGCGTCTTTCACTTAGCATCCCGCCAAATTTCCATCATTTGGGGGTTTTGCCATACTCACCACGCTTGGCAAACGGATTAGTGGGTTGGTTATATCGGTTCCGACGCAGCTGGCCATCAAAACCGTTATCTAAGCGAGAGATGGGCAGAAGTTTCTTAGACTGGGGAACGAGATAAAGGCATTTTGGGATGCTACTTGCTCGGTTGGATTGGGGATGAGAAAAGAGCAGCTCGATAGGCCGGGCGCGCCCCGTTTTTGCAAGTCCCATATTATTTCTATATTAAATTATAATAGGTCTATTTAAAATTTTAATATAACAAACTAAGGTAAAAACTAACTTACGCAATAGCAATTTACAAGTGATCCGGGGTGAAAAACGCAATCTTGGAGGACATCGGCAAACAGTGTCGTCCTGCATTGCAATCGATCTATTTGCGTTTATTGGCGACGACTGTACCGCGCCGCGGCTAGGGTGGCCCTAGCCTTTCTTTTTCCTGTATGACACCCGCTCAGTGATTGTTAATATTAAAGGCCATTGCTCAATTAAAAATTATATGATCTTTATCGTAAGCCGTGTGGTTTCCGGCAAGAGTAGAATAGAACCACTCCAAGTCGTGGATGTCGTAGAAGGCGACTTAAGAAACACAAGCTAAACAAAGCTTATGAATATAATAGGGACCTTCTACCCGTCTGGCCAGCGTGGAGAGTGTAGGCCAAATCCTCTTACTGTGGCTTATATATGACTCTGGTAGTACAGAGAGGGTCGAGGTCCTGCAGTGGAGACTGTGTTTTTCACCATCATCATCATCATCAGGTCTTTGTTAGTCTTCACTGCAGGAGTACGATCCTATTTGTAATACTAGAGTATTATATTAGCCAGAGAAGATTTCACCTACACTCGCAACGATGGCCAGATGGGTTGGAGAGGTCTCTTTGATTTGATTAGAGGAAGCTTTGTTTAGCTAGTTTTTCCTAAGTCGTCTTCTACGACATCCACGGAAATACTTGGAGTGGGCCTATTCTACTCTGCCGGGAATCACACGGCCCTCTGTCTTTTTATTGTCCATTAATTAGACACTTAACAAAAAATATAAGCGATTCTGTGAACCGGAGACATCGTGAGGTTAATAATACAGAGCATATACAATATGCAGGGATCCAAAATTAGAGCTAAGACTCCTTGTGTCAATTTTCGTCATTTTGAAAACATTTCAAAAACTGAATCGGAATATCTAACACACATCATCGAACCTGCTCACAAACAAAAATGGGTTGAAAAATTAAACCTGTAGAAGAAAATAGGTATATGAGAATTTGAAAGCATTTTTGTCACTCAGAGAAGCTCGCAATTTGCACTTTATGTGTCAAAAATAATCATTTAATAATCAGTAATAGAAATCCATTTTCTGCCATAACTAGATCCGCTTCATAAAAAGCCAATAAAACAGCTTCGGCCGCGGTACAGTCGACGTCAATAAACAGATCGATTGAAATGCAGCACGACGCTGTTTGCCGATGTCGTCCCAGATTGCTTTTTTCACGATCCGATCACTTGTAAGTTAAGTAAATTAGAAATCTAATCGTATTGTGTGGTGAATAGAACCACCCTGTCTTTTTCTAGGACGAGATGACTAAAACACAATAAATATTAATATCTAGTGCAAGAGCCATTAATTATTTATGAAATGACAGCGACACCGGTCGCAGTGCGACCTATCATCTATTTTCTATCTACTTATATTATAAGTAGATAGAAAATAGATAATTCTATCTACCTACTTATATTATAAGTAGATAGAAAATAGATTATAAAATAAAATAAAAAATAAGATTCAAACCTGACTCACTGACTTATATATCAACACACAGTCGAAACTACTTTACCTACGAACTGGAAATTTACATGAGTTGCTTTCTGAAGTTAGTGAGCACTAAGAGAGATTTTTAGAAATTTAACCTTCAAGGTAAAATAGTTGGTAAAGTTTTACGTGGACGAAGTCGCGGGAAAATATATAGTTTCATACAAAACGCGCGAAATTTGTCGCTACCACCGAAATTCTGAATAAACTTTAAACTTTAAGTTGTCGCTGAAGATACATAGCAAAACCCTCAAATTAGAAAATTCGGAGGAAGAGAGAGAGGATGAGAGAGAATAATAAAAGAGATCGTCTTGAATGCTTATCAATCATCAACTCATTACCCAATAAAAAGTGAGTTTATTTTTGATCATGATGAATATTGCAAACACATTTTCTGGGGTATGGAAAAAGACATAGAATCTCTTACATCCAGGAAAAAGTACTGTTTCTTAGGGATCGACGCTAACGCGAGTGAAAGCGGGTTTCAAATAAAGGATCATCTAAGATTTCCACTGATAAAATATTTCTGCATAAGCGTTAGTTAATCAGATCATAAAAATATTTTACGCATAGATCGTATAGAGATCTAAGACGCAGGTTCAAGTCCTGCCCGCGTGGAATGTTTTCACCATTTCTTATTTTTTTTATTTAATAAGGTAAAATAGCATTGTAAATGCAAAATAAATCCCATATAAACTACATTATTTTTATTTTTTAAAAGACTATGATTTTCATAAAATAATTTAATCATTTTTATTGACATAATCTTAAATATTTAATTTACCTAATTATGTACCTTAAATCTATCAGTATTGTATTTATTTACAGTTGATCAATTTTTGTCATCATCAAGAAGTTTAAGAATGAAAATATATTTTTGCAGGAAGTAGAACTACAGAAGGAAAAACAAGAAACCAAATTAAAACCGGACGCCGCAACCAGCAATAACAACGAAGCTCAAATAGATACTTCTACAAAATAAACTCAGATTTTATTCTATGGCATGCAATATAGGACCAAAAGTATAGCTTGAATTCGCGGGTGTCAGTCAGTATACATTATAGGGTAAACTAGACTATGGTACACCCTTTAAAAGATAGACTAGTTTACCCTCGTAGGTTAGAGAAAACAGTGCTAAAGCATGTAAGATAAAAGTTGGTCTTTGGCCTTGCATCCTTTGGTTGTTCATGAGCTACCGAAATCTATACTATCCAAACTAATTTTTCATTTTTGTATGTCATGGTGTAATAAAGTGAATAAAGGGAATAAAGTTTTTGTATGTCATGGTGCAATAAAGTGTATTTACATTTTACTAAAGTTACGTCAAAACAACGAAGCTTAAAATTTGGTACACAGATAGTCTAGAGCCTGAGAAAGGACGTAAGCTACTTTTTAATACAAAAAAGGCTACCCAACTCACTATTCCACGCGGACGAAGTCGCGGGCTCAGCACAGCTAAGAGGAAATAATAATAAGCGCACCATCTATCTAAAATCATCTCTAGCTCGACGTCGAATGCCATAATCGACGTTTGTTTTTTCCGCTGAAAGAAACTTAGCTAGCTCTTTTTTTTACCTGTTCATCGGAATAAGCTAAGGCTTACTATTTCATAGTCAGTGCGCTCTATTCTATATTGAAACACAGTTACTCGCACCATAATGAACCAAAGCAAATGCAAACAATTTAAATAGATTTCGCTAGATTTGGACTAGCGTGTATCCGAATTTTACATGACAGATTGTTTGAGGCGAAACTTTGTGCAATCTGGCTCGTCGCTGACACGTGGTTATTTGTCCACAAGCGGCCTCGGAATAATTGAGGTGTACATTTTCACTTTGTTCGTTTCCATTCGATGAAAATTGTTGTACCTCGCTTGTACAACCTATTCGGTGTTTACTAAACGATTTGGACGGTTCGACGGTTTGGCCATCGGAGCGAGCGGTTTTTTTACGGATTTCAATGATTTTTAAACTGGGTGGTTAATGGCACAAAAGCATTTAAGACACACGGGTTCATGTATCGCCACGACTGTAATTAATTTGTGTCTAGAATTCTGGCAACGAAATAAAAAATAACAAGATCAATATTATACTTAGTATTATATTGTCTTTGATTATACGTTTTACGGTTAGTGGAAGCTTTTACAATCAAAGGCTTATTAATAGATATTACAGACAGATAAAAAGGCCTTTACAGGATTTTTTATGTCAATTAATATTTCAGTTTGCCGTCATGTTTTATAATCTCTGCGTCCAAAGCTGAAGTCAACGCGACCAAAGTCGCGAGTAACAGCTAGTTAAAATTTACTTATGTTTAAATAATTAATTATTCTATAGACACGTTTTGGTAGACCACAGCAGAGAAGAAACACCGAAAGAAACTCTTTTTAACAGAATTGGTCGCCTACTTGCCTGCAGGGCTTTGAATGATATTTTTAAGAGACTTCTAAACAGGAAGAGGTTTCTCAATTTGACCGTATAATAATATGTTTTTTATGTGTGTTAGCGAATTTATGACCCGATTTTGATTACTTAGTATTTTAATAATAAACTGATTTTTTTGGGAAATTTGGGGAATTTTATTGGGAAGGGAAAAGTAGGAGTGATTTCGTACCAAAAAGATTTGAAGCTGGTGGGGGAAATAGAAAGATGGAGGTGGATATTGATCGTAAATAACATCACGAAATCTTTTGACCGCCTGAAAGAATCTAAAATTCATCCAACACTCGCGCAAGTGATTTTCAAATCTTCCGATACTTAGTTTAAATGAAATATGGCTAAATGAAATACGGCTAGCTATGAAGCTATATTGCGCATTAAGATACTTTGTATTGTCGCAATGTTAATAGTTCTAAGATAAAACTACATAATGTATTGTATATATTTGTACGAACAATTTATTCATTTTGCCTTTCTGAATGATTTAACTATATGTTCAAAAATTATTAGGGTCTAAGTTTTAGATCTTACGGCGCACAAAACATTGATATAGCAATATAAGCATTTAGTACCTAAAATTATCAACTGTGCTGTACCAGCTCACAATAGAATGGCCGCTCTTAGTGATTCGTTTTGTAATAAGACTGAAAGCTACAAAACAAGTAATCCAGCCAAGTATCCGTCATATTTGCGCGTAATTGCAGCTGACATAAAAATGCACGTGTTTACGGACCGCAGGCCAATATCCGCGGGCTGATTGCTTCTTTACTGTTACACGATAAAAAATTTATTGGCCGCTCATAAAGAGCGCCGAGACGACCCGCGACTCCCAGTAGCCAATATATTGCAAACTACCCTGTAACTAACCTTTTAAATGTTTAGATTTAAATATGTAGTTTTGTTTGATTGTCGAAGTAATGCTTAAAACTAAAGAATGACCCGAATATCTTAGTGGTATTATAAGTTTTAAACCTAGATAGGGACTCGGTTTTTGCATATACTCGTAAGAAAACCGTGGACAAAAACAAATAACTATAAAAAAACAAAAATCGTTTTATAAACCTTGAAAAGTTGAGGTAAAATAACTACGAACATACGAGTATCTATGCTAAGCGCAAACTCGTGAATGAGATATTCACGAGTTTGTACGCTAAGGGCGGCATTAATGTATTTTGGGTGCTCTACTCGCGTCGCATCTGCGATCTTATAAGAATACATATAGAATTGTAGATGTTAAACTTCTGGATGGTTTTGGATGAAGTTTTACAATGTTATACCTATAAACATAACGATTCTTTAAAAAAAAAAGCTGTCTAGGGTACTTATGAAATTAACCATTTGTCACAGTTAGATTGGTGGGATATTTCTGCTTCATATTTTAGATGTCGCGGGTAAGCAATGCAATGATAAACACTTTAATATCAACTGTAATCGTAATAATGATAACAGGCAGAATTTTATTTGCAAAGGGCTTCCCATGATTAATAACGTGTAATTACACAAACGGGTTACCCGTATGTCATTATCATAGTTTACTCATTACAGGACAGGCACCGGCATATAAAATTTTCCTATCATGAATTGCTTATTCACCCTTCATTGGTTGACTGTAACTCACTCGATAATCATAAACTGACAACTAATAGTCACCGGGCCCTGTTATTTTGAGTCAGGCAGAAAAATTAATTCCTAAATCGATTTGCGAATGTCAAGCGTTTTCATTTACATGTTTATTAATTTACTTCATTACTTCTATTAGTAATTAATATATTTTTTCCTTTATGCGTATTTCAATTAAGTTATATGTGTTTCATGGAGTTTGTTGGATATTGAACATTTACGGAATCTAACTGGAAGATTAAAAAAGTACTTTTAAAAACAAGAAGGGCCGCACGTTTTATTCCTGATACTAAACAGCTGCTTTATGGGACATATTATGAGTTTTTATTTCTGATTGTTATGTACTCAGTGAGTATTATATTCGTATTTACATTATTACATTATCAGAAAAAATACAAAACCAATAAGCCCACAAATGGTATTGGGGACTTCATAATTAACACCGATGTAACGTGCAGAGTTCAATTGAAACAATCTTTTTTGTATTTGTGCTCGCTCTCTCTTGAACTTTTGTAGAATACAATGGAAAATTCTCACCTAGTAACCGCAATGTGAAAAGCAAGGGGTGAAAATAGACAATTGCAGGGATTGAGTCGGACGGGCTGGGGTTGTTTTATGGTTGTTATGCAGAGGGACAGCTGCGTCGCGGAGATCCCTCCGACCTCGCGGCCGGCACGCACGGGGCAGTTTGACCAGGATTTACCCACGCTTACTAATATGTTTGAGCCTCGCAGTATCTGTCAACGCACGATAGCTGTACATAGGGCATAGATGCGTGTTATTACAAGTATTCACCCTGATTTCTAATTTTAGATCAAATCCATTCAGATATGATCGCTCTCAGAACTCAATGGAAAATTCTCACCTAGTAACCGCAATGTGAAAAGCAAGGGGTGAAAATACACAATGGCAGGGATTGAGTCGGACGAACCGGGGTTGTTTTACGGTTGTTATGCAGACGGATAGCTGCGTCGCAAAGATCCCTCCGACCTCGCGGCCGGCACGCACGGGGCAGTTTGTCCAGGATTTACCCACGCTTACTAATATGTTTGAGCCTCGCAGTGTCTGTCAACGCACGATGGTTATACACAGGGCATAGATGCATGCCATTACTTGCAATCTCGCTCTCGTCTGGGAAACGGAAGCAACGGGCGTTAGCGAAACTGACACATTATACGATATTGATTAAATTATAATTAAAATAATGACAGTAACACTAAAAGGTAGTTTTGGTAATCATTATATAAAAAATAATAAAGGTAGAGTATCTAAATATTAAAAGCCTTAAATGTTTTATTAGTAATCCACCATACATATATGTCAACTTATATGTTACTTCAGACTCTTTGATTATTTTCAGAACATACTAGAGATGCTAGAGAGCAAAAAAGACTAAGTAGCATCCATAGATTTAAAAAAAAATCTCGCCTAGCATCTATCTAGATACTATACGTATATCATATGTATTTTCACCTGTGATACTAGTAAGACCCGTTTAAAACGAATTCACTTTAAATTTAGTACAAGAGTTATAATATCAAGTTCGTAAAGTTATTTTTTAAATAGGTAAGTACCATATTTTTAGCTTTTAACAATATACCTCATAAACATTGTGTAACTTGACTCTCAGCCCGTCAATAGGAACAACTTTTGATATTGGATCAATGATGGGAACTCAAAAATGTTTTCGACATTTTCATAAAAAATGCTCAGCAGGGTAAAATGTATGGAAAGTCAAAAAAAATTTTGAGTTCCCAGCTTTGTTCCCATAGGAAAAGTTGTTCATATTGACGGTCTGATTCACCTCTTTCAGAGAATGTCGCGGGTCTTGTTACACGCTGTATATTACCTGAATATACAAGAAAATATAAAATCACCTGTCTTCTCATAAGATCACAATAATAACCTCCCTACTCTTAGTAACAATGGCTCAAAGGTACAATGTAGCTATTTACGTCAATACAAAATAGAAGCTTTGTGGCTTATGTTCCTGGTGAACAACAGCTAATGCAACTTCAGAGTGTTTCTAAAAACAGCAAAACAATGCCCAACTTATAATAGTGTGTTCGGTGCGATTGGCAGCTAATTTCTTGTTGCAGGACCAACATTGTATTGTGACAAATTTTTAATAGGTTCTCTTTGTCACGATTTTTCTTTCGGCGACAAGTAAAAAATCATGAGTTGTTAGCATACAGTTAAATTGAATCCAGAAAATCACTTCAACTTTGAAATTAGTGGATGTTACAAATTAAAGGTCACATTGATACAAGTTTATTGAATCTCGATTACGGAAAGAGGACTTTTGGATTGGATTTGGAGGATTTGACATCATATAGTTTACGCACAGAGAGAAATACTAGTCCGCGTTTTATCTATTGTGTAATTTTATACTATAAAGAAGAAACTTTGATTGTTTGCTTACATTACAAAGGCTCCGAAGCCACTGGACCAAATTTAAAATTTCTTTTACCTTACAGGTAGAAAGATATATTTATCTGTGGGTGACATAGACCGTTATTTTGGTGGATTAAGTCGTTGGAAAATTAATAATAATAAGACAAATACATAGAATTACGATAATCTTGGATAAATATATATGAAACATATTTTACATGAAAAAATGTGCGATTAATTAAAAATTATTCGGTAATAAAGTTTCACATGTGACTATCTGAAACTTTTTATATTTAGATTATTGCATATTTTCTTAAAATGAAATGGTGAAGATATAAGAAAATATCAAGTCTACTAAGAAAGTCGTATGTTTCTATTCACACACTTATTACAGCAATACGGACTAAATAGAAGCGCTTAAAATGTTTCAAAGAAAATTCTCGGAAGTAATCAATTATTTTAAATCGACGGCGATCTTTGTGAAAGGTTAATGTTAGCGCACCGCCGCCGACCACGTGTTACTTTGTTCAAGGTCATCGGATTTTGTCGCCTCTGCTTTAAGCGGCGAAAATGGAAGAGGTCAACAGTTTGGCCTATTTTTAAGGTTCAGTTCCCGTTTGGTAAAAACAGGACCCTATTTCTGAGACTTCGATATCGGTTTGCATGCAAAATGCAAACAAACAATAAAATCGTTGTCTCTTCGTTTGTCACCAGGCTGTGCCTCATTGACCGTGATAGCTAGATAGTTAAAACTTTCACAGATGATGTATTTCTGTTGCTCCTATAATAACAGATACCAAAAACAGAATAAAATAAATATTTAAAGTGTTTTGCTCGATATTTATAACGGCAACATAAAGACTCATGAAATAATCTTGCGTGATTCTGACTTGCATTTATGACGTTCACGCACATTTTATGACGTTCAAAAAGAGATACAATTATCCAATTTTGAATAAAAATCTTTGACTTTGACTTCGCACTTGGCTGATTTTCAAACTTAATTATTTTGCCTCGTATCTCTGTTTATTAAAACCTTTATCAGCAAAACCTTAGATTGCTGGTATTTGAATAATTTCCATTTCGAAAATAAATGATGATAGTTTGCTATCCGATCTCAAAGGTTTGGTGTGATCGACTTCCACAATCTAAGTGGGAATGGAAACAACATGCTTATTATTATTATTTTTCTCTCTACATTCTTTCGCTGCAGAACGCATATATACTATCTAGTTTCAGAAATAATTGAGTAAATATATACGGACAATTAACACAGATTGAGCTTAGCCCCAAAGTACTTAGGTTCGAGACTGGTGTTATGGGATACTAACTCAACAATACTATATTATATTACAAACACAGATATAGATAAACAGCCAAAACCCTGGTCAACTGGAAAAGATAATTTTTCATCTTGCCCTGGAACGAACTCGGGACCAGAATCCATGTCGCAGGTATTCACCGCTGCGCCACGGAGCTCGAGTCGAAATATAATAATAAACTTTTCTCCACTCGTACAAGACGTAACGTGCAGTAAATATGAAAATTGAGCTCCAATTTTCATATCCACAAAACGGATGCGAATTAACAGCACCCAGTCGCGGCTACAGGAGTGTCATAAAGGTGCCATATTAAAGTACTGCTTAGGCGTATAATATTCCAGACGGAACTCAGTCCAATCCTTGGCCACGTCCGTCCGTGGAGTAATAAAACCTGTCTAGTTATGTCTAGACCAACAGTTTAATAGATAACGCGTGTTATGAGTTTACAAAATATCAAAATAGTTGAAGTACCTGGCTTTCTGTAGAATTTTAGATGAAAAAGGCAACCGTTATAATGTTTCCTAAATTTGATTAATTGTGTCTGGTAGTTGATATTTACTTAGAGCGTTAATTACTAGCTTATTAATAAGATACCTATAGCATATCCTAGTTAGCTATTCACTAAATTTTATTTTCAGTTATAACAACAGTCGCACGCAACTTGAAGTTTGAATCGACTTGTTTAAAGGCATCAACCGCTACGAGTTTCGTAGCAGTCTCGTAGCATGACTGATAAAGAACGCTACGAGACTGAACCAATTGATATACCTATATCAATATTAAAAAACATCTAAATGCCCTTATCGTAATAATGTCCGTATATGTTTATTGAGAGTTTTTAATACTTTAGCATATGAATTTTATTATAAAGAAAGAGTAAAAAAAAATAAAGTGTAAACTAAAACGACTATTTACAAATAAAACAGGCCTGGCGGCTCGTTGCCCCGGGGTAGCGTGCACAGAAAGCTGACAGCATTGCCACGCTGTATGGCAATGCTAATCTTTTGGCCAAAATATAAGCCAGACCTCTGGTCACGAGACACCTCTATTTTACTTTAGTACTTTATCACATATAATAAAGTACGTTTTTTACTTTCTCTATTTATATGTTTATCTGTGAATTATGTCATAATGTGCATATGTGATGTGCCCGCGACGAACATGTGATATGACTGCGTTTAAATTCGCAGAATCGCACAGAATCTGGTTATATTTGGAAGTAACGTCCCGTTTTAATGCTTTCTGAATAAGAAAATTTATATCCGATCAGAATAAGCAGTGTGCCGATTTAATTGACTTTAATATTAAAGGCGTCATCCTGTTACTGCTTGATACACTAGTCAAATATACAGCTAAATGAAAAATCTATATTTTTAAAGTCGTTTATGGATAAGCCAATATAAAAAACTAGGTATCGTCCGCCGTGTGGATCCCGGCAGAGTAGAATAGGACCACTCCAAGTCTTCCCGTGGATGTCGTAAAAGGGCGACTTAGGAAACACAAGCTAAACAAAACTAATAAACATCAAAGAGACCTCTATAATCCGTCTGGCCAGCGTGGAGAGTGTAGGCCATATCCTCTGACTGCTCAGGCTAATAAATATATGGCTCTGGGTAGTACAGAGAGGGTCGTGCTCCTGCAGTGGAGACTAAATACGACTTGATGATGATGATGATGAGCTATCGTCCGCGGCTTCGCTCGCGTGGATGGCGGGTATCGTGTCTTAAATCTATTTTCATCGCCATGGTTATTTTAAAACATTTAAGGATGGATTTTAGATAACCGGAATATATGTGTTTGGTGATTTGTGTTTAGAAGCTATAGTAACAAATTTCATGAAAATTTGAGCATAATTTAAATATCTTTCATACGAACTTTCAACACCTATTTTGCGCCCTGAGAGTGTAAATTCTAATAAATCATGAAAAACATGTTTAATCAAATGTTATTAAGAGGCATGAATCTTTGTTTTTTTATCAAAATCGATGCAGATTTTTCCAGCAAACTTTTGACCCCTATTTCACCCCTTTAGGGTTACAATGCTTTCAAATCGTTTTAACAAATGCGTTTGTTTTAGAATTAAAACAATTGTCTACCATTGCGGTTACGGCTGTGCGTGTGTCTATATGTCAGTCAGTGGGAACTTCCCCTTTTATATATATCATGCTAGAGATTATCATGCTACTACGCTAAGCTAGAGTCTCTGGGATGTATTCACGAGAGAAAACATACACTTCATTTTCATATTTGTCCACTATTCGTCTACCAAGGAAGTAACATGACAAGATCTCGCTGCCACCACTATGGATATAAAATTAGAAACGTTAGTGGAAATTAAAAAAGGTTGGTTCTAAGGCTTGTTAAGGCTGAAAGTTAAAAAAAAATACTCTGCCACGCCAAAAAAACTTATATATCGGTGTAGATGTACAAAATTTAAATAAACAGACTTTCATAAAGATAATTTCTTTCTAGAGCTGAATGCAGGCACACATTCGTATGAGAGAGATTATTTTACAAATATACTAAAATGCCCGAAATCGATAAGTAGAAACAAGTAAAACGGAATATTGTATAATGTCCTCTAAAATTGAATTACGCTCCAAATCCATCGCAACCACCGTAAACAGATATAATCTAATAAACGCTGAAAACCAACACACCATGTTTTAATGGGTAAGTAATATACTCGTAAGTTATAATAACAGATGAAATTATTTCATATGGAATAACGTTCATGTATTATAATTTTCATTTGACCTAAAGAATATTTCTGTAATTTTATAATTCTATCATTACTTTCTCGATTTTTTTTTACATAATATTTTAAAATTATTTTTCTAATTAATGTCTATAAAATCGTAATCCTAACTAATATTATAAATGCGAAAGTGAGTTTGTTTGTTTGTTACGCTTTCACGCCGTATCTAATGAACCGATCATCATAAAATTTTGCATACGTATGTGCTGAGAAGGACTGATATTAAGCGGGCGGAGCTGCGGGTAACAGCTATTTATCTATATCTGAAAGCACAAAAAAGTGCCAAAAGAACTTGATGAAAAAATTGCAACATTTTTTGAGGTCAGAAATAACTTCGTGGGTTCTTTTTCTTTTTCTTCTGGTTCGTTGTGAGAGCGATCGGTATCGATTTCTTGATCCGTCAAACGCATTGCGTAAATCCAAGAAAATCTTCATAAACACTGAAAATTTTATTCCGCTACGTTATTATAAACATTAATTGTTATTTATAGCCGACCGCCTTCTCTAACCCCACAGAGCATGGAATGTGACCATCACACTCCTTGCTCTGCGTCTAACCCTGATAAAGGAGCTTTCCCGAGATATATATTTTTTTCTGTCTGTTACAATTTTAATTTTCCAGCACCTACTCAAAATCAATAGAAATATTTTCTTCTTATATATATATATATAGTAGTTTCATCTTCAATAAGATAAGGTTATATTATTTTTAGGTGATTTGTTTTTATGCCATATGTTAAATACTCCCCTTTTTACCGATGGCATGAGCGCCATAAATAATGAATGCGACATATCGGAGCTGAAAGCTCGCGGAGGGAATGCACTCGGCAAATTGACTGCGACCGCAGTCGGGAAAGGCTAAATGCTGCTAATGATCCGCGATTGATGCCCGGTTATCGGCACTACCTTTTCTGAATAAACGAAAAATTAATTAATTTCCTACAGACAAACACTAAATGAGTGGTTCATTTCATGTTGCCGGTTTATTTTATAACCATGTAGATTTAAGTAACAGAATTGGTAGATCTATGGAAACCGTTAAGGAAGGCCTTTGCTGTGCAGTGGAACAGTAAATATAACATGCATTCGATAATACCAAACCCCTAGTTTTCTGGGTTTTAGAAAACCGATTGATATCTAAAGTACTAAAAATGTGGTTGTAACTGTAAACATGCCGGATACCAGAAGACATTATACAAATTACCTCCATCACTAAAAGGAAGTCACTTCCTTTTCAAATCCGTCTCTTCTTAGTATGGCATACGAGGTGGCTAAAAAACAAATACAGTTAAATTTTGTGCAATATGTAAAATTAGATCACAGAAAATCATATTAATATTACGCTGTAGCGATAGATTTACTTTTCACGACTTTCACTAGAGCTTAACACAAATATCAAGCTTTAAAAAACTTACCAAATTATTTCACAGTATTACATGTATAAAAGTAATACCAACTTATTAGCGAACCCTAAGCTTATTCAGTTCATATGCGCTCCCCTATACACAATACGACGCAACCGGAAACATGCTCGGATAACAGAGAGAGATAGAAACTAAAGTGAATAATATAATCATTACAACAGTAATTGCTGAATGTATGGTGGTAATTTACCGGGCCACAGCGTGTCAATTTGTAACAGAGTTATGCATAATATGCACGGTGAATTACCAAACCATCTATATATTCACCGATAAACACATACCAAAGTATTAATCAACCCGACTTTTTCTATTATTTTATACCAGGTGTCATAAAAAGGCTCCAAAGCCTTCGACTTGGAAATGGAAAAAATGCGGTAATGTTTAGAAGGAAGATGAATGTTATGCGAGGCATAGCTTTAGGCAATAGCCATAGCCTTCAGGCCTACGTAGGGACCAAAACTGGACTAAGTCAATTTCTTTCGCCGTGTTCTCTTAGCAATGGTCTTTCCGAAATGCTTATACTTTGACGGTTCTGCAAACATAAAAAAAATATAAATTCATAAAGCGATACGTGATATGCAAATTTAAATAAACAAAAAATCATTTTATTTCATGCACCAAAACAATATAGTTGAAGACGCAATAAAGAGAGAATTGATTAAATCATTACAAAATGATCGTTGAATGGCAGTGATTAACCAAACCACAACGTGTCAATTTGTAACAGAGTTGCACGTAATATACACATATTGCTGCTAATCAACCCTCATTAAGCAAGTGCTGCTCCAGCGTTACAATTATTCGTGTTTGCGAATTGAAAATCATATTGCCAACGAATAATAAACAAAATGCAATTGTGGCCGCCCGTCACTTACATAAATTAATAATTGCGATGAGTGGGACAATTCGGATTGTAACAATCAAGTCAAACACAAATATGAGGCAATTATTTTTAGCTATCTATGTGAAGTTTTCTTTCATATTGTCTAGGTAAAAACACCAAGCTATTTATAAAAATCAATTTTGACCCCTATTTGTGGTCAAGGGTAAAAAGCTTGCAAACCATTCAAAACAATCCAACAAATAATGACTTCATCACATCGATTACAAGAGCGCCGGATATTGTTTAGGAAACAGGTAAATTTTAATGGAACCGTGTGTGCACGCGGTAAAATGTGATCAAACAAATTAACGCGAGGGATTGGAAAACCTGGACACCAAAACAAACGGCATTTCGATTTGTCTAAACAAAGCAAGAGCTGTTGTTTTCGATATTTTCAGTCCATTTTTTTTCCAATTTAGGGAAAACGTATACCTAAACATGAAAAATAGTTGAAATGCATACTTCCACGAGTACTTATTGATGAATGTGATTTACTGAAAAAAAAACAGTTTAGGTACTTTTTTAGGTATTGAATTGATTCAGGCGTTACTTTGCGGAAGTCAAAGTTACATGCACTTTGAGTTAAATTATTTTGCGTGCTTCCGCCACCAGTTAGTTCATGCAAATTATTGCTGGCCAGCGCCACCCACTACTGTTAGTCCCGTCATGCCCGCCACCAATAGTTAATGCATGCAAACCTTGCCGATGTTGCTGCATCCGTTGAGCTGCAGCAGCATCGGCCGTCGTGCTCGCGACACGTGTTTCGCCTCTACACGAGGCATCTTCAGGCAATGAACCTAAGATGTTGATCGTTCGAATGACAAGCAACGAAACCATTCGTTGCTTGTCATTCGGCAGTCTGCTGCAGCCTCAACGGATGCAGCAACATCGGCAAGGTTCTCATGCATTAACTATTGGTGGCGGTCATGACGGGACTAACAGTAGTGGGTGGGCGCTGGCCAGCAATAGTTTGCATGAACTGACTGGTGGCGGAAGCACACAAAATACTTTAACTCAAAGTGCATGTAACTTTTTTAGGTTTCCGTAGCGCAGTAACTATGGCAAACACTTGCAACGTTTGGTTTGAGCGAAATATAGACAGCTGTTTTTGTTTTGTCATAAATCGTAAATTTAACTTTGTCATTCATACAAATGCTGTAAAAAACAAAGTGAATTTTAATGATGAAAAATGATAGTGATAGTATAGGTAGTAGGTGTAGGTAATCGGTACGTGAAGTGGATACCTTAATATGCTTGCTACTATACGGAACCCTACATGGGCGACTCCGACTCGAAATTAGCCACTCTTATATACATACTTTATACTCATATAAATATTGATTCTTGACCGACCGGTGTTACCATAACCACAGAATCCCGGCAACGAAAGCAAAAAAAGTGTTACAAACGACTACTATAAACTACCCTTAAAATGAGATATATTTAAAAATATTCTATCCGAACAAACACACATAAAACTAGGTAAGCAATTCATCCTTTTCGCGAGAGTTGAAACAAAAACTAGTATGAATGTAGAGGGTTTCGCGACCCGCTGAGTTGTCGGTGCGTTTCGTTTGATAATATCCGTGTACACCGGGTTTAATCGAATGAAGTGCGCCCCGGCAGTGCCCTCTCGCCCCGGGCGTAATAAAATTGTTGGTATCGGCTGTACCGTTCCCGTTACCGTTCGTGAATTGTTCCATTTTAAGTCCTGTAATTGGCGTCATATATTATTGATTTTATTTTGTTAATGGTAATCTTAAATTTCAGTAGTCCCAATGTTAATGCGGAGCTAACCTAAGTCCTTTTACTTACAAGAAAGCTTTCCGGAAAAATACTGTGAATGGGATTAATAAAAGCAACTGAATTAATAAACACCTATTTCATATCTTTTTTTACAACCTGGAGTTTCTCAAAAACAATCAACAAAAATATCCTTATGCTAAAAGGTGTTTAAAATTGCAAATCGCACAGAAAAAAACTTTAGTAATTCCGTTTTTCCGCGTGAGTTGGAAACAAAAACTATAATGTAGAGGCTCTCGCGGTCCGCTGAGTTGTCAGTGCGTTTCGTTTGATAATTTCCGTGTACACTGGGTTTAATCGAATGAAGTGCACCCCGGCAACGCCCTTTCGCCCCGGGCGTAATAAAATTGTTCGTATCGATTGTACCACAAGTAAATTGTTCCATTTTAAACCCTGTAATTGGCGTCATATATTTTTGACTCTATCTTTGTTATTGGTCATATTACATTTTAACATTTGCAATTCTAATACTGTGCTTACCTGAGTCCTTTTACTTAATAGTAAACTTTCCGGGGAAAATACTCTGAGTGGGATTAAAAATAGCAACAAAATTAATGATTATTTACACTATTTTATGTCATTTTCTAAAGTCTTGCGTTACTCAAACAACAATTAATAAAAAATGTCCTAATAATAGAAGATATTTCAAATTGCAATCCGCACGAAGAAAAACTCGGTAAGTCCACTTCCCTCGTGAGTTGGAAACAAAAACTATAACGTAGAGGCTCTCGCGACCCGCTGAGATGTCGGTGCGTTTTGGGTACACCGAGTTTAATCGAATGAAGCGCGCCCCAGCAGCTCCCTCTAGCCCCGGGCGCAATAAAATTGTTCGTATTGATGAATTATTCCGTTTAAAGCCCTGTAATTCGGCGTCTTCTTTCTTCATTTTATCTTGTTATTGGTAATATCTAAACATTCAATTCGAAGTAGGTCGACGAGTCTCTGCAATGCTTCACGAAGTACTTCTGTCAAAACAATAAAATGCGACAACAAATTAGCAATTAAATCAACAAAAATATTTCATGATTATTTCATACAGCAGTGGATTTCTCAAAAAACAAAAAAATATCCTCAGAAAGGTGTTTAAATTAAATATTATACAAAGAAAATCTCAGTAACTCTATTTTTTCACAAGAGTTGAGAACAAAAACTATTAATGTAGAAGCTCTTGCGACCCGCTGAGTTGTCAGTGTGTTTTGTTTAATAATTTCCATGTACACCGGATTTATTCGAATAAAGAGCGCCCCGGCAACGCCCTCTCGCCCCGGGCGCAGTAAAATTGTTCTTATCGCGTGAATTGTTCCGTTTAAAGCCGTGTAATTGGCGTTTTATATTATTGAATTTCTTGTTACCTATTGCTAATATCTATAATTTCATTTAGTATCTACTAAGTCGATTTGCAATGCTCACCTAAGTGCTTCTCAAATAAAAATAATTATATTATTTTTGACATTAAAGAGTTATTGACATTATAGAGTTAATTAATAAAGTAACTACTAAAATATTTAATAAAATCAGTAAGTACATTAAATTAATTGTGACATTTTAAGATTTTATACTTTATTTAATAGCTAACTTTGACAATTGTACTTGTTTGAAAATTTGCATGCTATATTATTCAATGGCTGTATGGGAGGAAAAATATTGTTTACCACCTTCTGTATACTTACCCTGTACAAAAGCAAATAAATAAATATTCTATTCTATTCTATTCTCTCACACACAAGTATCATCATCATCATCATCAGGTCTTTTTATTAATCTCCACTGCTGAAGCACGACCCTCTCTGTACTACCAGAGGCGTATATTAGCCAGAGCAGTCAAAGGATTTGGCCTACACTCTCCACGCTGGCCACACAAGTATATTTCCCGGAAAAATCTCTTAATGGATGACAATTTGCTACTATATCAACAAACTATTTAATGATTTTGCAAAGCACTATCTTTCTCAAAAATACAATAAAATATCCTCAGAAAGGCGTTTAAAATTGTACAATAAAACTCAGTAACTCCACTTTTCCGCGAGAGTTGGGAACAAAAACTATGTATGTAAAGGCTCTCGCGGCCCGCTGAGTCGTCGGTGCGTTTCGTTTGATAATTTCCGTGTATATACTCCAGTTTGCATCCTTGGGCTGGGCAGCGCCCTTTCTCCCCATGCACAATAAAAATGTTGGCCTCGACTATACCGCGAATGAACAGTTGGATTGGGAGGCGTAAGATTAATATAAAAAACTGGCCAAGTGCTTGTCGCACCACGCGCACTGTTGTCGTCGGATAAAACTCCTTGACTTGTGAACCCTACTTATTGGTTATAGTTCTTGCGCATTATTTTTAAATTTAACATATACATATTAGTAGAAGAAAAAAAATTGTATAATATATTTTTTTTAGCAAAAGTGTTCAGAACGTTTGAAGAAGCAAATACAAATGTATAAATGGATTAAATTTCAAAAAAGTAATACTACCACAGCATTCAATTAGGCTATAAATCCAAGGTCTACCCTTTTTAGGAAGTGAAATATAATATCTCTACACAGGTATTTGGACAGCCTCCGTGGTCCAGTGGTTAAGACGTTTGCCTTGTTGGTCCGGGGGTCGTGGGTTCGATTCCCACGGGAAGCATACTATGTTGTTTCCAGTTTGGTTAGGACATTGCAGCCATGAATCACCAAATGTTTGATAAGAAAGATGATTCCGAGCTTCGGAAGGTATGTTAAGCCGTTAGTCCCAGCTACCATCTGGTAGTTGTTAAAGGGACCACGTCAGAGGCCGAGGGCCGAGAGGCGGTTCCGAAGAACTTTGACACCAGGGTGTGCATGGTCGACTGACCGTGTCATCTACACGAAATGATGACAGGTATTTTAAACAATCACTGAAAATTTTGTACATTTTGTCTGATTGTTTTGAATATCTCTTTCATGTACCGTTTCGTAAACTAAAACAAACTACCACCGAATGATAACTTCCATGAAGCAACGGAAATTTGAAAAATCTGAATATCTGTTAATAAACCCTTTTCAAAGCAGGAAGTTGTGTTTGTTTGACTGTTTGCCATGATAGAATAAAACAATTATGGCGAGTCGCATCGGCTCGAAATGAAGCCCTGAGGCGGGCGCTTCCGCGGCAATAAAACGCACGCAAAGTGTTTCTTTGCCCGCCGCCGTAGCGACGCAACAGGCTTCATTAAAACACATGTTTACAGAACGCACGATCTCAGAAGCAATAATGTGACTTTGCTAATTTACAAACTAGTTGAACTGCTTGACTTTATTTCGAACCAGTGTACTTCCACAAGGATTAATTAACTGCCTACGTAGATTTTCATTTTTCTAAAATATGGAACTTTTGGTCTCTTCATCTGAAAAATAATTACCCTCGGGCTTAAAAATTGCTTCTAATTTTCGTAAAGGATAATTATTTTTACTGTCTCTAAATCCAAAAACAAATATAACAGCAGCCAAACGATTCCTGCAACAGCGGAAATGGACCGTTTTGTTATTAAAGTCCTGTCCAACGGGCTAGTTTATCTGTTTGCGATCATAGAATAAAATAACTATGGCGAGTTGCATTTGCCTCAAAATTAAGCCCTGGGGCGACCGCATACATGGCAATAAAACGCACACAAAGTGTTTCTTTGCTCGCCGCAGAGACGCAACAGGCTTCATTAAAACACGTGTTTACAGAACGCACGACCTCAAACGCAATAATACGACACGACCAGTTAACAACTTTGAACACTGAACCTACATCATTTCATACTGGCTGCAAAGTTTGTTATAGAGCAGTCTTGCTTTGATTTCAAAAAGGAGGGGTCGGTGGTCAACCTTAAAAAAGTGACTTGTACGCACATACCAAAAACCTAGACGTGGCAAACCCACGAATTCTTACGTAATCAACTATGGTGGGCCAATCGCCAAGTTACAGATTTCTAATGTGACGCCCGGCTGTTAATTCAACTTTACTAATTATGTAATACATAGATACTGTTATGGAGGGCTGACAAAAAATAATGCTATCAATGAACGTAATGAAGGGATTCTGGCTAAGCATCTGACAGTTTCTAGTTGTAGTGGTACGGCCTACTAAGTATGTGATCGTCTATTGTTTAGTGATTCGAGTGTTATGAATCTATTTACAGGAATTAGAATGTTGGGGAGATCTCAGATACTTCGCTGTCATCTTGGTTTGTGAGGTTATTATTGTCAGTTATGTTTCAGTGTTAGGTTGAGGATTGTAAACAAACAATCAGACATTCCGTCGGCTTGCTTATGAGTTTGGTGTCCCAGATCAGTAAATAAGATTTATAGAGTAAGTTTGTATCATAGCTACATAGAATAAGTTAGCTATTTGGATATATTTCTTTTATATCTGGGATACCTGAAGCAAGTGATCGACTGGTGTGAAAGACTGTAGTGGTTACCGAGATACGACCGATTTCACTCTGACACAGGGAATCCCTACACCGGTATCCGGTCATGTAATCATGTTATTGGGGGACAGACCTGACCTCCTTTCGCTGCGAAGCGTTTACGTCTACACATCCAAGGACGTGGACCATTTATCTGGGGCCTGAGGCTCCCTCCCCCTTTATCCATGGATTTTTATTTTATATCATATATGTCAAGTTTGATTTGGCCAAATCAAGGTCGGAGGTCAGCTGTAAAGACATGGCGTGTATGGGGTGCCCAGAATCGCCGCCGTCCTGCCTGTAAACCTATTACTGAAACTTGGCTTTTAGTTCCTCTCTCGTTAGTCTGCTCTAATGCTTTGGTACCGAGATGGCTCCAACAAACATGTGATAACCTAAGAAGTTACTGACAACCTAAGAGGTGGTTATGCAATTTAGTTACATAATCTATACCTACTCTGGTACCTCGCTCTGCGATCCTTCGTAGCTCAGCTCCAACCTTATTCTAGCTTTATAGACTCCTTTGTTCATCAAATAGTGTTCAAATGTTGAACTTGCTCTATACTTAGTAGTCGTAGATATTTAAATAATAATTTACTGGCCTTGCCCTCTTACTTTGAACTTAAACTCAGGAAATGAATACTAGTCTCCTAGGTCAATGAGAAGCAAAGACCTCAACTCAATCTTCTTGAAATTCAGGCCTGAAGGGTCTGCTTAGCTTGGTTTGGAAGAAACCATAAGCTATCATAAATTACAACATGATGTGTTTGTGTGATTCTTAAATCCGAGCCTCATCTGGATGATTTGACTTTTACTAAACTATAAGAACTCCAAATTTATCTATTTGGCAACGTTATTTATTTTGCAAGACTGAAGGCATAGAAATCATGGCTCGGTTGCAAGCACTGGAGAGTATAATGCTAGGCTATATCAAACTAGTGGGTGTTTGTTAGTATTCTGAATTTGGGGTATTACATAGAATGTATACACCCTACCTGTTGTTTGATAACACCTCATCATTATACAATCCCTAGGATAGGAAAACTTAATCATAATGTAATGAAACATGAAGTTTAGTAGATCTCATTAATTTATTTATCTACCAAAGTATTACCTTATGTTACCTTTAAATATTTCCACAAGAGCAAAACAAAACTGGTTAATGATTTAGACCATCACCTTATAGGTTGCTATATAATGACGACCGAGCCTTCCGTTCTAACTTACTGCCAATACTAATAAAGGGAAAAACGAAAGCCCAAATGAAAAAACCCTTTTGGCAATCTAATACATAGTTTACAGGTTCTGATTATATTCATTAACAACAAGTCTTAACTAAGAATGGATCGTTCACGGTAAAGTTTAGGAAAAATACAGTTTCATATCTAAGTAATAGTGGGGTTTGTGAGAATAGGCAATGTTTCTCAACATCAAGGTAAGGTTAAAATATATTTAATCTGCTAGTAATGCACTCCCAGCAGTCAGTAGTCTAAATATCCATTCTAAGTTAATTTCGATAAATCTACAACCTTAAATTATCTGTGTCTCATCTCAAATACTTAGATCATTCAGGTTTCATACCAATTCACTGGTCATGATTGACCCTCTCCTATAACAACTAAATCATTTCAACATAAATTATTTTATGCTTGTAATTATTAACCCTTTCAAATGGAGATGTTAATTATAATTTCCTTTTCAATATTTTTGTCTTCTC
Organism: Rhodophaea formosa; assembly: GCA_963082605.1. NCBI lineage: Eukaryota > Metazoa > Arthropoda > Insecta > Lepidoptera > Pyralidae > Rhodophaea > Rhodophaea formosa. The sequence goes on along the minus strand of OY720211.1, from coordinate 8,747,930 downwards.
TTCTTTTTTTACAATTTACGAGATCAAAGTAATTTCAATTTTAGAGGTTGTAGCTGTATCGTTAATACTAAACAAGTGATTGGAACAGTGTACATTACCCAACAATCAGGACTCCTTGTCTTACACTTTCACTCCTAGCTAATTAAAATTTACGATTAATATATATAGAAATATTAAACTAAACTAACAACATAATAGGTAAGAACTACAAGAACTGACTCTCTAGCTAAACTTGATGTCCACCCTTGGCACCGGACGAAGCGAATCTCCTCCTCACTGCCCCTTCAAGCAAAGCCTCCAGGGATCCCCACTCTTCAGGCGTACCGCAAATCCGACTCCTTGATTCGCTGATCTCGTCGAATGCTTGGTACGTCCTCCTTTTTCTTAGAACTCCATGGACCCGAGCTGTAGGTACTTTCTCGCATCTGTGGATCACATTTGCCTACCACTCCTTCGAAATATTACACAATTAATTTATTTTTATGGCTCTAGTGTCAACCCCGTCGTGACAGTCCAACATAATTTTTAGAAAGCGTGTCAGCCATTTATCTTTAAACTCAAATTTATTAGTAATCCCTTTTTTTTTATAATTTGCCCTTTTCCTAGTAACCTTGTAAAACATGTGCAGCCATTGTCAAATTTTAGGACCACCGAGAATCCAAACTTAAAAGATTGTATTTATTGGTATGCGAGATCGGTGACAATGTTATGGACCATCTCATAGTATCGAAAAGGCACAGAAACAGCAAAATACGGAACATTTATCGACTCTATCACAAATGCAGATCTGCGAATTGGAATCATCATAAAATGTGAATGGTTTTATTTCCAGTGAGTTAAAGATAAGTAGGTCTGAATTTTAATATTAAAAAAGTATTGGATGTTTAATGATGTAAGTATGGCCTGTTTTTTTTTTGCTATGATTCTAGATCAAGAGAAACTACCATATTTCTAGGTTTTGACTCTCTTTCGAACAATATACGACTTACTAAACTCTTATAACTTAGTTAACTGAAAAAAATTTTTTTTGAGCTGTTTAGAACCCTAAGGGACTGTAAATCAATATAGGATTTATGTCATTTTCAGATTGATAGCCCAATGCATTCCTAAGAAAAGCACTTCCCTTGCATCATGCATTCATCACACGTCTGATTTTTGACAGTAATAAAAAATGGGCAGGCAGAAAACCGCATAATCTTGTTACTAATAATTAAGGGTTCATTTTGATATTTTAAGGTTAGGAACACGCAACATACCTACATCTTAGGTATTTTCAAACCTTGAATAGAACGCACGACTTGTGCCATATCGTTTTCATTGCATCAAATTTTCACTAAACAAGATTAGTTGCGACCTAATCCTGTTTTCAGAAAAATGAAAATTGCATCCAATACCTCAAGTCTGCTTTCAAGACTCCGCGTAACATATAACTCAGCGCATTTTTACGTCTGTAAATTATACTTTTACGATCGAAAATCATTTTTATGTTTTCGGAGGAATTTAATATCACGCTAGCTATGCTCGGCACATTCGCTCTTTTATTGCGCTGTAATTTTATTGTTTTCTCAATTTTTATTAACTATCAACCACCTACTTTGGTTTAGTTATAGCTGATCAATAACTTTTTACTCCGTGCATATTGAAACCTAATCGAGATTATGTTACTTGTGTCGGATCGATTAAAGAACAGTATTGACAGTAGGTATACTATACATACATTATACAAGGACTTTTTATAGTTGGTAGTATTTATGTCCTACGGTAGTATTTATGTATTTTTAATTTGTTCAAGCAAGTTACGAGTAGCTAAGTACCTTTTTAGGGTTCCGTAGTAAACTAGGAACCCTTATAGTTTCGCCATGTCTGTCTGTCCGTCCTTGGTTTTACTTAGAGACTAGAAAGCTGTAATTTGGTATAGGTATGTATATTAATCATGGCAAAAAAGTGGTAGAAAAAAATCTTGAAATTTTTTTTATTAGGGTAGCTCCCATACAGGTAAAATGGGGGAGTAATTTTTTTTCTCTACTTACCGATTGTGTGGGGTATCGTTAAAAAGGTCTTTGAAAAATATTGTGAGGTTGAAAACACCATTTTTCGATTTAGGGATCCGTTTCCGAAATATTTGGTTTTAAAGTGCAAATTTTTGTTAGAGGTAAGTGTGTCCCCCCCCCCCCCCCCTCTATCTGCTAAATGGTTATATATGGATACGTGAATAAAATTACAGCAGTAGTATATATACCTACTGAAGATGAAAGGAAAACTATCAGAGCTGAGTACTAAGTGCAAACTAAAAAGTTATAGGCAACCAACTTATAAAATGTACTGGAAAATGTAAAATTTCATACAATTTTCATTGTTGGATGTTTTTGGTCGTTAAACTGTGAGCTGCGAGTGTAAACAGCGTGAACTCAAAGTTGTCATTCGCAACTACGGAACCCTACACTGCGCGTGGCCCGACACGCACTTGGCCGGTTTTTTTATATAAGTATTAGGTACTTAATTAACTATTGTACCGCTTAAAAGATTTGTTAGGCAAGAACTACAATTATGTTTTTAAACCAAATGGACTTTAAGACTGCTTTTTAATAAGTTTTAAATTGTTTTGTTTTTGCTTTTACCACATTACCTATGTAGCAAAGACGTAAACGAAAAGTAAATTAAAAGCGGATTTCAATGTTTTACAGTGACTATAATTACACTTATTAAAAACTACTAGACCTTTTTCGATAAAACTGCACTGTTAGAAGTTGAACTATGTCAAGTTTAACAAAAACTATTTTCTGCCATCCAGCTTATAGTTTTTGATATCATCATCCACATCATCAGGTCATTTTTGTCTCAATTGCAGGAGCACGACTATTAGCCAGAGCAGTCAGAGGATTTGGCCTACACGGTCCACGCTGGCCAGACGAGTTGAAGAGGTATCTTGATGTTTATAAGCTTTGTTTAGCTTGTGCTTTCTAAGTCGCCTTCTACGCCATCCACGGGAAGACTTGGAGTGGTCTTATTCTGCTCTGTCGGGAACCACACGGAATTACGATTTTTGATATATTGGCGGATAAACATACAATATATGCATATATAAATATATTATGAAATTCGGTACATCTGTTAAGGTTCTGGCGTATCTAACATATAGGTACCTACACTGTTTAATTCTAACAGTATTACATACATACGAGTCGAATTGATTAGCTCCTTTTCTTAAATCGGTTCACAAGAGTACCTTGTGTCTTTTTCCTAATAAGAAATGTAGGTACAAGGAACGTTTATATGTCGTAGGTAAGACTATCTCAGACGAGGTTATACGAGGTTAATTTCAGAAAAGTGCTTAGATAATAAACAGGCAACAGCTATTAATAGCTATGATGTCTTCACGCAAACGAGTTAATTTGGTCTCGTTACAAAGAAAACAGGTAATTTCTTACGGAAACTGCTTGAAAATATGATCGTGCTTTAGCTATTTAAAAACGTTAAAAACACTCCCATCCTCGGAACAGTTTCAAAGGAGTTTACAGCTTAGTGGTTAATTTGTTTTTTATTGAAACAACAAAACGAAACTCTTGAACAGCGCTTCTGATTACGCCTTTACTGCGTTGTAGTGTGTTTTCAACAATATTGTTAGTATGAAACAAGTATTTAGGTACTCTTCCATGCTGGTTTGGAAGAAATACATAGAATATACCAGCTGTGTTTCTTGCCGCGCACAGAGTAAAAGCCGGTTAAGGGAGGAGGCGAAAATCTAAGGAATCAAGTCAATAGGCTACGCGACTAGCAACCCATCACTATTTTGATTCCGCTTTTCACTTTGATCTTCCAACACGCTAAACGTAGCTTTTTGGGTTTTATGACTGGGGCAATGTCATAAAACCCAAATGCCAATGGTTAGCGTGTTAGTTATATATATATAAGAAATAGATATATTTCTCTCTGTATAGCCTTTTGCAAAGAAAACTAGACACATCGTTTGTATTTCTTCAAAGATAAAACATGCAATGTACGGTTTGTTTGAGGTTTGAGGCACAATATGTTAAAATTTTCATTCCTTGTCTGGTGAATATAAATATATACGGACAAATCACACAAATTGAGTTAGCCCCAAAGTAAGTTCGAGACTTGTGTTATGGGATACTAAATCAACGACACTATATTTTTATAATAGATACTTATATAGATAAACATCCAAGACCCAGGTCAATCTGTAAAAGATCATTTTCCATCTTGACCTGACCGGGGATCGAACCCGCAACCATCCGTGTCGCAGTCAGGCGTGTTGACCGCTGCGCCACGGAGCTCCGGCAAAGATTAGACAGGCATGACGGTTTAACCCAGTTTAACCGTTTCCCATGAGGCCCGATATGTTAAAATTTTCAATCCTAGTCTGGTAAATCACAAAGACCTGTTCAGTTTTAAGGTAATTTAAACAGTGTTACAATACGATTGTCAGTTATTAATACACTATAAGCGAAGAAGTACTACAATGTATTAATAGTGTAATAATAATCTCCAATACATGTTTGAAATATTTACCTAACTTATAACAGCACAGATATGAATCTTAATTAAGATTTGAGAAACGTAGGATGAAAGTTATCGGGGTCGTTGAACATGAAAGGCATTTACAGGCTATATAGATGAACACCACAGCTGATGCAGTTCGTTGGAATATAGAATTACAAACGGTCTGTAATCTATTATACCCACTTAGTGGCATTAATGATTTTAATTATTATCTTTAGCGATAAATCTAAATCCAAGCCTTTAGTTGCTCTCACAGACATGAAAATATTTTTGTGGTTGCTCTGAGCAATCCAAAGACTGTTAACGTGGCTAGCATACCCTCCTTTGACCAACGATTGACGCATGTCAAGAAAATGTTTATCCTGTTACTTAGCAACCAATGTAACATGAAGTAAACAGAATATTTTCATATACGTATTACATATCGTGTTACTTAAATTATTAATCTAATTGTGTTAGATTCTATTCTTAGCAAGGTTTGTGATTTATAGTTAAGTTTCGATCAAGCAACAGGATGAATTTTAACCGAACTTTAGGCATCGCTCCGGATCCGGACTGCTTGAAGGTAGTTGTTGCGTGCCAATGCGAATTAGGTCGAGAGAAGCTGCTTACGGCCCCACCATACAAACGAGTATCTTCCCCGTCCGGCGATGAAGCCAAGTCGAGGTATTCGACCGCACCGTGTGCCAGGGACCTCGAGCTCTACAAATGCCCCATCAGTCACATCTTGGTCACTTTCAAAGCACCCCTTCACCCCAACGAAGTGTTCAGTAAAGTCTTCCCAGCGAATACCCAAGTTAAATATGTCAAACGTAAATTAGCCAGATTGCTCTCCGTGTCAAACAACAACCTTCTTTTGACCAAAAACAGAAATATTTTGAAGGAAAACAGCGTTTTATCAGACCTGAAGACTGATACCCTTGGCAATTTGACAGTCGATGTGTTCACTAAAGACTCAGAAGATTTTAGCTTATCCTCAATACCGAAAGAGTCATATGTCCATGAACTTCTTCACGCCGTCATACCGAAGAAAAAAACGATGCCTTTTATAGCCATTAAATTCAGAGTGCTCAATCAAAACCAAGTATTCACTCGCTCTTACCACTCAATCATGAAAATTCATGAAATCAAAAAGAATTTGGCGGGGATTTTTCAAGTAGATCACGACAACTTGGTGTTAATTAGAGGAGAACATACTCTAAAAGATAGAATGGCACTCTTGGATTTGGATTATAATAAGTACGGTATTGTGGAAGTGGAGTTATTAGCCAAAAATAATGAAAAATTGAATTTGGAAAAGCTGTATAAAGAAATCGCTGTAAATGATGTTATAACGGTTACGGTCCCATTTGGTACTACTACAAAACAAATAAACGTTGAAGTATTTTCTGAACCTATCGAAAAACCGTATCTTGGAGGATATAGAAATGTTCACACAGGTACGTTAAACAAATTAAAATAAATAAATAAAATAAAAATAAACAGATTAACAACATCAAATTTTATGATCTTTATACTTTTTAGGGTTCCGTAGTAAACAAGGAACCCTTATAGTTTCGCCATGTCTGTCTGTCAGTCTGTCCGTCTGCGGTTTCACTCAGAGACTAAGTACTACTAGAAAGCTGTAATTTGGTATGGGTATATTTTTTTATCATGCCAAAATAGTGGTAGAATAAAATAATTAAGAAAAATTTATTTTTAGGGTAGGTTCCATATAAGTAAATTGGGAGTAATTTTTTTTCTCTAACCCATTTGTGACACACCTACCTTACAATATTTTTAAAGACCTATTTAATAATTGGTCTTTAAAAAATATTGTACTTACCCCATTTTTCGATTTACGGATCCGTTTCTGAAATATTTGGTTTTTAAGTGCAATTTATTTTTAGAGGTGAGTGTCCCCGTGGAAATCATATCGAACAGCAGCTATGTACTATACTTAAAAGTATATACCTAAATAGCTACAATAGCCCGTTTGCCAACTTGGTTGTATAAAAAAAATTGGTAATGAATAAAATATAAGGTGCAATATGCAAGTGTTATATAAATGGAAAGAAACTCGATATTACTTACCTTTCGAAGGTCTAAAATAATGTAGGCATCGTGTCCAATTGTGAACTAGTGTTCTTAAATCAAAATAAATTTTAATACGTTAGAACGAAATAAAATAGACTTACCATGAATAAAGCGGTTATTGTAATCCCTAAGGGTTCCGTATTATTATTATTTTTTTACAGGAACCGAGTACTATCATGCCTACACTCAAACACCCCAAAAGCCGGAAAAACTGCCTCCAGAAAAGAAAACGTGCAGGGACACCCAAACTGCTGAAGAGAAAGAAAAAATATACGTAAGTAGTAAATAGTATAAGTAAACAGATAATAGCGATCTATCAGATCGATCAAAGTGTGTAAGACCCTAATGTTTTTCTTCTTTATCTAAGTACGTTTGTACCATACCGTGTAATTCCCTTAGCACTCTGTAAACAGTTTGATTTCAATCCCCGTGCAATATTCTCGGAATCGGGATCCCCATAGAATAAATTAGTAAGTACCTACTCGTAGTTGCAAAAATAAGATGAAAAACGAAATTAGTCTTCCCATGGAAATTCGATCGGGTGTTTAAATGGCGTTTAGGAGGGCCTTTTTTATTATATTATTATTTTTGGAGTACCTAGAGATACCTATACTAAACCATAAACAACTAAGTAAGTAGATGTTAAGTTTACCAATGAAATGGATAAGGTTTACATTCACAACGCGTACCGACCTCTCAAAAAAGACTTATTCAATTTAATTTTTGACTTATTTATTAATTAGTTTAGGATAGAATCCTTCTAGTTGTTTTATAACTTTTGTAAGTGTTACTGAACGGGAATACAGAGTGCCATTGAGTAACACTGTTACTCATTGGAAAAATTGTAAACGATCTCTGTACTACCAGAGCCGTAATATTAACCAGCGCAATCAGAGGATTTGGCCTACACTCTCGACGCTGGCCAGACAGGTTGGAGAGGTCCCATTGATGTTTATAAGATTTTTTTAGCTTGTGTTTCCTCAGTCGCCCTCTACGACATCCACGAGAAGACTTGGAGTGGTCCTATTTTACTCCGCTGGGAACCACTCGGCGAATTCTAGTTGTCTGAATACATTTTCCACATTCTAGGACACAGCGTACAGTCGCGCCACACAGATGAACACAGTGCACGCGTACATCCCCAACGTTACCGACAAGATCGTGATTCCGAAGCCCTACGAGACATACGAAGAGATGATCGCCCGCTTAAACCACAACCATTTCGCTTCAGTCATCCAGCGGGCGTTCAGACACCACCAGTTTCGACAGAAGGTCGATAGATGGCTCCGGGAATGCAGGTAATCAGGGTTGATAGGCAAATAGAACGCCAGCGCCACGGGTAGACTGATAGATAGTCAATTATTTTTTAATTAGATAGGAAGTTATCAAGTCAAAGGGTATTTATTTTTTATGTATGAACACGTCTATGTAACTTTTTACAGAGTACATACTTAGTCCGATTATGATGATTATTTTTTATCTCTGAAGTTGGGGACCAAATATAAATTTAAAAAAAAAAACACCAATATATATAGAAATAGAAAAACAGGGGACGATTGATTTTTTGCTATTCGTGGTTTAATTTTTGCGTTAAAAATTTTCTTATTAGTTTTGTAATATTAAGTAAGTTTATTTAACCAGGTAGATATTCGGCTCTGACACTTTTATTTGCAACAGAGTAGCGAAGGGATGGAAATCTTCAATAAAATTAAGGCTTCAGTCTGTCCGTAGATGCTAATCTTGACAACTACTGGAGCGATTAATTAATTATTACATTTATCTAACTATTTTAACATAGGTACCTAATGAAATGCAAATAACGGTAGAAAAAACTGTTAATTCAATTTCTACTTCGTTTCTGTTTAATAGGCTATACTGATAACAATTTAACATATCCAGACAGAGATAGCACGAAACTTAAGCAACTGTGTACTCAAGCGCCTCTCGAACATAAAAAAAATGATTTACAGAGAACGCATAGAAAGAATGAAGGAGGAAGACCGTTTGGAACGCGAAGCAATGGAGCGACGCCTGCGCAGGGACCTCATAACTAAAACATATCCGAGGACGCGTGAGGACTTCGACCAACTATATGCAATGGTGGGTATATTCTGGCCCACTATAACTACATTTTCCATTCCTCTTAGGGTGCTCCCACACAGCAGTTATATAATGTTATATTATATAACAATGTGTAACACACTAAAATTCTTGATATTGTATGGTCTTATAGAATGTTATCGTTGTTACACATTGTTATATAACGTTATATAACTGCTGTGTGAGAGCACCTTTACACTCGCACTATACAGCAAGTAATTTGACCCAAGACATTCCCTTAAAGGGATGGCTAAGACCGTTAATATGTACAACTTTTCCTATGGGACCAACGCTAGGAACTCGAAAAAAAAATCGACTTTCCCATACTGATTGTCAGGCTACTGATTTTTTGCGTTCCCAGTTTTGACCGTATAGCATAAGTTGTTCATATTGACGGGCTGAGTCACCCCTTTGAGGGTGTGATATGGTTGGTAAAGTCTATCTACACGCTGTAGGAATACATAGGTATCTTACCGCGTGGACCGTAGAAACGAGTCAAAGAAATAGGCGAACATTGTTTCAATAGGCGAAGCGGCTAGCAAACCATCATTATTTATTCTGATCTAAGGCCTAGGTGGTATAGGTACGCCAAACAGACTAATGTGGCTTTAAGGTCTTATGACCCTCGGTTTCGTTTAACCCGTCAGAAATAAAAACCTGATTATATGTATGTTGGTGTTACTACTTGTATAATTCACGAACTTAGGCTGACTTGCTGTTACTTTCTCATGTTTCAGAAATACTGATCTAGGTTTAACGAACGTGCAGCGAGAATAAACGAACAGTCGCTTTATCATGTGCATTAGGAGCTACGACGAGCTCGATAGACTTTATCTTTATGCACACAATTTATAAGACGCTGTTTGTTTCATGAAAGGCAGGCAACGTGTCGGGATAATCGATATTGATCCAGAAGCATTTTTATTTTATTTTGTAGGTTCCGCTGCAGTTCCAATTATTATTCAAAAGAACATCCTCCATTCTCGTCGTCAGTCTAGAAAATATTGACCAGATGATACTTACTCTTAATTACGTTACCTAACTAATAAAAATATTCTCCGTTTTCAGGTTGACCGATGGAAACACGCTGAAATTGCCCGGATTTCACAGTTACATGCCAAAGGCCCTAAAATAGCAGAATTTACGTTACTCCTCGATAAAGAAGTAGAATTACTGCGTTGTATTGAAGCTTATAGAGTCAAAGTGAAGGAGGACAGCAAAAAGATAAGAGAAAAGAAGTTTCTGGAAGAAATCTCCAAACCAGTCGCCTGGTACGGAAGAGATGGAAAATTAATTACAATGGATACTATCGAAATTCAGAAAGCTAGGAAGCTGAAAGAGCTTTATAACAGCTTTATTCGTGAAGACTTGGACGTAAAAGAACGCATGGAACTCCTCGTCGACATGAAGTTTGCATTGCAGGAATTCAGAGAATATTTGGCTGAGGAAATAATAACACTTTTGGACAGAGAATGCGACCTTCTGGTTCGCAGATGTAACGACCATCAGCTGGAGTTTCTCCGACGAAGGACCGCAGCCGGCATATTTCAGTTGATAAAGAATTCTGAACTCAACTCTGGTGTGACCAAATGTAAAGATCTCAGAGACTTAAAGAAAATGGAGAATAGCAGACTCCATTTTTGCGAGTTGTGTCATCAGGTAAAGCTATTTTCGGATTTCCCTATCAACGCGAAGATGAGCGGGTTCTTTGTTTGCACATCGTGCTCTTGGAAGGACGTCTCTGAACGGTTATGGATTGATATGGCACCATATAGGTTCATTCTTCGCGCAGTGCAGCGTGATGAACGTAGACGCAAATGCTGGGGCTCTCTAGCCTTTGTTCTTCAAGATAAGGATGTCTTCTTCTTAGTAGAGAAGTTGTGGCATGCTCACTCGGCAATCAGCGAATGCAATGACCTGACTGAGCTGAGGTTATGTCGCTGGCACGTGAACGACGACTGGTCTCCTTGGAACTGCTTCCTCGTCACTGTCCAGGAGATGAAAGCGCATCTGAAACTTGAAGTTCCCGAAGATGTTTATGACGAGGAGTTGGTCCTGAAGGTAGCGAACAAACACAAGCTTGCTAAGGCTAATTTCGAACAACTTCTGACAGTGAACAAGCAGTACACGGAGACTGGCCAATGGCAAGGCGTCAGAGCTCCAGCTATTGCACGCGTGGATGCAGTAGAGCCCTGTAAGTAATTTTTTGAGCGTCTTTAGGAATATATTTATTGAATCATGATTGTTATTCATTTGCTGTAGTGTTTTTATTTATTTGACATGTAGACTATGTATTGTTATTAGTGATTTTTAGTCATCTGTTTAGAAAACAGAAAAAAGAAACTTTTCATGATGTTTGACAAAAAGTTTTTAGGTACAGATTGATTTGACTCGAAAAGCTATGTTCTTTATTTAGAACTTATATGTATAATCAACAATAAAGATATTAGCCAATAAAATATCTGTTTATTCAGCAATGACTACATAAGTAATTTAAATTACCCATTTTTAAGGAGCTCGCGTTCGTTACAAGGGCTTTCGATACCAGTATGTAAGCAATTTAACATAAAAGTTAACTGTACAAACAGGAGCTTAATTTTTGAACTGGTAAATTCGATTCTCCACTCATAAAGCTGCCAAGTAGTGAATATTAAGTAGCTCTTATAATAATTGGATTCAAATAGTGCTATTAGTCAAATGTTTATAATTATTTTGAATTGGAATGTATAATTATAGATTATGATGAGATAAATTGATTTAATGCTTAATCTATACCAAGATTATCAAATATTGCCGCAATTAATTTCCTTACACCTTTCGTACGGAGATATCAACCACCAGTGCACTTTTCAAGAAAGCTTATATCACACGAAAAAATAAAAGTTTCTATACGAAATATCTAAGACATGTTGGAAGTTGGGAATTGGAGGATGTTGAAAAGAAAACTCAAAAATATTTAAATTGTCTTCTTTTAATAATTACACGTAATACTTTATAACATAATTACACGGTACATATACAATAATAATAATTTCTCAAGATATCAAACTTCCGCGAGTCTAAAACAACATTATATTCAAAAACACAGGTGTGATAAACGTTGTAATTCAATAACGAAATGCATTTTAGAGCTACGCGTAGTACATACATAGGTCAATAAATTACGTAAATATAATTTAGGCAATAAGAATCAATAGCTATACAACAAACACGAAGGAATCCCCTAGTCTTTCAGTAAAATAAACCTCCAAAAGTAGCAGTCATACAATAAAAGTAACTGCATCTATCAGTAAATCCCAAATCTTAAAATATAAGTAAAGCTGTCGGAAATGACGTCATTAACAAGCGACAAACTAAACGCTTCAACAACGCCACACATGTGTTTTACGATGAATTACAAATTATTCTGTCCACATTTGGTTCTAAGAGAAGAGATATTGTGACCAAAGCCGTGGCTCTTACAGCGTGCGAGCGACATTGCACGATACGGTATCTATTTGAACGATAGCTACTGAGCCAATTGACAACTTTGTCTTAAATCACACCGAAAAAGTAGCGAAGCGGGGAGTACTTACACTTTGATAGGAATTTATCCTTTTTTTGCACACTGATAACGCCCAAAATAGCGTTATAACTACGTCGCCTGCTCTGGCAGTTCAAGGCCGCTCGTAGCATCCTGCGGCTGCCGGCCATACCAATTGCAGTGTAAGTGCTTGCCGCGTCGCTGCCGTTTCGGTGAGATTCGAATCTTTCAGTAGATTGTAGACCACACACAACCATCGGGGGGTGCTGTTTTTAAGGCGAGTTTTTTAGTAACTGGGGCATATTTTTGTATGACAAAATCGTTCGTTTTTATGCCTAATTTATCTGAAAAAATTGCATATTCCGTCGCACTTAGTCGCCCTCGCTGTACGAATCCATCGCTATTTTCAATAATGTAAAAATATTTGGACGTAAAGTACACATTAAAAATTAAGTAAGTATTTCAGTAGCGTTGCAGTTTTTTGCGAAGAAAGCCGCAACGCCAATTAAATACTAACACTAGAAATCCACGTTGCAAGATTTTCATTATTAGGTATGAAAATCATGGAAGGCGGATTTCAAGTAAATATAACCGCAATTTTTGTATTGTAACGTTGTTCTGCGCACACTTCATATTAACAATAAATTGGTATAAAATTTCAAATCTCGAAATTTCCGCAAATTTGGAAATTTAAAATTTTCGCCTCTTTTACGCATGTCAAGAAACGACAATAATGTATAGGGCAGATAAGCCTGATCCCCTAAAAACAGATTACAAGCTGTAGGGGACCCCCTACAGCTTGTAATCTGTTTTTAGAACCTGACCAGGTTTAGCTGCCCCCGTCTGTATATATGCCACTGTTCGTTCGTGTCAAGCAAACTAGCACTTGATATAACAAGACATGAAAATGCAGTATCCATTTTATGCTAACGCGGGTTTGTGGTCAAAAGTAATTAGTCCAAACATTTTTACAATAATGATTTCATGTTACACATATCAGTAATAAAATTCACATGAAAAATTAAGAAAGCTATCTGAGAGCCCTCATTTTTGTGATTAACCTAGCCGAATAAAAAAAGAACCAATTAATTATATTCACAGATTTTTAGAAAACCACGTCTAAAAGTGCACAATGTTGAGATTAAGTAGTTCATGTGCCTTAGCATTTAAATTCCTTTAAAAAAATAACCTTAACATCAAAAAATAAAATTCGAAATATCTTATCGGACAATCAGTCGGGTTAGGTGTGGCCTCACACCAACAGAATATTACGCGACTGAAGTTTGGCGCAATACGCTTACTATTTTTTGCATTACCGGTTTATATTGAAGTCGACAGTATGTTTGAGCAGGAATTTCTGCAGCAATTTGCAATTTTTGTATACAAACTATAACATGTATGAAATGAGATAGTATAATTCTGCCGCCAAAACTTCAGCAGATTCATATTCTGCTAGAGTGGCGCCACACAAGAACGGAAATCTATAGAAAATAAGACACGTGACAATGAAATAACTACCCACCTTTCGCTGTCTAGTCTAATACCTATTGGTTAAAACTCCAACATCATAGATTGTCCTATTTATTTTATAACTAAGCATATATCATTCTCTCGTTTGCGAGCAACTATCGACGTTAGTGTTTGTACATTTTAATGCGCGTGCGTCCGTACAGCGTTTATCGGCACTGGATGGCTGCGCGTACAATCTCATACGATCCGAAATAAAACCTACAACTCTCAACAAAGACCGAACTATTGTTACTAGCTAAAATTTATTTACAATAAAGGATTGTGCCTCATTAGAACAATACTCTAGTAATTTTAACCCTCTCGGAGCCGTATGATACAAAAAGTGCAGACACAATATTCACATAAAAGAATACATATCTATTATACACTTACACAACTATTTTTGCACTTTTATATTGCCAGTTCAGTGGCTTAAACTCGGAATATCTCAATTTAATTAAGAATTCATAACCCATATCCATGATCAACACAACTAACTATGCCTTAACAGTCTGTGTAATTATATTTACAAAATATTATAGGGAAGGAAGAGATATCGATACAAAAAGATGGGCGATTATAGCTGTGTGCAATATGTCCACCGCCGTCGTCGACAGGCACTGTTTCGAATGGCTTGTAGATTATTACTAAACGGGATCGACAATGTACAAGGACAAATGGATTCTTTATATTTACAATCTTATCACAAGGAGTCAAATTCATTACTTTCTGTTGCACGGAATCATACTAGCAGCCAAATTTCATTTTTAACGAATAAAGGAAACATCTAATTTTGCTACAAAGGCCTAGTAAATGAGTCAGGAAGGTCACTAAACAATCCATTTCCTACATCGACAACACATCCACAAATTTCCGAACGAGTCGCTTGATATGATAACCGGCCCAACCTCCGTTGCAACTACTAAGGTCACGCGCGACTGCAGGCCGAGCGTGTAGAGACAGCGTCCTTACCTCGGCAGCCGGCGAGTCCGAACGGGGTCGCGCGGCGCGTCGAGTTTCAGTGGTAGCCGTCGACCTCCATTGAGGAGGACATTCGGTCGGAGCCGGAGGAGCTGTAGTTGAGGCTGTAGTTGAGGTTGCTGAGCGACATGTCCTGCGGCACGTCGCTGGGGTCGCTGTGGTAGTAGTGCGGCGCGTAGGACGCGGCGCTGTACGGCGCGCCGGGCTGCGCGGGCGCCGGCGCCGCCGCCTCCTCTAGCTCCTTGTCGCTGTTCTCCATGAAGTCTATGATCCGCTTCGTAGCCTTCACGTGCTGCATTATGCCTGCTTCGCCCTGCAATTAACAAATTTATCGTCAGACCGTGATTAACTGGGGTACCTCAGAGCAATTGGTGTCATTGTCGCTTGCATGCTACCAGAGATGTTTCTGAAATACATTCCAAACAAAACAAGAGTGTCAACGGGCGGCACCGTTTGTTGAGGTTTTGGGTTTCAAAGTATAAAATGTTAAAATCTGCTATTATCAACTTATTTGTGATATAGTTTACCTCAGAATTTCATTAACTAACATTTTTACTCTAATTATGAAGTCATATCACAGTATATTGGTGCAATTTAAAATTTGTTTTGAGCACGGACTGACCGTCGGCGAGTGTGACTCTCACTCACCTACGAACCGAGCGATACGTGGTATTATTGTACCTTTCGTCCCTAGCAAAGAGGCGACATTCCTGACTCTGTGGGTGGTCTGCACTGACCGCCACTATACGCTTTGACATACGTCTTATAGCATTACTTGGAACGCCCTTGACGTATCACAACTGTAGCTTTAAACATTTACAAGGGAAGGAAGAATAATAGTAGCACTTACACTGGCTGTGAGCGCAAGGAAGTTGTAGTACTTCCTGAGTGTGGGCAGCAGCGGCGCGAAGCGCGGCATGCGCAGGCGCACGGCGGCGCGACACGCGTCGCTGGCGCCGCTGGCCGCGCCCAGCAGTAGCGCCGTGTACGTGTGTGTTAGCGCTAACATTACAAGTGAAGAAGACAACACTTACACTGGCGGTGAGCGCCAGGAAGTTGTAGTACTTCCTGAGCGTGGGCAGCAGCGGCGCGAAGCGCGGCACGCGCAGGCGCACGGCGGCGCGACACGCGTCGCTGGCGCCGCTGGCCGCGCCCAGCAGCAGCGCCGTGTACGCGCCGATCATCGTGTGCTCCATGTGCGTGCCCGCGCGCGCCAGCACTGATGACAGAAAGTCAACTTTAATCAATACGAAAATACACAAAACAGGAAATTTTTCTTTGTCTACTCACACACTATAAAATGTATAATAACGCTATCAGAAATTGTTTTTTAATGAGTATCAATACGTCAAACACATTTATAACTGTAAATGGAACTCAATGTACCGTTGTATTTAGTTCAAATAAATAAATAAATAAATAAATAAATAACAACAATTACATTGTCTCTGGCCGTAGGTAATATTGTACGTATTTTTATTACGACATCGAATGACTTTCAAATTTCGAATACTTCATTTGAAAAAGAATTTTCATATATTTTTTTTTAAATAGAACTACGTCGCTGAGCGCGGTGGTCCACTACACGCATCCTTGACGTGAGTTAGATTTGCCGCCATTGCGAAATATGTAGATTTATTTATAATTAAAAGTGAATCGAAAAAGTGATGAGGAAGCAGCTATCCACAGGGCAATGAACATAATCAACAATTTGTTGCCAGAGAAGTTAAGAATGAAGTACCTATGAAAACGTTTGTAGAACAGTTTCTGTAACATTATAGACACTTTATAGTGTGTTTGTAGATAAAGTATTGTATGCAACTAATTGTTGTGATTGGTGTAAAGTAAAAAGCACTATTGGTGTAAAGTACAAACACATCTGTTATTTTTCGTTAGCGACGTTTACGGCGAAAGGAAAATTGTGACTTTGTTACCTTTATATTTTTGAGTATTTGGGTTAGACAAGCTGATTTTTTCTCTGATATTCCTCGTTTTGAGAGCTGTTTACACTCACGCCTAAATAGTAATAAAATGATAGCATAACAAAAAAAAAAAGAAGATTTGACTGAAATATAACCATTTTCTACTAGTTTTACTTACGTTTAGCAACAGTTTCCTCGATTTCATCTTGATTGGGCTTCTTTTTTTCCCCTTCTCCTTCTAGCAATGCATCAGCATTTTCTTCCGCCCGTCTGAAATACCCAAGTTTTTTGTTACTACACATTAGTATCTCAGGGTTAGAAAAGGTTAGCTAATGTAAAAAAATGATTTGTGACAAGCTATTTAATGGTGTTTGGGTCTCATGACCTAAGGTTCCGTCTAGTCCGTAAGGGATAAAGATGTGATTATAATATGCGACAACGAGCTCCGAGGCGCAGCGGTCAACACGCCTATGAGACGGATGGTTCCGGGTTCGATACCCGGTCAGGTCATGATGAAAATTGATCTTTTTCAGATTGACCTTGTTCTTGGATGTTTATCGATATATGTATTTGTTATAAAATAAAGTATCGTTGAGTAAGTATCCCATAACACAAGTCTAGCTCAATCTGTGTAATTTGTTAAAAAAAAATTAAGCTCGCTTGTAGAACAGCCCCCGTAGCATGGCTCCCGCGACGCCGTTTATATCGCGCGATAAGCTGTCTACTTCTCGCTCTTCAGTTTTGCGAAAAACAAGATGGCGATAGTCGATAGACGTTGTCGCGTGTGCCATGCTACGGGGGCAGGTCCACGATGAGATCCAACGCTGAGACACTCTTCAATATGATGACCTACGAGGACACATCCACATGGTCCAAAGGTTGACTGATACAACTGTTTATAAGATAAAAGCTACAGTAAGTGTACCTGGCGAGGTCCTCTCGCTTGTAGAACAGGTCCACGATGAGATCCAACGCTGAGACACTCCTCGAGATGATGTCATCCTCGTTGTCCACACGGATCCTCAGATTGAGGAACTGCTGAGTATTCGCCTCGTTGTTTTGCGCCAGATTTATCAGTAGAAGCAGTGTCTGTGTAAAAAAGTTTATTATAGAATTTGGTGTAATAAGGTTGGATGAATATGTTTAGTTTTAAAAAAGTATGGGGCCTCATTTTTCGAACGGTTAGCAAATTTTTTGTATTTTGTTTAAAACATAAACATATAAGCCACAATGGACATCAAAATATTGCGGATTGAACATTTTTATAGCTAAATATTTTAAAACATTAATAATATACCATAATATTATAAGTTACTAATGACGACTATGTCCATTATATAAAGCGTGTGAATAGTGGTTCCATTGTTCTAGCAGAGATATTATTAGAATTTTATGAGACGGTCGAAAAGGCCTAAATGGTCTGTAACTTGTATACCAAGCAAGATTCTTTAGACTTGATCTCATATCCCAGATTACCTTACATGTTTGAAATTTTTACTAATATAAATAGGTAAATGATATAAGTTTTGAGTACATGTTGAAAATACAATTTCATTTGGATATTCTAACCCTTTTAATTAAAACACATAACTCGGAATACCGAGGGGATACGTTAGCAGCAATAAGTATACCACCGTGGTACACTTATCCCTACTAACGTATCCCTCCTCCAGGGGGGATAAGTGGAAAAAAAGGTTCACTTAGAACTACTAGAAAGGACGAGTGGAAACTCGGTGTTTACTGATCCCTACTATAAAATTAAATAGAATGAAGCACTTAATATTAGTTATTATATTATTTGTCACGTTATTTCTGCATCGGGCGGTCGAAGACAGAAGCAGATTGTGGTAAGAGAAAAGTAAGTGATCAATATTATGTTAAAATCCGCTAGCTAATCTTCCCTTAATGAGGCCACGGCAAAAATAGGTGTGTGTGACGAATTTTACGTCGCCTTATATGCTAAAGAGGGAAACTAAAACACTTACACAAACACTGAATTCGAAGTTTCTGTCATCTGGTATGAAGTTGCCTTGGTTATTCAGCACGAACAGACAGGTCTCCATCACGTAAGGCTGCGCACCCACAACTTGAGCTCCCTCGGAAACTGCACAAAAATATTAACAGCAAATTAGTCTATGCAACGACAACCTATGATAATGTGATAGTATTTTGCTGGATAGTGCATATTTAAACAAGAAGATAAACTCGTCAAGGCTCAGCTTAGGTCTCAAAATGTAGGTTCGAATTTTCTTAATATGATGTGAGTTTGTATTCCCAACTTGTAAATTCTGATGAGCGCAAGTAGCGGTAGGAATTTATACCCTAGTGGTATGTTGATAAATGTGTAAATGTTTTTTTCCGCGACAGCGTCTGCATAATTTATGCGTCCGTGTTGTATAAGTCCGGTAGCAGCCTCTTCACACGGTTTTCGGCACCTTGATTGTGAGACCATTGGCATGTACATTATTCTTTACGATATGCCAGCCCCCTATTTACTAACTCAGATGACAGGTGTCGATGCCTATCAATCTAGGATTTGCTGTTACAATGCGGTTTTTGTATTCCAAATAAAAAATAACAGCAAACAAAACCCGCATTGTAACAGAAAATTTTAGATTGATAGGCATCGACACCTGTCATCAGAGTTAGTAAATAAGGGGACAGCACTTCTTGGGGTTTCCCCTTCGAGCAACACGAAAGGGAGTAGCCATACGCTGCGTTCCCCTCTGTCAAGGTACAAGCCAAATTAGGCATATGCATGTCTATGTGTTTGTTGTGTGTGACTCATCTGTACACAAATTATTGTTTCTTTTTTATGTCATTTTTGTGACAATGTCATAATTACTATCAAGTGACAGTTTAAGTTTTGTATGTAGGTGTGCGGAACTAAACTTGTGTGCACATTTCCCCCCGCAAAAAACGCCAGAAAAATTGTAATAGTAAACTGTGGCTTTGCCCACTCCCTCCGACAGGTACGGAGGCCGTGTTGCTCGAAGGGTTTCCCCTTCCGCGGAAACGACCTGTCATAATTAATAGGGTTGTTCATTTCTTCTGTAGCAGTGACCAATTGTTGTAGTACATACTGCTGTTGTGAAAGGCATTCGACAGAAACCAGCGCTTTATGGCGGGTAGCGCCGCATTCAGCAGCGGCGTGTGCAGTGCAGGGGTACTTTTTTAAAGGGGTGACACTTGTCTTCGAATGATTTTTGTATGGAAAGTCCGCTCGTTTGCAAACGGCGACATTTCAGAAGTCGTACCCCAACCGCGTCTCCGTGCTGGCCTCCATGATGAGGCGCCGGTACAGCGACGACAGCGTCCTTGTTGTGCCCAGCTGATCAGATACAGTTGGAGTACATACCGGTGTTGTGGAAGGCATGCGACAGGTTGACAAGCACTTTGACAGCGGGCAGCGCCGCGTCCAGCAGCGGCGCGTGCAGGCGCGTCTCCGTGCTGGCCTCCATGATGAGGCGCCGGTACAGCGACGACAGCGTCCTCGCCGCGCCCAGCTGTTCGCTGATCAGGTACAGTTGGTTGTCCTCGTTTTGTTGCGTTACCTGTGCAATACGATATTATTAGGTTTGGTGTTTTAGACATATTAATAGACTTGTTATGGATATAGGAACCATAAGGAAAATGTAACGTAATTGGTAGGACCATGAAAACAAAAGAAAAAATTGGTGGGACCATGAGGCCGATGGACCGAAATTGATGGATCCACAGGACATATTTTCAACATGAAACGTTGCTACTACTGAATGAAAGTCACTTACATTCTCCAAGACGCGCATGCAGCGGTCGGCTTTTCTCAGCACGTCTACATCGCTGCTCGACCACGTGGCGGCGGGCGCTTCGAGCCGCGCCGCGCAGTCTTGTATAGTGCGCACGATGTGATCCACGCCGCCTAACACACGCAGCTCTTCTTTGAACCATTCGCCGGCACGTTTGGAAGTGAGAGATAGGAGTGTCTCCATTGCTAAGTGGCCCACCTGGAATTAAATATAAATAAGTATGAAGGGACACAAATTGAGCAAGCTCTACAGTAAGTTCTGTATTTGTGTCGTAGGATACTAACTCTACAATACTGTATTTTTATTCTATGGTTACTTATATTTATAAACATCCAAGACCCAAGCCAATCTGAAAAGGTTATTTTCCATCATGAACTGACCACTCGTGTATCAGGCTGGCATGTTAACTGCCATGGAGGTCGTCAATTTGCCATCAAAGTCGATATTGTGGGTCATTTCTGAATATCTGATTGTAACTGCAAAATATAGGGATTGTAATTTTAAATTTTATCGCCCACCAACCAATGTTTACCAATGTCGAAGGCGTCAATATATCATCTAGATTACAGGTGATTGAGCAGCAAGAATATAAAATGCGCATAAGATTGTGGGTAAAAAGAAGCTACACTTACATGAATTCTGGGAACTGTTGACTGCCAAATTGACTTTGCTAAAGCAACTTACGTTCTCATCTCAATTTAATATAATAAATATTGGTTTGTGGTGGGAAGTCAAGGGGTACAGTTGAAGTTTGCCTTAGACAATTTTGCAAATTGATTTTAGTGGACTTTATAATATGAAATTGGTGTAGTTTGGTGTTATAAATGCTCGTGCTCATGAACAATTTGTGAAATAGTTAAAGTGAACTGATAAATGGACTCGTATAGATTTGCCGCCCCAAGCTGCCACGAGGCGTCAAAGAACATACGCCATCTTTGATGCTACTTGGAAAAACTATACCGTACAACACCGATACTTAGTATCTCATTATACTGGACATTGGCAGAATCACTGAAATTTCGGTGGAAGCCATAATATAAAACAGAAGAAGAAGAAGAATAAATATTGAGCATACAATAATCGTAGCTCTTTTCAGTTGTTTAGATTTTACTATCTTAGGTAAACTTACTGTTATGTTATCCAAATCTAAATGCTGGGCTTTGCCTTGACTCTTGATCTCTGCACAAAGCTCTCTGACTCGCTCCTGGGTTTTCGCGAGCTGAGCAGAGGTAAGACCACAGTCATCCAGAGCATTCCTGAAAAAAGTAATATTTTGGTGATGCCGTTTCTAATTAAGCTCATTGGGCTCAACTTTTGGTCTTGAAGCATATTATATATCAAAACCAGACATCATGAATGAACAATGTGAATTTTGGGTAAAACAAATTTGAAGAATCAAGAAATGTCTCGCTTTTTATTTATTTATGGATGCATAAAGACCGTTAGCGAACATTTATTCAGTGTTGTATAAGTGGTTTGATCGCATTCAACACAACAACAGAACTTAATGCATTCGGTTGTATTTATGAATGTGCTTATCATATATCATCTTCACAAAACTAGGAAATAAAACACTTACTTGTGAGATACATCAGACTCAAGCAGATTTAGCATGAGTTCCAGTGAATCTCGGTCCACATCCATGTTGAGACGATCTTGTGACAGCACAAACATCACGGTGGCAGTGCACAAACCCAAGCTCTGAAACAATTTATTATTATCTCTCCGTGGCGCAGCGGTCAACACGCCAGCCTGCGACACGGGGGTCCCGGGTTCGATCCCCGGTCAGGTCATGATGGAAAACGATCTTTTTCAGAATGACCTGGGTCTTGGATGTTTATCTATATAAGTATATGTTATAAAATATAGTATTGTTGAGTTAGTATCCTGCGACACAAGTTCACAACTTACTGTGGGGCTAGCTCAATTTGTGTGATATGTCCCTTTTTAGAAATAATATAATAATAATAATAAGATCTTTATTTTCCTTCACAAAGGTATTAACAGTGAACTTATTGATAATTTGATGTTTATAAAAAATTAAGAACATATTGCTTAATAATGTTCCCTGCAAAACCTATCTTTGTGAAGGACTGGTGCCTGAAGTAGGTTTTTGGAAAAAACCTGTAACACAAGTCACCAGAATATTCAAAGTTTAATCCCATGGTGATTATATTTAAAGATTATTAAGTTTTTAAAATACTGAAGGCCATTAAAATGGTTTTTTCTATTTGATAAAACCAAATACTATATGGTGAAATATTTATTTACCTGATCATTGGTAGCATCGTGCAACGCCCTGAAGAACTTCTGCACAATACCGTGCGCACGCAAATGCATCCGGAACGCTGGCGCGGTGCACTTACTGGCCAGCGTGATCGCCGACAGGCAGCGAGTCGACATCGGGTTGTGTTCCTAATACAGTAAAAATTAAAACTTAAAATCATATTCAATTGAATGAATTTCTGCTAAAGATATTGACGCAACATTTTGTTTTGGGCCTTGAGTGTTAGGCAAAAATGTTATTAAGAGTATATGCAGCGATAGTTGGTGGTAAAATGATGTGAAAAAATTATTGTAAGCTTATGCCCGTACACAGCCACCTTAGTTTTGAAAAGTCTAATGTAGCAAATAGCAATTTTCCCGCGACACGCGTAAATTATAGCATAGCCTATATCACCCACAGCTAAATTAGCTTTCTATAAAAAAAGAATTTTCAATCGGTTCAAAAATTTCAGAGCCTATCCAAAGCAAACACACAATCAAATATTTCCTCTTTATTATATTAGCATAGATAAAAGAATAGACTTGTAGTTTTAATTTCCATTCGAACTAATTGAAACTAAGATTACATATGCCATATATTCTCTCAGATTTATGCGCTGACACATCCTCATTTTCAATAACAGTCTAATTTACCTAGTAAAGATGTTTATTATCATACCTGCAATGCATCTAGAATATATTCCACATCATCATTCAACTCCTGGAACTCTCCAATTTCCTGTATCTGATGTGCTTTCTTGACATTTCTCACCACTGTGTAAAACTGAAAATAAAATCAGAAGATATTTTAATCAACTTATGTATAATAAAAACATAAATATATTCTAACTAGATTCTAACTTTTATGATGTAAATAAACATTACACCTTGATATCAAACTGATGCCTTATCTCAAATTGCATAATGACAGCAACATTGTATGGTCTTCAAGGTTATTAAAGGTGATGACAATAAAAACTCTCGTTTTCTAAACAATACTTGTACCTTCCCTTCAACCTACCTCAAGTAGTTTAACATTAACTTCAAAAGAATATAATTTCCCTTATTCTTTTTTCTTATATTTATAAACCAATTTGGGACTCTTCTCTCTCACTGTCTTTCCTTACTTCATTTTTTTCATTTACAGTAATCAAAATCTTCAATATGCATTTTTTCTTCACAAGAATAATTCTTTATATTTGTTTTTATAATTATATGAATCAAGTATAATTATTTGGGTAAGTAAAATAACTACACTTGGTTCATATTAATTGGAATTGACCCTAGCACACCACACTAACCATCTTCCTACTAAAGCCAGTTAGTAACATATAAATTTAGATGTCTTAATCAATGTTACCATTTTTTTTTGCATACATTTAAACCTTAGGTTAAATTTTAGAAATAAATGGTTTTTTATTGATTTACTATATTATGAACTTACCTCTTTAGCTTCCTTTGCACATTTCACACTTGTGTATGGCTTAACAGTTTCTGTTTCATCAATGGGGTCAGTGATAGGATCCGGTGCTCGATAGCGAGTAACTCTTGTCAACTCTTCTGGCACTTGGGTAACTGGGTTTTTCACTTCAGGGTTTTCTGGGGGCTCTGGTCTAGGCGTCTCATTCCCTTTCTGTAAAGTAATATTATTTTGTTGAATTATTAGTTGATGTAGCTAATTAATAAAAATATATGTAATATTAGTAACTACATATTTTTTCAGACATAATAAACATTGTTAGAAGAAAAATATTAATAAGTATTTGAGTTTTATAATTATTATAAATTTAGACCCGAGTAAAGAGAAAGGATATTATCAAACTTTCTTTAGAAAAATCATGAGTGCCAGTATGGTTGTGTGAACCAACTAATAGATTAAAATAGCTTCTATTACTCCTAATCTACTATTCTTTTTATATGGTATTTTAAGAACTAAGTTAAAGATGTGGTTATAGATGTAATGATAAGTTCTACTTACATCCCATTCATGTCTGTAGAGATGACGTCTTTTCCTTGCAGGCAGTGGAGAGGGATTATCATTGACCAAAGATTTACTCTTAAATATAGAACCTTTCTTCTTGGTAATCACCAATTTTACACTTGGCTTGTCATCTATGTGCTCTTCTGGCTCAGA
Organism: Rhodophaea formosa; assembly: GCA_963082605.1. Lineage (NCBI taxonomy): Eukaryota > Metazoa > Arthropoda > Insecta > Lepidoptera > Pyralidae > Rhodophaea > Rhodophaea formosa. The sequence continues at coordinate 8,723,111 of OY720211.1, read as the reverse complement.
TACCCCATGGGGAGACTTGAAAACATCATCAGTCTGCATTTTCTGAGCCTCCTCTTCAGAATTCTCATTAGGGCAACTATTATAGGCTGAATCTGATGACTGAGTTGGCTGTGAGTAGTTCTCGTCCATGGTGAGGGTTGGAGTAGATTCCCCTGTAGTCGGGTCTTCTTGAGGTAATTCTGGTTCTGGTTCCGGTTCTGGTTCAGCTTCAGCTTCTTTTTCTTGAATATTATTCTCCTGTATATCAGAAGTATAGTCAGGGCTTGAATGTTTACTCTGTTTATGTTTTTTCTTGCCCTTGACCTTTGGGGAATTACTAGATTTCCCATTGCCATCAGATAATATACTGATTAATTCACTCTTTTTGTTGTCAGATTCCTTTTCAATTCCTACATTCTCCTCTTGTGATGCTTCTGCTATGGGCTCAACTTCATGCTTTTTCTTTACTTTTCTACCCTCCCTCTTGATATCACTCACAGTTTTTGTTCCTTGTTTTGAGTAATTAGATGTTATTGCATCTAAATAATCATCATTTTCACTGTAATTTATATTGGGCCTATTTCTCCTAGATCTTCCTGTGGAGCTCTCTGGAGGCTTTGGCTCTGGAGGGGGTTCCTTAGATTTTACTTCTAACCTGGGTGATTTGGATACTGGACCAGCAGAATCCAATTCAGCCAATTGACTTTCAATGTCATCGGTCTTTGAAGATTCCTTCTTGTTATCATGACCCGGAGATGCTAAAGTCTTATAGAGATCATAAGTATCAGATCCTGGCACAGGTGATACTGCTTTTTTCACAGACTCTTCAACATTTTTGTGATGACGTTTATGAGATTTATGTTCTCTCTTTTCCTTTTTCTTCTCCTTCTTAATTTCTTGATTGAGGCCGGCACATTTAATTGTAATTTTTAGTCCTTCATGTTTAGGAGAACAGATTGTCTCCACTGAAGGACTTTTCTTGTGATCAGAGCCAATATCCGAATGTGTATCTAATGAGGAATGCCTGTCAGAGCTTGGTGAGGTGAATCCTTCATTTGAATCTGTACTAACAATTCTGGATGTGCCTTTAGATATCCTTAGGACAATTGGAGGTGGTTTTCTTTCCTCATTTGCATCTTTGCTGGTTGAGGGACTCACCGCATCTGTTTTAACGGGTACAGACACAGGCACAGGTGTAACAGGGGTGGGGCTTGATACTACTGGGCTTGTTTTCGGTGATGGAACTTTAGGGGAAGGTAATTTCATAGGCGGAGGTTCAAAATGGCTAAAATCTGGTATTGGACTATTGCTCCCATCCTCAGCATAATTGATTACCTTATCACGGTTACGGACCAAATACCGTTTATTGGGTGGTTGAGTATTTGGTGACGGTACTTCTTCCTTCCTGGAGGCTTTAGTAGCCAATGTTTTCTTCGACTTTGATTTTTCAGAATTACGTCTAGGCAACTCTGGTGAAGATGAGTCTCTAGTATAAGCTCTGCTTCTCTTAGCTGACTTCTTTTCCTTGCTGTTTGATGGATGTTCAGGAGATAGTGGAGCAGCAGGTACTGGTGGGGCATATGTTATCTGTGGTACAGGAGGGTATGGCTCAGCATTTCGAGACTTGAAGAATTTTTTAGGTTTAGGTGGAGCTTGTTCAGTTTCAACTGCAGGTACTGTCAGTGGACTGTTTTGATCTTGTACTGGCTTTTTAGCAACATTATTAGCGAAAGCTGAAATAAAAACCAAATACATATGTTATTTACTAGAACAAAATCAATAATGTTTACAATTGAAAATGTAAACAACAGCCATGTGACCTAGATCATATAGTTAATAGTCCTGAAGTTATTTTTACAAAACCATCGCTATTTAAAAGATGAAATACTCAAGACAGTTAACAATTGATACTCAAGTGAACAAAATTTACTTTCACCACTTATCTAATGCGAATCTCGTTCCACTAAAATGCGCGGCAAAGTTCACGCACGGGCAATGTGTTATTGAAGAGTAAACTACATATAAATGATATTCTTAGGCTGAACATACCGTAAGGAGCGCTTCTAATTGAAGTAAAGCTTGTGATTCCCCACTTGCCCACAGTACCCGCTGAACGGGCTGCAGATGGGCAATTACTGTTTTCCCTAAACAGGGCACTATCCAGCGGCACGGCCACACTGCCGGCTCGGCCTCTGCCCCAGCGCGACATACTGTTAATTTCATCAAAACCGATGACACCTGCACCGTCCTGCCAGATCAATCACCAGTTCTAACGTCAAATTAACAAGTAGCACATGCCGACGTCGGTCGCGATAAGCACGCTGCACACAACCTTGCTTTAACTTCAGAACACCTTGAGAACAATTTCTAGAGTTTCTCCGATTGGAACGAAAACACAACCCAGAAAGATAACACACCCGCCATTTTTACGGGAGCCAAGTACTTTTCCCAGAGACGCACTCCAATGAGAATTAGTTAGGACAACACTTGTATTAAATTGTTTACGATTCCATTACAATAACTGATTCTCTTTGCACATATGAGGTAGTTAATTAGCTTTGATTTTCAAACATTTTAATGACAATTAGGACACAAACTGCGATGTTGTCATCTCATAACACAAGAGGCGCCATATTGGCAAAACAAGGAGAAATTATTTCACTGGCCAATCAGAGACGCCGATTTATTATGCCATAGACAAACTAGTGTTGTACGCGCGTCATTGATTTACTTAACGAATATTATACGATTTAACATTCGATTATGAGTGAATCATTTACTATATTACATGACCATTCATCAACTGTGCAAATACGAATCCTCGGGTTCTTCGGACATATAACACGTAACGAGGAAGCAATGGAACGGTTGGTAGTGTAAGAGAAAGTTGAGGGAAAAAGATCACGTGGACGCTCTCCAACACGATGGACAGACCTCATTAAATCTGTTACGCACTCTTCCATTAACGATTGCTCTCACTCTGCTAGACATCGAGATACATGGCGACGCATTACAAGAGCAACGGTGGCACTTGAGCCAACCGAAACATGACCACGACCACTCTGACAAGAGTGCACGACTAAGGCACTGCGCGCACGGGTGACTTTTGTCACGGTGACAAAAAAGTGTTTGTCACGTCTTCCTCGTGTCTCCGTAATGTCTCCCAAGCGGAGTGCGCGCACGGTAGGCGACAGTGACAAAACTATGGTAAACCATGAAAAAACTTTTTAGTTATCAAAGAGTCATTACGTGGTATTTGAATTCTCTTTTGTCATTTGTTGGCATGGATTTTGAACCGACGGTCGTTGTCTGCGAACTCATCTCTTGCTAAAGAAACGTAAAAAAGAATGCTGGGTACCCACTCTTTGGAGTGACAGATTACTTCACTAAGTCGGTCAACATAGTATAGAACTTTACACTGAAAGTTCTAAAGTTTCATAAAACTCAAGAACATGGAAATAATTTTTTCAAATATTTTCTAATGAATGTTGGAAGTTTAGAAGGAATATTCCCTATTCTTCTAAACTTCCAATATAGTCGTTAGGAATCATGTCAATACGCGATGCGGCTTGCAACCCATCCCTATTTTGATTCTGTTCTCTACATATTAGCTCACCAACACGCTAAACGTGGCTTGTATTGTATGTAATTTTTTTAACAATTTCTTGTCTGATGGGAAGCAAAGATGAGGTAGTTCTAGGGCAGTAAGCGCTAACTCTAATAATGATTATTCACTCTTGTCTTGAAAACCTCTAAATTGAACGAGTCAGGAGATTGGTCAATAAGCAAAGAGTGGCAGTTACGCGAGGCACCATCCAGCCCCCATCGGAAAATACAGTGCTGCTGCTTAGTTGGTAAAACTAGTATGGAGACCGCGGAGTCACCCAAGGGCGCCTGTCGAGGCCCCTTGTCTGGTTGCCAACTGGCCCGACAAGAGCAACTTTAGGATTATGCACGTGATGGTGACCTTTCAGAAATGGCTAGTCTGCAATTGAACTCCTAACAAACAGTCGGCGGCTAGCGGACAACCGTTGCTCCGGATCGTGCTGCCCTCCAAAGCTAGACGTCACGCGCACCAACACTGAGAGCGAAATTGGTACTCTGTCAGGTGGTCTGAAGCCAAATTGCTCCGCACGATCTGTGATATGTAGATCAAAATGCTGGATGGAGCACTAGCCGTTGGAAGAATTGCGGATCATCGCTTAGCAGTGCGATGAAACAATGATTCTCAGGCCATCTTGCATCCTTGCTCGGCATGGGTAGCATGATGACCCAGGCGTCCTTTTATCTAGCTTTAAGGAAAGTGGCCCGAGTGAAGTATCTTGTAGACGAGGCCCGTCAGTTGCTTGCGGCAGCAATTGGTAAAGAAAGTCTCGTTAGTTTTGTGGTCCTCCTGCGGGGCTTTCGTGGACTCCAAATGGTGGATCACCCATTGCACCTGGCCTGGCGAGACGACGCTTCGAAGTACTCTCGTAAGTGATTACTCGTCGCGTAGTCGTAGATGGCGATCGGTGAGCGTCAAGCTACAGAATTTCCATGCTCCACCAGAATGTCGGTTCATTTCTAGGCTTCTAGTTGTGAGAAACCGTCCAGGCCGAGCAGTGGCCGCACGGGCTGGGGCTCGATTTTTATTCTATGATCTGAATATATATCAAAATTGCTCATTAACGAGACCGGTATTGCGGAAATCTGCGGAATGCGGATGCATAGGTTAAGTGCTCTCGCTGTTTCTTCGACCTCTTTGGTTGTTGAAATAGATAATTTGGCAGGAATGGCTCGAATAGTGGACGGCCGCTTGGACGGCATCCCAGTTCCTCTTGCGGCATCTTACTATCTGGGAGACTCTAGCCAGTGTATCTTAAAGGACAAAAATTATCAATATGTGATCCTAACGCAGCTCCAACGAAACTTGCTGTTCTACCGGTGTCGTGACGTCCTTATATACCTCCACGTAAATGACGTTGTACATAATGATCGTAATGGGTCGACTCGTCATAGTCCATCACGTCAATATGGTGATCTATGAAGCTTTGCAGTTGGACTCTATCCCTTGGTAGAGTTTCAGTGCGTGTGCTTGACTTTCAGAGCGCTGGCCAGCATAGTCGGCATGGGCACTCGAAGCAGAGTATGAACTTTTTCTGTGTCGAGCTTATTTGGCTTCAGTGGGGTGTATATTACGAACACCCTTAACTCCTGACCATTGATGTTGATTAGAACTTGTGACTACTGATAACTTTTGGACTAGTATCGGCTGATGGACGAGGTTCCTATTCACAAGAATAGAGGATAAAATTTTTTAACATTTAGAACCTTTAAATCGAATTATTTGGATTTGTGAGAAGAAGGAACGGGAAAATTAGGACGTTTTCACCTTATCCCACTCTAATGGAGGTTCCATACCCCATATAAAGCCTTTTTTAACCATACTTCATTATCTTCATGAAAATAAGAGTAGCATTTACGTAGGAGATAGAATACGAAGTGCGATTTTTAACCCCTAAAATAAAAATTATAAAGAAAATTCCAATAGATAATCATTAAATTAAAGCCAAAAGTAAAATTATAATGTCCATTATTATGTTTATTACGGTTTAAAGACATTCCTATAAAAAAAATGACAAATTTGTCCGGACATTTATCGAATTTGACCGTTATTTATTAAAATGTCCGACATTTTACAACTCTAGTCCAGCCGCCATGAAGATATGCTCTATGTCTACGATTTTTGAAATTTCGCCGTTCGCAAACGAGTGGTTTTGTCATAATCGTTCGAAGACGAGTGCCATACGTTAAATTAATAGTATCTCTGAGTATGACCTAATGTTAGAACGAGTGCGGTAGTCAGTCAAATGATATTTATTTGTATGCTAATGAATTTGAAATTTGAATTCTTTAATTGTCTTTTAAGTACATTCTTATTTGACCAAGCAAGCGAAGCGAGTGAATTGGGGTAAAAATTCATTTTTTGTATGTGGAAACTTTGTTCTCTTTGAAAACCCGGTTTTTTAATAACAGAGTTTTGATCCCATCCGGTTTATCCAGATTTTACGGATTTTTCATGAAAAAAAAAAGCAAATCTAATCATCAACACATATATCTTTATATATCTTTTAAAAAAAATAGACAGTACTTAATATCAATTAAGATAGGTACCAAAATATAGTAACTATTTACTAAGTATACTCATAAAAAAAAACAACAATGTACTCGATTCATGTACTTAAATTTATTTATTTTGTTAATTTAATAGCTGACTGATGGTGAATGAAGAGTGTTAGGTTAGAGTCCTTTTTTTATAACCACCGGAACGACTGAGAGCAGATTTTTTTTAGGTTTGAGTTATTTTTTTATGACCACCCGGAACGACTGAGTGCAGAAAAGTACCTGGTTAGGTTCAAGTATTTATTTTTGACCGCGTGGACGGAATGACTGAGGGCAGAAAAGGGTTAGGACAAATCACACACATTGAGCTGGCCCCAAAGTAAGTTCGAGACTTGGTTTATGGGATAGATACTAACTTAACGATACGATATTTCCTTTCCAGTTGCCCGGAAGTTGTACCCAGGCATATATAATACCTATAAACCTTCTTCATGAATCACTCTATCTCTTCGTGAAAAGTACATAAAAATCCTAGCAGTCGTTTTTGGGTTTATGGCAAACAGACAGACGAGGCGGAGGACTTTGTTTTATAATATGTAGCGGTATGTATTGATTTGATAGTAATACAATAATATCACTCAACATTTTTTTCCATGTCTGTGGTATGACTACATATTATAAAACAAAATAGATAAACATCCAAAACCTAGGTCAATCGAAAAAAGATCATTGTTAATCTTGACCTGACCTGAGATTGAACCGGAGAGAGACCATATCCGTGTTGCAGGCTGGCGTTTGAACGCTGCGCTACGGAGCTCGTCATACAAAAGCCTCATTGGCGTCTTGATTAGGTAATAGGTACCATAGTAAACGGATGTCAAAAATCGATTTTAACTCGATTACTAGTTTACATTTGTAGTGTAGTACAACACTATGGTGTAATAGACAAAACATAAGCAGCGCCCGTAGCATGGCTTGCGCGATAGTTACCTATCGCGGGGCGTTACTAATTTAAATGGTCGCCGTTTTTATCTAAGTAGCGAGCATGGGTTGACAGTGCGATACAATTTGTCCCGTGGATAAATTTTAAACTACGTGTTAAATTGGCATTGCCATAATATTGAATAAAAAGTATTTACATATGACAACACCGAATCGGTAAATAGTGCTGTCCATTTTTCTTTAAATTTCTGACGTTCATCTCTCTTATTGTCTATGATTTTGCCCATTACTTGTCAAAATATTTTCAAAACATATATTTACGTTTGAAGATTTTACAGAGTTTTTATAAGAAAATTAGTAAATCTGCTTATAAAACAGAAGAATTATAATGTGGAATTTAAGTGAAGAGTATTTCGTGTATCAATCAAATGCCAATTCTTCGTAGATAAAAGTGTTTCAGTGTAAGAAGTAACAATGTGAATTATTGGATGAGAGCCCGTGAAATTTTCACCAACTGTGAATTAACAGGCCTATTGGGCATTCAAAAAGGCAACTTCAGGGTGGAAGTCAACACCATACTACACGACCACCTGACAAAACTTTAAGATCAATGGAAACTGTAAGTAAAATAATGCATAGGTACATTTACTCGTATTTTTTATGATATCGTAACTTGTCAAAGTAAACAGTACCTAGATTCAATTCCTTGACTTGAGATTGAATACTAAAAGACAATTTTTTTAATCTCCATTAGGTATAATGTTTACAGTGAATCAGTTTTTTACAAAGTAAAAAATAACCTATAGCATAATTTTTTAAGGCTAATGCCGGTTTGTATATTATGTTATTATATGGATTGTAAATGTTTTCTTCCAGACATGGCGAAATTTCAAGAAAAAAATCTTGAGGAAAGGGAGCTTGGTTCACTGGGCCGGGGAGAAAACTGGCAATACTAGTTCGTCCCAAGTTAGCACAAAAGTTGCTGTTGCATGATGTTCAGCTCAGCATCATGGAAAAGAATAAGCCTTCCGATCTAATTCCAAGGAAACCTAAACTGGCATTAATGTAAGTACATACTAGGGTTTAAGTGAGACAGAAGACTGTTAGGTTAAAATCAGGGGTGTCATCTTCCCTGTCTGGTGCTTGCGATTATGTCGAATCAAACTCAACTTATCCGAACAAAAAGCATACTAAATACTTGTATCATGTTCATCCAGTCAAACTAACTACCCTTCCCTCGCTTGAAAAACGGTATCAATGGGTAGCAGCACTGTAACTAATATGTGGATCTCAGCAGAGTAGAATTGGACCACTTAAATAAAGCTTACATAAGCATCAAAGAGCTGCTCTGGCTTATATGGCTCTAGTTGTACAGAGATGGTCGTGCTTCTGCAGTGGAGACTAAGAAAGACTTGATAATGATGATGATGTTGTAACTGATACAAGCCAAACAGTCCGGGCTCACTAACCCATTTGCCATGTATGGTGGGTATTGCAAAACCATCCTAATGACGGAAATCCTTGGAGGAGGCCCACGTCTTGCAGTGGACTACTGCAAAAATACTGATAGCGCTTGTATGCTTAAAACTGCACATACTGCACAATAGGTTCCACATGCAGTTGGAGTAGCAGGCTAAAAATAGGTATTTTCCTTAATCTTTATGTATTGTATGACTGAATGATATTTCTTCTTAGTCGTGCACTCTTGTCAGAGTGGTCGTGGTCATGTTTCGGTTGGTTCATGTGCCACCGTTGCTCTTGTAATGCGTCGCCATGTATCTCGATGTCTAGCAGAGTGAGAGCACTCGTTAATGGAAGAGTGCGTAACAGATTTAATGAGGTCTGTCCATCGTGTTGGAGAGCGTCCACGTGATCTTTTCCCCTCAACTTTCCCTTGCACTACCAACCGTTCCATTGCTTCCTCGTTACGTGTTATATGTCCGAAGAACCCGAGGATTCGTATTTGCACAGTTGACGATAACCTCTCTTTGATGTTTAGTTCCTTCAATATGGAAGCGTTGGTTCGGTGTGCGGTCCATGGGATTCTGAGCATGCGTCTCCAACACCACATTTCGAGAGCGTCAATCTTGCGACGATCCTGTATTCTCAGCGTCCACGTCTCAGCTCCATAAAGAAAGATTGGAAAGACCAGGCACCTCATCAGACGAACCTTTGTATTTCTGGTTATTCTGCGATCCTTCCAAATCTTTGTGAGTTTTTCCACTGAGGATCTCGTCACAGCGCAGCGTCTCCGGATTTCATCCACGCAGCCTCCAGTGTTGGTGATAGTGGAGCCCAGATATACGTAGCTCTTAACTACTTCGCATCCTGCTATAGATTGGATGGTCGGTTGGTTGTTGTCGGCACGATCCACAATCATCATTTTGGTTTTGTCGTGATTGATAGCAAGTCCAAAGTCCAGCGCCACGACCTCCAGTCGCCGAAAAAGAGACTCCATTTCTGTCTTGCTTGATGCCAGAAGAGTAGTATCGTCTGCGTACCTAAGGTTTGATATCTTTCGACCTCCCACGGATATTCCCTTATCCCAATCCTCAAGGACAATCCGCATGATGTACTCTGTGTAGATGTTGAATAGTAGGGGAGATAATATACAGCCTTGTCTAACGCCAGCTTGGACCTTGAAGCGTTCGGAATCGATATCGTCGATACGGACAGCGGCTGTGCCATCTTCATACAGACGTTTGATGAGGTACACGAGGTGTTTTGGTACGCCCATTGCGGTCAGGATCAGCCACAGTTTCCACCATTTGACGGTATCGAAAGCTTTCCTGAAATCTACGAAGCACACATAGATGGCGATGTTGAATTCTCTGGCTTTTTCCACAATTTGTCGCATTATGAGTAGCTGTTCTCTTGTACCTCGACCCTTAACAAATCCAGCTTGTTCGGAGGCGATCTCTCGAGAAAGGAAGGCTTGGAGCCTTGTGTTGATAATGTGCAGCATTATCTTACTGGCATGGGATATGAGAGAAATTAGTCTGTAGTTACTGCACTTTTTGGTTGATCCTTTTTTTTTATGTAGTGGAATAAAGATAGAGTGTGACCAATCGTTCGGCCAAACTCCACTGACCCATATTCGACAACAGATGGTGTGCAGTATGTCTACTCCGATCTCCCCCATGGCACCGATCGTCTCGATTGGAATCTCATCGAAACCTACAGCCTTATTCCGCTTTAGGTGTTTGATGGCTGCGCGCACTTCATCTTTCAGTGGCATTGGCTCCTGTTCTGATGTCTGATTATACGTTGTTGTAGTATAAGTTGTGGTGTCAGCAAACAGAGACTCACAGTAGTCTTTCCAGACAGCAACAATCTTCCCTATCTCCGTGATAGTGGTTCCTGAAACACTCTCAATGGCCCAAGTCTTTGGTTTGAACTGACGGGTTATAAGTCTGATTTTCATATGTAAGTCTTTTGTTTCATACTTTTGAGAATGTCGCTCAAGTTCCTCACACATTGATTGAAGCGCTGTATTTCGGTCTCGACGGCATGCGGTTTGTATAGTAGAGGTCATAGCGTTCAGTTCTTGTATTGCGGCGCCGTTAGCTTTGAGGTCTCGACGTTTCTCGATCAGATTCCAAGTATTAGTTGACAACCAGTGCTGTCTTTTTTCTTTAGGTCTCCCGTTGGGTTGTGATTCATGGACAGCATCTTTTATGAGTTGTACGGTAGACTTCCAGAGATTGTTGACGTTTTCTTCCTCACAACTGTTTTCAAGCCAGTCAATCTCTTTGCCTTTAAGCGACTGTACAAACGAGTCCTTATGCAGGACTTCAACGCGTTTGGTAATTTTCCTGACTATGGACCTACGCAGCCTGATCCTCATATTGCATACAAGCAGCTGGTGGTCAGACATAATATCTGCTCCCGGTAGTGTGTGTGCATTTGTTATCGAGCTCCTCCATCTTGTTCTGATCAATATGAAGTCAATTTGGTTCCGGTATTCTCCATTTGGGGAGGTCCAAGTATACAGTCTTCTGGGGTGGTGTTTAAAGACTGTATTCATTATAGTAAAGTTGTTATCTGCTGCAAATTGAATTAAGCGCTCTCCCCTTTTGTTCCTGCTACCAAGACCATAATTGCCCACGATATTCCGCAAGCCCAAATCCATAACAGTGGCTCCCACTTTTGCGTTAAAATCACCGACAATCATTAGTATCTCTCTTTTTGGGATACTATTGATACAAGTCTCTAGTTGATTATAGAAATTCTCGACTATTTCTTCGTTAGCGGTACTTGTAGGGGCATACACCTGGACGATATTCAGTGCGCATGGTAAAGCATCAAGCTTCATGGTGATGATCCTGTCGCTAACAGGATTGTAACCCAGGACAGAACCAACCCAGAGTGTGGGTATTATAATGGCCACTCCGGTAAAACTAGATGAATCATTTCCTGAGAAGAAGATGGTATGTTTCTCGAGGTTCCTGTGCCCACTCCCTTTCCAATGCGTCTCACTTATTCCTGTAATAACGGCATTACATCGTTTGAGTTCTTCATCTAATACATGGAGCTTTCCTTCGTCAAGTAAACCTCTTACATTCCATGTTCCGATGCGTATGTCATGACGAAGTTGTATTTGTTTTGTTCTTCCAGTCGCATTGTTTCCATGGGGCGCCTGGTCGCCTGCTGCCCTATGGCCGGTAGCCAATTTCTCACCCAGGTTCCCGGACAACTCAGGGCGCCGGTCGCTACGCGGATCGCTAGGCACATGTATCTTAAGCAACCTTTTCATGACTCTCGTGGGAAATTAGTGCAGTGGTTTCCCGTTGCCTTCTGCACCAGATCTTTTTGGGGGTATTTAGTCCCTAAGGTTACTGAAGCCTCTTCCGTACAGGTTGCCCCGCCGGGTAAGTATGGTTATCCCGCCAATGCTCGGTCGCCATTGCCCCGTTTGTTGTCTAGCAGGGAGCACCACGGCAACCGATTGGTCGCCGTTGCCATCCGGCGCGTGCAGGTGGGGTTGACAATTGGGTCGGTGTTGTTATCCGATCTCCCCTTACTCCCCTTGAATGATATTTATTATTATATTATTTTAATTTATTTTATATTTTCAGAGTTGCAAGTCTCCTCCATGGACTGCTGCTATTGGACCAGCAGTACCTGATGCTAGTAGTGTAACTCGAGCAAAACATCTTTATTTATAGAAAATCAGCTGAGCCAAGCCCGCACAAGAAGTTTTAAATGATTTGTGGTTATGTCTAAATGTACCTCAAGATTTGTTTATGTAATATAAAAGATTGAATGCTGTGCATGTCATTAAAAATAAAAATATGTTGAGTTAATGAGTTCTTTTAATACTTATAGTAATAGAGAAATCGCATACCTACCAAATAAATAATTCTCCAGCTTACTACGTTATCCTAACTTGAGGCGATTCTGATAGAGACACGATGGGTGACGGCCAAGGGAGCGTAAGCATTATCAACGCTTACGCACGTTAAGCAACCCTGAGCGCAGTCCCCATGGGGATGGGTGACCGTAAGCAGCATAAAATATGTCGAACTCCTCGATACCTCGGAAGGCCAGTTAAGCCGTTGGTTCCGGCTTGATAGCCGGAACCAAAGCACGAGGCTAACTATCAAGAACTTAGTCTCGAACAAACACAAGAACTAAAGATTCGTGGATAAAAGCATTTTTTTTTTGAGCAAAATTTCATCAAGCAACACAATTTTTCCAGGTTCATCCTCAGCTGTGATACTTCATGTTGTTAGAGTCTGCTTGTATGATAGCATTCATGCTGTAATAAAATTTGGCAAAGTTTTTACAGCCGGCCGCCTGCCTGGTGTCCCTTCCTTACTTTCGTCATTTCGTTCTTCTTCAGCTAGCTTAACGACTATCATCAATGATTGATGGTAGTCGTTAAGCTACGTTAGATACCTTTAGGCAGCTTCAATATTTAACACTGTTGGCCACTTACACACGCAAAAATCAAAAGTGAGTTTGTCGGTTTGTTGCCCTTTTACACTTTAACTACTGAAGAAGAACGAAATGACGAAAGTAAGGAGGGGCACCAGGCAGGCGGCCGGCTGTAAAAACTTTGCCAAAATTTATTACAGCATGAATGCTATCACAATATTCTGATATCTATGAATGCTATCATACAAGCAGACTAACAACAAGAAGTATCACAGCTGAGGATGAACCAGGAAAAATTGTGTTGATTGATGAAATTATATTAATATTTTGCTCAAAAAAAATGCTTTTATCCAGAATCTTTATTTCTTGTGTTTGTCCAAGACTAAGTTCTTGATAGTTAGCCTCGTGCTTTAGTAATTTATTCGCTAAAAACGATTATTTTATTCAATTTAATTTTTATCTGGGTCTTGGAAATCGCCGATAAATTTAAACCAAAGAACTGTCAAAAGTAGACAATTGTCTTCAAAATACGGCAGCCATCTTGTAGCCATGCTCGCACTTTAGATACGAATCGCGGCGTACGATAAAATGACAGGTCGATTTCAATATTTATACCCGTGGAGTAAACCCATGCTCGCAACGATAGGTAACGCGGGAAGTGCGACAAAAAAGTAGCATAAAACCGTTGTCGCGCTAGCCATGCTCCCCGTGCAGCGCCCGTAGCATGGCTTGCGCGATAGTTACCTATCGCGGGGCGTTACTAATTTAAATGGTCGCCGTTTTTATCTAAGTAGCGAGCATGGGTTGACAGTGCGATACAATTTGTCCCGTGGATAAATTTTAAACTACGTGTTAAATTGGCATTGCCATAATATTGAATAAAAAGTATTTACATATGACAACACCGAATCGGTAAATAGTGCTGTCCATTTTTCTTTAAATTTCTGACGTTCATCTCTCTTATTGTCTATGATTTTGCCCATTACTTGTCAAAATATTTTCAAAACATATATTTACGTTTGAAGATTTTACAGAGTTTTTATAAGAAAATTAGTAAATCTGCTTATAAAACAGAAGAATTATAATGTGGAATTTAAGTGAAGAGTATTTCGTGTATCAATCAAATGCCAATTCTTCGTAGATAAAAGTGTTTCAGTGTAAGAAGTAACAATGTGAATTATTGGATGAGAGCCCGTGAAATTTTCACCAACTGTGAATTAACAGGCCTATTGGGCATTCAAAAAGGCAACTTCAGGGTGGAAGTCAACACCATACTACACGACCACCTGACAAAACTTTAAGATCAATGGAAACTGTAAGTAAAATAATGCATAGGTCGACGAGCTCCGTGGCGCAGCGGTCAACACGCCAGCCTGCGACACGGGGGTCCCGGGTTCGATCCCCGGTCAGGTCATGATGGAAAACGATCTTTTTCATAATGACCTGGGTCTTGGATGTTTATCTATATAAGTATATGTTATATAAGTATATAGTATCGTTGAGTTAGTATCCTGCGACACAAGTTCACAACTTACTGTGGGGCTAGCTCAATTTGAGTGATATGTCCCTATATATTTATTTATTTATTTATTTATTTATAGGTACATTTACTCGTATTTTTTATGATATCGTAACTTGTCAAAGTAAACAGTACCTAGATTCAATTCCTTGACTTGAGATTGAATACTAAAAGACAATTTTTTTAATCTCCATTAGGTATAATGTTTACAGTGAATCAGTTTTTTACAAAGTAAAAAATAACCTATAGCATAATTTTTTAAGGCTAATGCCGGTTTGTATATTATGTTATTATATGGATTGTAAATGTTTTCTTCCAGACATGGCGAAATTTCAAGAAAAAAATCTTGAGGAAAGGGAGCTTGGTTCACTGGGCCGGGGAGAAAACTGGCAATACTAGTTCGTCCCAAGTTAGCACAAAAGTTGCTGTTGCATGATGTTCAGCTCAGCATCATGGAAAAGAATAAGCCTTCCGATCTAATTCCAAGGAAACCTAAACTGGCATTAATGTAAGTACATACTAGGGTTTAAGTGAGACAGAAGACTGTTAGGTTAAAATCAGGGGTGTCATCTTCCCTGTCTGGTGCTTGCGATTATGTCGAATCAAACTCAACTTATCCGAACAAAAAGCATACTAAATACTTGTATCATGTTCATCCAGTCAAACTAACTACCCTTCCCTCGCTTGAAAAACGGTATCAATGGGTAGCAGCACTGTAACTAATATGTGGATCTCAGCAGAGTAGAATTGGACCACTTAAATAAAGCTTACATAAGCATCAAAGAGCTGCTCTGGCTTATATGGCTCTAGTTGTACAGAGATGGTCGTGCTTCTGCAGTGGAGACTAAGAAAGACTTGATAATGATGATGATGTTGTAACTGATACAAGCCAAACAGTCCGGGCTCACTAACCCATTTGCCATGTATGGTGGGTATTGCAAAACCATCCTAATGACGGAAATCCTTGGAGGAGGCCCACGTCTTGCAGTGGACTACTGCAAAAATACTGATAGCGCTTGTATGCTTAAAACTGCACATACTGCACAATAGGTTCCACATGCAGTTGGAGTAGCAGGCTAAAAATAGGTATTTTCCTTAATCTTTATGTATTGTATGACTGAATGATATTTATTATTATATTATTTTAATTTATTTTATATTTTCAGAGTTGCAAGTCTCCTCCATGGACTGCTGCTATTGGACCAGCAGTACCTGATGCTAGTAGTGTAACTCGAGCAAAACATCTTTATTTATAGAAAATCAGCTGAGCCAAGCCCGCACAAGAAGTTTTAAATGATTTGTGGTTATGTCTAAATGTACCTCAAGATTTGTTTATGTAATATAAAAGATTGAATGCTGTGCATGTCATTAAAAATAAAAATATGTTGAGTTAATGAGTTCTTTTAATACTTATAGTAATAGAGAAATCGCATACCTACCAAATAAATAATTCTCCAGCTTACTACGTTATCCTAACTTGAGGCGATTCTGATAGAGACACGATGGGTGACGGCCAAGGGAGCGTAAGCATTATCAACGCTTACGCACGTTAAGCAACCCTGAGCGCAGTCCCCATGGGGATGGGTGACCGTAAGCAGCATAAAATATGTCGAACTCCTCGATACCTCGGAAGGCCAGTTAAGCCGTTGGTTCCGGCTTGATAGCCGGAACCAAAGCACGAGGCTAACTATCAAGAACTTAGTCTCGAACAAACACAAGAACTAAAGATTCGTGGATAAAAGCATTTTTTTTTTGAGCAAAATTTCATCAAGCAACACAATTTTTCCAGGTTCATCCTCAGCTGTGATACTTCATGTTGTTAGAGTCTGCTTGTATGATAGCATTCATGCTGTAATAAAATTTGGCAAAGTTTTTACAGCCGGCCGCCTGCCTGGTGTCCCTTCCTTACTTTCGTCATTTCGTTCTTCTTCAGCTAGCTTAACGACTATCATCAATGATTGATGGTAGTCGTTAAGCTACGTTAGATACCTTTAGGCAGCTTCAATATTTAACACTGTTGGCCACTTACACACGCAAAAATCAAAAGTGAGTTTGTCGGTTTGTTGCCCTTTTACACTTTAACTACTGAAGAAGAACGAAATGACGAAAGTAAGGAGGGGCACCAGGCAGGCGGCCGGCTGTAAAAACTTTGCCAAAATTTATTACAGCATGAATGCTATCACAATATTCTGATATCTATGAATGCTATCATACAAGCAGACTAACAACAAGAAGTATCACAGCTGAGGATGAACCAGGAAAAATTGTGTTGATTGATGAAATTATATTAATATTTTGCTCAAAAAAAATGCTTTTATCCAGAATCTTTATTTCTTGTGTTTGTCCAAGACTAAGTTCTTGATAGTTAGCCTCGTGCTTTAGTAATTTATTCGCTAAAAACGATTATTTTATTCAATTTAATTTTTATCTGGGTCTTGGAAATCGCCGATAAATTTAAACCAAAGAACTGTCAAAAGTAGACAATTGTCTTCAAAATACGGCAGCCATCTTGTAGCCATGCTCGCACTTTAGATACGAATCGCGGCGTACGATAAAATGACAGGTCGATTTCAATATTTATACCCGTGGAGTAAACCCATGCTCGCAACGATAGGTAACGCGGGAAGTGCGACAAAAAAGTAGCATAAAACCGTTGTCGCGCTAGCCATGCTCCCCGTGCTGGAATGCTATTTTTAAAATGGCGCGTCACCAGAAGCAAGTCGTGCACGACTACAAGTCACACACGTCTTCGAAGTCACGAAACAGTCGCGTCAATCACTCGTTTAGTGAGTTACGCGTTAAAAAATAGCACCCCTGCCCCCGTAGCATGGCTCCCACGACGCCGTTAATATCGCTAAATAATCTTCTACTTCTCGCTCTTCAGTATTGCGAAAAACAAGACGGCGATAGTCGATAAACGTTGTCGCGCGTGCCATGCTACGGGGGCTGGCGGGCTATTTTTGAGATGGCGCCACAGACATGAAAATATTTTTTTTTGCCTATGAATAATATTTATGGATGGCAAGATTCCTTGGTACCCAGCACTTTTTTACGTTTCTTTTGCACGAAAGAAATGAGTTCGCAGACAACGACCGTCTCTTCGAAATCCATGCCGACAAATGACTAAAGAGAATTCAAATAGGTACCACAATCATAGTAGATATCAGAATATTTGATGTATCACATAATGACACTTTGATGAAGTTTTTTCATGGTTTAGCATAGTTTTGTCACTGTCGTCTACCGTGAGCGCAATCGGCTTGGGAGACATTACGGAGGGGAAGACGTGACGTGGACGCTTCGAGCAAGTACGGAGGCCGTGTTGCTCGAAGCGTGGACGTGACAAACACTTTTTTGTAACCGTGAAAAAAGTCACCCGCGCGCAAAGTGCGCTCGCCTTTCAAGCTTCGAGCAATACGGCTTCTACGGAAGGCGTGTTGCTCGAAGCTTTCAAGTGACGAAATGAGTTCAAGCGATGGTTTCAAAAATTCGGCAAAATGGTATCACTGTCTAAAAACTGTTATGTTTGGTTTTTAAAAAACTGTTATGTTTGGCATAGAACACGCGTCAAGGGCTGAATTCGTGGTCCGCAATCTGTACGGAGGCCGTGTTGCTCGAAGTCCGCAATAGAAATTCAAATTTAATCGGCTGTCATGACGGCGATTCACTGTACATTCCTGCTTTGGTGTGGTTTGGCCGTGGCGCAGCGGTCAACACGCCAGGCTGCGACACGGATGGTCTCGGGTTCGATCCCCGGTCAGGTCAAGATGAAAAACGATCTTTTTCAGATTGACCTGGGTCTTGGATGTTTATCTATATATGTATTTGTTATAAAATATTCTATTGTTGAGTTAGTATCCCATAACACAAGTCTCGAACTTACTTTGGGGCTAGCTCAATTTGTGTGATTTGTCCGTATATATTTATTTATTTATTATTTGGATAGAAAACTCTCGAGGGCTTTTGTGACTTCAATAGCAATATACAGTGAATCGTCGCGATGGCAGCCGATCATTGGCTATTTTGTAGGGTGTGTAGTAGGTATATGTTATAATAACAGATAGGTATCATAATTTAAATTGCAATAACTCTCAAAATATATAATTTTCAATGTATATAAAGACATATACCTACCTAATTTCATTTCACCTATCAATTTATACTTATTATATAACCATCATAATTATCGCTTGTCTAAATGCTCTTTTTTATTAATGTTCATTCTATGACATACTAATTCATTATTGATTACACACCGATTTTGCAGATGGGGCATGTGACTTGCAGACGTAGGTATGTCTTGACTTTTGAATTGATGATGCACCATTTCAAAAAAAACATTTGAAACATAACGTCGTTAATTTGAACTTATTTAGTAGTAAAAGAAATAAAACCAGGGGTGGCGCTAGTTGGCTTCAAGGTTCCAATTGGCCATCCAATTGTACACTACTTGTTACAGAAATAAAATATTTTGGTTTTTTAATATGAACAACTTTTCCTATGGAACCAGTACTAGGAACTCAAATTTATTTTGACCTTCCCATAATAATTACCCGTTTGTATGAACACTTATGTGTATAACTTATGTCGAAAAATTTTGAGTCTCCAGTATTGATCTCACAGGAGAAGTTGCTTAAATTGACGGATTGAGTCACCCCTTTAAGGGTACGCTAGTCAGGTGTTTCGCCATACAAATTCTGTAGGGTGATGACTCCGTTGTTTGGTATCGTCTGTTTAAAGTTTTTAATTCTATCGATTTGTATTGCCGTTTTCTATGCTTGTATGGAATTATAATTGTAAAATTATAAGTACTTAAAATGTAATGAGTCTCAAAACATTCCGTTTCAACACGTAATTTTAACGCAACTTTGGGCACAATTAAATGCCGGAAAGAGTATAAAATATCTAAAACAAATTTCATACAAGCATAGTTTGGTTATTAAAAAAATTAAATAACGTTACTTTTAATTAAAACATTCAGATTTTTTATCACAAGAACACTTCTCCCAAACGCATACTCGCGAATTTTTAGACGACAAAGATTTAGATTTTCAACAATATTTGTGTTTTCACACACTAGACTGTAGTTCCGATGTGCTTATACGTCAGTGTAAATAGTTCTGCACTGTTCAAAACCGAGTCTATCCCTTTCTCTGCGAAATAGCACGCAAATTAGCCACGTGCGCTGACGAGTTCGAGTTCCCGAAAGAGCGTATTCTAGACAAGACAGAAAAAAATATTTAAAAAAAAAAACAAATACCTACCGACTTCAATCCCATGGAACTTAAGAATAGAAAATAAAAGTTTATAAAAACCAAGCGCAATAAACATGAATACCTACTTTCATACCTATTTACAAGTTAAGTATTCCTATTACCTAATCAGATTTTATTTGGGGTCGGTACCAGGTGCCAGCCAATATAACAGAGATAGTTTTATCTTTGATAACAAACCTTCGGGCAGCATGTAGCTCTAATGCATTGAGATATACTACTAGAGAAGACACCGCAAATCCTTAAGTACTTTGTCCCGTTCAACTGTGGCCGTCGCGCCACAACTCATTCAGTCGGTTGTTAGCTCTTTCGCTTGTGGTACTTCCCCCGATTAATAAACAAAAACTTGGTAAAAATCATAAAAAACGCCTTGGTGTGTATTGAGTTATTTGCAATAATAACTTATCGAACACTGCACTGCACTGAACTGCTGCAAAAGAATACATTTTCATCAGCGAGTACATAATTTTTTACAAAAAAATGTCTTTATAATTACCTCCCGCCATTTTGTATTATGTTGACATGTTGCTATGGAAACGCTTGAGAGTAAGTAGCAAATATAAGTATAGCGCTGAGGTATTGAGTTATGTATGATTGTACGCTTCGTTTTTGTTTTAGCGCTGCAGCGCTTAAATTTAAAATTTCGAGGAATGGAACAATGCCAATATATAACGTAGCTTCTCTAGTAGTATATCTCAATGCCCTAATGTTATTTTTACTTTGGCTGGCACTAACTCCACTATCACTAGAATTTGCCCATTACCCCAGACCCCAAGGTTTGCCTAGGAGAGAATGCCACATGGCAAATTTTGTACCTTTTGTACCCATTTTTTCAATTGTGCAATAAATCCCAATCCTAACTTCCTAATCCTAATCCTAACTAATATTATAAATGCGAAAGTCAGTTTGTTTCTTTGTTTGTTACGCTTTCACGCCCAATACTGAACCAATCATCATGAAATTTTGCATACACATAGGTTAGGGTACGGAGAAGGACATAGGCTATATATCCCAGCCTGAAGCTGACTTCATACGTGAATGACCCGTATTTTACATATTAATAACTAGCTGATGCCCGCGACTTCGTTTGCGTGGACTTTATGACTCCGGCGCATTATACCTCAATACGAACTAATGTCGATACATAAGAAAATACTTGTAGCAGTTTTATATGTTATTATACAAAAAGTTAATAAAAATCAATAAAATAATAATATCAACGTATTTTGCAAAAACAAAACTTTATGTAAGTACTATTTTGGAACTATCCTTTGGGTTAGTTTATTTTAGCGCCTGATTTCAGCGAGGATGGTTTTGATCAGGTATTTTTTTCCAGTCCTTTCTGAAACATCTTAGAAAAACAGCTACCCTTCTTTGTTTAAAACACTTCGCATCACCAAATCAAATATTTCCCTTTGTTCCGCTGGAATCAGACCTGCTGTCATGCTGTTCAACCTGTAAAGGGCCTTCGGGAGAGGCGGACCTCGGCTTTGGGTGGGGTTCTATGCTTCGTTCAGTGTGTGAGAGAGCCGTAGCCCCTCGGGGGGGAGGATAAAGGCCGGCAACGCTCTTGTAATACCCCTGGAGTTGCAGTTGTCCATGGGCAGCGGTGATCACTTACCATCAGGTGACCCGCTTGCCATAAAAATAAATACCTACACTATTGCATAGAACAGGGTATCCACTTCATGTCCAGTTTAGATAAATGAATGACACTGAATAAAGATTTTTATATTCTATTCTACACACCAAGCCAAAATACTTTCTTTAAAAATACTTTTACTTTTATTCTACTTCTACACTATTCGAAAACCATTGCCCCTCTCACTGCCACTTCAAGGAGCTTATACGTTGAGTGAGATACTATGTCGGAGAACTTTGTTCGTCTCGGATCTTCTCGTTTCTGCGCTGGTAAAAGGCTTTTGTCTTTTGCTTTTTTTATTATTCCGTGATTGTAATCCACTCACAAAGCCATTTCATTTGATACCCCACATGACATGATATAGGCCAGTCAATATCGACACAAAAAAGTGCAAACAATGCAAACGAGCACGTAACGGCGATCTTTTTAGGGTTCCGTAGGAACCCTTATAGTTTCGCCATGTCTGTCTGTCCGTCCGCGGTTTTACTCAGAGACTATAAGTACTAGAAAGCTGTAATTAGGTATGGGTATGTATATTAGTCATGCCAAAAAAGTGCTAGAAAAAATCAACACAAAAAATTTCCCATACAGGTAAAGAGGGAGTAATATATTTTTTTCTATACAAACCCATCGTGTTGGGTATTAATTGTTAAATAGGTCTTTAAAACATATTTTGATTCTATTTAGGGATCTGTTTCCGAAATATTTGGTCAAATATTTTTTCTAGTTTATTTTCTACCACTTTTTTGGCATGACTATACTAGCTGTTACCTGCGGCTTTGACTGCGTGATATATAGTCTATGTCCTTCCCAGGACCTACCCTAACCTATGTGTATGCAAAATTTCATGATGATCGGTTTAGTAGATAGGGCGTTACAAACAAACTCACTTTTGCATTTATAATATTAGTTAAGAGGATTTCATTCATATATATATTCATTAATCGATAGGCGGATTAGACAATTGACAGATAAGGCAACTGTTAGGATGGGTTACTTCTGTGGGGAAAGGCAGCCGACTTTCAAACTATATTTATTGGGCAATACGTGCCATGTAGGGCTTGTACTCGGGGAACTCGCGTTATACCATAGGTATAACATAAATTTTTCGAATTATTTTTTTTTAAATAATATATTTTAGAACAATGCATACTGAGACTAAATATCTAACTAAGAAAGTAGTTTCTAAGTTTCACTGAAATTGTGAGTTGACGTCGCTTGGAGAAAATGTGCTGTGCAGGTTGTTGCCATTCCTTCTGCACTCTGCGTTGGAAGCGGCTTAAACTTAGCGTATGTTATTGACGTCAACGATTTTTTGTGAAAATTGTAAACCTAAATATGACAATTAATAAAGTTCAAAGAAACCTTAAAAAAAAGAAATAAACGTTTGAAATGATTTGAAATAAAATCAAATTTTGAAACTCTCTTAGCCCCTCAACCTTAGGTCTTATTAAATTTTATTGAATACATACTGTTGTTTATTTTATACTCATCCTATTGGCTTATTTCTGTTAGTACAGTAATGTGAAACTAGTTTTCGAATGGATAAAATGAAAGACATTTTTGACTTGATTTATAGGTTGTGGAAGCGCAAAACTGAACAATGTTCACTGATTATATGTGTTATTTAACAAATTCTAAAAATGCATACTTTAAGGACATACATATTTTAACTGTGTTCTCGCAAAAAAGTACTTAATTGATTTAATAGATACCTAGACCTTTTTGTAACAATAATAGATTATACCTTTCACGGTATCAGCTAAGCAGAGTTAATGTATCGTTCATGGGAAACTGTATAAGTTATTATAACAAGTTGCCAAAGTCAGCCCTTGATATGCCTGATAGAAAATTCAAAAGTTACGTGAAACAATTATTGTGCAAAAAGGCATATCTATTACAGGACTAACGATTACCATAATGATGGGAATATTTGGCTTGAGCTTGGCGCAGATGCCTCATAATTCTGTATATACTATTATGAGTGGTACATTCTGAACATAATATTTTTAAAGTTGTAACGCCGTGGAAAACAATTCTTGTAAAAAAAAACAAGTCTCGCAACTCAGTTCTTCTTCCGTCAAAATTTGTGAGATCCATGTAATACCAAGTCGGTTAATTTTGTAATAATAGAATGACTTGGCCATTGCACGATAACACAATGTATCTCACAAGTCATTCATTTTATTTAAAACGTCAACCGACTTGGTATTACATGGACTTAACAACTTTTGACGGTCGAAGAACTGAGTAGCGAGACTTCGTTATCTTACAAGAATTGTTTTTCACGGCATCTAATTTCTTTTTGTAGAAAGTTCTACTATTTTTCTTTGCCAGTACGTTGTTATTCTTGAATAACAACAACGGATTTTCTTAAAGTACACTGATTCATGCACTGCAAATATAACTTTGGGCTGCTCGTCCGGGGAAGTACCATACTCTCACAGAAAATCGACATTCGTGTAGTAGTTTTACCGCCGGCAACTCTCTTGTAAAACCCCTGGAGATGCAGTTGTCCATAGGCAGCGGTGATTACTTACCATCAGGTGACACGCTTGCTCGTTTGCCGTCCTATGACATAAAAAAAAGTTTGAGATTTCCCTCGATGTTAATTTTTGATAACAGTACTCATACGTTGGTAAATATTGAAAAGAAAAACTGATCAATAGACCAAATTATTACGAAGAGAAGCTTCAACGCGTTATATGTTCATTCGTTAAAAATTCTATAGCATGACGCTTTTTAGGGTTCCGTAGTAACCTAGGAACCCTTATAGTTTCGCCATGTCTGTCTGTCTGTCTGTCTGTCTGTCTGTCTGTCTGTCTGTCCTTCCACGGTTTTACTCAGAGACTATAAGTACTAGAAAGCTGTAATTTGGTATAAGTATGTATATTAATCATGGCAAAAAAGTCGTAGAAAAAAATCTTGAAAAAAAATTTTTTTTTGGGTAGCTCCCATACAAGTACAATGGGGGAGTAAACGGCCACTTTTGGCGGTAATACTTAAGTAATTCTCTCAATCGGAAATGATAATATTGATGAAAAGTTCAACAAAAAATACTACAAGTAATTTACTAAGGAAATACTTTCGTAGATTTTTTTAAATTTGTTCTTATTTCGAAGTACAAAAATTAAATAGCGGGTGTCGCTAGTTTCGCTGATGTGGGCCTCTTAAGGTGTATCCCTGCCAAAATTGAGTAAGAATTACTCCATTTTAGCAGATAACTAGTGTAAGATCTTTGATTATTTAGTGCAGGTTCTCATAACAAAAGGTTAACGTAGAATTTTTACTCTAAGGTATGAGTTCACTAGTAATGCATGCGATTGTCTGTCGTATAAAATAGGGTATGTAGATTTTTATACATAGATGCGTATTTCATTAGTAAACATACTTAAGGGCGCACACTAGGCACACTAGCGACGCCAATCATTTTATTCCTAATACTATACAAATAGACAGAAATTCAAGAATGTAAATCATATAAGCACTAGTAAATAACCTTGGCGTCGCTACTGTGCCTAGGGTGCCCTCTTAAATATCCAATTTCCTAGAGGTCTGGATATGTAGCATATAGAAGTTACGTCATATGATAAGCTCCCTGGCGTGAATTCGAGGGGTCTCGGGTTCGATCCGCGGTCAGGTCATGCTGAAAAATTATCTTTTTCAGATTGGCCTGGATCATGGATGTTTATCCGCACAGCTTGACTGCTTGAAGACACATAACACAAAACTTCAGTACTACTCTGAGCAAAAACAAAACAATTTAAAAAATTAATTTTTGATAACAGTACTCATACGTTGGTAAATATTGAAAAGAAAAACTGATCAATAGACCAAATTATTACGAAGAGAAGCTTCAACGCGTTATATGTTCATTCGTTAAAAATTCTATAGCATGACGCTTTTTAGGGTTCCGTAGTAACCTAGGAACCCTTATAGTTTCGCCATGTCTGTCTGTCTGTCTGTCTGTCTGTCTGTCTGTCTGTCTGTCCTTCCACGGTTTTACTCAGAGACTATAAGTACTAGAAAGCTGTAATTTGGTATAAGTATGTATATTAATCATGGCAAAAAAGTCGTAGAAAAAAATCTTGAAAAAAAATTTTTTTTTGGGTAGCTCCCATACAAGTACAATGGGGGAGTAATTTTTTTTTCTCTACTTACCCATCGTGTGGGGTATCGTTAAAAAGGTCTTTGAAAATTATTGTGAGGCTGAGAACACCAATTTTCGATTTAGGGATCCGTTTCCGAAATATTTGGTTTTAAAGTGCAAATTTTTGTTAGAGGTACGTGTCCCCCCCCTCTATCTGCTAAACGGTTATATATAGATACGTGAAAAAAATTACAGCAGTAGCATATATACTGAAATTGAAAGGAAAACTATCAGAGCTGGGTACTAAGTACAAACTAAAAAGTTATAGGCAACCAACTTATAAAATGTACTGGAAAATGTAAAATTTCATACAATCTTTATTGTTAGATGTTTTACTGTGAGGTGCGAGTGTAAACAGTGTGAACTCAAAGTTGTCATTTGCAACTACGGAACCCTATACTGCGCGTGGCCCGACACGCACTTGGCCGGTTTTTAATATTGAAAATTATTGTAGCTGTTATGAATTGATACAAATAACTCCTTCTTCCACTGCAGAAAACTTTACTTTTTGAAGGCCCAATTTAGAGTGTTATGCCCATAACATTTACATTTATTGATTTATTATTTATTTATTTACCTTTATTTTGCACACGTGATGTACCTAAATAAAATATGGAATTGAAATATGAAAATTGAAAATTTATTTATTCTCATGCATACCCAACAAGTTCTCATCAATTGGATTGGATGTATTCTTACATGAAGCTGTTTTAAGGTTTTTTTTTTTTTGTATGCATATAAAATCTCTTCATTTTCATTCAGACTGTTCTTACTATATATACTATACTATACTCTTCAAATATATTTAATCGTTAAATAAATAACAAATATTGGCCAAGTGCTAGTCTGGCTCGCCCATGAAGGGTTCCGTAGAAGCAAGCAAAGATTAGCCAAAAACCTCTATAATTTTACGCCAGCAAGAATAACTTTGTTTTTCATAGTGTTTGTATTTTTTTATTTTTGCGGTTTATGAAAAAGTGCTATAACTTTTTAGTTTGTACTTAGTACTCAGCTCTTATAGTTTTTCTTTCAACTTCTTTATATATTCTTACTACTCCTGTATTTTTTTTACGTATCTATGTATAACCATTTAGCAAATAGATGGATCCCGGCTTCTTACTCCACTTACCTCTAACAAAAATTTGCAGGATTCCTAAATCGAAAAATGGTGTTCTCAACTTCACAATATTTTTTAAAGACCTATTCAATAATACCCCACACGTTAGGTTAGTAGAGAAAAATAAAAAAATTCTCCCACTTTACTTGTATGGGACGAATACTAAAAAATTTTTTTTTCATGTGTAGCATGTTGGTGTAAAGGAATTAAAAATAGTGGATCCGTTGTAAGCCGTATCGCAATTGACATACCGAATATTCGCCTTTCCCTTGACCAGCTTTAAGATCAGCGCAGGATGAGATACTTACAGCTGATGAATTCTGTGTTTTTTTTCTCGAAGTCCAGCTTTGAAGATTTTAATAAACATAACTATTAACTATATCGATACAACATTGGAACCTTCTAGAATTTTTTGTAACAAGGACGGCAACGCTCCTGCACACCTCTGGAGTTGTCGATGAGTGGCGGCATGCAATCACTTGCCATCAGCATTGGCCCGCTTGCTCGTTTACTTATATCATAAAAAAAAACTAAAAATTTGTTTGGAACTCATCTTGAATGCTTACTTGCATCACGAATCCATTGTTGTGGTCATAAATAATTCCGTCCGATACACAATTCTGCATTTACGACACAACGCGAGGGCATTATGCAAGGCATGCAATTTTCTTCCCAAACTTTATTCCTTTTTTTATAGGCGTCTACTTGAGTAATGAAAAACTATTAAAGCCGTGAGGGGATAAAGCGGGGTCGTCGGGACCTTCCAGTTTTATGGCCCAGCGGCGAATGGCGCATAGCTATTTTTATAACCCCGCCAATTTCATGAGACGAGCTAAAATGGCAACCGATACGTACCTAAAAATGTGTGTGGAGCTGTGTGTTATTTCATATAATAAATGTTTATTTTTTAAAATTGCATTTTGTGTAGCGTTATTTACCCCTACGGATCACTCAAGATTCAAGATTCAATCGTTTATTTAGTATAGGTTTCTTTAAACACTTATTATTTGTCATTTGTGTTCTGGGGGCACTCCCGTGCCCGCTAAGTCGGACAAAAAAGGGGTACGGCCGTAGCATTCTTTTCTCGTAGCACTTCAGGCCATTTTCGACACCCTATAAATTCGTTGAGGAATAAACCCGAAGTCTAAATTTTCAGGTAGCAAGCAGACATTATATAAACACAGTATATTTCAAATTTTATTCCATTTGAACCAGTAGGTAGGTTAAGAATTATTAGTTCACTCACTGACTAACCGATCATCAAAACTAAGGCACTTCTAGCAGACATACCTAGTCGCGTCAAATTTAGAACAGAAACAGTGTTTAGTGTATGCATCGAGGGAAATCTCAAACTTTTTTTTATGTCATAGGACGGCAAACGAGCAAGCGTGTCACCTGATGGTAAGTAATCACCGCTGCCTATGGACAACTGCATCTCCAGGGGTTTTACAAGAGAGTTGCCGGCGGTAAAACTACTACACGAATGTCGATTTTCTGTGAGAGTATGGTACTTCCCCGGACGAGCAGCCCATTCATGCTACTAGCAAAAATGAATTTTGCCGGTAGCGTGGCTCTACCACAATTCAATTCGCATTTTCTGTCCAATTTTCTAGATACACCAACTGCATAAATAACTTTGTAATCATATATTTTTTTATGATTTACAAAGTTATTTATGCAGTTGGTGTATCTAGAAAATTGGACAGAAAATGCGAATTGAATTGTGGTAGAGCCACGCTACCGGCAAAATTCATTTTTGCTAGTAGCATGAATGGGCTGCTCGTCCGGGGAAGTACCATACTCTCACAGAAAATCGACATTCGTGTAGTAGTTTTACCGCCGGCAACTCTCTTGTAATACCCCTGGAGATGCAGTTGTCCATAGGCAGCGGTGATTACTTACCATCAGGTGACACGCTTGCTCGTTTGCCGTCCTATGACATAAAAAAAAGTTTGAGATTTCCCTCGATGCATACACTAAACACTGTTTCTGTTCTAAATTTGACGCGACTAGGTATGTCTGCTAGAAGTGCCTTAGTTTTGATGATCGGTTAGTCAGTGAGTGAACTAATAATTCTTAACCTACCTACTGGTTCAAATGGAATAAAATTTGAAATATACTGTGTTTATATAATGTCTGCTTGCTACCTGAAAATTTAGACTTCGGGTTTATTCCTCAACGAATTTATAGGGTGTCGAAAATGGCCTGAAGTGCTACGAGAAAAGAATGCTACGGCCGTACCCCTTTTTTGTCCGACTTAGCGGGCACGGGAGTGCCCCCAGAACACAAATGACAAATAATAAGTGTTTAAAGAAACCTATACTAAATAAACGATTGAATCTTGAATCTTGAGTGATCCGTAGGGGTAAATAACGCTACACAAAATGCAATTTTAAAAAATAAACATTTATTATATGAAATAACACACAGCTCCACACACATTTTTAGGTACGTATCGGTTGCCATTTTAGCTCGTCTCATGAAATTGGCGGGGTTATAAAAATAGCTATGCGCCATTCGCCGCTGGGCCATAAAACTGGAAGGTCCCGACGACCCCGCTTTATCCCCTCACGGCTTTAATAGTTTTTCATTACTCAAGTAGACGCCTATAAAAAAAGGAATAAAGTTTGGGAAGAAAATTGCATGCCTTGCATAATGCCCTCGCGTTGTGTCGTAAATGCAGAATTGTGTATCGGACGGAATTATTTATGACCACAACAATGGATTCGTGATGCAAGTAAGCATTCAAGATGAGTTCCAAACAAATTTTTAGTTTTTTTTTATGATATAAGTAAACGAGCAAGCGGGCCAATGCTGATGGCAAGTGATTGCATGCCGCCACTCATCGACAACTCCAGAGGTGTGCAGGAGCGTTGCCGTCCTTGTTACAAAAAATTCTAGAAGGTTCCAATGTTGTATCGATATAGTTAATAGTTATGTTTATTAAAATCTTCAAAGCTGGACTTCGAGAAAAAAAACACAGAATTCATCAGCTGTAAGTATCTCATCCTGCGCTGATCTTAAAGCTGGTCAAGGGAAAGGCGAATATTCGGTATGTCAATTGCGATACGGCTTACAACGGATCCACTATTTTTAATTCCTTTACACCAACATGCTACACATGAAAAAAAAATTTTTTAGTATTCGTCCCATACAAGTAAAGTGGGAGAATTTTTTTATTTTTCTCTACTAACCTAACGTGTGGGGTATTATTGAATAGGTCTTTAAAAAATATTGTGAAGTTGAGAACACCATTTTTCGATTTAGGAATCCTGCAAATTTTTGTTAGAGGTAAGTGGAGTAAGAAGCCGGGATCCATCTATTTGCTAAATGGTTATACATAGATACGTAAAAAAAATACAGGAGTAGTAAGAATATATAAAGAAGTTGAAAGAAAAACTATAAGAGCTGAGTACTAAGTACAAACTAAAAAGTTATAGCACTTTTTCATAAACCGCAAAAATAAAAAAATACAAACACTATGAAAAACAAAGTTATTCTTGCTGGCGTAAAATTATAGAGGTTTTTGGCTAATCTTTGCTTGCTTCTACGGAACCCTTCATGGGCGAGCCAGACTAGCACTTGGCCAATATTTGTTATTTATTTAACGATTAAATATATTTGAAGAGTATAGTATAGTATATATAGTAAGAACAGTCTGAATGAAAATGAAGAGATTTTATATGCATACAAAAAAAAAAAACCTTAAAACAGCTTCATGTAAGAATACATCCAATCCAATTGATGAGAACTTGTTGGGTATGCATGAGAATAAATAAATTTTCAATTTTCATATTTCAATTCCATATTTTATTTAGGTACATCACGTGTGCAAAATAAAGGTAAATAAATAAATAATAAATCAATAAATGTAAATGTTATGGGCATAACACTCTAAATTGGGCCTTCAAAAAGTAAAGTTTTCTGCAGTGGAAGAAGGAGTTATTTGTATCAATTCATAACAGCTACAATAATTTTCAATATTAAAAACCGGCCAAGTGCGTGTCGGGCCACGCGCAGTATAGGGTTCCGTAGTTGCAAATGACAACTTTGAGTTCACACTGTTTACACTCGCACCTCACAGTAAAACATCTAACAATAAAGATTGTATGAAATTTTACATTTTCCAGTACATTTTATAAGTTGGTTGCCTATAACTTTTTAGTTTGTACTTAGTACCCAGCTCTGATAGTTTTCCTTTCAATTTCAGTATATATGCTACTGCTGTAATTTTTTTCACGTATCTATATATAACCGTTTAGCAGATAGAGGGGGGGGACACGTACCTCTAACAAAAATTTGCACTTTAAAACCAAATATTTCGGAAACGGATCCCTAAATCGAAAATTGGTGTTCTCAGCCTCACAATAATTTTCAAAGACCTTTTTAACGATACCCCACACGATGGGTAAGTAGAGAAAAAAAAATTACTCCCCCATTGTACTTGTATGGGAGCTACCCAAAAAAAAATTTTTTTTCAAGATTTTTTTCTACGACTTTTTTGCCATGATTAATATACATACTTATACCAAATTACAGCTTTCTAGTACTTATAGTCTCTGAGTAAAACCGTGGAAGGACAGACAGACAGACAGACAGACAGACAGACAGACAGACAGACATGGCGAAACTATAAGGGTTCCTAGGTTACTACGGAACCCTAAAAAGCGTCATGCTATAGAATTTTTAACGAATGAACATATAACGCGTTGAAGCTTCTCTTCGTAATAATTTGGTCTATTGATCAGTTTTTCTTTTCAATATTTACCAACGTATGAGTACTGTTATCAAAAATTAATTTTTTAAATTGTTTTGTTTTTGCTCAGAGTAGTACTGAAGTTTTGTGTTATGTGTCTTCAAGCAGTCAAGCTGTGCGGATAAACATCCATGATCCAGGCCAATCTGAAAAAGATAATTTTTCAGCATGACCTGACCGCGGATCGAACCCGAGACCCCTCGAATTCACGCCAGGGAGCTTATCATATGACGTAACTTCTATATGCTACATATCCAGACCTCTAGGAAATTGGATATTTAAGAGGGCACCCTAGGCACAGTAGCGACGCCAAGGTTATTTACTAGTGCTTATATGATTTACATTCTTGAATTTCTGTCTATTTGTATAGTATTAGGAATAAAATGATTGGCGTCGCTAGTGTGCCTAGTGTGCGCCCTTAAGTATGTTTACTAATGAAATACGCATCTATGTATAAAAATCTACATACCCTATTTTATACGACAGACAATCGCATGCATTACTAGTGAACTCATACCTTAGAGTAAAAATTCTACGTTAACCTTTTGTTATGAGAACCTGCACTAAATAATCAAAGATCTTACACTAGTTATCTGCTAAAATGGAGTAATTCTTACTCAATTTTGGCAGGGATACACCTTAAGAGGCCCACATCAGCGAAACTAGCGACACCCGCTATTTAATTTTTGTACTTCGAAATAAGAACAAATTTAAAAAAATCTACGAAAGTATTTCCTTAGTAAATTACTTGTAGTATTTTTTGTTGAACTTTTCATCAATATTATCATTTCCGATTGAGAGAATTACTTAAGTATTACCGCCAAAAGTGGCCGTTTTTGGCGTTAATTAGTAGTTTTCTTGATTTACCAAATGTAAAATAATGAAAATCAATACAAAACGTCCCACAAGTCATTTACTAGTGAAGTACTTACGTAGATTTTTTCAATTTGATCTTATTTAGTAGTAAAAGAAATAAAACCAGGGAGCGCGCTAGTTGGCTGGTGTAAGCGCCTTAAATATGAAAAACGTTACGAATTTACTTAAACTTAACATTTAAAAGCCAATATCTTAAAAATAATACTTGATTTTTGATTTACAGCCTGGCCACACGCCTTACGTACCATTGTACTGGTCAGGGGTGTCATCTTCAACTGCCTGCTGCCTGTCAGGTGGTTGCAGGTTTGGCATCGGATGCACGTGCCTGGCCTTCCGAGCTGCTACTCTCGCATCCCCAATCCATCCGAGCAAGTAGTATCCCAAATACCCAGTTTCCCCGAGTCAAATAAACTCCTACCGTATCCTCGCTTAAAAGAACGGTTTAAATGGGCAGCAGTGTTGTAACCGATATAAGCCAAACAAACTGTGGCAAAAGCCTCCCAATGTTTGAAATCCGGCCTATGTCCAGCAGTAAATAAATAAATAAATATATACGGACAAATCACACAGATTGAGCTAGCCCCAAAGTAAGTTCTTATGTAAGACTTGTGTTATGGGATACTAACTCAACGATACTATATTTTATAACAAATATACATATATAGATAAACAACCAAGACCCAGGTCAATCTGAAAAAGATCACTTTTCATCTTGACCTGACCGGGGATCGAACCCGGGACCATCCGTGTCGCAGGCAGGCGTGATGACCGCTGCGCCACGGAGCGGTGCAGTGGAATTCTCATGGCTGAGGTAATGATGATGATATATCATCAGGTTTCTTTTTAGTCTCCACTGCAGGAGCACGACCCTCTCTGTAATACCACAGCTACATATTAGCCAGAGCAGTCAGAGGATTTGGCCTACACTTTTCACGCTGTCCAGACGGGTTGGAGAGACGTCTTTGACGTTTATAAGATGTTTAGCTTGTGTTTCCGAAGTCGTCTTCTACCACATAAACTAGAATACTTGGAGTGGTCCTTTTCCACTCTGCTGAGAACCACATAGCCATGTCGGGATTATGCCGACAATGATGATGTAAGTACATAGATACCTTAAATTTAAAAAGCCTTGCAATTTTTTTAAGTTAACTGTTACAAACCAGTATCTTCAAAATAATACTTGATTTTTAGGGTTCCGTAGTAAACAAGGAACCCTTATAGTTTCGCCATGTCTGTCTGTCTGTCTGTCTGTCTGTCTGTCTGTCTGTCTGTCCGTCCGCGGTTTTACGCAGAGACTATAAGTACTAGAAAGCTGTAATTTGGAATGGGTATGTATATTAATCATGGCAAAAAAGTGGTAGAATAAAATTTTGAAAAATATTTTTTTTAAGGGTAGCTCCCATACAAGTAAAGTGGGGGAGTAATTTTTTTTCTCTATTTACCTATCGTGTGGGGTATCGTTAAATAGGTATTTCAAAAATATTGTGAGGTTGAGAACACCATTTTTCGATTTAGGGATCCGTTTCCGAAATATTTGGTTTTAAAGTGCGAATTTTTGTTAGAGGTAAGTGTCCCCCCCCTCTATCTGCTAAACGGTTATATATAGATACGTGAAAAAAATTACAGCAGTAGTATATATGCTGAAGTTTAAAGGAAAACTATCAGAGCTGAGTACTAAGTACAAACTAAAAAGTTATAGGCAACCAACTTATAAACTGTAAAATTTCATACTATTTTCATTGTTAGATGTTTTTGGTCGTTAAACTGTAAGGTGCGAGTGTGAATAGTGTGAACTCAAAGTTGTCATTCGCAACTACGGAACCCTATACTGCGCGTGGCGCGACACGCACTTGGCCGGTTTTGATTTATAGCCACGCCACATGCATCCCTACGTGCCATTGTCACAACGAGACCAAACAGTCTTAATTTATAGCTATCGTAAATCTCAAATTAGCGTTATAGCGTCTTTTACGACGGATCGCGTAAACCCGAACTAATCAGTTCTCTAGATCAATATTTTCCCATCTAGAACCCCTCTGCTTTATGTATGGAGGTACGGTTTATGTAATTTCTGATGGCAAATGCGAGGGGACGATAATGGAAAAGGGTCGTAAAAATAAAATCTCTAGAGTGCGTCCGTCACATCTGGTGTAGGCATTTATATACTTAATTATTTAGTAGGTATATTAGGAACATTTTATTGGATGATATTAATGTAATTCCATCGTTAATTTTAACTGGTTTTAAAATTTCCATTTCGTCAGTCTATGTGACAATTTGTAGATATTGAAATTTCATTTACGTAATTATAAACCAGTTTTTAATTTTTTGAATTAATTATTTTTAGTTTTTCACTGCTATACTCCGTTACTTTATAACTAAATATTAAAGTTCAGGTAATGCACTTAATTTTTTTGTAAAATTGTGTAATTATATGTTTGTAATTTTGCAATGTTTGGTAAATTGACTGTTATGCAAAAGGCTCCGATTCTAGTCGTCACGTCTGCAATTCTAGAGTTGTCATCAGGCAAGAAGCAGGCCTCGAAACTTTCACCAAATCATATTACAGCATGAATGTTATCATAATAGTGGATTGAAGAGCTCGATGGCCCAGTGGGCATTAGCAGTGTGTACATGTAAAGCAACTCTTGGTACGGTCCCCAATGGGATGGGTAACCATCAAGTGGCATAAAATATCTCAAGCTCCTGCGTGCTTCGGAAGACATTATGCAATAAATGCCGTCAATTATAAAAACGGCATGACGTTTTGATTGGTTTTTATAATTGACGGTATTTATTAAACGTTAAACAATGCCTTAAGCAGTTTGAAAAATGTGACACAACTTTTGGCCACTTACACAAACAAAAAATTTTCAAAATCCCAGCTTTGGTCTGGCTCTGGCTACTCGGAGCCGGTGAGGGATCGGACTGAGCACATGTTGATAGTTTAACGGAGAAGGACATAGGCCATAAATCACGCGGACGATGCCATATAATAATAAAAAACAAATCTGTAAATCAATTTATTAAAAAAGTACCAGAAAATTAAACACCATCCGCCTAGATTTGAAATAGACTTTCAAAAACGCTCTGATAATAAGCTTTCTACAACCACTTTTAAGCTTTTCTGCCGATGACTCTGTCCGTGATATTCCCTTTTAATCTAAGATTATTCCTCGATAATCGATGACGAAATAAAATACATAATACTCCCTGTTTTGTTTTATAATCACCGGGATCTTACAATTGTCATAAGTTACACTGGCTTCGGTGGCGCTTATAGGGTCTTATAAGCAAAATTATGAACCTCCTCCTTTTGTTGGAGTCGGTTATAAACTAAAGTAGATAGGTATGTGCAGTCGAAGAAATAGGGTAGAGGAATTTAATGTGGGCTCTCTTTTTATCGCGGCCAACCGTATTGCTTTTTTATTTTTACGGCGGACGTGCCACCGTCTACTTCAATTATTTATATGTGCCATAAAAGTTGACTATATTCTCCGTCTATAAAACAAATTCGTCCTGTCAGCTACTTTGTTAAAAATAAATACAAGGAAATTACAACTTACATGCGTATATTATGGTATTATACGTTTCAAGAAAGCAAGGAATACAAACTGTTTTTAAAGAAGGAAAAATTTTGCAAGTTTCTTGTATTCAGTTTATCTAATAATATTAAAATAACAAAAAGAAAAATTCTGCACTATGTGGTTGGCTAGGCTACAAATAGGTATTATAATATTATTGTTGCGTGATGTAACCCAGCCAACTAGTAGAGATAATTCGAGAAGAACTGCACAATATTGTTTTAATTTTAGTTACAGTTTGGAGCCAGATGATGCGATAATACCATGACTAGAAAACCGAACGGAAGTTCAATTCCAGAGCGATGCGAAAATACCAAAAGGAGTACAATCTATCCCATGATATGGTCGGTCATTTTATCAACTATTTCGAGACGATGGCATCAATAAGATTTTTTTGGATAAAATCTACGCTAAGCAAAACGTTTGTTGTATATATTCATATCATAAGTTAGCCAATAGCTAGGTAGACTTTTGGAAATGAGGTCATGAGTACTACACATTTGTAAAGTTGTAATTTTAGTCTGGCGCTCTGTGGGTAAAATAACTATTGTACATCCTGCAAAAAGCAAATTAAGGAAAAGACCTTATATTCAAAAAGCCATTTCTTTAGTACGCCAAATTACAATGCTTTTGTGTTTTTGCAGGTAGATTGGAGCCTGTTCTAGTCTAGAGTCAAAACACACATTTAGCTTGAATAAAAAGAAAAAAATTGGCTCAGTGTGAGTCGGGCTCGCCCATGAAGGGCTCCGTAGAAGCAAGCTTAGATTAGCCAAAAACCTCTATAATTTTTAGTTTATAATTAGTCGGCTCTGATAGTTTTCCTTTCAACTTCGGTATATATACTACTGCTGTAATTTTTTTCACGTATACATATAACCGTTTATCAGAGGTCTTTAAAAAACATGGTGAGGTTAAGAACACCATTTTTCGATTTAGGAATCCGTTTCAGAAATATTTGGTTTGCAAATTTTTGTTAGAGGTATTTGTCCCCCCCTCTATCTGCTAAACGGTTATATATGGATACGTGAAAAAAATGTATTTTTTTCAGTGCATATATACTACTGCTTAAGCAGTAGTATATATACTGAAATTGAAAGGAATCTATCAGAGCTGGGTACTAAGTGCAAACTAAAATTCTCATAGTTAGATGTTCTTGGTCGTTAAACTGTGAGGTGCGAGTGTGAGTGAACTCATAGTTGTCATTCGTAACTACGGAACCCTACACTGCGCGTGGCCCGACACGCACTTGGCCGGTTTTTTATGACATACGACGGTAAACAAGCAAGCGAGTTGCTTGATGGTAAGTGATCACCGCTGCCCATGGACAGATGTACCACCAAGTGTGTGACAAGAACGTTGCATGCCTTTTATTTTTCCCTCCCGGATTGGCCTTTTGGTTCTTTCACTCATCAAACGAAGCATAGCAACGGTAAAGCAGTAGTTTTATCGCTGCTATGCTTCATTCGGTGAGTAGTAACTCAAACGTCGATTTCAATCAATCAATCAATCAATAATTTATTGCTTCCTTAATGTGTAATACAGATCTTAGCATATTGAACAAAAGTAACAATTAAGGACTCTGACGGGCGCTGCAATGATTTTCTGTAAGAGTGTGGTACTTCCCCGGACGAGCCAACCCAACTACTTATGCTACTATCAAAAGTGAATTTCCCGGTAGCGTGGCTCTACCACAAATGTCTCACGTACAACGATAAAATAATTTAAAAAACAAGATGGCGGTAACTACCCTTACCGCCTAGCCTTTAGTTCAATAGCTCCCAAAATACACAAAGCATAGCATAGCATATATAATTCTTAGGTTTATAAGATAGTATCTAGAGGCAGCATAATAGGTATCTAGTAGATATACTGTTATCGAAAGATTCGTTCGTCGTTCATCCTTATTAATCACTAGTAGCGATCATCAAAGGAAGTTTTGACATACATTGTCGACCACTATCGGCCATTATCGCCAAGCGCTCAGTTTGTAGAGTTGTTTTTGGGTACCACGTGGATGTGCGAATATTTATATAGGTAGAAATAGTTTATAATGTCGGAGCTAACGGGAACTACCCACCACTTATACATTCAAAATGATTACGGTGAGACGTTTGCCGCCTTTGATCCCGGCCGCCAAAGTGCATAAAGGAAAATATTTATTTTTACAGCAAATTCAAACGGGTTCAGCCGTCAGGCCCACAGGCTGCGAGGCACCCGGCTGGAAGGCACCCAAGTTTTAAAATTTGTCCGCGTAGCCCACAGTAGCGAAGCCCCGAATTTCAAGTGAGTACTGTTAAGAGCAGAAGTGCTCGAATTAAGTATTATTTACACGACAATTTTCGTTCATCATCATCATTAAAGGCTCTACAGCCGCGAGTGAACCTGGGTCTGGTCAAGTAAATATTTCCATTCGCATCTTATTCGGGGTTTTTGTTTCCGCTGATACTCTTTAGGTCTCCTTCAACACCATCCGATCTCAGCTTTGGTCTGCCTGGCTCCTACGACCCTCTAGCCGACTTTCCATGAGGCGTTTGGGCACTCTGTCATCATCCATTCTTACTATGTGTCCTGCTGATTTTAGTGATATTTGGTTCACATTTTAGGGGTATTTGGTAGGTTAATCGATTTGGGGTCAATAATTCGAAACGTATATATTAATATGGAAATGCTTCCCGGATTCCAAAAAGATTTTTCCGGTATTTCAAAATTGTTAGGATCCTGAAGGATATTTATATTTTATGTTAGCTTAATATACATTGCTATGTATTTAAGAATATTGGAAAAAAGGGTTAGCCATGGTATGATTTCAATGACAGTCTGCGATACAAGTACGTTGAGGTATATTCAATCTACCTACTCCTGGCTTTGATAATAACTTTACAATTATATATTTTCACATAACTTTAATCTACATCTACATAATAAAAATAAAACTCAATAAATACTGATTGTGTAGACTTTTATTTACTCACTAGCAGCCCTATTCGGCTACGCCCGGGCATGTATTGTATCTATAAATATTCCTCATGAATCACTCTATCTATTGGTAAAACTCACATAAAAATCCGTGCAGTAGTTTTTGAGTTTATCGTGAACAGACAGACAGACGCGTTAGAGGACTTTGTTGTATAATGTGTAGTGATATGGTATTTCTTCTTTCTTTTCGAGTCAAAATGGCTATAATTTAAACTAGTATTGATATGGTATTACTCATTAAACATGAAAATAAATTTCACTAATTAAAAAAATATATATATTTTAATCAATAAAACTTTTATTGTCAACAGTACTTGCTCAAATTTTTGTGTTTTTTTTTCATTTGGGGGCTTCGCGACCGTGGGCAACGCGGACAAACGAATTTTAAAATTTGGGTGCGTCCCGGCCGGGTTCTTCGCGGACTGTGGGCCTAACGGCTGGATCCAACCAAACCATCTCTAAAAGTTAATTACATATTTGTTATAAAATTCCAAATGGTCAGCAATATATTAGGTACCTTCCCAGAACTAAGAGATTACTTTTTAAAATAATAAATAGAAATATGAAGTCACTCTCTCCTCAACTCCAAGCTCAAACACATTCATCCCACACGTGCTAGGAACTATAAATCGATTCAAATCAATACGGTGACATGTGTTCCCGCCTTTACTACAATGGCCGCCAAGATACACAAAGGGGAATATTATATTTTACTGCAGATTCGAACGGACTCTCTCTTTGTTTTAAAGTTAATTAAGTACTAATTGTATAAATTTTGGATTTTAAGCAATATATTACCTACCAAAAACCAAAGGATTACATTTTTTTAAATATGTTGGTGCCAATCTTAAAATAACAAGATAGGAAGCCATCACTCTCTTCCCTTCTCCAAGTTCACCATTCACATTATTCCACACGTGCAAGGAAACATTAATCGATTCATAACGATCGCGTTGACATGTGTTCCCGCCTTTACTTCAATGGCCGCTAAAATACTCGCTTCTGATTGGCCAGTTCCCCGCGTCTCTCCCATATGCAACCGCGCATGCTCTCACAAAAGCTCATTTCAACATGGCTGACAGAAAGTTTATTCTGCAAGGACAGACAGCTTTATAATGCAACGCTCTGATTGGAGGATATTTTTACTTGAAGTTCCTCAATTGGATACAATTTCAAGAGATAT
This sequence comes from Rhodophaea formosa, assembly GCA_963082605.1. Taxonomy (NCBI): domain Eukaryota; kingdom Metazoa; phylum Arthropoda; class Insecta; order Lepidoptera; family Pyralidae; genus Rhodophaea; species Rhodophaea formosa. The sequence continues at coordinate 8,683,132 of OY720211.1, read as the reverse complement.
TATTATTGATTGGGGGAAAATTGACGATATTATTTTAAAAGCTACGAGTTGCTACGAAATGCTACGAGGAGCTACGAGATTCTACGGATGCCTGTTGTTTTGTCTTTGATTTGTTTTAATTGAATATTAATATTATTAAATATGAAAGGGTAAGTTAATTTTCTTTAGCTTCTTTTATTCAAATAATTAATACTATATTGCATAGGTATGTAAATGTATGCCTACATATTTTGATTTTGATGTGCATGAGCACGGAGTCAGTAAGTGATGAGCAATCCATCACTTTCTTGATTCCGTTCCCCACTTACAAGCCCACCAACATGCTTAACGTGACCTGTGACCTTTAGGTTTTAAGACCTGGGCTCTGTCTACGTCGCAAGGTAAAAATACGTGATAGTGTGTATGTAACATGCACATAAATCCTAAACATAATTGTTCCATATACACCAGATCTCAAGATGAAGCTATTTTTTTCATCTTGAGATCTGGTGTATATGGAACAATTATGTTTAGGATGGTTGCTTGCAGCCAATTTCACGACGTCCTGGAAATAGGTACCTACATATACCTACGTGACGTTTGTATTGCAGATATATAGAAAAATAAAATGGAATAACTCACCATGGTTCTCTATATAAATTAAGGAGTTTTTATGAGACGAGACACATTCACAAGGTCACTGCTTTTCCTTAGCATAACAATTAGGTTAAATTTTTGCTTCCATGCAATTTTTCTCTATGAAACTTTTGCACAAACACTGACACACTTTGATATTTCTTTAATATATGACTTCGTATACATAATCTACTTAACTATTTCACTATAATATAGCTTTGTAATGTTGAACTGATTTTTATATTTTACTTAACGTGTTCATGAGTGCCCGAACCGTATCCTAATCGTAACTGATGTTATCTGAATAGGCTTGTTTACTAAATGGTATTTTTACTTAAAATCACACATCCATAAAGTTGACCCGTTGTCGTTGCTGCAATAAAAACACAGGGTCGGATTTACGCATTTTTACTTTGACAAAATGCCTAGCAATAGATAGGCTTTGTATCAAAAACTTGTAAACCAACATTAATATGTTGGTCTGTCTGATACATATTATAAGAATGTTAAATGAAAGTATATGTCATTGAAAATTATATGAATTAACATTAATATTTATTTATTTTTCTGGGCTTAGTTAAAGTAATGAAAATAAAGTTAATTCTAATTTGTCATATTAACAAATACATATAGCGTTACGGAATGACCAGTGCTAAGAAGAATACGCAGGAAGAAACCAGTATTTGAAAAAATAAACCAAGGATGTATACAAAAAAAAAAAATGATTGCAATAATAGCTTTATCTATTTTACTGCAATAAACTTAAATAAAAACATATATTGACTTATACTTAAAAATAATATTTTGAATAAACAAATCTGAGTCCGTCTCTGTTGTTACCTATTTCTAACCCTTTGGGTTGCCCGCGCCATAACTCCCATTCAACAAAAGATTGAATGAGCGTCATTTACGAACAATGATGTCGATCATCACAGCTGTTTGTTCCGATTTAGTGGCCTATAGCCCAGGTAACTGCAAGAATTCGGAAAACGTTGTCATGGTGCTTGCGTTATCCTAATAATTCATCTAATTTTTACTCGACTGCAGCGGAGCTCAAAGAAGACATTTTCACATTAGCTTATTAAGGGGAAAGAAGAAATTTGCTAAATTTCTTCTTTCCCCTTAAATATAGCCTATATGTCACCCGCAGACAAATTAGCTTTCTAAGGTAATTAGTACGCATTATACAGAGGACAGATTTGTGTAGTCCTGTAAGACTCAAAAATTACTGGACCAATTTTAAACATTCTTTCACCACTATAAAGCTACATCATCAGCGGATATCATTGAGCTATATTTTATATCCATATACTCGTAAAATAGGAGTCCGTATGAAATTTGCATACCTATGCATTAATTAATTATTTATTAATTACCTAATTGCAATTTAATAAATTGAAAATGTATAAAAACGTTATTATAAGCCGAACGCTGCGAAAACTATTGGTGTATCTACTAAGCAAAGCGTGTTCCCAGTTACATATTCACCTGAGTGAGATGGTTTCGACAAACCGTATCCAAATAGGTTCTCCCGTTGAGAGTAACGATGCCACATACAAAGAATTTCAATGTAGCTTGCTGCGATCGACAGACATTCCTTGCTGTGTGGTGCCACAGATAGTCAAATGTGATCTATTATAAGTGATCAAACTTCTTCTTCATCAGGTCTTTATTAGTCTCCACTGCAAGAGCACGACCCTCTCTGTACTACCAGAGCCATATATTAGCCAGAGCAGTCAGAGGATTTGAACAACAATCTCCACGCTGGCCAGACGGATTGGAGAGGTCTCTCTCTGATGTTTATAAGCTTTGTTTAGCTTTTGCTTCCTAAGTCGCCTTCTACGACATCCACGGGAAGACTTGAAGTGGTCCTATTTAACTTCAAACACCCCTATTTTCGCATCGGAAGTTAAAACAAAACTGCAATCAATAAAATGTTATAAATTACACGCCTAGTAAAAAGGATTTAATTGCTTCAAAGGCAGAGGCCAGTACTTCCACTATCACCAAATAAATCGACCAAAAAAAAATGCTTAGAAAAGCTTTACTTTCTTACTTTTGATTGTATTAATATGTTCATAAATTAGTTTTGAGGTAGACCTAGGGCCTAAAAGAGTAATGAAATTTTTAAATGATATTTTCCTTTTTTTTTTTCAAATGATTTATTTCAAATGGGGCATCAGCATTGGTCCCCGAAAAAGTCATGTATGGTCTTAAAGGGTCTCCCTTACATGGATATATTTATTTATTTAAAGATTTCCATTAATAGGTCTTCAAAATGACACTGAGGTTCTTAAAAGCATTTTTTCTTGTAGTTAAGGGTGCTCCTTGGCCATTTCGACTATGTTCAACCGTTTATAAAAATAGTCAAACATAAAGCACAATTACCCAAAAACAATTATTGTAGAATGGTTTTTAATCTTTACTTGCTGAGGAGGACTTTCTTCTAAAGTTCATAGTTTTTTAGAAAAAAAAGTACCGCGTACATCGATTTTTATTGCAAATATTTCATTAACTACGTAACTTTTTGTCTTAGAGTCACGCATTTTTAATGTTTAATACAATACCAACCAACCTACAAACTATCCTGAGGAATTTTTATTTTACATATTATTCTTCTTTTTAATATTAAATTTATGTTATTTAACATTTTGAATGCGCGCGGGCGACGGGCGCCGCCATGCGCCCGCCATTATTCCGCCATCTTGGATGGTCCGCCATATTGGATTTAGAATAATGTCACAAACTTTATCCTACATTGTTATCCAAACTAAATGTGTATACAAAATTTCAGCTCAATCGGTTGAAGATATCTACTTCAAAATTGAGATCAAAGATTTGTCCCGAACAAACATACTTACATACATTGCAAGTTAAATAAAAGCTTTTAATAAAAATGTCGTTCTCTAGACTCTCACAAATATCGTAAAATTACTTGGTGAGAGCAAAAAAATTTTGGTAAGAGAGCAAAGGAACCAGTAGCAGTAGCCTCCTTTTACTTTTACGATTGTTATGCTATGGCTGTTGTTTCTAAATTCACCTAGTTATGCTAGATGGCGTTATTGTAAAAGCTCAGAAAGCTTAAACGTTGAAGAAAAGACCGAATATGAAGATAGTATTGAGCTTCCTCAGCAGATGGCGCTATAGCCAATACTGAACTACTAGGTAGCTGTTGCTTGTCGCTTCAGTTCATTTTACATTTTTCTCCGTGCCGCTCCTGCTGAAATTTAAGTGAAATTGAACTTTCCCTAAACAGTAGTTAAATAAACCAGAAATAAATTAAAATATATCTGTTTCTGGGTTAATAGCTAATCAATTAAAATTAATTATTAATTAATTAATCAGGTTAATGATATTCATTAATTAAAATGACTTAAGAACTAAGTTTTTTTCCTGCTAGAACGTAGTTTTTTCTGGATTTTGATAAAAGCTTAAAATTTAGCCAATTTTATGAATATTTGATCTAATTGGGCATACTTACATGCTTTCACTCATCCAGTATCGTCTCATTGTCATTTTTCAAAAACTAACATCTTTGTAATATTTTTTTTTTTTTAATAAATTATTGAATAAGGCATTTGTCTCTCATTTCACCTGATCTTCTTACATATAATATAAAAATTGTGCCCATCTTTTAGAAGGTGACATCATCATCATCATCATCAGGTCTTTGTAGTCTCCACTGCAGGAGCACGACCCTCTTTGTACTACCAGAGCCATATACTAGCCTGAGTAGTCAGAGGATTTGGCCTTCACTCTCCACGCTGGCCAGACGGGTTGAAGAGGGTGACATAGTAGCACAAAACTTTGTTACCAAACTATCCATCCTTGATCGGTTAAGGAAATATGATTTTAAATTGAGTTCTGTTTTGCGCGAAAACATAAGAAAACATTATTAAATTGAGTTGAAAAATTTGTCTCGAATTATTATTCTTATCTGAATTCAAATTACTACAAGATACATTCTAAGGCGATTCTTACACTATCCCGCACCCCACTGCAAGATGCGTGGCGATGCAGCTACGCGCGTGGTTGCGGGAGTAAAATCACCGTGCAGATTTATATATTATGGAATAACGCGCGGGCCTGCAGATAGTATGCGGGCACTCTAGGCCTCATTTGTTCTTTATTATATAATTTCTGTTTTCTATTAATAAATAAAAATGGTTATTAGTGCCGAACTCATTCAAGACGCTGCAATTATATTTTCTGTTTGATTTTTGTAAAACCAAATAACAAGAAATCGTTCTTACGAGTATATACGATATTGCATACAACCTTAACAAAAAAGATCAATAAGTGCTTAATAAATTAGGAATTGTTTAGATTTGAGAAAATATGAAGAATGTTTTACAATTATACGCGTGTCAACTGAAAGTCACGCACTATAATGCAGAACAAAAGAAAGGGAGGCAAAACGGGAATGTGTGGTCTCGCACGGGATAGTGTGTGAATCGCGTAAGTTATAATAAAAAGCTTATTGCCTTTGTACAGAATGTACTACCAACAGTGCTTTCCAAAACGAACCTAGCACAGAATGCTTGATCTCTGCTCCGGCAAAGAAGCTTTCGAAGCATTGATGGTTCCAAAGCTTTTCAACAGATGGCGTTATTGTTACTTGTCCTAGGACCCAAGCACAGAGGAAAAAATAGTACAAGGAATGAACTTTTTCGCCTAACTGCCCCAAAACGAACTTCATATTCATTTTAATTAATAATAATAATCAATTATTTCTTGATATATTTGTTTGACAGATATAAAATGAAGTAACTGTTTTCGGAGAGTTAGTTCAACTGTGTCTTCAGAAACCAGCTTCTTCTGCTATTATGATTCAGTGTTATGCCTTAAGCTTATAATAATTACAATAAATAAATAAAAAAATATATATTTTTGATTTAAGTTTAGTATATAAAATTTACCTACGAACAGACTACTTACCAAAAACTCATCAGGTATGGCAATGAACATAGGAGATGTTGAATACGTCAGAAGGTAGTAAGTGTTTGAGAGCACTCTCCTACAATTCAGTCAGTAATGATATTACGAAGTTGTGATTAACTTAGGTACCCTGACCAAATTGTAGTGTTGTCATTTTATGGACAGCTAGGAAAACTGACATAAATGTTGATTAGCGACCACCGGAGCTTAATGATTACGTCCAAGGTAATTATACCAGTAGTACCTCTCACGCCGTTACGGCCGCAGTAATAGGTTGCATTAATGGATCTTGAGCTTAGTTTGCAAATACAAAAAGTACCTATGTTGTAAGACGTTTCTGAACTGAGGTAATTAAAAAGACACTTATATAAATGTACGTAAGTAAGTAGCGGTCTACTGGATAGATTTTTTTTAGTAAAAATATAGTTTTCCTGGATCCAATTAATTTTTGCAGATATTCTTTCAGCTGGGAAAACCAATATAAATGTTGATTAGCGACCACCGGACCTTAATGATTACGTCCAGGTTAATTATACCCGTAGTATCTCTCACTCCGTTACGGCCGCAGTAATAGGTAGCATTAATGGATCTTGAGCTCAGTTTGCGAATACAAAAAGTACCTATGTAGTTAGAAGCTTCAGAACTAAAGTAATTAAAAAGACAATAATAAAAAGTAAGTAGATAGCTTACTACTGGGTAGTTTTTATAAAAAAAATATATTTTTCCCATCCATTATGTATAAGTATATCATTCAGTATATTGCAAAAGTGTTCTAGTACTAGTATTCCTTTTTGACCTCTATTTTTTTATTGTCGCTGTATTATTCTTTATTGAACCAACACAACCTAAAAGTAATTATGAATTGGTACTAAAATCTAATCGAATTTAGTACCAATTCAGTTTTTTTTTGTGGTACTTTTTCAGTGGTTTTCTTCTAAAGTGGTCGGTCACACTGGGTAGTACTTCATTGAAAACACTCGCGTCAAAGAAAGAAAATTCTTTAGAAGGTCTTTCTTTGACGCGATTTGTTGTCAATGAAGTTCTCCATAGGTTAACTGAACATCTTGTAAAAAATTGCTCTCTCTCTTTTTCATCAAAATGATCTCAGTTGATCACATAGCGCCAAGAACCGATGCGATGGCCGGTGGGGTAGAAAAGTTCTTAAATGGCGACCACGTACCGGCAAGCGCAGCATCGGATACTAACAGACCAAGTGGTTGGAAGACCTGACCAATGTTGCTGGAAGCTAGATGTATTCCGCTTCCAAAAGGTCTTATTAGAAATCTATCGAAGTGACTTTTTGCAGCTGAGATGCTGATGATGATCTCAGTTGTGTTGCACACCAGGGACTTATTACTATATTCAGTAGATTCGAAGAAAATTGGCACGAGTGATCCTATAAGGGTTCCGTTTTTAACCGACTTCAAAAAAGGAGAGGGTTCTCAATTCGTCGGAATCTTTTTTTTATGTATGTTCCCCGATTACTCGAAGACTACTGGACCGATTTAAGAAATTCTTTTTTTTTCGATGGGTAATACTTTACAAATGGTCCCATTAAATTTTTATCGATATGTGTCGAGGGCTTTTAGAAAAAATACACAAAAACAAAAATAAATTACAAGTATGTCGTTTGGTTTACACTTATTTCCATTTTATTTTTATGCTTATTCAAACAAATTGAAAGGGTTGAAGTCGGTTTTTGTTTTTATATATATAAATATCTTGAATTATTCACGTTTTGCACGCAATACTAAAAAAAAAATTAAGCAGTCGTGCAATAGAAAAAAAAAACGTTGCTGCGATATAAATAACGATTTTAATTTCTTATTTGCCATGCATAATAATAATCATCTCGCATATCTGATATGCAAAAGTAAATAATGTTAATAATTTTGTCCGAGGTTTCCCGTAGAAGTCAAGAAACCATACTGAACAACAGTTTCAAAATATTAAACATACATGCCAGGTAATTTATCTCATACGATAAATAGGAAACTAATTTCTTATTTAAATGAGATGTATTCCGAAATGGGGTCCTAAAATTGCACCCTCACCCTTTTGCAAGTGACCAGCATTACGTCCAAATATCGGGGCCCAGATATACCCTTAATGCGATTCTTGGACCGGAAATCACGTACTCTACACCCCTCTAATGTATCTGAAGGGTTGGCTGGGGGGTGCCATAAGATTGAGTTGATATATAGGAATGTAAAACTAATAAATGTGATGAGAGTAAGTATTAAGGTGATAAATAAAAACAAGTAAATAGTACTGTCAAGCTCAAGTTACACTTACCTTGTTTCTTGTGGATTTAATTTTTTAACATAAACATCAGTTTTTTTGCCTTAACGAATCAAAAATAATTATGTGTAATTATCTAATTTATGTGGATGTGTAAGTGCGTCTGTCACAATGTGACCTTCTGTTGCTAAATCGACTTGATCGATTTTGTAATAGGTACTTACTTATCTATGTGGTGGAAGCTCATTTGTATTATTCCCTGAGATTTAGAGTATTTGAAATACTGCAACCTCTTATCTTTAAAATGTATCTAACTAAAACAGTTTAAAGACTAAAGGCTAGCTGTCACCTAGGCCGTTGGCTTAGAAAAGCCTGCGCTAAAGTTTTATGGCAGTGTCACATTGCTTTCTATTCAGTGCACGGGTGCTTATAAAGTTGCAGTGCAGTGCATACCAAGTAGTATTGAGTTTATGATGCACTTCAGGAGCAGGAAAATACAGAATTCCTTATTTGCCAGAGGAATAATTACAGCTCAGCAAACCGAAACTTTAGCCAAATCCACGCGTACGCTTTTTATTAAACTCAGAATGAAACTTGAAATAACATCCGTAAGAGTATATTTATATATTGTCAGTCTAACACAAAAAGCAATATTAAAAAAAAAATGAATGCCCTTTTTGACAGTTTTAAGATTTTTGCTGACATAGCAAATTACATTCCGGGAAAACAAACGAATATAACCATACCTCACACTTTTTAAAAGAGTCAAGCCGTTTAGGATATAGGAAGCGACAATGACTCCTTCTTGGTGGGTCAGTGGGGTATAAAAGACTCGGCGTGGTATAGATACCTTGTTTAGAGATAAATAAGTTAGAATTGTGATATATTTGAGTACAATATTGTTGAATAGTTTACATATAGTACGTGTTATGTATTCATTCCAGTTTAAACATTTCAAAGCCATTGAGCAACCTTTTTCTTACGAAAACCTCTACAAAAACCACATAATAAATCATAATACAATAAAGCAAAAACCTGAAATTATTGTAACAAACATACATCTTAAACCTAACATTAAAAAATAATGTTCGTTTTACAACAACATATATCCACCTAGTTAAGACAATGTAACGTTCAGAACATAAAACTTGGCTAGTGTAGGTATAAGAGCGTTATTTTTTTTTGTAACAGAAATATCCTTTTGCCCACATTCGAAACCACAGGGTGACTACAAATAAATGTTCGTATACATCTGGCTCGGAAAAAAATATGGACCCGTATTCTCAGACTATAGATACAATATTATAAATACTCGTATATCCACGATTCCCGCTATAGATGATGAAAACAAAGAGAGTGTTAGAACACCAGGATTTGTAAAGGGAAGATGTGTTTTATTCTCATGTAAATTGATAGCAAAGTGAACCTATGTTTATATACTAATGTTAGAATTTGATATATAATCAAAGAATAGTATATCTATGGTACCAAATAAACTGGTGCGAATTCGGTATAAATACTTACGTATGTGTAAGTTAATATTTAATTTATAAAAATCTAACGTAGAAAACTTTTATAAGTTGTATTTATAACTACGATAATGTACTTATATTATCTAACATCTCAAGAAAATTTGTCTTTTTTATACAAAAGTATTCGGTGTGAATGAAAAAAAAAATGGAATTCCCAGCCTGCAAAGTTCATATGTCACCCCTTTAAAGAAATGTCGAGGGTTAACTTATTCGTTGTATGTTTTGTATGTGTCGATTTCTTATACTGGTGTGCGTACATGTTTATTCCAGATTTATAAGTAAAAGTTTAATTAACTAAGTAAATATATGATAACAAGTGCTCAGAACTTATTTAATAGTCAAAGTTGAAATTGTCTCGATCATTTTGTTTGAATATTTTGCTAAACTCCGTCACGTTTCAACTTCCATCCCCATCTCACCCTCCGGAAACAGCGCTCCCCTTCGCCCCTGCGTCCTCGCAAGCACGCAGCATCCGCCATATTAACAGCCATGCGTGAAAAGGACAGAAGATCAAACTGCAGTAGTGAGAAGGGGATGGAATAACGAGGGTGCGAAAAGAGGCCTTGTATTGTTTGAATGTAAAATACGCTTGAATAAGGGAAAGCTTTGTGATTGTGGAGCGGTGACGGTCTTGCATTTTGTAGTAACCTGAAATTAAAAACAATAAATTAGAATGTTATCTGTGCTGTCGTTACTGAAGCTCTCATTCTAAAGTAATGTTATTTGCCGATTAAATTATTTTGGTTTACGACCGTTCAAAGCTGAGGAATTTCAATCAACATTCTTATAGCGATGCGAATCGTTGAAGCTATTAATTGCCATAAAGAGTAACAAAAACGTATTTAGTAATAGATCTTTGATCAAAGTATATAGGTATAACGTAGGTAGGAGCAGTAGTGAAGAAACCTATTCTTATGCGACGCTGAAAAAAATTCTTATAAACTGTAAAGAAATAAAAACCTAATTAAATAATAAAAAGCTAATGGACTAACATTAGCTGATTTTCATTACATCATATAAATACTAATTTATGCGATGAACGTTCCTCAGCATCACTGAATGCTGAAATTTATGACCATGAATCTCTTTCTCTCTCTCCCGGCTGCGTCCTTAGCTGTGACGCGTTTGAGCCCGGGGTCCAGCATTAAGAGCGTATACTAGCAGTATTTTTTCAATAAGGTTTCCATATAAATGTATTTCTCTATTTTTTCGCTGAAAACTGATTCTAGAGCCACAATTCTTTTTTCATAAAATCTAGTACTAATATAGGAATGCCCCTATTTTTTATTTTTTCCAAAAAACTGTTTTTTTTTCTTTAAAACAGGTTTTAGAAAAAAATAAAACATAGGGCCTTCCCTTTTTTAGTAATAGATTGTATGTAAAAAGAATTGTGCCTCTAGAAGCAGTTTTCAGCGAGAAAATAGAGTAATACATTTGTATGGAAAACGCACTGCTAGTATACCCTCTTTAGACAGTGGTTTTGAGTTAGCGAAAGCTTTTAAGGCTGGCTGTCTGCCTGACGACCCTCCTTGGCTAGATATTAGCACAAAACTATCTACCAATATATTTAATGAATTGTTTTATGGCACTTCTTTATCAGAGCCGTACACCCACCCTAAAGCACTCAAGCGAAATTTCCTGCATTCGAGTTGACACAGAGTTTATGGCACTCGTTATCGACGTCGTTACTCTCCGTTATTTGATCGCATTAGGGGTGCATGAGTATTTCCAAACCTGCCTGGTTTTTAATTTACAGCTTGCACTTTACGCTACGCCAAATTGCACGGAAAATTGATTTTTCTCAATTTGTTATTGGTTATTATACAAAGAAACAAAAAGCATCCGATATTTGATCGCATTAGGGGTGCATGAGAATTTCCAAACCTGCCTGGTTTTAATTTATTGTCTGGACTTTACGCTTTGCCAAATTGCACGAAAAATTGATTTTTCCCAATTTGTTATTGGTTATTTCACGAAGAAACAAAAAGCATCCGTTATTTGATTGCATTAGGGGTGCATGAGCATTTCCCAACCTGCCTGGTTTTAATATACTGCCTGCACTTAACGCTTCGTCAAATTGCAAGGAAAATTGATTTTTCTCAATTTGTTATTGGTTATTATACAAAGAAACATAAAAAGCATCCGTTATTTGATCGCATTAGGGGTGCATGAGAATTTCCAAACCTGCCTGGTTATAATTTACTGCCTGCACTTTACGATTCACCAATTTGCACGGAAAATAGATTTTTCTCAATTTGTTATTGTTATTTAACGAAGAAACAAAAAGCATATTTGTCTTGAGGTGCACACACAATGTGATTTTAAATAACTGCTTGTTCTTTACACTTTATCCTTTTTCGTTCGTCTGCAAAACTAGGTAAGTAAGGTTTTTTTAGAAACCTAAGAAAGAAGTATTAGTTATAATCTTGCGGGCACTCCCGCAAGATTATTTATAAATGCTGTGTATTCAAAACAGAATTCTTTACGTTTCATAAAAGAGTTGAGTATGTTATTAGCTAACACAAAGAAACAATAGGAGTAGAAGAATTGTACTTAACTTCATTCATTAGTCAAAATGGTTTTAAGTGTTTGGGCGTAGGATATAGGTATTTATTAAATTCAAAAGTACATTAACCAAATTCAGTTAATTACCTTGATTAATAAGTAATTACGGCAACACGTGTGATTAATTTATCCGGCATATAAACCATGGGGGGCAACTAGATGACTATTATCTTAATGACGGATTTTGCCTATTAAACTATGCGGGTTGAGGAGTTAAAACGACATTATACATTCTTACATGGGTATTATAATAGCTACCTCCCAATGTACTCTATCAAAATAATATATGTCGGTACGTACTTATGTTTGATTTGGTACTAAAGAGTTGACATGTCTTGTTGTAAGTTTTTGCTTTACCTCTGACTCTTTTTCTGTAACCTGTATGAAAATAGACAAGCCATTGATCTGGGGGTACGGCAGTAAGAGAGACAAAAGTCGAGCAAAAAGCAACACGGCCGTACCATCCTTTTCTCAAAGCAGTTCAGGCCATTATCGACGCCCTATAACTTCGGTGTGAATAAACAAGCAGGCATTGTATAAACACTGTATATTTAAAATTTCATTCTATTTTAATTATTATATATTTATTCAAAACACTATGGTCTTAAGGTAAAGTCTGTTTAAAGTAAAAAAACCTGCCTGAATTTTATTTAAATTGCTTTAACTTAAGATAAATAATTATCTATGGCAGTTAATATTAGCCTGAAATTGCAAGTTAGGTACTTATTTCTAAACCACAAAATTAATGGAACTCAAAGTTATTCACACGAGAAAAAAGGATAAAGAGCGTATAGAATCCGCTCATTACTACAGCGGTGAGCCTGCAGACCGCACATTATAATCTAATTCCTCTGTAATTACTTCAGCGCACACTGACTGACTAGACGCCTCGCGCAACGAACGCAATGAAAACGCTCATCTTTTTTGACCCCTTCTATATAGAAGTGTACTTTATATATATGTATACGTGGGTGAGCCTAGAGACCGCACATTATTAATCTAATTTCTATGTGCACAAAGACTAATGCGAACTTACGGAAAATGCTCAATTTTTTACCCCTCAATATAGTTGACGACCTCCGTGGCGCAGTGGTTAACACTGCCAGCCTGTGATACGAGGGGCCTCAGGTTTGATCCCCGGCCAGGTCATGATGGAGAACGATATTTTTCAGATTGGCCTATGGGTCTCGGATGTTTATAAGTATCTATTATAAGTAAACAATTATCTATTACGAAATATAGCATCGCTGAGTTTGTATCCCACGACACAAGTACACCTTACTGGACTAGCTCAATTTGTGTGATATGTCCCTATACGTATATTTATAGAGGGATGACATGATACAAAGGTTAACCTACAGGCCACACATTATAATCTTGATCCTCTGTTATTACTGCAGCACACACATACTAGATGCCTCGCGCGCGGCGTACACAAGGAAAACGTTCAACTTTTTTAGCCCCTTCAATATAATTAAGTGTATTGTATACCTATTGTTTATGTCGGTGAGCCTGTAGACCGCACATTATAATCCAATTCCTCTATTATTACTTCAACGCACACTGACTAGACGCCTCGCGCAGCGAACGCAAGGAAAACGCTAAACTTTGTTAGCCTCCTTAATATAGTGGGGTACCTATAACATACACATACTAGGTGAGCCTGCATGAAAATTAATAAGTGTTATTAGAAACCTAACATAGATAAACTTGTATTTTTTTAGATTTTGCACACCGCTCATTATAATCTAATTCCTCTATAATTACATCAGTGCACACAGAAGAATAACACCGCATGATGAAATGGTGACGCAAAGAAAACGCTTAACTTTTTGAATCCCTTCAATTTTGAGAGGTGTATACGGTAGCGTGCAGACCACACATTACTATCTAATTAATCGTTAATTACTTCATACACATACGTGCCGCAAGGTGAATGCAAGCGAAACGCGGAACTTTGTTAACTCACTACAAAAAGAGGGGTATTATTCGTGAACGTGCAGACCACACATTATAATCTAATTCAGCGCATGTCGAATAGACAAACCGCGCGGCAAAGGCAAGGAAACGCTCAACTTTTTCTCTTTTGCGCGCGTATTCTTCGTTTTACGACCCCCACAGTGGTGTAGCAATAAGGTGGCAAAAAGGGCAGGTTGACACGGGCCTGTACAATTTAGGGGGCTTCAAGATGTAAACCGCCGCCTAATTTAACGTACTTATAACTCAGTGTAAGCTAGTTACTATAGTAAATGGCGTGAATGTTACGATTATTAACTTATTCTCTCTGCAGGAGAAGAGATGATCCCATTGGATAAATTTTCCCTGGTCTTTAGACTCAGATGGCGTAATCACGCTAATGAATCTACACTATCACTATATAACCTAGTTAGTATAACTATTCATTTTTTTTCCATGGCTAGCAGCTATGCGTGGAAAGGGCCCCATTCGATAAATTTGTGCCAAGGCCTCAAATTATGTTTTCACGCCATTGGATCCTTCATGCATGCCACCTAAGTGAACATATTTATAAGCTAACTAGCTTTTACCCGCGGCTTCACCCACGTAATATATAGCCTATGTCCTTCTCGGTACCCTAACCTATGTGTAGGCAAAATTTCATAATGATTGGTTCAGTAGATACGGCGTGAAAGCGTAACAAACAAATAAACATTTATAATATTAGTTGGGATTATTCGTAGATGAGTTAGGTAACTGATGGTAATGAACTGACTGAATTTGCTGTTTTTTTTACAGGGTGTATCTCTGGCGGATGGAGTAATTACGCTACTAGATTCATTACGGTGCCTAAGTAAAAGTATTAGCTACTACTTGAATGTGCGTAGAGTAACTGCAGGTAATATAATGACTGATTTTTTACAGGCGGCAGCGGCTATCGCTGCTGCTGTGGCAAAGAGGGCTATTCAAGTTTTTGGGCCCGGGCCTTGCAAAGCATATTTACGCCAATGGATCCTCCGTGAAGCCTAAGTGAACGTTTAAGTTAGTTGGTGTGTGAGTATGGTAACTAAAAGTAATGTAATCGTTGTTTTTTTTAACAGGTGGCAGCTGTGGTAAAGGCGGCCCTATTATATTTTATGCCCCGGGCCTCGCAAAGCATATTCACACCATTGGATCCACCGCGTAGCCTAAGTGAACGTATAAGCTAGTTGGTATGTGAGCATGGTAACTGTAGGTAATGTAATGGCTATGTCGGGCCCCAGGCAGCCCTTTAATGGCGTCGTAATTGTGAGCTGAAATTAAGTGTTATTTTTATGGTGATTTCTCTACTACTACTAAGTTGCTTTAAGTAGGCGTAAAGCATTTTATTAATTGAAATAAGCGTTGTAATAACCACACTTTGTGTTTTTGAGTAGTTTATAATTCTTGGGTTTATATACTTCAAATATAGTTATAGTGGTATACAGTGTCCAGCCTACTTGTTTAGTACTTACTACAAATAATTTGTTGTAGGCAGAATGTATGTATACTTATTCATCAAAATAAAAAATGAATTTTTAAATATATTCCTTGGTTTTTGTATAAATAGTCTTTATCCAACTGGTCTAATAGACAAGTTCCCTTTTGAGATAAGTCCACCATTTGTAAGGTATCTCTATCATAAATATTGACAAGTAGATTTAATCTACCAATATGTTTTTGTTCAATATCGCAAAACGCATACGTGGACAACACTGAGTTTATATCAAATTTCTTTTATTTTACATTTGAGTTGTATCTACAGGGTTACTTTATTTTTAAGCAGGATAACATTTGAACAAAATGCATAAAAATATTACCCTCAAATGTCTAAAAAGTGCTTTGAGCAATGTTTTTTTAAACTTCTGACTCGATTCAAAACGTTTCTTTCGAAAATAGGCTCTTGTTGGCCTTTTTTCACGTCAAATAATCAATTATCTTATTAAGTGTTACATTTAACTAATTATTTTTCAAAAGCTACAGACTCTTAGAGTAATTATATTACCTAAATATTAAAATAGTCAATTTTGATACTCTAAGTGCAGACTACTATCGTGTTCGTCTATCGAGTCGTAAAATGATCATCATCAGACTCAATTTTCGTGGCATCTGCTAACCAAACCCGCAGTCTATATAAATACCTTCAGACTGACCAGTGCAGTTTGCCAGCCGGTGGTAATTTATCTAGTTTGGTGATGGCTGGTATTTGTTTAGCTCATCATCATTTCGTGTAGGTGACACGGTCAGTCAACCATGCACACCGTGGTGTCAGAGTTCTTCGGAACCGCCTTTCGGCCTCTGACGTGGTTCCTTTAACGACTACCAGATGGCAGCCGGGATCAACGGTTTAACGTGCCTTCCGAAGCACGGAATCATCTTTCTTATCAGACAATCAGGAGATTCATTCCTGCAATGTCCTAACCAAACTGGAAACAACTTAACAAAGTATGCTTCCCGTGGAAATTGAACCCACGGCCCCCGGGTCAATAAGGCAAACGCCTTAACCATTGGCCTTACACACTTGTTTAGCTATTCTAGCCTTAGGGGCGGAATTAACTTTATCCAGGAATTTATTTCGTATCTTTGAATTTATGGCCAGTCCGTCGTATTTCTCTTGACAAAAAGTCAAAAAGGAAAATTTATGCGTGTAGATACATACCTGACCCCTGGAAGGGGTTAGAGGATATTTACGACGGGTACACGTCGCGACGGCGCACTCGACGCATGTGCGAACTTGGCCCTTGGTCATAAAACGCCCGCTGTAAATTATAGCAACTTTGTAGTGTGCGACGACGCTTACAGCCCCCACACAGCATGTGGATGTCGGATCTGCGAAATTAGAAATACCAGATAAATATGCAAGGCTTTAGATAAGCAAGTCTTTGAGAACGGGAAATAATAAACAGTTCACTTCAGAAAATAGTAATCATAATCCTCCTATTACAATTTAATCCAAATAAGTTCACCTTCATATTTTCTTATGTAATGAAAAAAAAAATATATATTTTCTCTTACAAGGTTTCGAAGACAGACAGTACAGAATGGCATTTGCATTGCTCCACGATCTTACTTAGGCTAAGCCCTTCACTTTGAGTAAAGCGAATCCGATCACTTCGCTACATCTACTTACTTAGCATGGATTATCTGATTAAGAAAACTAACTGGTTATGTTTGTCTATTTTAATTCTACTTAGACAGAGTTGGGCTACATAGATGCTTGCTTGGTTGTGATTTTGAATAGATATTGAAATATAGATAAACATAGGCAAAGTGAATAACTTCTACCAAATCAATTTTTAATATTATCGGGTCAATTGTATTCCATTAACGTAGGATTGTTATAAACCTGTATTGATTGTTGTAAACTAACAAGCGTCACAACAGACAGGCAATCAATTAAAGGTGTGTAAAGTGGTCACAAACTTGTGTTAATTTGACTAATTTTATAACCTCTACCCATTGACTACGAGGCACGTGGCTAGGTATGTTATAGAGAAACGGGGACAGTATGTAAAATTGAAGTTCCCGTATATCTGTCATTCCTTTGTTTTTTTTTTTCTGAAATAATAGTTTTTAGTTCATTTAGGAGTAAAATAAGCTGTAAACTTGTGTAGTAGGATGCTAACTCAACGATAATATATTTTATAATGATAATAGATATTTATGTACATTATTATTTAAAAAAAGGTAATGAAAAGTTTAACTGAAGTTTTTTTGCTAATAACCTAGACTCTCCTCATACCAATGAAAGTTTTGCCGTACTTTATATCTGCTTAGTACCTACTTATAATTTTGCTACTCGTATTACGAGTACATTATTTGCTCTTCGTCTATATCAAGCTCCTTATTACATACCTATCTAGATATGTATAGCACGGTTAGGTACTATACTACTGTGCGGGCGATATACTCAGATTCGTTTTAATTTAGGCAGAAACTATCACCAAAATTCTTTGTAACTACCTATGTTTATTTACATAACTATGACACATTACTTTTCGGTTTGTCTTTCCAACCTGCTCCAAAAAAGCTGTAAATATTCCCTTAAAGACCATAATATATTTGATCGTACTTTCTAAATAGCTTCCTTATTCCGAGCTCAAGTATTCACAGTCGAGGCTCCACAGCAGCAGGCGCCTAGACGCCCCTCCATAAAGGTGGATTAATACCACCGAAAGCCCAACTTACTTAATAAATATAAAAGCCTCCGCCCGCGATCGTAAACCGCCCACTGCGCTCCGCCAAGATTACTTGTATCGCGACCAGCCAAATCCGATCTCTCATAAAAGAGCTTTATGCAGAAGCTAAATGAAGATTCGGAGGTCCTGTTAGACTGGTCTAGCTATTATCAGCATGTAGATTGCGCGCTCGCCTTGCTTTCTCCCAGATAAGGGTTTATGGCTGCCTGCAGAAAGGATAATGTTCTTCTTTGATGTAAGATGGAATTGTTGGTCTCGTTCCGGGCTCGCTGTAAACATAGATAACGTTTCAGTTTTATTTCATGTACGAGTAAGCTGCACTGTGATTGCTTTTACTCGACTGCCCTAGAATTAGGACTATGAATTTGGAACAATAAAAATATATTCTTTGATGATTTATTTTATATGAATAACTATTATTTATGTTCGCACTCAAATATATTTACGACCATATGGAATTTAGGGTACCGCAGTGAAATGGCAAAAATAAAACCTTTGTTGTAGAGTCTGAAACCCGCAGTTTATCTTAAAAATAGCTTTGACTTAGGAAAAATATTTAGTATATATTTATAGATAAAATAAAAATTATGGTAAAATGTATAAGTATGGTTATTCAATAGGACCGTGGGGCTCAAAGCAAAAACATTAGTGTCTGAGATTTAAACTGACGGGAAATTACTTTGCGCATAGGATTGCCATCACGGTGCAACGGGGTAATGTTGCCAACTTTCTGGGAACCATTCCCCACGGCAACGCGGCGCCATGTTGGATTAAATTTTTTACATAATATTTTTTTGTTGTGTAATATATATATTTTTTAATATTAACATTTTTCCCAAGTTATACCCAATATATATGCTCTCAACTGTTGAAATGCTTTCTTTTCTCAATAACACAAACTTTTCCAAAAAATAAATAATAAAGATTATTAGATAGTTTTATTTTCAGGATAACAAAAACTTTCATCGAGTTCCAAACTTCACAACCAATTGGTCGGTTTAGTTAGTCGGAGTAGAAATAAGGGTGGTTAAAATATACAGCATTGAGAAATTCTCCATCATCAGACCAGTTTGTTAACATGATTTATGACATTTTTTTCACATCACATGATTTCGTTTACAGTGTACCTTTGCAATTTATTTACTCAAGCCGAGCAATTACTAAATTAATATTACTAGATTACGATTCAGACAAACAGTCACAGAGACAAGTGCCAGTAAATAAAATTATAAATAGTATAAAACTAATTAACAATTCCATTAGTTATCTACGTAGGGCTTTTATTGCTGTGGTTCCCGACGGCACGCAAATGTGGCGCGGACACGCGGATTTTCACACGAAACTTTTCTATCTGAAAATAAATATATATTTATACTGAATCCTTGCTTTTCCGGACTGGAACTAATTAAAATCGTAATATAATTACACTTAAAATATTGTGTTTATTGAACTTGTAGGTAGGTAATGTAAACTCTTTTTATTTAACGTTAAACAAAATACTTACTTTTAAACTTATATGTTTCTGCAGGTTGAATAACAATTATATTTCAATTACAGAAACAACTTTTAAACTAATACAGAATAAATTTAATAATTGTAAAAATACTCAGGGAAATTTTTTCAAAAATTCTAGGAAATTTTTAGTTTTAACTTGTATACCTGCCTAACTATAGATTAAATCCTTTTAAGAATTTAAGTCAGAAATCATTTATTCCATCGAAAATAGTCAAAATCGGGTGTTACATAACAGATATAATGAGTAAAACTGTACCTACAGATAGTACATGTAAATTTTACTAATATTTGTCGTAGGAATAAGTTTTGTATTATATTACACTAACCAAATTAAGTACTTTAAATAAAACATTATACAATAACGTTGTCAAGTATTTTTCGTCTAAAATAATAATTAGGTTAATTAGTTTTTGAATGTACATTATACCCATTATATACAATATCGAAGTTTGAGAAAATACGACTCTAGTTTTGCCTAAAATTACTTACAAAGTTTTGCAGTAAAATTACAGTTACTTATTTTTCAAACAAAATACAAATGAAATCTTAATAGTGGACACAATAAAATACCTACCAGCGCAAAAACAGTTTTTCAACTTTCTATTCTTATCTCGCATTAACGACGGCGAAGTTCTCAAAGGCTAATTAGCGCAAGCCGGAATCGTTATCTGAGCACGGAAATTCGTGAGTGTATTTCGTTAACCCTAATACGCTTCCCAGCTCGCATTTTCTGAATTCCATAGGGTTACCAAACCAAGTAATTACCCTTCTTGATACAATCTATAATTATATAAAAGGCAAACCTGATGCTATCAAAAACAATTCTTGTAAATAAACCAAGTCTCGCAAATCAGTTTTTCTACTGTCAAAAGTTGTAAACAAGATCCATGTAATACGAATTCAGTAAATGTTTTAAATAAATATAATGACTTGGCCATCGCATGAAAACAAAATGTCTCTCACAAGTAATACATATTATATTAATGCGATTGCCAAGACGGTCTATTTATTCGCTCACGCACATACCGACAACTACGCATGGAATTTTTCTTAAATTTTCCACAGTTTGAAATTCAAACTTTTATGACTGTTAAAACAGTACCTACTTATGCGGTACACATTCTCGAGCCCGGTCTAAATTATTCGTAGGCTAAATTATGAGTGGTCCATATTTTACATCCGGCATGTTCTTTTGTTATGGAACTTTTTAGGTAGAATAACAGAATATCCTCGCAAAGCAAGGTGTGTGGCGAATGTAGAGATTTCATAACGTATACGTGAACGTTATCATATTTTTACGGGGCACGTGAAAACGCGCGCTTTTATTAGGGGCGTTTTATTAGGGTTGCTAGATTAGCGGGCAGGCCCGGACGTGGCTCGATCGACGCCACGTGCCGGATTTATCGACGCTATGTGAAACGCTCGCGTTTAAACGCGCTGTTAAGAAGTAAATTGCAAGTTTTATTTGCTGAAAAAACGCATTTTTGGGTTTTTAATAAAAATATAATTTTGCATTTGCTTTCTAAATTAATAAACAATATGATGCTCAATAATTTTTCCCATTATATAAGTAACATACTTAAATATTTTTAAGTATTCCAAATGCTTTTCTAATATACTCTTATTAAATTATGAAAAAAGATATGGGAAATATCCTGTCTGCCTGGAATTTTTTCTGGTAATAACGTACTTAATACTGTAAAAATGTTTAATCTTCGAAGTTAATCAATTATTTTCATATAAATGCTACGGTAAAACATTTTCAATCAATTTTTGTATCTGTTACATCAAATTATTAACTATTTTACAAAAGTTGTGTTTAGGTCACCAAAAAACATAATAATTATAAAATTCACGCTTCGGAGCTCGGTACTCCCTTGTCTAAACAAAAAAAAACTATGTATCTATGAGCTCTATATTTAATTTATTTTTTTATCGCATTGGGTTTTGGGTAATAGGCTAAGGAAAACAATCTACGCTATGACGCGTGAAGGAATCGGCCCGTATTTATGGGGGGAGTTATTGTTTGAAACGTCTAAGTCGTAATTCCACGACATAAACCAGCAGGCTTCACTTTGGATCCCCTCATCCCCTCCAGAACCCACCACCCCTTCCTGGGATGCTGTTTTTCCCGAGCGAAATGGCCCGTTTGAAATTGTTGTTTTATGGAACTTTTTAGTAGTTGACTTTGCCCGAGAGAAAATATATAGAACGGCAATCTTTATGGTCGCTACCTACTTATACTACATCAGACATAGTATAAATTTTAATGTAGAGACTTATATTTATGTGCATATCACCCGTATAAGTAATCCACGTTGTACCCGGAATAATAAAATAAATGAGAAAGCTAAAAATTCGAGCCTAAAGAATCGAGAGATACCTTCAAGAAATATTGAAAGCGGGAATCGATAAAAACTCAAAATAACGACCTGTCACAAATAATATACAATGAAAATTATCTCCACCATTTTTAAATTTTAAAGTTGGAACGCTTGGTCGTTGAACGCCATTGGTTGGCCGTGACAGCTGGATGAAATATGTCGGTCGGCGGGCCGGCGGCGCAGCGGGTGACAACATGGTGCCACTAAAATTCCCTAATGAAATTAAATTCCGTACGTTTTGGATTTGCTCGTAAATAATCCAAGCATCTAATCCTGATTAATGAACGCGGGTATCCTCTTCGTATTTTTTAATTTAGTTAAGTATTCAATGCTAATGTACTTACGTATTACTTATATTTTGATGTAGAGTTTGATCAATGTAGAGTAGTAAAGACACAAATTTGTTACATAGAAGCCAGGTAACTTATTCATAGAAGGGTTATTGGTCAATAATAAGTTTTTGCGAATCAAGACGGAATCTATAAATACGTCTGTTATTTGATAGGAATTAAAGAGCTATTTAAATAGATCTTTATTTAAAGCGACTTTATTATCTTGAAGTTGTTTGGATGATACCGTGACTAAAACAACTATAAATCGAACAGACGATCCCGAGACATTTTTATGACAACATATTGCTTACAAATCACGGTCATATATCTTTTGAGACAGTGTAACTTGCCCACTTGGCTCTAATGCCATAGATAGAGAACGTCTTAGCACTCGAAAGGCATTTAGATAAGACAACGTGTAGGGATGTATTTAGTTACAACAAAATTACTAGTTTACTCGTACGACGAACAATATTGCTCGAGAGGATTACGGTACAACTCCGTGGATGTAGGGTGACATATTTTTCTTATTTTTTGCAGATGTATAACAAGAAAGTATCAAAATATGTACACTATATTTAGCGAGTCAACAAATGAAAATATTTTAAATATCACAATGATACAGAGTCACAATGATATTGATTGTGGGTGTAAATACTAACTACGCCTATATCCTCATGGCTAAGTTTTGTGGGGCAATGCAATCGGTTAGAGTCTATATCGTGCGTAAAAGAGACAGTGGCAAATTATCTATATAAAACAAAGAAAGCTGCAAATCTTATAAATCCAACCTTGCTGTCTGCCTTGCATAAACATCCTATAAACGTGCAAATTTGTCCGAAAATATTCAGAATTGATGTACAGAGAATGAAAATATACACTCGGATAACTATATGCTAGGACTACCTGCTTGGCGTCTCTAAATCCAGCCTTCTAGTTATGTCTGTAATGTGTGTATGTAAAACTATAACTATAAAACACTAAAGCATTTCAGCAACATGGTACTGAAGTATTGAATAAATGTTACAACATAGTTACTGCACATTTAGAAGACAAATTAAACCGTAAAGGCAAATACCAATGTAAATAATTATTTTTACAAAAAAGTAAAACCGACTTCAACCCTATACTTAAATGTACAGACTGGAACTTAAAATTAGGTTTTGGGGTTGTGGTAGTTCATTTAAAATAGAGGAACAACGTCGTCATCAACTTGTCTTGCTTAGCGAAAGAATTAAACAGAAATAAAATTAAACCAAACGGCATACTTGTACAATTTTTTTTTATTTTTATTGATTTTTTCAAAAAGTTCTCGATACATTGCAACAAAAATTTTGTGGGACCATCTCTGATGTTAAAATCGATCCATAACTGACAGAGTAATCGCGTAACATACATAAAAAAAAACATACAGACGAGTTTCGAACCTCCTCCTTTTTTAAAGTCGGTTAAAAATAAGAATAATTCATAATATCATGATTTCAAATTTTACATCTATTAAAATAAATAAAACAATAATTTAAATAACTGAGAATGTAATTAAGTTAAAATATAATAAAACTCTGATTGCTCCGGCTAATATATGGCTCTGGAAGAACAGAGAGGGTCATGCTTCTGCAGAGGAGACTACAAAAGACCTGATGATGATGAAGACGTAAATGTAAAAGGAAAAATCCATATGTACTATAAAAGATAACATTAATTTCATAAATTATAAAACCCTGATTGATAAACAAGAATTGTTCGTTTAATAGTTTAAGTGAAAGCCAAGACATTAACCTAATATCGAAAATATGTAAAGTATTTAACTGAAACTAAACATTTTCAAGTGTAAAGTAGGTAGATAATTAGTAAAGATTGCTAATTAGCAGTCATGTTTTGCCTCACCTTAAATTAGTATCCAAAGAGCTAAATAGACCTTCCATCCATAAGTTACATTTCAAAAGCTATTATTCCAAAAGCAAACAGCTATTCACTTCCGTTTTATTTGTTTTAAGCGCCCGTGACTTTGCACAATGAGAAAATCGGTTTCCTCAATAGTAAACACTTACTATTCATGGAATACTGTATTCGAGATATTATGTTGGCAGTAAAGGTATGTCGTAAACATAATTGTGGAGATTTACGAGGTGTTTCATAAAACATTGAAGCATGGTCACCCTATTTAGGGCACTAAAGGACTTTAGTGCCTCGCTGATGATTTACTGGGTGCATTCTTCGAGTGCCAGCCGAACTCTCTAGATGATATAAAGCCTTGGATTAACCCTGTTAAGGTAGACTTATTACTACTTTAAGTCTATCTTATATCTTGTAAAAATGTGGACAGGGTTTCATATCACTACACTACTTTCTATAAAACAAAGTAGCTTTCCACTGTCTGTCGCTATGTAGGTATGCTTAGATATTTAAAACTACGCAACGGATATTGATGCGATGTTTTTTTGAAGTAGATAAAATGATTCAAGAGGAAGGTTTGTATGATTATTACATGCCCGGGCGCTGCACTTAAGTTGAAGTGAGTACTATTTATTAAATAATTGTAACCTTTTTTTTAAAAGGATTTTTCAACATTTTTCAAACTTGTTATTTATACTAGTCTTCGTGCAAATACCCTCAAAATATTATGTATTTATGGCTGAATAATATCTTATAAGACGCTTTATGCGAGCAGTGCGATGATGATTGCGGTAGATAAGTACATGTTATAAGTTAAATAAAAATAAATTTAAAATTTTGAATGTGCAAAAGTGGTAATAATAACTTCAGTCATTAAACAGAACAATTTAAATTTCAAATATAAGATTTCAAAATCAACCCTATAGGTAAACCAAACGAATAAAAGAATTAATTACAGTACACAATCTAAAATAATTAAATTAAGGAAGTCAAGACAGCTATAAAATAATATGAAATAAGAGCAGAGAGATGACTAACAAACAATGTTTTAACAATTTCAGGCCACCCGTGCGCACACGTATATACTGTATTAAAACTCGTGTCAGATGCTAACGCATAAATTAGTGATGAAACCGATATGTTTGAATGTAAGAAATAAGATTAATTTTAATATCAATGGCTGAAACAAAATAAATAAAGTATATTGTAGAGCGATGCGCCTGGTAGAGTTCAGTGGTTC
This sequence comes from Rhodophaea formosa, assembly GCA_963082605.1. NCBI lineage: Eukaryota > Metazoa > Arthropoda > Insecta > Lepidoptera > Pyralidae > Rhodophaea > Rhodophaea formosa. Next base: position 8,657,701 of record OY720211.1, on the reverse strand, counting down.
TCAACACATAAGTCTTTAATAATAGGTATTAAAACTTACGCGTGGTGAATTCATTATGGAAACTCACACATCACTCACTTCGATGACAATCTTTATACGAGTAATACACCGAAACTAGTCGGCGATCCCGAAGAAATAAAACGTAAGTAAAGCCGGGTTTCCATAATGGCCTAAAGAAACTGTTTGTTTCTGCGATATAATTAAAGGAATTTTTCCACGCTGGTCTGGGAGACAAGAAAACGTTGAAAGTACCAGCTGCTTTTCTTCTCGCGCAGATCGTAAAAGCCGATCGAAGGAATGGGTGAATATCTGAGGAATCATGTGAATAAGCGATGCGGATAGCAACCTATCTCTGTTTTAATTCCATTTTCCACCTACAAGCTCATCAACATGCTGAACGTGGCCTTTTAAAGTTTGTACAGATCTGGGCCCTGTCTACCCCGCAAGGGAAAAAGACGTGACATCATGATTTTCATCATCACAAGGTCTATTTTTAGTCTCCACTGTTTGTTACTTAAAATTTATTAAGTGTAAATGAAAAATTGAATGTATCTGGTGGACCTACTTAGTTGTTATTAACACGTTTTATTGTGTCTTTTTCTTCAGATAGGTATTGACAAAATCTGGTTTAACTCAATCTTTCTACAATACATATTTGTGCATCTTATTTGTGAAGGTATCTGTAAGTAGATATATGGGTAAATAAGCACCTTGGGAACCACTGGTTAAGATTAAGGCGCCGATTGTAATGTGAGTGGGTAATTTATGAAGGTAATGCATAAATTATACAAGTTAGTGGGTCCTGCTTAAGGAGCCACGGATATACGATTTCCTCTCAAACCGGTCTCGGTAAAAAAGATGGTGGAATTTAAATCGGTATGCTAATCTTTTAAGATTTTAAAGTTGATATCATTCAAAGTAAATATATTCAGTGAAGATTTAATACATATTTATTTTTGTAGATGTAATGGAGTAGGTATGTAAAGGCATGCGTAATGGTCTCACAATTAAAGATGCCGTAAACTGTTCGAAGTGCAGAAGAAAAATACCGGCCAAGTGTGTGTCAAACTCGCGCAATGAGGGTTCCGTACAATATGCTTCGTGAACACACACACAATGTGCAAAAATGTTTTGTTTAGTTGACTAGCGCTATCTAGTGGTGTTTTAGTGAACTATTTCCCTAGATGAACTTATTACAGTGAGTTTACCACTTTATTTTCAAGTGATAGAATTCTTATTATTTTTTCTGTAATCTTTAAGGAATGAACTATATTTTGTAATTTTTCAAAATTTTCGGCCCAGTAGTTTCGGAGATCAGGGGGAATGGTCAATTTTTGCCTTCTTTCGCGAATAAAATCAAAAGTATTGATTTTACCCGAAAAAAAAAAATTTTTTTTGAGATCCTCATAATGAGCCCTTTTATTTGATATATGACACAGTAAGGTTTGCAAAACTTTTTTTTAAATTTGCAATTGTGCCCCTGAAAATGACCCTTATTTCAAAAAAATCTTTATTTACTTTGCACATCCGTGTTTGGGTCATAGGATTACACTGCCTTCGTGGACCAGTGGTTAAGGCGTTTGCCTTGTTGACCCGGGGGTCGTGGGTTCGTTTCCCACGGGAAGCATACTTTGTTAAGTTGTTTCCAGTTTGGTTAGGACATTGTAGGCATGAATCACCTGATTATCTGATAAGAAAGATGATTCCGTGCTTCGGAAGACACGTTAAGCCGGTGGTCCCGGCTGCCATCTGGTAGTCGTTAGAGGAATCACGTCAGAGGCCGAGAGGCGGTTCCGAAAAACTCTGACACCAGGGTGTGCATGGTCGTCTAACCGTGTCACCTACCCGAAATGATGATGATGACCATCTTACCAAATTTCACCTAATTTGGTTCAGTACATTCGGAGAAAATCGGCTGTGACAGACGGACGGACGGACAGACAGACGCACGAGTGATCCTATAAGGTTTGCGTTTTCAATTTTTGTACGGAACCCTAAAAAGTGGATCCCGGTTTCCGTAACACACCAGCAGAGCAGTAGACGCATACCTATGTGAAGACGCTTAAAAATAAAATATGTACTTACTTATATGCAAAGGTATGGTATGACATGCAGGCATTTTGCAGTATATGGAGAAGCCGCAGGAATATGTATGGGTAGAATAATGACTTATCTCATATTGTAATCTAGGAACATAAATTCCAGTATTATCACTTCTTTATAAACCACTTAATATGCAATGACCCAGACTCATAGAGAATAATGATTTTAAAATCAAGTGATGGCTAATTTTACGAGTAGTACCCATCATTTCCGCCGGCAGGTGTGCAATCGCATATTAATAACTGTTGAAATATTCACGTCTCAATCTCTGCGTCGTATCTCCATAAAACCCTATTTCAGGATTCCTATATTTTTGTTGCGACACATGCTCCCGACTCATGGGTCGGTATAGACTTTACGATCCAATATTTTTATGCAAAGTGTGTCGCCAAATGTGCCGCTCCGTGCCGAAAAAATACACAGCCACGTCCTTTCGCACGTAAAAAAGGATGCGACAGAATAAATATACACGCAGCCACCCTTTTTGTCCATTAAACGAGCGGAGGTTTTTCTGGTGCGGCCATAAAATGTGCCCCAATAAATATGTAAATCTGTCGAAAAAAACTCGAATGCCGGCCGGTTCCGTCAGTTTCACTTTCGAGTGTTCGCCTTAATTGGTACAATTGCAAGCATTGAAAAGGCTCGATCGGCCAACGACCTTTGTCTCCGATACCTTCGATGAATACGAGCCTGCAGCTTTGTTGAAATGCTAAATATGGCTACCAATTACGTTAAGTTGTTTCCATTCTACGGCCGTTAAATTTTAGATCTTCACGTCCAGTAAATATAAAAACAAAATCGACATATTTACTCGTTTTTTAAATTGAAATGTATTTTTTTTATTAAAATTTGGATATCATGTAGGTTTTTACCCATCGGTTTTTGATCGTTATTTTTTATATTTTCAAAATCGACAAAGTACTAGCGTTTCGGAACGTATAATTATTTCTGTGTTTAACGTAACCAATAGTAGTTTTGAATTTTTCGTAAAATCTAAATACTATTTTAATACTTCTATAGCCATAGCCGTTTGACCATTCTTTGTACGCTTTATAGTTACCTATGTAGGTAAACTCAGTGTACAGTAAGCGTTAACTTAACTACTTAGGTATAATTATAATGCAATTATTTAGTTTTAAGACTCAGGCTTTAGTTCGCAAGTCAGATTAATTACAAAGATAAGTTTATGGAGTTAACGATACGGATTTACAAATCTGGTAGTAAATCAACACAATATGGCATTTTAGGTCGCATTATAGTGCGAGGAATGCCGGCAGTTGGCAGTACTTGGCTACAGTTTGCGGTAGAATAAAGCTCTAGTATTTAACCTTTGCTCGTAAAACTAACAGTTTATTTATTCACCTAGGCATTACTGCCACGTAAAAGTGAAATATTATTAGGCGTGTTAGGCAGGCTATCGGGTCACATTTCAAGACCTCTAAATCATAGCTGGCTGAAGCAACGTAATTAATATACAAATACGAATGGGTAGATGCCGTGATCCCAAAGATTAGCTAATTTAATAAAACTGTAATGACCGTCATGAGCTAATAAGATATTGTTATTTACTTTTAAAATGTATTTGTATTACTAACAGTAGTGTTGATTATTTACAGTTTAATTCCGTTTTATATCTACAGCGAAACGTGGCCTTTAGGATTTATAGTACTAGGTTCTATCTACCCCGTGATAAGGGTTCAAGATGTCTTAATTTGTATGTATGTTAGGGATATAATCAAACGTATTTCTATTATTTAAAAGGCGAACGTCCATTTTTTGTGACGAGTACTCACAAAAAATGGACGTTAGTCAAGTCTAGGTAGGTAAGTACCTAACCTATTTTACCTATAACATTATACTCCTTCTGGGTGGGTCAGCTGAAAGTTTAGCATGAAATATTTATGAGTTATAAGAGTAATTTTTTTATTGTTTATTCATGAATAACTAACATTTTAAGTAGCTTTATGTTCCTATTATACTATATTCTCACGTAACAGTAAATATGTGCTAATATTTCCCTCCTGTTTCTTAAGTTACTATACTTCTCAGAATGCTTCGTTATCTAAAACCCCTTTATTTCCCCTTTTACTCCCCACTTTGCGCACCCTCTCTAAACTTACCGCTCGTTAGAATTTCTAAGAGGCATTAAATTCAGTACCTACTCGTTGATAAGTTTTCTTAATCGGTTTTCTTTATGTACCTATCAACTGTACTTTTTAGGAATTTGGTCATACTTAATTCCTTTGAAATACACACGTATAAATTGTACAAAAGTAACAAAAAAAATAAAATTTTAAAATTGATCGATTCTGGCATATTTCAAATGGGCACTTTATTCAAGGTACTAAGTATGAAAAATTCGTACCAAGAAGTACGAAGGAAACACTTTTATTAAATTAAGAAATAAGGTATTGGAAAAAATTACGTGAGCAGGATTTGAACAAACACTTATAAAATAATGTAAGAAGTAGGTACCCCTTGATTCTTTTTCCATCCAAGTAAGTTTGACTCATGTTACGACTTCGTTATTAACATAACATGTTTTTAGTAAAATTTTTGTTAAAACTTATAGTCACAATTTTAAACTTAATTTACTCCATAGAAACGTCAGTGGAAATAAATAAGTAAAAAGGTTCGTGCTAAGTCCCGGTAATATCAATAATTATGTGTATGAAGCGCGAAAGATTAAAAATGAAAATTTTAATACGTATATCGCATATATGTTTTTCTTTAATAAAATATTGCTTTTAGGTACTTACTTCCCGTATTCAGTCCCTCAGTCACATGTTGAAATAAACGAGCCAAGATTTCTCCACTTAGCACGTAATACACTCAGCATTGCTCCAAAATATACGGCCGCGTATACATACTCTACGTACTACGTACTATAGCAGCTGCGGCCGGGCCTGTGCGGTCCTCGGTCCCCTCCGAAGGGAGGCCCGGGCCGATCGATGTAGCTCTCAAACACGTGCACGACAGAGTTACTTTGCGACTCACATCTGTAAAATAATAAAGGTATATTTTAGTTAGAAGATATTGCTTATACCTAATGTATAATATTTTAGGTTTAACTCCAATAAAAACAATTTGCAAATTCATTCGAACTTGCTTTCGTAGGAAACCTTTAAACAAGATACGGATTTGAGTTTTTTAAAAGTTAGTTTATTATCCATTTTATTTCTTTTATTTCAGTATCTACGTTTTTGACCGAGTAAATTTTAGTCATATAAAACTTCTAAGTTTTACTTAGGTATTAATTTCTTAATTCTATTTAACACGTTTAAACAAGCCTAGACACCACAGAGATAAAAAGAATGCCTTTCTATATTATATTTCAATTCATGAATTTAGTGATATATCAATAAATTAATGAAAATTATAACAAGTATATGAAAATTATTAATATTAGAAAGTCGTTTTTCTGTGTCCGAGAATTTCCCTGCGTGCTTTGTTCTCTTTATGCTGAATTTGATGTTTTTAAGTACGAAAATGTAATGAAGACGCTAAAGTCTCGTCAATCCAAAAGTATTTATAAATAAAATATTAGAACTACAAGAACACCTTCCCGCATATGAAATATATTCCAGCTTCGCAATAAACAAAGCTTAAACGTCCCACGTTTTAAACCACGAACGAGAAAGCAACATTTTCCTTTAATGAATGGTATTGATCGCGCTCGACTATAAGCCATAATTTACGAGCGTTCTGGCATCGCGTGCAGTCAAAGGTGTGTTATTTATACCCCCTTTTTTATTTATACCCCCTTTTTTCGCAGCTCGTAACGGCCGCAATAAAGGGGACGTAATTTTAATTTCTTGATTGGAAAGCTCGATTGGCCGGTTATGTGGCTTAATGAGTTTATGGCCGCCGATAACTGTTACGATTTTGCGTTTAAGGTCAATCGTGAAATGATTTTGTGGTTAACTAGTTGGATTTAAAGAGAAGTTTGTTAAAGGCTTTTAAATAGGTATTTAGCGGTAGGTACATGTTGTCAATATATTTACTTAAGTATATCTACAGGGTAAACTGAAAGGTGAAACAATTTTGATGGCATGCTGAGTCCATGGTATTGAACAACTCTTCATATAACTATACGGACGGACGGAAATATATGGATATTAACACTCTGTATTTCTTCTTATATAGAATGTGAGTCAGAGGTTTATATCACGCTAAAATAGTCTTTGTACATACATTTATAGGAAACAATACTGAATCGTAAAAAAAAACCGTTACATTTTTGCTGCAGTAACTGCATATCATTAGTTTTTGTTTGTGCGGCATGAGTATATTGACGCTTTTTAGGCATTTACCAGTATAGCCTTCTAGTAACTTACATACCTATTTATTGAAAAGTTTAGTTAATACAACGTTGCTATTTTATACCAAGAAATTTCTTACAAGTAACTTATTAAATTTGTATTCTATCACTGTTAAGTACAGATTTCTCAAGTTCTATTAGATAGAGAGAGGGCTGGCTGCTTTTTCACGCAGCGTATTAGCATAGCTATCCAACGGGGGACGCAGCCAGCGTTCTTGCCAATATGCCATACGAGCAGGATTTATTCATTTTATTTACCTTTTTTACTCTTCTTTCTCATGTAAATATACTTATGTGAATAATTATATTTATCAGTTACTTAACAAATGTATCTATTTCTCATTCACTATTTGTATTTAAGTATCTATGTAACTTATCGGTATATATTGGAATCCATTAAAAATTACTTCTATTCTCTCTCGACTTCAGGAGACTCGAGAGTTAATTGAAGTGCCTTTTAAAGTATTTCAGATGTATTTTTTATCTACCACGGTGCTTCACGAGGAAAATAACCCAAATTAAAGCGTGTCTTCATAAATAAAAAGCCACTTGAACGCGAGCTTGTATTTAAAAACGCGCCGAGGCAGCTTGGGACCCTCGCTCATTCCCACACCATACAGAGAGATAAATCTTCGCCTCTCCCCGCCTTCTCTTCCAATCCATTAACGCTCGACTTTTTTGTATCCATTATGTATTCCAAACATATAACGCAATACATACCTACTTCTCAAGACTACTCAAAACTCGTTTCCGCAGACGTTTAAGATATTCTTTTTATTTTAAATACAATGTTGAGCGCGCATATTTTAACTCGCGTTTGTATTTATGAAAATCTCATAATAAAATATGTACAACGAACCATTTTAAGCCGCGCAAAAAGGCAGAAACATCTTTGATTTATATCTACCGCCTTTCGAGCGCAAATTATGTCCGCACTTATATTTTTATCCCCTTTATTATTCGCAACATTGTATCGTATGGAGTCACTTAACAAAAATGGCGTATTAAATCGCATAAAGAAAACAGTGTTTTCAGAAAAATAGTTGGGGATAAAAGGAAAGTTGTAAGAGCGTCGTAACTTTAGACATAAAGCTTTTGAATGGCTTGAAAAGAATCTATGGAGGGAATTGTTAATAAAGATATAGAGCGATGTATTACGGGACATTAGTGTAGCTTTACGACAATGATGATGGCGGAATGAATGCACCCGTACGTTTGGTTGATCTATTTCGTGCAATTTATCAATGATTTCTATAGATGATTGCTTTTATTACTTAGTTATTGATGTATATCAGATAATATAATTATTTAATCTCCCTTATATGGATGTGAATAAAAAATATTTTGCTTTTATCTAGGTTCTACAGATACAAGATTACGAAAAAAAAAAAACTAAACTACAGATAAATAAATAAATCCGTATATATTTATTTATTTATCTGTAGTTTAGTTGTTTTTTTAGTTTTTTTTGTCCGTAAAAATCACACAGATTGAGCTAGCCCCAAAGTAAGTTCGAGACTTGTGTTATGAGATACTAACTCAACGATACTATATTTTATAACAAATACATATATAGATAAACATCCAAGACCCAGAACAATCTAAAAAAGATCATTTTCCATCTTGACCTGACTGGGGATCGAACCCGGGACCATCCGTGTCACAGGCAGGCATGTTGACCGCTGCGCCACGGAGCTCGTCAAAATGCCTGAAAAAGCTTCTGGTCGATGGGTGACATTTTGAAGGGAGATTTCCCTTTAACATTGAAGGATAGTGGACTTGGTCTTTGACGTTGGCAAAAAAGTCTAAACTCGGATTCCTTCAACAAGTCATGGAGAGATGTATCCTCGGAGTAAAATTAAGAGACCACATTCGAAATACTAGCATTCGTTCTAAGACCGGGATTAATGGGTGTAGGGAGAAAGGCCGCTACACTCAAGTGGGACTGGGCGGGATATTTGTAAGATAGGGCAAGAGCTACCCTTACCTACCTATTTAAACTAATTTCCAAGTCGGATTGAGGTATTTATTTGCTGTACTTATTTGTAATACAAATATCTAACTTAATACCTAAAAATAAGCAGAAAATACATTTTTAGATCGGCATATTTAATTTTATGAGCCATAGGTATAGCTAGATTTTTTTTTATTTTGAGATAGTGACTATGCGATTCTACATTTCTCAAATATTTTATAAAACAGGGCTCAAATATTTTCGAAAAATTAGATGCGTAAGCTAGCTTAAAACTAAGTAATAGTGAAACATTATGTAAAAAAAAAACTTGATCAAATGTGAGTGTTTGTTGAAAGTAAAGACCTGCGAATAAGTAAGTAATGACATATAAACGCTTATTTTAAAAAACTATCAAGGAGAGCATCAACCTAGAGTCAAGATTGTTCTGGCTAAACCTGATTAGTACGGTTCTAAAGCTAAAATGAATAAGAAAAAACCTCAATTTTCTAAGTAAATTAGCTTCACCAACCGACATAATACGAAGATATCTAAAAATGATTCCATGGTACGCATCTCGCAACGGCCATAAATGTCTGACTCAGGGTAATATTTTACGAGTACGAGGCTCGCTTCGAGAGGCGGGGTGAGATCCTTCCCTTATCTCCTATATACCCAGGCACGGATGCAGGGGAGATTATTATGGGCGTAGTTGCCCCCCCTGACTCTCCACCGATGCATAATATTTTGGAGTCACATAATAACAATCATAGTGAAATTGTTATTAACTCTAAAAAAGTATGCGTATGTATACAAAAGTTTTAAGATTATGTACATCTATATATATTAATAGCATTTAAAACGAACGCTTTTAATAACAGTCGGTAAGGCTGACAAATTTACCTTACTTGTCACTACCAATTTCTTTCAATATCTAATATTCTGGTATAATATTTGCCATATTTTATACCTTTACAGCTCTTCACATATACCTATAAATATGGAAATTTTGTTATTTGTCTAACCATTAGAGAAATGACTAGAACTTCCATGAAAAACTTACAAAATGAAAAAAGCCTTGTTTTGATTCGACTTACCGGCCTCCATCGTGCAGTGGTATTGGTTCGATTTACGGCGCAAGCAAAATATTTACTACTTGTGTATCAAGGCTAGCAGCCCATCACTATTTTGATTCCGTATTCCTTCTTTAAGCCCATCAACATGCTAAACATGGTCTTTCAGTCTTAGGCACTGTCTACTAATGGATGAAGAGGTGATATTATGTATGTTTGGAAAATTACAGAGTTTGCACCCCCCTTAACAAAATGCTGCATCCACACCCGAAAGTATATACCTACGTTCACATGTGACAACCAAATTTATCGACTTAAAAATACCCCCACAGATTAACAGCCTGATAGTCCGCCTGCTCTTTCTGATAAAATATTATTTTTAAATACAAAAACTTGAAGATTTCTGCCCGTTATTTATGAGGGGATAGATTTCAACGAAAACTTTTTGGTCGCCGTCATATGGCTTCCTATTTTTTACTTTTATATATGCGATAACGGTATCGGACATGTTTGAGTTATTTTAAGGATATTTTCTGTCGTAAATTTTTGTACCTACACTAAATAACTAAATATTTCGAATAATCTATAACTTAACTTCTATATATTATTTGATTAGATAGTAGCACGTTTTAGTCGTTGTGTGTGGAAGTATTATGTATAAAAATACTATATGATGTAATAGAACCACAGCTTGGGTGTCAAAATTCGTCATCAAGATTTGTTTAAAAGAGCAATGAGCAGAATACGATATTTCTAAAAACTGTGAAAACTGACACCGGTCTCCGCCACGAATTCTCGAGTCAACTCGAACCGCCAACAAAACAAGGCGACTGTGATTAGAATAATTAAATTATTGCTAAATAGGAAGCTTCTAAACGAAGATTTGTTAAGCTTATTATATCAGCTTTTTTAGTCTCCACTGCAAGAGCACGACGCTCTCTGTACTATACCAGAGACATATACATATTAGCCGGAGCAGTCAGAGGATTTGGCCAACACTCTCCACCCTGGCCAGACGGGTTGGAGAGGTCTCTTTGATTTTTATAAGCTTTATTTAGCTTGTTTTGCTAAGCTAAGACAAAAATAAGACAACTCCAAGTCAAATAAGACTTGGAGTTGTCTTATTTTACTCTGCTAGGGAACCACGCGGCTCACGGTTTAACTTGTTATTATGTATTGTAATTATATCTACTAATTTCAATTCAAACGTTTTTGACTTATACATGGATAAGTATAATAAAATTTGCTCGGGCTACATTGGTCTACTGGAGGCAAAGTTACAGTGTAGTCATTAGAAATGTCAAAAGAACTTCAGCGAGAGAGTTATCTGGTTGGCGTGACACAGCGAATCGACAAGTAGAAGAATGGAAATAATTAAAACACATTTAAATTACTTCGTCCCATAAAGATAATTAAAGGAAAAAATTAAATCAATTTCGTTAGAAACGTTTTCTGAACTGTGAATAAAGAAAACCGTAAATTCACGAGTCAACTCAAGGCGCAAACAGATATCCGAAACCAAAGGCGACGTCTGTGCTGTCATTAGAATAGTTAAATTGTTACCAAATAGAGGGCTGGCACCTTCGAGCAACACGGCCGGTACGGAAGGCGTGTTGCTCGATGGCTGGCACAGGCGAATTTTTTTTGAGGCTGTCACAATATAATAAAAAAAAAATACGTATCGTGCATATTTTTACCTTAAATTTTACTATTCAAATACCAGTTTATTCAAAAAAGAAGATGTGTTTGTATACCTACTTATAAAGGAATAATTACAATATTTAAAAAAAATTGTGACTTCAATTCCTCTTCTGTTTTACTTTATATCACTACAAAATATTTTTTTTTAATTCAAAAATTAACTTCAACTTCCGACGAATTTCATTGAATGTGATTTGAAATTGTTGCCAAATGGTAAGCTGCTTAGTCTTATAATTTACGCACATATAACTTTTCCTCATTAAACTTTATTATTGAAATGAAAATTTCTTTAAACGCGCTGAGCATTTTTGAGATGCGAAAAAAACATTGAACTTGCGACACCGTTATCAAAAAACCGACACCTCTTTATAAGTACATCGTGCAGGAAATACCTACTTTTTTATTTCCAGACGATTCAAAAAATACAATTATTAAATAATTGTTCAAGTTTTCACTTCTATCGACACTCCCGAAGTGCTACTGTAGTTTTTTTCCAACCATTCATTTGTCGGTGCCAATACAGCTGACACAGTTCAACTTAGCAAATAGAAATAACAAACAGATATTTCTAAGATGCACAAGGTACAAGGGGCAACATTGTAGCATTGCTTTCATACAAATGTACACAGCATTGCACTCAGAGATAGACAAGAGAAATCTTTCGTCACACCCCCGGAAGTGTTGAAGCTTGTGTAGGCAGACACACAAATAGCTTCTTCGTACTATACAAAATGTACTAGGTATGTAATACTTGATACAATCGCCTACACAGATTGTGACGCGATCGTTCGCTATTACATTCACACAAAATGAGTGACACTTGCCGCCGCCGATGAAGTGGTTTACCTAATGTAGATCATAAGGGTATATCCAAATATTAAATTCAAATAAAAATCATCATCATCATCATCAGGTCTTTTTTTGTCACCACTGCAAGAGCACAATCCTCTCTGTACTGCCAGAGCCATAAATTAGTTAGAGTAGTCAAGGGATTTTGCCTACACTCTCCACGCCGGCCAGACGGGTTGGAGAGATCTCTTTTCGCTAATTAAACTTTGTTTCATTCACGGGAAGATTTAGAGTGGTCGCATATTACTTTAATAAACTTCAACGAGAATATTATATTCAATAAGTATCTGACGTGGATTAATGTTCTTTTTTCTAGGTTTTGATTCAAGTACTTAAGTAGTAAACAAAGAAGTATAAAGAATGTATTTTGTTGTGAAATCAAGAAATAGTGCATTTTCACAGAAAATTCATAAAAAATAGGGTAGCAATACTGCGGTATGCATGGTCAATATTTACTATCTAAATAAATCTAGCTAAGCGTAAGTAAGTATGACAAAATATCGTTCTTTATTACTCAGTTGTTGATCAGTGAACACGTAGGTAAATATATAGTGAGGTCAATGCCAACTCCTCGTTAAAACAATCAAACGTACCTAATTACTTAGCCAGTTAGGCTTAAATAAATAGAACTTGTTAAAAAATAACACATAATTATTGTTCGGAGAGAGAAACGGGAGAACTGTTTTGTTATAAAAACAGTTTGAATTGAAAAATAATCACAATCAGGAATCGAAATAAATCTACCGATTTAAAACATTGGCACTTAATAATATCGACTTCTTTAATAGCATTAGCATGCTTGCAGTGAATACAGTGAAACGTCTCTGTTGAAAAGCGAGGACAACGGTTTAGTACACATATCTCCATGGTTTTATTTAAAGTATTGAACACGTAAAAAACAACTACTCAATTTCTCTAAAGCAGTTTCGATTTATCTTTTCAAACAATGATTTAAAGATGACAGATGCAATATCATCTACTTATGTCTTCGAGCAACACGGCTTCTTTCTGGTACAGAAGCCGTGTTGCTCGAAGACTTATGTCTCTCAACACAATGTCATAACATATAATGATTTATATGAAATTTATAGATATAAATTACTACTAGTTAGATAACTAGCAGTAATCCCCGGCTGTGCCCTCTTAAATCACATCAAAATTCGTTGCGTAGTTTTTAAGATCTAAGCCTACATAGGAACAGATAAACATTTGGAAGCGACTTTGTTTTATACTATGTAGATAGTGATCAACGACTTACCAAAACTCAACGTCAGCGTCGAAAACACAAACTTAAATCCACAATTCATTTTAAAAGATTTTACAAATACAATATGAATGCAGTGACTGGCCTGTGTTGTGTTTCAAATTGGACTAACAGCGTCGGGCAAGTCCACGGTCGAGTTATATGAGCCCTAATAAACCGCCGCATCTATTATGCGGACAGCTGGAATTTCAACGCGGTTTATGACCCAAATAATTCGGACACATTGACCTATTTCGACCATATGAGACTTTTAATTGGAAAATTTATTTGGAAGTCTGCAAAAACGTGAAAAAACTTTCCAGAATTTTTGATAAAAAATAAAAAAAAACAACTCTATTGGAAAATACTCGTTTAAAATTGCGGTGCTGAATTTATTTCAAACTTAATTAGACAGAGAAAACGGATAAACTACGCAATGCAATGATTAAGTTTTTGTAAAAAGTGTACATATGTGCTCTCAAGAACAATTCCCGAATAGAAATCGTCAGTTTTGTGTGCAAATACTTATGTATGAAAAGACAAAGAAGGTTTCACAGCATTAATTAAAAAAAAAAATCTATCTAGATTTTGTCACTTTCACGCAATTGGGAAGTGTATCACATAGAAACGCGGCAATGTCTGTAGAGAAGACAATCAACTAATATTTAATAGCAAATATATGTCCTAAAGTCCCATACACACTAAATATTGGACCATGGGTTCGTTAAGCCGGCTCAAAATGATGTAACGAAACGCGCAAACACTTCGTGTGTACCTAACTTATTAACGAATACTCACTATGCAGAAGCTCTCAAATTAAAATGACATAACTCTTAAAAATTTACGCGAGCGACTATAAACTCTAAAGTTCATAAATAAAGAATGATTTGCAGTATCAGTTGGAGGTTTATAAATTGCATTCGGATGATTCGTTCGGCGTTTATTGCACCCACAGGCTATTCCGAGTTAACGTTTGACTAATTTGTGAAGTGTTATAGAGGCATCATAAATGAGATCGAGTATAACGACTTGTCAGCTGATTTTTGACAGAAAGGGAAAAGAACTTTGTCTTATAAAAAAGTTTTGTAATAATTGTACATACTCCATGTGTATGTCTATATACAGTTCGATTTTACTGCAACTTTATGCAGTAAGAGCCAACAAAATCAGACATACTTAGTGTAAATTCGTTCCTAAATCGTTTTAGTCCCGATCAGAGTAGATACAGCTACTTTGCACTTACGATCACCATATATTACATCACAGTTACTTTAATTTACTTTTACGCCAGTAAGAATAAGCAACTGGTAGTCTCGGTATGTTATCGGTTTATAAAATCGGTCATACAAAAATTTGAAGTATAAAATATGTAAATATTTTAGACACTAAATTTCAAATGGAGGTAAAGTTAAATTTTCACAATGGTTGCAAATCAACATTTACAACCAACACTGAGCATTGACGTAAGAAATTCAGATATATTAAGGCTTTCTTCGCAATGTAGTAGTGATGTAACTTATGTAACAAGAGATTCCAATTATTAAATCTAATTAAACTTTCATAGGCACAATGACTATCTGACAGACAGCACTGAAGCATAAAATTAGGTAATAAACATTGGTAAAAGTAGTAAATGATCGTTTACCTGATTTTCTCTTTCAAGGTAGATTTGCTGGAGTCTCGTCAAGTGAACCCTTCTCACTTTTATTGGCAACTTAATGAATGGTATTTGTCTATCAGCGACTTGACTGACGTGCTATGCAACTGAAATCGAAACTTCGACTGGCCACAAGGCGTTCACCTTGAACCCTGTTTTCACTTTTCGCGTACAAATAAACATTCGTTTATTGTTTAGTCCAGTCTTATGCAAATTAGTACTGCTAACAGTAGCCCAAAGGGTTTCCGAAAAAGCAAAAAAAAAATCGAGAGTGAAAGCCATATTGTGAACGTCGTCACACTTCCTTCGCTATTGTTACCATAAATATTTACGTTTGCATGCAAAAGATGTTTTTACAACGGCTACCGAATCGCCTTTGTTATTTAAAACAACCCTTTGAAGGTTGTCGGTGGTATCTGTTTGCTCTATTCTATTGATAGGGTTTTGTTTAAAAAGGACGAGAGTTGACGCAATAATTTTTTGCACTTTTTGAATTAGCGTTGATTTTTTGCAATACTTTGGATGTCTTTTTAAGAATAGTTTGTAGTACATTTTATTACATTTGATAGTTTTGAAGGTATAATTGTAGAATTTGGTTTGAGTAAGGTTTAAAAGCTACGCTAGCTAGTACCTTTATAGAAATACAAAGAGAAAGTAAAAATATAACGTATTTAATACCTTAAAATGTAGATCGAATAAAGGTTCGTCGTATCAAGGAAAAACCAAGTGAGAGTCAAAACACGTCATTTTGACTGACTTGTACCATAGCAAATCAAATTATACCATTTACCAAAAAAAACGTGTAGCAAAATGACGACCTTATAGGTGAAAAGTGACAGATTTGCTACCTGTTACTTTTCACCTATATGGTTAAGCAACAGTTTTATTATTACGAGCCATTAAAGAATGTCCCAATGTTGGGCAAAGGCCTCTTTCTCTCGCTTCCATTTGTGTCTGTCAGTTGCTATAATTGACCAATTATTGTTGTAGCTTTTAAGCTCGTCACTCCACCTAGTTCTGGGTCGGCCGCGTCCCCGTTTGCCGTTGGGTTTCCATTCGGTAGTTATCCTAGCCCAGCGATCATCGGGCATTCGCATGACGTGTCCTGCCCAGTCCCACTTCAAGCCTGCTGCCCTCGTAGCTACGTCAAGTAGGGTAAAACACGGATAGTTGCCTCACTTTTCAAAAAGTTTGATAATAAAAAAATGGGTCGTTATTAAGAATACCTGATAATGTATACGAAAACATAGGTTCTTCGTCTTTTATAGAAGACCAATTCCGTTAGCATAATCGATACTGGTTTTGAGTATATTACGTTTTATTTGACCTCCTAAAAAAGGGATAGTCGCCTACTGCAGCGGATAGTTGCCAAATGTTAAAAAGAGTTAGGAGGATACTTGCCGCATAGTCATACATATAACACTTGATTTTCGCTTATACTTGCGAGGCATTCTGTTTACCTAGAATGGGCACGTGAAAGCGGTTAATATTGTTTTATATTTAAAACAAGTAAGTATAGCATAATTTTTACTTGAAAAAAAAATTGAAAATATGTAATTAAAAAATAAGTCGCCACAGGTAGGTTTCGAATACATTCATCACATATTTTCAATTTTAATAATATACCGGGCATTGTAATGCTATTTAAACACCATTTAAGTGAAAAAAAAAATCTTTGATTAAGGAATAAATGGTTATGGATAATTGCACTTAGAGCAACTATCCGCCACAATAAATAAGGCAACTATCCTTTTTGATACGGATAGTTGCCTTTTCGATTTAGAAAATAAATAAAATCTTTTCAACAATAAAACGCAATTAATAGGGCAATTAAAGGTCTAATGTAAGCAATGAAACAAAATGTATCCTGAAACCACAATGAATTATAAAGATATCCAACAAAAACTAGGTACCAATATAATTTCGACGTCCGTTAATGATACGCATCGGAAGATTTTTGCTCACACGGATGAAACGGGTGCACCCACTCCAACGGTTTACGTGGCAGTGAGGCCTGCGGGGGGAGCGCTTCTAACTATAATCAAGCAGTAATGCCACAAATGTACCTAACATAGAGAATTCGAAACCGACGCAAGTATCCCCCCGACGCAACTATCCGGGTTTTACCCCATTCGAGTCTGGGAGCGCAGTGTGGTGTTCCGTACATGATCAATGAGTTTTACTCCTAGCATACTGCGTTCCATGTTGCGCTGACAAACCTTCAGTTTGCGCTTTTGAATGTCAGTCAAAGACC
This sequence comes from Rhodophaea formosa, assembly GCA_963082605.1. Classification (NCBI taxonomy): domain Eukaryota; kingdom Metazoa; phylum Arthropoda; class Insecta; order Lepidoptera; family Pyralidae; genus Rhodophaea; species Rhodophaea formosa. Next base: position 8,640,549 of record OY720211.1, on the reverse strand, counting down.
AAGTTTATATAGCAACAGTTATTGATAATTTAAATGTAGCAGTTTAAAGTAGCTTTATTTCTCAACACTTGTGAGAAATTTCTCATATAAATTTGAAACGTTATTTAATTTACGACGAAGAGTTAATTGCAAGTTGCAGATACGAACGAGTACGTGTATGACCATTAAATCTCATGAAATAACAGAATGTTGATCGAATAAACATTTCTCTTGATCGAGAACACTGCGTGCATTTGCTGGTATGAACATTAATATCCGTGGAATTAAACAATATATACTCATTACTATAAGCGAAGACGAATGAATAAAGTAAATAGTCGTATCTGTAGATAAATTCTCAAATAGAACTTTATAAACGCATATTAATAAAATACAAGGTGTAACAGAAAACTATTACGTATATCGCGACCTACTTAGGTTTAAAAGAAATTGTCTAAGAGAATACGTTGATTTTACAACAAAATATAACTAGAAAGGTTATTAGTATAACCTTATACAAAGCTAAACGGAACTTAAACTTTTATACGTAGTACCCTCGTCGGAATTCTTCTAATTCTGTCACTTTTTAAAATCTACGAAATCGGCCTGCCTACTTAGGAATTCATTTTTTAGTTCTTACAATTAATAATGTCTAGAGGAGGTTAATAAATACTTAAAGTAGGTAGATGTCAACCGCGTATATATAGAGCTATAGGTAAAAAGGCAAAGGCCTCTTCTCAAAGATTTCAGAAATAACCGGTTGGAAATTTGGAAGCGACCTCGCTAAGTTTCGGTGCAATCTATTTATTTTACGTCAAATGACATTCAAAAAGATCGAATATACGCATTATTTTTCATAACAATACAATTTGGCATATGTTTTTTCTTCCTTATAGACCAGTATGTAAAGAAAAAAAGGAATCCTTCAATTCATTTTATACATAGTAATGTTGTTTCTCCCTTACGAAAAAACTACTGGATGGATTTAGAATTAAGTTTACAGTCTTATAGCTAGCACATCAGAATAGCCCACAGACTATAATTTACGTGGAATAATAGCTAGAAAATAAATAAAGAGTAAAAATATCAGACTCCAAAAATGTCAAAAAGCATTGATAAGGCGAAGAAGCGTTCGGTAGCCGGCCGGCATTAAACTTTACGACGGGGATGTAAGCCGCCATAAAACTCCAGATAAATCCGATCGCTCGAGGAAACAATCCACTTTGGGAATTAGAGACGGGAGCGTTCTGCATCGAGATTATTAAAATGCCTTTGTTATACGATAGGGCCTTATTTTTATCTTTGTACCTACTACGTTACACGCTAAGATTATGTAAAGTCTAGAAGACTTTATGAGTCTAAAAACGTAGTAAAAAAATGTGTCCATTTGTAATGCAAACACATAGCTTCTACATTCATAGCTACAGCTTTGATAGCTTACGTTGACATGACGCGTGTGCACAAAAAGCTGTCACGCACACAAACATTAAACATGTAGCCAGTTTTTAAATCATTGATATAAAGGCTTGAGTCGGGGAGCTTGTGCCGATATGGTTGGTAACAGGAAACTTTGGAGAGAGTGGACATACAGAGCCGACCCCAAATAGGGAAAAGGCAAGGAAGAAGAAGAAGAAAGGCTTGAGTCGGTATTTAAATCAAATACCTACTATATACGTATTGAGTACTAGCATTTTCCTACGACGTCACCCGCGCAAATTATAGCCCTTGTCAGCCGCAGATAAATAAGCTTTCTACAAGTGAAAGAATTTTGAAAATATAATCGGGAGTTTTGGAGCCCATTCAAAGCAAACAAACAATCTAATCTTTCAGCTTTATAATATACTAGCAGCCCTACCCGGCTGCGCCCGGGCATGTTTTATACCTTAAAACCTTCCTCGTGCATCACTCTATCTATTGGTGAAAACCGTATGAAAATCCGTGGTGTAGTTTTTGAGTTTATCGCGAACAGACAGACAGACAGACAGACGCGGCGGAGGATTTTGTTTTATAATATGTAGTGAAGTAAAAATAAGTTAATTACTTCTTAAAGAAATATCACAAAGAAAAAAATGTTAAGTAAGTAGGAAAATTTGTTATTTTTAAGAATGAATTAATTTTATAAATAAATTTTTAAATTATTTTCTGCACTTTGAATAAGACAAAGGAAATGTTTAAAAAAAAGTCAAACACTTATTTGAGACAAGTAAGAATACTCTTTTAATTTATTACTTTGTTTTCCAATAATGTTAACATGAATAGAAATATTTCGACGTGGCTGCACTAGTTAAGTCTAATGATCAATTAACATCTTTCGTTATATACTTGTTATATATTTCAAATCATATTGTTCGTGTTACAGAAAACACAGTGAGAGTAAGAGAAAAAAATCCAAATAAGAACAAGAATAGACCTATAAAAATTCACAACGGTTGATCTTTGTATAACATAAGCATAAATAAATAAACAAAGAAATTTTCCTTTTCAAATCTCCCCAACAAAATTAGAACATAGTGCTGATATTAAAGATATTTAAACAATAAGATTTTTGTCGTTCTTTATTAACGATATGAATGTTATTAATTTCCAAATACTATTTAATTAATCCATTGCGTGGTTCCCGGCAGATGCCGTGTGGTTCCCGGCAGAGTAGAATAGGACCACTCCAACTCATTCCGTGGATGTCGTAAAAGGCGACTAAGGAAACACAAGCTAAACAAAGCTTATTAACATCAAAGAGGCCTCTCCAACCCGTCTGGCCAGCGTGGAGAGTGTAGGCCAAATCCTCTGACTACTCAGGCTGGTATATGGCTGTGGTAGTACGGAGAGGGTCGTGCTCCTGCAGTGGAGACTGGAAAGACCTTATGATGATGATGATGATGACTATTTAATTATTCGTTTTTACAAACAATCCGACTAAGATAAATATAAGTTACTGGTCTATTTCCTTAAAATAAAACTTGAGATTCATCACGATTGACTGATTTGTAAAATATTTGGCACGCCTCCTGTACCTACGACCTACACTGAAGCCACTTTCGAATACTCGCCACTTCCAAGAATTTCTAAACAATGATTTCTTAGTATACCTTCTAGGTAGTTAATTTTCTAATCTTTAATAAGTTCCTCCTCCTTATGTTGTTTTCCAGTTGCTTTCTTAGCTGTTGTGCATCAGAGTCCGCTATTATGACAGCGTTCTTGCTGTTGTGTAATTTAGCAAATTTCTTAACAGTCGGCCGCTAAGCTTTCTTGGGTAGCTTTAAAACCAAAAATCAATTAAGATGAAGTTCAAGTATTTATGTCACATGAAATTAACCCAGAAGAACAGCCTATTCGAGGGGTCGAATAGCCTGTTCTATTAACCATCGCTTCGTGGAAGTCGTCAAACCTTTTAAGAGTTATACTGTGACTACTGGCAACACCGGACGTTGCGGTGCGGAGTCGAAAAAAACCTTTTGCCAAGCCACTGACACGGCACAATACTATTTTTTTTTTTTTTTTTTTTTATGTCATAGGACGGCAAACGAGCAAGTGGGTCACCTGATGGGAAGTGATCACCGCTGCCCATGGACAACTGCAACACCAGAGGTGTCACAGGAGCGTTGCCGGCCTTTATTTTTCTCTCCCCAGAGGGGAGAGGGAGATGGGCCTCCGGCTCTCTCACTCACCGAGCGAAGCATAGGAGCGGTAAAGCTACTACTCAAACGTCGATTTTCTGTGAGAGTGTGGTACTTCCCCGGACGAGCCGGCCCATTCATGCTACTAGCAAAAGTGATTTTCGCCGGTAGCGAGGCTCTACCACAACTAAAAACCATTTTTACCCGACTCACCCACCCAGAAGGGGGGGTAATGTTTTTTAAAATGTTTTTCCGGAATATCAACAGCTTCGTGACTTTAGCCAAAAATTATATGGCGGACGTTACTGTCAAAAAAGCCGGTTCTCATTTTTTTAAATAATGCTACCTGTTGTCTACTACTATTGTCCTAAATAATTATTACCAATACAGCGCCTTTTATGGATACAGTCCGTATACAGAACCCTACAGCAGCTGCTTCTTTAGTTATGATCTTTTTTCATATGTAGGTACATATCGAAAAATCTGTGTAAATACTTATATAAGTAATAAGATATGAGAAACGAATTCACGCGGGCAGGATTAGAACCTGTAGGAGTTACTCTTTGTACAAAAGGGGTTACTCGTACAAAGAGTAAGGACTGCGGGTTCAAATTCTGCCCTCGTGGATTTTTCCCATTATAATTTCTTCATTTAATAAGTATAAGAATAGCACTGAGAAGGATTAAAAATACTTTTAAAGTAGAGATGTTAGAAATCTGTTTCTACTGTGGTATTCGATATTTACTAAGCTCAGCTATCCCAAGCCCGCCGGAGTACGCGTGCCACATTCCATCCACTATTGACTCTGAGTGGCACAAAGTAACCTGCGGACGAGGGCGAGAGTAGCGCCAGAAAAACAGCTATTCAGCAAATAAATTCTTTTAATCCTAATAAATGAATTTATTTGCTAAATAAAATAAAGGTACTGGATATGAAAGTTACCAAAAATCAGAATAGAGGAAGGCCAAAGAATAGATGAATGGAGTGTGTGAAGGTGGATATGGAAAAAGAAAGTAACGAAGGAGATGGCTCGAGACAGAGCAAAATGGAAAAAGCTTACCCCGACCCCACTTAAAGTAGGATAAGGTGAGGAAGAGGAAGAATCCTATTATATAAAGCTTAGTTAACCTAACTAAGGTTAGGTTAGATCATTTTATCATATTCTTAGTTCTTATCATAGTTCATATAGTTAGTTCATCATACCTTCAAATGGTAAGTAGGTCCGAGCAATTTGCAAAAAAATATAAGTACTTTTTTGCAAATTGCTCGGACCTACTTACCATTTGAAGGTATGAAATCGAAGCGATAAGAGAACAAAAATAATACCGTTCCGGTATTACTTTAGCTCTTTTATCGCTAATTAATTAAATTATTTGTTAAATCTAACGAGAGTAATGTTTAATTAAAACAGCTTTTCAGTAAGTATATTTTTTGAATAGATAAATAAACAAGAAAAATTTTTGCTGTGGTATTTTAGACATTCTGGTTCGAATATAGATCTTTTTAAATTTTTGTTTAAATAAAAATACATTAACGAGCGTTCTATTTAAGATGATGTCGTTCAGAATCAGTGGCGGCTCGTGACTCAAAGACCTGGTGGTGCACATCATAAAACATGCCTAAACAATATGGATAATTTCTAAGCGCAGAAATAAGTAATTCTCTTATTTAGATAAAGCATTTTTTTATTTAGGTAGGTACTTTAATAAGATCAATAAGTGAAATAAAACAAAAACAGCGAAAGTAAAACACGCACAAATACAAACGTAAGACAATTTATACGAAAAATACCTAATCCGAACATTTCCGAACGTCGGCGGTCGTCCCACGTCGGGCTCCGTGCGGCGCACGGGATTTCGCTAAACTTCCATACTAATCTTCCGTCTCACGCGCCAGGGGTTTCGTCGACTTTTCCATAGTAGCTGTATAGGCGCGCTGCGTGCACTAAGAGCGGGCGCACGGCACATTATTTTGGCAAGCGAAAATCGTACTTATTTCGTTAAACACATGACTGATTCTCATTTGACACAAAAATAAATTTATATTTACGTAAAACTGGTTATTTATTCTTGATATCTATATTGGTTAGTTATTTTTTAGTATATATTTAAGCTTAAACTGGTAGTGCGGCGCACGAGTGCACTCAAGGGGGAGCCGCCACTGTTCAGAATATATATAACTTCAGGAAATAAAGAAACCTCAAAGTACTATTTTCTACGATAACATACATACACACATTAATCACGTCTTTATCCCTTGCGTGGTAGACAGAGCCCAAGGTCATAGGACCCAGGGGCCACGTCTAACGAGGAAACGCAAACCAGCTGGAAGAAAATAAGAATAAAATCATCCGCACTCCACCGTTCAGCAGGCCTCTTCTTCCCACTCACGCCACACACTCAGACACATACACACACACACACATTTAGACACACATGAACATCTCTCACACATCCACAACTATCTAACATAATAACTACTGTCTTTTCTGTTTCGTACATCCCACTCACACTCAAAAACTCACAAAAACTACTTACCCTATTGTGCTTCCCTAACCTAGATTAAGTATATTATTCACACCGCGAATGTCTTAGTAACTTAGTTAAAAGTACTTACCTGGCTTTTGCACACCAAAGTATTTACGCCAACAAGACGCTGTGATCCGAGGGAGGGGCCTAGTTACCTGTAGCACAGGCTCCAATAGGAACCTATTTCAGGGACTAGTCTCCAATCAAAGGTGAACATGTCACAATACAGTACTTACCTTATTCATTAAATCTTTAAACCTTAGTCATAAGTCACCTTTGTAACAGCGAGAAAATAAACGATTTTATTATTATTATTATCATCATCAGGTCTTTTTTAGTCTCCACTGCTGGATCGCTACCCTCTCTGTACTACCAGAGCCATATATTAGCCAGAGTAGTTAGAAGATTTAGCCTACACTCTCCACGCTGGCCAGACGGGTTGGAGAGGTCTCTTTGATGTTTAAAAGCTTTGTTTAGCTTGTGTTTCCTAAGTCGTCTTCTACGACATCCACGGGAAGACTTGGAGGAATAAAATCATGGCTTTAGAAAATTTACTTGGTCAATTTGCAGTCAGTACTTACAAATACGCAGGACTGCGCGGTGTTTGCGCACTGCGTCGCTAATTGCTGTCGAGACGCCTTTCAGATGGTTCCGTAGCGATGCCCACACGATGCTTTAGCGATTATAACCACAAATCAATATTTATTGTACTCAATTACGTAGAGACAGTTTTTGGATTAAAAATATCACGCAGAATAAACACGAAAATATAAATATATTGATGTACCTATACTCACAAAAATCCGACGTAGTTCGTGGTAAATTTCAGATTAAATACAGACCTAGAAACATGACCAAAAAATTATGTCGCCAATGTTTAATAAATGCGGTCACATGTACCTTTACATGTATATTGGCACCTTATCTCACCTCCATTTTAATTTTCTATTAGGTCCAAAGGTTTGTATGGGAGAGATTAATAAATTTTATTTACGAATACTTTTTTTTAAATTGAGCAATAAAGTATACCTATATAGGTATACTTTATATAAATCATATCAACAAGTAATGAAGAGTCATATAAATTATAACAAAGTAGGTTTATTATTAAAAAAAAACGTTGACCGAAGACGAAACAAGTAAAAAAATAATGAATTGTTATATTTTATGACTTAAACCTTAAACAACCACATTCTTATATTTTTTGGTATCTTTATTTATATTTTTTTTATTTATTCTCGTAGGATTAAAAAACAATTCCATTTTTTTTATTTGAATAGGGGAACAACTTTAGAAAATGTAATTTTTAAAAACTCTGACTCCACTAAAAGCAAAAACTATACTTTGCCAACGCTATTAGCCATATCACCCGGAATAAAATATATTGACACATAATTAATCACTCCGTACCCAGATAAGTGCGAAGTTTAATAGGCAATGAAGCTGAAATTCAAATGATATTTTGCAAGAGCTAAGTGGTTCCTAAATTATATTTAAAGTAATGGCACCAATCACAGCTCTTTCCATTCAATGTAAATTTTTAAGCCTTCACTTTTCGCGCTATCTTTATGAGTAATTACTTGAATTTATTTATTTTCCTTAAGTGGTTTCCACGGAGAAACAAAAAATACGCTTATTACCAGCCATGTAGGCGCTCGGTTCGTTTATTTGTTTTAAAGTTTATTATATTTTAGCAGCGGATATAGCATGTTCCAGAATCATGGCCGTAATAAATTACGGAAAACGTCCGAATAAATTAAGACGTTCCCTATCTGAAACGGTTTACATTAAAATTACATTACCTAAAGACATTTTCAATTTGGCCAACCTAAAGGTACATTAAAATTCGAATTAATTGAAAGGAACAAATTCCCAAAAATATATATACTTATCAAAAAGGTATAAATCCTTCTAATAATACTTATAAACGGTAATATGTTATGTTATGTTCGCAATGGCTAAAAAGTGAAGTACTTGAAAATAATCGAAAGCCAAAAAGTAATGTGTAAATTTTATAAAGTTTCCCTTTTCATATAAAAATGAAGAGCAAGAACAACTAGAGTACTTATAAAGTTCAATAAAACTATAAAAACATACTGCCCCGAGGCGCGAAGTGAAATGGCACTAAATTCAGTTTGTTATTTCGTTAACAATAAAATAATTAAGTGAACAGTGGCTCTATCATAAAACTATAACACAGAAGTGTGTTATTAAAATCGAGTAAAGAACACCTTAGATCATGCCGTATATGTGATAACCATCTATTTAATTATATAGCTTTATAGCGTTCTGTGTCTTCGTCGCATAGAAGAGTCTATATTACGATGGTATTTTAAAATTGCTGCTTCAATTAGAATTTTAATTGCAACTGTCAAAAAACATACCTAGTTTTTCAGGATTCATATGAGTTATTGTAAGTGTTGTGTTTTATTCTAAATTTAAAATGTTTATTTAGTATAGTTTTCTTAGAGCTCTTGTTAATTTCTCATTCATATCAGAGTTTTATTCTATTCTAATTTCAAAATACCTGTAAATAATTTTATTTAGGGGTATATTTAAATACCGAGTGATGACTTCTTGCCAAGTTTTTAAATTTACCTTTATGTTGTAGGTATCCTGACTTAGTAAATATTCTGATATCTATGGTATCCTGCTATGTATATATGTTTCTCTATTCTCGACTTATTATGTACATCTATGGGCGTTTTATGATTGAAATTGTCAGTTGTAATACTACGGAGCTGCATGGGGATTCGGTTTTTGGCTTTTTAGTCCACTTACATTAATAAGTAATCCTTGTATTATTCACGAGATTATTTTTCATTCATCGTGTTATGTCCCACAATAAAATAAAGATATAGACTGACATACAAGAATCAGTATTTGCCATTAGTCTATACGCTATTTACCTAGAAAAACTAGAATGTTTCTACACAATTATATAAATATATCTACCATACTAAAAAGTTTAATTAATGATTCTTACAAACTTACAACAGTAAGTAGGTCATGTAGAGACAATTTAAACATTTAATTTGGACGCAACAAGAGCAACGGAAACTGATTATATTGCTTTAATTTGTCTGAAATCCGCAAGCCTTTGGTAAGATAATTTATTTTCCCAATTAAGGGAGGCCCACAGACTATAAAATTCGAAAACGGCAAAAAGTTAATGTGGTAGGCACTTAGCAATTTTTTTACAATTATTTTGTCACTAATTTCAGTATCTACCTTTTAGCTTTAGGTAGTATTTACTTAATACTTACATAAATTAACCTTAATCAATGGTCTATAAAACTTGAGTAATTTAATGTGGTACCTACTGCATAGAACTTAATAAATTGTTAGTATAAGTGACTATTAATTTTAACATTTATTACTGACATGAAACAAAGGTTATCAATCGACCCTATGTAATATTGTTAGCATTGCCCAGTTTTTGTATACGTCTGTATGTCGTTATTGGCGAAAACAGTTCTAATCACCGTAGGTAGTACATATATCTCAATGGTTCTAATACAGATTCCAATAGAGCGTGGCACGACCCTTTTTGAGATCTGACGCTAGTGTGTACTTATAGTACGGCACCTCAGATTAAACAAGACTTTATTATTGTTATTAAATTGAAGTATGTATTTATGAAGAAATATTTGGGATCTTTAGTAGTTAGAAAGAAGGTAGAAGCACCTTGTTTGTAAAAAAATAGATATTTAATTTATTAAAAAAATTGAGGTAGCTTCACTATTTCATTTCAGTAGTACATGACTTGAAGAGACCATAACACGACACTTGTCACCTACTATCAAATAAAATTTAAAACTACTATTTTACACGACAATAATCATAAATGCATCATAAAATACAAAATCGCCTCAGCAACCGCGGGATAAAAAATTAAAGAAGGATCCATAGGGTCGATGTGGGGCATATCCAGGAACGTGAAATACTAGGGACTAACCGGCGCGCGCTTCTGTTGGCGCGCCAGTGTAGACCCCGCCCGCCCATACGCGCATTACGTCGCTTGCCTTCGACGCGGCCGCTCGCGTCTCCACCGCGCCTCGTAAATAGTGCACATAATTAATTTACAACACCAGTAAAAGTGATGATACCAGTTTATCGACTATAAATCTGTGCAGTGTTGTGATCGCGTGTCACAGGTAAGTGATAATTGCTCAGTCGCATGCCGCGCTGTTTGGCGAACAAACACGGTCGCAGTGTGAACGCGCTCGGAAAACAAAGAGTCGGTAACCCTTTGCTGTCGGTTTGTGTTAGTTTGTGACAATTTGACACTTCGAATACCAGCCCTTGGGAACCGTTAAGTTTTCTTTTTTGAGAATATTTAACTGACGCTAATTGGATTTTTTTGGCGTTTTCCTAGACACATTTTAAGGTCAGTGAGTTTTCGTTACTAGGTTTTAATATTGACTTCTGCCAAGCTTATCAAAGATTAAAAAGTTATCTTATAACACTAATAGATTGATGTCAATGTTCTTGTTTTCTGTATTTATCTGACACCAATTGGAAAAATGTTGGGCTTTTCCTAGACATGTATTTAGGTTTCACGGACCTTACGATTTTCTTACATCAAGAGGTTTATTACATAAACTGTTGATGACCGTTTTCTCGATTTGAGTAATTTTAGTTTTGAAAAGTAGGTACTAACCTAAATTGGATTAGGTATGTTAGATCTAAAGTTAACCAAATCCTTACATGCGACAATTTTCACTCCAAAAACAAGGTCTTTATCTGTAAACATACAGCTATTTATATATTTTTTCCAATAACACTCATTGCCTTTATTATAAGTCTGTCCAGACATATTTTATTTATTTACTATTTTTGAGCTATATTCTACGACATAAGTTCGCAACTTACTGTGGGGCTAGCTCAAATTGTGTGATTTGTCTCTATATATTTATTAATCCGCATAAAATATATAGCAATAAGTTTTTACTTATTGCTACTATATGGCAATAAGTTTTTACTTATTGCCATATACTTTATGCGGATAAATAAATATATAGAGACATTGAGTACATACTTGTTTCAATTAACACTTAGGGATCCGCGCTTCAAATTGCAACATAAACACTCGCTACCGGGTCCAGCGGACCCAGACAAAATCACGTGTTTATTTCAAAACTGCTCAATAAAAGTGGTTGGTATCTTTTTATATCGTTAATGATGTGCAAAAAGTAAACAAATATTAAATAAAATACAAATGTTTATTGTTTTTACTTAATCAAATAGTCAGTACAAAAATGTAAGGTATTTTGGCATAGTTTTATGACTAAACTTAGATTTATAGTTATAAATTCTGTAAAAATATATTTTAAACAAAATATTCTTTACCTTAATATACTATTATAATATACCTACTAAAACAAAATATGACTAAGAGACGAATCTTCATAGGAACAAGCAAAATCAACTTTCAAACTCAACAAATTTTAGATTATAATTTTTGGGATAAACTCACTTTCCTACAGAGTTCTAGTTTTTTTTCGTCAAACTAAACTATAACAATTTGCACAAATCTGTTTTATATATTCTCCGCAAACTAGTGTATTACATTTTATGCAAACAACCTTGGTTTTCCTATCTTTCTTCCAGTTATGTAGACCGCAACGTACTTTTCGTCCACTCGTTGGTAGGGTTGCGTTGGATGCTGCAGTTGGTTCGAAATTCTGGTATTTTGTTTCGAATACGGGTATTGATATGCTGTGCAATATTAGTGTCAGAAATTCTTATAATTATGTAGATGTGGTTTAATTAAAGAAATAGCCAACGTTTTCATAAAATCTCTTCGTTTGAGATCATATGAAGGTACTGTGGCCATATGAATAATGTAAGTGTTTAGTCCACTAATATTCAATAACGCAAAAATATACAAAGAGGCCATCTATGAGTTTGTCTTGGCTCAGAATATGTGCCAGTCATCTGATCAACTACATCAACACCGCATTTGAAGGCGTTGTAACCAGTTATTATTTAAAGTTTCTTTTTTTCACTAGTTTCTTCATCAATTTTGGCATTATGATGCATATTAGATGCTAAAAGAACTATTTTGTCACGTTTAGGTACGTAAGATACCTAGGCTGGTTAGTCGCCATTTTCTAGGAAATAAAGTAACAAAAACAGTAAACAAACAGAAATAACTAGACGAAAAAAACACTTACGTATTTAATCGCTACCGGGTCCAACGGACCCATACGCACCTTTTACGTCTGCAGCACTCACACGCAGCGCGCTAACTGATAGCTTAGATCGTAATCTACCGCTCTATACTATGGTCGAAAGGTACTAAGAACAACACCATCACAAACGTCGTAATTTTGAAGTGATTCAACAAAATACAAGGGACTGGGTCCACTGGACCCATTAGCGAGTCCTTAAGTGTTAAGGATAAATCCTAGATAACAAGTAACTTATAACTGTTACATACGGTGTAGCCATTGTCAAGATAAATATTTCACACCCAGGTTATAGTACTTAATGTTGATGATTTTAATTTGAAAAACTATATTACAATATCAATAAGTTTTGCTATTATTGCTATGATTGAAACGTGCCTTCAAGTATTCCTGCTCAATAATAATTAACTTGACAAATGATCACACGTGATTAATAGGATGCAATTTATTCTCAAGACCGTTGATGTATTTTGATTACGTAATATGTACTATTATGTACCAAGATGCACAAGTTTATAATCAAGCTAAATAATGTAGGTACATGATTTAGCAAGAACTACATATACCTAGTATATAAATGTAATTGAAAATGACATTCTATTACATCTTGATATACTATGAACCTTTTTGTATAGACTAGATACGGACAAAGTACATAATACCTAGGTGACTCAAAGTGAAGTGATTCATGTTACGTATTATCGGCCTTTTAAGAAAAGTCCTAAACATTCACAACGATGTTGAAAAATTACCTACTTATTGCACACTAGAAATTTTCCCGTGACTTTGTCCGTGTAAATTACAGCCTATGACACCTGCAGTTAAATTAACTGTCTATAAGGCGAAAGAATTAGTTCAGAGACGTTTTAATGCAAAAAACAAGCAATCTAATCTTTTATTTGTATAAAATTAGGATCTTTAGGACAAAACCTACGAATAGATATTCAAATACCAATATGCGCTAACCCAAGCATACTCGTAATGACACATCTTTAAATACGACAAATTTCCTAAAATAGTAATTTTTTCATTAATTCCTGCTTAAGGGCGGCCAACCCGTCTATTAGTCCATACAAACGCTCGTACGTGATTATGGCGGTGTAACAAATCTTTCTTTGAAGCTTTTCAACTAATAGGTATCTTGTGCACTAAGTATATCTAGGTTTCTATCAAAACGAAAAATCAAAATTTAAAGAAACAACTTCAGTATTAGCCTCCAAAAATGCGCTTTTTTGCACAAATTTTATGTAAACTTTGGGCGTTTAGAAAGTACTCATTAATTGTAACAGTAAAGAAGATATTTATTTAGAAACCTTGTAAATGTAATGGAGATTCTAGATGTACAACGATTTTTTCATAAACTTTTAAGGCTTACTAATAAACACGTATTTCTTGAAACAAGTTTAATGAAATTTTCGCACACTATTTTTCGTTCAATGTCTTCGTGTACTCACTAGCTTGTAAGTATGTGGCAGTAAGAGGTGTGCGGGAGACGAGAGCAAGGGGCTCTTTTCGCTTTGCCTCTTTATCTGACATTGCGCTGGACGGATCAAGCTTTTCGACCATGCTCGCGTTGACGTTAGTCGGTCGGGGAAGGGCCCTCTTAAGTCGAAGTGAGTTCACACACTAGCACCATCCAGCAATTAATTCATTTACTCCTAAATCAAATTAAATTTTAAAAATGTTATAGCGTATTGCCCTAGTAAATTACTTGTAGTATTCTTTTTGTTACTTTTCATAGATATTACAATCTACGTTTTTTTAAGAGAACGAATTTGTACCGCCAAAAGTGGCCACATTTGGCGGTAAAAATTCGTTCTCTTAATTCATCAAATTAAAAATAGTGAAAACTTGTACCAATAATACTACAAGTAATTTACTAGGGCAATACGCTATTACATTTTTTAAATTTGATTTGATTTAGGAGTAAATGAATTAAATGATTAAATAATTCTATATTTATCAAACCATTTGATTCAAGTGAAATTCAGAAAATAATAAAAAATCTTAAAAATACTAATTCGACAGGTTATGACGACATTCATACAAAGGTTTTAAAGTATTGTGTAGATGAACTTGTAGAGCCACTAACATACCTAGTCAACCTATCTTTCGAAACAGGAACATTTCCTTCACTTTTAAAGACTTCAATCGTTAAACCCCTACATAAAAAAGGCCCAAAAAATATCATGTCTAATTTTCGACCTATAACTTTACCTCCAGTGTTTTCCAAAATTTTTGAAAACGCAATGAAAATACGTCTGTCAAATTTTTGCACGACGTACAATATCATTAAAAATGAACAGTTTGGTTTTCAGAGCAATAAGTCCACTTCATTGGCAATTTTTCACCTTGTGCGTGATGTAGTAGAAAATATTAATAATAAAATACCTACAACTGTAGTATTTTTTGACATGAAGTGTGCTTTTGATTTTGTATTTCACGATATATTGCTACAAAAATTAGATAACTTTGGAATACGTGGTTTAGCTTATAACTGGATTCAGTCTTACCTTGAGAATAGAAAACAAGCGGTTGAAATAAAGCATATAGATAGCGATTGCAATATAATAGCACATAAATCTCAGTATAGAAAAAACGCATTTGGAGTTCCTCAAGGCAGTGTTTTGGGGCCTCTTTTATTTTTGTTGTACATAAACGACCTTCCTGATATTTTGAAATACAAATGCATTATGTTCGCAGACGATATATCGGTGATTATACCAAATATTAATAATGACATTAATAATTATGAATTTGAAATTAACACTACGACTAATTCTATAATTGATTGGCTAAAAATAAACAATTTGACTGTAAATGTAAATAAAACAAAATATATACAATTTGGAACATGTAGACAAAATAAATTTAATCTAAATATAAGGTATAATGACGAACGAATAGAAGAAGTTGAGGATACAAAATTTCTAGGTGTAATAATTGATGACAATTGCGATTGGAAACAACACATAAACACTTTATGCGATAAACTTAATCGATATGTATACGTTTTAAGAAAGCTAAGAAACTCATCTGCTTTGTCAACTATTTTAGCCGCATATCATGGCTATGTTGCATCTAACTTAAATTGTGGACTTTTTATTTGGGGAAATTCGGTCGATGCTAATAAAATATTTATTGTCCAAAAGAAATGTGTTCGTGCAATGTGTGGTAAATCACCCCGAGAATCTTGCAAGCCTTTATTTAAACATTTGGGTATTTTACCATTTCCTTGTATGTATATTTTAGATGTAGCTTGCTTTGTAAAGTACAATATCAATCTCTTTAAGAAGGCTTCAGAAATAAATCCACGATTAAGAAGAGAACCAAATAGACTAATATGTCACATACAACCCAAATTGACATTGTATTTAAAACAAAGCAACTATATGTGCATAAAAATCTTTAATGCCCTACCACGTGACGTGAAAATGCTACCAAATCAATTATTTAAAAGACGACTGACGAAATGGCTGAAAGAAAAAAACTTTTATTCGGTTAATGAATTATTTAATGACAATTTTACTAAATGACATGCATTTAATCCAATTTGAGTTTGTTCTTTAATCTTTTTTTTTTTGTACTGTATTGATTTTTTATTTAATTTAATTTTGATTTGTATTATGATAATTTTAGTTCCATCTAGACTTTAATTTCAAATTGACACTTATATTTGCATGCCAGTATTGGTAAAATATGCAGGACTGTATTTATTTATTTCAACACCATTTTATGTACCATATTTTACGCAAATAAATATTCTGATTCTGATTCTGATTCTGAATGCTGGGTGGCGCTAGTGTGTGAACTCACCTCGCCTTAACTCTTTATACCTACTAAGGTTAAGTTTGGATATTAAACTAAAACTAACTTTATATTTCTGTTACCTCCTACGTTTCAACCATTCAACCAATTTCGAAGAAAGTAAGTATAGAGATAGTTTGAACTTTTAACTGCCTCCGTGGTCCAGTGGTTAAGGCATTTGCCTTGTTGACCCAGGGGTCGTGGGTTCGATTCCCACGGGAAGCATACTTTGTTAAGCAGTTTCCAGTTTGGCTAGGACAATGCAGGCATGAATCACCTGATTGTCTGATAAGAAAGATGATTCCGTGCTTCGGAAGGCACGTTAAGCCAGTGGTCCCGGCTGCCATCTGGTAGTCGTTAAAGGAACCAATTCAGAGGCCAAGAGGCGGTTCCGAAGAACTCTGACACCAGGGTGTGCATGGTCGAATGACCGTGTCACCTACACGAAATGATGATGATGACCTTGGTCCTAGGATACTTTTTATCCCAGAAAAAATATAATATTTTAAAGGAGAGCGAAAGCGCGGGCCAAAGCCAGTTTCTATATGTAAGTCTGAGTCTTATTAATTTCTTCCATCAAAAATTTCACATATATCCTTGCAAACATACTTTTTTCGCCATATTAACTAACCCCCGACGCAAATAGAGGGGTTATAAAAGTTGGAAATCTGAGTGTGTCTGTCTGAGCCGCTGTAGCTCTAAAACGGGTGAGTCGATTTGGATGCGGTTCATTTTATTTGAAGGTTTCTTGGCAATGGTCCTTAGACATATTTTATCAAAATCGGTTCGGCCGTTAACAAGATGGAGGGATTTCTAATTTTTAATATAACTTGTCTGTTATTTATTGTACTTATACGTATAATGTAATGTTGACTTTAGAAAGTTAATGTTGACTTATTCAATAAACGAATTATGTAACATTTTCGTGAGAATTCAAAAGTCCATGTTATCTCATTGCTGTAATTGCAATGAGCGGCTGCCGTCAGGATATCCGGTAACAAGTTATACTTACTTAGAGGTGGATTTAATCCATACTTATATATATATACCGTCTGGCCAGCGTTGAGAGTGTAGGCCAAATCCTCTGACTGCTCTGGCATATGGCTCTGGTACTCGTAGTACAGAGAGGTGTGGTGTGCATGGTCGACTGACCGTGTCATCTACACGAAATGATGAGTACAGAGAGGAACGTGCTCCTGCAGTTTAGACTTAAAAAAGGTCATTTTACAATACATAGGCTCCTTAAAATTTGGCCGTAGAGTTCACTATTCATATATAAGCAGAATACAGTTCTCCTGTTCACGCTCGCCTGCGGGATCACTCGGGTAATTGGACTCAGGTCCCTCGGGAACATTAACTTTTTCTGGGATGAAATGAATGAACCTATGTCGTTCCTGGAAGCTGAAAATATTTTCATACCAAACTGTCGACTAAATTGGGTGGAAAATTAAACGTTATTCTTATTCATAATATATTGTTCCATTGCTGGGCCAGAATATGGGAGATACCTCCCATCTCGTTTACATTGTTTTGATGTAGAGTCATTTTCAACTACATATTTATTTATACGTAATACTAAAGCTAAAAGCATGAAAAATTTGTTTCTATTAACCACTTGAAATTCACAGGGTTTTCTTTTTCAATTACCTAAGTATTTAAATATTTTATTTATTTAAATAGGTATATAATTCATAGGTAGATTTGAATGCTTTTTATTTTTAGTTAGCTTTAGTTTTGGTTCTTAATTTAAGTTTTTTACAATTATTAATTATAAAATTAAGTGTGTATTAAATATGCTAAGGAGTAAAATTAAAGTCTTGCTTTGCAATCACCATTTTTATTACAAGACATATTTTCGTATGACAACCTGTCATTTGTCGATACATCCATCGACAAGATATACATACTCAACACTCCTCCCTCTATTTCATAGCTACATCATATGAATATTTATTTAAAATAACTCTTATAATCAACTCGAGGTATGTCCCTAAGTAATCTTGTTGTAGATCTTGAAGGAATCTGATCTGGAGACGGCGTAGAAAAACCTGCCTCCTGTCCCCCCTCCACTTCGCTTTGATGCAAACTATTAGCATCGCAATCCCAACAATGTTGAACATATTTATCATACCCCTTAAATAAAATAATCTGATCCTTATGTTTTTTAAAAGACAAAGATGATAAATGATCGTTGATGATATAAACAGCTTTTCCGAGTTTTCTCGTTATTATACCTCTACACCATTGGAACTTGTTTCTGTTAACAAATTTTTTAAAAAGCACTTCATTTCCAACTTGAAAATCTTGTGTAATCTTTCCACCATACGATTCACTCTGCGAACACTGCTTACGTTCCACATTTTTAGTTAACACAGTGGATGAGGGCGTCGATGACGATTTGGCCGGTTTTATCAAATCTAAACGCGATCTAAGATTTTGGCCAAATACTAATTGTGCCGGGGAAAACCCAGTGACCGAATGAACTGAGTTTCGATAATCAAACAAGTACTTCAGCAACTTTAACTTACAATCTTTCATTTTATTTGAAATTGCCAGACTAGATTTTATGCCCTTTTTAACAATTTTGACATAACTCTCGGCTTGTCCATTACTGGAAGGATGATACGCTGGAGACGTCACATGTTCAATACCATTCAATTTGCAGAAATTAGAAAACTCGTATGATGTAAAAGCCGTGCCATTGTCACTAACTATCGTTTGCTACAAACCACTGAGACAATCGACCCTTATAGGTTTTCCAGTCTTGAGCATGATAATATAAGTGTGAGTATGATGGTCGAACGTTGATAAAATTCCAAAGTGGGTAGACATCTCGTCGCCAATATTAAATATGCTAAGGAGTAAAATTAAAGTCTTGCTTTGCAATCACCATTTTTATTACAAGACATATTTTCGTATGACAACCTGTCATTTGTCGATACATCCATCGACAAGATATAAATACTCAACACTGTGTAATAATTATTAATATTATCTCATATTCTGATGCGAATAGCAATCAATACCTACCTATTTGTAGTTTAAATTGAAGTTGCTCTTGTACGACCAAGTAGACTTTCCTCTACTCAATAGGCCATCCTTAGTTGTTCACACATACAAATTCAGTCCTATAACCCTTTAGAAAACGAGGATTTCTATCCATCTATCACGCGCGATTCGCCAAATGAATGACACCAGCCGTAAACTCATAATAGCGTCAATTCACCCACGTGTCCGTTCACAACTAGCCTTTCAGTTTCTACAGCTCTATCTCCGTGTGTTAAAGTCTATTTTAGAATATCTCTAGCATAGTGGAATAGCCATGTAGTTTATTACACGTTATGCCGTCAGACATAAAAGCAAACACCCAAGTTGTGGATTAGTATTTAGTGCGGCAGTGCTTGCGCAACATTGAAGCCATAATATGAAGCCGGAGGTCAATTTTTAAGCCTCCTCTCGAGTTATGGTTACGATTTGTTGTTATTGTTACAGTTTAACATTTAAATGCTTTTGATTGCTCGATGGTTGAGCTATGATTCAAATCAGAGTTAAGATCATAGATATGTCGTCTTATTTTTATTTATGGTACCCTTATTTATATTATTTGGCCTATAATTTCAGGTGTTTGGTTTTATTATATTTACTTTAGAGATTTAAGTATACCTACGTGTACTGACGTTTGCGTACAAATCAGTTATCTACTTATCAGTTTACAACTTCACCCAAATTCCTATACGATTTTGATGAAATTTAAATGGGACTAATTAGAAAGTAAAAAATATAATATTAAAAAATCCTTAAAATAGTCTATCAGTTATACGCAATGGAATTATGACGTAACGAATAATAAAAAATCAGACAGTCATAATGAGGCTTCCTCTTCCTTGAAATCTTTAAAAAAAAATGCTAGGAATGAATCCCAAAATGAAGAGGAAGTGTTTTCTATGTTAATGGAAGTTATTTAAAAAAAATCATTATATTATTACAAGTTATTAGATTGTTCGTCGTAAAAGCAATCTAATGGTTTGTAATAATCCAGTCACATTTCAGCATCATCATTGTAATAAAACTCTCGACTGATAGACAATAAATGCACGAATGTAATAACCTGTGCATTTAACGGTATGTTTTATTTAATCAGGAGTGGCCATAAAGCTTACACCAGCAATTACAGCGCGTAGTGAGTGTAAATGTGTAGTAGCATGATGTTATTTCAGAAAAAATCGCCTTTTAAATGGTGAAACGGTGGATTCTAATCAATATCCAATCAGTGGACGCTTGTAAAATTAACTAAGCGGGAAATTAACTGAGTCGGCGCGTTAGCCTTAGGCGGCGTCTATACTTACACGGTTATTGTGGTGTTGGAGTAGGTAGATTTATAGCTCCTGGGATGATACTAAGTACTTCTTTAATTACGGCCTCCGTGCTGCAGTGGCTAACACGCCAGCCTGTGATACGAATGGTTCCGGTTTCAATCCCCGGCCAGGTCAAGGTGGAAAACGATATTTTTGAGATTATCCTACGACACAAGTTACCACACTAACTTTGGGGCTAGGCCAATTTGTGTGATTTGTTTCTGTGTATATTTATATTTTATTATACAACGAAGTACTTACTTAGTAGGTATAATATTCCGTGACAGTATTGCTTGAAATCTGTGCTAAAAATGAAGGGTCTCCTAATGGTATAGCACCAAATAAGAAATGAACACAATCGAGAAATTATAGATGAGGCGGCGCGTTAGCATTACTTAGGCGGCTTCTATAATAACTCACTTTTGTAGTAAGTGTGGTAAGAAATAAGTAGTTATTAGAATTATTTTAATACGGTTTTTATCGCGTTTATTACATTGTCCATGTCAGTTGGCTACCGTTGGTAAATCTTTGTTTCAGAGAGCACATGGCATCTGTGACACCCACCACCTCAAGGAGGAGCTTCAACGAGTAAAATCGGTTTTAAGAAGCAACAACCTCAACCTCCCAAAAACACATCACAGAAGCCGCCCAAAGCCTCACACAGTTGATCGGTTTCCTGCCATCTTACCATATGTAAAGGGAGTTACAGACAAAATTGGTAATATACTTAAGCGTGCTTCAATCAAGACCTATTACAAGCCGCACAAGAAAATAAACCAACTTTTAAGACCTGTTAAATCAAATATCCCATTACAAGATGCTGGAGTTTATAAAATTGACTGTGAGTGTGGTTTATCATACATTGGGCAAACAAAGAGAAGCATCGGTACCCGTATAAAAGAACATATTGCTGACATGAAACATAGGCGCTCAACGAAGTCTGCAGTCTGTGAACATGCCCTAGACAAACCCAACAACTATATGCGTTTTGATAATCCTCAAGTCCTTGCAAAAGAAAACAGATACATTCCAAGAATGCTTCGTGAGGCTATTGAAATTAAAAAACATCCTAATTTCAATAGAGAGGATGGTTGGCAGTTACCACCAGCTTGGGATCCAGTCATCAATTCAAATCTCAAGCTAAGCAGAAGACTGCAAGACCTTCAGACACCGTGAGCCAATACTGCGTACATCCGGAACGTTATCAATAAATATTTTAGGCGGTAGATTTAGCAGTTCTTATAAAATACTAGACAAATGTCAACTTAGTCTACCTGCGACCACGAACACTGTAAAGTGCTCGAAACGTTAGGTGTATAAATAATGTAATAAACGCGATAAAAACCGTATTAAAATAATTTTATTTAAATAGTTATTAGAATCTTGATTTTGTCCAGCTTATCTCTATGGAACTAAATTAGGCATTTAGGCAAGGCATACAAAATAACATTATATTTATAAACTACTTAATGATTTCTTGATGTTGAGTATACTTAATCAACATCAAACTGAGAAACAGATTCAAGTTACCTATTTGAAATTAAAAAGAAGACACAAGTGAAAGATTTAACATATTATATACAGTAACAAGCTTAAATTGAGGTGGATTGGTCACACAGAGAAGAAAAGTAAATAGTCCATGGATTTAACTGAATAGTTCCAGTCATGGGAAAAAAGGGAGAGAAGTACAAAAAATAAGATGGAAAGATGATATAAAGAAGGCAGCTGGTGGGTTGTGGAGAAGAAAAACAAGAACAAGCAACGGTGGAGATATCTTGGGAAGGCCTTTGCCAATGACAACCAACAAAAATAAACATCAAAGGGACCTCTCGAACCCATCTGGCAAGCGCGGAAAATGTAACCAAACCAAATCGTCTGACTGCTGTGGCTAATATAAGGCTCTGGTATTCAGTGGGTCATGCAGGTCATGCTCCAGCAGTGGAGACTAAAAAAGACCTGATGATGATGATCCTTCACCCAGCTACAGGCTACCTCCGAACTATAAAGGAAAAACTGTATCTCGAAAACAACTTGCCTCAGGATTAGGTGCGATGAAGTTATTATGGGTAACCTTATTTATCGGCATTTATAATTAAAACAATGTACAGAATGCCCCAAACTAGAATAAATTCTGTAATGTTAAAAAGTTATTAATAGAATTTACAAATATGATGCAGTTATCAAATATTTTGGACTAAACAACTGGTTACTATAAGTACTATTATGAATAACATGCATAGATATACAGGATTACGCTATGGAATACCGGGTTACAAAATTCAAGTGAAGATAATAATATATTTATATTAATATATATTTAGGCTTAAACAAAATTAGACTTGCCTAAAAATAAAATTAGAGAACTTACTTACGTATCAACCTATACTTACTTTTTTTCTTAGAAATGTAAGATATCCAAGAGTAATTGAGCTGAGCTTTAAAACTGATAGTTCCGATTAAAAGTTACCGTTACAACATATTAAAAGCTCTTTCCATAAATTAACTATTACCGTATTTAACACTCTAACAGCTATTATAGCTACGAAATCAATTGTAGACGTGACTGGATAAAGATGACATTGCATTTCACACACAAATTTACATTAAGTATAATAGCCATGTTTGAGGCTATTTTAGAAATCGTTGATGTAGCTGTTATGGGTATTTATATTGTCATCACTCGATACCACATCTGTTGACCAATTGTAAGATTATTTTTCAGCAAAAACTTTAACATAAATAAATCCACCAAACTTCACTAATTTCGGGTGAACTTTACAAAAGTGTATAGTTCACATTTATAATTTCTGAGGATTGTATTAAATAGAACTCATTTTGCTCTTTTCAACATTATGATTTTCAAAGCGCGGTGATGTTAATAAAATTTTCATATAAAATAGCACTAAAAATCATAACAAACACAAAACGTTGAAGTTTTGCCCTAAGTTGGGGATGCTCGCTCGCTTCGCTCGCTCGTACTGTTTAGGTCGCAAGGACACCTAACGAACTTATATAAGCTACCTTCTGTGACCAACTTGTTTTGTTATGGTCATTTTGTATGGCAAAAGTATGAAAGCAAATGCTTATGATTTGAAAACGGCATGACTCGTTGTGTTCTATCGATTCCAATCCGCAGAATATCTAAAATAAAGTTTCTGCTAAGCTTTTCATAAGGCGTTCCGCAATTTTATATCATAAAGTCCATTTAAATCAATTTGCATATCATCAAAGGCAAACCCCAACTGAACCCCTTGAATTCCCACCAGATTGTGAGATTTCATTGTGATTCCAATGAGACACTGCCATTTAATATTAACAAATAGCGGGAAATGACACTTTGTTGCCCAATAGGGTAAAACACGGATAGTTGCCTCACTTTTCAAAAAGTTTAAATTATAAAAAAATGGGTCGTTATTAATATTACCTGATAATGTATACGAAAACATAGGTTCTTCGTCTTTTATAGAAGACCAATTCCGTTAACATAATTGATACTGGTTTTGAGTATATTACGTTTTATTTGACCTCCTAAAAAAGGGATAGTCGCCTACTGCAGCGGATAGTTGCCAAATGTTAAAAAGAGTTAGGAGGATACTTGCCGCATAGTCATACATATAACACTTGGTTTCCGCTTATACTTGCGAGGCATTCTGTTTACCTAGAATGGGCACGTGCAAGCGGTTAATATTGTTTTATATTTAAAACAAGTAAGTATAACATAATTTTTACCTGAAAAAAAAATTGAAAATATGTGATGAAAAAGAATTCGCCACAGGTAGGTTTCGAATACATTCATCGCATATTTTCAATTTTAATAATATACCGATCATTGTAATGCTATTTAAAAACCATTTAAGTGAAAAAAAATATTCGTTGATTAAGGAATTAATGGTTATGGATAATTGCACTTAGAGCAACTATCCGCCACAATAAATAAGGCAACTATCCTTTTTGATACGGATAGTTGCCTTTTCGATTTAGAAAATAAATAAAATCTTTTCAACCATAAAACGCAATTAATAGGGCAATTAAAGGTTTAATGTAAGCAAAGAAACAAAATGTAGTCTGAAACCACATTCAATTATAAAGATATCCAACAAAAACTAGGTACCAATATAATTTCGACGTCCGTTAATGTTTCGCAGCGGAAGATTTTTGCTCACACGGACGAAACGCGCGCACCCACTCCAACGGTTTACGTGGCAGTGAGGCCTGCGGGGGGAGCGCTTCTAACTATAATCAAGCAGTAATGCCACAAATGTACCTAACATAGAGAATTCAAAACCGACGCAAGTATCCCCCCGACGCAACTATCCGGGTTTTACCCTAAGTAATTACATCACCATCATTATCAGGTCTTTTTTAGTCTCCACTACAGGAGGATGACCAGCTCTGAACTACCGGAGCCATATATAGGTATTAGCCAGTGCAGTCAGAGGATTAGGCCTACAATCTCCACGCTGGCCAGGCGGGTTGGAGAGGTCTTCGACGAGCTCCGTCATGTGGTGCAGCGGTCAACCCGCCAGCCTGTGACGCGGAAAGTCCCGGGTTCGATCCCCGGCCAGGTCAATATGGAAAGTGATCTTTTTCAGATTGAACTGGGTCTTGGATGTTTATCTATTTAAGTATCTATTATATAAAATATACTTAGTATCGTTGAGTTAGTATCCCATTACACAAGTCTCGAACTTACTTTGGTGTTACTCAATCTGTGTGATTTGTCTGTATATAGGTATTTATTTACCTTTAATGTTTATAAGCTTTGTTCAGCTTGTGTTTCCTAAGTCGACGTTTCTGATATAACATCGACGAGATGACTTGCAGTGGCTCTTTCTAATTACTTTACCGGTAACCACACGGGAATAAAAAATAAAAATAATTACATGTCACATGGAAATTACTGATAGCTATTAAAACAACAAAATCGATCCTTTCTGTTCAGGACATTTGCACGCCATGTATCCTTTGATGAGATTGCCTAACAACACATCTGACGTCACAACGACCAATCATTCCATGTTATGAACTTTTGAGTCCATAAATCCTACGAACGACTCTGACGCTGGCTTCTCGTAAACGCTTACAAATGGACAGTAAAACGCGTTAGCTGTAGTAAGCTTAGCAAATTACTAGAGAGTTTTCAATTGTGTCGGGAGTACTCGCCTACTACCTATAAATGTATGCATTTGATAGTTGGGAATAACCTATGCCAAGTTTTTAGTTATGGAAAGAGATGAGAGAGACCTTTGCCCAGCAGTGGGACAATATAGGTTAAATAAAAAATAAAAAAAGTTTTTAGTCTGTAACTTCAATTAAGACTGTCGTACTTATTCAGTCATACAGAGAAACGTGAATCAGTATTATTATAACTAACCGTCTAATAAGTTATTAGGACTGATTAAACTTATTATAGCTGCTTATAAATCAATAGATTGTGACAGGTAAGAAGATGTTAGAAATAAAGTTTAAATTATAAATAGTTCAATAGGTGGTTTGTGCTGGTTATGGATGAGACAGTAAGAAATTTATTGATATAAACTTACAGATATATCAATGCACAACCGAAACTACTGTACCTACCTAAAAACTGGTTTTGGATTTGCAAACTTGAAATTTGGCTCATCTTGATCTAAGTATGCACTAAGAAAGGATTTTTGGTAGTTCCACTCCTAAAGGGGTGAGGGGGTGAAATTTTGCGTGGATGCAGTCACGGGAAAATTGCTAGTTATTTTAATATATACCTAAACTTAAGTATCCTTAAGTATTATTTTCACAGATTCAAATTTGGCCTTCGCTATTGTAGATATTCATGTGTCAAGTGTGTCTATCTATCTATCTATCTATCAGCCAGGGACGTCCACTGCTGGACATAGACCTCCCCCATGATGTGCATGCTGAGTCCACCGATTCCCGGCGACCTTGATGAGTCAAGTGTGTGCGTCTCTATTATTACACTACAACAGTATTCAATTTGTAAATGCAAGGGCTGTAGTGCATACTAAGATATTTTTAATACTAAATAATCAATAATAATGCGTAGGCAAAAGAAATCGTAGCATTAGTAGCGGTCGTAGCACGTCGTAGAAGGATCGTAGCCTTGTTCAAGAAGCTTCGTAGCAGTAGCAGCTATAGCAAGTATCTTGATGCACTGTTAAAATGTCAGTAAGGTATTATGAGATAAATTTGTCATTCCAAGGTACTTACTTAGCACTCCTAAACTAATAGGTATTAGGTAAGTGGCTTTAGTTTATTAGGTACTTTTATACTAATTAGTAATTTTGTTTATAAAATGTTTAATGTTCGTAGGCATATGCAAGTAGTTATTTTTTTTATTGTTTAAATTACATGCATTTTTATATTTTTAGTTTTCTTTTGTATGTGACACAAAAAATATATTATTATTTTTTAAATGGAATCTGCTCTTACATCTTTATAACTATCTATCTAAATTAAAAATTGTTCAGCAATGAAACCTAGAATTTACTATGCAACTCACTTGGAGCCTAGAAAAAAAATCTTGTATGAGTATCTTATCTACTTATCAGTAAGTAGATAAGATACTCCTCCAAATTTTTTTTTGAGATTGGTGAAATAGAGAGAAGGTATTCATACCTACTTAATATCAGCTGTCAACTTAGCTCCCAGTTCATACTTAATACATTCCCCATTTGGTTAGATCACAAGTTGAAATAACTCAATAGCTCCTCCTCAAAACAAGATGGTACCATCTTCAGTAGTCAGCAACAAATGCAAAGCCATCGCGTTTTGGGCGTTCTCGTGGGCGTGGCCTCGTTAAGTCCGGCCCTTTGCAAATGGCGCCGAATTTAACCAATGACGATCCGGCGCCCCCACTTCTTTTAAAAATGCGTCCGTTGCTTAGCAACCGTAACTTATGGCGGCAAACCGAATTTTTTTTTCAAAGATATTATTATATTTTTATAAAAAAAAATCTGCGATGTAGAATTGAGTTTTAGTTTATCTTTTTCAGTGTTTAATTGACTGCTCAAGATTTTTACTCATTAACTTAATAATTGGCAGGTAGGGTGCTTAATCTGTATTTAATTAGCAAAATGCACTAAGTAAATTAAAAAAATCTTTAATTAATCTTGTCAATTAATCTGAGAAATTAGATTATGTTATGATAATAACAATTATTGTAACTAATTAATAATTATGGGAGCTGGAAAAAAAAACATAAGAACCATCTGTTACAAAAGCTTTGATATTTTAAATAAAACTTACCTTACTCTTTAGTGCTTTTCGTCTGCAAGAAAGTACTGCCTTTTCTAAACTGCTTTTTTGTCAACATTTCTTTCTCTTTCCGCACGCCCTTCATAGATGTCGCTCGTTTGGGATGTCAATAAGAAAGTTAATTCCGGTGCAAATGGACAGATGGCGTAACGGTGCCGAAATGATTTTATTTAAGTTGATATCCAACAATAGAATAAATAAGTGTATTTTTTAAGGTGGATGCCAAAATTATGGAACTTGGATTAGGATATCGAGTACCTAGAACTTTTTAATCCTAGCCTAGGTAGGTACTTAGGTAAGATCGAAATCCTTACCTTTGCCGTTCCGAGGACACAAGCAATATTTTGTTTGTATCTAGGAACTTGTTTTTTCTTTAAAAAAAACTTTATCCAGCAAGTACCAAGTAAAAGTTACCTATAAATAATACTACATTTCTATATGTAAAGACATATAGAAATGTAGAATTATTTCTAATATTATTCTAAATTTATCTTCAAGTAAGTAGGTACCTAAGTACATACCTTTCTTAGATATCTCCTATCCAAACTTATCACGAGTTCTCTAGAACGGGATTTTCCAACACCTCTTAATCTAGGTATACTTACATAGAAAAAAAAAACAACTTATAAGTAGGTACTTATACATACCTACCTATTTTAAAGAACTTGGTAATTCAATCAAAAATATTAGTCCCTACACCTAAAGGTAGACTTTGGAAGCGAGCGCCACTGTCGCTGTGACGCCGCGTCAGTGTCGCTATGCTCGAATGATGTTCACTAAAATTTCATTTCATACATTTGTATTTAACAACGATCTGTCGCTCTGTCGCGGCGTTACAGACGCGGCGCCACTGACACTATAGACGCTCGCTTCCAAAGTCCACCTTAATTCGTACGTTTTGTTGTAACAATGGCACATAGATGGCGCTACAGGCTGCATCACAGCTTTGTATCCTTTATTATCATCATCATCAGGTCTTTTTTAGTCTCCATTGTAGGAGCACAACCCTTTTTGTACGACTAGAGCTATACACCCACAGAACTATATCCCTTATTTTTAATTCAATACACAAACTTTAAGAGATGACTCAGCCCATCAACATGAACAACTTTTGTTATGGAACCAATGCTGAAAATTCAATATTATTTTTTCCTCTTCCATACATTTAGTCCGATCAGCTGATATGTTTTTTTTCATAAAAATGTTTTTTTTTTATTTCCCAGCATTGGTCCCATATTAAAAGTTGTTCATATTGATGGGCTGAGTCATCTCTTAAAGTTTGTGTACTGATAAAAAAATAAGGGTGTCTTTTAGCCAGAAGTACCTGATGAGGAGGAGGATTTGGTCTAGGTACACTCTCTGCGCTGGACAGACGGGTTGGAGGGGTCTCTTTAATGATCATTAACTTTATTTAGCTTGTGTTTCCTAAGTCGCCTTCTACGAGATTCACGGGAAGACTTTGAGTGGTCCTATTCTACTTTGCCGGGAACCACACGACCTAACTGCCACTATGGATGGTAACGACGATGCGGCAGTGTACTTTTCCACTCATCACTAGATGGCGTTAAGCAGCGTTAGGCTAAACCTGATATACCCAGTTGAAAAAAGTTTTGTTTAAATTTTAAATAAAAAATAATTAATAATAAAAGTAGTTTATTTTGATACTTACCTAATACAAATGTTATTATGATTAAGTACTTACTTACGGACTTAATAAAAAAAGTATTTTATGCTAAGTAAGTTTTAAGATATAAGATATGTGTTTCGTAAATAGTGCTTTTATTTACTCTGAAAATGTTGGGTCACCCATGGAAGATTTGACTAAGTTGTACCTACATATTTTGGGTTTGTGCAATATGGTTAGACTAAAAATATTCCCACGGACTAATGGCCCCACTGCTCATCTCCACCTCACAAGGACTTTCAAGTGCCGATATGCCTCCACTGGTATTGGTCAGTGGAGCCATACGGATTTACTTGAAGTTGTGCCTTTTGTTTTTTTTTTTAGGAGTAATGCCATTAAGTAGAGTTTTTTTTTCTTAAATTAATAGTTAGGTGTACTAGTACATTTCTTTTTGTATAAATGCTTTTTAGTTATTATCATGGCGTTTGGCGTGTACTTTCTAAAGTCTGCCCGATACTCAAAGGGTTCAAATCCCGGCGTGGGCAAATAAGTATCTAAGTACTTACTTGTAGGTAGCTACTCAATTTTCATAGGGTCGAAGTTCTAGAGCTACCCAAAGTGGGTTAGCGTCAGGGAAGCCTCCGTTGCCGCCGTGAAAACAATGCCAAATCATATTAGCATTAACACTATCATAAGCGGATCCCAGCTTGCGACCCATTAAATTTGAGGATGCAACCGGCGACACGCTTGATAAGTAGTATTACCGTGCTTAGGTAGATGAAACAGAAAGGTAAATAAGTACAGAACTTTTACCTAGGTATATTGCTCCGCATATCCCAGTAGCTATTTTAGTAGGATTCAGAAATTTCTTCTACCGATAATTCTTTGAAACGTAGATAAAATACAATAACCTAAGGTAAATATTTACTATCTACCTAACTTTTCATTTCCGGCTTCTCCATGTGCATCTAACTTGTGGGCATGATTGTGTTCTAGTTTTCTTTTAAATATTCAAAGAGTTTTATCCATCTTTTTCCAACCTACTTAACTGTATACTCTCCTAAACCTATAGGTTCCTATCCCAAACTAGATTAATCGTTCAATATTTAGATAGCTACTTACTTACCTATAATCAACGTCAGGGATTTAAACCACTGATCTGCAGTATCCTATAGCAGCTATATTTATAGGTATCCTTAGTAAATAGCCGCGTTGGTATTCAGCAGTTACCCTTACCTACCTACCAGCAAACAAAAGATATAAGCAAGATTTATCTGTCGCATTGTTTCTCTTCACTCTTATTTTCTGAACAGTAAAGCAGGTTCTTGCTTGTAGTCCGTAAAGAGCATGGGGTGGCAGGGTGGCTTCCTCTTATTGATCGGCGGCCATCTTTGTTGGCGCATGCGCTGTATTAGACCTCAGTTTTATCAGGGATTTGTGACAGATGGCGCTGCTTAAAAATGTTTGAATGCAAAAATACTTACCAACAGTAGTACCTAGTCAATTTTTTAAATTATTTTCTTAAACAGAACAGTTTTCATACTTATGTTTAGTTCTTTAGTATATTTCCGTAACTTATAAGCATAATAACATGTAGGTACCTACATGTTATTATGCTTATAAGTACGTAGTAAGTATTGACCAACATTCTAAATCATTACGATTAGGCATCCTACTTGAGATGCGTGTCGATTAGTAAATTCTAGAAGTGTTCCTTGGCCTAATCTATGTTAGGATCTGTTTTTAAGAGCTTTGAGATTCTTGTAAGTAGATGGAGTATTCGCCAATCTTCTCTATCTCTACTTTTTTCTTTACTACTTGATACCGAGCTCTATCTGTGTGATTCGTCTCTACATAGTTATAACCGTAATAAGTAGAAATTCGCGATTCTGACCTCAGTTTGTATATCTATAAAGTTTTGCCTACCATCCCTAGTACCTTTTATTCTTTGTAAATTAAATTTTGTTACGCCTAACTACCCCTGGTACTTTACTTTTATTCCTAGTGAATAAGATAGAAACATACTCCGTGGTTGTAGTGCCCAAAGAGCTTATAATCACTATGTTTGTGGTGCCTTGTGCAATGTCATTGGGTCCTGAAAATGTAAAATCCATTTTGGATTCGCCCGCCGACGGAAAAATGCCGACGGAAACGGAGAGCTGAAATACTTACTTACACGTACTGAATCTTATAGTTATCTACATGGCACACTATCTATTTAAATTAAAATTAAATTTATCTAAAACTTCCCTGTGTAATTAAAATACTAAAAAGTATGACACAAAAAATGGTATATATTTTTAAGCATTAACCTATTCTAACATAATTATATTCAAAAAGGTATAGCAAATTCACCACTATAAACGACTAGTCTTACTTAGAAATGAATTGCACAATTCTACTATGTAGTAAAAATTCTTACAAGTACCTTCATACCTAATATATGTAGCTTCAAGCTATACAACGAATTAGCAGGTGATTGACCCGTTTTAATACGTAAAGCTATAAGCTGCTTAAACATAGAAGTATGTTCAGAGACGATTTTTTTTTTAAATCTATGGCTTTAGTAGTAAATATTACATATATATTGACGAGCTCCGTGGCGCAGCGGTCAACACGCCGGCCTGTGACACGGATGGTCCCGGGTTCGATCCCCGGTCAGGTCAAGATGGAAAATGATCTTTTTCAGATTGAGCTGGGTCTTGGATGTTTATCTATATGTGTATTTGTTATAAAAATATAGTATCGTTGAGTTAGTATCCCATAATACAAGTCTTACTAAAGAACTTACTTTGGGGCTAGCTCAATCTGTGTGATTTGTCCGTATATATTTATTTATTATTTATTTATTATATTGTTCTTCATTTAAAGGTGTGAAAGGATTTCTTCAGGGTTGGCAACATGTTCGTTGTGTGAGAGCCCCCTAAAACATTTATTTTATTCTGCTTTTAGTATTTGTTGTTATAGGTATAGCGGCAACAGAAATACACCATCTGTGAAAATTTTTATCGAGGGTTCGATTTAGTAAGCGTCTTCTCAAATCCTTCATAGCTGATAGAACAATTCGTAATTATTTTTTGTTTCAATCTATTCTGGTTTTGACAATGTAGTGTCTGGTTAGTGAAAGCTGAATCCAGGAACCCTGTCATTTTTGGAGCTGCAATAGGTTTGCAACACTATACAGATGACTTTGGCATTTCGGTTTTCAAATCCTACTTTAATCCGAGCTGAGGATCCGTGATGATTATTTTGATAACGATTTTTTTTCTGTGAAAATATTTAAAACAAGTGATAGTAGAGAGCATCTTTTCAAAAGGCTGAATAAATATAATAGACCAGTCAATATCGACATCAAACATTACAAACGCGCATGTAACGGCGATTTTTTTCTATATTGTATAGACCACTAACAATAGTGTAGGTCCGCTGACAGGATATTCCCAAAGTATTCCAAAATAAAAATACCCAACCAAACCATGAAAAAAATATATTTTTAATTAAGTTTTATTCTACCCCTATAAGTGGTAATACACTTTTGATCTCGACCTAATCGAATCGATATCTAATATACTTAAAAAATACAGAAGTCATTTTATTCTACGAACCTATTAGAAGTTTTTAACAAGTATCATATTAGTATTTGACATTTCTAACCCGCCAACACGCACTGGACCAGCGCGGCGGAGTAAGGTTAACCCCCCATTAAAGGAAATGGGGGAGACCTTTGCTAGGAAATGGGGGAGACCATTGCCCAGCAGTGGGATAATTTAGGTTAAATAAAAAAAATTCAAAAATTTTCAGCCGCCCGGTAATTTTTATTTTTCAGTTTTCAGCTTTGGTCACATAGGAAAATTTCCTCATATTGACGGGCTAAATAACCCCTTCAACGGTTCGAAACGATAAAAATTTCAACATATACCTATGTAGGTATGCCGTCCCGTCGTCGTAATCTATAATAGCAATCGACAAAGTCATTGCAAAGAAAATCAAAGAACAGTATAGCGCTCGTGAGGGCGACTTAAATTGTTTTTAGTGTAAGTTCGTTGCCCCCTCTGTAAAAATATCCCCCTGCCAGACGCGCGGTATCTGCGGCATGCTTACCTCCAATGTACCTACATATGGCTATTTATAACTACCTAGGTACTTACGCAAGTTCAACCCACTTGTTTCGCCTGGTTTTGTTCTAGGTGGAATAAAAAATATTCGATTTTTGTAGAATTTATTCAAACAAAAAGAAAATGTACAGTCGAGGGCAGATAAACCTACAATTTAAAATCTGTCTGTACAGGGCAGGCTTATCTGCACTCGACTGTATGTACAACAGTACACGTTATAAAATGTTTAAATTTTGTACCGAAAAATTAAAATAATAGGTACCTAATTCATCAAAGATTTCTGTGGGTACCACATAGGTACATAGCATATAAAACCCATAAAACCTGTACCATCACAGACATTTCCATATAGAGCTATAAAATTACATACACATTCCTTGCTGGCTTTTCCTATGTTAAGGCTAAACTAGTTTCATTTTGGCAGTAGGTTACTTTTGCTTGCTTTTGTTAATTTCTTTTTTATAAAAAAGCCAAATTTACTAGAATATTAAAATCACATAGGTATTATGCACTTTTTATGTCTGTGAGTTGCAGAGTGATAAAATTGTTAAATGTAAGCTAAAGGTCCCTCCCCATATCTACATGCATGCATATGATTAGGAGGCAGGCTTAGATACTACCTTTTAGAGACAGGTAGATTACGGTCCCACATTTTGTTTTCTTATTTTATTAAAAATTGGACCTTCTGAGACCGGCGGTGGGTCGTGATAATTAAAATCTCCACATCAAGTGACTTTTATGTTAATTCGAAGACTCGGTAAATGACAAAGGCGGAGTGCCTTTGGATCTACGGCGCCTTAATTAACAACGAGATACTTATGAAGAGGTAAATTTCGACTGTTGAAGCTGTATTTTATCCTAATCTGTAATCAAATGAGAGGCAGAGAGGGATGAGCCCAACAAATATGTTTATATAAAATATTTCTTGTTTCTTTTTTATATGCCTACACTATAAGAGCAGGTAGACGAGGAGACACTATTACTTATAGTAAATCTTATCGTTTTCCATAGATCAAAGTTGTATCACAGATTCCATTTATAACGATAGCGGCAGATAAAAAAATTTAGCGCCATACTTTCATGTTTATATATGTAACTAGCTGTTACTCGCGGCTTTGTCCGCGTGATATCTATAGCCTATGTCCTTTTCAGTACCCTAACCTATGTATATGCAAAATTTCATGATAATCGGTTCAGTAGACACGGCGTGAAAGCGAAACAAACAAACTCACTTTCGCATTTATAATATTAGTTGGGATTAGGATTAGGAAGTTAGGATAGGATTAGGATATCACACCTAAGTATGTGTTAATCATGTTACGTAGTTCATATATCTCCATGGTGTAAACAGAGGATACCATAAAAATAAAAAAAATAAACTTCAAATAAAATATTTTTAATACAAAATGCTATAAATAGAAATTTATAAAATTGATTTATCATCACTGTATGTCTGTGTATTATTGTTATAGGGCTCATTTGACTTAATTTCCTATTAACCGTTTCACCGTCCACTTGAACTTTTCTACCATTCGCTTACCACTTATCGACCGTCAGGTTTTCTTTCTGTAGGAACGAACTACTATTAAAAAGTAGATCCATACTGAAAAGTAAAAAAAATATGAATCAAAATAATTGATATATACCCATAGATGAATGAAAATAGCCAGTTCAATTGGTTGAATATATAAGTGTATATATTTCCAAAAGTTCTGCGCTGGAAACCCATTGCACGTTGATAATAAGACGTCCCTGATTCTATATCTCTTTGTCTTTGCGATCTTAAATAAGATCGTACCACTAATACAAAATATGTCCACACAGTAAGAACTGGAAATTGAAACAAAGAAGGATTAATTCTGACGTATTTGATTTTTAGCTACCGAATCAAGTAACATAAATTGGCTAAGTGCGAGTCGGGCTCGCCCATGAAGGGTTCCGTAGAAGCAAGCTTAGATTAGCCAAACCTCTAAAAATTCTTGATAGTATATAACTTTGTTTTTCATAGTTTTTGTATGAATTATTTTTGCGGTTTATGAAACAGTCCTTTATTACAATAAGTTTTATCAAATGCCCTGGGTACTTGTGATTTCTGTGTCCCAAGGGGAAAACCATAAACAGTCCCAACCTTACTAAATTTCACGCATTTTTGTGAATTAAAAGATACTTACCACCCACATCAACAACGGCGAATATAAATTCAAACACCGGGAATGAACCTCCAACAGTGACACACGCTGATATATATAGCATTGCATAAACAAATGATATGAAGATGGACAGTGATACTGCGATCATAAAGTACAATGCTGGTACTTTATCTGCACCCTGAAAGACAATTAAAATAGTTTATTAACTTGTTAATAAGAAGTTCTAATAGGATAAAATTTCACAGACATACTCTTTAAATCAGGTCTTTAAATCCATATTAGACCTGTCCTTGGCCTGTCTTAAGAAGATCGACTACCTGTAAATTTTCATACAAAAAGCGATAACGCTTCCCACCCCTTAAACATAGTCCAATTTCGATATTTTTTTTTTAGTGAGTGTGAACGAGTGCGAAATTCCAGAATTCGCGACAATCTCCATGACCGTAACATGTCAGACAAAGTGCAAAAGAGCTGCATATGCTAGTACGGCCATGTTTCATTTAAACTGGCCAATTACATAGATAAAAATGATTGTCTATGCCACTTCCGCCGGGCCCCAGCAGAAGGGGAAAATCCAACAAATTAACAACATCAAGCTATCACGGCTTGGTGTTGTTGGTCGAAGGATGATATGCGTGCCAATGGAGTTTCAACTAAGGATGTCGAGGACTGTGTAAAATGGAGAAGAAAAATCCGTAAAATGGAACCTGGGGTTGCAGCTGAAGATACAACAGCGAGAACATGGAAATCAAATAAGAGAGAGAGAAACATGAATATTAGTGTGTTAAGCCCTTGATCAGATGCATTGCAGCAGATGATGCACCAGAAACACTTTTTATTAAAGAAAGTGATTTTGTCTTCAGTTTTCTTTATTCGTTATGAGTATAAAAATAGCAGTGAGCCAACGTTAAGTAGCACTAGCACATTAGTTTAAATAATAACTAATATGCTTGAAAACTGGTATGTATGATGGATGACTTTTATTTCAGAGCCCTGTTGGTACGAAAAAGGTTGCAGCGGCCCTGGGTATTGGTGCTACCCTAGTACCAGTACATTCCATAAAGATCATTTTTTGGAATTTACTTAAAATTATGTTAGCGTCGAGTTACTTGAATGTTAACTAATACATAATCTCAAATGAGCACGGTATATTATCACCAATTTTACGATTTGTACCTATTTATAGCTCCGTATTTAATAACATAGTTTTCGTTTCGTATCACGGATTATGGTAATTTATCTAATATTTATAAACAATCTAAATGGTTACCATGAACATTAATTATACTATGAGTCGTAGTCTCATATTACCCGCAGCCAACTGATTTAATAGGTATGCAGGTAGTTGAAATACTATAACTAAGAATTTTGAAGATATAAATGAGACACTTTATACTGTATAGTATACTGATACCGATTTGACTTAGCTTTTAAAAAAGGAAACAAAATTTGATCGAACGTTTACTATGTGATTTTTGTTAATAGATAAACTATTGTAATTGAACTGATGGAATCGTAGAAAAAATCTAAGAAATTACTAGGTTGACTACGGACGTATTTGAAATTGAAAAAGAAATTTATCATGCTGATTGTTTTCAAAATCCGAGCTTAGGAAAGCTGTAAGTTCCAACTCTCACTTTATAAATGGCAGTCTTAAAGCTAAGTCAAATTCCTTTATGCGCTTGAAAAATTATACCAGTGTTACAAATACGAACATTTAACAAACCAGTATAAATTCTTTTAGTTAGTAAAGTAATTCATTTAAGAATGATAGGAACCGACGTACAAATTAAACATACTTATAGACTTACCTTACTTAACAGCCTCCGTGGTCCAGTGGTTAAGGCGTTTGCCTTGTTGACCCAGGGGCCGTGGTTCGATTCCCACGTGTTTCCAGTTTGGTTAGGACATTGCAGTCATGGATCACCTGATTGTCTAATAAGACAGATGATTCCGTGCTTCGGAATGCGCGTTAAGCCGTTGGTCCCGGCTGCCATCTGGCAGTTGTTAAAGGATCCACGTCAGAAGCCGAGAGGCGGTTCCGAAGAACCCTGACACCAGAGTGTGCATGGTCAACTGACCGTGTCAACTAAACGAAATGATGATGACTAACCTTAAATATATTTAGCAGTAAATTGAGGCTGGTTGTTAGGAAAACGAGGTCAAACACCAGAACCACCCATCCAAGATATCGGACTGTCAACACCAGCGGTGCCGTAGAGTTGGAAGACTGGGGACTCAAGCATGACGGCCCCAGACCAGCATTAGCGGCGAATCCGAAACTTAGCTGAAAAATAAATATTAATCAGAAGATAGGTATCATAATATCATATGCCATGATCATTTGAGACACCTTACGGGAAGTGTCATCGTCGTCCTAATAATGGATGGATTTGAACTCGAAATTCTTAGTCTTTGTACGTCTAAAGACTGCTGGTTTAAATCCTGGCCCTGGCCCTTGGATTATTTTCCCGTATCTTATTTCTTAATTTAGGTAAAAAGAGTTTAGTGCAGTGCAGGTGCAGGCAACGTGTCACCCAAACATCTATGAATTTTTTGCACACCTGCAGGCCGATTTGCTAACTTGGTGTACAACGATTTGATTGTCACTTTAGCATCCATTACGGTTTTCATATCTTAAATAAAAATAGTCATTCGTACCGAAGCCGTAATGAATATTGAAGTTACCATGAAAATGATGTACATCGTGGCTGTCAAAAGTTAGCAAATAGGCCTGCTGGACCATTGGACCAATTTTTGAAATGAAAACTTCTTTAGGTGCTTTGGGCATTTATGAGATGGTAAAGAAACATTGAACTCGCAACATCGTTACCAAAACACCGACACTCTCTATACATCTTTTCAAGTTTACATTTTTATCGGCACTCTCGGAGTACCACAGTATATTTTTATTGCTTCTTGATTTTTTGGTTGTGTGTTGTTGTGATTTACCCGGTAGAGTAGAATAGGACTACTCCAAGTCTTCCCTTGGATATCGTAGAAGGAAAATTTAGGAAACACAAGCTAAACAAAGCTTATAAAAATCTAAGACCTGGCGAGCGTGGAGAGTGTAAACCAAATTTAACGGCTCTGGATAATATTGTGGCTCTGGTAGTACAGAGAGGGTCATGTTCCTTTAGTCGAGACTAAAAAAGATCTGATGATGGTGATTTCATACAAAAAAACGCTACAATTGCTTCTACCGTCAAACTTAAAGTCACCTTCACTATTACAGGACCAAGTAACCACTAGCAACTTACGACATTGTTGAGGTTGACGTCGAAGACATCCGGTCGGTGCGTGTGTGTAGTGATGATGCAAGACACACGAATTACGTACGAATGTCGCATGAGAGCCCATGAAACTGCTGGACTGGTAACCTGAAAAAAATAATTACTAGGCTTTATTTATCTGTAACCTCTGGCTCTTATAACCTTAGGCTGTGTCAACCCCGTAAGGAGTAAAGACGTTATGTATATAAAATTGTTAAATTAAGATGTCGGTTATGCACTGCTGTCTACCATGTGAAAATCATATTTTTATGGTTTTATTAAAGAACAAAATTAACTAGATGCAATTCATTGAAGGTGATTTTTGACGTTCCTCTCTCACTCCATCTTCGCTTTTAGGAACAACTGGGTGACAAAAACCAGAGCTAACTACCGGAATGAAAGGGTTTTTAACAGGCTCTGATCATTCAAGATGCAGTTTTAATATATTCATAATAAATCAAGGAATGAGGTATAATATGATTGCAAGGCCTATATTATGAATGAGGCAGATAGAGAACGAGCAGGCATTCCAGATGTGGTGTTCGATGCGAATGGAAAAGATAAGCTAGACGGAGAGAAAGACAAACGATGAAGTTCTAGAACTTATTAGTGAGAAGAGAATTTTATTGAATTCTATAGAAATAAGGCGTGGCCATCTTATATAGGCGTACAAAGATGTTTGGCCATCTTATACGACACAAGGACTTTATCAAAATCATCTAAGATGGCAGTTAGGAGCGGAAAGGAAGGCCAAGGATGATGATGATGATATTGATGAAAAATAATCCGCCGAAAAGAATAAACTTTTTAATATATGATGATGATAAAATACAACTCGGGAAGGGCTTGAATCTACGATTAAAGCATTGTACAGGCTGTAAAACCTTCATGGAATCATTTCACAATGTCCCAATTATTTAAATTACTATCAATGCATATTGTAAACCAAAAACTACTGTTCGGAACATCATGTGGTTTTTACAAACTAATAGTGGTTCATGAGTCCAACATTGAATCAAGTCCACATAGTGGTAGGTATATGTTACCAGAAACCCTTCACATAAACCATCTACTTACGATTCCCAAAACGGCAATAATAGTAACAGCTGTTTTCAAGTCAGGGATGCAAACGCAACAACTCTCTACGTCTGGTATACTGTACCAAGGCATTTTACAGTTAAATGTTTTCAAAAAAAATACGACCGTGATAAGACCATCCATAAGTCTATAGACATGACAGTGTCAATAGCGACAGCAGAATGTCTTTTTTTGCTTCGTCGTGGTAGGTAGTAATATATCTCCATGGGTAGATCACAAAACTTAGAAACTCAAATCGGGCTTGCATAGGTATATACTTTGACGTATTGTTTCCTTGCGGGATAGACAAAGCCCATACTAATAGGACTTAAACGCCACGTTTGGCGTGTTCATATGTAAAAAACCGGCCAAGTGCGTGTCGGGCCACGCGCAGTGTAGGGTTCCGTAGTTGCGAATGACAACTTTGAGTTCACACTATTCACACTCGCACCTTACAGTTTAACGACCAAAAACATCTAACAATGAAAATAGTATGAAATTTTACAGTTTATAAGTTGGTTGCCTATAACTTTTTAGTTTGTACTTACTACTCAGCTCTGATAGTTTTCCTTTCAACTTCAGTATATATACTACTGCTGTAATTTTTTTCACGTATCTTTATATAACCGTTTAGCAGATAGAGGGGGGGGACACTTACCTCTAACAAAAATTCGCACTTTAAAACCAAATATTTCGAAAACGGATCCCTAAATCGAAAAATGGTGTTCTCAACCTCACAATATTTTTGAAAGACCTATTTAACGATACCCCA
Organism: Rhodophaea formosa; assembly: GCA_963082605.1. Classification (NCBI taxonomy): domain Eukaryota; kingdom Metazoa; phylum Arthropoda; class Insecta; order Lepidoptera; family Pyralidae; genus Rhodophaea; species Rhodophaea formosa. The sequence continues at coordinate 8,599,811 of OY720211.1, read as the reverse complement.
CACGATGGGTAAATAGAGAAAAAAAAATTACTCCCCCACTTTACTTGTATGGGAGCTACCCTAAAAAAATTTTTTTTTCAAGGTTTTATTCTACCACTTTTTTGCCATGATTAATATACATACCCATACCAAATTACAGCTTTCTAGTACTTATAGTCTCTGCGTAAAACCGCGGACGGACCGACAGACAGACAGACAGACAGACGTGGCGAAACTATAAGGGTTCCTTGTTTACTACGGAACCCTAAAAACAGCTTAAAATTATGAAAAGTTCATTTTATCACTATTTTTATTCCGTTTTATATAGGTAGTATTGACATGATTTTCCAGATTTCACTCTGGCTTTTACACTACATAGGACAACACAGGACGTCAAACGTTTTTCTTTCCTCCCAGACCAGCATTGAAGATTAAAACGATATTTATATATCTTTCGGTACTGCAACTTCGCTTGCGTCTAAAACGATCACTCGACTTCATTTTTAGAGGGTTCCGTAGTAAACTAGGAACCCTTATAGTTTCGCCATGTCTGTCTGTCTGTCTGTCTGTCTGTCTGTCTGTCTGTCCGTCCGCGGTTTTACTCAGAGACTATAAGTACTAGAAAGCTGTAATTTGGTATGGGTATGTATATTAATTATGGCAAAAAAGTGGTAGAAAAAAATCTTGAAAAAAAATTTTTTTTTTGGTAGCTCCCATACAAGTCAAGTGGGGAAGTAATTTTTTTTTCTCTATTTACCCATCGTGTGGGGTATCGTTAAAAAGGTATTTGAAAAATATTGTGAGGTTGAGAACACCATTTTTCGATTTAGGGATCTGTTTCCGAAATATTTGGTTTTAAAGTGCAAATTTTTGTTAGAGGTACGTGTCCCCCCCCTCTATCTGCTAAACGGTTATATATGGATACGTGAAAAAAATTACAGCAGTAGTATATATACTGAAGTTGAAAGGAAAACTATCAGAGCTGGGTACTAAGTGCAAACTAAAAAGTTATAGGCACCCAACTTATAAAATGTACTGGAAAATGTAAAATTTCATACAATCTTCATAGTTAGATGTTTTTGGTCGTTAAACTGTGAGGTGCGAGTGAAAAAAGTGTGAACTCAAAGTTGTCATTCGCAACTACGGAACCCTACTTTGCGCGTGGCCTGACACGCACTTGGCCGGTTTTTTTATGTGTAGCATGTGTAGGTTCAATTTATCGGAAAGTAATTTTGAAATTACGAAAGAAAAAAATCGCTGCTCCATAGTAAATTAGATACCTAAGGCATAAAAAAGTATGGAGCAGCGTTTTTTTTTGCAATCTCAAAATTATTATCCGACAATTAGAACCTACACAAGCTACCCTTTATGACCATCACGGGTCTAACAGGGTTTTTGTTATATTTTGTATACACAGATAGATTAATAGGCACCTATATTTGCTTAGATGCAAGGAGCCTTATTTTGCTAAGACTTGGCGTCGTAATGCGTGGCTTAACGTAAGCGCCAAAAAGCCGGGCTCGGGCTTATTGCTTCCCGGAGGCACGGAGGCGGGGCGGTGCCTCTTAACAAGATTACATTGCAGCAAGAAGCTGGTAAAGTACATGGGAATTGCGTCATGGATAACTTGATTATATGTTGATGATTTTCGAACAGTGGTTCTATAAGTATTTTAATATTAACAATTTTCGCGATGTTTTGACTTCATTCGCGTAAATTAGCCTGATGTTTACCGCAGATGAATTGGCTTTCTTTAGGTGAAAGAATTTTGAAAATCGGTCGAGTAGTTCCGGAGCCTATTTAATACAAACAAACAAGGAATCACATTCCTCATCTTTATAATTATAGTATAGATATAGTAGTACTGAAGTAGTGCAATATTAGGCCATTGAGCTGATCTAGTAAAAAAGTACTCAATGTCAGGTTATAAAATATTACAGTATTTCGCTCATAATACCTGTAGGTAAGTTTTTTTTAAAAGGAATTGAAAAATCAAAGTCCGTCCGGTCCGTCGAAATTTCCTACGCTTGTTAATTTATAAATTAAACATCAAATAATATTTAGGATTGTTATTGTTTTAAATACCAACTTAACTAATTGTTTTACAAAACTTCAGTAAACTGCGATGCAGCCAGCAATCCATCACTATTTTGATTCCGTTCTTACCCACAAGCCCACCGACATGCAAAACGTGGCTTTTGAGGTTTTACAGACCTGGGTTCTGTCTACCCGCAAGGGAAAAAGACGTGATAGCATGTATGTAGCTACATACAAACATACATTCATATATTTATATCTGAAAGAGCTTTTTGTTTAGAAATGTCTTTTAAATGCGTTTGTTTCTTGAAGGTCTTTCATGTCATGACAGTACGAAAAAAGGTAAGTCCGTATATCTATTTGAAATTTCTATTTGTTTCTATGCTCCCCGCATTAAAGATAAAACGAGTGAGATAATAGCGGGCGAGTAAGCCGGCGACGCAACCTCTAAAACAAAATTAAAATTGGACTCCAGGCGCGGCTCCCGGGTAAACAAATCTCCTCGGTATTCATTACAGCGAGTTATTTTCGGAGGTTTTTTTTTGTAATATTAAATAACTTAGATTATTAAAAACTTTTCTAATTTTTTTTGTTAGATAACATGACTTGTATTAGCTTATCGGCAAGAGTAAATTTCCCGAGGAATTTGGTGAAAGTCGAAAAGATCACATCAATCAATAGGAAATGCGAGTAGCAATCCCTCACTATACTGATTATGATTCTTCCTATGAGCCTAAGGTCTTGTAGCACTAGGCTTTGCCCACGTGACGTGATAATATGTATGTGAACAATTTTAAAAAGTACTTTGATGACTTTTCAGAAAGTAATATTTTACCACTCTGTGTATCCAAATGCTGCCAGCATTCTGGGCACGACTGCGGGGCAACGATCTACCCGGCTTTTTGTTTGTTAATTTTATTAATTTAGTTCTACTATAGCTTTAGCTTTGATTGATTAGATTACATCTTAATTGTATATGTAAGCCTATTTTTTATTAATTAGTTACTATATTCATTAAATACACATTGGCTTATTGAGACTTGTCGAAATTTTCAAATTTTTAATTATTTAAAACTTGTAGACTTAATAACTGCCATCTTAGATCATATAAAGCCTACATAGACTCGATTAGCCTAAAAGCGTAGAAAAAGAAATTGTGTCCAACACATAGTCGATCGCGTACTCGCGCACACACAGCTACCAATTTGACGGATTTTGAGGGCATAAATTGACAGGACGCATGTGATAACACAAACCTGTCACGCACACAAGCATTGAAAAATTGACAGTTTTTCAATCATTGAAATAAAGGCATGACGGTGTCTAGACAGTATTAGGCAAAGTCTGCCATTTACTTATCCAACTAAATAATAATTACGTTCCTTGAAAAAGAGTTTTTTACACTAGGTATATCCTCCTAATTCAATTTTCATTAAAATGATAAACATTGCTATCGAACAATCTTCATTACATCCTCTTAATGAAAAGCTTATACGTTTATATACATTAGAGTACGTACCTATGCATTAGCTATGCATCAAGTTTCATTGCTCTATTCGCTATATCGTCGGTGTAGCGTTTGCCAGCAGGGTCTAGTATTGATCGTTCGCTCGCTTGTTTCAAATTCAATTCGCAGAGTGGGAATAACAATAAAACAGGACCGTCGTGTATCTCTGGATATCACCTGCGCCGCTACGTGAAGAGAAAACCAAGCTTGAGAAAATTTCAAACAAAGGATACTAACCGACGAATTCAACGCATAAAGAAAATACGTGGCCTATCTTCTATCTCGGTTACGAATACCCAATATTTTATTTTTAGAACACAACTTTCCGCAGCCATGACATCTAATACCACAAAACACCGATGTCTTGTTTAGGAACACGATAAATATCCAGTGTTTCCAGGAAAGAACACCCGCGCGCCCCATTCGTTTCCAATACGCGATGCCTACCAAGAAGTGTCAAAATATTTCATACAGTTACTTTTTGTGAATATGACAGGCGGTCTTTCTATGATATATCTCTATTTTTTACTGCAAAGTTTCTTATCCTTGTCGTATGCGGCAAAAACACGCCCCAGGCCCGAGTCACGAATCACGTTGTGGGTCTTGTGATAAATCTTCACGAATCCCAGTTTTATTTATTAAGTTGTATGGTGTTTTACGATGTACGCCGCGGGGGCGCTCATTACGCCTCTGCCAAACGTGATGAAAAAACTTTTCCCGCCGATGTCTTCGTGCAACATTAATTACGAACTGGAAAAGTTCGCCGAGGCGCGCCTTTATTATTTCTTTTGCTCTCTGACGGTACAATTTTACGATTCAACTTTTCTAGAATGGAAGGGACGGCTCGTTCCCCGCCGTAGCACTGATAAGAATATATCGAGTAATATAGGCAGTAAAAACATTGAAGACATCACGTAGCAAAACAGGTCTCGGAGTTTTATGTCGGCAATTCGGGGCGTGCACAAAAGAAATGCTAACGTCGGCGCGGACGTGACGCCACCCGCTTTACTTCCTATCTATTTCTAGATAAGTACAATAATATTTATATAAGACAGTGGGGTATTAAACTTATCTTCAGTTTCACGCTCAGATGGATTAAAAGCCTTGTGCGTTAGCCTTTTTAATTTAACTGTTTTATCTTAGTAGATAACTTTGGGTTTACTGTTAAAAATAAAAACGGTTTTGTAATTTTAATTAAAAATGTAAAACCTGATATCCGAAAAGCAAATTATATTCATCGTGATGTAGTAATTTTGATGAGACGGTATCGTCTTTTTTCTCAAATCGGATTTTCGAAATCAAGAATACTTAAATTCGTCCAATAAAATGTGTATAATGCCCAAGTTATTCAGGTTACATCAGCGTGATAAAATATTAACATTGGGAACAGGGTTAAACCTTTCAATAAAATACGAGACAGAGCGGGCAGCGCGGCGCAATCATCCAAACCGGTAATGAAATGAGTCGGCTGAGATACCCGAATGTTTTTGTACAAAAAAAAAGATATTTAATTTCAAACTTTCACGGATGCTGTTATAACTACTACACAAGTATAATACAAAAACAATGGCTTCATGTAGATACAGTTTATGCAATTAGTTTCATTTTTGCAAATATTTTGGAACATTATCGAGATGTTCAGGGATGGTAAATATTAGATAAAAATATAAAATGGGTCGATAAGTGTTGTTTTGAAAATTAAAAATCCCTGCAGCACTCCTTTTTGGTAACAGACAATTAATATTTAGCTAGCAAATAACATTACAGTATTTAAACGTTTTAAAACAGTATTGAAATTAAATAATTCTCAAATAAAATTAGCTATGTAATACCTTATATTTAGGCACGGCAATTTTTGCAGGCATCTTTTGCTGGCAAAGCCGATGGCTGCTGGAGGTAAGAGTTTAGCGACCCCCTGGGTTCCGTAGTCCAATAACTACAGAGGGCGTAGCTTGAACTTAATTTATGCTACTATAACTCAGCCGGACGGCTCCATAGGTAATTTAGATGTTTGCAGCAACATTGTCGTAATGAGAACGTTCCGTTTCAGGTTTATGTTGCACTCTAAGTGGGTGGCGCTGATGAACGAAGGAATTACTTATTTATTTGTTTTTACATGGATGTACCAAAGTTCTTGATGGGTGAACCAAAGTACTGGCAAACTTGTTTACTAAATTAGGTATGATTTATTTAAACAAGCGTGTATTGTTCAAAACTGCCGACGCGACGCGGGCACAGACCATTATTTCTTTAGATTATTTTATTAATACGTGTACATGCGCTAGAAGAGAGTCGCAGAAAAAGACAAACTTACCTTATTTAGGTACGACCTTCCAAAACATAGACATATTGTTCTGAAGTATGAAACTAATTCAGAGCTAATTTATAAATAAAATAAGTAAATAAGTTGAGAAACTTACTTTTTATTACTTACATTTAGAACAAGTACGATTGTCACCTCAAAATGCTGTCTGGAAGGGATCACACTATGTTATGGTTTAAACTCAAACTATACTAGTGATTTTGTGAGCTGTAGACCTTCAAGATTTATAAGAGCGAAGTTGCAACGGTCGGCGCCATGTACTATAGCAATAGCGCTTAGTTTCTTTGTGCTGTTTCCACTATTTTGTGAAATATAAATCGTCAAAATTTTTTGTTGTATATGCTCACAAAATTGGCTCAAGAATTGGTTGTTAATGTGACCTCTAGACAGAGGTACATACGAACAAATTTCCTCAGAAACGGAGACACTTCTTGCGCGCTTTGCACTCTCGTGTCCAATGTTACTTATTTGACTACATATATTGATATGCTGCTGAATTATTACTAAATAATTCATTTATTAAATGTACTACCTACTATTTCTATCTTAAACCTTAACTGGCACCAACTGTCAACATAAATCGTTGCCGTTGCGATACTCGCAACTTTGTGAATAAATAATACATTTCTAGTATAACTACGTTGCTACTTTGTACTTATTTCAAGATTTGTCATGGAATAATCCATAACGAACATGTAGAAGCATTATTTTAAGTACTCTATAGTAGTTTCATTTCGATGAGACCTCAAAGGAAAACAATCCACAATACTACAACAAAAAGTTTTAAAACATAATCCTACATTTTTACTCAGTGAAATATGTGGGCTTTTATATCTACACCTTCGCATCATTAACAGTTAAGTAAAATGTCTTACAGGTTTCGATTCCATGCTAACCTAAATGTCTTCCCTGAAGAATCTCCTTTATTCTTATCAGAACTACGGTCTAAATTTCTACTTAGTCTGGCGTCGCTTAAGTCCATTTCAAATCAGAGCAGATGTTCAGGCTTAAACGAAAAAGCTCATAATATACACAAGATATGGCTTCATGTGGCAGTTTGTTAAGCAGTTTATAGTGCAGCCAACATGGTTCTAGTTACATGATTATTGAGAGAAAAAAATAAGGCGGCTCTCTTGAGTGTTATGTGTAATAATTTATAAGATTGAATCACTGCGCCTGGTAAAAATATTACAAATTATGTACGAAAGCAGATATGAGGAGTAATTGGGCATTGCATACGTCACGTTTTATGTGTAGGTGGGGAGAGTTATGATAAACGGTATGGGAAGCGTGGACACGATGTTGGAATGTTATTAGAGATTTTATTAAAGTTTCAGTCGTAAAATAGAACATATGACGGGTATAAGTATGTGTTGGACATATTTAATTTGAGATGGTAAGTGCACTAAGTAGGCATGTTGATAGTGGAGCTTAAGTTTTGGTGGGGAGAGAGGGTTCAGAGTACAGGTGTGCTCGTAAAATGTTCGTTTTATGGAAATATAAGATCCTTGTCGGGTGACGCTACACGGCGCGCTCTCGGCCTCTTGAGAATGTAATCTCTTGGAGATACCTATATACTTGTACTTACCTATACGAACACGACATTTACATTTACCCCTTAGGGTTGCCACTACCACTGAAAAATCTTATTTATATTTCCTGTAACGTAACAACAAAAGAAAATATAAAACGGGTCCTTTATCCAAAGCAATCAAATTTGATAGCAATCAAATAGGCACGACTAGCAGTTGAATACTCAAAATAGCCGACTTTACTTCCGAATTCTCGACTGGGAACGAATCGATAGTCGATACCAATAAAACTGCGTCGATTCGCGAATACATAAAACGTCGGATTCAAGTCTTGCTCTCTATAGCTAGGAGAGAAGGGTACCAACTTTTATTGCAAGGAATTTGCATATAAAGTAACCATTGAAGAAAAGCGATCTCCGTGTATTTTTTGTATTCATTGTTCCGAAGGACGCGGATCCATAGAGTTTTATGGATCGTGATGCTTACGTTTAAATAAATAATGGCATCAACAGTTTTTTCTGATTTATTTGGGAAAGCACTTCTTTGTTGACGTGTTTAATTATATTTTGACTCGTAAACTTGTAGATTATCATCAGTGTAGTTTATGTCTATCTTAAAACTAATTTATCGTTTTCTTTTCAGATCCATGGCTTCTTGCAGTACGGCGGGGAAAGATTAAATTGGTATGACAAGTAAAGTAAATTATTTGATGTGTTTTTTTTATATTTATACACAAGTATGTGAGAGACAGAAAGAGAGAGAGAGGGTGTAGAGTTGGATCTACTGATTTAAGAGCATATCTAATAAACGTTCAAAAACAGAATAAATAACTAAATAAATAAGAGAATCACGTACTTATAACTAAAGAATATATACAACACGATAGATACCTAAACTTCTATGTATTTAGAAAGCATGTACCATCAGATATCCCTTCTCAAGTAACATTGTCCGATAATGCATTCCCATAAAATCCAAAAAAGGTAAAGTTATGATGGAAAATAAAGAAAAAGCGGAATGTAGTGACCGCGGGGCGTTGCCAGCGATTCCTAATAAAAATGATATTTAATTGACGATAAGACCCGTGCTGAGGCTAATAAACTGTCTTTCTTATTCCCTTGTAAAGCCTTCGTATGATAAACATAAGGTTTACTAGTGAGAGGCTGGACTGTAAAAGGTTTCAGACCATTTGGTGCCGTTGTAAATTATACCTATTAAAGTACGTTTAGAATAAACTCGTATAGAGAGCGTAGGTTATTTGAAAATAGGTGTAAAGATATAAACTGCGGATAGAAGAAATTGCTTGCTAATATTTGTCAGAGAAATAGTGTACAGCCTTTTTTAGGGTTCCGTAGTAAACTAGGAACCCTTATAGTTTCGCCATGTCTGTCTGTCTGTCTGTCTGTCCGTCCGCGGATTTACTCAGAGACTATAAGTACTAGAAAGCTGTAATTTAGTATCAATCATGACAAAAATGTCGTAGAAAAAATCGGGAAAAAAAATTTTTTTTGGGTAGCTCCCATACAAGTAAAGTGGGAGAGTAATTTTTTTTCTCTACCAACCCATCGTGTGGGGTATCGTTAAAAAGGTCTTTGAAAAATATTGTAAGGTTGAGAACACCATTTTTCGATTTAGGGATCCATTCCCGAAATATTTGGGTTTAAAGTGAAATTTTTTGTTAGAGGTACTTACGTGTCCCCCCCCTCTATCTCCTAAACGGTTGTATATGGATACGTGAAAAAAATTACAGCAGTAGTATAAATACTGATTTTGAAAGGAAAACTATCAGAGCTGGGTACTAAGTGCAAACTAAAAAGTTATAGGCGACCAACTTATAAAATGTACTCGAAAATGTAAAATTTCATACAATCTTTATTGTTACCTAGATGTTTTTGGTCGTTAAACTGTGAGGAGCGAGTGTAAATAGTGTAATATGTTGTCATTCGCAACTACGGAACCCTATAATGCGCGTGGCCCGACACGCACTTGGCCGGTTTTTTTAAATGTAACTTGTACCTAAATAAAAGGGTTAGCTGCTTTTTCGCCCAACAAATTAGCATTGGATATTAACGGGGGAGGGCCGGCTTTCTGCTTTTGCCACCATGTCATAGGGACAGGAACTATTCCAAATTTTTTTGTGTTTTTCTTGACTCTTATTTTTTCTTTATTTTCTATGTAAATAGTGATTACTCATTTTTCTTTTTTATTCGTTCATATAATATATGTATTTTTTTTATTTATTTTTGTTTATGCACACGCCATAGAATTTATTATGAAAGACAGACTTTCATAATAAATTCTCCTCTCACAGGCGGAAGAAATTTCCTAAGAAATTAATAGTGCTTTTGTCTACAATTTTTTATTGTAAATGTTGTTCTTATTCTTTATTGTGTACATAAACATAAATAAATAGTCTCATCATTCAAAATAAATGTTTTCCTTAGTAGTGATAAAATTAAATCAATAAATTATTCATTAAATCTACCTTGTGTTCGCGCCTAACCGGTGACGACTGGATCATAAACCGCTTAGTATTAGTCGATAGGAAAAACTATTGGACCAATAAATAACCCTCGTTGTAAAGTTTAGTGCGTTTGCTCGTGTTTCTTTAATAGACATTATCATATCATATTAATTAATTTATTTGCTATAAACTCGGTTGTAATAATTTGTTCTAAAAAAATAACAATTTACTTACAGTTTAAGTACAGTACATGCGAAATAAGAGCTGATGTTCATTGGAAGATTTGTTATTTTATTAATTACGGGCAAATGACTATAAAAAAATTTAATATCAATAAAATCACCAAAATAACAAATAAATAGGCAAACATTATCCGCCGGCAAAGCGTGATTTTTATTTTAAAATCAGGTTCATATTAAGTAAGCGATTGATATACCTAATATTTTTTGTGAAATGCATAGGTAAACGTATAATTTTCCCCATGTTTCATAATAATACCAGCCAAGTAACGTATCGGCCTATGAGTTTCGGTGAAATATGTTTCTTGTAACTGGTAGCCAGTTAGCGTTCAGCATCATATCTCAGCCGCAAGAAGTCAACTGCTGGCCATGAGACTCCCCATCGCTGTTAGCATTGTAGATCTTTATTCGTTTTTAAAAATTTTAATTACGCTATCGCCCTCAATACCCTAATTGTACATCATTTTCAAGTTAACAAATACGACGTATATGTATATGACCTGTGGCTAGGGACCTTTTTCAACCTTTATGTGGTCGCTGAAATTATTAACAATGGATCCGTCGTCCACAGCTAGCTGTAGAAGTAGTAGAAATTTGCGTGTCACATTGTTACGAGTGCACAAAGTTGCATTTCGTCGGTGGCGCAGATAAAAGCGGCTTGAGCACAATGGCGTTTAAGTGATAGTTATGGCACTTTTTATAGGCAGTTAGATTTATTTTTACTGCACCGTTTGTTTTAATGCGCTTTTCGCAAGAGGTCGCCACTGCTGATTTCTCATTCATTTAACAAGATCATACGATTGCGTTTGCGTGTCTAATTGATTAGGTGCTGTACTTTTTAATAATGTGCATTGAGAGGCGTAGATCAGTCAACTTACGCCACCCCCATTTTATTACTTTTACTATTAGGTAAACCAGATCAAATTGAAAGGTCATTACTGCGGTAGTAACTTACTAGCAGTATTTTTGGTATTAGGTACTTATAATATTTTACATTTGGTAATTAAGAAAACTACTATAATTTCCACCAGAATCATTTTTGGTGAAATGAGTAGATCTTTTACTTTAAAAAAAATTTAAATTATAAATCTATAAATGATTGATGGAAAGTTATACTAAAAATACTACAAGTATTTTAGTACAGAAGTGCTGAAGTAACTGTTTTCAATTTGATCTTATTTAGAAATACAAGAATAAAATTACGGGTGGCGCTAGTTTCTGCGATGTGCTAAGGCTCTTAAAATACCGAGTAGTATTTTTTTATGAAGAAATGACATAGTTATGAAATTTGTTATGATTTCATCAAACAAACGCTAACCTTCACTAAGTTATTTCTAATTTAACTGTATTATCTACCCACTAAACATTTTTACTAGTTTTCTAACTTAATAGATACCTATTGATCCAAAAAATAAAAACATACTCTTAAAATACATACGTATTTTATTAAAGCGATACCCACTAGATAGGTTTCTAATTCCACCTAAAAATAGCTTAGCACTTAAACTATCTTACGTTTACATAAACATAGGTATAGATCTAACAATAGCATCCAATCGGCTTATTACAGAGCCCCATGACAGACGCTGCCCGAGTGGGCCTAATCAGGAAATATAGGGCAATAAAATGACCCGGTGGCGGGCTAATCAAATTCCCGCGCACCGCCGGAATTTGTGCGGATAGGGCGTATTCGGCCCTTATTATCCCTTGATTTACAGATTAGGACGCGCTATTTACGTAAATAGATCTCATTTGATGGCTGTATCATTGGGAGGTTAATTCTCAAGATCTGTAGAAATTGGCCTGAGTGATGACAATTCACTACATATTAATAATATACTTAGTCAATGGCAATAATAATATTTATATTTATTTTATTCTGTTTTTAGTTTTGTTGTTACACGGCAACAGAAATACATCATCTGAGAAAATTTCAACCGTCTTCCTATCACGCGACGGACATCGAAGACTCAGTAACATAGTGTCCCGTTTTTACCCTTGGGTACAGAATCCAAAATAATGTCAAAAAGATCTGTAAGGCAAGGAGATAAAATTATTAACTAAATCTAACTTAATAACGTGTTTTATATATTTTTTTATAATAAATGTTTACCGAATATTTACCATAAAAGTACATACATATGTCGATAAAATGTCCTTACACACGCGCGAACCCACCCTCTGTTTTTTATTAAACCTATTGTAATCTTCCCTGGACAGTTAAATCTTTCGGCAAGCTCAATTTTTTGTGTCTGCCTAAAAACAAAGTTGTGGTAAAAATAAAACGACGTTTCTATTTGTCCTAGATATCTCGAAACAAAGATCTCATCAAAAATTCAGCATGTGACTCTTGGGATGTATACAATAAATCAGTTTTACAGCATTCCCGTGTCATTTCAGTCGTCGAACGGCATAAAATGATAATTTTACTGCGCTCCCCTTCCGTCTTCAGGAGTTTACGACAATTGTGAAATGTATCGACAGTTCGGGTGTCACCTAGAAGGTGCACCAATATAGCCGATGCTGTGAAAAACTTTAAAGCCGCACTCGTGATAGTAATAAGGTTGAAAATCGCTTGGGAAGTAATGTTTTCATGGTGTGTTAGCGGCTGGTCCATCAGTAACATATGGCGGTCTCCCCGTCCCAGTTTCCCCTCAGCCGATATTTTGGGAAGGTGCTCCTGAACACATCAATCTTTCAGGTGACTTTACTGTTAAACGTAATGGATTATGGTGATGTGTCTCACGGAATATTTTAGGATCGTACGCCTATATATTGACGCCTCGCATGACTGACTACACGTCCGTTTATATAGATGTTGCTGTGAAAATAAAGGGTAACCAACACAGATCTGTGTGGTAACTAAATAGTTCACTCTTCGGTTTTCTGCTTTTTTCCAAGATGCCTAAGAGAAATGCAAATAGATACATTCTTCTTGTAATTTATTCTTTTATTTACCCTCACACTTTAAATGGTCGTCAAAATAAGAATATTGATGATAATGGCCGAGCCAAACAAACTGTTGGGTGTGATATTGTTATGCTAAACTTTGGTATTGATTTTTCAAACAAAGAAAATAATATGTTAGGAGAAAGTATGTACTGATTTATAAATCAGCGCCGATAAGTATAAATTAGCTGCTAAAATTTAGGACAGTATCTTGTGTTTCATTTATTAATTGTAACTTAAACTATGACAGTAAGTTATACTCAGGAAATCTATTTGATTATCTTTTAATATTATTTTATTACCTATATCATAAATTCGTTTTGCACTTTTGATATTATATTAATTTAAATGAGTTTATATCATGTACCTTCATTAAAACATAGGAACGTGATATAAACTCAATTAAGAATCACCGTTTTACTAACAATATTTCGCCAACTAGTTTCTGTCTGTGACAAACACCATCATCGGCTTAACTTAACATAACAGCTGAAAAAACTGAAGAATTACAAAGTTAAATAAATGCTTCAAATAACTTATAATTCATGAGCTCTATAAATCTCAAAGTTATAATAGTTCAAACCCTTTTCGGCATAAACAAGCAATAAAAATTAGTTTAACAATAAGAGCTCACCATTTATTTATTGCCGCAATAATTAATAGAATAGTTTGGTTTACACAATGAGACCGATCGAATCAGGCATTTGGGTTGGAGACGCTTAAGGATTTTTTCATGAGAGCATTATGATAATCAGAATCACAACAAACCTTTAGAAATCGGATAGGTTGAAAAATATTTTAATGGTCCTTTAGTGGTTAATTTAGTATAGATACTATAATTCAACAAGGAAATATTCGTAAATACAAAAATCCGTGATCTGTATCATACATATTATTTCTGTATTACGGGATGAAATTCTTATTGCGGTAAGTATAGTGTGGCCTTAAATTTAAATGGGTATAATATTAGTTACTTAGCTTGCTCTTTATACGGGCTATTCAAAAGTAATCAACTAAGTACATGAAAAACAAGACTCAAGATCATCAAGACTAATGCAAAACTACTAGCGCTAAGTTTATGGCTGTTGTCTGAGGATTAGAAATTATGTAATGGTCAATTTTATACTATTTTTAGTATTTTCTTTCAACACAGGCCGGTATCATCAGTAATTTGATAGGTCATATTTACGCTTACTAAGTATGTAGTTCTGGGTTGTCCTGATCTCACAATTAAACGAGGATGATGCAGATCGTCTAAAGTGGAGAAGAGAAATCTGAAGAGAAACTCTGATGAGACAGAAAGCAAGTGTTTGTTTTTTTACGATTCTTGAGAAAGCGGTAAATTATTATAGACAATCTGCCTTGCTTTTTGTCCAGTCCACAATGAGCCTATCTTTTTAACCCCAACGCAAAAAGAGACTGTTATAAGTTTAACGTGTCCATCTGTGTATCGTAGCTCCCCAAATGGACCAACCGATTTTCGTCTAGTTTTTTGTGCATAGATAATTTTATCCTGAGTGTTCTCAGCCATATTTCATGAAAATCGGTGTCGGGGGTGTTTTTCTATTTTTGTTATAAAAATTTACATGATTTTTTTGCCAAACAATAAAAGTGTGTTAGATAGAATATAACGACTAAACGTATTTGGACGTGCAAATCCGTTAAGGCATTTAGACGTTATTGTTGAATGAAAAAAATCCCAGAAAAGTACATATTTGCATACATTACCTCAAAAAACAATACACTCTTTTTTTGGCAGGCGTGTAAAGACGTTAGTACAAAGCATGTCCAAAGAGCCAGCGTATCTGGAATAGAAATCGCCGTCTAGTTGACCTACGGGCGGGTCGGGAAATGAACCTGCGTTAACGCAAGGGTTGAGAGCCGGCGACAATTGCCGCTTTACAGCATCGTTTCACATTTACTACTATAAACGGGCACTATAAAACTCTGACCGTTTCACCGCACCATCAGTACTTTTAGGAACTTGTAGAGATTTTTCTTGTGCATTTGTCTCCTTTTTACAACTGTTGTTTGAAGCGTTTAATGTTCTGTGAGATATGATGTTTTGTTTGTATCTGAAGTTGTGGGAACTAGCATAAAAAATAAAATCAAAGTATTTTCGTTTACAAAACTGGGATGTCCCTCTTCTTCTATCAAACCTTCAATATTATTAAAGCTTATTTTTCGGTATTTATAACGTCATCGTCTATAATCTAATCATATAAAAAATATATTTGTTTGACGGCAAACGAGTAGACGAGCCACCTGATGGAAAGTGGTAACCGTCGCCCACGGACATCTGCAACACCAGAGCAGGTGCTGATGTGTTGCCGACTCTTAAGATTCCGGTATAAACACGTGCCTTTTGAAGGACCCCGAGTCATATAGCACGCAGGGAAAACCTCGGGCACCGTTATAACAGTAAATGTCATAACTTAAAGTCTAAAGACACTTATTGAAAAAATAATTTACGACTTATTTTCACCTCATTTCGAGCACCTGAAATAAATTTTATTTACTGGAATGATTTTGATTGCAAGTATGTATTTCCTCTCTAAATAAGATTCAGGGTCCTTAATGAGGGCACAAGACGGATTAAGACGTAGAGATAGCGCCCTGTAACGACCTCATGCATCTATGGAGGCCTCATTAGGAGATACGGGGTAATGACACTCATAATGGGATGAACGTTTATCATCTACATACTAATGTACTTTGGGGGAGTAAATGGTAGCATCACTTCATTTTGCGAGGACTTTTGACTGAATAATTTATATTCTTTCATTTATAATATTTCAAGTATCAAATAAATTGATTGTTTTTCTTTCTTTCTTACAAGGTGTATGAAGTGCGAGTAGGTGTATCTCCATTTAGATTTAGTGATAATTAACGAGAGGGCTTTTATCGGTAAGTAAGTATATGTTTACATGATTCTTAATGACTTGACCACAAGTATTTGCTAAGTGGACTTGGCTTTAGATAAAGTGACCTGTAACGACCTCATGCATCTATGGAGGCCTCATGAGGAGATACGGGGTAATGACTCCCGTAATGGGATAAACGTTTATCTTGTACATACTAATGTACTTTGGGGAGGCAGTGGTAGTGTCACTTTGTTTTGTGTCGCACTCTTGACTGAAAATGTTATAGTATTTCATGGACAAGGTGTATGAAGTAAGTGTACCTATCGCAATATATAGGTAGACTTGGCGATAATTAACGGGAATGCTTTTATCAGTATTTACATGGTTTATGACCATGTGCATTTGCTTGGTGGCTGGACTTGACTGGACTTTGATAAAGCGACGGATAGTGACCTTATACAGCTATAGGAAGGCATCTTTTGAATTGCAGTTTACAAAATAGCAAAATAATACCTATTTAAGGACTTGACTATTATGGACTGTTTATGCATCAGTCCATCATATTAAACATACATCGGAATATGTAATAAAAATTTCGACATCTCATAGAAACTCGTTCAAGTAATTGATCATTTTGTATGGAAATTCTATTTTTGTTTCGTTTTGAATTGTGTACTTAAGCTTTGGGTTGTAATTGACGTTTTTTACACTATTTTTAAACTTAATTCCTTATAAGTAGTATATCAATTTTTTCTCTTGCTTAAAAAAAATTAAATTCTTCCATCTATAACAATAGATACTTATTATAAAGCTGAAAAGTTTGTTTGATTCGTTGCCCGTGCTAGTCTCAGGAACTACCGGACCGATTCAAAAATAATTTTACTGTTGTTTAGGTGCGTTATCGTTGAGTGCCATAGGCTAGGTATGTAATGTAAGTAAGTACCTCGGGCGAAGCCAGGGCGGACTGCTAATAGTACTTATACACATAAATCAACGTTTTAAATATTCGTGTCAAAGTGGTTCATTGGCTGCCAAATATTTCTAATTCCGATACAGTTTGCTCAGCGACTTTACGAGAAGCCCTTGAAGCTGATACAATACAAAGCTCACACATTAGTTCAAAAATTCCCCACGCCATGCTACCAATCTCGAGGTAAAAAAGTGCGCTATGAACCGGTTGGGTCACACACACAAGCGCAGTATCAGCACCGGTCTGTGAGTATGGATTAGCGCGGGCTGCCGCGCGGGCGAACGTCACAAAATGGCGGCCGTAAAAACAAGTGAAGAGTGAGTTACGGTCGCCGGGGGGTGAGGTGGAGGGGGCGGCGGCGACCAATGAGGGCGCTGCTGAGCGAGCAAGCCGCATCAAGCCCGCCAACTCTGCTCTTTCTTTATGGCCTCGTTGTTTTTCTCTGGCGCGCTTTTTCCTGATTTTTTTTGCGGGAAACTGTTTTGTTTGCTTTGTAAGGAGAGCGGTACAATGTATTTTTAAGTATTCTCCCCTGTCCTAGTTGATTATTATGGTTTTGTTTTGGAAGATTCTGTTTTTTCTATGTTCTGCATTCAAGTTAGAGTCAAAATTTAAATGTTACAAACAATGAACTGTTGGCCAACTTACAAAGTAGAAATAAATTGGATAATCTGTATCTAAATCCTGAATTTAAATTTGCATCACTTAAGAAGAAATAAAAAGTGGATAATAATCTAGGCTAGACAGAATTTAGCTAATGCAAAATTCAATTTGTTTTATTTTGATTTATTTGAACAAACAATAAGGAACATACAGAAAGAGTGTATGGGTAATTAAAAAAAAAGAAAAATAGGATAACAATGTTTAAATTCGGCCGGATACAGAAATAAAAGAGGTCCGTCGTATATTTATTTCGTGATTTGGTCCCATAGAGCTGAGCCGGCATCGAGGGAAATATTTTATTGCTGGCCGGGCTATGAAGCTCGATAAGATAGAACCAGCACAGTATAACTAGACTACCTAAATAATACTTTGAACAAAAAAATATACTTTGTCCACGTAAAATTTAGTTAATTAGCTCTTGGCCGCGAAACAGCTTGCGTTAGTGTTGATTATTTGGGAACAGTACCTTTTTCTGGGATTATTCTCCGGGCGTAAAACTATCTTAGGCTTTATTAAAATCAATAGATTGTTCGTAAAATTTATTTTAAGCTACTAGCACTTTACAATTGAAATTCGATAAAAGTGAAAAAATAAATAGACATCGCATTTAAATTTGTGAAGAGTGATTCTGACTCTACGTTTTAAATACAATTTTTAAAGTTCAGAGAAGCCTGTACATTAAATTTTAAAAAATATGAAAGAGATGTGTGGTATTTTATTTGTACGTTTTTTTTTAGTTCGTGTAAGTGGCCATCAATATTGTAACCTTATGGCATCTGATAGCCATCTAATGAAGACAGCTAAAATCAACTGCCTAACGTCCTTCTGAAGCTCTGAGCAAATCTGTTACTTGAGGTCTTTCATCCCAATAAGAACAACACCCAGGGTTGCTTAACATTCATAACCGATTGCAATGCCACTCTCACTGGGCTATCAAGCTCGCATATCGTGATTTGGTTTCATAGAGCCGGGCGAGCGTCAAGGAAAATATATTGCCGGCCGGGCTATGTATGAAGCATGCGTGTCTTATCTAAATTGAAATTTCACTTCTAACTGAATTCAACCACGCACCGATAACAAATTCACCTGCTTTTGTTATTTTAAAATACAAATAAGAGCGATATTGTTTCGCGGTTATTTTCCATAAGGTAGGTGTTACTTACTAAGTATTCGTAGAAGTAGGACTATTCATGTTTTTTTTTTCATGTTTTTGTGTGTGTCCATCATATACATTAGGTATTTAGTATTCAAAAACTCAGAACAATATATTCATTAGAAAATTCAATGGTGTCACAGTTTTACGAGTAGGTAGTAGGTACTTAAAAAAGCGTGTGTTGTGCAGTGCCCCGTTCCTTATTTTAATGCGCTACATTTTTCTATATTTTTTTGTTATTTGGACAAAAAATTTGTAACTCTGATATTTTTTACTATTAACTGATGGACCAAATAGATTTTGCCTTTCCATACCCCGTCATCATCCAAATTATTAATTTTTTATTTTATTAATTTGACCAAAGGGCTGGAAGCTACCTAGCTCAGCGTATAAGCATTGCCATTCAATTTGGCAATGCTGCCAGCCTTTTGGGCACGATGCCCATGGGTGAGCAGCTAGAGGGATTGTATGACTTATATTTTTAGGCGTTTAATTTTATTTTTAGTTAGTTTTATTGTTAGAATAGTTAGTTTTAGTTTGGAATTAATTTTAATTGTACGTAGATTATTATGGCTAAAAAATTTTAGCTACAATAATTTAGAAGATGACAGATGATGGTTAAACGCATAAGTTTAACAATAAGGTAATTTGATTTAGATATTATAAATTGGTAGATATAGGATTGGAAAAATAAACAGCAGATGATCTTTTTCTTCAAAAAATATTAATCCAGTTTTACTAAATGATATACAAATATCTTGCGGCTTAGATAACGAAATAATTTATAAAGTTTACTTAAACTTATCTTGCCTCCGTATAATTGGGTACTTGAGATTCATCTTCACATCAAGCAAATAAAGGAACGTTTCTTTTTTATTCGACGAAAAAAAAAAACACTCATAAGAACTACTATAAATTGAAAAAATAAAGATAAACACTGGTTTACCAAATACATGTTTCAACATAGGTATCACTAACGAGAGAATAAACTTAAAAATTAAGCCGAAAGCTTGGCAATAAAACGTAAAAGTTATTAGGCGGCGAACTCTGGGAGAAACTCACGCAGCAATAATTTACTTAAGCTCGTCTGCCTCCGTTATATCTCCTCTGACATATTTATTGTTTCTAAGGGGATGACTTCCCTGAGGGTGTAGGGGATGATTGCTGAACACGAGATAACATCGAACTTGGAAGAAAAACAACTTACTTAAAACCATTAATATAAATAGCTATGATAACTAAAGGTTATAATTAGAAAAGAAATCGACGTATAAGTTAATGAAATAAAAGATTTTTCCTACTGACAGTAACTTTTTTCATATTTAAAATATGTATGTGTGTATTTTATAGTAACAAAATAATGATAAAAAGTGAGGAAATAAAAATATGTAAATAAAAAAAGTATGGAACTCTCAATAATTTTTGGCACCACACAAAATAGCAGATCTGATGCAGAAAACGACTAAAGAGTATTATAATAAATAAATAAATAGGGACTAAACACATTTAGCTAACTCAACAGTATGTTGTGAATTTGTGTCGTAGAATTACTCAACGCTACTATATTTTATCATAGGACCAAGCCAATCTAAAAAAGATCATTTATCATTTCCATCATGACCTACCCGGGGATCGAATCCAGGTTCACCCATATCGCACTGACGTGCTAACCACTGCGCCAAGTAGGCCATCAATTAAATTCAGTTTCTATGCAAAGTGTCTAAATTTAATTCAGTATGAAGTGATAAATCTAACGCGCGAATATGAACAAGTTAATACCCTATGTTACGAAAAGTCAGCTCCGTGGCGCAGTGGTCAACACGCCGGCCTGTGACATGGTTGGACCCGGGTTCGACCCCCGGTCAGGTCAAGCTGGAAAATTATCTTTTTCAGATTGACCTGGGTCTTGGATGTTTATCTATATATGTATTTGTTATAAAATATAGTATCGTTGAGTTAGTATCCCATAATACAAGTCTTTCTAAAGAACTTACTATGGGGCTAGCTCAATCAGTGTGATTTGTCCGCATATATTTTTAAAAAAATCAGTAGTTTGAGACGGCTTCTATGCTTTTTGTCGGTCACTGGTATATGTTTCATTTATTCATTTATTTATCAAATAAAAAATTGCATCATACAAAAAATGCTGAATGTTATATTCTAGTTGTTTGGCTAAGATATATCTATATTTAGTGTTGGTTTATTATCAAGGTGCATAATTAACAATCAAGCATAAGATATGTTTTACGAGTCACGATACCGCTAGGAGGCGTCTTTGCGCGTGTGAAATTTATCGTTGCTTATATTATGAATTGTTAATCAAATGCAAGTAATTACTATGAACATTACAACAGCGTTCATTGGTTTAGAACGTATAAAATAATGTGGAGTTTTGCAAGAAAAGATGAATATCACTTTAAAAAAATGTTTTTTCAAATAACAGATGCAGAATGCTTAGATGTGACATGCATAAACATAAAAGATACATATTTATTAAAAGATATTGCAATAGGATGTTGACGAGCTCCGTGGCGTAGCGGCCAACACGCCAGCCTGTGACACGGATGGTCTCGGGTTCGATCCCCGGTCAGGTCAAGATGAAAAACGATCTTTTTCAGATTGACCTGGGTCTTGGATGTTTATCTATATATGTATTTTTTTATAAAATATAGTATCGTTGAGTTAGTATCCCATAACACAAGTCTTATTAAGAACTTATTTTGGGGCTAGTTCAATCTGTGTGATATGTTCGTATATATTTATTTATTTATTATTTATTTTACTCGAAACAAGTGTGCATAGCTTTAGGTATGTTGGATTTTGTTATGAATGCGCTGGACAGACTAAAATCTTACAAAAGCTTCAGTTCGTAACATTATGAGAAGCTTGTGACTCTAAAACAAACAAGTAACAAAACCCTAAAATATTTAAAAAATTATGTAACCAAGGTAAGGGTGTGTTTATACAGGCGCCTGTCAGCTGCAAGTAAAATTAAAAAGCGGACGCTGCGGGCTACAGATAGGGTTGACATTGCCATAAACAGCAATTTAGATACATTTTAATTAAAAATTCTGAGATTTGTGTACAAAATAAGCTTAAAAATACGAATATGTAAAAATAAGGCCCAGGACTATGACTGTGCTACGACGCGCTACAGCTGCTACGAAAGCGCTACGAGTCTACGACCTTGAAAATAACGAATGAAATATTAATTCGCCTTCTACAATTGTTTGGGTATTAAGTCATTATAATATATTTTGTTATTTAAACAAAATATATTATAATTATTAGTATTATATCCTTTTATGGAATTATTAGGTAAAACCTTTTATCAATAAAGAACTTTTAAATGTCCCAAATATTTTTGCAACTTTATTAAATAGTTTCCTGCAACAAACCACGGAATGGTAATCGAATATTTGGGTTTTATTATGAAATCTATTCAAACTCTCAAATTTGACTCTAACTTTTGGACCCCGGCTCCCTAACCACCTCATGTGAGGATGCAACCAGAAATACACTTAGATAATAGAGATTAAAACATATGAATAGTTTCGCAACGCTCACCCACACATAACGTTTGGCAAAGTTTTATATTTCGTATGATCCCCCCTGTTTGTATTCAAAATGAAACATAGCCTATGTTACTTGCTAGTAACGTTGCTTTCTTTTGATAAAATAATTTTTCACATGTTTACAGTAGTTTGAGTTTATCCATTACAATTCATACAAACACAAACATCTTTCTTCTTTATAATGTAAGCCTAGAAATCTAGATACAGTATTAAATTTAAAACCTTGTTATGTAACTACATATTTTTTTAAACCTAAAAATAATAAAAAACTGTTTGATAACGCTACAGAATCGATGAAGCGGTGAAGTAGGGTGGCGAGAACATCGACTATAACAGCACATGTAATCTGAAATAGTTGTAACACGTCACAGTTTTACAGCAAATTATTTACTAGCAGCCTGCCTCGGCTTTGCTCGTGGTACATGAATAGCTTATAGCACTCAAAGATAACGTACCTATTCAACGATGAAAGAATTTTTAAAATCTGCTTTTTTCCTGAGATTAGCGCATTCAACTAACCAAACAAACTCTTTAGCTTTATTATATTAATACCATCACCACAATCAGGTATATTTTAGTCCCCAATGCAGGAGCACTACCCTTTTTGACTAACACTTCTATATATTAGCCGGAGCAGTCAAGGGATTTGGCCTACACTCTTCACGCTGGTCAGACGGGTTGTAGAGTTTCCTAGGATGTTTAAAAGCCGTTTAGCTTGTGTTTTCTATGTAGCCTTTAACGACATCCATGGGAAGATTTGAAGTGATCCTATTCTACTGTCGGAACCATACAGCAATATCAATATAGATTTATGTAAAGTAACTGCCTGACAACCCTATTGAAGCGATACAGTGGTGGCGTGGGGCGGCGAGGTCGTCGACCGCCGTCCGCGCCTTGCTCTGGGATACCGCCTTGCAATATTACGCTGCTTAATCCCGCTCCACATGGTACTAGTCTGCGTTAAGCCTTATGAATACTTTGATGCTTGATAACCCTAATATTGCATGATGGAATTTCCGAAATCCTTGCTTGAAAACATCAATATTCTAGTCAAAATAGCATTTTGCTTCATAATAATAGTAGATGTGTGTAATTTTATAGTTATTTCTTATTGCACAGCTGTTTATTATTATTCCAAAACTAATCAAAACTTAACAGTTGTGCTAATGTTTTATAGGGTTACCATGATACTTAGTAAAATTAGTAAATATTCCCTTGGGAAATTTATTATTACTCAATCTATACTCATATTACAAAAAGGAAACATTGAATTGTTAAAAAACTCAAAAATAATTGAATTGGTTTTAAATATTGTGTCACCTTAAGATATTATTAGCATGGTATATAGCCTATTAAAGTGTAGTAAAACAAGTATTGAACATATAAATAAATAAATGTATGGAGTGTAGATGTCCAATGTTGTACATTAACTTTGATGTTGTTACAACTTTATATCAGGAGCTGCTATGTCAAAGATATCATAATTGTATATAGGTAAAGATTTGCATATTCGCAAACTGTTCCGCAAGGTCCACGTGCCCCTGCAACCAGGGTTTTGAAACTTGTATATAACTCGCAGATAATAATGCTTTCTATTGGTGAAAGAATTTTGAAATTAGTCCACTAGTTTAAAAGTAAGTAAACAAACACATACATACTGATTTTATCTATTTTTTTGTATTAGTCTAGATAATTTAAATTTGTTTCTAATAAAAATAATTTGTTTCTAAAATCTAAAGTATTATGTATCCCAAAACTATAATTTGCATAATATACAAATATGTATAAACTTAAGTATATACATATTTGTATATTAGTAAGGTACTCGTTATTTACAGTATGGCTAGAATTTACAGAAAGATACTCTTTCAATCCAAAACCTGTCACAAATAGGTCAGTACAACATAAAAATATTAAAAAAATATAATATTAAAGACTAAAAAGTACCCAAGTGGTATTTTCTTAGTATTTAAAGTTTCTATATTATTTATAATCGAACCTGTTCACAACTCTGTGATTATTTGGCCACCCTACCTCACACGCCTTGCCTTGCCACTAGTTGGCTGGATTTTATCGATTATAATAAAATCACCGGCAATCAGTGGCAGTACCTCCATAGCTTTTGGCGAATGCAAACGAGGCTGCTTAGCGTTAATTTGTATGCGGTTTGGCGGAGAGGCAACTTTATATTTGGATACAAAATTACAGAAATTTAAATTGATTATATACGTAGGTTATGTTTAAATTCGTATGTGTGTTAGTTGTCAGCTTACAATTATTTTTACTTTAGGTTAAAATAGTCGCAATTGAAATGGCGACTAAATTATTAAAAAGACCGTTGTTATAAATATTTATTACTGACACATGAGATTAATACATTGTATATGTACAATACTAAATGCTACAATTAAGACAATGTCAGTAAATAAGACAGATTTGAAAAAAATAGACAAGAACAAAACGAAAGCAATCTTCATAATCTTCAAACCATGAAATTGTTGGAATTAGTAAGGTTGTCTTCATTTACTACTAACGTGAAACTGATTGGAGTCTGGCGCCATTTGAGTTAAATACCTGATTTATTGTTTTGTTCTACTGGTCCAAGTAACAGAAAGCTTAGTCATTTTAATTCAAATCACCTTGTATAATGCCAGGAACCAATTTAGACGCGTGTAATTTGCGGGTACAAAGTAGGTTGCTCTGAAGGCGCTCGAATTAAGACGTTTCGCAAACCACAAGAAATGCTGAACCGGACTTGGCCGTTGGTGTATTTACATAGCTACTAGCCTATAAATAAATACTTGCCCTCACACACACGTGCACAAAATGACGCTGTTTTAACTTTATTTTATTTTTAAACGCGCGACCGGCCAGCGCGCGCCGCCTGTAATTTCGCGGTGGTCGCGGCGCGCAGGCGCGTACGCACGCCTGACTAAGATGGCGGCGGATTAATTCCAAGTTTGAATTAAATTTCGAATTACAAAAGTGTTCGGATATGCACAGAAACAGTGCATATGATTTTACGTAAAGAAACTAGCGATAAACGCGCGCGCCCTGACGCTTACTCTCTTATCGGTATCGTTTCCAGGACATTGATTTTTGCTCAGTGCAACACAAGTCATACTTGTTTATAACATCGTATTACAGTTATGACTCGGTAGTTTATGTGCTTGAAGAATTAGGAGATTTATGGATTTTAGTAAGTAATTTCTACAAATTGATACAAGGCACGTTAGTGCTATAACGTTGAATTGATGACGTTGAATAAGCGCGTTACTGCCTCCACCTATGTCTCTATCTCCAATTAAATAATGATATAAAATGTGTTTTTTTTAATAAGCTACAAATAATTTATTCAACGGCCATTAGACTTTCTCCCACACTTTAAAATACTAATTATTCACATTATCCATATCACTGGGCTATTCAGTTTGGTACTTAGAACTACTGTGAATCAATAAATGTGAACAGTGGAAAAAGAAATCAATATAGAGTTAATAGACAACATTGCTTTTGTTTTAAATATGAAATGACGTAGCACGTCTTGTGTCCTCCGTCGGAGGTCGGCATCTTTGTTGGCATGCTCATTTATTTATAGAAGACAACAGAGGACTCTGTCACTGAGGCGGAATATTCCACTCCCAATGAAATGTGAATGAATTTGAAGGGTTCGAGTGGTTCGGTCGTGTGGCTTGGGGCGTGTTCCTGCTACATCGTGACGTCACGATGGAATAGACTATATTGTTCATTTTAATTAATGTCTCATGACTTGTATGTTCCAAGTCTCGTGACTTTTAAGTTACCCAGACTAGCTTTTACCCGTGAGTAAACTAATATTTTCAACCGCTTCAAAAAAGGAGAAGGTTCTCAATGTATCTGTTTTTTCAGTTTGTTACCTCATAACGCCGTCATTTAAGAACCGATATGAAAAATTTCTATCTCCAAGTCTCGTTAAATTTTATAGTCAAATTGGGTCATCTCCTTTAGTTAAAGAGCTTTAATTTTAACAAAATATTAATTATGTTCATTTTGCAACTAAAATAAAGGCTTCCAGGAAATTTTCTTATAATGGCTGCAGAAATTCATATTTGTGTTTTAATGAAAAAGATGAATAGATAATAATTAATGTTAAAATGTTAGATAACAAACATTTCGTTCATGACTTAGCAAAAAAGAGACAGTTAAACAATAAACATGAAGAGAATGCAGCGGGCATGTAGTCAATATGAATTTCGCCATTGTTTTATGTTTCGTTGTATAATTAGTTACTAAGAAATTTAGACATCTCATAACTAAAGCTTCTCTTTTCATTTATACTCAAAACATTTTTTTTTGGATGAACTACAATTTTGAAATATTTTTTTACATCGTATCTTTGCAAAACTCATGCAATTTATACTAAAATTAAATGTTCCTTATGACTGTATCATGTTTTTATCTCTTGCCAGGTAGACAGAGCTTGGATCAGTTCGCTTTTAAGTTTGCAATTTAGCTTTATTAGACAAAAGTAAATGTTAGGAAATTTCTATACTTTTAAATAATAATATAAGTACTGTGGTAGGAGCGCCATACTTATAAAAATGGAACTTGATAGTAATAGATAAGTGGGTACCTCTGCCAATTTACAAAATTAAGAAGACAAATCCTTTAAAGGATTCGATTCGTAATAAAACTTTAAAATGTCTAAAAAGACAAGTGAAAATACAAACACGACAGGATCAGTAATTTTTATGACAAAAATTAATTCAATTCATAGTTACTTCAGTCATTGTTCGACCGACGCCATAAACTGCGATGAAAGACTTATTTATCCGCTAGTATTGGCAGATACTCGGTCACATAACTTCATGCTTGATTACTTCTTTTGTTTCAACTGGTATTTCTAGTACGTAATTATCTACTCGGTTGAATGCCGGAAGGCATTTTAGTTTATCTATATTATGTAATTCTAGGAAAAGTTTACGTAACGACATTCAATAAACTATTCAAAAGAACTCAAAGTATCTTATTATTAAATTGGGACTAACACATAATTTTTCGTTGGTTCGTTAGCATTTTTTATGGGAGATGTGAGAACTTCGTTTGGCTGCTATGTATGTTGCGTTTATAGAAATAGGTCTATAACAAAAGTTGTTAAATGTTAAAAAATTTAAAGGCTATCATATTGTAATATAAGAATGAAAAAAATTTCAAACTTTTATATAAAAAAAACCGGCCAAGTGCGTGTCGGGCCACGCGCAGTGTAGGGTTCCGTAGCTGCGAATGACAACTTTGAGTTCACACTGTTTACACTCACACCTCACAGTCTAACGACCAAAAACATCTAACAATGAAGATTGTATGAAATTTTACATTTTCCAGTACATTTTATAAGTTGGTTGCCTATAACTTTTTAGTTTGCACTTAGTACCCAGCTCTGATAGTTTTCCTTTCAACTTCAGTATATATACTATTGCTGTAATTTTTTTCACGTATCCATATATAACCGTTTAGCAGATAGAGGGGGGGGACACGTACCTCTAACAAAATTTTGCACTTTAAAACCAAATATTTCGGAAACGGATCCCTAAATCGAAAAATGGTGTTCTTAACCTCACAATATTTTTGAAAGACCTTTTTAACGATACCCCACACGATGGGTAAATAGAGAAAAAAAAAATACTCCCCCACTTTACTTGTATCGGAGCTACCCAAAAAAAAAATATTTTTTCAAGGTTTTTTTCTACGACTTTTTTGCCATGATTAATATACACACTCATACCAAATTACAGCTTTCTAGTACTTATAGTCTCTGAGTAAAACCGCGGACGGACAGACAGACAGACAGACAGACAGACAGACAGACAGACATGGCGAAACTATAAGGGTTCCTAGTTTACTACGGAACCCTAAAAATTACAATCGATTTTATCCTTACTTAATGTATTTATATTATACTACGCGTATCTTTAATAATCTTTTAGAGTTTGATCCTTACATAATCACATTCATTCAGACACATTTTTCAAAGTCTATTCTTCGAGCAAGTTTCCCATTTTTCTTTTTATTTAGATCCAGGCTCTTGTCGGAAAGAATAAATAGTAGCCAAATAAGGTGAAGTTCAATTACACAGCAGTTGTTTATATAATTAAGTAGGTATCTATGAAACTAAGAGATTAAATGATTAGTGCTTTAGAGAGAAAATAGAAAGCCTCTTAGAACGAAGCATTTCAGTTCAGTTCATGCTTGTGATAGTTTTTATGAACAATATTTATATTTTTCCTAAAAAATAATAAGCTGAAATAAAAAATATATATAATAGTTTTTCCTTCGTAAATATTCATTTTATGCAATTTTATGACATCGGCTGCCACTATGTTTATATGTTTAATTTCGACACATCAAATTGTTTCGTTGCTTCTCTATAGGTAGTACTTTCATAAAGTTTAGGTATAAAAGGTGATAAAAATACTAATACTTGAGAAACCGTGCGTAAGAGAGGTATTTAATTCATCATATTATTTTCGAGAAAATGA
Organism: Rhodophaea formosa; assembly: GCA_963082605.1. Lineage (NCBI taxonomy): Eukaryota > Metazoa > Arthropoda > Insecta > Lepidoptera > Pyralidae > Rhodophaea > Rhodophaea formosa. The sequence goes on along the minus strand of OY720211.1, from coordinate 8,571,041 downwards.
TGACGGAAAATGATTTCTGTTCTTATGATAAATCATAGCCACATTTAATAAATAAAAAGTCTCACTGAATCTATAAATAAAAATTACATTATTATATTATTAACATAACTAATTCGAGTCGATAACATGTAATTCAGGTGTTCAAAAAATTAAAGCGGACAGAGGCGCTCACAAATGCTAGTTAAGCACATCTTTTAAGCTAGTGTTTGATCGTGACTGGAGTTATCGTTTTATACCAGCGGTGTATCCACGACTGAAATTCGTGCGCCGCTGAAACAATCGTGTCCCACGTTCGCGTACCTTATCAGGTCTACCTACAAGGTGTTATCCAACAGATAAAAAAAAAAATATTTTCTTTTTCAACCAATAACCTGCGCTCCCAAACTAAAATAATAGATGAAACCGACCAAGCTGTAAAATTAAAATGGGACTGGTTGGGGTATGTGACCAGGATGTCCCAAGATCAGTGGGCCAAAAGAGTAACTGATTGGATTCCAAACGGCAAACGACTCTCTGGTCGGCCCCGGACCCGCTGGTGCGACGAATAGAACAAATTTACTACGAACTGGCGCGCACTAGCACAAACTAGAATCCTGGAAGAATGAAAGAAATGCATTTGCCCAACATTGGGATAATCATGGTGATTAAATAAACAAAAAATAAATTTTCAACCTTATTAAAATTTGTAAGTAAATAAAAAGGTCAATAAAACTATTCTGTAATATGTGAAAGTAGGTAGGAAAGGAAAATATGACCTAGCGGTAGTGTCACAAGTACCTAATTAAAGAAATAAATTATTATAGCACTTACGTACTTGGAGGTAAAGAAACTAATTTTGATCAAGAAAATATTTTTATACAATTTTTTTAAGTACATCAATTATGAGAGTACATTTTAAAGGGTAATGAATAAAATTCCTACTTGACAATTCAATATTTCTGAGGGAAAATTAAATAGTTTATCTACTAAGTTGTATCAGTCAAAACATGACATGAACTCTTTCCCAAAGAAAATAAACTTAGTTAACGAAAATATTGTAATTATACCTTTTTATATTGCTCTATTGAGATAGCAGTTTGGGTTACAACAGAATCTTGATCTTAAATAATAATTAAAGGGTTACGTTATTGATCTATTTCGTGAGATGATGTGACAGTCGCAGATTGTTTTCAGAATTACTTAACCTGTTGCCTTTATGCACAATGTAGGTACCTTGCTAAATCTGTATGATTGGTCCGTATAGATTAAAAAAACATGCTTATAAATGCGTAGGGATTATTATAATGTCAATTATATAAAGTCAAATTTCATCAAAATATATAATATTGCTATAAATGTTAGCACATTACGAATCAATATTTTATCTTTCTAGATTACTTCCGAATATGCATGTCTGCAGCTTCAATCCATAAAATTAGATGAAATTTTTTATTGAAATATCTCGCATCGGAATCGCTTTCAGTCTAAGCAGTAGCCATATCTTCCATCTAATATCGAATCTTGCGCTGCTGGAACGTGGCTACGTGCTCCTTCGAACGGCAAAATTTTTATCGCAGCCCCGTTATCGTGGCCGATCATAAATCTGTTTTCAAATCGTGAGTCGCCATTGGTGGCTCAGCTCAATGCAAGCTCAGTCGTTCGGGCTTCCAAACCAAAAAGGACCGTCCTTTTTACGACATAAAGCATAATTTACGCTGTCCCATCGACGTTATTTAACACGTTTTAAGGTTAGGCTCCTCGCCGCATTGTACCCAAGTATTTGCCAATGCACGTAAAATACTGGGCGAGGTTCTCAAAATGCCACACTTATTTACGGTCTTGAAGTTCTTGGCAGTTCTAGCCAGATATAGAAAACGGCATGAAATATAATTTAAATGCAGCTTGTATTAAAATTCAACGTTTATTGGAAATAAATTTGAGTTGATTTTTGCATGCTGTCATCAGTTTGCTTTTAATGTAATTTAGTTCTTTAATATATTATAAGATATTATCAACGTCTTGGAATGGAAATGCTTAAATAAATGTCTAATGTGCTAACGGTAGGCACACATAACTTGTTTTAAAGAGTGATATATAGTTTAAGACGGGTATTTCTTGGTAGAGAAAGTAACATAGATACCTTACCGCCACAAATTCGTTACTTCGTTACACTATCTCTTACATAATAAACATATCTCTTTTTACTCTGTAAGAGATAAAATGCTATTGTGTAATGTTCTCGTATATCAATATTTAATTAAAACGGAATAAAATTCATCAAATCGCTTTATAGGAACAAGCTTGCCCTGCATCAGTTGAAATTATAACGCAAGTGGTACGGTCCTTAAATAATTAACTTTCAATAACATTACTGATGATCTAGTTTTTGATAGGGGTGGGTTGTTTATTCATATTTTATTCACATGGTATCCTTAGTGTTAGAAAAATATAAAACTGAATATACCTGGAAAAATATCTAATTTAAAAAGAAAACATATTACACATTTTATGAAAAATAAAAATAATCAACTATACTAAAGCTGTAAAGAAAAAAATAACATAGTTCTAATTAAAATTTAAAGAACAATAATTGAAAAGACACGTCACTCGAATGCCCGATGATCGCTGGGCTAAGATAGTAACAGACTGGAAACCAGATGGCAAACGGGGACGTGGCCGACCCAGAACTAGATGGTGCAACGAGCTTGACAGTTTTGACAAACAGTGGAAAGTAAAAGCAACAGACCGACAGATATGGAAACGAGAGAAGGAGGCCTTTGCCCAATATTGGGACAGCAATGGCTTATAATAATAATAATAATAATAATAATTGAAAAGACTCCCCTAAAGAGTGTGTGACTCAAATGAGTACCTACCCATGAAGTCAAACGCTTTGAAATACATGGGTAAAAAAGCGTATAATCCGATGTACGGAACTTCGAATCTACAGAGACTTGATGTTCAAGTATTTGCTGATGTCTATGGGTCTCCCAAAATGGGTTCTGAGATACAAATGCACGGACCTCAAGAAATAAATACAATTCAGTAAGATCAGTGTTGGTTCTGCTATCCTTGGTTAGAGGTAGGATGTTTATATAGCGGGAGATTTATAGGTATTGACTGGCCAAGGTATTAATTGTGGGGTTTATTGTAACAGTCAATAACTGTTTATGGCCCTCTCAGCGAGAGTCAATTACGCTGGATTAGCTCTGCGATGCGATGTAGGTGTGAACGTATCTCCACAACTTATTGAGTATAAAACGTATATGTTAAATTATTTTGATTAACACTAACGTGATATACATTGTTGACCTGTGTTATAACGGGTTACTCGCAAAAACCCAAAGTCCTCTCTTAGGCAACATGTCTTGACGCCCGTTCGATGTTGGTCTAATGCGATACGATAATAACGATTGCTCTATGTAGATTTTATTTGTCCTGTAACATTGAATTTATGCTCTATGTTGTCACGAACACTAGGTGTATGTAATTGCGACGCTCGTTGATGCGAATTTATCTTCCACTAGCTCATAGGTGCAAATCAGAATTTTGTAGTTGCGAACCCCGTTGTAAGTAAATATTTATTTCACTGCCTCATATCTTTAAAAGCTTATCAATGCGAATGTTAAGTTTTCGCCAGAATAAGGACGTCGTAAGAATTAAATTCGATCGGCAGATTAAAAGTATCGCACGTTACTTAGCTGGCTGGATTTTAGCGAATAGGCTATATAATATTGGCTGTAAAAATAAATACATTCCTACTGCGCGGGGTTCGCAACTACAAGACAATCGCCCCTATAAGCCAGTGGTAAATAAATCACCAACGAGGATCGCTACCACATAGTACACCCGTATTTTTATTAATATTGTAAGTTCATTCACCATTCACTAAGAAATACCTCCAGATGGGGTTGAAACATGGCAGCTATATTAGCCGACTTTGCACGTCAGTAACCCGTTGTCACGTATTTCATTGGAGTTGTTAATATCTTCAGTACGAAATACACATGAAATGCATACATGTTGTTAATGCACACCAAGTTTAAGAATCTATTTATAACATATTGTTGGTCAATAAGATGATGAAAGTTAAATTTTATTACTTACATAGGACGAATTCAATGAAAATGGCTAAACCAGAATGCATTGTACCCTAAAATCTAATTATTTTCTAAGATATCTCATAGTTTAGTTGTTGTCAAGCCCTCGTAAGAAAAATTCTAGTAAAAGTTCGAAAGAAACATAAATAACATCTCGTATAGGCAGTCGTTCAGTTACAGCAATTAAAGAACTAAATGGGATTGATATCAGTAATAGGTTATTACAACACAATGTGTCCGCTAATTAAATGTGATCAAGCGTTAAATGCTTTCGGTTTGTCGATTAAACTGTTTCTTTTTATGACCGTTGAAATTAACAAACGTAAACGTGGAAAAGAATGGGCATGACATACCTACTTAGCAAAGGTTTTATTCAGCTTAAAACTGTTCAAGTTTTTGTAAAAAGCACAACTTCTATATAATACATACATACATACTATCACGTCTTTTCCCTTGCGGGGTAGACAGAGCCCAGGTCTGTAAAACCATCTATATCATTACTCACTTAAAACTAGTCCAGGTGGTTAGCATCTGACTTTATAGATAGCAATGCTCACAAGCGTTGATATCGAAAACAGTAATGTCTGCATTTTGGAAAAATGACCGTGAATCAACGGAATAATAGTACCTAAATAAAAAAATATTTTTTTTTACTTTTAACATTCATCGGGCAAGAGCAAGAATATAACATAGTAATGGATACAACAATAAAATGATGAGATAGAGAAATTAAAAGATATAGGAAGATACTTTTTACAAAAATATGTCGATATGACACAAAAATTGTAATTAGCAAAAAGGCTGAAAACTGAAAACTTGCAATTCTTTGATTCGAAATGATGTCGTTAATCCGCGCTTTACGACAAAGCCGACCTATAAAAATTTCCCGCACCCGAAATTTTTGATTTATAGGGCATGATCTAGCAATTAGACTAGGCTGCGGGCTGCGGGATTGATTTATGATGATTCACGGTAATCATAAAATAAAAAGACATAACAGAATAGTATATCATGTTACTTTGCTTACTACGAGCGAGTAGTTATTGATTAATAGCCTCGTTCTACACGCCAAAAGCTCAATTCCTTTAATTTGTGATGTTACATTTGCATACTGTCTAAAGAAATTTGATATTCCTAGTCTCAAACCGAACAAATTAGGTTTTTGTTTTTGATTTCTTTCTGATTTTAAGTTATCCTGGAAGTAGGTGGACCCTAATATGAGTAGATTGCAAGATCCTGGTCATATGTATTTTTTTATTTCGTCAATTACAGTGCGACCATGTACCTAGGAATAATATAGACTGGGTACAAAGTAGTACTTCAATGTGATGCTGACTTTTTACGTTAATTGTGTATGGCATAAAAAGATACAAATTTGAGTTTTAATAAAATAAAAATTGCATGTTTATATAATGCCGATGTGTGTACCTACACATTTGCATGCTTTGGTATTATGTTTGATAATGCTTAAATCTGATATGGTCATCTGATATGGATGGTAGATCTGATATGGAAATGATAATAAGGTACTTTTGGCGTTTGTTAATATGTGCTGTTTATAAGAATTATTACTGTGTCGTTACAGTAATAATTCTTATAAACAGTGCTTTTCTTAAAAGAAGAATTAATTTCATAATCCGTTTATTATCAATGTTATAAGGTTTTACTACATACTCACAAAATATTAAATATAAGGTTTATGCGTTATCAAAACAATTTAGTTTGTATTAGAATATTCAAGAATAAGGCAAGAATATGCTACTCTTATACTCAACTGTCATAAGTGGTATCTTTTTGCGACATATTGCATCTGCAAAAAAGAAACACGCTTGGCGCGTTTGAGCATTTTCTGGCTTTCACAATCAGGTCACGCATCTGTTATTTTCTATAATTTGTGCAGTAATCATGGCTGGCAATCCAGTAATACTGCTTTATGACAGCTGATGAATGCCTGTGGCTTGGCGACCATCTTGGATTGTTGCGGTTTGCGCGCGACATTTTATTAAATAGAGACGTTGGAAATTGCATATTCCTGTCCACGAAGATATGGTGATGGGAACTGCTTAGACTGAGTGTTTATTTTTATGCAATACATTATTTTTGCAGTTTTGAAGATCTGAAAACGAAATATATATGTATATAAGTTTACATAGCACGTCTAACCTGGTGTGCCTCATAAATAAACTTATTTTACAAATTGTGTAAACATATCAGCCTTTTATGTTTCTTTAAAAAAACCTGTGCTTATTCAAGTAAGAACGGTCTACATTTTTACAAAATTCTCGCTTTAAAAGTAGCTATTGTAGTTAATTAAAAAAAAAACTGTTTTTTAGCAACATTTCCCACGAGCACTCTATCTAACACAATCCCACCGATACTTCGATAGTGCGTCGAGCCAACCAAAGCAATAAATAGGGTACTAAACGTAACACTTACACATAAAGAGATCGGCGACATAGCAGATACCGTGTCATCGCCTGTCGTCGCCTCGCTGGTACCGATAAACAAATCGACGACTCCACTCACCCGACCCTCTATCGTGACTATAAAAACTTAACTATCCGGGAACACGACACACCTGAATATAAATCACGACAACTACTAAATGTACTTATCGAAATATGTACGACACGATCCGTCTTTATGAAAGTTTTTCACGCTCGTTCGAAGCGAAACACTTGGGATCACGCACCAATTTGAGGGCCAATAGGTGCACGATCGTCGGCGAATTTATCGTTGCGCAATTGGAACTTTGCTGTCAGACTGGGTGATCGCGATAATTGAGACAAAACACGCGAGTACCGCCCGGCAACCGACAACAAAGCACGCTTTGGCAACTATGGAAACCAGGACAAATAACTCCGCTTTTCAATCAACACACATGAATTTTACCTACATTTTTGTTTCAGTACAATAATTTAACTAGCAGAGATCTTATCTCACCACACCTCATAACCGTTCTGTGCAAACGTTAACCCGTAACTACTCAAATGCAAATAGTTAGAGTGAATTTTGAAAACGAAAGTAATGACCACCACAAGAACCAAAACAGTCGTTTACCAATATTATGCAAATTCACTTTTTCTTGCGCAAAGACAGAAAGAAAGATAATGTGAGCGGTGATTTTGGTATTTTTTTCGTCATTTGAACTGGTTTTGTCCGATTTCGAGCAAACCTTTGCTGACAATAGCCGATAGTAATTTGCCTAATGCGTATCGATAATTTATGTAAAGGTTACGCAAGGATTGTTCCCTTTGTTGGGGCAGCGCTACACTTTCGGTTTCAGGGTACTGATTTGCATAACAGGGTGCGCACAATAGCGCGCACCCTTCGCGTCAATCCTTTTCGTTTCACTTTTTAAATTGTTGCATTGTTGACATTTTCTTGCGAGTAATAAATAAATCAAGCGCAAATTTATACACGGTCCGGTGCATGCGGTGCGACAACATTGTTGCCGAATGTTGCTTACAGTCCTGCAAACTTACGTGCACATAATGGACAGTACATAAAGTTAACGGCTGCACCCATGTGCTGTTTTGAAACCGTGAGAAAAACTCCTGACAAGCTCAACACCGTTCTAGGCAAAACATTTGTAAACTATGTTTGTTTATTTTGTGTAACAAATATGTTTTAATTAAACAATAACCATAAAAGTTTAACAAGTGGTCATTGATGGTAAAATGGTTGAAATAAATGCCAATAACACACGTCATTATGGCGTATAATATCGTTTTACAACTTTGAGGCAATAAATAAATTGACTGCCGTTTGTACATTTTATTACGATTTAAAAGTCGATGACTGTTTGAAACGAATAATTGATTTACGTTGGTTATTAATGTTAATTTGATACCGTGTAAAGTAAGGCGGTGTTTGATTTTGATATTTCCCATAGTTGATAATTTATCATTAAGTTTAATATCAAATTGGCAAACTGAATTTGTAAAAAAGTTGAATAATTAGCTATATAATAATGTACATAAATTAATAACTTAATGAAAATAAGAATAACAAGACTTTTACAAACTGACTGAAATAGCAACCTAGTTTATATAGCCGGTTGTAGTGTCGTCACTATAAAAAACTCACCTTAATTTAGGTTTTTCTGTAGTAAATACCAACAATTAGTTTTAATTAGCAGTTAAATTTAATTTGGCGTTTCGAGAATGTTGCTAAACTGACTATTTAAATTTCAACAATAAATTATTCTAGTTTTAGCCTATATAATTAATGTTAATTACATGGTCGGATTTAATAAAATCTTGTGTCGTACCAACTAGCCAATAAACCAGCCAAGCAAGGTTCAACAATAATCTTTAACAAAGTTTAAGTAAATTTTAATTGTTTTACTTTTCTTTACTAATTTTTACCCCTTTTTAGGGTTCCGTAGTAAACTAGGAACCCTTATAGTTTCGCCATGTCTGTCTATCTGTCTGTCTGTCTATCCGTCCGCGGTTTTACTCAGAGACTATAAGTATACTAGAAAGCTGAAATTTGGTATTTTTCAATTTAGGGATCCGTTTCCGAAATAGAGAGATATATCTGCTAAACAGTTTTAAATGGATACGTGAAAAAATTACAGCAGTAGTATATACATATACTGAAGTTTAAAGGAAGACTATCAGAGCTGAGTATTTAGTACGAACTAAAAAGTTATAGACAACCGACTAATAAAATGTACTGGAAAATGTAAAATTTCATACAATTTTAATTGTTAGATGTTTTTGGTCGTTTAACTGTGAGGTGCGAGAGTGAACAGTGTGAACTCAAAGTTGTCATTCGAAACTACGGAACCCTACGCTGCGCGTGGCCGGACACGTACTTGGCCGGTTTTTTTTTGGTAATAGATTTTACACAGCAACCACAATAAGTACTTATCATAGCTAATGAGGAAACCAGCAATAACTATTATTTAGTAGTATATCACACTTACATGTTAATGATCAGACTATTCTACGAATGTTTCAGTTTGACTAGTTGAACACGTGTTAATAACTAATAAAACGTTTAATGGAGCATAAAAAGTTGAGATTTATACCGAACGGGAAGAGACAGCCTATGCATTATTGTGATATCTCGCGTGCCGCCTCTAAATAAATAATAGGTCTGTTTTCAGTGATAAAAGCTGATTTTCACATTTAGTGCAAGCAATTTTCAGTTCTGTTACTTCCACGCTAGCCTGGGAGAAAAGAAAAAAGTAGGGTAGAATGTACCAGCTGCTTCTCTTCCCGCGCAGATCGTAAAAGCTGATCGAGGGAATGTACGGCAGTAATCATGTCAATAGGTGATATGGCTACCAACCCATCACCGTTTTGATTCCGTTCTCACCTACAAGACCACCAACATGCTAAACGTGGCTTTAAGGTTTTACAGACATGGGCTCTGTCTACCCCGCAAGGGAAAAGACGTGATAGTATGTATGTAAGTATGTATAATCAGATAAAATATCATGTATGATATTAGATTGCGTATTTGCGGTTTTTCCATTTAGTATTATTATTCCTGTTAACTATAAAATTATAAAGAAGCTATCTTTATATCATGTTATTATAGGTAAAATTAAATAACTGTGATTGATGTAATCGGTCAAATGGATACTTACGCGCAATGGTTTAAACGTCAGCCAACACCACGGCCACTGGATTTGATTTTCGGCCAGGGCTAATACTTGTATCACACTTCATCGGACCTGTAGTTCCTGTGATTAGCGCATTCAATCAAACAAACAAACTCTTCAGCGTTATAATATTTGTATAGATTTTCTCGCAGTTCTGAAGCTACTTAAGGAGGGTTGATATGAGGCAGGCGGCCTGCTGTAAGAAGTATATCTAAATCATACGACAGCATGGACTGGATGCCGAAAAGAGACAATTACTCATTATGGGTTTTCATTTAATAATTGTTACGGTAATTTATATAATTCCTGTAAGCCATTAAAATTATGAGGGTCGTGCTCCTGCAGTGGAGACTAGAAATACCTGATGATGATTAAAATTATATATGGCGAAATTTTGATCGTTCCGGACCATTAAAGGGGTGATTCAGCCTGTCAATATAAACAACTTTTCCTATGCGACAAATGCTGTAAACTCGAAAAACATTTCGACATTCCTATACAAATTGCCCGGGCGGCTGAACAATTTTGTATGAAAATGTCGGAATAAAATTTGAGTTTCCAGCATTGGTCCCATAGGAAAAATGGTTCATATCGACGGGCTGAATCACCCCTTTAAGGGTCCAGAACGATCAAAATTTCGCCATGTATAGTATGAGTTGTCATGCCATATTAATTTAAAATAAATAATACTTAATGTGATCGATGTCTTCATGTCCACATGTGGCCAATTAAAGAAGCCTTCAATCCTGATAAAAGATAAAATGCGTTCGTTTTTTAAAATGAAACAAAATATGCTGCCCTAAAAGAGATATGCGAATTAAAACTTCTCTAAAAGATGTGTTTTTTATTCACGAGATAATCTTGAGATAATATAAAACGTATATAGGGCTGTATTTATCTAAAACACGTCTCTCCACTTAATTATGTTTGTTGTGAAACCCATCAGAAACCAAATCTTTCTTTAGGCAAATCGTTCACATAAATTATGCATTCAAATAATATCCCAAACAACAGCGTGTAGGAGGAGAGTGTTATAAGAGCCCTTGTACACAAGGAAATTTATTTACTTTTAGTCTATTCAGTAGCTCAAGTTGCGATTAGGTATTTTTATCATTGTCAGTTTCATTTAATTGGAGTATTTTGTGTTTTTAACTACCAAGTCAGAAAGTGGGTTATAAGTTTGACCGCTCTTTGCCTGAGGCACCGTAGCTCTAAAACGGGTGAATCGATTTCAATGCGTTTTTTTAATAAAAAGTTGGTTTATTAGCAATAGTTTTAGACATGTTTTATCAAAATAGGTTCAATCGTTAACAAAATGAAGGGATTTTTGAATCAGGAGTTGCTAAAAATCATATAACTTGTTGATATTTGAATCATGATATCCCTTTTTTCCGACTTTTGCTTGCTTTGTGACTAAAAAGTTTTTTTTTTAAAATAATATCATCATTTTATAATTCATCGAGTTACATCAACAGTAGACATTGCTTAAAATTACTCTAGAAAGTTAACACCTTATTATATACTATATGGGCACTTGTGAACATAGTAATCGAAAAGTAATCCACATAAACCATGACGTGCTAGGGCTGTCTCTCAGGTTGTATGATATCTTAATGTTTGCAACCAAATATTTCACACGAAGAGAGTGATAAGTGTTGACAAAGCTAAAGAGTTAGGTACATCAAGATCCTACAAAAGCCAAAGTGTTAAAAATCTACTGAAAATATATGTGTAAAATTTAAATAAGATATAAGGTGAAAGCGTAATAATAGGTAGTGAAAAATTCATTTGCACTTGGAATGTTGCATTACTTAAACCGCTACTGCACTTTAAGCAGAGAGCAAAATTGAATAAAGTTTCTACCTACACATTACTTACTCTTAAAGTAAATCGCCTACACATCGTGCTGTGTCCCTTATGCAGGGCTACGAAACATTGGAATTACAGAAAACAAGCTTATGTCATGCTTCCCCTTTTATACGTTTCACAGATAAAGAATCACAGCTGCAGCTATAGGTAGGTAATGCCATTACTTTTTACTCTTTTTCTCAATTACCTACTGCGTGCAATTTTCCACGATTAAGTAGATAAATAACTTCTAACCCGGCGCCTGGCGTGGGCCAAGTGCTCCAACTGCTCTGGCTAATATATGGCTCTGGTAGTACAGGGAGGGTGGAGGGTCCTGCAGTGTGGAGACTAAAAAGATCTGATGATGATGATGTAGTAGATATCTGCTATGTTATTGAACTTTTTCTTTGCTCGCTTATAGTCTACATTCTTCGTCCAACGGCGTGGCGTGGGAGAGGCATCTGGTCCGGCCGATCTGGTACAGTCGTAAACATACGGAATTAGTCGGCCAACCGGGAAAAGAAACTTTAAATAGCAGCCCGTAGCCGACCATCATTACGCGTGACTGTAAATTATGACTTGGTTAAGGAGTCAAAGGGGTTTTGAATACAAACAAGGAATTTTCAATCCCGGATATCGATGGACATTTAAATAGTTTTAAGTGAATGAGCACTTTTGATTATGTTTGGTGGCATAATTTAGATACACTTAAAAATTGATAGAATAGATCTATTATGAAAAATTGTATTCCGTTATTTAAAGATACTTAGGACCAGCCCTTGCAATCCATACGGTATTAACTAGAAATCTGAGATTTTTTACTCAAATCTAGAAACGAATTTTTCTTCATTATTTTATTTTTGAGGGTCGATAATACATTTATTTATTACTAACGTGTAAGATGTTTTAGAAAGTCTCTACACACATAAATCAATATACCAGCTTAAGTTAATGAATTTACAAAGATACAGTGTATACTAATTGTAACTAACCAAGTATATAAGTAATTATTCGTGCCGGGTAGGGCACTCATCAGAAGGGTGTTTCAAAAGGGTTCATCAAAGGGGTCCCTGCGCCCCCACTATCATTTGTCTCCCGTGTCCAATCTAGTCACAATTACTACAACGGGAACAGTTTCAACTTTACCCATCAAATCTAAATTAAAACACAGAACACCCCTATTTTGAAGCTGATAGGAGACTGATTTTTAATTGGTGTATTTTTCGATTTGTATATAGTTTGTGAAAGTGTGGGAGAGTGTGAGAGAGGTTTCATACTGCGGGTCATTAGAATGCAGTAAAAAGATGATGGCAGCGTTTTAACACTTTTTTGTGATATGAAACTTAACCGATGTCCATAGTCAAGTCAAATTTCAGTAGAAAAGGTGATATTAATGAATTAACGTTGCGTTTACATTAGGTGGATGAACATTTTTGTGGATATATAATATTTTCAATAGTTTCATTTCATTTCTTTTGAGCTTAGATTATATAAAACCTAGATAGATTCTTATAACTTAAAAGCGTAGAAAAAACTAATGGCCGATTCTTAGTCGGTCGCGCACACACACAGCTACCAATTTGACGGAATTTCAGGGCATAAATTGACAGGACGCGTATGATTATACAAAGCTGTCAAGCACACCAGCATTGAAAAATTGGCCTGTTTTTTAATCATTGAAATAAAGGCATGACGGTGTCTAGAGAGTATATAATCAAAGCTTTTAAGGTAACCAGTAAAGAAGTAGTTTTTACACGACCGCCCAAAAAAAGAGTGCATATCACCCTCTTCAGTCTATTTATCTTTAATCAACTATGACTTCTCAACTCCTGAACAGATATAGATGTGTGAGATATCGCATGAATTTTGACTAATGAGTGACATAGGATTAAATGTACTTATATAATTTTCGGCTACGGTTGTCGGGTTTATAAATTTATTATTTCACAAATAGATTTGGTCAACAAAGGAAAATTTATCTGCCTCGAAAAAATCTTTTCGGTTAACATCATGTTAATCTAAAAGATTTTTTTTAAGTGATACTTTTTTGGCATTAATTCTAAGAGCCAAGATAGATTTGGTCAACCAAAATAAATTTACGTTACTTAAAAGACCATTTAAACGTCTATCCATCTGCACCGTTATTCAAGCCAATAATTTATTAATAGTTACATCATGAAGTACCAACATAAAATATGTATCTGCTCAGAATTCTTCCAGCGAAGTGCATTCCGCCGCCAGACAGCATTGAATAATGCATGAACCTATTTAAATCTCAAAGAAGTTCACAGACCATTTCCTCGCCAGCCAAAATTATATCAAGAAGGGGAAGACCTTTTTTATTATTTATGTAATATTTTGCAATTTTTTAAATCGAAGGGTCGTCCCCTCGTAAAGGGTGGGCCTTGAATGAATTTATAGTTCTTTGTAGATAAACATATCAATTTGTTAGTGTTTTGTAATGTGTGCTTCAATTGCTGAGATGGTCTCAGTTGGTTTGATGACTTCGCTGGTCACACTCGGCGGCGTTCAGTGACTTTATGTGCTTAGTGCTAGTGCGTGTATAGTGCTAAAGATCATTGACGAGCTTAACATATTATATACTTCTGTAAAATAACAGTAGGTAAGTGTTTATTTCTTTACACATTATAATGTTTATTGCATTCATTTATCTTAACCATGGCTACTAGTAGCAGCTGATAGTTTTAGATTTCGATGGGTATTATAAGCAAGTTATACATCATAAGTGCCGACTTTTGGCTTTTGACTAAAAATTTGAGCATTTTTTTAAATTTCCACTTTTAAAGTTAGCGCATATTTTAGTGCTTATCTCTGTATTAAAAATATTTTGCCACTCTAAAAACCAGTACATATTACGTGCGCATTCTTTAGTGACGTTACTGTTAATCTGGTGAAAAACGAGCTTAATACGAGTTTCGGAAATAAATAAAACTAAAAATGTTGTAATCTCCTTGATTACCATATTCAGTCTGCGTATCCGCCAATGAATTCAACCACTAATAGCAAACCAACCTAGTGGGTGCATTTTAAACGGCGTTATCCGTAAACCTAGCAAAAAGGAAGCGTAATAAAGGATTTAGGATAAAAACACAAACTCAAAATGTTCCCTTGCCCTGTGTTTATCAACCTATCCAGCAGAGCAACGTTTCTACCAACCACTTCCGCAACTCGAAAAAACTCGACGGGCGCACTTCGAGCGACTTTACCCGTAAATCGATTGAAAAGCAAGCGAATAAAATCGATTTTCCCCCAAATTGAATAGTCGTAAAACGTAGGTAGCAGTTTTAATGTCCGGATTGTTTACAAGGCGGCGTCACGAGTGTAAACGCTTGTCGATAATTGATGATTTGATTTACAACGTCACTAAACAACCGGTGTTTAGGCGAGATACGTTCACGCCTTTCGATCGTTGCGTGTCTAACAGTCTACTTCTGCTCTCGCTAGGTTCTTTCAAATGATGAGACTGACGCCAATAACCATCTATAAATCACTCCTGTAGAAGCTCTAAGAAAGTAGAGTAAAAATGAAATAGATACCGAAGTGTAAGTACACTTAACGAGAAAATCATAATCCTTACAAGCCTAAGTGATGCAAAATATTTTAGTTTAAATGCGGTTTTATCATGTGTATTACATTATTTATACACCTAGCGTTTCGAACACTTTTCAGTGTTCATGTTCACAGGTAGACTAGGTTGACATTTGTCTATTATTTTGTGAGCACTGTAGAGGCCTGCCGCCTTAAACGTTTATTGATAATGTTCCGGATGTATGTATTTTGGCTCATGGTGTCCAAAGGGTAAACTGTGGTGCAAAATACCCATATAATGTAAAAAACGATAAACCGTATTTACAGAAATTTTATTTAAATTTGTAAGAAACGTGAAAATATTAGAAACATTTTAGGTACTTTATGATGAAAAAAAAATGCAGGAAAGAAGGTTGAGTTACCTTGAAATAATTTTTAATTTGCCATTTGATAAAAACTCAAGTCAAAATATCAGTAGAGTTACTCGTATATCTTCAAGTTCGGTTGCATTTATTAGGAACCTAGAGGTGACATAGTGCTTAGTAGTTACGTAACTTGAAAATCTCAGATCACATAAAACAAGGTTGAAAATCGTTGCTTTCATAGAAAATATTGTAAATATGATATGCGTCTTAAATAGCATTGTAACATAATTGGTTTAGCACTTAGACTTAAACCTAAAGGACGTGGGTTTGAATCTTACTTTTGCGATTTTCTTTTCATCGCAAATTTCTATTTAAAAATGTTTTTATTTTTATCTTAATATCGTATATCTACCTACTTGTATTGCCGTTGTAGTTGCATGTTCGTGATAAGGCGTACCTCGCGTAGCAACTGCATTGTGTAGCAATCGCGTGTACCTACTAAGTAGTGGGACATAAAATATGCAACTGACGTATGCACGCAATCATGTGTATACAAATACCATTTGTGTCATACTTATTCATATAGGATTGCCTTAGTGTATTACGAAAATAGTAAGTTTATTTACCCAATTTAATAGAACAAAAACCCCTTCTGTGTGTCGACTCCTAACACTAATACTCTGAGTATTTCAAATTTGTTTAAAGACGTTTGTTCTGACAAACGAATAGTTTTTGGTTAAGATCCAGTAATAATAGGCATTTTATTAATTAATCCAAAATACTTGTAACACAAACAAACTTCGAAATCACTTAATGTCGGGATAGCTCAATCTGAGTGATTTGTCCCTATATACTTACTTACTAATCAATCAGTATAATTTACTTGCATAAAATATGGCACATAAAGATGTTATCAATAGTAAATAGATTCATATTTTACCAAATTGTGGTATGCAATAATACAAACTAAAATAGTTTTTTTTTACTTTTCACATTCATCAAAGTTTATGTTGTCAATTTAATTATCCACGAAGCAAAATAAACCAGAATGTACTTACTTACAACTTTTTAAACGTAAGCCATCCATATTTCAGAATACTGGGTTTAGTTGTGAAGATTTGACTTTAGTGGTATGACTTTAAAGATGTTAACGCTCATAAAATTGCAATGTTTTAAATAAATAATTAATTTAGGTACATACTGGACATTGTATTTTTTAGCTTCTTACAAGAAGTCACTGTTAAATTTAATACAACGGGCAACTTTAAGTACTTATCTCTTGAAATCGAAATTTTATACATAAAACTGAAAGAGACTTTTCTCCTATTTAAGCCTTCTAGATTTAGTATATAACGTAAAACGAAATGCGTTCTAAGAAATCTGCTGATCTGTCACACATATTTTCTATCTACCACTAAGGATAAGTACTCACTAGGTTTAAAGCTATACTGTTATGATTAGTAAAGTTGTAGATAAAAAGTAAATTGAATTAAAGTAGTTAAGTTTATTAGAAATTTTAATTACAATCTAATGAATATTAATTATTTCTGTGAGTTTTTCAAACGAGGGTTTTTTATATAAGTAAGGGCAGCACTGAGTCGTTAAATATTGTCTAATGACAACCACTTTTAGGACTTTACAATTCAGTGCCATCATCTAGTTAGCTATTATAGGTATTGCTAAATAATATGTTTGTCCGACAACGAAATGTAAGGATAGGTTTACAAGGGAATTGATTTTAACGCTAGGTATGTATTTCACAAATCGGGTAAGTTTTGTCAAAGAGCGGAAATCAATACACTTGATTTTAAATTAGTTATTTTGTTGATATTTATATGTCACTAGCTGTTACCTTCGGCTCCGCCCGCGTGATATATAACCTATGTCCCTTTCAGTACCCTAACCTACGTGTATCCAAAATTTCATGATGATCGGTTCAGTGGATACGGCGTGAAAGCATAACAAACAAACAAACTCACATCCGCATTTATAATATTAGTTACGATTAGGATTCATCATTAACATTGTTTAAATTTCTATGCAAACCTCATACTTAGCGCCGAGCGTTTGAGGTTGTGCTGTGCATTACTATAAGCTACTTAAGATTAAGCCATTTGTATCAGTTGCAGGCACTGAATTTGCTAGTATTTACTTCTGTTCAATTCAAAAAAACATGTTAGTAGGTCTAGCCTACATAATAGCTTTTGTGCTGGAAATCATATCGTTGGCTTTCTCTTTCTTCCGGGGATTAAAACACATTCCGACTTATCAAAATTGCACTTGTTAAATCGCAATGCATCCCAAGCTTTAGTAGAGCTTTCCACCCATTTGCTTTACGACTCCGAGCGTCTGAAAGGACATAAAACCACTCACCTATGAAAGCTCATTATCTAAATCTATCCAGCACTCTACCTGCTAGTAGAAGATACGTATAAGTTTTATGTAGAGCACTGATAATGGGTCGACTATAGTTAATTGTTCATTAATATCTTTAAATTAATAAGATTTGGAAATTCAAACAGATTAAAGAATGACAAAATAAGTTTTTGTTTGATGGACCATGAAGACGACCAGACCAATTGTTAAAAATGTCCGGCGCTCTGCAAAGAACCTTTGAGTAATTTGTTAAGCTTTTAAATTTATCGAATTTTGTCGATTCTTCTACGTGGTAAAAGGTTCTTGGGCTACAGCTATGGAAACGTGTATTTGAACACATAAAAATACTAGAATTCACCTGCGGCTCTGCCCGCCTTAATGTCGAGCCTTTGAGAACACCAGTTTCGTTATTAAAGGTATCTGTTGTCCTTCTCGTGCCCTAAACAATGTATATAAAAACTTTCATTGTGATCGGTTTAATTATTAAGGCGTTAAACTTCCATTATAATACTATACATTTTTTTCAGGTTAAAGACGTCATATTTATCTCTTTTTTTTTTCAATTTGTATAAATTGACCACACACGATATAAGACCTCCCCATAGCATGGCACGCACGACAACGTTTATCGAGTATCGCCATCTTACTTTTCACAATACTGATGAGCGAGAAGTAGATAGTTTATCGCGCGATATAAACGGCGTCGCGGGAGCCATGCTACGGGGGCAGACAGTATACACGGCTGGCTAAACGGATATGTACAAATCGGACGAGTTTACTTATCATATCCCTTTCCAGTACAAATGCGCAGTCTAAGTTTTATCAGTTGATATTCAAAAACAGTCATGCATAATTTAAACTGGTCCCCATGAAATGTTAGTTTTTTTATCCTTCAGTTAATGCGATATCTTTTTCTATTTTATGCCAAAATTTGATATGTGAAATTCAATGTCGCACAATAATGATGATATTACTCAGATATATGCGGAAGCTAAAGGTAGTTTTCGATAGATATAAAACAAGATACCTACGTTTGTGTTTAAAATTCAGCGAATTTTTATCTCATAAGGAACAAATTTCAAGGCTTGCTTTACATAATTTCCATTTACGCATGCATTCATCAACAAAAGAACTACGAAGTGATTAAATCGTATAATTTAATCGACAGTTCAACGTATTTCGATACAATAAGGAGATTACAGAAATTACGTCTCTACAAAAGTCATAACCTTTAGAAATGCAACTTACAGTATTTAGTTAACTCTTTATAAAATACTGTGGAACTTAATCTTCATTTAATTTTGGCAAAAATAAATCAATAAGTATTCCTTCTTGTTGTAGGTCTTTCTTTTGGTACAAGAAAAATATTTTTTTACTTCTCCATTGCATATACTTTAGGTATCAATCAAGCATGCAGAGAGAGGTGTGAAATGAACAGTGCATTTATGTGTATGCTTTACTTCTACAGGCTTTTTGTTTTGTGACAATACTTAAGTATATTCGACAAACAAAGAAACAATCAAGTAATTTTAACGTCAGATTTGTGGTAGGTTGTGGCGTTATGGTGCATTGTGCCTCCTTCCGCGTGACTTTATGTATTTTTTATTGTAGCGCCGAAGCGGTCATGAGCGTGAATTAACTGCATAAACTTTACTACTGCTAATTTTATAAACATTAACATACCAAGCCGATATTACTTTTGAAAAATGTTATTAAAATTTGTTTTGAGCAAATAGTTTTAATATATTGTTCTATAGTAATTCAAATGTTTATGAAGGGCATACATCTTAAACCCCCTTTTTGAAATATTCGTTTATTATTGTAAAGCATCTTTTCGTTAAAAAGAACTCAAGTAAAAAAATATACTACAGTTAAGTTTTAGATGCTTGCATGTTAGTTGTCGGCTTCCGTGGCGCAGTGCTTTAACACGTCAGCCTGCGACACAGGTGAATCAGAGTTCAAACCCCGGCCAGGTCATGATGGAAAACGATCTTTTTCAAATTGACCTGGGTCTGGGATGTTTATATAAATAGTATCTGTTATAAAATGTAGTATTGTTGAATTATTATCCTGAAAGAAGTTCAAATCCTATTGTGGGACTAGTTTTATTTGGGCGAATCGTCCTCATTTATTTATTTTTATTTATTTAATTCGATGTGGTTTGGTGAACGCACAAGATTTTATCCTCTAAAATCCTAAATCGATGATCATAAAATGTTACCTATACTTATGTACTTTGATAAAGGATGAATAAAGATATAGGGTACCTTTTAGATAAGAAATAAATAAATAGGGACATATCACACAAATTGAGCTAGCCCCACAGTAAGTTGTGAACTTGTGTCGCAGGATACTAACTCAACGATACTATATTTTATAATATATACTTATAAAGATAAACATCCAAGACTCAGGTCAATATGAAAAAGATCTTTTTCCATCCTGACCTGACCGGGGATCGAACCCGGGACTCCCGTGTCGCAGGCTAGCGTGTTGACCGCTGCGCCACGGAGCTCGACAAAAGAAAGGCACTATTAATGAGGAATTTGAATTAAAGCGAGCAGGGCCACGAGCGTAAGCTAGTTAGCTATAAAGGTTAATTACACATTACACGTTGGCACCCAAGGCCACGCCTCTGCGGCTTTTAATAGGCGATTATGAACGACAGTTACGATTAAATTATGTTAATAGCTGTTTGTTTGATTGTGCGAATGATAAATCAAATTCTGATTTATTAGTCAATTATCTATTGAAATAAACACTGCGATGAAAGGTATCTTTCGTTGGGAAACATGTCACAGCAATTTATATTTGTTAATCGTAACACTCTGCGCTTTGAGGCTTTCAAATACCAAAGTCAATTACATCATATAAGAAAGAAAAGGTATAAAATTCTTGATACTAAATAACACCATTAAATATACTTTTTTGCAAATTACATTACAAATATACCGAAAAGAGTAGATGTATTTTAATTTGGTAAATAGATTGATATTGATTTACAAATATCTATGCCCGAGTTCTTTCATTTCATTACAATTGTTTTCAATTAATAGTAAAACAGTAACTTTTTACGCATCTATTAAACTATTTCCACTTCTACAGCTTAACAAGAAACAGAAAAGAGTCTAATTTATGACCATCCAATTAAAAAATCATGTTTGTCCTTGCAAAATACTTTAAAACGTCTTAAACTAACAGGTAATCAAGTTTTATAACACACAATTGGCTGACAAAGGCCATAGAAACGCTCCAAATCTACAAGTTATTCAATCTAACAGTATATTAAAACGATCTTCAGAGGTCGCGGCGCGAAGCACGCTTCCGAGTGATTGATATGCAATAAAATGAATTTATTACGCGACCGCCATAAACGCACGCCCGAATGGCTAATCATCTATTAATCGCAATTTAACGCATCAACACTGTCAAATAATACTTGAAAGAACAAGCGATAAAAGTTTATTGCGTTTTTGCGACCCGCGACTTTCGTAGCGCCTAGCGTAGAAGCTCTACGAGATTTGGGTAGATTCAGTATGTATCTGGTTTACTGGATGTTAGATTTCAATTTTCCTTTTTTAAATATTTAAAATAACATTTCAGCTGTGTCTTTAACATGTTATTTTCTACTGTCCGTCCAGTGGTTGCAGGTATGGTATCGGGTACGCGCGCCAGGCTTCTCGAACTGCTACTTTCCAATCTCTAAATTATCCGAGCAACAACATCCCAGTCTACCTGCGACTACAAATACTGAAAAGTGTGCAAAACGTTAGGTGTATAAATAATGTAATAAATGCGATAAAAACCGTATTAAAATAATTTTATTTAAAAGAACATCCCAAATACCGCTATCCCGTCACCCCTGACCAACAAATTTCTACCCTTCCGTGGTGGGTAATGAGTATGGCAACCCCTCCACAATAATGCAAATCCACAGGGAAGGCCTGTGTCCAGCAGTGGATTTCTTGTAGCTGCAATGGTGATGATGATGATGAATAAAAAAATAGTTCAGGCCTGACTATAATGTCCTTGTAAATGTATATAGTAAGCATATTTTTAAAACGAGATATAAATGACTTTAGAATTAAGCATAAGGTCTAATAGATACTACTTACCTGTTCTCATAAAACCGGCTACTGAAACCAGTCATTAAGCGTATCTGTGAACCAAAAAAGATCAAGATCTGCTTTAAGAGACCTGTAAATTGTGTGCCATTAATATTTGCTTAACTTACCATAAATGCGAGGCCTCAGTGCACTTAGTAGAGATTATCTCTCGCGCGGCTGTAAATAATGCAAGTTACTGCACTTTTAACTACGGTGTAATTTATGACTGCTGATGGCAGCTGTTGCAGCTTCTTGCGTGGCATGTCTTGTTTTTAAGTGGCCTGTTTCAAGTTTCCAAAGTTATTAATGTAATATCTAGACTGTGAAGATAACTTTGTACCAAGTTATTTATTTCCAAATAAATTATTACCTACAATGTAATGTAATACAACTAAAAACATGTAGATTTTTTTCTAAAGGCGATCATCCCTAAGAAAAACAATAATTACGCATTTCAGCTTAGGGCTTGTTAAATAGATCTACTCCTAAGTGCAAAATAAAATTAATTTATATAATAATTTATTAAATGCCTTATAACAAAATGGAGTGCAAGTAGTGATGATAATAAAAATTAAATAATTTTATAATATTGAGTTGCAAACATAGCTATTAAGCCCAACTCAGCTATGGCAAGATAATATAACCAAGAAACTCGCAGTTTTTTAAAATTCGGATTTATAAAATAAACTCTTTGCTTCTGTAGAATATTTATTACATATGTGAATTCAGATATAAATTATATTGTTACAGATCTCAACAAAATGGCACCAATAAAGCAACAACAACAGTGAGTCAACATCGCAAGACGTAGCCTAAAAGGTGAGTCAAAAATAAATGCCAGCATTCCGATTCCGCCATTACTAAGTCCGGACCAGTCCGCCCAAGCCCGACCTACCTACAATACCTACCCATGCACCGATACGATATCACCATTCTTTTGAATTTTTCATTCCCCTACTCAAATCCAAAGAATATTCTGTATTCCCTTTTGAATAAAAGAGATAGAAATAAAAATTCTATCTCAATTTACTAACCAAAAAACTCGTGAGCGGAAAAGGGACGGAGATAAAAAGAACATGGCCGCGAGTGTTGGTATGGCAGACCGAAATTCCCGAGCACACATGCAAAGGATGCGAATGTGTAAGTGTTTCTCATATTGCTGATTGGAAGGGTCCCTGATACAGGTGATGAGAACATTTGGTTTGTGTATTAGATTTTTTTCAACAATTATAATATGTGTGATTTAACTCATACACAATACGCCCATCAATATGCTAAATAATGTCCAATATTCTATTTAGACATTATGACCTTAGGCCCTACCCAAGGGATCATCATAGTCAACATCATCATCAGGTCTTTTTTAGTCTCCACTGCAGGAGAAAGACCCTCTCTAAAGGACCCAAGGGATAAAGATCTGATAAAAATTTAATAAAAAATAAGTACATGACTCTTAGAAGTAGTTATGTTAGACAATTTATAACAGTGTGAAGAAATGTATATTAAATAAAAAAATTATGAATTTGATTTATATCGCAATAATTTTTTTTTTTAATTATAAGAATAAGCATTTTTATGCTATAATTTTCAAGACAGCCCTTTTTCAATACGCCTACTTTTATATCACCACAAGTAAACGTAAACACCAAATGGACGTATCAGTGAGGGCTGACTTACTTTTATTTAAATATATATTCTATTTACATGAAAAGACAACAATTAATCAGAGGTAATAGTATTTATAAACACTATATATACTTCTAAAGTTTAAGTCATTTAGGTAGCACTGGATTCGGTTTCTTTTGGCGTATTCATCTCACCAGTGGTGCTTTTGAACCGCTTCTTGTTTTCCTTTTTGCATATATTTAAAAAAGTAAAGATAATTAAGACTTTCAAAAAGAGATACCTGTTTCGAATGAGAATAAAAAATAAATTTTTAAGTATGCCTTAAATAGATCAATGGTTTAACGTGAGTAGTCTATGTGATTTGTCCCTATATTATGTAATATAAAAATATATATATAATCTTTACCAAAATAATACTCACTTATGGTACTTAAAAAAACAAGTCGACAGTAAAATGTTTACGACCCCTGAGTGTGTTTGCGACCACGTGGTTCCACTAAACAAACAGAGATGGCGCTATAAAGAATATTGTAGCGAGCTTTAAAAGCTCTAAAAAAGTGAAGAGTATACAGAGATTGTAAAAATGTTTGAGTAAAATTGGATACTTTATTTTTTTTATCATATTTTAGGTATTTGGCATATGTACATTGGTGACTATATTAGTGAATTGACTTGTACTTATATTACTGAAATTAATAACACTCTTGAGGACCACATATAAATCGAATACAACGAACAAATTTCTTTTTTCGACTTAGCTACAATAAAATGGAGTCTAAAATTGTGTTCTGCATTTTGAGTGTAGTTTAATAAAGAGCAAACCAATAGATACTTAAATCCTGTTTTATAAATATGCATCTTAAAAATAAAAAATAATCTCGAGTCAATAACAACTACTTTGATATATAACAAATTTTGTAGTAAATAAGATAATCAAGTATGTTGTATAATTTTAATCAACCATATTCTTTCCTAAAAAAAGGTAAATACTTATGTTTATTTTTATGTAGAGTTTTGGGTAAAGATTTATTTTTGTACATATTATTTTAAATGAAAACAAAAAATTGCACGGTACAGGGCTTTGCAAAGTACCTAAATTTAAACTATAAATAAATAGGTATCTATCTTTATCTTTCTTTTTATTCAGTATACTTATGTCTCTTATGTTGCTCAGAAAAGTGACTGCTGTTGAAAGTTTCTTATGTGCTTTCATTAAGCTTTTAGAAGTTCAAGGAAATCTCCATAGATGGCGCCCTCTAAGTTCTTCTCACGGTTTTCTTATTTTAGTCATCTGGGTGACTCTACATCACATTTATTTTAAAATAACTGAAAAGCATTTGTTTAATATTATGATTTTAATATATTTTTCATTTAAGTTTGATCTCTAAGACTTTAATTTGTCTCAATGAGCAGTTTATATTTAATTCAAATGGCACGTACAGGTATATTTATATCAAGAAGAAAAATACCATGCACTCTATGAATAGAACCCAAAAAAAGGACAAAAATATTGTGCTGTTTAGAAATAATCTGAAAAGTAACACAAATAAAAATTTTAATACGAAATAAATATAAGTGCCTCTTCTTGTCCTAAGTATAACATTTTGATTCAATAATACAAACTGAGATTAATTTAGTTATTGATTATATTTATAAGTATATATTGAATGTAAATATCTGCACTATGTGGCCACTTTATTAATGTATTCAAAGTAGTAATGTATTCAAAGAAAAGGAAAGCTAGTAGTTATAATATAAATATACCTGCACATGTCTACAAGTATTGTTATATTTATATAGTATTTTAATAATTTATTTACGATAATAACCATGTTTTATTTAATTGTAAAAAATAATCTGTTTAATCTGTAAATTGTTTAGTGCCTACATGTTAAAATTCCGTTAGCAACTTAAATAGACAAAAATTCAAACCGACGATTTCTATTACCATCTGCCGTCAAACCTTCGAAGAAAAAAATGCGTTGCCATAATCAAACAATCTCACAATGGAGGCAAACTTCCAAATATGAATTTTAATTCAAACAAGACAATGCTCTCCAAAAGTTGCGCACACGATTCCTAGAACCAACTGACCCAATTTTGTATGAAAATTCAAATTAGTTTTTTGCGGGCAAAGAGAAAGCTAGTAAAGCAGTCAGTTTGTATCCAGATATTGTGCGAGAAAGTAGTGCGGTGTACAAGTATTAAGGAAAATTTTTAATATCTCTGAGTTTTTAGTTGCAATTTGTGTAAACATAGACGCGCGCGACGCCTGGCGTCCCGCCAAAAATTATCTGACTAGACTCACGACCAGATGGCGGTGTGTTGGGGTATGTTACTTTTTACTTATGTTTATATTAATTTAGATTAGAACTTGCTTAAAATATACCATAATATAGGCTTTGACATATTTAAATATCTAATCTGACTTAGTTTATCTTTTTTCAACAAAGGATCTCAGAAGCTTACAATGAAATAATTTTTTTAAAATTATATAAAACGAAAATAGTTCTGAGAGACATATAATTCTATCAGAGATTGTGTCCAAGAAAATTATAACCCGTAACTTTTCAGAAAATTAAACACAAAAGGAAAATGAGGTGCCAGAAACATATGTGAGGATGGAATATGTATCATCGTGTGACATGTTACAATTTATTTTATAGATGCGAGTAAAAAAACTAATTCCACTCGACGAAAGTATACCTACTATGTCTAAAAATACTTTCTTTTCTTGAAATTTCTGTGTGCGTAGAAGCTTGTCACCTGCTCATAAATAGCCGCGGCGTAAAATTGCGTAAATTAAATTATAAAGTATAACCACAATCAGAACTTAAAGAGGTTACAGAGTAATAACTCTGGTAGGTTATGACAGATTGCTACGCAGCGCAAATGAAATATCGTAAACATTAAAACTTTGACGTAAGTAATAAGTATTATTGTTTCGATTTTCTAATATTATTTACTAGAATGAGTATAATATTGTGCCACGGGATATGTAGCGCACTGAATTTTTACACTATGCGCGGAGGCTTTAGATGCCTTAAACTATTCAAATACTACAACTATTTCTAATCCTAAATTTTAAGTTAAACAGAAATTGGCATGTAATGCTTTCTTTGTAACCTTTATGATTGATAAAAGACTATTGTTGTCGTTGTTATGACCTCAACAGAAAATTTTCTGTTTAGTTACTCCTAGGCTACTTTTGAGTTAGAATTAAAGAGTTTTAGAGCAATCAATAACTTTTTAATTCAAGTCAATTTAATCGTTTATTGCTTCCTTAATGTAAATATACAGGTCTTACACACTTTTAAGTATGCAGTGCTAAGCGCACAATGATCTGTTACAACCTTTATTTTTCGCGACGCAAACGTACGTTCCGTATACCGAGCACAATTCTGTCGTTCGGAACTTGAACTGCTTTGTCATATATACTAAAGTCCCACGTTTGCAGGCGTATAGTACTTACCGCATGTATATTGTATGTACTGCCCATTACCTAAATCAATTGTCAATTCCGTACCCTCATTAGTTTTGAGGTTAAGTCAAGCTGGAATTCCTCCATGTGTGGTCCACGACCAGGTTTATTTAAGGACTGGTTGGTCGGGGACGGCTTAATGATCTTTAGATGCAGCATCTTAATTTATCGCGGATAAATTAACCCTACAAATTACTGCCTTTCGACTCCGTGGATTATACCAAGTTATTCAGTAAATTCATCAGCAGCAAAGCCCTCACGGATTTGCAGCTTTGGCTCTAATTTGCATAGTTTTTGTTATTTACTGTTCATACTTTACTATTATTTGTTTTAAAACATAGTATGTAGTTATCGAAATACTTCTAGTTCTACAAATTTTATTTAATTTTTAGGTTTGACGCTTGAATGGTTTCGAAGCTAAATATTTAATTATACTTAACAATTTTGATTTTGAATATTATTTAAAACTTAATGAAATTTTATATTCAGCATTAGGTGTTCTATAAAAGCGACGTAAATCCATGAAAATAATACATAAATGAATAAATCTTGACTCTTCTACTAGCTTCGTACTAATGATCTGTTTTGACTTATGCGTTTTAGTTAACTAGCAGTCCCCCTCGGCTGTGCTTGGGAAAGTGTTATAAAAAGTGTAGCTGAAAATTGCATTTATATCAGTTGAGTAGTTTAAAAAATCTAAGCAAACGGACAGTGGAAACGACTTCATTTTATACTATGATTTTATACTATGAAAGGATACGGTTAATAGAGATGTAAAGTTAATCGCAATTTTCCAATTTCTGTGGCGTTCACACATAGCTAGTACCATGTTAATGCTATTTAAGTGCGTGTTATAGAAAATATATTTAGCTAAATATATAAATAAAAATAAAAACCACCGAAATGTAAAAAAAATAATCATCCCCTTTTTTCTAACCTCAGATTTATATATTTTTTTAATTTATAAGGGTACCCCATATAATTATGTATGTACCCTTTTCAATAAAAAATAATTATCAAAATCGAAGTACTCTGTAAAAAGTAAGATGTAGTCATACATAAAAAAAATATACACGTCATCCTGATAACCTCCTTCGTATTTTTGTTGGTTGTAAACTCGCATAATATGAAGCATGCTATTGTTTTCAAGCATGCTACCTAGCGGTCTCTCGCAGTAGCTGCATGCGGGTGGTACACTCCCTGTAAATTATGCTTCCGTGGCTAACGAACGCAGCTTTATGCGCTCGTTACCGCTAATAAGAGATGCCTTCTTAAATCCTTCGACGGTTACTGATAGCTGATTGGCAGGTAATTTTTTATTGGCTGGTAAAGGATGTAATGCTTGACGGTTTAACTTATCGCACAAATGTCATGAAGCAAATTTTGTGAACTCGCAGGGAAACGAAAACTCTACATGAAATTATGCAAGCGTTTATTTCAAATAAAAATTACTCTCTGTTAAAATTGTATTATCATGTATAATAGGGCGGTAACTATCTAGTTACCTACTTAGGAAGTACATTAAAACAGAGGAAGTGATAAAATATACTTACCTGTCTTCGATCCCAAGAGTTTTAGTTACGTTTAGAGTTAGCCTATCTGCTAACTTTTTCTGCAAACTACGGCGTATGAATTTTTATGATCACTACAACACCCATTACGGTTGATATATTCTTAAATAAAAAAAGTCGATCATACATCAGCTGAAATGGATGTAAAAGCAACCATCAAAAAGTTGTAGTACGTAGTTATTAAAAGGTAGCAAATAGGCCTGCTCGTATGATAATCTCGCCTTATTACTTTTATACATTGGCGCAAAGATAAAATTAGGTAAAAATATACTACTTACGTAAGTTTTCAACCGCAAGAATAGTTAAAGTTATTTTTTTATTAATCAATCAAAAAGAAAACCACACGTTCACAAAAATATCCCCAAGAAGGCAATACATTATTCCGGCAGGAAATGATTTGAAAACACAATCAATTTAGTATAATATTTCGACCAGATTTTTACGATTGCCAAACGAGTGGGGTGTAAGTGAAAAACATGTACGGAAGCGGGGAAATCCGCGCAATAACAATAACTCATATAGTTCGGATACCCCCCGCTAGATGGCGCGCGCCGGACACAAGTAATCCATTTATTCTCGGGGAGAGCTTTATGTAGCGATCGCTTAAGAGCCTAACTTAGATTGTTTTATGTTATTATTTATAAATATTGGCTGTGCGTGCTGGGAGTCAAGACGCGGAGATTACAAGAGAAATTTACTTTCACTCGCTAATGCGTTTCATTGACTCCTACAATACACGTAATAAATGAACAAAGTTTCTAAAGAGAAATATTCTATTTTTCGTTCTTGTCACATAACTTGCTGTTACAGAACGCGTCATGATCTCAAATAGTGATTGCAAGGTATTCGCGGTACGCGAGGGCGTTCCATTTAAAGTGTGAATAAGGAACATTTGCTTGTCGAGCTATCCTAAGAATGTGAGTCGTTTTCAGCGACCCGAAGGGGTAAGGGGGAGGGAGGAATCTCGAAAGTTTCCGACCCCGTGGAATTTTGCGGATGAGCGTTTTAATTGGAATCGCGAGAGAATATTTTGTAATTGCAGCCCGCGGCCGTCGCCATCATATTCATTTATCTCGCTTTTACGTACGGACTCGAATGAAATTGGAATTCTTATCGAAATTAAGATATCTGAGATCGTTATAAAAAGAATTTAAACCAATCTTATTTAGAAGTGTTAATTAGTGGCTAAACTAAATTTGGAAATATGCGACTGTCAATGTATTTTTGAACTTATTTACTTATTTCTAAGACTCATTTTAAATATAATTACATATAAATGTACGGGATGTTTGCTGTGTATGGTGTAAATTTATTCAATAATCAGATCAAGATAAGAATCTTCACCCATAACTTAAACAAGAGTACCAAAATATTACGACACTAATCCACCATAACGAGTTTGCCCACCACATTGCCAGAATCTCATTTTTATCCAGTCACGGATATTTTAATTTTTATCTGATAATTTAAAAAGTTTTAACATTCATGAAACTGATAAGACTAATTTTCTCGAGCGTTCCCCCGGACTCAACGTAGTATACGTAGGTAGTGGTCGTCATTTAAGTCATTCTCCTCGGAATAGGAGCGAGTGGAATGAAAGAGTTCCTTATCCGATAGTATCGGGTAACAAAGAAAGTTTTTATTGGCTAAGTTCCCGCTTCAGGGTAAATTCGAGTCGTGTCTGCTATTCCAATTTAAGAAAAAGGCAGTAGTAAAACTTAACTCGTAGGTGGATTTCGATGGATCAAATGGTTTACATTTAGTTCTCCATTTTATTCATTTGAAAATCGCGTCTGTCTGGATTTCACTGAGATTAAATTGTAAAGTAAGGAAATTTAATCAGAATTACTGGCATAAATATTTTTCGGTCTATTTTTTGTTATCTAACTAAATATTGAAATAATACTCTGGAAGAACCTATTAAAAACTTAATAATTGTTTAAAGTAGGTTTTTTATCATCCATGACATAATTGACATTGAAATGATAACCTTTAACAGCTTTACTTCCAGATTAATTTATCTACAAAGGAGGAAAATAACACAATTAAGTTAAATCGGGAAAAAAATATTATGAAATAATTTAAATGTTTTAAGATTGGACTCACGCTCATTGCGAATGGTCTGGAATCCCTCCTAATAAACTCCCACAAAATATTATTTGATACCAAATCGGTCCAGGCTGTAACAATATAGCTCTGGCGGTCTCAATACGGCAGCCAACTTTATGTTTGAATTTAAATTGGTACATTTTATAATAATGTCTTTGAGACGCCCGCGCCGCTATCCCCTCGGGGCTGCCTATTCTTTCTTTTTATAATGTAATTTTCTTAAATCACCTCTCCTCCTCTGCCCTCCTGGTACTAAGGTGCTATTATAACCGTGGAAAATTATAACTGTTAAGTTTTTTCTTCACGTTTTCAAAGATTTCTTTTTTTTAATGGCAGTTACTTTCAAAATGTAGATATTATCTAGTGATTTTTTCCCTAGCTCATGATGATTATTAAAAGAGAAAGTCTTTGTGTTCAGATAACAAAAGGTATAGGTAAATTTTCAATTATAAATTCAATAGACTATTTATAAATGATTAATTAACTATTATTATAAGGTGAATGCTTTGAGCTTTTACGCGATGTATATCAAATACGACTTATTATTTTATTTATGACTAAAATTTTATTTTCAATTGGCATTTAGCCTAGTGGCTGTTTACCTAAGTCGCCATTTGTCTACATCGCATAAGAATTACTTAGCTATATACATGAACCCACCACACGTCTGGGTCTACCCACGTCGCGTGATGTCTAAACATTATATACCTATAATATTACGTAATGCAGAATTCTTACTATATTAATCTACAACGCCTTATAATTTTTAGTGGTTATCATAAAGACACTGATTATATTTGAATTTGAGTCAAGGTAAAGCGCTATTTTACATCCGCGTTAAGAAATAATCCTATGTTTCTTTTATTAGTCAACATAACTGACTTTAGTACCTTATTCTTTTAGCTTTCACACTTACCTGTTAAACTCTGATTCATGGATAAGAGTTAATCAAGAAAGTCTTCAGTAACAACGCTACACGTGCCAAGCTGTTAAATCGAAACCTGTTTAAAACGAAAACAGGAAAGTTCCATGGCCTATTAAGGATGAGACCCGGTGTGACGGACATCCGCCGGCGCACACGCATGTACGAAATAACATTGTTTACATGTTAATAAATTGTCGGCCAAGCGACAAACACACCACGTTCCCACTAAATCGAGTTCCTAATTAAAGAATTCTTACTTCTTATCAAGATGTAAGTTGTTCCTGCTCGAAAAAATGCCTAATGATTTTATTAACAGTCAACATGCCAAAATATACGGCACTGGCTCCCTGCTGTTTTACATTTAAATAACTCATTTAAAGTTTCTGATGATATAAAATGTTCTAAATAAAGAAACTGATTATTAAGTTATAAATTCATAGACACGTTGCCAATTAATATCCATGTCTAATTAAAGATTTTTAGGCCTGACAAATGTAGTGCGTAGGCGCATAAATAAATATATGGACGCCGTTCGTGCAGCGCTCACGACGATTCAGAGGGTTATTCACCCCGACCATCTGTTCTCATATTTCAGTCACACACTATCAACATACACATTCAAGTGCTGTCTTGATAATGTTCGGTTGTCTCTTGGTATGCTGTGTTGCAATCGGTACATCTATGAAATAGTATGTATAATAGATTCCGCTTATTTAATTAAGGTAGGAGTGTCTCTGCAGGGGCCGTCAGCATAAAACTGAGATAAAATGAGTTGAATGTTTGTTTGACGCAACTTACTAATGTTTTTCAATAGGTTTACCGTTTTGTAAAAGCAAAGTACTCCTAATAATGCTAAATTAACAAATTACATTATTAATTACATTTACAGAATACTTAGTACTTTTTTATGATATGTGAAATAGACAGAAAATAATTAACTGTACCCACCTTTTTATCGAAAACAATAAATTGAGTAAGTATAAAATATACATCTTAAATTGAAGTTTCTAATTTGAAGTGTAGTGAAACAAATAAAACTACTTAATTTATAAACAGTACATATATTTCATTAATTTAATTTTGTTTTGATAAAAAAATTAAAAATATCGATGTAGGTATAACTATTTTCTTAGGGATCCAGTTTGATTTTAAACGCACGACCTCGCCAGACGTCAAATCCCCGCGATATAATAATAGGAAATGATAATACGCCTCGCACCGCCATATTTAATTTCGCGCCGCTCGCTCTCTGATTGGCGCGCGCGGCAACATGGTTGCCCATGCCATGTGTATTTATAAAAAAAAAACTTGGATTGAACGAACCTGTTCCGCGTTTAAATATGGAGCGTTTGATTGAATATGCCCTTGTAGGTTAAATTACACCGTGGCATCTTTTCGTAATTCAGAATTTGTTCTTATTTTAAATATGAAATTCTATATAATTTATATTTTGTTTTGCCTCATCATAACAATAACAAATAAAAATAAAGGTTTTTTTATAGAACTGAGAGAGCATTGGCATTGAGTTCTTTACGTGGCCCGGTCGCGTCGCGTATTTTCATCCGACGGAGAACTTACAAGATTTACGAGCACTTTAGACGCTCAGCAATTCAGCACATTCAGTCTCCGCAACCATAACTGACAATCGTCTGTCTCGTAATTTCAACGAATTAACTCGAATATTTTTCATAGTGAATCCCAAAAACAAGCTTTGCAACTTAAAATAAATGCGGTTGTTTTTCCTCCTGAGCATGTTTGTATTTGTACATTTCTATCCCGTAATATAAGCTACGCGCAAGTTATTTGAATAGTTTCAGTTTTGCGGTAACTGGTTAACTCGTCACGGAGAGGTTTACTGAGCCAGCATTGCTTGTCTAGTTTGTTTTGGGAACGTAATAATTTTTATACGCGAGACGGAAATTTGTGCCTTTTGGGTATTTCAATAGGGATGTTATTAGGGTGCGAAGGGTTGTTGCCTTTGGTCGGGTCGAAGCAAAGGTCTCATTCGTTCAGAGTGAGTTGTATAGTTCAGCTAAGATAACGTTTCCGGACGAGTTGGGAACTGTGGTATTCCTTTGGTTGCGCGCTCAAAAACACGAAAAGTTCCTCTTGTTTACTTGAATATTAAAGCAAGTTGATATGTGTTTTGTACATGATGCACGGTTAAGGGAAAAACATCTTTGATTACGTAATAAAACACATGTCACCGTTATTTGTACGTAACCTACCAAGGCGAACAATTTCATTATAGGTGTAAATCATACGTTAGTCTGACACAAGTGCCCCCTTGCATTGCAAATTAAACTTCCAATGCAATAAAAGTAAATTATAATTATCAAGGCATAAAATTATCAAGCCCATCTACGTAGGTAACAAGATTCATCTAAGTAAGTAAAATACATTAAATAAATTAAGAAAATCATGTTTGTACCTAAATTGAGAAAAACTTTAAAATACTTAACTGGAAATTTAATGTAGAGAATGCAAGACTAACCTAAGTGTTGCATTTCTAGCGGAAAGGCCACTGCTGAGAAGAATACGCCGAAAGAAACTCAGTTCAGTATTGGTCCCTACGTGCCAGAAGGGCATAATACATAACAGTTACAAGTCAACACATACATTTAACAAATATTTGACTAATTCCTAGCATTTTTATCCATTAAATAATCATTTATACTATGCCTTTTTATAAGCTGATTTTTAAAAGCAGTCTTAAATTTATTAAACGATAGTACTAACAATTCATTGGAAATTCATTATAGAAGCGTATTCCAAGACCCAGAAATGAACCCTTTGTTTTCTGCAGCCGCAATGCTGGAGTTGCTAATTTATTTATATTTCTTGTGTTCCTACTATGAATATCACAATTCTTTTTATATACATGAAGTTTTGACGCACATACATGATATTCGCAAAGATGTACTGGGAGGAAAAAGTCAAAATATTAATGTCCTTAAATAATTCTCTAAGAGAGTCTCGAGCACCTAGTTTATATATTGGTCTAATAGCGCGTTTTTGCAGAAGATTCGCGAAGCGTCAAGCAACCCATCACTATTTTGATTTCGCTTTCCACCTTGCCACATGCTAATCGTGGCCTTTGGGTATCATTACGTCTACCCCGTGAGGGATAAAGACGAGATAACATGTTATGTATGTATGCATATTAGTAAATGAAACAAAACAAACACATTCGCGGTATTGAAAGCGCGTGCCATATTAAGCTAGACCTTTATTAAGAGCAGGCTTAGCCCGCGGTCTACCCGCCCTCCGGACTCCCGGGTAATTTAATAAATACCCGCCCGAAACAATTGAGGAAACTCGTTGCCCACTGGAAATTGCCTTGCCACGGGGAATTTTTTCGGACGTCAGAAATACCCTGTTTTTGCGAAAAGAAAATTATTTGTTCTTGTTCCGTGAATATTTAATATGTCAGGGTATAGTTTGTTACTTCAGCTATATAATTAAGAAGGATTGTATAATTTATTTTTGCTACATATAAGCCATCGTCTCCATTCTAGCCTATATTTATATACTTCGGTACAAACAATTCTAAACATAAAATAATTACGTCAGCAAACTGGCACTATAGAAAAAAAAATATTGCTTGCTACAAAAAGTGTTCCAATTCTTAAAATCCCTCCTAGAAACAAGGAAAAATATAAGAAGCGGCGAAGAACGCTCGCTCAGGCCAATTTCACCAAGCACGCCATTCATATTCATGCCTTTCACCCTTTGTTCGGTGTTACGCAACCGCTGTTTTGTTACCCCATCCTTCTTTGTTAATTTTATACTCCGCTCTCGTTGTTATTCAATTCATTTGAGGGTAATAAATTCATCAAAGTAAACATTACTTCGTTCACATGCAAATTTCTTTATGTCAAAATTGACGGGGTTGACGACGACATAAAACGCTCGACTTGGAAATTCATTTTCGCCACTTATTTAGTAGGTACTTACTTCATTTTCAACGTGCATATTGTACATGTAAATAATGTTGTAAGCTTTATGTTCTCGCATACTGTTTTCCGTAGTTAACACACCAGTTCTTAACTTACTAATTTACCTACGTCGATGTTTAACTACCTAACTTGAATGAAAACTAATGGAAGCGGAATGTATATCTGTGCTTATTCATCGCATATGCATATCTATTCTATTACATTATTACATAATTATGCAGATATATGTATCTTATATGCAAAGGTATTTACTTGAATCGACTTTATCATGATACCGTTATACACATCTTTATTTTAAAAACTGTAGTTATTTCACAACAAAACTCAAAGGTGCCAGAGGTCTTAAAATGTGGAAAAAAATATCGAGTTACTTCTTATCTCATCCCTAACAAGATGATAAAGGCTCCGCGGGCTGGAGTTCTGTAGAAAATGGCTGATTTACATACGAATGTTAATAACTTGGTCTCAGTGCGGCTCTTGGCCCGAAACTGGTTTTAGGCTTAAGGCCTATTAAGGCCTCTGCCACGGACCAAAGAATACGTCTGTGAGATGGAGGACGAACATTTTTATGTTTCAATTTTGACGAGAAATATTTAGGTATTCGCTACAAAACCACATACTGTGACGGCATACAACATAGTACACTACTGTTGTTAACGTTGTTTTTTCACTTTTAAATAAAAAATAATACATGCTATGTCCGGGAATAAGTTTAACTTATTAAAAATCAAACAATAAGAAAAAAATATTCTACACAAATTTACCGATAACATGATTGAAATACAAATTTTTTTCTTAGTTATTCTTGCGGCTTTTATTCTATAAGTGATTTTGATTTCGTAATTTAAATATTGCTTGGGGTTCAAGTTCTGCTTGCATTCATATAGGTACTTAATTATATGTCACTTTGCATAATAATTTCGACTTTTTACATCTGCCGGACGCCTCGTGACAGGCACTAAGTACTTTTTGAAATTATCTTATCTTGACTTTTGGCATTTTAATTAAGGTGGTACTTGTACTTGATGTAGTATTTTTTACTCAGTGATAATTCCAAGTATGTAAGATATTTTTTTTATATAAATACTTACTCACCTTTGTGATATTTTATGGAAGTATGGAACATTAAAATAAATGAAATAAATGTATTGCACTGTTATAAAACTGATATGTGAAATTAAATGTTCATTTTGTTTTATTAGAAATAACTAAGAATAAAATAACACGTAATCATTAATAATGGTTTTTAAATAAAAGTCTGTAAGTATTAATTTTATATACACAATAACACAACATGCCGTTGCTACTACACCGTAAGACACATTGATATTTTAAGTTATTTCATTTAATAAGTTTTTGTATCTGTTCTTAATATACAAAGCTAAGTTAGGTTGTCAATCTGTGGCAACTCGATTAATCCTTTAAGTAGGACTTCTGTTACGCGAAAGTTGTAATAAAAATAAAATATTACTATAACTACACGCCGCCGGTACTACACTCTAAGATGCAGTGATATTTTAAGTTATTTTCTCAATTCAGGTTACAGTCACTTTGTTATCTATGAGATTAACATCGATAGCTAAATAACGCTTATCAGTACTATCAAAAGAAAGAAAAATACTTTCTGAATATTATAAAGCCTCAATATAAGCCAATAACTTAAAATATCACTGTACCCTACAGTGTAGTAGTCTGCGGCGGCGTGTAGTGCCAATAACATTTTATAGTTATTCATAACTTTCACGTATAGACGTCTAACTTAGAAAGATTTATGAGGCTGCTTCAGCTGCTAGACCTAACTTAGGAATTTCTTATAGTAATATCAAGTAGGTACCGAATTGATATATTTAAGGAAGAGATAATTAAAAAGAAAGAGGGCACGAGATATTTTGATTATTTTGTACAAATTATCTCCAACTTAATATTATGTATTCGTGATTTTAGGTGGTAGTTAGATTGAAAAAGGTATCTAAGCAATGATCATATTGACTGGTATGGCAGTCATGTATAAATCCTTTTTTAACTTAAGCCTGACTCGAAGTTACTAATTTACCTACTTATACTTTGATTATTAGATCCGTCCATAATTTAAGAGCCAGGCCCTTTTAGGTGTCCTTATGTGGAAAGAAATACACTCAATGTCTATTTTTGGCAGGAACTAATTAGTGAAATTACAATTTCCCATATATATTACATATTAAAAAAAACTGTAAAATAAAAGGCAGCCGTAAAAACGTTGTCTATGATAAAAACGTATAAATTTTTTTTCGGTGAAGCCTGCTTCCGAGAGCAATTTTACTTTATTATAAATTCGTATATGAAATGGAATCAAAAATAAAATATAATGGTTCTCAATCGTACTTTTATTTCTCATTGCAACCTCATTTTCATAAGTTGTCGATTAATTGAAACAACTCCGGTATTTCTCATTTTCCTCTGTTAATTTTTAATCCCTCGCAGATTGCAATCAAGGCAGTCCAGGAATAACTTCATCTCGTCATTACAGGCTGGAATTTCTTTATCAACCCGTGGCGTATCCATCTCTCTACTAAGATTGTGGGCCCCCTGACACCCCCATAGCATTCAGTCTATTTCTTCGAGTTAGATAATTGTAGGTTAATTTTAATAAATTAAAGGTCATCTTATGCACCGATTGGAATTTATTTATTAACCCGTGGCGGATCCAGCTCTCAGCAAAGATTGTGGGCCCTGAAACCCCTAATCAAGCCCAATGTGATTCTAACTACAAACATACATCCCAAATTTAAGAGATAGTCAACCGTGCGTTTATTTTAATGAATTAAATCTCTTCATTACTGAAAGGAATTTCTTTATCGACCCATGACTGATCCAGCTCTCTAATTGGATTGTGGGCCCTGGCACTTTTAATCAAAACAGTCGTGATTTCTGCTAAAATGTATTCGATCATTTAGATTCTATTCGATCGTATTTTAATGAGATAAACTGATTTCAAAAACATGTTCTTAGATTCAATTTAAACAGGGCAATTTATAGATAGGTACGTAAGACCTCTCTACTCTATATATGTACTATACTCACGATAGAACCTGAAGGAAGAATCTTCATCAATTGTGCCTCAAACTTAAATTAATGGCATACAATAAAATGTTCAAGAACTAGTTTTTTTTTTTTAATTTTCACTTAAATATAAACCAATCAGCGGTCAACACCGGCCTGTGACACAGATGGTCCCGAGTTCGATCCGCGGTCAGGTTAAGATAAAAAATGATTATTTTAGCTTGACCTGGGTCTTGGAAGTATAATAAAATAAAGTATCGTTGAGTTAGTATCCCATACCACAAGTTTCGAACTTACTTTGGGGCTAGCTAAATTTGTGTGATTCGTCTGTATAGTAAAGCAAAAACAAAACGGCTTTTGGATAAAGTCACGTGCTAGATAGTGTAGTAATTAAAAAAATTAAGCAGGCTTAGGTTTGGGTATGTACGTACGAGATACCTCCCTACCATGCTCGCAATACTGGATTCGCATCAGATATCAACCCGGTTTGCGGTTATTAAAGTGTAGATGGCGCTCGTATACTATATCGTATGCAGATGTAACGAAGAACCTGATTTTAACTTCATTAAAGTACTTTGCATATCGACCATATCCCTTCAAAGATATTGGATCAATTAATTTCTTGATAATTAAATTTTGAAAATAATAAGTAGAGTGAAAGAAGGGACGGGTGCCTATTTGCTCAGCAGTGGGATACAAAATAGGCTATACAAAACAAAGTCAAATGTTGTTAGTATCATGTTCCCATTATAATTTTATTTGTATCTTCTACAACAGATGTTTACATATCTGCCAATGAAATATTATAATAATACTAACAAAACCAAACACTATAAAAAACTATGTAAGTACTATTTTAACATTTTTAACTGTTTAGAATTATTCCAAATTGAATAGTTATAAATGCCTATCTTTCGAGCCTTTCTCACAGAGAATT
This sequence comes from Rhodophaea formosa, assembly GCA_963082605.1. Lineage (NCBI taxonomy): Eukaryota > Metazoa > Arthropoda > Insecta > Lepidoptera > Pyralidae > Rhodophaea > Rhodophaea formosa. The sequence goes on along the minus strand of OY720211.1, from coordinate 8,531,454 downwards.
AAATTAAATAGACAAGTTAAAATTCCATAGCTGAAAAGCTTCACGGGTAAGTTACACTCGTTTGGAAGCAAATGCTATTGTTTTGGCTAGAGACGTGCTTCACATGGTAAGCGTCGATTACGGGAACCGAGTGGCCGGACATTGTCGAGACAAATCCGTAGCAACGAATTCTACATAGTACCTAGGTATACGTCACCTTCTTGTATACCTATTATGTAAGTTGTATATGAGATAATAAAAACTTACATTTACTAGGTTTGTTTTTCTTTTCGATTTATTTCTTCGCAAGTATAGGTACTATCAAGTACTATGTACTTGTATACCTATTATGTAAGTTGTAAGTATATGAGAGATCTTACATTTACTTATTTTGTTTTTCTCTTTGATTTTTTGCAATCTTAGTTAGAGACTGTTTCGTAAAGGATTTAATAACTGTTTACCGATTTTAAAATATACCTATCTACCATGTAAGTTAAGACAAATTATTTGTCTTATTTCTATGGTACTTAGGTATTTTTTAAATCGATTTACAGGTAGTTTTTCATTTGGAAAACTATATACGAATATGTGCATGAAGTACGTACTTACTTCTAATTTTCTTGAAAATGCCTGTAAGTATTTTTTTTTATGTCCATACCAAGAATAATCCTCGTATCTAGCTAGGTACGCGAACGTACATAAGTAGCCAGTTAGCTTAACAAAATTTAAGATAAATAATCTATTCATATATGGCGAAATTTTGATCGCTTTGGACATTTCATATGGGGACAGTTGCTGGAACTTAAAAGAAACAAAAATTTAATTTACTTTACTGATTGACCAGGTGTCTAAATATTCAAATGTAATTTTTTTTAGCTTCTGCAGTAGTCCGGTAGGAAAAGTGGTTCATATCGACGGGCTGAATCACCCAGTCCAAAGAGATCAAAATTTCGCCATGTATATTTGCTAAGGTATTTATTTTTATAGTACTTATATACACAAAACATACAGGTATATATTTTATAAATTGATTTAAGTAAATAGGACATAATTATACAATATTCATGATATTATATTGAAAATATAACAATGTTAAATCACGTTAATCTCTCGGTGGACCAAATCCCGTTATTCAGATTTAGCGCATAAACCGAGCGTGTTTATCGAATTTACGGCTGTTTACGCTGCTATGTAAATAAGCTAGGTATAGCTGTTTATACATACCGCTGTTTGTTACATCTGGGCTAAAATTATTTTAGCCCGCGCCTAATTCTGCTACATTTGCGATGAGCTTAACAAGAACGGGAGCGGCGCGCTTTTCATCTTTGAAGCGCAACATTTACATTTTCGTCTCATTTATTTGCTATTTCGGGCCCGGCCCTCCCTCCCGCATGCCTCCACCATCCCCCTCCCACGCCTTCCAATGAATAAGTCTCGGCGTGCGTCAGGCGAGAGTAAAACGAAATTGGGAAGGAACGCTCTATAAAGTCTAATTAAGTTTGAAGTGAATGCACAAATGTAAGGAAATATAAAAAGCTCTGTTGAAAGGAGAATTTATTCTGTGGTGGCCCTTTTATATCATAATTCCAGGCGGAATTTGCATTAAATTTATATTTTTTAAGCTTGAATTTCGTCAATAATTAACATTACCTACTCATTCCAGTCACATTTTTAAATGAAGTGACTAATGTAAGTCTCAGCCTAAGTGGCCAGATATGCATTAATACGTGAGAGTACGTAGCATTATGAAGGCAATAAACCAGCCAGTATCCTTTTAAACAAACATAAATCACAGTAAAACCAACGTAAATCAAAACAACGAAATTCTGTTAACGCTTCAGTAAAAGAGGAAGCAAGATAGCGCATGATCAGAATGTAATCACGTAATTCCGGCTTTTATTAAGATATTTTACGAAGAAAAAGCCGTCGCGTTGTTATTCAGGGGCCGTTTCGTATAAAAATAATGCGTCCCTTAACGCAAACCTTTTGTTTTGGGGCGGCCCGGGCACAATAGAAATTATTTCGTTGCCACCCTCTTACTTGTCATTCGCGGCTTGCATTTAGCAGGATGCAACCGCGCTCCGTGATTGAATTTTAAATATAGAACAGTAAAAAGCTTTTATCTCGTGGTAGATGACGACATCTTTGTCTTATGTAAATTAGGCGTGTTGTAGTTTTATTTTTTAGACAGCTTCTTGAAAATGTTATGGAGATTTTTTAATTGAGTTTTTATTATTATTTCTTAATTGATATTCACATACTTAATAATGAAAAATATACCTGTAGCCGATTCATTGTAATTTTTTCAATAATAAGTACCTGTTCATTATTTGAACTCATCGCGTGTTTACTTACCATAGGATAAGGTTATTTCTTTATCTTTATCTCTGTATTGTTAATCACATACTTTTTATTAAATTTATTTATACGTTCAGTGGTCGAGTATGTAACAAACGTTAAAAACTATTTTTTACGCAATTTGTTGTCGAAATTCCTAGAAATAATGGTCTATATTTAAAAGTTCACTGGAAATATAAAGTAATACTAATATTTAACTAATACTTATAATATTTAAGAAAAAAATATTTATATTTTTATTTGTCTATTACATAATACTACTCAGGCCTAATATTTTAGCAAATCTAATCCCAGCCATAACAATAACAGCAATAATCCAAGGGTTTGCGTTTTTACCGAGCGTAAGGCAGATTCCGATAGAAAAGCGAGGCCGCGCGCCCCCGAATATAAATCGCCTTGTTATATTTTCCGGAACATTGGCATTCATGGAGTTCGTACGGTGACATGTTTCTAGAAATACTTACATGAAAATGTACGTAGGTTATGTTTTAGGTGAGTGAGTCATGTTTATTCAGTTCTACACCAAAAATAAACTATTGACGTTATAATTTAACTTCCCACTTATATAAAAGAATATACCTACATTTAATAAGCATAAAGTATATCTCACCCATAAAATTAGGTAAGGTAAGATACACAGCAAAAAGAATGGGTAAATTAATAATTGTTTTTCTTTTTATGACAACTTTTCTGAGCGGGACTGTTAAAAATTCTGTATTCTGAGGTGAAAATAAGACAAGTAAAGTCATATGACAAGAAATAAATGAGACAAAAACCTTGAACGTTTGTTTAAATTCAAATTTAGAAACGTAATAAGAACATTACTTCAAAACATCCTCTCGAGTTTCAATTTACGCCATCAAGGGGCAAATATCGCATAAAACTGTAAGAGCCTAATATGCATCTGAAAGCTGCCCCAGCGGGAGCTTTAAAAAGCTTTCTATGATGCAGTCGTCAGTCTGAGTGAGAGCTTTTGTTTTTTTATTTTACAAAAAATGTCACTTAATGATCCATTTTCTAAACACACAACATCTCTAGAACCACGGAGTATAGAACTGATACAGACATTTTATTACTTGACTTCCAAAATGAAGTGTATAGTTTTTCAATTTCATGTGAGTTTCTTTATCTGACAATAACTTCTAAATTCTTCAACGGATTTGGACTTATGGGGTATCGTTAGAATTCTTACACCCTTTTGAGTAACATAGGCTATTTGCCAAAGCAGACGTGATTTTTATTCTCAAAAAGTGTCTTTTTAAAACAGCATATTGTGTAATACGAAAAATAGTTACGATTTCTCCTAAAAATACTGAAAAAAAATCAATTTTTATTCATAGTCTTTGTATGGAAACATAATATACATTTTGAAGCACCTATATTAATATTGTTAAGAATCGAAAAGTCAGCTAAGACTTGAAAAAAATACTATCCTACAAGTTCTCTATAAGTATATCTGTTTTTATGAAATAAAAACCAGCAGCACTGTTCGAGTAACCTGTTATTGGTTAACAATGTGTCCGTTATAATTCAATAGCTCCGTGGCGCAGCGGTCAACACGCCTGCCTGCGACACGGATGGTCCCGGGTTCGATCCCCGGTCAGGTCAAGATGGAAAATGATCTTTTTCTGATTGACCTGGGGCTTGGGTGTTTATATATATATGTATATGTTATAAAATATAGTATCGTTGAGTTAGTATCCCATAACGCAAGTCTTCCTTAAGAACTTACTTTGGGGCTAGCTCAATCTGTGTGATTTGTCCGTATATACTTATTTATGTCCGTATATATTGTCCGTATATATTTAATAGTCAAATATTATCTAATGACAGCGGATCATCGGACTCTACTAATCAGTACTACCATCTGGTGGTAAACATTTCAGAATACCTTAAGTACGATGTAGACGAATGTAAATTCTACGTAAATATTCCGAGCGTTCCTACAGCGATAGTAGTAGGTATAAAGATAAAAGGTTCGATATTGGAGCCGATGCGGGGAGCATACAAAAGGCGTCTAATTTGGAGGCCGCATGTGTGGACGGAACGAATACCTCCTACCACAATCACGTATTTTGTTATGTTACTTGTGTGAGCTTTGTTTAGATAATTCATGAATCACATGTGTTGTTGAACTATATAGGTATTTCCAACTTAAGTTTAATATACCTAGTTTAATTTAGTTATTTTATAAATTTTACTTTATGTATTTAAGTATTTTTGAACGTCTTTTACTATGTATTCAATCTCTCATCGGAGTCTACAAATCAGTACTGCCATCTAGTGGAAAACATTTCAGAATACCTTAAATACGATGCAGACGAATGTAAATTCTACGTAAATATTCCGAGCGTTCCTACAGCGTTCCTACCTTTATACCTACCCATAGATATCAGAATATTTACCTACTACTATAGTAGGTATAAAGATAAAAGGTTCGATATTGGAGCCGATGCGGGAACATAGAAAAGGCGTCTAATTTGGAGGCCGCATGTGTGGACTGAATACCTCCTTCTACAATCACGTAAAACTAGCTTATACGTATTCTGTTATGTTGTGGAACTATTTTAAAAACATACCTAGTCTTTATACCTAGTTTAAATTAATTATTATATACATTTTATTTTTTGTATTTAAGTATTTGCAAATGACTTTAATTACGTAGTCAATATTTAAGGTCATTTTCAAAAGTTTCTTGAAGTGAAGTTTAATTTTTTTTGTTATAGGTATCAAAGTTTTTTTTAATTTTCTAAATAGGTAGATATTGCAAGAATAAAAAAAAGTAAAAAGAAAAATTAGGAGTTTTCCTTTCTAATACTTAAGAGAACATAAGAGAATGATGGCTGTTAACATTGTGTTACACAAAGAGGACATAAGGAATAATTGTTCTAGATTTTTAAATAATTATTTTCATTCATTAAACACACCTTTTTCACAAAACTACCTGTGATAATCTGAATCGCAGAATCTAAGTTAATGCAAATTTTTTACTAGAATTACTAGTGAGATACCTAGTAATTACTGAAGTATTGGTTTATTACTCAGGCACTATCGTTTTATGCGTCGCTTAGCCTATCACCATATCTCAGCACCGAGTAAAGATTTCCCCTCTAGTCCCAAACGAGGGGCCAATGTCCTGCTGATTCACTGAGTTCGACACTCCACGCATGAAAAATAAAAGTCACTATGAAAGACCTTCCCACAGTCTTGCTGTCTTGTTGGACAATTGTTACTACATTTAATATTATTTTTAATACTACTGAGTAGACACTCACCTGATTAAAAGCGGTTATGTTATGTAGCCTATGGATGCCTGTTACACCAAAAAAGAGTGCTACTCGCGCGTTGCCGAATAAAAAACTAGTGTGCAAATAATTGTTTTATAAGGCCTATAAGTCTAGTCTCTCAGTAAAAAAGTCGAAATAAGTTGCAGAAATAACATCTTATTCTTCTAAGATGTTTTTCGTGTTTATGTATGTATGTTATAAGGATTCCTTAATAACTTCTAAATTTTTCAACCGATTTGGACGTTTGGGGAATTGTTAGAATATTTACACACTCGTAAGTGTAATAGATTATAAACTGTATGCAAAGCAAATATATTTTTTTTTGTGGAAAGTGATTTGTTAGGTCCTTATGAGCCTGAAATAATTATTAAAAAATGGGCAATGTCATTGATTGATGATGATGAGGCAATGTCAATGTGTTACGTTAAAATGTGTTATACACAAAAATTACACTGAAACTTTACATACAAAAATCAAACACACAAATAACATGTTTCTACATTTATAATTGTAGATTAAAATATAGTACATAAAATATATAAAATACATAAAATACAGTACACGTTCACGCGATGTGTTTTTCAATACCATCGCGTAGTAAGTCCTTCACTGTGTTGACTTAGAGCGATTGGTGATTCTAAAAGAAAAAAGATTACAGAGCTTTTTTGGGATATGGGGTTGTAACCTCCCGCCCCACCGACCGCATTTCTGTGTGAATACGTCTTTACGATATTCTTCGAGATAAAACGGATTGTGTGAGCCCTTTGGCTTAAACGCTTTTATTATTGAATTGAAAAAATAATTAAAAAAAAACACAACTTACACTACGCTATTTCATGACACTAAAGGAAATTTATATTAGCTATTTTGATTTAATTATCTTTCACTTTGAATAACCGGTTGGTTTCTATGTAAATAAAAACCGATGTATGAAAGTACATACGTACAAGAAGGGATGTCTCTTTTAATAACACAGGAGCGCGATGACTCAGTATGTGTCCCTTATTAGCACTTCCGCATGTAAAGTAACTATAGGTGCAGTCTCCTCTTGGATAGGTAACTACAAGTAGCATATCATTCATATCATGCCTTTAAATAGTTTAAAAAATCTAACCAAGTTTTGGCCAATGACACACGCGAAAAAATACCGTTATGTACTTATTCGTTTTTGCAAACTAACTGTACCTTTAAGGTAAGGTCCTTTCATATCTAAATGGCACAATGCCAAAGCCCATTATGGGTCTTTGACATTGCAGTCATGTCGCCCTCCGTCCAAGATATTGTTTCATCAAAGAAGTCGTTTAATAAAGTCCACAAAAGTCGCGCGCGACATATGTCACGGATTATATTGAACCATTGTGCCCCCTCGTCGGTTTTATCTTGAAGTAACATGCTATTTAGTCTTGTTTTAGGATGCTTTTTATCAAATATTTTTTTTTCTTAGTACACATACAAAACTAAGAAAAAAGATAAACACTTTTTTACAACAGCTTTAATGGACACCTATAATATCACTCTGAAAAGAACTAGCTACGTACTATATCACAATCTCGTAATTCATTTTAGCATTGCTTAGTTGGAAATCTAAGGGTTGTCTAAATGGACAAAATACGGATTCATATTGTTGACGACTACTAGACTGACTGAAAAGTCACTCAATAGCAAATATATGGCCGCGAAACAATAAGTAGGTATAAAATCTGCACTCAAAATAAAATATTTCATTTCGGTGCTCATTTGTGCATCCATGGCTAGGACAATTGCACTTTCACACTTATCTTTAGTGGAGATCTTGTGTTACTCATGCCTTACGTGAAACTTTTAATCGGCATACGAAGATTTTCTTTCCATTTTAATGAAAAGAAAATATAATAAGTGATTTTTTATTACAACTAGCAAGAGAACTTTAATTTGACAACCCTATCGAGTATTTCCTGAACACTAAGGTTTATAACAAGCAACTTTTTTGTTTAACATCATATTTCCTATTGGTCTATTGTTTTAATATTTTTTCTTATAAGTTACGATTGTGATGCAATTCTCAATGCATAAATCATCTCCTTGGGTGTGATTTAGCGGTATTAATGTTAATAGAAACGCAAATAAGAAATAAATTGTACTTACTTCCTTATATTTTTCTAGTACTACTGTAACTGTAACTCCGTGGTGTTTCATGAACAAATAACAAATACATTTAATGCAAATACGATACGTGTTTTAATAATATACTATTGACGATTTACGTTAATGACATAGGTATCAAAAAATAAGAAATTAAATATAGGTACCTAAAAAAACACCAAGTGAAGCTTTTTCTGAAGTGAAAACTTCCTTAGCGGCCCTGTGCACTTTTTGTGATGGGAAAATAAGGTTAAACTCGAGACAGGTCACTAGATCAACATATTTTTGGATAAAAAAATCGTAAGACAAACACGTGACGATCGAAAAACAACGCAAATGTTCAAGTTTTCACTTCTGCCGGCGTTCCGGAATGCAACATTTTTTTTTTTATTATTATTTATATTCTTTTTCAAGATTCAATTTTTTGTAGAATCTGATGTATCGAATTACAGCAGTACTAAATATCGCCACTACTCAGTATTTATTGGTTAGACATAGAAGCAAACCGTGGCTTTTTAATGCCCTGAAGTAATCCTCCTGACTCATGACATTCATTGCTTATTGTGGGGTGTGAGCCTGTCAGAGCTTGGAGACAAAGCATAATTATTATAATGCATGTTGCACTGAGTATTTCTAGAAATGACGATGTCTATGTGTCAACGCAGACCTACACACGATACTTGTAGTAGTGTTGTACTCCAGCAATTTTGTTGGGTTGTAAGAATAAGAGTAAATTAGCAAACAAAAACTTTGTTAGTTCTCAAAAACACGGCTTTTAGAGGACGACTAACAGGATTTTTTGAGATTTTTTAAGTCAGTAGTTTTTTACAGGCATTAAAAAAAATTGTTAGTGGTAGACATAAATGTAAATTACTTCCTATGAAAATTTATAAGTGTCCTTTTTGTTGGAGTGTACCATGAAAATATACCTGCCGGTCGTGGGATAGTCATATCTTTTTTTGGTCACATAATCTCTATATAAAGTAAGTACAGCTACAGTACAGAAATTTAAAGAAATACTTGTTAAAGATCTTACATGGGGTACACAGTAATTCCTGTTTAGCCACGCTAATCGACTATAAGATGTCCCTTAAAAAAAATAGATATTATAATTCGAATGTTAAATAAATTCATTCAGCAGTTGCATGCAATTTTATTAATATATAGAATAGAACCGAAAAATCATTGGTCGTCACTACTAAAAGTAGCAAGCTTGCAGCTCTATGACACGATAGGTATACTCGTAAAGTCGACATAAAGCCAGCGAAACAAAGCGATGTCGATGCAGTCATCTCCGCCCCTAAATATGATATTCAACTCCATAAAGTTGATGCACATGCGTGCACATGTAGGTAGGTCGCGTTTTACATAAAATGCACTTTTTGAACGACTCCAGGGCTGTGTCTTAGTACTTCTTTGCGGTACCTATTCAATCTATAACTATATATGTTGTTACATAGTGCAATTGCTCAGTGATGAACATAATACATAGAGCGAACCGAGTCAGCGGGCACTTACAATACGAAAAAGGAAATTTGTATTTCGTGGCAGCGTTTAAATTTCATTTTTGGAATAAACTACCCAACGTATAGCATAAGAAGGATATGGGCAGCTGATGCAACTTCATTAAAATACCTACATGTAAAATTTATATTCTATTTTATTGGTATAAGATCCAATTTCCTTGTTCGATGGTGGGTATAGGTATCCTATTCGGCTCGGCTTGTTCAGTAAATATTGAACATAATAGCGTCAACGTTATCAGAAGCTGACAGTTGCAATTTTTTTTACAAAGGTGATACTTACTGCCAGTATTTATGAACAGTAAAGATATCTTTCGTGTTTATCTCTTGAGTGTATATTCCGTTGATTATTACTCGCAAGAAAGAATAAAACTAAGAAATAAATGTAAAACTGTTGATTATAATTTATTTTGATTGTATTTACAAAATTAAAGCAGTAATTGCAACAAATGAACCCATTAAACTATATAAATAACTTAACAATTAAATAATTAAGTCGTAATAACTTGTAATAAGACTGTCATAACTTTATTACACACATAAAGTGCATTCATAAAATTAAGTGTAAATATGTTTTATTGTCTGAATATGATGTACATTTTTTACTACCAGATAACGTGGAATACTGACCAATCCAACATTTAGTAGATATTTTTTGTTAGCCTAGATTTGAGGCTAAAATACTTTTAAAAGCTTTTTCATATCATTTTCATTTAGAAAGTATTCTAAGCCTTACTAGTTATCTTATTTTTTTACATTAATATCAAGTTTTCGCCTACGGCTTTGGTCGTGTTAATATTGTTCCCCTGGCATTTTTTCGGGGGGAAAAGGAAGCAATAATTATGTCCTTTTCCGTAACTTTTGCCCCCCATGAATTTTGCATATATGTGTTGTCTGGTATATGGAGATGTACATAGGCTATTCATATAGAAAATATATATCGTTCCCGAGAGATAATTTTATGTTCTAATATAATTTTCTTCGCAATAAATGAGTTAAACGTACACTTACTTGAGTAAAAAAATATATATTTTAAACGTAACATTTTACGAAATAAAATAATTTTTCTCCTCGGTACTTCTTCTATTTTTAAAATCATTTGCTCTATCTGGAAATATGACCAGCTAAAAAGTCTTAGTCTAAAAATCTTAAAATAGAGAGAAAAAAATAATTTTTAACTCTGTGAAACTTAAATTTTCTACTTTTTACAGCCCTATGAGGACAATATGACAATACCTCTAGAAATGTATAACTACAATGTAGGTACTTTGTAGTAAAATTACATTAATTCTGGACATCGCTTAGCGCATGTAAATGAAATCCGCACGGGTACATCCATAGTACATACATTTAATATTTATTTCAAGTTATGTATGTAGGTAGGCGGCGAGCCCTTATGAGCGTCATATACTCATATCTGAAAGTACATCGTTGCATCCGGCGAATAACAACCGTCAGATCTCAGATAGGTACAGACTTCTGAGAACTTGAGTGCACTGACTGGTTTTTTTGCATTAGCAGTCCGTAGGGACGCGCGGTGTTTCGTCCTACGGCCCTTTACTCCTAATTGGACGAACACTGAATTTAATATTTTATCTTATTTGCAATGCTTGTTTTTGATGTTGATCTTATTTGTAGATAGATACCAGTAGTTGAATAAAAAAAAGTAAAGTTGTAATTGTAAGAGTTATAAACAAGACTGTAAGAACCTTGTGTATATTTCCGAAACACAATTTGAAAAACATCAGAAAAAAGCATACATATACATAAGAAACATTATTTGAGACATTTATATTTTTTATTTATAGACATTGGTGATTTTTTTAAATACTACCAATAATAAAAATATTAATATTCAGAAAAATGAAAGGCGTAGTTTAAAAGGGCATGTAATTATAAACTTGAACAAGTACTAGTGAAATAATCAATGTGATGATATTTTTAATGCGTTTGTTCGTCAAACAGAGTTGAAAGTGTCTTAGGCCGAAATACCGCACAGCCCCAATAGACACTCGAATGTACGGAATTGAAACAATATTATTTTTGTTCTGGAAAAACTTATTGTTTCATTTTACTAGGAGTCTAATAAATTAAACAATAATCATTTAGATTCTCTTTAAGTAACACTACTAAGGGATTCTTTCAACTATATAAGTAGTTTTGCTAAAATCTCGTGAGGAAAACTCGATTAACTACAGATTTTGATGCATTGATGTGGCAAACTTTAGTGGTCATGGACATTGGACAATCCAGTAAAGGTTTTCGAGCAAATCATGTTTGATCTACTGGCATTAGATTTCAAATAGGGGAAGCAACTTTGCCACTAATGAAGAGTAAAAACTGCTATTATTGAGTCACAGTCATAAGCCTTGCTGTATGCCTAAAGGCAGCGAGACACGTGCATCACTAGTTTTAGCCTCACATACATTTAAAAAACATTAAAAGAGATTCTCAAGATACTAATAATAAATATACATATATATTTACAAATTTCAGTTAATTACACCATCGTCTGAAAAAAATTCGCAGACACGAAATAAAAGACATACTGAATAACATTGCCCCAATCATTATTTATTCATGAAAATGAATTAGTATTGGAGCGAACGACGCACAAATCCACTCCTAAATTCATTCGAACAACGTAAATATTTTACTGCCTCGGAGAAAAAATACGGGGACAAATTACCGGAGAGTATCGGGAGCAGTTTTCAATCTTACTCCTTAAGTGGTACAAACGATAAAAATAAATTTTGCGCTTGTGGGCATTTATTGGAGAGATTTTCGGGAGCTTTCGGGACGGAATGCGTATTTTCCTCCTGCTAATGGAACGAAACAAGCTTAGCAAACAAATGTGCCCATAAGTCTTAATTTGAGAAGGCTTCGTACTTTCTTTGAATAAAAACACAACGTAATTTACGTAAATAAATTTATTTCATAGTCTTAATATATTTTGTACCACTGGAATGGAGTTTCATGTTTTTATTATTCAGGGTGATAAATCTTCAGGAAATGACGTGTTTAGTTTTTTAAGATAAAAACTTCACAAAAACATGAATAAAATATAAAGAATAAGATTTTTGCACAATTCATCATTGGTTACTACCTAACAATTAATTTAAGGACCCTTTACATGTTTAGTATCGTTGAGTTAGTATTCCATAACACAAGTCTCGAACTTACTTTGGGGTTAACTCAATTTGTGTGATTTGTCCGTATATATTTATTATTTATCTTTATTATATTTAACGAAAACAAAAGTCTACACACGCATTTTAGAAAGAAACGCCTACAAACACTAGTAGCTCTGCCGTTGGCCCTCACAAATAGACCGAAAACTATGAGTAAAACATTTATTTTCGTAGGTGAATCGTTTGCCATGTTTATGTAAAATATTCCGATAGATGAGTAGCGTGGGTAGCTCCCGAATGAAGTTGTAGCTGCCGGCTCGTGACTGTCGACGACTGACAATTTATCTAATTTATTATAGCCATTTAAAACCTGTGGTTATCTGGGCATTTAGCTGCGACTGATTAGAGTTTTTATATTTAGAAGAGTGATTAGTTGTCTCTCTCATACGAATACTTTCGGCATGTCAGGCTATTCTATTAAACCATTATATAGTAATAAGTGCTATAATTACGAACTTCAAATATTACAAATGTTATCATCATTATCATTATAGGTTCTTTTTTAGTCTCCACTAAAAGATCTCGACCATTTCGTAATACAAGAGCCATATATGAGCCAGAGCATTGTATATTAATAAAATTTGAGGATAGGAGTATTTACAATTGCTGGTAGTTGGCTTTGAAAAATATAAATAGGTAGCTTTTGTCAAAAAAATATGCAATGTTAAGTTAATATAGAGAAATAAAAATTAATCACTCACAGTCCAAAGACTGAACTAGAAAGAATAGAGTTCAGCTCAAACAATTGACCAAAAATACATAACAAGCTTTTTGGCGGGTAGGTATAAAAACGTTAATGGACGAAATCAATGATCATGCATAAATAAACAATAACTGTTTATCAGAAGCAGTATATTATTCAAGAGATGCGAAGTCACATAGCCTTTAAATTATATGGTTGACTGATCAAGTCACGACTCTATTAGCCAGTTCGAAACTGGACAGGAATTAATTCAGCCGTTACGGTACAGGACGATAAATGTCAGCATACTTTATATATTATATTGGCATACAATTCAAATCTGAGACCTCCTTGGTGCGTATCCTAGTAGACTATCTAATAACATAGGCAGTAAGTATGCTTGATAAGGGGCTAAGGAAAGAATCTTATTCAGTACTTCGGTAACAAATTACTTGTAGTATTTTTATATAATATTTTATTATTTAAAATTAAGAGATCTTCTCATTACTGCCACTTTATCACACCCATGGTCACTTTCTGCGGTAATGAGTAGTTCTCTTAATTTATCAAATGCAAATTATGAAAAGTAATTTCTAAAAATACTACAAGTAAGTAATTTACTACCGAAGAACTGAAGTATTTTTTTTCAATTTGTTCTGATTTAGAAGCACAAGAATAAAATGCCGGTGGTGACACATAGCTGATCTAAGCCTTTTAAATTCCGCCGCTAATGATCAGTTTCGGAAAAAAAGTTTTCAGATTCGAAAATTTTTTATCATTTTGATTTAATTATACAACTTTTTCTGATTTGTCCTTAGCTGTGATGCATGGGAACCCGGAGTACGCTATTTTGGCAACGTTGACACCGTGATATGATTTGGCGATAGTTTTTACAACTGACAGCCTGCCTGACGCCAGAACTATCTTCAAAAGTGCAGATAAATATCTGTGAAAAGAAAACAAATAATGGCCCACGCCGAGAATCGTACCCGATGCCCCGATGATCCTATCGCAAGCTGGCGTAATTAAAACCACTTTGGCCACGGTGCCGTCCGCAACTCCATACAAATTGTACTGGCCAAAACATATGTTTATTTTTGTTATAAAATAGGACGTACCACATATGTTTATGACAAGGTATACCTTACTAGCCATGTACTTACTTTTGCAAAGTTTGAATACATATAGTAGGTAGTAAATTATTAATACGCCGTGCGGTTCCCGGCAGAGTAGAATAGGACCACTCCAAGTCATACCGTGGATGTCGTAAAAGGCGACTAAGGAAACACAAGCTAAACAAAGCTTATAAACATCAAAGAGACCTCTCCAACCCGTCTGGCCAGCGTGGAGAGTGTAGGCCAAATCCTCTGACTACTCAGGCTGGTATATGGCTCTGGTAGTACAGAGAGGGTCGTGCTCCTGCAGTGGAGACTGGAAAGACCTGATGATGATGATGAAATTATTAATAAGTAGTTGGTCAGCGTCTTAAGATACTATCTACAAAACTGAATATTTAGGATAATAAAATTAGGCTGTGAGACTTAAAGAAAATGTGACACGTCGTAATAATTTTATATTTATACTCTTTTGTTATAAAATTGTCTCATAACTTATTTTTATAGGGTTACAATGTAAAGAAACAAAGGACCTTCTATTTCCATTAATACAATTGATATATGTTCACTTTATGAGTAAATAAGTCATGTTAGGTAACTAAGAATGGATAAAGGGTTATATTGTTTGATTTTATTGACTTTAAAATTTTAAAAGTGCGTGCTTCACATTTATTTCGAGTATTTATACAATAAAATTACAATGTAAACAATAAGCTATCAAGCTTTAGTTATGTTCATAGATATGTTACTAAATATTTCATTAAATAATATGAATAAGCATTTATGTTCAGTTAAGTAATAAAATTATCTTTCAAAAAACAGCTAAGGTACGTCGATAGTAATGCAGTAGTGCTGATATTAATAAGCGCACATGCATTTGACTATATTGATAAAATAATTACTGACTTCTATTTATTGATAAATAAATATATGTTTTCCACCATTAGGTACATAAATATATTTTCTTATAAATTATAAAGTTTATGTGTTAGGCATGAATGTTTATAATACGTGTACCAACACCAATATCGCTATTTATCATATAAATTGAAAAGCAGGTAAGGACCTGACCAATGACCAAGGGGTCATTGATGCCACACACTTACAGCTAATCGCTGCGACTTATCAGTTGCGTTCGCATTTGCCGTAAGTGTGTGGTTTGGAAGTTGATAAACCTTGTAAATTTCAACAACCCCAAGCAAATTTTAAGCGGGGCAAAGTTGTGAAAGTGACTCCTTAGATATGCTTTTTACAAAATAGGTAGTTTAAAAACAATGATCAAACATTTTAGTCAACTACTGAAAGGAAATTTTAGAAATGAATGTTTGTGGTGGGAAGTCAAGGTACAGTTGAAGTTTGCCTTAGACATTTCTGCAAATTGATTTAAGTGAACTTTATAATATGAAATTGGTGTAGTTTGCTGTTATAAATGCTCGTGCTCATGAACAATTTGTGAAATAGTTGAAGTGGACTGTTAAAATGGACTCGTATAGATTTGCCGCCCCGAGCTCCCACGAAGCATCAAAAAACATACGTCATCTTTGATGCTACTTAGAATAAACTTTACCGTACAACACCGATACTTAGTATCTCATTATACTGGACATTGGCAGAATCACTGAAATTTCAGTGGAAGCCATAATATAAAACAGAAGAAGAAGAAGAATGTTGTGTCAAAACTTCGCAGCACAATTGTTTATTTTAAACATACTCTATAATTTTTTAAAAATGTTTAAAGATTAAAATATGATATTGGTATGGTATTGGAAAACTTGGAAAACGGAATCCAAATAGTGATGGGTTGCAAGCCGCATCACCGATTGCCATGATTTCTTAGATTTTCACCCATTCCCTTGACTGGCTTTTACAGTCTGCGCGGGAAGAGAAGCAGCTGGTATATTCTACACTTTTTATTTTCTCCAAAACCAGCGTAGAAGAGTACCTGCAACTTAATACTAATGCGTATGTTTGTCCGTCTGTTCCAGGCTTGTTGCGGGTAAGGTTCGAGCGCGGCTTCCTCGCGGTCGGCCTTACTAAACAGGTGAGGCGGCGACGCCACACAGAACATGCTCCTAAGGTTTGAATTTTGACTTTATTCTTCTTTAATTTTAATATTTATTAAATTTTAAAATATTTCAATGTATAAAAAATAAACATTAAAAAATATAAAAATAGTAGCCCACCCGGTATCGCGAACAGGGTCCAAGTTACCGGCGGTCAGGGCTCCAGAGAAAGAAACCTCCTAACAATACGAGCCGTATCCAAGAGTACCGTCTTCTGAATCAAGCCCTTGATCCAGCTGCCTAACGAGAGCCTCTTCATGTGTTTTGATCGAGGCTCTTGGCAATTAAGCCATGGGCTGTTACTAGCATCGGCACAATGATCGCTGAGTCCACATCTCACATGTCGACAACCTCACGAGCCAAGTCAAGACATTTTATTTTTATTCTTTTTATTATTAGTGCTATTTTCATTAACCACAACCCTTAATAAGTGTCTAGTCTAATTTATTTAATTGTTTTTCACTCTTGTTATCATGTTATTTATATCTACTGAGATAATTAAAATTTATCCTTGAATTCCCACTCTGGGCACTTACTAAATGTAGCTAAAAAGAAGATCGCGCAATTAATATTCCGCTAATTGCTTTTCAGAGGAAGCCACATTAATTTGAAATTAATTTAAAAATCTTTAATTTACATTGAATTGAAACAAAATCAAGAGTGCTACATTTATTAAAATTATCATAAAATATTAAACTTAATCGTCTATGATTACTTAAGATGATTTTGTCACAAATATTTAAAAAAAATCCTTTTTAAAAATAATTAAAAGAACTCTCCTTCTAGATAAATCATATATGAAATGATCCTTAGGAAAAATAATACACATTATTTTATTACACTTATCAAAATAACTAATTTTACAAAAAAATATATACCTGTATTCAACCCGGCAAATTCCTATTTCCGATGTACTCCAGTACATTTCCAGGGTCACTATGATAGTTCTAAAAAAAAGGTAATCTGCAAGACTCTATTTTTTAATTATGTGTTAATATATTTTGCCAGTATTCTAAAAATTACAAAATATTGTCTTTGAGCTTTATGTATCTGTCGTAAACAGGATAACTGATCGCAAAATGTAGATATTATACGCAACTGCATAATATGTGCATATGTGCATCCACGTCAAAACGTGCCTGAGGTTGCTGCCTGCAGTGCAATTCACGTCCTCATTTGCATCTTTATTGCATGTTCTCTTGTCTGTTAAGGCTTGCAAAGGATGTACCAATTGAATAAAACTTTATTTCTTGTAATAGTTAGGCAAATTTTTTTTTCTTTATATAAGAACACAGAAAAAATAATCAGTGTTGAGTGCATATATTTATTTACCTATATTATTTAATATAGAGAAATAATTCATGAAACAATTAACTTCAATTTATACATTTTTCATGTTAAAAAGAGTTATTACCTGACATTAGCTAAAAGTACCTAATTTTTTCCTTACCTTATAAAAATGTTTGTACTAATAATACAGCGCAAAGTGTTTTTATTATAAACCATTTAATTTTTAAAACTACCTTAAACTTTTGAAACATCGTGGTAAAATATCAAATTCATCTGAAAAATAGTCGTAGATATTAATAAAATACAAATAAACAATAAGTAAACACCTGTTATTTACATCGGAACCCATTCGCTTTTTATTACAGTTCAACTTAAAATTATCACTCGGCAAAATGAAATGTGTTCAAAAAAGGCACGTTACAAAGTTGCGATTGTGATATTCGCTGCGACGTTTTAATCTGATGCAAAAAAGCAAAGGGAACGCTTCTTGGAATTCCATGCAGCGGAGGTATTTCATCTGTCATCTGAATTTTATGGCGAGTGGGTCATGGAAAGTATGAAGCACGCATGGTTAATTACGCCGCGCACGTAATTTTCAACATAAAAGTACCTAACTTAAGCCTAAGGAATTTGGAATGGCCGAGCTTATTAAGGGAGATATTTCTACGCAAGTGGGAGTTACAACGGCGATTCGTAGATAGAGAACCTATCGTAGGCGATCACTGGATCCGGGGTCACGGTAAAATGGATTTCACGAACTAAGATGTATAATCCAGTGTATCATGAACTGCACATTGCACACCTACCGAACTGGACTTAACAGCGCTCAGTAGACTGTTCTATACAATTAATACCTAGTAATCTTTGTTTATGTTTTAAGCCTGTAATAATAATATCAGTACTGTCGTGTACAATTTTTTATGACTTTAAATTTATGTTGGTGAGCTTGAGCCTGATACCTAGACACTGATAAATCATAACTCAAAGGTCAATGGATGACAGATCCAACTCAAAACAATAAGTAGGTAGATAATAATAATTAAACGTCACGACATGACCTTATAAAAACCATTGCTTCCTTATTTGTACTTAACGGATGTCTTTAGGTATTCCTGGCCTTGAGAAATCTGAAACAGCCGGTTTATGTCCTAAGGAACAGGAATTTGCATGTATATTGTTAACAATAAAGCGCGATGTTCATGTAGCATTTTCACGCAAACTTGTCATAGAAATTGTATGGACGTTTTAATCCAGCGATCGGATAGGTATCGGTGATCAATTCCGGGCTGGTTACGAATCACAATATGTGTCCTTGCCGATAACATCGAGCTATGAGCTCGACTCGAATACTAAATGCTGGGACCACCGGCCGATCGATGCCTAAAATGAAATTTCGGTATGTGACCGCCCTCGCGTGTGGCTTCGAATACTTGCACCTTTTTATTTGGAACATTTAATTAGATTAGGAATTTTGATCGCTAACAAAGCGACTTAGTTAATTCGACGTCTCGACGCCACAGTTAGGTAAGTAGCTAAGGGCTTAAATAGTTATTAATTGTTCGTTAGATGGGAGCAAGTAATTTATACAAAAGGAGAAATAAATAACTATTTGAATTAATACTTTGTTATAATATGTTAACCAAGCTAAGAAGTTGTGTAGTGAAAACACACTAATGGTAAACTTTAAAATGGCGACACTTGCCTTTGCCAACAAACTTTAAAGTTTACATTAACAATTATAAAGTTTGAACGTACCTACTTAATTACAAAGGTACTCAAAATAAAAATTATATCATTGAAACTAACGTGAAATAAATACATTACATTTAAAAACGCCGAAGTATCCCGAACTCGCCTTGAAAATGGACTCCTGATGAGTCCGAAACTATAGTCGGCAATCCCGACAAAGTAGCACGTGAGTGACCCGTTTTTAAATATAATTAAAAAAAAATTGTAAATTTTTCTTTCTAAATGAGAGGTATGTGCCTCTCTTTTCGAAAGATATATCGAATCGCTGAAGATTACCTATAGCAAATTAAATAGCTTTTTCTTTTGTTGGGAAATGCATATTTTTTTCTCAAAGAGATATAATCATCACTACCACTATAAAAAAGGTTTCCGTTATATTTCTGTCCTTACTTACGTAGGCTTAAATCTTTGAAACCACAAAACAGATTTTTTTCGGATTAGAGTGATTCAAGAGGAAGATTTTTATGTAGGTATAATACATGCCCGGGCGCAACCGGGGAGTACTGCTAGTTTACAATAAACTGGAACTATAGACGAAAGCTAGTCTAGAAAGTTATCAGGATAAGATGAAAACAGCTTTCCTTAGCTGTTGTTGTGTTGTTCTCAGTTGAATTGCAAATGAATCGGCCGTTAGCTCCGTGTCGTAAAGCCAGGATATGATCCAAGTCAGTTTTCGCGCCATTAACCGCTGTTCGGACCGCCCCCGCCCCTGTTATTGTAAATATGTCGTTATGTACGTAAACATTATATGATAGGTACATACCGTCTCTTATTCGCAAGACGTTTGTGTGGACACCATTTCACCAACACGGAATAATTTTAGACCTAATAGGCGTCCAATCTAAACAAATATTACAATTTTGATATGGGTAATCGTTTGGACTAAAACATCTTTTATTTGGATTAGATTATTTTAGTATTCCCTAATCATGAAACTGTGAATATTATCTAGTAAAATAAGTATTTATGGATGATTTTTGGCTATTGGTTTTGGGAGGTAGAGTATTAAGAATCCATAACAATTAAATAAACACACAACCATTGCAATAAAAATTATTTTTCGTTTCACAACGTCGCAAACAAAGACCCTAGCGGAAAGCAATCCATACGATACAAACTTTACATCTTAATTTAATTTTAAACTATGATTTCATGCGTAGGCACCGTTCACAATATTTACTTAACTTAATAACTATACATTCCTAATAATTCCAAACAGTAGGTATAACCGTACCACAATTATATTGTTGTAACGCATAGCGTGATAGCTAGATATGGACAAAATCAACTAAATTTGACGTCATTTACTTAAGGATTTACATGCTCTTATTCTTCTTATACTTAAAATGTATGACGAAATTAAAGATTTATTACGAAACAACCACCCGTTCACGCACGTTTACTACATCGTGCTTACGTCACCGAATTTCACTGCATACTTACCGTGAAATAAGTAATAAATTAATGTTTTATTTAATTAAAAATGCTTAGTTGCCTAGAAAGGTTGCGTAACGAATGAATATGAAATATGAGGCGTTATTTTACTTAGTTCTAGAGCAGCCAACCGTGGGAGAGGCATTCCTGTAACACGTACTTGTGGCCGAGATAACATAACTTGACAGCTTGTAATAATGCGTCCAAACTCGCCTGTCACTGGGGCTATTGAAGCAACTAAGGACCAGCATAGCAAGAGCTCTGAACTCGTGTTAAGGGTCGGTTCTGATTTGATTACGTGCAGCGGAGTGGGGGGAGAGGTAGTTCTCATTAAAGTAGTAATAGTACACACCCGCGTTTGGACGGCGGCCTATGCTTTGGAATTGAGTCGTAAACGTCAAGTCGAGTGGCCTCGGCCATCGGTTGTGTGCCCCATTTACTCATACCCAACTAAAAAGAAAAAAAAACAAAGTTCACAAAATGCCCCGACGGATTACGATTTCTGATAGGAGTTTCTAACTTTGGAGTTCGAATGGGAATAAAGTTAGATGATCGTCGAAGTTCCGGGCAATGGCTCAAGTTTCTCTTTGGGCGGACTTGTGTGTGATCCCTAATTAAACAAACTTTTACGCGTATGTAAGTTTCAGCAAGTTAAAAGTATAGATAAATTAGGTTCTAGAACATAGAAAAAGTAATTATGTAGTTCATTTTATACGTGATTTCTAAATTATAAACCTATCTAACTAATTGTGTAACGAAGTGATATACTTGCAGATAATAATCTAATATGATGTTTCTTTTAATACGGTAAATGATCTTTTCCGCTACCCACTGTATAGATATTTACTAAATAAATCGTGAACGCTCTCCCATGTGACTATGTTACACCAGTTTAAAATCAATCATTACCAGGGCATTAATTGTTAGGTAACACAAGCCAGTTTACGACCCTCGTTACCGAAAGAAACCTTGTAAACATGTTTTTTCTATTCTCGAAAATGCGCACCCCAATGGCGGAGAAAAAACCGTGGTATTCCAAATCACCTACTTTATGTAAACTTCGTGACTCTCCGCCGTATCGAATGACTTAGAAAGGATTTATTTATACTTGAAGCGAGGCTAGGGAATAAGTGGATGTTTGTCAATGAGACTTTTGTGGGTGTGTTCGAATTAAAAATAGAGCAATGTGTTCGCTCTGACGTTAAATGCTCGCCCATGATTTAGGAGAGTTCCAGTGGCTTGTTAGTCCCGTCATTATTCTGAAAGATTGCGGTACTATTTCAGTTCAGCTATTTTTGGGGCCACTATTTTGTAATTGCCGTGTGGTTCTCGGCAGAATAGAATAGGATCACTCCAAGTCTTCCCGTGGATGTCGTAGAAGGCGACTTAGGAAACAAGCTAAACAAAGCTTATCAATATCAAGATACCTCTCCAACCTGACTGCTCTGGCTAATATAGCTTGGTAGTACAGAGAGGGTCGTGCTCCTGCAGTGGAAACATAAAAGGGCCGGATAATGATGATGATTTTGTAGTAGCAAGTAGGAAATTTCATAAGTGAAGTTATGCACGTTTTACACATTTTACATGATCATTATCACTTAAAGCTTCTCGCTTATGAAAGGTACGACACCTGCCTAGTTGGTTGTCAAAGACGAGCTTTTCAAAACCAATTAACATAACTTACTTTTAACAACATGCAAACAAGTGGCATGTAATAGTGTAAGAAAGTCCTGGGGTTAAGTTACCAGTTTCTGCAATGACACTTGTCTCAAATTTCCTCGCAAAAGCTAGGTAAACTGCAAAACTCATGTCTTTTCTGTCGTCGTATTTAAGTATAAAGAGTACATAGGTACTATAACATTTCAAACTTATATTATAAACTTTATAGCTTGCTTGAAAGCATAATCTTAAACCTGGAAATAATGCTACTTATGTGTATATTTTATCTAAGACTAGACTCATTTGCTTGAACCACAATTCAAAAGATATAAAAATATCTTTGTAAAACATGACATTCATTAAAATGAAACAAAAATAAAGTTGTATATATGAAAATTACCATAATAATTGTAGGTACTTGAGTCGAGTCGACCTACCTACAATTATCATAATACGAAAACTTGTATAAAACTATAAAAATTAATGCACGATAAATTCATTTCTTTTGTCGACGGCAACCGACGCTTAATAAAAGGAATAAAAACACGGAATAATAAATGTCAGAATGGATTATTAAATGTATTTTTGTAAGCATGTAGGTCTGGCTATTAACGAATTAATTAACATGTGGAAGCAAGTTCATAAGCGGTGCTCTCCAATAAGGCTTTTACGGCTTACTGATTGGTCACACCTGACCCCGCCGACAATCATTAGGCTCTACAGCTGAATGTAATTCCCTTACATGTTTCGTGTAGATCACTGTGTTTGATATTTACCTTTTTTAGCTAAACTGGAGTTTAATGGTAGTCATTATTTCGTAAATTAGGAAATATATCTTTATATATACCTATATCTTATCTTTATATATACTTATATGACCTTTATCAACAACTTTTTAAGTACTTTAAAAAATATCGAAACTTGTAATTTCTGAAATTAAAAGTTATTTTTCCCCCAACTCAAAAGTTGCTATAAATGGTCTGTTGAATGTACCTATGTATTTTGTTGTGTTTGATACTTTTCTTTATATTTCATATGAAAATACCTATATTGTTGACAGATTGCCGTGTCCCTTTACGCAGACGTCGCTCGCCAGTCTACGACAAGGTGAATATTTAAACACACTACGAATACCTTCTTAGTGAATAAACATGATCTTGGAATGTAGTGCAGTACATATAGTAGATTTACGAATTGAAAGGACATATCCCTAGGTTTAGAATAGAGTTTTCATGGCCTACTAGTTTTAAAAAGGAAAAAAATGATAGCTGATGAGAGTTTTTATATACTGTTCACATAATGTTGGTATTAAATACTTATATACCAATATATAAGTATTTAATACCAACATTATCCCAATCCCAACTTAATATTATAAATGCGAAAGTGAGTTTGTTTGTTTGTTTGTTACGCTTTCACGCCGTATCTACTGAACCGATCACCATGAAATTGCATACACATAGGTTAGGGTACCGAGAAGGACATAAGCTATATATTACGTGGGTAAAGCCGCGGGTAACAGCTCGTGTAAAAATAAAAGTAACAGCATAGACATCGCAGGTAAATATTTATTGTACTCCAATGCTGCCTCATAATCTTATACTGCCTAAGATTGTTGTGTAACAAGCTGTATTATAGCGGCATTATTCTCCTTATTAAATATACAGCTTCTAATTTCATTTATTTCTAACAAAATCATTATAACGAGTACTAAACTAACACCTTCATAAAATGTAGGCATATAGGCTAACCTAATGAAACTTGATTGAATCAGTTGAAAATTACATCTTAGACATTGTAAAATTTGTTTAACATAACCGTCTAGTATGGTATGATCATTATTGCCATCATTCTGAAAAACACTTTCCAATATCAAATTGTATGTTTAACCCGATCAGATAATGTTAATTAAATGTTTGGTTACCTTGCTAATAAGTGAAATTATTTCATAAATTACGTACCAACAGTCCCTGTTTTATCAAGACGTCCATCGAAGAGGTATTTAATTAAAGTACTTTAATGTGTAAAAATGTCGTCGAACGTAGCTTTAATTTTAAATCGAGCTCAGTATCTTAACCTCGTTTCTGTTTTTAATCTCGCGCAAGGATCGATATAAAGTACTTGTGCAGTGCCTGGTAACGGGTAACGGGTTCCAAACGGGTACACGTTAAACATCGACAATTTATTTTACGGGTCCGGCCAGGAGAGAGCTGGCATTTAGCGGAAATTAAGGCGCAACGAGTTTTTCAATCACCACACTTAAATTAACTGAAGAATTTTACAATCTACATCCATAAAGTACTGCATTTAATTACAGGCATCTTCCACGGTATTCTCTTAACATGTTAATTATTTATTCAAATTATATTCTAGTAGCTGGATGAAAGAGAATGTTTACTGCCCGGGTTTGGTACCTACCTGTACAATCGCTTTGCATTTTCTTATAATATCAAACTCATTTTAAAGGCTTTAATCGAGATTAAGAGCCTTAGTTACGCATTTGTCGTAGAGAAACCTATTGGAGTGCGGTATACCTATTCAACATTTAATATTACGATTACAACATTAAATGAATGAATTCTCAAGGGTGGCTTGTTGTGTGTCATATATGATGTTTTTCAGTCCATTTGATTGAAACATATAATTACATATGTAAATGGTAAAGAAATAAAGTGAGTATGTAAATTGTTATGCTATTCTATGATATTATTTCTATATATTATGGTTTCAATCTATTGTTCTTAATACATAAGCCCACTAGAAGCATAGGTAATATGAACCTGCAAGTCACCTATAGACATGGGTAGCACAGTAACCTGAAATCTTTTGTTATCTCCTTCTAAACGTCATAATTTTTTCATACTACTTTTAATACACATTTGCAAAATAAAAATAAAAAAACTTTTAGTACGCCCATAGATATCAGAAAGTATGCCGCAATGACCATTGCCGCGTTTTACGTTTTCAATCAAAACACATCACAACCTAGCTAAGGTAAGAGTGATCCCGTCACACTATATGAAGTCTCCTTTGGTGATTAAGATTTCCATTGAAGTGATTTGTCAGTTAAAGTTATTAAATATCCTAACAGAGATTCAACGTTACTTAACTTAATCTGAAACTCGTACACCGGCTCCTGAAAAGCGGTCGGTTTGCGCAACCGCCATGCCGAGATAAGAAAGTATTTTATTTACGGCATGCATGGCCGCCTATTGGCTTGAGTTTCCTAACGTAAATATTTATAGCCCGGCACACTTGCACCATGTTTGTTTCTGTCACTCAACACGCCTGAATCCTGTCTGTGTGTCTGGCTCGCTATCTCCACCCACTTTCATTTGGAATTTACTCACATGGCGTGTCCACTCTCTTGACGTCAATGACCCCAATCTAATATTGCTATAAACTCTAACTGGATTCGCTTGATTATATTTTGTTATTGGATTGCTTATGATTTTGCATAGGTACATTTCATTAATGATTTTGTTCGCACCGTTATTTTATAAGATATTCAAAGAACTAGTTATTCTAACGGCAGTTTTAAAGCCATTTTGTTGCGTTTACCAGTAATAGTAATGCTGTTATGCCTACCACCATACTAAACGTGGCTTTAGATCTTAAAGACCTAGGCTCTGGCTACCCTGCAAGGGAAAAAGACGTGACAGTATGTATGTATGTAGTAATGTGGTTTCTTTATAAAGTAAGTAGTAAATAACAAAGCTTACCTTGTAAAGTCCAATATGGCATTTGACATGCAACATTGTCTACTAAATAAGGTACCTTTATAAAAAGCCAGCTAATAGACGCGCAAAAATTCGTTGCTCAATAATCCAAGTCATTACATCCGTTAACACGTCCACAACTACTCAATTTATTGCTTCAAAATTCTTTTCATATCCTTTAAAATATTATAATTACGGCTACCTGGCTGTGGGAAATGTTGGCAAATTTTATTTTGACACTCTGGTTGTATTACCATAATGCGCTATAAGACGCCATGTTAACAAACGTCATTACGTTACTTACACGTTATGTGTGTTTTTCTTTTGTTCACTTGATATGTTTTATGACCATGTCTTGTGTAAACAGAACACTATAGGTGTGAAATATTGTAAGCAAATTTATTGGTAGTACAATGTATTGTTCCCTTTGACTCGGCGTGTGTATGAAAGGAAGGGCGGCGCTACCCTCAAAGGGATGCCCTCTTTATCCCTATTTGCTCTTGTTACAATAGTGTCTTGTAGGTGGGTTACACACGTAACTGAAATATTACGTTCTCTAACACATTTTTTTACCCTCAAAAGTAAAGTATTTTGGATTAAACTTTTTTGACTTAAAATACAATAAGACGATATAGAAGCTCAACAATATAACTTGTTTTAAAAACATAGTTTATAGAGTCATATCGTAAATGCAATGTAATAACAAAACCACACAATAAAAACGAATATGCAGATGCTAAGTGTTTAGATACACACTACGATAGTGCTTGCATAAAATAGTGTCATAAAATGGCAATCTAAGAGTCACTGAACTGTCGAAAATGTAAGGTATTAGAACGCGGCCTTGCCATTGACAGTGGTAATAAAATAAAATTATATAATTTAATCTAGTACCTAGCATTATTTGTGGTGAAATTAACAGACTATAAAATTAAGTTTATACTCACAATAAAATGTGAGTGAGTTGTGGTCATAAAGTCTCGCGTTTTTTATTGGAGGCAACTCGGAGTGACGCTTGCAGTTTGGTTAAACGGATAGCCCAGGATTACTACGACATTTTGAAAAAAGAATTAGACAATCTTTAAAAAAATGAGTAAGTCATACTTTTGATGTTGCAAAATATTCTTTCCAAAATTTTATTGACACAATGATAGATATATCATCATTTTGCAATAGGCGTATTCATGAACTGAATACGCTTATCGCACAATGATGATGATTGAACATAAGGCGACTGAAAATATTCGGTACCATCTGAAAATAAAATTTTGGAATGAATATTTTGCAACATCAAAAGTATGACTTACTCATTTTTTATACAAATGAAAAAAATTATACAATATTTTTAATACGTATGTATATTTATTGTACAATTTTCAAAGTTAGACATTAAATTAATAGGTAGGTACTATTCATACTTATAAGTTTCAATTATAAACTTAAAAAGACCATATCATTTTTTTGTTCTTTTTTTGTATATTGATCTATGGATATCGACAAACAAAAAAGGGTTAGGAAAACAAAAAAAAAAAAATAGCAATCTTAACGTTTGTATAATTAATGTTAGATATAATGAGTTAATGTGTTTTCTCGCCGTAAATGTTCGTCGCTTCCCTGGGCTAGGAGGTTTATAGCTATTCCTCCATTAATCGTTTTAGCACGCACCCGCGCCTCCGGTTTCGACAACCCTTGCTGCTTTGACGTATCAGTCTATTAACTACGTGTACTGGGTGCAACTACTTGAATAACATAATCCATTTTTGGCTAAAACATGCCATAGGAAAATTGTAAAATAAGTATGGTTTATGTCACTTAATATATGCTTTGTCAAATCAAACATATTATCAGATTCAATGATTTTATTATTATTATATAGGATTTATTTAGTAAAAAAAGAGTAGAGGAGATAAATAAATGAGTTTGAACATGAATAGATTTTTAATTTATTTACTTAATCAATCAGATATTTTAAATCATTGAATTTAAATTTTTGGAAATATTAGATGTGAATTAGTGTGTTTAATGTGTCATCCGTATTTTGTCAAATTATCTTTATGGTGAATATTTATTAATGTTATCTGAGTTAAAATAAACATTTGGCCTTTTAACTCGCATCAGATCATATAATTCGAGTGAACCAACCCCGTGTACCGCGCTTAAACTGGGGACGTGCTTAATTGAATAACTTTCGTGATATTTACGCCGGGTCGCAGTTTTACACGTTTCGGGTACGGCTTTAGATACAAGTTATATTAAGTAGGTAAGGCTTTAAGGTCATGTAGTCAGACTCTGCAATAACAGAGCCTCGACGGATAATTTAACGATGGTAGAGACTTCGTTATTAATTAGTTGCCGTAACCTTTCTTGACATTCCTGTTCACAAGTCTTATTTTCTATTAGATTACTTTGAAAAATTTCAATTAATTATAAAAATAAAATACTTGTAAATCAACTTTACTTAGTTAATGTATCATTTCTTTTGAAAAAGAAATATTAAATTCTTCATAATTAATTATAAAAAAAATACCAAGGAACAAAAATATAATAATAAAAAGAAATGAGCAATCACCTAGAAAACTGAAAATGGTAGAGCGCCGCGGGGTAAATTGGGCGCCTCTACAGCCGCCCGCCTACGACGCGGTTCGGTGTCTGTGCGCGGTTAGTTCCGCCGCCCGCCGCTAGATGTGGCGGCGGGAGTGCGCGCCTGTGTGCGCGGCCCAAACACACGCCGCCGCCACTCCGCGCTCGACCGCGCCGCTGATCGCGCGCCTCGCGTACCGTCGACTCCACGACACGCTCGCGACTCGCGACAACATCGTAACGTAGCGCCCAGCCAACATACCCGAACACGAAAATAATAAGAAACTGTTGCGTCACGAACAAAAAATATTTCGATTAATCCAACAACTCGTGGACTTTGTGGACAATCTTAAACACTAGTTTTCTTATTTATCAAACTAAAAAATTATTGGACTTAATTTTTTCGAGGTTACGATACTCTTTATCAGTGCTTGTTCGATGGACGATCTGAAACTCAACAAAAAATTCCAATAAGCCCCAACTAAACTTTTGTTTCTGAACTAGTATCTGCGGTCAACTCTCGTCCGGTCAGCTGGCTAAATCGGGAATCGCGTTTTAATTTTCATGTGCCGCTGCGGTGTGTGGGACGCGTGTGTGCGCGGTGCGATGTGCCCGCGACGCGCGTGAACCGGTCGGTGATCTTCCCGCTCCCCCGTGGCTTGCCCGGCCGCCACCCTGTACCCTGACAACCATGTCGGGGGCCTCGGCGCGCCCTGCGACGCGGCTGCCGCGTCGCCAGCGCCCGCATCCGGCCACTCCGCCGGGCCGGCCTGGTGGACCATGATGAACGGGGTCGGCGGCGCGCTGTACGAGGAACCGCACGCGTCGCCCCCCGGCGGCTCGCCCCCGGCTGCACCGGCCGCTGCGCCCCCCTCTGCCTCCAGCGCCTCGCCGGCCTCCGTTGGCTCCAACCCTCCGCAGCCACCTCTCCACATTCCGGCCAAGCGGTACGAGCCCGAGCCTGGTGTCATCCGGCACGCCCAGCAGCCCTGGGGCTACCCACCTGACGCCCCGGCCTCCTTCGAGCAGTACCCCACCGGACCTACGTATTACAACCTGCCCGTGGAAAGAGAGCGGAAATCGACACTGCCATTCTGGCCCACTAGCAGTGGGGAATACAAGCCGTACGCAGACGGTGCTTGCCATCAGGGTTTCTCTCAGCCCTGTTGGAACTACCCTTACGGGGCGCCGCGGGGCGACCAGCCCCTGCCCTATGTCAGCGGTGAAGAACGCCGGACGGCCGTCTCCGAGCCCTCCAGCTTCTCGCACGACGCGTACGGCCTCAGAAACTACGCGCCAGAGTCAGTCTCCAGCGCGCCTTACCCGCCTCCAGGATCCCTGCCAGGTCAGTATCACTTACTTCTATAACATTTACGAACGTTCCTCGAACCTGGCTTCATACGTTTTCCAACGTCCGCTCGCCGCACTTTCTGTTTGTAATTTCTGAAACTTATCGGTTGCTCTACAATCAAACACACCACAGGGCAAAACATTTCATGAAATTCATAAACAAATACAATGTTTCAGTAAGTGTCAAAGAGGCAGGTTCGAGGAGGTTAAACTTGTTGCAAGTTAAGTAATTTGTAGTGCTTTAGGTTTTAAAGTTTAAATCTTACATGTGTCGAAGTAAAGGCTGATAAGTTGATTTGTAAATAATTTATTACGAGTTTGTCAGCCTTGACCTCCCGGCCGCCGCTTGCCGCTAGATGGCGTTGCGCGGTCCACACAGACGCCTTTTTTGAGAGTGTGCCGCACGCACACAGCCACAAAGTCTTTGTTTGTGGGGGTGTCACGTCGGCGTTCGATGCACACGCTTGCAGTGACTCGATCTGCAATATTTTCGCTCAACGATAATTCAAACTTCTTATTTGATTGGCACGATTTCACATTGTGAGATTCAGGAATCTGTGTTTGCATGATATTTGTTTGATATTGTTCACTTGTATTTTGGATATGTAACAAGAAAATTTATACATATTTATTGTCATTAAATTTACCTATTTCGTTAAAATTCAATGGAGTATGAAGTTTCGTAACTATACTCGAAATATTTAAAAAACAAAATATGAATCTACGTGAGACCGCTGTTTAACATCTTCATTGAAGTAAAACTAAAATATTCATGATAGATAATCGATATGAGCAATAAACGCCCATTATGTTTTTACGAGCCCAGCAACAGGTATGTATTGTCTTGCAGCCAAAATATCGAGCCCTCGTGGCGCACAACACGTCGATAAAATCGCCTGTAAGCCAAACAGCGTCGTAACGCCCGAAGCTCCTAAACCTTCTGAAAGCGACCGAACGCCCAAATCAAAACATTTTCCCACAGACCACCATAAATTTGATGAATGAACGAAACACGTGCTACAAATGTTTAAAAACGAACCGTAAGCACCTTTTTATAGGCAATGTAAAACGGCGCTATACAACCGACAATAAATTAAAGTTTACGTAAAATAAAGCGCCAATAAAAATGTATAACTAATAAATAAACACGATACCTGAGCGTTAAGACAATAAACTGATCTTTGAGTAGTAGCAATAAACCAAATATTGCTACAATAAACACATTATAGGCTGATGAGACGATAAAAAACTAGGCAGAGTGAGCCCGCAGCTACTCGGACGACCGATTCATTGCGCCTGTCGTAGATACATATCACTTTTATGAATCGTAAAACCGCGGCGACGTCACAGACATGCAATACTACTGGTTTCTTCCCCAAATCGCGCTAGTAAGTAGTAATTACGAAACTACAACCGCCATGTCAATATGAGAGCAATAAAAAGGCTCCATTCATAAACGCTCGTCGCTAGTTCACTTTCGATTGCCGGCTAACCATAAAGATGGGTTTATCGTGCCTCTGTTACGGCAGAGGTGTAACTTGACATAATTTTGCGTAAAACGCGCATATAATGGCCCATTAAAAGGAAACAATTGTTGAAAAAGTTATACGAGTGTTCACGTCACTTTATGATTGTGTGTTTATGGCCCACCTGAGGTTGACATTGACTTTGATTTGTGCATTTACGGCTTAGTAAATGCTCAACCGAATGACTCCGTTAGTATGACCGTATGAGTAGAAGCCGCGTTCCGCTTTCCCTTTTAGACTTTGACGTTGAAATTTACAGCAATAGTTATTTCCTTTGCTAATATAATAAGCAAAATACTTGTCTTTGCAAGAAAGCTGCATATAAGTAATGCAGAAATTTTGAAATAACGTTCATTTATCTCTTCTTGCAAGATTGCGAAGGATTTATTTTTAAATATTTTCACTACATTTTAAACCCTATGTCGTTGTAATACAAACAGCCTTAGTTCGTCTGTCCGCAAAGTAATCTTGGTCTTGGAGTAGACAATGCCCGCGGTCGGGTAGGTAAACTTTATGGGCGAAGAGAGCCCACACTTTTATTGCCACTGATCGCTACCTATCCCCTCATAATTGACAACATGACTTGTCATTATGTTTTCTTTAAACAATTGACGATTTTTGTCAAGGAATGTCTTTTATGAGTCTACAAGAGATATGAAAATGAAAATTATTCATAACTTACTCTTTACTGATCTATACATAGACTTTGCAATATATTTCTTCAGTCTTTCGTCTACTTAAAAGTTGTTTTATTTTTTAGAGACGCTACATTTTTATACATAACGCTTTAACTT
This sequence comes from Rhodophaea formosa, assembly GCA_963082605.1. Taxonomy (NCBI): domain Eukaryota; kingdom Metazoa; phylum Arthropoda; class Insecta; order Lepidoptera; family Pyralidae; genus Rhodophaea; species Rhodophaea formosa. The sequence goes on along the minus strand of OY720211.1, from coordinate 8,499,034 downwards.
CCTTGTTTATTTATGAGGGATTAAGGGAAATATTCATTTTTTATACCAAATTCAATTACACTTTTAATATTTTGAGTTTTTTCTCTACTAGATCTGAATCAGTTTAGCTCACGAGGTACCAAATTTGAAGTACCTAATGTGAATCACAAATTTTGGAAAGTAAAATATTGTCGCCTACAAATAATATGTTCAGAAAAAAAGATGATTATTTAGCGTGGGCGACATATTTGTTGTGGTAGGGCAGTTTTATGAAGCGCGCGCTAAGCCTCATTTTAATGGAGACAAAACTTGTGGGTGGTTGTACAGCCACAACGTCTCTAAGTAGTAAAATATGCATGTAATGCCAATGGCAATTTGGGCATTGGAACAACTCTTATATATAAAACAACGGAAATTAATTTCAATAAGTATTGAAATCAAAAACATAACAAAAACTATTGTACAAAGTAAGTTCAATCATGTTCACCTTACTAAATTTGGACAAAACTTTTAACACATACATCAGGACTGTTATAAAACTGAACTTGTATCCCTATATCACAACGAAATATTCAAAGGATCTTGTAAATGACCATCACAGAAAACAATAAGAGAGTCGTTGCAAGTGTTCTTGCACGTAGGAGTAGATGTTTAGGCGCGTCGAGATGCAAGCGTGCACTTACGACACCGGCTTATGCATTCATCCGCTAGACAATGAGGCATCTATTTCGCAATACTCATATCCAAGTACCGTTTTGAATAATAGGAAATGGTGCAGCGAGTTGCACGCATCGAATATTGAGAAGGTCGCTCGGTCGCATACAAACTTTATTACCGGTGATCTCATCAAAAGGACCGCGCACATAAATCGCTCTATGTGTAACTTCTAACGCGCCGTACGCTCGCTTCCAATTGTTTTTATGAACGCAGCATGGAAATGGCTAGTTTGAAGTGCACGCATGCGGTCCAGCAGTCGGAATGCATTGTATTAAACTCGGATGATTAAAACCGGACGCCTGGCCGAACAAAGGCGCGGGAGAAGCAATGCAGACGTTGCGAGAATTCCTACTAGTTATACCATATTCTACTTGCTAACAATCCTTTCAGTCTCATAAATTATACTTATCCCTGAATGTATTCGTGGAAAATCTTGTTAAACATGTTAAATTTCTAGAACTGTGTAATCGTGCCAACGGATATTTACGCATTAGACTGATTTGATTCGTTAGATCGACTGTTTGTTTGAGACAGCATCTGTTGCCTGTAATCTAGATTTTAGCATTTTTTAAGCAATTTGTTTGTTTGTGCAGGTTCCCTCTCGATGTCTGTAGGAGTGGGTGTCGGCTGCGGTTCCTCTAATCCTCTCGACTGGACTGGTCAAGTGACGGTTCGCAAAAAACGCAAACCCTATTCAAAGTTCCAAACCCTTGAACTAGAGAAAGAGTTCCTTTTCAACGCTTATGTATCGAAGCAGAAGAGGTGGGAGCTCGCTCGAAATCTGAACCTAACAGAGAGACAAGTGAAGATATGGTTTCAGAATAGACGAATGAAGAACAAGAAGAACTCCCAACGGCAAGCGGCCCAGGCTGCGCAGAACAATAACAACAACTCAAATGCGAATAACCACAACCACCATGGCGGACACCACCACGCGCCACACCACGTGGCGCTGCACCATGCGGCGCCCGCCAAACATCATCAGTGACCCGCGCCCTTCTCTGGGACTTACCCCCTTAACCACGGTATAGCCAGCTAAATCCGAGAACCGGGAAGGAAAAGTTCCATTGGACTTCAGTGTGAAAGTGGTCGTAGTTTGAAAGTTCGAAGGATTTGTTCACGTCCATGTATGTTACCCGATAGACTATGAACGCTGTATCGCTATACCGTTCTTACGTAAAGTGGACGCTTCGCCGGTGCAGGCGCGCCCGAGTCCCAGAGAATCTCGTAGTAAGATAATCATGTGTTGTCGATTTGTGTATAGTATTAATTACGAAATTATGTTCTGTAATTTTAACGAGACTAAGGTACATGAGTAGATAACGATTCCTGATATTGATAATGTCTAGTATAGCGCTGAATTATGTATTTGAAAACTTATTTAAGTACGAATTACGAATATTAAAGACGTCACCGATGGATTATAGTTTCTAGATAGTTTATTGAAAATAAATTTTGTAAAATATTTTGTGAGACTGCTTATTGTTGTATTCGTAACGCTGTTCAGAGGGAGATTAGTCTTAATCAGTTAACTTTTATTTTCGTTACCAAATTGTTGAACTTCTCGGGTTGCTTTGGTGGCAGTTATAGATATCTATCCACACGTGTACAATATTGCGCATTAATAGTAGATAGTGGCGGCCATTGTAGCTAAGTATCGACGCATCACTTTTCTCTATGAATATATTACAGCATAAGCAGAGATAGTAACCACATTATGATCAAATATTTATTACTGTTTAATTTCTTATTTCATAATTCGTAAATTTTGTTATTTAAATTATGGATTTCTGACAAAGCTTTAACTCGGTTCCAGTAGATTATTCATTAAGTTACTGTTATGACATTTTTAAATATTGAAGTTGATGTTATAATCAATTAATTAAGTAATATGGGCAAGTGCATTAATATTGTCCTTTATTGGTTCGTGTACTGTTCGCTTTAGCCTCTCTTATTACTCTTTATTTTTGTTTTAGTTGAATATTTTATTATTTATTTATACATGAATATTACAATATATAAATCGTTTACATCGAACGAGTTGTGTACATTAAGTACGAAATTTCACTTTGTTTAACTTCGTGTTGGTATAAAATCATCCCAGTTTAGGATATCATCTACTAAGTATTTAGCTACCTACATCTTCCCTATTTTATCATATAATATCTATGTAATAAATGTTTTATTGTAAACTTAGTAGTTTACTCGGATCTAATTCATTAAATCTGTATTGTCCCGTAATTTTATAGAATAATTAGATGTTTTTGTACAAAATGGCGACCTCGTCTAGGAAACCGAATTTCCACTTGCAAAGCGGTCGAGGAAATAAACGCTGCAACTTAGACGAATCGACTCGTTTCTAAGCCCAAGATTGTGTCATATATTTAACAATCATTATCATATAACTGATGCATGGGCTAGATTTTGTTATTCCACTTTATCTGAAAAGCAAGTATGATGGATGTATTAACCAAATCGAGCTAATCTTTTAAAATTATCAGCAAATATTGGCCAAGTACTTACTTAATATAAAAAAAAGAAACCGTTTGACATAGGACTTGCTTCTCAGATGACGGGATCACCACTAAAATAGCTTTCTCTGACTGTATATTCAACATTTCAGTAGAACTACATCTAGAACCATACTTACCTAAACTATATATTGTAATAATTAAAGGTCTCGTAATTATTATTGTACAGATAAATTAATGTAGTAAATCACGCCAGAAAATGTGAGGTTTTGTTAAGTATAATGTATAATTAAATGAATGTGCTCTCGACAGTTTGATGACGAATTTAGAAAAGAATGTATGAAAGGAGAAAAAATTAAATACTTCGTCGTGTCTTCGTTACTTTTTCTTTCCGCCTTCTTTTCCTTTTTAGGGTTCCGTAGTAAACTAGGAACCCTTATAGTTTCGCCATGTCTGTCTGTCTGTCTGTCCGTCCGCGGTTTTACTCAGAGACTATTAGTACTAGAAAGCTGTAATTTGGTATGAGTATGTATATTAATCATGGCACAAAAGTGGAAGAAAAAAATATTGAAAAAAATATTTTTTTGGGTAGCTCCCATATTAATAAAGTGGGGGAGTAATTTTTTTTTCTCTATTTACCCATCGTGTGGGGTATCGTTAAAAAGGTCTTTGAAAAATATTGTGAGGTTGAGAACACCACATTTTGATTTAGGGATCCGTTTCCGAAATATTTGGTTTTAAAGTGCAAATTTTTGTTAGAGGTACGTGTCCCCCCCCCCCCCCCTCTATCTGCTAAACGGTTGTATATGGATACGTGAAAAAAATTACAGCAGTAGTATATATACTGAAGTTGAAAGGAAAACTATCAGAGCTGGGTACTAAGCGCGAACTAAAAAGTTATAGGAAATCAACTTATAAAATGTACTGGTAAATGTAAAATTTCATACAATCTTTATTGTTAGATGTTTTTGGTCGTTAAACTGTGAGGTGCGAGTGTAAAAAGTGTAAACTCAAAGTTGTCATTCGCAACTACGGAACCTTACACTGCGCGTGGCCTGACACGCACTTGGCCGGTTTTTAGGGTTCCGTAGTAAACTAGGAACCCTTATAGTTTCGCCATGTCTGTCTGTCTGTCTGTCTGTCTGTCTGTCCGTCCGCGGTTTTACTCAGAGACTATAACTACTAGAAAGCTGTAATTTGGTATGAGTATGTATATTATTTATGGCAAAAAAGTCGTAGAAAAAAATCTTGAAAAAAAATTTTTTTTTGGGTAGCTCCCATACAAGTAAATTGAGGGAGTAATTTTTTTTTCTCTACTTACCCATCGTGTGGGGTATCGTTAAAAAGGTCTTTGAAAAATATTGTGAGGTTGAGAACACCATTTTTCGATTTAGGGATCCGTTTACGAAATATTTGGTTTTAAAGTGAAAATTTTTGTTAGAGGGACGTGTCTCCCCCCCTGTATCTGCTAAACGGTTATATATGGATACGTGAAAAAAATTACAGCAGTAGTATATATACTGAAGTTAAAAGGAAAACTATCAGAGCTGGGTACTAAGTGCAAACTAAAAAGTTATAGGCAACCAACTTATAAAATGTACTGGAAAATGTAAAATTTCATACAATCTTTATTGTTAGATGTTTTTGGTCGTTAAACTGTGAGGTGCGAGTGTAAACAGTGACAAAAAAAACAAAAGTGAAACAACTCTAAGTTGTCATTCGCAACTACGGAACCCTATACTGCGCGTGGCCCGACACGCACTTGGCCGGTTTTTTATTATAATTAACAGGAAACAAAAACATTACTACATGAACTTTGCTTAGTTGCAAATGTCTTGTGTTCTTATTTCGCATTCACCCTTTAGAAAATATCTATTAGTCGATTCTGTTTAAAAACAATAGTTACCTGCATTATAATATATAATAAATATTATATTATTATAAATTATAATTTTCCTTGTGTCTTATAAAATTAATTTACGGTCATACTATCAAGACCTAGACATCACTATTGAAGATACAACTACGCAAGCAAAAGCTCGTTCATCAAATTGCCTGCAAGGTTGCTGCCAGAGCCACAGTGATGTCATAGTGCGCAGTTGAGAGTATCAAGTCACGGTTTTGATATATAGCAAGGATATTACGTATAGAAACCAGCAAGTTTTATATATAGATACTTACTAGTGTGCTGATATTACGCCTGAATAAATCTAATAACCCGTTTATCCCATCAAAAGAAATTCTTAGATACAGTTCTACAAGATTTACAAGTTTTGTATTTTCTCCATTTTTTTTTTCAATAGGCTGACGAATACCTACGATTACATAAATCTTTGATGTAAGTATATCGATAATCCCTACTTTCCAACTAATTCCAATCCCAAGTAATATTATAAATGCGAAAGTGAGTTTGAGTTTGTTTGTAACGCTTTCACGCCCTATCTACTAGACCGATCATCGTGAAATTTTGTATACACATAGGTTAGAGTACTGAAAAGGACGTCCCAATTCCATCCCAACTAAAATTATAAATGCGAAAGTGAGTTTGTTTGTTTGTTTGTTACGCTTTCACGTCGTATCTACTGAACCGATCATCATGAAATTTAGCATACACATAGGTTAGGGTTCCAAGAAGGACATAGGCTATATATATTACGCGGGCGAAGCCGTGGGTAACAGCTTGTTTTATAAATATATTATTAAAATAAAGAGTTATCTTTTTTACGTTAATCTGACCTTGGGGACTTATGATCTTGGGCTCTATCTACCCTCAAGGGATAGAGACGTAATATTGTGTATATGTATAGATTTATTAACTTTTTAGCAATCAATATAAAAAAAGTTACCTGTAAGATAGAGAAATTAATATTTAATTAAGAAAATAAACAAATGAATTTACCAACAGTTCTCTATAAAATATACAATTTCAAGTTGAATCTCAGAAATCTTCACAGATCCGCTTCATAAGTAAGTAAAATAATCGAAATCAACACTTTTTTTGTTGCGTGATATGTACGAGTATCATCATCATGCTAACAGAAAAAGTTTGATGGAGAATTACAGTGAAAATCAAAATGAGGTTGTCTTAAGATTTATAGTTAGCTAATTACGCGTTGAAAATAAAAAGAAAACAGAGAATGCGAAAAGTATTATTTATAATAGGTAAGTACAGCGGATGGCGCATCAAGTAAGTATAGCAGCTCACTTTATTGATAACTTTATTTTTTGTTGAACCAAAATATATGAATCTATTTAAAAGTAACTTTTGTATAAGTGACCATTAAGTAGTAGATTAAAAAAAATATATTCAGTTTTTACCCGAATGACCTTCCTGGAAGGAGGATAATTCACCCGTATACATGGCGAAATTTTGATCGTTCTGGACCCTTAAAGGGGTGATTCAGCCCGTCGATATGAACCATTTTTCCTATGGGACCAATGATGGAAACTCAAATTTTATTTCGAAATTTTCATACAAAAGTGTTCAGCCGCCCGGGCAATTTGTATAGGAATGTCGAATTTTTTTTCGGGTTTACAGCATTTGTCCCGTAGGAAAAGTTGTTTATATTGACAGGCTGAATCACCCCTTTAATGGTCCGGAACGATCAAAATTTCGCCAGGTATATGTATAACTTCCATGCTGGTCTGGGGGAAAAGAAAATCGTTGAATGTACCAGCTGCTTCTTTTACCGCGTAGGCAGTAGAAACCGGCCGAAGGAATGAGCGCAATATTAAGGAATCATGTATAAATAGGTAGGTGGAGTGGCTAGAAACCCATTACTAGTTTGATTCCGTACTCCATCTTTAAGCCCATCAACATGCTAAACGTGGCCTTTCAGTCTTATAACCTTAGGCACGGTCTACCCCGTAAGAGATATAGATGTGTTACTATGTATGTATAGGTATACGCGTATGTATGTAAGTATGTCCAGGCAGCCTAAACGGCTTGACGGATTTTGAAGTGTGAGGTGTCCTTAGATTCGTATTCGTCTTCAATGTGTCACAGGCTATAAGACGTCAGAAAAAACAATATAACTATTAGATGTAAACTGCGGTAAGTACTTCAGATGGAAAACAGTGCCATAACAGATAAGTTGAAAAATATCAAATAAATATTTTATAAAATTTTAAATTATATTAGGATTGTTGCTTAATTAAAGCCTGACAGCAAGGCCAAAAAATTTAATAGTGCCTTAAGTTAATTTTCTCATTAATATGTGACGCTGAGTTAATTTTTGTGACATTCAAAACCTTCGTCAAAAACCAGTGGTTACAAAAATTTCACATTCTTGTTTAGAAGATAGTGGAAAAAAGTAGACGAAACTACTGCCTTGTATTTTTGTTAGGTATAAATTAGGTTCTATTAAATTCTGTGAAACATTCAGTGAAAATCCACTACAAAGCGTGTGGTAATAATAGTAGAGTGAATCTAGAAAAAAACACAGAATTATTCTGATGCAAGGCTGCTGAGTACATAAATCACTGAAAATGAGTTATGTTCTTTTTTGCTGTTAACAAACCGACGTGTGCGTATTACATTGTAGTGTAGGAAGCAAAATACCTACAACAAAATTATATTTTCTAATAAACGCCATCTAGCGGCACGAGGATCATCACGGGAAGTGGTAGAGTCTTCGTCCTGTACACGATGAAGACTCTACTTCTACTTAGAAAATAAAATCTAAACTGCTCAATAAATGAACAGAAAATACTAATTTATATCAAGATCCACAAAAAATAGGTAAAAGAAAATGTAGGAAAAGTGAAGGTAAGTAGATACTGAGCAAAAGAGAATAGACGTAAGATTGGGGGCGCTGTTGTTACTCATACAGAACTTTATTAGGGTTTATTCCTTTTTGGATATGATTTTGCAACAAAATCATATAAATCGACACAATAGTTCAAAAAAATTCAACATGAAATATTACTCATCGATAAATCCTACACGTTGGATTACTTTATATATAAAAATATTTTTATATATTTTATTTATGCAACAAAACAAAACAGTCTTCAATCAGTCCTCCATATAAGTGTATATATAAACTAAAACTAAAAAAATAGAGAATAATTATATAATTACATACTAGAAACCAAAGTCAATATACAAATATTTACAACAATCAGTTTTTTAAGTCGGTGTCAGCTAATTTATCTAGGATAATTTGACCCTTTACAATAGACCTTCGTACAGCATGAGTTAATTCTTAGTTAATATTTAATTTGGCTGGCATCGACTCCAAATAAAAACCGTCGGTACTAAATCGAAGTGTAACTTTCCTTTACGCCTAAAATGTAAGATTTTAGAAAATGAGTTTTACTGAGAGGGCGCCACTTGGAGACGAAACTTTCGTAAGCTTTCTTGTTAGTTATGAAAATATTCGAATAACATTTCTTAAGGTTGATATTTCCGTTTTAGCTATAAAAAATTATGACAATTGTAAGAACTTATGCAACATATTCTCTGTAATTAAGTACAATCGGGACAGGGGATTTTTTTTATTTGCGAATGTTGAAATTACATATGTGACAGCGTCGGAGCGTAGAGGTTTGACTTCTGGCGCGGACCAACACTCGCTGAGCTACCCAAGGCAACAAGCAGGTGGCTGGATGTAAAAAGTATGTCAAAAAATATTGTAGCATTCATCAATATTATCAGGTCTTTATGAGTCTCCACTGCAGAACCACGACCCTCTCTGTACTACTAGAGCCATATATTATTAGTTTATGACGAGCTTCGTGGCGCAGCGGTCAACACGTCTGCCTGCGACACGGATGGTCCCGGGTTCGATCCCCGGTCAGGTCAAGATGAAAAACGACGTTTTTCAAATTGACCTGGTTCTTGGATGTTTATCTATATATGTATTTGTTATAAAATATTGTATCGTTGAGTTAGTATCCCGTAACATAAGTCTCGAACTTACTTTGGGGCTAGCTCAATCTGTGTGATGTGTCCGTATATATAAAAAAAAAAATATTATTCAAAGCAGTCAGAGGATTTGGCCTAAACTCTCCACACTGACCAGTCGGGTTGGAGTGGTCTCCTTGATGGTTATAAGCTTTGTTTAACTTGTATTTTCTAAGTCACCTAATATGACAACGACATCCACGGGAAGACTTGGAGTGGTCCAATTCTACTTTGCCGGGGGAACCACACGGCGGATCACAGCATTAATGCCGTCGTTATAACGGACCACAAGCTTTGACATACCTCAACTAAGGAAGCAAGCTGTAAAATGCAGACTATGCGACGAAAGAGTATGTTTTAATCGTATTGTTTTAAAGAAAACGTTATTTCTATTGGGCTGCGTTAAGTTACCCTGTTGAGGACGTTTCGAGGGTAAAATTACGCCCTATTCATACGAAAAGTGCACATAACATCATCAAGTCTTTTTTTTTAGTCTCTACTACAAGAGCACGACTCTCTCTGTACTACCTGAACCAAATTAAGCTACAGCAGTCAGAGGTGCACATATATCCTCGATAACACATAACTGCAATTATCAGATATCTGGTGCAAAACACGTATGTATTCACATGAATATGTTAGCACGTTGAGTAATTAATTTGCTGTCCAACATATTGAGTGGCTGATTAGTGAGAAGTGAGGTTGGTCGTGGGTGGGACGCCTAGGTGTGTAACCACTTTCTTTAGGAGTGCCAACTAGATTTAGTAATAAGTAGTAAGAATATACGTAGATAGCAAAATAACTTGATGTAGAGACTGTGTGTGGGTAGAGACGCACCTATGTGCGTCTCTAAGTATAAACTGTCTTCACATGAACATGAACGTGAAGGATTTTAAAATGTAGAGTCTACTTTTTTATTAGGGTAAATTTCTTACAATCTACACCAATTTTAGCAATATAATTAGTATTCAACACTCTTTTTCACATTGACGAGGTTCGATTCCTTGGTCGAGTATGGCAGTATTTAAAACGCTGCAAATACAAATTTTATTATCTCAAAAATCGGTGCCATGATTCCTTTGTCTTCTTTGTTCTATCTTCTAGGGATGTAAAATATGCAGGTATGTATCTAGGTATTTAAGTAAGTATAAATTCTTATAGTAAATACCTATTCGGTAGGTAAATCCATATTACTTGTACACATTAACATAAAAATAGCATCTACAATAAGAAAAATCCAATTATGCCCTTACAAAGTAGGGAATAAATTCAAATGCATACGATGCACCAGCAGAAATGCACTGGCTTACGAGGTACCGGTTATTCTGGAGCAAGCCGCCTCCTCTCCTATTAGCATATAAATGAACCCAACCGAGACAACTTTATATTAAGCCCACCACGGTAAACTGATCTACCTTCATGCCCCACCAGACACTGCACTCATACAAACAATCAAAATAACACGGCTCCCAACTTACTGGTCGCATTACAGTTTAAATATGGAACTCTCTCTCATTGGCCGGTTCCAGACGATTCTAAATCCGCGCACACACACTTTAATTATTATGAAATATGTTTATTTTTTTCTCTTAAGTATTTATTTTATTTTATTTTGATATCTTAAGCAAAATGACATTGAGGCAACAGTGTAGCGGATGGTGCGGTGCGGACGTATAATGTAAGTAAATATGCAGCTGCAATGAAATCAGTAGTTTACTGTTATTGAGTGACGTTATGGGTATGTTAGCCTCGATACACCCAATGGATTCCTCTTGTTATTTTTCGATAGCCATTCTACAGATATCGCATAATGATCCTAAGTCCCTTAGGTATTACCAAGAGAGTATTAAAATTGGGGCTTATATAATTTTGTTGAGATTTTATTACTTTAAATAAAACAAAATTAGAAAAGGATATGAGGCTTTAGAGGATTAAAAGAAACACATATGAATGACCCTTTCTGATTACATGGTAAGGGTGACAGGTCTCTTATACTTAATACTATAAAATATATACGTTAATGAATCGTATGTTAACTTTAGAATTTTAAAGTAACAGAATTATCAGAGTTAATAATAAGCTTGATAATTTAACAACAATGATTTTTACGGCTTTTTTGCTGCCTGCCTGATGCAACACTTCTTGGATAGCTTGCAGAATCGCAGACATCTTCTTCTTCTTCATCAGGTCTTTTAAGCCCGACCCTCTCTATACCACTAGAGCTATATATCGCAGACATAAATATCTGTGGAAATAGCAAACATGCCCGGGCCGGGAATTAAACCTGCTGCGCTCGAGTCACAGGCTGGCGTGGTAGCCACTGCACCACGGAGACCGTCAAAATTTCTCAATTCACAATAGGAAGTTTCTCTTCCTATAATCACTACATGTTTATTCACTCTCTAAATTCTACTTTAAGGGCTAAGCTTAAACTGTGCTTGAACTATGAACAATTTACTGATGCAGAAAATATAAAAGGATTTAATACCCAAAGGTTTAAAACGGGAACCAATTCACGAGACTTCACTGTCTGTCCGTCTGTCTATCACGGGGCTATCTCATGAACCGTAATAGCTGGGCAGTTTAAATTTTCCAGATTATGTATTCATGCCGCTATAACAACAAATAAAAAAAAAATTTTAGTCCTATAAACCCGTGCGTGAATCCAACTAACACTTGGCAGATTTTTTTATTACCTTACTCACCATTTGTAGGTTTATCATATAGGGTACTCTCTTGGGTTTATACTATACGTATATACTTGGTTATATAAGATGCCTATAAACAAAGCCAAGGGTCGTCAGATCAAGGTTTAATGTACTATAATTGACTGATCCCAAAGGGCATTTAGAAAGTGGACAAGACTTACGTCTTTCAAGATGGTGGGTCTTTCGATGTATCAAAAAAAAGGTTGTAGGTCCTCGAAACTCGATTAAAATAACCGAGATTTTAACAGGGGCCACTCATTTTTAAGCATAAGAAAAAATAAGCAAATATTATGTAATGCCCTTTCTATTAGAATTTAGTAGGTATAACTGTGATTTGACGTCTTCCATGGCGAGTGTTCTTGGGTTCGATCTCATGTCAGGTCATGATGAAAAAGGGTCTTTATAAGATTGGTCACGGCCGTGGATATTTAACTTTATTATTAATAAAGATAAATATCCACCATAAAAAATATCGTTGAGTTAGTGTCCTACGACACGCACAAGTTTGCTTCTTATTGTGGGGTACTTATTTTTATATTTAAAAGATAAAGTTTTTTATAGTCATAATTACAGACAGTTTTGTATTTTGGTACCTAACCAAACTTACATTAAGACTATATAATTAAAAATTCAACGTTTAACAATAAGAAAACAGCGTAAATTGCCCTAAAAACGGTCTTTAGCCGAAGTAAAATGAACATGTTTATTACAATCTTAACAACAGAGATACCGGGGCTCACAGTGGCGTCTTCAATTTAGGCTTTTTATTTTTATGGTCACACTCTCAGATCAATAATAAAGTAAAGACGGAGTTCAGTGTCGAGTTAAACGGAAACGGAAAATATTATCTCTAAATAAATAGATATTGTGCGCACTATTCCTATAACGAGAGACGAGAGAGCTCCTTTTATTTCCTGCAATAATTAGTGGACTGATAAAAGTACCTACATTTTCTATCATTTGAAACCTCTATTGGGTTCAATCTAATCAGACTGATAAGAAATATTTAAAAATTGTAATATATTGTACTTATGGTAGCTGACTATTCTTACATATTAACTACCAATTACGTCCCATGAACTTCCATTACTAAGTTACAATCACAGGCTTGTGTTACAGAACATTGTAAATTGACACCGTGTTTAAAAACAAATTACTACAGTTTCATAAACCGTTTATTATTAACACTTTTATTATTACACTCAATCAATAATATTTGCATGCACTGATTTGTAGAAATAGAGAACGTTCTCGCTGCCGGCATGGAAAGACAGTGCTGTGGTTGTAGATGAAAGTGATCACCACAATCAGACGGAGTTGAGGCTCCCGCTGTCGTGGGTTAGCTTGGCCGCTGCCGAAAAGAAGATAGAGATTCGGAGACTGGTGGTGGCTGTAGACATTCTTCCGCAGATCTGTAAACAAGAGAAATAGTTTAGTAGATACGTAAACGTTTTCATTGACGTAGTTTTATAACAAAATAGAATCAACGGAGTAAAAATTATACGCAAAAAATTTATATAAGAAAAACAATGCAATATTGTTCTCAATATTAATCATCCGGATTCCTCAGTAAAAAAATAATTCAAGAAACAATTATATATTGTCTCTGGCCTTAGGTAATATTGTACGCATTTTCATTATGACATCGTTTTTCGATTAAGTAATGACTTTCAAATTTCGAATATTTGCGTTTTAAAAGGAATCTTGGTCAATTTTTTGAAAATAGAACTACTTCGCTGAGCGAGGTCGTCCACTGCCTTGACATGAGGTTGATTTGCCGCCATTGCAAAATAGGTAGATTTATTTATAATTAAAAATTAATACTAAAAAGTGATGATGGTGAATTGAGAAAGTGATGCAAGCAGGTATGTAAGTACACTACACAAAGTTCTCTGCGTGGCAGCGAACATATCAATAATTTGTTGCCAGATAAGTCAAGAATGAAGTGCATGTGAAAGAGTTTTTAGAATAGTTTCTGAAACATTATAGACGCTTGAATACGTATATTTTTGGTACGTGATGCTTATGTGACTGTGGCTTTATTTTTTTTATCCTGTTTGAGGGGTCACACTTCGAGCGCTTTTGAGTTTCCAATTAGATATAGGTAGGTATTGAGGCAGAGGAATGTTAATGAAACAAGGTGGTTTCCGATTATTTATTAAATTGAACTTACGATTCTGATCATAAGATGCCTATCGAATGTAAATGAGAACCATATTTTTTATATAAAGATGTACAACACATGGAAAATATATTATTTTCTTTCAGAAATTTTAAATTAAAATGTTGTAAGAAAAATTTAAATTAAAACAAATCTTATATAGTTGTCTGCATATTGATACATTTTGATAAATAGAGGTGCATTCAATTGTCCAACCTGTCTGGCCAGCGTGGAGAGTGTAGGCCAAATCCTCTGACTGCTCTGGCAGTACAGAGAGGGTCGTGCTCCTGCAGTGGAGACTAATAAAGACCTGATGATGATGATGATTCAATTTTCTATGGAGTTATTAATAGCACATAATAAAATTAATGGGTAGTGTAAGTATACAACCATTGTTCCATATATCTGTCTGTACTACCGTATATAAACATTGCGACTAGGCTATAATCACGTGCATGTTAAAAAAGAAACGGTCTAATAAAATACAGATACCTATTGCTTTATGTTTTGCTACTTTTAGTGTAAAATTTAATGTATTTGTCCAAATTGTCTCCAAAAACAAGTGTGATCACACTTTGTAACAGCCATTGCAAACATTAGAATTGTAAATGATACATTCCCTTATCAAAACTAGTAATTAACTACTCTTCATACCTATAAAAGTACTTAACTTAAATACGAGTATACTCCTACTCACTCATCGAAGATAGTTTTTAATTCTGATCAATGGTAATAAAGTTAATAAGGTACAATGTTACTCACTTCGTAATAAAAATGAAAAAAAAATGATAGACAAAACCAGTATCTAAGCGTTTTAAATGTGCAATAGTACACATAAAAAAAATTGATAATTTTTACATCAATTAATTGATTTAGGTACCTGTTTTCAAACCTAAACATGGCAGTTTTTTAAACCTATTAATTCGTTCTTATCCCATTTGGAATGTTCTTAATTTACACTTAATAAAGTATTAAAAACGTAGCTTCAGTTGTCTCTTTGGCATGATAGTTAATTGATTGAGTGAGCTAGAAAGACGAGTTTTTTTTTTCAAATATCCCACTGTGCGCCTGTTCGTTCTCTTATAAGACCAGTCAAATTTTGAAACAGATTGTCGTGGTAATGTACTATTTATTATTTGTTCCAATCGCGTATTCTATGTCGCTAATGCCCATTGTGAGTTTGTATAAGTCTGTGAAAAGACCTGAAAGGTCTACAGCTCACACAGCTAACTTATATAGGCCAAAAAAAATTAACTAAAAAAGAAATAGCAAAAATCTTCCTTCGAGAACAATGAATTGATTGTGTATTACAAATTCATCCATTACTGTATTTCACTAGAAATTCCTTAATAGAAACAAATCGTTTAGCATCTTTCTAACTTAAATGCTCGCAAATACAATGTATAAAACCCTTAACAAAATGTAATAATGGTTCTAGCGACACTAATTTTCCAAGCCAACAGACAAAATAATAAAAACCACATCGTCAGTGCAGGTACTAGCAAAGATGACGTCACAATGTACTTATCAAAATTGAATCCCTCAATATCCGCATTATAGCAACTCAGCTGAGCATTTTATTTACATTGGCGCAAATTGAATCCTTGGTTCAACGCCAAGAGAAGCTTCGCTAAGGGCGGGTACACACCAATACGGGAATATGAAAGGAAGCATTTATATGATTAAGGGAAGAATTTGATGGACACACATCAATTGATGGACTTCTTTTCACAAAACTGTGTAATAAAAGGAGTGTTATATTGTTTTATAATCCATATTTGTATGTAAGTCTATTTATTACACCGTAACTCCTAAATGCCTGAACAGATCCATTTTTTTATTTTTGTACATAATACATAATTTGGACATCATTGGAATCCTTATATCTGCCAGAGTATCTAATGCTGACTATTTATTTTTGTCAAGACAGACGTGTTTTTATCCAAGATGACAAAGAAAGAAGATGTAGAGACATAAGGTAGCCATACTCGTAAGTTTTTAAATCAAAGGAGACAGATTTGTTTTGGTAAGCTCTTTACAAAGTAATTTATCTATATATTATAAAGAGGAAATATTTAATTGTTTTTTGCATTGATCAGGATCCGAAACTACTGAACCGTTTTTCAAAATTCTTTACCTATAAAAATCTGCGGGTGATGTAGGCCAAAATTAACGCGGAAAAAACGCGAGAAAATTTGGTTCCTATAATGCCATTATTTCAAGATAAAAAACACTTTGTTTGCATATCGTACTAGAAGCCAACTGCAGAATCTGATTTCGAGTTACTTGTAGGCAGGCATCTGATAGTCTGATGGGGCTATCAGGTCTTTGAATGAGCCGGGTCAAGTCTGGGCCTATAAAATTGTAGGTGTGAAATAATTTTATTTTTTATGCACATCAGACATGAAATTAGATAAATAATAATCCTTTATTGAAATAACTAAATTATTTGTACTTAAGTGAGTGAATACTTACTTAGAATTTTGCATTTAGATTTTATTTTATAGAGCAATTTAAGCTATTTTTAACCAACTTCAAAAAAAGGAGGACGTTCTCACTTCGTCGTAATGTTTTTTTTTTATGTATGTTCCCTGATTTCGTCGCCTGGATCAATTTAAGAAATTCTTTTTTTGTTCGATAGGTAATACTTAACAGATGGTCCCATTAAATTTTTCTCAATTGATAGAGTTGAATTTGGTTTTTGTTAAAAATTTCTTGAATTACAAAAAGGGAGTTTTAAAATTGGTCGTACTTTGAAATAGTATTTACAACAGAGTTTTAAAAAAGTATACGCATTAAGTAAAAAAACTGACAAGTATAACTGATTAATCGTCAAATATTTTTAATAAGATTAAGTTGTAAAACAAATAAATATATTTTATCTTAAAAATATTAAACTATATCTTAAAAATATTTTAATACTATATCTTAAAAACATTAAATATATTTTCGAAAATTAAAACATTGTTTTAATTATATAACATAGTTTGTTGGAACTAAATTCTTCTGTTTTTTTATTTGAACTCTCGCACTTAAACATGTTATTATGTAGTAATAGTAACGGAATGTAGCACGAATCATTTATTTTATTATTTATACTGACGTTACTTTGCTATTAATTCCTCACTTTCACGATCCGGCCACGATGGTTGAAGGTAACTCCATAGCTTATGGATATTAAACTAGCTATTTTTCCGTGAATTTGTCCGCGTCAACAATAGCTTATGTCACCCACAGATAAATTAGCATTATATAGGTGAATATAGGTATGGCTCTGGTAGTACAGAGAGGGTCATGCACCTGCAGTGGAGACTAACAAAGACCTGTTGATGATGATGATGATGATATAGATGAAAGAATTTTGAAAATTAGTCCTGTAGTTTGGGAGATTTTTTTTGGTAGCGAAAGTTTGGGAGTGTCCTGCAAATTAAACAAACAAAAATATAAATAATCAAATTCTTCTTCCTTTGAATATATGAATAGTATAGATATATACAAGCTGAATCTTAGCGCGAGTGTAAAACCGGCCGAAGGTTCACATATTCATCCGGGGGCCAGAGGAGGGGCGGGGAGGGCTAAGATTCGATTTGCCTAATAGCAGGCGTGAGGGGGCGCACTCAATTACGGAGAGTGAGCTGAGGTGTCTCGCACTCACTACATAATTACATTATCTGTAAACGCTAGGTTAGGCTCTTTCAGTTGGGGAAAATATCGCAATTTTGACCTTTGATTAGTTATTATGTGCTTATTAATACATATGCTTACGAAATGTGGTAAAAACAAGCTTTTTATTTAACTAACATTATATTACAAAGCTTTTTTAAGATGTACTCAGAAAATTTTACTTAGACATTGCAAGATATATTTTAAAAAAGGTCGTCCTTGTAGGACACTTTGAAATGATTATATTTTTTTAACAAATTGATTATTTAAAAACTAAAGAATAGAGCCGTCTGCCTTTTGACAGTTTACGTCCACCATATTGTTTTTTTGCTGACGTTACATACCCTGTAAACTTTAAAGAAAGAGAAAGAGAAAAATAAGAATCTAATGACATTTCATACTTCATAATACCTTCAGCCGTTTAGGCTACAGAAAGCAACAATGTCATACATACATAGATATACATATATATATATATATATATATATATATATACGAGGTGAAAACATTACCCTCCTTTTGGGTGGGACTATCGGGTAAAAATTGGGTTCCTCCAATTTTATAACAAAGATAGTAAACATATTAATAAGTATTTTTGAGGAGAGTAGTTATTCAATTTCAAACTCGTATACCCTGCTAAATCCCATGGCTGAGTCACCGACATTGAAAAAACTTGCTTCCAAGAATCATATTTAACTTTAGTATAAAACAAATGCATTTTCCAAACTCATAACCTGTTTCTATATTTAAAGGTGCATCGCTGCATCGGTTGCCAAATCCCTGCAATTGGGAACGTCTCAATATGCAGCGCACAGAGAATCGTGCCCAAACCAATCTTATGTAAAACTGCAACGCTGCAAGACAAAATGGCCAAGAGTTGCCAAACTTTGTCAGCGTAATCCGCCCAATGTTTATTCTGTGGCGCATAATAAAATCGTGGAAAAGTTCCCTCTCTTTTCTTCGCACTGTCCTGTTCTCGCCGGTCGCACGTCCGGAGGCCATAACGCCGTTTGATGGTCTGCTCTCCAATGCTGGTTCAGGCGATATAGCCCGAGATGTACGGCTGCGCTCTCGGCGACGCCTATAGGTATTTCCTAAACATCTTTCGGCGTTATAATTCTGCACCGTGTGTCCTTGTTACGGCGTGCATTTTAGTGCTATCGTATACGTGTAAATGAAAAGTTATCGAATCGATGCGGGTAAGAATTTTATTAAGTTACATTTTTAATTATAACGGTATATAAATTCTGCTTGTAAATAAACAAATTTGAATGATTTTCATAAAATCACAAATATCTTCTTCTAGTGAAAAAAGGCAGACAATAAGTAATCAGTCGATTAAATAATATTCATGCAAAGCATAGTAGTACCTAAGTATTTGTACTCGTATCAGCATTGAACTATATAAATGCTGCGTCGCTGACCCCTACGCTCGTAGCAAGTGCTACGCATGCTACGACTTTCAAATCAAGCGAGTCATAAATTACTAATATTGATGTTTGTTTTACGCAAATTTTGGTTTCCGAACAACTGCTATTGATTTTACTTTTATTATGATGATTTGTATGGTTGTGATGCAGATCGTCACTTTCGCAAATGTCCGCGTCAAAATTGATAATTTTTACAAAAAAATCACATTAGTAAAATGTCAATGGAGAAAAACAAGTCTGTCTAGCCAATTTTTGATTTCAATTAAAACTCATATTTTGATTTTATGAAAATATTTACGTTGACACACCGAAAGATATTTTCATAAAAATTATGAATATTACCTGAACTATATAACAACGACGAATCAAAAAGCTTAATAGACACTATAAATGAAAAGAAATATGTGGACATCTTTATTAATTAAAGCAAATTTGCTATTTCGATCTGTCAGCTCCAACATTGTAAAGCTTCGCTAATATATTTCCAGTGTTTTTTGCAATTATTAAAAAATACATATAAGTAAAAACTTCCACACTTGTGACATTAATACGCTTAAATTTGAGTACTTGGCTGAATCCTTACTTTTACAAGATAATAAGTTAAAGGATAAAACCCAACTACTTTAGTTTACGTGCACATTTTGAACTATTCTGGAAAAACGATATATTTTATATAAAAATATATATTTTCAAATTCTACATAAAAAATAGTTTTAAATGATGATACACATGAAAATGATACACAGTACATTTCGGACTCTACGCTATTTAGCGGGCGCCATATAAAATTAATGTAGAGTCCTATAAACAGCGGACAATGGAGACACTTCTTGCGATATTTCAATCGTCAAATTGTGTTTTTGGTTTTGGAGACAAAAGGGATAAATGAACATACACACACAAATACATTTCATAGCGGCCAAAAAAACTTGACTCTCATTATAACATTTCTCACTAACGTTGTTATTACTTCATGGAGGGCCGTGCCGACACGATCTCCACCTGCCTAGTTTCAACGCCATTTTATAGGGAAGTCGCCGCTGCAAGGTCACATCATATAAAAATATGCAACACGGCGGCGGTACGTTACGGAGCGGATACCAATTCTATCAACAACCCATAAACCGCAACCTTTCTTTGTCTCGCTTCTTAACGCTATCGTGGCACCGAGCGAGATAGAAATCTACAAGTTTAATGGGCCGTTACGCGAGAAAAAAATCAGTCCGCATTCGCGAGCGTAGATACGCGAGTGATAGTGTCAAAACTGAAGACGGAAGGACAATCATGGTGCAACGTGCAGTGTTGTTGTCGCGTGCAACTCTGCAGCGACAGTTGCGCGACTGAGGTGCGACTTGTTGCTGTCTGCCTACACGTGAGTACGATCTGCCTACTCATTTACATGCGATGGGAGACGCAGCGCGCCCACTGCAGTTCTAAATGCATAGACTGAGCGTTGCAGCCGATTGGTTGTTGTCTGCCTACTCTATGTTGTTGGACCGGTTCGTTCGTTTAGTTTTTCAAAGGCAGTGTGTCATTGCATTGTGGTTTGCTGTGTTATTAATTATGAGATTGACGTGGTTACTACTGACCTTGTATGGTTGGAACGTCTTGTTTACATAGAATTAATTGTTAGGGCGTCCACTTATTACTGAATTAGATGGGATATACTTAACCAGATAGACTCTATGGTTTAAGAATCGATACAGGCATTAGATTAGTTAAATTTGTTCATTAAGATTTCAATGTATCTACCTACACCAATTATGACAGAGTAAGATAGAGTCAAGCAGGATAGATATTTATATCAAACATTTAATTACAAGGTTTGTTGAAGTAATTATTTTTTTTTTTCTTTTGTAGCAGCGGAAATCTAGGATCTCAGCTACCATTTTAAATCTTACAGGAAAAGCGGCATGTTTGCGTTGATACTTATTTACAGCATCCTTTAGTAAAGGCGACATTAACTGTTGAATCAACAGGTTATCCAATCAACTAAGTACCTACCTTGGTACTTGAACTATGTAGGAAACGATGCCGTTAGTCGATTGGAAGAAGCAAATACCGTTGGCAGTAGTGGAAGCAAAGCGCGGGTTGGGATTATTTTTGATAGGAAGAGTGGAGTGATTTTCCATTGCCTTCTCATTTTCGCACACTAGCTTGTAACCATCTATAGTATGCAGATTATTTAAAGATTTTTTTTTTCGCTGGCTGCTACCGAAGCAAACAATCATACCTACATCAAAGAGATTGTCAAGGTATATATAGGAGGAAAGATTGTCAAGGTATATTAAAAGCCACGTAGGGATTAAACTCGAATCCTATGGAGTTCGGAATATGTTACTTTACCTCTTGACCTCACTGACCTGAGCAATAAAGTTGTTTGTCAGTACATAGTATTTAGGTAAGCACAGTCTGTACCTAAAAGTACGGTAAACCAAAAAAAGGTTCCTGAAATTATTTGAACTAGGATTAAGTCGCTGATAACGCAATATATTGTCAAAGGTTATCAGGTGATCTGTCACATTTTTATAGGTATTCCATTATTTAGAAGAAGAAAAAAGCAATAATGAATCGACAAAACATTTTATGAAAATTTCGAAACTGCTCAAAAAACGTTATACAAAAAACTGCTGAGTAATACAATCTGTAGACGACAACAGCTGGATGGACATACGAAAGAATTTTCAACCAAGCTAATGCAGAGACGCTTCGCTCGCGCTTCTAGCTTGCTTAGTAATAATTGCTTTTAAGTACTTACACATACGAAAAACAAACAAACAACAAGTAAATTTTGTCTTCAATATTGTTAAATTAAGCAATTAGATATGGGAAAAAATCTAGGCGTTAATTGTGAATGCATAAAAATAATAAAATATTGATTTATATTAATTTATGCACAAAAATTTACAAACCAACAAGTAGCCATTCGTGCTGACACCTTCCCAAACACCCCCTCGGTGCGTGTCAAAGCAGTGCCTCAGCCGAACTTTCACAAAATTATCATAACAACGACAACAACGGGAGTATGGAAACAATCTCTTTGAGGAATTCGAAAGGGTCAGCAGGCTTCCTGTGTATCCACTGATTTGCATAAAAATGTCATCCCACTTTCCAATGCTACTTTACTATCGATTTGGAAGAATCGAACATATCTCGGGCCATTACAGATAAATACAGCATTGACATCTATTCCACTTAATAGTCTGAGATTGTCGTAAATTGAAACGATCGAGCTGATACAATATGTGGTTGTACGTTATACACGTTTAATTGAATAATCTGAAAACCTGAAACTAGTTTCTTAAGAATAGGGAGTTGAATCAAAAAGAATCATCATCATCATCATCAGGTCGTTTTTGTCTCCACTGCTGGAGCACGACCCTCTCTGTGCTACTAGCGCTACATATTAGCCTGATCAGTCAGAGAATTTGGCCAATACTCTCCACGCTGGCCAGATGGGTTGGAGAGGTCTCTTTGATATTCATAAGCTGCATTTAAAAGAAAATTATGTTATGTAAAACGTAAAAAAAGTGTTTTATTATAATTAATATTTTTGATCTTTCCTTTATATGTTGTATTTATTTGAAGTATTAAAATTTAAAAATATATACTATCTTAAAGGCAAAACAGGTGTAAAACTCATTTTGTAAGGCACAAGACTTGATGAATGTCATGCTTGAAAAGTGTTCTCGCAAGCGAGTAGAGATATATAGAAGGATCTTGATGAAGAAATAGGTACCTAATAACCTATTTTGTATGTAATAAAAAAAGGTACATAACACAACATATTTATTATATTTTTCTACGTAGAGGAACAAACTAGAGCCTTAATTGAGAAACACAAAGAAAGACATGGACTTTCAACAAGAAATAACTACACACAAAAACATAATAATAAAATTTTAATACCTATTTCTGTTCATTAAGATCGAATCAAATCAAATGTCCCGCTTAATGAAGATTCCCAGTCCCACCCAACTATCAAAGATCACCCAACTATGACGCTCCCCTGTTTTTGTAAACAAAATTTGGAAAGTGGGCCGTCTCTTGTTTCGTCGAGATTCTCATGCAAATCAGCTAGACCTGGCCTTCAGACGATGAATGCAAACAAAACGTGGTTGCCAGTCATTCGTAACACAAGTGTGGAGTACAACTACCGACTTTGATTCATATTCAGTGTTTTAGTGCGCGTAAAGTGTGCCTATATTGTGTTCTAATGGCCCTTTGTGTTTCTTGATTAACGATAGTTAATCATCTTGTGCAGTTAATATGTGACATCGCTATATAAGGTTGCTGTGGGAAAGGAAAGTGAATCATTTTTCATAAGCAGTATTATTGTTGAAGATACATTTGTTCTTAAATGTGTACCTATTTCGTTAAGCCTGAGTCATGTCAATATTTCAGACTTTGAGGTGAAGGTTTGCCGTGGGGTGATTCAATTTTTATTAAAACAAAGTAAGTTTTAATAAAATTAACTAAACGAAATGTATCGATATAAAATTAAAAGTGCATTAACAGTATTTTTTAGCTAGACACAGCATTTTCCGATATTTACACTTTATGAGAGTTTTCCATTGAGACCTAGATACCTTAGTTACCTATTTCTTTTACTTTTTTAATGCTAAATGCATTAAAAAATACCCTACTACTCAAAGCGCAGCAGCCTAATTGGCAAGGCATTTGTCGTACAAAGACCAACGCGCTTGCTATCCTGCCCGTATGAATTTTTTGCCATTTCTTTTTGAATAACTTTAAAAACGTCTTTATGCTTCTACGGAGTAGACTAAAAAACATCGTTTAGCTATTGGTGGGTGTTTAGGAGGACAACGGAATCAAAATATTGAAGGGTTGCTAGTTGCATCGCCTATTGAAATGATTTATCAGTTTTACCAATTCAATCCTTCGATGTTTTGTGTTTTGGGAGGTAAAACCGTGTATATTCTTTATTTTATTAACCACAGAGCAGCATGAAAGTAAAGTCAAGTATGGGCTTTTAAAGTATACTATTAGATGTTTAAAATCTAGAAAATACTACCTAAGTTAGTATCAACCATATCTCCTTATTATGTCGACATCCGTAAATCAACATGGATTTTAAAAGGTGCCGATTTGATTTACTTGGTATGTCATAATTAATTTAACTACTTTTTAATTACTAAGTACTTTTTCATCTAAATAAGCGCCGACACGTCATAACTCTGAATCAGAACCTGTGTTTTGAATCTTACTTATTTTTAATTGGCAATTAAAACTACTTGTATAAGAGGAATATAATTCAAGTTGTTAATTATACATACCTTATATAAAATATACATTTTATACAGTATGGAAGCTATTTGTTAACCCACTACCTACTCATAAATTCAAAAATACAAATACTTATATCGTCTTCACCTCTAACGGAATAGACAGAGCTAGAGCTTCAAGTTCAAAGGCATCTAAAGTGATGATATTGGGAGAGATAATGAAACAAAATTTCTATGGCTTCTTCTCTCATCTTTTTTTCTCGTATATATAGGTCAAATCAAGGTAGAAAATGATATTTTTCAGGTTGCCCTGAATGTCTTACATGAGTTATCTTTTATAACTGAGTGAGTAGGTATATGAGGTAATCCTGAGATAGCACCATGAAGATATCACGAGTTAAATACTATCCTTGATAACCTTTAATTAAGTACAATAAGTATTGCAAACATCATCATCATCAGATCTATATTATTCTCCACTGCAGGAGCACGAACCTCTCTGTACTACCAGAGCCATATATTAACCAGAGCAGTCAGAGGATTTGGCCATTAAACATATAAAGAAAAAAACTACTAGTATTCCTGAACAGGATAGTATTTCACGTTCACCATATTGAATGTTGCTGCACGTCATAGCTCATGTCACTATAGGGCAAATACGAATCTTTTGATCTCACGGTTCGAAACTGGTCCTTTTGATTGGTCCAGTAGTTAGACTACAGGTGGTGACAATGGATAGAACAAACGTATCTACATACATATAGGCAAGGCATATACTCTTCAGAAACGTTACTCTGCTTCTGGTTTTATCGGAAAAAAATACCAATAGGTACATAAAAGGCATATTTGTAGGTAGGTACCGAAGACTTACGAAACAAAAGAAATACAAACCTCCAACACATTTAAAGTGAATTAATTTCCTTTTCAAGGCTCCGTAATGATGTAGGCGTGTAAAGTAAGTACTATCGGCGCAACTGAGTTGCCTCACCACCGATCAAGTACAAAGATACGAGAATACACAGCTCTTTGCATATTTTATGTACTTAATTGGTTAATTAGAGGCCGTTTTATAGTTAATTATGAGGATGCCCCGTTTGCCCACTTTATAGGTGCTTTTATACAGGGCTTTGGTGGATTTAATTAACATTTTTAATTCAGTTTCGGCTTAGGTTGTGTTGTTTACATTACGGGCGGATATCATTTGATTAGTGAAAATATATTATTGGAATATCTTTAACCCGTTCATAGTACATAAATAAAACAGAACAGTAAAACAATTGAAACAGACCACACATAGCCTGTGGTGAAACAATTCAAATTCGCGATAATTTAATACTTAACTTTAAAACCTATAGGTTTTCCACAAACAAATGAAGTTAATGAACTTTGTTCATTATACGTTTGAGCCAATGTTTGTTTGATGATTCTATAGAAATAAAAAAAAATAAACATTGGCCCAATGATATTGTCTATAACTACTTTGAAATTCAGTTACAACATTTGGGTAAAAAAGCAACAATGGGGCAAATTTAATAAACACATATAATAAAAACTTGTAAAATACTGAATATTTTCATCGACCATAAAATTGGGTTCATAATTTCAAAATGCTTTTAGATTCAGAATTCTTTTTTATCGGATTCTATTATTAGCACAAATTATTAACGTAAACAAAACTTTATAAGTAAATATGCAAATTTTTGCCATGTACACGTACAATAATAGTTGCCACAGTAGTTGTCTAAAATAGGATATGGCTATAAAATTAACATGCAAACTGAAGAAACGTCAAAAAGAACATCCTCAACAGCAGAACTTTACAATAAAAATTGCTATTACCTACAGAAAAATATATTTACCCACAATACTTGCAACAACGTTTATTGCTTATCAGAATATAAGAGATAAAATCAATAAAAATACCCACTCATTATACAAAGGGCTTGTCCCAGCAGCCAGACCTATTAAGGTCTGACCAAGAAACAAATATTAATAAATAAAAAGTTAACTTATCTTGTCCTTATCCGTATGCAACAATGACTGCTTTTACAACTGCAGCATTGCTATTTTCATGGTTATTACCTCTGATATTTACCACAGTCGACAACGCCTGCGGCACAAATATCAACACAATAAATTGATAAAGTTACTAGCTGGAAACCAAATCCGAAGCCTATGAAGGGTAGAGCCAAGGAGCACATTCTCTATCGAAAGGGAATAAATAGTTTTCGCATCACAGTTCATAAGAGGTAAATTTTAAATAATAACTTCATCATCATCATCATCAGGTCCTTCCAGTCCCCACTGCAGGAGCACGACCCTCTCTGTACTACCAGAGCCATTTATTAGCTTAAGTAGTCAGAGGACTTGGCCTACACTCTCCACGCTGGCCAGGCGGGTGGGAGAGGTCTCTTTGATGTTTATAAGCTTTAAAATAATAACTTAATGTTACTTAAAGCATTTGTTATTAAAACACACTTTACTCCTGTCTACAACTGATCAATTATTTTAAAAAATGACGCTATTTTAGCAGCATTTTGCACTAATATTCAAAGCTTTTCGGAGGACACTTTTTCCATCGATTTCACATATAGGATTGTTCTCCTCACCTCTACTTTCCAAACTGAAGCCGCTTATCCTGTCGTATTACAGAGGAAATATTGTGTAGTTGGTGTAGACCAGTGAAAAGCTGGTAATACTTAGTATAATCCGATACAGAAATACTTGTTCTAACATGAGATGGAAATAATATTGCCGATGAAGGAATATAAATAAATGAGAATACTTGTAGGTAGTGCTTATGTATTCAGTAAGCCTTAGTTATAAAATACTTGTATCAGTACATTGCATTTATATGCAACTTCAGACGGTAATATACTCGGCACTTTAGGTGTTTGAAAATGTTTTGTTAGTGAATTTAATCTGCACTTTTGTATGTAAACCAACGTTCATAGCTTTAAAATCTTATCGTCATCATCTGCCTTAATATACATACATTTTATATATTACCAAATAATAGCTATTTAACATGTTCAATTAAACTATGTTTTTGGTGTTGAAGTAGCGATAATTTAAATTCAAGGTCTCAACATGAAAACGAACAACTTTTGTTCTGTGTATAAGTCTGATAACGAGAAAACTGAATGAGTTTTTCCATAGTACGTTGAACATAAGAAAATATTTATTTTCATTTCATCAGAAACCAGAAATTTTACTATCAGTTTTATATGTAAACTTACAAAATAAAAATTAAATTTCAATATGTTGTCCAATATTCCAGAAAGAGATACCTATAATAAATATCGTAAAAAAATAAAACAAAGAATTGTCGTTATAGCAAAGTAACTTTGTTACTGCGAAGTCGCCTGTGACTTAAATAGTCGGATAGAACACGACAGATCACATTCGTTCCTTTAAATATAATACCTAAAGTTAGCTTATATTATGGTACCGTCAGAAAAACAGTCGTTAAAAAAGCGCGTTCATTATTTTTTCGGCGTGATTAAATATATAGATCCATACATAAATATATCACGTCTTTTTCCCAAATGGGGTAGACAAAGCCTGATAGAGTAAAACCAAAGGCCATTTATCGTGTTGGTTGGGCGTATAGTTGAAAAAGAGAATCCAATTAGTGATGCGTCAAGTACCTATGCCATGTCTATAAAGATATACAACAAACTACCAAAACAAATTAAAGAGGAAAGTAACGATAATATTTTCCTGACGAAATTAAAACTTTATCTCGTAAATAAAGCCTATTATAATATAAATGAATTTCTTAATGAAAAACTATGACTTTACAATAATATAATTCTATAATCAAATTTGAGTTAATATAACTATTGACATTTTGTATACAAAAATAAAAAGAAAAAAATATTTAATTCCTTAATAAAATTCCATTACTTCTGCAATGAAACGATTGTAAAAACTAATTATGTTTAATTCAATCCAATATTTTAAGTTAAAAGTTTAAAACAGTAAATAAAAGAATATAAAGTTAATCAGATTAATCAAATTAATATCACTAACATAATTCGCAAATGTAAAATAAATACAAATTTTTGTTACATAATTAAAAATATGGTCCTAGTATACTAACATAATAAAATAATAATAAAATACGTTTTAAATTTAGTAATGCAGTAAGTACTTTTTACAAATTGCAATAATTAGTGGGTACTCCCATTCATTTATGTGCGTCCTCCTCTAATTTAATATTGCCGTGCCCGACAGGGTCCATAAATGGTCTAACTTTGTAATTTGTCATCTAATGTCTTTATGGTTTGCAATAAATATTTGAGTATTCAGTATAGAGATGGGTTGCTAGCCGCATTGCCTATTGCCATGATTCCTTAGATTTTCGCCCATTCTCTCAACCCGCTTCTTCAGTCTGCGCGAGAGGACTAACAGCTGGTACATTCTAGGTATTTTCTTTACTCCCAGACCAGCGTGAAAAATATAGATCTACAAGAAAGGTACCTAGTCTATAAAAATCTTGATGTAAAATAAATACTTAAGGGGAATCATGTGCGAAATTACATTGTCGCTACGAGGCACTTAGGAGGAAATGGTTGGATAAAATGTGGCTGATAACTTTCGTTCCGTTATGAACTTCTGCTTAACAGTAACTTATCCACAGACGAGATTATTCGACAGAATACTTTTTCATAATTTTTATAAATTTCGAATATAATACTTAAGACTTCACTTGTAAATATAAAAACTAAAAATATTATATTTCAAACTAAGCTGGAGTTTTTTCAAGAGCAAGCTTTATATAATAGTCACTTTTATCTTGAATGTATAATTGCAGCATGTAGGTATAGTTTTAGTGATTAAAGTTGTAAGCAAAGCTAAAAAATATTACAATAATATAAAGGACTAATTTTTGAGAGCCACTGGGCTCTCAACAATTAATTATTCCTTTATATTATTTCTTAATTATATAATTAATAAATAAAGATTTTTAAAGTCGGTCTAATTTCTTTTTATAATTTAGGAACGTATATTTTATAAAAGCCGTCCTATGCGAGTTACATTCGAGCAAGGAGGGTTCTGAAAAAAAAATCTGATTACTAATTTGCAGTTTTCGGATTTTTCCTCATATTGACTCAAATTAAATAAAGGTTCCGTCCAATTCAGAACCTCCTCCGTCGATTAATTAACATCATGGAATTAAATTACATCCTGGTTTATTACAAAAAATGTGTATCTGTTGACCGTATACACACGTTCTTGGAAACCATCGTAGCCTGACGTCCTTTATCGAATATTACTAAGTAGATTCAAGGTATGAAACACATGGTTTTATTGGTTTCCTTTACTTACAAAATGTCGCATGCTTTTGCAAATTATTTTATGAATTGACTTCAAAAAGGAGGTTTTACGTAGGTATGCAATATTTAAATCCTTCATTGAACGTTTTGTTTTTCTGGATCAATTTACTCCATTTGGAAAAAAATTATATAACTTTAAATTTAATTGACAAAAGATTATAGTTAACTTGGTAGATTTTGATATATATTTTTGATAACTGTAGATTGATATATCGAAAAAATATTTCGTCATTTCGAAATAAATTTAAATAAATAAAGGGTCATCCACCCGGGACGGTCACATGACCTGAAGCAGGAAGACTGCAGACACCTCCGACCGGTTACTCAGGAAATTAAGCCTTTTCCTCTCGACACCACGGAGCTTAATACCAAACACCCTGAGAAGCTTTTTAAATACTTAGTGTATTAATTTGCACCTAAGTAGTATTTTCTTTTTTTTGTTGTATTAATCAGGATATGTAAATCGGTACGGTTCTTCTTCGATTTTAAGATTCATGTCCGGTATTAACGTCGTCATTAAAGTACTGGTAGGTAAGTTGTTCATCACAGTAACTAACAGTTTATGGAAATCTGGAGGATTAAAATAATAATAGAATAAAAGAGTTATTTTTTAAATAAGTAAGGATTGTACAAAATTTCATGCTTCTTTTTTGAAATCTATATCAGATTTATTCATACAAACTTGAATGCCCTTTTTAATCAGCTTTGGGTATGAATTTCCGAAAAATCGTTTTCAGTTCTCACTTACAATAAACTCTTTATACAAACTTATGTGCAAAATTTTAGGTTCCTAGTTTTGACTAAGCGTTTACATTTCAATCACCAATCACTCAATGTTTCCTTTTATTAATTTTTTTAAATTGAGATTTTATTTAACAACGGTGGGCGTTGTAAAATTCAAAATTAATTTGTATTTGTATTCTCCAACTGACCGACCATACATCTTATCAAGTACCTACACTTTTCAGTAGAGACAATGTTTAAACTAAGATAATGGTGTTTTTACTTTGGCAACACATATTTCCTTTTTCATTAATACGTTTTTAACTATATTAAATATATCGTATTATTATTTAAATTTCATCAGCGTATGATTTGGAAAAGTTTTTCTTTAATTAATAATTAAATTCGTTTTTAAATTACTAGATTAATATAAAGGACTAATTAATTGTCGAGAGCAACTGGGCTCTCAACAATTAATTAGTTCTTTACATTGTTATACTATTTTAAACTTTGCTTGCAACTTTATCAGTAAATATACTATACCTACATGCTTCAATTATATATTTCAAAACAAAAAGAAAAATGTTCGGGATAACATTTTCAAGGAACTGTGGAATAGAAAATAAATCTCTGTTGAACAGAAAATGAATGGTATAGAAAATGATGAATGTGAATGTTGATATACTCGAAGATTTGAGTATTTTACGATTCAATACCTTCATGTAGGTACTAATAGATTATGGGAAAATTTTTCGTGTCGTTATTTCACTATGATGAACTTACAACTAACAACAACATTAACATTAATAACAATAGGTCGTATTCCTTTGAGACAGAGTTGGAAACAAATTTCAGTTATAAGTTTCATACCGACAATTCTCATTTGATTTGTAGTCTATTCAAGCCTGTTATTCAGTTACATAAATAACCTAATCAGCCCTTCAGAAAGCTTCATCATCATAAAACAATGAACCACTTTCCTTAATAGAGGAACATTTGTCAAACAATTGAAAAGCGTCGTATCCCCTCTATTAAACAATTGATATGATTATGAATTATAGACAAACATTATCAAATAATGATCGAGCGTATCGTCACTTAACTCTAATAATCAGTAAATAGAATGTAACGCTACTTTATACGGAATTTGTATGGTGTTATATAGGTTGAGTGAGACCAAATAATACTTGGTTCTTCCAATAGAATGTTGATTATTTTTCTTCAAATACGTATTTTATTATAAACTTTATTGAGTAACATATTTTAGATACTTGATAGTAATATTTTAGCTTTTAATATAAAATATATTTTTTTACCTTTCTTAATGATAAATTTGATAGTATAAAAAATACAGGAGAACAATTGGTTTAATTAGTAATATGATGATAAGTTTGAATAACATTGTATCGAATATAAATAAATATTTATAAATAACAAATAAGTGATTCACTACACACATTTTTATTTACATTCCCACAATCATTTAATAGAAACAATCACTACATCTCAAGCAACCCACGCTACTAGTATCCAGTTATCGAATACCAAATCAGCTGTATACTCGTAATCGAAACTGTCGGGTTCCGGGAATAAAAGACTCGTCGATAATCTGATGCAAATCCTAGACACTGCCTCGATGCACCGCGCATGAGCAATGCGTGTTTCCGATCGTAAAACTGTTACAACCGTAGAGCCATACTTCCTCACCCCCCGCCCCGCTACAGCATCCCTCTCTCACACCCCCTGGCCCGTCTGCGAAGCTCTTTGTTTTTGGCAATACCTCCGTGGAGGCAACTAAACGGGTAGTCTTAAGACCCCTTAATAGCAGCCTTTTTGTGGCAGGAAATTTCCTCTGTTGTTTCTAAAGGGTTGAGGCTTTTAATTAGCGTTTTGCGCTGTTTAAATTTTCTGTGACAATTTTTTGTGAAAATTTGAGGCAGGGTTCCCTTTGTTCTTTTTAGGTATTAAAATGAAAGCTCTTAAATTTGAATATACTTTAAGTGGAAGGATAGATTTACTGATGTTAAAATTAAAAAAGTAATTGTTTCGTATTATTGTAATGAGTAGTTAAGATTTATCGGTCTACGGGATTTAACATTTAATTACTTATTATGAATAACACCTATAATCATAAAAAACAGCTTGAAAATCCTTCAAAATGTAAAAAAAATCTTGTAGATTAATACAATCTGATTCAACTCAGCTAATCCAACATAATTTATTATAATACGCCTACCTATATACAAAAGCTATAGGATTAATATAACATAACACGTCCCTTGCAGGACATTCTAAAAAAGCGTTTTGTTATTCCGCCGTCGTAGGTAGAGCCATCGAGACCGGCAGGTAGAGGCCCGCGTCACATACCTACAATACCCTTCTGTGTATATCCCAAAATGGAGGAATTCGTCCGCGAATACGTTACGGGTCGAATACACTGGCGAGCTTAAATAGGTGAACGTTATATTATTTTATTCGTTTTAATGCATATGTTTTATTTATACTCATATTGTAAAAAGGTAAGATTTGATTGATTATTTACATGGAATAGGCTCTATCGGAGCTAAATATTTATCGTTAATAAATAATTGTCTATTTATTTTGATGTGTGAAACTATTGCTTCTAAAAACCCAAAAGTTTCAGTATCGGTCTATTTTTTGTTTTATAATGCAAATTTATTAAGATAATGGCAATAAAGTGTGCCCATTTGCATACTTATATATAAGAAGTTAATAACAATTTAATGATAGCAAGTGATTCAGAGGTAATTTGTGTCTCTTCCTTCTAAACTGTCACAAGTCATTAAACATCATTGCATTCATTCACGATAGGTAATGATAGTCATTAAAACAGTGTTTAGTATCATGCTTCATAATCTTGTTCAACGACTTGCAAATGCAAATACTATCATGTCTGATTATACTTTGCAACAAAGTGCCTTATATCCTAAATCGGCATTGCATTTCTTTATCTACGTAATTTGCTCGATAGCACTTTAATTTAACGACTGAAATGATAATTATTAATAACTATTAATAGGAAGCATTTTCCAGTTTTTTGTGTGTAAACAAAGTTAAAGGTAAAATATGCATATTTGTTTCTCAACTTGGCTCACAGCTACTCGATATAAGAAAAAGTACCATTAGGTAGGTATAATTACAACTACACTTTCGTAATGTAATCTGTCTAATAATTATTCGATGCGTATATTTCTATTTTTTTACAACTAGTCTTCAAAATGCAATCTGATGTGATTTATTAAAGTACAGAAATAGGTGCAGATAAGGAACGCATGTACAATGATTCGTAGGTTAGGAGCTTTGACTATAAAGGTGAGAAGTTATAATATCATTTTAATATATATTTGTTTTTAATATAGTTATTTCAAAATACGAAGCAGTCATTACTGTCTATTTTCGGGTAAAAAAATTCCTTTATGCACTTGTAAAAAGAAAATATTTCGAAATGATCAGTGAATTAACTAGTTCATAATCCCATAGACCATAGGTATGTAGTCTATTTCAATAGCTTTACTATTGTGCCTCATTAATGGACTATGAACGGTTATATCATTTCAATTAAATTACCTTTGCATTTTTAATAGGATTAGAGTAGGTACAATAACGAAAAATAAATGTAGGTGTCCTTATCCTTGCTCGCCAGTATAGAGGCAGGGCGCGATGTGAACGGAATATCAACTAGGCTGATTGCGCCTGGTTTCGTCCAATCGATCTGCCCGAACCCAACAAAGTGTAATGTGGATGAACTTTTCCTTTTTTTGCTGAGAACTATATAAAGTAAATTGGAGTGGGGATGTAATATGATCTTTGTAAATAACTAAACCACATCAAATATCAGTAATTTGAGCTAATATTTGAAGGTAATTAAATGTAACAAACGAAAAAGTTAAAAGAAATGGTTATAAACGATATAATATATTAAAGGCGACTGAGGAAATACAAGCTAAACAAAGCTTATTAACATCAAATAGACCTCTCCAACCCGTCTGGCCAGCGTGGAGAGTGTAGGCCAAATCCTCTGACTATTCAGGCTAGTATTATGGCTCTGGTAGTACAGAGAGGGTCGTGCTCCTGCAGTGGAGACTGGGAAGACCTGATTATGATGATGATAATGATAAACGAAGTAATAACAGTAATAAAAGAAACAGGTGTAACCTAACAAAAGACAAAATATACACAATTAAAAAACTAAACAAAACACAAAATATACACAATTAAAAAAGTACCAAGTAGTGAATAGTATCGGCATGTAAATAAATAAATATAAATATATACGGACAAATCACACAGATTGAGTTAGCCCCAAAGTAAGTTCAAGACTTGTGTTATGGGATACTAACTCAACGATTTATGACAAATACATATTAAGATAAACATCCAAGACCCAGGTCAATCTGAAAAAGATCATTTTCCATCTTGACCTGACCGGGGATCGAACCCGGGACCATCTGTGTAGCAGGCCGGCGTGTTGACCGCTGTGCCACGGAGCTCGTATGGGTATATTATGTCATATTGCTAATTATTACTTATCTACAACAATATTAAAGATGTCTTCATGCTAAATTAGCTATAGCAACAACTACCTATGTACCATTCTTACCATGCTAAAAAGAAGATATGGTGAATATAACATTTCATTTACAACATAAAGTTATCAAATTATTCAAGTCAAGCATCCATACATCCATTGTAGTAAATATCCGTCCGTCTGTTATCTGTCATCGCTGATAGAGAGATAGGCCTCACCTTGGTACACGTAGAGGGGCGTGACCCGCGTAGATATCAAGTGACTCACGAGTACGTAGTTACATACCTCCTGAGCGGACGTCTTTGGGCCAGGTATGTAATTTTAATATTTTAAGACTAGTCTTAAGGTAGATTATTCGAGGGCTTTTTGAATAAAACTAACCTGAGATAAAGACAGACATTATAAAAGTATGTAACAAACGGTTACTCACGTATAAATTCCTTTACTGGCCGACATGTTTCAACCTCATCCGGTCTTTGTCAGAGCAAATTTGAATCAATGACTCGCATAGATATCAAGTTACCCACGAGTTCGTAGTTAAAACCTCCTGAATATAGACGTATTTAGATTAAAATAAGAAATATTTTTAGAATAGTCTTAAAGTACTTTGTACAAGAGTATTTTGATTATAACTAACGTGAGTTGTAGGCATTATAAAAATATGTAATAAGACGTTACTCATATACAAAGTCATTTTTACCGACATGTTTCGACTTCATCCGGTCTTTGTCGGGGCGAATTCGAATCGCGTAAAACTAAGTTAACTTATAAGTCTTGTTTAATATAGTGTCATTACATTTTATACAATTAGAAGCGGTATCTGACTAAAAATTTTTTCTAGGATTAAAAAATCATCAATAGTTAAAAAGTTTTGTATGTTATTAGAAGCAAATAGGTATTTATCATAATAAAATATTGTTAAAATCGTCGATCTAAAGAAAATTGCTGATACAGATATTATTTTATTTCGCCTTCAGCAGCAGTTATATTTTATTGCCCACCTCTGCTTAATATGTCTCTTTACTAAAATCATACAATTATGAAGGGCACTTGATATCCACTTTTTGACTCCTTTTGCTTCAAATACACATTTACAAATTATAGTAATAGTACATTACAAACCTACTCGTACTTGAGCAATTTAAATAGCAAGCACCAAGGCTCAGTACTTACATATAAAAATACATATTTTTATAGAACTCCATATTTGGTACGACCTCAATGGAATATGGTTCGTTCCAAGAACATGTTGTAATAACCAGCTTTGGACATTTGGTAATAAGAGCGCGCGTTGAAGTCTATTCGATTCCCGACTCTACGTCTCTACGTGTAAGTAAAAAAATTGCCTATTTAGCTAATAAAGGAGATGTTATCACTTTGAACTCTACCTTAGACGACTATTTAGATGTTGATGATTATGAAAAAAAAAATAAGTACTCGCGAGACTAGCTCTTTAAATGCGTCTCTCTACAGTAAAATGGTTTGTATAAAAAAGATAGATGAGAATATTCAAGTCTGTCTAGAGTAATATTTACTCAAGGAATATTTAATTATGGCGCGAATTCTCATAACCCTACTGGAGGGGAGCCGCTTATCGTGTTCCGCAGGGCACGTTTCAAATGCCCTCCAAATTTGTCAGCCAAGCGCTTTTCCTCACAACATTTACGTACAAATTGCTAATTCTTTAGACGTAGTTCCACAGGAAATGTAAATTGGATTCCATTCAATGAATATGACTTCATAAGTTTCGTATATATCCATAGGGTTCTTCAAAGTAAACAAGGATTCCGGCTAAGTGAGTGATATAAAACCACCCTAACAGCAATAATGAAGGCGCCAAGTAACCAATTGTTGATCATTAGTGACTAATCCGTCTCATATTCAATCAATACCCAAAACTTTACCCACACACCTCCGCCCGCCTCGCCCCGCTACGCGCGACATTTAATGACACCCGTGCAACGACCCGAACGGGCCATTATGGCTCTTACCAACACCCAGTAAGGGCCACTCTCCTCTGAACCCGCCCACCGCGTTATATAGCACCGAGGATCTATAAAAGTTACGTCTGTAATCTAACATAAAACTCGGGCCGTTTAGATGCGAACGCGGCCACGGACGACACATCTCGGTTCGCTCCGCACTTTTACCGAAATATTATGGTGTTTTTTGTGTGAAACTTCGTGTTTTTTGAGGAAAAACAATGTTTGCGCGGGTTTTTGTGGTGCAGCCGCGGGGGCCGGCCGCGTCGCCGTCGCGCCGCCTCGACGTGCTCGCCTATCCTATTAGTTTGACGTTTACACACCGATCTAAACAACCGTGAGTACCAAATTTGAATATTTCAACTTCGAACAGCACGTGGATTGAAAAAATAAAAGAACTGGCGAAAAATAGCCAGTCATTTTTCGAATTTAATAAGATGTAGAGCCAAACCGGAAGCAATTTTCATAGTGTTGTCTTAAATTAGGCAAAACATTTGAATTAAGTTTTGGTAAGGCCAATGAAGTGATGATATTTTATGTTATAAAAACAGGTTTTAGAGCTATAATTAAAACATCTTATTTATTAAAATACATTAAAATATTAATTCGCTCGCCGCTCTACATTTTTGCAATATTAAATATAACCCACGATTATCATTCTACTACACTTTTTGCTTTTAGGTTTATACATTTACTAAGTAATTCCTGCAAAAGAGTGTAAATATTCTATTTTGGCTTGTTTTCGTGCTATTAAAAAAATGTTTAGTATAAAAAGTGATAAAGAAATTGAATAAGAATCAAAATGTAACGCTTATTAGCTCTAGAATTTATATAAGTTTCTATAATAGTACCTCATCTCTGTATCCAGTGTCTGAAATACCTCTGAAAGGACCTCGTAGCGCCATCTTTTAAGTACATCGAAAACTTTCTCAAACTATTTGAATGAAGTTTACTGCAATACGACTATTCGATACCTTATTATTCTCCATTTCAGTCCTTCCCGCGCACTAAATATATACCTCACTCTTTCTCATCGGCCTCCATTTGAATGACACCGTCAATGCACTTGCGCAATCCAATTGGAGCCGTCTTGTTCACAAGATAAGGTTGCAGTTGCAATGCAAATTATTCTTATTTAGTTTACGCTAAAGATGTTACCTTGCCGCCGCGAAGTGCACCTTGAAATATGTTTATCTCGCTCGCACATTAGTCGATATCTCTTTTTGGTACATGTGGAGTTATATGTAGATATCTCATTCGGCCGGAGATAAACAGATGTCTGGTAGTTTGACAGTTAGTGTGGCGCTGGATACCACCATGATGAAATAGGCGGAGCGTGCACTCTAGTTCCTCGTTTAGTGAGATTATGGCGGGATGGATGTAGAGTGCTCTTTTATAGACTTTATTTCAATAAATTGCAGGAGTTTGTTTCTGTACCTAGAAATATAATCCTTTTACATTTTGCACGTTACAAGTAGGTTTATTAAGGAGTATTTACTTTGCTTTTTATATATTATCTCTGCCGTTCGTTGATTTGCCAGAGGTCATTGACCTTTAATGTTACTTTAGCCTACATATCTAATAATGTTTCTATAACTCAATTATGATCCGTATTATAATTTCATTGTTAGTTTTACTTCAAATATTACACCTATGAATATCATTTTAGCCAATATAACAACACATTATTGGTGAGTGTCGATTAGTAATCTATAGGTACCTAATTCTGTACTTAGGTATCCATTCCACCTAACTTGATTATAAGTACCTAGAGAGTGTCTGGTAAGTATTGAGTAACCAATAATTGAAATTCAATTGTCAATAAGTATTAATATACGAAAAACGAATGCCTGTAGGTACTATGTGACTCAGCATGAAATCTGATAAATAGGGTACTTATTCAATGGTAAAAATACACATCTATAGGTACTTTTGTAAATGTACATACACAGCAGTAGATTTTAAGTTGTTTCTATTAATGTTGAGAGCGTAAATTTGGATTATTATCGGTAACTTAATACGAAACACACAATAAGTATGTGAATAAAACCCTGTCTGATCCCTAAAGGGGTGACTCAGCCCGTCATTATGAACAATATTTTCTATTTCGATTCGTATGAACAATATGGTCATCCCTTTTAATGGGTCAGACCCTTTTATTAGCATATTGTATATATTTTAAAATCACACAAATTTGAAAACGTCATCATCATCATCATCATCATCACTCCAGGAAGTCCACTGATAGGCCTCCCCTAAGGAACAATACGACCGGTTGGAAACGGACTGCATACAGCGCCTTATCAGGTTGTCCGACCACCTGGTCAAGATAACGCTGCGCTTGCCGGTACATGGTCGCCATTCAAGAACCTTTCTGCCCCATCGGCCATCGGTTCTTCGCGCTAAATCATTTCATAGTTTCTTTCTTTAAAAACTTATTTTACCTTTTCCGAATAATAACTTTTCCGCCTTATAGGTATACAGGGTTCTTTCAGTGACTCTACAAATGGCCGATTACACCAATATATTGTTATATGCTTAGCAAAAACATTTACATTACATTGCTATTTTTTCCCATGGGTTTCGTAGAAGACGACTAGGAAACACAAGCCTAACAAAGATTTATATGAAATAATAATTAATAATAAATAAATATATACGGACAAATCACACAGATTGAGCTAGCCCCAAAGTAAGTTCGAACTTGTATTATGGAATACTAACTCAACGATACCATATTTTATAATAGATACTTATATAGATAAACATCCAACACCCAGGTCAATCTGAAAAATATCATTTTTATCTTGACCTGACCAGGGATCGAACCCGGGACCATCCATTTTGCAGGCAGGCGTGTTGATCGCTGCGCCACAGAGCTTGTCAAAATATCATAATAATATAAAGTCACAGAGACCTTTCCAACCAGCCAGACGGCCAGCATAGAGGGTATAGGCCAAATCCTTTGACTCTGTGGCTAATAGGTATATGGCTCTGTAGTACAGAGAAAATCGTGCTTGGAGACTAAAAAAGACCTGATGATGATGATAACATAACTTTTTGATAAAGGACCGTCAGATTACGATCCTGATTCGCATTTGGCAAGTGTTTTTGTTTTTGGTAAATATACAGCGTATATTGAAATGGATCAGTCGTCTTTTTGAACTTATTTATTTACTTGGGCTTTGTTTATAATAGATATAATCAAAAACTGATAAAATTATTTTAAAAATCTTTAAATGTTCTATTTCGTAAAGGTACGTCATTAGCGGGTAAATCTGACTATGATTTCTATGGACAAAGTCGCAGGAATTTATAAAAAGTCTGTACTGTGTTAATTAAAGTATTATTTTACTTTATTACAATTTATAATCTTTAGTTCAATAATCTCCTCACTGTCTAATCAATGAGTCAGTGAGGTATGGCATCTACTACTTAACCAAGGTCAAAGGCTGTAGGACAAGGACCGCGTTAAGAAAAACAGCAAGCTTCAAAGCAAAATAAACAAGTAGCATAGCATTATAAAAAGTTTGAACGCTTTTTTGACAGTTTCGTCCGCCATTGATGTTCTGCTAATGTTACATATAGCCTTTGACACTTTGGGAAAAAATACGAGTCTAACAACATAGTCCACATAAAAATCGGTCCAGCATTAAGGCTTCAGGAATCAACAAAGGGACAGACAAATTTTCATTTATAGATACATAGATATAATAATATATATACGAACGAAAAATATTCCCCTCCATCTGAGTATAAACACTGCTATGAATCTTCAGCCAGCTCATGTGCTCAACGAATGGATAGTTCATGAAAATTTACAACGTTTTTCATAGAATAGTAATTGACTATTAATTACTTTCTCATCTGCACTGCTGAACAATACGGAGAGCTGGCATACTCAATCTCAGTGGAAGATTTGTGTGAGACCTGACCATTAACAACTCTCGAAGCGCTCTCTGTTTAGTATGTAGCAATAAAATGTTGAAAATATTGTCTAACTGTGTATTTTTTACATAGTGAAATGACAAATATTGTCTACTAGCAGCCCTACCCGGCTGCGCCCGGGCATGTATTATATCTTAAAACCTTCCTCGTGAATTACTCTATCTGTTGGTGAAAACCGCATGAAAATCCGTGCAGTAGTTTATGAGTTTATCGCGAATAGACAGACAGACAGACGCGGCGGAGGACTTTGTTTTATAATATGTAGTGATGAATGTTTCTTTATAATCTTTTCATTTATTAATTCGCCTAACTTTAACCAAATTTCAAGTATCATCTAACACTGGAAGTGTATAACCCTTGATACCATTAATTTTACCCAAAAAATTAGGCTCACGTAGAGCAACGGGTTGGAGAGCATGAGCATGTGCAAACATTTTAAAATAAATTGCACGTATTATTGTCCGAAAATTTCAGGGTTCATTTTCATTAAATTAAGCTTCATTACACCATAATGTTACATACGTTTATAATGCCTTACCAAATAAATTCAAAGAATTATCAAGCACACAATTCAAAAGAGCATTAAGCGATTGGCTAATAGAAAGAATTTTTTATTCTTTAAGTGACTTATTTAAGAAAAAATGACTGTCATTTTATTAGCAATTGATAAAATATTAAGTATTACCTACCTTCTTGTGATTTTGAATGACATTTTCTATTTAATTATACTTTGACTTCAACTATTATTTGCAAGCCAGATATGGTAGAATATGCGCACTTAATGTTATTTTTGTATCATTTTATGTACCATATTTTACGCGAATTAAAGACTATT
Source organism: Rhodophaea formosa (assembly GCA_963082605.1). Classification (NCBI taxonomy): domain Eukaryota; kingdom Metazoa; phylum Arthropoda; class Insecta; order Lepidoptera; family Pyralidae; genus Rhodophaea; species Rhodophaea formosa. Next base: position 8,457,372 of record OY720211.1, on the reverse strand, counting down.
CTATTCTAACTTCTAAATGGTACCTAAATACATTACGTGTAAATTGATCTCAACATTTGTTTGAGTTCCCAGCATTACTATATACCATAGGATAGGAAGAGTTGTTCATATGGACGGTCTGAGTTACCCTTATAACGGATGTGTTGCGGGTCAAGTTATTAGTTGTATATCCAAATGGCTGTATCGGTTATCGTCAGAATCCTTAACTCATATGCGAAGTGGATTGATGTTTGTGACGTATCCACGCCATAACCAATGAATCGATCTTCTTGAAATTGTACATCATTATCATCAAGTTCTTTTACGTCTCCACTGCAGGAGTACGAGCCTCGCTGTACTACCAAGCTATGTTAGCCAGAGCAATCAGAGGATATGGCCTACACTCTCCACGCAAATGCAAATTTTGCATACTTAACACATATCCTGAAGTACGGAAAAGAACATACTAACACACAGATACTTTGCCGGAAAAGTTCTGTTCCTGACGAATCGACATCAACGCGGCAGAGGATGCGGTTGAAAGCTACCATTTCTTTAAAAGCATTTTAGCATTTTTTTTCTATTCTCATAGACATTCTTGTGTATATTTTATCACTTAGATATTTTTAGTATTTCTAAGAACTAAATAAATAAGAAACGCAAAAATGTAATTCAGGATGACTCAATCATACGGTTTATCTTATAAATTTTACAATACCTATTTAGTTAGTTTGATACCAATGGCACATCTGTTAGAAGATTGTAAATATTTTCCAAATTATTAGAATTTACGGCTGTTATGTTTTAAGACTACCCAAAAAAGAGAAAGTTTATTTATTCCACTACACCTAGTGCCGTTTTGTTCCCGGCAGAGTAGAATAGCATCACTCCAAGTCTTACCGTGGATGTCGCAGAAGGTGACTTATGAAACACAAGCTAGAAAAAGCTCATAAACATCGAACAGAACTCTACCCGTCTGGCCAGCGTGGAGTCGGAGTGGCCGTCTTGGTTTTATTCCTAGCACAGGCAAATACCTGCCACTCTATTTCACTATATGATTGTCCAATTGGGGGGTTTATCTATTTATCTTTCAGGGCCCACTTTATTTCCGCTTGGAACCTACCATGTATACTAATACTAATATTACAAAGGAAAGATTTTATTGATTGTTCGAATATGCCTTAACTACCGGACTTATTTTCAAAATTACTTTACCTATAGAAAGCTCATTTATCTGCGGGTAACATAGGCTATAATTCACACGGATGAAATTGCGAGAAAAATGCTAGTTAAGTATAAATCCATACCTAAGTACAAACTGTTTATGACGTCATTACGTTTTTGTTGCAAAAATGTTTCTATAGCTTGGACAAATTTCTCAATGATAAATAAAATAAGAATCAGGAAAACTATAGATTTCTAGTTTCTTTTAATTTAATTTGTCAGTTCACTATAAATTTAATAATTTTTAAGAACTCACTTTATGATAAGATGTAAGTAACAACATATAACAATGTATATTGTTTTTTTATAAATAAAGTTCTATAAACTATGGGTTGCTTTCAAAACTGTAGGAAATATTACTGGGTGTAGATAATGTTAGGATTAAATTATGGTAATATGGAACCTGACTCTCATACCATTAGAAAACTTGCTTAGTGTAACTACTTAAATATGTATAAAATTTAAGAACTGAATCAGTAATTAATAAAATGAATTTATTAAATTTCATTGCATTCCTCTTCCTCCCCTTCTATTAATGAAAAGATACATTGAGGTATTCAAATAATTGTATTAAAACTAAAACCGCTCCTTTTAAGGGTCTTCTATTATTTTTTACTAGCAATATTCGTAGGCCTTTTAAGGATACCTAACTGATACCCTGTGGAAAGAAGTTATCATAAATAAATATATACGAACAAATCACACAGATTGAGCTAGCCCCAAAGTAAGTTCGAGACTTGTGTTATAGGATACTAACTCAACGATACTATATGTTATAATAGATACTTATATAGATAAAAATTCAAGACCCAGGTCAATCTGAAAAAGATCATTTTTCATCTTGACCTGACCGGGGATTGAACCCGGGACCATCCGTGTCGCAGGCAGGCGTGTTGACCGCTGCGCCACGGAGCTCGTCAAAACTTATTCATCATCATCATCAGGTCTTTTTTAGTCTCCACTGAAGGATCACGACTCTCTCTCTGTACTACCAGAATAATATATTAGCCGGAGCAGTCAGAGGATGTAAAAATAGAGGTCATTTCGATGATTCTAAGCTTTTTTAGCTAGTGTTTCCTAAGTTTCTTTCTACGACATTTACGGGAAGTCTTGCAGTGGTCTAATCAACATAGCTTATATACTATAATTGTTTACCAGAAAAATTCGTAGGCCTGCCACGGATACCTTACTTAAACCCTGTGGAAAGTAGTTAAAATAAAAACTGATTTGCAGATAACTATTAAAATATGCAAACAGAAACATGCAACACGAACCAGTTTATTCTAAAGCATGCAAGTATTTTTTCGATTAAGATTTTTGTTTAGGGTACTAAGTATTCTTAGCTATTCAGATAAAATTAAATAACAGTTCATTATTTAATTTTTTTTTTCTAGTGTCTACTTTATTTTAATGGAAAATAAAAGTAAATTTCCGTGCAAAGGTTGGAAGAGTAGACTATATATTATCTTATATACCTACTATCAAATTGAAGTCCACCAATCCAGGACTGCTATGTACTGTAGGTATTATAGTGCTAAAAACAGAACGTTTTAATGCAAAGGTTGGAAGAATATATAATAATATCTTGTATGATATGTGCAATTTTTATATCAATAGAGAAGAGTCAGACATAAAAGTCCAATTATTATTCTCATATATTTTTAAAGTCACCGACTGGCATAAACCGTCATCGACTAAATCCTACAGAGACGGGTCAATTACACACAAATATAAATCACAGAATATTAATTATTTTCAGAATCGTTGATATGCATAAAATGTTGTCGTTGATATGCTTTTCATTTATCACTCTTAATTAGACCTAAGTTATATCACTAAAATAATAATAAAAATACAATAACGTGTTCTTTTAAAACATAAAATCATGGTCTGAAAAAATACTTTGCGAATGAATTAAGCTCGTGACGTTTGCGTGCTGGTCAGGTAAATTATTATGAATATTTATGGGACAAAGCACGAACCTTTTTTATTTGTTGGTCCTCTCTTTTTTTAGTGGAATAGCAGTTATCGTATACAGACTGGAGTGTGAATTACTACTATCTAAATTTGGTCAAACCTTATACAAGTTATTTATATTATACAAGCTGTTACCCGCGGCTCCGCCCGCGTGATATGTAGCCTATGTCCTTTTTAGTACCCTAACCTATGTGTGTGCAAAATTTTTTGATGATCGGTTCTGTAGATAGGACGTCAAAGCGTAACAAACAAGGTCACTTTCGCATTTATAATATTAGTTCGAACTAGCTGGTACCCGCGTCTCCGCCCGCATGTCCTCTGTATCCTTACCTATGTTTGTGTAAAATTTCATGATGATCGGTTCAGTAGATACTTAGGGCGTTAAAGAAACAGACAAATAAACAAACAAACTCACTTTCGCATTTATAATATTAGTTAGGATTAGGATTACGTGCGTGCTGCTATAATGCATTAGCTAGTGGTTGGTAAATACTGGATTCTGATTTTCAAGATGCTTTTTATTAACTGACATTGATCTCATAGTTATAGTAAATGATTATCATTTATCCTAGACTAGCGGTTGAACTTATACCTATTTACGCATAGAGTATAAATATTAATATTTTAAGGGTCAGAATTGGCAGTGCAAAGTGTTACCTGTCCTTTGAGGGGTTCAACACTTCTATATTTTTTTTTAATTGTTCTGTGCTCTCTCAAAAATGGGAATTCAGGTTATTTTCCTCACTTCATCGATTTGACTCTAGCCTGCCTTTTTGAAATGTTTCTCTTTCTATCTACCAGAGATTCTTTCACACCGTTTCTGGTCTCTTCAGTGCAACGTATGTCTTCATCTAGATTCATTTCGCTAGTGTAAAATGCGCCGCCTTTCGCTTTCCATCTGACATCTTTATTTATAACCTTATTATTTCATATGTTTGAATTTATAAATAATTTTGTTTTGCTATAGTTTTTAATCGTTTTGTCTATTAACGCAGACTTTTTCGTCTTTGCTCTACATCTTTCTATAAGAATCCAGATTGGTTCCCAGCAGAGTAGAATAGGAGCACTCCAAGTCTCCCCGTGGATGTCGTAGAAGTCGACTAAGGAAACGAAAGCTAAACAAAGCTATAAACATCAAACAGACCTCTTCAACCCGTCTAGCCAGCGAGGAGATTGCCAAATCCTCTGACAGCCTTAGATCTACTGCAATGGAGACTAACAAAAACATGATGATGATGATGAAAACATTAGCTTTGAGATGGAAAGTCCATGAAGAATGTTTGTATCGTCTGATTTTTTGTCCTCATGCTGAAAAAGTACTCATCGCTCCACAATTTTCTCCCCACTTAGTGCCTTCTCTAACCACCGTTTATCTCGTTTGAGATTGCAGTGTTTTTGGTAGGCAATATTTTTCTACGTCGACCCTTATAATAATAGGATTATACATACATTTATGGCAATATGAGTCTAATTCTCCCACAAAATATTAACCAGATCTACCTACCGAATTTATTTTGAATTTATATTTATAAACCTAAACTCTTACTTACAGAATCTTACTTAAATCGCCATTGCTTTTTTTAATTTATTTCGTATAGGTGACACGGTCAGTCGACCATGCACACCCTGGTGTCAGAAAGGTGGTGCTTTTTTTAATAATAATTATAGAGTCATCTAGGTAAATATACCATGTTTACCTACATAAAAGGAAGTAACTAATTTTATTAAAATGTTCCTATTATTTTTATAAGTAGTATAGATAACACTACGAAAAATAATTATTTTGCACAGTTTTACTCTACCTTAACTTATCAAGTAGGTAACGTAAATAAAATGAATACAATGAATCTAGCCCCTATCTAACCCAAATAACTACAGATAGCAGCATAACAAGTTAATAAAAACAATCATACCAATCAGATAGGCCTTACCTATCTTACATAATAATTTAATCTATTTATTTTCAAACAGACACCGCGCGAAAACGATTTATGCTGCCATAAAAGGTACAAATGCAACCTTATACACATTAAATACTTCACACAAAACAAACCGTCATAAGTGCTTCCAGTTTGTTTGGGAAAGTGGCCTTTAACACGTTTTTATTACGTTTTATAGCTCTTTGCAAGGCGCGGTCGTATAAGCGACGTAAATCGAAGGATGAATTGATTAGTTCCGACAGTTTCCGTCGCGGTCTTGGCAGCACTGTTGCTCGTTTTAAGTTGGAAAAAGTTATTTTTGGTATTTTCTACAAGTTTAGGAATTTTAAAAATAATTTTATAAATTTTAATAGGCTCTTGTATATTTTTATTACAATGTTTTTTCAGTTATTTCATTTTAGCATGTTAATCAATATTAAAACTTTATAATAAATCAAAATGTATATAATTGGCATTTAGTTGTAATGGTATTAGTTATACTTGAATGAGAATAAATTGATAGAACTAAATAATTTTAACTAATTGTTAACGCCACATTTTTAAGGCTGAACTGAACAGCGCCATCCAGTATCGAATGGCAGAACCTTTTGAGATTCACGCACACTGTGAAACTCCCCTCTCTTGATAACATTATTTAACAGAAGACTCACACATCTAAACAAATATAAGGGACTTGAAGCAGGGTGGGGTAACGGAAAACAAATTGGAAAATTATTTTGATAAAAATTGGACAGGTTTGGTAATGATAAGGTTATTCATACTTTGGTAATGCTACGTTAGCAGACCACAGTTAATAAAATACAAAATATTTACTAAATAAGTTAATTTTAAATGTAAATTCGATGTAAAAAAAAGAGGCTGGGAGGTGATTATTTTCTGAATAAACATTTAGTTTTTTTAAATTGATTTTTATATTTAAATTAATTAAACACATTATAATAAATTTATTTTTGGAGACTTTCTAAATAAATGTAAGAACTTATATTATTTCATATTAATATTTATTTAGCTAACAGTTTTCGTATTTCCACATATGTATATTTTAATTTTACGGAAATACTGATTGCGTATTTTTATATATATTCATAGATAGGCGATAATCGATATATTTTATTTTAATTAAATTTTTCGAAATGCGTAAATAAATGTACCACAATTTTGTTTTTATATCGTTAAAATCTTTTTTATCTAAGACTTTTTCGTCTTTGAGTGTGGAGACTCTACATAACCTTTCCTTTCATTTAAATAAAATAACTAATGTACATTACGTATAGAGCTTTTTTATGAAAAAGCCGACCGACAAATGGTAGATAGTGCTGCTTAATTATTATTAACTTGAAAGAATATTTTGAATAAGTTATCTTTAATTGATTGAGTTGAAATTTTCACACATACTTACTCTTATATAAGTATGAAGAAAATGCAACATTTTTATTTTGGAGAGTTGATAAGATGATTTTGTGCTTTTCAATACTGGAAATGTCTGCTACAAATCTTTTACATACTAGTTATTCACTTTAAATTAAATATAAACAAAACTTTAATTGTAATATTAATAATTCCAGGTAGAATGTAAACCTACCTAATCAAGAACTCTTCCATGGAAATCTACCTATACTTAATAGAAGTTGGCTTACCTTGAATGATTGCCAAAACAGTCAAATGCAGTAGAGGAAAAAGCGTGGAATGAATAGTAATGAATATAAAATATTAATCTCGTCAAATTGGGTGTGATAACTATCGTTAGATTAAAAGTAAGCTAGTTAAATACGCAAGCTGCCACAAAAAAAACACCTTATCGTCATGTTTATTTAGTTTATTATTAGATGTCAATTTATGCATGTTTACCTAGGTTAATTAATGTACCAGATTTTACTTTCATTTAAAGTGGTCATCCTTTTATTTTTAGAGGTCATTGTAACATTTTACAAACAATTCAATGTGCCATATTATAACAAATAATTAACAACTTTTTAGCAAAAAAATTAAATCTACTAAAACATGTTTCTTAGCATACCCACATTTTTTAAACATACACAAATGATCCGTTCCTTTTTTGCGGTACCCTACTTTTTACAACAAAACAATATGCGAAGGTATTCCGTTAGTTTTTCTGCAACTAAGCTTTTCAACCCAATAATGAGCGGTACTGTGTTTTGTAACTGCGGTAAGCGGTAAAAAATTAGAGCAAAAAAATAAAAGAGCCTTCACTCAAAGGGTTGCCGTACAATGCTATTAGGGACAAGTCGTTTATAGGGCAATATAAATACACAATAGTTGTGACATTGGGCCCTACTAATGTCCTATAAAAATAACCGAACGGCAATGCCACAATTCGTGTTTAGTTGAAACATTTTGCTTAGCGAGTGAAGTCATCGCGTGCTTTTAATATTCAATTAATTAATTAACATTAATTTAAAAGTGAATCGGTGTAGTGTTGTAAAATGACGCCGTGATTCTCAGTGCTCGGTGTGTGTGCATGTGATAAAGTGTCTTATGTGCTTATATGTAGGATATAATATATATTACTGAGTAAAGGTATGTATGAATTCTGTCTTTTTAATTAAATTTCTCTATAGAATAATTTAATAGTTTATTTTTTTTTCTTCTTTTTTACCTTATTTTGCGATAGGACTTAGCATAGGTGCATAAAGCATTCAGTTTTTTTTAAGCTATAAAAGACAAAAGTTATCTGTATAAAAATATTATCAATAAGTAAGTAGGTTACATACGTACTTAGTCAAGACTTATACGTTAACAAGAAAACTATAAGTACATATAAGTACATAATAATAAATAAATATATACGGACAAATCACACAGATTGAGCTAGCCCCAAAGTAAGTTCGAAACTTGTATTATGGGATACTAACTCAATGATACTATATTTTATAATAGATACATATAAAGATAAACATCCAAGACCCAGGTCAATCTGAAAAAGATCGTTTTCCATCTTGACCTGACCGGGGATCGAACCCATATAGGTAAATATCCTTTTGTTAAAAGAAGCTCTTAACAGAAGATTACCAACTTACCTTTAATCGGTAGAGCTGATTAAACCCAAGCTTTTTTATCAGAAATCATACATACGGGTAGGCTGTACCTACGACACGACGTGCTGTCGACATAATAAGAAAAAAATGTGCACATACTCAGTAGAATTATTATTTGTATTGATTGCTTTGATGTGTTATCACTTTTCTCTTTTATAAACTTTTTAGATAATTCATTTATGCATCAAGAAATAGCTTAATACCAAGAATGCTGGTACTCCGCTCTTTGCTCATGTTACTATCTATAAACATTGATTTTTACAATTTATATGCACTAATTTCTGTTAAATAAATGATGAGTGCCTTTTTACATAACAATTTTGCACACCCTAAGTGGTAAAATTCGACACATTGTAGCGCCCTAACAACTTGTATTCTCTATCATAAATATAGTAATTACTTCACCAGTGCGCCCTATCTTTATGTATAAATACTTGTAGGTATGGTATTTGCTAGTAATTGTTTAGGTAAGCACTAGACTACTGATAGACGGTTCAAAGATTGTGTTATTAAGTTATAATTATGACATATCTCAGAAACATATTTAACATTACAGGGCACCTATGCAGTTACACAGCTTTTTATTAACTTCAATCCCTGATCCCGAGTAGGTTCCGTTACGCAATTTAATCTACCTGATCCAAATTGAGCCATTTATAGTCAATGGTGCCGATGTAATCCAGATAACTTCGTAAATAAAGATTAGTACATTATCGAGTGGTGTAAACAAGTTTAATATTACCTACTTCATTCAGATCGAAAGTAGGAGGCTTGGATAAATAAGTATTTAGCATACTGGCAGATATTGAAAATACCCGTTTTTGACATTTTGCGTCCATCTTAGCTGCAAATGCATTGATAATACGGAAATTTAATGTTAATCAAACAGTTAAGAAGCTGTTTTTCTTGTACTCCACTTGTATTATACGCATTCATAATCCTCTTTTCTTACATATAACTACAAGAAGAAAATTAAGCCAGGTAGATTTAAGTGACTCTGCTTATATTTCTAGGTAAAGAAAAAAAAATAACCAGAAATTAAAATGTTTTTGGTTTCTATTCTCTTAAATTTTGGTAAATAATATTTAATATAAATTTGGCAATAAAATAATTATCATTGTTACCTGGCAAGGAATATAGCGATACATACCTACGTTTTCATAGTTCTGTTGAAGTATTTAACAGTAATGGTGAAATAAAGTAACTCACAAACATAGGTATATAAATTTAAAAAACAATACACTTCTTTTCTGAAATAAAAAGATATAATGCTCTGTGATACTGCTATAACCAAAGATGCTTGTCTTAGAAGGATATTGAGTAAACATATACTCGTAGATGATGCTGAATAGACCTGGTTGTAATTGTAGCTATCGGCGAATTTACATATCTAATATAGTCTCCGAATATTCCCCAAGGGAAAAGGTACGATTGAATATCATGTAGTACATACATACTAGCATTTTATGAATGTTACAAGGGAAGTGACAATGCCTTAAGAAATAATTGCAAATGACAATACAGTCGTAAGATTAATGAATATTTAAGTATCATATCTCATGACACCTACATATTCATTTTGTTAATTAATATGTACAGGGAATAATGTTACAAAATATAATTCTGAATTCACACAATTTACATAATCGGAGTAATTCTAGCCAGCTATGGTATATTAGCGTCAAAATTAATATAAATAATGGCCATCTTTTAACGATTAGTTGACGTAAACACGCAGCCAGGTAATTTGTAAGTTCTACCAAAACACATGACGTAGATAAGTCAACTTTGTATGCCTACATGTCTTAAAATAAAAGGTAATATGTTTTATAATGTTGTGATTCGTATAAATTTTATGTTTCGATGCCTACTAACAAATATTAAGAATTTATGTCACAAATTTAAACCTTATTATATACAGATATCCGATAAGAATGAAATAATAATATGTCCTAAATCATATTTAAATACGTACTGTCAAAATCTGTGTAGTAAATTATTAGTATGGTAAAGTATCTAATACTGATAAATATTTCAGAGCATAATATTCAGTATGAAAATTATTATTATTTTCTGTAAAATTTTGGGATTCTATGTTGAATACCTTTATTATATTATGATATTATATGATATTGAAATAAGATGAATCACGATTTGGGATTTTTTGTAAGTACTTTTAATTCACATTTTTTAAATACATTAGTGAAATGAAACAGTCTGATAAGGTTTTTATATATCACGTATGAATTAAAGCAAAAGAAAACAGGATATAGTAACAACTTTAGTCTTCCTGGTTTTATGAATAAATTATTGGTTATCGATTATCGCACAAGTACTTACCTATGCACTGAATAAATCAATATCAATGCTTGATGAATTTCTATGACTGATTAATATTGAATAGGTATCAAAGCACCTCAATAAAGGCTAGCAAGGGAACACAGCTAAATTTCTTTGAGACAAAAAGATTAATATCATATATTATGAATGTATTCTTATCCTTTTCGTATGTTCTATCAAAAGATTTTATTTCGAACACATTTTCATATTCCTATTGGAAAAGCAAAGTGTATGTAATTGTAGATTCATATCTCATAGATATATTTAATATCGTAGACATCATGAATGTAACCTGCAAATACTACTTATATCATGAAGATAATGGTGATCTGAATAAAATGCGAATAAAAATAAACGCGTCAGAATAAAGTGTTTAAATTAGTGCACTTTAAGTAGTCTTGCGGCTCCCTCGAATTTGAATACTAAATACATTTAACTAAAAGCCTCGATAATATGCAGATACAGCGCATTCCTAAGTACCCTACAATGTTACTGTATATTTCCCTACTATTCGTTGCTATGTACTATGACAGAACTATAGGTTGGTGGTGAGTTCCGACGGTCACGCAAACTCGCGTGCCGACGGGCGACTAACGAAACACAAAACTCGCCGACAAGTCAAGTTTACTGAAAAACTGCAATTACACATCAATTAACCTTTATTACGAACACAGAAGCACTATTTTACAATACCTCGTCACTGAATACCTATATCTAGGGGAAGGCGCAAATGGAAGGGACTAGGATTTCTTACCTAGCAGGTATCTCTATAGGTTTCGGATTAGGGTTACATTTTCTTTGAGTTTTAAGACCTTGTATGAACACAGTTTAATTTTTTTATTGCAACTTTAACATGCTTTTGGAAATCAGTATTATTTTGTCGCTTTAATCTTAGGATTACAAAACTTTAAATTTTAGGTAGTTCACTAAAGTAAATTAATTCTTGCATAAATTTACATTAATATCAACGTATTTTGATTTCTATCACCCTCACTCAAGTGATATAAATTCTATTAATGTCTTATTATTTCAGTAAAGTGTACTAAATTCTAAAATATTTCTTATAATGGTTTTAATTTTTTTATGATAATATGATCAATTAATGCGAAGGCTTATCCAGTCTATTAGGTTTTTACTCCATGTCACGTCGTTACAAGGTATAATCTTGTTTTTCTGTGTCATGTCATGTATCTAACTGTCCTTGGTAATCGTTACATGAACGACATTATAGCATGGAAAACTGAAAAAAAGTTTTGATCGTCAAACGCGGCAAATTTAGTAATTCTTCGGTTTATAGGCATAATATGTAAAGTCACATTAAATATAGAATCAAATATGTTATTATAAATATATTTAGTGTTTTACTTTTAGTGTTTTACTTTTAATGAATCTCATAATCAAATATACCTTGATTTAAGTTCAGCATTTTTCACTGGCAAGTAACAGCTATTGAAACTTATTACCTCTATCCAGATAGGAATTTGTAAGAATATATTTTTTGGAATTTTATAGTATACATTAGGTGCATGTATCTAACTGGTTTTGGTAATCATTACATGAAAGACACTTTAACATGCGAAATTTCGAATATAAAACGTAATGCATTTTTCATTGAAGCCTGCATTTTTTTCCAAAAAGGTAAAGAAAATCGTCATTTGGTTTTATAACATACCAATTCATATAAACCATAATAAATAAACATGAGAATATTAAATGTGACTGCTGCATATAAATCAATTTGATTTTATGGCTACTAAGATCATCCAAAGATTTATTTGGTCAATTGAATGTCGTGATAGTAAAAGCTGTAAATTGAAACATTAACATTCATTAAATCACACAGTTCTATCTCACAGAGCATTTTTAATATTGCAACTTTATTTTTATCATTTATAATATTCAGTTGCATAATCTTATTGTTTCAAACATATTTACATGATTTCTGATGAAAAAGTATTAAAATATGTATTTAAACAAATATTGTCCATATTGAATTTTAAAATCATTTTATATTACAAAAAGAATGGAGTTTAATTAAGCTTTTTTGAAATGAATTTTATTGTTGTATTTTTTTTATTCATGTTCTATTTTTGCACTATAATGTAAAGATAGCAATATGTTCTTAACTTTAGAGCACATGTTATCGCATATCCTATCATTGAATTCATATATGCTACCAGGGCGTATATAACAAAAGGTACATAAAGTAAGTACTACGAACAAGTTCCGGGTGTTATGTAAACTTGTTGCACTTGCAAATTCCTTGGTAGCACTATTCCCAAGTTTTAATTAGAGCATTTCAAAAATGTCAATAACAAGACATCGCGCTAAACGTTACACTTAAGGCGACGAACGATCCGTAATCCCTCGGGGAGCGAATAGTCTAAACAAAGAGCATACTTAAGTCAGGAATTTAAATCGCCCAGCCCTTTCAAGTCGCATGGAGGAAAGGTCTTAAGGTGACCTTTACATATTTTATCTCAAGTGCGCCTGATTGTCGCCTAAAGGCATCCCTTCTCTAGTACCTCAAAACTCAACCACTGTTACCTGATCCCTCGACCCTCATTCTCCTCCAAGGAAATGCAGTTAAAAAGCGGGAAACGGGTCATTTTTCAGAGGTCGCTACCGATTGGGCTACGTTAAGTGTACGATTGGTAGGTAAGACTTATCTTGAGAAACTTGAAGAAAGTCGAAAATAGGAGGTCCTCGACTCTAAAGATTTATTATGCATGTAAAAACACAATTTAAGTTTCGCGATGAATTTGAAGTGTTATCATCGGTTTACGACATGTTGGAAATTATTTTTGATTTATCGGTGTTCAACATTATGTTTTTGAATTAAAAAATACCTACCTACTTACATGATGATTCATATAAATCCGACTAAAATTGCCCAACATAGTTCATAACTGAATACTTTTTTATATTTACTTTTGTAATATATACGATTTTATTAAAATATTGCCTATATTTATTGATTATTTTATCTTTAATAACCAGTATACTGGCGTAAATAAATACCTATGTGCCTCAGGTAGGTATTTGTTTGTTTGTTTTTTGTATGTGTAAGTGGCCAACACTGGTGTCAGATTTTTCAAGCTGCCTTAAGGCATCTGACATAGCTTAACGACTGCCATCAATGATGGCAGCCGGGACCAACGGCTTAACGTGCCTTCCAAAGCAAGGAGGAGCTCAAGATATTTTTATGCCACTTACGGTCACCCATCCAAGTAGGGACTGCACCACGGGTTGCTTAACATACGTAAGCGCCCATAGAGTTCACACCCACTCGACCATCGGGCTCCTCTAAATTTATAGTATTGGTGGTTATATGTAGGTTAGCGACATGCTAAGTAATTCACATTATACATATATTTACTTTTTTGAAAGGAAATATACCCCTTTACAATAAACCTAGCTCAGGTTTATAAAATACTCCTATTTATAAATGAAAACAGACAAGATTGAGCGTGGTATAGTATGAAATATTTAGCGTACTAAAACCGAAACGCCCCAACCCTTTCAAAGAGTGTGAATAATAGAAATTAAATGTAGGAGTTTCATTTGCACGAAAGACTATGCATAAGAAGTGGAATACAAATGTTTCGTTGCATTTTAAAAGCTCTACGCAAATAAAACGCAAAGCTTCATCCTTAACAAAGGTCAGTTACAAAAAACTTAGAATTTTGTTATTCTAAGTTTTTTGTAAACTTATTATTACGAATGATTAAACTTATTATCATCTCAATTTTATCTCATTTTGACACCTTTGTTTTCCTTTTCAACTTGAAAAATATAAATAGAACTTACAAAAGATATGAATCTTTAATATTTTCTCCCAATCTTATTTGCGATGGTAAAACTCGTATGTAGTATGAGGAATATAGAGTACCTAATAAGAGAAAATAGAGTATACGGAACACTGAGCGCAGATTGAAAAAGTTTGTTACGAGCGTCCGCGATTCTGCGCCAAGAGATTTTGCTCAAATGTTGGCTGCATTTCTTTGATTAAAACATAATATCATGTATATGCTTAGTAAACATTTTTTTAATATCTAATATATACTGGTATGAATAATTTGATTAATAATTATTATTATATTGCGCATACTGTAATAAGATTAAATTAAGAGCGAAAAATATTAACTACGTATGTATCTATACGAATAATCTGAAAGATTTTAAATTATGTATTTGGTTTATAATATTTAGTTTTAAATCCATGGATTTGATCATATTAGTTAAAACGATAATGTAAGCTTAGGTACCTATTTTAGCACTAGATTAGTGATACATACCTATATAGATATACGAATGCGAAAGTTTTGAAGAAGTAAACCTATCAGACATAAATAGGTTCCCTAGATGTATTCCAGCATTGGGATGTATAATTTTATAGTAAGTGCCTCCTTGGTGCAGTGGTTTTCACGCCAGCCTGCAATTTGAAGGATCCCGGGTTCGAACCCCGACTATGTCATGATGACTAACGTTTTTATTTTAGATTGGTATGGATCGTGGATATTTATCTATATAAGTATGTATTATAAAATATAATTTTGGTGAGTTAGTATCCTACGACATCTTATAACTGACAATAGCCCTTATTTAATTTCTATGAATTTATTTGAATATAATTTTTAAAATCTCATGTTTTTAAAACATTACTGGATTTTTAAATCCCTTATTCATAACACGGTAAGGTTCTTTGTTGAATAAGAAGAAAAGTACCTATTTTCCCCTACTATGCCCCAAAAGTATGCGATCCGTTCCTCTCGATTTATTTATTGTATCAAATAAGCCCGCCTGCCTCGAGAAAATCGCACCGGTTTCCAAAAAATCCGCATCCGCGGGAGCATGTAGTGTTTGTAAATTTTCCCTCTGACCTACTTGAACATCTGCAGAACCAGGATTACTTGACCTCTCTCCCCCCTTGCACTCTCAAACTTTTTGGGAAATTTTGGGGGTGCCAGAAACATTTTTGGGGTTCACGTTAAGCTGGTGTGGTTTCCGTGGTGGATCGATAGGTCGCTGGCAGGTCGCCCAGATTCGTTCCCACATTATTGTTATTGCAAGCCGTCAGTATCTATCTGCTTCCTCCATTGGTTCGGGCCTAGTAATACCTTGAGACAAAGATATGAGAGCATGCCCCAAGATTGGATGTTCCGTATCTTATAAGGCTTTATTAGTCGGTTTTATTTTATGTGGGTGTATCATCTATATCGGATACTTGCATTGTAATGAATGTTTTAGATAAAATAATCATGATATTTGCCAAGTGAATATTTGTATTTTTGCTTATTCAACCATCGTATTGTTTAACTTACGTTACGACTACAGTTAAAATACCTAAACACTAAATATCAAAAGCCCGTAGGCCTAGTGAGTGTGTGCATTCCTTCCACATGTTAAGCAACCCTTGGCGCCTTCACCAATTGGATTGGTGACCGCAAAAGGCATAAAATACTTCGACCTCCTCCGTGCTTCAGAGAGTACGCTAAGCTGTTGGTCTTGGCTATCATCATGGATGGCAGTCGTTAAGTTATGTCGGATGCTATTATGCAACTTGAAAAATCTGTCACCACTGTTGGCCACACACATGATAAAGGAATAAAAAAATAAACAATGCTACACATCTTATGTTATGACATTTTGTGCATAATATTCGTAATATTAAAATTTAACCTTTATTTTAATTTGTGCTTTAAAATTGATTAAAATATAAAAATAAATTCATTAGAGGATTTTAATTACCTTATCTAGATACCTTACTTTTCCATTTCATTCCCCAAAATATATTCAATGCAAAGCAAAAAATAAATTCCTGTTTCACGAACCAACTTGTACATCAACACGGTCTATTTTTGCGAGGCCTCTGCACACATGTTTGTATCCTCATAACGTCCTCATAAATTAATCAATGATTACTATCTCTACGCCACTCTCCTTGGCCGGCCAACGAGCGTTGATGTATTTGTTTTGTATCTACTAGCACAACATGCCACGATACAGTACCGGCTCAGGGGATTTATAAAAACATACCAAACGTCGATTTACATATAATCTTTCAAAAATATGTTTCCTAAACGAGTCCACATTTAATGCTGTTTAAGCCCACGCATAGCGTATCGAACGAACATTTCGATAGGAGACATCTCCATAAATCGATTAGGTACACTCATATATTCACGATTAGTTAATGAATGGTCTTAATTACATGATGATAGTAGGCCTTCTATGGCCGATACCACCGATTCGAGTAATAGTATCGAACGAAATACGAGCGCCCGACCGGTTCGATAATCGTGATATAATTCGGGATCGAGATTCGAAAATAGAACGCCGGCTCGCCTCCTGCCCTCGCCCAATCAATACACATTGTTGCACGAGGCGGAGACCGCGATGCGCACAGATAAAAAAATATTTATAAATATTTGACGCTTATCCGAACGGGTTTACGGATGATCGAGTCAGAGTTATTTTTCAGTCTCTACATTCAGATGAAAATCTCGCATGAAAATATTGCGGGTTCGAATACGTTGTTTTGTAATAAACTTACGCCTATTTCACTCATTCGCATTCAGATATGACGAAAAGTTTGTTCTTAAATTGAGAGCACCATTTTTGAAAACGTCATGATCATAATGAAAACGACTACTTTACATTACTTACACAGTCGAGTGTCCAATAACCCCTTTTTCGATTGTGCTGGAGCCAATTAGGATCGAATGTAGTTTGGTTGCCTCGTTCTGTTGATTGAGACGCGTGTATCCAAATTTGGGTGTAAATGGATATTGCTGTGGCTTTACGCTCCGTAGGTTTTTTTATGCTTCATTTCTTTGCTGCCATAGTTTTATGATCATACCTATTTGATAACGCAGATGGTACGTACGCATGAGAACATAATATTTGATACATTTGAGTCTTATAGCCTACATAGATCTATCCTGCAAAAAAATACCTATCATCTTTTTTGGTTACATTATGAAATGTGTCTGTCTCAAAAAATATAAAAAATGTTTATGAATATTTTAGGCACATAGAGGTTCTGTTTTTGTCAAAAATACCAAAGTGTCTAATTTTAGTTAGGTAATTCTTTTTGAATCTAAATCTGTTCGTATATTTATCGTACAATTTATTTTCAATGGTGACAGTAACTAAATAATTGCCCCTATTACAACATACTTACCAAAGATAACCATCTCTAGAGATAGTAAGATACTACGCTTGAATAGTAATTCCTGCTTACGCCAGAGTCGCGTGCCTCTGTCGATGAATGTGAATAGATACCACAAACATACAAATACATACACAATGTGTTTAAGTTTTTACTCCCTACTTAATGTAATTAAAACATTACTTATTTTAGGAGGACTTGGGTCAAAATAGTGGTAACAAATGTATCTTATGTTCCAATCATAAACAGAAACTTTAAAAAGACTGGTTCAAGACTGTCGTGTTATTTCTCGCATTAATTTTACGATTAAACTTTGCAACAAGTTTTCTAGAGACTAAGGAATATGCACAGTTTTAAGACGTCGATTTTTTTTACAACTATTACCGTTACCTCCGTTTAAAATAACTTGTTGCCCCTAATCTAAACTTTATCGACATCGGGACAAAATTAGCATTTTTTCCCGATAAAAAAGACCTACTGTTTCATTAAAATTAGTAATTATGTATAGACTAGATTACTATTAGGCCTCCGTGATGCAGTGGTTAACACGGCAGACTACTACATGATGATTTTTTTCTACTAATAAGCACCGATAGTAACTGATTTTCGGTGCTACTAATACTAAGAAATACTGTCACAGGTATTTGTATGTGGTTCTGGTGCTATCCAAGAAGTGTGCGGCTTCAAACCGTCCGGCCGTACAAGATTCGCATGTGTGCTGTCTTAATACCTCCTGGCTCCAAAATATTATAGCTGAAGATGCAACCAGAAAAGAATGCTCAAACATATCAGAGGCTATATTATGGTGAAACCTGGTTCATACAACCACCAATATAGAAATCTTAGTTCTATGTACCAGAGTACAAGTTAAACATGAACATCTTATGTAAGTATGTATAAATACTGTACAGACAATAACTAACGATCATGAGACATTGTTTACCGCAGAATTGTCTAATAAATTTTAATAGGTAAACAATAACTTGAAACAATTGGCGGAACGCAGCGGTTCAATTTACGCAGAACAATAAACCGGTGGTACATCTGGCGCCTCGGCGAATTGAATTTTATCGATTCGATGACATTCTTGTAGGTACTTCTATTTTTTTCTACCTATATTTTCAGCAAAGACATAAGTAGTAGGTTTATGTACTGTAGATAGGAAATGCAAAACCAAAATTTTAGGCCTCAAGTTCGTTTATTTGTTTTGACTTAGTTCAGTACAGTGACAGTTGCAGATGTGATATACTTTAGGCTGATGACTTTTTTGGGTGTATATCATACGACATAATAACAAATTATCTTATGATCAAATAATCTAATCTAACCTTTTATTATCTTATTTGATATAACGATTGTATAATACGAGTATAACCCCTTCATGACATAATTTTATAAGACCGAATTTCATATGTTACTTAAGATGAAAATTCCACAATGCACATTTACATTCATAATAACTATATTATTATTATTCTCTACTATTAATAATCTATACTTACCATATTTACATATTTGTGTATCTAACTTAGAATGAAATCCCCAATCACTATCACTATCACTAACATATTATAAAACAAAGTCCCCCGCCGCGTCTGTCTGTCTGTCTGTCTGTTCGCGATAAACTCCAAAACTACCGAACCGATTTTCATGCGATTTTCTTCAATGGATAGCGTGGTTCTCGAGGAAGGTTTTAGTATATAGTTTGTTAAGTTTTTGTATACATTTTTGTATATACCAACGATATTTGTTGGAGGGGTCGTAAAAAAATGAGCCGTTTGGGAGCTTTCAACGCAAACGCTGTCTAAACCCTTTGAGATATAACAAAACAATGTATGGTGGAATTGTGTATCTTATTTAGGTCTACAGAAAAGTTCGCGATGGCATATGTCTATATATTAAGGATAACATACTTTATTCATTTTAATACTTTAAAAAATGAGCAATTATCAAAGATCACGCGCAGGCCAAACCCTTAGAGCTAGAAATTTGAAATTTTCCTCAAGTATTCCTCTTATGACGTAAGCATCCACTAAGGAAGGATTTTTCAAAAGTCATCCCCTAAGGAGGTGAAATAGAGGATTAAAGTTTATATGATACTTTTTATTCCTTGGACATATTTGTATGAAATTTCGTGTGAATTGAGAACGGAAAAAATAATGAGTAACATTTTTAATAGTTTCCTGAAATTAAACCTCGAAGGGGGTAAATCGGGGTATATGTTTAGTTTACCGCTTTGTAGCGTCATATTTTATAATCCCCGCATTTCAAACCTGAAGTAACCGCGGACGAAGTCGCGGGTAACTGCTAGTATAACATAAATAGCTTGGCTATAGAAGGTATGTTAGGTTCTTTAAGTTTCTTTTAATGACCAAAACGGGAGCGAGAGAGCGATGTCATGTATTGTTATATTTAAAAAAATTTGGTCATGTGATATTTTTAACATTGTATATTTTGAATGTTATGGCAAATAAAATGAATTATCCTTTATTATGTTATATACCTATTACATACCCGAATATTTAGTTCATACATGAAAACGACATTTCGTATTGTGAACCCTTAGAACTATTTTATGAACTACTTAACAGTTCAAAGTGAGAACGTGCAGCTTTTCTTACAATTTCATATAATTTGGTTTAATCAATTAGCGTTTTATGTGACTTTTTTCATGTATTTTGAAATTTATGATAAATTCTACGTTCAAGTCTGTTCATTTGTCAGCCTTAACATTGTAAAATATTTACGTTAAAGTGTGCAAATATATTCGTACTTCACATTATTTTTTTAATAGATTGTCCCACTAACGGCCTTTCAAATTATTTAATACAAAAATAACAACTCCATAAACGTACAAATCGTTGTTGACATTTTCTTTTGATCTTTTATTTTTTATATCTACTACGGGCAACGTTGGAATATCGATTCCTATATTCGTTAATGTAAATTAGGTAATTTCTTTGAAAGTTATGGAGTTTGTGTATATTACTAAACATGAGACTTAAAAGTTTCGTAAACCGTACAAATTTTAACGTCATTGAGTAGGTTGGTAACTAAGATATCCAAAATTTAACTAATCAATAACCATATACATTACATTTATCAATAACGATCTTTATCAGATTGATCTGGGTCTTGGATGTTTATCTACATAAGTATATAATATATACTTATATAGATAAACATCCAAGACCCAGGTCAATATAAATATCTATATAAGTATATATTATATACTAACTCAACGACAGTATATTTTGTAATATTATTATATATAATATTATTATAAAATATACTGTCGTTGAGTTACTAGCCCATAACACAAGTTCACAACTTTCTATGGGGCTAGCTCAATTTGTGTGATATGTCCTTATATGTTTACATATTTATTTATTTATTTATACATTAATAAACATTTAAATAAAACACTTTATTTGTTTTACTATTCACGGCTTTGTATCTCTTTTATATCACCCATATAAACCTAGCTAACAATAGGTGTAAGAATTTAAAAATTCAGTTAATAGTTTTGTACAAATTAAAAATAAATTATTTTCTCTTTATAATGTTAAAATAGCAGTATACACATACTTACATGACACTTTAGTTATTACAAGAGTGATATAGTCAAGAAAGCATAGACTATACTTAATAATTTTATTCAGACAACTTAATAAAGTTGAATAGTCACTTAGGTAGTTGATCAACCCTGAAAAACATAAACATTTGGAACGGCTGATTTATATTTCTTTGTTGTAGAGTATTAGTATAGTTTTGAGTATTGGTGAGTATTATGAATCTTTTTTAACCCGACTGCGGGGGTAAAGATATTTTGTAAGTGTGTAACATTCTTTATTACTCTTCTTTAACTAGTCACATAAGCCGCTGCGTGAATTTCTTTATATTCTGATCCGTAAGTAACGAGTATCTTTTTTCTTAGGAAGATATCGTGACAAAGACATTTCAAAAGCAATAAGAAATACGAACAAGTTATATGTCCAAAAGTTGAATTAGTATATACCTATCAAATAATATTTTCTTGTAGACCTTAAAGATTTTTTTTATCGATTGGTGCTTATACAATAGTATTGTATTCATATATTCTCTAATGTTATCTTCTTAATACTGTGAGACACTTGTAGTACCGTCTGTTTCAGCGTGGGGTCATTGGCAGCCAGCACAATGCATCCGCTTTCGTGATTGAACGAAACAGCTCATGTCTGTATGTCTGTAACACCCCTCTCTCTCGCTGTCATGGCATTTCACATTCTGATCATTCAGTCTAACTTCAGTTCAACGACCTCGGATCAAATTACTGACGTTCTGATTATACATTAAAAAAATAACAGACACGACACCCGATACTTTAACTTAACAGAGTACACTTCATTAACTGATTAGCGGTTAAATCTAAACTTGATATCTATTCTACTGCTGTACATAAAGTTACAAAATGTTTATTTTTTTTCTGATTTATTATAAATAAATACTCAAGGATGTTTTAATCAAAGTCCCTCTTTAACTTCGATATGTATATAAGTTAAAGGGAGATACTGAGTAAGCGTAGAACAAGAATGTTTAATATTCTATTCCTTTCTTTTGTGTGTTTTACCTTCAAAATAATAAAGCAAATATTTTAACCATATTTGATTCGATAATGCTACTATTTTCTATTAAACTTTTTTAAAACGGCTGTAGTGTCATAAGTCATAAAGATTTTCTAATAAGGTACTATAATGTTTAGAAAAAACTTTTTCCAGTTAGACAGAACGTTGATTGAATAGTTAACACACCTATTTCCATACATCTATATGTAGATGTGCACATCTGTTGCCTCTTCATTTGGTATAACTGCAGTCAAATACCAGTTACCCAGTGCACCCAAAACTGGAATTTCTGCATTTATTTTTATTGTAACACAAATTTAGTTTATCACAATCGTACGTATGCTAATACGACGTCTAATCTAACAATTTATATTCTGTTCCAGGTACATGATGTTCGAGGTGCCGTGAGCTATGAGAATATTCCCCTGCAGGTTGGTCGCTCATTAGAGTACATTCAAAACCGCATATAAATGACGTTAAACGTGGCTCGAACGTAGCAAGTCATCAAGCCTTAATTCCCCAACTTCTTAATTAACTCAGAAAAGAGGTCAAAGTTGGGAAAAATCCAAGAGACCTCGCCTTCATTACTATGATCCCTCGGGCTTATTAAGCAGTCGGTGCTGTATAAAAAGAGACTTTATATAAGAAGTTAATTCGGCATCACACCTGTCTCGCTCGTAACTTCCCCAGGGATATCTTTACAATGAAGCCTAACTCCGGCCAGCATTATTTATCCTTCGCCTGATGCGTCCCGGCGGCATCGTCAAAGAATTAAAATACATAAAGTCTTCATTATATCGATTTTTGACAGCTCTATTTTCAAAACGACCGTTTCTATTGGACGAGATATTACCGTTCCGATCTGAATAGCTTATAATCGTCATATTTGATGCTTAATTGTATTGCTGTAAGGAAATTAAAATGAGTTAATTCGATTAGCACCGCTGTCAGTTCCCACCTGCACGTATATAAATTTGAAAAACATGGGGCGAATAAAATAAGCATAGCGATACACACGTAAACATTCGGGCAAAATGTTAAAATGAGGTGCAACAAAATATAGCATTACTCTGCCGAATTCCTCTTAAATTCGTAGGTAAAAGTAGCAAAAGTATGATGGCTGCCCTCAGCTAAGTAAAGCGAAGCGAATATTTGCTGGAATTTCTGCGCGGAATGTTCCAATTCCATTTCGGTAAGAGACTAATAATACACTTTTTTCCTCTTTTTACTTCTTACTTCCACCCTTTACTGTTATATACGAAAACGGAAATACGTAGAGTTGACAATTTTATTTTTATCATATTATAAATAAACTATATCCTCGTCAACTCGAGATTGGTATGTGACATTATTAAAATAAATAAACTATCTAAAGTGAAAGAACTTCGAAAATCAGTCCAGTAGTTTGAAACCTTTTCAATGCAAAAAAAAAACAAATAATCAAAACGTTTCTTTTTTAATATTAGTATAATATAGTGCAGATAATCACGCACGATTGGTAACAGTGAGTTCATATAGTACGCATACGTAACCATAACGTAATTATTATTCAATGTACACGCCAAGGTGTCTTGTCCTGTACTCGTAGGTCCATTTCTGGCAATGCGTACGCCTCCATAATTTACCACCTTGCTTGCATTATTTGACACCTACTGCGACTTCCTTGGCGCCTCCAAAATTGACTAGTGCATGACTCGTCTGCATATATTTAACTCTATGTTATTTCCATGATGACAAACTTGGTACTCAATCGATTGATTGCCTTTTTAAGTTCTTTGATGGTGGTAGCTGTCACTTCTAGTACAGTTATATGGGTTATTTAGATGCCTATATGAGAAACATGGTACCTATTTACGTAAATAATGATATACAGTGGGTACTGACCTTGTTTTTGTATGCGTTAGAGTCATGTACAGGAGTGTCAAAA
This sequence comes from Rhodophaea formosa, assembly GCA_963082605.1. Taxonomy (NCBI): domain Eukaryota; kingdom Metazoa; phylum Arthropoda; class Insecta; order Lepidoptera; family Pyralidae; genus Rhodophaea; species Rhodophaea formosa. Next base: position 8,433,151 of record OY720211.1, on the reverse strand, counting down.
TATATGTAGGTATTTATTAAGACGTGTAAATTTACCAATTATATAATTAAAAAAAATAATATTTACCTAGATTGTCGTAAATGAAGAGATAGTTACTTAACTGTATTTTTTGTCGGTGTAATAGATATTATTTTTTATTTTGCCGCTTTGCCGCTAAATTGATTTCATTATTCAATGAACTACATTACAAAGAAATAAAAAACCGAAAGGTTCCGTAGTTGCACGTCATTTTGGCAAATCACAAAAATTGAGCTAGCCCTACAGTAAGTTGTGAACTTGTGTCATAAAATACTACTACAATGGTGCTATATTTTCAAATGTGCTGAGCTAATCCCCAGACAAACAAACAGACATGCCCACACTATATGGGTTCCTTTGTGTACTAATGAACATTAAAAACAATGATGCTACTTTGCTTAATATCAAAAAAATATCAAAAGCATAGTTGCTACGAACGTCGTAGCCATGCGTAGACAAGGTCTACGAGCTACGCCACGAACAAATGACCTTAAAATATAAATCTAATAATAATAAACTTTTTTAAATCATACACATCTTTTTATTTCCAAATTTTATTCACTGATCCTGATATGGTTGTAGGTCTGCATATTTGACGCAATTTGCGTACTTCTTATAAGGAAATAAAAATATGTAATCAATTCAAAGTGGAGTGCAAATATTTTATATGTTTGCGTACTTGCTAAACAATTGATTTTAATAGTACAACATCTTCCGAGTCATTTTATAACATGATATTCCAAGAACTTGTAAGTCGGCGGACAGCGGACGGGTCAATTATTTAGGTTGGCGGCGGCGACGCTGTGCCGACACAACTATACGTGATGACAGCGTCACTCGTGTAGCTCGTACTTTACAGCACGACAGACAGACAGACTTTTTATCAGTTGTAGAACGAATCATTTTGTATCAAAATCTTTAATTAAGGCAACTGACGGTTAAATAATATACAATAGACACAAAATATATATAAAAAAAACATATAACCAAAATATAGAGGTAAATATTTCCAACAGTTTTACAATCATTCTTCCTCTAATTCACTTAACACTATAAAAAAACGAACTCATCATTTTATGTTGGCAAAAATAATAAGCATGTAACTCCTTTCGTTTTCTATTCCAAGAACTTGCAAGTCGGCGGACAGCGGACGGGTCAATTATTTAGATTGGCGGCGGCGACGCTGTGCCCGACACGACTATACGTGATGACGCTAGACGCTCGTGTAGCCCGGCCTTTGCAGCACGTCCAGTACAATGGGACATATATATGTATACGTCGTTTTAAAGTGTGATGGAGGAATTTGAAAATTGATTCTAAATATAGTGCCGAACTTTCTCACGATTTGCCTATTTCTGGGAATTGCTTTGTTTGTATGGACAGAAATATTTTTAGTGTGGTTCTATTTTTAACGTTAAATATATGTCGATACGAAAATATATGGATAATATATAAATTTTGTTAGTCTAAGTAAAAGTGGAATACATATACCTAGATGATAACTTTAGCGGTTTTTCTTAGCTTAGTTAAGCTTAGCTTTCTCTAGCTTTTATATTGGAAAAGGGTAAGAAATAAATATAGGTTCGTACAAAGATGAATTATGAATATCAGTTTTTAGAAGTTTGTATAAGTCCCTACTTATATTTCAGACAACTTACGGATAAATAAATACACAATAGACACAAACCATAAAATAATATTTATAGTCAAATTTAAAAAATTTCTTAAAAAGTTTCAAACGGTCTACAATCATTGGTAAATACCTATTAGCTTCACTCTAACTAAGTACTATTAAGTACTTAACACATAATTTTATGTTAACCAAGTCCGAAAGCTCCAAACTATTCCAACGGTTTTGAAATACATTTCTACCGAGTAGACGTATCGTATCGTACGGCTTACGTAAAAATTCCACGTATGAAAAGGTATTACTAGGGGTGCAAGTCAAAAGATTTTGATTTCTTAAGTTATTAAGAATTTAATATTTTCAACGCTGTATATTGTTATAGAAAAATTAGTTAAAGTATTTTTCAAAGTTGATACATAGGTACTATCCATCAGGTCTTTTTTAGTCTCCACTGCAGGAGCAAGACCCTCTCTGTACTACCACAGCAATATATTAGCCAGAGTAGTCAGAGGATTTGGCCTACACTCTCCACGCTGGCCAGACGGGTTGGAGAGGTCTTTTTGATGTTTGTAAGCTTTTTTTAGCTTGTGTTTCCTAAGTCGCCTTTTACGACATCCACGGGAAGACTTGGAGTGGTCCTATTCTACTCTGCCGAGAACCACACGGTACTATATTTTAAAACACAAGTTTTTTTTTATTGACGTCCATGTTGGATGGGGAAAAAAAATCATAAAATCTACCAGCTACTTTTTTCCCGCGCAGATCGTTTAAACTGGTCAAGAGATTTGGGAAAAATTCTAAAGAATCATATTAATAAGCAGTGCGATTAGCAACCTAACTCTATTTTGAATTTACTTTCCACCTTTACTACTAACACGCTAAATGTGGCCTAAGAAATTTATGACCTTTGGTTTTGTCAACCCTGCGAGGTATAGAGACGTGATAATATATTACATGTATTTAATTTTTAGTTTTAACTCTAAACTTATTTATAGGCGTAAATAGCCATAGCGTTAAAAGTTATATAAATTATATATAACTTTCGAGCTCCGTGGCGCAGCGGTCAACACGCCTGCCTGCGACACGGAGGTCCCGGGTTTGATCCCCGGACAGGTCAAGATGGAAAATGATCTTTTTCAGATTGACATGGGTCTTGGATGTTTACCTATATAAGTAATCTATTATAAAATATAGTATCGTTGAGTTAGTATCCCATAACACAAGTCTCGAACTTACTTTGGGGCAAGCGGCAAGCTCAATCTGTGTGATTTGTCCGTATATATTTATATTTTATATTTATTTATATATAATATAATTTATATAAACTTTTAATGCTATGGACTGACATATTTAACCCAGCATGGGTTGGGAGAAAAGACAAAACGTAGAGTGTACCAGCTGCTTTTCTTCACGCGCAGGTGTAATACTGTGTAATACTCCATCTTTGACCAGGTTGTTAAACGTGGCCTTTCGGTCTTATGACCCTAGGCTCTGTCTTCCCCGTAAGAGATTAAGACGTGATACTATGTATGTATATTACTGCGAGAATTGTGAGTAAAACATTACGACTAATAATTATTCATTTAGTGACAATGCACAATATTGTGAATTAAATTCAAAAAAGAAAAACAAGCTTATCACATCGCCATCCGCACTTCACTTATACCATCCATCGCTCATGCAATCCGATAGTTGTGAGTCAGCCCGCGTTTGCTCCCCGTATATCAATCGCTGTCGACGCCCGTTCGCTTTCTGCTCGTGCCTTGCGCGATGTATAAAACGGATTATATAACGCAAGGCCAGAATATAGCCTGGAGTTAGAGCAATAGTCAGGGTTTAGATGAAAAATACGGCGGGACGTGGACTAGCTACAAATTCATGCTATTGTACGCGTCTATCGGAAGCTTTTGCTTGTAAAAAGAGATATTTATTTGGCAAATCTATCAGTATAGATTTTGTTGTACTGTTTAGTGATTTTACAATTATTTTGTAAAAGAGAACGCTTAAGACATTTTTTTATTCTTTAATTTCAAGTCAATAATATTTTAGTTAAATAACATCTACTTGTTAAAATTAAAATGGTGTTCATTAATTAACATTTTCCTTCTTTCGTATGAATTCAATTTCAATCAAAGTCAATTCAATAAAAAATTTAATAAAAATTCAATTTCACAATGTATCTGCTTTTAGCAGGTATATATTTTGAAACTGAAGTTGTCCAGGCTTAATACGTTTATTATTTCAAAATAAAGTTATAAACTAAATGTTATATATGTTGTAATAGCTACGTCTAATTGTATTTTACCATAAAATGCTTAGCTATTTACTTAAAAAGCGATGTATAAAATAAACATTTATAGACGTGACATCCAAAACTGTTATTTTATTAAAATTAGTTTACAGACGTTCAGTATTGATGTGATTGGGACTCATTTTAATTATAGATCTATTCTTCATCTTTTAATCACATAATTTTAGTATTTTATTTGATTTTAAAAATATTTTTGAACACGGCCCTATACCTATATGATAGAAAGTATTAATGCTCCATCTCTGCATGTAACCATTGCAAAACATGTAGTTAGTATCAAAATTGTCCAAAAACAAAATCTAATTATAATTTCTTCTAAATAAACTCTATTAAATTAACATCCCTCGTTCCAATAATCTGCTAAAATCATTGGGGTTTCTCGAATTTCGTTTGGGAAGTAAAGCGGTCCAATTTGCATTGAAACGACATTGGAACTTGATTATGCAAAAATAATGTAGACTTTAGAGAGTGCCCCCAACTTGAGCTACATTTTGTACGCAAATACAAACGAAATGGGTATGTAATGAATTGTAAAGAATACTTGATTGTCAGATGTTATTTCAACCTGTTTGGTTCCAGTGGACGGTGTTATACAACAAGTTATGTTTTTTTTTCTTTATTTGATATTATTTTAGTTCATGCAAATGTGCGTTTTTGGATTTATTTACTTTTTTCATCAAAAATCTGAAATTTACTTTTCTGATGCGTAGTGAACTTACATCTTACACGAGGCTTTACCTCATGAATCTGACTTTTACAGATGATGCATTTCGATTGCCGCTACAACAATAAGTAATAAACAAACATTGAAATAATTAATTAAGGGGGTTTTAACAGCCTAATTTTGTATAGATAATGGTACGGAACCCTTGGGTGCGTGAGTCTGGTTCGAAAAAATCCGATTTTTGAAAATAAATAATGTTACGTAATTACTTTTATTATATTTACCTACAGTGAAAGTAATAGTGACTATACTATCACGGACTAAATATTTCTTCAAAATGCATAAAGAGTTCATATGATATCTAAATAATTCTTGAATAAAGAGGGTTCTCTTGGTCGGTTCTATGAGAAAATTATTCAAATGGACCAAGGTACTCGCGGGAAAGCGGTATTAAATACGGTTCTGGAACATTGACGTTTTTTCCGAACCCTCCCATTTCCTCAACGCAAGGCCCTGTTTCTAATTAGCATTAATTAGACTGTGTACTTTCTAGATTAAATCTCGTCTGTTTTTGTTCAGGATTACCCGGATTAGCTGAGGCTTTTGATTAAAAATGTAGGCTTTAGTCTGATGATTTTCATTGCGTATCAGGTAAAACAGGTCAAAATATCTCTGATGTATGGTACATAGATAGTTGGTTTTAAGAATGTGTTAGTGATTTATGCCTATGAATTTAAGTATGGATGAATTGTGTGTGTAAAATTTGATTTTTGTTTTTGTTATCTTAGTACGTATATTTCAGCTTTATTTTGTAGTTCAATAGAGCATATTTTTTTTTATTCAGTAAATTCAATCTTATTTATCTTAGTGGATAGATATCTAAAATATAGGTACCTACCTGAATAAAAAATAAATGTAAATGACAAACAATGAACTTCAGGTGTTTTCTCTTAAGCTGCCAGTATACATCTGCTCGTTCCCTCGAGTTTAAAACTGATAGTATGCGATTTGACTGAGCTGTTTATTTCGGCTGCTCAAGAGGCACCTCCTTTACTGCTAGCCAGGTCTCAAGAATTTCTTTCCGACCAACCTGCATGGCCGTACTAAAACGAGTGCAGTGCATTTTTAAAAGGGACCGCCCCAACCGTTGTCCGGACTTTTTCATTATTTTAAATATTCACAAGTGCAGTGTGTGGGATTCAACTCGCAAGTGACGGCTTGAGCGACGCTGGTGAGTATGAACCTTCTATATAGTAAGCGTCTTCTCCGTAGTACTCTGATAAAGCTGTTTCAGTCTTTGATATAAGATATTTGTATTTATTATTATAATAATAGAGAGCATAATTCTATGCAAAGATTTATGGATGACCGTGAGACGAAAATACTACAGGTTGGTGTCCCGCTCACACATATGCATTTGCATATAATATACCCGTACCTATATTTATAGTTGTGATACAATTGCATATGTGCAAGTGAGACACCAACCTATTGTATTTCAGTCTCTTTCTATGCCAAAATTTAATATGGATACTCAGTCCTTCTGCTAATATATGGTCATTTGTATGTACCAACCTTTGCTTACTAATAGAAGCTGTATTGTCTCATTTCACACATAAGCCGAGCTTCAAAATCCCCCAAAGTGTAAGTGTAATTCAAAATGGTCATGTTTTGCAAACCAGTAATATGCCTATTACTGAAAGTTTAACTTATAACGCACAAAAACTTATTACACAAAAAAAGCATTTAGACTTTTTTTGTGTGATAAAACCCGTTCTACCTATAGCCTTATACGTTTGCCTAGGATAAACATATATCCAGCTTGTTAAGACTTTTGTAGATTTTGGATATTTCAACGAACAAAAACTTCCAAGCATTATAAACATTTAATTTTATAGTAGAGAAACTGAAAATAATGGGTTTAGTTTTTTCCAGAAAGTCAAATATAGACTACCTACACTGTTTTGTATAATATTTCTCTTTTTACGTTTTGTACTAAGTCCCACCAAGCATATTAAACCTCTATAAAAAGAGTCAGGGATGAAAATTCCGTGATGAAAGCCACATGTGAAGCGGCTAATTACGCGTGGAAAACGCTTCGTCACAGGTAGGCTCGTATTCCCATCCGGCATTTAATCCCGGATTTTCCGCAGAGCTACTAAAACTCTCTCTGTACGCTACACAAAGCCACCATACTTACCTAAATCAACAATGAACTTCATATCGTATAAAAATACAATTTATTTATTTGTAAACATTATGTCTAGTAGTTGTTACTTATATTTACGACTCGTATTAATTTTATTCGAGTTTTATTTTATCAAAGAAATAACTTTTACACTCCATAGTACCTACAACCCACCGGGTAATACTCGTGAAACAAAACACTTTGGCAAAATGCTCTTCTAACATAAACATCAAAATTAATAGTCTACTCTGAAAATTAAAGTAATGCCCTATAAAAATATTCACACAACAAGTTGGGGGCCCAATAGGCTCATTAGTTTCCATCGCCGCTTTTACGAAACTCGTTACGTAGATAATTTCGTCCTTGGTCCAGCGACGTATAATGCGCGGCCTAAAACGCTCGACATAACCTTACATTAAATTCTCCCAGAGGCTCTACTATATTCGTACAATTATTCCCCAGAGGGAACCCTTCCTCGTGCAGCCTACAATTACCTCCCATTTTGCTAGAGGCGTTCCGCTCTGAAAATAAAATAAAATTGAAGCGGAAAATAAAATATCGAGCGAACCGTTCCAATTACCACGTATCTGCATTGTTAAGGCTTTATACACATGCAGCTGTCATTTCGACGCGAATTTCGCAGTGCAATTAAAACGATTGGTTACATTGGCGCATGTAGGTAAGGTAAATCGTTAAATACTGCTAGATTTAAAAGTCAGTTGTGTAATCGTAACAAAATACATTATAAATTTTGCATTACAAATACCGCTTTTAATCGAGTAAATTATTTACAATGTTTCAGTACAGTCGCGTACATATTTAAGATATATGCGTGAAACAAAGAGTTATTCGGAAATAATACAACGGAGGATATCTCAAAGAATTTTAGAGTGAGCTGGATACATCGTAAGTTTTTCTTCATAAGCTTCTGGAAGCGTTAAATTTATTTCGGCCCCGGAGCGCTGAATTAAGAGCTGCCTTAATCCTTTCGGCGCGAACTTAACCTAATATCATAAAGATGGAACAAGGCAACTTGTACAGAGTAAAGTCAAATATTATCCTTCGAGAAGATTAAGGAGATATTAAAGATACGTACTACGAGTATATTTAGTGGATGCTGCACGGGCGAGGTCTTTGACGTGTGGGATTTTGTACTTTAGATATTTTTGTGAGAGATTTCGTAAAAATAGATATCTTTAATAATATTTACTTATTTAAGACGTATTGTCTTACAGTTTTACTATGGAGCTGTAAATTAAATATTGTATAATGTATCTAATTAATGATTGTTAATGTTAAATGTTAAAAATTATGATAAAATATATGATAAGTATAATTAACTTATCAATTTTAAATTTAACCTGGAGAATTCGTACACCCTTTTTCTTTAATAGAAGTTTCCTATGTGTATCTAAGTACTTATAAATACAAATATGTTAAAAATTATGGAATTAAAGGCAATTTAGGCAAATTTTATGCTTAGAGAATGGCACCGCGTTTTTATTCATATGGCTCAACCATATTTCAATCAGCTGAAGAACTATAAGAATAGCTTTAATGAGAAATCATTAAACTTACATTACACATATGAACTTTATTATTTTCAGGTAGATATTACTACCTACGCCTAAGTACATAGTGTTATTGTTATCGAAATTAGTACCAAGAAATATTTTTACCAAGAATGAAATGCTCATAATATTTAAATCAAAGAAAGAGAAGTTAAACTCATCAAAACAAAAGCCCTAGAAATTAAATTCTTATTCAAACCATTACAAAAACGGAACGGAGTGGGGTAAAATGGTTGGATTGCAAAAAATATAAGACTTGTCAGCTGGAGGTCGGCCATTTTGGACGGGCCGGGCAGGAGGGGCGGCGGGGCAGGAGGGGCGGCGCGGTGCGATCGGCTGATTTATCGCCCCACTTGCCATGCCGGCACTGACACACTTTTGTGCGTGTGATTGTACTTTCCTAGGCCAATTTACATGACAGTTATATTTTTCTCATAGCTTAATTAAATTTAATTGCGATGTTGTAGACGTCAAAATGATTTAGTTAGCTCTCCCATGATACTTGCATGTTACAAATTAATTGCAGGTAAGTACCTTCCTATTGTTTCATACAAATTGATAAATAGTCAGGTATTAAGAAGGTAAAAGATAGTTTAAGTCAATAAAAAATAAGTTGCCTTGTTGCTGGCCAGACACCAAAAATGTTGAAGTGAAAAATAAAATTGCAACAACCAAGCCGTTCCATTATTTAAATTTCCAGGTAAAGGGCAAGCTTCGCACTGCGGTAGGTAATGTCTCGGCTTATTAACCACATTATGTTAAATTTATCAATGATTATCTCCGTAATTACCTTCAGAATAAGCAACTGATGTAAATGAATGCCCAGTGGTGCTTGAGTCAACTGCAATGCTACAATGTTTTACCTACAAGCAACTTACACAGAACATAGCATATGAAAAGTCCATTGAAACACCAAACGATGATATTTAATAAGATATTCAGACGATATTAACCCTTCCCACGCATATTTTAGGACTAAAATCTCGTGATGTTAAAACTGTCTTTGGTCTTTTTGGGATGAACTGTTTTGAATTGAGACGCAACATTGTTCCATCGAGATTAGTCGAGCTATGAGTGCACCGTCCTTTTCCAGCACAAATAAAGATATTGAATTTTGATAAGGCCGTCTCTGTCTGGTTCTTGTCTTTGATATGCTCCGGTATAAAATAAGCTTCATAAATGTTGGGAGGACCGATCAACCAATGTTCAATTATGGTTTCGAATTATGATAATGATATTTTGATCATGAAGACAGCTGGCTTGTTAAAGAAGTTACCTTTGATGTCTGGGATGGGCTAGTTCAGACATAAAACTCTTCGGAAGTATGTATACAAGCAGATGTGCTATTTTAAAAGCAAAAGAGTTTGTATCAATTGAGTTGTTGATATAAAAACGGAAAATAATAAGGTAACTTAAACTTAGTACCACGTTTTGTCACATTTAAACTCTTAATTTTAATATATCTATACTAAAGTAAACACTCACATATAAGTAAAGTATCTTCTTAGATTTTTAGGCGATAATTTTAAACATTTCTGTAATAAAGGTAGGTATATGTATATACAATACAATATCTTTCAGACTTATTTTAAATAAAATGTACTAAGACAAATTTTGTGTTGCAACTCCTTCTTAAAATCATTTCTTATCAGTCTTCTTTTAACATCAGAAATAAATTTCTCCAAATTTATTTTCATATAGCCGTTTATACATGTAGATAGATAAAATTGTGCTGAGTAAACGGCACTATTTAAGACATTCTCCTTTATCTTGGAACAAAATTTGTCAGGACATTGGCGGAGGTCGGACGACGCATTATCTCGGAGTTTCAGCGCGCGACGGTCCGGCTGCGTCCTTACAAATTACACACGCTTCAATTAAAATACAGATTGGCTACAAATATCGGAGTTTTTAGTTTATATCCACTATATTTTAGCTGTACATACTATACCTTATATCAATTTTAAATTTTTTTTCTATTAGTCAGTTATTAACGAGACTATTGAAAAAAATCTATCTTTTAAAATGTGTTAAAATAATGTTGATAGTTTTGTAATGCAAAAGACTTTCTTTTCATGTTTTTATTCTATAATTGAATCAGTATCCTCAAAATAAAATACATTTTATTTGTTAAGAAAAATAATATGCCAAATAGCAAATGGACTATGTTATTTGAGAGGTTTTATGAATTCTGACGATACCGATACGTCCAAATTATTTGAGGCTTATTAATGTGCAAGCATAAAAAAAAACTCAATACTCGTAGACATACGTATTACATGAACTCATAAAACAATACACTCCTTTTTTTAGGAGGAGGCCTAATAAAACACACGCAGTTATTCTTAAAATAGCCTATTTACTTTTAGCCCTCTACACTGATCACTTTTTCCGAGTGGATTCTCTAAAAAACATAATTTCCCAGGTAGGTTTTGTCTTTCGTCGTCCCGGTAATTTCACAATTTCACGCTGAGGCGGAGATCTCGTTACTCGTCCGGGATTTGGTCCCGCTCCCCGGGCATCGCTAATGTCCTGGAACGAATCACTCGGCCGCATGTGGAAAATAATTATTAAGTCATCCGCTGAGACTTGGCAGATTTTCGATGTCGGAAACTACATATTTTATCGAGTTTTAAATTAATACGTTGTAGGTTACAGAGCGTGGGATGTGAGGTTCGTTGCAACTCGAATGGAGTTTGTAGCTATGCATTTCAATGAAACTTATTGATTTGTGCGTAGGCGTCATTGATACTTGGAAACGACTTGATATAGATATTCAAGTATGAATATCATTCTTTGATACTTGAAGAATCTCACCAGTGTATTTTTTCCAGTGGAAAGGTGTCTACCGCCTACTGCCCAAAATCAGTAACATTCCTTAGTAAGTTTTTTACTTATTTAGTATCTTCGATAAGAATCTTTATTAAAATGAGTTGTCATCCCCAACTTGGCTATTCTTGATGCAGCATATGACCTGATTCGGTAAAAAGATCAAACAAAATAATAAAACCGGTAACACTCTCCGTCTATCCTCCGTCCCGATGTTTTCGCATCGAAAACTGTTTTCCGCGCTCTGAGTACATTCCGTAATATTTTCAGAAAGCGATAAAAAAACACTTGTTCTCGTAACTTGGGTACTGTCCCACAAAACTCTTGTCAGCGATGGATGATAATCCACCGCTTAGCCGTCTCTTTTTGCGTAAAAAACTTTTCCCTTTGAATAAGTCCGTTATTTTTCCGGCAGGCGGCCCTCTTTATTCATAAGCCGCTGACGTAACTTGAAGAACCCTAAATGAATGGTTGTTCGTTGTTTTACGCCTCTATTTGCAATGCTTTAGCTTCGTAACTTCAGAGATTTATCCCGCAAACGCTATGTAGATATTGCGTACTCTACATACTTTGTTCTACATGACCCGTTGTTTCGTTGTCATAAAAATAGGACCTAGGGTATCTACTTTCTTCCAGATTATTTTCTTTTTTTACTTATTTATTAGATATGCCTGCACAACGAGGGAACATAAATATATATTTACAATGTGTAAAATATATATGCGTTATAAACAAACCAACAAGACCACTGTAGTAGTTATACTGAAATACAAAAAAAGTCACTTCAATAATTAAGGTGTGCAGCCGTGGGAAGGGATTTTTTTCTGTTTTTTTAGTTTCATTACACTATAAGTAATCTCGCATAGCCCGTGTTTTGTTTCACACTAGTTTACATTTTGTATAGATAGCCTAGGTAGATAAGACCTAAAGAAATTAAAAATTGCATTGTAGAAAAGCATTAGGTAATTAATAAAAATGTTAACATACTTATTACATATTTACTATATGCATAACGGAATATCAATACCTTAATCACACGTATATGTGACTACCATTATGGTAATATCAAGTTACTACAGTATCTCTATGTTATAGTGACTTGATATTACCATACTGGTAGACGCATATACGGGTCACTCACCAAAGAGGTGCCTCTGCAAAAAACACTAATTGCATTAAAATCGTTTTGTAATGTCTTATCTAGTTTATTGAGCAAAACCCAGATAAAGTTGTCAGCGAACAGGTTGTAATTAATACATTACTTGATAAATAAAGGCTAGCCAGTGTAATACATTGTACGATTCAATTACCGTAGTCGACGTGCGGCGACTTCAAAGCATACCGAGACAAGACCAACGTCTGTCATACCTTCTGATGATGAGGCTAAGGTATGTAAAGGTTGAATAGCAGATAATTTCAATCTTTATAAGCCAGAATGTGACGTTGTCCCTAGTTAGTACTCAAGGTTTGTATTTTATGTTCATGGTGACCACGCCAAGCCTCTCTGCCGGTGCGCTGAAAAAATTTTACTTAATTTTAAATAGAGTCATGTCATGGGTCAAAAGCATACTTACACCAATATACAATAAAAATAAAATAAAAAAACTTTTCGACCGTATTTCATCAAATAAATCGGAAATCAACACTTCTTACGAATACTTCTCTTTAACAAAACGAATTTCACTTAGATATTAACGTGATTTTTACAAAAAGAGTTTACTCCAGGATTGGTTTTTGTGGTTGTAATTCAAGGTTGTTGATAATAATGGTAATTTTTCCAATTAAGTCACAAATAATTACTTCGCATATTCCTAAGAGATACAGATAGCAGGTACATATACCTACATGAAATCCGATAATGTCATACCGTGAATAAAATTTTCTAGATAAAATTTTTTTTTGCTCTCTTAAAATTTTATACCTACCTTTCCTTGGCAACAGTCGCTTCAGGTGTAATTCCTGTCAGAATTTATTTGGGCTGTAGTTTTCTCACGATATCTCTTACGAGGGCGGGCTATAAATATTTACGCACGAAGGTTCCCAAATACTAAGTGCCGAGCGCAATACAGGCGGTGCTCGGTTGATTGCTAAGCTATGTAAATTGTTTGCTCGTTTTTGTATGGTAAATGTACTTACAACATCAATACTGACGATAGAGTTTTCAAGGTGCCTGAAATCAAATAACTACTACTTAGTGATTGATGACAGTCGAACGGGACCAATAGCTTTACGTGCTTTCCGATGTACGGATGAGCTCAACTATTTTTCAGCTTTGCGATCACTACGAGCAAACTAGGCCATAGATTCGTAAGTTATTATAATATTTATATAATACTAGCTGTTACCCGCGGCTTCGCCCGCGTGAAATATAGCCTATGTCCATCTCAGTACCCTCACCTATGTGTATGCAAAATTTCAGGACGATCGGTTCAGTAGATTCGGCGTGAAAGCGTAACAAACAAACAAATAAACAAACTCACTTTCGCATTTATAATATTAGTTAGGATATACTCCCACAAGGGCGTCAGCAATAAAAACTATTTATCGCTATGACTGTCTACTTAAATTTTTCTCTTTCAAAAAATTGTTCAGCCAATGATGCAATGTCTTTCCCCATATAGCTTATAAGTATTATAGGGCGAAAATAAATGGAAAATATTACAACCATAATTTTTTTTTTGACAATTTACTTTCGCTGTTTATAAGAAGAATTAATAAGAAAAGTCTGAAGCTATCCTTAAAATGGCTTAAGTACCCCTCTGATTTGTGAAATAAGTAATCAGTTTTATTTTAAAAGATAAAATACTAAATTTTCTAAAGCTTTAGGAATTTTCTCTCTATAAACTTTTACATCCAATCCAAAATTTCAAATTAAATTGAACACCTGAAGCTTAAGGACTGAAAATTGAAGCAGCGTAAAAATAGTGTGAGAACGCGTTATAAAATGAAATTCATCTCGTTTATGCAGATAGGGCAGGTCGTAAGGACACAGAGGCGAGGGAAAAATTTGAATTTAGATGTCGCAGAGACTCGTGGTAACGGTGTTTGAGATCCTTTGCTGTAAAGCATGGTTTACACGGGGCCAGTCAGGCATGTTTTAATGCGTTGTGAAAATACTTCTTCCTGTTTCACGCATAAATGACTGGTCGTAATAGGTAGTACACAAGAACGAGGGGAAAAAATAGTTGTTGCAGCCGCATGGTAGCGGCTTTACTGTAAGCCTAGGTTTAGGTACTCGGGGTTAGTAAGACTTTATTAAGAACGCGTTATAAAATGAAATTTATCTCGTTTATGCAGAAAGTAGTATATTAGTACTCGGCAGAGGCGAGGAAAAAAATTGAATTTAGATGTCGCCAAGTCTCATGGTAGCGGTGTTTGAGATCCTTTGCATGTAAAGCATGGTTTACACGGGGCCAGTCAAAGCTACGTTATAATGCTTTGTAAAATAAAATTCGTCTTGTTTCACGCATAAAGGACTGGTTTGAGCTTCTGTGCTGTAAAGCTAGTTTTATATACATGGGATCAGTAAAACTTATTGTTGAGAAAGCCCTATTAAATAGAATTCTAGATTTATGCAGATAGAGCATTTTGTAGGGACTCGACAGAAGCGAGGGGAAAATTTAAACTTACATGTTGCAGAGTCTTGTGGTAACGGAAATTGCGATTTTTTGCTGTAACGCATGGTTTACACGAAGCCAGTAAAACCTATGTTATGGGTAATGAAATATACTTTTGAAGACATCGTTGGTATCTGACATGAATGTCAGATACCTACGATGTCTTCGAAAGTATGAAAGTATGAATCAAAGTTGGCAGAATGAATTCTGCCAACTTTGATTGTCGAACTCACACATTAACGTATGCACAGATATATACCTACGTTTGTTCTATAAGCATAGATTGCGGCACTTGTATGAAGTGTCAAACCTGTGTCAGAGATTCAAAATCACACTGTTAGATTATGTTTTCAAATTTCTTTTTATCTTATCAATTCAAAATGTAAGCATAGATTGACTAGTTGCCGCAAGGGACCAATTTGCATTTTTTTATCTCGATTTCTTGCCTTATATGTGCAGTAGTAATTACTGGACCATCCTTTAATGTAAACTAGGCTTAACAGAAGATCTTTCGCTTTACGAGGCACGGCTAAAATGCTGCTGCCAGCATTGGCTGGAAACTGAGCGGGGTTTATACGAAACGGAGGCGGGAAGTGGCGTGCGGGCCAAATAGCGCGGTGATGCCGGCGACCGGTCTGATGGAATGGTGACAGAGGTCACTATTACGTAACAGAAAAATTCTGATGTCTTTGATAAACAACGAATTTTCGTTTCGTACTGGTAGATTGTCGTCTAAGTATTTATGTGAGATCTCCTGAGATAAGTCCGGTATTGTATATATTTTCTGCATAACTTATAAAATGAGTTCCACTTACATGTTTTATAGGAAACATCATATAATATATAGGTACCTATTTATTATAATACGATGTTTTATTAATGTTCTTTTTTGTTATCACTTCTTGCATAAATATGAATGAATGAATTAATGAATATACAGTAACAATTATTAAAATAAAAGAAACAAAAGGCTAAAACAAACAAATAATGGATACAAAGACGGACTTATCGCAATATGCAATTTCTTCCAGCCAACCTCATACCTTAGGGTAGGAGAAAGAATAAAAATAAAACCATAGAGTGTGGTGCAGCTAATTCATAATACCTATAATTATATAAGAAAGACTATCAATATTACAACATGAAACACTATCAGTATCTCAGATCACATGTGATCTGAGTTCAGTATAGTTAATATTATAGGTATACAATGAGATAGAGAAGAAAGCATACATATTATAGTTTACCTCATGTTTATCGAAAAGGGAAAGAAACCATTCACTTTCCCCTTTGATGGCAGGTTTTTCTCGTACCTTCACTTAATTTACACGTAAATTTGCCTTAAACGAAGGTATCGAACAAGTCACAAACTAAGAACCTATGGCGAGTTTCTAGGGAGAGCTTGATTGCAAAGCTTTATTACACCATAACTTTCCTTAATTTTGCTAACCTTTAAAGAGAAAATTTATTATCATCTAGCTGTTACCCGCGGCTTCGCCCGCGTAATTTCTAGCCTATGTCCTTCTCGGTACCCTAACCTATGTGTATGCAAAATTTCATGATGATCGGTTCAGTAGATACGGCGTGAAAGCGTAACAAACAAACAAACTCACTTTCGCATTTATAATATAAGTTGGGATTATAAACATAAGTGTTAGTAAAAGTGCCAAATCTCCTCAACAAAGACACCAATAAATAAATTATTTTGCCTTTGTATAATTATAATTTTTATTGCGGATTATTTGTAAGTTAAATTTTAAATGTATACTTAGTTATGTTTATTGCAAACAAATAACTCTTAAATGATAAAGTAGTTAAAAAATGAATAGAATTTATTGCACAAGCAATTTATGTTGCGGACTATAAGTATCATTTTATCTTTTCTATGACTGGCTTTACAACACCGTAAAATAAACATCTACTTTAATTGGAAATCTCATTTCTATGACACATATTGTAATGTTTTATATTGTAGAAGACGTTAAAGCGCTAATATTACATCTTTATTATCTTATAAAATCAATTTTCGATTAAACCCTCTGTATTTTAATTTTTATTATTGATTTAGAATGTTATTACAAAATGAAATATTTATTTTTTTCTTAAATCTTACTATCAGATTGTAGATAGACTTATAATTTCTATATAAACACGTAATGCAGCATTTTATCGGACCCCAGAGGAAGCTTGCTCGAGTCCGTTACATACAAATGCCATTCATTAACTTGTCGATGTTTCGTCCGAAATGCTAGGCTATTGTGTTTTAAACCCCGAACCTACCCGTTTTAAGCCCTTTTCTCGATAAATCGACTAAAATATATTTTACAAATTTGAATATTTTAAACATAATATGGTCGTTTGGAAGAGAGTTGACGATGAGTAAATTAAGAAGGCTTATCTTTTGATAGGTCAATAAATTTATTAGAAATGACGATTTTGCTCGTTTGTGTCACTAAATATATTGTGTTTGCACTAAAGTCGCAGGTCTTTCGTAATGTGAACGTGTCATTTGGAGGTCAAAAGATCAAACAAAAGTATAAATAAGAAACATATTGTCTCTGATTATTCATATCAGGTAGACGATATGGGAATATTTTTTAAATGTTTAAATTTGTAAAATGTTTTTTAATATGACTAGAAAGTAATATTTACTAACTAGTGAATAAACGTCAAGATACTAAATCAGATTCTTCAAAATGTTACTTAACTACTAACATAAAATACTGATAAAATTCTAGAATCCTGAGCGACACCTAAAAACATACTATAGTTAATTACACATGTCATACAACGTAGGTACGTGTGATGACTTTAGACTCAGAATTAAAAATCTAGACATGCTATGTAGCCTGTGCTGTGACTGAATCACTAAGATAGTTCTTTCATTCACTAAAAGTGTGTCTAGATTTTTAATGTAGATAAAATGGCAGCTATATGAACGGTGGAAAGTAATTTATTCTAGATGGTCTGTGTCTGTGTCATATTCTTTGGGAAGCAAGCTTGCATAAAAAATTGCAACAGAAAAATGAAGTCACTAATTAGCATACAATGTAAAAAGTAGATATATTATTTAAATTGCAACTGTGGTTAAAAATATTTCGCCAAGGCCTAGTAGTACTAGTATAATACAATTTCATGTTTCTATCTTGGAAATTCACAGACTTTCATACAATCTAGTTTCCTTTAATTTTTTTATACAACTAAGTTGGCAAACAGGCATACGGCCCACCTGATGGAAAGCGGTTACCGTAGCCTATGGACGTCTGCAACACCAGGGGTGCATTTGCTTTTTCGAAATCCCTTCTTAGTGTTACGTTATTAAAAGAACTTTTAACATAAAAATTCAGATTTCTTGATTGGCTGCGCGTTTTTTAAGTCATTACCAATCAATATTTCCTTTTATTCATATAAAAAGCATTTTACTGTTTATACCCAATTAAAAGTTTTAGTACGGTGAATCAACACTCAAGAAATTATATTACTTAAATAAATGTTTCGTTGAAATTACAAATGAATAAATGTTTTTAACGTTTATTTTTAACATCATTCATCACAGGAAAATAAGCAAATTATAACAAAATTACCTGTTCATTACTCAACTCTACAAATGAACAAACAGGCACTATCTCGGATACACCTTTTCCCAATCCAATTTGCGTTCAATCTAAACCTAACAAAACCGTAAACTAAAACAAGAAGAAACTCCTCGAGTCTGATTAATATTCCGCTTGCTTGTTATTTACTCCATCATCCCGGAGCTCCAACAAAACAAAAGAGGTTTGTTATTTAACTCGTTTCCGATACGGCCTCTGTCGTATCGCATCGGACGAACAAATTTCCGCCGTAGGGATGTGCTGGAAGTCACTCGATATCTCGATATGATTTTATCATTTCCGTCGTACGCGTTTGTACTGAATGAAATATTGATGTCGTACGCCTATGAATGGTGTAAGAAGTGTAAATAAAATAAAATATTCCTGTTTCTTTAGTATTTTTGATAACATACGAGTACAACCAGAACATTGCAATATCTATATTTTAAACTTTCTTCACTCCTTAATAAAATATGTTTGACACATATTTCTATATTTTGATAGAAGATGTTGTCCTCGGAGCCGTATTTGAAAAAGTCATATTTTATGACTGTATATATTTAATATTATTGTCTTATTGCTAATAACATCGTGGGTAACTAAAGAAACTATTGTCTCATGGCAATTTTAAAACAATAACTCAACAATGTGTTTCAATTAGATCTTGATGTAGTAGTTACCACATGACATCAACGTTGGACGAGTTGAGAATTTGAGACTGAATATCAAGTTACTTTGTCACTGTTACTCCGTCACAGAAACTCGGATGCACGCCACATCCGCAGCTTCTATAGAAATAAGTTTGAGCTCTCATTTGTCTTCGTGGAAATAGCATCCGAACCGAGAATAACAATAGGTAAATTTATGTAAATGAGTCTCTACGTAACAAAAAGGAAATGAACTGAGCATTCTGTTTGATTGCCGAACGGCGCGCCATTTTGAAATATGCCTCGGTATAGCGATCTATTCAAAGTCATATTGTTCTGCGACGAGTATCTGTGTCTGAGTAATAAGCCTGGTTATATTCGTCCTCTGTGTAAATTGGAATTTCGTGCTAAATCTAGCACTTAGTTTGAAGACACCTTTGTACTGCTCATGCTACACCCGTAAAATCTTGAACTACAACAATAGATACTTGCTTTGTTATTTAGTTTTACAGAGTTACTATGATATCTAATTAAGTTAAATAAAGATATTGTTTCTTTTTCTTACTAACTTTAGGTAAGATAGTGATTATTATACTCGTACAATGAATGTGAATGTTTAAAACGGAGTAGCAATTAATATTAATACTTATTTACAACACATACTTGCTGCTTGTTTACATATCTTTTATTTATTTCATAGACCAATCGTATATACAGGCAATATTCAAAGCACTTAAGCTGAAGAAAATATTTAAGTCATTTAAATGAAATATTTTATTACAAGAATACAAAATTGTTCCTTTATAATCCTAAAGATTTATAATCAGAACTGATTGAGGTATATCTGTCAAACTTTTACATATTCTAATAAAAATGATTTACGTGCGTAAATAAAGTCATAACAATTTAACGTAAGCACCGGGTTGTATGCGCGAGACAAATATTTATCTTTTGTATCATGGAGCGATAAAATTAGAAGCGAAAATGTATGCTTAGACTTAAAACCGTAAAATTCTGAACAAAACAGCTTGGTTACAGTAAATAACTTTATTACTTATACCTAACTTCATGTTTTTACCAAACTGATTTTAAAATTTTTGACATTTAATCAAGAAATAAATTATACTAAGCTAGTTCTCCTTCATGATATTATGGTAAAGACTCGTTTACTTTTTATTGTGCAGAGTATCTAACAGCAGATACCTGATATTTTTTCAAAAGATAATTAAAAGTGAAGTATTTTCCAGACTGTTGTATACACAATAGCTGGATAAAGTAAATTGATTTAGTTATGCTTTTATTTTTTTTTTAATTTATGACTAGGGTCTTCAGATGAACTCTTTTTCATCTGATATCTCTAACAGGTTACCCGTACTATTCTACCGGTTCAATATCATGTTACGTCATTGTATGTAGTATTCAATAAGCTTTTTTGTTTCAATCAAATAAAAAACATACCGTCTTTGCCAAAAAAAATGTTAGTTGGAGTGATGTAAGAATTCCCACTATAACTCATACTTCCAAATCTGTCTAGGCATTTAGAAGTTATACAATCTTATATAAAATTTTATACAGAAACGAAAAAAAAGACTCTTCGTTTGGTAAACTTGGTTTGGTGAACTTAAATTTTCTGATATTTCACCGTTACCGTCCCTTTTAACCGTTTACAATACTATATAAATATGCTTGGTGACAGTTATTAGTAAAAGTGGTATTTTATATGATGTCTGCTTTGGCTGTGTATGTATGTTCTTCACGTTTGATCTAAAAATGTACATGTATTCCTTAAATTACACCTACCTATTTTCTATACGAGATTACCCATTAATTAATTTTTATAATAGGAACATAATGACTTTGTTGTTCATATATTTATATGCATACGCGGTTAATATAGCGTATCGAGTAAGCACACAAATAAATTCAACGGAGCAGAGAACTCAGTCAGAGAAATTGTTTTACCTTTAGACGGACAAGTAGTGCTTAAGAGTGAAATATTATTTTCTTAGACATATTAAAATCCGAAATCAATTATTGCCACTATGAAGCCAGTGCGTTTAATATTGGAAAGAAAAAATATTTATGATATTTGTACCTATATATGAAATCTTCAGACATTTTTGTGTTTGGTTTTTAAGTAAACAATAAATAGCAGGATATTTTAACAGCAGTTAGGTAATGTAAGTGTTGTTTTTTTATATTTAGTGGAAATTAGGTAGGAACTAGCCGCGTGTCCATGAGCAGTTTTTCAAGGAAATTACCTGCAATATACGACAAGTGACAAGTAAAATATTGACTTGATTACTAAACGTTGTAAGTCTTCTTCATCTGGAAGATGTTTTTTACCTTATGTAAATTATTAATAATTTTAATTCTAGACAAGATAATCGTATATGCATTTGTCTCAAGACCCGTACGTTTTTATGAAATTTATTAAAAAGTACTGATAGCGAGAGATTTTGAACTCCCTGGCAATATTTTAATATGGAAATAAAAAAAATAAAAATAAAACAGTATCAGGATTACTTATATAAATAGAACAAATCAGAAGGTTGGTAAAAAAAAACAATTATATTCACTGATTAGCTAGTCGAATTTCGGTTTATCGGCCTATAAAACATTTCCTATTTTTTATCTTGGTTTTTTCCTGCGATTTTTAAGTTTATGGTGGATTATGATTCTAAGATAATATTTCCAGGGGGTTCAAAATCAGTACCTATTATTATGCCATCTAAATTTATATTTTGACATGCGAAGTGGGGGCAAGACTTTTAGTACACGGTCTGAATACTTTCAGTTAATTTCTAAAATGTTAAACATAGCTGTTTTCTAGGTCGGGGAAAATACCAACATGATCTAATGATAGCTATCAAAACTTCAAAGGAGCAGGTACAATATTCCACCTTTGAAATGGTGCTCACTGTCATGTCGCTGTTATTCCTGTGTTTTCGCAAATACCCAAGTTTCCGACAAATATTTCTGTCGACAAACACAAAAATAAGGGTGCATTTATAACAGAGACTTGTTCCAAATACTTGTAATTTTGAAGTTCGGGTATACTTCAATACCCAGATTTAAAAAAATAAACAGATCAGTGTTCAAGACCCTGTAATAATATTACGTATCATAAAACTATCCAGTAACAGTCTTATCTATGCATATATCCGGTTATGTCTTCTGTGTGACTGTAAGGCTTATCTTCCTCACGTGTTAAAAGAATATTGATCATACAAACAAATAAAAACACCCTAACATCAATAATTGTTATGCATTGACACCTCACTCATCTATTTACTTCTAGAGCCAAAAAACCCCTGTACTTTAGCTATGTTTTCGGTTTTTTTCCTTCTTATGACTGTCACAGTCTAAAGTTTTTCAACTGGAACAGAAAAACACGTTTTATGTATGGAAACGGTTCCGTCAACTAAGTTAGTGGCTCTGTAAGTTGTAGACTGTGTGCGCGAGTGTGTGCGGGTATTATGACAGATATGGCGCCATTTTGAAAAATGTCCAAGTACTGAATTTGTAAAACAAATGTATGTAATTTTCGAACCCGCTCACAATATTTCCCAAGAATCGCTTAAGAAATACGACTTGTTGAGGAGAACAGCAACGCATATATGAAAGATTTTTCGCCTTTTCGAAAACAGAGATACTTATGCGTCGTACGCGCACAAAAAGTCCATAGATTAGAAGGTTTTTTTTATCTTAGCGTACCGTTCATACTCCTTTCACAAATTCGGTGTAAACGAAGCTTAACGCTGTTTGGCTTGCTTGCTATTTGTAGAAATTGAAAATACCAACATTGTAGCGAGGATTTCCACTGATGAATGTCACAATTAAATGCGTAATACTATCGTAAATCTAGATTAAACGTATTAAACGCTTATTTCAGGATTTATGGTTTGTTTCAGACGATTTAGCCGACGTGAAATTAGATGTGAAACAATATCTTAGGTATTTAAAATGTTATATTAGTAAAGGGTGCCAATTTTAAATGTTTTCTTGTTATGAATTTTCCTTTAACATGTGGCTTTGTACTTACCGAGTACTTCAGTATTAACATTATTTTTCTATGATTAAAGTTGCTTGAGATAACTATATTCGTTAATCGACCTATTCTAAAAACTTTGACTTTTATTATCCTTTAGAATTTCTGATAAAATATGAAAAAAGAGCAATATATAAATTTTACGGATGTCGCGATTAAATTTGTGATTCTCTAGCTTTTGTACTATGAGATAAATTAAATTACAATATAAATGTTAAATCCTCGGGAGTTTATCTTTGACGGCACCGTGGTACCTATACGTATTCTTGTTGTACTAGCTGGGTACACATTCAGCTCTTGGAAGCAAGAGTAAATTATGCATGCGGAAAATATAATAAAACGAAATAGTATAAAAGAATAGTTCCCGTCTACATGGCTCCAATAAATAAACCAACAAATTCCGAGATCCTGGCAGTATACGCCGGATTGTTTACCCTATGCAACATATAAGTTTTATTTATACGTTCCTCGCTTACTGGCGTACTCCACCAATTCACCTTTTACTTTATTCTGCCCATGTAGAAAGTGGAAAAACCTCGCAAAAGTTTCATTGCACGCCGAGCTTACTGCTTACCTACACGTGTGTGACACATCGCCGAAATATCTGCCAATTTCATTTCTCCTTACCTCCCTGGAGCGTAGTAAACATCCACCCCGCGCCCCGCCTCACACCCCCGCTGTTTGTCCAACTGATATTCTCTTCAAGATACACGACTTGTGAACGAAGACCCCCTCTGCCCCGCTGCATGCATGCTGAAAGCTAAGACGGGGAGGAAACGCAGCTCTATTTTGAGTTCTTTGTAAATTGGTCGAAATTTTAAGCTAGATATTTGGTGCATTTCGCTTTGAACAAACATAATGATTCGTCTCGGAACTTCTTAATTCTAGTTTTCTAGCTAAAATACTCTTGTAGAAAAGATAGATGTGTATATGTACTAGAATTGCTATATTTACTTTAACCATTAGCTAAATAGAAAAGCTCAACAACCTATTTACTTTCTATCTTTTACGCTATTTCCTTTTTTTATACTCGCAGACATAGTCATGATACATACATTTATGTAATTACACAAACTTTGATCAAATGAAATCGGTAATTATCTAAGGAAGGTATATGAATAATTTAATCAGATTGTTTAATTTTTTTGTTCATACAAAACAAAGTCTGACCTGTCTTTTTAGATATAAACATTAACTTTCCTGCATTATATCATGAAACAACACAATCTTTAACACCAACAATCAAACAAATGGAGTGCGAAAAACGTGACCTTTCTACATAACAGAATAAATACTTATCTGAAAGGCCCTATGTTCAAACAATCAGTACACGAGTCCTATCGTCCCTTGTTAGATACAAGCATAAAATAAAGACAATATAGAAGAATAACTTACGTTATGTCATAGATGTAAGTCTATACGTATCTAACGTAAGTTATTCTTCTGTAAAAACATTGTCAAGCAAAGCTGATCTCTACCTATGCCTGTTTTGTGCTAGAATTTTTCCTAGATTCAACATTCGTGAAATTGATTATACAAATTGATTAAAAAAAAAATCAAAAGTGCTCAATCCCCAAAAAAGAAAGTTATCTACCTGTGACAAAAGTGGTTTAAATGGTAATGTATTCAAAACTTAACTTGAAATGCGTTCGATAGAATTATGCAAAAGGGTCTTATTTCAAATTTGTCATTTTGCGGGCTTTCTTTTGGACTTCAGTTCAGTTCAGTTTATTTATTCCATTAAACAATAATAGTAAATAGTTTGCTTGCTTTTGGTCCAAAACCAGCTACCAGCTTTCAGAACAGCTTCCGTCAACTTCTGTTCTTTGTTGATAATCGAGAAAATTTAAAAAGTTACAACTACTGTTCTGATTGTAGTAGTTGATGGAAGCTATTCTGATAGCTTTATACATACAGTCATGTACAGCCACCATAAATGTAGAGTTGAACCCTTCTTTTTGATGGCACCACAGCGCACCTTCAGCGCACACACAAATAAATTAGTTTTTATTGTGATTGATATCTAAACAGTATTTGTACTGCAAATTTATGACGTGTTAACCGTAGATGACATCTTTTGCTATGCAGATGAGGATGACAGGTCTATTTCCCTATAATGGTGTAATAGTCTCAAGGGACTATATCAAACAGGTTGTCAAAAAAGGCGTGAAAATATTAATTTCCGGATCAGCAACGCGCGAGTGGTACCTCTTGGTTACTCCATAGTATATATAAAACAAAAAGAAAGAAATCAAAAAAGGAATAAAGACAATGAATTTTAAAAAATGTTGTTCACGTCTGTATCGACTTTAATTTGTAACACAAGGGTGCTTCACACTCGACGATGTTTGCGCGCACTCATTAACCGTGTTTGTGGGAAGCCTAATTTACGACGTGTTTGCTTCGTAAGACCACTAATTGACCGATGACTGATCTAGATACTTTAGATAAGTTGCTGGGATATTCTTCCTTTGACTGGAATGGAAAAGGTATTTTACCACATTACTTAATTTTGATTGAAACTGTTGGAAAATACATCGGTACGACACTTTCTCTGATACGTCCCTTTTGTATTCAAAGAAGTTGCTACATATACAGACGTTGTGTTGGATATGCACACTTAAAGCATTACATAAAATTGTGGTAGAACTAAAACAGTTAATATATAGTACTTCATTTACGCAAATATTGCAAAACAATGAAACTGCATTTTTTCTCTTTGATATAATCTTTAATTATTTACTTATTTTTTAATTCATAACTTTTTTACCTGTATTCTAAAAGTGACAGCTTTCAATTGGATAAATTAAAACACTATAAGTAAGTAAATAAACCAAATACCTACTAAGTTCTCGATCAGTCACCAATTCAGGCACAAAACATGTTGGCAATATTCCCTTGGAAAGTTTCATATTACATCATCAGACCGTACCTTCGTTTTAGTGCAAAGGTCTCCAAGTTTCTTTTTATTCACTCCCGCCGTTACCCGCCTCAACTTACCTACGTACATAATAAATAAGCATCTACACCACTGTTTCTAAAACTGGTTCCAGTGCCGGACCACTTTTTGGATTCGAAAGATTTCTACAGACCCCTTTGGAAGAATATTTTACGTAAAAAGAAACAAATATTATTACAGAAAAATTTTCTTGCCAAGCAATAAAATTAGTGAACCCATTTTTAAACTTTTCTTGCTGAGCAATAAGATAAGTAAAGTTGTTTGTGTTAAGGTTATTGCAAGTGTAATAAAATAATTGATTTTATCAAATAAGTATGACATCCATATTGGTCAGTTTTAAGATTTTCTTCAAGCAACACGCCAAGAAGATTCTCGATCAAACAAGTCTAAAGAGATAATAGTTTAAGATTACTTCACATTTTCGTAATAAATAATTTTAAATATTTATTTAACTGGGCTGCTGTGCGCTGACCCCTGGCACCTACAGCCCCCTAAAGGGTCTGTGTCTCACACTTTAAGAAACTTTGATCTATGCTATCCCGGGCTAAATAAATTCTTTACTCTGGCCGCTTCTGAGCGCTCTCGTTTGTTATCCCATTGCCTCTCATATTTATGAGCTCTTATGAGGTCCAGTCAATGGTTTCCGGGACTACGGGCTCACAAGTAAGGCGTATTATGTTGCTGCTGCCAAAAAGTCATATTTTGTTAATATCTCGAATGTTGTAGGTATAAAATATGTAAGGTGGTTTTTTAAATAAATATATTGAAGAATCATCGTCCGTATTTTTTAAACTGTCCCGGCTGTGTATCGATTTACATAAAACCTTTCCATTTGTATCTAAGATTATTATATACCTAATAAAAATAGACAGTCACCTATGACACCTAGAATGACACCTACTAATTAAGTAATATTCAGTTGTGAAAAAAGTATTAGCTTTAGCAAATAACTCCAACTGTTCGTATCATATCATCATAGCAGAACAAAATGTGCATTTGAAGGCTCACAACAAATAAGTGCCTTCGGTCGCGTAAAGCGTACTATTTTCCCTTAGGGTTAACAAACAGGCATACCTACTTTATTTACCTTTTAAGTAAAAAAAATGTCATAAAATAAATCAGCTTCAGAATAACCCGGCTCTAGACTTATTTCCAACCAAATACTTGGCAGCAGATCGAAAGGTACATTCCCGGTCGATGCAGGTTCCACCAAATAAAATACCCAAATAATTCGCCTGCACGGTGCTTCGGGCGGTACTTTACATTTTATTCTCGTTCCCAACTCGCAAAGCCGGCGACATTTCTCGAAAGCCAACGAAAATAGAATAGGAATGAGTTTCCCACTCCTTTTCACAGGACTCTTTTCAACAAATTGTAAAAAACACTGTGAATTTAGATGTTATTACGACTGTCTGCTCTTAAGTGACGACTTCGGGATAATAACCAAGTCTGTGCTAGACAAAATTTTTACTTTTTTTAAGACACATTTTAAGTACAAATAAATAAATGATTGTCACTTTTCTCTGTCTTTACGATTGTCGAGCTCCGTGGCGCAGTGGTCAACACGCCAGCCTGCGACACGAAGGTCCCGAGTTCGATCCCCGGTCAGGTCAAGATCGAAAATGATCTTTTTCAGATTGACCTGGGTCTTGGATATTTATCTATATTAGTATATATTATAAAATATAGTATCTCGTTGAGTTAGTATCCCACGACACAAGTTCACAACTTACTGTGGGGCTAGCTCAATTTGTGTGATATGTCCCTATATATTTGTATATTTGTTTGTTGATCATACAACTATAATCGTATTTTGTAATAATTTTTGTGGCATTGTAAACTCAAGGTAAATTAAACATAACATCTGAATTAGCCACTTTTGTGAATTTCCTGTAATTGTAAAAAATATATAAAATTTAGCGTGCAAGCAAAAAACATAAAAGTGCATCAAATAATTAAAGTAAAGAAAAAGAAAACGAACAGATTCATAAAGTTGTGGTTTTATTTTTACAAGGATAAAGTAGGTCATGTTATTCCAAAACTGAGAGCAGCAACGATTGCATAAAACACGAACTTAACGTCTCAACCCGTCCAAATACATCAGGGGAGTGAATTGGCCAGGCCGGTTGCCAAATGTCTGCAGTTGGCTTCGGTTCCTAATGAGTCCGCACAAATTCTGAGTCTCCATTAGTCCATCCTGCAGAAAATGGCTATGCGGATGTTTAGCGATGGCCGAAGCTGTGGAGCGGCCAATGTAGGAAAATATCCAGTTAACGTACACAGATTTTTTCTTAGTTTTAGTATTTACTGGTGTTGTAGTGTGTTTGTTTTTATGCATCTACGTTATTAAATTGTACGTTTTATGCTCTTTTCATAATAATAAAAATATTATACCACTAATAGAGAGCCCAAAAATAGCTTTTTGGTTCAATTGCTAGTACATATATTATTTAGTAGATTTTGTACATCCAACGAATTTTTGTATTACTTGATAAATAAAATAAATATATTTTTTTTATTTTATATCCAAAACAAATTAATATACCTACTATATTTAAAAATAATTTTCCAAAAATTCGTTCCGATATAATCGAAATACATAATCAATTAAAGAAATAATTTGGGCTTAATTCTTAATGAGTCCTCACAAAATCTTTAGCCGCCATTAGTACGTCGTGGCTTGTAATGGTTGCGGATGGTCAATTCAGCGATGGCCGATCCGGCGTAATGGTGGGGCAGCCAATATGGGAAAATGTCTTGTCAGCGTACACTGTTATACTCGTACGGTGTGGACTGTATTTAGTTACCATTTATTTATAGTTTTTTTCTATTTAGAATTTTGAAATTATTTTTTTTTATTTTCACCGTATTGTAAACTTTTTAAAATATTTTTCTAATGACTTTACGTGTAATATCGCTTTCATGTTAGCTGAATGAACCCATTGATAAGCTACTTAGCAGATATGTTGGGTAAATCAAATAAGTATCGAATAAATACTGCTATTAATACATTGGTGAGTAACCAATTTGAGATTTGTTGATGAAATAATTTAACATACTTTCTGTAAAACTATACAATTTATGCGCACAGTATAATTTTTTTTTTGTAATATTTCCTGTCAATACAAATTTTTTTACGAAATAATTGGCTTACAATTTATTAGCTCGTTGCTAAATAAAAACAAAATTGGAAGCCAATTCTAAATGCTAGACGGCTACCTAAGTAGCTCTTATGAATTATTCACGAACAGACTTATCGAACATTCTTTTTAATTTATTCAGTACA
This sequence comes from Rhodophaea formosa, assembly GCA_963082605.1. Lineage (NCBI taxonomy): Eukaryota > Metazoa > Arthropoda > Insecta > Lepidoptera > Pyralidae > Rhodophaea > Rhodophaea formosa. Next base: position 8,403,790 of record OY720211.1, on the reverse strand, counting down.
TAGCAGTGTACGAGTCTGCGACAAATACGCGATGCCAATATTCTGTCACTTTGGCTACACGCCTCTACGCGTATATCCGACGTTACACCTCACGCGGCCAAATGACCCATTAGTCAGCCCTTAAACTTACTGCCCAACCGAAAACCAACCGTAATTCCAAATCATACAGTCTTATCTCCAATGAAACAGAATAATGTACAGGCGCAGGCAACTTTACTCGAAAATCAGATAATAACTTATGTATGGGTATGGAGTTGGGTTCGAGCAAATTGTAGAGATTATCAAGTTTCAATGCGATTCAATGAATAAATTTGTCTTTCGGGTACAGTTTTATCCGTACCGAGAATTTGACGCAGAATACCTCTGGTTTTAAATATTTTATTGCTTTAATTGAAAGATAATATGCTTTTTATGTCTTCTTGTTGTATTTTGAGAAGGTAAGTTATCATTGTTGATGGCCATTTTATTGATAATTATTCGTCAGTAGGTATACTAAACAGATGTATTTAATAATATTACAGAAAATGTTGCCTATGTGCTGTAGAACCGTAGTTTTAACGATAATAAAAAATATATGTATGATAAGTACATAATTAAAAATTACCAGAATGTTTTAGGCATACGCATAAGTAAATAAGTAGCACCAATGAATAAAGTTCGATTTCTTTTCTTAGTTTCCAGTTTATCTTCAGGAATAAATGCAATGAATGTTTTAAGAGAATAGTATATATTTTCACTGCGGAATTTCGTCTAAAGATACGCGCTTGTAATTACTGAAAGTACTTAGATAAGAAGTGCCATTTACCAGAGTAGATTTAACTAACTCGGATTTTGAACAAAGACGGCTATCAATTTACTAATAAAAACTTTTGACGTCGCGGAGTAATCCATTTCTAGAGAGTGCGTTGACCTGTGTTGAGTATCAATAATCCGATGATACAGAAAGTTGAACAAACGCTCATTATCCACTATATGCTTATGCATCTCTGGTATATCCCCCAACACGACGGGTCATGGCCGCTTAAAGCCCTTGAAAGCGTTTGGGCTGCGTTTTTATTGCTTGAACTAAGCGGTTTATAGTCTGACGCAGATTGACGCGCGTATACTCACACTAAGATTTTTACATATTTTTACTGTAAAAAATACCTTTTTGTAAATTCATTTTAAACAATCTAATAAATTTTCATCAACTTAAATGTGTTTATTTAAATCTTATAGTATTATAATATCGTCAGTATTTAATTACAATATATTAAAACCTTTTTACACAGAAAATTAAAATTATATCCCACGCCTTAACGTCTCTGGCGCAAAGGTGCCTAAAATACTAGCTGCGTTACCGCGCTGGATTGCTATGGCCATAAAGATAATGTTTATAAAAAATAGAGCAAAAATAAGTGAAGGTAAAAGTAAATCTTATCTAATCAATATCATGGAATACCAAGGAACGGATTTGATGGCATAAGTTGACATGACGCATAAAGCAATGAAAAATATAATTTTTTGCTCCGAAATAAATGAAGGATAAATGAATCAAAGGAAAAATATGTTTGCCTCAATTTAATAAAAGGGGTCACTTTACGTTTTTAAACGTAGAATGTAAAAAAAATATAGAACAAATACTTAACATGTTTAATATTATTCCGAACGAAAAGGAAGAGATACCTATCTTATTTCAATAGGTATATAAGAAATATTTTCCTTATTGAATTTTTCTAGTATTTTTTGAACTGTCCAGTATTAAATAGTGAGGTACCTTTAAAAACATACTCAGAAAACTTCTGTATCCGACATTACTAAAAGTCACCGGGCACGGATCAATTGATTACTACACGAATCTAATTTAAAATAACACGAATTGGATGTTATCTTTCGATATGGTGAATTTGGTCGGCAAGCGGGCAAGCCGTGGCGTTACTTGTCGAAGCGATAGTGCTGAAATTCAACTCATTCAAACGTTATTTTCTACCTGTAAGCAAACTTTTAATGTTCTTTTAATCAAATTAAAAAAAATAATTGATACCAGTGACTTAAGCATGGAATAAGTTTGTATTACGGTAAGTACCTACTGATTCATTAAAAAATACCCTCTTTTATCACTATCACTACGTATTATAAAATAAAGTGCTACAGAAGGTACGTTAAGCCGTTGGTCCCGGCTGCCATCTGGTAGTTGATAAAGGAACCACGTCAGAGGCCGAGAGGCGGTTCCGAAGAACTCTGGCACCAGGGTGTGCATGATCGACTGTCTGGATCACCTACTCGAAATGATGATGATGATGATGATAAAATAAAGTCCTTTGCCACGTCTGTTCGCAATAAATTTAAAAACTACTGCACCGATTTTCATGCAATTTTCACCAATAGATAGAGTGATTCATGAGGAAGGTTTAAAGGTGTAATTCAGGCCCAGGCGCAGCTGGGGAGGGCTGCTAGTCTACTATAATTATTGAAGAATGCAGAAATCGTAATTACTTAATTCTTAGTCCTATAACTAAGTTCAACATAACATCTTATTTCTTAATTTAATAAAAATAATCAGAATTACTTCGTGAATGGAAAACAAAAAATTCCTATATATATATATTGAGTAACAAAAATAATATGACAGGTAGTTAAAGTGATGAGAAAACACAGGTGATGATCTCAAAGCATTCTCCGACGACATTAATGCAACTCTAACAGCGGCTACGGCGTACTTGCCTATTTGGCATTCACTACTCTCTTGTGACCATGAATTGGTAGACATTATTAGCTTATAATACAAGTACTAATAAGCCAGTCGACTGGTACGTCTAAATAAAGACATTATGCCAGGCGAGGATATTTCAACCAATAAAAAGATAGATTAGGCTGAATGGCTTGGCTAACTGGCCTAGTATGACTAGTGGCCTTTTGTAATAGGCCCATTATTGTAAGTTAGGTATCAAGAAAAACGCTAACCCGCCTCTCATGTTGTGAGGACCTGGCCTCAGAACTGACAACACGTAAACATATAAAACGCCCACACGAGATGTGTCAGTACTTACTTACCCATATTTTTGTAATCGCTTCCTCTTTTGCGGTAAAACAGAGGCTTAAAATTAAATCTCCGATCGGTACTACGCCCGACCGAGATCGTAAATCGTAACGAGTCCATGATTTATGCTCTCTGACTACACAATACTGCATATACTTAGACAAAAAATATCTTCTCAAATACACTAGCGGTGTACTCTTCAGTGATGGTCCTGTGAGAGTTTCATAGAAACCGTATTTAAAGGTATGTTTTTAAGAAAAGTTTTGAATGTAAACATTATTTTCTGTATCTTTCACAATATTAACACATTTTGGATATGTAAAGTTTTAATAAAATATCTTCAGTTAATGTTGTATCTACCTGGCGGAAATTGATACAATCAGTAAGGTGCAATTAAAAAAATAAAACAAACACTATCCTGACATTTTTCAACTGCTTATTGTAAAAAAAAAACGAAAAAAAAATTAAAGCTTGTGAACATAATATTGCAGGCCCAGTAAGAATAACACAAAGTTGGGTCGAACCAACTTTGTGCTTGAAAACGCTCGAGAGTTTTCTAATATTCCTTAGCACATTGATATCTATTAAAAATTATCTACGAATAAAGTAGTTAGGCTATTACTTAATGAATGTAAGAGTATGCGTACTTAATACTAAATCTGAAAGCAAGTCAAACACAATATCTGTTCACGAAAATGAAATATATCTTCTCCTCAATATTGGTTTGGTCCTTACAAAACGATATCAAAAAAATCACGTGCGGGGTCCCTCCAAAGATGGCCGCCATCTTGCCGCAGCTGAAATTAGTCTTACCGAACACAGTCATTGTTTTACAATAACTTCTCATTTACCAGTTTTACGACCAATTACTTGAAAATAGTTCCCTCTAAGCGTTTCTTTCTATAACTTTATTTTCACCTAATTGCATCCCTTGTGTTTTGTTTGAAGATGATTGCCTTTTATTTTGGGTTTTCCTTTTATTTCCTTCGTCCTTCCGGCTTCTTATTTATGACAACGGGAATAATTTTGTGTAGGTCTGCGATTTTTTATCGTTATACATTTCTATGTATTAGTCAGGCACAACTACATGTTTGTATTTTATTACGAAATTCGCTTTATTGGTTTGCTCGCTTGTTACGTATAGGCACCACATATTAATGGTGAAAATAAAATAAATCAGACAAGTGCAAGACAAAAACGCATAAAAATTCCTATGAAATATTCAAACACAAAAAATGCTCAAAAGCAAGTTTTATGTATGTCTTTAATTTTAATTAAATCAAATTTTTATTATTTGTTTACAAAACAACAATACACAGGTATACATTCTGTAAAATTTTAAATATCTACCTATTACGGTTTAATAATAAAGAATACATAACCCTGTTTCTGATAGATGAACGGAGGCTTAGCATAGGGTTCCTTTTTTACCCTTTGCGTATGGAACCCTAAAAAGTTGTATTAAAAGTTCAGAATAAATTTCATACCATAAAAGTTTAAATCGTAACTATTTGTGATAAAAAGGGACACTATATTAAAAAAGGCAAAGCTTAAAAATAACAAAGAATCAACACCTACAACTTTTAACTGAACAATCTTAAGTTCGTAACTCACCTTCCAATTTTTGTAAACTTATCGTGTAAAATACATCTGCTACAGATTGGAACGGTACAAAAAAAGCTTTGCATAAGTGCGACTCTACGCAAACTAAATTAAGTAAGCCTCATTTTGAATGTTATGGTTTCAATTTTCGAAAAACTGTCAAAGACACGTTGCGCAAAACGAACAATACAGAAATAGCTTTAAAATTAATACAAAAGACTATTGTAACCCTTTTTTGCATATTGCGCATTTTAACGACTTCCTAGAGACGTCCAAAATTTTAAATGACAAAGTAAACTGGAGCAAAAAGGCAGTGACAAAAACCAACGGACAATACCTAGAAAGGGTTTAAACATTGCGGTTAACTGTTTAACAATCGGTACAGTTATTGTAAGGGTTTATGTCGAGTTGTAAATCATTTGGAGAAAAAGATGGCTGACGTCACAGGCCGTTAAGGTTTAACGACCGATCAGCTGAGGTGGGTCGTCGTCGATGACCCTGGAACTGGGTGGGTGACCGCAAAACGCTAGTTCGGAAACCTATAGACTTTCGATTGTGGAAAATTTAATACTTACGATTGGTCAGAAGGTATGCGTAATGTATTTATGATCTTGAGGTGATATATCTGTGATAATCTTCTGACTGCTCTGACTAATATAAGGCTCTGGTAGTACAGAGAGGGTCGTGCTCCTGCAGTGGAGACTAACAAAGACCTGATGATGATTATGATGATGATGATATCTGTAATATTGGTATTGTCTTCTTCCTAAGGTATTTACGGCGTGTAAAGTGACTCTCGAAATACCTTCAAATGGGTGGACTCAGCCTATAAATATGAACAACTTTAGCCGTTACTGACTGAAAAACAGTTCAAAATACACAACGGGTTGCACTAAAATTGGGTTACGCAGATAGTTAAAATAACGTAGGCATTTGTTAAGGTTTTTTTTAAATTCCCTGGATATTTTTTTCAAAGTTTATTGAGACCAACTTGGTGTAGGTATAACACTTTCCAATTTAAAAAAAAACTAGAAATACTCTGTAAACAGTCATACATAACGCGTGGCCGTACATAAAAAATATATATATGAATACGTCGACGACGAACTTCCTCAGTTTTTTCGTCGACTGAAAAAACTGTTTTATATTGTTGAAAGGTAGAGAGATATACTTAAGATACCTATTATCCTGCATTTTAGATTACGTTATAGGACTCGATGCTTCAGTTCTAGCATATATTATTATCAAAGAAAGAAAGAAAGAAAGTAAGAAAGAAAGAAAGAAAGAAAGAAAGAAAGAAAGAAAGAAAGAAAGTTAGAAAGAAAGAAATAAAGAAAGAAAGAAAGAAAGAAAAAAAGAAAGAAAGTAAGAAAAATCGTTTATACTTACTTAAAATTTTTGATTTTGAGTTATACTTATGACATTGACTAGGGTAAAACCCGGATAGTTGCGTCGGGGGGATACTTGCGTCGGTTTCGAATTCTCTATGTTAGGTACATTTGTGGCATTACTGCTTGATTATAGTTAGAAGCGCTCCCCCCGCAGGCCTCACTGCCACGTAAACCGTTGGAGTGGGTGCACGCGTTTCGTCCGTGTGAGCAAAAATCTTCCGCTGCGAAACATTAACGGACGTCGAAATTATATTGGTGCCTAGTTTTTGTTGGATATCTTTATAATTTGATTGTGGTTTCAGACTACATTTTGTTTCTTTGCTTACATTAGACCTTTAATTGCCCTATTAATTGCGTTTTATTGTTAAAAAGATTTCATTTATTTTCTAAATCGAAAAGGCAACTATCCGTATCAAAAAGGATAGTTGCCTTATTTATTGTGGCGGATAGTTGCTCTAAGTGCAATTATCCTTATCCATTTATTCCATAATCAACGAATTTTTTTTTTTTTACTTAAATGGTTTTTAAATAGCATTACAATGCTCGGTATATTATTAAAATTGAAAATATGTGATGAATGTATTCGAAACCTACCTGTGGCGAATTTTTTTTCATCACACATCTTCAATTTTTTTTTACAGACGAAGAACCTATGTTTTCGTATACATTATCAGGTATTATTAATAGCGACCCATTTTTTTATAATTTAAACTTTTTGAAAAGTGAGGCAACTATCCGTGTTTTACCCTACTTGTTCACATAGATTGAAGAAGTCTGTTTGTAATGTAGTAAAACTCACCTAAATTGCTGATTCGTTAATAACTACCTATATATGTATGTATGTATTCACAAAGCAATCAATACAAACCTCGCAGGCGAAGGTTACACGTTCTCCGTAATGGAAAACCCGTCTTATCGTAATGATTGAGATCGGGGAACTTGTTACGGGGTTGAAACGAAACGCTACATCTACCTAACTAAAGATAATATACCTAATATGCACTCCTAAGGAACATTCTACAAATAAATAGAGTCATATAAGTATAATATCTAAATTAAGGGTTTGAGTACCTTAATGTAAGTATTACCATAGATATTAAAATTGTACAACTTCGTTACCATGATCATCGTCAACATCATCAGTGTTCTATATTCCACTGCTGATGGTTAGTTTAAAAGGTCTCTCTTAATTCATGCGATCCATTGCGGCATGCGATTGTACCTTGCAATATCAGCTTCAGCCCCCGTTTTTCCTAATATCATCGCACTCTAAATGCCTACTATGAGGAAATTTTCTTTTGTAATATGCTAACACCCAAAACGGAAGACTTAAAAAATCAATAATCTTACTGATATCAAAAGATAAAGTTATTTCAATTAGAAGCATCTCTACAACTCTATTTTTATTTATTAAGCAATGTAGAAAAGAAAAACCGGCCAAGTGCGTGTCGGGCCACGCGCAGTGTAGGGTTCCGTAGTTGCGAATGACAACTTTGAGTTCACACTGTTTACACTCACACCTCACAGTCTAACGACCAAAAACATCTAACAATGAAGATTGTATGAAATTTTACATTTTCCAGTACATTTTATAAGTTGGTTGCCTATAACTTTTTAGTTTGCACTTAGTACCCAGCTCTGATAGTTTTCCTTTCAACTTCAGTATATATACTATTGCTGTAATTTTTTTCACGTATCCATATATAACCGTTTAGCAGATAGAGGGGGGGGACACGTACCTCTAACAAAATTTTGCACTTTAAAACCAAATATTTCGGAAACGGATCCCTAAATCGAAAAATGGTGTTCTTAACCTCACAATATTTTTGAAAGACCTTTTTAACGATACCCCACACGATGGGTAAATAGAGAAAAAAAAATTACTCCCCCACTTTACTTGTATGGGAGCTACCCAAAAAAAAATATTTTTTCAAGGTTTTTTTCTACGACTTTTTTGCCATGATTAATATACACACTCATACCAAATTACAGCTTTCTAGTACTTATAGTCTCTGAGTAAAACCGCGGACGGACAGACAGACAGACAGACAGACAGACAGACAGACAGACAGACATGGCGAAACTATAAGGGTTCCTAGTTTACTACGGAACCCTAAAAAAAGACAATTCAAACTAATAAAAAACAAATAGAAATAAACTAAGAGAATAATATTCTCTTTTGAAGTAATTTAATTGCTTTCTATTGTATTTCTATTCTACTCAATATCGATACATAATATAAATGTCCCCGATGTCTTTATTTAGGTATTTTTGGAAACTACTGCGGTGAATTTGATGTAATTTTACTATCGTGCAAAGTATTTATTAGCTTCTAGTTATATGTGTATAATACATAACTACGTAGAGTCTGTGGCTAGTTTGATAGAAAAGGTAGGTTTTCCACGTGACGAACTTAGATAATATAGTCAGAACAGAGTAGTAAAAAAAAGAAAAAAAAAATGAAATTTATTCCGCTACCAATCGGAAATTATTTATATCCTTGTTTGAAGTCTTTGTCTAGAATTTTGGCTAGAATTTTACCCACATTTACGAAAAATCGTGGAACGATCTATCGAAGCGATCACATGAAATACTCCGGTGTTATGTATTAATCTTGAATGCACTAGTCGTTAGATAAAAGACAGCAAATACATAAGACCTGGCTTTAAGGGATAGACATACCTAAGGGAAAAATATACAAAAAGTTAATCTCTAGTAGCAGGGATAGACGTGGCCGAAATTATAGCTACACTTAAGCACGTAGTATCTTCAAATTTTGTAATTTTCAAAAAGGCTATTGATTGTAAGAAAAAATTAGAATGTTCTAATAGTCTCCACAGACCATATACCGAGTACAATAACAATCGAGCCTGGCCCGATAACGAAATGGCACAGTTGATAACGAATGCGACTTTCCACGGATATTAAACCCGATAAACAGTATCGATAAGACGCCATTGTTGCTCGCTCGCTAATCGAGATCTCGATTGAATCGATTTGAAGATCAGATTGGCTTTAATTCAATCGGTTAGATGACAAGTTATGTATGTTATGCAACTCATTATTTATTAATATTTCCGATTATTTCGTCAACTGTAAGCCATTCTGTTCCTTAATAAATCTCCAGGGTCTTAGGATTTAAGACTACTGTTATAATAGAGAGGAGTTATATTAACCAATGAATTTGAATCAGAAAAGTTATATAACAAAAAAATCCTTTAATTAAAAGAAAACATAATCTTCTTTACATAACAGAAGCAACATAGAAAATCAAGGCTTAGGTTTCTAAAACATAAGTTAATAAAAAATGCACCCATATCATTACAACATAAATAATCATAGTATAATTATCTATCATTAATTAATTAATATACTCATTTATATCTCTCCGTCCATATCAATTTAAAATACTAACATATTTTTATCAAATTATCAAGTGGCGGTCGCTATTAATTATATAAATTGCATTTTACATTTTAAAGTAGTAACAAGCAGAATTTAGTGACTATAGTTTTATTCTTTTTGGTTTAATATCTATACATGTTTGTGCATGTTATATTTCTTTGCAATTCTATTCTGCTTCATTATAAAATCTTAAGATAGTAAGAGTGTGATTTGTGATTTAGCTGTAAGCAGTGTTAACGCTACAATCAGGCTGGTGCATGCTGCCATACGTATCGCATATCGCTCTCGTAACCTACTGAACGCACTGAAAATCTCCGCTAACCGACGTTCGCCATTAATCTGCCTATAAAACCTACTATTATGACTGTTTTTATCGGTAATGCATCAATAAAAGGCACAAGTGTAACCGATCCGTATAAATTGGCTAACTAAACAATGCCCACTGCAGTTTCGCCTCACATTTGTACGCGGAAAGTTTTTCTTTGTGAAACAAAATTCACGTTATTTATCACAGTTATGAAGAAACCACACGCTAGCCAACACGTCTTTACCGCTTTAATTAAACAAGTGTTTCTCGTGCCTAATTCTGTTCCCGTGCCGACATATGCGCGTGCCTGGGACCAAACAAGTTTGGAAACATGTGTGAGAAACCCGGCTTTTACGTTTCGGTAAGTGTATACTTTGCCTTTATAATCCCTCGGGCCTTTGCGTTACACCCAATGCCATCTATCTAACCAATAGACAACTGTAGGACAGGTTTGACAATGGTACAACCTTTTTGTGTACATGAACGGAACTCCAACACATGAAAGCTTTACACGCACAGCGATTTATTTCTTCGCAGTGTGCGTAAGGGACCCACGCACACTAACGGCGCAATGTAGTCGTAAAAACAGCAATTGAAAAGCTTCAGCTGTTCACCGCGCGGTGGCGCTGCTCCAGGGTTCGTTTCTGAGGTAGAGTCGTGTAGAGCTTTTTTGTATTGGCGCCTCTGAGCTTTGGGGAACTTAGCTTTCTTATAAGGTTTTCGGTTGAGTGAACTTTCATTCTGATTGGAAAGTTTTACTTGGATATTGTCTTTGATTAATTCAGAAAAGAAAATATCAGGATGAAATCTAAAATATTCGCTCGGTTAAATTGATAGTCTTTTTGATTTATTTTTGTTAGTATCTGGTATTTCAGTGATTGTTCTTGTTATCTCGTAGTCTATAAATCATTGGTCGGATGTGTTTATAGCGGCCATTAGCACGGCATTTTAAGAGTTTTTTGTGCGTATGCACAATGTCGGGAATTTTAAGTACAGATCTAATTACCATCATCATAAATCTATATGGCCGTGATAAAAAGCTTATGGGTTTTAAAGTGAAATTGTTCTCTTAATATGATTACTACTCGGTAGTCAGATTGGGTCACGAGGTGGTGATTCATTTTTACGTATATGTTTATTTAGTTGATTTATTTACGACCTAATTTTGTTTTATAAAATTGAGATCTTGAAAGCAATAAAATTACTTAATACAACAATTTGTTTACAGTTCGGTATATCTATATTACTTAGGCTTAGAGTTGCCCCGTTATTGACTCTATATTTTATTGGTATATGTAACTTCTTCATCATATACGTACATCTTTTATCATCATAGGATACTCATCTAAGCAAATTAGTCCATTGAATTTTAGACGATTATTTGTAGGTATTCTAATCTTGCTCAGACTTCAACGTCAGATGTTTTTAAGTAGTCTTAAATACCTGAACTCAGTATAGCTGGTTCTGTATACGCTAAAATAACGATAAAAGGTTATTATTTCAACTTAATAAATAAGGTGGGTATTTATTTTCTGTTATGTCATTTCTAATTTTACATACCTTTTATCTAAATTAAAAAATTATGAACCCTACAAATTATTTGATAAGCCTTAAAAAATCCCCACTCAATGATTATAATTAATATAATATAGTTGCCTTAGTTATAACTATTAGCCCTCACCGGCTGCGCCCGGGAATGTATCATACTCATCAACCTTCCTCATAAATCATTCTATCTGTTTCTAGAAACTGCATTCTTCTTCTTAGCGAGTCGACTCGGGCGAATCATATTTGTGTCGACAAGAACTTGGAGCCGTGTTGTTTCCGGCAGAATATAAACTTTTGAACATCAAAGAGACCTCTCCAACCCATCTGGCCAGCGTGGAGAGTGTAGGCAAAATCCTCTGGCTGCTCTGGCTCATTATAGGGCTTTGGTAGTACAGATAGGGTCCTGCTCCTGCAGTGGAGACTTAAAAACAACAGATGATGATGATTGATGATTATGACCAGAACTTTCCCACTGGCACAGTATTATCAGTAGCATTGTAAAGGTCCGAAAACTGCATTAAAATCCGTTCAGTAGTTGAAAGACCTAAGCAAACAGATAGTGGACGTGGCTTCATATAATGCTATGTGAAGATAAGGAAGGATTAAAATAAAACACAACAAAAGTAGTAACTACCGTATTTACTTGTAAGTGCCAACGGCCAAATCCCTTTTAACCCCTTCCGCGTAACTGCCAGTTGTACGGAAATCCTAGGCACTAATATAGGGTCCATTATTAACCTATGTAGATCGCCTGGATAGCCGCCAACCACTAATACCGTAGCGGGCTGTCATATTAATAATAAAGTTTATTTGAAAGGTGCCCTTTGGTCTGGCCAATGTTGTGGGGAATAATCTTAGCTAGGAACATTTATAATCTAGGTATAAATTTATTTTAATCTGTGAGAGTAGTTTTCAAGCTTAGAAGATACGACTATTTATATAAATTATATCGTATTAACACTAATTCAAGTAACGTTTCTAATCAAGTGAAATAAGTATGTCAGTTTCGCTAAACCTCGTTTTGTGAAAATAAAAAAAAAATATTTTCTTTCTTTTTCTTTCAATCTTTGTTTTTCACTGCAAATCTGGCATCAACAATGACAAGGATATTAATAAATTTAATATATAACAATAAAATGTAATGCCTACTATAGCTCATGTGAAGTATTTGTACGTCATCATCATCTCCACCCATCATCTGCTCACTGCTGAGCATAGCCCTCTCTTCGTTTCTGATTATAATATTTTTATAAGTATGTATGCCCGGTGAAATATTGGTCGTTTTGGACCCTTTAAGGAGTGACTCAGTCCGTTGATTTGAACAACTTTCCAATGGGAACAATGCTGGGAACTATTTTATTTTTGACTTTTTCAAACAAAAATATTTAATCGCCTGGTCATTTGGTATGAGAACATCAAAAAAAATTTTTGTTCCTTGCATTAATTTGAAAGGAAAAGACGGATTTGACCACCCGTTAATAAATCCAAAAAGATCAATATTTCACTAATATTAAGTTATATTCAAAGAGACGAAAATAGTAGATATCAATAAAAATTTTAAGTTCTTGTAGATAGGTAGTCGTATCTACTCTACATTCAGATACCTACGAGTAGATACATAAGAATTCATAAGTACTTAGATGCAGTTTCTATTTCCAAATTAATCTACTCATCACACTCAAACTTCAAAGAATCCCAAAACTTCGTTCACCCATTTTTTGCTCCATGGTCTCAGATTAACAAAACCCATCTTTTTTACATCCCATTTTAAAGTAACCCTAGACGGAAATTTAGTGAGTTGAAGTTTTGCGACGAACCCAGAGCAAAGTACCGATAGAGCGGTGTCCCCCCGCGCCCCTCTCATCTAACTTGTTCCATTACGGGGCTCTTCCATTCGTTCCAATTTCAAATTTGAGACTGATGGCACATCCTCGGCACCGCAGCTTCGGAGGCCGCGTTAGATAGAGCGCCTTTGGACGATAAAGGGGATTGGATTGAGGCGTGCGTTGTTCGAGGCCGTATACATGTGTGTATGCTTAATTGTTTTTTATATCGGTCAAGCTTTATTGTTTTTCTTATACGAGTAAAAAGAATGGATAGGTCATGGATTGATTCGTTAATTTATTTTTTGGATTAATTAATTAAGATACATCGAGCTTAGATACATTTTGAATAGAGTAAATTTTCCAAGGTCTGATTATATTAAAATATACGTACTTACATATTACTGGCTTTATGCACTGCTTATCTCAAGAGACTTATCACAGCAAACTCACAATGGTCTTAAGCAACATAGACCTCAAAGGCACTTAGGTCCTAGCCAGTTGGTCCGACATTTTGAAAAATTTCCAAATCCTGTACTGACAACAATTTTACATAATTATCAAACTTCCTCACAATATTTTACAAGTTTTGTCGATAAAGGAACCTGTTGAGAAGCATAGCTGTACAGTGTGACAGACATACGGAAGAATTTTGCCTAAGCTAGAATGGAGAAGATTCGCTCGCTCCTCGCGCTCACTTGGACAACATTAACTCTTAATATTCTAAAGTTATATTTTATTATTAATTTACTTTTAAGTTATAGTTTCTCTTACTTTATTTTTTATAATATGTTTGATTTCAATTGTTATGTATTTCGTTTCACCAATTTGTTTTTATAACTTCTCTATTGCGTATAAGACTTTCACAGAATCGAGAGAAATTTGTATTTTAGGCAAATGTTGACAATTTTGAGCATTGTCCAATCCTTTATTGAACAACATCATCAACATAACATCAAAGGCTATATTCAATAGCAATAATACGACAATGTTATCATAAGCATTTATTACTATACTATCACTTTGTCTCTCTCTCATCCAGTCTGTGATCACTGATCATCCCGGTGAAATTCATATAAGAATTCTGACGGCAGCTGAAATACCGATTTATAATTATGTGCATGCAATCGAGATTGAAGTGGTAGTGGGCGAGGCACATAGCGCGTGTAAAACTGATGGCTGATGGGGCAGAAAAGTACTAGAATGGCAACTCAGTACCGGCAAGCGCAGCATTTAACACCCACCGACCAAGTGGTCGGAAGGAGCTGGATGCAGGCATTGGAAATCCATTATAGTGTATACTATAATAGGGGTGATTTATGTCCAGCAGTGAATTTCTTGTGGCTGAGATAATGATGGTCGAAATAAAGACTTTGACCGGCTAAAGCCAATTGCGCGTCCTTAAGTGTGGAGACTCACTAACACCAACCCTATTTAGGGAGTTTGCAGCCATAATACCTACCTGTAAAAATATAGCAGGTAGATATGTAACATATTTGATTGGGCTAGGACTTGAACCCAGAGTCCATTCTTAAATACCTACCTGTAAAAATAAAGTAGGCACACATATTCGCTCGGGCTAGGACTTGAACCCAGAGTCTATTAAAGGCCTTAAGGCAGCTTAAAAAAATCTGACACCAGTGTTGGCCACTTACACATACGAAAAACAAACAAACAAAAAAGGGCTACTATCAGCCAACTAGCGCCACCCCCACCCACACCCCTCATTTTATTTCTTGTACTGATAAATTAGATAAAATTATCAGAAATATCTAATTCAGTACATTGGTAGTATATTACTTGTAGTACTTTTGGGTTTTTTATCTAGGTATTCATCAATATCTTCCTTTCAAATTATTGAACTACTTATTATCTAAAAGTGACCACTTTTGGTGGTAATGAGTAGTTAGTTCTCTTTAAAAATGCAGAAAATGAAAAGTAATACTAATAATACAACAAGTAATTTACTATCGTATTACTTGTGCAGATTTTTTCAATTTGATTTAAGAGTATAAGAATTAAAAGGTGGCTGATCTCAGCCTTTTAAGGCGCTCCTATAGTAACACTAGCACCACCCAGCAATTAATTCTTTTAATCCTAAACTATATCGAATTTTAAAAATCTAACATGTTTACAACTAGTAAATAAAATAAGAGAAAAACAGGTTAATCTGTTTTTCTCTTTAAATTACTTGTTTTATACAAAAAAATACTATGATGATTTAAGGATTTTAATAGCTGGGTGGCGCTAGTGTTACTATAAGAGCGCCTTAAACAGGCTGTTGTGTTAACGACTGCGCCTCGGAAGCCTTCAGTAGCCAAAAGTTGTTATATAAACATTTATTGCTTTACAGTCGTATTATCTAGCGACACACTCGTAAATAACCATCAGTGGAATCACAGGTGCTGCAAACGGTTTACCACCGATCTCATTTAACTCTATTAGCACTCTATAACACTGAGGTATATTAACTTTTACGGCCTTTTACGTCTTCATCGTAAGGGTCAATAAACAAACACTTTTATTGCCAGTGTATTTCCACAACTGCTTCTTGTAACTTTATTCTAGTTTAAGATATTTGAAAGATAAGATATTTTTTTGTTTGCTGCGCAGAATAATTATTTCTAAGTCTTTTGTTTATTATTTTAATTCATTGAAAAGGTAAATATTTAGATCTTTACCATAAAGCTACGTAAGATACACTTAAGTCTCTAAGGCTACAAATCTGACACCAGTGTTAGCCTTTTACACACCTAAAACAAACAAAAACAAAATAATAGAAGAAATATAAATCATTAAAAAATGTCTTAATATACTTCGGAAAGACATTTTTTAATTTACCTCATAAACCATGAAAACCTTTAATTTAAACATAAAATACTTAATTAATACCTAAATCAGTCTAGACATGTTCTCCTTATTCAAAGAATTATTTTCCAACAAGTTTGTAGAAGTTCTTAGGTGAACTTAAAAATAACTCCTTGAGGTTCAGGGCACGTACGGCCGTTATTTTGGTCGGCCAATCCCGGGTTAGACCGGGATCATTGCGAGCACAGAGATATAAAGTATGTATCGATTCTGACTGTCTTCAGATCCAGGTATTAAATATATACGGATAATGTTGTGTATTATATTAAGATTCTGCTTTTTAGATTTCCCTTGTAGTATAGTGTGATAAGTAGGGATTGAATTTGTGACGACACAAGCGTTCGGATTTGTTACGGAACTGTTTTAGTGGTCGATAAGTACTGAATTCAAAAAATATAATTCCACCTATATATGTGGTTTTTCCCACATTTGAATCTCATATTATATAATAATAATCATTCTGCGATCGGTTATAATGGAAGAAAAAAAACTCGTAACTCTTTTTTAATATGATATAGTGTTATTAAATATTAGCATTAAGTAGGTACTACTTCTAAAAGACATTTTGTCACATATAAATCATAAAAACCTAGAAAATGTCACATGACAAGACGTCATATAATTATACTTAACAATACATACTTTAAACAGTCTAAACATGTTCCCTTTATTCAAAGAATTATTTTCCAACAAGTTTGTAGATGTTCTTAGGTGAATTGAAAAATAATTCCTCGAGCTTCAGGGCACGTACGGCCGTTATTTTGGTCGGCCAATCCCGGGTTAGGCCGGGATCATTGCGAGCACTGAGATATAAAGTATGTATCGATTCTGACTGTCTTCAGATCCAGGTATAGGTTACATGTTTTCGTTATCTATACAATGTTGTGTATTATATTAAGCGGCTTAAGGAGGAGGTGGGTTAATATAAAGGAAATCTAAAAACGCAGCGATTTCGAATATCGATTAAGATTGCTGCTTTTTAGATTTCCCTTGTAGTATTGAAGCGTGATAAGCAGGATATTTTTTTACGGACAAATTACACAGATTGAGCCCCAAAGTACGAGTAAGTTCGAAACTTGTGTTATGGAATACTGACTCAACGATACTATATTTTATAATAGATACTTAGGTAAGTATATAAATAAACATTCAAGACCCAGGTCAATCTGAAAAAGATCATTTTTCATCTTGACCTGACCGGGGATCGAACCCGGGACCATCCGTGTCGCAGGCAGGCATGTTGACCACTGCGCCACGGTGCAAATTTAAGACGACACATACATTTGGATTTGTTATGGAAATTTGCTGTTGTTGTTTTATCAGTACTGAATTCAAAAATGTTAATTATATTCTCGCTATAAAAATGTTAATTATAGCGAAAACCACAAAAATATTTAAAATTTTATAAGTAACTTATATGATCTTTACAATTACTACACATAAAATATACAATCAAATGTAATGTATAAGGTATTGGAAAAATTATCTATATTACCTACACTAGACTAGACTATTATAGCATAACTAATACAAAATCAATTCTCAAACTGCACGTTCCCCAACATCAAGTTCCGTGTTCATTTAATAATAATAACACGTCCAACTTATAAGCGGGCGACACGTGTTTGCGACAAAGTTCTAGCTGTTTGTATTGAGCGCAATATCAGCAATATGGGAATAGGAGACAGGCGCCCAATTTGTTAGAACGCGTCTACCTACATACATCGCTACATGACTTGTCGTGTTTGTATTGCTTTGGTTGGAGTATGTAGGCGAGCTGTGCTGAGAGGAGTTTGATGGAAGTGCTTGTTTAATATTTTGTTCACAGTTGTTGTTTTTGTTACACAAAGTTGTTTATGTTAAACTTATATCAGCAATATGGGAAAAGAAGACAGACTTAGGTGGCTACTCCGTTGTCGAGCTCCGTGGCGCAGCGGTCAACACGCCAGCCTGCGGTCCACGGGGTCCCGGGTTCGATCCCCGGTCAGGTCATGATGGAAAACGATCTTTTTCAGAATGACCTGGGTCTTGGATGTTTATCTATATAAGTATATGTTATAAAATATAGTATCGTTGAGTTAGTATCCTGCGACACAAGTTCACAACTTAATGTGGGGCTAGCTCAATTTGTGTGATATGTCCCTATATATTTATTTATTTATTATTATGTATTACTGGAACAGGCGCCCAATAAGAGAATGCGCCTACCTACATACATCGCTACATGACTTGTCATGTTTGTATTGTTTTGTTTAGAGTATGTAGGCGAGCTGTGTTGGTATGAGTTTGTTGGAAGTACTTCTTTAAGTTTTTGTTACATTAAGCTTATATCAGCAATATGAGAATTAGATACAGGGCCCAATTTGTTAGAACAAGTCTACCGACATACATCGCTATATGACTTGTCGTGTTTGTATTGTCTTGTTTGGAGTATGTAGGCGAGCTGTGTTGAGATAAGTTTAATGGAAATACTTATTTAATTTTTTGTTTATAGTACAACGAAGTTTTATATATAAAGCTTATATCAGTCATATGGGAATGGAGACAGGCACCCAATTCGGTAGAACGCGTCTACCTACATACATTGCTACATGACTTGTCGTGTTTGTATTGTTTGGTTTGGAGTATGTAGGCGAGCTGTATTGGGATAAGTTTGATAGAAGTACTTGTTTATAGTACAACGAAGTTGTTTAAATATTAAGCACATATCGGCAATATGAGAATAGCAGAGAGCGACACTTTGAGAAGTTTGTTGGAGAAGGTTTACCTTAATATGTATTATGTTAAAAATATAGCTATATCTATGTACTTATTTAAATTAAACCCCTCTCAACAACAATTTGATTATTGAATATATTTTAATTTAATCAAAATATTTGGAGAAATATATCAAATTAGAAAAGCTAAAAGAATGAAGTATCTACAGGAAACTCATCAAAATGTATTATTTTTCCAACTTGGCCGAACGTCGCGATATAGCTTGCGACCTAGTTTTCATAGAGCTAGGAAAATGGCTACGAACTCTGCCAAACTTAATTTTGGAAGTTCATTTCTGCTGAAACCCAATTTTAAAAAGATAGGTTATTTTGAACTCATATTTGATTAAACAGGATAATATAGAAGATCGGTAAAGTAAAAAAATTAAAATATTTATTTTCTACCTAAAAGTGAAAAGACTTATAAATAACTTGTAAAAGTAGGAGATGAACCTATTCGTTTTTGCTCTCAACCAAATTTTTGTTGTGAAAAGAACGTAAAAATGTCAATAACCTTTTTAAAAATCGAAATCATATATTTCTGTCATTGTCAATCATTATTTATGTATTTAATATTTAGTTTTGCTTTTAACAAAGTATATTTTACGTGCCTAATACATACTTCGTGAGAATAATGTTTGTTGAAATAATGTTTGAAATACTGTTTGTGAGAGAAAAATGTGCTTTTCATAAATTTAAAAGGAAACAAAATAATCCATCCAGTGTGATGAACTCCAGTCATCTCATTTCACACATCGTGAAACATTGCAATCTCTGATCTCCGAGTTATATTCAAACCACCCAACTTGCGTCTAACAGAGCGTTGCCAAGTCCTTATGAACTACGTCGCCATATCGACTGTATCAATAAACTTCTTAATTTAATTAAACCAATTCACAAAAGCAATGAGTGAAATGGAACGCATCTTCATAAATAAGATTTGTCTCGTCTTGCAACAATGTTGATCGCGATCTTCAAATCTTGATGGAATAATGTTATGGTTTTTATTTCGATTGCAATAAGGTCCAACTTGGTTTTCGTAAATTTTTGTTCAATTTTATTTTAGTAAATAGCGCAAATACTTGAGAAATTTGATTAAGTATTAAGATACTGGAATTACTAATATTAACTCTTCGGTGGGTTCCTAATAATAAAATGCGTATCTTCTTAACGTTATTAAAATACATAGTTTACACCAATTATTTCATTGTATATAAAAAAAATATAAATACCTCATGCAAAAAAGATTTAAATATACCTATGCCTTATTAAGTAAGTACATAACAGATCTAAAGATTATGTTATGTTACACTTATTAGTTGTTTTTAC
The DNA here is from genome assembly GCA_963082605.1 of Rhodophaea formosa. NCBI lineage: Eukaryota > Metazoa > Arthropoda > Insecta > Lepidoptera > Pyralidae > Rhodophaea > Rhodophaea formosa. The sequence goes on along the minus strand of OY720211.1, from coordinate 8,383,742 downwards.
ATTAATTAAGTTTTATCACCTGCTTGTCTATGATGTCAAGTCGCAAATTACCTCTATGCTCAGACAGGTGTGGTTCATTACGAAATCATAAAACTGGATTAAACTGTCACATATCCGTTGATCACAACATCGGAGATCACTGTTTTAATGTTTTTATTTTAGTTCTTAACTTTTTAGTTCGATTAATCTTTTAGTTTTAAGTAAGAATTGTAAATAATTGTTCCAGATGCACTTACTTTTAATAGTCATTATATACAAATATATCCATCAAAGTTTAACTCTTTCGCCTCATAAAAATCATTCGAAATTTCGTCAACTTTTACCACATAGTTGGTAACGTTAACATTGGTTCGTAATGCCTAACATCACTAACTAGGGAAAAACACGATACCTTAAATGAGATGATACTTTCTGCTACAAAATACTCTGAACAAAATATTTTGCTTTCAAAGAATATGACTGAAGTAAATATATTTTTGTTCATCTTCTCGGGTCCATGCAAAATGTATCGCAAGCTCGCTTCGTGAAAATTGTATCAAGGAGGATAGTTTTGCGAGACCCGCGCCGGGCGAGTTAGATATTTTTCTATATTCAAGATAAACAACCCTGCCTACGCAAGGTAAGGGTTGTGAGTGGTGTGGGGTGAAAGGATTGCAAACTCGTTCAATTTTGTGGATTTATAATTAAACTGGTTACCCGCCCTTTGAAAATTCGCACCTCCATCCTATGTAATCAGATCTTCAACAAAATTAAATGTTTTACCATATCTAATTTATTTACTCGTAAGGGAACATTTTTTGTCGTTACATACAAAGAGCGTAAACCACATCATGTAAATGGTATTGAGGTTGGCACAGAACGTGTGAACTTTACCAAAAAGTTGTCGGAAGGCCAAATGCAAGTTGTTGGTTTAAAGGATGTAAGTACTTGGTTTATTTACTATAGAATTGTCTTAGTAGTAGTACTATTTCAATAAAATAAATAATGAACAACTTCTATTACGGGGCTAACCTGAAAAATAAGAATAAAAGACCTTTAAGTATTTTTACTTAATTCAGATATTTACCCATGTAGCATTAAGTATATGGATTCCTTGGCAATTTTAGAGTTGGTAACACTCGAAGAAATAGGTGTCGTTTTTGGTTTTTGGGCTCGATATATCTTGTAGTCGAATTCATACCGAAGTTTAAAATAACTCGAAAAGACATACTACTTATCCAATAAAGAACCACATGTTGAGAAATCTTCAACTTGGAGACGCAAGTTTGTTATTTGATAACGGCACCGCCATTGCAAGGTAATGAATGGCCGATAAAATGAAGAGAAGAAATTAAGTAATATTTTTATTAGGGATGTATTGGAACGTCGTTGCTCGTCGATATTGTTAAAATTTATGAGAGAAAGTAATTTTATGGGTGTCAATGGTTCTTTTAAAGGGCCTTATTGTTTTTGTCGTAAGCAGAAGTTATGATTAATCAGAGAAAATTTATTTATTGACCGGCGTTCGTTAGCAGCGGCAAGTATTGCACATTTTGTATAAATGACAGTCGCAAGTCGCTTTGCAACTTGTTATTTCTTTCAACATTCACACACCAAACTTAGCAGTTCGTCAAATCCCAAAGATTACCTTCAGTTTATTATACCACTATGGAGTAGAATTCTTTTTACATTAGATAAGTATATATCGGTTTAATAATTGAGTTTAACTGGTCTGTTACTTCTGAACATTGGTTTAAGAGTAGGTATCATTGCTAGCCATCTCGGTATTAATATATAAATTAGTAGGTTTAATTATTATATAGAGTTGTTGTTACTCTCTCTTTACATCGGAGCCGAGAATTCGTATTCCAGGTTTTATTTTTCTACTTCACTCATAACTCAAATACAGACTTGTAGAAAAATACGAGTTGGTGACTCCTTACTTGTTTTCCATGAAATCGATATACCAGACAAAATATAAAAATTGAGCTTTATCCAAAGTTAAATTGAGACAGCGTTAACATCCATAATATCCCAGGTCCATTCTGAAAAATATCATTTTTTACATAGATCAGACCGGGGATCGAACTGGAGACCAACGATGCGACAGCCTGTGGCACGATGGCCTCAGAGAACGTAAGACAGAGGTCAACTAAAGATAGGCGAGAAATAGACAATCATACTATAACTTTCTCAAATCTAATCTACTTCCTCAGGTTTAGTTTAACTAGATATAATTTATTACTTTTCAAATCATATTAATTTGACTTACCTGTGTTCATAAATGATGAAACCTCTCCTCTAACGGAATATTCTATCGAGTTCGCATGGTACCAGCCAGACAAAAAGCCCTCGTGTGTCGTGTTTTTTGACTAACACAATATTTTATCTCAAGTTCATGGAAGTAAGACACGCCATTCGGCGGGTTTATTTTTAGTAAAGATGTACCCTTCATGTTTACCTACCCACATACATTATTTAGGTAGTTCGGCGTTGGTATAAACAGACGCATAGGTATACTTTGGTACTTGTGTACGCAGTTGTGTCCGTATGTGGAAATAACTTACAGAAAAAATGTTGCCAATACCACATGTTCTTATATTTTTTTGGGCAGATGCTTTTATACTTACTGTCTCCTATGCATATTTTTGCTCATAAATATGCAATAACTTCTTACCTATTTCAAAACTAAGATATGGCAGATGCGCATAGCTTAGGTATTCAAGTGTTTTTCAAGATCATAATTAACCAAGTATTTTTCACAATAGCATTTGCGTATGAAATATCAGGTATATAAAAAAGACAATGATTATAATTTTGCCAGGATACGGTTTTAATTTAGGCACTTAAAATTTCTCATAAATTTTCAAGTCTTCTTAGGTACCCATGTTTCTTTTAAAATATTACTTTAGACCGTGTATACTTTACAGTAAATAGTCGTGAATAAAACTCTGATCATCTCCGTATTCTTCATCTTCTTCTTTGTCTTTTCTTCTCTTATATGGGGTCAGCACAGCATTTCAGTCACTTCTACTTTAATTTGTCTGGTCACCTCCGTATGTTAGTACTACCGAAGAGTATATTCATTTTGTGTCTCAGATACATAACATAACGGTTACTTTGGAGCATCAATATGAGCGGATTGCAATACTTATGAACTTAAAAAAATTTATTACTCATTCACTTTAGACGAACGGTTTGTGAGCTCTTGGTCCGATTAAATTTATTTATTTATTATATTAACTTCAGGTTGTTTTAAAGTCCCAAACAATTTTCTCTCGCGATCTGCATTAAAGAAAGTTTTAGTAAAATAATAATGTAGAGCTAATTACGTCTTTGAAATTACAGGTAGCATTTATAAAATAGTAGAGTCACCTCACAGCATGTATTTTAAAGTAAAACATTTTATTTGAGTTAAAAAAACAACAGTCTATTGTTATCAATTTACCTGAACTATAAACAAGTAGCCAAAGTTTATTATGAATACGGAAAGTGAAATCTGTGAATAAAGTAAAGGTGTTTTAATCTTTTGTTGAAAGTGAAAGCTAAAGAATTTATTGTTCTAAAAAACGGTAGCACCGAATGTTTGTAATGGTACAGTAACCTGTAATAAAAGGCGGCAACTTCATATAAAGAGTTTTTTTATTTATAATTTATTGTAGTTTGGAGATTTTTAAGCCCACTGTTTAAGTTTACTTATTTAACTACGGAATGGACGGTGAAGGACAGCAAAAACTCTTTATGGAATTAAAGCAAGTCGATGTTTCATCTTGATCAATTGAGATGAAACCTGTTGAATACATTTTTATTAAAACAATACTAGCATTTTGCCGCGAGTTACATAATATTAGTACAAATTATAACGTAGTAAAAAAAATTTAATATTTCGACACATTGAATTGAGCTAAATGTACTAAAATTACTTACATTCGGTATATTATAAGAACAATATATAGGTACTTACCTACTCATATTTATGAAAATAAATAACTGATTCTGCTTTTCGTACTAGATATGACTTTCCATAAGTTCTTTAATATATCTGGAACAACGGACGTTTTCGTTTTAATTTGGAATGGGGAAAGGTAACAAAGGAAGTATCACACATCAAAACAACTAGCAAACCAAATCTTAATTCATTACGTCTACTTACATTTATCGCTGACTCTGACACCACACACAAGCAAGGTAGCTACACGATAAGTTACGAGCGAACTTATTAGCAGACGGAGTGTACGTACACACCTACAATGATCACCAATCAGTCATCAGTCGTTGACAACGGTCGACGACAAGGTCGTCAACTACCAGATGGCAGCCGGAACTGCCTTCCGAAGCACGGAATCATCTTTCTTATCAGACAATCAGGTGATTCATGCCTGCAATGCCCTAAACACACTGGAAACAACTTATGAAAGTATGCTTCCTGTGGGAATCGAACCCACGACCCCCGGGTTATCAAGGCAAACGCCTTAACCACTGGACCACTGAGGCTGTTGCCAATCAGTGTTTCTATAAGATGTTTCTGTACTACTTACTCTGAACATAAACTCGATTAACCAATAGCATGTTTAATAACGCTAACACATGTTAAGCAACCCCATGCGCGGTTTGTTCGTGGGTTGTTTTTTATTTATTTTGGACTATGTAGCTAGCTAGAAAGCTCACTTGGAAGCTTTTGCTACTTCACTGAGGGTAAAGTGCCCTCAACCTGTAAGGAAAACATCACCAAAGAGCCTCCAGGAGGGACGAACGTTGGCTTTGGGCGTTACCTGTGTGCGAAAGGCTTGGAGAGACAGACAACCCTAAAATGCCTGATAGACCGCGATTTGCATGCATAGCCTAAAAGGCCGAACTGAGAAACAATGGCAAAGGTTTTGGAGAGCAGCAATTCTCATGTTTTATACTCCGTGCTTTGAGAGGCACCGTGTGTGTACCAATCGTTGGTCCCGCCTGTCATTATTAGTTGGCGTAAAAATTTGACACATGCTATTAGATCCTTTTTTTACTCAACCTATTATATCCCTCTTCTGTGCAAAAGTCTCTCCCATTTTCTTCCACCTGTCCCTATCCTTTCCGGATTAAATAATAATTAGTTCCTTAATTTGAAAAAACCAGATACAACGTCAACACAACTTACACATAAAAATTACAGTCGATCTACTGTATACTAGCAGATGTAACGCCTGTCTTAATCCAGCTGTTTATTTCAAACCGGTTATTGTGTCTGCATTCCACGCAGGTTCAATAGTTGCGTGTCATTTACACTTACCAACGTAATATCCGGAATCCGGTGGCCTGACGCGCACTTATTCTGAAAAAGAATTAGCATTCTTATTTGTATATTTAAACCACTCCTCACTTTACTGTATTGAAATATTGGTTCCTTTTATACGGTAATACATACTCACATTTCTTATTATGTAGATTGAAACCATTTTATTTTTTTAACTAGCTTTTGCCCGCGACTCCACACGCGTCTTACAATTCTCGTCAAAGTCGATCCCTCAGTGATAGTACTTTTCTTCAGGATGAAAAGTAGCCTGTGTCCTTTTCCGTACTCCAGACAACATGTTTGCAAAACTTCATGATGATCGGTTCAGTAGATAGGGCTTTACGCCCTATCTAACAAACAAACGTAGAAGAAAAAAAACTCACTATCGCATTTATAATTATTAGTTGGGATTGGGATGTCAGCTTCTATGTGACTGAGCATTTTCGAAAGTAAAACCAAAAAACAAATTTTATTAACATATTTTCCTTGACGAAAAGCAGAGAGAATCACAAAATATCTACTCAAGAATTCCGTCCAGTTTTAGTTAAGCGAGAAATTGAAGGCGTCCCGACGTCTGTCCCATTATGTAAATGTTTCTTTTAATCTCCACGAAGACAGTGGATAAACTAATAGGCCAAAGAACTTAATGCAAGTCACGGATGAACCTAATATCGGTATGTAGATCGCCGAAACATGTAAATGCCAGTGGGAGCGTCTCTCTCGAGTCTTTCGTATGGTCGTCACATCCCTGAAACTAAGAGATTGATTTCATTAACATATTGTTGATATTTCAATTTGTATTCTCTATTTCTTTGTTGGTCCGTTCCAATGACAGTACGTTATGCATCGTCTGTGTTTATTGATTTTGGTTGCTTACTTGTACTTGTTACTATGATAATTGGATTTGTTTGAGTCTTATTTTTCTGAAGTATAAAATATCGAAAAGTAAGTAAATATTGAAGTTGTCATGCTGTTAGTAAAATTAACTAAAATCGAGCTAATAAAATCTTAGTTGACATTGTATCACTTAGATTAAATAAGTACCTACTTTTAAAGCTAGCCGGTCTAACAAAATACAAAATCTTTTAAATGAAATATTTCATTCAAAGATCCCTAAATTTAGCATCTTCAAAAATGAAATTTCTTTACATATATGAACGTAGATTTATTTTTAAAATAATAGAACATATACTATTAAATTTTTTAAATATTTAGAATATTTTTCTTAAAAGCTGTATAAAATTTCCGTTTGTGTATGAAACACCCTTAACATACTTTTTATTTGGCCATTAGCACAGATGCATTAAGTTGCCATAAAATCAACCTTAAATTTTACATCCATAATCTTCAAGGCTCGAGCAACATGAGGTGTTTACCGACTTATAATAAACAACAATGATGTCAACTCGGTACATTTGTATGCTAATTCGGCAACTCTTGCTCGTGTAAATTACAATATTTACAGTAACGCCAAAAGAAGGAGTAATCACGAGACTTTTCACCCCTCTTCGCTTACAAATGTTGCTAATAATGTGTTTTGCACAATAAATTTGTGAGGAGCAAATAAACTTACGTAGGCTGAGTTATCTTACTTAATCTTGTTTCAAAATATTTTTTTTTATTTTGTTTTTATTTATTTGATTATTTTGTATAAGTGCGGTTGACATGACAATAGAATTGTGGTAGCAATATAAAAATAAATAGTACCTTGCAGCTAAAAAAATGTTTAAACAGAAAACCTACAAATAGGTACCAAAAGTAAAAAATGTTACAAAATAAAGGGATATATAATTCATAAGTCTCCGTCTAGAATATCTGATATTAATAATGTAATAAACGTACTTATGTCATTATAGTTGGTGATGAATTTTGTAAAAGACTGGTTTAGAAAACAGATAGCTGCTACTATTAAGTTTTTTCTTTCCTTTTTTAGACACCAGTATACAACAAATGCTGCCGTGTGGTTCCCGGCAGAGTAGAATAGGACCACTTCAAGTTATCCCGTGGATGTCGTAAAAGGCGACTAAGGAAACACAAGCTAAACAAAGCTTATTAACATCAAAGAGACCTATCCAACCCGTCTGGCCAGCGTGGAGAGTGTAGGCCTAATCCTCTGACTACTCAGGCTAGTATATGGCTCTGGTAGTACAGAGAGGGTCGTGCTCCTGCAGTGGAGACTGGAAGGACCTGATGATGATGATGATACAATAAATATTTGGAATGAGATACTTTAAAATAAAACTATTATGTAATAAAATAATATCATAAGCATTACAAAAATAATTATTATCTAGATGATTCTGTTCAGCGAATTTCAAATTGCAGTCACTTATACGATCCATTATGAGGTTGCAAACGGGCGTTAGTCTGCGAACAACTAATCTGTTTGTTGACACTTTTATTTTAGCCATTATTATTTTTTTTTATAATTAACCTCAGCCATTATGATAAAATATAAAAAATAAACATAAGCAAAACAAAGCTTTTAAATATCAAAGAAACCTCTCCAACCCGTCTGGTCAGCGTGGAGAATGTAGGCCAAATCCTCTTTCTACTCTGGCTAATATTTTGTTCTGGTAGCAGAGAGGGTAATGCTCCTGCAGTGGACACAAAAAAAAAATATTTTAATAAAAATACTCCAGAGGCGTCATTGTTTTCAATTCAATTTGAAAATATTGTGATGTGTTTTTAATTATTTACTTACGCAATATTGTCAGTTGTGGTATCAGTCTTATTGATATGACTTCAAAAACAGTTTTGTTTTTCTGAATAAAATATTTGTTTAGTATTCTCGTAACTACCCCTGATAAAATTTCATGATAAAGTTTGTGCAGTGGTTTTAGCCTGAAACTGTCACAAACAAATAAATAAACTCTTGAAAAGTTATAAATTGTACATTATTATTGAATTATAATATCAATGGTATAAAAACGATAAGGTTGAGAAGCACAACCATTGTTTGGCACAAAAAGAATCGCATAACTTTGTTACGCATAATAATTACTATGGGAAATTATGCTTAACAATCATTACGCGAATTATTTCTATGCCAATCAAATAATTTTGCGTATCAATCTTTATACATTATATACCAAGGTGAAATTTGTAAAATTAAGCAAAATAAGCTCTATATTTAAAATTTTGCAATTTGAGAGAATTCCGTGTGCCCATCTAACCATCAGAAAGGGCGGACCTAACATGAAATTAGAAGGGAAAATAGGACGAGATAATTGTACCCTTCCTCCCCCTCGCGCCCCTCGTTACCGACTTTAATCTGTTTAAACTTTTATTTACTTTACTTGCGCAAATTGAGGCGATTAGTAGCCCGGCCTTCCGAGAAACTGTTTTGTTTAACGTTGTTTGAAATTAAACACGCTTATTGAAGTACTACTGTTTATTTGTATACAAATAAAATGATATAGTTTTGTGTGGATAAGTCTTTTAGGCTGAGCTCTGGTGTTATCCTATTATTAGAATTATAAATATGACTTTTTTATCGATGCGACGATGATTGTTACACCTCTATGTTATAGCTGACATATCATACACGATTTTGACATAATAATTTATAGCCTCTATACTATATAGAGGCTATAAATTATTATGTCAAAATCGTGAAAAATAGGAGTTGTTTTGTTAATTATTGTTACCTCGGTAATCATTAATAAACACATACATAGGTAAATAAGTTAAATGTTCCATATAATTTATCCTGTTGAAAAATACGGCAAACATTGCTTTTGAACAAACAAGTTTTTTTTTATGTGACTTTTATAAAGAATAAATGATTTAAAATTATCGTTTAATATTTTAAATTACGAGCCTAATTATAGTGTACAGAATTTATTTTACAAAATTTAAAAAGCTTTTAAACGCATCCAAAAAAAATTTACAAATGTATACAGTAAAAATCTAACAATCAAAATGTACCTACCTACCTTTCCGAAACCCGCTTCTCAAAATGCAGTTGCAATACCGTCAGCCATGTTAGCGACCTGTCCTCCAGCCGTGTGCAACTCCATCTATCTCTTTCACTCTTGTGTCATCTTTCATAATGCCGTCTCAATCGAGTCCCCTTCAAAATTAGGGCAATACGCATGCGTGTGTTGTCAATGTCAAATCAATCCTCGTAGGCTGATGCAACATAGAGTTGGAGAAATAGAAATGGCTGAGTATAATTAATGCTCTTGTCTTTTGTTACAGATGACGGCCGCTCTGGATGAGATGGTAGGTCTATTGATTTATAGCTCTGTAGAAATAAATTTTACGTAAGAAGATACATATAAGTACGTACAAATTTAAATATTAATATTATAATAATTATGTAGATAGATACAACGAGTAGGTATAGAGTTCCAATCTAAGGTTAACTACATGCAAGCATTTAGTAGATGAATATTGATCTTTGTGAGGCTGAATGAGTTAGTTACAGAAAGGAAAAACTTAGGTAAGTGTTAAATAGTTGCCCTTGTTTGTTTCCTAAAATTTAAAACGTGATAAAAGAATAATTAGAAACTAGGTAAAGCTGTGAAAGGTAAGAATATCAAAGGTAATTACTTATTTCCAACGGAAGTAAGCCTGAAATCGTTAAAAAAATCAACCGTTCCATATAGTTGTAGTAGAACCTACTAGTAACTAATTTGATTGGTGGTTAAACATTGTTTTCAACCACCAATCAAATTTTGGGGTTCATATAAACCAAATATATAACTATAAAACATGCCATCTATTACATTAATCAAAATACAAATCCAATACTGAATTTGATCCATTGATCCCGCCGAAAGGTGGTTAGTTAAATATTTAGCCATAGATCGGGAGCCATATTTTTACGAGTAGCGAGAGCTTCATTACTATCTTATTACGGCGTTGGACGCGGCCGCAACACATCCAATTTTCCAACTCTCATATATTGATATTGACTGAGGACGCCGCGAGCTTCTGTTCAGGTTATGTGTTTCGCTGGATGTGCCAACTTGTATGCATTCTGACTCTATGGTTGGATGGACAAAGTTTAAAAATGTTTTTTTTTCTTCGTTTGCTGTCTGGAGTGTCCTAAGAATTATAAAATTAAATGTTAGTAGATAACATTGATATAAAAACATAAGACACAAAAACTCTTAGAGGGATAAAAAAAGCTAAAAAAATCTTTTACCCAAATTTGTAGCACCTACAACATACTGTCTTCTTATATGAGCGTTTTCCCGGTTGCATCCTCAGCTAAGAGCCCGGAGTTCTTTCGTCTCATTATAATCGACTAAAACAAAAAAAGCGATCGAATTTACCTTAGGTATGGAATCCAAATAGGTAATCAATGAAAGCCTATAAGCTAGGCGTTAAAATGGAGCAAGGTCATCCATCCACCCATTCCTTGTTTTTAACTCACTTTCTCTTTCCAGTAGACCAAAACCTACGTTATAAAAAATACGAAGATAAGACAGTAAAAAATAAAACATCAATAGTCAAAAAGAAAAATATAATAGAAAGGAGATTACCATTATCAGATTTGTCTTGCCGACTTTGAACTCCGGAATACCACCCAGGCCGCGTCACGCCTCGTAACCCCACATCCTTTCCGTTTTTGATGATTCTGTAATTAAGATACAAATTGTCGGGTTAACATCGTAATATATCACTATGACGGGTAATGGCCATGTGTCATGAAGTATGTTTGCAAGATTTTTTCATCGTTGCTATATTTAGAAACACATGTTTTTTGCTAGATTAAGATATAACATAAGAATATGTTATGATATTTTACGAGAGTGTAACCTAATTTAGCACTAAATAGACTGAGAATTATTAAAATTGCAAGATGTGGTTTTTAATATTATTTTATGTTTAATGAAAGAAACACGTCATGGGTTGCAGTGCGACCTATCATTTCATATAATATCCATGCATTTTATAGGAAATAATAGGTATGATGATAGGTTATTTCCAAAGTATTCCGCATAAAGTTCCCAAACTACTCCATGCAAGAAATAATATTTTAAAATAAGTTTAATTTACTTTAAGGTAAAAAAGAAAAAAACAATATTTAGGTAAATATTTTTTAAAAAGCGTTGTCTGCTGGATTTGCTATGCAATGATAAATAAATTAACAAAAGACGAAAAGAAATTTTTATCTCATCCAGGGCAAAATAGTTTAAGTCCGCGCATCCGATATATCGCAGTATCACTTATTATCATCAAACCTAACGCCAGTAAGCCAACCGACGTGACTTGACGAAAAATAGTCATCTTTACCCTTAGATTCGTATCCGACACGCATAAATGTAATGGTATACTGGGAGCATCATTCCTATGTGATCCCTTGCCTAGGGTTGTATAGTATTGAGAGGCGTAAAGGTAGGCCGTAGGCTGGTATATTGCATTGGATCAAAGAGAGGTGCTATGATTTTCTTGAAGTACTTTTATAATATGTTTCGACGGTTTACCCCAAAGATTTTTGGTACATAAAACGAAAGCCATAATATACCATACCGTATTAAAAATCCCTTTGTCATATTTTTTGACCTAATTGTTATTCAGTCAGAAAAATAAGAAAAAAGTATCACTTTAAGAATCTTTAATAATTTAACAATCTTTAAAGCAATGAATATACGGGAGGTATATTCATTGCTTTAAAGATTGTTAAATTATTAAAGATTTTGATCAGCAAAAATATGAATACATCTAAAAAAAGCAAGAATGAACGAACTGGCACTGTATTTGGGGAGGTGTTAAAAACTGTACATAAGCTTATATAAATAATTTGGGAGTCAAGGAATTCTACTTCCCTTTATACCTTAAATATCAAGACAAAGATACCTATAGAAACAACAACATAAAGTCACATAAATCTTGAAACTATGATATAACAGTTTTCATTTTACTATTATAATTTATAAGTCAAGGAAAGGAGTATAAAGCACCTATTCTCACACAAAACAACAATTAAGTAGATTTTATTACCATCTCACGAACCAAAACAACACCGAGACGGTCATCACACTTTCACAATGATGAAAAATTCGTAATAACTATGCCGCATCTCAATGAAAATCATGTAGAAGAGCCTTCATAAAGTTTCCGTCTTCATCATAATATATGTATATCTATGAATATGTATATGTTTGGTCTATTGTGCTGCGTGAGAATAGAATGGAGGCCCTCGTCATGAGTAAAGTGAAGAAAGAACAGATGTGTCACTTTGTAGAATATTTGGTCTGTGAGTGAAGGGCACAGTTTTGGCTCTTTGAAAACAATAAAAAAACATAGATTTTTACGATAGATACAAATATAAGTTTATTTGGGCTCGAATCTGTTTCTCAGCAATATATTAAAATCAGTGTGTATACATGCTATATACAAATTCAATTCTAAAAGAGCATCAGTGCCAGTGCCAGACCTGTAACCATGACACGTAGTGTCAATACTCAACTACACTATTTATTATATTTAAAAACGGGTCACTCACGTGCTATTTTGTCGGGATTATTGTTCTTATGTTCAATGGTATCTTTAAATCTTTAATTTAAATCTTCGTTAATTTTGTAGTTTGGCAGTATCAGTTTGGTGGACATATCGGTATAAATATATTGATACTCTATGGTGTAAATAGATTTCATTCGTTTTTCTTCTGTAGCTCTTTATTTTGTTGCCTCGTTCAGAAGTCTATCGATTTACAAGATTACCTATAACTTAGCAAACTGCGTAACTTTGCACGACTTTCGCTTGGGTCAGATCTTTTGAGATAGACGAAGTTGGGATTGGCCAAGTAATTAAAGTAATTTCTACGTGCATTCAATTACTTTGTGAATGAAAACTTTCTCAAATATTAAAGCACGTTTGATTCGGTAGGTAGTTAAATTTATTACTGAGTGCGTATGTCGAATATTGACGACAGTTTCTGATTTAGATTTTACGAGCCTCTAAAGAAATTCATTTTATAGAAATGAATATCATAATAAGTTAACATAAAATATAAATAATAAATGAAAGGTATAATTAATAAGGGAAAAAATTAGAAAAAAGTTATCTTTCTGTTTTACTAACTCAAATAGTCTAACACCAGTGCTAGCCATTTTCACTTATGAATAACAACAACTATCCAAATACAAAACCTACCTGTTCCTTCAAAATTACACCCATTGACCTATTTCCTCAATACACGCTCGAGTTTCACCATCATCATGAAATATCACATATGAGTAGGCACCTTAATAGAAACCAAGAGAAGTGACGAAAATATGCGATGATATATGTGGCAGGGGCAAAATGCAGATCATTCGCTAAGAAGGGGAAGACAAACAAGGTTTCCGAGACGGAAACACTACTGTTTCTAACAAAAACAAAGAAGATGCCAAATTGCTTTGGGTAAACTTACATGAATTGAATTGGCTTGGTTATGGTAAAAATAATATTTTTGAAAATTCATGTTGACGTGTAGCAAATAATAATAGAACCTACGTAAGTACTATAGTTTCTTTACCGCGTCAATACGGGACAACCGAGTTCTTAGTATATAGGTGATAGACTGTCTGATAGGTAGTTTATGTGATGATCTGTCGTTCATTTCTATCCATCGTAATAAATGTCATCTTTATCCTTGATAGGCATCAAAGGTCACCAAGTTCTATACTTACAAAGTAAAAAGCCTGTGACTATAACGTTATATAATTTTAAGTATAACTCAAATCTTTCTGTACACACACGCTTAGATTCTTCTTTAATTATCTTCCAAATGGTTAAAGCTCTCTTACTTTATACGAAGTTCAGGGTCATCGACTTGTAATCTTCATTCCCGAAACAGAAAGCAATCCCGGCATCAATTCCAAAAATCGAATTTCACGAATCGGTACCTTCCTTTGCATATCTAATTACGTAAACACAGGCTGAATCCGTTCGATATTCGAATTCGAACCTGTCTGTCAAAGCGGAATAAACGAAGCCAATCAGAGATAAATAACCGACGTCCGCGAGCGTGGCCCGTTTCATTTGCATGGCAATGAGTAGAGAGGGGTGCGGGGGGCGGGGAGAGCACAATGGCGGCTCACCTGACAACTGAATGTCATATACCGGTGTCACGTGATATTCTTTTGTTTATTGAATGGTATCTCTGAGAATAGACAGCCCTATCCTCTTTCAATCATTTCTATTTTTTTGGATAGTATGTGTGGTACTGGTATGATGAATTTGTATTTATCATACAAATGTTACTGATGGTACAAGTTATCTTGTTTTTTATTAATTATACGCATAACTTGCTATGATTTCTGCGTACGTTATTTTTTTGACGCATGATTAATTATGATATAGGTACTTATATAAAAAAGTATTAGAGTTCCGCAAACTTAATATCATGCCGTATTGTTTCCGTATGTTAACTAAGTACGTCTTAATTTTTCTTGTTCTTCATTTCGAATTCACAAGTAAATCTTGGAGGTATTTTCTTAATATTTGTCCTGGGAGTGCGGTACGTCTTCGAAACCACTTAGGTACACTTCTAGCGAGGTTTGCTGAGTTGAAGTTGGGACCAAATGTTCCGCACCACTGAAAATGTTCTTGTCTGAAAAGTAAATTTAAAAGTTTTACTTGGAAACTAGAACTACTTAAGTATATCAAATAGATGTTGGGTTTATGTATGTACTACCAAAAATCATTTTAAAAGAGTACATACGTTTGGTTTCTAAATTAATAAAATCACTTCTAATTACGTCTTTAGTAAAGATCTTTATTATTATAAGCTTATATGATTTACATTCTTGAATTTATTTCCATTTGTAAAGTATTAGGAATAAAATTATTGGCGTCGCTAGTATGCCTAGTGTGGGGCCTTAAGGGAGGATCCTTTTAGGGATGAGCCCGTCGATTTGAATTTTTTTTCCTATGGGACCGATGCTGAAAACTACTTTTTTTTTGGACAATTCGAAACAGAACTATTCAGTCGCGGTTAATATTTCACCAGATATGTTTGCCAAAGTAACTTTACTACTTACTAACTAACATTAAAAAAATCTTTTATTCTCATATCATACCTCTAACCTTAAACAACAACAGAAAGTAAACGTCTACCTTCAAAGCGCTCAATTTAACACAGAAATAGTTGTCTCTCGCTGGCACTCGAGTATTCAGAGAGTTCTCAAATAAAACCTTAAATGTACCTACTCGTGCATACGTACAATAAAACTGTCCTTACCTTGGACGTCCTTTCATTTAGACGAAGGGAAATTGGTCTCCGTACTGTGGCATGCGAGACTTGCATTTTTGAGATTGTTTTAGCTTACCTAAACAAATGAGTTTTTTTTTTAATTGTATTTACTTACAATAATTTTCATCAATTTAAGTCGATTTATTTAGGTTAAGATAAATGATGTATAACTTGTCGAAATGTATTATTTTACTAATTTTGATTAAAAAAAAAATCAAAAATTTACATCGAGAATTTTATAATAAATAAATATTCAAGTTATAGACACGCCATTTCTCGATGTCTTTACTTACTCTAGATTTATTGTTTTACTGTTATTGTTAAAAATATAACATTGTTCACTTAGAATCCCACGACACAAGTTTACAACTCAGTGCGGGGCTGGCTCAATCTTATACCAAGGAATAGGAATATAACCAGTCCTTGTCATATTAATTACTAAAAACAAAGGTAGATCCATAGAATATAAATGATTACAAAGCTTTTTCACAGACGTTTCACCCGAGTACAGCCCCAGCTAAAATAAACACTGATGTTTATCAACATCAGCAAATTTGACTCAAGATTTTAAGGCACACGTTTTTGCAAGTTATGCATAAATTGTGGCAAGCCAGTCTGTATTGCCAGTCTCTGTATTCTTTGTATCTGATCAAAACGCTTTATCTGTCGACGTGATCTGTATTCAAATATGTAGATCGATAAATTTTAGAGCGATGCCGAAGCGAAGCGAAAATCACCGCGATTTCGAATTTAAAACTAAGACTGCATTCCGTTTCTGTAAGACTGCATATTGATTTATTGTAAATATAATAAAACACTAGAAACAATGTGTTGAATATTTTGCATAGTAATTTTACTTTTTATGACGCGATTCATACATTTATTTCTTAATTTTATAAAAGGCATAATGCCATTGCATAATAGTAATTACCTGTGAGAAGTAATAGTAAAAAAACATCAAATAATTGACCTTTCCTTTTTATTTTTCTGCTCTTTTGATTAAATCATCCGAGTGGTAGATTAAAATTTTAAAAATAAGTAAGAGGCACGCTTTTCCTCGTGATAATCAGTAACTGATCTGTCTTGAACTTCGATATTATTCCGTCTAAATAAGAAATATAACAAAGCGAATATCAATATCTTATACAATACTTTCAAATTCTGCCTTTTTGAAAAAGTAATAAAATTGATATAAAAACATGACCAATTTCCGGAATCGGCACGCGGAACGAAGGGTGTGACACACTATTTTCAGTGATAATTAGTGACTGATAGCGTTAGTGAATTTTTTGGTTTCATTCTAAACATCGATATAATTTCCATAGTCTCATTTAAATTTTGCTTTTTGTTATTTAAAAACGCTTAATAAAATCGATAGAAAAACATGACCAATTCCGGGAATCGGCACGCGGAACGAAGGTTGTGGCCCGTGGCGAAGGTCACGTACTCGACCGATGGACGTCGACGCTAACTTGAATAACAGCCTTTTGCATGTTCATAGAATATGCATGGATGTAGAACTGTAATAACGATATACACAGGTAGTAAATAATAGGTAGTGCCGTAAAAAAATGTGTATTTTTTTATTACAATTGAAACCGTTTCTCGTTTTTTCTCAAATTAAGAAAAATAACGTGCGCGATAATCTTTGGTTACTGCAAATACAAGTGAAAACTTAAATAACTTGAAAGTAGTGAAAACTAAGTGTAACAAAAAGTGCAAAGCGTTTAGTGACGCTGACGCGAAATCCATGATTTTTGTTCACCAAAAAAGTGCTCAACGCGCCTGAAGTCCTTTCTCTTCAAAAACGAACTATTTTAAGCACCAATGATGCAATATTAGTGTAAGTAAAAATACAATGTTATGTAAATTTCTACATGTCAAAAGTCTGAACCCCAATCAAAACCTACATAAATTTTCCAACAAATTTTACATGTCATCTAATAATTCTGAATAACAAACTTAATATATAAACTTACGATAGCAAATTAAGATTGGCTCTCACTTCGGATTTGGCCATCCTGAAAAGTGTAAGTTTAAGTAAGTAGATTTGAACTGCAGCTGTGCAGTAAGAATTAAGCTAAATATTGACCCTCAATATAAGCTTCTTTTTCAGTCCTCATATTTTGCACAAATAAAAAATAACGCAGAAGCCTCTATATCACCCTAAAATATTGTGAAAAAGAAGCAAAATTATCGTCGTATCCTCCGATACCGAGCCAATTGTCCTTGTTACGGCAAATAAAACTAACGAGCTCGTTTGAAATAGAGTAGTTACCACAGAGGATGAATGCAATAAAATGAAACGAGAGTCTGTTTTATAATCGAACTAAAATGAAGTGGGTTCTGTGCCAATAAAAAAAAAAAACATTCTATATACTTTTTATTTATCTATATATATAAAACAAAGACGGGTTTGTTACAACACTTATAACTCGAGATCTGCTGAACCAATTTTCATGGTTATTGATTCGTTGGATTTGTCTCCGCCCCGAATAGCAGAATACATCTTAAAAACAATGTAAAACTCGATATGTGTAATGAATACTAATCATTGACAGTTAGGCGGTACGAAGTTCGCCGGGTCAGCTAGCTTATAATAAATGACTTTATTCATTTTTATATTAAATGACTTTATTCATCCTAATTAATTTTTTTTTGTGATGATATACGACAGCAAATGCGAAAGTGAGTTTGTTTGTAACGCTTTCACGGCCTTTCTATTGAATCGATCATAATGAAATTTTGCAAACACATAAATATTTTACTATTTATATAAAGGATGTTTTTAAATTTGTTCGCATCATTTTAAATATAAACTATACTCATAATTTAAAGTAAATTATAATTTAACATTTTCACATTTAAAAACGCTTCCTCAAACGCTTTGATATAGGCCATTACCTTATATATCACAAAAAACTGAAATAGATTTGAATCACAAAAATGCCGAAAAATAAATTCATCTAGGTATCTAATCTAAACAGTATCAAATCAGTCTACATTTACGCAAAAAATGTGATTTCAAAAACATATACATACCAGCTATTAAGTGTCAATGCAAGAAATATTTACATGTAAACATTTCTTTAGTTTCGACGAATTTAAATGTTTTAACAAATAAACATTCTTTGCAAAAAAAAATCCTAATAGACAAATCTTTACATAACATTATAATTACTAAGTTAATACTTAATCTACTAAAACTATGGAACGGCCTGTCTGTATTTAGGTGTAAATAAATGATCTTTGACGGCGAACCAGCTCATTGGAGGTCGACAGACGATTGGGATTATTACAACACCAGCTGATGGTGATAGGCCTGCTGAGCTAATCATTCTTGTATAATAGAATTGGTAGCATTGGGTGCATTAGAGTTTTGCTTAGGAAATAATAATATTAAAATATTTGTCATATATTGATTTTCTCAAAAAGCCTCCGAAAATAAATCATTAGGTTTTTTTATCGGCACAGTACATATTTATGTAGCGTATATACTTCTATAATATAGAGTAGTGAGTACACAATATACTTACAGTAGTAAATAATTTTCTTATCATTTTACTTGATGTATAGGTTTATAGTTTATATTTTAGTTATGTTGTTGATTACAAGACGCAATACCTACTTACACATTCACATGTTAATATATACCAGTACCAAAATCTCAATGATCCTCTCTTGATTTAAAATTAAATTGACAATTTTGTTCGAGAGCTCTACTATTACGTCTCAAAAATATTTTTCCTAGCAAAAACAGTTTGGAACAAAAATACCAAAGTAGGCAGGTGGGCAGAGGGTGGATCAGATAGGTATAGGGGGATATGAGCGCATGTTTTATATTATTGAGGCCCCGACAGCGGTCGCGAGCAGTCTACCTTGTTTACAAACGTACGAGCCCCGAGAAATTGTTATTTGCCATGTTCCTTTTTTGAATTTAGAAATGTATTTTGGAAAGTTGCTTTTGCATTTTAAATAATATTGAGTTTCTTCTTACCAGCCAGTAATATCCTATAGTAGTTCCCTCTCGAAGATTTTCATTGGTACTTTTAATTTGATGACATTGATTTGATGATATAACAACATTGAAGAGAATAATGGCTTGCTTAATACACTGTATTTCAGTAACGAACCAAAATTAAATTATATAAAATAAGAAAGGAATAAGAAACTTGATATTTTAGGATTATCAATTTATACGAAAACGAATAAGCATGATGTCTCATAAATTAAAAATGAATCCGATTAATTTATCAAACAATCTTCGCCATATAAAATTTATGGCCCGTTAAGAGGTAGATAATTGTAGGTAGGTATACATAGCTTCTCTCACTTAATTAATTTCAATTTCATCAACGTTCGTCAAGGGTGGCGCTTTGCTCTTAATTTTCATTTCTGAATTAGCATATTTGCTACGTTATGACGTCTTTTTCACATAGTAGCTACTGCTGAGGAAAGGCTTTATGAAATAAGCGTCTTATTTTAATACCAATTTACTATTAAGACGCTAAAGTATTAAAATTTTGATGAAACAAGGCAATAAAAACTTTAAGTTTATGTTTTACACTACATACATTTTATCCTTAATATTTTACTTTATACCTACGTAGTCAATAGACCTAAAAACTGTTTTCAATTCAAAGCGTTCTGGGCATACATATCAATTTTGTTTAATTTAACTATACCAAAAATAAATAGCGCAACGTTGCTGATTTGTTACCTACTATTTATAAAATTTCTTAATTTTTTTATCGTAACTATTCATTGATCGACTTCTACCATAAGAAAAAAACATTAAAATAACCATTAAAGAAGGTAGGAATGCTCATAATTGGAATTCTTCATTATTTTACATTATTTACAATACGGCGGTAGCAATTTATCAAAATCGTTGGGTAAAACAAATTTGTATTCCAAGGTCTCTAACATTGATATCTTCAATATATACGACAAACCTCCAGAGACCCTTGCGATCCAATATGAAGTTAAACATTTGCATTTCGTCATACCGTCCGTCGTATCGTCCCGAATATCCCTCAATATATACCGTTGAATAAAAACCAAAAGCATTGTTTGGCCAAAACTCGCATCCCTGATTATATTTGAACAAAATATCCTAGTATCTCGTGTATACACAGTATAATAAGTCTCTTGGGCCGACAAACTGAGCCGAAAGGAAAACCATCGCGTCTCTAGGATGTACTTACGTTTTTCTACGTGATCCGGGTGGATATGTAGGAGCGCGGACAAGGGAAAATCTCTTGAGCGGTATTAAGGCAAAGGTACCGATTCCCAAATGGTTACATTTTGTCGTATTGCGCGGGTAACATTGCATGCGTCTCAGAAATTGAAACTCAATGGTCGGATAGAAACATAAAAGGGAAAAGAAAGGAGCCCCTAGGTGTTGGAGCGCCTAGGTGAGTGTTTTCAGAAATGTTTTCCTCGTGCGACGTCTACTTATTTACGCCAAATGAATTTTCGCTGAAAAGGGTGGATGAGTTTCGCCGCTTTGAAATATGGAAGGAAAATTTGATGCTTTGTTTTTGTCTTGTATTCACGTATCACGTTGTATGTATAGCTTCATATCTACTAACTTACCATACTTATATATGTACCAACATGTTTCTTCTGCCTAATTAAATGCTGATAAACGTTAGAGACTTTCTTTTTTTAAAATATATAATCAATGTTTTGAGGAACACAGTATTCTTGTCGAAATAATAAAAAAGAAAAAAAGGTGTCATATTTCTTAAAGTATAATTACAACAAAATTACTAAGAATCGATTACATGTCTTTAATATTTTTCGGGCCGCTCTCGAAGCTTAAAACACCTACGTGCAAAATCTTGCTATGTAACGACAATAATACTAAGTTATTGGAAAAAATGCTCATTAAAAACGAATTTGTTTTGCAATTTACCAACAAATTGCACTCAAGCGAATATTTAATCCAACTTGTTCCGAAAACTGATGCTGTCACTGTACAGTTTTGCGAAGAAATTGTTTCAAAAACTGTCTCATTTGTCTAAATTCAATTCTATTGGAAAGAAGATTGGGTCTTTTATCGCATAATAAGACTGGGATAAGTTTTCTTGAACCATGCAAAGGAAAATAATCTGTCAAAACCAGTAGATAAGGTCGAAAACTGTTTGAAGTAAAGTTTCCTCAAATGGAGAGCGTTGTATACCTCCCGTCGAGACAGGACCGCCAAATATTGCGGCCCTTATTTATGTCCACTTGAAGTTTGAACAAGCACATCGAGTCGCATCGTTTTTTTTACAAAATACGATGCAACTTTTGATAAAAATTGACATTAATATTCGCAAACTTTATAAAATAGCTGTCAAAAATATGTAATCAGTAAATTACATAGGCATTGTTTTTTTCGCCAAAAGATAAGCTTGTGAATATTGTTTATGTGTTTTGTAATTTAGACTTTTTAATCTATCTCCACTGATTCACTATTAGTATGGGTAAATAATGAAATATTTTAAATCCATTGCTAAAAAATAAAACACTCGTAGGTATGAAGACACATTATGTATAAAATAAAACTTGTATGTATATTTTAGTAAAGAGTATTGCGTACACTGTTGGTAAGCTCCGTAATCCGAAGCATTTGCTTAAATGAGCGCACACACAACGAAATGGAAATTACTCGACTCGCCTCTGTAGATAACCTCTTCAAGACTCATTTATATAGTACAAGCTGTGCCCGCGACTTCGTTCGCGTAGAAGAAAGTAGCATACCTATATTGTTTTTTGTTCAGATTTTAGACTATCTGTGTACTGTATAATTTTCTTTTAAATCGGTTTAGTTCTTTTGGCGTAAAAGTGAGACAGACAGGCAGAGTACCTTTCGCATTCATAATATAAGTAAGGATAGTAAGGATATCAAAGTATGTACATGGGAATAAAAGCTTGACATACGTATTTAATATAGTTATCAATGTTCAACTCAGTTCTATATGCTATTACTAGGATTTGCCTGCGGCTTCGTTTGCGCAGAAGAGCCCTCGAGAACATATTTTCTGGAATAAATTCCTTTATTACAATACTGATTTAGAAAGTTGTTTCTTTTATAAATAATAGAATTTCCATACTAAGTATCAAACATTATTTCAAAGCCACTAAACGTGATTAAAAAAAAAAACACTGATGATCATAATAGCAACTATTATAGCGGTAAGTAGTTTGAAATTATGCATAGGTATGTTAAAACAAATAATTTATTGTATACGTAGTACAAAACCCTAAGAGCATGAGTATGTACTTATTGGCCTACCCGAGGTCACCAGGGGATCCAGGCTAATTAGCTACGAACGCATCGACTAAATGCATGAACATACCAATGAATAGAAATATTTGCAACCTAATTGGCCTGCCTTGGCAAGTGGTCCCATGTAGAAGGCCTATTTATTTAAACCCAAGAATAGTTCAGCATTTTCGATTATGGTTCAGTATATTTTATTACTTTACATTTTTTGTCTCCACGTAATGTAAACATGATTTTTAAAAATCTAATGTTCAATTAATCAGTGTTCGGTTCAGTCATAAAATTTTAATCGTCATTTTGACTCTCAAAACTCACATTCACTAATTTAATTGGTACGACAGGTGATAAAATACTTGCATCTGCTAATTCTGTCATCAACATATATAACGATTTTTATTTTGTCTGCTTATTATTAAGTTGTCATAGGAACTTATGACTGTCATTTTGTTTGCCTTTTTGTACTCTATTAAAAAAGTTTGTTATTTTTTTTCATATACCTTTAGTATATAAATGCGTTGGATGTCCTCTAAAGCTAATAAAAAGCAATATTATTTAGAACAGTCTTTACATTTATTTTACATACATATAAATCTTATCTCTACCTAATGAATCATCAAAGGATAGAATCAATGCGAAAATTTATGTGCAAAACTATGGCTATTAACAAACAGACCAAACTATCCACCTATAACTATATTTATTACTAGCAATTTTCCCGCAACTGCGCTCACGTCAATTATTACCTGTATTACCTGCAGTTAAATTAGCTTTCTATAAGTAAAAGAATTTTAGAAATCAGTCCAGTACTTTTGGAGCCTGTTGCAAACAAACAAACAAACTATCAAGTCTTTCCTCTTTATAATGTTAGTGTAGATAAGTATCATAGTTATACCCGCATATATCCCTTTTCCCTGTGATCAATGGGTGGCACCGAGACGTAAAGGCTTTTTACCTTAAGGCTGCCGGGATTGCGCGGGCTTCCTGCTAGATTACCGCTCACCCCTTTAAAAGCCAGCGTTTTAGCCGTGGATGTATGAAAAATGGAGGTGTATTTGCAGAGTACTGCGTGTTTTTGTTTTTATGCGCAATATATGACAAGTTAATATACTAAGTAATGGAATTACAACTTATTCAAAATATTTTTCTTATACAATCTTGCGTCTTTCACTTATTTAATAGAAAAATAAAATATAGCTTATAATATAATAGGTATACCTTCACATTAAAAAACAAAATTCAACCAATGTACTGAAAATTTCAATGAGGCCCATTAAAAAGCCCCTTTCACAATTAAATAGTATTTTTTCGATGAACATCTTAAAGTCTCGTTCATTGACGTAATAACATCAACAGCCTTATTCTCAGGTCATCAGATTTGACAATGTGTGGAGTCCGTAAAGACGGCAAATTTTTAACACGACGGTGCAAAAAAGGAGTGTAATGATTTTGAGTTCATGCATGTATGTTTATTCCAGTAAAACTTCAATACGCCTCAACAGATTAACTCGTATTATGGACGCAATACGATTGAGATCCTTACAGCCTCTCCTAGGGAATAGATTACTAATATTTTGGCAGAGTAATAGTGTTATAATTATTGCAACAAACTTTGTATTCTACTCCGTGGCGTAATAAGGCGCCTCAAACCACGCGGATTAAAACGTGTGTAATATGCTTAATATTTGTCGTGTTACATCAGCGTGTCGACCCCTTAATATACTGACAGATATATTTCTCTAATATAGCTTCCGTGGGTAGATGTTTATCGTAGGGAGCCATTTATTAGATTGGCATATGCTTATTATATGAATTTGAATACATGCGTAAAAAAATATCTGAAAGAAAAATGTAAGTGATTTGTACTCACTCAATTAGGTAATAAATTGAGTGTTGTCATTTTTGTTTCATTTTGTTTAAACTCAACATTATTTTACAACTATTAACCAACAATACTTAAAATTGTAGAGGACCTTAAATATGACAAATATACTTGCCTGCTTAGGCGATATCTATCAGTTTTCATTCAATAAGTGACATACGCACAAACAGGTTTAGGACTTTGAAAACATATTTTATTATTTTAGTCGTGCTAATTTTAACTCCAATGTAAACATTTTTACTATCCAACTTCTCCAAACGCACCCTACTTTACACGTCATTCGATTTGTGACGTCATAAAAATAAATTTAATGATTTTGTATGTTAAACATTTCTGAATGGAGTATTTGTTGTGTTTAAATGATGGGCTGAATGAATGGGCTAAGTAGGGGAATAAATAATGAAAACCTGAAACCTTGTTCTAACATAAGCTTTAATTTCAAACCATTAAGCTACGCCATAGGCTCAATTGCTACTATTTACGCTTTCTATAAATCCATTACTTGCTGGCAGGTAAGACATAATTAAAAATATATTTACAATGACAAAATAGCTTTTATTAAAACGATTTTTTACTTTAAGTACAAAATGTCAATTCTTCTTCATTTCTTTTTGTTTCAATACTACAGTTCCCGATCATTTATACAGAAACACTCCTTCACCGCGTCCTACTTTTCACTTCATTAGCCCGATTTGTGACGTCATCTTATTAAGATATTCTACTCTGTGCTCTCGCAATAGGACCCATAAAGAGCTACATGTCTAGATTACTTGAATAAACTCTAGATAAACAATAGTATATATGCAATTCCATATGTCAAAATTTTCTTAGAGTAAAACTAATTTTTGAATTTACTTCGTCAATGAACAATTTTTATGGTAATAGTAATACAAATAAATTCGTAGATAGAATATGTTAATTTTATCACAGATTAAATAAGCAATAGTACTGATTTCCTGTTACAGTAATTAAATATTTCGAAATATACACCTACGTAAGCAAGAATTACAGAGTTTATCAGAAACATTTTCAAATGCGCCACCCACACTATGTCCCACTTGTTGCGAACAAATTACTGTATAATTTAAATGATCCAGGGCCCATTTTATAAAAAAATCCACAATCTGGTGAGATAATTAATATTATGTTATTCTTTCACAAACGCTTGATTTTTTTTTCATAAATATTTTACACTTATTTGACGAATGATGATTTATAACTTAGGATGGGTGCCTCCTTTTGGGTTATAAACTGTTCAATTGTTAAAACCGTCCAGCTATTGATGCCTGATTGAGCCATAAACATCCAATCATATATACGACCTTATTATTATTTTTTATATAATTTTCATAGAATTAGAATAATTTTTAGCAGATGTAGACCTGGAAAATCGGGACAAATAATGGTTTTATAATATAAAATACCTAATCTTACGATAAACATGCTTAAATCAGAGTAACATACATTAAATACCTAAATTGATCATGCGTAGGTAAGCATATAATATATTATACATATAATCTCTACTCTAAATAAAATCTAGATAAATACTTTGAATATAAGATGGAGACATTCATATCATACAGTGTAATGCCATAAGTAGCGTACCAATATAAATCACCAATATAGTCACCTAGATATTGTTCCGTAAGTGCATTCGGTCGTCTGGCACCGCATCGAACGGTAGTCGGTATTGCACCTAATGCACTCCGTAAATAATGGAGACAAGGGATAGTTACATTGCTTCTTGATGAAAGGCCCATTGATATTGATTTTATATATTATTGCATAACTTCTATCAATTTAAGAATTGTTATGTAGTTTTTGGTTAGGTTTGGAATTTTAGGTATTTTAGTTCTTGTCAGCTTTAATTTTCATTAAATTATTACAGCTAGAGCCATTTTAATATACATGTAAAAATCTAAGGTTATTAAAAATTTTACTGTATATTGTTCATGAGATGCAGCTTGGTGCCAGACGAACGGACAGACAGATGGTCGGACAGTGAAGTTGCATGAATAGGGTCCCGTTTTTACCCTTTCGTTACGTTTCATAACAGGGCCTTTCAAATCTTGCTAAGCTTTATTAAATGAGCGCCAATCAAAATTAGATAGAGGAAGTAGAGAAAAAACGTCCTACTTAAGGAGTAATGCCTACTCGTGCCTCTAAGTGCATGGCTTTTAACAGGTAGGTGTAAGTGCCGGGATACCGTACTCTTAGTAACCGTTGTTGGTCACGGAATAAAGGTAGCTTTATTTAAAGCAACTGATAAAGTGACCTAAAAGCATACATCTTCAGGGCACGGAATCACCTTTTACAGATTATCTTAGTCCCCGAGAAAGCCACATTAAAATATTTTTCCTATTTTCTATAAATACAGTTGATTTACTAAAATTTTGTATCTCATGACCAAAGGGCTGGAAGCTACTTAGCTCAGCGTACCAGCATTGCCATTCAATTTGGCAATGCTGCCAGCCTTTAGGGCACGATGCCCAGGAGTGAGCAACTTTTCACTTCCAACTACCTATAGTTGTAATGGTTGTAACGGAAGTCTCTTAGTAGAGGCGGAGGCTGATGCTGATGCGGATGTAAAGAACTTTGACAAGGCAGATGTGGAATTCAGAGATCCGCCTCTGTTAAAGGTGATATTATGATTTATTTAAATAAAGAAGTCAAAAATATTTTTTTTAAATTAGCTATATTCAGAACAAAGATTTTATTGAAGAGAAATATTAAGTAGTAATAAAAAATCGCGGTGGCTTTTGACAACTATTAGACATCAATCGCGGGAGATGAGTTTCGGAATAGACGGGAGTCCTTTGCCCAGCAGTAGTGTAGTAAAGGCTCTACAAAACACAATCTTGAGACACGCCTTATTATGTTTCAGAAACAATAATTTTGCGGTTTAGCACCTTTCAATTAATATCTTTATTTTTTGAAATTAAGTCAGCTGCACTAAATTAGAGCTATTTATTTTACTGTGAAAGTACGTTAGGTTGATGAATTGCTTTCATCAATCTTATTTAAAATAATATATATGTGTGTGTGTGTGTGGTCCTACCCATATTAATATTTATGTTTTTGTGCACCACATTGACACAAAAATGTCTAATTTTAGTGAGATTTTCTTTATTAAATGTCCATACTTTTAACATTTTTAAAATACCTAGCTAATTTAAATACCTTTATAAAATACCTAGTTCTATAATCATTAAATAATAATAATAAACGTTTAAAGAACCCATTAAAAACATAATACATTTATTATTCAACAGTGACAAAAAGGTTTCAATTTTCAGCATAACATTTGTACCTAACTAAGAACATATAAATAACATTTCATTTGGATTGAAAGTTAGTTATAAATGCAAAATTGAAAATAGAGTAGGTTAACGTATGCACTATTTAACATCAATTTAGTCTGATGTGAGTTGCACTACTTACACACACATCGCTATACGCAAATTGATAGTTACATTTCCCTCTCACATTACATACCATAATCACAAGCAATTGCATCAAGACTTTAACTCATGGAGTACTCATGCTATTTAGGCCACCAAATACTTAAATTTAGGCTAAAATATCTTTAGCTCTGAGACAAAGTAATATATAATTTATGTTTAGAATAGAATCTTGTAAAAATTACAGTAAAAATTGCGTGGACTTATGGTCGATTGTGATACCTAAGAATGTATATCAACCACAGTTAAATTATAATAACTCTACAATACTTGATTTTATTTGTATTTTTTGTTACTTTAACAATATTACGCATGGATAAGATCTGTATCTTATTTGCTGTTAAGTGAAATAATATTTATACTGTTATTAATATTATTTCACTTTACGGCAAATTTAATAAAATTATGATATGGAAGTTCATTACAGTATGCAAATAAACTAGAGTAGGTTAATTTACACGCTATGAGTACAATTTAAAAGCCGTTTTCCCCGATATCAGATGCATGCAAATTGACAGACGCGTTTCATTCTTAAAGTTTGCACATGTCACGTAATTGCATACACTTGAGATGGAAACTACGGTTACATATCACTAGGCCGAAAATCGATTGGTCTACGACTGTAAGATCTAAATTTTACTTAAAAAAATTTACGTGATTGTATTCAGTAATACAATCACGTAGAAAATTCACAAGCGGTACCAAATTCACTTTTACATGTCAATGATGTTTGATGATAATATTTTTTCGATACGATTTGTATATTTGATCTCACATCAAAGCTCAAACAGACGTCCATTTATGTTTTAGCTAACCATCTGGTAGACTAGTATATTACTAAGCACTTTTAATGATACGAACCAAGATATTTTTAACATCGGTCATTTAATCACTAACTGAGTTGCATATTGAATGAACAGTGTATTTATCACTCGTTGTTTCTGCAAATTTTAACCTCATACCCTACCCACTTCAAAACTACATCATATAGGTCAAATACCTAATGTAAAAAATATCAACTTATATAACATTGTTGTTTGTTAACACAAACTCATATGACGTATACTTTTTGTGACCATAGATCATTCGATTTTCGATCAAACAATATGTCATCGAGACGGTAGCTCTTATTACTTGTACTATCTATGATGGGAACATTGAGAGCACCGGATAAATAATTAAGGCTAAAATGTCGTGAGCTCTTAGACTAAACGGTGGACACTTTATGGCATCTTGGTGACTGCCATTGTATAATACTACGTCTATACCTACGATTGCTGTTTGTTGTAGTCTGGAATTGCGTAGAATTCACAATGTACAACTATTTGGGCTTGATTGAGATGAAATAAGGTATCTACTCTAGAATAGACAAGCTAAAGTCCTCAGTAAATAAATAAATATACCTATCGTACTAAACTATGAAAGTACGGGAGGGTTGTATGAATGAATATTTGCTTTTTTTCAGGTAAAAACTACTGGATGGTTATTGATAGAACTTTGCAGTGTTACATACTTTAATGATATATTTTTGTGCTATGTTTGCACCATTCTGTATATTATATGTATTTATGCAAGATAATATAGGTACTACCTACCTAATGGAGAAAAGTTGCATTAAAATGTTCCTTACATAGTCATCAAAATGACCATATTGATTGCAATAATTAAAAAAAATAAAAACATACTTATTCAACCCCTTACCTTATTTATGTAGACCATCACCATATTTGTATAAAAAGATATTCTAGCCATCAAAACCTGTAGTTTTGCTTAAATTTAGCTTCAAACCATCATACATATACTCGGTGTCATTGTACCAAAAAAAAAGCCATAGTGATACAAAAATAAATAAAAAAAGACTGGATAAAAGCTTACCTAGCAAATCTGACAAATTAACATATGACAAACAAAGCACAAAACTCAAAATTATAAAATTTCACTAGAATGATAACCACCAACTGGATGACTCGACACAAAGAATTTATATTCAGAAGGGTCGCACAAAAAATGGGGAAAGCGGACCCATGCTGCCCCCGTCTATAACTGGGCCAATAGGGTATGGTTATTCGTTGACAAAAGATTTTTTCGCGCCAATCGATACAGTTTCACAAGATGGCCGCTTTTGTTATTTTTTTTTATTTTTGCCATTAGAATCCCTGATTCCAAAGGCGTAGAAAAAATAAAAATGTCATCGTGTTGCTCCAGTAGCCGGTTCAGTTCTTTCTTTTTTCGTCTCGCTTCTACACAACATGTTTATTTCGTTGATTTTTTCTATATTGTAATTTAAATAGTTATTTTATGCATGCTTATTCATTATCTTTATCTCCATTTTTAATATTTATATTCTCTTAATTAAGTGATAATTTAACTTAATATGCATATTAAGTTACATTATAACATATATGTAGGTAAATACCTATACAGTAAATATTTATACCTCAGTACGTCCTAGCATATGCATCCCTTAGTGAATGTTATCAAAAATATTATCAAAAATAAACTATAAACCAATTTCCCTTCAATTCGATATTCAATCCATTATCAAAATCCAAGTTTATACTTACATGTAGACACCTAAAACCTTCGATGCGGTAAAAATAGACTTGATAATTTCGGTACAGTTTAATAGTAGCTTCATTCTATAATATTTCTTAGTTTAACATACGGCAGAATTGTTACTTGAGATTTAATACTTATGTAAATGTCTATCATTAATCATACTTACAATAAAACAAATTTATTAGCTTGTAAAGTAATAAATTGCGTAGATGTCTACGCCTATGCTTTAAGTAATTATATACAGACAATACGCACTAAATATACGAAATAATTGTTTTAAACAGCACCATAATATAAATTATGCCAATTTAAAATTACATCTCATAACAAACAACTAAAAGGAGTCAATGTAGAGCTACATGAGTAGTCTACCGCCATCTATCGCTCCGCAAGACAAGTCAATAATTGTATATAATCATCCTTGTGTGTATCACAGAAATACGTATAGACAGATACACACACAGACAACTTCAGTAGACGTATCGTGTTTATTTACTACGGTCACGATCCCACGTTACCAACACTCATAGTTTCAATGTGAGCGTAATCTACCTCGTGTTACTACACTACGTACGATACAACACTTGCGTGAGTGTTTGTCTGTCAACTGTAGCCACGCACACTACAAGAAAGTTTCTTCTGAACGAAGTTTTCCGTAGCGACATCTAGCGAGGTTTGCTTGAAAGATACGAGACGTAGCTGACGGAGAAAGCTGCAAGTGAGATTTTCAGTTTCATATTTTCTTATTAGTAATAGGTATTTTCTGACTAGATTAAAAATGCATACCTTTATTTCTCTTGTAAGTTTTTATTCATTGTTTACGGAAGACCAAATAAAAGATCAACTTAACTTATGTAAATATCACTGCTTATGTTTCTGTCGACTTTGTATTGGTTTGAATTGTACCTATTAAAAGATTATAATTTTAAAATTTAGTTTAGTAGTAAATGTAGTTTTTACAATTGTTACTAGTTTTAAGATGCATATCATTTTTTACTACTGAATAAATGAAAAAAAAAATAACTGAACAGCTTGAAAATTTTACTCATCAAAGCGGTTTGCATCTTCAGCTGTAGCTCGTCTGAAACAGAGGTCCATTGTATTACAGGATCTTAGTTTCCTTATTCATGCTGATGATTCAGCAAAGTTCTTATCGCCAACCATTGGTTTTACGGCAATCTTCCTTGGGTAGCTAATATCCGACCTATTCCTATAGAAATAACTTTATATTTACATGTACATAGGGCAAATAATATAAAAAAGAACCACAAAATATACAGTCTCATGGTATTTATAGTTTTGATCGACATAATTTTTCGATAATTA
Source organism: Rhodophaea formosa (assembly GCA_963082605.1). NCBI lineage: Eukaryota > Metazoa > Arthropoda > Insecta > Lepidoptera > Pyralidae > Rhodophaea > Rhodophaea formosa. The sequence goes on along the minus strand of OY720211.1, from coordinate 8,351,789 downwards.
TAACGATAAGATAAAAGTTGAAATATATAATTTTTAAATATAGAATATATTTATTATAACAGTTATTTAAACGAATTAATCTTTAGAATACATCAATTATTAGAAATTTGAAATAAATAATAATTATTAGATATAACCAATTTTTGATATAACGCCTTGGAGCTAACGAACCTAACATAAACTCTCTGATCAAGTTGTTTTTTGGTATAATGGAGTTTTGCCCTAAAATTCTTTGTATGCTCAGCCTATTTTTTGGTTAGAAGGAAACGTAACAAACAAGCTTTGTCTCTATGGTAAATTTTTGTTTGTTTTATTGGGGTTTTTTCTTAATTTGACGATACTCGTTCACTTGGGTCTCTCGCTCCTGTTATGATCCCTAGGAAACTTTATGAACCTAGCCTACCCGCTGGGGTTAATTGTTTTTGTGAGCCTGCTTGGGGCCAATTTTGTGTTTTTTTTCATTTGGTGGAGCTTGGCGAAAGGTGATGTACTCTTTAGTATACGCCCTTAGTGTGATATCAACTATCACACTAAGGGCATATACTTAACAGTCGTGGTATTGAATCTTATCAACAAACATAATATATTTTTAACTTTACGTACTTTTGTACTCTAGAGGGAGCCATTTTGGATTTAATCTGACGTCATTAAGCTTATACTAAGCGGATCATCAAGACGCATTTTATGATATGACATATTATATGTTACGCAGTTAACATACTCACAAATATACATTAATGCACTAAAAACTTCACCGTAGTAAGGTAAATAACTCAATGATAACACCAATCTTACATAGATACATAGATTACTTTATCCTACAGATTTTTCAGCTACGTCATTATCTTCCGCGACCGCAGTATAAATAGACATCTTTATCAAAGAGCCGCTTTACGTTCGCCGCGGAATGGAGGCAAATCAAATATTAGAGAAGTATTACTAATTATATCTATTTTTAGATGTTAATTAATTGGGCAGCTTTGACTCCTAGTACTCAATAAACTCATTGATCGGGAAGTGGTTACTTAACAATAAAACAAGTATGCTCCATTTCAATGTAGGTAGAGTTTCGCAAATGTAGATAGAGTTCTTATTAATGATATTATGGAAATTACTCCTTTTAGATTGTTTAGTGTTGTATTTTTAATGCAAGTTTTGTGGATAAATTCATATTTTAAGAATAAAGGTAAATAAAAGAAAAAAAATAAAGATTATTGCGACTTTTTAGCAAACCCGGATTTAATTAGTCACGATGACGTAGTATGACCAATATTAGTTTATTTCGTCGAGTACCGACCAAGATATTGCGTGTAACGAATCCAAAATTAACATTTGTACCCAAGGACATGTTGACGGCCACCTACATTTGTATCGCAGCCAGATTACTGAAGTTCATTGACGTTTCGCGTAGACGACACGAGGGGACCGCGGCCCTGTACTCTGCCCTTATCGTTTGTACGACGAAAAGCGAGCCAGCAACAGCCTAGCAAATTATCGCAAGCGTCTCGTGGTAGCAGGTGGCAATTATTGGCTTTAGTCAGCCGGCTGGATGAACTTTTGAAGGTCGAAAAATAAACGTTTGGCGCGGTGGATTTTTTCCAATACAAAAATTCAGCGGAAAATTTAAATTCATGGGTTACCCGTATTCGCTGTTTTGCATACTGTCTGGCTAAATTATTTGCATGCTTATTCATGTGTACGTAACGCTTTGGTATTTCGAAGGCTTCTTTGCATGCGGGCCCAAGGTCATCTTAAAGAGACATAGGGGTAATTTACCAATGTAATTGTTTTCAAATTTTATGATTAATTATTAACCATTAAAGCAACGATACATTTCTATTTGTAAAAAAATGCTTAATATCAACATTAGTTGGAAATTTAGAAAAAGAATAAGTAATATGTACATTTTTAATATTTTGTCGAAAGCAAAAAAGTACCTCCCGCAAAGTTTGTGTACGAAAGTAGTTTCCCTGTTTGCTGATACAGACATGTTGGAACGTTCAGTCCTGTGGGAAATTATGCAGGAATCTGGCTAGCGGGGGGGTTGAGCCCCCACAAACAGACCCCCCTCAATTGTCTCCACGCCACGTGTATCCGTTAAGCCTGGGAGTAATTCCTTTGCAGTTGGATTTCCTTATTAGTTGCCTGCCCTATATAATTAGCTGTGCTTATTGATGTCCATATTTTGTTTTGGTTTCTTAGTTTCTAATTTAGTTAGTAAAATTAAAAAATATATATTTTATATTATATTATTTATGATTTCTTCGTTTGTAGTTATCACTTTAAAATATTACAACATCTTTAAAACTAAAATTTAAGTATACCTATCTGTGTCTTGATACTTAAAGCTTTTGTATTGTAAGACATATTTGTATTCCATTCAGTGACTATAGTATCATTGAGTTAATTGTTTTGTTTACCAGACTTATTTTAAATAAATCTCATGTGCAATAAATAACAATCACAATGTTATGATTTTTATTCGTAAAAGCTGTTTAATTTGACCTTGCGAGAAAGTGTTTAAAGTATCTGAAAAAAAGGTACATGTGTGAGAAAAAAATATTTGTAACACCTTAACTTAATTAATGAGTTCTTGAAATGGTCTTAATAGAGTTCAATGTACCTATTCAAACTTTTAGGAAGCAATTTAAAAACCTTTAATACTGAGGTATGAAGAAGCATAAAAATTCAATAAATAAAAATTTTAATCAAAAATCCCGCGTACATTTCCAGACATAATTTATGTACAAGTAGATAGCATTTGAATGTAAGCTCATTAATGAAATCAGATCGTATCGATATAATACATAGCAACGGATTAATTTATGTGTAACAGGCCACACAAGCTTACCGTTCATTTAGGTAATCGTGTCATCTCATTCTCTCTTAAGCTCGCTCGATACTTTAAGCTGAGACGGATAGAAAGTAGGCTGTGCGTCCTTAATAAGGCTTTGCCCGGGAAACCAGTTTCGGGCGAATGCTGCGGGACGCTGATTGATTTTGAATATAAAAGCTTTTTTGATACATATTGTTTATAATTATTTAACTGTTACAATTATGATTCATTGTTTTCTTATTTATTACTGTTACTTATAATAAACTCTTACTTATTTAAGTTGATATAATTTTCTTCTACTTACATAAAAATACAAAATACAACACACATTATCGCTTTAATTGACAAAAATAAGACTTCAAATTAAACGTAATAATATTTATGTGTTAAGGAATCTAATAACTGAACTTAATTCATAAGTACAAATTGTTTTATTTCTTCTACATTATGAGTTCGGAACTTTTACAAATTTATACAATTAAAAGGCCAAACTAATTAATTATTTCTGGCTAAATCATAGATGATACGTCTTCCTTTTAGTCTCACAATGTCTTTTAAAATATAATCTAAAATGACATTGGTTAGATTTATATTTTAGGTAATTAGTTAAGGATTTCTAAAACATCTTCCTACATATTAATTATATCTAAATAAATTAACACTAACAAAGTCCAAAAAAGCACGAAAGAAAATAAGTATTAAAAATAAAACGAGCATCGTCCCGCAGCATTCGGTGGAGTTCGGAAAAGCCTCCAAGGATTTCGGATAGATGGCGTTAGGCTTCTCGTAATGGCGCCTTTCCTATCCCTCCTTTAACCACATCCAATTCCCTGAAATTCCTTGTTTTCTAGTTATCTGTTACGAAATAATTTCACCTAGTGTTTCTTGTGTAATATAATACAGATTTTTTATTCGCAACATGTAGGTGGTCGACCAAGAATTTTGTTTGAATAAATTTGAATACGATTTCGGCTGAAGATATCGGAATTTGGCGTCTCGTCTGATACTAAGTTGATTTTTGAATAATTTAAAAGTAGACTAGAATATTTTGTTGCGATCTTCACAATTTTTTTATCATATTTTCTGATAGAGGACCAAGCTTCAAATCTCTTATGCTAGACTCTCAGATAGACTTTAAAAATACAATTTATCTACCAAATATTACTTTAAAATAAAGAACCTTGTACATTATTATAACTATCGTTTAATAGATATGTATAATGTAGATTGAGTAAATTATCTTTGCATGAAATAACTGATACAACTAGTACATGAAAAAGTCTCTATAAGCGTTTTATTATAAATTTTCCAAATAACAGTATTAATTTAAATATTTCTTGTTTGATTTAGTTGCTTATAACTAAAATATCAAATAAGATTTTTTTAATGTACTTTGAATCCCAAAGTTATCAATTCATAACTAAACCGATTACTCATACCGATTTAGAAGGCCATTAATTAAAAAGTCTACTGTATAAAAGTATATAACGTTAGTTTTTTAAATTCTAGTTCATAGATTAGATATACAGGTGTTTCTAGATCAGACCGTGTTGCATAACCTTCGGCGGCCGGGCGTCCCGACGCCGGTTAAATAGTCACGCACACAGGCGCATGCACGCATGCGCACGAGGGCTTCAGCTATTTGTTGGTAAACACGTGTGTGTGGTCGATATTTTGTGCAGCACCATGGCTTGTAAATAAGGATGCAAGGCATTTTCCGTGGCGGAAAATATAGATCATTTTATCTATTTCATATTTTGAACCGTCGATTTTATCTTACTATTCGTATAAAAACTTATAACACCAAATGAGAATTATAAATAGTCTAACGAAATATGAATTTTCAGAATTTCAGTAATCTAAATTTCAATTAAAAATAATCGTTTCTTCAAAATCAATGATTGATAGAAAATAAATCAGGATCAAAAAGTATCTAACCATTCATACTCTTGTACTAAGAAGAGCCATAAATCAAATTTATTCACTTTAATTACTTACTAGACTTTATCCAATTTAACATGAAATAGTTCTAAAAAGATCTGAAATAATTGCATAATACAAATGTATATAAATATATACAGTGTCAAATCTTTCCAAAACCATATTTTCGTACAACAACACGCGCAAAAGCCACAATTGATTTAATTTCTTTGCGTACGTAAATAAATGAAACAACATCCTTCATACTCATTCATAAATAACGAAGAATTAAGAAGCGTGTTGCTCAAGAATAACTCTAAAATAAATCATTCACAAACTATTGTAGGTACAAACAATCTATCATTTAGCCAGATTTTTTAAATGCTACAATTCGCCTACACCCCGACAAATCGTTGATGGAACCTGTCAGTGCTCAATTTACCACAACTACAATAAATTTACCATTCTACTAAACATATGTTAAATTTAAAACCTTTTGCTTACTATTTTAGAGTTTATATTAAACTAACGATGCATCTGGAGTGTAAAAATAAAGTTGTTTTCTAAGATATAGGTTATCTTCAATCAGTAGAGTCATGTCACAAATGTAGCGTTGGCTCCTACGCAAGGGGTGATATATATAGAGCTTTCCGGTTACTTCTCGTTCGTTTTAATGACGTAGTAGTAGTGTTAAAAGATTAGGCAACAATTTAGTTTTGGGAAAAATTTCATGTGAGCCATTTATTGCGCAAAATTTTATTTTCTTTGACATCATTTCATTATTAAACGTCTACATTACGCCTTCAATAAATACATTTGCATAAAAAAATCAAAAATACTTAAATAAGTGTCTATTTTATACCTCTTACATTTTGCCATTATGTTAATATTATGTGTGTTTTATAATAACATATGTAACAAGATTTGTTCTATCTTAAAGCCAGACCAGCTTCTGACTTTTAGATATCCTCATCCAATTTTTGACAGCTAGATCTATTGATCATGCGATTATTTGCAAAATCTATGTAAATTGGACGATTGAGCATCCTTTTCTATTATTCATTATTCCAATAAGTTTTTTCTTGTTAATCTTGTACAGTCATACGCAAGATGATCGTAACATTTCTAGTAAGTTTATGTCACAAGTTTAAAAATTATTATTGGAAAACCCATGTGTTCTTCTTCCTTCATTGTCTTCTTCATGCTCACTTATGAGTGAGTTAAATTTTCCAATCGCGAAACATACAAATCAATCAATCTCAACATATACAAGTCGTAAATCACAAGAACACTCAGTAACAGGTCCATATATATGAGATACGCGTGACGTAGTTCCATTAGCCTTATCAATGTAAGGTACGAGTTATCACCGTATGTAAATCACCGCGATACCTCAACTATGATATGACTATCTAATTGAAATATTTCACTGTTATCGAAGATGACAGGCGTGTGTTTATGTATGTTCGTTCCATTAACAACGTACTTATAGGATTTTAACATTTATAAATAACGTCAAAACATTCTGTTCGTGAGTGTTCTAAATCTGTAGGATTTAAAATACATTTCCCCATTCTACGAGTGTGTGTTACGTTCGACAAAAGTAGGTGAAGTATTTCTGTTGGGAGCCGTTCAAAAACCCGTAGAGACTAGAGATGTAACGGATAAAGTTTTGATCGGATACCGGGTACCAAATATTCGGCCTGGCTAACAGTTTGATTTCTGCAAATCCGGCCTCCGAAGTTTTGACTGGGAATTCTACCTACCTATTTGAACGTTTAAGATTTGCATAGCATACGAGAAGCGCTGTATGGATGACCTTTTCTATAATTGATATCTACTACGACTTCGTTTAAAACATTTACGATGACGTAACAACTTTTTGAAAGAGAAATAAAAATATATTTGTAATATAATTATCCTACCTAAAAAATAACAGTTACCTATAAGTTACTCGGGCACATAATAAGAATACCCCAGCCGTCAAAATCCGTAGAGGAGATAATATCCAATCCAAACAACAAGAAAGATCTATATATTCTCACACCAACATCCATGTTATCAATCTGAAATTTAGGAATAAGCCATATTATTTCTGGAAACCTATCGCGCGGCGTTGCCTCGGGGACCACGGACCACTTATTGGAATGAACGCAGCGCCTCGCCTTAGGGGATCATGAGCCATCACCTTTGTTCCATCTAGCTGCCGAATATTTTTAAGATTCGGGTGTATTATTTTCATAAAAAAATCTTGGGTTTCATTCAGTTTATGAATTTACTCTTTTCCTCAATGACGTGACTCAGCCCGTCAAAATGAACAATATCTTCTATGGGATACTCCCTGCTAGCAATGAACTATTTACGTACATTTTAGTTTTGCAACATAATGCGTTTTAAGTAAAATGTTTCCAAATTATAAAGGTCCTTTTTTACAGTTCCGTCTGTTTTGCATGTGCTTAGTACCTTTAAGTACGTAAGTTTATTTTTTATTTATTATTAGTAATTTATAATTAATATTATAGCTGCAGGTACTAACACGTATTAAATTAAGACTCCCGAACATTTATCATTAGTAAATGGATTTTTCAAATAACATATCTTGCTTAGATATATTTTATAAATCTTCATGATGATAAAAATTACAATAATATAAAATAAAATTAAGTACACATACGTAATAATTAGTATTTATTAACTAGGCATACCTAACTAATATGTGTAAAATAGTAATAGCTACTAACATCTTTAATCGATATTTATAACCGACTGGGTATTTTTTTATACAGTTATCTATCTTTAACAATAAGATCATGCTAATCTTCTATATTTTTTGTTTGTTTAATGTAAGCCTTAAATGTATATTTGCCAATTTTAAAGTCAAATCATTAACGGTGACGTAGGAAATTTTATTTCATTTATTTAGAAAAGACACCTTTGGGAAATGTCTCTGGACAATGACACAACAGCAATTGGTAAGATACAAAAAAAATCTTACATTTTAACTTTGCAATGTCTTAAAGCAGCTTGAAAAATCTGACACCAGTGTTGGCCACTTACACATACGAAAAATAAACAACAAACAACTTTGCAATGTACTCGTAACTCACGTACCTAATTTTTGAAATATCGGTACATACCGAAAGCTTCTTAAACAATCACGAAAAGCGTTTCGTGTTTGTGTTGCTGTCAAAATTTCGCACGCCACCATAAAGTAGTCGCTTTATACGCCGACGGTACACCCCCTGTCAATGTACATTACCATACCGATGCGATTTCAGCTTAGTTTATTTATGGGCTTCAAGATAAATACATTAAATACTAACTTAGGTTTACCTGCGATTTTGTTTGTTTTATTTTGGTTCTAGGTTCATCATCTGTATACGGTGAAGTATTTATCCTTTAGGATCCTTATTAAGAAGTCATTCAGCACGACGATTTATACAGCTATTCCTACAAAACAATGGTGAAATCTATTTTTTTTTACATTCATATAAATTCACCCTTATCTTGGCCGCATTTATGTATGGAACATTTTTTTTTTTTAAGTTTCCAGCATTTTGTTACGTAAAAAACGTTGTTCAAATCGATAGGTTTAATAACTCCCTTAAAAGCCCAAAACGATCAAAAATTCACCAAATTAAATGTATTTAAAAAAAAAAAAGTATTTTTAGCTAGTATAAAAATTTTGTAGGTTTCTGGCATTAGGCACTTATGATGACAAAATTATTAAATCATGTTCAGTCAAAAACTTGCATAGAAACATTTTTAGAAAGTATATAAAATATAAATATTCTCCTGGACAAATATACAGGTCCTCATGTACCTGAATTTGTCCATTTTAGTTTCTAAAAATACAAACAAACTAACATATTTTTTAATATTTCTACGCATGTTCATATACATTTACTTGAAATTTGTAAAACTTTTAAAGAACAATGGAGAGAAGTAATATACAACACCTTCACAAAATTTTAAAGGTCAGAACAATTACCTTATCTTTGTATTTTAATATAGTTGTTACTTTGATGCTAAAAAAATTCACAAAACACGATAAAATTTTCAACATCTGTTAATTGAAGTTACCTATTTAATGAGTTTATTTATAGTAAAGGGTTTATAAAGTAAAAATATCTTAGAGACGTACTGAGTACTTAAACCCTTTTTAGGAATAAGTACTACCTAAAGTGTACGGCAAGCTCTTTATTAACAATCTCCCTGTTTTAAAGCAACTCTTCTCCTCGAAAACTTTTACCATTAAGTACCAACTTACTTAACTACCAAATAACAGAGACCAGACTAACAAAATTTCAATATTCTCCCAACTAAGATTAGAGGAAAATAGTTACCTACCCAATTATCGTATACCCGCTTCCCAAGGCTTTGTGAATGCGCCAGTCCCTAACGGGGTGGGAGGTGTGGCCACCCCTAGGGTGCACCGGGCGGATACATTACAAGGTCCCACGTTGCACCATGCTAAAGATCTGCATGCGAATTCCCGAATTTACTAAATCACGGTTCGATATTCGAAAATGATTCTGCGTCTTTGTCCAAACGAGTGTCTTAAATCGAAATCGGATGAAACTCTATGCTTGATTTGCGTTATCGAGTTTCGAGTGCATTTAGTACGGGACGTGATCGGTTTTCGCTTAGTTCCATTCTAGTTGGAGGTAGATAGTAGCTGTGGGACTGTCTGTGGACCCATTTTAATTTGCATTTTAATTCCATGCAATCTAAAGTAGAAATACATGTTGTGATTAAAATGGTAAGATGGTATTGTGATGCGCTTTTACACAGGCTGTTGTTTTGAAACAGCGACTGAATATCGGCAATTCTTGTTACGATACTGAACTTTGTATTAACTACTACCTATAGAAGTATCAAAAATAATATTTTTCTTTTATATTTATAATATGTGCCCATCATAAATGTTTTTATGTAGTGTACCTAATACTTATGACAAATAAATCAACCTGTATGTATAATTTGATTTCATAGGTCTTATTATATTTAAAAATAAATAAACCGGCTTACTTAAGGCTGAGCGCAAGTTATTTACCATAATTTTATCTTTAAGAAAATACTTGTGATGATGACATTTGGATAATGTTCTTGGCTATAGAACTATGCGGGATAGGCTATTCTTGACCGTACATGATCATAATTACCATAGTAATACATTGCCGGTGTCTGAAGTAAAGAAATATTGTTAAATATTCATAGGTTATTTAAATTCTGATGTCTTTACTGCCACAAATGAAACTTAGGTGTAGGGAATTGGAAGAATGGACACGTTTAGGTATTTTCTTTAAGATATCATAAAAAGATTCTGCTTAATTATTTATTTTTACTTTAATTAATAATTTTCTCACTTTTTTACATTGTTAACGCTGATTATTTGAACAGGTAGGAATGGTGTAGGTATAAGCTTTCTACCGTAAAGGAAACGACTTACCTCTGGGATACAATTTAAATAGGAGAGATGTGAATGGTAGCATACCTACATTTTCCGAGGCTGATTTCCGGTCTTTGGTGAATATAATTTTATCTTTTAATTTTCTTAAGTTGCGTAGTAGTGCTCCTTAAGTTTTTCCGCATTTTCGTAACTTTCGGGAGGAGATCCTCCTTATTTGAAAGTAAGCAACCTCAGTTATGCTAGCACGGGCGTATCCAGAGGAAGGGTTTCAGGCGTTCAAACTCTCCTCGAAAAGTTGGATACTAACATTTTAAATAACAACACACGAATAGGAGAGCGCAATAACTTATTATACTAATTTTGGAGTCGCCTTCTGTACTTCCCACCGCCCCCCGCCTGGCTACGCCATTGGGTGCTAGTGGTTCAGCCTAGGATCCACTTTTAAAATCGCATGTTAGGCGCTATGCTGTGAGGATAAACCTAACATACCTAACCATGCCTTGCTTTAAAAATAACTTATTTGCAGTGACAAGCAATCAGTGAATACAAAAAACGATAAACGACGCCATTCGCTACATATGTCTCGTAGTCTCTTAGTTTTTTGTAATTTTGCCTACTCTAGCAGTCTTTCGCAGTCCGCTAAAGGCACGTTCACACGAACTAGCTCCATTACAGCGTCCAGACGAAGCGGATAACTGCCTCGGTGTGTTGCTCTTGGAATTTAACCCTTACCGTTTCCTACGAGTATAACTGATTCTCGTTGGGGATTAAGTTATAAGCTCAGTGTTTTGAATTGAAGATATATTCGATGTGTAAGAGGTAGATTCAAAATACCAATAAACCAATATTAAAATTATCAACGAGTAACAGATTATGATTTATATATATTTATGTGACAAAAGTCTCGGGAAAGAGTTATATTAATTACATTATATTAATTTTAAGAGTTATTAAATTATGCCAAGAGGATTACCTATAATCTTGCGACGAGCCCCGTGGTGCAGTGGTTACCACGCCAGCCTGCGAAACGGGGTCCCGGGTTCGATCCCCGTTCAGGTCATGATGAAAAACGATCTTTTTCAGAGTGACCTGGGTCTTGGATGTTTATCTAAGTATATAAGTATATATTATAAAAATATAGTATCGTTGAGTGAGTTTCATGCGACACAAGTTCACAACTTACTGTGGGGCTAGCTCAATTTGTATGATATGTCCTATATATTTATTTTATTATATATTAAATCTAATAGGTAGGTAGAAATTTTTTAATATCGGTTTATTGGTTATTGAAGCGTTGTCTCAAAAATTAAAAGACATTAAATTAAATCTTTTTTGTTTGTAAATTAGAATAGATACTGAAGGATTAACCAAAGCACGCTCGAAATGACTTAAATTCTTGTTATAAAAGTATTTCAGTTCCATTTAAATGTAACTCAGCAGTTGTCACTTAAATACAAAAAAAATATCTAACTTCGTTTTGTAATACCTAAAGGTTTAAGCTCCTTTAAAATACCTACCACTCGCACAAAAAACAAAAAAAGAGAAAGAAACGAGGTAAATTGGAATTATCTGAAATGTCGGGCGTTGACCGCGGGTGACATTAGGGTTCCTTGTCGCGCCCCGGGGTAGGAATTAGGAAATATTGGACTGGTAAATGGGTTCCGGATAGAGGGGGCTTAATGTCAAAATTGGCTCCACGTTGTGTTGGGTCTTCTTTGATGCTTTCATTTAGTTGATACATTATTTGAAATATTGGCAGGTGAATTTAAATTCAGTAGGTAGTTAATACGAAAAAGAACAATCCAGAAATTTTTTTATATTTGTTCGTATTGTTTTTTTATATGTGGTGTTCTATTTGGGCGAATATATCGCATACAAAATTCAATAAATATAGGCATACCTCTCTATAAATAAAGTTAATTTAAATCACAGTAAGATGTTTCTTAATCTTGGTTATCCCTTAATCCTACACCAGTCATAAATAAAAGGACACAATTGCCAGAACGAGGAAGGTAAGATTTGAAATAAATCCATACTCATTATTATGTTTTTTTTGTTTTTCGTATGCGTAAGTGGCCAACACTGGTGTCAGATTTATCAAGCTGCCTTAAGGCATCTGACATAGCTTAAGACAGACATCAACGATGACAGCCGGGACCAACGGCTTTACGTGCCTTCCGAAGCACGGAGGAGCTCGAGATATTTTTATGCCACTTGCGGTCACCCATCCAAGTAGGGACTGCACCAGGGGTTGCTTAACATACCTAAGCGCTCATAGAGCTCACACCCATTGGACCATCGGGCTCATTATTATAAATGAGAAAGAAACTATTGGTTGTCTTTTCACCCTTTGCCTAGTAAATATGTTGATATCTATGCCCTTTGCCTATTGGCCATTGGGCCAATAGGCAATAACATGACGATTGCGTCATGTTATTTTGCATGACGTTATCAGCAGTTTGGAGAAGCACATAAGTGTGCCTTTTGTTCCGAAAAAATGCACTACTCGAATACTGAGGGTTCTGCATCAACGCAAATAGGGCTGGGGGCGAAAGATAGTTTATAATCATTTTAATATTATTACAAGCTTACCTTTACAATGTATTTGGTATTACTATTAACTAGCGATAATAATTCACAGTATCAACATTTAATTATCAAAAACGAACAACTTTTGTTTTGTGACCAAGACTGAAATCAAAAAAATATTAGCTTTTTCCATAGTAAGTTGAATACATATCAATCCAAAATGTATAGAGCAGCTCATTTTTTTTTAATCTATGTAGCTGTTAATATTTTTTCTCTCGTTTACTGAACAAAAGCTTTTAGTTTTTATGTTGAGAACGAATTAAAGTTATCGCTAGCTTAATACCAAACATTGTATAATAGTTTAGCCGTCAATCAACACCAAGCTTAAATTTACTCTTGACCGTCGCCGGTATATTTACTTAGAAACTCTATGCATATGCCAACTCTACTTACCTACGAGTTAAACCGGGAAATGGCGCTCAACTTTGCGGAACGGGAAAACAACTGAAATAACTCTTTTAGCAAATGTCTTTGAAACAAATGGCTGAACAGGGAAAACGCTTTGTTTTCCTCTCCGAGGTATTTTTGTAAAAATGTTTTAATAAACGTTTACCTACATTTTTATTCTTACGCTTTCTAAATACAGGGTGAATGCAACTATACCTATGGATATATTTTATGTTGGAATCAGAATCCCTAATAGTAAAGACTAGCAAGAAAAAAATTATCACACCATTCTGCTTGTTGAATTTCTATGTGAGGACCAAATTTTTCTTGCTTATATCTATTTGATCTATTCGATTAGGGAACTCTGACACCAGGGTGTGCATGGTCGATTGACCGTGTCACCTACACGAAATGATGATGATAAGGGATTCTGATTCCATCACAAAAAAGATTGCTTAGTTGTTCAGAATCTTCATGTTTGATTGATCTTCATGACCAAATACCAAACCGATATATTTGGTTATAATGTTACAATATCCTTAAATTATTGGTTACGTATATAATCTTCATATAAGTTTCATAAGTAAAAAATAAATTAGGTACTATTACTATAATTCTAATATACCGTGGAGCCCGATGGCCTAGTGGATGTGAGCATTATAAGTGCTTCCGTATGTTAAGAAACCCTAGGTGCAGTCCCCATTTGGATGGGTGACTGCAAGTGGCATTAAAATATCTCGAGCTCCTCCGTGCTTCGGAAGGCACGTTAAGCCGTTAGTCCCGGCTGTTATCATTGATGGCAGTCGTCAAGCCTTGTCAGATGCCTTTGGGCAGCTCGAAAAATCTGACACCAGTGTTGGCCACTTACACAAACGAATAACAACAAACAACACCGTCATAGTAATATGAATGTCGTAAAAATATGATATCTATATATTTCATTATTTACAAACAACACAAATCTTAACTCCAGCTCCAATACCTACTTATTAAGTACAACAGAAAGCAGTGAGTAACAATTGTGTAAAATTAATTTCATCAAACCATTCCCCGGCTAATATTCCGAAAATTGGACAAGCCAGGCACCTACAAATTAGATTTGAGACCAGAAGCGTAAATTAACAAAACAATTAGGTGTTTCTAATAATTCCAGCTGTAACGATTGTATGAACGCAACTCGTTGAGGGCATCTGTTCCTGCCCAAAGCTGGATAGCCCACATACACCTACACAACCTTATTATTTGCTATCATCTAACAGATTTTAACCCTTATTACCGTAGCATAAAAGTCTAAAATAGAATCATAGAGGTATTTGAATTTGTTGTAGTCGGGATCGGCCTGTTTCAATGTTGTTCTGTTCTTTAAATTAATTTCGGCCTCTTGAGACCGAATTCCGTAGCGCTCGAGATTAAACCAATCTCAAGTTAATGAAACTGGTATCTAAATAGGACTGAAAACAAGGGAGACCAACCAAGCCAAAAACATTTATTTTATTAGTACATGATTATTCTATAAACTTTATGATTTTTGGGTAAAATTTACATAGTCGACATCGACTCTACATTTTACGAGTAATCTCATTGGAGCACATGTTGGTTACCATAACATTTTATGGGTATATTCCAACGTTTGTATTTTTTTCTGTATACTATGAACACTTTTTAAAGATTTGCACTAAAAGATTCAAAATCAGAAAGGAGGTTTTGCCTTTTTACACGAACGACGGAAATATGCCTATAAATTACTATATATACTGTACCTCTTAAGTTAACAAAAGTAGGTATTACCGTGTTATTCAAACAATAAAATGCAATTTTAGTAAAACACGCATAACCTGATTGGCCAAGAAATTCACACGATTTTGTTTAATTAAAAATGCAATAACATACACTTTATTCAGCCAAACGAAGTCGTTCCTTTCACATGTTTACGATACTGCAAGTCGATGCATTAATTCGATACGTTGTATAAAAACTGTGAATTTATCTGCAATACAGAGTCTTAGCTGTACATAAAATGGTCTTTTATATGACCATGTGTCGTACAGGTGGTCCTGAAACAGCCTCGCTGCGACTCCAAACGATTTTTAGTTTCACGCTGAGAACCTCGTAACGGGATTTTTGATTTCGCAATGCATTTAAATGTAGAATTATCGAAATATCTTGACCAATCTCACCTCATAAGTTGTTCATCTTAATAACAACGGATATAGTCATCAGGGCAATCTTGTGCTCAAAATAACTGGCCGAAAAGTTTTTAAAAATCCAATTAAACTTCCCTATTGAAAAAATTAAGACTGAATTGAAACATGATACCCTTGCCCGTGAAGGCGTCACAAATTAAAAATTCGAGACAAAAAGAACAGCCATTTTCAATGTAATTCCATCATTTGATTTTTAAAAATGGTGCTGAGTGCAGCGAACCCCAATCCTGTTGACGCAATCGTCCATTTAATGTTGAACCCAGGGTGTGGTGGCATGTGTGTTATTCGTCTGTGATTTAGGTAGTTATCGGGCGGAGTGGTATATCTTGGAATAATGGTTATTGATTTGTGTTTCTCAGCCCCTGGTAGTGGGGACGCAACGGTACCGCCATCGCGCGAGGGCTTTTCTATATTCATCATACACTTTATGGCGGACTGGCTCAAAAGCCGGCACGCTTAAATGCATATCCAATGTCGTGGTGCTGTAGGTATTACAATTTGTAGGGAATTGCGTTTAACCTGAGATCGGATTGCGGTTTTCGATTAGATTTTATTACTGGCCGCTACTAAAAATATTCACCTTACTAATTGTATCGATATGCAATCGATGCAATCTTCGATTTCGCTTTACTTAAGATAACTATAAAGATTACCATTAGTAGCAGGTGAGCAGAATTTATTTATCAAGTTATTGCGACGTGTAGCAAAATACATGGCTTAAATATTTTATAAATAAATACAATATGAGTTAACTCAATCAATTTTTAAATTTATTGTCACCTAGCTCTATGAATAGGTGTATTCGATTGCAATCCACAAGAGTTGTTTTTATTTCAAATTATATTTTATCCCACCTAATTTAATAAGGTAATATTTTGATTTGAAGATAATTTACTTAGATAGTTTTCAATAATACCTATACCTACATCGTATAAATGAAAACTCGATATTTACCAAATGGGTGATTCAGCCCATCTGTAAAAACAACCTTTTCAATACGATCAATACTGGAGACCCAAAAATAATTTTGACAATTCCATACTAAGATGTTCAGCCGTCTCTTCAATTTGTTTTTGTATCATTGGTTTTACAGAAAATTGTTCATATTGATGAATAATTGTGTCACCATTTTATGGGACTGTCAAGGGTACATGTAGTCATGTATTTACCTTTTCGAAAAATTATTCATAAATTTTAACTTTAGTTATGAATTATAGTTAAAATTTAAATATTAACGATATGATTCGAACACTTAAACCACCATTTGTATTCAACGGGCGATCTATGAAATTGGGATATTCGCAAAGTTCCTGAGCCTGGATTAGCCGCAGTCCTGGACTTTACAGGGTTATCAAAACTTCCATACTTAACGTTACCTCGGCGGCCTTATCTCTCCGAATATCCAATTCGCATATTATCAGAAATCCTGTATTAGATTGGACTTCGATTCGCGAACACCTCGGCCTGATGTGCATGCCGATCCCACCGATAGTATCATATTTTACATGTCCAACATCATAGCAAAACGACTTTAATCCAACCTCGTATCAATCAAAACGCTACCTCAAAGTCATAACTACAAGATTCAAATTTAATCAAATTATTTTTAAAAATATTACTTTTTTGAAGTGGGTGGTACTGATCTGAGACTTTGGTAGGTAAAGTTCAAATCCCCGTCCAATTTTGAGAGAGTCGATTTGCATCTTTTCTTGCATTAAGTAAGGTAAGTCTTATATAAAGTTTAGCAACTTCTTTTCCGCTTCCACTAGACTACTTAATGCTGATTCACGGCAGGATTAAAAGGGAACCAACTACTTAATGTTAAAGCCGCGTCTATATGATGCATCTCTAACTTTTTCCTCTGTTTTGTTTGTGAATAGTGGCTTTAACGTAGTATTCTTAATTATAGTTAAACTTCGTTCTTTAAAAAAAATTTATTTATTACAAACACTTGTTATATTTATTACAAACGCGAGTTAAGTAAAAAGAAAACTTATATAGTCATAAACAGCGCAATATTAACTGATTAACAGTCAATAATTCAGGATTTCTTCAATTCAATTGAAAAAATGATTTATTTTATAAACACAACAAATAGAAAAGATACATTCTAATAACTATTAACTAAAACTAAAAAAATACCTATGTAAAACCCTAGTAAAACCATATCATGTACTAATTTTAAAATTCATTGCCAAACGACATTGCCAAATTTATCTTTTTACTCTACATCTTGTTAATGAATAAGAGCTTAATTAAAAAAAGATTAGTCGAGAGAACTTTCACAAATAGGTATTTACTCAAAATCCTGAAAATAAACAGAAACATAAATACCTACCTAGCATAAACTTAAGCCGCGATTTTAGTTGACACTTATACCTAAGCGTGTTGGTATTGTTGGCAGACTTTGCTCAGAAGAAACATAGCTTAAGATTAGCCTCAATATCCACAAGAATTGTGTTTAACCCGCTATCGGCACCCCACAGCCTCTATTCCAACGTAAACAATTGCCGCCTCGTCTTACACAAAGTAATCAACGCTTTATTGCGCCAAAAAGAAACGCGATGAGATAATAACAGAACACATGTAATAACTGGAATTGCCGTTTGTACGTGGCACGCGTTGATATGTGACATTTGACACGCTGGGTGACACGTTCGACAAATATTGTGTTACACTCGGTAAATAACACCAAAATGGGTACACCTTAGAACAAACAGGGGTATAATGCTAGCGTAAAAATGTAGTCGTTTTCAGCGATTGTCTTGGCTCTGTTATTGAGGCACGTACGCGACTTACAGCGTTTTGATATATATTTTTTGTATTTTTTTATCTGTTTCGTTCGATCGTCCATAATTGGTCGTCAGTCACGCGGTAGCCGTTTCTATGAAAGTTCAACGCTCCTTCGATCTGTAACTTTTGGAAACCGACTCTTAGTTTTCAAAACAGGTTATTTCTTCACTTTGATTCACTTTCTCCGAAAATTATAATAATAATCTTGATTTGTAACACATGCTTTATGATCTTTATTAGTAATTTGATTTACTTTAAAAATAACACGGTAAATTCTTAACAAGAATAAAACTTCTGTAAAACGATTGCGTGATGCCACGGATAAAAGTAATTATCCATAGAGGATTTCTTGTAGAGTAGATACACATTATTCATCTACTATCAGCACACAGTTATCAACACTTAATTCAGGTTTTTACTGAATTAATACATTTAAAATGAAGACTTGTGAGATAAGATGCTGATGTTTCAAGCATTAAGCTGTAACTAACGAGGAGAGGAAAGTAAATTTAAAATATACAAAGCCGACCCACCTTAGTTCAACTGCTCTTTTCTACCGCAACAATAAATCAATGATAGTATAAAAGAAAGCAATTAAAAACCACGGAAAAGACAAACAGACACATAATCACAATGCGAAACCACCTTCACTATATCACCTGTAATTTTGTACTGGTCCATTTGACAATTGACGCAACGCGGAAGGGTTTTGTTAAACATTGCTCTAAATTTTTATGACCAAATACAACAAAAGAACAAAAAGGGCATTTGGACAATGCACTTTCAGTTTCTTTATAAAATACGACAAAGGAGAGCAATCGTCGGAAGGGTAAGGTGTTTTTTGATAGAACGAAAACAAAAGAGTTGTTACACAACTTTTGTTAAACATGAATAAGTTTTTTATCATGTCATGTCGCAACGTTCTTGGAATATTTTTACTGGAGCAAAAAGCGAAGGTTTTTTGATAACACAAAAAGTTTAAAATGACCAAGTGTTCTAGTTATCTTCAAGATAAGCAGGCCAACGTGCAGTGGTAAGATGTACTTACATAATATCATTTTCAATCACGAGTTAGTACAATGTTGAAGACCGAAGAAAATTTAATTTGGCTAAACCAAAGTATTTAAATTAAGATATGGAACATATTAGGCATTTGGTGGATATTAATTTTATCTATTTTTTATGCTTTCACGTTATATTATATATCATTATATGACATATAATTTAATGTCCGGGCATGAACATTCACTGAGATTCTGACTAATAGTAACTTATCTTCATTGGGGCCGATTATAAATCGGAAGCACTCTAACCTTTGGGTTATTTTGTACTTACCCCATGCCTTACTGCCCGAAGAAGGACTGCATGAGCTTCAGGATATCACCTGGTGCGTAGTGCCTGTAGTCCTCTAGACTAATAGTAAATACTGCAGATGTAATTATTTAGTCCTTTGAAATAATTGAATGTAGCTAATATTTATGTATGTAGTTACTGGAGTATATCATAGTCAAAGTAAAAAGCATTGCAATAACTAAATTACACCATACTAGCTCCGATCCGTTCCATATCGGATTACTTTCATACAGTAAATAATAACTATATTCATAAATATGTCAGCTTTACTATTATGACAGTATTCTATGAGTATGTTCTTAGTGTTTCGCTTGTCATATAAATAATCAATAAGACCCGCTTATATCCGTCATTCCATATTGTTTGCAGATAAACATAATTTAGGAAGAAAACATATATACTATCAAAAAAAGTAATACTAGAAATTGTAAGAAGCAAAAGTCGCGTATAATTTACTCGTTTGTATCCTTTGTCATCAAGAGTAGGTCGTATGAATTAATTCATATCATGGATTGTAGCAGAACCAATAATGAAATCAATGGATATTGGTTATATATCACACACAGAAGATCTTTTGCAAGAATTAAGATGTTCTGAGTTCAAGAAATATGAACTATTTTTGTACTTTTGTTATTAAGTATGTCTAGTTTACTATTATTGACGAGCTCCATGACGCAGCGGTCAACACGCCAGGCTGCGACACGGATGGTCCCGGGTTCGATCCCCGGTCAGGTCAAAATGAAAAACAATCTTTTTCAGATTGACCTGGGTCTTGGATGTTTATCTATATATGTATTTGTTATAAAATATTCTATCGTTGAGTTAGTATCCCATAACACAAGTCTCGAACTTACTTTGGGGCTAGCTCAATCTGTGTGATTTGTCCGTATATATTTATTTATTATTTATTATACCCATAGAAAAGGAAATTCATAGGTCAATTAAATACAAGGACGAACAGGGATAAATCACAAAGATCGAGCCAGCTCTCCTCTAAGTTGTGAATTGTCGTGGGATACTAACTCGACGAAACTATATTAGGTATACAGATAAACACCCAAGACCCAGACAAAACTGGAAAATATCGATTTCGATTCATAGGCGGTTCAACTGAGCCAAAGGAATTGTAACGTTGAGTAGCTTATAATAAAAAAAATCTGTTAGATAATAAAAACGCAATAAAAAAATTATCAAATCTTAGTCAAAAAGCTGATAATGTAAGCCAAATTCGATAAAACTATGTCACTGTAGTGACTACACTAAAGGAGGAATGTAAGATTTTTTTTAAAGAAAAACTTTGCCTAGACTACCTTCTAGTCTATATGTTATTAAATGCTTACTATAGTTCTAATTTATGGAGGTAATTGCAATAAACAAACAGTTATTTTAAGTCATTTAAATGACTTTTTTATTTTTATTTATTTATTTATTTCCTTAACGTCAATTCTATTTTAACTGTCGGATACTACAGCTACTTGCTACCCATTTATCGTTCCCAATAACAGTTAAAGCGTGATATAAAAAGGGCGTTCACAAAATTACAATTACCCTCACGTCCATGTGAACATAGCCTTTTTACTTTTTCGATGAGAATTCGTGGTTAATCGGCCTTAGCGTCCTTCTGGGTCACGATTGGCGGGTAAACACTTGATGTGGTAATGTGAGACCACAGAATAAAACGTGAACAAAAGTGGAATGTCAGTCAACTTCTTGATAGACTTTTCTCGAATCGAGATAGGTAGGTATTAGTGAGCTTTAAACATTATTGGGGTTGGAGTGTGTATCTGAAAAAAAGTTATCCCGCCAGTTGATCTACGGTTCAAGAAAATTAAATGGCCTCGCCATAGCACTCTACCTTAGGAGTGATCAACGCAGAACTTTTATGATGTGTAGATTTGAAAAATATTTTTAGGGCATCTGTGTACAAAAGACTGCTGAGCGTACTTTTTTATTCACACAACTGGTCTAGTAGGTCACAACTGGTTTGTATTTTCAAAGAGTTGTGATGGATTTGACCAAAAAAATATTTTTTTAATTTTTTTTTCTATTGCACACCGAATTAATAAATGCATCCAGGCCTTTTGTTACCACAATACCTGCGAAGCGTAATAGCGAATACCTGCGTTATGTAGTACTTCTATATTTTTTTATTTTGTAGTACATAATGTGTAAGTTAATCAGAAAACGCAGGTGCTCACTAATTCTGATTTGTTACGGTTGGATCCAAAGGCATCAAGATGTGTTGTATATTTAGCATATACTTTGTAATACCTACGTGTCTGCACCTTTATTGCTTAAAACAAATTGCAAAGTTCGTGTTGAATTAAGGTACGGAATATTGATAAGCTCAAACGATAACGAAATAAAATTAATTAAGAATGTTACGAGTTGTGTAAAATGATAAAAACAATTTTTATGTTTATTTTTCTTTGGGTTTTGTCCCACCTTAATTTTTGTATACAATCACAAGGAAATTATTTTTTGTGCATTCAAGAATTAATAATTTGTGTTTTTTCCTACAATTTTTTAAATGACTTACTGAGTGAAATTTCGATATAAAACCGCTTAGTATTTTGTATTTATTTATTACAAAATAGTTTATGAAAAATGTTTCAATCCCTTGGATTAAAATTGAACATACCATTTTATAAAGATGTATAGAAATAAAAGAAAAACACCAATTAGTAGTTCCAAAATGAAAAGAGACTCGAATCGATTTCCTCAAAGTGCCTCGTGCCAAGTTGGAGATTGGCCAATAACTGTAGCATAGAAATTGTGTTGGGAGAAAATACTGTAAGGCAAATTAAAACGAGAGAGCAGAACTATAACTTGGAATATTTATTTAAATTCTAGTCTTTAAAAGAAGATAAATTACTGGTCCTCTAGTTTAAAAAAAATTTACATTAGATGATCAAAGCATTTTGACATTTCAAAATTATTTTAGGTTTGTTAGGATATTTTGAACATCGTAAAATATGGGAAGACCAAGAAAAGGGTAGATGAAGTGCGTAATAGTACGCGAGTAAAAAGGTATGGCAGATGGCAACCCATTGGAAAATTAAAGTGGAAGAGATGGACGTATTATGCTATAGATATATATAGATAGTTAGTCAGCTTTACAATATAAGTGCAATAATATAAAAATGTTAATAACTCAAACCGAACTGTATTGTTAAATAAAAACGTTCTTACCTTACCCCGCGTATTTTGTATACTTTATTTTGTACATAACTGTGACACATGGATGGTCCGCAGTACCTATAATGCGTGAATATTTCGTACATAAAATTCATTGACATCAATTGAGCTTTCTCGTTTCTAAATTAAAGGCGATGTTCATGTTTGTCAGACAAGTAAGTATTTTATAAAGTGGCTATTCTATACGTCTTTTATTTTATTTCTGGATAGGCAGAATCTTCAATTGATAGATGAATGTTGTGATTCGTAAATACTACAGAAACAAAAGAAAAGTTTTGTCTTAAAGAATAAAGCCTTTGTATCTGCTATTTTAAACAAAAATAACCAAATAATAGTTTTGTAGTCAATTTATTATTTGTTTTTTTACTCAATTATTATAGTATTTATGTTTGCAAACTAGATACATCTGTATTCAACTTTTTAAAAACTGTTATTGTGAATCAACAAAAAATATGGCTCATTTTTAGACGATTTCTGTTTGAGTTTATCTACAAATTTCTTGTATATGAAACAGCTACTTTTAATCAGTTTTATTATTCATTCGTAATTATTAAGTTCAGTTCATTTACCACTTACAATTTTAAAACCCCTAGCAATCTTCAGCAAACACAGCTACTCTGTAGACTGCAGACATTTACCAATTTATAACATAATAATTTTCTTTAACTTTTGATGACTGGAACAACATTACCATATAATATTATGACGTGTTAAAACAATATGTGAATATGTAGATATATTTTATTACACAATTCTAAAACTGTTTGAATTAATGAAATATAAATGAAGTTCTGTTATGATTATTTACATAATTCCGTATAGCCAAAGTTCCTACTGACAGCTGACAGATTCATATAAAACAAGCTTCTGCCATTTTATGTAAATCGGTTAAGTAGTTGATGCTTGAAGTGATAACAATCAGATAGACAGAATTTCTTTGGCATTTTGAAATTATATGCAATAAATATTTCTTATTCAAATTTTGGAACTTCATTTATCATTCTTGTTTTCTTTTGTTGATGTTCCCATGTTCACAGAATACGTACTTACTCGTCTAGTTCACAAAACTGGCTGGTAGCCAAGAGCGGTGGTTTCTCATGTTTTAATATAGAACCATGCCTGGTATTAACAAGGCACCTTGTTACTCTATTTCGATGTTGAAAGCCCCTTTGTTCAGACAACAAGCCGCACTCTTAAAAAGTATTGGAAGTTATTAGTAGTCGATGTTTCTAGGTTACTTTATGAGTAATGTTTTCAGACTCTAAGCTTTTGTTGTGCGAGTTTTATGAGCGGACTTTCTCTGGTTAATCCGTGTTTGTATTATAAAAGCTTTGTTGTGTATAGGCGATAATTTTCATATCACATATTTTGTTGTACATCTCTTTCATGTAGAGTCCGGTTTTTGAAGTCGATGTTAAAGATAATAATAATAATTCTTTATAATAATTCTTTATTTTCTGTACCAACAATACATTAACTTATTTGTGATTGGAATTTCCACTTAAGTAAATAAGATATAATACAGAAGTTATTATATAATAGAAAATATGATAAAGGATTAATTAAATAGTTAGTTTTTAAGCCATAATTAGTTTTTAAAGCCGACAGTTAAAAAAAATTACTTAACTCGTAATCAAAATCATCACTTTCACTTCTGCATTTTTTTTGTACCTAATTGAAAAGAAGAACCTACAGTAGGTACAATGAAATATAAATCATACATCTAAAGAAAGTTAAACAGCTGGTGGAGGAAAGTTCTTTTTTACTGATAGGGAAAGCGTGAACAACATCTTTTAATTTTTGTGGATGATGATAAAATTAATTCCGATATCTTTCGATTTACATATTTTCTTCAAAGGCAAGCATACATAGTAAGCAACCACCATCCAATCAAAAAATCTCTGTGTTAAAAATTGATACACAGCGAGTTCCGAGTCACATCGGAAAGCTCTCCCCATTTTCCGAGTCGCATCTACGACCCGTGCCGCATACGAATGCCATGTTCAGTCTGAGTAGAGCTGCATTTCCTGCAGTTCTCAGGAACGTCCGCAAAAAAAGTTTGTTTATAATGTTAGAACTTCAACCTTTTGTACGGGTAAATCAGTCAATCACATAAGATTTATGGGTCCGCAGTCCTGCTAAGTTTTGTAGTGATATTAGAGAGCTCTCCCTATATTCCGAGGCGCAACTACGACCCGTGTAGCATACGAATGCCATGATCAGTCTGAGGAGAGCTGCATTTCCTGCAGTTCTCAGGAGCGTCGGCAAAAAAGGCTTCTATTGTACTGTTTCCGATAATTTAGCAAAAGGTAAATTTAGTAGTGGAAAATCGTTACTACAACTTTACTCATTGGGAATAAAATTCCTGTGTTCAGTCTGACAACAGCTGCAGTTTTTGCTATTCTGGCAGTCAAAAAACAAAAATCCACTATTTTTTTACAATTCAATCTTAATATCGTAAATAATCATGCAATTTCAAATAACATCACAAATCAAGCGTCATTTGAATTTAATTCACTAAATTAAGAAAAAAGAGGCATACAGCCAGTTTTATTTAAATTTATGGATTAAAGCAGTTGTCATAAATTTTGAACTAAGAACAAAAATACTAAGTGATTCTAAAAGACCATACACACACACCTAAAATGTTTTTTATCAATATTTTTTTAAATACATCAACTACATATTGGTAGACGAAAAAGGTTACATACAATATACAGGTTTGTCTAAAGTTTTATTCTTTTAAATAAAGATGTTTCTTGTAACTCTCGAAACTAGATATGCAACATTTCTAAGCCGAGGTAAGTAATAGGTAGGTATAAAAATAGTTTTCTGCTAACCGTAATGCAATCTCAGCTCCCCATCTCGCAAGACGATAACAACATCATATCGTCTCAGCGAAAAAACACAGAAACTCGAAACAAACAAGAAACGAAAAGTACCAAATGAATGTGAAATTTTATAGACGCCTTCAACAAAGTTTGTACTGAAAGTAAGGTCGCGATATGCGCTGTCACATAATATCGACGGTTTTATTCGCACATTTAAAAGGTTTTCGGCATACTGTAATGCAGAAACGGTGTTAATATTGCATTTTATGCATTTAGAGAGCCCTCTCGGCTTGATTAAAAATTCGTTGTGTAAATTCGATGCCTCGAAAACGCGTAGCGAACACTTACATATTTTAGCAAATTAAATATCACCACTTATCGGGCCAGTAATGGTAGCTACTTAAGTTTTTGTATATAATATCGCTTGGGGTACTTTGGTACCTACTGATTATTATTAAGCCCGAATTATGGGAAAATATTAAATGGAGATTGCTTGGCAACACTCGATAGCGTTGTAGGTAGATTCGAAAAGAAAATGTTCGATAAAATTAAATCAGATTCAGTATATGAAGATATCAAATAAATGAAATCTCTAGTTATATAACGTGGTAGAACCACCGACACTAATAAACACGTTGGTAAACTTTCAAAGTAACTGACTTTGTGGTCCTTGGTATGTAGAGCATTCTGTTAGGTATTCTAATTGTAAGTCAAAATATAGATGTCATAATATAGGGATCTAATTCCAACTAATCTTTTATGACGAAAAGCTTTTTTACCAAATTAAGTACTGTAGGTAAGTACTTGAAATATGTTCACACATTTAAAATAGGTTTTAACATTTTGATAAAAATAGTAGATAATTATTAAAAACCATAAATATATTACAAAACTGACGCTTAAGTCTTATGGAACCACTAAATAATTCCACCAAAGAGCATAACCCATAAGTCTGTAAACAGGTACAAACTCTATCAATAATACATAGGTTACTTGTCCAATTCTCTATGAGACGGCGTACCCTCGCACAAACAGCTACTCGGGGAGAAGGCGCAATAACAAAAATGTTTACCGGAGCCGAAACTGAATAAAAAGATGTCCCTTAATACGGGCCCAGATGCATCCTACCTATTATTTGTTTGCTTCCGAGAAAATATGAATGATCCAATGCAAATTTCAGTTATTAGGGTCGGGCAACACGATTTTTCTTTTCGATCTACGTGGGAACTCCTCTGGGAGGTGTCTTGATAAATAATGATAAGTGAGGTTGGGCGAGGGCGTTTGTATTTTCTTTTTAAGATGGCTACATTTTGTTTGGGAATTTATCTTATCCTGCACCGTTGTAGAGGATGCTAGAATTAGTCTCTGAGGTGCTTAATTTGTTGTTCTTTTTATCAGACTCAAGTCAGAATATGCTTAAGTTAAGAAAAGATATTTGTCCTAAAAAGGCACGCGATTATAGTAAAATGTTTACCAAATAAACAGCATTTCATTGTATTTAAAATAGATTTTTATTTTTATTCGCAAAGATACATTTAGCACGTATTTATCCCTTGTGGTATAAGAAGAGCTAAAGGACCTAAAACCCAAAAGCTACGTTTAGGTAAAGAGTGTTAGTCGGCGTAAATTAATAAAATAGTGATTGGTTGCTTGTTTCGCTTCTTGACGTGATTCTTTAGATTTCGTCCTATCCCTTAACGAAAAAAAGCAGCTGGTATATTCTATATATTTCCTTTTTTCCCAAACCAGCATGGAAGTAACAAGTTTTAAAAAAATATTTCTAGTATTCCACAAATAGAAACATATCTAAATTATAAATAAATTCGACATGGGGTATGACTATAAGATTGTCTATTATCAAGCGTAACCAAAAAGGTATCAATGGATAAAAACGTGAACGTTCCACATCGTTAAACCGGTTGGTTAGTCTTACATAACTTTTACTGCTGTGAATCGATTTTCCAACCCGATTTATATCTAAAAATATTCGTTGCGTGCGATTCTTAGACGAAACAGAAAGTCGCATTCAAATGAGTGATGAGTCAGGCTGTAGTACGCGCATTCAGATAAAGCATTTTCACACTAAGCGTTCAACTGCTCTGCCGTGAGATTGTAGGTACTTATAGGCAGATAGGTACTCTACAATTTATATTTGTTTGTGTACAACTTTGATAAATTTATAAGTATAGGTAATGTGGATAAATTAAGAAAGTATGCTAACCAACTAAAAGGAAAAATTGTTGGGCAGCCAAATTCTTATACAAAGCGTCCGTTCAAGGCGGGCCTTAAGTATAAGTCGTATAGGATCAGATGGTTTCTACTCATCATGGCAATAAGACCTTTGGAGTAAACTGTGTCACTAAACTGCCTCAAGTTCAAGAATACAATATTTTTGCATCCGATGTTAACAAATTGGAAAGTAACCACGTAGAGATGAAAATCTAAAACCTTACCGACGAAAAATTTTTGATTCGACACGTTTAATAAAACGCTCACAAACCACCAGCGTAAGGCGGGCCTTATAAGTCGTAAAACCGTCCGTCCATTCAACTTGGCAATAAAACATTTGGATCAAACGGTGTCACTATAGCGCCTCAAGTTCAAGAGCGCAGTTACGCTGCACTCATAAACGTTTGAAATAAAAACGACGCGTCGGTTGGGTAATAATATCCTTGTTGCTGTCATTGATAGCGAACCTGAGTACATAATATTACGCCTATTTTATAATAATTATATACCGTCTTATTATAAAACGAGGACTAACTTAAGTACCTGGTTTAAATCATAATCCTACTAAAATACGTTAACGCTTATTAGGTATATTGACGTGCGGTTAACTGTCATTGTCATATATTTGTTTTGGGCGGATAATTGTTTAAACCAGATAGTAATGTTAGTAGTCGTTTTATAACAACACGGATAGAGATTAGTAGGTATAGCTTATTTTGCGGAATATGTAACGCACTAAAAAAAGATAACTATTTTTTATCGAGCATAATAGGTATGTGGGTTAATTTAAGGTTACGCGCATCGTTGGTGTTAAAAACATAATAAGTTTAATCACTAAGTTGATAAAAAATATTTAGGTATGACTTCACTCGTTGATAAATTTATTGACACAATAAAACTGCTATATTTAGGTTGATACTTCAACATATTTTTACATTTATATACCAGTCTACTTTTTTTTTGTCGTTGTGTGCTATCGTTATATTTCTGGCTGTCTCTTCCTAGATTTACTTTGGCGTACTAGAAATTAATTATACAAAGTACCTAAGTACCTGTCTACGCTTAAAAAATAATATTATTTAGTAGATCTTCTACAGCTATTATGAAATACTTATTATGGTTATCAACATAAATTATATATTAGGTAGACAATTTATGATTAATACTTATAAAACTTAAAACAATCTAATACATAAGTAATTTATTGAAGTAAATACCTTACTATTGGATTAATAAAAAAAGCAGCAGCTGCATTTGCTAATATGAGTACAAATATAGATGTAGGTATTAGTTATTAAACTTTTTATTCCGCTCATAGAGTCTACAAAGACCTACAATGTGTTTGTTTTTTTTTATGCTAGCTACCTATCAGGCATCGAGTCGTAAAACCCGTAGACTAGTCTCAGACGATTTTATGGGGCGCGGCAGCTGGCGGCCGCTTCACCTGATGCAGTTGCATGCAAATATTTCGGTATTTTCATGGCTTGTTCATTTTGTCTTTATGTACATACCTGTTAAGGTGCAGGTTTGTAAATAAGTGAAAACGAGCGTCAATACTTATTTTATACCTACCTTTAAAAACCTAACGATCTTGTTTAAAAAGTTGTAGTTGCTAGAAATACCAATAGGGAGATA
The DNA here is from genome assembly GCA_963082605.1 of Rhodophaea formosa. Lineage (NCBI taxonomy): Eukaryota > Metazoa > Arthropoda > Insecta > Lepidoptera > Pyralidae > Rhodophaea > Rhodophaea formosa. Next base: position 8,322,401 of record OY720211.1, on the reverse strand, counting down.
ATAACTTAAGGAGTTAAGGTATCCACAAGTATGCGCGTATTACCTCTTGGTATAGGTACCTTTAAGCTTATGTAAGTATATAGATAGGTAGGTAGGTATACGAATCTGACTTAACACCATATATTTACTTAAAATTACATACATTATTGTAGTTACGTATTTTTAGTTATTGTACTAACCATAATTTTTTTACTTAACTCTTATTCAATTCTCCATTGATAAGCACCTAATGAAATTTTTTTTTGTTTCAGATGCACATAGAGTATGGATGAAATTGCAAAGAGGTAGGTTTATGAATTACCTACTCCAGTGGACAATTAAAAAGGCACAAAACCCAAATAAAATATAGATTAGCGGCAATTCGCAATTAAGTTTACTTACTGCATTGACATTCTGTTGCAATCGTTTTCGTTTATATAAGAAATGTCGATGACATTTTACCACCATAGAGATCAAATATTTTACTGTTCATTTCTTTCTGTATAATTGTACTACTTACTTATAGGTAGATAACCTAATCATCAATTGTAAAAAGCCAGGTCAATTTACAATGGTGAATCAAGATGCAAGGAGGAAAGAAAATAGGCTGAAAATTGTCGCACCTCAATATCAAAACCCAATATCCAATTCCAACATACGGCTCAGAACTACTTAGCACAGTTTCATAACATTCTATTCGGCCAGCCTCGGACGTGAGTCAGCAGAAAGATAATAAGATAGAGCTTCGCTCCCGGCACTCGGGGCTCTGGGGTGTAATGCATCGGCCATCTTCGCTTATAATCAGGATTATTGAGACTGTTTGGTTACCTATAGGTATAATTGGTTATAGGTACCATCTGTGACAAAAAAGGTTTAGTAGTGCAGTATTTTCCTGCCAAATTTATAGTTGTGTTAAAATTTAAAACGACGGACAAGTTTCTACCTATTCAATTCAGCGTCATTTCAGCAGTAGGTAGGTATATTTACAATATAATTTATTAGTCTGTGTAGGTTCTTATTTTTCTTTTTATCACTAATACTTACCTCATATTTGATAATTTCTTAATATTAAATTGATAACTTTAATACTTATGCAATTTTAATGAAATATACAGGCCTAATATCTAAGCTTTTACCAGTTGCGTCCTTAGCTGTACTAAGTAATACTATAATCTATCTAGGTATATAGGTAATAACATAAATCAGGTAAAAAAAAAGTAGGTATGTATTTTTTTAATTACCACGCTCTACATATTTAGTAGTTTCATTTTTAATTGCTAAGTGTTTTCGCTTTAATGTAGCCCTATGTAAAACAGTATTTTTTAAAGCCATAACTTATCTTCTCACTGGCTCTACACCAACAACAATAAAAGGTTCTCATAGCACGTGCTTACCTACCTCAAAGTCTTATCTACATCAACTAGACGACTTTGTCTCAATCCTATAAGCGCCACCGTGAGAACGAGTGCTTTATAGCCGCGATTCCGATTCATAAAGACATGTCCACACTCAAAATCACATAAAACTAAACACGTCATTGGCACTATAATGTTCTATTAGGGGCCAATTTAAGCGCTCCTTACAATTTTACGATTTTGACGTAGTTTTATGAGCCACGCGCCCGCGCTCGTAAAAGTATAGGTACTATACCGGTCACCTGTTGTATACCCTACATTGTGTCAATAAAATTTGTCAATGAACGTTTTAATGCGCCAATTATGGCCGATGTTTCATTCAGACGGATTTACGACGTGTCGCCTGATTGCTGAACTTGAACTTGGAAAAATATCTTGTTTGTAAGATATTAAGTTTATTAGAGATAATATAATATTTTATTATGTGAATTTGTGTTTTAAGTAGCAATCTAAGAAAATTTTATAGTTTCCTATCTCCTAAGCACGTAAGTAGTTAACTTATCCAGTTAGCGTCTCAGCTCATTCATTAAATGTCTACCTAAATACCCTGTAGAGACAGGTCTCTACATACCAGTTGTTTGTAAACAAGCACACTTTTATAGCCCAACGGTAAGTACCTAACTAGGTATATCCACCTACTTGATCTTTCATTTATGATCCTACTATCTATTTGACTATTAAATACATATGTCTCTACCAATTATTTAACATAACGATTAGATAATACCTACTGATGCATACTCTACATTTTAGATATCAAGATTAAAAATATTATTAAGTATGTCAGCTCCTACTATACATCCATAAGTGACTACGAGGTTATCATATCTATCTACTACAAAAATAATATTGCCGAAGCAAAACTCAGCAGATTTCTTATAAATACGTATTTCTACGCCATGAGCTATAACTCAAATGACTGCATACGTCAGGAATATAAAGGAGGACCTTAAACCAGACCCCGCCTGAAATATCATGGCCGCTCATTCGACCCACGCCTCTCTAAATCTGATTGGTTTAATTTTGAAAAACTAGTTTACCCGCTCCCGTATTGACCAATCAACGGGAGCAGAAAATTTAAATGCAATTCGGAAGACATCTTGTGAGATGTGCTTATCTCTATCATTACGTATGCGAGTGAGAGAGCCGCGAATAGTTGCGCATGTGGTGGTGAGGTTATTAGATGTTGCAAGCTACAGCACACAGATGTCGCTGTTTGTCAAGAAGTTCATCCTGTTTTAGGTAGATGGCGCTACTGTTCTTAATGATTCTAAATCAGCTGTTTTAGTTATTGTAAACTAGATACTTAGAATGTAGTGAGCTGCTATACTCGTAGTAGTTAAGTTTACAAAAATGGTAATGTTAAGATACTTTATATTGTATCCTACATAGTTTTTGTTTACGTACGTAGGTATATTTACTAAATTTAAGTAGGTTAGTAGAATTATTAGGTAAGTAGGTATGTACCTAGTTCAATCCACTGAAGCACCTACATATAAATAAATAAATAAGAAGTAAAACGACAAATGCTGCTTACCAATTTTTCAAAATGTTAAATACCTATAGAGTGGGAGAATTTCAATAGATTTATAGGTAGGTAGGTACATACTTTTTGATATTACTTAGGTGGTACTTTTCTTTTTTGCAAAAGAAACTCTAAGCACAACAGGCATAGCATCCTCTGAATATATAACCATACAAACTGTTTTCGGAGAATCATGGTAAAATTCTATGGAAGAACAGACAGTCCTCTTTTTTTACCTGGAAAATAAACTTTGGATATTCGTTTTTCTTATTTTATAGTATTTTTAAATTGAAAATAAGTACTACTTAACTTGTCTGTATTTTTCGGGTTTGATTTCATATTTCACATTCAAATGTGGCGGCAAATTGCCGACAAAAAATGACATACCTAATTAATATTGAATTAATACCTAATCCTGATAAATTACCTCATTAATGTGATAGAAGACCACCAACAGTCATTTTCGGAGGTTTATATACTTAAAAATCTGCTTTGCGTGCACAGAATAAGTACTTAATTAAACAAGTGCTGATGAATTTCAAATTAATATACTAAGTAGGTAGATAGTTTTAGTGACTGTACCTACTTAGATATCTATACGGACAGGTGACCTACCTATCCGTGTATTAATCAGGATGTCCACTGATTAAGTGTTGTATCAATTTCCTTAGCACTGCGGTACATCCGTATTTCCTTTTTACTTTTATATATAATAATCATAATACGTACCTCCTCATATCAGCTGTTTCTACAAATGGGAGATTCCAGAGGAATCTGTATGTTAAAGGGCCTATGTAGAGATTGAATCTTGACTTAGGTTTCCGGCCCTGTAGATATTTAGCCAGACGAATAAGATTTTCTTTTACGTACAGTGGTCTGCTTTTCTTTTTATTTAAAGTAAAGGTTCAGAGACTAAAGAAAGCAAAGCTAAGTAAATGTATCTACTTTTATTTAAGTCTATTCTATTTGATTATGGAGTTATGTATGACACAATAAGGTTCTGAAGGGGTCTCAATTTACCGGGATATTTTATGATTTTTTTAATGAATCTTTCTTCAAACACGCCTGACCTGATTTGAAAAATTCTTTTTAAAATATAGGAAATATTTCGTCATAATTAACTGGTTTATTAATTTTGATTAAAGTCGGTTATTTATCTAAAATTAAATAATAATTAAGATCAAAACAAGAAAGAAAATACATATAGAAATAAAAAAAGATTAAAAATATTTTAGCTTAAAACACCGATCATTACCATTTAATTTATAAGGTTTAAACGTACTAAAAAAGTCACAATCTAGATATTTTATTTTTCTAATTGGAGGAGTCAATCATATATTTTTCTTTGGATATCTTTTATAGGTGTATGAATTGCTTCTGTCTTTAACAAAAAAATCTTATTTTTTGTGCATGCCTTTCATTATTTTATTTATTTGGTTCCGAGAAGTTTGTTCTCGGAATGTGTAAAGTGATTCTATTATACTTAATAGATTATGATACCTTATAGCAAATAAGTCTCAAACTTATTTCAATAAAACATTGTCTACTATTTTAACGTCAGCATTTAGTTACCAAATGAGTACAGCAGAATGATAACCATTAAATATTTTTATTACACAATTCATCCCAACAGATTTCAAAGCATCAATTTTAAATTTAACGCAGCCTCCTTTTAACTAGGTAAGTGTCTATTCTTCCCCTTTACAGCAACCGAAAAAAAAATCAATGTCCAATCATCAAGTAGTCAATCGTCTATAAAACCGATTCTCCTTTGGATAATACTCGCTTCTAGGCTGGTAAATCGATTTCTTGGCAATCGAATGACGAAATCGATGGCTTATGGCAACATTGTATCGATCACGCGTCATTGAGGCCTGTTATAGTGGATACTGGGGATCAGTAGTTCTCAATCTGGGTGCACTATTCTGAGAATTCCTTAGAAAATGAATCCTGAGAAGTCACAATATGATTATGTACCATCCCAACTAATATTATAAATGTGAAAGTGAGTTTGTTTGTTTGTTTGTTACGCTTTCACGCCGTATCTACTAAACCGATCGTCATGAAATTTTGCATACACAAAGGTTAGGGTACCGAGAAGGACATAGGCTATATATTACGCGGGCGAAGCCGCGGGTAACAGCTTGTTAAGTATAAAAAGGTAGCATTATTTAAAAAATAATAATTTGTATAGGTTTAAAAAGTGAGACATTTTTAAATGTTAGACTTGTTTAAAGTCACTCAGCCAAAGTCAAAAACTTAAGCTAGCTGAGTGCTTGTTGCCAAAATATCAATTCATACGTAGATGTTGAACATGTTGTCTGTTGAAATAGTCAATGAGTTATACGTTATATATTTCAACAGACAACATGTTCAACGCTAGGTAGAGAAGCTAAAAAAGGCAGATATCTATTCCCTTCAGGAGAAAAAGTTCGAAAACCACTGTGGTATATAAGTACCTACCTGTTCATGGACATTCAAATGAGCCTTCATATCTGATAGAAACTGATACCTATCAGCTATTTAAATAAGTTCAAGATATTGCTACTTGTGATGTTGAGGATCACCTCCTCACAAGCTTGAATACAGTCATCTTCAAAAGCGTTTAATATAGACATATGGTTTTATACAATTTTAAGTAAAAGTTTTGAATATACCCTGAGTGACCAGGAGAGAATAGGTATTATATACTTACTTTTTGAAATTAAATCATAATCATCATCAAGTCTTTCTTCTTCTCCACTCAGAAGCACAAACCTCTCTGTATAACCAGAGCCATATACTTATTAGCTAGACTATACATAAGCAGAATTAAATATTTTTCAATATCATTTCGTTTTTAACAGGCAAAAAATTAATTAACCTGATATTTGTTTGCAGTTCATTATTCTTCGGTAATACGGAACCCCTCAGGTGCGAAAGCTACTCGCTTAGCTATACTTAAGTTACTAGGATTTTTGTCATACATGCCGTCGACATTTGTAAATGTAAATGTAACATAAATGCACTTTAATAGAAACGAATGAACCTAAGTAAACACTTAAGTGTTAATATTATATATGGCTAAGGTAATACTTATATCATAATTTAATACTCTCGTAATAAGTATGTTAAATAATTTATAATATATCTTATTTTATGGTTAAACTAAGTACTTAAGCAGATATTAGTTATCTAAGTACAAAAATCATTAAAATTTGTTTACATAATTAACTTCAGAAATAGCCAATTATACTGCGTTATTGAAATATATTCCATGATAGAATAAATCATTGATGTTAAAGGTCATCAAACTGTGATACGTAATCACTAACTGGCTTGTCCAAGATATAATAATAAACCACACAGTTAATGGACGTACCTATTCTAAAACACATATAAGTATATGACCTAATAATATGATGGGTAGGTAATTATATATTTTTAAAATCTTGAATGAAAGATTAACTGACGATTTGGAGATAGCTCATAGTTTGGTTATGTTGAACTTTCAATATTCAATTGACAATCACTTCCTGTAATTTCATTGAGGTCACAATCTTGCAACATATTTTTGAAACACATCATCATCATCAGGTCCTTTAGTCTCCACTGCAGGAGCATAAACCTGTCTATACTACCAGAGCCATATATTTAGGTATTAGCCAGAGCAGTCTTGAAGCACAAACCTACTTCCAACTGATTGAGCTGAAATGTTGTCAACAAAATCCGGGAGCATTTTTCCCATTTGCTTTGCCAGCTGTGATGCATCAAAGCCCGGATCCGCTTTTACCATAGCATATGCTGTGTCATAAAATGGAGAAAGTTGTTCCGACCGGCTACCTGCCTGACGCCAACCTTCCGGGGGTTATGGAATCGCGGACAACTATGTACTTACCTATGAAAATTAAGTATAAGTAGGTACGCGTCGTGTCAAAGGCTGACATGTTGGGTCGTTACTTAGTCGTTTTGCACCACTAGCGATTCGGACCGCGGTGCCAATCGCCCAAGAGCTCTTTGTTAAACATTGCTACGCTACGACTATAATCAGCTAAACTGTTGTTACTTATGTTACAGGTCAGATGACATTTCAATATTATGGTACCATAGACCTGATCTCATGATGGAAGTGGAAGTTGGCCAAAGATCCTTCTAATACAAAGAAGATAAACCCATCTGGGCTTAATTGATTTGACTAAACAAGCACTTAAAATACCTACCTGTTATGAATCGAAAATATGTACCTAATAAGAGAGCTTGTAAGTAATTTTTATTGAATAAAATTACTAATTATTTAGCTTAGTATTTATTATTTAATTATTTATTTAATAAATTTGAATGATTTGTGTCGTTGACGGTACTCCTTGTACCAACCTACTGTCCTACACACTTGCCACAATATAGAATGCAGGTAAGTACCTACGTAGAAACGTAGCGTCAGAAAATAATCTAAAACCACTTTTCACAATTTTTATGAGCGTTGCCTTGTCATTGCTTTCTCTTTCTGAGGGGCAGTAAAACGATTTGTAGACAGTCATCGATGTATATCTAGCGTATTTACGTACTGTCAATTTCCACATAAATGCTCCTAAAATATGTAATTTTGTCCATAGCGTGTAAAATTATCTAGAGTTTTACATACAACGAACGTTAACAATATACTCAACTGTCAATAAACGTCATAGGGTACATTTTCGCGTGGCTTAACCAATGTTGGGTTTGCGTGAGCTTTTCGAAGATACAAATTTGTATTCGATCGAACCTACAATGAAAGTACACGATAATCATAAAACAAACGATTTTAACTCGGATTTTGTCGAGTTTCTAATATTGGTTACGAGTGGAGTAAATAAGAATGTAGATGCCAATAAGTTAGTTACATAATATATGTAAACAGATACATAACTAGTCTATCAATATGCATAACTCTATATAAGAAAGTATATTTTGGATTACATATCAAACTAATTACATAAATATCCTACAACACACGTAAAAAAGTCGTGGGTGGTATCCACGTATAGTTCGAAAAATATGTAGTAACATTAATTTTCATCTCTTTTGATCTGACATGACAAATTTAAGTTTCCAGCATTATAGTTCAAAATTAATCCTCATTTTTCATTGTAAATATTCATATTTAGTAGGTTCGTATGAATTCACGTTTGGTACAATATTTGTTAAGTTCTACACACAGCTAAGTACAATAGAGGTAGATCGCAAATTCAATAGCTAAAAGTTTCCTCTTTTGGCTGAATCTTGTGCTCCAAATTTTATGTTATAACACACTTGTCATAATCTTCTTTAAAATCTTATCTCGTTTTTCCGAAAAATTATATGATAGAATCTACAGTGCCATACTTTTAAGATGACAGAACTTCATTTGCATGACGTGCTTTGCAAATAAAGCTACATAATCTAGCGAATATGTAGCTTAGTTTGCCATAATTACACATAATTTTCTAGCAATGGGTTAAACCACATAAAAATTATTAAGAAAGGTAAGTATATCAGAGACTCAAAAAACGATAAAAAATATTTATTCTACCTTTATACTAGTGGTCAAAGTTCACACAAAAATAGAAACACGGCCAGCCCTAGCAGCAATAAGTAGATAGTTACCGGCTAAACACGTAGCCAGGTAATACCTTCCTTTTTATACGGCCTCGACTGTAATTGTGCCTATTTTCCTTCTCTCTATTACTTTCGGAAGCAAAAGTTCCTTTCTTTTAATTGCAATGATATTTTGCCGACGGATGATTATTTATTTTGATCGTCGAAACTTGTTCGCTCAATTTTTTTTTTGCTTTATTACCTTAGTTTAGAAAAGATCGTTTTGGCCTCAAATGATGTGATCATCTAATGTGATCATTCAATTATAATATAATGTTATCAGGATCTTAATAGTCAGTTGCCCCTGATAAAAGTGAAAATGGGCTAAATAATGATATTTTTTCTTATATATTTTGTTAATATAATAATTAGTAATATAAAAAAAATAACTGAAATAAAATTATAGATCAGGCCTCGCAAGATACCTAGAGGTTCGTTTTATATTGTTGAGCGTCTTGGCTGCGGTTGTGCCAGGATCGTTTTCTTTTTCAAAATTAAGACTAAGTACTACTTTCCACGTAGGCTGTTGGCAGAGAATATTCTTCGCTTGTAAAACAAAGATAAATAATTTAATCCATCAAGACATATACTTACTTTCAGTCCTCCGTGTCATACGTAAAATAAAACAAAAGTAAAGAAGAAAATTTATTACACTTTTGTCTCACAAACATCTTAACGTCAGTAAAGTTTCACAAATATGGCAATAAAGTGAATTCATTGCGAAAATTAAATGTACACATGAATTGATGGTTATTCTGGATCTACATACAAACACGAAAATTTAACAAATGGAGGTACATTATATATTCGAAACACAACATTCTTTAGCCTGTGATGTTACTAAGTTTCAAATTAACATACCATCTGTTTGTGAATTTGACTTAATTTAAGTTATAATAAAACGTTGCTAAGTTATTCTAGTCTTTAATTTTAAACAATTATAAGCGCATCTGAAGTACCTGTTTTGGATACTAAGATAATTCTGCGTACTTCAGCTTAGTATATTTTAACACATTCACTTGTAATTCTAAGTAAGTAAGACATTTGAAATTCTTATTCTAGCTCTAGATTTTTTAAGAGACTAAATATCACCTCATTTTAATCTAGTCAATCTCATTATCACATATACATAAATGAAAACATGGCAGCCAAGAGCAAATCGCACAAAGAATTCCGTACAAAGAATACAATATTTAACAACTAATAATCAATAACAAATTTTTAGTATGCCACATCCCCTAAAATTTCACTTTGCAAAAAAAAATACGATTCAATTGATACAGCCCTGTGACAGACGGACAGAATGGACTGACATCGGACATTTATTAATAGGGTTTTTTTTCTTTGGATACACAACCCTAAAAACTAAGGTAATCCCAGTAGATAATCAGAGTAATATCATAAATGTTTAGCTTATATTTACATAAAGTAATGTTAATAAACTTTCAAAAGAAACATTCTTGCAAGTTATTACCTACATTCATAATTACATAGTCTTTAAAAATAAAGAAATTCATTCATAAATTGCAAGTTAGTGCACATTAAATTATACTTGTATGAAGGTTATTCATAATCTATAAAAACAATACACATCAGTTATTTACTTGATTAGATTAATGTTCTTTGCCAGCGATTTTCACTCAGTTGACTCTGACATGTCCACGAATATCTGAAACAATAATAACAAGAATTATGGATTTTGTTGATACATTTATAATATAGAGAAACCTTTGATAGAGAAGTGTGGTTGAATACCATCTGTGATTTGTTTTTCGTTATATACTCAGTTTTATTTATTTTATACTTACTCGTGCAACGTAATTTCAATGTTGATTAAGTACAGAATAGAATGATGAACGTTGATAGTACATTATTATGTTAAGACTAGAAAATAAGTTTGGACAATCCACTGCTAAAGTACCAACAAGGGACTTAAGAAATAAATTGGGAACTAAGCAGGGGCAGCAAAATAGGGTCATCAGATGGCAGAAATAGGGGTACGCAAGTGACTACCTGTTTGTTCTTACTTACATAATATGTTGTTACTACTCGAATTTGACTCTTGATATTAACCTTACGTAGCATGTCTTCATCCAATACATTGTATTATAAAGAATGTATAAAATAATACATTATATAAATAAATATATACATAGAATATCTATTATACAGTGTGTAACGAAACGGTGAAATAATATTTAAAGGGCATGTTCATTCTGATAAACACACATACATTTTAATACCACCGGAAAATAATCAGCTGATTCATCACTCATTTTGTATGGGAGGCCGTATTGTATTTTTCATGTTTCGAAGATTCTCCGCTGGGGAAAATTATTCAATACCATTAGCTGATACCTGATACCCTTCAAATATTTTGTCGCCATTTCGCTACTCTCTGTATAACAAAAAATCTTATATGATTGATGGTTCTTTGTCTATCTTTAACGGGAATAATAAAACCATGCATATAATAGGAATTATAGATATTAAAATCCCTTAAAAAAAAAATGTTGACAAACTGACGATACAAATATCGGCTAAAAGATGTTAATATTTTTTTATTATATTAATGATGCCATTGACGGCATAGGAAATAAAAAAAATATATATTACTTATTGACGTTATGAAAAGAAAAGAAAGGGCATGTTGAATCAAGATCACTTAATAAATCATTCTAAGTAAGGCATTGTCTTTTATATAAAAAGCTCAATTTTTAACGAAAAAACCATTGTATATTTTATATAAGTAATCTTTGATATAAAAATAAAATATTTTTTTATGATTTTTACTAAATAAAAATCCTATTTCTGCCAATATACTAACACCATCGCGTTTATTTGCTCAATAAAAGTCGCGTGTGCATTGTAACCAGCGGCAATTAACACTCCTTTATAACGCCGTAGTAAATAAAACTGGATTTTCAGCTTTAGATAAACACGTTGATAAAAAAGCCCTTTACGAGCCTCTACCTAAGCCTTAACTGTCAAATTGCTGTAAAGGTTCTTTGGAGTTGCAATAAAACGAGCGTTTTAAACTTAATTTTGTAAATTTTATGGTAAATTACCTAGCTGCCTACTTAAAAGTACATGCTAGGTACCTGACCTAGACTTTTAATGAACATAGAAAGCTCGAAATGACATTAAATAATATTTGAGATTTTTTTATAACAGATTAAGACAGACAGCTGATAGAAAACACTCACACATTGTTAAATACTTTCTAAGACTGCTAAAATGAACTGAAACGCAATGGGTTCAATTCGGTATTTGCCTACTGTTAAGATTATATAAAATTTGTTTCCAATGATACTCATTTATATCTAAAAACACTATAAAAAACACTTTTAATTTGATATCGATTCGTTAAGTGTCCTTAAAGCTTTTTTAAAGTTGGGTGAATAGGACCATTTTTAAAAGTATGAAAATCTTAAATTACACTTATACTGTATTGTAGTTCGCAAAATTTGTAGCAACTTTTGTTATGAAACCAGTTAGAAAGACTACAGCCGAAGGTTGCAAAAAAACACAAAGTATTTTAACACTAGATTTAATTATAGTCCATTAAAATTTACAGAGTTCATATAAGTAATTAATAAAATCTACGTAAGTGACAACCGTTCGATGTCAGAACATGAAGTGTCGAAGATCGGTGAGAAATCGCGGGCGCGAACCTCGCGACGCGGGCGGTCGGTGAATCACGCGCAGGTGCTCGCTTTTCGGAACTCGCGGTACAGCGGTGGTCTGTCGTAACTCCGCGGCATGACGCGATGATGCGGCGATATCCATGTTCTAGGACTGTGTAACTCCTCCCTCCATAGAACGGCAACTATTCGCTAGGGATGTTGACGTGATGTTGCAGGTGTTGACCTTTATATCTTTGGGTTCCGGGCATTTCAGGTTCTTCATTTCAGTCACGTATGAATTACATTCAAATCCGGAAGTCTGATTTGCTATGTTCTTTATGCGGTAACTTTGACGTTTCCGGTATAGTGCAATAGTGAGAGATAGTGCACAGATACCAATGATGATAGAGTAGATTGGTATGGTTGTATGATAGAGACTACTGGCGTCCATTTTCTCTAGCCTTACCGGGTGTTGAAGTAATATCTTCGTATTAGTATCATGTAGTTGCTTGAGATTAATAGAGTTAAGTTTCACAGTAGACTGAAGGTGAGATTGTGCTGACTCGATAGGTGGAAGTTCAGCTATCTGCACGGCATGGCCCTTGATGTGGTTTCGAATATTTGCGATGGTAAATTCTGGTGTCTTCAGGATACAGTTCGGTGGAATAGATACAAGATAACTACCTCTTAGAGTTTTGTAATATTCGTGTTCACAGGATACGTGCACCTTGGTGGATATAGGTAGGCTGAGCGCGTAGTGCTGGTCGTCGAGCTTCTCCAAAGCTGATCTAGTTAAGTTGATGTAGGTAAACTGGCACGAAGAGACGACATGTTGGTCTAGTATTAGGCGGTGAATGCAATCTTCGGTATCAGATTTCTCGTCCTGCTGCTTTTCCTCGCAAAGGTACCATTTGCTTATCTTCGGACATTCAGTCTCTATGTATCTAGAACCTGTTCTCTGAATTGCTATGTAGGATTGGATAGGAATGATTATCTGATTATTCTGATTAGGGATGATAGATAATTTATAAAGGATAAAGGTTAAAGGATTGGCAATCGGTATCATAAAAGCTAAAACTAACTTATTTCCAGAGTAATAAGATCCTGTCTTAATGACCTCATAGTAATCTCTCAGATCTAAATCTAATAATTCATCTTTACGATAAAGTGATTTAAGTTTAAGTAACGTGCTATTAAGTGCATGAATATCTAACATATAATGTGCAGTGCTCTTACTCTTAATGAATGCTAACATATTCTCTAATTTATATAGTTCATCGGATAAACTATTTGTATTATCTGTCAGGATTTGTAGGTATTGGATTAAATGAGCATATTTTATCCTTTCATTCTCATGATCATTAACCGAATTTAAAATAAAGTCAATTATGTTGCTAATGTTCTTTTGGTTTTCCACTATATTATCTAAAACTAATGAATGCTGAGCTATCCAATCCTTACCTAAACTTATATGATCGTTAACTTTAGTTTCTAATTGATTTTGATTAGCTAAAAGGGTTTTTATAGCGGCGTCATACTTAATGGCATCTGTGTAATCAAGATTGCCAGATATGCTTTTAATAACTGAACCAAGACCATCTATTAGTCCTCTTTTACTGCGAGTTTGTTTAAAAGAGTGCAACTGGTCACTAATACTATCTAATTTATTACAGAGATGCAGGAGATGTGGCTCATATAGAGAAGAAGTTTTATTTTTAAGTTGGGATCTGAACTGGGCTATCTGAAACCGGGCTGTTCTCACTTTGAGAGATATGTCATCTAAGTCAATAAAGTATAGGAAGGGATGGTAGTGTGAAATAAGTTTAGTTGGTCCAAGTTTGAAGGGAAGTATTCCAGGTCCATTGTCGAGAGAGTCAAGTGATATGTCCTGCGCCAGGGTCAGATGGAAGCAGATCGTCAGTACCGGTATCCTGTAACAATGGTTTAGTTTTAGGGGTACGCTTAAGGCGTGCTTTAGCTACGGGGCCTTTTTTCTTTTTGGTGTAGATGTGAATCGGTAGGTCAGCTAAAACGACATCGTGGGTAAAGCGAGGGGCAAGTTTCTGCCTGCTGGCCATAGGGTTTCGAATAAAGACCTGTTGGTCTGGGGTGTATTCCTTTTCAGGCTCGCGATCTTTGTTTCTAGCTTCCGTGAGTACGGTGCGATTATGTAAGGAAACTTCGTTTAGCATATCGTATACCTGAGCCATGCGTTGCTTGTGATCTACTACGTATTGTTGAAGTAGGTGCTGATTTATATCAATATTAACAGGATCACGCGGGTCAAAGTGACCGGTGATGATGTCCAGGGGTCTACACTTAGTAAAACTGTGAATTGAGCTATTATATGCAAGTACGGCATAAGGCATAAGATTGATAGCGGGCTCGTTACGACGTTCCAACTTTAAGATGCGGAGGTGTTCTAGGATAGTTGAATGGAATCGTTCAACTATTCCATTACTATTTGGATTATGGGCCAGAACCTTATGATGATTGATTTGGTGAAGTCTTGTAAACTCTGAGAAAACTTGATTGGTAAACTCAGTACCTTGATCAGAAACTATTGTAATTGGTACTCCATGATGGGTAAAGTATTTCAACAGGGCTTGAACTACGCTAAGGGCTGTACCGTCACGAAGATGATAAGCCTGAGCATATTTTGAAAATGCGTCTATCAAGGTTAAGTACTTTTCAGACTCAGTAGTAAAAAGATCTATGTGTACTATTTCGAATGGTTTAGTAGGAGGTGGAACAATGGCAAGCCTTTGGTGTATGGGATTTCGGTCATACTTAGCCATACCACAAGTACTGCATTCACTTATGTATTTTGAGATGTGCTCACGCATTTTAGGCCAAAAGTATCTATGTGACAATGCAAGGTAACATTCATTAGTACCTCGGTGGTTGGTTTTACCCTCGTGGTATTTTTTAATGATATCTTGCTGTCTAAGATAATCTTTAACGTCTTCAACCATGGATTTTGTTAAGGTAATATCCATTGCTGAGCTTTTAAAGTTCTCTTGGATAATTGGAACAATTTTGTACATAGCTAGAGTGGGGTGTATCATTAAACCTGTCTTAACTTTAGGGTTTACATATTCTTTAATTGCATTGATGGTGTCTTCCTGAAGGTTAGACTCTGAGAGTTGTATGTTTGTACGCATACAAGACTCGAAAGGTTTAGTGACTATGGGGCGTTTTTTAATATCTCCTACCACAGTTAGGACTAACTGTCTGCTAAATTTATTAAGTGGTACATCGGATATAGGTATTTCTAAAATGGGGTGTTCTTCGCTTGTATGAGCGGTAACTGTAGTAGACTTGTTAACAGATGGAGGTCTTTCAGTAGGCTGAACTATAACAGAACTAATATCTAACATAGAATGATCCTCTTCCGGTGCAGTTATGGTACTAGATCCAGTAGCAGAAGGTGGTTTCTCGGGAGGTTGTTCAACTATTGGGTTGACATCCTCATTATGGATCTCTACTCTCGAAAGGGCATCAGCGTTTAGGTTACACTTTCCTTGCTTATAAATTACTGTGAAGTTATACTCGCTTAACTTCAACCGCCATCTAGTTAGTCGAGAGCTTGGCTCTTTTAAGCTCATGACCCATTGTAACGGCTTGTGATCGGTGACTATCTTAAATTTCCTACCAAACAAATAGGGGCGGAAATACTTAGTAGCCCACACGATCGCTAGCAGTTCCTTCTCGATGGTACTGTAATTGATTTCGCTGGTGTTTAGCGTTCGAGAAGCATAAGCTATGGGCTTATCTGAACCAATAGCGCCCTGGGATAATACGGCACCTATGGCAAGGTTAGATGCATCGGTTGTGAGTATGAACTCCTTACTAAAGTCTGGGTACTGAAGTATCGGATCGTTGATGAGAAGGGTTTTACAATGTTCGAAACATTTTATGTAGTCGGGGCTATTAGTAGGAATTTTAGAGCCTTTTTTAAGACACTGTGTCATAGGTTTAGTAAGTCTTGCAAAGTCTGGGATGAATTTCCGATAATAACCTAGCAAGCCAAGAAATCGTTTGATTTCCGTCGCTGTGCGAGGCAGTGGGAATTTTTGAATAGCCGTAATCTTATCAGGGTTGGGTTTAATCCCATCCTTACTTATAATATGGCCCAGATATGCAGTTTCTAGCTTTAAAAACTCAGATTTGTCCATCTGGATTTTAAAGTTAGATTCTCGCAAGCGTGTGAATACCTTTTCGAGGTTATTCATATGCTCTTGCAATGACGTACTAAATATTGCGACCTTAGGAATACGAACGTGATGTACCTGCAGGAAATGTTTAAATATTGTTAACTTAGCAAGACACGTACATCACGTAAGAATATACACGTATTCCTGAATCAGCGATCTCCCCTACCAACCTACAAATGCGATATGTATATTTCCTTAGTATATAAGTTACGAGTAGCATTTCCAATAAAGACTACACTTATCCTGGTACCGATATCAATGGTTTAATTTATGCACTCGCCATAATTGGTGACCCCGACGTGATTAGCCGACGTGATCAAGCCGTCGTGATGTAGTCTGACATGATGGATACGCGCCTCAACACCGAAGACCCAGACGACGTAAGCCTGAAGAACGGAAAAACCAACGTGCACATTTTCACTGGCTTCCCACAAGCGGGTCTCACCGGTTTGAAAATCCAAGAGGCACTCCGGCAGTAACCAGAACCACAAGGACAACAAGGACCATCAAAAATGGCTCCAACCACGTTGAAAAAAGGAATCAACACCGGCTCACACGATTCATTGATCGAATCCTGCACCATGGCTGAACGGTCATAAAACAGGAGGCACAGGAACTACCAGGCAACCACAATGGACAACCCCGAGGCAAAGAAAAATCCGCGCAATATCAGCGCAACCGCAAGCTCTAGCCGTCAACTTCAAGAAAAAGAAGAGAGCGCATGCACAGAGATATAACAGAGGATCAACGAAATTATTAAATACAATAGAAACAATTACGCAACGTGAACAGCTGATATCTATATGATGACGCATTTGACGTCACAAATTGCATCACTTCACATGGAAACAACAACGAACGAAAGTGCAACTGCAACAAATAATTGAACGATGTCAAGATCGCAAGGCCGCAGATGGCCGTATGTTGTTCAAAAAAGGCGTAATGAGAAATAATATAAATATTTGCCTATTATTTGAATAAGAATTTGTTTGGCAACAAAGAATCTTGCACCGCATTTCGTGATATCATTAAGTTCTAATGCCTAATTGCTACCGACTTACACAGTGGTATATATTTCATGGCAAACAAGGACAATAAATTGATAACTTTGAAGCCTGCAAGCAAAAGAGCGAACAACTTTAAGATGGAACAGCGATCAACATATTGACAAGAAAACATTAAAGTAAAATGACGATCACAGAAGCACTACTCTGAACTGAAAATTACGTCTCTCAAGATGCAGCAAATGGTTCACAGCAAGCAGTCTCAAGAGCAAGCCAGCAAACGGGTCATACTCCAGGGCCACAGCAGCCGACGCACCGAGCTCCTGGTCCTAAGCACCCAAAATGTTTATTTTCGACAATTATAGCGTCCGACACAGCCGCCGAGCTCACGACTAGAATTTTATAGAGTGGCCACTCTTCAGCGGAGCATTTCGGCAGGACTTCCATCGGCGCTAGTCGACATCGCTCTCTACAGTCTCACAAAAGACTACGAGCAAGCAGAAATTATCTCCCGACTCACTGGGATTGAAGCAACTGGCAAGTGAAAACGTATCTCTACGAGAAGCTCAGACTGTCATCAAGACCATATTGAGAACATAAGAGATATTTCAATATCTACCAACTATAAGGAAGAAATACCCATACACAGGGTCAATGTCAATGCATAAACGCATAATTTGCCGCGCAGAAATATTTGCCTACACAGCGTTTTTCAGCACGTGCACTATGCAATTGATGGATATATTTAGTATATTTGCGTTCGCTACAGTTTTTACATTTTTGTTAATTTTATTGTTAATTGTTTTTATTTTTTACAAAAGGGGGAGTACTATTGCGACCTTAGGAATACGAACGTGATGTACCTGCAGGAAATGTTTAAATATTGTTAACTTAGCAAGACACGTACATCACGTAAGAATATACACGTATTCCTGAATCAGCGATCTCCCCTACCAACCTACAAATGCGATATGTATATTTCCTTAGTATATAAGTTACGAGTAGCATTTCCAATAAAGACTACACTTATCCTGGTACCGATATCAATGGTTTAATTTATGCACTCGCCATACTAAATACTATGATGTCATCTAGGTATACCAGGCAGATTGTGTTCTGGAGGTCTCTAAGGACATTGTCCATGACACGCTGGAATGTAGACGGGGAATTCTTCAATCCCATCGGCATACGAAGGAATTTAAAGTGCCCGTTTTCTACATTAAAAGCAGTCTTAGGAATGTCTTCAGGACTCATTTCTACCTGGTAGAATCCTGAGGCCAGGTCAAGAGTTGTGAAATATTGACAGTTACCAAGTTTGTCAAGGACATCCGTGATGTTCGGGATGGGGTATTTGTCATCTACCGTTTTCTCATTGACCTTTCTAAAATCGACTACTATACGCCATTTAGTTTTTCCGGAAGCATCAGCCTTTTTGGGTACAACCCAGATAGGTGAGCTCCAGGCTGATTCTGAGGGCCGAATAATCCCTTGCTCTAACATTTTACTAATTTGTTCACGTACTTCCTGCCTATGTACGAAAGGATATCTGTAAGTTTTCGTATATACAGGTAGCTCATCAGTAGTACGGACATGATGTTTTATTTTATTAGTAAAAGTTAGAGGTTCTCCTTCTATGTAAAATACGTCTGCGTATTTGGCACAAAGTATTTCTAAATTAATACGCTCCTCATCATTAAGGTGATCGGTACGCAGTTTAGCAAGAACCTGTTCTATACGTGAAGAATCGTGTGGCAATGGGGGCTGACTTTCAGTTGTAAAGTGCTTAGCATGTACTGGTCTATCCATAGAAAATATGACATCGTTATTAGTGGGGTTAGTAATTTCAATTATACCGCGACTCTTTTGGACTTTAGTAACACACTCGTGTATCAAACAGTTAGATAGTTTTTGCTCTGGTATAATCACGTCACCATCACGAGTATTAATAGGGATTTTAATTAGCTTTGAAGTATTAGCAGGTACTATTTCCTCATACCAATTGCAGTTGCGTGAGTCATACATGTATATAGGGTTGGTATTGAATTTAGTTTTTAAGCTCTTGGTCTTTAGGTCGATAGTAGCTTCCCACTTTGTAAGTAAGTCAAGGCCTATAAGTCCGTCGAAAAAGTCATGAAATTTATAAAGTAGCAAAGTCATGTCGTCACCGTCTCGAAATTCTGGAAAACAGGGTAAAGTCACGGAGTAGTCGTTACGTGACGTTGCGTGCACGCTGGTAACCTCAAATGGATCATAATTCCAGGGTACATGCGGGTAATATCGTTTTAAAATTCCAGGATTTATAAAGGACTGATTAGCACCAGTATCTATTAATAGTTTGATAGGAGGGTTCGATATCTGAATGTATGGGAGTTGTCTTTGTGTCTGAAGGTTTACTTCTATCTTGGTGTGCTTAATGTCTCGTTGTCCTGAAAATCCTGCTGGGAACTTTCCTTATCCTTAATGTCGGTAACGTCAGTAACTATAGGTGGTTGATAAGTTTCAGGACCGGTCATGTAAGTATTTTCAGGAATTTCGGTATAGTAATCACCGTAATCATAGTACTCAGACTGATAAAAGTAGGCGTCGTCAGAAGTGTCATAGTAGGGGTAGTCGTTACACTCAGTCATATTCATCTCCCGAGATTTAAAGTAGTTATTGGGGGGTGGATTACCATGCTTCCTCCAATCATGCCCAGAAGGGGGTAGAACCTTTGGCACAAAGTGGCTAACGCCACTCATTGGACGCGGGGTGTTATTAAAATTTTGAGGCCGCGGGGGTAGTCCAAATATGTGACTGCGAGGGTTGTAATTCGGAGGAGCAGCTCCGAATATCTGTTGGGTTCGTGTCGGTCCACGGAACTGATTATTTTGACTCCCAGGGAAGTTAGGCTTCCAAAGTACAGGAGGTGGAGGGCGTGGTGCCAAGAACATAGGCATTGGGCGAGAAGGCCCAGGCATCGGCATAGGCTGCATATTGAAATTAAAGCCTTTCGTTGATGGATGCTGAAAAGACTTACCTGCAAGGGGGCTGGGCGATTGAGGGTTGTTTTTCTTTTCGGGCAACCCTTCGTTGCGACGCTGGAGGTATAAAGTGTTCATCTCTTCATGAACAAACTCGAGTGCCTTTTCAATTGTTTCAGGCCTCATGCATCTAATTCGTGACCCCAGGGGATCCCTAAGACCGCGTAAGTATGCTTGTAGTGTTAACTTTCTATATAACTCGCGTTTCGCTTCAATGGTAGATTTTACAGTCTCGTGCAGAGATAGATATGTCATTATAGTACTATATAAGTTCTGACATTTTTCGTAAAATTCTTGAGGGGTGCATGAGCCCTGAGTCAATAATGCGAGATCGTTATAAAGAGAGGTCTCGTCTCTCTGGTCGGCAAAGTTGTTAATAAGAGCATTTCTGATACCGTCCCAACTGCTAGGCACGCCATTCGCATTGATGAGGCGCGCTGCGGGGCCTGTTATTTTATTAAGTATGCCATTAAGCAAAGCAGAACTCTGCAATGGGGTATCCTCCTTTATATATTCTCGCACGAGATGGTCACATAAATCTATGAATCTAGTTAATACATTAACATTTCCGTCAAAATCAGGCACCAATCGAAGGGCCTTCCATATAGTATCTAAATTAGCGTTTACGGCCATATTCACTGGCAAAACGGCTTCACTATCAATATCACTATTACTATCAAATTCAATATTCCTATTTAAATCTATATCTCTACTTCTACTGCTAAGACTAGGGGACCTCGATTGCCTTGGATGGAAAATCTTGGTATTTTATATAAAATAGAAAGGAAATACGGGAAGCAATTCTAGATCGATTCTAGGTACTTACATAATCATCTCTGGCTTCTTTGCGGTATCTATGTTCGGATACGCCTCCAGCTGCAGACTCGTAGGTTTTCACGGATTGCACTTCACTGATTCTACTTTTTACAATCCGCTCCGACTGCGCCAGTTAGAAAGACTACAGCCGAAGGTTGCAAAAAAACACAAAGTATTTTAACACTAGATTTAATTATAGTCCATTAAAATTTACAGAGTTCATATAAGTAATTAATAAAATCTACGTAAGTGACAACCGTTCGATGTCAGAACATGAAGTGTCGAAGATCGGTGAGAAATCGCGGGCGCGAACCTCGCGACGCGGGCGGTCGGTGAATCACGCGCAGGTGCTCGCTTTTCGGAACTCGCGGTACAGCGGTGGTCTGTCGTAACTCCGCGGCATGACGCGATGATGCGGCGATATCCATGTTCTAGGACTGTGTAACTAACCATTACCCTAAACGTAATATTTCGTATAGCTACCAAACAAAGTTCTCACGCCGCCCATACAAAATACAAAGTTGTGACGTCACAAATATGTAGGCATTTCAGCAGCGCGTTTTCACGTCTAAAAATTAACGTCTAAAAACATGTGTCTTTAAAACTTCTATATCTGAAAGAGTTTTTTGTTTAGAAATGTATTTCGGTCACTATTGTGTTTATTTTTGGCAGGACTTTACATAGCGACACGAAAATTTTTTTAGTCAAGTAGCCAATTGTTTATTATAGGAGTTCCTATGGCCACCTTCTAACTCCATCATCAGTCCAGCCGGCCTATTTACTAACTCGGATGACAGGTGTTGATGCCTATCAATCTAGGATTTGCTGTTACAATGCGGTTTTTGTATTTCAAATAAAAAGTTCGAGCAAGCAAAACCCGCATTGTAATTAAAAATTCTAGATTGATAGGCATCGACACCTGTCATCCGAGTTAGTAAATAGGTGAGCTGGTCTTTTGTTACTATAAAAATGTTAATAATTAAATAAATATAAAGGGACAAATCACGCAGATTGTGCTAGTCCCACAGTAAGTTCTAAACTTATGTTGTAGGATACTAACACAATAATACTGTATTTTGTAATAAATACTTATATAGAAAAACATCTAAGACCCCAGTCAATTAGAAACAGATCGTACCCGGGAACGAACCCGGAATCACTCGTGTCACAGACTGGCGTTTTATCACTACACAACAAGGGCCGTGATAAAACGCCACTATACTTACCTAGTTTGCTTCGAATAAGTACAGCTAGTTTGTCAATTTAAAAATATTTTTTTTTCAATCGTGTATCGATTTCTATAAGTTATTTGTCAAAACAGTTATTTTGTAAAACATTTTGATCAGCCGTGAGGTGTCAGTGAATGCGTTCCATAGTGTGCGAAAGTGGCCTTTGGGCTATTTTCGACCCTTCCCTCAATCATCCCCATAGGAGAAAAAGATATGTTGCTATCTATATTTTTATTATTATGTAACATCAACAAAAATTTGGTAATGTTGAGATATTTTTATGCGAAACTATCGCCAAAATGAATACATATAACATACCAAAATACAATGAATTGGGTAGGTACTCGTAATAATATAATCTGACTCTACATAGTGCTACAAACTGATCATTACATCTCAAACGATTCCTAGTAAAATTTATAATAAGTTTAATTACAAAAAAAAAACCAAATACATTTTAAAGTAGGTCCGTAAATATAGAACGAGGAATTCGGCTAAAACGTTACGTGTTTCGAATGCGAGCGGTGGTGCGTGTAATATATATAACGGTGTATATTTATACGTATACCGGTGTATACGGTATTCTATATGCCGGTCGGGAGCTCTGAAGTGCAGTTAGGGAATACCGCACCGACTGATACCACGTAAAGTATAGGGGAGGGTGCAGGAGGGGCGCGACCGCGGGGCGCGTTCGAAGATATCTCGAATATTTGAATTTTAAATCAGCTAAGAATATGATTTTTGTTTGGCAAACCAGCTCTTTTAATTTTTAAAATGACTAGATAGATAATTATTTAACTAATAATTATCTATTACACATACATTTTATAAATTAAAAGAGTTGGTGAATGCATGAATTAATACAATCGGAAATTTTGCTTTAAAGGTTATTAAATTCTTTCTTTCTTCTTTTTTTTTTATACGGACAAATCACACAGATTGAGCTAGCCCCAAAGTAAGTTCGAGACTTGTGTTATGGGATATTAACTCAACGATACTATATTTTATAATAGATACATGTATAGATAAACATTCAAGATCCAGGTCAATCTGAAAAAGATCATTTTCCATCTTGACCTGACCGGGGATCGAACCCGGGACCTCCGTGTCGCAAGCAGGCGTGTTGACCGCTGCGCCACGGATCGGTCAACACGCCAAATTTATACTAGCTTTTACCCGTTATTTCATTACACCATAAAAAAGTAGTCTCTAAACTAAAATGCAGAGTACTTTATCCTTTTTCCTAGCTAAATGAAAACTTGCAAGATTATAGATGATGATGATCGATAAGTAGTTAAGGTATAAAATCACTCTCCTCCTCTGAGTACTCCCGGTTGCATCCACAGCTGTGGTGTTTCCGAACCGGAGGTCCGCTACTGCAGAATGTTAAGTAATAAACAAGCATACTGAATTTTGCATTTATGGTATTTGTGAATTTGATTAAAAGATGCGATTCTGATAAGTACTGAATTTTATTACGTAGATATTTGTGCTTTCAAATTATGCAAGCTATCAATTCGATTCGATCTACTTACAGTTGGACTAACATAGCTTGATAATAGTCGCTAAAAACATTGCAATATATTTATGAAGTTTCTATGATAATACTGTTTTAAATTTGCATTACTTGACGTTTAGAATGTTAAAAATGTTGCTAGCATTTCAGAACTGCCAAGACAAAAATATTTATTAACTTTTTTCTTAACACAGCTATAAATAGTTTGTTTATTAAGCCCATCTTCTTTGTTTCAAAAATACTTAAGCCAGTCTCGACAATCCTCTTACGGTTATTTACGGCGTATAAATAAAATGAAGCCGTCAGAGATTTCTGATAATAAATACCAATACGAAATTGCG
Source organism: Rhodophaea formosa (assembly GCA_963082605.1). NCBI lineage: Eukaryota > Metazoa > Arthropoda > Insecta > Lepidoptera > Pyralidae > Rhodophaea > Rhodophaea formosa. The sequence continues at coordinate 8,298,121 of OY720211.1, read as the reverse complement.
CATTACTTACCTGTTACATTTGAATATGAGGAAAGGCTTATAACTTCCATATTTGGCATCTTTTACGCGAAACAGAGATTTTCGATAAAAATGTTGTTTATATCAGCGGATAGATCTCGGGTCCGCACCCCGGCGTGCGTCAGGCGAGGTCAATAAAATATGTAGGGAAGCGCGACGTGTGAGCTCTCCGCCTTTCCTATAAGAAGAAAGAATTTTTCTATGCATTTATTTTCTTTGAAAATGTTTAAGACAATTTTACACAGTCGAAAAATTTGTCGTAGATATCAAAGCTTTAAGACCTTAGTGGGTAATATGAATACTAACTTATGATTAATCTGATCTATTCGTTAAGAAGAACAAAGAAGAACAATTCCGTAAGGCATACCGAGATGGATGTCATTCTTTGAGAAAAGTCTATACCCGGCAGTAGGATATAAAAAGCTATCAATAATGACATTATAATTGCACTATAATAAAGCACAGTTCTAGCGTATAGTTATTCATGAATATAGAAGCTAAAATAACAAATCCTATGACCCTTTAACCGATAAGTAGGAACTATATGCCTTTTACAATTACACATAAATCTCTTCTAGAGTAGGTCCAACGTCATATATCGACTGGATCGTGGTATACAGAATGGCATTTCAATTGATTTAGGACGATTTGCCTAACAGATGTAGATTGGTGGAACTTAATGTAGTGTATATTGACAACCGCTCCGGATGGTACCTGACTCAAAGGTTGTCCATAGCCATACAAAGAGGTAATGCAGCAAGTGTGATGGGAACCTTTGAGCCGGGTACAATTCGGGGGGGCATCTTTGATTAGGTTTTTATAGGTAGAGAGTGTGTCAATGTAAATTATATTCATTGTATTGTATTAATTAAACAATAAAAAGTTTGAGTGTATTCATGGTTCACATGGTGACAAGTTTTGATAGGTATTAAATTTGAAAATTATATTTATAGATCTGTATTTCGTGAACGTCATATTATTGTTATTAATTATTGTTTATTAAATTCCAAGAGCCGTGTGGTTCCCAGCAGAGTAGAATAGGACCACTCCAAGTCTTCCCGTGGATGTCGTAAAAGGCGACTTAGGAAACACAAGCTAAATAAAGCTTACAAACATCAAAAAGACCTCTCCAACCCGTCTGGCCAGCGTGGAGAGTGTAGGCCAAATCCTCTGACTACTCTGGCTAATATATTGCTGTGGTAGTACAGAGAGGGTCGTGCTCCTGCAGTGGAGACTAAAAAAGACCTGATGGATGGATGGAAATTCCAGGATGATCTAAATAAGACCTTTTCTTATTTTGATACTAGCATATCACTTCATTATCTTGCGCGTGATTCCTTATTTTCATATCGTCAATAATTGAAAAAAGACCGTTTTACATTTCACGAAAGCCATACACACATACATACATACACAACACCACCACCCAATATAGTAAGTATAACTCAGATTGGTCTCAAGATTTAACTGGCATAAAATGCCTTATGGCATTAAGTTCACCTGTTTGTACTTTTAAGTTTAAATAAATAAATAAAAATACATAACTGCGCCACCACTTAAAAAATGGACAAAGTTTTTTTCCAGCATTTTCCATTTCCAAGTACAGTTCTCTTTCCACCCCGTACAGGTACAATCATTAACTAAGCACGGGTAGTGGTAAGTTAGAGGCGCCTGCGCCAGTAAAGTAAGGACATGATAGGCGGTTTATTAGTCGATTAAAATGACCATTTTCTAATTTCTCTAAAGAGGTACTAGTCTCTTTAGTGAAATTTAAAACGGTCATTTTAATCAGGTACAGTTCTCTTCCCACCCCGCAACTAAGCAGGGTTGTGGTAAGTTAGTGGCGCCTTAGGCAGTAAAGTAAGCACTTGATAGGCGGTTTTGTAGTCGGTTAAAATTACCATTTTTTTAATTTCACTAAAGAGAATATTACATAATTGCGCTACCACTTAAAAAAAGAACCAAGTTTCTTCCGGTATTTTCCATTTCCAGGTACAGTTCTCTTTCCACCCCGCAAAGGTAGTAGAATCATTAACTAAGCAGGGTGGGTTGTGGTGAGTTAGTGGTGCCCGCGGCAGTAAAGTAAGCACTTGATAGGCGAGCAAACATGCGGTAGGTTATAGGTACCGCGGGGCTGGGACGCGATCGATTCGCAGATATACGAGTTTGTCTTTTGCTTTGTTTTGCCGGTATTCTTTCATTCTTTGCATTGTATACTTCAGTTTCAAAATCTTAATTTCTCAAAACAATTAGATTTTTTTAGACATGGTTTTTAATTATGTGAACCCCAAACAGAGAGGGTCATGCTCCTGCAGGGTGTTACTCCTGGCTAGACTAAAAAGACCTGATGATGTTGAAACCCTTATTGAAATTTCAGTGAATATGTCTTACATGTTAAAAAAAAGCACTTACTTGTTGTTAAATTTTATCGTGGTCCAGTAAAGATGGAAACGCGAAATGAAATAAATAATAATCTCTTATACACTATATAATTCGCTGATCCAAGACAAGAACGCTAAAATATAGTCTTTAATTAACTTCAAATAACTGTGTAGGTAATCAGATAATCTTCAGTAAATTTGAGTTAGAAATGAGATTATCGGCTAAAGTTATCAAGACGAATAGTATTTTATATTTTATTTGTACAATTTTCCCACCTGAATATTAATATATCTGCATTTCAGTTCCGATAATAAGGTGTCAAGCGTTATCTTGCTAAAATACCTACAGCCTCCATGTGGGTTCGGCTTGCTTGAGACCGGTCTGATAAACGAACGGCACTTAGATACTAATTTTATGAGACATCGCCAAGTAAACGCCCGTCGACTCTGTATATCTCTCTTCTTCTTTTCGAGTCGATATGGTTATATTTATTTAAAAATCATATTGATTTTAACCAGTAGTTGGCCACGGCGATACCTTTGTCATTTGCTTCATTTAGGTCTTTAATACTGCATGTGGAGGGACAATTATTAGGACACGTCGTTAGGTGAGCCATAGTCTGGATGGCGCCACAGTCACAGAGGTAATTATTGGAGAAACCCCACCTTACTCGGTTTTCTTGGCATCTCCCTACACCAGCTCGGAGTCTGTTGAGGGACTTCCAAACTGCCCAGGGGAGATCGCTTCCTGGTGGGAGTTTCTCTGCAGGAGGATATATATCTCTCTAAAGGTAAGATATCTCTGCACAACTAAATATAACGTTGCTACTATTTTATAAACTATTTATAAACTTACCTACGTATCTTTTTGTGATGAATTTGGGTGGTATTTAAATTAAAGTTGGGATTTAAATAAATCTACATTTATTTTGTTCAGGGTCTATAAAGTGTTAAAGTAGCTTTACACAATCAATTAATATTTACGTTGTACGACTAAGAAGCTTTCAAATGGTAAACAAAATTATTTTAAAATTAAGAAATAAGATATGGGGTTAATTCCACGCGAATTGATTTTATCCCATATTTTATTTCATAATTTTATAAGAGTATATCAAAATAGCATTGTGAGCACTTATGACTAACACCTATAAATTAAACAAAATTGTTTGAAATTAACACCAATAAAAACCGGCCAAGTGCGTGTCGGGCCACGCGCAGTATAGGGTTCCGTAGTTGCGAATGACAACTTTGAGTTCACACTGTTTACACTCGCACCTCGAGTACATTTTATAAGTTGGTTGCCTATAACTTTTTAGTTTGCACTTAGTACCCAGCTCTGATAGTTTTCCTTTCAACTTCAGTATATATACTACTGCTGTAATTTTTTTCACGTATCCATATATAACCGTTTAGCAGATAGAGGGGGGGGACACGTACCTCTAACAAAAATTTTCACTTTAAAACCAAAAATTTCGGGAACGGATCCCTAAATCGAAAAATGGTGTTCTCAACCTCACAATATTTTTCAAAAACCTTTTTAACGATACCCCACACGATGGGTAAGTAGAGAAAAAAAAAATACTCCCCCACTTTACTTGTATGGGAGCTACCCAAAAAAAAATTTTTTTTCAAGATTTTTTTCTACGACTTTTTTGCCATGATTAATATACATACTCATACAAAATTACAGCTTTCTAGTACTTATAGTCTCTGAGTAAAACCGCGGACGGACAGACAGACAGACAGACAGACAGACAGACATGGCGAAACTATAAGGGTTCCTAGTTTACTACGGAACCCTAAAAATGATTAACAAAGTGTAACGATATACCATAATCTCATGTATTTGAACAGAGTACCCTACTGTGGTAGAACGTTGCTCTAAGCGACTAAACCAGACAACAATGATGCCCAAGAAGATGGCGAAGTCACTGGGAGTACTTAGTCAGCATTTTTTTCTAATATATGGCACAACTCGTAGGTATGAGTTCTAGCAATAATATTTATACATAGATTAACATTTAATATGATTTCAATAAAATATTTCCATATGACCTTCTTATTTCTGTCGATGAAAATATATTTGTGTTTTCCCGACTTAATGTCACGTTTAAAATATAAAATGTATATTTGCCATTTAAAACGTTTAAGAAATAAAGATGATCCGCAACACATTATCAGATTAAAAAGCTGTTACATCCGTTTGGATTGCAAAATAAACCGTGAAGGAACTTGTTCTTTGCCAACCATATTATGACGAAACTACTATAGCATGCGCGCTGAAGATTAAGCTACTGGGGAAGCGCCGATTACTCGAAAAGGCGAAACCCAATCTCAATTTAATTCTCAAAAAACATTAATAACTCAGAAGAATTGAAGAGATTTACCGCGCACATAAATGAATATTTAATATATCACTATGCATTGAAAATACGTTCTTTCTCTTGAAATTATTAACACATAATAATGTAATTTTATGGTTTCTTTTAATGGAACGTGGGGCTATCGGAGTGGTTGGGTCGGAGATATGGCCTCAATAATGCTTGATGTTAATGGACTTGCGTCGGAGGTGTGTAAGCCTATAGCCCATAATGTGTATTGGAGGCTAGCGTTTACGTGGTAAGCCGAGTACCTAATAGATTGGTTATAGAAGGTATCGATACGTACGGTTTTAGTAATGGATATAGGAAAATAACAATAAAATATGATTGGTTATTCTGGTTATAACTAAATTACGCTAAATCTATTGACGAGGTAGCCTTGAGCTGCTCAGTGTGGAACCTCGTCATTTTTATTCTCAACTACACATTTAGTCGTTCAAATGACGCTTCTCAATGAATTTAATGCAAATTGGTCAAAATATTGATAATTTTTCTGATCAGAATGGTATAATATAAGCAATTTCGTAACTCTAGCTCCCCATTTTATACGCCGATTAACACTTTATTTAACACGACTAAAATATCGGTGTTTTGTTGTTCTTTAACATCTATAATTCAGCGGCATGTAGCGCTCCGTACAAATGGATCTTGAAAAACAGCCAGTTATTTTGACAGCACACATTTCTAAATAGATCGTAAATGCAAACCATTCCACGGGAATATTGCCCCTCCCGTAACGATTTAAAGTTTAAATTACAGTGAGCTCGTTCAAGAAAATATGAGTTTCTTTCCTTTAGTTACGCTAGACCTTAATTTTAATTTGGAATGAGCTTTTTATAGAGGACTCTCTGAAGAGAAACGATTTTTCATAAGTGATGAGGCGGCACCGATTGTGTATATTGGATAAATATTTTTAAGAAAAGCTTCTTGGTCGGAAAAATGTGGGGTATAATAAATATGAGGCAAAGCCACATCGACACGTGTAGCTAATCGTTCGATTATACGTGCTCTTAATGAATTAGGCCCTTCAAGAGTTTAATCAGTTTGAACCCCGGATTTGGTTGATTTATCGACGTTTGAGGTCGTTATCTACGGTCAAATATTTAAATACATTTGCATAGCGAGGTGGGCGTAGTCTCATCGAGTCTATTTTTTAAGCTCGGACTAATATTATATAATATCGCTTGGTATTAATGGACTTTCTCAGTGTACGGCGCAGATGTTTGTAATGATTTAATTTTGCTAAACTCGTCCTTTCCCAACAGGATATTGGCTCTTGAATACCTAAATTAATCTGAGCGAACGCCTAATCTACATTTTTTTGTCGTGGTCTTTATTAACAAATCCTCTTGCATTGCCGATTGCCGTTTCCGTTTTCTCATTTTCCCTAGGAGGTTGTTTTTCTTGTTTGCACAAGGGAATTTTATTTAATATTTACTGGTAATATTTAAGGATTTATAAAATTAATAAGCATAATTTATACTTTTTATCGGCGGCCATATTTGATTTACGGAGAGCCTGTAGCCCTGGACAGTGCCTGCTATAGGCATAACGTATAGTAAATTAACTTTTAATTTGCATACTAATAGCTTTGGACTCTTCACACACATATTTCGCTAGAATTTACTCGTATCGGATTGTCAGCCGAGCGCCATTGGAAACTCATAAAAATGCTATAAAATCCGATCGTAAAAGAATTGTAATTTCTGTGCACATTTTTTAAATATGGATATCCAAATGGTCACTACTTAAACTCGTGATGTAATTATTGTTATTATTATGTTAATAAACTTTTATATTTTTGATACAAAGTATTTTTGGATTTATAAATAATAATAAAATTGTGTATTCTGAGAAAGCGTACAAGGGAAGGAGTCACTAGATCTTGAAGAAAACTGAAGGACTGATAAATATTCTATCGGTCTGATTTCAAGTTTCCAAGGGTAGTGTGAAGTGTGTTCCGAAATTGGTGGGTCTGAAGGACCCCTGTCAGGAGATATTATGTAAATGTCGACAAATGTACGAAACAAATATTGGTTTACGTAACCCTGCCTTTGTTTCGGAACAATAACATTTTCTCAGAAAGAATTCGGAAACGGTATGAGCATTAGAAGTTTCGACCTTATCAAAGTAAAGATAAAAGTTCTAAGATTTTATTTAAGAGCGGGGTCTCGCGCGAACTTCGCCCATTACGTGCGCGTCGCACCGCCGAATGCCACTGAATTCAAAACTAAAGTATTTATCGTGGCTCGTTTCTAATGAATATTCTCGTCTAATATATTATATTACAATTTCTTTTTCAAATTCTTAATTTATCCATACGTACTTACCTATCGAATATTTCGACTTAGTAATTTTAATGCTTTCAATTTTCATTGACCTTATTGAGTAATTGAATATCAGAAAGAAACAAGAAGAAAATGATGACCGATAAAGACACATTCAACGTCAAGTCGTCATTTTTGAAAAATATTCGATAAGCGAGATGGTTGAATTGTCTTAGAGAGAAAAATCTTCAAAAACAAACTATCAAACTAGTGCCGACGAGCAAAAAGTGGGAAAACTTAAATAATACGAATACTCCAAATGAAAATAGTCAATATTTTACCTAACGTGAGATATATACCTACATTACTAAAATACGTAATAACGGGATGAAGTCGAAACATGTCGGCCAGTAGCTAAATATTTACGTGTGTAACCTGTTGTTACGTATTTTAATAGATATTTTACCTATTTATTTCCAAGCAGCCGAAAATAAACCTATGCAAATAATACAGCAATAAATACCTACTTTTGTTCAAAGCTTTAAGAAGATTCCTCGTAATTACATTACCAAATCTCATTCTCCTCCTAATTCGCACGATAGCTCGACAAACAAGCAGTAAAGAAATTACGACCCCAAAACTCACCATTTCCATTAGTTTGATTAAGAAAAGATCCAACATACTATTTAACTTTTAACTACCACATACACACACATACCTTTGTACTTCCGTCTTATACGTTCAAAAGTGAGCATTCCTGAAACTTTCACAATCAAAATTCAACTCGAGCATTATTATTTTAGGGTATAGTTTTGTGTGTGAGAGTTCTGGTTTTGTACCGATTGTATTTCGAGATATCGGTATCGATTGGATGGCTATGGCCGATACAACCGCTTCTATTTACGCTCTTTACCTATTTATAACCCAGCTATCTTGCTCCCTACCTGCGCTCGCTTGATACTCACTATAGAGGAATTGATGTAATATAACATAACCAAATCATGCCAATGTCTTGTATTCAAACTCTGTAATATAAATACAAAGCTCTGAAAATGATAGATTTCCTTTGCTTTATACCTAAGTAAGTACAAGTTGACTTTGAACACCTGGAATATTTTAATCTCAGAGTCAGAATTACTAAAAAGACAAAAAACAAAGTAAAATGTGTAAAAAGAAAACAAGAAGACTTCGCATAAAAACAAAATAAGCAGATACCTAGGTATAAGTGGAGATTAACAAGTTACCATTCTGATGGTGTGGACATTTATATAGGTACACTTTACAATTTTATGCAATGTTCCTTATAGGATTTGTATGAGTAATCCAAAAAGGTTGATAAATAAATACTTTTAAATAGTTTTACAGAAAATTATTAATTAATGTTAAATTAAATTCTTTTGAACATACCTTAAATAAAAAAAAACCTCATGATACCGAGAATAAATGTTTAACCCTTTTTTGGCTACGCATCGTGAAGATGCAAAAAAAGCCTTTATTTAATACACTACGTACTAATTTTAGGTTTCATTTGAACTCGTTTGTGCTTATTATCCCTAGTGCTTAGTTCTTATCTGCAGTTCTGGGTTCGTAAATTATAGATTTTGTGACGTAAACTATGAGTTGCGTACACGCCCTAAGTGTTGTTCAGTTTTTATCTACTAAATACAGGGGGATCAAGGATTGAATTGCAATTTACAGTCCATTTCGCAAATACACGTGGTAGTAAGATAGTATTACTGTAAGTAGCTTAAAGTTCGTAGGTACAATGTTGCCAATGTCTTACACGGGGATCATTGGCATGCAGATCAGGTGTGAATCGTGTATTTCTACGCTTGATGTGAGTACATTGATACACTGTTGTTGCCTGGTGCTGTGTTAGTACAACATCTCAAGGCGTAATTTTTTGTTCATATATTTATTTTCAGATAAATTCTAAAATGTGAATCTTCTAAGTTACGGTATAAAATATATATAATATAAATAAATATGCATGCATGCATATTTATTTATATTATGCATGGGATGAGCCTATTTGCAAGGGGATATTGGAAAACCTGATTACCGAAGCGGACAGTCCGACGGTTCGCGCTCGACTGCTTGCAGTTTCCGCTCGGGAATCAGGATTATGGCTCCAAGCACTACCTTCAGCTAATTTGGGCACGTTATTGGACAGCTGCACTTTGTCCCTGGCCGTTGGACTTAGGCTGGGTTTGAGGGTTAACGAGTCCCACCAATGTGTCTGTGGCAAAAGCGTCAACGAGCTAGGTCACCACGGTTTAGCCTGCCGGAAAAGTGCTGGCCGCCTATCTCGTCATGGTACTTTAAATGACATCATACGAAGGGCTCTTGTATCGGTTACAGTTCCAGCTGTTTTGGAGCCAAGCGGGTTGATGCGGTCAGACGGCAGGAGGCCGGATGGCATGTCATTGGTGCCATGGAAGCTCGGCAGATGCCTCGTTTGGGACGCCACATGTGTCGATACTCTTGCACCCACACACGTACCATCCACTTCAATGCGAGTGGGCGCGGCGGCGGCTGCGGCTGAAGCCACAAAGCACTTAAAATATAAGGATTTAGAGGGGAATTATCTTTTTGTGCCCTTTGCAGTGGAGACTATGGGGCCGTGGGGCCCAGAAGCAAAAGCTTTAATGACTGAGATTTCAGCGCGCCTCCGCGAAGTCACTGGGGACCCAAGGGCTGGTAGTTACTTTGCACAGCGAATTGCCATCGCTGTGCAGAGGGGTAATGTCGCCAGCCTACTGGGCACCCTTCCTCGCGGCGACGGGCTGGAATCTCTTTTTTATTTATAATTAGGCTAGTTCAGTCTTCTGTAAATATATTATAAAAGATGTGTATATAAATAAAAGAGTTCTCAATAAATATATAAATAAATATATAGGGACATATCACACAAATTGAGCTAGCCCCACAGTAAGTTGTGAACTTGTGTCGCAGGATACTAACTCAACGATACTATATTTTATAATATATACTTATATAGATAAACATCCAAGACCCAGGTCAATATGAAAAAGATCTTTTTCCATCTTGACCTGACCGGGGATCGAAACCGGGACCCCCGTGTCGCAGGCTAGCGTGTTGACCGCTGCGCCACGGAGCTCGACAAATATTCTATTTGATTAGTAATTGCCATTTTCAATACTAAAAGTGTAACTTAGCTATTGAATAGGTAAAAGAAGTAAAGAATCTCAGCAAAAAGCCGCATTTCTGAAAAGAAAAATACAGTGACAAGACACTTTTATATACTGAGTAAAATATTTATTATAAAAAATAAGATAAATTTAAATTCTGCACATATTTTAATCCCTATTCGGATTAACACCTAAAATATATTTTTATGCATAAACCAAAAGTTTGACTCGCGCTATAATAAAACTCGTTGTTTCAAAATATTGATAATCAATTTGAATATAAGAATGTGTGCTTAACACATCAAGTACAAATTAAAGAAGAAAAAAATGCGTAAAAATCTTGAACTACCCCCACGTGGAAATAAACAAGGAAGTTGAAAACAAAAAAGGTATCGAGCAAAAGGTAGGATGTGTCAGAAATAATATTCGAAAAACTGTATTATGTACGGCAAATATGTTTGGCGAAATAAAAAAATATTTTCGGTTGTAATTAGTTTTTTTTCTTCTAAGGGGCCATTCAAGTAGGTATTACGTAAGCAGAAAAATAGCTATTTTTAACCTCTTCCCCCCTCTTGTCAGCAAAAGTAAGAAAAGTTCTTCCCCCCTCCCCCTAAGCTTACGTAAATATTGATATCATTTTCACAAAAAATGTTAGTGTATTTTGCGGAATGTTGCTCTCATCACTACGTCAACCCACTCGTCCCCCATGTCATCAAAAATAGCCCAAACCTGGATCCTCCCACTCCCTTTCACTGCTTACGTATTATTCGAATGACCCCTAACCCCTTTAATTAAATGCACTATTTAAAATTAAGAAAAATAATTTAATCAGGTGAAATTAATACTTATTCTTTCCGAACAAAACTTTTGGACTAAGCAGAGAATTGAATGCAGAATTTAATATCAGATGTAGAGAAAGATTCATGTGTACTCAAAATAAATGGTAAACAATGTATGTTTACTATATATATTGAGTGCGATGACATGCTTAAACCTAGAGTTTAGTCATAGAAAAATACGAGTTTAGAATTGGACTGGACTAGATAGGGTAACTTTTAAACCCAAACTCTTGGACTGTCCCTTATCACTACAACTGAGTTAAACTATTAAATAAACCAAGTTTATCAGGTGGCGTGTGTAGCACAACATTGGAATAATATAATTTCAGAGATTATTACTGAGTAAGTAACGTTTAATTCGAACCTGAACTTGTCAGGCTAGCAGGGACTGTCTCTAATATCACTACACCTGAAGTAAACTACGAGTATCTTAATCTCAGATGTCAAATACTATTCAGTTTTGGATCCAGTAATACAGAATTCAAACTTTACTCGCTACACCTGAGTTAAACTATCTTTAATCCAAGTTTATCAGGTAGCAAGTGTCGCGCAACCTGCGACGCGTGCCAACCACTTTAGTGTCCATAAACCGACGCTGTTAGAGGCTCATCTTTCTTTTTAACGAGCGCTGAGGATTGTTTATAGTTTAAAAAAAGCACCAAGTCGTCGAGTTGTTGAATTAACGACCAAAAATATTTATGTTTATTGTTGTGTTCAACTTAATGGTAGCAGGAAGTTAACGCTCCAGTCGGGAGGTATTTTCGTATAGATTGAGAAACTCATCGATTTCGCCCAAGAATAAGTTTAACGAATCTTAAAAGTACCTATACCTACAGATCGGTTTTAAACCACCTAGTAGTACTTATTTATTTGTAATTTCATTCTACATGCAAGCGTAGGTATACAAAGTTACCTATAGTAAGTGATTCTCTGCAAAGTTTCGTATTGTAGGCGTAGAGTCGCGAGTCCTCGGCGCCGTTGACTCACCGAGAACGGCCGATTGTTCGGCACTAAACGTCGATGGGATCGGTAACTCACACACTTTATGGACGACTTTAATAATATATGGGGCGTTGCGTAATTCTCCTTCGCCTCAAGCGTACCTTTGCACAAATATTGGCGTAAGGCGGGGCGTTTCAGACATTATTAATCTTAGAATTGTAATCAAGAATACAAAGTTTTCATCGACCACTTATTGGTTTTGTACATGCATATTATTACGTCTTTATCCTTTGCGGGGTATACAGAGACTATGGTGATAATAACTCAAAAGCTAAACGTCGATAGGATCGGTAACTCACACACTTTATGCATGACTTTAAAAATATAAGGAGTGTTGCGTAATTCTCCTTCGCCTCAAGCGAACCTTTGCACAAATATTTGACGTAAGGCGGGGCGTTTCAGACATTATTAATCTTAGAATTGTATTCCCCTCTTGGCCTCTGGACAAGAGGCGGTTCCGAAGAACTCTGACACCAGGGTGTGCATGGTCGATTGACCGTGTCACCTACACGAAATGATATACGAGAATATAAAGTTTTCATCGACCACTACTTGGTTTCGTACATGCATATTATCCACGCTTTATCCTTTACGGGGTACAGTGAGCCAATGGTAACAAGAACCAAAAGCCTAAACGGCGATGGGATTGGTAACTCACACATTTTATGGACGACTTTAATAATACCTATATGGAGCGTTGCGTAATTCTCCATCGCCTCAAGCAAACCTTTGCACAAATATTGACGAAGGCGGGGCGTTTCAGGCATTATCAATCTTAGCATTGTATTGGAGAACCTTTATGTTCTGTTTTTCATCGGCCACATATCATGTTTTTTACATGCATATTAATCAGTCTTTATCCTTTACGGGGTAGACAAAGCCTATGGTACAAGACTCAAAAGGCCTGTATTGTGGTCGTTTTGGAGGAAAAGACACCAAAATAGTGGTGGGTTGTTAGTCGCATTGCTTATTGATCCTTAGAATTTTACAATATGTACGAGCAAAAGAAACATATTTAAAATAGCTTTATTTTCCAAGATCAGCATGATAGAACTTGGTTTCAATGAAGGATAACGTCGTATGAAAACTTAGATGAATTATTTGAAAGCTATGTCAATTCTGTGTTTTGTAATGGAACAAGGTGATGGTTTTGATACCTGACTAAGTTAAGACAGAAAGTAAATCGTCCTTAGCGTTTTGTATATCTTGACGTTTTAAGTACAAATGCTTAGGTAGTTAAATATGTACATTTTTATAAATTTTAATATCCTATAATACTAGTTACAACATAGTTTTAGTTTTTAGTTGGGGTGAACATTACCCCAATAATGCTCGACATTGACTTCCTGTCGAGTTTTCATCAAAAGTGTTGTATCTCAAAATTGACATAATATTGTCTGATATCTACACTCCAAAGTATACGTACTAAATTTGGAGTTCTAGCCGCGCGTATGTTAGAGACTAATAATTTTAAATACTTTAGCTCAATCACTAAAGTGAATAGTTATTTCACTTATTTAAATAAATCCAGGGCGTGCAATTTATATCTAAAAACCAATGATTCAGTTATTTACGTAAAATTAAATAACCGACATCTGTCTAAACTCTGATATTATCGTACTTCAATGTAACATGCAAAGCGAAGTTTGATTAGATGAATTTTATTCCAGCTATGTGCCTTCGAGGAAGCATTAGGCCCGGAACAGATGGGGCTCGCGAACGCGGTTTCCCTGAACGCTAATTAAATATTTTAATATATTCAATCCAGCCATTCTACGTATTGCTACACTCAAGTAGATAAGTAAGTATCTATACGATACAGCACAGTCAGACGCGACCAATTTATTTTTCGATAGATTGCTAGTTTGTGTACATACGAACAGTTGTTTAATATCACGTTTATTGAAAAAGATCATTTGCACCCCAGCTGTGAACATAACTGGAAACACGCTTGGATGAGGGAGAAAGACTCGAAGGAAAAATATAATATATATTTTAAATCACTTAGCAGTATCGTTTTATTCGGAAAATTAATTCTTAACTTAGGTACTTGAAGTTTAGTTTAAGTTAGGTATTTATTATATTTGATACAGAATTTTAATAGACGCTGATCTAAGATGGACTACGAATCGTGGAATATAATATGTATCGTTTGTTTCAATTATGACTGAGATTTGATACACAAAATGTGTTAGCATTTGTTAATACGGAAATCTAATTAATTATTATATAAGATGTGAAACAGCTGAGTCAAATCTAACATACGGTGCCATATTGTACAAATATAATATGTTACAGGCGATTAATTAGTGAATGTTAAATAATCAAACAAGCTCAACATACCGGGTAAGCCAATGATATAAAGAAAAGATAACATGACGCATGTTTTTGATCGAACTACTCACATGATTTAATTCCAGAGGCGAATTATGTTCACTTATGTTTAAAATACGAGTTACGTTTCAGTGAAACGGTACGTTATGGTCCTCTTAACTTAAATGGTTGCTCTTTCATAATCGTATTTGTTAGAATATTACTCAAGTATTAGTCAATCAAATACACAAAAAAAGGTAAAATATTCAAACTGCAAAATAATTGGGTTAGAATTTTATAAATCAGAAACAATCTAAAATTCTAGAGAATTACAAACAAGACCCATGGAGGATATGTAAAAACTGAATTTGACATATAAAACAAATGTATTCGCTAATTCCGAAGACCGCCGTACGATTACATGAAACAATAGTTGTATGTGTTTGACCGTCTCTTTGTACGTCAGAGAAGCATCTAAGTATTTCTAACATATCAATGAACTAATCCCAAACTGCCAACCCTAGTATATTACGTCACATTATTATACCGGATAGTACAGTGCCCACTTAAATCGCGGCAATCTCTAACGGCCGTGTCGCTGTCTCGTCGCGCAATGCAGATTTATTCCAAGCATTACTCCAGTATTTTATTACTCATAAATATCGGCCATAAACTCCCGACCTACCGCAACAGCCGTGTGAAAACACCTTAAAAATACGTAAAACAATTAAAATGACATAAAACGTCGGTTTCCCATAATCGTCGTGTAAGTCTTACGGGATGATAAACACGACTCTCGTGCCGAACGTAAAAACAACTTTTGTTACCATTTTATGACAACCTATTACGACCTATAAACCGTGTAGCGATTATTCCTCGTATATATTTTGTGGTAGCGATTCTTGTGGCCTGTCATCAACGGCCCGGCTACTCACAAACGCATTTAAATAATTCAACAAAGTCGTAACTAAAGTTTTCATCAGACATGAATTTGGACTTTATTTTGAGCTGGTTTGAGTTATATTTTAGTGTGTTTCTGTAGCTGGTTTCAGATGAGGGCAATGAATCCACCGTCCACACGGGCCTTGACTTTGCTGGGTGTATTTTTAATTCATCAATCGTTGACATTTTTTGTTACGTCATTTTATTACACTATCTTACTACAGTGTATGTAATATTAAACTACGCCAGGTTGTACGATCGTGTTTTGTTTGTTGAGTAACAATTGAGGCATTTAAAGATGCAATATACGTTAACCTTTATAATGTTATTGCAATGTGTTCATGCAGTTTGTTGGTAGATACACCTAATGGTACTTGAGTGTAAATACGTATAGTTATAGGTAATACTTAAGTACTTCAATGGTCAATAAACTTTTCTTTAACAGAAGTAGTTACTTCATATTCTTTCATTAGTACCTATGTAGTCAAAGTTCGTATTATCACAATCACATTGAGTTTTTTTACAAAAATCTACAACATTTTAAGCTTTTACTTCAGTTTCGGACTTTTCGTTAAAACGTATTTAATCACTTTTGATTTTTATGTATTTATCACTCTTTTGTTTTTGAAGGAATTCTATTGAGAATAGAACCAATAGTGAAAATATTGTATTGCGGTTGAATTCACGTTACACAATAAGAGCATAAATACCGATAAATTTTACGAAACAGAACTATATTTACCTGCGAAAACCACACATTCAACTAGGATTAGCTTTAACAGCACATTGTCAAAAAGACACCCTAATAATCCAAACGGGTGTTTACAAAACCGTGTAGTGTTAAAATTTTGCGTCAAAATGCACCCAATTTGGCGGATGGAACAAGGGTTACAATTTGTGTTGATAGTTGTTATCTACGAGACCCATCGTCCAAGTACTGGCCACAAAAAAGATGAGACGCTACTAATAAAAAAAGAAAACACAATAAGTTCGAAAAAGGAAAACTATCACAGATGCGGCGATATAACTGGATAGAATTCGGCCTACGCACATGTACACAACTGTATGTTAGATACACACATATAAAACTTAAAGTATAGAATCAGATAACGTTTTTGTCTCAGAAAACAACTTCTCTCGTGAATCTCTACAAAACAGGATTCGGTTGAACTGATTTGAAGATTCAGTGTCTGTTTAACATACTTAGCGTAAGTAGATATTATTTACTGTTCTATTTCAATACAGAATGTGACCTTCTCTCAGATACTCGATGTAAATTGGGGCATGATTTAGAGCGAATGCTGCACTGAAATAGACTTTGAATGATGTATTGATAAAATTGAGCAACTATATACTTGCTATTAATTTTCTTTCGATCGGTTTTATATTGTTGGAATACTATTTTCAATCAAATACGTATGTATATGTGGTGCTTTCAATTGTTTCTATACTACTACATACTACATACTTATACACGGGCGTAGCCAAGGGTTTCGGGGGTTCAAACTCCTCCCAAAAAGTTAAGATATTATCACTTTTATAAAAAAAAATATATTGTTTATTATTTCTAAAATAAAAATTAGGAGAGTTGAGCGCCATAATATATTTCTGATTACACTACTTTTAGATTCGCCCTCTACTTTCCGCCGCCGCAGTCGATTATTCAATCACATTCAGATTGAACGACATGGCTCTCATATATACTAATACTAATAGAAGGCATTATTTCATTTTCAATGTTTAGGTTTTATCAACTGAGGATTAAAAGCAAAAAAAAATTATATTACGAATACCAGATTGACATACAGCTGTACTTGCTAAGTTTTTCGGTCAGTTGTATCATGAAGCTAGACTATATAGTCAATATTGTAATGAGAAAAGATTTGATTGTTTGTGTGTTAATTTTAAATATAAATACACCCAAAAATGACTAAATGGATTTTAAAACTTCGTTCACCTTGGAGAGCTTATATACAAGGAAATAACATAGGCTATTATTGATACGGACAAAGTCACAAAGAAACAGTTAAGTACACATTCTACAAATTGCAACAAATGGCTAAAAACATGATGAAAGTGATGAGATATACCTGACTATTCAGTTGTGTTGCACAGATAAGAACACAAACAAATACCACATGCTCTGAAAGACATCGCCAAGAACATATTTGATACAGTGAGAGACACTGCGCATGTTTTTCTATGTTTTTGTCGCCTGCCTGCCAGTGACTTTCTACTCGGTAAGAGGCTTACGTAAGTCGACTACTACTACACATCATTTTAATTCTTTTACTCTAAATGAGTTTAAAAAAATAAACAAATTTTAAAAAATTAGGCTAGTAAATTGCTTGTTTTATTTTTATAGAATATTTTATTATTTTGTATTTGATAAGTGGAGAAAATTATTTAATACTGTCAAAATGGGCCATTCTTGGCGGCAAAACTCAAATTCTGCAAAATAATAACAAGTATTATGTGGTACTTATAAAACTATGAATATTTGTAAATATTTTAGTCTTGACTTTGTCTCTACATATTTTTGGTGCATATGAATACTTAGTATGACACTTTTTGAAAGGTCTTTGATGATTTTTATTCATAGACAATGTGCTAAGTGGCTTTAAGTTTTACCTAAATACCTATATTTTTTCATATCGTAAATGTGAGATGTATTTTTATAAACACAATATGAAAATAATTAATAATTTTGCCAGAAGTATTGAAATATTTTTATTTCAATACTTCTGGCAAAATTGTTTTGAAACAAGTAACTAAATGACTCTAATACTTCTATATCTTTTTTCTTATCTATGTAGGTATGTTAAATAGTTTTCCGCTTAAACAATTTAACACGACCGCTGTCCTTCAAAGACCGTTTGACATTTGATTCTTACTGCGGGTATTACAGTATTAGCGTGGTATTTAAAGGGCAAATAAGTTGTCTCGAGCCAAAAAGTACAAACAAAGCCTTCAAATTTCTAATCCTGATTCACTTAAGACCATTTTATTTTGTCCATTTAGATTATGTTATACTTTTAATTAAGTACACATATCTTTTTTTTATTAGTACTATCTCTGGCTATTCGAATCTTTTGGCGAAAATAAAATTGCTAATATTCATTTGAAAAATATACGCTCTAGATTTTAATTAATGAAGATTCGGATACCGAATAATATAATATAGTAGTTTCTTAAAACAAATAGGTATACCATACTTCAAAAGAATTTAAGTTTACGATTAGACATGTGCAAATTAGGCTCCTTTACATACTGTGACATGATTACGGCGTTGATTGTAAATGAACTTGCAGTAAATACTGGCTATGTTTATTAACAAAACACGGGTGTTTTGCATTCTGACGTTACCCTGTTTCATATTCGCCTCGCGCGTCCCGGCTATACCTACTCGTATTTTGAATGAGACAGTCTGCAGACTCGCGTGTATCTACATAAAAATATCAAATATTACCTAAAATTGCCGTATAAACACACGTTTTGTGGAATAGAAACTTGTATATATACGAGCTAGATTTTAATTAATGAAAATTAGGATGCCGAAATAATATCGTAGTATATGATACTTTTAAATAATTTAAGTTTCGTTTGGACGTGATAAATATAGACTCATTTACATACTATGACATGATTACCGCGTTGATTGTGAACTAAATTGCATTAAATACTGGCTATGTTTATTAACACAGCACGGGTGTTTTGCATTCTGACGTTACCCTGTTTCATATTCGCCTCGCGCGCCCCGGCTATATTTTGAATGAGACAGTCTGCAGACCCCGCGTGTATCTACATAAACATATCAAATATTACCTAAAATTGCCGTATAAACACACGTTTTGCGGAATAGAAACTCAGCGTACTATTTTGTTCTTAAACAAAAGTTATACAGTTGTTCTATATACATTTATAGAATATGCATATATAGTATTTATACTGCAGAGATATGATACGTAGAAATGTATTTTTATCCAACATTTCGGCAAAAGAAATTCGAAAAAGTAAAGCCCTTTTTTCAGCTACATAAATTCGTAAATTTAAAGTCAATGCTGTCTTGTACCGGTGTACATTTTCCGGTCCATACACGTTCATCCGTCAACGTTACATGAAAAACATTCCGAAACCCAAAATATATAATTTGCGAAAAACATATAAAACTGTCGCGAAGGCAAACAGAATTGCAAATAAACTTATCAACACTGCAAGACCCATAATGTGCAATTTAAACCGCTAATTTATGCAGCCAAAATGCAATTTACACTTTAATTAATACTACAAAATGCAGTTCCTGTGAGCAAAAATGTTTTTATCAAAAAGAGGTTTAGATAAAATACTTTACGTACGTATCTAAGTGGAATTGCCAGCGGAGCTCGTATAAACGGTATTTAATTATATTTAGTGGTAAATAAACAACATGTGGCTTCTCATAAACAAATTTAATTAAGATATCGTAAGCCCATATCAAGTTGCTTGCATGCTCTTATGCGTAATGCTCGAATAGACGCAGTGCACTGACCTTTGGTATTCATCCAGACGCATTTTAATTTCATTATATTGCCCTTGA
This sequence comes from Rhodophaea formosa, assembly GCA_963082605.1. Taxonomy (NCBI): domain Eukaryota; kingdom Metazoa; phylum Arthropoda; class Insecta; order Lepidoptera; family Pyralidae; genus Rhodophaea; species Rhodophaea formosa. The sequence continues at coordinate 8,278,250 of OY720211.1, read as the reverse complement.
ATATTTTCTTGGATTTCACATTTACCACAGAAGATGTCATTTAAAAATTGCATACAATATAAATAAATTACTTATAAACATTCATATTTTTTCAAGATTGCCAATTTTTATTTTGTCGTAATATGCTGTCTATAATAAACATCAAAATAAAATGCCAATCTTATAGTACCTTTCACGCGAAGCGAGAGGAAAGCATAATGGAATACTTTATCTGAAACTAAATAGCAAAAGGGACTATCGAACAGGGCCGTATCGAGATAAGTATATCTCTGTATCTATAGGAATAATTTCTGTGTAACTTCGAGAGGGAGAGTGCGCGAAACGTTGTTTCATAAGTGCTACCAAAGGGTCGAGAGGATTGTCCCTTGCAAGTATGGCATAACTTTATTCAGAGATTAACATAATTAGAGAATTCTGTAGAGTTAGGGATGGTAAACAGGCCGTCGTTTGGGCCGCCGACCGTGGAAGGGACACTGTAATTATAATTGGGTAATGGACGAAAACAGGTGCTAATTCAGCCCTGTGTGTTTTGTTGTTCACAATTGCAGGACTAGTGCTGAAAGGGGTGTTGTAAACAATTCCAGAGTATTTAACATTCATTTATCTTACGAATAGCTGAAACAATGGTATTTTGTGGTTTACAAGGATCGAATGCAAATGTTAACCTCCCTGAAATTGCGCTCTCGTTGAAAGAAAATGCAACGCGAAAACTGCTACTGCTGGATTGTTCACTGCTGTATAGAATGGGAGACTCTTTTCTTTTTTTAGCAAGATTATATTCTAAATCTAAAATAGTGTAGAAAGGAACACACAATAACGGCTATATTTGGCGGCAAATTATGGAATGGTTTACCACTGTCTTCTCTATTCCACATACAAGTGAGATAGACATCTCCCTGTGTGCAAGTTGTCTCGCGATGTTTTCCTTTAGGTAATACTTGTTAAAAATTAATGTACTCGAATCAAATTTGTCTACAAACTCCCAGGGAAAGGTCCGCTTTAAAGTATTATAAGACTATATTTTTTTATTATTACGCAAACACTTGGTAAAGTTTTGACTCTTAAATGTAAAATAAATATATGTATATAGGCAGACAAAACGTGTTTAGACGTCTTAATTGTGTCTTGAATATAGTAAAAGAAAATGAGAAGAAAATTTACAGCTTAAACAAACATGTCACGCTAGTATGTAATTACGCTCAAATTAGATGCTTGGTAAGGTGAAAACTTGCTTTGTTTTTCTTTTTGTTTTTTACTTTACTGGATGAGATGATATTTGTCTGGAAATTGCTGAATTAGATGTTGTTTGCTTTGAGTATTTTTTTTGTACTGAATACAGTACACACAATTAACTAGATTTATAATAAACATTCTGTTGCTCAAAATATTCCTTGCATAATTTATTTACCCGCAAAACAAGGTTTATAAAATCTGATTAAACGCTAGCTGTTTTCTTAATACCTTTTAAATTTAAATAATCCGCCTAAATTAAAAAATCTCGGACGGCCCGCCCCTACGTGGTATCAGGTGTCGGAAACAGTTCCCTAAGAATGGTATTATCTCGCACATATTTTCCAACAGGGCTCGCGGACCCTCGCTGCCCTTGCAGAATACATTACATCGATTTTTACTCATCTACATATGTATACGAAAAGGTTTATCGGGAGTCGTACTTTAAGTATTTTACTCTCTTAAGCTTATCACGTTTAAAAGTCAAGGATATTTTTATACCAATAAACATTTCAACTATCATACGCTGACAGTAAAATCTTAATTCAATGGTTTTAATTTTGAGATAGGTTTAAAGATTGCACACTTTATTTGAGTATGTGGTAGGTACGATGATAAAACAGGCTTGTGAATTAGCAAAATTTTAGTTAAGCAAATAATTTTATATTTAATTTTGTGTCGTTTAAGTTTTCTCTAGCTAAGATACAGTCATTTAAATTTTGAATCGATTAAAATATTACTGCGATTATAACCAAGTTGAAATGGAATTCATTTTACATAATTTATACACATACAAACCTGGTTTTTCGATGACTACATTGACTATGCGTCGAAATTCGATTAACTGATATTTATGGTTTATTAAACTATATTTTTATAATCGATTCAAAATTATTATTACTATTATAAGTGTCATTTTTTTAACTGATAGTACAAATGATACAACCTTGTATCATCAATACCACCAGTTGTACTTTTCGGTAGTGCTTCTGATACAGAAGGAAATAAGCCTACCTACAAGATGGGAAAAAATAAAAACATAAGTATTCTAAAATTAAGTTATCGTGTAAAAATGTTGTCGCGGCACAAACATTTCAATTTTCTTTGAAAGTGCCGAACAAAATTACATTTAGGCTTTCGTTTTCATTACACTGCAAAAGCGTAGGACGTCGCGACCCAACAAAGGATTTCGATATTTTCTTTTCAATTTTGTGATGACCTTTCGACCGGGGCTTTGACCGAAAACCGAACACAGCCCCGTCTAGACAACTAAGTGCATTCTCACACTATACGTTAAACTAACTGCTGTTATAGCCAAGTCATATGCTTCCCTTGCGTTTTGAACGCTCAGAAAATCAGGGGAAACTCTCACATTGCATGCTCGTGCGTTCGACGGGCGTCTGAAAGCATGAAACTTTCGCTGTGTGATACGGGCCTTATCTAACCCTCTGCTGCAGACGTCCCTGCGCATCCCACTTGTACTTTTATTTTACGATCTGCTATCTATACGAGATATGCCTCAATGTGTTATGTAATATGTTTAAATTGGACGGAACAAATATCATAGGGCGTTGACGGAAGGGTTGTGTTCTCAGATACGAATATGGAATGTTTTAAATAGCAATTTCAGAATATTGCGCAATGTGAAAATATTTTCTTGTTCTCAGGCGATTATGTCTTGGTGTCCTTGTGTTGATTCGAAAAAAAAAACAATGCTAAAAATTATTATTCTTTTGGTTTCAGGTGCCCGCGAATAGGATTTCAGTGAAAGGTAAGAGCCAATGTCAACATTATAGCTGTATAATACCTACATTATTATATTATAGCTACATACTAAGAATTCAAATAATAATTAATTTAATATACATATGTATGTATATAAACCCAAATATGACCTTTACCTGGTTTCATTTTAATGATTCAAAAAATATAACAATACATACCTATTTTTATGAATTGAAATTTGTAACAGAAATATTCCTAAGAAATAAAAAAAGTAAAGTTTTATAAGATGCCTATTTATGAAGGAAGATTTTGTAAATTTCAATGCAAAAATTAAATTAAAATTACACTGTAGACGTTTTAATGTATAATGACATGAAAATTCACAATCAGTTTTACATATGGATCCCTAAAGGTCAACCAACATATTAATTTGGAAATTAGCTATGATATATATTTCACAACAAAAATAAAGACGTAAGAGAAAAATTATGTTCTGAAAATGAAGGTCTTGGTGACGCAGTAAGGACGTAGAAAAATACTGAGATAAAAGTAGAAATGTTCTTAAATATCTGTGAGGTAGAGTATAGCTAAATCGATACAAACAAAACTTTTTTTTTTTAATATTTTATTTTCTAATATTGTTTACTTTCTGCTACCTGCCACTTATTAGTATCTGTTAAACAGGGAAACCTATTATTGGCCTTACATTTAGATTAACTATAGCATAAGACTTTTTGTGACGCTGTTGGTTTTCACAATAAATAAAAAAAAAAACTTTATTAAAATAGATTTCTTTAAACACTTATTAATTGTTATATTTACAGCGCATACAATGCTTTTGGTATTGAGTTAGCAATAAGTTATTTCCTTACAAAAGTGTTCAGCCGATCGGGCAATTTGTACGAAAATATTGAAATTTTAAAATTTCCCGCATTAGTCCTATACAAAAAGTTGTTCATATTGAATGACTGAGTCGCTCCTTTAATGAGCGGACATGTTTTTATTAATATATCAATACATATTATAAAACAAAGTTCTCCACCACGTCCGCCTCTGTCTGTTCGCGATATACTCAAAAACTACTACGGATTTTTTTGTGGTTTTAAACAATAGATAGAATGATTCATGAGAAAGGTTTATAAGCATGTCTGGGCGCAATCAAGGAGAGCTGTTTGTAGTGTTATAATTATAATACAGTAATTATTACCTATTATTTATCACGCAAATGATCAAAAATATCGCGAAATAAAGGAGAATAAAAGATATTTTAGCAGAAAAACCTTCTGAAATATCTGAAAGGCAGGTAGTAGAATATCGCTTAATCGAGCCGGGAGGCTGCGTCGGAGGATCCACATTAATCGGAGGCTTTACGAGGGGAATCTGAGCCGCAGACGGGCGGCAGAGCACGCGAGCTTTGCAGATAAACTCAGCTTTTTGCTGGTATCTGAGCTTTTTTATTCTCAATGCGTAGATTAAAGTGGATTGTAGTTTTCGTACTTTTTTTGTATTAGTGGAAGCAGATAGTAGCTGGAGTTTAATAAAATTGTGACATTGAATTCTTATTATTTATTGAATTGACAAGGCTTGTAAAGTGGTTTAATCTAAGAACCCAAATGCCATGATGATTTTATTACTAACGGCAAGCATTTAATTTTTACTTTTAATGACGAATGCTGTATTAAAATTTCATTGTATTTTCCTATATTTTTCAGTAACTTACATTGTATATTATAACATACATGTATCATAGTCATTGAAGAATATCAGATTAAAAAAAAAATTTACAATTTTTTAATTTACGAACTGTAACTAAATTAACTTAATTGAACTTTTTATTTTAAATATTTTTTTTTATTTAATAAACTGAGCAAATTGTTTTGATTTGAAAATTACAAATAAAGAATTCAAAAATCTCATCTGTCAAATTTATTCCTACAGTTCCGTACCCGTCCAAAATAAAAGGCGCAAAAAGTATTAGCGCGCCCTCGAGTGGCGGACTTTTTACTAGCGTTTTAAGAATTTTATGACAAGTCCTCTAAACGGTAATTTTTAGGAAGTAATTTTCAAATGTAAATTTAATAAAAAATGAGTTATCGAGATTAAATTGGAAAAGTATTATAAAGAGTAATGTCATTTCCAATTAAAAATATATTTGTACCAATATTACGTAACTGGTACATAATTTAACCTCACATAGGTATTATTAAAACATATAGATATGAAAAAAGACTCGAAACTTGAATAAAAATTCATTCAACATATTCATGAATCGAAATTTCTCAACGTTCCACGCTTCCTTCAAATAATTTTATATCCGAACTGTAATACATACAGTCGCTTAACCCACATTTCTTGTATCCTACAATTCCCTAAACAGAAAGAAAAAGTAACGTTGGAATCGAAGGAGTTCGTCCAAACTGGAAATATAATTTTAAAGATGGCTGCCGCTCTCGGGCCACCCTCCCCGCAGCCCGCACCCCGACGCAGCCTAAAATATTATGCACCCGAAAACCATTGTCTGTTACCATGACAACGGGCGGTCGATACTGAGGAGTCGGAGACGCAAAATCAGGGTTACAGTCATCTCGCTTGCTCTTTTAGGATTCAGATGCTGAACCCGATTTGGGTGATCGTCGGTCTCGCGGTGCGATGGCTGAATGCCAGCTATAGGGTTGGCACTGGCAGAAATCGCATGGTCGGGTAATGAGCCCGCGTCTTGTTGGAAAGCATCTAAAGGTCGAACAAGAACGCTAAATGGTAACGAACTGGTTGTCAGCCAAATGATGTATGGTCTGGACAGCTTATTTGAAGCACTTTGCTCTTATCTTATGACTATTATTTCTATATAATAAAACATACTTACTTACGTATATATTCTAGATAAATTGGATATAACGGTTTTCTTTCTTATTTTATCTTTGGGTTGATTATCAGCCAGAGGTTCTTTGAGTTCAGCAACGTTCTTTACAAAAATAGGATGTAATAGAACATCATGATGGTAATGATGAATCATTATGCACTGTTATATCACTAAGTTATGAATGACACTTCTGAGAAACTAAGTGAGATTTCTTCGAACTAATTCACGTCTAGATCATCTAATTAATCTAAAGCACTAAGATGAGCCAACACTTTACGACAAACAACAACTTAAATTCACAAAACATAATCAGCACAATTCTACCCTAGAGCTACTGCGCAAATGCTCAAAAAGATGAGACAATTTTGTATCTAAATTAGAAAGTTTTGCTCCAGGCTCTCCCATTGGCCAGAACACAAAATAAAACCTTTTTACTGGCCTACCTCACAATAACTTTCTCTTTTTTGTTACAATTCTGTCTTCCTGGTTACCTCAACGCGGAAGGGTTCGGAACTTTCACCCCTGAAACAAAGTCTTATTGTGGTATTTTGTTAGACCTTTTGTTAGACAATTGCAGCAGATGTGGCTCAATTTTGTTTAAGGTAGTCTGATCAAGGTTGTGTGGTTGGAAATAATATTTTAGTTTCTTTTTTACTGTAGAGTTATGTCCAATATATCTGGTTAATAACTTAAACTGCTAATACAATAGAAGTTACCCGAAATAATAATAAATAAAAAAGAAATTAAGAGCAAAAGATTTAATAATATATACTTACTCATAATAAATGTCCCTAAATGCATTTTTACCTGATGATTACAAAAAACATAGCAACATATTAGCTTCAAAACCTATATTTGTAGATAATGTTAAAATCATCATTGATAAACCCTATATTATTATATAAATTCTAAAATTAATAAGAAGTATCAAAGTATTTATGTTGTTTGAACTCATGTTACTATCAGTATAAATACCAACAGCTTTCTATTAAACAAGTATTAGATTTTTATTAAATTAAAATTAACAAATGAATAAAAGAGTTAACCTTTGCCAAAACTGTAAGCTCTACTAGTACTTAAAAGTTCAACTAGTTAGACAGAGATGGCGCTGGTTGCGAAAACGAAAAATAAAAACTTTTTCATTAAACTTTTGCACTTTCATCAATTAAATTTAAACTACAACCCGTCAATATAACATTACCTTTTTAATAATATATTTTCGTAAGTCATAATCTCTTAAAGACTACCAAGTAAGCGAAAATGGTATCGTTGTTTATAATATTTTGTAGAGTCATTGCTCCTACGAAATAAAACTTTAGACTTATGCAAATTAAATATTTTTGTGTCTTATGTTCTTTTAGTATGAAGTTATTTTAAGAGCAATTAATGCATTTGTTATAATACTTAGGTACATATTATTTAGATTCAATATTAACTCGATAAATAAACACTCACACAATTTCATTACTACTCAAAAAATACTTGTAGTGTTTTTCATAATATTTCTTGATTTTGTCAGTTACGAGTATAACTATAATTTTTGTAATAACTTTTTTATATTTATATCTAAGTACCATTGTTCCACAAATATTATATAAAAGACAACTTTTAAGTGTCTCTAGATAAGAACTTCCAATATTACGAACACGACGGTCCTAAAGTCCTAATGATCACCACATGACAAAATTTTCCAAATTGACTTTTAATACTTACGAAATAACGTTCAAGATCAGATGGCAGACTTCTGAAAATATCGGTGTTAGCCTTCGAATGATCCTCTTATTCCAGATTTGGAGCATTTACATACCAAATGTGAACATTTTACTGATTTCCGCTCGAGCAAATTAGCATGCTTGATACCAGGTAATGTGGGATTTATGAGTGTGTTTTTGCAAAGCGTAGTATAGCTATTTAATAGTTTAAGGTGGCTGTGAGAGCTATTGTACAGTTTACAGCATTACTATATTCACAAATTGGTTCTTAAGTCAATGTAATAAGGTTTAGAATGAAAATTAATGGTCGTGACTGTACGTAATGTTCGTATAGAATATTCGTGATTTCTGTATAGAACTAACAAAATTGTAATAACATTAATATTTTTAAAATTTTGTTTTAATATATAGTACGCTACAAATAGTACGTATTTGATATTTGATCCTAAACCTGAAGCTATATGTAGAGCTTGACCAAAAAATGTTAGGCCGTCATAGTAGTTCCACTACTAATTTGTGTTTGAATTAAAATAGTTTTGGTAAATTTATTTTTTATTTCTATGCAATATAAATCACACATACTCCGGGTACCGTACAATAAATAACTACAAAAGCCATTGATGTACTCGTTATAAGGAAACTCGTGAAACCTTTTCAACGCTTTAATGTGACGTTAACTAAACTCTTACTTTTGGTGGACACTATTATTTCATAAATTATTTGTGGTGACGTCACTGTAACAATTGAGTTGTAACTTAGAACGCAAGTTCCTAATACTTCAGTTCCTACTTTTTTAAAAATTTTCGTTTCTTAAGAAACAAAAAAGATGACATTCTCTGAAAATGTCAAGTCTCTACTTAATACGTTTAACTACAGCTCTGTGACAGACGGAATTCCGAGGCTTAGTAATAAGGTCCCGTTTTTACTATTTGGTTACGGAACCCTAATAAAGATCTTATCAGGTACTAAATATGGATGCTGTCTCCTTCTCATCTGATTGTATTTCCGGTTGCATCCCTGGCTACGAAGGTCTGGAGTCTATGGTGTCTCTTGACCATCTTTTAACTTAGACATAAGAATATTGATCATTGTAACTACTTACGGTTTTAAACTAGTAATACCTACATTACATTAGTTACTCGCATATACAGCCATCGCGGCGCAGTGGTTGACACGGTTGGTTTGATCCCCGGCCAGGTCACGATGAAAAGCTATCTCTTTCAGATTAGCTGGGGACTTCAGAATTGTATTATTTATAGAGCACTTGTGTGTGTTTTTTTCGCTTCAATTTCCAGTAAATTCTAAGATAACCCTCCTAAGTAATACAGGCTATTTTTTATGACAGGATGACAGGGCAGTAGCATTAAAAAATATATATCTAAGCCATACTTATCCAAAAGACATTTTATAATAACTTGAAAAATTGGAAGATATGAACTAAAATATTTAGGCATTTATTTCATCACTTTCTTTTAGGAACGAAGGTAGGTAGGAAAAGTAGTATATTATTTTTATGTAAAAGATGCTAAACATATGTGTACACTATTCAATGTTTACAAATAAATTGCTAATCTTTGCCAACAATAATAAATGTACGTTCTCGTAGCACCTCGTAGCCTTTTCGTAGCATCGTAGCGGATGCTTTATAAATTCATAAAGGTCCATAAAACAAAACAGAAGCACTAAATGCTAATCAAACTCATCCATGAAGGGTTCCATAATAGCAAACATAGATTAGCTAAAAATACAACTATAATTTTTCACCAGCAAAAATTACTTTGTTTTTCATAGTGTTTTATATGAATTAGGTACCAAGTTATATTTGCGGTTTCTGGACGTGTACTTTATCTTATAACCGCTAAATTTTGTTGAAAGTATTCATTGAGATCTATGGCATATTTTTTGTTAGATTTTTCATTTTCTTATTTAAAAGTTATAAAAGGGGAGACAAATATTTTACGACATTGCAAGTACCCAAATACCTACATTTCGAAAAATTACTTTGAGAAAAAATGATTTTGAGAACCTCAATGTCATTTTTAAAGACCTATCTGTGGATATCCGCACATATAGGTAACATGATTATTTTTAAGTCTTGGTCCATGTATCCATAAATAAATAAATAAATATATACGGACAAATCACACAGATTGAGCTAGCCCCAAAGTAAGTTCGAGACTTGTGTTATGGGATACTAACTCAACGATACTATATTTTATAATAGATACTTATATAGATAAACATCCAAGAACCAGGTCAATATGAAAAAGATCGTTTTCCATCTTGACCTGACCGGGGATCGAACCCGGGACCATCCGTGTCGCAGGTAAGCGTGTTGACCGCTGCACCACGGAGATCCAGTATGTCCCTAATCCTTTGTTTTATTAACTTTTTTTATAAAAAAATTAACAAGTTTTTGGGACACACGCGGACAGACCGGATCATCATCATCATCAGGACTTTTTTAGTTTCCACTGCAGGAGCATCTCTGCACTACCAGATCTATACTTTAGCCACAGCAGACAGAGAAATTAGCCTATACTCTCCACGCTAGCCAGATGGGATGGAGAGATAGATATGACAGACAGATCCATCCATCAGGTCTTTTTTAGTCCCTATTACTGCAGGAGCACGAACCTCTCTGTACTACCACAGCAATATATTAACCAGAGTAGTCAGAGGATGTGGCCTACACTCTCCGCGCTGGCCAGACGGGTTGGAGAGGTCTTTTTGATGTTTGTAAGCTTTGTTTAGCTTGTGTTTCCTAAGTCGCCTTTTACGACATCCACGGGAAGACTTGGAGTGGTCCTATTCTACTCTGACGGGAACCACACGGCATATAATATACTGAACGACAGACAGATATACTGAATCAATAAGGGTTCCGTTTGAGCCTTTGGCTACGGAGCCCTAATAATCAAGAACAAAGGCTTTAAGTTATAGCAATAGGTAACAAATATAAATATATGTATATTTAATATTTAACTGGATAGACAAAGCCTTGATACGCACTTTGAAACTCAGAACTTCAACTATTAGTAAAGGCTCAGTATGAAAAAAGAGCAAAAAATAATAGTGATATTAGCTAATATTAAAATTTGAAAATAATACTATTTTGGTTATATATAAAAAATAATATTTCAATACTTACGCAGTTTTTTTTATGAGAAATTTACCTGTTCAGTTGTAATCATAGGTACCAAGCCTGAATGGCTCATTTTGTTAGCCTAGAGGAATGAGCATTTGAATTTGTTAACCTGAGAATCGAACCCAAAACCTCAAGCATGGGTGCTTTACTGAGGGTAGAACTTTGACATATCTTGGTATAAAAGAAACAAAAGCTGCTAATAGAAATTATTTATTCAAATTGCATCTTACAGACAAATATACAAACACAATGATCAAATATAAACTCCCAAAGCTACAATTTCCATTCATGCATACGACAGACCGTACTTGAGTGAACTCGACGTTTTCATACATTGAATTTTTCATACATTATTCATCGGGTCACAATGAGTCTAAAACACTACATATCATGTCAATACGGTCGATTGATTTCGACAGCGAATGATAACTATCAACTGTTTATTTACACGAACTAGTTAATGAACCATGACTGTACTGGGCGATATGGTACCATGTTTTCTATGGTAAACTGTATTTACTTATTATCAAGTGTTTTGGTGTGTAATAAATAAATTTGTAACATGTATAACTGTCAAAATGTAAGGTCTACACTTAAAATTTTATAAAATAATGATTTGTACATTTTAATTTTAACTTGATATATTTTTAAAGTGTAGATTTATGGTATAAGTTAAGAATTCTTTATCATTGTGTCAATTTTGTATGTAAGTAATACTTATAGTCTGTATGATAGAGAAGTCAAGAGACGCCTTCGACAACTGTGATTAGGAAAAATTGTATTAAAACAAGTATATCGCCAATTTAATTTTTATTTTATCAATATACATTATAATATGTGCGCCAATAAATGATATTTTGGTAAGAAACATGAAAAACTTCGATAAACATATATAACCATGTTAAAGTTAGTATGAATGTATACAAAGTAAAAATTATAGTCAGTAATTGTAACTAAAACTATAATTAAATTTGTATTTATGAGACATTAATTGCTAAATAATTTATTATAGTTATTGCCAACACTAAGTAGTCAGGAACGTTTAAATTTACTTACACTTAAACTTATGTTATGAACTTGTGTGCAACTTATGTATGTAGGTACGAGTACAATAATATACTAAAATACCTACTATACTAAAATTATCATCTATATTCTAAAAAAATCTTATATACCAAGTACTACATTTACCCTATGTTACTTAATTCTATTGAAGAAACATATAATATAAGACAAAATAATGTACACATTTTTACACAGGTAAATAGCAAATTCCGACAAATAAGAAACATGGACGAAAAACAATTGAAATACGCTTCAAGAAATCTTCAGTCTTCTTTCTTCATACTTCAGCGACGATCAGTGTCCTCTTCTGTTACGTATACTGAAGGTATACCGGAAAGAATGAGGCACTCAGGATACATTCAGTATACGTACAGAAGGCGACGCGTATTCTTCGGTCTTCTGGTTTGGAAGAAGAATGGGCCATCGAGAAGAGTTTATAGGGAATCTGAAAACCTGTTAACTAGAATTAGATTATGCTAGTTTTATAACCTAATATTTTAAGTTGTTAGTGTCAAATTGAAATTAAGAATTTTTCATTGTTTCTAACTTTAGATTGAGGCACGAAATGCTTGTGTGATTAGTACTTATATGTTAAGTAATGATATGGTATGTTTCAAAATTACTTGGAGAAAAGTATTAAAATTAATTGTTTAGAAAGTGTTTGAAACTCGGACTTGTCACGCCATATTAAGAGCCCTAATATCTCAAAAGCTCACCGACCGCGGTAGCGCTCCAACTCCCTGCTCCTCCGGGACACCATCTATAAAATAAAGCAACCGATTTACAACACGCCTGGGTTTTCAAACAGAAAAGGGTTACACTGATAGCACATAAGTTTCACTATCGAAACGCCCCCGTCGAAATAAGACAACTACAGAATCGTAAATTCCAAACTCGGGAAAATTGTTTCTGCAAATTTTAATACCCTTACTATTGCAAAACTGTCTATTGTACTCTTAGACCAATGACAGAGCTTGAAGCTCGCAAAAACAGGCGATTGGCTTGCAAAAATTATATTCGCGAAGACTTCGACCGGTAGCACAGCGAGATTTCATTTTTTACCGTCTTCGAGCGAACGGCAATTGCCTGCAGACGCTTTTGTCCACCAGCTATTGTTGAACATAAAGGATGAATTACAAAAGCGTCGTTTCGACCACCACTCGTAAAGATAACTAAAGAATTCCGCCTGCCTGGGGTTTGAATAGAGCAACATGAAAGGGCGTAAGGGTGCATTATTTTCGTAATTTATGACGCGGCCGAGTCGCATTACACCGGGCCTTATTGATTCTAATGCACAACGAAAGGTACTAGTTTCGCGGTGTCCATAAAATTCAAACCGATAGACGACACGACACGTCACGAGAAAAGTTACGGGAGTCGCGGAGAAGAAGCACGTGACTTACCGGTCGGTCAGCTGTTCTGTGCGTCCGATAAGTAAACATTGAAGGATGACGGATGGACTGGTGCGACTGAGGAGCGTGTGTTCGGGGTCGGCGATGCCGGGCGTCTGCCGGTCTGGTAGCCGGCCGGGCGTCGGGACGCGCGCCCCGGCCCGGCATCGATTGCCGCCCTCGACTCGCGGCGCGCGCCGATGCCCCACGACTAATCCCGATGCAAGATTTTCATTACATACGCCATGATCGTTGTTATTTGCACCCCGTAATGTTTTTTGATAGTTTGCTTAGGCTCGCTACTATTTTCTCTCTATTTACTCAGCTATTCCACCTCGCGATCGTTCACTCTTATCTCCTTATTAAGCTTATTCCACGGGATTGCACAGCTCTGATAAAAAAGTCGATATTAAACAGGGACGCAGCCTGCGCCACCTGTTCCTACTCTCCCGAAAATTAGCATTTCGTAGCGCTGTTCTTATATTTTCCGTGTATTATATTTGCTTTAATATTAGAGCGTGATGACGTTCATTTTTCTAAAGTGGTTTATACTGAATGCTTGATTCAATGTGACTAAATTGACAATTCTGGAAAACATTTCAGTCATCTAAAAACCCGAGATTTCTTAGTCAGTTCTAATATAAAAGTAAAATTTATGAAGTTCAACAGATCAAAGTATATTTTATGGCCAGTTTATTAACAGTTCCTGTGTAGGCTACAGTAAGTAGGCTGATTTGGTCCACTTTGATCAGAAACAGTTTCGAGTAATTTCAGGACAACTATAAAACATTGATCAGTATCACTACATGTACTTAGTAGTTTAGGAGCTAGTAAAACAAAGTAGATTCAATTTTATTGGCCCGATTCGTGTAAATTTCCTTGTAGACAAGTAATACCGTTTGTCTTCATTTGTCTAGGTCATTTACAATTATGGGGTTTATGGACCAATCAAACGGAAATGGATCTGAAGGACGAGATAGCCTACTTCGCAGTTAGTTTTATATTTTGCAATTCTCACCAGTTTATAGATTTTGCAAGAACTCATCGTTAGTTTTAATGCATACTTCTTTAAATACTTGTTTATACCTAATCAGGCAATAGTTATATTATTCCTTCTTGAATAAATTTTGATATGCAATTCTTGAATTAAGTATAGTTAAATAATGAGGGAATTAAAAATATTTTCTGCAATTTCTAGTCCTAATTTTAGAAATGAGGAACTAAATGTTAAAAATTTATCTAATTGAATTAAGTATCTATCTTCTTCGTTACCATGAAAACCATTAACAATTTTAAACCCGTTTGAATAAACCTTTTCTCAAAAATAATAATATGAACTTATAGAGGTATATATTGTTTGACTTTAGTCTTATTTTAGTAGAAGAGTATTAATTTATGAAGACAGGACTCCATACTCCATATGTCTTATGTTTACTTTGACAGCAAATAAAATTATACATATTTATTGATAATGAACGTTCTGATAAATTTCGATGACTAAACCAAGCATGACTTCATCATATTCAGAAAAGAATCGTACTGATAGTCTATATTACAAATGCAAAAGTGAATTTGTTAACCTTTGTGTTACCTAATCAAATTATGTATAGGTACACATTTTCAGGGATATAGGGAAAATAAAATTTTATCGCTGTAAAGAGTACTGTCCTCAGATAAAAATTATTTTTTCATGATTTCATAATAACATCTCTGATTCTATCACCGATCTTAACTACCATTTTTCGAGGCTTTAATTCTTATCTTTAATTATTGTCCTTTCTATTTTGTCTATTTGCTCTTTTAAATTCCATTTTCACACTTTCCACATACGTACTAATCTCATACTTAGGAGAAGACCAGGGATTAGATAATGCGTAGATACCCCTTATCTCACTTGTTATCAGACATGCCAAATAGGGTGTCACATGTTGCGTAAGAGAATTTAGGGTTAGGACGATTTTCCTTACTTTCCCTAACATTTTAGGGTTAAAATGGAAATGGTTTTTCTCTAAACTATGTTAAAGGCACACTGATAGTGCATATCTATAAGTTGATATGAGAGAAATTGCGTGGAAGCCCATTTCCTTCAAATAGAAGACTATTTACCCAGAAATATTACCTGGATGATCGCTTCGAAAGATTTGAGAAACTTTCGTCTGTGATGAAACATTTTGCTTGCGGTGAGATCAATATCGTTATAAAATAGAAATAGAGCCTATAATAATACAATGTAAATTATGTCAGCAGCTATTCCTCTTAGCCAGGTACTAAAAGTTAATCGGGGGGAAATGCAAAATCGGTAAGCAGTATCAAATTTTTTGTGTTTCTTATCATCATCCAAGAGCATTCCTTGTTGCATCCTCAAAGGTAATGATTCAGAGCCCGGGGTTTGGCTACCTATCCTAGGTGATCATTACTGATTCAATTCATCAGTAAAACCCAAATTAGGTTGAAAAATTTAAAGGCTATGTTTCATCTTCACCCTGCACGATTTATATTAAACTGGCTCCCTCGGAACAGTACTTATCTCCGATATGAAAGGTAGCCTTCCTTGACGAGCTCCGTAGCGCAGCGGTCAACACACCGGCCTGTGACACGGATGGTCCCGGGTTCGATCCCCGGTCAGGTCAAAACGAAAAGTGATCTTTTTCAGATTGACCAGGGTCTTGGATGCTTATCTATATATGTATTTGTTATAAAATATAGTATCGTTGAGTTAGTATCCCATAACACAAGTCTTATTTAAGAACTTACTTTGGGGCTAGCTCAATCTGTGTGATTTGTCCTTATATATTTATTTATTTATATTTATTTTTGAAACTCCAGACAACGTTTGTGCAAAATTTCATGATGATCGCCTCAGTAAAAATAGGGCCTGAAAGCGTAACAAACAAACTTATTTTCGCATTTATAATATTAGTTGGGAAGTTAGGATGTTACATCTATCTGATATGAAAATACGATAAATACAGTAAGGTATAACCATATGTAATCAAAATAAAACTTCTAATCATTAGCTGGGCACTTTTGTAGCACTTGCTATCTTGCAAGTTAGTCGGGGAGAGAAGAAAAAACATAGAATGTACCAGATGTTTCTCTTCCCGCGCAGATCGTAAAAGCCGATTAAGGGGAATGGGCGAAAATCGGAAGATTCACCTTAAGGTTTTATAGACCTGGGCTCCGTCTACCCCGCAAAGGAAAAATACGTGATAGTAGCTATGTATTTTTTGTAACACTTTACTACTTAGTTAGGTAACTTTATCAAAATATTAAAATCAACACTTAAAACTTAAAATTTCAAACGTATTGCACTGTTTTGTGCATTCACTTGCATCCCTCGATGGTCGATAGGCAAATGGACGCATACCAGCAATCCTAAGGGGTGGGACACAAATAGAAAAAAATGGGGTGGCACCATACGCGACTGCCCCTCGGCAAAAATCATAAATTTATTGTCAAAGCGTATTCTAATAGTAATAATGTGTCTATGATTGTGTGCGTAAGGTGCACGGCAGTGCAGCGCCAAGTTATGCATCAGTAACTCGTTGTATTTGTTTTTGTTTTTTATGGATATAGTTTCCTTTGATGAATTGTGAATGCTTGATTCAAGGTGATTATTTATTGGCAAAGCAGTATTGGTATAATTATTCATAGATTTTTTTTCAACCTACTTCCAATAAAGGACCCAAACGCCTGTTTTGTATTTTATTATATTTATTGTTCTGATTACTCGAAGATAATTTAGAAAATTCTTATTTATTTAAGAAGGTATTTAGGAAGGTAAACTTTTCAAACGGTCCTATCTAAATTAAACTCAAAATCGTTTCTGCCGTGTGCTGTCGTTTGGTTGAAAGTAAATAATAATCGATTACGTATTGAGGATTTTTGGACCCGAAGATAATTTTATTAAAGCCATGTTGGTGTATTTTATTTATGTGCTTAAATATAAATGTATTTTTTTTTAGTATTAATACAAATAACATTTTGAACGTTAACATTATTATTATTATTAATTAGGTAATATAATATAAAGAAAGACGGGTATCAAATTTAAATAAATATCTAATTATTGAACTAGTTTTATATACTTTATCTATATTTATTTCTTCCCGTTAGATAACTTAAGAAACATATTTTTCATAGTTTTGATCCTTGCTATTAAACATATCGTATTAGATTTTTTTTAAATAGTATATATGTAAGAGTTTCAATGATTGTTACTGAATCATGTTTAAATAGGTTTTGAATTATTTACAACTATGAGTATAAAAACAATTTTTTCCATAATGTTTTATTACAGCTGATTTTCGAAACCTCGAAGGATTTACAAGAACGGAGACAAGTCCAACAGTTAGTTTACCAAAACACAAACTAAACCGATTTGGTATCCCTTAGCTCTTGAATTATATCACGGAAAAAGTTGATTAGTATTGACTGCAACATATCCGTGGTCATACAGTGTAGGCGTAAGATGGGCCACAAGGGAATCCTTACCCAAATATCACAGCTTTCCCACAGAAAGATATTGCCGGCATTTTGGAATTTTTTGGCAGCAAATATTTAGTGGTAGAACATTTAGAATAAATACGGAAAAAGAAAGCGTTCACTAATCATGCGAAATCTTTTTGACACAACACACTTGTTATTAATGTTAAAACGAATATTTTAAAGACATAAAAATAAATTATATGATTATTATTTACCCGAATGTTTATATGTCCTCCAAGGCAAATTTTTAAGGTAGTATTTCATTTGACATAATTTCTATAAATGGCAGCTTTTTTTAATTTTATTGGTCTTTTTAACACTTTGTTTACTTGTGGTTTAAACCAAACTATCTTCTTTTAAATTAAGTTTATGATAACAAATATATATCTAAATAATAAGTAAAATTCAGTGATTCAAAGACTGGTAAATCTCTACAACACTGTTATAAGAAATTATATATGAGAAAATCATGAATTCACATACAAAATGATGAAGCCATAGATTGTAAATCTAACCCAGAAAAAAAAAGATATTACTTAATACAATTTTGTAGAGATGCATTAAATATACATTGCCTGTTATGAACAAGAGTATTATTTCAAAAATAAAAATAAAACCCTGACTCCCATCCCTTTTTGTAAATACCTTCCTTAGGATAAGTATACTTGTTTTTTTTTGATTAAACTATTTATTAGAGAAACAAACAAGCATAGTATTTTTAAACAATACTATTGTACTATAGTTTTTTCACAAAAGAGACAATTCATACTAATATAGGTACATTACTACATAGGTACTAGGTTTGGATTTGACTTTCCTCATTAAATACCTAGCTGTAGTGTATTTATAAATTTATAATACCGCAGCAAAGTGATTAGCGACATATTTGTAGTAAGTAATTACTTATGAACATAAAATGTATACCCATTATTTGTTACATTTTGCAATTCATTAAAATTTGATAGGAATTTTCAATTTTCTTCAGACATTTTTATAAAACGAAATAATCGTAAAAAAGTGTATTTACTTGCAAGTTTTTTACAGAAAGTCTGTTTAAATTCATAGCAATATCTAGTTACTATACATATATTTAAAAGCAAGTAGTAAATAAGAAAGTACTTTATTCTTGCATATTATTATTATAACAAGCCTTCAATATCGCAATGTTAGGAAAAGCACTCTTTCTCTTCTCTCCATGTAAGTCTGTCTGTTATAGTATTCTCCACTATTTGCTGTTTATGTTAAGTTCTTTTAATTTATTGCCTATATATTTTAATATTGATTGATTGAATTGAGAGCTCTCAAATATCAAAGACATTCCTTGATTATACTAACTACTTATCTGTTATCTACTTGAAAAATACTTATATATAGGTACTTACATACAAAATACTTATTGGTGAATAAAATATAAAATAACTACATATTGTAACTAGCAAACAAAAATTAAATGTAGAGTTTTTTGTTTTGAATATTTACAATAAATACGTCATATTAAACATTTTTAAGTATAATGGCACATTTATGTAGTGAATTGGTTGTGTAGTAGAGTTCTGATTGGGAATTGTGGTGTGATGTGGTGGTCTCTACATTTAAATCTTATAAGAATTCACAGTCTATTGAACATAAAGTTCATCAAACATAAGTTAAAACTGCCAGCGCAATAATCAAGCAAAAAGTTATGTCAATAAAAATATGAATATTCAATCCAAATCTCGGCAAAATAAAAAACAAAACAATAATACCTTAAAACACTTACCCGTCGACAACAGTACTCGTAGACACACATTTTATTCACATTTCTCATTATAAAACCTTTTAAATATTGATTACTAGTAATCTTATTTAATTTGTGATTTTTTTATAAATAAAAATATAGTTAGAACCGTGAAATTAATAGAAATATCAGTAACATTTAGGCCTAAACACAATATAAGCGGCATTGCCGTCCGTCGGTAGCCATCTTGTGGCGCTGTGGTCGCGTAGTGCTGTACGCCCATTGGCTGAATGACGTCACAAGCGCCATGACACTCCACCATTCCTACTGATACACAAACAACACTACTCTATACCGTTAAAGGAATATACACCTTATACAGATAAAAATAAATCTTCAGTTGGGTTTTTTATATTTTAAGGTAGTGTAGTACTCGTGCCTATGCTCGTCGACCCGCATTCTTGGGTTGTGAATTATCGCTTTAGAAGCTTTTAGGATGCACCCTAATCGGGCTAGGGGGAGCGTTTTAAATCCAAGTGACTGTCGCTGATGGCTTGAGAGATTTTAATTGGCTGCTGATTTTTGTCACCGACTTAAGATTTCTACTTCAAAAAACATTTTTTACTAAACAATTAAAAAGGGGTGATGGAGCTTTTTGTTAAATGTCTGTATTTGATTATTTTTGATAAGTAAATGATTTTGTTCTATTGTCTATCATCGTGCCAGGTACGATTGGTAACCGATTGTTCAGGAATAAATAATTTTAAATTAACATTTACATGACCTTACATTGTTAGCTCAAATAAAACTTAACTGAATGTCTAGTATATCTGTCTAGGTAATTAAATATTTAATTAATAACAAAATATCTACACAGGTATAAAATTAATATGGCATCCATCGCTAGGTCATTATCCTTTACATTATACCTACAGTGTTATGAGAGTGTCATAATCGGGCTTGTAGCGGGCCTAATATTACAACATTGTATTTTAGCTGTAGTTAAGTACATGGGATTTCGCTGGAAGGTCCCTAAATAACTCTAGCAGGGTAAAGTGGTGCTAAAATTGTCATGTATGTGTATACCTAAATGGTTGAGTAGGCTTCGAAGCAAAACTGGACAACAAAATAGCTCTTATAAAACCTTAAAAGAGCTGTTTGTTTTCG
The DNA here is from genome assembly GCA_963082605.1 of Rhodophaea formosa. Lineage (NCBI taxonomy): Eukaryota > Metazoa > Arthropoda > Insecta > Lepidoptera > Pyralidae > Rhodophaea > Rhodophaea formosa. The sequence goes on along the minus strand of OY720211.1, from coordinate 8,257,747 downwards.
AGACTCGCTCAGCAGGTTGCTTGTAGGTATTAAACGGTGCTTTGTAGGTGGTTTGTAATAGCATTTTATAATGAACGCTGTTCTTAGAAAATATTGTAGGTGAAGTTAATTTATTGAGCTATATCGCCGATTTAGGTACCTATATAATTTAGTGACGGTCTCATGTTGTAAAATACAGTTAGCTTGAAATACACAAGTAATTACTTATCTTCTAGGTATATTTTAGGTCCTAATAATTATAATATAAGTACTAGTAATCAAAATTCGAATTTGGTTGGAAGCTTAAATTAAGTACTACTAGGTAATACTAATTAGGTTCTACTAGCTATCACCAGCGGCTCCGCTCGCGTTAACGTTAATTCCTGAGGAACAATACTTTTTTCCGGAATGAAAGGCCTATTTCTTTTTTAGTAACTCAGATCTCAAATGCAAGTATTCACGATATTTAGTTCAGTAACTAAGACGTGAAAGCGTAATAAACAATTAAATAAACAAACTCACTTTCGCATTTATAATATGATAATTAGAATGATATGAGAATTTGTTTGTGCAGTAAGCTTTAAGCAAAAAATTGAAATTTACAAATGTGATATTTAGCCTTAAATAAGACAATTGACGTTATTTTCAAATGCGTTTATTTTCAAATCTTAAACTTTACTATTTCATACCTGAGATTGGTTCAGTTTAATCCTATAATTTTGTTATTGTGTTCCGCGAAGATATCACTGGCAATAATAAGTAGGTGGTTATTTAAAGTTTTCTACAAATTAAAAAAAATAGAATAAGGACAAGTGATAGCACTATCTATGAGATTCAAATCGAACAAAAATGATCAATATGTTGTGGTTTCAAATTATTTTCATCATAGCTTTGTTATAGTAGTATTAGGTTCATTATTATGTGAGTGATTATGATAGACATGAACATGAATAACCTCACAATGAGTGAACATGCCGTTATGCCCAGGCCAACACATCGTACTACGTTGATATAGGCAGATTAATGCCATTTTTTCTAAAATTTTGAATTTAAAATTTGTAATAGCCGCTCAGTCCCATTAATTATCCTAACATTCTGCCTACGTACGGTCTGACATGTAGTACAGGCTTATCTATAGCTGTTATCTGTCTAAATCTTCCATACATTGTCTCTAAACAGCCTTCAAAGTGTTATCATTATGCGTCTTCTCACACAAACGCATTATTTATTAAAACCCAAATTGCTTAGACTCGTCTAATGAAACTATTATAATTTTACTCAAATAATTAAAACCCTGACCAACAACTGTATCTTTCTTTGTAACACCGACGTTTTTTCTACAATAATTTTCAAAAATGGTGTAGGTACCATCTGTTGTTTTGTTATTTATGTGACTACAAAGGTTAGCCCGGTGTGCGGCGAAGTATAATTTTTATTTAAAATCGCCAATTTATGACCATAATCACGTTGTTGGTGCGGACCTTAAGTTTTTGACCATTTATCAAAGTTGGAACCCTCGAGACTCAACCAATTATTTACTTTCATTTTGGTTTGTATATATTATATGAAAGTTTAGAAAAGAAGATATCTAAGTTAGAAAACTTATTTAATTTCAAAAGTAAAGATATCTTCATTGTTTCTAAATTAATCTCAAAAAGATCTTTGAAAAGCTAATGGTGTCACTATTAAGATTTTTTACTACATATGGGCATAGTAGAGTTGGGTTTCACAAATTATAATTGCTTCATGAGCAAAATAGGTGAAATATTATAGAATCTGCTTTTTTTTACAGACATGTGTTTAAAATAAACAAGTATAAGACTTTGTATCCCAAAGCTACGTTAAAACCAAAAGTTACAGCACCTAACTCTATGAATCCTATAAACTGCGTACAAATTCTATAAGTCCTATGCCTACACGATAAAAACAAACGTGAACGCTATTTTCCTTTAATTCTATTGTACAAATAATTATTCTTCCTACGTTTTTGTGATAATTCAAATTAGAAAGTGTTTAAAAAGACTAAGAACTAATTTCAGAATAATTCCAGCACATAAGTCCACATGCCAGTTACACGAACCAAAAACAAAAAGAACCATAACCACACGTAACATCTAAAATACCAACGAAAGTAACATCTTGAAACGTTCAAGTCAGTCTTCCCGTGAATCGGGGTCATTGCACCGACTATTTTTAAACCTCTTATTACGAGGGGGTAGAGTCGAGATTTGTGCCTGTAGTGCAGCGCAGTATCAATGTAGACGATCGCAGATGCAGATATCTGTGTGACGGGTGACATGAGTGACCTTGAACTAGGATGACGGATTCGCCGTCCTTGTGGGTCGACGAACTTAGGTATGTGGGTTACGTACTACTACTATGTTATCAGTGAAACTGTTGCGACTCTATATGGCTTGCAATGTGGGCTATAAAGCAGACTGAGTCACTGCCCAGGCGAATAATTCGAATTACATTTTTATTAGAAGTTATATCCTAGACCTATAACTAATATCTACCTATAGTATAAAAAATTGCCTTGGCCACAGTATTTGAAATTTTTGAGGTACTTTGAGGTTTTTGTTATTAGAAGGTTAATTTTATAAGCAAGCAGGGTAAATATTTATGCAGTATCAAGCCCTGGTAATAATAGAGTTTGTTTTATATTATAATGTTAAACTTTGCTAGATATGAATAGGTGAGAAAAGATAAGTATGGTAATATTAGAATAAGGTACACAATTATGGTTATGGAGGTATACCGATCTAAGAATAAGTATTTATTCGTAGCCTTCTATCAAATATTTAAAGTAGGACTTGATAGAAGAAAATGTCTCCCTAGATAATATATAAATAATAAAATCAACAATTATTAAAATTTGGAGTATAACATAAATAAATAAATATATAGGGACATATCACACAAATTGAGCTAGCCCCACAGTAAGTTGTGAACTTGTGTCGCAGGATACTAACTCAACGATACTATATTTTATAATATATACTTATATAGATAAACATCCAAGACCCAGGTCAATATGAAAAAGATCTTTTTCCATCCTGACCTGACCGGGGATCGAACCCGGGACCCCCGTGTCGCAGGCTAGCGTGTTGACCGCTGCGCCACGGAGCTCGACATCATTAATATATGGTAAATATTATGTTATTTACATAATATTTACCATATTTAATGATTGAATTATCTAGTTTACATACATAAATGTAAGATTATTTTTTATCAGTTTATATTGAAATATATTTTTCAATTTTAGTTATTCTCTATTTACAACAAAGTTACCATATTTATTTTACCATTTACCACCATTACCATTATTTACCATACCTACTTTCTTGTTAAAGCAAACGTAGTAAGAAATTGTTCTATTTCATCCTAAAAAGGATGAAAAATGTAATTTTGCAAAACAATGCTTAGAACTAGAAACTCAAACGGAGCACGTCGCCTCTATAAAAATCGGAAAAAGTGGGGTATCCCGGCGGCGCAGAGAATGCCAAGTTGTTATTATGGTGTACCCGGGGAGCAGATGCCACCCCAATTGACTTTTCAGATGCGAGATCAATATACTAACTAAAATTTAAGTTCAAATTCCTAATTATGTGATTCGTAACTCCTATATTTTTTTATTTTTCGTGTCGTAGTATTAATTTCCTTTTACTAGACTGGCAAAATTGGCAATGGCCATCCACAACAACACGTTTCTGTAGATTTTCTTTTCCATGTGCGTGTAAGTTTTGGATCAAACTTCATTTTATCGTTTTTCCCCGAAGCAAGTTCCTTCAATAGACGAGTAAACTCATATATCTTATATATCATACATCTAAGCCTCTTGCTTAGATAAAAAGAACTAGCGTTACCTATAATTTTATTGTTTTACTCATTACTCAGATTAAATTAATAAAATCTAAACATGGCGACTTCTGGCAGAAATGAGTAATTCTCTCAATTTACTAATTGCAAATAATGAAAATTAATACCAAAAAACTACAAGTACCTACCTATTTTGCAATTGTATTTTACTTTGCACATTTTTTTTATCTGATTTGACTATTGATATTTTCTGTGATTGTACTGGCTAATATTGGCTCTGGTAGTTTAAAATGGTTCTTTCTGCAGTGGAGACTAAAAAGGACCTGATGATGACGATCTGATTTAGGAGTAATAGAAATGAAATGATAGGTGGCGCTTATTGGCAATCTAAGATCCTGAAAGGGCCACGGCAGCACTTTGTTAACATCTCTGATGTTGCAGATGTCCATGGGTGACGATGACACTTACCATCAGGTGTTTAGTGTACTTGGCTGCCCGCACAAGTAATATTTGAATTTTTATAACACAACATAATGAAAATTTATTGAATTGATTCAGGCGTTACTTTGCGAAAGTGTATCAGTTATGAAGAATTCTTCGCTGCATAGTTTTTTGTCTTTTGTTTAATTTATTTTTCAATGTTCATCAACAATATGTAAGTACGTCAGATTTATGAGGTAAAAGCTATGGCAGAATTTACAATGTAAGTCTAGTCTAATTCCAATTTTTTAAGTAGAAGTAGGTAAAATTGTTACTTTTATGTCATTTCAAAGCTAATGATAGTTTGAATTATATATTATAAGTATGTATGTATGAATTATATATTCTTCATTTACCATACAAATTTTTAAATCAAGCCAATTTGTTTCAATATACTACTCGTATTTACCTTGAAACAATATTGCTTTAGGTGAATAATAAATTTACTATAGTAGGCAAGCAATTCAATATTTAATATTAAATGCATTACATGCGACAGTGTATGCAAATCGTGGGAGGTTAAATGCGACCGTTTAAATAAAAAATATGTTCCGACGCACTCGTGCTGTAATTGAATGTACTCATTGAATTCTAAATGTAATACTGTCTTTGTTTTCTTAAACTGCATGAGACGGCACGGGCAAATTATTCCACAGATTAATCTCAACGTACAAGTACCTACAGTTTAATTCGACAATGACCGAGGGATTAAAACAATTGACTTTACAAAAGGATGCCCAATCTTTATGTGGATCTAATACCTACGCCAAGAGGACGCTTTGAAAATTCAGCAGAGCATAAATTCATGAACTGCTATGCACTAAATTATTTATTAGCACCAACAAAGGAACGATTTTGGCGAACAAATTGCTCGTGAATTCATTGAATTTGATTTAAAACAGGTATTTGACCGAGTTGTAGCTCAAGCAGGATATAATGAGTTTATTTATGATAGAGGGCTTCATTGGTATGATTAGTTTGGAACCGAAACAATTGGGAGCGCTTTCGAGCCTTAACGAGATTGTTATTTATATGGATGACACCTACATGTGTCATATTTCCATTAAATTCGCCATACAACAACAATCTTTAGCGTTAAATTTTATTAAATGCGTAAATAAATCAGTCTGCGTTTCGAAAACAGAAATAAATCGGGGTGTTTTCGCGTGCGATGTGATTCCTTGCGTAATTTTCTCGTTAATTACAGCATAAATTCGGGAGAAGCCGCGACGTCAACACGACGTCGCTGCAACGTCGCCGCGAATTCCCCAGCGAGCCTCGCAGCACTTGTCCGCTTGCCAAATATCCCAGATGTGGACAACTCTGCACACTGAATACTGATTAAATCTGCGTTATTGTTTCGTTTTTTTTTTCACTTTCATTCCAACAGCCTGGCCGACGACCTATTGAATTTTTCATGGCGTTCTTTATCGGAATTTCTTATGAGATTCCCTGGTAGCGCGCTTAACGTCTATCTATATGATCGAATGGCTGTGTAAGAGGAAGTTTCGTCAATTATACCTACTCGCTGGGGTATTAGCATACATTTCGCATCGAGCGAATGATCCTATATGGACGTTTGAATTGCTTTTATTCGCTAAATAAAAATAAACGAGCCTATTGACAGACAATCATCGCATTCGAACTGTGAATCTATGACAAAAATTACTACATAACAAATACGAAATATTGCACCTTAGTTAGTTTATTCCCCTCGTGTTTTATATAAACCTTGCTTGTATGGGCAAATAACTGTCAAAATACACCCAAACAAATATGCAGGTAAGTGACAGTGCGAGTACGATATCACATTAAAATCATAAAGGAGAATCGACAAAAAGTAGTAAAATTGCCTATTAATAGAAAATTTCAAAGTTCGTGACTGTAGCAATACTATCTCTGAATTATGCGACTGTGCAAAGCCTCCTTTATGTAGTTTTGTCCCTGTCTATTCCATTCAAAAATGGTATCAACAGACAGAGGTAGGTGGAGTCGCGATATATCTGCTAAAGTGCATACTAAAGTGGGTTATTTTATGAAAGCGTTGCACATTTTTATATTTTGCCCTTCGCTGAACAATCGATGAAACCAAATCTATTCACATTTCAAGCTTCAACGAACTGTTTACAGTTTTTGAAATCAAAGAGGCTACAGAAATAATTTCCATTAGGAAAGCGTAAAGAGGATCGATGAAAAATAAATATTTTTTATGAGTCATAAACATACAGGGATGAGTGTTATTTAATTAAAAATAAACTGATTTGTATTAAGTGTTTAATCCTTTTAGCGTTATATTTTCCGTTACACATGCCACCTGTTCTTGCGAAGATCAAACGTGAGTCTCACACTTTAAACGCGGCGATCCGGCAGCCTTTTTAAATCACGTTTTTGGGAGAAAAATTGCTCAAGATAGGGATCAGAATTTACTGATACTGCGGAATGTAAGTTCAACTTGTTAGGTGTTTGAAAACACCGTTTTTTAGCGTTTGTCAGCGAAGGAAAACAAATCGTATATCTATCATTTTTAGACTTGTTTTTGCGATGTGAGCTCGGCGCTTGTGCGTCTGTTTTCCTCGCCGCAAAAACTCATGTAGGACGTGAAAATAAACATGGTATTTTTATCGGCACAAACCTTTATATAGTTGCGGTCGATTTCGACTCTTTATCTTCTGAGAGCGGTGTTTGCTTTATCTCGGATAAAGGAAAGGTGTGTGAATGTCAGACGACTTACAGTAAGTGATTGCATTCACTATGATTTTAATCTTTTGTACTGTAAACATTTGAAGTGATATGAAAAATAATTAATCATAACTAATTGTTATTAATCAATGCCTACATTGGAATAAAGCTGTGTGAAATCCCTTTAACGAGCTTTAAATCTTTAAAATTGACGACACGAAAAAATAACACTTTACTTGTAGGTAGGTAAGTACCTCATATATTTCGTAGCAATTTTCTTGTTCCCTAAACTGCAGAAAAGACTTTAAAACGTATTTACTGAAAAGTATGACGATCAAGATAAATCACTGATAACAATTGGTATAAAATAGACCAGTTTTATTATTATAATGAAAACATGAACTTATTTTTGGGTTGCAAATATTTTTTTACGACGTCCAAACGTATGCAGATCTGTCCAATTAACACTTCATAATGATAACAGTGATGGCTATAAAATTGTATATAAAACTAAGTGGTGGTATCAAAGTCGTGAGTTGTAATTCAAATTAATTCCTTAGAAGTTACACATTTGTTTGTTTTGAAGAAAATTTCGGCTCGATAAGAGATCGTAAAACACTGGCCCCTATGCCATAAAATCATGTCCTTCTTGCTATGCGATTTTGAACTCTAATTCCAGGTATTATGCAAGCACAAAAAGATTTTTTGCATGGGCCGCACTGCATTGTTTTATGGGCAAAGGGTTACCAAGTTACGTAATGTTAGGTACAATAAACGTTTTCGGGCAATAAATTTTAATAGAGCACAAATTTATAGTCAATTTGTGGAGACATTTACAGCTGATGAACAAAAAGTTTATTTTTCGTGTTCCAGTTTGACAGAACATAAAATTTTTGTGTTGGCCCTGAATGAACAGGAGCCCAAAAGAGTTAAAAATCCACGGCAATATCAATAAAAATAATGTTAAAAAGTAATAACTACTCAGTTTTTTGAACAGGTTGTCCAAAGTTAATATTTGTAAAATTATTTTTTATTACTGCAATTTGTTTTTTATTGAATTTTACATGCCTGTCACCAACTAAGAATCAGGTATTTCGGAAACATCAAATATTTACAACCCGATTATCCTTGAACGTTTCTGGAACACATCATGTTTATTTGACTGTAAATAGTGGGGTATAAGCAACAATAAAACCTTAAGTCCATGCTTCCTGCGTAAAACGTATACTTTCATAGTAACAGCGTTAATAAAATTCAGCAAAATGGCAAAATATACCATAACCTCCCTATAAATCCTGTACGTTGAATATCTTTACGGTATTTCTAATTAAATACCTAGCGTAAAATGTTATCGAACTCAAATAAAATTGATATTATTACTAACAATTAATATAAACGTTAATATTGTTCTATTTAAAAATAATAGTAGGTACCTATCTGAATAGTGCAAATACTCAAATAATCTAAACTAACAATAGCCTCGTAGTTTTTTTTTTTACCTTTATTCTTATGCACATAATTAAAATCTATACTCATATTAAAGGAGGTTTATTGAAGCTTAAAGCTCTAAATTGGCGGTATTCAATATTGCCAAAGTAATACAGACGAAGCAACTTCTTTCATTAGATCTACAAAATAAAAACAATACAAGTGAAAAGGGTATCGGATACAACTCGCATACGCGCCAAAGAAAATTTCCTATTATGATCCCTTCCCTAAAGTCAACGACTGTAGGTATACACACTACTGGAGCAATTGTCTGCTGTCCTCACTAGTGACGTGCCTTAACTTTAATATCGATAAAGGAATTCTTAATTCTCTTAAAATGACGCCAAACTACTAAATTACTTTAAAGTTTCAATATACTCATTTAATTCGAATAGTTTTTACTGTGGTTTAAGACACATTAATTTAATTTACGTGTCAACAATTTTATTGTTTTTCGTTTTACATTTTGTAGAAATATAGACCTTGATGATGAAAGATAAGGATTAATATCGATAGAAATGTCCCATCTCTGATGCCACCCGCGCGCTACCCACACATCCGCAACACACAAGTTTTACTAGAGTCCGCACTACACTACAAAACTCGCTTCGTATTTAGAAACATAGTTTTATCCGCGACCAAGAGTGGAAATTTCAATAAAAATGCAAATTTTTCCCAAGCAATTTCCTTCTCACTACCGCGTGCTCTTATTGGGTCCTACTGCATTATGTTCAGATCTGCTTATAACGTACCTACAGACGTAGGTAGGTATATAGGTGTGGGTGAGCGACAATTTACTCGTTAATTCCGTGTACCATAGACTGTTATCTCACGCGCACAAGAACGACACGTAATCTACGCAAACCGCTACTTTGCGGCAATAAAGGGCGCAGTATACATCACGTTACTGTTTTCTCAGTGCCAAACTTTCATTTGTTTCCTGCTTGAATCAATGGTATCGTAAACACGCTTGTAATTCATGTAATAAAAAACAAGTGCCCAAATCTACATAATATTGCAGTGTATTTAAAACTTTCCGCCTAGTTGGGGTGCTAGGAGTAGAAAGGGTGGGGCAAGAGGGCAGATTAAGGACGTTGGAAGCGAGGAAAGAATACACAATTAGCTTTCTGCTACCTGCTGTTGATAACGCATCCAGCGAACTAGGAGCTGTGCTGCTGCTTATTTCGAAGCGATTTGAGTGCGAATTTATGCTGGACAGCGGGACGAGGGGGATTAAGTTACGGTGGTCGGTTTTAAGTCGGGGATTTTAAAAACGGGCGCTGAGTTTTAGCTGCGACCGGAACCGAGGGGTCCCGATCGATCTACAGAACCGGGATACTCGTTGGCTTTGTTGAAAAATCTAAATTAGGCACTTAGTATTCGCGTGCGTCAAGAATGAAGACGATAGCCTGTACTTGGCTTATGAGAGGATAAAATATAATGAGTGTTCGGTACAGGGTTTATGTGAGCGAAATAAATGAGCCACCGAAATGGGATGGTTGTATAAGATCGTTGTTGTGCTGAAAATGGGTGGAAGTAATTAAGGTCAACGACTTACATCTAACGTTGGATACATGTAACTCTATATGTGTTTAGCGGATGTACACAGAGTTTTAGACTTTTGATATCTTTTGTAAAATATTAGTAAATATATTCCTATTCATAGTTCAAAAGACTAAGTGTGAAAAATATGTTCTCTAATGTACAACATTAAGCTCATAATACGTCACTTGAGGTGGTTTTAATAATATATATGCACACAAAACTCTGCAACCAGCATCTCTCGTAAACTGAAACTTGTACACAACAATGAGCACGTAACGCCTCTTTTCTTACCATCAACCTTAACACTGAGTGTTAAGGTTGAATTTTCAATATAAAAACCAGATAAATATTCTGCGTGTTTTTGAACGAAGATAAAATTCGCGCCTATAAAGAACTAGCAGTGAAGGTTTATTGTTCGAACTATCGCAAAACTGTTAAGCCCGGCTCACAGGGCAGTAAACGCAAGTAAATACTTTCTGGAGGTAGTTTAAAATGATTACTAAGAGGCGAATGTAAGCGAGATACTAACATGGATGCAAAAGGTCATAAAACATATTTCTATAGTGTGCATACATTTCTGAAGTATTATCGGTTTTTAGATACATTCCATAAGTAAGATTTTAGTCGTCTTTAGCATTTTTTGTGGCAATTAGTGGCGTCACAAACTTAATAAAGTGTGTTCTATTTTCACATTTATACGTATAATGCATTACACAGAAAACATAAGTTTATTGCGAATAAAGACACTCATAATATATTTTGTTCACAAAAAAATTACATGTGGTAAACAAATTCGACTGTCTGGTAGTGGTTCTAGTTCAGCTCCAAACATGAGACGAACTAACAGTATTAAAAGGAATATATTTTCTGGTCTTAAGTACTACCACCACATTTGTGACAAAAAGATGATTAATGTTTAAATTAAAAAAAAACTTAGTTCAGAGTTATCGTCATCGTATATCAAGTTATTCAATGCTGTATTTCACTGACTCTTCAATCTCGCATCAATTGCATTACCAGTTGCATCATAGAGAACCAAAACGCAGTCTATTAATAATGCAATGAAAGTGAACTCGATTTCTATTAATTGACGTCTTACATCAATGCCATAAATAAATTACACATGTGATTAAGTTGCACGTCTTGTGTAATAAGAACTTGGCCAAAATTTCTTAATACCTTGGCGCTATTTCGTATCTACCCTCTGTAATAAGCCCGCGGCACACCGGGCGGATACACAAGTGATTTAAAGAGATTGTCAGTTAATGACCCTGAGTCGGCCACAAATTCAGCCCTTTGAGCCTCCTACCGGCCTAATGGGCCTTTCGAATGAGCCCGTGTTTCGTAATAGGAACACCTTGTATTGACAATTTGGGGCGTTTGATATTGAGACCTTATATCACTTTATTCTACAGCATCGAGAAAATGTAAAGAATAATATTAATAGGCGATACAGCTAACATTAGTTTATTTGCCATTGTTATTGTATTTTTTAATCCGATCTCTGTCCAATAATTATTAAAATTATTAATTTCAAAATTTTTCTCACTAGTTTTTTTAATTTATTTCCTTTTTCAGACCAACAAAATAAACTAAAACGAAGTGGAAAAATATGTTTTAATGGTATTCTTATCTATAATAAATTACAAAAAGCTGTATAAAAGATATCTAAGAAACCTCAGGCTATTTTAGGCATTTTAGATATGAAAGACAATCAAATTAACATTTTGGGAGGAAAAAAAAGTTACAACAAACTACGAAATAGAGTCTTTATAAGCCTAGGTTTTAAACGAATCAAAGAAATTGAAACTAAATCCAATGAAATGTTTACATCTACTTGATATATTTTCAATGTGTGGGCACATATTTTAAAGGATCAAGGTTCAAACCTCGGGCGTTATGTTTATTTTTATTTATAACATAATTATGTATTACCATCTGTTATGGGATCATCCAGTATGGATTATTATAGTAAGCGGTGGCGTGTCTAATATTATTCAGAGGCTATGAACTAATAAATCATGGTATTTGGTATGAAACTTCTCTAATATTTACCTACACTTGCTATAATGTAAATTGGTATAAGTATTTAGTTTATAGTACTGTTATGAAAATAGCTCAGTTCACTTGATTGCTAGAAGTTTCTATGTTATTGGTAATAGAAAAAATATTACTTGTAACCTAGGCATCTGAATAATATTTATCTGATTTGTATTTATTCAATTGAAGTATACACAAATTAATCGCATCATACCCTTACGAGGTAAACTGAGCCTTGAGTAGGTATACCCCCCCTCTCAAGGCTCTGGCAACATATACGAAATATTCATTCAATATTAGTTTATGAAGTAAGCAAGCAATGGAGCCTATGAGGCCTCCGCCTTCCTCATAGATAAAGTGCGAAATACCGAGGTGCACTGGAGACTCTGGCCGTGTGGTTCCCGTGGCCGTGTGGTTCCCGTGGCCGTGTGGTTCCCAGCACAGTAGAATAGGACCACTCCAAGTCTTCCCGTGGATGTCGTAAAAGGCAACTCAGGGAACACAAGCTAAACAAAGCTTTTTTTTAACATCAAAAAGTCTCACCTCTCCAACCCGTCTGGCCAGCGTGGAGAGTGTAGGCCAAATCCTCTGACTGATCTGGCTAATAAATGGTTATGATAGTCAGAGAGGGTCGTGCTTCTGCAGTGGAGACTAAAAAGACCTAATGATGATGATGATGACTGGAGACTCTCATTGCATATATGGGTGCAAAAACTGCCAGACTGAAATAAAATGAGTGGAAAGATTATCTTAAATCTAAAAGAACAACTTTTGGCTTCTCTTTAGTCACTGAAGTAGTAGTAGACCCAGAACGAGATAGCGAGCGACTTCTTGCCTGCCTAGATGAAAGCGAATAGAGACAAAGGGGGAGGTCTTTGCCCAGCGCTATCAAAAAAAAGGACGGAAAACTGGTTAAGATCTATTGAATAAATATCTTCAACTTTTTTTTTTACATTAGCAATTTATGCTTTATTGCGTCAATAAAAAAATAAAAAGAATATGCAAATCGAATTTAATGCATCGGTGAAAAAAGAATACATAAGACAAATTAATGAGAATTCAGACTCGTTACAAGCGAAATTTTATTACCTAGATCAGCAGATTAACATGTCAATTGCACTTTTCATTCATTTTAATTGATATGCATTTATAAAAGTAACCGCTTGTAATCTACACTACTGCTTTTTGTGCCACAGTCTCTTTAAATTGCTATGGTAATGTATGGAAAGACTGCAAATTAAACTACAAAAGTAATTACCTATCCAATGTAGATTGTGCCGAGCTTTAAATATGAAACTTATAGCTTCGTTACCTGTATCCATGTATAAGCCATCCGGTTTGTAATCTAGGTACGTACATACTATGTATATAGGAGCAAGGCACCGCCGGGTGTTCCGTACCTTCCTCTCAATTTATCTGTGTTCGATCAACCGTATACGACCATTTCGGCGATCTTCCCACACCTTACCTGTTCCCAATATCTATAAGATAAAAAAAGTATATCGACCGACAACGCTTTCGTTCACGGCATTTCGATAAAGTTATTCGATTCTAACATTTTATATGAACATCGATGGCTCTTATGATCTGAATTAATGTCATAATTGCGGCAGTTTTGGATAAAATAAATCGATATAGCGTGCTTACATAATACCGCCCGCAGTTTGTCTGTAGAACGAATGCCAATAACCATTCAAACTAGACCCATTCAAATTTGTATTTGTGTACTAGTTTACAAGCGAGCAATAGAGGTGGGGAGGTCAATCTATTTCAGATAAGTGAGCTATACAAGGCCATTACGAATGGTTTTCTTATTTCGACGTTTGATATATGAATGTCTATCACCTATTACAATTAATTTATGTGGCTGTATATAGCATACTCTCGCAATATATTTGAGATGTTTTCAACTAAATTATGGACATTAATTAAAGTTATGTGAAAGGCTACAAGTCTGAAAGCTTTATTGAAATTGATATAGAGTACATTAAATTAACATAATGCGTTGCAGTTCATTAAACTTGTGTCTAGTGATTTTATTACCTGTGGAATTGTGATTATATATACCGTTACCTGATACGGATACCTTGACAATTTATTTGTGCCCTTTGCCGTGGAGACCTTAGGGCCTTGGGGTGCGGAAGCCCGACAGTTATTTAAAGAGATCTCCGCACGCCTAATCGACGTTTCTGGTGACCAAAGGGCAGGCGCGCATTTTGGCCAAAGGCTGAGTTTGGCCATCCAGCGTGGAAATGCCGCCAGCCTTTTGGGCACCCTGCCCGCTGACCACAGCGATTTGGCTTCAATTTTTTATTTATCTTAATGTTGTTTTTCTTTTTTTTTTATAGGTTAGTTTTTATTTTAGGATTAGTTTTTGTTTTTATCTTAGTTATCGTTAATATTATGTTAGTTTAGTTCCTTATGTTCATAAATAAAATAAACCAATTACGTATAATCCGGTTTTATTTATTTACATGTCATATAATAAGATAATACCATTTCCTCTAAACAAGATAACTTCAATCCTGATTGGTCATGACATATTATGTATCTTAAAAATGTATTTTTGACTAAACGTACAAAGTTGAGGAACTCACGTAACCAAAATTTAAAAAAAGTCTCAAATAAAAGTACCTTTTCAATTTACTTTAAACACTTTATTTACGATGTTTATCTTAAGGACAAATTATTATCTATCCTATAAAAATAACTATGTTAAAATTTACTTAACTCCCAGCCAACTCTGCGGTACAGTCGTTAACCCAACATAAGTTTAGTTAGAAATACATTAGAGGAAGCTTAAACCGTCTCTAGAGAATATTCTAATTTAGCTGCTCTGTCCGTCTAGTTATTTCCGTCTACATAACTTAACCAGTTTCAGGAGACCCCTGTGTTTTCACTATGAAGTTGTAATTTGATTGGGCGCGGGAGGGCGAGCGGTTCATTTTGATATGGTCGCAAATATGTGAGTATATAAAGGATAGACAATGCTGTAGGTGTGTATCGCGTTTTGTGAAATTGCGAGGAAGCTCGGAGCGTTCCCGCTTTGCCCTGGGGAGACCGTCTGGACTAAACACCTCGTTGTTTTGTTCCTCTTTTATCTGAGTTTTGTATGCTGCGTATAAAGGAATAGCTGTCTGTACTCACAGTTTAAATTTTCTCCTAGCTTCCTGTTTTTATTATGAAAACACTATACATTTTTAAAATTTTAAATGATATTCTTAGTTTCTTTTGTACTCTCATTTTCAACCCTTTATTATTAGTAATGACCAAAAGATAATTTGTATGTTCCAATCTTTTAAAACTTGTAGCTCTATAAGATGTAGACCTCACGAGTCTTATCAAAGCTACGCCTACATTTACGAAAACTTCCAAGTATTGAAAAAAAAATTGTATCGTATCTGCTCACATAATTTTTTGAGAATCTGTAAAGAAATGCGACGTAATAGAGGAGAACATCTGGACTGACAACTGGATATACGAAAGATTTTACCTAACCCGAAGCAGAGATACTTATAGTTTTAACTATTACAAATCTATTTTTAATAATAATTCTTAGTTACAGTCTAAAGCATTAAGTATATCTTAATTATGCAAAAATCAATATAAAAAAAAAACAAAATGTACCTAAGTTGATATTTAAACATAGTGTTTGTAACAGACGGTTCTACACGTGTATGCTAAGAAGGATCAAAAATAACTTCTAGGTACTTAAACTTGGAAAATGTTAATTCGTGCGTTACTCATTCGTGATTAACGAACAAACATTTTGTATTTTTCATACTTTATATGGGTGCCACGTACTTCGGCATCCATATTTCTTTCAGATAGGTACGTGTAGCTGCGAGAATTGTTACAATTGCTACATATTTTATTAACCGGAGAAAATGTAAAGTCTTTAATCCCACCACGTTTTGCATACGAGTTTAGTTTACATTATAAACGTGTTCTGTACAAAACATTTTCAGGTGGCCACAGAATGGAGCGAAATATTTGAGACGAATGTAACTGCGTAGAAACGGGGCCTATTGGGTTACTCTTATTGTAATTTTATTGTTATTTATTGGTGTGCGCCATTTTATGTGAACTCATAATCGTACTTTAGGATAAGAAGAATTAATTGTTATTATAGGATAAATCGAGTTTGAGATACATTACTTTGAGTATAATATGAGTCATGTAGGCTTAATTATTTGCTTAGATCAAAAAAGATGTGTCGTTTTGTAACTTTGAACAGCTGAATTTATATTTTATATACATTTAGGTATTAAATTTACAATTAAGAAGGTTAAGCTGTACTTACTATAGCTGTTTTTCTTTTGTTTCTACTCATCTATACAGTTTAATATCACTACGTCACGTTAAGACATCTTCTGTTCAAATTTTTTTTAATCTCAAAAATATGTTTACCATCTACTTACTTTACGATTATTTTGTAGTATATTGCATCACTTGTCCTATTTATTGGGAAGTTATGTTCAATAAACAACTCAGCTTGGAAACCAATAGATTGTGTCAATTATAAACTTGCATTCATGAGAAACACATCCATCAATTGTACTTGAGAGTTTGCTATCTATATACATAAGTTACCATTAGAGTTTTAAGCATTCTTAATGATATACTGTGTTAGTATTATTATGTAAACAATCAAGAGATGGTGAAAAAAACTTAAGACGCAGATTCAAGTCCAATGAAATAAAGAAATAACAAAATCCAACCCGAATGGGGTTGGATTTTGTAATTTCTTTTTTATATATCGTCATCGTCGTCATCAGGTCTTTTTCAGTCTCCACTGCAGGAGCACGACCCTCTCTGACTATCAGAGCTGTATATAAGCCAGGGCAGTCAGAGGATTTGGCCTACACTCTCCACGCTGGCCAGACGGGTTGGAGAGGTGTCTTTTATATTTTAAAGCTTTGTTAAGCTTATGTTCCCTAAGTCGCCTTTTACGACATCCGCGGGAAGACTTGGAGTGGTCCTATTCTACTCTGCCGGGGACCACACGGCACTTTATATATACGTTATTGTTATTTATATTAGAAAACTTAAACGTTTCTATCAGTTTATTTTCTGAGGTCAGAGTTTTATGTCAAAACCCAATACACATCCAACTAAGAAACTCACAATGATGTTTTAATTATTAAGAAGATAACATAATTGATAACTTGCTACACTATCTTTTTATCTCTCTTATAAATCTTTCTTAGTAAATTTTTTGCAGTGGTCTAATACGTAGAAAAACAAAAAACTAACACGAAGTAATATTTTTTTTTCTACTAAACTATAACACCTGACAGCTGACAAAGCACATATAGTTATTTTTATCACAGAATTGTGATATCTTCGTCACCGTGCTTCGTCGGTTTATCTTACTATAATAAAAAAAAACTAACGCGAGGAACTGAGTAACGATTTTTCTCAAAGTTGCATTCACCAAAATACTTATTGCACTTGAGAGTATGCTGTACATATCGTACTTATCACACTGGTGGCAGAAGACCTTTGTTATTCCTTTGAATATAGGTAAAAAAAGGAAACTTAACCAGAAAGTTTTTTCCCCCTAGCTTAACCCCTTAAGGGCAAGTAGATGTATGATTTTTTGGGGATCAGTGCTACCCCCCTTTGAAATAACTCATGTGAAAAAAAAACATTTAAAATTTTTAGCCTTTAGTTAGTTTAGTTTTAGCCAAAAACGGTCACTTTTGGCGAAAAGGCTACATACACCGTTTAATAGATGTATATTCCCTATAAAACTGTAATAATCTAGGGCCTAAATGCTGTGGCACATTAATTATGAAATAGCATTTATTAAATACAATGTCTATTGCTTGACTTTACTCGACAGATTGCAATTTACATAATTGTTATTTGTATAACACCAAGTTGGCGCCTGTTGACAGGTTATTGTCCGATTGGTAGTTTGTTTAATGTTATGAGTTCTCACGCGTGCCTAAGGTAATTGAAAGATGACGTGGTTATGTAGGTACTACGTGTCTGATATACCAACAGGTATGTCATAGTTTGATATACAGTAATACCAATAGATGATGACGAAATTATTGATGTCATCAAACCGTTAGATACCTCAAAGACGACTTTGGCGAAAAATGACGATAGTGACAAATTGGACAAGTTTATAATTAAATTTTTTGAAATATAATAAGTTGAAAGTAAATATTTCGTCTACTTGACCTGCCTACTTGAGTATTAACTAAAAATATCTGCCTTAATCATTAGAAACCGTCAATGCTTGCCATCTGTTAATTTTTTATTAAAAATCACAGCTCTGAAATATCTAAATTGTATAGTTTACTATAATTATATATTTTATAGATTTTACGTAAAATATGAAAACTAATTAACAATGTTTTGGATCAATTGTTAAGACTACTATTCCAAATAAATGCTGGATGAAGGGTAAAAATAAAATGTCTCATGAGGTGGAGGAGAGTGAGACTTACTCACGAATATTCAAAATAATCTTAACTAATGTCAATATTAAATTTCAGACTGTCTTTGTCTTATTAGGTGATCTAGAAGTGAGACGATGAGACTTGATAACAATTTGGGCTAAGAAGCATTGAAGATGTTTTTGAGTTTTCGAGCATTACTAATAAAAGTAAACTTATAAACATTACTAAAAACTTCGTGAAGACTTCACACAAAGCAAATAAGTATCAATATTTCCTGAGCCTATAAAGAGCTCTGCTGCCTACATAATCAAACAATAACAATAACCATCACATTAACACTACGAGTGCGCCCATACCAGGAATAACAATTAATATTCAACAATTCAGCGAGCCAGACGATTCCGCACTTTTATACATACAAAACGGGCTTATCCATGCAACGGAAGCCATCCTACGGGATCCCGCTCGTTGTCATGCAAATGCGTTTGTCGTCTGCCTCCAAATTACCCGTTCGGTCAAGTAGGCGAATGATGACCGGACATTAGAACCCTCCTTTTAAACCCCTGGATTTTTCTGATCGTCCGCAATTCTCACCTCTAACTCGTTAATGGAGAGGACATAATCGCTTGCACGATATTTAAGGCATATTTCATAGTTATGAGAGCTGCTATATAGTGGTAAAATGGCGGACAGACGGACAATTGTCCTGAGATAATTAAGGATAATCCTGGCCGACTATGGGCTCAATGGCGTTCTATGGCGATATCTTATGATTTTGATAATGGGTGTTCTGTTCGAACAGGCATTTCATGTTTTGGTGCAAATATGTTTGGTATGATTGTGTTTATAGCGTGATTTAAGATTCAAAAGATAATTGACTTTAAGTTTAATTATAGAAGTGACTTTATACATGAAATAAATCACCACTCTAATTTAGCTTTTAAATCTTTGTGAAAATACTATAAATGTTGTATAAAAATTAAAAAAATATTATGTTTTTGTTTGTTTTACTAACGTCACGATTCCAAAGATAAGTGGGTGAATATTAGTAATGATAATGATTTTATAATTAGAAATAGCGAACTTATGCTAAGTGTATATGATTGATGATTCCAGGAAATAATAAACAAGTCATAATGATACAGATGGCAGCAAACATCCTTTGACGATACTAAATAGTCGAGGCTATTATTTGTTTAAATTTTTTATTTATACATGTTTCTGGATATTTGTACCCGATGCTAATTAACAGCTTATATGAATCTATCATATTATGAGTCAAAATGTTTGTTACATAGAGACAGTTAAATAAGCAGTGCCAGGCTCCGCTTGAACAAGATCCTGGGGAATAAGACCTAGCTAGATAGATTGTTTGACCCAAAAACGTGCTAGATAAATACAAAAATTTCATTAAAATTGCTGATGCCATTTCTGACCACAACTATTACTCGTTTAGCGGAATAGAATATAGGTACAACAAATTTATTTTCATCTTTTGACTATTATATGGAATCAATACAGAGAGTCTATTAAAGAAATATTTTTTTAACTCGAGCACTCAAATAAAAGAAATTGGCAACTAAAGTAAAAGTACTAATATAACTAAAGCGTAGAGTACAACAACATCCATTAGAATCTTCACCCACGCATGCTGCATCCGCATAGTGTGCATGCATACACTGATGCACTTGTATATTAACACGGCTCGTATGTCTGTCCATTACTGTTGATTGCGGACGCTTGGCGCATTGATGAAGGAAGGTCGTCTCATCCTATATTGTCGTCTTCATTGCTTCTCACATGGGTCGAGTTCACTAAGCCTATTTACTCATCATTGGATCACATCAGCCTAGTGTACTCGCCAGTTCTTTTGAACGAATTTTCGGCCATTAATATTGAATGCGGATGCTTGGCGCATTGGGATGTCATCTTATCCTATATTGTTGCCTTTATTGCTTCTCACATTGGCCGAGTTTACTTGACCTGTGTTCCTCCATACATTACTAGGTACTTCATATCGGCCCAGGTGTACTTGCCAGTAACCATACTCTTCCTTTTGAACGAATGTCCGTTCATTACTGTTGCAGTGCGTTTTTTTGGTCGAGTTACTAACTAAAAATTATTCTTAATTTTTTTGAGGAAATAACATCAAGCTAAAAAACCACATTCGCTAAGTAATCATCAACAGGTCTATGTTAGTCTCCACTGCAGGAGCACGCCCCTTTCTGTACTACCAAAGCATTATATTAGCCAGGGCAGTCAGAGGATTTGGCCTACACTCTCCACGCTGGCCAGACGGGTTGGAGAGGTCTCTTTGATGTTAATAGCTTTGTTTAGCTTGTGTTCCCTTAGTCGACTTCTACGACATCCACGGGAAGACTTGGAGTGGTCCTATTCTACTCTGCCGGAACCACACGGCTTCGCTAAGCTAAGTAATATTATTATATAACCGCTAAGTAATATTTTCAAGCAATTGCGATGAACTGTGAGTTACTTCAACGCGTGATGTGTGAAGTTCTCATAATTTATGTGATTTTACTTATCCACCGCCACTGCTAAAATTAAATACAACTTTTACTACCACAACTAACGAAGCTAGCCGTATTTTTTTTTTATTTCGTTTTATTGCTTTTTGTATCCCTCACCCGAGTACACAAAAGCTACTTGGATGAGTTTTAACTAAAACATTCGTATGTATCGTTTTGATACTGTCCAGATACTTAATATAACACAACAAGAGAGATTGAGATTTAGGAATGTCTATGATTAAATTAAGTATTTTTAATTTTTTCGGCCGTTAGGTGCTTCAGAATTGCGCGTCTCTCGCCTCGCTACTCTTCCATTGTAAACCCAGTCTTATTGTTGTCTTTATTGGCACAGCGACGTGTTGTGGCCCTCAGATGAATTTTTAGTACTTGTAATACTCGCTCTTATTTAAACAAAGCACGATTCGATTTACGAAATTAAAATAGAATTTTTAATTTTTGTTTATTTGGCTTACATGAAGGTATGTGTATGAAGAGGTCTTTAATTGGAGAAATATGTAGAAAAGTTATCGATACAATAAATACATGTTAGGAATTTAATTTCCAATGTATATGTCACTGAAAAAATGATTATCAATATTTAAATTATGTAGGTACCCATAGTAAAAATGCACTTCAGTTTTTTTATGCGAATAAATCTTAATTAAATACAAAATATGCAAAAGGATGCAAAAGGTAATTAAGGAATAATTGCCGCTCCTGGTAATAAGAAGGCTGGCTAATTTTTCACCCACCGTAAAATATGTATTGCGATCCTGCAAGCAAATGCCTCCAGGGTTTTAGGCACCACGCCAGGCACACTCTTTTCGAGTAGGTAAAAGAGAAAGTTGAGATAACCGTTGTTTCTTTAGTTTATTCATTTTAACTTTTTCATGTACCTTGTAAATTTAATACCTATTTTATTTGTTTTTTATAATAAAAGATTTATTACCCATAAGTAATTTTGTACCTCAGAACATTATTAGTTACCTACCTTTATTTTCATGCATAGGTATGTGATGAATATTAATTCAGTACAAATAGGTATGTAATATTCAGCGAGACCTTTAGAATTAAATATTTTTATGATATAAATGGTCGAGTACATAAAATGTGAATCTTAAAAACAAAGTTAACGTTTCTTGATATTTTGACTTGATCATAATTTCATACAATATCGAGAAACACAAAAAATATTCTTACGTCGCACGCTAGTTACCATCCCACAAAAGTAATTCCAACATTTCTCATGCCCACCACGCGCACGTAAAAAGCACTTCAAAAATTTACAACAACAAATAAAAAGTTTAAAAAGAAACAATAGTTCTCCAACAATGAGACACAGCCATTAAAAAAGGTATAAAATGTAAAGAAAGGACGTAACAATGAGCTAATACAATAACACATTCAACCCTTTCGTCAAAATATTCGACAAAGTGACACTTCCTTATTGCGTCATAAATTACTAGCATACAATAGTAAAACAATAGTCATAAGAAAAATATAGACGTTGTCCAAATATGTTTTGGACTCCGGAATATTGGTCATTTCATTCAGGAAGCTGTCAACGGCAGTGTGTATTTTTTACTAAGTCTCTATAACCTCCGAAGTATCGATAAAAATTGGAGATCAAGTCATCAGCAGTTGTAAGTATAGTGTTATTTTTTTAAGGATTCAATTTTCCAGCATTAATTTGATTTTTATACCTTCACTGGCAATGTTCAATTACTTCGAAAATATTCAATTAACTTGTACGAAATACATCTTATTGTTCCAGTGTATCTGTGTCTATAATATTTATTAACTTCAGCTACAACAGCTTTCCTATATAACATTGACTGGTAGCAACTTTCCCGCAACTTCGTCTGCGTATACTAGGTATAGCCTTTGTCACCCGCAGGTAAATCAGATTTCTTTAGGTGATTATTTAAATCAGTCCACTGGTTTCGGATCTTATTCAATGCAAACAAACAAACAATCAAATGTTTCCTCTCTATAATATTAGTATAGATAAAAGAATTTACAATAAAAGTTGCTAGCTGTAGATATTACCAATTCGATTGTGATAATTTTTGTATTCTACGGTATATAGGTACCACACTATTCGTTTCGCTTCTTTCTTTCCATATTTTCTAACTTCCAATGAAGTCACGACAATACATACCATATTCTATTTATGAATACACCGTATACAGTATATGCGTGTGTATATAATAACAAAGTGAATATTCGTGATCATATTTTAAAAGCTGTCAGAACAATATGACGCTCGGCAACCGCCCCGCACAAACTTAGAACTTAAATTAGGGGGACGTATACAGTAACACTATTAGTTTGTGATGTAGGTTACGTTTGTTACAAATATTTGTATTTTAATGAAAGTTTTGTTTTTAGTGGATTATTTCTCTTCCATTTGATACTATTTTGGAGAATACAATTTTATTTCAGCTTGTCTATATAGTTGAGAGATAGACCTTTATTTTGGTTTAATTGATCTACCCTTTTGATATTCTATTCACATTGAAGATATTTTACTATAAAAGCAAACACCAAAATGAAACACAAAAAACCCATTGAAAAAAGCTTTGAAAAAGGTTCGAATGAGTTGTCAAAAAAAATATCCATTTTCTATTACGTCATCATTATCATCATCATAATATTTATTATGATATCATAATATATTTCTATCACAATAAGGTATAAGATGATAATTTGGAAAATACCTTCCTATATGAGAATATGGCGGTAATTCTAAAAATCTG
The DNA here is from genome assembly GCA_963082605.1 of Rhodophaea formosa. Lineage (NCBI taxonomy): Eukaryota > Metazoa > Arthropoda > Insecta > Lepidoptera > Pyralidae > Rhodophaea > Rhodophaea formosa. Next base: position 8,234,011 of record OY720211.1, on the reverse strand, counting down.
ATATTACATAAGCAAAGGTTGATCATAGATTTAAAAAATGCGTCTCTATGTGAAAAGAATACGTCCAAAACAATAATATGTCTATAAGATTAATTTCAATTCCTTACAAAATCACATCATATTAAAAGTAGGTATGACTAATCCTATCATAAGTATATGATGCAATCGTTAAAAATCATAAAAATCGATTAAAATAGATCGTTTAACCATATGGTACGAGCTTATCGAATCAATAATTAACAGCAGCAATAACTAACTACTAATAACTCAATCCGAACGCGTTGAAAATAACCCAGAATAGTGTTTACGTTCTCAACCAGCGTGAAATCGAATATTCGCTAAAATAGCTCTTTACAACGCATACTTTGATAATAGGTATGAACGAGTATGTATTAATATTTCCTTTATAATCCAAATACTTTGATATAACATATATGTATATCTAGCAGCAGATAGCCATTAATTTTTTCATGAGGACTGATGTCACAGTTTTTCATATAACTAGTATAGCAGTTTTTTATAATCTAATATGAACAAATAACACATATTGAACTAGCTCCACACTGAGTTGAGAGCTTGTGTTGTGGGATATTAACTCAACGATTGTATGTTTTATAATAAATACTTATACTTAGATAAACATTCAAGAACCAGGCCAATCTAAATAATATCGTTAAAGCAAAATTTTATCAGATTTGTCAATATATTATTACAGTTAATTAAACTACCCATCGTGAATTAATTAATACCTATTTATATTAAAATTACCATTAAAATAATACCAATGGCTTAACCAACAAAATACGCTCAAGATCGCGACGTAGCGAGCGTCAGGTGTTTAAAATAACTCTTAAGTAAATAACGACTTGTCATTTTAAAATAACAGTTTATTGTTATCGGATAAGCGCACATCGACTGTTGAAGCCGTCACATAACACGAATATAATTGACGTTATTTTTAATTAAAGTATACCCCACAGGTACCGTGAGTAGCATGGACATTTCGGGGATTTAGGTGCCGCATTTTATGTGTTTTAAGCACGTAATTAAGCAATAACTTGGTGAGAAAATATTGGGCAATTACGCAACTGTGCGTTTGGGTTCCTACGGTGACATTGTGTAGTTTATATGCTTTTATTGGGCTTAACCGCTTTTTCTTTGACGTTAATCTTCGCGGAAAAAATAATTTTGATTTATAACGCTAATTTTTTACGCATAATATTTGACTAAAATTGGTACATTCTTAGGTAGCCCAGACTTAAACCTTAATTGACTAAAACTATTTTCGGACGTGAGGTTTCCCGTTGACTCCCTTGTTCGTGGAACCTCCATAGTCCCTGATCAGGTCAAGAAGAACAATAAATATTTTTCAGATTCACCGCTGGGTCTTGGGTGTTTTATGTTTATGTATACAGCGTGTTAATTGACCCCTGACATTCTCTTGAAGCATTGACTTAGCCCATCGAAATGAATAACTTTTCTTATAGAATCAATGCTGGGAAATGAAAAAACTTACGACGTTTTCATACAAGTGTTCGCCCGGCCCAGCAATTTGTATGAAGTAGAAAATAAAAACCGGCCAAGTGCGTGTCGGGCCACGCGCAGTGTAGGGTTCCGTAGTTGCGAATGACAACTTTGAGTTTACACTGTTTACACTCGCACCTCACAGTTTAACGACCAAAAGCATCTAACAATGAAGATTGTATGAAATTTTAAATTTTCCCCTACATTTTATAAGTTGTTTGCCTATAACTTTTTAGTTTGCACTTAGTACCCAGCTCTGATAGTTTTCCTTTCAACTTCAGTATATATACTACTGCTGTAATTTTTTTCACGTATCCATATATAACCGTTTAGCAGATAGAGGGGGGGGACACGTACCTCTAACAAAAATTTGCACTTTAAAACCAAATATTTCGGAAACGGATCCCTAAATCGAAAATGGTGTTCTCAACCTCACAATATTTTTCAAAGACCTTTTTACGATACCCCACACGATGGGTAAATAGAGAAAAAAAAAATTACTCCCCCACTTTACTTGTATGGGAGCTAACCTAAAAAAAATTTTTTTTCAAGATTTTTTTCTACTACTTTTTTACCATGATTAATATACATACCCATACTAAATTACAGCTTTCTAGTACTTATAGTCTCTGAGTAAAACCGCGGACGGACAGACAGACAGACAGACAGACAGACAGACATGGCGAAACTATAAGGGTTCCTAGTTTACTACGGAACCCTAAAAAGCTCCCAGCATAGGGCCCTTTGGAAAGGCTGTTCATATGGTCTGAGTCACCTTTATATGGGAATATCGAGGGTAAACTTACATGCTATATATGTATTTTTAATAAAATATATACGTAGTATCGATAAATTAGGATTCTACGTTCCAATTTAACAAAGAAAAGTGTGAAAATAGATAGATTTGTTGATGCTTATTTATTTACATATTAATCAATAATTTGCGTTTATCATTGATCCAACTCCTCTTTGTATCCTCTGCTATATTCCTTTAGAGACTTTGTCGACTAGTTATAATTTTGTATGGGAGATAACATTTCTCATGCTATGTTTTGTAGGGAAAATTGTTACATTTGGCAGTCTAAGACCCTGAAACTTACTACTCATAGAGAAGTGAAAAAACTGGCTGAAGAAATAGAGCAATGGAAAAAGAGCCAGGAGGAGAAACCAAGAGCCCAGCTAAATTTGATGATGAGAATTCTCTTTATTTATTATTTAATATTTAACTATTATATAAAATTGAATAAATAAGTGCCAAAAAAAACTAAATTATGGTAGTAAATTGAGTTGATACAACTAGACTAATATAAACAGAGAGAGCTCTACTCTTTATAGTGTATCTTTATTGTATTGATTTTTATACACATCTTACGGTGACGTATATTACGGTAAAATAGAAAACTACCTGTATAAAGCCAAAAGTTGTTCAAAAATTTTGATTTATATCGATTTAGTTATAATATAATATAATTAGTATTTCTAAATGAAGATAACGCGTAAAATATTGTCGTAGGCTATAATATATTTTACATTCAAATACAGGTTTTGAGATAAACTGATCTGGTAAATCATGATAAGAATTTCTTATTTCGTTTCTCATGGAGCAATAAATTTAGAAGTGGTTCATTAAATTCAATTAATTGTGATTTATATTTGTTTCCTCTAATTTATTTTATTAGTTAGGATACACGTAAGTAAACAATTAAATTATTTTTTACCTGTGTTAAAACTTCAATGCACAGTTGTTTAAATAAATACGTAACTACCTAATTATTTTATTATTTGGAATATTTCACTGATATTTATTAATGACTTCCAATTTACTAACTTTCTATTTCATGTATTTATCATTGGAAATAGATTGAGATAGTTTTTACATTATATGAAATAAAATTTAATCCGTTTTGTAATGAACCTACCTAATAAGAGTAATTCTCTTGAAAGTGAAGGAAGGTCCAACCATTTGGATGAAATTCTTCTTCTTATTTAAGAGCTTTGTAGCTCTTGTCGATGGAGTATACGCCAAACTTCTCTATCCTCTGCTTTAGACTTTAGTTCTTGATACGACATGACACCAGCCTTTTTCTTTAGTTGATCAACAAAACTGTTCCTTGGTCTCCCAGGACCTTTCCTTCCTTTTACCTTACCCTCCAGTATGTTTTTGGATGAAATATGGAGAGAAAAAACATAGATATTGCTAGCTAGGTGATGTCCTTGTGGAACCTTTCTAAGCAAAACCAGAGTCCCATTGTTCTAATCTCTCATAGCGGCCACAGTCTACACATTTTTTGCATCAATTTTAAGTGTTCATCCACGAACTTTGGTGGTTAAAAAGTCAAATAGCAATAACAAGTAAACTGATAGACAGACAACGGACTCGTCGTAAGTAAAAGTACGGTTGTTCTTTAAACCCATTCGACCGGAAGCATTCTGTCTAAAATGTATTTGCAGGCCACCAGATGGTCTGGACGGAATTTTAGTCTGAATCAATAAGCATCTTAAGTCCAGACAGCCTTCCCAACAAAAATCTTAGCTTTTAGCAAGTGAAACAATTTAATGAGTGAAGTTTTGCCGCCGTCGTTGGCACTTAATTACTTTTGTTGTAATTGAAAGTTTGCCTTATCGTGTCTCGCCCCCTACCCCTCGCCGCCGCCAGATACCATTCATTTTCATTCAAATTACAATTTCAAATATATTCGCACCCTTATAGAGGGAAGATGAAATTCTTATTAGTCTCTACTTCAATCATAATTTAGGTATGTACTCGTATCTACTTATTTAAAATACCTTTCCATGCAAATCTCTTAGCGAGCTCATATTATTAAGTGGAAATATTTGTTTTTACGATTGTTTTGTAATAAATAAAAAAAATAAAAAATGTATTCACTTTTCCTTAAAGGATTGGTAGAAATAAATTATTTTTTACGAAAGATAAATTATTTTAATTAGGATATTTTTAAGAATGACAATAATTTTGCTAAAGTGTTTGCTTCCAATGCAGCTTAAAATTCTAATTATGTGAACGTAATCATTCTTGAGACTTCTTTAATTTGCAACATTCATTAAGAAGGTTGATAAATATATTTACGAGACTTTTACCAAACTATGAATAACAAAAACTTTTTATGAAAAAACAACACATGTTTATTATAAGTCTAAAAATATTTTATTGTGTTCATACAGTTTTTTCCACTTTTGTCCAAGCTTCAATCAATATGTATACAAGCAACTTTATTTAACCATTATTTGTAGGTAAATGCGTTAATTTAATTTAAGAATTCTCTTAACTAAATCAATTAGCGCTCCAAATAAACCCCTTGACAAAATTACACGTATAAACGGGATCAGCCATTTCCATTCGAGTTCGCTTGAAAGTTCGTGCTATCGTTAATTTGGGGTCGGAACTTGCTTTAATTGTTGTTTAAAGCACTCGATTTGCTTGCAAAGGTGCTGATTAGCATCGTTACATTCCTACATACAGCTACATGAGTAAACATAGAAAAGTAGGCGCAGAGAGACTATTGCAAAGAAAGTACTCAAATAACTACTGATAACTAGAGGTACTTTTTTATTATGAAACCGCCTTATTATATGGTAAAGGAGGGCTTGTTTACCAAATTATCCGTAAAGAAGAGAACTTGTAAAATATGTACTTTTATTAGCACAGAAGGTCTAACAATTTGTATACCTAATATATTTACGTAAAATTTTAGTTTAGTTGTTCTTCAAGATGAATTTACAAACTAAATTTAAATAAATAGATATAAAATATTTTCGATTTAAGGGGCAACTCAAACCGTCAATATAAAAACTTTACCTATGGAGCTAAAGCAGGGAATCTGTACAAATTTAGTTGCAAACTTTTTTGTGGGAATGTCAATATTCAAAATTATAAGTAACAGCTTAATTTTACTTCTTTTAGTTCACATATATTTTTTAATAAAACCTGCACTGTTCTTCATATTACAATTCAAGCCTGTTTTTCCCTCCAGTCGTATATTCACTCACAGGCCCCATAATCATTACCTGTATTCGTATAATATTGGAGCGTCACGTACACACGTTCTGGAACTTTTCCAATCTACGTTCTTAGGTATTTCAATTGCTTGTTGACTTGAATACTTTAAGTGATCTCACTGTCATTGAATTTTAGAATTGTTTGGTCATGACAATTAATAAAAATGACCTCAGAAAGCGTGGCGTAAGAGGGGATTCCGTTTTTAACACGATAAAATCTGGTCTGGCGCTTCACTATTAATTTTAGGAAACATAGGTATACCTACTCTTTTTTAGTCATAGGTATTTAAATATAAACTAAGTGTTATAATTAATAGAAATAATGAAATTGCAACTAGAATAACGAACAGACAAAGAAAAAATGTTGACAATGACAATTGACGATTCATTTTGAACTCCTTTGTGATTTCATCATGCCATGACAAATTCCTTTCGGATGCATAAAAAGTAAGAACCAATCGAGTGTATTCCTTGGAATCTAGTTTTCAATTACTAAGTAAAATACAATAAAAACTAAACATACAGCTTTAAACTTTCAGCCAACGCAACATACATCCAACTTTCAAGCTCTATTCACAAAATAAAAAGTCAAAGCCGAATATGATTGCGCAGTAGGCCGGCCCATCATGGGCCGGGTCGTAAAAGGGCCGAGCTGTAAAAAGCCCGGCGAAGTTCTAAACTTTTGCTTTTTAACCAGTCGTCGCAACTTTAAATTGGTTTCCACCGTACCCGCCGGAATGAGAAAAGTAAAACTAACAAGAACGCGGTCTATGTAACTAACTTTTAAATAGAAAATGTTTAGGTACTGGCTTCTTGTCGCGTTTCATTTGTTTGCAATATACCTTTCTAGGTTTTGTTAGTAGCTATGTATTTGTAATAGATGTAAGAGAAAGGACCTATTGTTGATGACTTTTCTTGTTTAATATAAATAGAATGTTCTTTACGATTATTTTAAACGTTTGGTTTGCCTACTTCATTCCACTTTTAGTCAGTACTAATTGTGCATGTATACTGTACAATAATTAGTTAAACTTTAGTCAAGAGATGAATATAAATTAATATAATAATATGTTGTATAGAAAAATAAAAAGTTTAGAAAAATAAAAAGTAAGATAGATATTTATTATTTGCATAATTAATTAACAATTGTGATTCGTACTCTGAATCAATACAGAAGTAATTTAAATAAAGTCATTGTCTCTATTCACGTTTAAACAAAAAGCCATAGACACTCGTTACTTTAAAATAGAATGATAGTGATAACCTTTAAAATAACCTTCTAATATTATACAAATAAGGAGTTATTCATACTGAACCTACGAACATGTCGGACACATATTATAAGTTCACGAATTAAATCACTTTCAGTGTATATTGAAAAATATATTTTTTTCACAAATAATTTGTCGAATGCCTTTGGGTTGCATAAACAATCTAACACCAGTTTCAGGGCTAATAATTAAATATAGCCTACGTTCCTCGCAGACAATGTACTTGTATCAATATAGTCAAAAACAGCTGGACCGATTTTAAAAATTCTTTTACTAATATAAAATAATTTTTAATATCAGTAAAACAGTTTTTGAGTTTCATTACACATAAATGAAGATCTTTCCTCTTTACAATATTAGTCTATAAGTGTACCTATAGATATAAGCGAGAATAATTGATTACTTTGTTTCATGGATGACTCAGTGCTTTAAAAATTTAATTTTTGCAGGAATTAAAATTAAACATTACTATTATGTTGAAGTTAATAACTACTTACAATGTTATGTTTATCGTTAGCAAAAATAAAATATTTCAACAGTCCTATACATTTCTAAAAATAAAACCCTGACTTGGTTCTAGGTAGCATTGGAATAAATAATTTCAGAATAAGCTTTAAGAGTGTATTTTGTGCCGGTGTCTTGAAAATTGATTTAAAATTTGATTAATTTATTATCAGACTTAAAATCAATATCAGCGTTTGTTATGTTTTAAAATAGCTTAGAGCGCATGAAATATAATTAATAACTTAAAAAAACAGAGAATCGACGTATTTTAAATACTAGGTCAACTTTGTGTGTCATTCATCAATATTTATTTATCTATTATAACTCTAGAATGTATGTTCGTGCACTCTCCCTAAGCTCTGATAGAGACGCTCCCAGCCAACTCATTCATTCACAATTTACACCCTGATAACAACAATGTAACAAATGATATAAAAAGGAAACCTAAATCACTCCCGATGTAAATTTGATTCATTACACAATAAAATTCGCGTGAGACAATTCAAGGCTGTAAATGTCATAAAATTATTTACTAAAGAGTACCCTCGCGTTTTGTTTATAACGAATATAATGATTTATTATTGTACATATCAGTTTAATGTGTGTACGTATGGTCCATAAACCGTTTTATGGGACATTTTACTGCTGAGCAACCTCGGAAATGCTTTTATTGATATCTAAGCGCCATACAAAATTGATATTATTGAGGTGAGAGGTGCTCAAATTGGTAGAAACACTATGAAGTGTAAGTGTCGTTTTGATAACTGTTGACGGTTTTTTATTCGTGTAATACAAGATTCAACGGCCGTAAAGCTTCACTAAGTATTCATGAATATCGTGTTTCTATATTTGGATGTGATTCTTTCTACCTTTGGATAGCTATATGATAGTGATTTTAATGGATAAATCACACGTTATATGAAACGTATTTAGGCATATCAATTCCTTGGGTCATTACCCTGATTTTTTTGGTAATTTGGGCTACAAATAAAATGCTTGGCGTTAAGCCAATATAAACGGAAAACTTGATTTAAAATTAACGCAGCCTCAATGTAAATACTCATTGATTAAAGGATTAACTCTACTCTACTACAAATATTTCTGTATTTAACCTTCAATGAAGTAAACATTTTAGACGTATGTTTTGCGTCTAAAAAAAGAAAAGTATGTTGTAAGCTTATTAAGGCACATCCAATCCAAATATTTCCTATAAACCCATTACAAATTAATTCTGCTCTATTTCACTACATTTTGTACAATACAACTTTGTATTTTTCCTTCAACGAAGTAAATTTTGTTGTAGATGTAGGTATGTTTTACGATTGAAAAAATAAAAATATGTTGTAAGCTTGTTAAAGTACTTACATTCAACTATTTCCTAATAAAAATACCCATAATCGTTGATTGAAATCTTTCGAGTCGTAATTGTTTAGTTACATATATGCTTTGGCCAGTACTTTGCAAATGCGACTGCAGTCATTTGCATCTTTTAATTATTTTCGAGGAACATAAATATTAAGGTCACACCAATAGGTGGTCCGTTGATAAGGCAGAGCCACAGTTGCACATACTGTAGCTGGTTAATGAAAACTATGAAGTACTTACTTAAATTGGAAGATATAAGCACAAATAGGTAAGTACGTATCTGTGCTTTGTTTAGGTGTAATTTTTTAAACAATTAAAACTTCAGAATCTATCTTAAACGCACATGCGTACGTGAAATCTCAAAATGTCTCTTAAATATTTTTTTTAAGGTATTTTTATGCATTCACAAACCGAATTGATACGGCGTAGTGGTATAAAAACTAAGACGCAGGAGACACAATCAAATACTGCTCGCATGGAATTTTTTCCCATGACTAATTTCCTAATATAATTAGAATACGTCTCTTAAAGATATAAAATATGCAAAAAAATGGATCTATTTTAAAAATTGCTACAAATGTAGCTATTTAAACATAGCATTTAAATAGCTACACACAATGCAACTATGGTTTATCTAACATTCGACGCGGCCTTGTGCGTCACTACCAAGGAAACCCGCCGATGGTATCTTCCGCTACCGCGTTACGGAATCGGCATGGCTTTTAGTATGACGCAATGTCCATATACAATGTGTTTGGTATCGAACTAACGATCATTTTAAGTCATGTTTTCATCATGAAAATAATTATTTTATTTCTATGAACAAGCCTGATATCGAGAAAAAAGTATCAGCCGCTCTATACGAGTGCATTTTTTTTACCATATATTATTTCTTGATTTCGTGAGATATATAAGAATAGCATTGTCAATGCACGAAAAGACCTACAAAATAGCTGCTCCATACGTTTTGCATCAGTAAGTATTCAACGTACTACGAAAGAGTCCATTCATTTTCCTCGATTTCAGACATGATCACAGAACAAAAGTTGTTTGTTTTCAGATTGAGTTACAATGCAATAAATCAGAATATACCTACTGATAATATGGAATCTACCTTTACGAAAACTTGAAACAGTATTTTTTTTTTTACAGGTTATTTTATAACCTGTTTGCCAAACGAAGTGAGTATGGTACTTTAGGACGCTTGAGCCTAGCAGTTGACTTCTTACTGCAAAGATAATGAAAAATAATAAAACCTCCGGTTACAATCATTTTAAATGTAAGTATAAATTTTTAAAGTGCATATTATGATTTTGACGATCATTATTTCAAGTCAATAAAAATGAATTAGATTTTGATATATTAATTGTGTTACAGAAGATGAAAAAAACTAAAATCGCTACACTAAATAAACCTTAAAAATCTTTATTTCTATAATAGTCTTATTTCATCTTATAAAAGATTGTCTTAAATAATTCTTTAGAACATTCATTCTTACTTTTAAAATCTTGGTATACCTAACTAAAGAACAGTACTTACCTAACTGAATGTACAGTGCATTTAAAATCAATACAAGTGAAGCCGCAGGCATACAATAACGCGAGAGATACGAGCTAGCTGCACTGGGGGCAGAATGCGCTCATTTGTGTATATGCAACTGTAGATATAGTGTACTTTATACTGCTAGTACCTTTGAATATTGTTTGAACACGAACTGCGATGAGATAGAATGATGTATAAGATTGAGTTACTGGGGCAAGAATTCTTATAAATTTTATTTCTGTACATACTGTATTATCTGCTGTTTTAGTTGCTGACGCACGTGAAAAAAAAAGAGACTGAATTACTAATTAGTATTCTACTTATGATATCAACGAAAAGTTTGTATATTAGGCGTTTTGATATTCCTTATTCGATTGCGCAAACTTAGTTACTGCATACTTGGATGTTTGAGTGGAAGGTTGCTTATGTTTCTGATTTCGAATGAATCACTAGAAGGATAGTATATTTTTCACTTATTATAAAAATACTTATGATATAATCAAAAAATCTCTTTAATGAATAACTTTCTAAAGACTGACTTAACTGAATATACAGTATATTTAAAATGAATACAAGTACAAGCCTAAGGCACGAAGTTACGCGGGGATACGAGGTAACTACGCACGTAATAATATAATTAATTCAAACTTAGGAAATTAATATTATGTATACATGAAATTTAACTTAGAAGAAAGATAATTAATAAATTTAAATATGTAGATAACTTTATGGTAACGACGTTTATTAAAAGATTAGTAAACATGTAATTTTTCTGTATAGAAATTAAAGATACAGTTGGGTCATAATCTTTTTGGTAACCTACGATTTCGCAAATTGTAACCTTGAGACTAAAAGCCACAATTTTCAAAATCGTTTGCAAATTTACAAAATACCAATTGGAAAAGGGACTTTGAAATAGTAAAAGGTAGTAAGGCCATCGCCTACTTATATTATTACCAATTTCAAGATTTTACACATTTTCTTAATTGAGTTTACAAACCGTGTCGGTAGAGAGAATTTCTTAAAACTACGGAATGTTCGTTTTTTTAGCATCTACAGAAGACTCAAGCTTTTATTATAAATATCATAAATAAAAAAACCCTTAGAACAAACCAACCAAATCCAAACAATTTTATAAACATTGAAAATTCAAAACATTACCTTTTTGATTGAGACCAAAGGCTACGATTTGCAAAATTCGAAAACCTGTATGAAAATTGGACTTTGAATAATCAATAATTTGATAACTTCAACGTCATATTTTTTGAACTGCGTAGTGTTGTGCACAATACTCTTTCTTCTGTGTAGAAGTCTCAACCTCGAAAGTTTCCCTCCATTTTCTCTAACAGCTAGTTCGCGAAACTTTTCTCTAGATTTAACTAAAGCAATTCTATTATATACAAGGAAACACCACACGAGATAAGAAATCCGGAACAGGCCTGATCCAGCACGAATTTCTCGCGATATGCTAATAAACCGCATTCCACTATAACCAACAGTAAACTTGCACAAATTATTCTAATTTAATATTTATTAAATCAACACTTAAACTTACAACGTTTCCTTCGCTACTCTTGACAGCGACTAAGCTTTAACATTTATTTTTTCCCCTTTAGTCATTATTACCTGTAATTATTGCTATTGTTAGGTAATTACTTTAACAGTTATTTTATAGTTCTTTTTGCATTTGCAAATATAACATCTATTGCAAGGAAATAGAGTTGCTAATTTCTGTGTGGATTTGCGGAGTTACAGGCATTGACAGGTGAATTTATAGCACCTCAAAGGGTTGGGTAACGGGTGATGGTTTTATGGTTTTTCGTTGTGCAATTTTCTTGCATTATACACCGTGAAGGCCTGAGGCTAGGTAGAGAAATACGAAGTGGAATAATTATCTTGATACATTAAGATGTGCATAAAAGTACCTTTAAAAATATTTATATAGAGATCCTTTAAATATTTATTTTTTGATGAAAATCAGAAACAATGATTGACAACCCAAAAGGAAACTACATTTAACATATCTCAGCGTAATCTTTATAAACTTATAGGTATTTATTCTCATACTTTATAGAAATATTTTCTACCCCATACATTCATCACCATCATAGGAAATCTTAACTTAGAACTACTATCATCATCATCTGGTAGTTTTCACTGCAGAACCACGATCTACCATATACGAGTAAGATGAATAAATTGTTTACTTTGCGGGCCTCTTTATATTTTGTAATATTTTACAGCAGCTTAAATAAATACCGCATACATTTTAAAAAGGTATAAATAAGCTAACCCTTCCGCTAAGAAAGTTAGAAAGAATATAGTAAGTTGAAACTTAAGTTTATATAACTAATACAAATCAGATTCACTTGCAAAGTGGACTAAAAAAAATATCATCAAGTATTTACTATGATCGATCGCAGTACGCTGTTTGTTTAAGTCTGTAATTAACCACTCTGCCATCAATAACAAGCGGCAAAAGCGCCGACAGTACAATTGTTTACAGCTAACCCTTCCGCTAAGAAAGTTAGAAAGAATTGCATTACAACATTCTTTTTACGAGTTACCGTACCTGTATCAGTCCTTTTAATGACCTTGGGCGGTAAAAAAAATAGGGCTTATTGTTTTTAAATACAAATCGAAGTGTGGAATAAGACAAAACCTACTTTGTAGATAGAACGATGCAGTTATAGTTTTGTTTTGGAACAGTTTTCAATTTAACAAATAACAAATCCTAATCTTTCTAACTAATATTATAAATGCAAAAGTGAGTTTGTTTGTTACGCTTTCACGCCCTATTTACTAAACCAATCATCATGAAATTTTGCATACACATAAGTTAGGGTACTAAGAAGGACATAGGCTATAAATCACGCGGGCGGAGTCACGGGTAACAGCTAGTAATTTATTCCTGGTGCGGGCAAATCATGTGCCTTATTTTAATATGTCAGTGTGCGTTTCTAGATCTATCTAAGAAGGGTTGATGTCAGACAGGCAGGTGGCCGTGAAAATTCCGCCAAATCATATTACAGCATGAATGCTATCATAATAGCGAACCCTGGGCTCTGACGCGTTAGGGCTGAGGACGTACCGGGAAAATCGCTCGGATGATGATGACAACGAGCATACATTTGATACGTGGATCTTGTATTATTTGTCATTTATACAGGTATTTCTTTATTAATCCTTATCCAAGCATTGTCCTGGTTTCATACGCAGTATACAATAGGGTCTATTAATATCTATAAAATTATTCTCAATTTATGTGATTTGTCCCTTAATTCTCTAAATAAATACAAACACTTATATGAAAAACTCATTAAATAGAGCTTGCCCGACAGAAAGTCGTGAAATTGTTAGGATAATTATTCCACGATAGTATATTTATAAAAGACTAGCAGCCATTCCCGGCTGCGCCCGGGTATGTATAAACCTATAAACCTTTCTCATGAATTCACTCTATCTATTGCTGAATACCACATGAAAATCCACGTAGTAGTTTCAAAGAAAAGAAAAGAAAGCAAAAGACAATAAAGAATAAATATACGTAATCATATAAAGCCCTTCAGGTGAGTAGGCGACCAAAACTGTTGAAAAGAGTTTTTTTCGGCGTTTCTTCTCTGCAGTCCATCCATCCATCAGGTCTTTTTTAGTCTCCACTGCAGGATCACGACCCTCTCTGTACTACCACAGCAATATATTAGCTAGAGTAGTCAGAGGATTTGGCCTACACTCTCCACGCTGGCCAGACGGGTTGGAGAGGACTTTTTGATGTTTGTAAACTTTGTTTAGCTTGTGTTTCCTAAGTCGCCTTTTACGACATCCACGGGAAGACTTGGAGTGGTCCTATTCTACTCTACCGGGAACCACACGGTTCTGCCACACTCTGCAGTAGTCGGTTCGAAACGCTATTAGTCTGTAGCTTTTGAATAATTAATAAATACATACTAATAAGATAATTTTAATTATGATATGACGTGAAAAAGTCCGCAACACAGACCTATTTTCTGATTTGATTTGATAGTTTTTGAGTTTATCGCAAACAGACGCATTGTTAGCGCTTATGCATGTCAAGCAACTTCAGGCACGGTCCTCACGGGATTATTTACATCAAGTGTCACCTCAATATCTGGAGTTTCTGTGATTGTTGAATGCTTAAGTAAGCATGTTAGTCTAAATCCCAGCCCGGTTAACTATCATTAAATGGTAGTCATTAAACTTTGTTAGCTGTCCATAGGCTCAGGAATGGCACTGAAAAATCTGAATTCAGTGTTGGTCACCAACACACTTGAAAAACAACAACACATGTTGTTGTTGTTTTTCATCATTAAATCTCAAAAAGTTTTTCATTAAGGTGAAGGTTGCCGTATAGTTCCCGGCAGAGTAGAATAGGACTACTCAGTCTTCCCGTGGATGTCGTAAAAGGCGACTTAGGATATACAAGCTAAAAAAAGCTCAAAAACATTAAAGAGACCTCTTCGACCCGTCTGGCCAGCGTGAAGGGTGTAGGTCAAATCCTCTGTCTGCTCTGGCTAATATATGGCTCTGGTAGTGCAGAGAAGTCGTGCTCTTGCAGTGGAGACTAAAAAGACCTGATAATGAAAGTTGAAGGTACGCATTACAATCCTCTAACCGTTAGGATAACCGATCGCACATGGACAAATAATCACACATACAGACAAAAGTCCCAATTTGATAACACCCTCTCTTTATGTTGGGGGTCAAAAACCTATAACTAAATCCAAACAGCTCCCTCTACACATCAAAAGCCGAACTATTTTGTCCAGTGCAAAATACAGTAGCACCATCTCTAGCCTAGCCTGTTTGCAATACAATGCGCCACCCTTGTCGATAGTACCGTCTGCAAGGGGTGGAAGCTTGTATTACGTGTCGCGTCGCGATTTCGAAATCGCTATCGCTTTCGCTTTTCGAGAATTATCTTTTCTATTGCTATTCCGTGCTTTGATTTTTGTGTTTCAGTAATAGAGTTTATATTAATCTTATCGTTCCACTATAGGAAATTTTACCGATCTTGTGAGTAATCTATACTAATAATATAAAAATATATAAAAATAAAATATATTTATTCATTCAAAAAGTAAAAATTTGATTGTTTGTTTTTTTGCATTGAATAGCTCCGAACCTACTAAACCGATTTTAAATAGTTTCACCTATAGAAAGTTAATGTAGCTATGGGTGACATAGGCTACAATTAACGCGGACAAAGTCGCGGAAAAATTTCTAGTATCAATGTAAAAGTATGGTGGGATATAAACCTTGCACTTGAATTAAATACTTGATTATAGTCATGGGCAAAGCTAGTGGAAAATAACTAGTAGTTAAGTTTAGTTCTTAAGTTTTGGTAGAGTTTCTTAATTTTTTTGTACCAAAATGTAAACATAAGTTATGTACATACTCTCCAATAGGGAATAGGAGGAGGAGGAGCCCGATGGTTCAGTGGGTGTGAGCATCATTAGCGTTTACGTATTTTAAGCAAGCTCTGGCGCAGTCTCTAATTAGATGGGTGATAGTAAATATTCTGATATCTATGGGTATAAGTCGAGCTCGTGCTTCGGAAGGCACATTAAGCCGTTGGTACCGGGTGTCATCATTGATGGCAAGCTATGTCAGATTCCTTTGGGCAGCTTGAAATATCTGATACCAGGGTTGGCCACTTCACACACGAAAATCAAACAAATAGGGAATATATGAACATTTCAAATAAATAAACACAGATATTTGCTAAGTATTTAATATTTTGTATCATCGTTTTCTCCACAGTATATTATGAAGACAGACTTTTAATCGTGTTTCAGCCATTTTGTAACAATTTTCTCCGGAGGTAGATTGAATGAGTTAGTCCATAAAGTTTACCTCTACAAGAACCTTTACACATCCATAAACGTCTTTACAACAATGAGTTGCGTTTATTACTTGTAAAGCAAATTTTGCATAATTGGTACTCAGCAGAATTATGGATGTGTTGCCTGCTAAATGATTTTACCTACTATCTATAATAATAGCTTGTTTTTCTTGCAAAAATCTTTGCTTTGCTTTCAAGTTTTATTTACTTATTTACTATAAGTTATTTGGGGAAATATCATAAAATAACTGAGTAAATATGACTTTAGACAAGAACAAAGTTCTGAGATTTATGGTTTTGTAAGAATAATGATGATGATCTTCTTATAACATGTTTCGTTACGATATGTCTTATAAACGTGGATTTAAGTTTTACTATAAATTTTTATGATATGAAGAAATTTTAAACGGAGTAGGTAAAAAGAAGAGGTCAAATGATAGGACACTTGTTGCGTGACTACGGGTTTATAAAAACCTAAAAATTATAGAACTAACAAGGGTAGGGGAAACCTCATTACAACTTTTTCAAACAAATAAAAGAAAGTAGAAATCTTGTTGTATCAAGATGTCAATAGACTGGCGGAGGACAGAGGAAGATGGAGAGAGCTCCACCAACAAAAACATCATTCTTAAATTTTAATGATGATGAGCCATGTGGTACCAGGCAGAATAGAATAGGACCACTCCAAGTCTTCCCGTGGATGTCGTAGAAGGCGACTTAGGTAACACAAGCTAAACAAAGCTTATCAACATCGAAGAGACCTCTCCAACCCGTCTGGCCAGCGTGGAGAGTGTAGGCCAAATCCTCTGACTGTTCTAGCTAATATATGGCTCTGGTAGTACTGAGAAGGTCGTGCTCCTGCAGTGGAGACTTAAAAAGACCTGATGATGAATGATGATGATAGGATTTTGTCTATATTTAAATTATTCTTCAATAACTACTATCAATAAACAAACATTGCAAGTATATGTAACAAGAGATATAAAAACATTTCTAGGAATTTGTATTTCACAAAACTTCATACAGTATCTCTGACAGGCTTTAAGATATTGTGATATGTAATTGGTCAGGAACATTTGATTACAAAAGGGTAGATTGAGCTTATAGGTATCCAGTTTAGTCTATCGACTACAAAAATAGTGCATTGGCAACTTTCTAAGCATGAAAGTTGTAATAAGCGAAATATGGAAAAAATATTTTTATATTATCAAACTACTAGATTCATTATCATGGCCTTATGCCTTACGGAGTACGGACCAATGGCTCTAAGATTGAGTGAAAAAAGGCAAACCATTATTATTAAAAATGCAGTTATTAATGAATAGTGTAGAATTTGGTTACCGAGCTTTTCAGTCAGACCAGCTCATTCATCATCATCATTTCGTGTAGGTGACACGGTCAGTCGACCATGCACACCCTGGTGTCAGAGTTCTGCGGAACCGCCTCTCGGCCTCTGACGTGGTTCCTTTAACGACTACCAGATAGCAGCCGGAACCACCGGCTTAACGTGCCTTCCGAAGCACGGAATCATCTTTCTTATCAGACAATCAGGTGATTCATGCCTGCAATGTCCTTACCAAACTGGAAACAACTTAACAAAGTATGCTTCCCGTGGGAATCGAACCCACGACCCCCGGGTCAACAAGGCAAACGTCTTAACCACTGGACCACGGAGGTCCAGTGGATTATTTTATTGCATCAGTATGATCATCCAAGCATTTTTTTGGTTGCGTCCTCAGCTGTGATGCGTCAGAGCCCGGGGTTCGCTATTATGTCGACATTCATGATGTGATATAATTTCGAAAATGCTTTTAGATGGGTGCCTGAAGCTAGCCATCCTTAGGTAGCTCCAGAACCGAAAAAATTTGAAATGGTAGAGCCACACTGCCGGTGAAATTTAATTTTACTAGTAACATGAATGGGCCGGCTCGTCCGGGAAAGTACCACACTCTCAAAGAAAATCGACGTTTGAGTAGTAGCTTTACTGCTGCTATGCTTTGATCAGTGAGTGAGAGAGCCGGAGGCCCATCACCTCTCCCCTCTGGGAGGGAAAAATAAAAGGCCGGCAACGCTCTTGTTACACCCCTGGTGTTGCAGTTGTCCATGGGCAGCGGTGATCACTCACCATCACCGCTTGACACGCTTGCTCGTTTGCCGTCCTATGACATAAAAAAATATACAAGCATTTCTACGCATCGAGAATTGAATCTGGTGGTAGCACCGCACCGAATTAAATGGGCATGCAAAATTTGACTTGCTAGATTTGATAACAAACATACACACAAACTAAATCTAAACAAGTGGGACTTGAAAAAACTTTTTGATAGAAGAAAGATTTTTAAAGTGATGCACATTGACGTACTAAGTGACTTCTTTAAAGATTGGATAGAGTTTTATTAGTATATTTTATAAATACTGATTACTTATGTCGCAAAGATTAAATCAAAACTAAGTTGTTGCGCAATATTATCTAAGCACAATCTACCCGTACAGATAAATAAGAATCAATATTTTTTTTTTAAGATAAGATCTGCAATGGTAGAGCCAGTAAAATGGAGTTCCGTGTTATTTACTGTAAGTTTTATTATCTATCAGCTGAAATGAAACATAACTGTGGTAACAGCTATACCCACATTTAAAAGCGCCCTTCTAGGTTAGAATAATTAAAATGTGCAATGTGTTTGAGCATTTGTATATTTTTTCATGTTGCATAAAAATATGATCTTAAAAATCTTAAAAATGAATAATAATTCCTTATGTTTTAACTATATAATGGAAGAAAAAAGGAATTCATTTCAGGCGTAAGGGCAAAAATAATAAAAAACCTTTTTATTTCATCAGTTGTTGAAAAAAACGTCAATCATATTCCTAAATATAGTTAGACTCAAAGACTTAGCTCTATTACGTATATTAGTAGTACGTATACCTAACTGTTGTATAAGCAGATAGCATTTACAAATACTACGATAACAATTCGTGTCAATCTCTAATAAATTGTTCATAATTGAGTCACTATCGACTACAGAACGCGGCGTAGGGCGCAAACGGCCCAACTAAGAAAATCCAAAAACTCCCTAAACCGAAATTGCGTGACTGAAATAAATACTTTCTTTATATACGCACTTATATAAATATAAGAACACGTGTTCGTGAGGAAACGTGCGATACGTACCGAATGACAATAAGGATTTCCCTTTCAAGCGGAAAATTTACGTGATAAAAATTCTAAATCGTTGCGTGTGAAAAAATTGTATAAGGTCCAAAAATAAAGTGGCTGCGGTAGGTGTCATTATGGAGTCTTATAGCGGTTTTGTGTGCGGCCGTAAATCAGTGGAGAACGTGAGAATGGATTCATTATTTAGACAATATACGATACGTGGCTTGCCGTTTACGTGTCGACTGTAGGAAGCTTCAGCGGAATTCCGGGAAATTTAAATTTTCGGGATACGCGTTTCTGTGTGGGGTTAATAGGTTTATTATGCACTTTGGGTAACATTCGCAGAATACGTTTGCATTGTTTGCTGTTAGAAGTAACGTCTTATAATTTATGGTTTAGATGGAAGATGACTCCCTCCTCATCATCATCATCATCATCAGGCCTTTTTAAGTCTCCACTGCAAGAGCATTACCCTTTGTGTACTACCAGAGACATATTTAGCCAGAGCAGTCAGGGGCCTTGTTCTACACTCTCCACGCTAGCCATAGGGGTTGGAGAGGTCTCTTTGATGTTTATTAGCTTTGCATAGCTTGTATTTCCTTAGTCGCCTTCTACGACATCCACGGGAAGACTTAGAGTGATCATATTCTACTCTGCCGGGAACCACTCGGCTAAACTCTTAGGTATATCAAATTCATGCATTTGATTTACTTTTATTAATAAATAGGGCTTGAAATTGTGAGGCGTAAAAGGTAAATAAAAAAAAAACTTAAATGGAATTTGTGTCTTAATTTTATTTCATATTATTAATTATGGTACTTCTCATGGTTTTTCCGAAGGACTACAACATGTGATCCTTTAAAAACCGGCCAAGTGCGTGTTGGGCCACGCGCAGTGTAGGGTTCCGTTGTTACGAATGACAACTTTGAGTTCACACTATTCACACTCGCACCTCACAGTTTAGCGATCAAAAACATCTAACAATGAAAATTGTATGAAATTTTACATTTTCCAGTACATTTTATAAGTTGGTTGCCTATAACTTTTTAGTCAGTTCTGATAGTTTTCTTTTCAACTTCAGTATATATACTACTCCTGTAATTTTTTTTCATGCATCCATATATAACAGTTTAGCTGATAGAGGGGGGGGGGGGGGGGGGGACACACATGCCAAATTACAGCTTTCTAGTACTTATAGTCTCTGAGTAAAACCGCGGACGGACACACAGACAGGCAGACAGACACACATGGCGAAACTATAAGGGTTCCTTCATTACTGTGAAACCCTAAAAAGGGCGTGAAAAGTCTTCTTCAGGGCAACGCGCGAGTAGCACTCCTGGAGCTGCAAACGGTTATAAGCTACAGTAACCGCTTTCCATTAGGTGGGCCGTATGCCTATTTGCCTTCTCAGTAGTATAAATAAATATCATCATCTTTACTTCCGCTCACAATCAGCAGTGGCTTCATCATTTCTGCGAGCCGTCTAGGGCTCGTGTAATTTAATTAATGATGTTTAAAAATTAAAAGCGTTTAAAACTATTTCGATAATAAAATAAAAGATAAATATTTTTGTAGATTAATATTTACTTGATGCATTCTGGATTATCTTCTAAGTTGATCAAAGGTTAAAAAAAATTAAAGGTCTATTAAACATTTTGGTTGTATCAGTACACAGGTAACTTAGTTGCAGAAATTGCAACAACTCAACAAGCACGTGTTTTGCTGTACCTAGTTGCATTTGGAAACCAAAACGCATGCTGCACTTGCGTCCCTCATTTTCTTATTAGATAGTTCATTGCACCCTACCAGAGATGGCGTTACGCATTTCTATGATTTTGACAGTAATGTAACCACTTAAGCATTACGTATATACTTCCATAATGTATTTAATCTTAATCTTTTATATGTGAAATATTTTATTTGACAGGGAAACAATTAATAGGGGTATTATCATATTACCCAACTGTCATCCCCCATTTTATTCCGTAAGTTATAGACTTAGTAGTTTGAGAAGAATATCATAGATGTCACTAGGGACTCTATCTGTAGCGTAACAAAAACAAAATCGTTCTTAAAATGATTGTCTGTTTTGTAGCAATAAATCTTGAAACCTTCTTCTCTCTTCATCTTGAAACCTAGAAAAGGAAAAATAAAAAAATGGAATTTAAGCTTGATTTATTTAATAGATACTCTTCGCTTCCACGCTGGTCTGGAAAAAAGAAAAAACGTAGAGCTGCTCCTCTTTCCGTGTAGATCGTAAAAGCCAAAAGAGGTAATGGTTAAATATCTGAGTAATTATGTCAACAGGCAATGCGGCTAGCGAACCATCACTAATTTGATTCGCTCTCCACCTACAAGCCCACCAAAATGCTAAACACACGTCGCCGTCACTACGTGTGAAATAAAATAAAATATTATTATATATGTTAGTTGTAAGGTATTTATTTATATGAACTTTATGTACGTTAGTCTGTTAGGTATTTATAATATGGGCCTCTGGTATTGTACATAATTGTAAGTACAATACTATTGCCTGAAATAAATGACATTATTATTATTAAACGTGGCCTTTTGGTTTTAGATACCAGGGCTCTGTCTACCCTGTAAGGGAAAAAAGACGTGATAGTATACTGTTTTAAAGGCTGACTATTTGCCAACCCTTTTTGAGTATCTCCAGAACCGAAGGCAGACCTCTGAAAATGGAGTACAAGTATTTGCCCGCACCAGGAATCAAACCCGGTGCCCATGTATCAACTACTGCGCTACGGGGCCTTGGTACGCTATCAGCTCGTTTCTGTCTTCTATAAAATGAAATGTGTTTTAGAGCGACGCAATATTAAATGTAAAAAAAATTACTATTGAAGAATGTGAAAATTCACATTATACTTAGTACTTATTCGTTTCATTTCTGATTCGCACACACGCTCATAAATATCAAAATAAGAGAGACTACCGCAAATACTATCAATAAATATAGGTCAAAATGGGTGAATCTACATAAATAATATCGTTATCACAGTATTAAACATATCATATTTGAAAAATGTACACAATATCCTGACCCTGCCAATTCAAAATAAAGAGATTATAGAACGACACGTTCCAATAATATGCGCAAACTATACTTTACTTAAATAGTTCATATTACTCGAGTACATTTTTTTTTAAATAAGTGTCTTATCGTTTGCTGTCAAGTAAAAGCACGTTTTGAGGACATATTGTCTCTTGCAAATAGTTCTAGAGTTCTCATCTCTCCAATATCCAAGCGTGTTCCCGGTTGAAACATTGGGTGAAATAAAGATTCATCATGTAGAACGTCCAAAAATAAGAATGTTACATTTTCTCAACAACAATGATTACCTACTACCTATATGAACATTTGTTAGAGTCCAAGAGCTGTCAATTCTATGTCTACTATAATTTGAGATCCGAATTTCAATCGACAAAGCACATTGTTGAGTGAAAAAATTATTGAGGAGAGCTTTTAAAACTTAATATTATCAAGATTAGACAAGTAAATCCACAATATGCAGGTTGCTTGAAATTAATTACCAAGAGGCACCTCCGAAATAAAAACAGAAGAAATTTTAACTACAACAAAAATATACCAACTGCAATAGAAACTCAATCAGATTCATGCATTTGTTTAAAGATCTCATCTATGTATAAGATCCCTCATCTATATATAAGGTCCGAATATCAAATAGTAAAGCACGTCATTGCTGCCAAACAAATCACCGTTGAGAACGGAAGAAACTCAAGACTATCAAGATCTGATAAATGAATCATCTATGTGCAGTTTGTTAGAAATGAAAAACAAGGAGGTAACTCTTCGTTAAAAATTTCACAAAACAAAATCAAGCACAACGTTTGTTCAAAAATAGACTTTTCAGATCATATCATATTTGAAAGGCATTGGCAAGGCAAGGCAAAGGAAAAGACTACACACACATTTAGCATCCCATGAATAACAACACTAAAGCTTGTGTCTATTGCCGTACTCTAAGCGGTGTCACTTCTGTTCAATCTTTATTTCGAGATCCGGATATCAAACTGCAAGCACGTCGTTGGACGAAACGAATCGTCGCGGAGAGCGTTTAAAATTGAATGCTGAGTCACCTCGGGAAGTAAGCCCAATAAAAAAGCCTGCATAATTTGTGCACCACCGTAATTTCGCGTTTATGGCTGCAAATCCTTTCTTTACAGCCTTTCCTTTTCTATTGTTTTTGGGGCTTTATTTTATAATTATGAGGACAGAATGTTTTCTAAATAGATTAAATGCCTTGGTGAATATGGCCACAGAATTATTTCATGGGTATCTCTCTGAATACATCATCAACCTTTCAATAAAATCTTATTATAATCGTTATTAATTTCTAATATAAGTACTCTTACATCCACTAAACTTCAAAACTTGCAGAAATATGACATACAACCGAGTGAAGGTTCTGTTTACTGGAAAGTAGCAGTCATTCCGTAAATAATTTATGCCTACATTAATTTTAAAACCAACTAATTGGGCTTATACTTACTTATCAGGTCTTTGTTAGTATTCACTGCTGGAGCACGACCCTCTCTGTACTATTAGACCCCTATATTAGCCAGAGCAGTCAGAGGATTTGGGTTACACTCTCCACGGTGGCCAGACGGGTTAGAGACGTATCTTTAATGTTTGAAAGCTTTGTTTAGCTTGTGTTTCCTAAGTCGCCTTTTACGACATCCACGGGAAGAGTTGGAGTGGTCCTATTCTACTCTGCCGGGAACCACCCGGCTGAACTGGGCTATATAATAGTACATAATACCTACAAAAATTTCAACTAATCAGACTCAAATCTGACTGACCAAAATGTGGGTACAAGTCGTGTCTTGATTATTTTATGCAGAAGCCACCAAACAAAGATTTTTTTCAACGAAAAAAAATCTGGTTGTTTCTTGATATGTAGATCACCATCCATACTTGTCATGACCTTCAGCATCAAAATAAATACATCGTAGGCCCTCGTACCCATTACGTATTCCATCGACCAAATGTGAACCCAAAATATTCACACCTAAAGGTAGCATTAGGAAACAGTGATTTGTACCTATATGAGTTTTGTGTGTACTTACAATTAAAACTTTTGATACATCATTGATCTGTAAGAGCTCCGAAATACTTCTTTAGATCTATGAGAAGCTGCTTTCGAGAAAGTTAAGTGAACGATAAAGGAAAAGCGGAAAATTTGCAGCTATAGAGGTAGCGTAGATTTCCAACTACGAGTAGAACGTGAAGTTGAAAAAAGTAAGTTAACTCAAATAAAGAGTGCTATGAAGATTTAGTAGATTTTTTTTTTATTAAACCTATTATCAATGTGTAAAATTTTACGACATTGTATATTATATATTTAATGTACAGGTGAAAGTATTTGTGAAAAATAAGTTTTTCAGTGAAATTTTAAGTTTTTTTTTGTGTTCATTCAATTCCCAAATTCAATCAAAAGATCCTTGATCTTTAATAAATAAGATATGATTAATAATCGAAATACTACAAAGAAAAAAATTGTACGTACAACCAGATACCTTCAACATATTTGTCACTAGCATTTTTTCCTTGACTTCATCCGCATAAATAGCACATGTCACCTATGATTAAGTTAGGTTTCTGTACCTTAGGATTTTAAAAATCAGTCTATTATTTTCCGAGCCTTTTGAATGCAATCAAACAAATAGTCTTATCTTTCCTCTTTATTATCTTTTATTATATAAGTGCAGATATAGACTTCGCATTGATCAAATGAAGTTAGAAGTCAGTCATATTGCGGTCATGGCGACCGGTTTTCTATTAGCATACGCGCCTCATTACCGGTCAAAGTTTCGACATTACTTATTGCTGTTTTATCTGTTTTGTGACAAAGTTGCAAACCAGACTGACTATAGAAGCCTACCACAACATACTACTTCATAGCTCAAGATTTCACGTATG
This sequence comes from Rhodophaea formosa, assembly GCA_963082605.1. Classification (NCBI taxonomy): domain Eukaryota; kingdom Metazoa; phylum Arthropoda; class Insecta; order Lepidoptera; family Pyralidae; genus Rhodophaea; species Rhodophaea formosa. The sequence goes on along the minus strand of OY720211.1, from coordinate 8,208,806 downwards.
CCACACTCATCGATAGACTTCATACCTAACCAAAATAAATTAAAATTAAAGCTGTCCACTTCTTGAACGTCCCCGATAATCCCTCTTGACGCAAGCACTGACGAGTTTGCATGGATTTTTCTTCTTTTAGTGACAATAGGTATTACTTTTACTACGATTATTTTCTTTTACTAGTATAACAGCTGAAATTTGAAATAAGTGTACCTAGACCTTAGAGTATAGTTAATATTGATACTCTAAGACCTAGATTAACAACCAGTAGATTTTTTTCGTTTTCTTAAACAGCTGTTCAATTTAGAAAATAAAAATACTTAAAAATATTGCAGGTTACATAAAAATGTTTCGTTATTATGTAAATTCAAATGACAGCTTTAAAAATCCAAAGGGTTTTTTTTCAAAACACATACTTAATGTGTTTTGAAAAAAAAAAATGGTTATTTATTATTTTGCTACATTTTAGTTAATCACGGTTATAATCTGCTATTGAAAAATATTCTGATATTATTAATTCTATTTCCAAAAAAATTTTTGTAAATAAATTTAAATCAAAATTTTGTGTAGAAGTCCACTGCTATTTGGAAAAACAATAATAAACCTTATGATTTCAAACGCATCATTATGCAGTAGAGTAACAATAACAAAAATCTTTCGGTATTGTTACTCAACTATAGCATACCAAACACCCTCTCAGTACCCAAAGGATCGCGAAGCCATCGACCGGCATATTCTTCTAAATAAGAAATACCTCGATGATTGTATCCTGCACACTATCACCCAATTCCGGGCGCCAAACCTGCTGAACGCACATTTTTCTCCGAGGACAAAAGAAAAGATGACGTATATAGTAACAGTCCATAAAAGTATTGAGAGCGAAAAGTCGCTAAATTTGAGGCGTTCTTGGAGGCTTTTGAGGAAAGCCCAATGCTGGTGTTATGGGCAATGAGAGGGCCCGTGGCGGGCGTCTATCGCCCCTTTACACGCTCTACCGCAGCTAACCTCCGCCCAAAAGTAATATTGCCGCCTGCGCTCTGTTTCAATTTGGGAACAAATTGAAATTGTTTTTATTTGAATAATATTGCTTTGTACAGGCTTGCGGCCTAGTTATGATGCTCTTGTTAGATTATTTCGGATTGCCTCTTTGATGCGTAAGTGTTATTACATTGCTTGTTGCTGAACATTGTGTTATAATACTTACTGCGTAGTTGTAAGATTCCTATTCGAGAAACTTTTTAAGAATATTGTCCCCTTATAAAGCAATATTAGTTTAGTGAATATTTTTTTTCTGCTAATCATCCCCATTTGTCGTTGGCCAATACTGTTTTTTCCTATAATATACTACTAACTACTGTAGGCAAAAAGGCATACGGCCTCCTGATGGAAAGCATTTACCGTAGCCTATGGACACCTGCATCACCAGGGGTTCGCGCGTCTTCGACCCTGAAGAAATATTGCTATCTCATAATAATAATGTAGTTGTAAGTTTGTTACATCGTGATAAAATTGTTAATTATACGGTTCATACCTAAAATCTCAAATTTGTTTCAAAATTAGTAGTAAATATTTTTCGAATAGAAAAAAGGGAAATGTGGCCACGTAACTCTTTAGTGTGAATTTGCAACAATACGTCATCAAATTTTAATAAACTCTTATTAGATTCGTCATAAATTTCTAATATACTCGTACATCCACTAAACTTTAAAGCTTGCAGAAATATGACGTAGAGCCGAGTGAAGGCTCTGTTTACTGGAAGGTAGCAGTCATTTCGTATAGAATTTATGCCACTTTTATGATCCTGCGTGTAGTTTCTGTGTTTTGTCCCATATTACCTCCTTGCCCCTCTATCTTGTGGTTCATAAACCGAAATCTACATTATTAAAGTGAAGCCAACCTTACAATGAAACTGTAAATTGCATTGAATAATTTCTGCGTATGATATATGAGCCAAAACATGTATTTAAACCTATTTATATTTTTTTGTCTTTTCCTATTAAGTTATCTTTATTTTTAGTCAAGAGCAATATAAAAATTATGGCTGTTTCATAAACTAAAAATATATTTTTTATTTTTAAGAATGGATTAATCTTGATATTAGTACGCGGTGGGATAGAGATGGGCACCTGTACTATTCGATCAAAAACAGCTTCAAAAAAGATTCAAAATTCTTAATCAAACTCAACCAAAACTCTAAACCAAAGTTGTGTTGCTCTTAGAACACATAAAAATCCAGTTTTGACTATATACTCTCAGCCAGCTGAACGACGAATTTGTATGGAAGAACACTATTTTTCTTTTTAATTTATTTTTTCTTTTCTTAATCTATAGGATATTGATACTTAAATTAAAATTTTCCCTGCATTTTAAAAATATAAATATGGAGTTTAATGCACATTTTCGTCGAAGTCGAAGTTGCATTTAACCAAGTTAAGAAAGCAACTTGTAGTAAACTATTAGTGTAAACTCTTTTATCTAGTGTATAAACGATTGCATGCTCAGTTGCAAAGCTTTGCAATCTATAACCCGCTTTGTAATGTTTTCTTCTTCATCCTTGGTTGTAGTCTAATAAGTAGCTTTTCCACGTACATTATCATCTCTAGAACTAAGCCAGCAATACCTCATCATTAATTTGTCGAGCTCCGTGGCGCAGTGGTCAACACGCCAGCCTGCGACACGGAGGTCCCGGGTTCGATCCCCGGTCAGGTCAAGATGGAAAACGATCTTTTTCAGATTGGCCTGGGTCTTGGATGTTTATCTATATAAGTATATGTTATAAAATATAGTATCGTTGAGTTAGTATCCTGCGACACAAGTTCACAACTTACTGTGGGGCTAGCTCAATTTGTGTGATATGTCCCTATATATTTATTTATTATTTATTATTAATCTTCCGAAATCTTGTCATCATCTATACTCTCAGGTGTAAATTCCATTAGCAATATCAACCCTTACCTATTGATAATTATAATAATTCATAAATAAGGCTCATTGTTACGCAATTCAGCTGGAGGGAAGATCGCGCACTGCATCCTTTATCACGCCGGGGGTTGCTGGAAAAATTGCACATAAATATTGAAGCTGCCACTTACACGTGCGCCCGTCGACTTGCGATAGAATAGCATGGATACGCTGACGTATTTCTTACTTGTGGAATATTATGCCATTTTTTACTTAAGACTTAGAATTTAGAATGATTTATGAAACAAAAATAACCTTCTTATCTGGACTTGTGTCTGATTGCAACGTAATCTGCGGTATTTTAAACCACCGGGTTTGCGATGCAGGCAGCATTTAGTTAGTTATATTTATATTTTAGCACATTAACGACCGACTAAACCAACCAACGGAAACATAAAAATAATAGAACTTTTGACTGTAAGTCGCTTTTGTAAGACATCCGTAAGAATAAATGAAAATTTTCAACTTTAAATCCGAAATTGTTTTTAAAATAATATACATTAACATTTAAAAAATGTTTGAACCATTTAAAAAATGTATATTTACTGCTTTCTAGTAAAAACAACCGGGATCGACGTCCAAAGTACGAAGAAACTCGAGATGATAATAATATGTATGTCCATAAGTAGCCAGCCTGTTTGTAGTGTTACTTAACATTCAAGAGCTCTTGCAATGCTCCAAGACCTAGGCAACTAATTGATCAGCTAGTGTCTATCACTTGATGAAACGCATATTAATCATGCATAGGATTAAACGGGAATCAGTTATGCAACGCACCATACCTAAGTCTGACGTTTAGCTCTGTATGCAGTGTTGCATGCGTTCCGAGGTATGCCATACTGCATACATGCCAAACAAATATCCTGTATGTGTGGCCTAAGTCTCCTATATTCAACACAGGTAGCTTTAGTAATGATAGTCGAAACAGTTAACTTTGCATTCGCTACATAACTAAACTTAATTAAATATCTGAATCTTGGTGTTTGTAGATATAGTATTATGTTTTTGAAAATTTAGAATTTTATCTAACTGACTTCCCCGGAGCTCTGAAGTATTTCAGCCTTCTTTTTTACATTCAGTTCCCTTATTGAATGCTTTTATACCTATTGAAATAATAAAGCATAGCTTATAAAATTTATTTTCTTTGGCTATATTTTGAACCTCAAAGTTTGTTATTATTGTTTAATCTCACCATAAATGTACTCAATAGAGCTTTATTGCTATTTTTTTACATCATAATTGTTGCAACTTATGTACTTACTCCAACTTTCTGTTAATATATTTTTAAATAGACATAAATCATCCCTAAACAAGATTATTAACACAAGCATCTTAAAAACATATTTTTATTTTATTTTGTGTATGTAAGTGGCATCACACAAAAAAAAAGGACTGGCTTATCCACTTTATTCTCGTCGCTAGTGTTGTGCGAGCCCTCTTTCTTTTTCTTGTAGCAAATTTCGCAACAATCTCACTTATTATGCCACACAAATTTCCGTGCCGTCCGCCTCTAGACGTGAAATTAAAATTTCCTACTTACCCCCCTTTTTGTATACGATACTCCTGGAATTGCTAAATAAATATTGCTGCTTAGGAATCCGTTTACTTACCCACGTACCAAGGTTCGTACTTGTAATTTTAGGCTCGGGAATTAGATTTTATGCTCTTTTATGATAAGCTTGGTGGAATTTTGGGGTAGCTATTACATTATTATTTAATGAGTTATTGTCTGAGTAATAAATAACATTTTTGGTAGCTGTGAATATGGATATAGGCGATTTAAAAATAATAACATCTCCTATTTCTAATAAAAAGTACATCCTTGATGGACTTGAATAACTTGTAAATTTCTAGCCCCCATCATCATCATTTCGTGTAAGTGACACGGTCAGTCAACCATGCACACCCTGGTGTCAGAGTTCTTTGGAACGGCCTCTCGGCCGTTGACGTGGTTCCTTTAACCATGATGAATAGATAGAACTTTCGTAGGTATACAGGATCAAAACCCGAATCAATTTTATACTCAATACCTATCAGTACAATCATCAATTATTTCTCGTGATCGTCAAACACAATTATCAATTACATTAAGCAGAGAAGTAATAGTCATTTACTCGCAATCATATTTTAAACACTTCAGCTACTTTGGAGCTTAAAAACGTACGAAAACTTTCAACACTGTTGTGTTATCCTAACTCTAAAAACATTAAAACAATAAGACGCCTGCGACTTTTAGCAACATTTAATACTCTAAGCATTTAAGACTTTTACTATTTTCCTAGACGAAAAACAAATGAGAATTTGATCACTAATTTATGTTTATTTTTTGTTACAGGTTATTAAGGAGAAACTGCGGTAAGTTTATAACAATATCATTCATTTTCGGGCAATTGGTGCTTGGACAACTTTCGCACAAATACAACTAAAATAACCTAAACACAACCATTAATGCTAAAAGTCATTATAAAAATTAAGCACTTTCTCATACTAACGTTATTTCGTGCTTTCACAGTGCTTCGGCTGACTGATAAGATCTAGCTTTTCTTGTAAGGTAAGTGGTCATTATTATATTTGACATGCTTTCTGCACATGCTTTTATGATGTTTGAGAAAAAAAATCATCTTTACAAGTTTTGTTAGAAATTCCATGAAAAAATCATTAAGTGTTCGATAAATTTTTTTCTTTAATGTTTTTCAGTGTCATCTTATATAGGTACTATACTCACTGATAATATGTAAGTATAGATTTATGAAGGGAAAACAGGGTTTAGGTTTTAATTTTTTTTTAATCTTTTGGTCTATTAAATCGATCAAAAAGTAAAAGACTTACAGGCTTTGCTCATCTTGGTCTATCATTTTAGTAATCTCTCAGTAGCTACACAACGAGAATTTGTGCCGCATCTAAGCATTTTTTCAGAAGTACATTCTCACTTGTATGTTGTTTTGGAGCCTGGGGTTTGCTCTTACGCCAGCATATCAGCTGTTCCTTAGTATCTAATGCTGAAAAAATATTTGGCAAACTTCTTTCAGCTGCCTGCCTTACGCAAACTCTCATTGGCAATGAGTTGCCACGAAATGTGTAGTTTTAACCTCAATTTACTCATGCGACATATACCTTAGCAAGAGTCGGACCTATATACTAACTAGCTGTTCACTCGTGGCTTTGCCTGCGTGATGTATAACCTATGTCCATCTCAGTACCCTAACCTATGAGTATGTAAAATTTCATGACGATCGGTTCAGTAGATAGGGCGTGAAAGCGTAACAAACAAACTTACTTTCGTGTTTATAATAATAGTTGGGATTGGGATCTAGACCGAAAAACTAACGACATATTGCCAAATAGAACTGTGTGCTTACAGGAATACTAAGTGCGTTAATAGTAATATTCTTATAAGAAAGCCATCATATTAGAAATTTAATTCTTACTAGACAAGGCAAGCCCTATGCCCCGGGCGGAATATTCGAGAGGGCAGCAAAATATACAGGATTGGGTGACGCGGGGGGTATTCTAAAACAGGGCGGCAGAAAAGGTGTACAGCTTCAGGTATTCATTTATAAATAAATATAAGGGACAAATCACACAAATTAACCTAGCACTCAGTTAGTTTTAACTTATACAAAGTGTTCAATTTGAATGCCCCCCTGACTCGTATCCTACGAGAGGGGCACAATTTTCATACTTTGAACCCCCTCTTAAAAAATTAAATCTGAGGCTGCTTAATATTGGAACTTTGGAATATTTCAGGTAATTTAGTACCAATAGTACTAAATTACCTGAAATATTCCAAAAGCACAGAATCGAAATGGATGGCATGCATTGAGAGAGGCCTATACCTAGCAGTGGGATGCAGAAGGCTGATGATGATGATGATTCCAAAGATCTGTCCATTGACTAAAATGGTACTTCAAAGAAATGATAAAAAAATCTCCTTATTAGGTAATTTATTCTATAGAATAATATGATGGCACAATTAGTATAGTAATTTATTACAATTACAAGACCATATAATGAATCTTACAAGAAAAAATATAAAGGGAATACTAATAGAAATCTTTAAGTAGAATTTATAAATCATAGAAATGCTATTTTCACACGTTGTAACTATAATAAATTATTACTTAAACTGGTTATATCTTCTTGTAATAAGGGTTCATACGTTTTTAATTAAAGACTCTGGAACTGCTAAATAGATTTTTCCTTTTGAGATTAAATGATTTAGTACTTACTGTTAATATTTATGGATTTCTCTAATTAATCAAATGATAAAATTGAAAGAACAGAAGTTAAGCGTGGAGATACGATTTATTTGAATGATAACGATACAAGAAATATACATATACTACTTAAGATACAATGTAATTATAAAAATAATGACGATATAGAATTCCCTGAATAAAGAGGAAATTTGTATATCATATAAGTTATGTGATTATATTCAAATATTCTAAAACTTTATTGTCATATCTACTATTTTATTAAAACACGAAAATACTTTTTCATATCACCAGAATTTAACTGCCACAAATATCTCATGAGGACGGCTCAAAAATTGCTCAACCTCTTGATTAATAGCGTCACAATTGTCACCAAAAGCTGTGTTTCATTGAGACAAACCAAGTTTATATCGAGTTTAAAGCGATCTATAAACTGCTCGTTAAATCTCGCCGCGATAGTTGTAAATTTTCCCGAGTAGTCTTGAGTTTTATAGGCGCTCCGCCCACCTGGGACTTTGTGGCCTGTTACATTGGCTTTGTGCATGGATCCCCCATAAAACAGGGCGTGATGGGCTGTCGGCCTTTCTACCCAAAGGCGTTATTGTCCCATTCGTCTTTTTCTAATTAAAACAGTTAATAAATCACGCTATCTCGGGGTCTGTAATTTTGAGCTATAAATATTCTTAGGAGTAAACAGCATTGTGCTGTTCGCCTTTAAAGCTGTGTACCTTGGGCTATTTACTGGGTTAACTCTATTTGACAGAATCTTAATAAGTACTCTGTCATGCTAATTTAGCATAAAACACTTAGTATTATATTCTTTGAACAGAAATATTTAAACGATAGTTCAATTAAAGCTTAGGTACTTTTCGAACAATACCTATCACAAAAAATTAATCCTATCTATCCTAATCCTAACTAATATTAGGTATAAATGCGAAAGTGGTGTTTGTTTATTCTTTGTTTGTTTATAACACTTTCATGCCCTTTTTAGTGAACCGATCATCATGAAATTTGGCATACACATAGGTGTACTGGGAAGGACATAGGCCATAAATCATGAAGGCGAAGCCGCGGGTAACAGCTAGTATCTTTATTGTACTAGAAAAGGCTACGCCACTTGTGTAAAAGCCTTCAACAGCCAACGTTGAGTGAAGTGATGTCGCACCTCATCTTCCATTATTGTTTAGTTTTGTACTTCCATGTCTTTCACAAAAAATAATTTAAAGTGAAAATTTTTGTTAGAGGTAAGTGTCCCCCCCCCCCCCCCCCTCTATCTGCTAAACGGTTATATTATATGAATACGTGAAAAAAATTACAGCAGTAGTATATATACTGAAGTTGGAAGGAAAACTATCAAAGCTGAGTACTAAGTCCAAACTAAAAAGTTATAGGCAATCAACTTATAAAATGTACTCGAAAATGTAAAATTTCATACTTTTTCATTGTTACATGTTTTTGGTCGTTAAACTGTGATGTGCGAGTGTGAACAGTGTGAACTCAAAGTTGTCATTCGCAACTACGGAACTCTACACTGCGCGTGGCCCGACACGCACTTGGCCGGTTTTTAGAACATAAGTGTCGTTAAAAAATCATTCCGTGAAAATTTCCATAACCGAACTTATTATATTCGTATGTAGGTAGGTATATGAAGCGCAATTACGTACTTATAATTTTTTTTCGACTAGTGGCATTGTATATTTTGTGAAATACCTGCCTATTACTTAGAGGCATAGTTAATAATGTTTTCGAAATTAAAGATTCGTCTGATAAAGATATACAGTACAAAAAAGCTAATTGGATAATTTCGTAACTTCCGTGATTTATGTACTTTTATTACAAATGGGAAGGTCGTATTTCTTAAGAAAATTTAATTAAGTAGATACCTTAGTAACTAATTTAGTACCTATTATTCGTAGATTTCTGAAATAAAGTTATTTGTAACCTATATTAAATCTGAAATTCAAATATATTTGGACTGAAAAGTGACTGTTAGTAAGCCATAACGATAGAGTGTTATATATTTTTAATGGTTAAGTTTAGCGTTGACTGTTGAAGAAAATAGACTTAAGAACTATGAAATACAGTTCTTTTTACAATGTTGTTGTTACTTTTCATGAGACTCTAGCTAGACTACCTGCCATAACATTGTTTATTTAATGGTTTTTGATTCAAGAATTTTTTAGGCTATTTGATCCTTTACTAGGTTCCAATGTTAAGTGGGTCTCTGTTTAATAAGTAAGTGCTAACCAACCAACCTACTTATTGACTTGGATTCGGTAATAGTCAGAATATACACGCATGGTAAAATAGCTCTGCCTGAACTCGTATAGATGTTTAAATAAAATTATTTTAATACGGTGTTTATCGCGTTTATTACATTATTTATACACCTAACGTTTTGAACACTTTTCAGTGATCGTGGTCACAGGTAGACTAAGTTGACATTTGTCTAATATTTTATAAGAACTGCAAAATCTACCGCCTAAAATATTTATTGAAAACGTTCCGGATGTACTTATTGGCTCACGGTGTCTGAAGGCCTTGCAGTTTTATTTTCACATAGCAGTAATTGGGAGACCTATGCTAGTTAAGTTTTAATAACTTGAACTCTTAGCGTCATAAAGCTATTTTATATTAAAATCTATGATACCATATTAATTACCTACGAAATACTCTAACAAAACTGCTTTACTATATACCTATAGGTAAGTATAATAACTTTATTAAAGCCGAACCGATCCTTCAAGGGCCGACTCACTTCATGAGAAAAAAAAAGTCATTACATAAAAATGTTTAAGTCGGCCGGGCAGTTTGTATGAAATATTTTTTTTAAACTATCAGCATTAGTACCATAGGATTTTTTTTTCATTTTGACAGGTTGAATGCTGCTTTAGGGATGAGACAGCTTTTTATCAACATATTGTATAAATAAGTATTTATCGAATACTAGGTATAGTAATATAAGACAAGTGATAGGTATGCATAGTGTTTAAAAGCTTTATGTATGAATAAAATATAATATATATATATAATAATAAGACCAAGTACCAATGTACTTTTTTTCATTACAACATGTTAATTTATGATTTTAATGACAGTAAGGTATATTACCATAGTAGAGACCCATGTTGATGATCTAAAAATATCAACGATAAATCCATCATTATAAATAGTTTTCCAAGCAAGATACTAAATAAAAAAGTCAGAATAAGTAAACAGTTTACCACGTTTCAAAGGAAGCATAAAATTTTCTATCATAATTATTTATAGCTCTTAGGCCCTGTGCATTATTTATTTTGCAGAAAATTATACTAATAATGCTCCTTATGATTTACTTGCAATTAAAATTAAAATATATCCCTCGTTAAGCAGTTGACTTATCATCAATTAATTCCGTTTGCCACATTGAAAGGCTAAATAGAAATCATTAAAAACGCTCTTTTATGAGCCAAAGGCTATTTTTCCACCTAATTAATAAGGCAAATTCCCATTACCCTTTCAGTTTATGATCAAAAAACAATTATAAATCAATAAAAAAATGGTCAAACAGTAAAACAAATGACCCTAACTGTCCGTATCATGCATTCCATACGTTTACGGCAAAAACATCGCAATAACAACATAAAAGCTATACTTATGCAATGTTCTACTGCCACACCGTCGTACCACCGACCTGATAAAGCTGAAAAGGCAACTTAAGCCTATAAAAACCATGCACTAAACACACGTAACAATCAAAAGTGTAGTAAATAAATAAACTTCTCAGGCAATAAACGGTTTTATTTTAATGGTCGTAAAGATTGTTATTGCACATGTGCTCGTTGTGGTTACGACTTGTAAAGATGAATGAAAAGCGAGAGCGGGACGGGTACAGCGCTGGAACGAGATGAGTAATACCAGTCCGTCCACGTGGCCGGCGTAAAACATGCCGGTGCAATTCTTATTTTTAAAGTTTTTAATGGCAATTTTAATGTTTTATTTTATGTGTAAAATAACATGGTGTTTCTCATTAAAATTATATAAATGTGTTGCGTATTTTACACCGCATATCATAAAATTTCGTAATTTATATCATAAAAAAATAGCGTAGGTACTAATTTAGTAACAATACTCAGCGCACTTAAACTCATTAAAATTATATATTTTTTAATTAAAATTGGTTAAACGGTCTATTTTATTACCTCATAAAATTTGGTATCGACGAATATGTACTCATATGTACCACGCCATCCAACCTGTTTAAATCTTAATATTTAATTATTACAAAGTAACTTTATCACACATTTGTAGACACAACCTCGCTTCATTCGAGAGATTGGCGGCTCGTTACTTCACAATTTTCTGGTCAGGTCTAGTTTACAACATATAATAATGTAAATAAAATAATAGAAAAATAATTAAACAACACTTCCTTCCATAATATTAGTTCACCTCAATATACATACCTACCTACATACTGCATGATTAAGCCCAGAATAATATCAAGTCCAATACGACTTATCACCAACCGGCGCGCCTCCCGCGTGCTATCTGAAATTTACTACATAAACAATAAGCCGTAGTCTATGTGTGTAAACAGTCCGCAATTAAACCTAATAGCCCGAGGGATTTTCAAAATGTTTTAATAGAAATAAATAAATAAATAAATATATACGGAAAAATCACACAGATTGAGCTAGCCCAAAAGTAAGTTCTTTAGTAAGACTTATGTTATGGGATACTAACTCAACGATACTATATTTTATAACAAATACATATATAGATAAACATCCAAGACCCAGGTCAATCTGAAAAAGATCATTTTTCATCTTGACCTGACCGGGGATCGAACCCGGGACCATCCGTGTCACAGGCAGGCGTGTTGACCGCTGCGCCACAGAGCTCGTATTGAAATATTGAGATATTGATAATTTTATCACAATAGACCCTAAAAAGTGATGCACAATTTTTTAAAGATTTTAATTATTTCAAACGAAATTTGCATCATTTTGAAGCCCTGGTTGAGACCAAAAATTGCGTATTATCACGCAATTTTTGAGATCTCAGCCATTTACTTTATTTCAAAACTCCTGAAAGCAAAGTGATGTGATACTCATAGCAAAAGTGGGAGACTATACACTGAAGCGATCGAAATAACATTCTCTTTGATAAAATTCTTTAAAATATTATAAATATAATTAAAATAGTTTGCTTTTTGCCGCCACAGATATTTTATACGCGAATTAATACTTGTTTTGTTTGGTATTTACTTTGATGTTGTGCTTTTTTTTCCTCTTTGTTTATATAGCACAGGTAAATATTGAATAACTATGTCTTTTTTTTATAAATCATATTTAAGTATAACTAACCTGAAGCTTTCAAACAAACTTTAAAGGCTAGTAAAATAAGTAACTCACTGTATCAAAAATATAAAAAAACATCTTAACATTTTAAACACAATATACGTTGCATAACTAAATATGATGTATTAATGGACAATCTATCCGAACAATATTATGTACCTATATTGAAATACTTTTAAATATTTTTTTATTCATCATCATCATCTAACAGTATTTATCTTCTACAACTTGAAAGAGGTCAGGCCAAACGTCGGATGTGACCTAAATTTTGTTTAAAAAGTACTGTGATAGGTTTATGCGGTAATTTTGTTACGAATACGAGTTTTTACAGTATTGGTTCCTTATGTTTTGACACCACCAATGATAAAAAAAAATACGTTTAGTGGCATCTCTTTATTTCAATTGAAATAAACCTGTAGTAGATTAACAAGTCGAAGAATTCCTTCATGTATGAATAAGAATCTTTTTAGAATAAAAAAAGTAGAAAAAATATTGGATCTCCCATAGAAATTCACCAATCAAGTGGTAAAATTTTTATGTTTATATATTTTTTTATTTGTTACTTTTTGCCTAATATTATTCTATTTATTTCTGGGTTTAATTTTAGAAATATTATTTTACTACATAGTTTTACTTTAATATTCTACCATGCATTTTAAATAGTGATATTTCTTGGGGATAAACTGGACCATTAAACTAGTATAAATAGAATAAGTAATGACCCATATAAACAATTAAATAATTATTTGTGTCAGTAACTAATAGTTATAATTATAAATTACAAATAATTCCTTCCATGGTATGTTTTGAATGTTTGCAAACCACAAATTTATTATATGTGTAATGTTGCAATTTTGCTTAAAGCCATTCACTTTGACAGCTAGAAGTGCCGGAATGGTTTGTGATTGGCGGTGAATGTTCTGCACCGGATCACTATTGGCGTAGACGAGGCGAGCGCGGGGGAGTGCGGGGCCCGGCGCCATTACGAACAATGGCCGTCGGAATGGTCGTTAGCGAATAGCTTTTATCTCTTTCTAATATAAGCCACGCAGGTAGGAATTAATGAGACGGAGATGGTTCCGGCGCGTCGCCCCTTGCGTTCTTTCCATCCCGCTCGCACGCACGTGCCTTGTTTTGCCATCTCGCGAGCGGCGCGCGGCAGCGGTAACGCTCGCCACGACGGGGAATTCGGAGTCGTAGAGCCTCATACGCGGGTCATAAACGATCCGCGGCCATAGTAGAGGTGCACGCGCGAGAATCGATCCGAATCGCCGGCGATAAACGCATCTCCCGCGAGGCGATCGTCGCGCGCCGCGTCGCCGCCGAGCGATGAGTTCCAAGTTCATCATCGATAGCATGCTCCCAAAGTACCACCAGCAGTTCCACCACCAGAATTTGTTCGCGGGTGCTGGGGCGTCGCCGATAGAGGCGTCGCTGTCTTCTTCGCTGTCGTCGTCGCTCTCGACGTCGCTGTCTTCGAGTCTATCTGGCGGGCTGGGGGCAGCGGCTTTGGGAGCCGGCTCTCCGGGTGCCGGAAGCCCGCAAAGATCATCATCGTCGTCTTCGGCGTCGCCGGGCGCGCCGTCAAGGATGTATCCATACGTGTCCCACCACCAGCAGTTCCCGGGATCGGTACCGTTTACAGGCGCCGGAGGGTTGTCAGCGGCGGATGACAAGAGTTGCCGCTATCCGACTGCTGTGGGGGGTGATCCGATGGTGAATTACGCACTTGGTCAGCACAATGGCGGTGCGGCGGTGTCCGCGGCGTCGGCTAGTATGGCGGCAGCAGCTCAATTCTACCACCAAGCAGCGGCGTCAGCTGCATCTGCAGCCTCAGCAGCTACCGTGGACGCCATGGGAGCCGCGTGTGCCCAGCCCTCAGCTCAGCCTCTGCCAGACATACCGCGGTACCCCTGGATGTCCATCACTGGTAAATATTTCCATCCTTGGCTGCATGCTTGTTTTGTTTTCATTCTGAAAAGTAGATTGAATTTGCTTGTTTAGGATGTTTTTTGTACTTATAAGAATAGCTTAAGTTAACATTAGGTGTAAAGTACCTAGTTCATTTATTAGGTTACTTAATTAGTAAGTCGGCCTCTCATTTGCTTTTGGATTTAATTTTTATTTCATACCCATGAATTTAATAGGTAGTAACTATATCATTAACTACTTACTTACCCAAATCTTCTATGGGCATCCAATAAGAAAAAGGTATGTGGATAAAAAAAACGTATGAATATTACATAGGTAAATAAGAATTTCAACACATGAATATATTTATACGTTGTGCAATAAGTATAATAAGTAATTAGAGTTGTTATGATCGTTATTGACACACAATTAACTACTTCCTTTAGTAGCATTGTATGTAGAAACAATATTAATTTGTATCTACACGCAATTCAAATTAATTAGTACCAGAAACTTTAAAACAGTAAATTAACTTTCAAATGAACTGTATTATGCAACTCAAAACAATCAAAAATTACCACTTAAGTTCTAATGGTCATTTATTTTAAAACATTGCAATCAAAGCAATAAATTTTATTATACTTAAAATGACACAATATTTAATAAAAACAAAACAATTAATTTGGACAAATTCAATCAGAAGAGACTCTTTTCTGTTGATTCAATAAAATGCCTACGCCATTTGATTAAGTAAGTATATTTTGTAGTTTTGTAAAAATAAGTACTTTAAATGTATACAAATAAGCTAGCAAGTTTATATAGGTGAGTAATCGTTTGCAAAGTGTCTCAGTTCTCATATAAAAGGGCTATAAAACAATAAGTGGGCTATAAAGTCAACAATGCCTCTGCGGTGCCTGCGCGGTTCCCGCCCAGCCGCCGTCGGCTCACACTTGGGCGGGCTGCAATATAAAGGAACATTATACGTATCGTAAAAAAACTTTTTCCCATCCTATTGGTAATATTTTTTCAAACTTTTGCAGTCACAATCTCAGTAGTTAACACTACTGCGATTTTTTTTAATTTAACTTGAAGCTTTAACGCGATTCTAGCCATTATGGTTCTAGGCAGTTGAAAATAAAAGTTTATGGTAATAAATCTGTTGCACTTTTTATTTGTGTGGTATGTTTCACTTGCATAATATGCTTAAATAATTAATTACTCATAATATAAGTATATTTTTACTTTATAGAATGGAAATAATTACAGTCTGTAAAGTTATTTAAAATTAATTAAATAACATTTTATTTACAATAAATATATGTATACCCAATAATAAAAGCAGTTAACGTTTAAAAATTAGGTATTGCAATAAAACACACATTAAACATTATAGAAATAGTAAATTAATAGCCAATTAAAATTATTTTTATTGATGTTATAAGGAGTCGTTAAGTAACTAAAATTATATTTTTATGGATCATTAAAATATAATAAAATTCACGCCATATATAAAAATCTGTTAATTGTACAATTTTTACTATACCATATTCATATAGTATAATCTACTTATATTTATATATCATTATAGTTTTTATTTAGTATGTACCTATATTAAGGATGGATATATTATAACTATTTATTATTATTTTTATGCCATTGAAATAAAATCAAGTTTTGCCGGAAATTTATTTAAAGTTTACCTGCGTTACGTTTTTGATTTAAACACCTACCTTTGACAGGAAAACGTATGGTTTAATAAAATAAAAAAAAATTGGTAGATATACACAACTATTGACAGTATTATCTGTGTTCTGAATATCATCTAGTCATAAAACCTAACCTAGGTCACAACATAAATTCTAGACCAATTCAAATTGTGGCTCGTATATTTTGGCGATGCCTCATGTGGGGTCCACTTAGTACCCAAAAAAGGCTGGCTATTACTGTGCTAAATGGCCTGTATGCTTAGCATACAATACTGCTATTATTTTTTTATTCGTACTTTTATTGCCAATGATCTTCCGCATTATTTACAAGTCAGCATAATGAATTCGGTCCTACAATAAAAAAATAGTTAAACGTTTTAAAACATCGTTAACTTTTTTTTATGTACAATGGACGAAGTGTTTTGAACACTTTGTACCATATGTACTTATATGTAATCACCAAATTTTCGATTTTATTTAGACAAATAGCGTTTTTATTTTTTGATTCCATCGGATGATTTATTACCTATATTTGAACAAAAAGTAGTTGTATTTATCAAAAAATATTTATATTGTCACTTGCTGCCGAAAGGACTTGTTTATTGAAACATTAACCAATTTTAATAATTAATCTATCATTTAAGTATTCAATCTTGTGTTAATTTAGAGTTAAATGTCAATTGAATAAAACTTTCCTATCTATCAGACATATTTTAAATGTCTTTTGAGTATATCTTAAAAGTATTTTTGCTCAATCTAGGTAGTTTTTTTTTTAAATTAAAGTACCAAAACGAATAGATATGAAATAGTTGTTTGTTACTAATCAAATTGAACTTTAGTACACTATTCGCAATATATCGGTTTTATAAATACAATAAATGGTTAGTTTTAATAATCATATGATAAGATCATAATAAGATGAAAGTAAATATTAAATTTATAATAAATTTAGCATCGATTAATTGTGAGTAAAACTCGATACATATTAAATTAATGAATAATATTATGTATAGTTATATTAATTCCGTCAATATGCACTTTTGCACGGGAATAAAACTGAACTTTATCAAATATTTCTCAATAAGAATAGGATAGGATTATTAAAATATTTCTCAATAAGAATAGTATAGGATTATTAAGATACATTTTTTAGAAACACAAATTTCAGTCTGAATTTAGATTCAAAATAAGATTTTGGAAATTATTTTAGGTCAGCTGCAGATATGTGTAATATAATAGGGTAAACAGATGCAAATATAATGTCAGTTTTTATTAGGTATAAAACTTTTTGAAAATAAAGTGCGAACGTACGTTTAGTAATCTTATAAATAATAAAGATTTGGTACTTTTATTATAAACATTTAATTAATCAATTATTTATTAATAATTGAGTATGATATCTTAAATAATAGTTACTGTTTTTCTGACTTATATAGAAAACTATAAAAACAGCCAAAAATTTATCTTACTTAACACCTATTTACAAGCTTCTCTATATAGGTACACACTATTTCATTTATAGTACACTACAACATCAATTTATATTTTCAATTTATAGTTCAACTCAAAGTAAACATCTCACAATTAATCAGGCATCTAAGTCTTATCTTACGTAAGATACACTAAGAAACATATTGAAAAAATACGTTTTTCTGTCATTTACAGTCATAAGACGACTCTAACGTGCAAGATGAACATTTTTTCTTCATTCGAAAACGAAGAAAATAGACGAATGGTCTGTTTATAAAAATAACTTTTACAGTCGAAGCGAGGGAAAGCACGAATCAAAAAGATTTTCAGAGCCGACCTTGCTGGCACATGTGCGCAATTAATAACATTGACATGTTCAAAAAAACTCATAATCAAAGGCGATGTAGACACGTAACAGGCTCATAGCTCAGTAAAATTATACAAAATGGCCTATAATCGACTTGTTTTTATTTAGAAATGGCCTATTTCAGTGATTTGTAGCTAATGTTAGGTTATAAAAATGTCTGGGGCGATGGGAGCAGGGATTCGTCTCGGAAGACGAAAATACAGTGGCAGGTGCCGACAAAGCTGGCGCACGCGCATTCGAATTTAAAATGGCGGAGATGTCACAGCGCAGACAGTTATTTGTCGTAACGCGCACAGTTCTACAACAATTTGACAAGGAAACGGCATATTATGCTCAAACCTCGTAAAAGTAGGTGCCTAAGCAAGTTTGATCGACCATTATTTTAATTCTTCTTGTTTTTAGAGATAGGTATGCAAGACAAGCGGTCAGAAAACCCATTGGGTATAGCGATTTTCTATTTTTGACGTTTATCCATAAGTACTTACCCACATTTACTTACTACTTAGTTACTTTGTACCAATGATTAGGTAAAAAAGTGTTATAAGAAAATTATCATAACTTCAACAAAGTTTTACTTAAAAAAATAAAAACTTTTTTTTTAAATCTGGTTATTGTGAAAGATACTTAGATAAAAAAGTAATGTCTCCTATTGGGTCCAGTTTTTATAGCATGATATACTTACGTTTAAGTACCGTACCTACAGATATCCAGTCTTCTTTATTTTTGACAAGTTAATAAGGTATATGCATGACAATTATTAAATTTTTATATTTTTTCACAAAAAAAATTGTGAATAAAAAAAATTGTACTTAACTCATTTTTCAATAGCAACTTGGATTAAACTTAATAAATTCGTCTTTCGAAGAGCGAAATAGAGTTTTATGACATAAATCAGCCTCAAGAACTTTCTTTCCATTTAAAGCTCGCTAGCCAACAGCTGAAATTCGACTGTGTGCACGTGTATGTACAAGCGCGACCACATGTGTGTGCGCACAGAGCGCATGCGCCAAACAAAGATGGCGGGCCGCGCGACCAATCACAATAAGGCGTGCGCGGAACCCACATGCTAGCAAGCGCTTGCTATTGATTGCTATTTGTAGTGCTTTATTAATTACCTATCTGATGCCATATTGTTTGATCTTTGTTGTGTCTATTAGCTCGTAAAATGCGGGTTTCACTTTCACACTGCTGTTACTTTTATGTGCGGTTTTCCGGAATTATTTAAACTTAATGGAAACTTATCTTGAAGAATAGTTAAATTATATTTTCATATACGGGTTAATTGAAAAACATCCATAACCTTCAAACCGGCATACCAGCTCGACAAAATAAACAACTTTTTTTATGGGACCAAAGTACCTACTTATTCAAACTCCATAGTTGAAAAAAAACCATTATACTTAGGTGGATACTGAACGATTAGGTACCTAGTTGCGCCTAATTAATGTTTTTAAATTTTAATCTGTGCACTTAGTGAAACAACACAATTGAAGATAACAATGTTATAATTAGGTGTTGTTATTACACATAAAATTCAGAAATTTTTACCACTTAATTTATGGGGGGTCAAAGAACTTGAAAAATCGAGTGCTTGCCTTTTTCTTTTACTTACGACTTTTTACATTGTTGCAACGTTCCCAAAAAAACTATAAAAAATCTCAGCTAAAGAATAACATCATTATCTTTCTTTCGTGAAATATGAGGCTGATACGGTACTCTTAACCTTTTCCATTTTAGGGTTAAGACGCACTCGGAGACTTACGACTTTTTTGATATTCCCGACGTAGTCCCGGCCTTATCTCTTGAAAACGAGTAGTTGATTTGCGAGTATCGATACACGGTACCGCACTCAATTAGACGCTTTTTATTCTCATCGAGTGTAATTAACGAGTGCACTCGAACGATACAGTTTAAATGTTTCCGATCGGTGGAACTCATTAAATTTAAAAACACATACAATTAAAATTGGGTTTCGTGTGTATTTCTTTCGAAGTTTTAATTTTAAAATCGATAAAATGAAAGTCCACAATAATGAGAAAAATTTGTCGCACGGCTCCATTAATAATTATATCGAATTCAATATTCTGATAATATAAATAAAACATATACCTCTTAAAAACAAGTCAAGTGCATGCGGGCCACGCGCAGTGTAGGGATCCGTATTTGCCCGTCATTTTAGTAGTCGGTCAACTATAACTACTTATTTGACTTAAATATATACCCTACATAGCTGTGATAGTTTTCCTTGTAATTTCTATATAAATTCAACTAACCTGAAATTTTTCACGTAACCAAAAACAGTCATTGAGTTTGCCGGTAGGACACTTGACTTCAACGAAGTACTTTGAGGCTTAATATTTCAGAGACCCGTCCTTAAATCAAAAACATATGATTTAAACCGACAATGTTCTCAATTAAACCTATTCGACGTGTCCTGGGTTTTTTTAGATTCTGACAAGGCTAGACAATAACGTCACATTTATTCGTTTACTACAGATCCCTAAAAATGACCAAGTTTTTTTTTTATTTCTTGTGTAAGCAAGTATGTATCAGTGCAATTAACTTATTCGGGAAGTAATGAAACTGGGAAACTATTAATATTACAATACTTATCCTTTTTGTTGAAGTTAAAACACCTGAATATTACCTAAGCGAAATATTTACAATAAGTTTTTTGATTTATGCAACAGTTAATTATTAACTTCAATATGGTTGAATAAATTTGTGTAATGGTAAATAGTTAATTCTTACAACTCAATAATATAAAATAAAATGCACGCGCGGTCAACATGCCTATATATGAAATATCTTTTGCTCATACCACACCTATTAAGAGCGTATCCTAGCAGTATGTTTTCCATATAAATGTATTCCTCTTTTTTTTTCGCTGAAAACTGCTTCTAGAGGCACAATTCTTTTTTCATAAAACTAGTACTCAAATAGGTTTTATTTTTTCTAAAAAACTATTTATTATAATAATTTTTGGAAAACAGTTTTTTTGAAAAATAAAACATAGGTTAATACCTATTTTACTTTTCCGGCTCGTCCGGGGAAGTACCACACTCTCACAGAAAATCGACGTTTGAGTACTAGCTTTACCGCTACTATGCTTCGTTCGGTGAGTGAGAGAGCCGGAGGCCCATCGCCCTCTCCCCTCTGGGGAGAGAAAAAAATAAAAGGCCGGCAACGCTCCTGTGACACCTCTGGTGTTGCAGTTGTCCATGGGCAGCGGTGATCACTTCCCATCAGGTGACCCGCTTGCTCGTTTGCCATCCTATGATATAAAAAAAAAAAAAAATACCAGATTTAAAAAAACAGAATTGTGCCTCTAGAATCAGTTTTCAGCGAGAAAATAGAGGAATACATTTGTATGGAAAACATACTAAAAAATACTACTAGGATACGCCTTTAAGAAATATAGAAAACAAAAAGACAATGTAAAACATGCATATCTAAAAATCACAATTTAAATGGAACAGGTATTTTTTTAAATACAATCAAGATGGCTTGATTAAAATAAAACATAGTCAGTATATAATTTATTAACACTATCCTACGAATAAGAATATCAGGAAGCATAACTGAACTTCAAAAGTGACCCCACTGAATGGGAACCACGTAGGGCGGGGCTTAAAAAGGGAACCACGGCCGCTTTCAGTCATCGCTGTCACTTCGACGAAACAACTTCTCTGCGATTTAAATTAATTTTATCACCGAAAAATTGTCTTCCCATGGTAGTGAAGTAGTGTTAGGGCTTCTTGCACAACAGAAAGTCTAAAATCCCGTTTACAGGTGAATAATTGAAGATATTTACCTAGAAATCTAATAAATATTCTAATTCTTATGGACAATGTTATGCAGCAATAACTAAGTCTTTATTAGTTAAACACTTTTCACGGATGATTATGTATCACATTGAAACAAAACCATTTATTATTTTAAGTTTTATTTATTACGAAAAAACCTATCACTTTTCAATGAGGATAATTTCACGAAAGGGACTAAAATAGAGGGAAGTTTACTGAATTACAATTGAGGCACTAATAAGTTTGCAACTGATTGTTACTTAAATTTTAGTTATTTACAATTCATTTAGTTGGGCCAAATCTTGCAACTGAATTTTAAAGCGCTTATCCAATACCTACCAATTGAGGTGAAACTTTTCGCATTATACTATATTAAAGTTCCTAACGTATTATGAAATTTTATTAAAATAACTGTATACGTAAAAAAAATACCATAAAAGATTGAAATGTTGGAGCAAAATACAAATTTAATTTCATAACTTTAAATTTTTTTGTCTAAAAATTACATTATTTGTTATTTTCATTTATTATTTGAATTTCTAGATAAACCCATCCCCGTATCTTTCAAACATCTGTCAACGTCAAATGCCGCGCAGTTGGCGCAGTTGCTGTTGTACATTGCAGCAAGTGCGCAAACGAATAACGGATGTTGTTCTTGCTCAAAACCAATCAAAAAGCTTGCCGCAATGCAACACGTTATACGACCGCCGCTTATTGGCCTTCTTTATATGTTTTGTTTTGTTGAAGGATGGGACAAGATTACGCGACAGTTTTGTTCATAGTTACGCTTCCTGATATTCTTATTCGTAGTGTTAATCTATTATTTTCTTCTTATTCCGGATTGCTCAAAATTTATTTTGTCAATTTGAAATATTTATGCAGATTTTTTTGCACACTTATTTTTATAGCTGTTACATAGGTAGTTATATATAAAAACAATAATATAAAGCGCTGTCCAAAATAATGATTACGCTAAGATCATTCCCAACCTAATAAATAAATTACTAATATAATTAAGTACTATAAATTACTAATTCAGATTGTTAGATTTAATATATCGTAGTAGGAAGGGGTAAATAGGTTTTAGTAATTATGGTCTAAGAAATTTGATTGCGAATAAAAAACTATACAGCAATTTATAACACAATGTAATAACTCGAAAAAAATTGCTTTTAAAGTATTTTGATCATGGCCTATACAAATATTCTGATATCTATGACCTATACCTATACAGGTAAGTAGGTTTATTTAAGAAATATTAACGATTGTACTTTATTGTTTATTAAAGTATACCTGTTTTGTAGACAATGTTTACAAAAGCACATAAGTCATATCTTTCAACAAAATCCTGATTGCGATGTCTTTAACGATAATAATGTCTTTATAATTGTTTAATACAGTAATACCTGTCATACTTAGTAAATTATAAACGGGAATGATAGCTATTGTGATTCACAGATCGTAAGGTTCTTTATGAGAAAAATCGTGAGACTTTGAATACACAGACACGTAATGTTTTTGTAGCACCAATAATACTGTGACTAGCTTGTCAAGAACAATTCTACTATCGTCGGGTTAAAGTTATTTTTATATTATTCTTATAGAAAAGTAATATTTTTCCTTTCATTCATAAATTCATTTTTGAGGATTCAAAATATTAATCATTTTTACTCTTTTTTCAATTCACTATCAACTAATTTGCCGCACGTTATATTTTTAGTGCTGCAATGTTCTTCATTGTATTAATTTAACATTATTATTGCATTAACTAGCACAATCTAGACAATCTTGGAGGAGTGAAAGAGAGGCCTTTGCCCAACATTGGGACAGTCATGGCTGTTAAATAAATAAATAATAGTGTTCTTCAGATTATATACAACTTTCATGTACATCGTGATTTTATTTAGATGTATAATACAAATAATACGAGTATATAACTCTTTTACAGATTTAATCATGCTTGCTATGTTACCATTTGTTCTGTCTGATAACATCTGTAATTGCATGTGTGTGAATTTTGCTTTTTGTTACTAACTTTTTAATTTCTCATTATCTCGCAAAACAACGTGTAACTGTATACTATCGTGTAAATGAAAGTGAACTGCTTCTTTAAAGATCATTATTTAAAATTATTTTATAATAATGTTTTTGCTTAGACCGTGTTTTAACCAAACATTGACTTAACAAAATATTAGTATCTCTTTACATTATTCCGTATTATCATACGATCTCCGTGCGCAGTGGTTACCACGCCAGCCTGCGACACGGGGGTCCCGGGTTCGATCCCCGGTCAGGTCATGATGGAAAACGATCTTTTTCAGATTGACCTGGGTCTTGGATGTTTATCAATATAAGTATATATTATAAAATATTGTATTGTTGAGTTAGTATCCTGCGACACAAGTTCACAACTTACTGTGGGGCTAGCTCAATTTGTGTGATATGTCCGTATATATTTATTTATTTATTAAAAAACAAAAATTTTATGAAAATTTTATCAGGCCAGTGCTATTTAAATAATCATTCAAATAAGTAATTAAAATTCAACCAAACTATTGAACTGATTTTGATGAAATTTAATTCAGATCTATTTGAAGGTAAAATTCCAAATAGTGTCAACATGGTTAATATGAACGCTAATGAATTTTATGATCAAGAAGGAGAGTGAAGTGGCTAAATTGTTTAGACAAACATATTTCTATATTTAAATAATTACTAAATTATAATACACATCTGATTTTTGCATCCATCATACTGTATATATGTGGCGAAGGCGAAAGTGCTCTTATATTTTTCTTACTTTTTAGCCTACCTGTATATACTGCCGGAGATAGATGAACCTGGCCTGAAGTGATGATATAATTTAAAATCTGTACGTAAGGGGGTTAGGTTTATCTGCCTTCGACTGTACATTTATTCTCCAGCTTTAAATGTTGTGCATGAGTCCTAGCCTGGGAGTGAACTTGCAATACGATTGATAATAGATTTTCCATTTCCAGATTGGATGAGCCCCTTCGACCGCGTGGTCTGCGGTGAGTTCAATGGTATTTATCGTTTCAAATTTATTTTCTTTTAGTTTTAAGTATATTTAGTTTAGATATAAAAAAAATTGACAAACGAACGACTAAAGCCTTTAGAATAGGTGTTTTTTTTTTCTTAAGATTTTTGTACCTATACTAGAAACTGTAATATTGATTACAATATGACCGTTAACATATGTAAGCTCATTGAAACTATATAATATTCTCAAAACATAGTCATCTTCATCATATCATATAATGATGATGATGATGACTTTGGTTGTAAATAAATTTACATTTGTAATCTCATTGCAACTATATAATATATCTTATTCTCAAAACAAAGTAATTACTTAAAAAATATGTTTATTTTTTATAAAAGATAAAATATACCCCTATTTATTAATAAATAATTACTATATATGTTTATTAAGAACGTACCTATGAACGTACTTATATTAACATTATTTTGTTTAAATTTATTAACCTATTACCAACTATAATTTTATTACTCGTATGTAATTATTTTAAATTAGTTTATGCGTTTATAATGGACATATTAACTATATGAAAATTCTCTTCCCATTAAAAATATTAATAAGTATAAGAGCTTGCTTAGAAGCATGCTATGGCAAAATAATTTTATACACCTACATAAGATAAACTTGACAAACTAGAATTTATCTATGGCAAAATTTACATAAAGATTATGTACAAAAATTACAACCAACATGAAAAAACATATCGAGAAAATCTACACAGATTTTTTTTATTGGTGCAAAAATAGGACAAAATCGTGTAATAATTTAAGTATATGTAGCTAAAGCGTAGTAAGTTAGCTAATTTTTCAATTTTAAATTTGTTATCAGAAACAAAGGAATTTTAAATGGATTATTTTTATACGACACCGCATTGGAAATCTCAAATTCATAAATTGCACGCATAGCAATACTTATAAAATTATCAATAAGTAATTGTATTGAACTATAATTGTCTTCATTTTTGACACAAATGAAAATATCTTTATAAAACAGAAACAAGGGATCCGAGAAAAAAGAAATATTTTATTTTCTATAAATCAATGATTTTGATTCCAAGCATATATTTTTTTAATTTTATAAAAATAATATAAATTCTTACACGGATCAACATACTTACGAGTATTACATTAGGTATATTCAGTCGTTCGTTTGTCAATTTGCTAAATAAGGTAACAGTCAGAAACTCAAGTCTTCCGTATCGTTCAGTTGCAATTATTCATTTGATATGGCTTCGTTGAATTATTGCAAAACTTGATACCCGCTTTGAGATTAAGGAATATTTCCACTGACAAATTAAACGATCGACATGAACAATATTTATCATGTTAATTTGATATGAGGCCTTGATTTCGGTTTCTAGTGTAAGTGTTTCTTTATTTAGGTAACCCACTTGTAACTTGGTGTTGCTTATATTTAGGTGGCGATAATCGAGGATAATGTTGCATCGAATCTGTCATTGAAGGTTTGTTGAATTGTATATACATTTAAGTAAAAATATTAAATGTAGATACAATTTTTCGCAAAGTTTGGTTAGAATAAAATTGTAGCCTACCTGCAATGACAGTCTAGTCGTAGGAACGTACTTTCTAGGTCTCTACAGATCCTTAAAACTTTATTTTTGTCACAGAAAATGATATTATCATTTTATACCATCTTAGATTTTATTTTGATACTAAATTGGTGAAGAACAGTGGACAAAGTTAAGTGTTGAAAGCCGCATTTACCACTTGGATGAGTCTGCAGTGTTTTTCAATGTATTTGGTTTCTGGAATAAAACAATTACACGGTATCCTTTGAACGTTTAAAAACTTAACAATTTGCGAACTTTTTGTCATCAATTGTGTCGCATCAAAACAGCTTTTGAGTTAAAAAGGATTGAAAGGGTTCAAACTTCACAATAAGCAAACAAACTTTCTCTGTAATAAAAAATCTTTGAGCATAGAAAGCAGAATAATGCAAAAAAAATAATAATATCGCGCATGCAATTTTTTTTTTGGAAATTTTATTTATATGGCAAAAGTGATATGAATGTTGTTGAGTTACTAATAGAGATTCTGAAGCTTGGCCAATAAACCTAACTGTACATTTCCTCTATTCAGACGTTATTAGTTTTACGATACCTATCAAAAATATATTTTACGCCGATAAAATATGTACCTACTTCAATTAAAAACTTCCCTTATCTACGTAATATTAAATTATATCTACCTTATACCATCTTTTGCTCTCCTAAGCATTACTGTCAAGACGATTAGGCAAACCCATCGTCGCGATCTAAGAATAGGCAATAGGGTCCATAATACTATCATTACGTATCCGTTATAAATACTATAATTTCTACGAAGTTCAGCTTGAATAAAATCTAATAGTTTTCTAGTACTAATCAATAATATAAAGAACATATTTTATCATACGATAAGTAACAAAAATGCTGATAAATAAAGGTAATATTAAATTAATATTTGTTTCTATTTCAGTCTAAAAAAACAAATTAGTTGATGGTATATTGAGGCAAATAGAACAGAAGCGTTATATTTGCAAAAAAAGTTTTGAAAGAAACTACCTTTGCTAAAAAATGCATCAACAACTCAGCACGCTTTTCGCAAAAGCAACAAACAATTTCACGCCTTTTGTTATATTTGCAAAAAACATGCTGAAAGGGTTTAAAGAGTTTGCTATAAATACAAACTTTCTAGTAGAACAAAAGCAAATAGTGGGTCAGTGTGACCGAACATTAAGGTAGCCGTTTGTCGTAAATTGAGTTTCCGTTTCTAAAGAGTATTCCGTCTAAATAATATTTTCAAAAGTGAATATTATAACAAATAATCAAAGAAGAGTTTTTTAATCTATGGAAATAATAGATATCATGTTTTTAGGTATACTTAGATTACGGAATATTGAAATTTAGGATAAAACTTAAAGTTTATAGAACGTGAACAAAATGCATTTTTTCATTTGTTTAAATGTAGCCAAAGCAGTCAGAGGGTTGGAGAGGTCTTTATTGTTTAAAAGCTTTGTTTAGTTTGTGTTTCCTAAGTCGCCTTCTCCATGTGAAATCCACAGAAAGACTTGGAGTGGTCCTATTTTACTCCGCCGGGTACCACATGGTATCAGATGTTATCGTAAATTATAATAATGTTCGATATAAAAGAAACCTGCACAAGGAGTAATATGTTCAAACCATCTGCGAGGTATAATAACTAATTTTTAATAGCAAAGACATCAAAAAATTGCTAGGATTGTCTTACAAATAACCTAAATAATATTAAAAGTGACAAATTTCACCATCCCAACTTACGGATTCCTAAAAAAGCCAATATTGCAAATTGCAACTTTCCCCCGATTCACTCGAAAACATTTCAAAACTAAACAAAAGCCCACGGCAATGGGGTTGCGCAAAATCTCCTTTTGTTCGGAACAGCGATCCTTTGTGCTGCTTGTTTACAAATAAGGTTAAAGTCAAAGGGTTTTAAATCACAACGCGAAGCTTGTAAAGGAGTTTAGAAGGCCATTGTTTTGTTGGCGCGCTCGCAAATTACTTTATTAGGAGCGTTATGCGGTGTTCGGCGAAAGTCGATATCGCCCAAATCGCAGTCAAAACATCGTTTGTTATCATATGGCTGAGCACGTGAGTAAGGGCTATAAGCTTTGTTCGGAATAAGAGAACGTCTACACACATTGCATGAATCATCGTTAGATATTCTGAATATCTGGGATTATTTTTGTAATTACCAACGCTGTTTAGATAGCCTGGTACAACTCATTGAAATAATTGCTAATTATAAGCATTGCGTAATTTTCTGATAAAACGTTTTTTGTTTTCGTAGTAGTGTTGACCTTGTTTGTAACGTCAAGCTAAATCAACGTATTTATCAGCGTCTAACAACACAAACTTTACACACCCGTATGACTTATCTACAAACTACTACAGCTCTTACAGCAACTTCGTTACAACGTTTGAGCATGTGAAGTTAACTTTACGTGAACGCGTGCGACTGACAATGTAACGTGAAGACATTAGAATTGTTTTCGTTTACATAAAACTGTCTTAAACGAATTTACCGCACATAAACTGCATACAGCATTTATAAGCGTTATAATCAACGTTATTACACTCAGGAGCCAAACAAAACAGATTATCATAACACTTTCGGAGTTTATAAAAGACATTTTACGACCTCATAACAATTAAGGACTAATCACTGTCAATCGGAACAGCAGTTATAAAGTGATTGAAGCTAGTTGTAAAAAAAGTTTGTCCGCGAACAATAACTGTTGAGAATTGACCATAAAATGGCGACCTTGTGGCAATAAAAATTTAACGAGCCAAGCCTGTGGTAGTACACACAGTCAGATTCGTGGACGTGACTGCCATGGTAACAGCTGGTTGCGCATCTGTGCAGGCGTTAGACATGGCCCGGCCATTAAAAGTAAAGAGTTGGGATCTACAAGGCTTGATTTACGAGCCATTTTTTGTCAACGAAAAGAAATCTAACGGTATGGGATTCAGGCCTAACGATTTGAAAACAGTTTACGATGTTAGTAGTTTATTTATATTTATGCTTTATTATTTCGCATGTGATGTTTAAGTTTTATCAAAATATAACTTTTAATGCAACTAGCGTTCCGCTGGTCAGGTTGCGACGAAAAACGATCTTTTTCAGATTGTCCTAGGTCTTAAATCGTATCAATTATAAAATACACAATCGTTGAGTTCTTAACAAGTTCTTAACTTAATGTGCTGGGGGCAGCACAATTTTTCTGATTTGTTCCTATATATTCATTTGACCTTCATCTCAGTTGATAGCACCTGTCCACAGAGTACGATACCAATTTTTTCCATTGACCTTTTTGCTGACAAAATTGTGTAAAACCAAAAATATTCTTATCTCATCGCACGCGCTCTGGCAAGCTAAGCTTTAAAAAGTCAACTTTAGATGGAAGTAGGTCGTCGGTTAACGAGACTAACCAAAATGTTTTTATTCAGCATAAAAAGGATAC
Organism: Rhodophaea formosa; assembly: GCA_963082605.1. NCBI lineage: Eukaryota > Metazoa > Arthropoda > Insecta > Lepidoptera > Pyralidae > Rhodophaea > Rhodophaea formosa. The sequence continues at coordinate 8,178,970 of OY720211.1, read as the reverse complement.
CGAACAAAGAAAAATACTTGCTATTAGTTGTAATGTGAATATCTATTAAATAAACCATGTAAATAAATAACTTTGTATGAAACTTCGTGGACAGATCAAAGGGGATACTACTTACTATGGTAAAACTAAAAAAAAAAAATTGTCGCAAAATCATCTCGCCTCTATGCTTATCCATAAAAAGCCTAATCCAACCTTACAATTTAGCATTTTCACTCTTTAAATAAGCGAATGTGAATGAGATAAACGCCGAACAAGACGTCTCACTTTATTCGCGACCATTTTCAAGTGAAATGTCTCGACCATTTTATTCGCATACTATTCGCTTACTCACTACACGCCTATTAGATATAAGACAGTACACACATGCGCCCACGTTTGTCGTTCAAGGCTGCTGTTATTGTTGCTATTTTGCCGGTTACGTAAGTCACTATTTATAGATAGCGAAATGGATGGAGGTTTGTCGACCTCAACACATTCGAGGGACGAATTTTTATCAGATGTAGAATTGAGGTTGCATGCTCTCAAGGGTAATCTGATTTTGGCTGTTTTTCTCATCCTAACACTTCAGAAATTAGGTATGCGCTCAACTTACTTACTAGTACAAAAATAATTTATAAAACATCGTCGTAGCTTCGTTAGTTGAGAAAGAACATTTTTTCTATATCACTACGCAAAACTTAAAATTTATATTCTCTACTGTATAAATAAAAATGTAAAATTCTTTATAATTCGTAATACCTAGCTGCTTGGCACAGATCCATTTTTAACTATGAATGAATTCTGTAGCAGACAGAGAGCGTAAACGAACAGTTATGCATTCCTAATAGTGATTGTAGTATTACATAATGAGTCCTCATATCTACGAAATTTTGACAATAACCTATGTGAAACTGAACAGTGTTTAAATAAATAATGTTTGTTTTACTTTTATTTCTTTTATTGACTTTTACTGATATTTATCAATATGGCTTCATGCCGATTCTTGAGGACTACCTACCCATATCTATTGTAAGGTATGATACAAGAACATAATGAAAATGATAAAATAAAAATTATACATATTATAGTGAATAGTATATACTTACTAGCATATCTTAGTTTAAAAGTTAGGAGGATAGTATTTTTATTATGAGGCCTTTCTTACACAGTGAAATGGTTTTGAATAATACTACAAATACAAAACTATTATATAAAATAAATAGTAAGGTTTTCTTTTTTAAATAGATTAATAAATCGGTCTAAAATTTAGCCATGCAGACAATCCACGCAATAGGGAGCCACCTTATTTATGCTGACGTATTTAGAATAACGAAGTTGATAGACTGACTTAAATAATTAAAATTCCTATTATACTACATTCACAGCACATATGATTTATAATGTCGGTGGACTCTCGGAGTCTATTTAAATTGACTTTTTAATATTCTTGGCGCGGCTTCAAATTTCCGTGCCACAAACCATAGTCCTGTGATATAGAAGGACATTTTTGTAGTAACCTTTACATTATGTATCTATCTATTAAATTGCCTATTAATTGTTGTATTAGTAGATACCGTTATTACCCAAATATTTTTAAAGATTAGCCCCAAGGTTACGTCAGTCACTCTAACTTTTGACTTCAAATTTTGCCTTTATTTATATCTTTACTGCATAATAATTGGGACTCTATAATCATTATTAAAAATTAACTTTTTTTTTATTTCTTATTATGTGTAAAATTTGTGTTGTTACTATGTTAATAAACTTTTAGTTGAACACATTAAAACCTGTTTATATGAGAAACAACCATCCAAATTTTTTTTTAATAATAGTAATTGATGTTTATATTTTTAAATAGTACCTCATAGTAAAAGTTCGTATACAAAAACGCCTGTAAATAACAAAACAATCAACTATTATCTATTCTCCACCGCAATTAATATTTTACTACCTTAGTCGTATTAAGCGTAAATCGATATTAGCATTATTATCGTAAATATTTACTCATACAGCGAAATGCACAAAGTAGGTACTTAATATATACGTCTAATAGATACAACAATGTTGCCAATATTGCTATGACCTTTGATTTATACATGTAATTACTAACAACCTGGAAATATTTCAATGATGGTATTAGAATCTCTATCAAAATATAAGGTTAACAAGTAGTTGTGAAATGCTTTAATTAAAACATTAATCCCGAATTCGATTTTTTCTTAAAGTCGAAGAAACTTGCACTGTTCCCTCTGTTTGCCAATACTAGGTTTAGTTGTTAAGATATGCGTAGACAATCACATAGTCATACAAATATTATAAACATACATCATCATCAAGTCCTTTTTAGTCACCACTGCAGAAGCACGACCCTTTCTGTGTTACCAGAGCCATTTATTAGCCAAAGTCAGAGGATTTGGCCAACACTCTTCACGGTGGCCAGACGGGTTGGAGAGTTCTCTTTGATGTTTATATTCTTTGATTAGCCAGTGATTCCTAAGTCGCCTTCTACGACATCCACAGGAAGACTTGGAGTGGTCCTATTCTACTCTGCCGGGAACCACACGGCTAACATACAAGCATACCTACATACATACCTATACACTTATGAAATTTAGCACACGTGTTTAGAAGCTGGTATATACTCATATTAACATTACAAAAACTGTGTAAATCTGACAGTATTACATACAAAATTACAAACGATTCAAATTGATAACATCTTCCTTTGAAGTCAGTTGAAAAATAAATTTAAGTTATGCTAAATGCTGGTAGTAGTGAGGGTGCTTATTCGATCAGTCCGCTATTTATCAATAATTTTGTTCCTAGATTTCTAGTTATTTTTATACCTGATCGAAGAGTGACACATGTCATTGCCGACGAGTAAGATTCTCAGAAAAACTTTCTCACGTGCATACTGTATGTCTAATGGGGAAAACAGAGTCACTTTGCAATTTTGATGCGCATCCTGTTGATGTAAAAGCTAATTTTATTGCCAATAGATCAAAGTGAAGTACATTGTTTTAGTACTCGGTAAATAAACACATTTCACATAAAATGCGCGACGGATGCACAATAGTTTAATATTTCATTGCTTTCAATTGGGATTAGGTATAAACTGTAAGTAACTACGTAACAAGAATTATTCAAAAATTAAAATAATAATATGTACGAATATGTAATGATTATTTTCTCCAGCTTCTTTCGTCTCATGTTTAGCTGTATAAAGTATTTTTGGGTTCTTAGTTGAAGGTACATTTCATTTACCTATAATTAATATAAAATAAAAATCACCTATTTCAAGTCCACAAAGCTGTAAAATTTCATTAAAATTCAAATCTGATTGTTATTTTAATTACAAATTCTTGCGTTCTGTAGAGTCATGGCTGAATTAATATATCCAATTGTTCTTCTACAATTCGAGGAATGTTTTGTTCTTGGAAACCAAAAGAATACTTATTCGTACGAGTTCAGAGATATTGAAATTGGGAATTATCTTAAGAATATAAAGTATGTGTAGCTTATTATTTACAGACACTTTTATTGTTTCTTTAATAGGTTGTTGTTTATACACGATTGTCATAACTTTGTTGGCCAGTTGCCTGGTACAATCTAACTCTAGGTTGTTAACCTCACGCGTAGAAAGTTTTTTACGGAAGAACTTTACTAAATCTACGAAGTTATTACTACCATTGATGAACATAACTTCATTAACTTTACCTTATGAATATTATTGTCAATCTTAACAAAAATTCTTTGAGTTATTAAAATGATGAGGCAAATGAAAATAGTATAATATATTTAATTTTTTTTAAAGACTGCTATGTATTTGTGAATTAATACAGGCTTTAAGATTTGTAGACTCAGGCCCATTTTCATCTTTTAAATTTTTTTTGAACAGTTTTGACCAAATTGTCTATATTAAACGAGTGTGTGTGTGTGAGTGTAGTGAAAATTCTCACACTTATACATAGCATCTACACTAGCATCGACTAAAAAACAGCAATACTTGCTAAGTGAACTTCAGGAAACATCGTTCAAATAACCATTGCAAATTACCACTTTATTGAACTGCAACATATTACTTCCTCATGACGCTGCCCGAGCATTATTAAATTTCAACCTTAATTCTTCACGCCAAGAATTAAATTTGCGTGGGAAATGTCATCTAGGCGAGACGTGACTCAATCGTGGTCACAGGCATAGGAAATATAGAGATTACAGATGAATAACTGAAGTCTGTGAAGCGATGGTCAAAGTTGCATTCATATTGCATTTCAATGTTTTCCAAAATGGCCATATCAAAGCTAAGCAAAATTTAACATGTCATACAGAACAATTTATTCCACGTTTCATTTGTTGGTAAATACACTTGGTCAAACTAAGCTTTCAACATAGTTGGAAAACCAGTTTAGCATCACAATTTATTCAACGTCATAACTCATAGTCAAACTCTGAGACTCAAGCGAGCATTGAAACCTTCCAAAGAATCTCAGAAGAGGAGAGTCTCAATATATCTTAGATCCTTTTCATTGGAATAATCACACAATTTCCCTGTCATAGTCTCCACTGTCGAGTTTTGTACCTACGTCTAGTCTTTCTCTACTAGAATCTCCACTGATTGAGATGTCGCTTCTGTCACTGTCTGTAACTTATGCCACAGGCATTGTTCAGTCGTCGAACCTCTAGAAAGCTTCGCTGCGTTATGCTAATGTCGTACAGACTCGTCTGCCAATACTTTGAATTCATTTTATCCGTCTGCTATGATTCGAATACCTTATGGTTATGTTACGTTCGAGACAGTTTATTGCATTGTATCAAATTAACGGCATTGTTTTGACTTCGATGTTAGTGAAGAAATTAATCCAGTAACTCGAGTTTCATGACAGCAAGAGGGTGAGACAATGTAACAAGAGCGGTAGACAATTGAATCCTTATACCTATACATAAAGCTCTTGTCTCAATAGCATGTGTGAACTTAACCAGGTATTTCAAATTTTTTTAGGTTTCGAGTACGTTCGACCTTTGATACACGCAAACTCGAATTATGCCTATTCACTATTGCCGTGGAAATCCCTAAATTTTACGAGTAGGGTAGGTATAGGTAGGTAGGGTCCCTAGTTTAGTGACGCGGGGAGGGAATTACATTTCTTCTTTCTACTTTCTTCTTTTTTAATTATGGCTTCCACCGAGATTTCAGTGATTCTGCCAATGTCCAGTATAATGAGATACTAAGTATCGGTGTTGTACGGTATGTGGCATCAAAGATGGCGTATGTTCTTTGGCAGCCTCGTGGGAGATTTTGGCGACAAATCTATACGAGTCCATTTAACAGTCTACTTTAACTATTTCACTAATTGTTCTCGAGCACGAGCATTTATAACACCAAACTACACCAATTTCATATTATAAAGTCCACTTAAATCAATTTGCAAAATTGTGTAAGGCAAACGACAACTGAACCCCTTGACTTCCCACCAAAACTTGAAATTACATTTCTTAGCAGTTTGCATAATGTAGGATTTCTTCTGACAATGGCACATGACGTTGAAGAATCTAAATTTCCTTTACATTGGCTGTTGTAAGTAAATAATCTCACTTCACTGCACGTGAACATTATCGTACTTACTTAACTGGTCCTAGGTCCCCGGTCTGGGGCATCCCAAGTGACTCTTCATCTCGTTCTGTATTGAGTTTCACTTCTCTCTAGGTCTTTTGGTGTAAGAAGCGTCGAGGTAAAAGATGGTGAAAATACTAAGTATGGTTTAAATATAGTTACTGAGTATGGTGATTCTTGTATGTATAACGCTTTTAAACCAATGTCAATCATCATATATGTTTATAGCGGAACACTTTAGCTATGGCAGAGTCCCAGCCAGAACAAGATTTTACGTCCACGTTCTCCACTCTAGGCCCTGCTGTGATAGTAGATCAATAACCTTAAATTATTGCTGAGGAGGCATGGCAGAAGGTGAACTACTTTGCGTCTCAAAACAGAATACTTTGTTGGGCTACCGATCACGTTCGTAGGCTTTGAAGTGGCAGTCTCACTAATGAACAGCATAGTGGATTAATTACTTCCTAATATCATCTTGAAAAAGTAGGTAATTGCAATGAATAAATGTCAAGCGTTTAGTAATTCAAATTCATAGATCTATTTGAGATTAACCTTGGAGCAAGAACTGACTAATATTACATAAAATAGATGAAAGTTGATCAACGTAGGATATGCCCTATTATGTATATTCCACTGTTTGTGATGCAACCTCGATTTGTATGCAAAACTAAATATTAATTTTAAATGAGATTAAAATATATGGCTACTGCGCAGCTAAATAAGCAACGGAGTCTGGTACATAAACAGTTTTCACCGAAAGATGTTAGCTTAGAGTCCTAAGTAAACCTCGGGAAATTCATCGACCATATATTTCGGGGGAAGTAAATAGCGTTCGTTCACAAACTGCTATTAGTTTTGCTAAGACGTCTGCCTTTGGCGATAACGTACAATATCATAAGTGTCGATTGCTCTCAAAGGGATTAAATGAAACGAGAACAATTTATATCTCTATTACCGTGAGTATTGTTTATACTGACCACGGCCAAACAGACGCTGTGGAAACACACGCCGGAGATTAAAGGTGGACCATAACACGACCGGATAAAGTTGAGCTGCGCGGAGGAAGTGTTTCGTTATTTTTAGGGTTTATTTTCTCGTGGTCGCGTTGAAGTTTGTTTACAGCGGGCTCAGCGTTTCCAGTTTGCATAACCCGGGGGTAGTCTCAATAAAAACAAATTGCCGCTGACCAGAGCCGCCATTACACACGTACAAGGAAGGCGACATGCTTAAAAGGTGATTTACCGACATTTCATGGGCTGAGAGCATTGAACGTAAAAACATAGAAGCCACTTTCCATACTAAATCTCTAACATTTTTGGCACCACGCAAAATTATAGCTTTCTATAGAGCAAACAACTAAAGAGTAACTAAATGGGAAACTTAACGCAAGTAGAGTAAATTTTGAAAAATGAGTCTGGTCTTGCAAGCATTCAGCTATAAAAGTCCTCATTGACTAAAAACTAACTCTTAATCTGAAATCAATACATACAGTTTGGTCAAAATTGGTTGAAAAAATCCATTTCAAAAATATGATCATTTTTTAGAACTACCTATATTGCCATAAGATAGTTTAAAAGCTATCTTATGGCAATATAGGTAGTTTAGAGCTACATTTGTTATTAAATCATTTCTATCAACGCAATACATACCTACTTAACATCGACAGCTTAAGCTGAGAAATTGTGGCTTTGTTACCTTTATATATTAAGAAGTTTTTGGGTTATCAGTGTATTTTTAATCCATTAATAGTATTTTTAAGTTCTATTTATAGCCTAGAAACGTGAGTCAATAATATGAACTAAGACGTAAAGATAAAGACGTTAATTTCTTGCGTCACAGCCTATAAGAATAAAGCCTAAATTCTGCCGCAGCATACCATTCGTGGGGAAAAATCGGTAGTTCGAAGTGTCTTCTATGCTGGTTACTGACTGCGTGTTGTTAAATTCAAATGAGTGCTTTAACCACGCCACGTGATGCGATGAAAATTATAGATTAAGTTGATTAATTGTTATTATGTTAGAGAATTCGTGATGATTGTATGATTATTCGCGCACAAAATTAGCATTAAGTATAGTCTTTGATATAATTATATTAATCGTAAGGACGATTAGCTAGCAGCCGTTAACCTCTATGTCAAAGCCTTTAGGCGGCGTCTGATCTTAGCTTCTGATATAGTATTGGCCACTCGCTTCATAGCAATTGATTTTAGTTGTTTGTGGCACTATCGTATTGACTTACATAAGTAATAATCATAATATTACTTTTTTTATATTTGAATTTGTAAACATTATCACCGTTCCTCCATAGAAATACCAAAGAGTCGTACTTAACGCTTCGGCAGTTCTTTTTTGATTTGATTAGCTAAGGTGTGGAATGAACTGCCAGCGTCTATATTCTCAGACAAGTAAGTATAGTCCCGGGACATTCAAAAGTAGAATAAATGGGTATCTTTTGGATAGGCATGTAACAGCATTGTCTTCATCGTTACTTACCATCGTGAGATGGGAGACAAATGCCTAATTCAATACTTGAATCGCCATTCGATTTTTGTCAGTCAACGAGAAAGGTCGCAAGGTGAATATTTGATAAAAAGAAAAATAAGTATGGAACAAGTTATTTAAATATGGGTTTTTTGCTCATTTTTTGTTTTCATTAAATCCGGACAAATTACTTTATTTGATGCGATTATATAAATTTGTCTAATATTATTTATAAATGGACTGTCAACATTGCATATTTGATTAGTTTAATTCTCAAATTTTAATAAAAAAAATATAGCACTTGCTCTTTATATCAGTAAAATGTATACTTCACATAATAACGCCCTGTTACCTCACATTCATAAAACTTTAGACACCATGTCAGGAATAAATGTGTTTTCCCGAAGAATAAATAACGTGGCAAAGGCATTACATTACCAGCGGTTAGGCTCGCTCTACGCGAGTCACAAGCATTAATCTGTGAGATACAATCGGAGGTGGAACGTTGGGCGTAAATCTCCGATACAGATCTTGATATATACCCGTAGGGACGGTTCACCTTCGAGTCTGCGGAATACCTACGCGACACCTCGACTTATCAGAACTCTGTTCGTAATTCAAATTGGTTTATTATTCTTTTTAATTGAATACTTACTTTAATTAAGTGGCTGCCATCTGCAACCAGCTGATAAAAAAACACTCATTTGTAAATGGCTTTAAGTGTTTTACCTAAAGTACAAAAAAACAATGTTACTGCGTGCATCTAGACTACTAAAATCATTTCTGGCAACGCGGCAACATCAAAACTACTTAGCCTGGAAAGCTAGAATTAAAAAAATGCAATTAGTTGATTTTGTAGCTTAAGAATCGATTTTTATTTGCGTGTCTGTATGTGCCTAAGACTAGTTTCATTTCTGATTGGTTTGTTTTATACTTTACTTTTGCCCACGGCTCCGCTCTTGTAAATGTTAATTGATCCCACGGGAACAGTACTTTTCTTCTGGAATGAAAGCTATCTGTCTTTTTCCGGGCCTCGAACTACTCCATCACAAATTTCATCCAAAGCGTAAAAAGTGTGTGTGCGAAATCAGTGTGTCTGTGCGTGTGCGAAATCAGAAATACAATAGTAACTCTGTATGTTTGTTACACGCAAACAAACGTTCTTATAATATCGGTGTAACAAGTAATTTAAAAAGCTATCCATATACTTATGGGTATTTTTTATTTATTTATCAGATTGCAAAGCGCAAAGTTCCGCAATGTAAGTGAAGTTTATTTACTGAGCGTTCATTGTCTTCAATGAGACAAATGGAGCATGAAATCATCGTCGTGTCAGAGATAATTTACTTGTTTGTACTACCATCATACGAGAGTTCAGTACTTTGTTATAAACGCAATATCTCGGGCTCCTCAATGCTTCGGAAGGCATGTTAAACCGTTGGTCCCGGCTGTCATCATCGATGGCTCTCTTTAAGCTTTGTCAGATGCTTATAGGCAGCTTGAAAAATCTGACACCAGTATTGGCCACTCAAACTCAAATCTTAACAACACTCTAAATGAAACTTAAAAAGTGAATCCGTTTCTTGTTGATGAGACAAAGTCAAAAATCGCATCATCAAGTTCTCTGTTTTAGGCTTAACGTCAACCAGTATTTCAGTTTAACAACTACATACTAAGAAGACTACCTCTAAAAATAGCATCTTTTTTATCCAAAGAAAAGGATGATCCGCATGCTTGTACGGCCAGCCTATGTATTATTCTTTTACCAATTGATAAAATATTAAAAGCAACCCCCGATACGAGAATTCCCCTATCTTGTTAATGGCTGGACCAACCATGTCTATTAAGCATAGCTAGAAAGCCCAGTTTCAAATAAAATAAAATAAAAACTGTTCAACCGTTAAAAATAAACTATGCTATGATAGACAGAAACATTCAGACAAAGCGTTAAAACTTATAAAAGCCTTTTTTTGAGTCGCGAAACAAAATATTGTATTCAGCCAAATCGAACACGAAACGAGGTATACATACTCTAAAGTCAAACAAAATTCATGTAAAGACTTTGCTGGCTTTCTAAACCCATACGTTCCCACTGAAATTAGTCATCAAACACATCAAACCAGGGCGAAGTGAAACAAAACTTTTTATGGTATTTTCACACTGTTTTATGGTCATCAAACTACCTCGTTATATTTACGAACGATGCTATAATTAACTAAGTTCGTGTGAGTCAGAAATTTACATCGAACACACACAAACAAACCGTAAAACTCATTGAAGAATTTTTAAAGCGAAATCGGTGACCTACCTCTAGAACAAGAAAACCCACCCTGGCCAATTAAGGTGACATTTAAGTAATTTAATTGCCACAAATAAGAAATTAAATCGTCATTTTATTGTATAGAAACTTAATTGTGCTGCGAGAATTTTTTACGCGATTGCCTTTTGCATTCTCCCGCTTGTAGGGTTCCGTCCTCTCAAGATTCTGAGTAGGAGAGTTGGTTTCTTTGACCAACAACTTGTGCTGTATAAATGCCCTGTGATTATGCATAGCGAAATTATCATCATTTTGGACCCTCAAGGTGGTGATTTAGCCCGTCAATATGAACAACCTTTCCAACAAAAACAATGCTGGTAATTTAAAAAAATGTACATAAATATTCATCAACCCGGGCAATTTATAAGTGAATGTGATTTTTTTTTTCAGTTTTCAGCATTGGTCCTTTAGAAAAAGTTGTTAATACTGACCGACTGAATCACCCTTTTAAGGGGCCAAAACGATAAAAAATTCCTTAGAGAGCCTTAAAACTTCCGGTACACACGCGTCGTCGAGTAAACGGTAGAGTAGCGTAGTAAGAATTATACAAAAGATTGTATCACAGACAGTGTTTTATTATAATATTATAAATTATATATAACTAGCTGTTACCTGTGGCTACACCCGCGTGATATATAACCTATGTCCTTCTCAGTACCTTAACCCATGTGTATGCAAAATTTCATAATGATCGGTTCAGCAGATAGGGCGTGAAAGCGTAACAAACAAACTCACTTTCGCATTAAAAAGCCAAAGAATTTTCTTGTAAATGTGTATTTATTCGTTTGAACTTTTCATAGATTACGACGAAATAATTTGCTTTAGCATTAAAGTCGAGATCCCATATACATAACGGACGTACGGAGCCCGTCGCGTACGCATCTCGCTCACGCATGACCTTTTTTATAAGACGTTCAACTTCTGAATCAGATTTAATAATTAACGCAACTTAATGACTCTATCTACGCTGTAGCGTACAGCCGTCAGTGCTTTCATGTCGTATAAGAGAGTTATAGTTATAATCTAGACTGCTCGTATAGCCTGGGTTTTATGGAAATGGGCGTGGAAAATGTGAACGGCAGTTGATAATTACTTAGCTACCACCCACGTTCTTTGAATATTGTTAAACGAAGATTTGTTGGGCTTTGCGATTGTAAAAAGCTTTTGATTTCCGGTTTTGAGCAAATAAAATTGTTAATTGCGTATTCTTGCTAGACATGAGGACAGATAATCCGAATGATCGTTCTCAATGTACATCAGGACATTCTACATAGATACATATCATGAGTTTCATTGCTATCATATATTTATCTTTGACACTTACTAATATAATATATTAATAATAGCAAATTCAATATAGCTTAACTTCATTATTTAAAATAAAAAATATCTTTCTCATGGTCTCCTAAATCATTTTATTGTTCGAAATATAAGAAAATGCATCATACAAAGGAGTAAAAAAAAAAACAAACAAAGAAAGAAAAACAGAAAGAAATGCTGGGGATTTTTTAGGTAGGTAGAGGGGAATTAAAACTGTGGAAGACCTACATGGTCTCCCAAATTGCTTAGTGATCAAAATTAAATCAAGATTGGCTGAGTAGTTTTTAATAGAGTCCATCGCGAACAAACATAGAAACACTGAATTATATACCTAAGTATATCTTTACTTATACTGCTATACAAGAAAAAGATATTTGCAACTTGTATAAAACCTATTAGCAGTAGAAGACTATACAAGTAGGTAAACTTATTCAAAACAAATATATTTATCATCTTAATAGCCAAAAGTGTAATGTTGTTAAATAATATTCAAACACGAAGTTGTAAATAAAAGCTCATTTAAATTATAATTATTTCGTTGATTAGGACAGTTTTTACGATAGAATCAATAATATTAATTTAAATAAGAATTCATAACTTTGAATAATCTTTGAGTTTTAAAAATAATTGGATAACACTTGCATAATATTTGTGATATATTAATATAATAAGAACAACTTTGATTAAACAAGATGATAGAAATTATTTATTATAGAACTGCACATTTTTTTCATAAAACAGTTTTAAATTACAATATTTTTAGTTTTGGAGCCCATTCAATGCAAGCAAAGAATCACGTCTTCCCTCTTTATAATATGTATTAGTATAGATTACTATATTACAATTTTAAATTAAATATCATTATAAGCCGTGTGGTTCCCGGCAGAGTAGAATAGGACCACTCCAAGTCTTCCCGTGGATGTCGTAGAAGGCGTCTTAGGAAACACAAGCTTAACAAAGTTTACAAACATCAAAGAGACCTCTCCAACCCGTCTGGCCAGCGTGAAGAGTCTAGGCCAAATCCTCTGACTGCCCTGGCTAATATATGGCTCTGGTAGTACAGATAGGGTCGTGCTCCTGTAGTGGAGACTAAAAAGACCTGATGATGACTATATTACAATTTTGACTAGATTTTTCTTGCAAGAATAATATTAGTGGAAATTTGATGATTATTATGGAAGTATGGAGAAGTTTGGTCAAATTAACTTTAAAACACGTTGATTAGAAGTTATACTATTTTATTATATTTAATACTATGCATACCTTAGAGTTACCTATCCAACCCGTCTGGCCATCGTGGAGAGTGTAAGTCAAATCCTCTGACTGCTCTGGCTAATATTTGGCTTTGGTATTACAGAGAGGGTCGTGCTTCTGCATTGGAAACTAAAAAAGATCTGTTCATAATACCTTAGAAAAAATTACTAATATTAATACTTTAAGGTGCATACTATCAAATAATAATATCGTAAGCTATTCGAGGTACATAATCCCACAGATCATCCAAATTCTTTGACATTCGCATTAATGCAACGGAAACTACTCGTTATATCCAAAGAATTCCTTCGAATCTATAATATTTCCATCAAGTCATACTCACGGACATAACAGGCATGTTACCGCTCAATCGCGAGTATAAATAGTGATGCGTACATCTGTAATCTAGAAAAACTATCGATAGTGTAAATTGTTTTACTTTAATGAAGATAAAGTAAATAATGTAGTTTTACTTCAATGAAGCCGTGCTGCCTACGCACAGAGCCCAACAACGTTTATATTTGTATCATGATTTTAGTGATCCGTATACAAATTCCTTACTCATTCTATTTTTTTACGCTTACTTCCATTGGAGCTGTTTTCATCATTTTGTAACGTTAGGAAATAGTCAAGCAAATAGAAATCACTTTGATACATTTGCGAGAGTTTTAAGCTTTTTTTTTTTTACATGGGCAACAATTTTTGATATTATTCTAAAGATGTATCTAGCAGGACACTTTAGTGATGGCTTGGGAGAAAGGAAAAAAAAATAGAATATACCACCTGCTTATATTTCAGCGCAGACCGTAAAAGCCAGTCAAAGGATTGGCCAAAAAACTAGGGAATAAAATCAATAGGCGATGCGGCTAGCAACCCATCATTATTTTGATTCGGCTTCCCACCTATACGCCCACTATGATGCTAAATGTGGCCGGGTTTTATGACCTTCGGCTTTGTCAACTCCACCAGAGATAAAGACGTGATAATATGTATGAGTGTAGCAGAACGCCTACAAATTGATTATAACTATTGAAAATTACTTAGTTTTGGATTAAAAGAAAATAAGAACCTTTTATGACATTTTCATGCTCTTTGAAAATAAATAATTACAATTATTTGCAAATACAAATAATTATAATTATTTATTTTGGTGCCGTGTGGTTCCCGGCAGAGTAGAATAGGACCACTCCAAGTCATCCCGTGGATGTCGTAAAAGGCGACTTAGGAAACACAAGCTAAACAAAGCTTATTAACATCAAAGAGACCTCTCCAACCCGTCTGGCCAGCGTGGAGAGTGTAGGCCAAATCCTCTGACTACTCAGGCTAGTATATGGCTCTGGTGGTACAGAGAGGGTCGTGCTCCTGCAGTGGAGACTAGAAAGACCTGATGATGATGATGATGATGAAAATGTCAATAGGCGTTTAAAATAACATATTACAGTAATGTATATAAGTTATATTAATTAGTTTTATATAATTCAAAACTTTTCTAACTGTTAATTTCTTACCTTTAAAACACAAGAAAAGCCATACCATTTTAACAAAAGAGGATTCCCAACCCAGCGGCATGTTTGATAGTTCTTTCACTGTTATTTTTTAAACGATCGCTACGGAACACTGCGTACAACTGCAACCTGCACATGGGCCGTTTTTATTACTATGTACCTTAGTATTTACCGACCGGATAGTGATAAAGACCATATTTGCATAATTTATGATCGTTATCTATGTTTATGCACGACATGCTGTCGACAGCGCGGCAGATTGTTTTTCGTTGGGAAGGATTTGTGTTTGTTCGTGTTTGCTATTAATATTAATGGGAGTGTTCGGAAACTTTATTGATTCAAAACTGGATTTTTTTTTTTAAAAATAAATGAATGTTTATTATTATTTGTATTAGGTACACTAAGGTGTTACAATAATGACGCTAAAAGGCATTATTTGCCCTATTCAATATCGCGAGCAAGAGTTGTATAGCAGAGAAAACAATAGCAATCGCCCACTCCCTTGAATGTTTCCACGCTGAGAGTTTGATTTTGCCGCGTAGCACTGACCACGTGCGCGCCCACGCACGCTTAATACCACACTTTTCGTTACGCATTAGATAGAGCAGAATACACTTCTTAAATCATAAGTAGCACGTATGACTGTTTGTTATCGTAACAGGTATTGACGAAAATATAAAAAAAACCAACAAAAACATATTTTTAATCTCTGGTGGATAAAAATATGCTTAACTAACACACTTGAAGAATAATAGTTAGAACTTATTCCGAGTCTAATAGCATTCTATTGTAAAATCATTAACTTGTCACATTTTCCACATTAATCATGTTTAAGCAACTCATAACGGAATGTGATAAAAAATGTATCATTGACTACTTTGTAACCAAACACAATACAAAGATGAAACGATCGACTTTCTCATAACGCAAGGCCAGTTTCTTACTAAGATTTTCATTCATGTTCAATGACACTACAAAGCAACGAGACAACCCTTCCGCTGCCACTGGCAGATAACAAACGAGGTGCCAAATCTGAAATTGTAATTCGACAATAAAATCCATGCAATTGATATAATTTTATATAGCTACTCGAGCCCTTAGCATTCGAGCGGTGTTGTGTAATGTATGTTAGAGGATCCGAGGGGGCATCCGTGGGGTTTAGAGGATCAGGGGACAGAAGCAGGGTGCGACTGACATTGAAGAAGTGCCAATAACAGGGGTATAAATAGCGGGGCCGACGGTAGGGGGCGTTACTTTACTACGAGATCGGAATATTTTGCTGTACTCGCCGTATCGTCCTAAACAACGGATTACAATGCGGGAACGCGACTTTGGAACGATACCGATCTGCGTCTGCTTGATAAATTGTAAACTTGTTACAAATTTACGAGCACAACGTGCGTATTGACTCGTTGTAAAATATATCGCCATTATTACATACAAATTAGCTTTAGTACTATCGATTGCGGAAAAACCCGCTCTTATTCATTCTGTTGATGTAGGTATTTACTTTGAAATTGAAAATATTATCCATAAAACTTATTCTTTTAACTTCAATGCATCGCCTGTTACTTGATCTGGGTACTTAAGGCACGGATAAATGATAGTAAATTACACCTAGTTACGAATGGGCCATCTAGATCAGAGGTATTAGCACCAAAAAAGACATAATAAAAGCAATAAATTCTCCCCCAAAATTGGTCACCCTCGAAGTAGACAAAAATGACCAGAATAAATTGGAATGGTAGTGGCAGCCGATAAAACATTCAGTTTATGGGGTGTCATATTTACATTCGGGAAGATATCGACGTGGGAATACAGATAAGTACTTATTTTAGTAGTGTTGGATACAATATGCTTGTATTCTCTTCCATCCGAATTTGTTGAGCTCGGCCATCTACATAACTCTGAATCTACCTAATCTACATAGAAAAAGTGGCTTGGGGTAAAAAGAACTCGGCGTCTCGTACGCTCAGGTTAACAGACGCAAAACGGGCAAGGTTACTTATCTTTTCCATTCATTATTACTCGTTGTTTTACGTTCTTAGTTACTTACGACTTCTTTCTTGCCTAATCGAATCAGGGGGTTCAATTAAGCAGAGCGCCTTCAGTAGCTAATTGATTGGCAATATATTGTTACTCGACTTATTGGCAATGTAATGCAATGCACCCTGCGGCTGCCTCCGGGAGGTAACATCACTATATGTCACAGACTTTAGGTTTAACGCTGCCATTAACGATGTAAGCAATTATGGCCAATGTTGCGTGTGCTTAAAGACTATAATAGTGTGCGTACTAATGGCGTTGTTTCACGCGTACGAACCATACGGACGTGTAATCTCCGGCTATATTTATACGAAATGGGTGCAAAACACCCTCTAAATGGTGGCTTAAGATTAGTCGGCGCAATTCCACCGCGTTACGGGAACAGCGAAGCTACCAAATAAAATGTTTAGGGTCATTTTGGCCGACAACGAGCCTGGCTAGCTCACCCAAATGCCAATAGGCCTATTTTACCCCTCGGTGAGGGGAGTTGTATACTCCTGCGGCCATCATAAATTGCTGCCCGCAAATTTGCAATCCTATCTTTTTGCCCGGTAAGGGAGGTTCAACATTAACATAACTGTATGTTGGGTGATTCTGCTCCTGCTTTATGAATATCAGCCCCATGTATGCGCGTTCTATTGCACGTTCAGAACATTTTTTACCTGCGAATGAATTTAAAAGATAGCGTTTTCATTTTCTATTTTATAGAGTTTCTGCGTTGCGGTGTTTATTTTCACTCATACTTTTTATTTTCCAAGATATGAAGTAAACAATCTTTTGTGTATACGGATGTAACTATGGTATATATACATCCTTTTTATATCCCATAGGTCTTAAATGTACTGGTTTTACTCTTTTACTGAAAATGTTTTAATAATTTCCCAACAATGATTTAAAGTTAATTGTAACTGCATCGTAGCTTATAATTCCTGCACCGTAGCACTCGTAGCAAACCGCTACGAGTCTACGAAGTAATTTAATCGGCTGCCTTATAACGAGGGTGGAAGGGCGGCATATTAAACGCATTCTTGAGTTATAAGGGCCCCTTAATTACGCTCAGATATTCTATATTAATACCTACAATTTGTATGAAAATGTCGGGATGAAAATAGGTGGCGTGACGAGAATTTAAATGAAGAAGCTCTTTGAAGCGTAATTATGAGATAAATTAAAAATAAACAGTTTAATTGATAACTCGTGTGGACCACCCAGAACCGCTTTTGATTCCTACTCGCCGACATACCTATAGCCTCTCTCTCATACCTACCTTAAGAATGCTCCACCCGTATTCAAGTTATTCGTGAATGGCGACATCTCAAGCAATGATTCTTGTTTTCTTATTTTGTTGGTTGCAAATAACTTTTTTTAATTGACCTTGCGGCCGTTAACTTCTTATTTTTGAGAAAAAATTACAATGTAGAGTGTTAGTTTATAACCAAAAATTTATTCAGGTTTATACGTTAAACTAAGGCCTTTTGTAGATGTGATTTATAAGGGAATATGATTTCTTTCTTAACACAATATAAATGAAAATACAGATCTTAAAACCTAATGTAAGAATATTATAAAGTTATTTATAAGTATTTATCGGTCAACGTTATTAATCATTGTGTTTCAAAATCAATAACAGTTTTTTTTTTAAATATCTTACAGCTGACACCGGACATATACGTTTTGAAAAATCATTAGATTTTCATATCAGATCAGATATAACGATGTTAGCATATGAAAAGGCAATCTCAATTCAATTAATACATTTTTTTTTCAATCATTCAAGGTTTTGTGACTTAATAGGTATTTAAAATACAAAACTAACATAGTTTACCAACTTAATAAAAACTATACCAAAGTAAATAAGTATTAATTTAAGGCATTTTCATTGTAACACATACTTCGTTGTAACGTCTTTCGTTTTATGCAAAAAAATATATTTATTTTGAGTCTGTTTAAAGACAAAATATTTTTTTTCACGTCTATGGATAATTCATAATAAATGTCTAATAAACTTCACCATCACTTGTCGCAAAACTCCGAACCACGAATGAAACATAATGTAAAAGGGCATCTATTACCCAAAACGTTAACATTTAACTCTTATAATAAACTGACTATTAACACAATAATGTCTGCTGTATTAAACTGGGCAGTCGTTAGGGCATGACTATGTTAGAGAGCGACGCGACAACACTGGCAAAAGTAACTAACATCTGCCAAAATTAAAGTTGGTCAATATTTGGCTATGGGCATTTTGAAAGGGATACCCGTCCCAAAATTTAAATGAATAATTTTTCGTACTGATTGATGATACACTATTAACTGCAGAATAAAAGTTAGCCTAATGAGAATAACATATCTGAAACATGCAGATTATTTTTTAGACATAGATATTACATAGTGTTACTGTTAGTATAAATAAGTACAGTGCTCTATGCTGCTTTCTTTTACATTAGTACTACGTTGTCCATAAATTTATCGACATTACTTCAAACTAATCTTAATACTCCGAAATATTTGCTCCAGCTGTATATTTATAATGGCAGAAATGAGGATTTTTTGAATTGATTGCACCAGACGGCACTGAGTTGTAGTGTAAGATGAGCAACTGTCAATAAATTATGCAAGTAGTAACATTTCTCATTGTTATTGTTGTCCAATCATAACTTATCGGACCCGATACCTCAATGCCTCAGTACGAATTATTTCACAAAACCTTCTGTAACCAAAGCTCATAAAACATTTGCTTTTGGTACAAAATATTTCTAATAATATAGAGACGTTATAAAATGTTGTCACATTTGTGTAAAGGAAGCAAACTACTCGTAAGAATAATTTCCTTGCCCGCGAAGCTTATTCTAATGTAGCCCCTACCTCGTTCCACACTAGCGTTACGTGGCCCATACTTCACGCGGCTCTATATGACGGCCGTTTGCCGCTTTAGGGCGCATAACACCCTCCAAATAGGGCCTTTGTAATTTAAACGCCCTAAACCAGCAATTATGAAGTGACGTGGGGACTTGAGGAGTTTTCAACGACTTGTACAGGTGTATGAATAAGTCACACCGTCCCGTACGACGTCTGGATTGATAGAGATGCATAGTTAAGTGGATATAGCTGTGCAAAAGCAATTTTGTATTACTAGTATGACTCTAGAGACTAACTGAGCTTTGCCTGTGGCTTTCTCTCTAATCGTGTTCCCGGTTGCATCCTCTATCCCATCTAATAATATAAATACGAAAGTAAGTTTGTTTTTTTGTTACACTTGCACGCTCATCTACTGAATCGTTCATCATGAAATTTTGTATACAGAAGAAGAATTCTGGAGTACGAAGAAGGATATAGGTTACTTTTCAACCTGGAGAAAAGTACTGTTTCCGAGGGATCAACATTACCGTAAGCGGAGCCACTTACGAAAGCTAGTATGTAATATTTTGGACCTCGGGATCTAAAAGTCAGCGTCTTAGTTTTTCTTCTTTAAGCTGTAGAAGATTTGGCCTGCTATGTACTGGAAACTAACTTTTTATTATATGTGAAATAAGGCCTTTGACGTTTAGTATGACCTCCTCTTACCTATTACTCATTGCTGAGCGTTGTGGTACGTGACATGAGGCACGCACAACTACTTTTTTGGTAGTTGACATAGTGGAGTGTCAGTTTTTGATAAGTTGGACTATTGTTGCTGGCATAGTATGTTTCTCATATGCAATGAGTTTCCGGTCACATTCGAAACAAATCTACAAAGCTTAACCTGCATAGATTTTGAATATGTTAAATAATTAGAAACCAAAATTTACGTTTGTTTTAATTGAAGGGATTTTAACACAAAACAACTAAAAATGTTAATATACTATGATTTAGGTACCTGCCTCTGGCAAATGGGTAATATTTACGTAGAGTTGTAGAGTCGATATAAATCTTTGTCCTCCTTGAATTAACCTTGACATGTACATCCATTACGAACCTAAACTAGGTTGTTCATTACAGAATTAATGTCGTTTTTATAGCAATCAATTATTGTAATGTGCCATTTAAGAAAAAAACATGCTTATAGAGATTTTTTGTGGAAATTGCTAGATAAATCTAAGAAAAATATAATCATATTTGATTATATGTACATACGTATATTGTTTACACAAAAAAAATAATAATATTTTATTTAACGTTCAATAATTACAAGCCGTTTCCTGAGACTTCGTCCGTATGGTTTACGGTGTTATAACACAGGCTATTCAGGGCTCCGGTTCCGGAACAATGGGTCAAAGCATCTCATCAAAAAATATAGCCGCTTAGATATCAGTGACGTCAAAAGTTTTTTAACGCTGCCCCAATAACCGAATTTTTGATACCGTGGGTTTCATTTATGCGATTTTCATAAGGGTCTTTATTTTTTGCAAATAAAATATAGCTAAATGCTACTTGCGATAATACAGCTTATGATTGCTGAATGAATGACTAAAATTAGCCCAGTAGTCTAGATGAATTAAATGTGTGTAATTGGTCCATAATAAATCGCATTACCTAAGCCAAAGTTATGTGTTTTGTGTAAGAGTGCTCGTAAGAATAATTATTTTCTTTTTATTGCTTAGATAAATATACGTCACAGCGTTTATCCTCACCTTCTCAGATAAATTTATTGCGATGTTTGTTTAGGTTAAATAGAAACCACTAAATAAATAACAACGTACATAAGCATTAGTTGCATTTAGTAAAGTAAGGTCATAAATATTCCTATACAAATACCACAAACAAATTAACTACAACGAAAAGACAGCCCGCATTAAGATTCAATTAAAACAATTTATGCCAAGAGCGATTTGACAGTAAGCCATAAATTGTGTGCTTGAATTAATAACCGCACAATGCACAGACTTGCATACAAATTAAATTTGCATGGCAACCCCACACGCCCCTAAGTCCGGTTGGCGGCCATTTTTAACGGGACCAGGGGTGCATGGTCAGCATTAAATATTAAATGGGTATGCGGGCCAGTTTGCATTATTTACTTATCAATCTCATCAAATGGTTCGGAGAAAAATGAGGTTTTTGAAAGGTTTTCTTTTGAGTGAACCTAATATACTTTATTTTAGGTATACTTCCCATAGTCGTTACTGTTATTATTAAGAGAAAAAAAGTTATTGCTTGTTTGTTTGCATCGAATAGGCTCCGAAACTACAAAACCGATTTTCAAAATTCTTTTACCTATACATACCAGATAAATAAGGAAAAAAACAGGCTATAATTTACTCGGATGAATTCGCGGGTAAATTGCTAGTCAAGACACCAAAATCAAAAATTACATGTAAAAGAATCATTAACCCGTAGTCTATATAGTAACGCGCCTACATACAATACACAATTACGATACAAATGTCATAATTATCACTAATTACATTACTTTACTACGTTTAATATATTTTCTTTTTTAAAGCCATTCCACCTTAAATTAGTCACAAAATTGATTATGTAAGAAAAAAGGACAACGTCTCTTTCTTTCTCTTTTTCTTCCTATGTATATCCTTCTGTTTCATATATTTTAAAATCCAGACACTTTTCCTAGTTTTTGATTTAGTAATATTATTATATGTATGTTAAACATCTTCAAAAAATTTATGATATAACTAAGGTCGGCTAAAGCAAAAAAGGCATTTCACATTGTGTGTTAATTTTGAGATCCACCTAAATACAGAATATTTTGTACTTCGCCGCAACTTAATACCGAATAAAAACAATTTACATCTTTATACAAGTAGCAGTAACGGTCATTTAGCAAGATAAAAGCATCCATTTTTCCGCTGAGTTCTCCACCTAGACATTCTTGTACATTCGGGGTCCATTCTAAAAAACACTCCCATCCGCCCGGGCCGGGGGTGTACGATGGGGTAAAGGCGAAATTATAAAATATAACATAGCTCCCTTTGTTTTTTAAAAGTATACCTATCGGATAGGGCGTGAGCATACCGTATTCAAATTTTGAACGCAGGGGAAACTAATTCGTTTTAAATTACGTTACGATATTGCGTTTCGAGCTGAAATATAGCTGATATAAACAGCGAGAGAGGGTTGGAATAAAATATTAGGAGGCACTCAGGTTCGCGTAATTAGATTATCTATTAGATACGCACTCCTGTTTCGCGATTTATGACGGATGCTAAGCAATAAAGTAGAAAAGACGTAATGAAATATTTAAAGTATTAATTAAAAACAGATGTGAAGAAATCAGTTTAACTTCTCTTTCGTTTTGTATACCATTTAAATATACAGAATAACCTATAGCACGTAATTATATCATATTACTTAAACGACGATCCAATGTTCGGAAAAACCAAATTTGGTTTATGTAACATTGTAATTAGTCATAAACTTTTGTAGTTCTTATGTGTTATAAATAAATACAAATACAAAATACAAATACCTACGTCAATGTTACAATTACCGTGAATGTTAGTCCACCAGTTTGTCTTGTTAAGAAGGTAGTTAAATATAATGTAAGTAGGTGAAATAACAAACGGTGTATTTGTGATATACTTTCATAAATTATGTCAACGGTATCCGAGGTTATTTGGCATTGATCGCCGCATTAATGCAGAATATTATGCTATTGCGTTGACGCTCTGACTTATAGACCAAATATTTATTAGAATACCAACAGAACATTACTAGACTACGAATTCATTATACATTCAAACGGTATAATTTACCACTACATCACATAACACTGTGAGTTTAACCAAAATTGGTCAGATTTGGAGGCCCGGCTCTTTAAACTCATCCTCCCACGAAATTAATTTACCACTCTAAGAGAAGCATGTTATCACAACACATTCGCACTAATATTTATTAGACAGGTGCATATTTTATGAGCTTTCGGACATAAAATAACACATAAAAACTATTACTCCAACACAACGCACCGACACAAATCTTATTCGCAATAAACGATACGAAACGAAAACGTTAATAAAGATATAATAATAAATATTCGAGGAAAACCTTTCGGGATTCGAATTAAACTAAGGGTAGGAAAATTGCGAGAGTCCCCAAGGAGGTGGGTGAGCGACAGCTGCGCAGCCTAATGTCCTTTCTATTTATCTGTGATCGGGAAAACGCCGTGTGTATACATATTGCGACATAACGCGCGCTGTATGAAATTCCCGACGCAACGTCGAAATAAATCGAGCGCTCCCGAAATAAGGACAGATGCGCTGACACACACGACCGATTAATGTCATAATCAACACGATTTACTTGATAGCATCCTTGATGCTCAATCCGCAAAGATTAAGATTTCTAAAGAAATCCTGTGAATTGACGTACATCCGGTATAAACATGATTTATAGATAGTAAAATCTAGCGAACAAAATGCGAATTAGTAGTGGTCGATGGGCTATAGACACAGGCGTTGCGTAAGTCGATGACAATCTCTGTTTTATGGCAGAGTCCTCGTAAACGTCTATTAATATGAATGGGCTCCAATTACTTTTATGATTCGCGTTTTGTCAGGAGACGGACTAAAAAAAAGTTTACGATCCTCTCCCCTGGTCTGTATGGTTTTATGTTCTGGGGGTGTGAGACTACTGTGGCTTGACTATTTGACTAGAGACAGCTGCCTCACGAGTCTATCACCTGCTTGTAGATATAAAATTTACATTAATATTGACATTCCTAAATCCTTTTGACCTTAAGTTTTGTAACAAAAACTAAAATGAATTTCTAGAAATAATTAAATTAATTTTATGACGATCGTAAATCATAAAGCTATAATTCACACATAGTCGTGTTTTGTGCGTGTGTTCGTATGACCTATGTATCTGTTACATTTCATGTGAATGCTTTCACAATTTGTCACCGGCGTGGGTTCGTTTACAACCATCATTCGTCTCATTTTAATTTCAAACATTTTATGACTTTTTTATTACAAACCTCTTTTAAAAAGATAGCACAAAATATTTTCATCCCAAGTATTTAATGACGCCCCATTTGTCCTTTTTCTGTTGCTGAAACATTGCGAAGTGATTTGATAAATTGTTTGCAAGCTGTTTAATCTGATTCAACCCGCTCGTGCTGATAACCAGGTCATATTTTCAACTTGTGAACGTTTCATTTGCTCTCGCAAAAGGTAACGATGAAGCAGTTACGACGCCACATGCACCATCGCGCTGACTGATTTTATTTCAATACAAATTCGTGCTTTCCATGTTAAATCTTCGCATAACATCCTAAGAAACATTACTTTTTGTTTCAAAACTTCGAAGACAAGACACGCTAACAAAATGTGCAAATTCTAAAACGAGTTATGACTCATAAAGCTTAAATAATACTCAACTAGACTAGCATACCGCCACTCGAGCCCATAAAACAAACAAAATGGTCGTTTTAGTATCAGAAACGTACAATAATTCCCATTGAGTGAATCAGAATGCTCCGATCCGAATGAGTATAGCCCAATAACATAGTGGCGACTTCCTCCGGAGTGCGACACGGCCCGGGCGGCTCTATCACACGATATGACCCGTCAAATGCGTCTTATTACACTTTTATCGGTCGTATCAGTCATAAAATGCTAATGAACGAGCGTTTCGGACCAAACATCCGAGCGCGAGATTCAAATGACGGTATAAAACGTAACCCGAAGTCGGTTCGTAAGAAACGTAATCGTAATAGGTCTATGCGCTTTCAAAACATCGCGTAACTCGAGGCTCAATGGCCGCTAAGATAGCACGATGTTGTTAAAGCTCTTTTATTGTGCGACCGATGTAGGTAGAACAACGCGTCTTTGTGGTCTATCGCCATTCGATTTTGGACTTTACTCTCAGAGATGAGGAAATGGATTCAATGAATCGCAGAAACGGTCTGTCCGGTTATGAATCAGTGCTTTGTCAACTGGAATCATTTTCGCTTTGGCGTGATTGTAACTGTAACTTTTGCATTTAAAATTATCTTAAGTTTATCTCTACGTGATGCAGAAAATACTCTTATTTACGTTTCTTTATCAGTTGCTTGCAACAGTTAAAAAGTTTTTGTTGTTTCTACTTTTTTTAAAGTGGTAACTGCCTCCGAAGATTAATTAATGAAAATTATTATAGAGGTAAAGGTATAATGTTTTCTTGTTTTTTAATTACAGCAATGACGAGAAACTTGTTCGCTCAGTTATCGGTCATTGAGCGGTGTTAATGTTAAAACAAAAAAAATATTTTATAATTCTGTAATTATAGTGATTTATTGAATACCTAATTGGTGGCAATGTTTAAGTTATTCAATCAGTTGAAAAATCTTATTACAATTCTTATTTTCTTTTGATTTTAAAATTGATAACAAGCTTCAATGATTAGCTTGACAAACAACTTATCTTACAACAACTTAGAGAAACTCAAATAGTCTAGACATTTGTCTATTCCATAATTTATTTGTCGTCTCTATACTATCATGTCTACTACACAACTCTGATTTATTTCCCGCCCACCAATTACTAGCATCTAACAGGCAATAACGTCAATGAAATATCCACAACGTCTCTCAATATTTGGTTACCAACAAATAGTGTTGTAAAAAGCTGAGACAATATTTTGAGACTAGTGTTATATTAAATGATAAATTCAAAATTCTAGATTTAAATTGACTAAGGATTAAGTAGGTATACTTACCACTATTGTCTTCTGAGCATCAAAAATGAAATAGCATGATCATTGTTAGTTATCACATATGCGTAAGTATACTTCTTTCTGAATAATAATTGTTATGATAACATTTTGTTACTCATCATTGTGGTAAAAAATAGTCATTTTTAATTAGTGTTCAGGTCTCAAAAATCTCAAAGGACTTATTAGTCGCGACTTTGGTGATTTGACTCGACTCTCAAAATTAAGATTTAATAAAAGACTCGGGCTCTCACAACACTACTTCGGAATGGTACGCGTCACATAATACCAACTAAGAGTTTTTTCTAACGCCCAAGAACGTTATCTGTGACTGATGGAGTCATTCTCGAAAATAAAACGGCCCTCTTCTCGTACTATGAGAATATACGACCACTTCACAGTAAAATATTATCAAAATAACATGCCGCAAGAGTGTGCCTCACGGCTTATCTTCAAACGGGAATACAAATATCTAATAGGAAATGAAGTATGTACTTAGCGGGGTGATTTGGAGTTTTAAACATCCTGTCATAGTATTAACACGTGCGATGTAGTGTAAATAAATTAAAAGTACAAGTAAGCCAATTGTTTCCGGGTTGGAATAACAGGATCTGTTTCTAGGAAAAAAATCGGCGTGGAAGTAAACATACACAGTTTGGAATGTTATATCAAAGGGTTTGTTGTATTTCTTGCATCAGTAAGTGGTCCGATTAATGGAACTGTGCTGCTAGCAAAACAAACCAAATGGTAATGTGATTTTAACTTTCAAACGAGGAGGAATAGAAGCTTTATTTATTGCCAAGGGTCTTTTCGTCGTAGCCTACAGACAGTACAGATATTTCTTCCATTCCTTTTTAAAATTTATGAAATTATTTCATCCAAAATATTGTTTTAATAAAGATTCTCTTCCTTGGATATTTGATTGAAATAAAGACGCGGGTACTGATATCGAAATCTATTTTTGTCCTTTTTGAGAGACATTAGGTGATAGGTATTTAAGATATCAAACATTAATTATATGCATATTCATGACTATATTTGGCCGCAGATTCACTCGCGTCAAATACTAAATTTAGACCCCATTTTCATCCCTATTGGGGGTAAATATTGGAATAACTTTTCTTAGGGAATACTAACGACATAATTTGAATCATGACATAACAGAAATTTGGCACGCAGAGCGCGTGTCAAATTTTGTACAATTCGTTAAGGGTTTGAGCTATGTATTGATAGGTCAGTAAGTAACGATTGCCTTTCTTTTTTTATATGTATACAGATTTCACAACAAAAATATGACAACCACGTACCTCTTTTTAGATTAGTATTGTGATAATATCAACACTTAAATTAAATGCAAATTACTTATAACCAAACAAAAACTAAACATTCAATTTTACTGCTCTAAAAATAATTTTTGTATGCAAAAAAACTTAATTAAAATATCAGAGGCAAAGTGAATTAATCCGTAAACTGCAAGCCGGGTGCACTCATTTATTTGTGCCTCCAGTGTATTTCAGACGGAGCTTAAAAGGGGAAATCCTCACTGAAAATTCTATGAAACGTGATGTGGAAAATCGACCTTACTCGTAGGTAATAAGGGCTAGGATGTAGTGGTTTTGTTGGTGTTTACGTCGTTACGTATGCAGGTGGGTGCATCCTGCAGACTGGTAATTACTGGCTGGATTCGGCGCGAGCGACGCTGTTACTTGCCCACATGTGTAAACTATGTTTGTTTTTGGAATGCTTTATCTTAATTTTGTTCAATTTTTTTTTAATTAGTGCCACGATGTCTGTGAAATGATAATAATGTTTGTTTTTGGAATGCTTTATCTTAATTTTGTTCAATTTTTTTTTAATTAGTGCCACGATGTCTGTGAAATGATAATAAGAATACTATATTTTTTGGAAAATGTTTTTTCAGCTAAAATGAAATTCAAAGCCTAAATAAAGGGTGACAATTAGAAGATTTTATAAATCTACGGGGAATTACTTCTATATGAGCATTTCAACATATTGGCTTAAAAAGCAACCAAAAAATAGGGGTAAATTACCATGGGGCTAGCTCGATATGTGTGATTGAGCTAGAAAGCTTAATTTAATATCTACTATTTATGTAATTGTCTTAAATCTTACTGTTACTATTTTTTTCCTTGTTTCACACCCACCTAAAATTATCTGTATCATAACCCAAAGGTTGACTGGTAAATAATGCTTTTAGCATTAAGTCCACCTGTTGTGCCTTTACAATGTATTTGTGCAATACAAATTAAATAAATAAATAATATAGAGTAATAGTAGTAAGGCACTAATAAAATATATTTAATGAATCTTACTTTAAAGTTTAAATTGATATCTTTTCATCAAAAATGCACCTAGTTTGAATTAATGACACCGTGGTGGGTACAAATTAATTCGCGCAAAATATATGGTTGCATTTGCCAGGCCGATTAGCATTTACAATATTAAGTTTTTGCTAACAAATAGAAAAACGACTGTAACTAGACTGCAAAGAGAATAAATTAGAGCGAAGGTGAAACAGTTTACTGTAATACAAAACTACAGTCATGCGAAGATCAAAGATTAAGTTGATGATAGATTACCTTAGTCGGTTAGGTAGAGTTTTTTAATTCTAACGTGGAGCGCGGGTAAGCCAAACATGTGTGTATCCAAAGGGCTGTCAGTGTCACTGATCGTGTTGAATTTATAAAAAAAAAAAGTTTCTTGTTCAAAAATAAGTAGGTACTCTGGTCAGCAGTATTAAGTAAGACTATCCGAGGAGCCCGATGGTCCAGTGGGTGTGAGCTCTATGAGCGCTTACGTATGTTAAGCAACTCCTGGTGCAGTCCCTACTTGGATGAGTGACCGCAAGTGGCATAAAAAAAATATCTCGAGCTCCTTCCTGCTTCGGAAGGCACGTTAAGCCGTTGGTCCCGGCTGTCATCGTTGATGGCAGTCGTTAAGCTATGTCAGATGCCTTAAGGCAGCTTGAAAAATCTGGCACCAGTATTGGCCACTTACACATACGAAAAACAAACAAACAGTAACACTATCTAAGTAAGTCTGTTAAAGGTACTGTCATGTTAACACCCACATAGCTGTGTGGTTCCCGGCAGAATAGAATTGGAGTTTTCCCGCGGATGTCGTAGAAGACGACTTAGGGAACACAAGCTAAACAAAACTTATAAACATCAAAGAGAGAGGTCTCTTTGGCTGCTTGCTCTTTGGTCGCTGGCCAGACGGGTCGGAGAGGCCAACCCGTCTGGCCCGCGTGGAGAGTGTAGGTGAAATCCTTGGACTACTCTGGCTTATATTGGCTCTAGTAGTACAGAGAGTAGTGTTCCTGCAAAGGAGACTTAAAAAGCTTATGGTGACGACACACCCACGAAAGTGCATGTGCATACGAGTTTACTTCTACAGCCACAGCTCTGTAGCGTAAGTGAGATAAAAGTACTGTATGTGGTTTTACAAAATGTGAGGTGCTCGCAGTTTATTACTTGGCATATCAGCACTTTTTATTTAGTAGGTACTCGTTGCACCCAGATTCACCCAATTCATCCAAGATCAAGATGGCAAAATTTATTTTTCCTTTTTTTATGTAAAGTTTTTGAAAATTTAATTTTTATGATTTTGTTTCCGTATCGCAGGCTTAAGTAATTAAATTACTCGTATGTATACCTTTTATGTGGAAACTCTTATGCCACTTTTAGATGCCAGATATATTGCATTTTTAGACAATAATTTAAATAAAAAGAATAGACTGTCTTATAGATATATGAAAAATATTAGATAGGTACGTATTTTGTCTTTTTTTCAATCAAACAAAAATCATAAAGATAAAGCGCATCAAAGTGCAGATGGGGACAAATGACACAACAGGCTGATAAAAAGTGTACCTATAGGTCAGTGACGTTACGAGGAACTTTATCTGGCTATATATTTTTCAATTTTTGTCTGATTAACAAAAGAAAAAATACGTGTTAAATATTTTTTAATAATCTACAAGAGAGATTTGTTATATTTAAAAAAAAAAATAGAAAACAAGCTTTTTGTTAGTAATATGATTTCAAATCTAAAAACACAAGTCTACGCAATATGTATATCCTTCGCTCCAAATAAGACTAGTGCATTGGCGCCATTCTCATCTAGACATATTAGTTGTGCTCATTGTGCATTCAATGTGCGTTTGCTCAGTGCTGTTGCGCATGCGCATACAAACCTGTTCCAGCTACCGAGAACAGCGTTATGGCCGTGACAATGATCTAAAGTTTTTGAGATAACCAACGCATTAAAAAAGTAAATGTGCATTTTCAGTGATTGTTCTCAAGAGAGCAGTTTAGGATAAAAATAATGTTACTGCACTCATTTTATTCGTTAAGAAAAGTAAAGCTCATTTGTGTAACGTGATCTTCAGAAAGAGTCTTATTCTGCAATCGTTTCTCAAAAATAACTTTAAAAAAATATGTATATTAATCAAATATAGTAAACTTGTAATTAGTACATAAAGTTATCAAAATATAATTTATATTTGTATAAGTTATTGATAAACACGGAATTTTAAATAAAGTGATGACAGTGGGATGGAATATTTGGATGCCCGTGTCTAGTATCTAGCTGTAATGACTATTAGTGGATAAGTATCTATTTGTAGATAGTCCTCTCATGGGAACTTAACTTGATACCTATGCATAATTTTAAATTAATTACCGTTATCTCTTGATAAATATAACTTTGTTTTAATAACATCGGATAATAGAAACATTCAGACTAATTAAATCGACCATTATATACCATTCGCGATAACTCGTAACCTATATAATATATCTTGGATAAAGTCATCAGTATCAATATAGTTGTCATAACGTGCACAATGTATAATTATGCTTTCATAATAAATAGCATTTTATTGCAGTCATAAACTTGCAATCTGCAAACAGGGTTGACGGTATTTGGTTTTACTTTACCATTGAGTATCAATTCAGAAGTTCAGTGCTGCCCCCATCCTAATCTTAATCCTAACTATCCTACTCGTAACTAATATTATAAATGCGACAGTGAGTTTGTTTGTTTTTAACGCTTTCACGCCGTATCTACTGAACCGATCATCATGAAATTTTGCATACACATAGGCTAGGATACTGAGAAGGACATAGGTTATATATCACGCGGGTAGAGCCACGGGTAGCAGCTGGTTCAAATTAAAGCATTAAAATAAACGAAAATATCATTTTAAATTTGGTTCTGAGAGGCTCTAGATAATCCTTTAAACTAAACTAAGATTTAACAGTTTGTGGAGCTTTACTTAGCATTTTCGCCAAAAGTGGTAATTTTCGACATAAAAACAAAATTAATCATTTTTTTTTAAATTGTAGACATTACTTAGTTCATAAAGTAGGTCAAAGGAATATCTAGGGCCTCACGGTACAATATTTTAAATAATCTCTTCCTTTTTCTGCCAAATAATTTATTTCAATTGGGGGCAGCATTGGCGCCGATAAATTCACGTAAGGCTTTAAAAGACACGTTGACTGGAGCAACGTTAGGAATATTATTATTGGTTCGCTTTCCGACTCATATGAACGTTTAATTCCGACTCTGGGAACAGTTTTCAGGTATTTATAAATGATTGATTGTTTTCGCATTTCTAATAATTACTATTATTTTTAAGCATCAAAACATTAAGCGATTATATATCTGTTATATCCATCCCAATTTCCGAGAACCCTATGGACTATGACAAACAATTTATATTACTCGCTATTCGCTCACGTGATATATAGCCTTTGTTCTTCTCAGTATTCTAACCTATGTGTTTGCTAAATTTCATGATGATCAATTCAGTAGATCCTAAAGGCGTAACAAACAAACTCACTTTTGAATTTATATTATTAGTTAGTATAATAAAAAATATATGAATACAATGATATTAATTCAAATATTATCTAAATCACACTAAAATTGATATAGAATTATCTATGCATTTCCATTCAAATTCATCTGGCATCCTTGTTAAGCAAGTTAAAGCAGCCGTTCACTGCCTCTTAGAGGCTATCGAGCAATAGGTATAATTGAATCGTTCATGTCATGTTACAACAGTTTTATTGTATTTTTATTATAACACTTTATTATGTTATTGCGATAAATATTATTATCGTATCGTAAAAATGTTTATAGGCCAATAGTGTGTATAGTAACCGACATTGATGACATAATTACCTAAATAGTAAGGTGCCCAATATTCTTCACATATTTTTTTATTATACTTTCATGATGGTAAACACCATGATATTTTGTCTGATCGTATTTCAAGTTGAATCTTCGCAAGTCTGAGACAATTTTGTACTTTCATAAATATGAATTTTCAAATCATCATCATCATCATCAGGTCTTTATTAGTCTCCACTGCAGGAGCACGACCCTCTCTGTACTGCCAGAGCAGTCAGAGGATTTGGCCTACACTCTCCACGCTGGCCAGACGGGTTGGAGAGGTTTTCAAATCATACTTACCGACTATTTCTATTCAAAGAGAAGTATTTTCTCAGAAACAAGAATCTTTTAACAACCGAGAAAAATACTTAAGTAGTAGGCAATCAACTATTTGGGTTTCTTGAATATTTTTTTTTCGCAAGCTATTATGCGTATATATTTTCTTGGAAATGCTGTTCAAGTCCAAGACCGGAGCAGGCCCTGGTATTTTTTTCTCATTTTTAAACTTTAGATTGCTATCCTTATATTAAATTGTGGAGATCAATAATCAATAATAATCACAGCACTTTTTCCAACATCATGTCGAAACATCCATCACACAGTCATACAGCCCATCTTAGGGTGTGGAGAATATAATATAGAGACAGCATTATACAGAGCTCAGTCTGGTGCAATGACCTGCTTTAAATCAGGCTGACTGCAGTTCCCTCGTTTGTGCACTCTATAGCCCTCGATGCATTCATGCACAATTGCCTGGTTAAGCGCAGAAGTCCTTGCGCTTGATGCATTGGATTGCATTCGCATTATGTCGCGACAAAGGTGTTTGACAAAACGCAGGATTGATCTGCATATATATGCGTTTACGAGATTCATTTTTAAATATTTTTTTACGGTATTCTTATTACAAAGGGTGTTTCATTAAGATGGTCATTTGGTAGATTGTTTATCGGAGTTTATATAAAGCTCTATTACACATAGGTTCAACAAAATGAATTCAGTTCTCGAACTGGGCTCATTTCACAAATAACTAAATACATAGAACAGCACAAAAAATAACGCACGAGTATTAAACGTAACATTAATTAACAAAACACTGGAGGTTCAGGTATTGAAAACTAAATGCATAATTTTTGTTCCCGAAATGTTTCAGACTTTTGTTTGCTTGAAGGTGAGGAAATGGGAGAGATAAATGATAAAAGCTACCAACTCTTTTAGCTACTTGGTCCCACTGCTGGGCAAAAGTCTCCTCTTTCTGTTTTCACCCTCTTCTGCTATCTCTCTCCAAGCTTTTATTTAATGAAATGAAATACGAACATTGTGAATGCATAAAAAATCCTTACATAATACAATGACACGAAATATTGTCAATTTCGATAAAAAAGTTTTGTTTATACATGTGTAATAGTTATGCTGATGAAATTTATTTTAATTTTTGTACTACAGTATACACTTTACGTGTTGCTACGATATGCAACACTGATTTTTTTCCTAAAGCATGGAGGACAAGAAAAAAATTTTACCATTAGACATACATATACATACATAATATCACGTCTTTTTCCCTTGCGGGGTAGACAGAGCCTAGGTCTGTAAAACCTTGAGGCCACGTTTAGCATGTTGGTGGGCTTGTAGGTGAGAACGAATCAAAACAGTGATGGGTTGCTAGCCGCATCGCCTATAGACATGATTCCTAATGCTCATTCCCTCGATCGGCTTTTACGATCTGCGCGGGAAGAGAAGCAGCTGGTACATTCTACGTTTTTTCTTTTCTCCCAGACCAGCATGGAAGTTAACCATTAGAAACAAAGAATAATCAGTTGATTGCGTAATGTATTCTAGGCAACGAAAAACTATAGTTTTTCTGTATATAATAAAATTTGTATTCTTAGACAGTCTTCAATCATCATGTATTCCCGGTAGCATCTTCGGCGGTAAAGCTTTAGAGCCAGGGCAGTTTTCTCAGATAAATTATCAAAAATTCCATAAACGGTTTTATATTAGGTACGATCCTATTTTCACACTCGTCTTCTTTTTCATTAAAGCCGTATACGTCGTACGGTATTTCGTCGTGAAAGTACATGTACAGCTGTACTGAGTACTCGGGATAAATAAATCGTGACGTCAGCGAGGCGCGCCGTCCCGGATCAAAGATCGTTTCGACTCGGCTTGCGGCGCGGGCGCAGTACAGAGTTTGTTAGGGATGTCAGGGAGAATAGATTTTAAAACTGCAGGCTATTACATAAATATTGTTTAATTAGAAAAGTGTAGTGTGAAAAAAAAATGTATTTAAATCTGAATTTCCAATGAAAAATAAAACCCGGAAATCATTTAGTCTTTTAATAGTAGAAACGATCGTACTACCAATATAGGTACTAATAAAGGCTTAATTTTCCTTCTGATATTCTATGTTTTTCCTTGTATGACTAACGGACTCGAAAGCCTAAATTAAACGCAACAACTTATTTGGAATACCAAATTTAGGTTTGGCATAAAATGAAAAAGGTTTTTAGATATAGGCTGCAGAATGGTTCACGAATCTCTTAGCCGTCCACAAGACGTTAATATAAATATAGTTATAATTAATGCTTATTTGACTAAACATGCTAGAAAAAACCAGCCGCATAAATGTTTTTCTCTCTATAAGGCTTCGTATCATGTTATTTTTCTAAGGGATTCTTTAATAGTGATACTAGATGTTACTTTTTGAATTTCGAAAGTAATTATTTGTTGCTAATAGTTTATGAAACAGTGTATTAGTGCTAAGAAAGCTAAAAATAGCGCTAAATATTTGTCACCAACCCTACCCTGAGGCAATGTCCTTTACAAAGCGGAGCACAGAACCACATTGTGATGATTTAACTGTCTCGCAATGAGCAAAAACAGTCCTTTCCGACACGCTGCACTGAAATATTGACTGTATTCGAGTTAATAAGACCAATCTTAGATACTTTTACGTCATTTTACTTTGATCTTTAAATTGTTGAAATTTATTGGAAATCAGGTTTCAGCCGCGGCTCCGCTCGCGTTACTGTTCATTTTCTCCGGGATGACAGGTGGTCTATGTCCTTCTCCGTACACCAGACAACGTGGTTACTGAACCACAGACAGGGCGTGAAAGCGTGACAAACAAACTCACTTTCGCATATATAATATTGTTGGGATATAAAGATGCTACTTATTGATCCATATGTCTACCTAGATACAACAATAAATAAAACATTCCAAAAACATATTCCATAAATTCGTAGATTTTTAAATGCGTACCATGATACAAAAGACCCATTAGTTCAGGTCTGCTTATTAAAAATCTATTATGATTAGACAGGCATTTATTTGCTCAATAAAGATTTGTTTCAATTAAATATAGGAACCGAAAAGTAATTTTCAAATCAAAAATCAATTTATTTTTCTATTAATCGTATGAATAAGTTATAAAATCATGAATATTTAAAAATATTTGTTGTATCTGAAGCTGCGTGATGCTGAATAATAAAGAGACTGTATCAATTTCCAACGAGACGATATTATTTTAATACGCGCGATAGAGATTTTGTCTTTTATTCCCTCCGTGCGTGCCACCTCATAATTTTTGCGTCGAAACATTTTACGTTCGCATTTTATACTAATTAATCGCAGTAAACCGCCTTTGATGCGATGCTTTGCACCATTACACTACACGTTTACGACCAACTTTCGTAAATAAGCTTCCATCTTATTTCCCTATCCACTTTTCTATCTCATTAATAACAAACCCGGCAATATATTAAATAAATTGGTTCTTCTAAAACAGGAAACCACACATCAAAAATAATTAAAAAAGAAATTGACAGAACTAGGTTTTTGAATTTAGAAGTGTGTTCTAACTGAATGCGAGTATTTACGACAATTTGCGAGTTATTGAACATATAAATTGAGAGTCACTGGCGCTTGTCTATAGCCTTTGGCAGCGTTTATTGTCAATTTAATTGATATAAACCCAACACTTAACAACAGAATTGATTTCTTTATGGCTTCATACTGCTCAAGCAATGAAATTTCTTTTACATTCATATGTGACATCAACAGTGGAAATTTTAATAATATATAACGTTAAAGTGTCGGCTAGAAAAAAACTTCAAAGAGAGAAAATTCACGGCAATCTGTGACATGTAAAATAACAACATCCGTTGAGTACACGCACTAGAAATACTACTTTCTAAGCAGTTTATCTGTAGATATGTTGAGAGCTAAGCTAGCCGCATCCTAGCCACAAATCTGCGTCCGCTGTCTCCATAAATAACCTCCTTACATTACAAAAAGCGTTATAATTCATATCCAGACCTTTAATATTCCGATCCCGGCGGCGAATATTAATCAAATACTACACCAAACTGGTTTCTACAAAGGCGAGCAGGTTTATTCAAAGTTAAATAAAATATATACGACGGCATTCCGTGAGATTTATTTCGGAGAAAAAAGGGAGGTAAGGTAAGAGCCAGGTCTTGTCGCAGTATGTTTATAGGCGGTCGGTGTCGGCTCACAATGTACGGCCCTAATTAATGCTATGCCGTCGCCCTCCGAGATATATTGCGTTTGAGCCAGAGTTTCAAGTCGCATTTTTATTTTTCTAACGCGCGGCGACGAATAAATAGTCCTAAACTTGTTAAGATACTGTGTTCTTTGTTCGAAGCATTTTATAGAATTGATAAAGCTAATTAGCTGATATCCTGTTCACTTTTAATCTGATCTTTATCAATCCATGGGAATCAGCGGCCGTTCCCATTAAAAAAGAAGCTCTACAGGTACACAATATAACAAGCCTCCTCGCAACTACAATGCTGCAGATAATAATGGAAGCCAGCTGACGGGAGGTGCCTTAACGTCCGTTGTCATGGCGACCGTTCGAAGGGTGGCCAACCTGCCTCGGTAACATATCACCGACCCCAACAAAAAACGGATAAGCGCACCCCATCTTACACAGATTTTGGACTCTACCCCATAAACCAGAAGGATCTCTTTCACGCGTCATCAAACACCGCTTACGACCTTTCTCCATAATAGCATTATTGGGATGCGTGTATTGTGTTTCGGGTTCCATCTTTGCTTTTTAAAATTAGAATGGCTACGTCTATCTTCTTCACTCATGCTGTGATACCCACCGTTCTTGCTCTAACCACACTCGCATAATTATACCATTCTCTATTTATGACATTTTAAACAGTTTTTAAGTTTTTGTTGAAATAAGCATGGCCCGTAAATGTTATTACGGCAGTAAAAACGCAGTTACGTTAATTTATTGCTCATGTAAATGTGATATCCGACTCTTGGGCGCAGTGAATGATTTATTTGTTCTTGCATATTTTCCTTATTAAAATATTTTTGGCTTTATGCGCGCAATTAATGGGTTCCTTTAATTATTTTTGCAATTTATTTCATAAAAATCCCAGACAGAAAGACCTTGGTATCAATTATGATTTTAGTAATAATAAGTGTAAATTATATTTATATTGAAAAAAAACGCATAGGCCTGATATCCTTTACACATTTTAGGTTCATATCAATTATTATAATTCTATATATCTTATGAAGATCACATAAATTGATGATGTTATCGGTCAGTTTGAACTGAATAGATTACCTTTACATCTTAAGAGCTTTTTTTCCAAGTTGATTAATCTCGTACATTATGTTAATTGGTTAATTATATGAGGTAACTATATGATTTAAATTTAAACTACCTATTTAGATAGAACGCCCTTTTTTTATAAATTAAAGGAGATTGTTTTTTAATTTGCTTCATTGGGTGTCCCACTGCTGAGCAAAAGCCTCTTATTCCGCTTCCAGTCATTCTTCCTACTTGAAAAAAATTGCATTCTTCCAAAAATATTAAATATTTCAGCTAAATGATTTCGATCACCGTAATGGTTAAAGACTTAACAACTGTTTAAAAACATTGTTGCACACGTTGCACATAGACCAACAGATGTGTATATCACAAAAACAGTTTGAATCAACTGCGTCTATAAAATATTCATCATCATCATTAATCGTACATGAATATTAATTATTTAAAAGTCATTACAGCAACTTTGTTGAAAATGACAAAAGTGCGTTATGCAAACAATACCAAGGTTATAATTTTTACTAACGGTACGGTAACTTAAATTACCTTGAATTACTAATATTTCATCATTAACGGCTACTAAACGAGTTATTTTTCCATATCAAAAACGTACGTCTTGGCGAATTCTTCGTGAAAAGATAGTAACTCAAATCAATTTACACTACAAAAGTTACCTAATTAGGTTAGAAAATAACAATTTTATCATAGTAAATCAAAAGTATCGTAATCTTAATTTTA
Organism: Rhodophaea formosa; assembly: GCA_963082605.1. Taxonomy (NCBI): domain Eukaryota; kingdom Metazoa; phylum Arthropoda; class Insecta; order Lepidoptera; family Pyralidae; genus Rhodophaea; species Rhodophaea formosa. Next base: position 8,140,278 of record OY720211.1, on the reverse strand, counting down.
AAATAAAGCAAGGGCAATAAAATTATTAATTATGAAATAAATCCATTAGCCGTATCTACTTTTTCCGAGCGCTATATCTAAAGGCCAGCCTACACGGTCGGACATTCCGAGACACGCCGTTGGTCCGCTATCAATTTTATACACGATGGGACGGCCATTTATCTTACCTTATTTATTAGCTGACTCGAAAACCTGTTTGGAACCCGATCCGAGGTAAATACAACATACACCGGCCTTTTGAACTTATGTGGAGCGTACGTGAGAAATGAGCTTATTTTAGACACTTCTCATTGTTTGATGGTGCGTTAGTTTTATCACGAGGACCGGCTATCGAATATTTTATTATCAGCAAAGGGTAGACTTTCACAAATTCCAAGAAATGACTTCACTGGCATGCGCATAAAGAGTCACCTTACAAAGCATTAGAAAGTTGCGCAACCCTTTTTTACGCATCCCTGACTTTTTGTAGCGATTTCTTTATAGAATAAACACTATTGTTAGTTCGCGGACCGTTTGCTCCTAACCCTTTCCGTTACTTTTTTGCTCCGTAGAGATTGTTTTTACTTATTTTTATTGCTCGCACGATGGTCCACCTTTTTCTAGCAATTTTTACAAACCGTTATTGGTGATATCGATTAGGACTTTTTACTTGTAAATCCGGTGATTAATCTACATTAAACTTGGGTTCAGTAGCGGATGACTCTAAAATTAACTTTAGTGCAGCAATAAAATATTAATGAGCCATTAAAATCTAAGATGGTATAAAAGTGAAATTTAATGACCCCGGTGAGGAGGTTTCGCGCTGCGAATCCGAGCGCGGGATGCAGCATGGTGATATATGACGCAATAAATCGGTTTTAAATCCATAATATAACTGTTAACTACAATTATGTTTATTTATGTTCAACCTATTTTATTGACTTCACGCGTTAATCGCTCCTAGTACGGCATTGTCTTGATGATTTATCTTGATCGATGATTAATCTATTTTTTTATTTGTTTTCAGGGCCAAATGGCTGTCCAAGGAGGCGGGGACGACAAACCTACACGAGGTTCCAGACGTTAGAGCTAGAAAAGGAATTCCACTTCAACCATTACCTGACTCGCCGGCGCAGGATAGAAATCGCGCATGCGCTATGCCTCACAGAGCGACAAATAAAGATATGGTTCCAGAATCGGCGCATGAAATTAAAGAAAGAGTTGCGAGCCGTCAAAGAAATAAACGAACAGGCCCGCAGAGATAGAGAAGAGCAGGAGAGAATGAAGCAGCAGCAACAGGAGAAGCAGTCCAAGTTGGAGGGACAGCACCACGGGCACCACGTCACCCACCATCACGACCCTATGAAGATGCCCATCGACAAAGGCTCCAACGACCTTCTCAAAGTGAACAAAGTCCCCACGTAAGGTGCCTGTGCCACCGCTCTTGACTGACCTGTATCATATAGTGTGAATACATGAACGGAAGTGTTGCGTCCAAACGGACTGTGCAGCGTTAGTCGTTTCGTATCCTCTAGTTTTATGTTTTGCGGCTGGAAGCGCCTCGTTGTGGAGGCCTCGGACTCTGTTCGTATAATGTTCCTTTAGTGCGAAGGACTTGCCTAGGTGTTCGCTGGGTGGACAGACTGGTGATGTGCTTTAAGCATTTATTTTGTTGCCATAACCACACCTTGTATTGCAATAATATTTTACTAAAATTTACAAAAGCGTTAGATTCGTATAAGGTTACATAGATGCCCGAGTGAACTTCGGTATTGTTAGTTAAGATTTAAAATCTGTGAATCTCATAGTATTTATTGCTACCACTTACTCTAATCCATTATGTTATATTTTTATTAATAGATATTATATTATGTACATTTTGATGTATATTTTATTATTTGCTCGCTGTTAGCGGGCTGGTTATGTTTTGTCGGTCACATTTTTTTATGATTGTGAAATTTGTTGTATTTTATCAGTTGATTTCGAAAGAGTTACTTTTATTTTCGACCAGATTGTGATTCACTTCAGTAGTTTTAGTCCGCAGATTGTTGTATGATTTGAGCTTTTAATTTCAATAGGAATAATTATGACAAATATTAATTATTACCTGCATAGCTAATTTCGTAAGAACTTAAAGTGTATATTTATAACAAAATACGTATGGAAGTACAATTGCAAATAAGTCTTCGTCTTCGAGCGTTGTGTTTTATACTTTCTGTTTATCAGAAAATAAGATATTAGGCGGTATTTTTTGATAATTCTAACTAAAAAATACCCTGTCCAGTAAACGAAATAGATCACGAACAAAATGAATATAAAGGATGGGAGCTGCGTGCAAACGTTGCAGTGTCCAGGATTCCGAGTCATCTGATGTTCAAAATTATATACGTAACGATGATACATATAATAAATTACAATAATGTGACTAAATATAAATTTTACACGTAATATTAAAGTTGAGTAGTATAAGTGTATTATACATAGTTAAATAGGTTCGACTTTGTATGAAGTATTGCTAAGATATAATGGGTAGATACTTTCCCCAGTGGTAGAGTAAGCAGTGGTCGCCTAAGTCACATTTCCAGTTTCTTTGCCGTTCCAAATACAAGCAAAATAACCTTGTTAATATTTTCATAAAGCCATTGCTTCTCATAGAGTCGGTGCTTGTAATTTTTTACGTAACCTCACACACATAGAAATTTGTCGGATGAGCGAGTGCCCATATAAAGAGCCTACGAATTGCCTATAACGCGGAGTTTTACTGAAAAAAGAAACAAGCGCTCCTTTCTTACGTAACATTCTCATCTTTTGCATATAAATACAAACCCGAGTTATCCTCTTTGCTTTCAGTGCTACATTGTGCCAAAATACATAACAAAACTAGTACACCACTACGTTTCTACCGCGTCCAAGTGAATTCTTTTTACTCGAATACGTAATATCTGAACAAAAATTAGAAATTAATTAGTGTTGATAGTCACCATTATACGTAAATTAATGTCAGGGTAGAATTAAAGAAATAAATAGATATCTGTATTAAAATTGGAATCTTCGCTTAATTTTGATAAATCTCTTCTCGATATCTGTCCACTGTGTTATTCGTAAATAGTAATTCAATGTCGTGATATCATTAGAGAAAGTTTAAGTCGGTAGATTAAGGTTGTCATCCACGCCATGTTTGCACAAATTATTTAAAACATTCAACTTTTTTTACAGACAAGACTTCTTTTTACATAAGACCTAATGGAAGTGGATAGATTGGTACCTTCCTTAAAGTTAATGTTGTTAAAAACGCATTTCGTTAAAGCAAGCTTTTCCAACATTTTCATGATTCAACATGAAAATGTTGGAAATGCTTTCTTTAACACATGTTTGTAAGGTCTATCCTTGTCGGATATATGATTTTGAAACCTTCATTTTCTATTAGCCATTAATATAAAATAATATACTGTACAATTATATATTTACACTAAGGTACCGTATAGGTAATTCACAAAAAATGATTGACCCAACTTTATTTCTTCTATCACTTTTATCATGAATCATAACATTGCTGAGAACAAAATACTAACCTACATCAGCTTTCACCTGACAACTCACTGGTATTGAAACTCAAAATCCTTCTAGTAACATACAGTATAAGGTTGTCATTAGAATTACTTCCATCTTACTTTAAATTATAAAATCGAGAATGATTATCGAACAAAATGTACTTAAGTAACTTTGGTATAAGTAGGCTTTATAAATTATAATGCATTAGTTATTAATCGTAGACATGTGTAATAAAGTTTAAGCGTAATAAATCCGACGGTTAGTATTGAATAAAAATAAACGCTTAATATAATTTAGTATCGTTCATACTCGCTGAATAATGGTTTGAATCAATTCCGATAAAGGGACGTACACAATGTTGAATTTTGAACAAAAACACAATTTGTGTATACGAATTAAATTGTTATTCGTGCATTTGATGACCCTTAACGTTTTTTGATTAACATTGTTTTTATGGGACTGTGCAAATTAGGAACAGTTTTAAAGTAGTAAATTGGCGGTTTCCATTTAATCGGCTATTAAGTTTTGTCCAACAATAGGCAAGCTTGTAACATAGTAATGATACTTGTGCATGTACGTCCATGATTTACGGCAGGTTTTCTTTATTGTTTCTGACTCGTAAAGTTGTAATTCACGAGAAACAATGAGCAATTTGCTAAATAGATTATATACGACCTCCATCCGTAATGCTGTCTTGCCATATTGCTAGTATTTTTGTAGAGTCGGTAGCTACCTATATACCTTATTGAGTATGCAGTATATATCGAAATGAATGGCGTATCTTCGCTGTGCAAGTGACTTGCTTGGAACTGCAGTTAATATATTTTGTTGTAGAATATTCTACGTGCATGCAACAAAGACGATTCCTTTAGAGGTTTGTTACGATGTACCTGTAGAATGAACGCAAATTCTGAAATATTTTTTGATCTTTTTGCGTGTCGTACACATTAGGTGCTTTACAGCGTAAACTTCAGCAATGCGCGTTGAAAACACAGGACAGAAGTAGATATAGAAATAACGACTTTTAATCTTATGAGAAGTTTATTTTTTAATAACTTTGACTAGAAGGCCAAAATGTTATTGCACGACTTTTTTGTTATCTTGACGTTATTATCAATCAACCTACAGCGCTTGAAAAAGCTCCGCTTAAGTTAACGTTGTGGGCTTAATGTGTGCGTGCTTCTTCTATTATGATTTGTTGTTATACATTGGAGACTTTGGTTTAGATATTTCAAATTCTTATTAACTAAAGCTCCTATGGACTCGTTTGCATAGCAGAGCGTCGTTTTAATCTTCAATTACCTTCATTTTCGCCTTGTTTCAGTTATATCATACATGATCAGTTTAATTTTCTATATTAAGTTTAAATTGTTGCGTTTTAACGTTACATTCATTTTCATGTTAACAAGACTTCCCTTTAGTTAACTAAACGATCAATTTTATCTTAACATAAATGTAGCTATGTATGTATGTACCTATATCTATATTTTTGAAAATAGTAATTAAATCGTCTTAAAATTAAGTGTAAATAGTTGTGAAAGTTTATGTGGCGCATTATTTTTGTTTATATTTTTTGTTTATGTTATGTATTTATGTATTGAGATTTGTGTCGTAAACACTTGGCCATGATGCTTAGATTTCAATGATACATATAAATTCAAATGATAGTGAAGGAAGTTTGAACTAAAGTTGTAAAATTCAGCAATAATGTCGTGGTTTGACAATTGTTCCTTTTAATTATTTTTAAAGGAAATATTCCATGACAACCTAGTGCAATCAATAAAAATATTGCAACTTTAGTTTATTTTTCTTTTTCGTGTCATGGACATCTGGTAATATGGTCAAGTGTGATCTATGGTACGATTCAACGTGACTGTGTCGTGGTATATAAGCAAATAGTTGGGTGATTGTATATGAAGCCCGCATTGAATATTGTAATATTAATTTCAAAAATTCAAGAGAATAAAGAGTTAATAAAATAATGGCTATTTTTGTATTTTTTCTCACCTACCTGAGTTAATAAACTTCTCACCTACCTAAGTAACAAGGATATAACATTAAATATTATTTCTTTGAGATTTTCTTTGTATCAATTTTGAGCTTATTTGCTCTACTCTGTTTTTATTCAAGATTACAAAATAATTTAAAAAAACAAATACTTTGACAGTACTCACAATTTAATATTTCATAATACTTTATTCATCTCGCTAAAAATTTTTGCACACTTTGACACCGATAAAAAGAGGTAAGCACATAATAAGTAAAAAATCTAAAATTACTGAATCATATTACCTTTGCTGAAAATGAGAGCTTACATTTAATTTTATTTAATTTTAAATTACTTGGGTATCAAGAATATCTTATTACTATAGAGACCATAAATTATGCCTCTCGGAATACCTGCAAAGACAGCAGAGATAATATTTCATTGAATATTCACACGACTAAGCACTATCTCGAAAGTTCGTTTTCTTCATGTATTAGCCAAAGACATATTGGAGAAGATTTCCGTTTACTGAACCTATAGTTCATACATTTTACTTCACTGTGCTTTTTTAAAGAGAAGGAATAGACAATGTCTTTGAAAACCTGACTCGCATTTTGTTTAAGCTAGGTAAAAGAGAATGGTAGACGAAAGAAAGAGAGTGGTATTAAGATCATTTTATTTCTTGTAAAAAATAAATAAAATGGAATTAAGGCGTTTACGCATCAAAGCGTATACGTGAAAAGTCTAACATAATACCTGACAAAAAGAAAAGGCAACTCCGACTATCTAAAAGATGATTCTGAATAACCTGGCAATATTTTAATGATGGAATCAGGATCATTATAGATTATTCATATATGTAGGTATATAAAATTAGTTCAGACTAAATGAAAACATATAACCTATAGTTTGTCTGGGAATTTGTACATAGGTTGCATATAAGTATAGTTTTTGTTAAGAGCTCTTCATCAGTTTCTTATGATATGATAAAAAGTTAAGAACTTATAAATCTTAAATACGCTAATAGAATATAAACAGGAATAAATTAATTTTAGACTTGTGCCGCCAGTCTGCGACATGAGGGTTATTGGGTTCGATACCCGGCTCGGGCATATACTTGTTTATACTCCATTTTCACGTGTAGATGTGCCCGCGGTTCTGTAGATACCAGGAGGGTTGGTGTAGGACTGCCGACCGTTCCGATTCCAATTTCCGATTATCAATCGTATAACAGCATGTCTGCTGTGGTGTGAGTTGACTCCGAGGTCCAACACATCACTGTTGATGGCTTAATCGTGGAAAATCCCTTTAGACTGCAAATCTGATGTGAGTCCGTTGAAGATGCGCTAATTACCGTCATACGGTTTTTTTTTTGGTTAAAGACACCATTATCTCATCGTGTTCGCTTTTATATCCTCAGCTGTGATATTACGGTGGCCAGGGTCCGCTTTCCGGAATGTTAAAGGTCTAGTGAAATAATACGAGAAAGTGATTTAAAAATCAAATGAAATGGTTTGTTTGCTCAGGAACAACGTACAGTGATAGTTTTGTGTTGATCTACTTATTCTGCTTTATTTATAGCATTTAATGCATAGTTTAATTTGCAATAAGTTCGGAACATACATACTATCACAATTTTTTTCCCTTGCGGAGTAGACAGAACCCAGGTCTATAAAACCTAAAGGCCACGTTTAGCATGGTGGTGAGCTTATAGGTGGAGGACGGAATCGAAATAGTGATGAGTTGCTAGCCGCATCGCATATTGACATGATTCTTTACGCCAGTACAAATACATTTCAATGCAATATAAGTAAAGAATACATTACAATACAGGCTGTCTCATCAAGATGGGTCGGTGGTTTTTTTTTTTTATCTAGGTATCACAGATAGAGAAAAATGGTGAAAATAGCCATCACTGATATTTTTTTTAAATCACATTCTCAGATTTTCAAAAATTGCAGTACTTGATCTTGACCACTTATGAAAAAATATGTATTTGTTCGGTGAATAATAACATTTTGTTGCACTCTACACAAGAATCCCTTGAAATTCCTTTAAATATAAGCCTATCAAAAATCAGTAAGTATAGAGTTTGGTATTTTGTTCTACTGAGAGTCAATATGGAAAAGTCATTCTCACACTCTGGTAAAGGGCTATGGGTTCTCACTACTACTTGAACTGTTATCATGTCACTGAATACTTAAAACAATAATAATTCTTACTGAATCTTACGACCCCACTGTCGGCAAGTCATTCTTATAACAGTCACTGTCACATATTTCACAGAAAGAAAGAAAAAACATTACCCTAATAGTTAACTGCCCCTAAATACCAATAACGTTTGTCGGATCCCCGCCAAAAACAAACCATGAGTTATATCCATAATGCAATATATTTTACCATTCCGCCATTTTCCATTCTCCACAGACACTGCTGCTGTCAAATAAATTTCAGAGCTACAGAATTCACAATAGGTGGGACCCCGCCACACTAAATCGAAAATCGCTTGACATACCTCCATCTTTTTTGAAAGAGAAAGTATCGCAGAAAATCCTCCGACACAAGCGATATTCGACTTTAATCGAAAACAATTTTTTGCTTCGACCTTTCGTCTGATACTTTTGCCTATAGTTTTTGTTGATAGTTTTTTGGAGTACCCCTATCTAACATTACCTTTATGGCGCCTGATATCTCAAAGAACGATCATAGCAAATTCTAATGGCTCTTAAAAGTGGTTGAAGTCGGTGTTACAACCAAAACAAATTCGGTTGCTATTATATTTAGTGTTATGGCGGTTTCTATTGCTTCAACCTTATGAAAACAATCTCAGAAAGTAAATTGATAGAATTTCATCACTTTTTAATTGTTGTTGTGTAGTTAAATCTTTAAATAAACCTTTAATTATATAGACGCAGGTGCAAGTTGAGTTCAAAACAGTATTATGTTTTTGATATTATATTAATGAAGGAAATTAACTAATAATCTGTCTGTCACAGATTAAATATTTATAGCAGTTAGTAGGCCAGATTTTTACCCTTAAGGAAACGGTAGGAATTATCTTTAAGAGGAAGTTCTATAATATTTGTAAGTTTACGAAAAGCAAGTGGATTGTATGCTTGAATATGGCTACATGAAACGAAAATGTCATATGTGATTATAAATCACTTATACTTACCTAGTTGTTAAGTACGTATATTCAGTAACTGAATATACGTACTTAACTACTAGGTGCATTTACAGATTACAAAAATTTGTCAAATATTCATACTGAAATTGATGTTTATCTTTAGCTAATAATCGACAAATTAGCTTTAGTTAACTAGATATCTAATTATTGAAAACACAAAGTCGGTAACATTAATTCACGTCTACATTGTAATTTGGAGCCAACATCAACGTCTAGCGTAATTGCCGATATTTACATACGCTATTAGCAATGAGCCTGGTTTTGTTTATGAAAATGGCTGAAATCCTATTTGCTGGCGGGCTATTAAACGGCTATGCGTTGCCCTGACGGCATAGTGGGCCAATTTCATGGTCTAACGCTCCCCCTGCAACGGATTCGCCTAATACGTGTCTTGGTGCCTTTACATTCAGATTCCAAAATTGTCCACTTGTTCTTAAGGACATAGATATGTGGGGTAAACGTTTCCGAATCATTTTAAAAGTGATATTTCAAGGCCTATCTTTGAGGTATAACACAATTGAGGAAGTAACAGTGGTATGTGAAATAAGTACCTATTGGTGTGAAATTACTCCATCTGAAATTACATGAAAATTCGTGAAAAATAGAAGCAGCTAACTAAAGCTCTAGAATCTATCTATAGCGTTCAACGTGGGAGGAAATGCAGGATACGTGACTGACTTGATAAGGTTTGTAAAGGTCATATTAAGTGAATGTATTTTTTAATATTTAGATATTCTTTTTCCTTTTCAGATGAAGTATGGTAGGTTGGGTTGAGGTCTTAACCTTTTATCAGTTTTTATTTCTTGTTTCAAAATATAGTAGCGTAAAGATAAAAATGTGGTTTTTATTCGCTTTTCACGATCACCATCATCATGCATGGCAATATTCCACTACCAGGTGGCATCTTACTTTTCGCAGCATTTCCGTCTTTGACATACAAATATATGTTACCAGAATGGTTATGACAAATTCAGTTAGTTTTCTTTTATGTGAATAGGGAACTCCACCGTTATGCATCATCAGTATCCCATTCTTGGGTCTACACCTCACGATGCTTGCTTTCCACCTTCATTTTCTATTTTTACATCACTACATATTATAAAACAAAGTCCTCCGCCGCGTCTGTCTGTCTGTCTGTCTGTCTGTTCGCGATAAACTCAAAAACTACTCCACGGATTTTCATACGGTTTTCACCAATAGATAGAGTGATTCACGAGGAAGGTTTTAAGGTATAATACATGCCCGGGCGCAGCCGAGTAGGGTTGCTAGTAAATATTAAATTTAGCTGGTTTCCTTTATCGTGAATAGGTAATAAGCTGAATTAAAAACCCACCGCTGGGTCCGCAGTTCTCTCAATGCTATTCTCCTCTGACCAGCACTTTCATCTTCAATCTTTACATAAAAACTACATATTATAAAACAAAGTCCTCCGCCGCGTCTGTCTGTCTGTCTGTTCGCGATAAACTCAAAAACTACTCCACGGATTTTCATACGGTTTTCACCAATAGATAGAGTGATTCACGATGAAGGTTTTAAGGTATAATACATGCCCGGGCGCAGCCGGGTAGGGCTGCTAGTAAATATTAAATTTAGCTGGTTTCCTTTATCGTGAATAGGTAATAAGCTGAATTAAAAACCCACCGCTGGGTCCGCAGTTCTCTCAATGCTATTCTCCTCTGACCAGCACTTTCATCTTCAATCATTACATAAAAATTTATGCTTTTTAAAATGGTTATGACACGTAATAGGAGCCCAGCTGAATCGCGCGCGGCGACTGCGATCCGCTTGCAAACTATTCGGGATACGATAGAAAACTCCATTCTTTTATTTCGATTTTGCTTTTATTCTATTGAGGAAACTGTTCCGTTTCATTGTGTAAAGTTTCGAATGGAAAATTAGAAAGGCAAAATGTCGTTGGGCACGTGCAAAATTGACTTTGACTGTCTTATAGGGAAAGGTAATATATATGAAACTTGGCTAAAGATCGTCTTATTTTGAAATTTCCAAATACATATATAAACTTTTTTGAATTGTTGCTTTTTAGTTCGTTTTTTGTGTGTGTAAGTAGAAAGTAGTTATCTCATTCTGATCTGAGATTTACTTTTTACATCCAGATATGTTTAACTAAGTATCAAGATCTAACAATATATGAGTGGTATCATTCCTTCTTTTAAGATAAAATCCCGAAAATCAAACCAAAGGACAGCCAAAAACCCTATAGAAATATTATCTATTCAAATCCTCAGATGTAGGTAGTCGAAGAAACCATAATGGCACTCGCCATGGTCATTTACGTATTACGTAAGCAGCCTGTATCAGCTTAATTTAACACTCTCCCCTCTCTTGTCAGCAAATGAAAGAGAAGCTCTTCCACCCTAGCAAAATAAATGTTGGCATCAATATTACAAAAAAAAACTTTTTTTATATTATAGGTAAGTATATTCTTTGAAGCAAAATATATATTGTTAAATTTGCAAGTTAAGCAAATCTAAGTGCATATCTATTAATAATAATCAGTGACTACAATGCTCACGTAGCTTTAAAGCGAGTCTTTCTTTACAACGTTGTTTGATTTTACGACAAAATTAATTTCGTACAATGGTAGTACTTTCATGCAAAAGCTCATGTTTTACTGTTCCTAATTTTAATGCGTAACTCGCATTTAGACGTTACTGGCTGGTTTTCTATTTTATCCTTATTTTACTTACTTTCGTATTTTCCTTTTAATATTTCAATAAGATACTGCACTATGCTAAATTTATGGAAACAGCATAAAAATCCGTTCATATATTTCGGAAAACAATCGTTACATACAGAAATAGATAAGGAAAAAATTAAAAATATCTTTATTTTGTATATATTTCCGGGAAATGAACTAAATATCAGACGCAAATTTTACTGGTTCGGTTTTAAGATATATGGGTTTATTTAAATAATAAATAGTTTGGAAATTTTGCAGTACTTTTTGAATAGGGTCTCAATTGTTTAGTGATCTAAATTGGATTTCATGGGGTTGTTATTATTTATTTACTTGATTCAGATCTTAATTTTCTAACAAAATTAACTCATATCTCAGCACGTAGATGAACTTTTTTGCTAAAGATTACCTTGACATAATTTTTTATTTCAATATATTCAGTTATAATAAGACAAATATGTCATTCATAGTAAATAAATTGTAAATAAATAAATATATAGGGACATACCACTCGCAGTGTCGCAGGATACTAACTCAACGATACTATATTTTATAATATATACTTATATAGATAAACATCCAAGACCCAGGTCAATATGAAAAAGATCTTTTTCCATCTTGACCTGACCGGGGATCGAACCCGGGACCCCCGTGTCGCAGGCTAGCGTGTTGACTGCTGTACCACGGAGCTCGACAAACTAAACATTTTTTTTTTCTTCCTACCAAAAATTAATAGACAGTACTGACAGTAAAAAAATAATCCTACATTGGCAACAGAAAGACTTTCTGGTATTCAATTAACACAAATCTCCGAGTCGATTTCAGGGACGAAACTATCGGCAATATCGATATCGTAAAGTATTGTAATAGTATATCAAAATATCGATGCTACGTGAAGGTACTGGCATAAAAGAAAGGTTTCCAATGCGTCTGAATTCAGAGAGAGCCTGCAGTATCGATTTAGAGGCGTTTATCGTTGCACTTATAAAAATAGAGAGCGAAAGTATTATAATCGTAAGGAGCTAGCGTGCTTATTTTAATATGGCCTCTTTGACGTCATCACTGAATTATGTTCATCACCATCACCAACGGATCAACATTTACACCTTACAGCACTGTGAAATTAGATTAGACCGCTGTCCTTTCTTATATCAAAATACCCAAAGGGTAAAAACGGACCCCTATGGGATATCTAGGGTATCGGATCCTAAAACGTAATTGTAATATTTTTAATATGGCGTCGTAGTCGAAAGATTTTGATTTACAGGAATTATTACTTAATATCACATATGATATCAACATATAAGGAAACACATTATTGTGATTAATTGAATTCTCCGTTAATCGGTTCAATTTAAATTGACATACCAAAACCACACTTCTATGAATGACATCAAAAAACGCGAAATATATTTCTCCGTAATCCAACTTTATTGAAATGATTCTCTTAAAATGAAAATATTATAAATGCTTTTGTTTTTCCAGTGTGTAGGTATATTGTATTGATACCAACCACCTAACTTGCCTTACGAAAACAGAGGAGCTGGGAAAATTTTAATGACACCTGTAGTCGCCATCCCTGTGGGAACCGTGCACGTGGTTGCTTAACATTAACGCTAAAACTGCGGTACGACCGTAGGGCCTTCGAGCTTTGTAGCAAAACCTACACTTTCAAACTTTTCGATTCTACCGCCTAAAAATCAGTTGCACAGCAAATTATTTGCAATCTATACAGATAAGTGGTCTATGTTTATCGTGCTATCCCTCCTCGACATAGCCATAAGTATCGATACTAACATGCTTCTCAATATCGAGAGGTTTTCCTTTTTTTGTAAACGGATTATACGCGAGTTATGAGCGCCTAAATCGATTGATTCTTTGCTTCTGGCTTCAAGATACGAACACTTTTTATGATTATATTAAAAAGGGTTTTCTTTTCCAAGCTAAAATAATGTTTTTAATATATCGTAGATCAATAGCTAAATAAACTGAAAATATATAAGCTTATACGGAAATGGTGTTTTTTTAATACAAGTGTAATTTCTCGCCAAAACTACTTATACTCTAAGTTCAAATGAGTCGGCAATGACATATTATTACTAATTTAAGGTGTTTATTAAATAAATGAATATAAAAATAATCGAACAAGTTCGAGTCAGAGTCGTGCACGAGGGATTCCGTGCCATTCTATCTGTCTATATCTATACAACATAGTCTATGTTGTATAGATATCAAATAATCACAACATAATGATCAACATAGTCTATGTTGTATAGATATAAATAACAAAAATCTATCAAAAACAATTATTTTACGTTACCTTTATTCATAAGTTTTCAACGCTTTCCTTTACAAGCTCCTTTTGGTTTTTTAATACTAGAAAATCCGACCATTTAAAATAATCATACTTCTAAAAGTACTTGTAGTGCTAAACTAGAATGCAAAGTTAAATAGAAGTGATGGAAATCCATTATATTTTGTGTGCGAGAATAAAAAAAAAAGACTTGCTAAATTTAGCCTAGGCAGCCTTCGGCTTTGTCAACCATGAGGCATAAAAACGTAAAACAATATCTACTGAGAGGTGCCTAAGCCACAAACATTTTATTAAAATAGGTGAAAAGCACTCAGTTCTTGTTCTACAAATAATGTTAACAACAGACCCCCTGTAGCGAAACTTGGAAGCCAGTGTGATTAAGATGTAAGTAGAGTTTTATATTTTTACAAAGGTATCAGCAATGTATGCAATACAGTGTAAATCACATGTTAATTTGCTTAGTTAAATGCTACAAGTAAAGCACAATAATTGTCATGGAAATTAAGGTTTTTTGTCTCTAATTCATTTGATATAATTGTATTGGAAAACCTTGAAAGCTTTATGACTTGAGTTTCTAATGGTACTGCGTGGCTTGTCAACAAAAAATACTTTTATATTAAAGTTTTTGTATGACTCCGGTTTTTCCCAGATTGTATACTTATGATACGTTATATTTATGCTCGGCATAATAAGTCCAAATTCATTACTTTTGCAATTCTAGCAGGACATAATGTACGTAATTCGTTTTCTAGCTAAGTACGTGTCTGCGGTCTGGTTAAGCCCCCATCGGGTCTCCAAAACAGGCTTACTACTTTTTGTGGGCTTTTAAGTATTGTCTATTTTGATTCACTTAATTGCTGTCCAAGCGAACATCGTTTCGCTATTTTTTTATTTTTCTTATGTTTTTATGGTCATACTGCTATTTAATGGTGACAGCAAAACAAACAAATAAAAAACCATGAAAAATTGGTCCAGCCGTGCTCGAAGTATACCTAAGTGTTCGATCAAATCCGACTTTGTTTTATAAATAGATTATCATGAACAGCATTAAAACGGTATTATCCTAACTAATATTATAAATGTGAAAGTGAGTTTGTTTGTTTGTTACGCTTTCACGTTGAATCTACTGAACAGATCATAATGAAATTTTGCATACACATAGGTTAGGGTACTGAGAAGGACATAAGCTATGTATCAGTTATAGTTATTAATAAAACATACAGGCCCAAAATACTAGTTTTCCCCAAAATAAATTTTCCCTCTCATCATCACAAAAACGTTTTTAGTAAAATATTTTCCCATCCGTAACAAAACATGTTCCATCAATAAAGCTTACGATACGTAGACCCCAATATAGGATTTTTGCTATAACTTACATTGAACAGACATATAAACATACAGATAAATATTTGTCAATGTTATGACATACTATTTTTATCGATTGTCATTTGTTTATTTAGAAAGGTCTTCATTGACAACAACAAATAATTTACAGTATTAGTAAATTAGTATTTGTTGATTGGATATATGTTTCAGTACTTCAAAATATTGTATACCATAGGTTATGTATTTAATTGTATTTGGAAGTAAAATTATAAAGTGACTTTCACACACTTTTTGTATTGAAATTAGAAAACAATTCCAACGAATTCAGATATTACTCTTAACGTAAGTACATTCAAATATCAAAGAGCTTGATTAAGGAAAGCACTTGTTCCAAAAGGAGTTTGTACAATTTATGCAACTGCTGAATTCTCAATCATAATTCAAGATCTTATATCAAAAATGGTACTAGCTCTAATGCAAAATATTAAGTTCTCGGTTGACTTTTATTAAGTATAGATATCCAACACCCACATAGACTCCTTTCTTACTCGTAAATGAGGCGTTTTAAGATTAGTACAACATTAGGAAAATTAAAACAAACAGTCACCAGAGCCTATATCGCTATTCCGTATCTATCGAGCCCTATCGTCCAACAAGATAATCTTATAACACCGTTCCGTTATCGCTAAGGAAATTCGCAATCAGATAATTGAATCCTTATATTAAAACTTGAAACGTAATCACATTAAGTAGGCTGTTTTGAAATAGTGTTCTAGTGCAGAGCAAGTTGTGTCGGTAATATCTATTATTATTTTGAATATTAAACGAGATAGGAAACATGTTACTGAGAGATTAAAAAAAAATTAAAGTTGAAACTCATTATAGTAAGTGACCTCAGTATAACGATATCTATTCGGGAATCTATTTAATTTTCAGCAAGTATCATAATAACCATTTAATTGGAGAAAAAATATATAAATTTCAAAGTCGTGTGATTTGAAAATAATGCTTTACCATTTTGATTAGAAAAAGCCTATGCCATGACATCTCATTTCGGCCCATGACATCTGTACAGCTGCAACTAATAGAAGTGACCTAATGCAAGTCCGACTCGCCCATAGGTAAGCTATGCGTGTGTAATAAAACGCGAAATTCCAAAAAATTACACGTAGTACAACTATCCAAGAGTTGGGTTGCACAACGTTATAGTCAAAATTATTGTCATTCATCAAAAGCTGCATAAAACATTGTGGTATAAGTTAAATTTATGTGACTGAATTAATTTCATTAAATGCAGTCACAGCGCTCTACAATTATTCAGATTTATGCCTAATTTAAAAGCAGTTAACCTACTATTAAGCAGTAATAAATTAAGTACCAATATATTGATTTTAATCGACCGTTAAATAGATTTTATGATGTCCCATTGTACATGTTAACTACGCTAACGTTGTAAAGGTTAATTGAACCATAGTGTTACATATTCATTAAATAGGCACATTAATAAAGTTTATGTTTACATGCTACAAGGCATTTTATAATTTAACAATTTACATATTGTAGTCGTAATATTTGTTTTATTGAAAATCGTTTAAGTAAATACCCACACAAAGTGTTAAAAATTGAACTAGCAATTTCGCAGCATCAAAATTAACAACTTTAGTTCTGTGAACAAGTCTGAAATTGAGATTAATTGTTGTATGGCTGTATTTCAGAGTATTGGTATCTAACTTTTTAACTTAAGAAAGCATTAACAGCTATGGAACATTTGATCAATAAAAAGTGTTATATCAAAATTAAATAAAATTATGAACTCTAAAACAGAACCACTACCGATGGCAGTGCATTATATGCATAGAAATTTTCTCCCGCATCTGCATAGCCCATCCGAGCCAGTAACTCCTGGTCGGTAGCGGTCCGCGGCCGCTTTGCGACTGCGCGTGAACTTGCTAATAGCCACATTGATTTTGCAGATAGCAGCCAGGTCGGATCGTGGAAACCTACCTCTCGTTCCGGACCCCGAGGAAAAACTGACTAAATCCACGAAAATCCTATCCAATGGACCGTCACTTCCATATTTAAACTCCAGAACAAGAATTCACTACGCAATGAATACGCACATATTCGATGTTGCTGTCTTCCAATCTTGGGTTCGGAGATTTCAGTACAGGGGCTAGGCTGCCGGTAGGTATAACAATAACTATATTATTATTACGTATGTTCATTTCAACTGAAGCTACGTTCGTACTTTACGCTCAATGACGACGAATTGCTATTGGGAAGGAAAATCGTTATTATATAACAAAATGGAATATTACTGTCCTCGGCCGATTGAGTTTCGTAAGGGAAATTCAAGAGAATATTGAAAGAAATAGGCTTTCTTCCTTTTTCTTATTACTATCCTAATTTGATATCCCTTTGGAATTACTTAAGGTAATCTTAGTTTCTCTTCAAGTTTGTGCATTGTTTGTAAATGTTCCTGTTTTTGTTGGTTGTGGTACACAATGCCTAGAGTAGATTTGAAATTTGGATTGGTTCTTTTCCTCTATGTAATGTTAAAAATCTCGCCTGAAATCAAAGTATCGATTACCTACTAAGGCCCTATGCTGCATTATAAAACAAACAAATTAGAGACGCCTCCCGCGGGTGTAGTATTGCTCATAAATTCCTAGCAATTTAATTGGATCGTGCAGATCGTGGAGCGAGCCGCGAGCAATATTGGGCGTTATTCGTACGGTTAACTATCTGGCACAAGTTACGATACGAGCGAGCCAGCTCGTTTGGCGGACCATTTGATTGGCGTATTCACGTTGTCAAGTTCACTTGCAACTGGATGAATTTTATTCTTCTTTATAGAATACACAGTTTACTGTAACTTTTCTGTCCAACAGTGGGAAGTAGATGCTTTCCTGGGATCGATCAATATAATAAATAAATGAATTTTTCATTCATTAATTCACACTTTGAAGCGCCAATGCTTTAATGTAAACTATACAGGAATGTATCTGTTTACCAAGGATAGCTTATCACTTATGAGTGCAACCTCTTGCAGCTAACCGTTTATCCTTCTGTCCTATTCAATCAATAAAAAATTCAGTATAAAATGCAAAAAAGCTTGAAAAAAATCATAGCGTCGTCAGTTATAAAATGGCAAACAAAAAATTCTATTAAAATTAAAGATGAAAAAAAAAAAACTCGCCACATATAGGATTCGAATCCACGAACCTTTGGTATAGGTATGACCTAAGTAAGATACCACCGTGACTTCAGATCTCCATGTCGAATTCTCTCATTAAATACTACACCCCATAGGCTATACGACGCATTCGAAGAATGTATATTTCTTTAATGCTAGTTACTTTAAGTAGTGTAGTAACTCTTCATTTATATAAAAAAATAGAATCAAATAGTTTAAATTTTAATAAATATACCCAGCATTGTAATACTATTTAAAGCCAGGTAAAAGCTTCTCATAAATTGTTAATTAAAGTAATACTTAAGTTGGATTAAAATATATATTTATATAATAATATCCTATCAAGTAGAAACGTACGTAGAGAATTTAGGAATTTGGCAAGCTCTTTGGCGTATCTTTTGATTGTGAAGCTTTCACGCTGCCTAGTATACTTGCAAAGAGACTCGTAAATGATTTGCAAACATTTTCTGAGATGATCAGTAATGCCGTGTGGTTCCCAGCAGAGAAGAATAGGACCACTCCAAGTCTTCCCGTGGATGTCGTAAAAGGCGACTTAGGAAACAGAAGCTAAACAAAGCTTATAAACATCAAAGAGACCTCTCCAGCCCGTCTGGCCAGCGTCGAGAGTGTAGGCTAGATCCTCTGACTGCTTTGGCTAATATATGGCTCTAGTAGTACAGAAAGGGTCGTGCTCCTGCAGTGGAGACTATAAAGACCTGACGATGATGATGATAATCAATAAATGATATTAAAATTAAATCTAACGATACTATGTACTCGTATGTACGATGACGCTATCTGCTTATAAATTAAATTTGTACGACTTACAAGCTTCTTTGATGGACAATGTGATTGGTTCGTAGCGTTAACACGCCACGTCAAGTTAACTTGAAAGCAGAAAGCTAATTTTAAGAAAATTATGACATATTGGTATTTTTATTATATTTTAATACTTTGCTAAATTATCGAATAGCGGAATTACAATCCCAGCTTGGGTTGTATAGTTCTAGAACTTCAAACGTACTATCTCTTGCAATTAGTTACTAGTTTATCTGACAGGAGGAATGTGGACTCATACAATAAATCAATTACCAGTAATAGAATCTTGAGGACATATCATGTTGTAAAATAAAAATAATCGATCAAAACCAAGCAGTTATTACAAAAGTTTCGTTATTGATACAAATTATTTAAAAGAGCTTATAATATTCAGTCAGGCAATTTCGGGACAGTTTACTAGCCATGCAATGCACCATAAATCTTTTACAAATTGGTGTCGAAAATCCCAAAAGCCTAATAAAGTAACTATGTTGATGATAGCAACACTTGAGAAACTACACTTAAAACTTCTTTGCATTAAATTATAATTTACTGCAGCAAGTCATATCAAGACACGTAAACACTCCCTTAGACGCCGTTGACTAATCTTTTAGACCTTCGACTAAATACCGCGAGTCCCCATTTTCGCCCACAAAACAGTCAAACAAGAGGGATGGGGAGGTCTAGATAGATGGTTAGTTGTGACTTTAGTGTGTGTAGGGTGAAACGTAGTTACAGGTGGAGTTGAGAGAGTGTGCGGTTTTGGTGCACCACCCTATATCTGCGTAGCTATAGAACAACGGTACAGTTGCCAGGAAAACAAATTCGTAAGTCGGATTTTCTTTTAAAGTTTTTTACGACTTGACATAGATCGGGATCTTAGTTCTTCTGTGTTGCTGAAAATAATAAGCAATATTTTAGCGCAGTGCTTATATTATGACAAAAAGGCAAAGGGTATAATGGCAAAACAGTTATAAGTAATCCAAACTTTTAGTACTTTTTTGATTTATCGAATTTACAACCCAACATAACTAGGTAGTACATACCTATGATCAAGTCACAGTATCACAAAATAATGTGGTAAAAAGTTTGTACATATAAATTAAAAATTGACCATGTGTGAAGCGGTGAACCCGATTTTTTTAACACAATGTATCTTGTCCTATGTTTTGTATGATTTTATCCTATCAAAAACATAAATGTGAAATGAGAGCAAGGTTCAATATTATGATATATATGTTGACTTCAATGATAAAAGAAGTGAGTTCTAAATGGGTGCCAAATTCAATAGTCAGTCCTGAAATTTATTTACAACAATATAAAATATCATTTCTTTTTACAAATTAGGATAATATACCTATTGTAGCCTTAGGTTTGACTTGGCTAGTTCTCATATACGAATTTTATGTTCAATTCGCAAGTTTAAACCAAATATGCTGAGAGGCAAATGTTTTGATTGAATTGACTTAGAAAACGAACTTTTTATTATGTTTTAGGATCTTTAATAATGATTTGACTCTATACATTTTTGTAAAAAACGACGTTATAGATAAATCAGCAGTAGGCAGCAATGCAAATCTTTGCGTTTACTTTCCGAGTGCGAGTCGGGCTTGCCCATGAAGGGTTCCGAAGTAGCAAAATATACCTCTATAATTTTTCGCCAGCAAAGATTACTTTGTTTCATAGTGTTTGTATAAATGACAAAGTTATATTTGCGGTCTACAAATCTATAACTCAAGAACTACTAATTAATAGATCTTCAAATTAAGGTTTGTTTAAAATTTTAATTTCTACAGCATATATATTTTTTTAGATATTTTCACTCTCTTATTTTAAAAGTGCCCCTATCACTTTTAAAATAAGAGAGTGAAAAGGGGGAGGGGGGCATCTTTCAAACTATTGACTTTAAGAAAAATGTTTTTAAGAAATCTCAATGTCATTTTAAAGTCCTATCTATAGATAATGCACGACCGCACGTATATGTTTAAGGATAAAAACGTTTTTTAATTTCAGTTCCATGTTTGAGAAGTGATCCCTTTATTTTTTATTTTTTTATTCTGTATAAAAATTGTAAGGCGGTTCACATTAAAACATCTTCCTACTAAGTTTCAACAGTCAATAGTATCAAGGAACTGAAAAAGTCTCAATAGTTTCAACTATATAGAACTCTAATAAGACTAATGTTAACACGCGCTTTTAGACTTTGCTCCGGACACATGCCACAGCTGGGTTTGCTGGGCACCTAAATGAAATTTATATGGAACAATAGAAGATGTACCTATATCACTTGCTAGTTGCTAGTGGAGGCTATACGAAATGAAAGGTAAAGGCTGACTAGTTGGCCAGCCTGACCAGTTGGTCAGAAGTCTGAATTTTTACTAATGGGATATTGGCATTATCCATTATAAGTATATTATCAGAGCCATCATTCGATCCAGCTATCAATATTTATAAACTTACAGTTACTGCGCAACAGTAAATTCTGAAGGTTTCTTTCATACATTTATATTGTAATTTTTAAGTAAGCATTATAAAGCGTCTTGCAAAAGCTTGTAGAAGAAAAGAAAACATCTTATTTGAACATGAAAAAAATAAAAACCTATGAAAAAGCGTCAATTGATATTTTAACTGTACTTGAAATTGCATTTTCAAACACTTTTCGATGCCATTATACCAAGCGAGGGTCCGTTCATCGAACGAGTTCCGAACTAAATAACAGAACGGCGTATAGCGCCTCCGGTGCAAGGCAACAAGCGCCATTGTGACCTCCAAAACGTTAATTCCTTCCCTCATCCAAAAGTACCAACTTACCTTTAACGCTTATCGACTTACGCCTTTTTATCCCGCGCGTTTTACAGAATTTCCCTCTTGAAACTGAGAAGGTCGTAAGCAACAAATGCTGGCGTGTTTAGTACGACTTTCTGCAACCGTGTGTACACAGTCTTATCTTGCCTGTAGCAAGGTGATTTACTATAATTAGAAAGATAGCGGTGGATGCCTTTTGTTATAATTTTCCAGGCTGGCTCACGAGCGTTTTCCCGCGCAAACTCATGAAAATGGCGGCCATTTTGTAATGTGCCTTGTTTTTTGATAAGGGTATTAAAATAATGGTGTATTCGGACCGTTACTACGTTTCGTACTTATGTAGGTGTTTATATAAGTATCTAAGTACGTGAGCTCACATTTTGAATGCAAATTGGAAGAGTTGATAATGAAATTTAATTTGAAACTTAACGGGTGCTTTTATAAATAGAGTTAACATTACGTTAATTAAATTTTAAGGTATAGGCCTTTTAGCCACTTTGCTTACTAAGTTTATATAAAAAAGTATATTTTCCAATACTTTTTACGATTCTAAAGGCTTAAGGCCTTTTTAAATAATTTTTTTCATATTGATGTCGAATCTTCGGGAATAAGTAGTCAGTAAATTTAAACATGAGCAGATTAAACAAGTACGTCATCAAAATCTCAACAAACCTAATCGTTTGATAAGATTAGCTAGCTTCTAAAGAATATTAAGTTGTAAAGGTACAATCTAGTTAAAACGTTGGAACCTATAAGAAAATTTAAAAACGAGCATTAGTATAAACTTACTATGTTTTCAGTATCGCTTTCCGCTTTTAAATTTCCATAATAAATGAGATGCCTCTCATTTGTGATCATTTGAAAACTTGCTAGCAATAATTACAACATTACGCAACCAAAAACACTAACCACAAACTACAATTATTTGGGTCCTCCGAAAAAAATATACAATCTTAAGCTAATTCAATCAGATATGACAAAACTAGAACTTCCCAGCGATAAGCATAAAACTCTAGAGTTGTTAACATACGAAATAATAGCAACACTGCCAGATATTTTCAACGAGAATAAAAGATCATGGCCTCTTTTATTGGACTACCAGGGAATCTGAACCCATTCCATCTATATTAGAGAATAAAATAATCGTAAGATTTTCACACGGAAATTACTTGAGTCACAGGTACAGTATTCAAGTAACTTGGATATAAAAAAAAAAAATATTTATAAGTATCAGAAAAAAATAAATAATAATGAGTTATAAAAGTTATTGTTACTTTCTTTGCGCTTTTAAACATCAGATTGATATTGAAATCATTTAACAATATTATAGCTCACAGTAAAAAATCACAGACACTATGAATTACATGAACAAAATGATAATTTTATGTTCAACCAAATCATGGATTGTTTTTTTACCAAAGTTTACATTCACTTTCTTAACACTTACAACTAACTACATTTAAACTTACATACTTTTCCAAAGTATTAAAATAAGAGGGTTTACCCTACAATTGAAGTAGGTATTTTGGAACGTCTCAAATTTAAGAGCGTATACTAGCAGTATTTTTTCAATATGGTTTCCATACAAAAGTATTTCTCTATTTTCTCGCTGAAAACTGATTCTAGAGCCACAATTCTTTTTTCATAAAATCTTGTACTAATATAGTAAAAAGAATTGTGCCTCTAGAAGCAGTTTTCTGCGAGAAAATAGAGAAATACATTTGTATGGAAAACGCACTGCTAGTATACCCTCTTAAGTCTCCAAACTTAGCGTAATAGAATCAGTGAGATTACAAAACCAGAAGTTCCCAGCGATAAGCACTATAAACTCCAGAATATATAACATCCAAAACAACAGCATAACATTGCCAGATCCCGCAACCGAACATTAAAGATCATAGTCTCTTTTGTTGGTCTTCCAGAGAATCTTATCCCATTCCATCACAATTAGGGAACAAAACAACCTCAAAATTTTCATACGAACATTCTCCATATAATGCTATGGCGTTTTTGTGTAACCCTAGTATTAATATTGCTATAATGCAAACTCCGCCGTTTTATAGCGGAGGAAAGCATTACAGGCGCCATTACTGAAAATTCAGCAACATTCCCAGGCCCGTGGGCTTTACATGTATTTTCGCTTTATAAAGTGTTTTTTGTTTAATTTTGCTGGATATTGTGGATAATACAGCTGTTTTGGGTAGTTTATTTAATCCCATTTAGGTACCAACTACCTCTAAGTTTTAATTTTATTTACCTTAGTGTTTTTGAAGTGCATGAAATAAATAAAAGATGAGAATATTGAGACACGAAAGATTCTCTTTCATTCTACTTAGCGTGTTAGGTTGCATCTTCGAATCACATCGAAAATGTGCAGCATCAGATTTCAGGTTTTGCTGCTCCACTTCATATGGTCTCGGGCACCCATGGTTGGTTTTTAATAATTGGCGAGTTGTACTTTCGTATGAAGGATTGTGAACCATTATCGATATGACATTGGACTATCGAGCGAAAAACGGCAAAAATGTTACGTTTGTTGTTGTCCCTTAAAAATACTTATTTTTAGAATTAGTTGTTATAGCGATATCAGAAATACTCTGTAAATAGTCTGTGAAAATGTCAACTGTCTAGCTTACACAGTTCAAGAAATACAGCCTGGCGGACGACGAATAGACGGACAGATGGACAGGCAAGTCCCGTGAATAGGGTCCCGTTTTTTACCCTTAGAGTACGAAACCCTAAAACACGGTGAGCGACAAACGAAACGCGAGCGAGCGTTTCTTGCGTTCCTTCTTAGAGTTTCATTCCCAAAACGTAAAAATGGCACCCTATTAACTAGACTTCTATGACCGTCTGTCTGTCCGTCTTTCACCAGGCTAATTAGTTAAATCAAAATAAAATAAACATTTATCCCATACAAGAAAAATGTTTTTAGCCGTTTTTGCTCGATAGTCTATTGTATAGACAATCCTTCGTGCGCGAGTCTGACTCGCACTTGCCAATTCTTTTTATGAATAATTTGCGTGCGTTTCTTAGTGATGCCTTTGACCACTATCTTGCCTTAAATCAAATATTGCATATTTACTCTTGCCTTGAAAATCCCTAAATTGTACGAGTCAAGAAACAGTGACATAGGGAGGGAATACCATTCCTTCGCGGTTTGCATAATGAAGGAGGAGGCGAATGTACGGGCATCTGTCTTCTTTCTTACTAACCCTGCAGCTGAGGCAAAATTGGTACCTCCCCATAACCATTGTTTTCTCAATAACTTAGAAAAAATTTAAAGGAATATGTTTTCAATCATCACATCGAGAGAGATCAAAAAAAACGTAGAATATTTCAGATACTTTTCTTATCGTGCAAGTCGTAAAAGCCAGTCGAAAGAATGGGCAAAAATCTAATTTTACCAACGCGTTAAATATCGCCTTTGGACCTTTATTTTTTGGAATCTGTCTTCCCAAGAAAGAAATAAAACGTTATTATATGTATGTATATATAAATCCGAATATCTATGAAACCGGAAACTCAATTTTATCCGTCCTAGTTTTCTGCATGGAACTATAAAGATCCTTCTATGACGTCGACACACCGTAACGTTTTATTCAATTGCACGGAAAATCGTCCGGATTTCTGCCCGCCCAACATCCCCATAACCTATCCCTTTCGATCCCATCCTACTTCCCTCACGAGCGAAAGGGATGCAGGCAAAGTTATGGTAATTGACCGTAATACGAAATAGTTTCAGTCTAGACTGTTGGAAGTTGAAAATTACAGGCGTGACTCGCTCTGGTTAAAATATATTGTAATAGAACTTTAAACTTACGCTTGCTTTAATTTATGGGGGTGTGAGAGTAAGGGTTTGTTTTGGTTATGAGTGACAGCGTATAAGCCTATGTCTTCGTGACGCAGCGGTCAACACGCCGGCCTGTCACGGATGGTCCTGGGTTCGATCCCCGGTCAGATCAAGATGAAAACTGATCTTACTTAAGCATTTACTTTAGGTATGCATAGCCTCGGAAAGAACTCGGAAAAACTTGAAGTTATTATGGCTTTGAGTTTCCAAAAAATATGTAAGCTTGGAAGTAGCGTACGTCAAGTGTCGCTGAAAATACTTAGGTCAGTCATCATCATCATTTCGTGTAGATGACACGGTCAGCCGACCATGCACTTAGGTCAGTACTTAGCGACAACTTACTTACTAAGTTACTAGTTTATAAATGATCGCGCAAAAAATTTTCCTATGTAATATTTTTACATTATTCCATGCGACACTGGCTCATTTTTAGGGTTCCGTAGTAAACAAGGAACCCTTATAGTTTCGCCATGTCTGTCTGTCTGCCCGTCCGCGGTTTTACTCAAAAACTATAAGAACTAGAAAGCTGTAATTTGGTATGGATATGTATATTAATCATGCCAAAAAAATCGTAGAAAAAAATCATGAAAAAAATTTTTTTAGGGTAGCTCCCATACATGTAACGTGGGGGAGTATTTTTTTTCTCTTCTTACCCATCGTGTGGGGTATCGATAAATAGGTCTCTAAAAAATATTGTGAAGTTGAGAATACCATTTTTCGATTTAGGGATCCGTTTCCGAAATATTGGCTTTTAAAGTGAAAATTTTTGTTAGAGGTAAGTGTCCCCCGCCCCCTCTATCTGCTAAACGGTTATATATAGATACGTGAAAAAAATTACAGCAGTAGTATGTATACTGAAGTTGAAAGAAAAACTATCAGAGCTGAGTATTAAGTGCAAACTAAAAAGAAATAGGCAACCAACTTATAAAATGTACTGGAAAATATAAAATTTCATACAATTTTCATTGTTAGATGTTTTGGTCGTTAAACTGTGAGGTGCGAGTGTGAACAGTGTGAACTCGAAGTTGTCATTCGCAACTTAACATATTATTAAAAAAATGTATGAAACAGCAACTTATTAACCAAGTTCAGTTCCAAGAATTACATTTGCCATATTATATTTTTCAATAGGTATATTGAAGCAGGAAGGGGTTTGTTCTCTAATTATCTTATTTCATTACAACCTTTGCTTAATAATTACTTTACTACATTTTAAGTGTAGAATTTTCGCTATCGCCTCCTTTTATAATAAAAGCATAGCCTGAAGGATAGTGCGGAAATTCTCGTCTTTCGTAATGATAAACTTGAAGATGCTTAATTCTGAGAGTACGTAATAAAATAAATCTTCAAAACGATTTTTCTTTTACAGCTGCGGCTTTGTGTTTCTTTTACTGTTTCTTTATACTCTGAAGAGCTGTTGCTAAGAATTCGCAAATAACTTAATTTAATTAGACTGGCAATGTTTAAGTCTTAATAATTGTTTAAAAGGATATAAAATATCAAAAGTTTAGACAAATAAAAGTTATATGATTACTTACCGACTTCAAAAAGGGAGGATTATCGATTCGGCCCTTAAGTAGGTTATATTGTCAGTAGGGCCGTGTGGTTGCCGGCAGAGAAGAGTAGGACCACTCCAAGGCTTCCCGTAGATGACGTAAAAGGCGACATAGAAAACGCAAGCTTAACAAAGCTTATAAACATCAAGATACCTCTCCAACCATTTTAGCCAGCGTGGGGAGTGTAGGCCAAATGCTCGGACTACTCTGGCTACTATAGCTTTGGTGGTACAGAGAGGGTTGTGCTCCTGCAGTGGAGACTAGAAAGAACCGGATGATTGTCAGGGTTGCCCAGTTTTTGTACTTGTTATTTTCAGCTTCTAAACAAGTGTTCCAAACCTCAAAAATTTATGCATAAATGATTTCCCTTTTTTATTTGTACTAGGTATTATCCAACATGGGGAACTGTACAACTTTCTTTAAAATCGGTTCAGTAGTTATTGAGCTTCAGAGTTTTGAGAACAATCATTTTTGTGAATTTATTCTTGTGTTCTAATCAGCGCAGTTCAGATAGGGTGATTGCTACCAAACATGAACACTACAAACATGACTTTGAACAAATGAGTCATATTTTTTTATTAACTATCCTTATTAGATTAGCATTAACATAAGAAATATTTAAACAGAATGTCAAAAGTATTCCTACGGCTATCCTGTCATTTACCTATCTCATTCTTGTTTTAAGGAGCCCGTATAAATGCTACCGTAAGCTCATAAACGATAGCAAGAAACACCTGCGGTCAACTTAAAACAAATACAGGATACCGCAATCACCTGCCATAGCTTTATACCCTCATAAACCTTCAAGAGTACCCATAAAAGTATTATTACCTATTAATTTCACACCACATTAGCGAAACATACAATAAAATTTAACATTTGTAACAGTGATTTTTGTGTTAAGCGCCATCTATCGATGACTTTTGGAGTTAGAAAGAAAAAGATTATGGCCTTTATACGGCGGAGTTTACGACGTCGTAAAAGTATGCAGTAAAAGCGAAGGGCACGCACGCCCTCTGTTAATCGTTGAGAAACCGATATTGCGGTGCGGTGAGGCCTCGAGATAGATTACTTTAGGAACGCAGGAATAACTTCCCGGCGATTGTCTATTTATGGGCGTGTGCCGAATTGCGTAGTGATTACCTTATTACCCTCGTGAACGTAGCGCTGACGCTGGATTCCATAAATCCGAAAGACATTTTTTTCAATTTTTTTTTCCTTTCATTTTTCTTTTGCTAAAATATTGTAATGTGTAAAAATATGAACATATATTGAAAAATGCATGTAAAATGCTTTTAATTTACTTCACATCCTATAACAAAATTATAAGGCAATGCGTAAACAATAACATAAAATGTTTATTCTGCAAATGTCGCTATTTAGATTTTCTTACTAACCGACTATTCGATTTTAACCTACTTAAAATATAATAAGTACCTAAGTTTAATTCAGGTCCTGAGCTGTGCCGACGATATCACAAAATATTGGGCAAGACCTGGATTCACACAGCAAAAGACCGGATCAAGTGAAAAAGCCATGAAAAGGCTTATCTCTATCCAATAATGAGTAAACACGTGCTGAGGAAGAAGAAGAATTCAGGTCCTAGGAGATATTTTTTGGACACTCAGAGAATGACGTCCCACAAAAGAGCCTAGGGGCGTACCTAATTCGAAAATGTCACTTTGGTTTGATTTGCTGATCGTGCCTACCCACAGATGCACTACTCAGTGGGATTGCATTTTGAAATCAAAATTATTTACTTGATATCTTCTTATAGGTAAGTGTAATGGAAACAAAGGCATTTACGCCGATCGAAGTCGTGAGAAAAACTTGATACATAAAAAAGCTTAAAACAGTTATCTAAGCAATAACACCCTCGCAATCAATGACACATCAACAAGCCTAACGACGCCCAGCAAAGAATAGTACCATAAAATCCTAACTGTTTCATCCCGGCACCCTTGCTATCGTTAAATTTTTATTGACTCCGAACTGCATGACTTTAAAAATATACAAATTTATGGTCACTCAAACTGGAAACGATTATTCAACACGTCGTAACTATTTTATTGCACCAGTGTAAACAAAACATCAATTTGGACAGCAATGGGCCCTTTTATTCTTATCTTCCTATCGCTAATAACAAGGGATTTTATTGATTTACTCAGCAGCATTTATGATCGGAGCAGGTATTATTAGTTTTGTGGTCAGGTAATTTACCTATTATGTTTACCTCCATACATAAATAGGCCAATGCGCATATCATCACAATGTGTACATTTTAAAAAATCTTTTAAAAATGTACACACCAATTTTAAAGTTTATTTTCCTAGCTGATTGTTTTAAAAGCACTCATCACACTGTATACAGTAGTAGCAATTTTCCTGCAATTTCATCCGCGTTAATTAAAGCCTATGATGATGAGCCTACCCACAGATCAAAACTTACGCTTTCTATAATTGGTGAAAGAATTTTATCGGTCTACATATTTTAGAGCGTATTCAATTCAAACAAACAAACAGTTAAATCTTTCCTCTTTTTAATATTGGTATGAATACAAAGTGCAGGACTAAAATCAAACTTAAAAACCGCTGATCTGAACTGGGTTTTCCCCTGACCCTGGACTGAATATGAAAATTTCTCGTCTATACCGATCATTTGACCCCATAAAATTCATCAGATTTCTTCAATCCTAAACTTGCTCAGAGTGGTACAATTTTCACCGACAACCTACTAAGAACTAAACTTATTTTTAAATGAACAATAATTTACTTTTATCCATCTAAACACAAACTTTGAGACAGACTGAGTTTGAGGCATGAAATTTATAAAACCCCGTTTTTATGGCCGAGAGTGAAAGACAGTCTGAATAACCAAGAATGTCACATTTCTTAGAGTGGAGTATGGTAAGTTACAATCCAATAAACTTACTTGAAATTTTCCTATTTAAAAAAAATAGCACTAAATATACCTACCTAAAAAAAAAGAAAAGCTCTTGGCCAGACTCTACCATGCTTCTTTCTTTCTGAAAATTTTCTAAATTGCAATACGCAGCAGCATCTATTGACAAACGCATAAACTAACTAACCCAACAAAAAACAACCGTGCTTTGTACAAGCATGAGGGTCAACTCGCGGCATGCTGAGTGTTGCGCGCGCAAGTTCACAGATGGCACTACACAACTGCTTTTTATTTTATAATTGTCATGGTCACTACTGCAGTGTTTTTTTATAAATTAATGCACTTCCAATAGATGGTGTTGTACGTAGTTTTAAGGTCTTATACCTTATAGTTAAAATCAAAAGCAGGCATTTTAATTAAAAGGCCATAGATTAAAGAAGAGAATCTTCTACGTAAAAGGCCAATTTTTTTTTATTGAATGTTTCACTCTTCTAAGATATTATGCCAAGTAGGTAACGGTTACCGTTTCGTACGAAATTTCAGATTGTGTCGTAAATTACATGAAAATTGTCCATAGATTGTTTTATTAAGCTTTCTTAAATAATAAAATATTTAAATATTTTGTGAATCTCGTGTCAACTAACCTTTTCTTATTTAGTGTACCAAGATAGCAGATAATATCCCTTCATATATTAACAGATGTCGACCACACTTATAATCACAATTTATCACAAATAGAATTAATTACACTTGTAAGTTTTGAAAAAAATATCACTGTTTTTTAGATAAGTACCTAAGTGTAAGTTTACATAGGTATTTTTTCAAGAGAATAGCTTCATTATCACTTTATCCTAGATCCACCTCTAAACCGACTAAATAAAACTGACTTCAGTTCAATTCTTGTTCCGTTAGACCTAACGGTGTACTTGTAGTTAAAAGAAGGGTTTACTTTATTACGCAATTTGTGTTACTACAGTTCTTTTTAAATGCCGCGAAGTATTTTAAATAACCATTGGTTTAATTGCTGTTGTTAAAAGGTTTGTCTTTTGTTCCAGGTAGAAAGACAAACTTCGAACCATAAACGGAAAAAGTAAGTACTTACGTAAATTTAGAGGATTTTACATGAATACGTATGCCGTGTGGTTCCCGGCAGAGTAGAATAGGACCACTCCAAGTCCTCCCGTGGATGTCGTAAAAGGCGACTAAGAAAACACAAGCTAAACAAAGCTTATTAACATCAAAGAGACCTTTCCAACCCGTATGGCCAGCGTGGAGAGTGTAGGCCAAATCCTCTGACTACTCAGGCGAAAGTATATGGCTCTGGTAGTACAGAGAGGGTCGTGCTCCTACAGTGGAGACTAGAAAGACCTGATGATGACATAAATACGTATATTTGTATTAATAATTTTAAGAAATCATTATCTATCTTAGCTGCATGAAGTCCAACGTTCTGGACATAGGACACCCGTAAAGGTTTCCAATAGGACCTGTTGGAAGTGGTTTACACCCAGCACCTATCTACGACCTTCGTCAGGTCGTCCGACTACCTGCCCCCTTATTTACTAACTCGGATGACAGGTGTCGATGCCTATCAATCTAGAATTGACAGTTACAATGCGGGTTTTGCTTGCT
Source organism: Rhodophaea formosa (assembly GCA_963082605.1). Classification (NCBI taxonomy): domain Eukaryota; kingdom Metazoa; phylum Arthropoda; class Insecta; order Lepidoptera; family Pyralidae; genus Rhodophaea; species Rhodophaea formosa. The sequence goes on along the minus strand of OY720211.1, from coordinate 8,108,473 downwards.
CGAAATTTTTATTTGGAATACCAAAACCGCATTGTAACAGCAAATCCTAGATTGATAGGCATCGACACCTGTCATCCGAGTTAGTAAATAGGCCAGCTTGTCGGTGTGTGTCCAACGCAGTGCTTTCCGATGCATGGTGTGCGTGGTCGCCATTCGAGAACTTTTTCTGCTCCAAGTTGTCTGCATGGTCGCAATTAGAGAACTTCTTTGCTCCATCAACCATCAGTTTCCATCGGTGATCGGCCGAACAATAAGCCGAAAAATGTATCTTACTTGAAGTTATTTGTATGTATACTTATAAGGCAAAAGCTAGTTTGTCCACAGGACAAAATAAACTCTACTACCTGAGCGTGTTTCGCTGTTCAACTGGAGGATTGGGAATCAATGACGGGATCCATAGATGGTTACTTATGTAACTCGTTATGTTATTGATATATGATGGAGTATTGTACTCTAAAGCATATTATAATCATCATCATCATCATCAGGTCTTTATCAGTCTCCACCGCAAGAACCACGACCCTCTCTGTACTGCCAGAGCAGTCAGAGGATTTGGCCTACACTCTCCACGCTGGCCAGACGGGTTGGAGAGCATATCATAATATGTTTAAAAAATATATTAATACCTTTACAGTCCTAGCCACATTGAAACTTGGATCGTTATATTGTATTTAAAAACAAGACCCATTTTCTTTACACAATCACAAGTTCTAAAATTATATTATGGCAAACGTAAATGTATTGAAACACTTCGTATGACGCTCGTTCTCAGTAAGCTGACATCGGTTTATTGTAAACTGGCTGTTACTCGCGGCTTCGCCCGCGTAAATTATAGCCTTTGTCCTTCTCAGTATACATACCCTAACCTATATGTATGCAAAATTTCATGATGATCGGTTCAATAGATACGGCGTGAAAGCGTAACATACAAACTAATAAACAAACAAACCTTATAAAAAAAACTTTCGCATTGTTTGTTTCGCATTTATAATATTAGTTGGGATACTCTGTTTCTGTTCAGGCCTCGATTATTAGGTATATCTAACTTACCGTAATGACATCAGAAAGTACAATTTTTATTAATTTTTATTAACCTGCTCGTAGAATCTCACAAAAATAAGTAGGTTCTTCCTTTTTAACCGACTTCAAAAAAGGTGGGATAACCTGCAACGATAGAGCACCTGATTCTATCTTCACTATATATATTTATACAGATTTCCAAGAGGGACAAAGGAGGGAAGAATATATAAAAAAAAGGATGCGTCTGTGTTTTAGCGGCAGCATGAATATTTCATGTTCCATAACTAAGTGCAAGTTGACTATAAACTACAAGGACAAGAAACAAAAAATAATTTATTACTCAATTTTTTTTTATTACCATTTAATTGTACTTATGACTTCGATTTTGCCAGATGAGTTAAGAAGAGTTGTAGCTCCTAACTTCTGTCAATAACATAGATATCAGAATATTTACTAGGTGTCAATAAGTATCACTTTTATGGTTATACAGCCTTAAATAGCCAGAAATTTAGACAAAGGAGTCATAGAAATGGGTTCCCGTTGGAATCATATGACTACAAAACTCAAAAAAATTACTCGAATAGCCCTGTCAGGAGCATACTTAATAATCACATACACACTTGCATATCAGAACAAAACGTGATATTCAAACTAATTTAAACCAGCCAATCAGATTGCATCTAGCCGTATAAAAACGTTCCAAAAGGGAATAAAAAATATTTATATGTGCGAGTCAAAGCCTTATCGTGGCGCGCCATCTAGTGGAGGCTCCTGACAATTTTTATCGGCTGATTAAATCGTTCCTAGCTACCCCTTTATGGCTGAGCGAGAATATTCTCTTGTTTTCGTATAATACAGATAAAATCTGTAGGTGTCTCTGTTTTATCAATGATATTATATCGGGAACTTGTTTGTGACAGATTTAAGGTTATTGGTACTTTTGTAATATAATACGAACAGTAGTCTGGGATATGTACCAAGTATTTTAATTAAGTCCTCTAAGTTTTATTGTTTGAAATAGGAAGTCAAAAATATCTTGGAAGGAATGTTCTGCGGCTAGACATGATTATAGGTAGATATCATCATCATCATTAGATCTTTTTAGTTTCCATTGCAGGAGCACGACCCTCTCTGCACAACCAGAGCTATATATTAGCCAGAGCAGTCAGAGGATTTACCCTACACTCTCCATGCTGGCCAGACGGGTTGGAGAGGTCTCTTTGATATTTATGAGCTTTTTTTAATATACTATTAATAAGTAAATGGTGAGGAGCAACTTTGTAACAAAAATAATAATCACAATTTCATTAGTTTTTTTTTTAATTCTGTACCCAAAAGGTAAGACCGGCAGCTTATTACTAAGCCTCCACTATCCGTCACTCCGTCTGTCATGGGGCTGTGTCTATTGAACCATAACAAGTAGAGTCCTGCAATTTTAACATTAGTAGGTATATCTATTGATACTACAACAGCATATAAGAAAACCAAAATTAAGGGTGTCAGAAGCATACAGTAAATGATGGTATTGAATTCTTCGTGTGGGATTTGACTCACACTTGGCATCTGTCGAGGCGGACTTTTCTCTACTTAATTCTGACTTAATTTTACATTTATTCAATTAATTCAGTCGTTACTTTGCAGGAGTCAAAGCAACGACTGAATTGATTGAATAAATTCAACCACGTGTGTTGGACTTTCTGGTGCTCATAAAATTGTAGACGAAAGAAATTGTCACATAATCATTGGCTGATGAATAATATCTTCTTGTTCCTCACCTTATCCCACTTTATGTAGGGTCGGGACAGCATTTCAGTTTCTTCCAATTTGCCCTATCTCGAAACATCTCTTTTGTTACGAAAGAGATGGTTTGGCTGTTGAATAATATAGGGACAATAAAAAAGAAAACAATTTGTAATAGCAAAAATATATATCAACTGTTTCGTAGACATTGCAACGATGGTGCTACGACGGTGCTACGACAAGGAACTAAACATATCATTATTTACCAAAAGGAATTGGCACTCTTTTAGGTAAATAATAAGAAACATATAAAATCACAGTATACATAAGTAAGCAATTTCGTGGTTAGTTAGCGTTTATTTTGAAGTCTGTAAAGACTGCAAACATAACATAATTGTGTGAATTTAAAACAACACATCTCACACTTTTTTTGAAAATTTAATTTCTGAAATAATTTTATTCCTTCTGGGTCTAGCTACTTGTTGTCAAATACTACACATGTCCTTATAATCTTATACTATTAAACAAGAGGGTCAAAATTCGGTATGATTTTGAAATTACATCTTCAAACTGTGGGTTGTTTTAAAACGTGTCCTCCCCATACATCGCGCGCAATTTTGCTATATGCATAACATCGAATCTTTCTGACATTATGGCATCGATGAGTTTTGCTAATAAAGTGTTAAATTATTATAACTTTGAATTTAAAGCTACGAGCACTGGTTGTGTCATTACAATGGAAGGTATTGATGGTTTATGTATTCACACTTTCCGGCTAAAAATTGTAACAACTGTACTAGACTAACATTGCCATCCCAAAAAGCTTTCCCTAGAGAAATTCGAGCAAAAACTGTCAAAAAATTTAATGTAACTAAACATTTTCAAATCTTTATGTTCTGGAATGTCATTTTGCAAGAGTTTGATAACAAGGTTTCAGTAGTCTACCACAGGAAGCGATGATCCCATTGAAGAACTATAAATTTCATTAAGTAATAAATTCCAAGTAGGCCAAATCCTCTGACTGCGCTGGCTAATATATGGCTCTGGTAGTACAGAGAGAGTCGTGTCCCTTCAGTGGAGATCTTTTTCATTATAAGACCTACAAAAAGATCAACATTACAGCATTTTGATTGGATAAAAGCAAAAAGCTCTACGTTGTCAGACGGAAAGACAAAAAAATCTATTCGTTCTAACTCTGATATAAATCGCTTCAGATTTTAATCATAAATATATCATTTTTTTAAATATTATTAATAAAAAATAGCTTACAATATATTGAAAACATTACTAATACATTTAGCTTTAACATAAAGATTTCAAAAAATACATTACCGTAAACAACAATTCGATAAAAAACTCATTAACGCTTTATCTATGCGAAAAACGCAAACACAGGAGCCGCTGATCATGTTATTAAGGCCATATAAGGACATTACACAAAGAATTGATAAAAAAAATTAGCTACCCAACATTTCCATTAAGAAATCAGTGAGTTATCCCCCCGATATCTCACGATTTATACGGACGGATAAAGAAAAATCTTAATTTGAAATGAAGATTTGTGTGTCTGCCTGTCACAGCCATTACTGTTTTGTTGTTGTCCCATTGGAACCACAAGCGTTGGTACAGTTTGCTTCTAATTAGAATAAGCAATTTTTTCAATTCTTTAGTAGATTTACTCCCGTGCAATGAGGGTCTTCTGAACTGCTTACCACCAGACAGCATCACTGAGTCGAAGAGTCAGATTAGCTGCTGTTATTAGATAATATTTGACAAGCAGTGACATCTGACACAAACAGTTGGCCAATAAAAGCTTAACAGAACCGACGCCTAAGTGCTTCCACCGTTTATTTCAGAATATCGAAAATTTTATTGCAACGCATATAATTTAGACATTGTACAGATTTGTAGCCAAAGCTTAATCGACGATAGATTTCTTGACATATTCTAGGAATCTTGTGGTTATTACTATCATACAAACATAGTACCTAAATTTTTCAATAATGTGAGAACTTATTTGCACCGAATTCGCATTATTATAAATGCTACAACTTTTTATGGGAGAAAAAGCGCTCTGCAAGTATATCCTTCCATAAACACGTGTATAAAATTTTATTTTGTTGTAGTCGTTTGAATAGTCAAAGAGTGACGATAACACTACTAAAGTTGATGACGATTCCGACACAAAATATTCGGATACTCTGTTTGAATTTACACTTTTTAAAATTTTGATGTAGGTAAGTAGATATGTATTTTAAAAAAATGCGGTCACCAATAAAGAAAAATTGTTCTGTACAGCCAGAAAGAATCTCTTATATAATAACGATTCGGACAGTCCTACGTATTTATAGTTAAGATTAGGATAGTTACTAATAATGCATCAGATCTGTGGTGTCATAGAGAACACTCCAGCGGTACGTTCTTTACGACCAATTAAAATCTATACGGGACCAATTAAAGCGGCGTTTCTTTATTAGTATTGTATGCTGGGTTTATCGAGACTGGTTGGTATGTGTTGGCTAGTTGTTTATTACGCTATTTCACTATTTAGGTACACGTTAGGATATAATGTAAATGTGCTGCTGATCTGTTAATTGAGATGCTATCTGTGGGAAATATTGCGTCTTTCTAGCACTGAGAACAAAATTTCTCCAACGCTTGTATCGATTAGGTAGATTAATTAAAAATAAACTACACCAAGTATGTTTTAGAGATCTCTGATGGTAAATATGGTATAATATGTGATGGTTACAGGAAAAAAACCAAAGGGTAGAACAAATATGAATATTTTAATTTCAATTAAGCAGTAGCTATAATCTAAACAACCACATGAAGCTATTTCATCCGAGTTATCTGTTTCACTTGTACACGAATTGAACATCAGTATTCTTCAAAGCACTTATTTTATACCTTATTGTATACATCTCATTTTCATAATTATTAAATTAGATTGATATTTGGTAATTACAATATTATTAAAATTTGTAATATTTTATTTAACCTTTTTAATAAGCGATTAACTGACCCAACTCAAATGGGATATGATTTATTTAGTAATAATCCTCCATTTAAGGATTCTTTACTAACAATAAAACCGATGAGCTGATGGTTAATAACAGAGGTATTCTTGTAACGTGAGATGCGTGCTACTCCTCATGGCTCAAAAGATTGCTTAGCCAAAAAAAAAATAACGAGTAAAGATAAGAGAAATTATTACAGATAAGTTTAAAAATAGATTGAAATATGGTAACTTTTTTTGACTGTCATTTCCATGCTATCTCGTTCTCATCTACTCGCGTTTCCAATTGCGTTCTTGCTTCTTTTTTCTCTCTACCTTGAGCGGATTTTTGCATCAATACATAATTGGCTATTACCCTTTATTAGGTACGATGCATTTTTATAGAATCGAAGAAAAAAAAAATCACCACAAAAAATCTGAAAACCCGTTGGAAAGCAATCACTTAACAGATAGGATTCATCCATAGGCCGTTGAGGTCAACACAACAAATTTTCAATTACCCTGGATGCTCGCAAATTCAGCTCAAATGTAAATTATTTGAGCTAGTGCATTATAAATATAATTGTAGGTGTTTGTGGGCGGGCGCGCCGCAGCCAATGGGGAGGAGGCTGCTGCGCTGGGCGGCGCTTGGAACAAGACTAATGTTGTTCCGTCGAAGCCTTCGCCGCGGACGCTGCCTGGAAGCAAATAGATTCATATTTAGATATTTCTAATAAGATACTTTTGTTAGACTTATTGGTTGTTACTCATAAGAATACCTAATACAAAGTTCATTAAAATTGATAATGCATTTTTTCATTTTATGATAAATATCTTTTTTGTAACGATTTGTTGTATAATATGATTTTATAATCACTAACTTACAATGTTATTTAAATGACGTAATATGTTAAAGGTAGCACAAAATTACAGTTAGAGATAGGCCATATGCTGAATGGTAATCCTTTTATGCTAAAAGTCTTCCATTGTAAAGGTTTTCGCAGAACCCAATTTTACGACATGTATTGATTTCTACTACCTATGTATTACAATATTTATTATATTGTTCCCAAAAGGTATAGTTTTAATACAACTGAAGCAACGTTTATAAATCTGAATGATAATTAATGATTTAAAATTTAATTTATCAAAACTTAAGTGTACTTACAACTTACCTAGACATGTAAAAATCTATATCTGCTAATTTTACCTACTTAGTTGACGATAATAAAACACATTTTCTTTTACCATGTAAACTTTGCCTGCATGTATTCTTTATACTTCAAAAATACATGATGACTTATAAATTTATAACTATTTGTAGGTTTTTATGTCGATTAATGCTACTTCATACTAATCTTCCTCTCATTGCCTTGAACCAATCAATTGTAGATCGTATAGCCCAGCTAAACACTGTAAAACAAATTTAAAAAGTGAAGATTTACAAATAATGTGATGACTTATCAGTGTCACATTTAATAGTAACTTATTTTACAACTATTAAAATTAATACCTACCAAGTTGTTCCTCCTACAAATAAAATCTAGTGTTCAATATTTAATACATATTCTAATTCTTTGTTCATAAATAGTCAAAAATCCACATACGATTTCATGACTAATTGCCAACCCGCAAATAATATACCTATACGTAGAAATGAAATTAATTTGCATTCACAAATTCAAATGGTAGTTCGATAAAATATTACCAATTTTATTACCGCTCATTACAACCATTCAAATAAAGAAAACGCCAGTAGTTCTCATCAACAATAAAAATGTGCAACACGATACGTGTAAACGACCACCACCGACATTAAGTGCCACCAAATGACTCATAAAATTGCCCAAATATCCCACAACAGATAAATTTATCGGAGACACGTCATCCAGGTCATAAAAGCATCCTGTACGAGCTACCGAGAGTGAGAACCGTCAAACAAAATATAAAAATCAATTTACGTGCACTTTCGGCCTTTATGTGACACCAAAATGACTTCATTACCACCATAAAAGTCACATACAACGTATACAATGCACGCTATGATTTAAATGCAACGCAAACGTAGGAATAATACTTATTATTGTTAATTTTGAACTAGTTCGAGCCTTAGCACAATAAATTCCCGATTAGATGCTACTGTCAAGCGAAAATTATGTGCAAAGGGGGAGCCATTTTGTTATTTACCTGGAGTTCTTTGAAAAGAGTTTCAAGTAATTTAAAATCTACCACAATGTAAATGAAAAAAATGCTATCTTTTTGTGTGTGTGAAATTTAATTTTGCACGAGTAATGCATTGCTTTCTTTGTTGGCTCCGACAAAGTGGATTGGAATGCGATTTTTTTACGTTGATTTATTTATTATTAACAGCACTTGTGGAAACACGACGGCAATTTTCAGCGGCCATTATTTAGGCTGAGCCATTAGTACATTTTATTGTTTGTTGTTATTATGACTATCTTTTGTTACACTTAAAAATGTTCCTATTATTCTATTTTATGTTCCTATATCTTAACTATTTTATTCGTTTCAGACTACACGCATGTCGTAGATTTTCAGATTCACTCACACAATCACGAACAAAACACTTTGTGATTTATTATTTTTAAAATCTTTATTAGTGGAGTTTAGTCTTTAGTTTGTTTAAACGAGATCCCATTTAAACAACATTTCGGCAGAAACAAAAGGCACGGTAACCCTTCCGTCGCATCGCTTAAAAGACCATAGTCCATAGTCGAATCTTAACGTTCTTTATTGCGACCATTAATATTTTTTCAAGACTTATTTATGGAGTCCCTAAGGAGCAACCCGGGCAGGTGGTCCCTACTTAATCAAGATGTTACCGAAAATAAAAAAAACGTGTAGCTATATTTTCTTTTTTGCTTGAATTACAGTTTTGTTCGGCGTAACTTATGCGACTTGGGACCTCTTTTTGTTAGGATATTTATATAAGGTATTTTAATTCGATGGGAAAGACGTATGTTGTAATGAATACATTAGTAATAAAGTGCAGAGTCCACGGGACCAGTTGTGTGCAATAAAATAGCCTTACGACATGTTAATGGGTGAATGTTAATACAAATTTAATAGAAATATACCGGTTATAAAATTTAGGATACAATTGAAGAAGTATGCGACTGTTAAAGTTTCAATTGAGATGGAGTCTTATACAATGGACGTTGGGGTTAAGTAAGGGACATTGACCGCGGCTTTATTGATTCGAATTGTGATACTTACTTAGATAGCATTTGATATCTTATATAACGTAGTTAACCTACTTACTAAGTTTTAATATAGTGTAAGTTGATATATATGTATATGTTTATATATTCGTGTTTAGTCTGTATGAGTGAGCCTTGTTCTCCAAATTTATAGAAGAAAGAATTTTAAGTTATTTCAAAAATAATCATATAAAACATAGGTACTTAGGTATAATTGAATAGCATGTTAAGGAAAATTCAGTAAAGATAAATAAAACGTAAGTAAAAGAATTAAGGATATAAGACTTTTTTTTTATGAACCCTTACTGTCCCACTGCCGGGCAAAGGTCTCTCCCATTTCCTTCCATTTGTCCCTGTCCAATGCAGTTTCGGACCAATCACGTTGGAAAACGTCGAGGTCATCGCGCCATCGCTTCCTAGGCCTTCCCCTTCGGCGTATTCCATATAAGACCTATCTAAGAATATCATATGTGATCTTCTCGTGAGTATTAACATCTTTGCCCATTTTGCTAAATAACTACTATGTATATGTCTGTGCATAAGCACGTAAAAATACTACCTTACAGTCTAACTAAGTCAAAAAGTTAAGGCTATGAATTCAAAATCATTTCATATATTCACGATCAAGAAAACGTAGATAGACACTTATTTAAGTATCAACCAAATATATTTTACTTAACTGCAGGTAATTAACACCTCGAGAGGAAAATAAAGTAACTCGTTCACACAAAGAGATGTCTGCACAGCTAAATAAAGCAATATGGCGTCGATCTTAACTCAGATATCACTTGATTTAGTCATCCTACCATTCGGATTTATGTTATAGTCCGATAGGTTTATGCACATTTTAAAGTAACCTTTAAAGATACCAATAACTTCATGTTAGCGATGTAAATTGTGAGCTATTCAGTCATTTATAATGTCGAGAGAATTATTGCACTATTTGGTTTTTCGTTGTGAGAATGAATTTATTGTGGAGGAAATTATAACCGGTTCGATTTCGAAATGCCATGACGTTTAGCTTTTATCGCGCTTTATATACAATTTTGTCTTTTTGTCTTCATGTATAAGTACATAGATATATCTAAGTATCTTGATAAATTCTAAGGTTTTAGTTTTAGTAGTACTCATAGCGCGGCTGCTGACCCAAATTGAACAATTTTATATTATTTTGTATTTGTCCCGGTCATCTGGTAAAATATACATGTTTTGGAAAGCAAATTGTGCCGTTAGTCGTAGTCTCTGATGGTAGATGGCACTCTATCTAATACTTTTAAGCAATTTGACGACAAGAAAGAAAATCAACAGATAAATGATCTTGATTTCTAGCTTCTAATAAAGTGACACTACCAAACTTACAATACTACTTATATAAGCCAACAAATCGACTCGTAACACTAACATTTGATTGACGTCCAATTGATGACACAGCATTACGATAACGTACCATAACTCTCCTCTAATCCACTCCATGCGACCTAAAAAGTCCCTCGGAAAACTTATCCGACGAAGGGCAAGGGGCGCGAGCCAACAAAAGATAAAAGAGATATATAAGTGGCCCTGAGCAGTACCATCAAGTCGTTACAACAGCACTAAAATATTTCAAATTGTGCCCAATGCTGTGGAAAACGGAAGTTACGCTCGGCCCTCTCTCGCCAATGGCCCGGCGATGTTTTAAATTTTGATTCTGTCTCGCTCTGTGACATATTTTTATGTTTGGAATTCGGGTTTTTGTTTTTTAACGTTTGTTCTGGGCTGCCGTAGCGAGTACTATGAAAAATGTTTTCAGCATTTTTTATTCATTTTTTGCATGCAGAGGCATTCTTTTCATACATTGTATTTAGGTAACGCTCCGTACCTGTAAAAACATCATACGAGTATTTAAAAGTCACCGGTTTATTACAGTCCTGTTATATTTCCTACATTGAAGACTAGCCAATTTTTCACATCAGGTTTAGTAGGGAATTGTGTGGGTCGGCGAAAAATTTTGTCATAATTTGTGTTTCTACAACTCACCTGACTATAAAATTGGGCTAGTATTTCAAAAGTCTGTCTGTATATACAATACATAACATAGTATTATACCTATATATTACTTACACAAAAAGCAACAGAGCGCTTTAAAATAAAAAATATAAATGGCATCAACTGGAATAAGAATATGCTCGATTTAAAAAGGAAATTTACCTTTTATTTAATATGTTTAGTGCGATTCAATAGGCATCTGACATAGCTCAATAAGTGATATCTAATTCTGACAGTTAGTAATGTATATAATTATTATCACTTATTTGATACTAAGTATTTCTTGTCCATTATAATGCCAAATATCACCCGAAGTCCTGTTACTTTCGGCTTTGTCTACCTCGTAAAGGATAAGGACGTTTATCTGTAAACTGCAACGAACTTATAAATAAAAAAAAAGCATGTATAAAGTCTCGACCCGTTCATCCCAGCGGGCAGACAATATTTCCAAGAATAGCATTGGGGATACATAACACATACGAAATGAGTGACCATAATACATTCCCATGGCTGGACAATAGATAACAATTAGATGCAAACTCGAAGGGTGTTGGTAACAGCGATATAAACATGCAAATTTTGGATTTCCCCGGTGGCTCCTATAGAGTTATAACAGTTAGCAATCCATAACTTTGTTAGTTGCGACGACCAACAACGCTCTTTGAATTTTATTGGCTTTGGAATTCTGATAGGAAAGGTATGAGAGTCGAATAAGTCGAATGGGTTTTAGGTCTAGCTCTAGTTAGGTTAAGAATAGCTTCTAGAGATTTCTTTGTAGGTATGAAATGTAAAATAAAAATAAATTTTAAAATTCTCATATTATGGGACAGAGCGATAAACCACATCGATAGAACAAACTTCGAAAAATGAAAGTTAGACTTATATTTGCGGGATTTACTGAAAGAAAAATAGAAGCACCTCGTTTTACAAATACCTACAAACACTATGTGTAAGACCGATTTCATACTTATTTGCAATTTATGCTGAATCCTACCTTACTTTAAATTATTGAAATCTAATGTTCTTTTTCAGTTGTCCCATTGCGCTACGTTTTTTTAGTCACGCACTCGTGAGAAAAGCCTCGTGTATATAATCTGGGCAGAAAAGATATAAGAAAACAAAATAGAACTAAAATAGAAGAATAACTTATTACTATTTTTAGACTAAAATATATGGTTTGTTTATTTCGACTTTTCATCATTTGCAACACAAATACCGAGAAAAACACAGTTTTAAAATAAAAGATAAGACAGAAAGATGATTTTTAAAATAATGAGTGTGATATTGCAACAGCTTATGTTTTCTGAAGTCTTATAAAGAAATAAAAGTAGTAAAATTAATTGTTCATCGAAAATATCTTTTGCAAATGTCCTTAAGTCTTAAACTCATATAAAAAATGAATGTTATTGTGAAATTGGAATGGTATACATCTGAAGCAATACAGTGCAGAGAATAATAGAGATGTCCCTCCGTGTTCAATGTGCCGTGCGGCAGTTTCACGGCCGACGTCCGACGCAGTTCCGGAACCGGTTACTATACCTATACTTATTGGATATATCTATCTCAAATTGCTTTTAAAATATATTTAATAATGTATAAAATTTCAAATAATATTTATATTGTACAATGATTAATATGTCAACAAAATAACTTTAAAAAACGACCTGCTTCATCTAAATGATATGGCGCTTAAAGAAATATGTTTACATAGCTTTTGGAATTGGCACAATAGACCCAAAGGCTTTATGGACCTAAGACCATTGTGAGTTCTCTGAGATGAGAGTAGCGAGGGCTGCATTTCACAAAGTCACTAAGTAGTTTTAACTTTAAAGGTAGGAGAATCATTTTTATGTGTATATACATGACTCATAGTTTAAAAATCAGAACGTATGAACTAAACTAAATTTCTTTTTGTCTTGGTGATTTTAAATTTAACAATTGGTATTATAGTATTGTTACCTTCTAATAACTTTCAGAATTTCTTTAACTACGCTTAGTAAACTTTCTGATCAAAACACCTACAAACATACTCTTTGTATGTACTTCCAATCAACTAATACACGTAGGACGTTCAGTATTTTCTTCATTTATATTTATATAATTATATAAAAGAATACACACATCTAAAAAAATAAAAAACTTCTTTAGCAACGAAACAGATGGCATTACAAGTTTCAAATTCAGATCTAGAATCAGTTTGAATATTAAATTATTATTGAAATAAATCATCGTGATGTAAATTTAACAGGTCTCAAAAATTTGCGTATGTACAGTTAATTAAATGGATTTAGTATCATATTAATATGTTTATATATCTAAAAACCAAAAAATAGGCAAGTATTCGAAATTGTACATATGTTCATGAAATTATATATTAATATATATTCGCTATTAAGTCCAATAAACTCATTGTTTTGTGACCGTACCTCGTTAATTTTGAATTCCTTCCATTATGCATAGCAAACATGAGCCGCTTTATGTATGTAGAGATTATTCAAGATGGCTTTTCAAGGAGGAAGACGGTGAATTTCGGTGTGATGTTTTATTTCCCTTGTAAAAATATTTCTAAAGTAATCTTTATCTGTTATTCCCTAGAATATACCTTTAATATAATCTGTGTTATTTTGAAGTAAAGACAAGCATATAGTTTATAATCTTGTAAGTTTTATTTTTATTATTGAATTCATAATATTTACAACATCTTCGAAAAGCTTTCTTTCTATATTTCGAAAAAAGATTAGGCCTCCTTTTGCTGTCTGTGTAAAAATAAATACATAATATTTTTTTTACAGAGGTTAGACAACATATAATATTATATAACTGTGCTCATAACCTACATACTCACTCACATATCTACTTCCTTTCCACATAACATCAGAAAGTAGGTATAAGGTGCCTCTACATCGTTTCCTCAGATCGTTATTATTGAAATAGGACGGGGCTGAGCTCATCCAAGGCACCACTATGGCCATAAAGCCCATAAAATCGCATACCTATTGCTTCCTGCGTCTTCCCTTCCTGCCCCACAATGCCTGAAGGTCACGTGGAATGACTGTCAAGTCGTTAGACCTTCCATTAATATGGCTGTTGGAATAAAGCTATCTTTTCTTCATACTTATAAAAGTAGCGAGTAAGTTTTTCTATTCAGGCTTAAATTTTCGAGCTTGTAGGTTAATTTGTAATCATCATCATCATTATCTCAGCCACAAGAAGTCCACTGCTGGACATAGGCCTCCCCTAAGGATTTCCAATATGACCGGTTAGAAGCGACCTGCATCCAGCGCCTTCCTGCGACCTTTATCAGGTCGTCTGAACACCTGGTCGGTGGGTGTCCAACTCTGCGCTTGCCGGTACGTGGTCGCCACTCGAGAACCCTTCCGCCCCATCGGCCATCGGTTCTTCGCGCTATGTGCCCCGCCCACTGCCACTTCAAAGAGCTAATCCGCTGAGCTATGTCAGTGACCTTCGTTCTTCTACGGGTCTCCTCGTTTCTGATTCGATCTCGCAGATAATAATTTGTTATAACGGAAACTAATAGACTCATAGAATAACTAATACCTATTTCCTTTAGGATGACGAAATGCAAATAAAACTGTCAAGTTGGTAGACCGTCAATTAATATGGTTGTTGGAATAAAGCTATCTTTTTTCATCTTATTAAAGTAGCGTATAAGTATTTCTATTCAGGCTTGAATTTCGAGCTTATTGGTTAATAATCAAAACGAATATATATTTACTCATAGAATTACTAACTGTTTCCCTAAGGTTGATGAAATGTAAATACTTAAATATAGAAAAAAAATATTTTTACCTGCATGTAGGTACATTGTGTACATAATTCGAACCACAAGGACTTGACCACTTTTTGCTTTAGTTATGAAGACAGCAAAGGTACCTTGATTTGCTTAAAAAATAATTCCATTTTTGAACAAAACTTGTTTGTTCCTTTTTCTTGATCTGCTCTTTATAAAGATACTTAAAAAGAGTACGTAACTGTTCTCTACTCTAATAAAATTATATTACCGCTTTCATATTTGCTGTTATTCATCGGGGCTGTTATGACCAAACGCAATTTATACTTTTTCGTTGTAAAACGGTTTGCTTAAGTCAGTATGACCAGCTACCTGGCTTACTCTGCTTGTCTAGGCTTGACCACGAAGTATTTGTGATTGTGAGTGATTGAATCCCAATCCCAACTAATATCCCAACTTCCCAACTAATATTATAAAAGCGAAAGTGAGTTTGTTTGTTACGCTTTCACGCAGAATCTACTGAACCGATCATCATGAAATTTTGCATACACATAGGTTAGGGTACCGAAAAGGACATAGGCTATATATTACGCGGGCGAAGACGCGGGTAACAGCTAGTACTATATATTTTAGATGGTATTTTTTCTTCTTAGTATTTAAGAGTTAGGCTCTTGTCAATGTAGTCATTTCCAGATTGGTATTGTATTTTAATTAAATCTCCACAGCCTTAGTAACTGCACATAAATTCCCTTTGCTATTACAAAGGGCCACGTGTCTTGTCAATGTTTTAATGAAAACATTTCGGTTTCGTACATGCACGCGTAGTTATTTACGGTCAAATATCACGCGAGACATAATCTGCTAATGATGTGAAAGCTTTTCGATTATTTTGATTATGTAATTTTTCTTTCACGTAACAAAGTGATAGGACGTTTTTAGGGTTCCGTAGTAAACTAGGAACCCTTATAGTTTCGCCATGTCTGTCTGTCTGTCTGTCCGTCCGTGGTTTTACTCAGAGACTATAAGTACCAGAAAGCTGTAATTTGGTACGGGTATGTATATTAATCATGGCAAAAAAGTGGTTGAAAAAAGCTTTAAAAAAATTTTTTTTAGGGTATTCCCATTCAAGTAAAGTGGGGGAGTATTTTTTTTTCTCTACTAACCCATCATGTGGGGTATCGTGAAAGAGGTTAAAAATATTGTGAGATTGAGAACACCATTTTTCGATTTAGCGTTTCCGAAATATTTGGTTTTAAAGTGCAAATTTTTGTAAGAGGTAAGTGTCCCCCCCCCCTCTATCTGCCAAACGGTTATATATGGTTACGTGAAAAAAATTACAGCAGTAGTATATATACTGTAGTTGAAAGTCATTCTTATTGAACATACATATACTTTGCCATCTTTCTCCCTTACATGATAGACAAAGACCAGGTCTAGAAGACCTAGAGGCCACTATTAGCTTATTGGTGGGCTTGTAAATGGAAAACAGAATTAAAATAGTGATGGGTTGCTAGCCGCATCGTCTATTGTCATGATTCCTTAGATTTTTGTCCATACCCTGGTGAATCAGCAGGTAAATTCCATTATTTTTTACTTTCTACTAGTCTAGCCTAAAAGAAATCTGATTGAAAAAAAAAATTGGATACAAGCACATATTAATACGTTTTACAAAAAAATATATAAAACTGTTGTTATGAAAAACCTTCAAGTTATGATTGGCTATAACGATACAATGTTTTACATTTTATGCTGATAATTAAATTGAGATGACTTAAGTTTTATTCAATATAATTTTAAAATCGTGAAACTTAATAAAAATTCTAGTAGTAATTTTATATTATAGTTGAACCAAATCCTATTTAAGAAAGTGCTTACTATTTCCTCTAACCTACATTTCAGAAAAACTACAATCGCAAACAAATATATAACTAACCCAACGATACCGAGCAAATACGCTTTCGGCAATAACCGGGCAACATTCTAACAATTTAATACCGCATAAACAATACAAATACCGTGGCTGTACGCGCCTCTGGCATACGTAGCGTACCAACCATATTTATCGACTATGGTATTGTGGTACGACCATTACCGTATATTTGAGAGTGGGGGCGTATAGGGTGTCCTACCATGAATTCTGATACAACCTAACCAGCCATTCTAGACCCGCGCGAGCACTGTCGTTTCTAGGGACTTTTTACCTCGTGAGAGGTCTTGGTTGGTGGATTTCGCATAAAAGGGTTTTGTTGATTGGACAGGGACACTCCAGGCCCTCAGTGACCCGTGCCATGTTAATGGGCTTAATCGTCCGAATAGTCCGTCTCAGCAATTTATGATTCATTTTCGATCCCTTTATACGCTTGGGATTATGCGCCCCTAGTTTGATACGTTATGATGATGGAGATATGTAAATTTGTAATTTTAATGCGGATTGTAGATGTTTATTTGGTTGATGCAATGCTGCGACTATTTATACATATGTGAAGCGGGTCTTCCACGCTGGTCTGGAAGAAAAGAAAAAACATAGAATGTACCAGATGCTTCTCTTCCCCTGCAGATCGTAAAAGCCGATCGAGGGAACGGGCGTCAGGAATCATCTCAATAGGCGATGCGGCTAGCAACCCATCACTATTTTGATTCCGTTCTCACCTACAAGCTCACCAAAATGCTAAATGTGGCCTTAAGGTTTTGTAGACCTGGGCTCTGTCTACCCCGCAAGGGAAATAGACGTGATAGTATGTATGTATGTGAAGCGGGGAATCCTTAAAACTCAACCTGCTAAATGTGTAGAGTTATAGCATTAGGAAACAGCTACAAGGGTTAATCTAACGTGTTATTTGAAGCATGGTAGAAAACAAGGTCATTTGGACTAGTCATTACTTCATTACGTGCTTTGGAAGGCACGTTAAGCCGGTGGTCCCGGTTGCCATCTGGTAGTCGTTAAAGGAACCACGTCAGAGGCCGAGAGACGGTTCCGAAGAACTCTGACACCAGGGTGTGCATGGTCGACTGACCGTGTCACCTACACGAAATGATGATCGCTCCATAAGACTTTACCACGCACGGCAAAATTTTTAGAGTATCCTTACTGCTGGAATCTCAACATTATGAACTGTGCAATACTGCTGTGACATTTTTATGCTTGCATCCTGCATTTTTCATAATTTGGCTGACCTTTCTTCTATATGTATATTAATAACGTGTAAATTAATCAGTAGCAAATGGTCCGATGGTCCAGTGGGTGTGAGCTTTATGAGCGCTTACATATGTTAAGCAACCCCTGGTGCAGTCCCTACTTGGATGGGTGACCGCAAGTGGCATAAAAATATCTCGAGCTTCGGAAGGCACGTTAAGCCGTTGGTCCCGGCTGTCATTGTTGAAGGCAGTCGTTAAGCTATGTCAGATGCCTTAAGGCAGCTTGACAAATCTGACACCAGTGTTGGCCACTTACACATACGAAAAACAAACAGTAGCAAATTCATTTAACACTGATTAATTTACACGTTATTAATATACATAGATATATCAATGTCAATCAGTCAGTATAAAAATCAATGTTCTGGGATTAAACTTGAAAAGCAGTATACGAGTATTAGCAATGTTACAATTTGTTGTTGTTTTATAAAATTCTAGCTTTTGCCCGCGACTCCACTCGCGTTAGTATTGATCCCTCGGGAACAATACTTTTATCCGGGATGAAAAGAAGCTATGTCCTTTTTCGTACTCTAGACAACGTGTATGCAAAATTTCATGATGGTCGGTTCTGAAGATAGGGCGTGATGTTTCTCTTGTTGTCAGCAAAGCGTAAAAAACAAACTCACTTTCGCTTTCATAATATTGGTTGTTTGGGATATTGATTTTTCGTTACATGTCAAAAATACATTGTATTTACAGTATCATTATGGAACCATACATTATGTGGTTCTTCACCAAAATTCTCTAATTACCAAAGGTGCGGACTCTATCAGTATTTAAAAGGGGGATTAACACCACAGAGCTAGGCCTGGTATCAGCCGCACCACGCCTGGCCCGCCAGCGTATTTACCCGGATTTAACTGGATAGAGGCGGATTAAGCCGCCCGCTACCGGCTGCTTTGTTGTGATATCGGATGTTTATTTTCTATTTTAAATTGCAAATAGATATTTGTTTTGGTAAAACAAAAACCTTGACAAGTGGTTGTTTCAATATCCCAACCATTTAAATAGGCTATAACTTGAGTCGATTTTAAAAATAACATAATATTCCTGACATTGTTTCTGCATACCTATTGAGTCAAAGTGCCGTCAAACGCAACAAGATGGTTATCTGTGGACTTTTACTCGTTTTCAATAACGCTTGCTTGTCATATATGACAATAAGTAAATAGTATCAAACACTCGTCAGCTTAGTACCAATCTTCAGCAGCTCCAAATAAAAATTATTGAAATAAACTTTTTTATAAAAAAACCGGCAAGTGTGAGTCAAACTCGCGCAATGAGGGTTCCGTACAATATGCTTCGTGAACACACACACAATGTGCAAAAAATGTTTTATTCAATTGACTAGCGCCATCTAGTGGTGTTTTAGTGAACTATTTTCCTAGATGAACTTATTATTGTGAGTTTACCACTTAATTTTCAAGTGATAGAATTCTTATTATTTTTCCTGTAATCTTCAAGGAATGAACTATATTTTATAATTTTTTCAAATTTTTCGGCCCCGTAGTTTCGGAGATCAGGGGGGGGGAATGGTCAATTTTTGCCTTCTTTCGTGAATAAAATCAAAAGTATTGATTTTACCCGAACAAAAAAAAATATTTTTGAGATGCTCATAATGAGCCCTTTCATTTGATATATAACACAGTAAGGTTTGCAAAACTTTTTTTTTTAATTTTGTAATTGGGCCTCTCAAAATGACCCTTATTTCAAAAAAATCTTTATTTACTTTGCACATCCGTGTTTGGGTCATAGGATTACACTATCTTACCAAATTTCATCTAATTTGGTTCAGTAGATTCGGAGAAAATCGGCTGTGACAGACGGACGGACGGACAGACAGACGCTCGAGTGATCCTATAAGGGTTCCGTTTTTCAACTTTTGTACGGAACCCTAAAAAAAGGATATGCCATGCCATCATCTAAATCAAAAATAACATGTTTTACTCGGGATGATGTAAGAATTTTAAAGATACACCATAGGTACATTCAAACATGTTCAGGCATTAAAGAGTTAATGTTGAATAAAGAAACTCCTATGCATAACCTAGATGAATTCTAAAAACATGACACTCGTTTTCGTGTAGTTGTGTGATAATTATGTTTATAATTAAAAACAAAACATTTACTAGTTGGTATTCTGATATATTTGATACATCCGAAATAATACACGATAGCGTAGACATCACACAATCTCCAGAATCCGTCCCCCGCTGCGAGCGTAGACCCTCTACGACGTAGCACTAACATATAATCCTTTTCGCTACAATAGCAATTTCGAACTTCCTTGGGGCTTCGGATAATCTTTCTTTATATCGCGTCGCAGCTACGAATGTTTTCTCTCTCTTTCTTATTTACGCTTCCATCAAAAGAAAGACAAGGATGGGAAATCTATAGAGTGTAAAGAAAACGCTCGAGTTCTCAATAAGAGGGGAACAGTAATGTGTATTTAAATTTTGGCTCAAGTGTAATAATTTTGTTTTTTAATTTAATTTCTAATAGCGTCGTAGATCGTGAGGGTGAGAGTAAATATAGTTAAAGCAATTTCGGTAAGTACTTTGACTAAGAAGCGGAACAGTGCGCTTGGAATGCTCGCTAAGCCTGCATAATGTAAATTCTGAATTACCTATTGGAACAGAGATTGGGCTACTATTTATGTTTTATTTTTTTCATGTATGTTGGTAGCAACACTAGTTTATTTTTTAAATACATTAAAATGATCTTTATGACATCTAAACTTGGATCGCAATGTTGTATTTTACGGGCTAGGCCTTTTTACTTACACCAATAACAATTGCTCAATTTATGTTATGGCAATCGCATATGTATAAATAAAATGTCATATGGTGCTCTTACGATGATGATGATGCTCTTACTCAGCAGGCTGGCATTGTAGTCATTGATTTATTTTAAGCGTTCCTCTTCGACTCATGTCTATAAATACCTACCTATTTTGTCTACAATATCCACATTACCGAACTCGCATCATAAGCTATCTATTATAATCATGACAAGTGACTTAATAGTCTCTACTTATGAAATTAAACACTATCATTCATATCTACTATTCATACTCGTTCCCATATTAAAAAAAAAACATTTTGTTGAGCCGGTACAATAATATTTACAGCTTATTTTAATGTAAAGTTTATTTTTGTTTTATTTTTATACGAATATGTAAAAACCAAATTATTTTAAGCCTAATATTGGTTGAGTGGCCAGAAAAAAATATTTTGGTTTATTTATTTTCATTTTCAGATTCTTATTTTTAGTCTTCCATGCTGGTTTGGGAGAAAAGAAAAATAGAATATACCAGCTGTTTTTCTTCCCGCGCAGACCGTAAAAGCCGGTCAAGGGATCGGGCGAAAATTTAAGGAATCACATTGATAGGCGATGCGGCTAGTAACCCATCACTATTTTGATTCCGCGCCCGAGTACCCCCCTCCGAGTACGCCCTACTACGATGCTAAATGAGGCCTGTAGGTTTTATGACCTTGGGCTCTGTCTACCCCGCAAGGGATAAAGACGTGATGGTATGTATGTATTTTTTAGATGCTTGTGTCAGCAATGTCTTGTACTGATATTAGATATTATCCATGTTATAGGTACCTAGTACCTAATATACCTAATATTCAAAACACCGCGCGCCTGAAGCACGCACAATATTTCTATCATCCATGATTTTTATCAATTTAGGTACAAATTTTTAATGACTGTATGCAAATATTATTTTCAATACAACTCAGCTTGAATACTCCCAGCCCCATTTTAATTAAAAATAACCCCCAACACCGCAGAATCTAAAAATTATCTAATATCAATTTCCTTATTAATTTCGGGAGTGGCAAAAGCGTTACTTCCATAGCCACTTTAATGGGTAATTTTCATAAACAAAGTTGAGAATCCCTGAGGAAGGGTGGGGGAGAAGGGGGGGATTGGCGCGGGTTCCTTTCCGAGATAGAAAACAGCTCCGGAGCTCGTATAATGGGTTTTTGGAATAGCGTCGTCCGTCTTGCGCCCCCCCTGGGCCCCCGGGGCGAGAAAGGATGAATTCTTATTTCCTCATCTCAGTCGTCCGGTGAACCCTCCTTAGATTGCCTTTTTCGTGATACCTCCGTATAACATAACAATGGCCTGTTTTCAATTTTGCCGCGTTGTTCTCTTTTCGTGAATTATTTGTAACACAATGGTTGAAATAGAAATGGTTATAGTTATTGTGACTTTTTATCAAAGATAAAGTATTATAGGAATAAAATAGGTCAATACTAGTTACTTGTTTTATTGAAAAATCATACACACTCGTACATATATATTATCACACCTATTTCCCATAAGGGTAGGCAGAGACTCTCAAAAATCACGTGTAGTAAAATCTTTTTTAGTCACGGTATGTTCAATTACTATGAACTGAAACAAAGAGAATATAAAGTTATTACAATTAATATAAAAGCATTCCAGTTTAGTATGAAAAGATTTCTAATACATATACCTTTTTCTTTATTACATACTTCTTAAAAAAATGTCCCTTATCCCCAATTTTATTTATCTAATTACTTTTGGGTGTAACAGACCACAAATTTGATATCCAGTATACCTGTTTTGTAAAAGATTATATAATAGCATTTCTAACTAAACAAATTAACAAATATAATTTTCCTTGAAAACATGCTCTGTTCTACATAACATATACATTTTAGCATCTTGTTTCACAACTATGTTAAGTGGCATATCTGTAAATGGTGCAGATATACGTACATATAGTATACAAAAGAGAGTGCATTTGTGAATTGTAATGGAGCCAAGAATAGCTTGACGCGCTGCCAAAACATGCAAAACATTCATATAAAATATATCTATGTGCTAGATCGTACATCGCCAAAGGTCGAAAAATATATCTGAATTTCATGAATGAAGGATAGCGAGTACTTTGTCTTGTTAACTTAAACAGAGAATAATGTAATATTGTTTTGATTTAGGATTCGTACTTTATTTACAATTTTACTATCATCATCATCACCATCATTATCATTAGGTGTCTCTTTTAGGTCTCAACTGCAGGAGCACGACCCTCTCTGTACTGCCCGAGCCATATATTAGCCAGAGCAGTCAGAGGATTTGCCTACAGTTTCCACGCTGGCCAGACGGATTGGAGAGGTCTCTTTGATGTTTTATAAGCTTTTTTTAGCTTGTTTTTCCTAACTCGCCTTTTCCTACATCCACGGGTAGACTTGAAGTGGTCCTATGCCCTCTGCTAGGAACCACACGGCGGCACAATTTTATCGTGTTTATCATAATACCCTATTGTTCAAGTTAAACTACTTAATTAATATCAATTAAACAATAATTTAACTTCTAATGTAAAATGATATAATTATCTAAGTAGTTTATCATTTTTGTCTGGGTTGTTAGGTTATGCAATTATTTCTTCTCTCCGGGGTATAAGGTATATTCAGATGCAGCTTCCTGTCAAAATCTTCACTTTAATTCAATTTAGTATCTCCTGTATCTTTTTGATCGGCAGTAGATGCCTAAGAGGTCTAATCAAAACGGATGATAGGATAAACAGGATAAAATGCTTTGAAATTTAAAACAGAATATTTGTTTCATTACATAGTATATAAATCTTATGATTGACAAAGTGTGACAATGTTAATTTTTATCAGTTTGGTTAATACAAAAGACGCAAGCTATTTGTATAAAATAATCCAACGATCTATTATCAAACTTATTCAATTTGCACGAAGCAATAATAACTATCCGGGCATAAACACGCAATAAAACAGCTGCTAAACATAACAAAACTAACATTACCAAACGTATTAGTACTCATAATCAGTCGCCGAAAATCTGCGTTCATCCACGAGACACCATTACGAAAATGCTTAACTACGCATCCAATGAAGCTTGACCTCTCGAAAGAAGACAATTTCGTTTCGTTCCACTGTTTGTATATTGACAGAGAGAGGGGTGGGAGGTCTTGTACAAATGGCGATTATATAGCAATCATAGCAGTTGTCTGAAATGAGAAGTCTCCCTTAAAAGGATAAACAAGTAACGTGTGTGCCAAACAGCCAAGACGCGAATTCATATTTTACATCAGCCTCCCTTAGCGTCTTGCGTTATAAGAAAGGTTGGCTGAAATGTTGCTCTACTTAGTACAAAGCTTGTACTATTAAAGTCATCTAGACGCACATCTTACGATGACTGTTCCTGATATTGATCTTTTTTGGCTGATACTAATATAAATACGTTTTTATTCAACAACTTTATACAGCGAGTAGTAAGTTAAAGTAAACTGCCATTTTGTTATTTTTTTTTCAATAAAATGGCTGTTACTATATTTCATAAGATAATCTACTTAGCTTTATAAAAAAAATCTTTATAATTAAAAATATAATTAAGTGTTAAATACGTAACGATATGTTGTAGTATAATGTATTAAACATGCTTCAACCTCACTGCTGTTATAGAACGTTATTGAATTTTATCTGAAAAACTAACATATACCAACAATGATCATATTGTGTTAGAAGTGCACAAAGTTAACACGAGACACATAATATCACAGGATATAACAAACAAAGTGCCCAAACTTGCTATACAATTACTTAAGCATAAAGATAACGTTATGCGTTTGATAAACTAATTGCAATTTATAATTAAATGTTTACCAACGACATGTGCGACATGCTTTCCACCTTGGCCTTTGGGTCTTTTAACTTTGATTTTGACTTCTCCGCAAGAGATAAAGTCGTGATAGTATGTATGTATGTTGGTGGATGCATAATTATTTGACAGTTTTTCTAAGTAGAGCAACTTACGAGGGGTACCGCGAAAGTAATGTACCAAAACGTTCCAGTTGCACCATTTCGCCATCAAAATTGCTTTCCTTATATCTTCAATAAATGTTTAAAACATTCCAGCAAGCATGTGTTTTATATAGGCTTTAGGGCTTGTTATATTAATTTTACTGGTTTTTATATTTATGTAAGGTGGTGAAGGAATGGGCGAACTTTGAAATATTTTTAGCATGTTTTGTTACAAAATGTTTTAGCGATTGTTACAAATATAAATAAAACTACTTTTGATATGGTTTTATCGTGTTTATTTAATAAAGTTATAGGTAAACGCGATTAACCCTACTTATATTAAGTTTTGCTGCGAGTGTTACTACTGTTAACTATATATGTAGATTATCCATACATCTAATAAGCATTTCAATAAAAAATTAACTAGTCTTTTTTTCAATTAAACAAAATTTTATTGTGCAGTAAAGAAAGAAAACATATGGAAGAACACTGACACGATGCAAATTCTTAATATCTAAAATGAATTAAAATTAAACATGATTGAAAAATTTTATATTATCATATTTTAAATAAAAGAAAAAAGTTGACTATACGACATTATATGAAATATCGCATATATTTCATATAATATCGTATCTACTACTGAAGCAATATTTATATTTTTGCCCAGACAATTTGGCTCTCATAAATACAGTCTAGAGAATAACAATAAACCGTAGGTAGTGGTCCGCCTACCGCTGGATTTACGCTTATCTTGTCCACATAAAACGTATTAATGCATATAAATATATCAAGGAGAAGGAGACAGTAGGGTCACCATAGTGACCTAGCTGGAGGGACAAAATACTCTTTTACATCTGTTTTTGCAGATTAATAAAATTTTATTAAGTTCTAAAACAATACGATGTAACATCAATTGTAATACATTGTAACATTTAAAAAATACACTTATTTAATCTAAGCTTAATCATATCTTAACAGTTTAAACAACTACGATACAACATAAATTGTTGTTAACATTGTGACATATAATAAATAATTCTATATCATTAATTTGTAATAGAAAGAAAGAAAATAAGCGTGCTAAGCGTGCGCGTGAGCGGCATGCTTTAATAAATGACTCTTTACTTTCGACATAGTTTTGAAGGTGTGAAAAATCTTTCCCACAATACTAATGCTTACCTGAAGCTCGACAGAAAAAAACTGATTTTACACACAAACATTTAAGATGTTTAGAAAATATCAATGGTAGTGGTAGCATTAAATAAGTTATAGAATTTCCAGCACAGAAACTAAAAGTTTTATTACAGTGCCCAAAACTAGGATTTCGGTGAAATAAGCAACGATTGTTGCAAAAAGTATGTGCTTTGCACACTGTATTGCCAGCTGTTACGTTAGGCTACCATAAGTCACACTCACATTCAGTCAGCTATGTCAAGGGTTAATTTACACATGAAATAAATTATACTACATTTGCTTTTTAAATTGAACTTTTAATTTAAAATAACAATAGCCCGTAGATAGCCAAGATCTGGTAACATCAGATTCCTCAATATTACTATTATGTAGGCCTTGTGCAGATTAGTTTTCCCAAAATTAAGCTTTCTGTTATTCTAATTAATTAAAGATTCAGCATCACATGTGATATAAACTCAATGACTTGTGTTTATCCATTGTTGCTATATACAGACGTCTATATTCCAAGTTTATGACATTTAATTTCATGAACGACAATATCTATTTACTCGTACGTTGATCATGCAACCAGTCGTCTGCAATATTTCTATACATTTCACCTTTTCTCTATAAAGATCCCTCGTGACAAGAGGCCAGGAATTTGTATTACAGCTGGGCCGAAATGTGGGTCGTCAAAATTTTCCGGCATCATTAAAAGCCCACGTGGTTGTCAACGGTCCTATTAACATTCTAGGGATGTATTTAGTACTTTAATTAATTGAGAGCTTACTGGCATGTTGGCGCAATTATTTTAGTTTTATTCTTTGCTATTTTGAAAATGAATGAACGGTTCATTATGTATTTTCGGTCAGCTGCTCGGGCTTATTTGTAGGTAGATATGTGGCAACAGAAACTCTTCTCTATAATTGCCTCAGTTGAGGTGTTAGTGCATCTGAAACAATATACATGATCAATGTTTAAAAGCTGATAAAGATGAAGAAATTATATAGCGCTAATAGATTGAGAGCTCTACCTTAATAATATTGTATCATAAGTATTAATGTTAAGCATTAAGCAGTAATTAATATTAACTACCTATTACTCTAACCTATATTAGAGACAATATCATTAATTGATCCGAAAACTATTATGAAACATGACAAGACATGAAGAAAACCACTAATTACTATTAAAATATAAGTACTGCATAGAAGTAGATGTATTTTACGAAAAATAAAACTACAGAGTAACATGGTTAATTAAGATACCTATTCTTAATTATAAAAAAGAGATAATAGAAAAGTCAGTAATCCCCAACTCAAAACAAAAGTTGGCCACCCCAGCGGCTCAGGATGCGTGGCCCTTCGCCGCCTCGGCGGGAAAGTTGTTCGTTTCCGATGTTTGCTGTTTTCCTCGACCTCCCGACCCCCGACCCCTGATGCTGCTCCGAAAATAAATACATACGCCGTACCCCGAATGGATGGGTGATTCAGGAATTATATCGATTTGTGGCCACTTTCGAAGCGACTAGGAACACAGAATAGAGCTACTGTTTCATTGGAAGTCACGGATGTATTGATTAAAAAAGGTTAATGAAAATCTTATTCGTAACATGAACATTCAGACAAATAAAATATGACGTCAAAGGTGGTCTAATTAATTATACACATGTTTTATGAATTTACACAGATTTAGCTAGTCCAAAGTAAGTTTGAGACTTGTGTTTTGGGATACTAACTCAGCGATACTTTGACTACCTAGTAAATATACTTAGAAATACTTTTAATTAACTAAGTTCCCTATTCTTACTTTTTCATTAATATTTAATAAACTTAGTTCTATGTTGTGTCAGCTAAATGTTACTAGATACATATTTTGCGACAAACAGTAATAGGTACCTTACCTAGTATGAGGTTGGTATTTTGTGTAATTCATTAGGATTATGCAGAATATAAGTGTGTCATATCATAATAATTTAGTTATCAGTACAATTTAATTTAAATACCAGTTCAGCTAGTATCAGAAAACGATAAATCAATAACCACTTTATATGATAATTATAATGGCTATAATCATAATTTATTGACCCCATTTTTTATCTCTTAGTTGCTTACTCAACATTGTATCAACCGTATTTTAAATTATTATTTCCTTGCTTCAGGAATTATAAGGAGTTTTGTCTTTTAATAGTATTTTCCCACGCAAGCATTAATCAAATCTATGGGGCCCATTACTGCGCGATCAAGATATAACAATATCACATTTGAATTTTATCATTTGTAACAATCTATATTTATTCTTAATTAAAGCATTTAGTTTGAAAATATTTACGTTCATCCTCATTAAAAGTATTTTAACACTTATTTCAAGGATGTTTTCTATAGTAGCTGTAGCTGGGAAAGATCTAAAGAGAATATAAAAATTAATAGTTGCAAACACTTCATTTATAGGTGGTACACTGAGATTATGCTGGATGTGTATGTTATAAGTTATTTTAATTGGTTCGCCTTTGGCAAATATGTATGTTATTATTTTTTGTAGCTGGAAAAAAGCGTTGATATATGATACTGATGTTATTAAGACTGCCAGAATTAATTACTTCATTGTTTCATTTTTACACGATTTATTAAACAAAACTGTAACTAAAACTCGACGTGAAGAATTTGAAGCGCGGTGGCCTAATTAGTAAGGCGTTACATATGTAAAGTCTAAAGCTGCCGGGTCAAATCGTGCCCGCATGAAATGTTATCACATTTCTTATTAGGGTTCCGTACAAAAATTGAAAAACGGAACCCTTATAGGATCACTCGTGCGTCTGTCTGTCCGTCCGTCCGTCTGTCACAGCCGATTTTCTCCGAATCTACTAAACCAAATTAGGTGAAATTTGGTAAGATGATGTAATCCTATGACCCAAATACGGATGTGCAAAGTAAATAAAGATTTTTTTAAAATAAGGGTCATTTTCGGGGGCCCAATTACAAAATTTAAAAAAAAAGTTTTGCAAACCTTACTGTGTCATATATCAAATGAAAGGGCTCATTATGAGGATCTCAAAAAAATTTTTTTTTGTTCGGGTAAAATCAATACTTTTGATTTTATTCACGAAAGAAGGCAAAAATTGACCATTCCCCCCCCCCCCTGATCTCCGAAACTAATGGGGCGAAAATTTTGAAAAAATTACAATATGTATTTCAAGTTGACAACTCAATATTTTTAGGCTTACATCTTGACAAATATTTGAAATGGGACACGCATATAGAGCAGACAATAAAAAAACTTGACCGATTTGTTTACGCGCTAAAAAGAATAAAAGTCACTATAGAAATCAAAGCAGCATTAGCTGCCTACCACGGATATGTGTCTTCGGTATTACGTTATTGTTTAATCATGTGGGGCAACTCTGTCGATGCTAAAAGAGTTTTCAAATTGCAAAAACGATGTATAAGGGCAATGTGTGGTGCGTATATTACTGATACATGTAAACCTCTATTTAAAAAGCTAAAGATACTCCCCCTCCCATGTCTGTATATTTATGAGATGTGTTTGTTTGTTGTAAAATATCCGTATTTATTCCCTAAAAAATGAAAGTCACTATAATAAGTTGGTCTGGTCTGGGTGCCCGGTCACGTCGGGGTTGAGGGCAATGAGTCGGCCGATGAGCTGGCTAGGAAAGGGTCAGATACGCCATACATTGGACCGGAACCTTTCTTAGGCCTATCATACAGCGTAATAACAACTGCAATAAATGCATATGTCGTCAACAGACACCAAGCCGAATGGAGTAATCTGAGTGGACACGTACACTCCAAGGAGACACTTGGTATCGACAACGCCAGTTGGCACAAAAGGTTCTGTAAATTTAACAGAAAACAGACAAGATTTCTAATGGGAGCCCTGACCGGACACTTCGAAAATAACAGTCATCTCTTCAAATTGAAAATTGTCGGAAGCCCTCTATGTAGGGCATGTGAGGAATCAGAGGAGACGATGAGACACATCTTGTGCTACTGCGACTCTTTGGCTGGTAAGCGTTTGGACCTTTTCGGATCGGCGTATCCTGATCTAGAGGACTACAGGCACTACGCACCAGGTGATATCCTGAAGCTTATGCAGTCCTTCTTCGGGAATCACCGTGTGAGTGAGTAAGGCATGGGGTAAGTACAAAATAACCCAAAGGTTAGACGTGCTTCCGATTTACAATCGGCCCCAATGAAGATAAGATAAGATAAGATAATAAGTTCATCTAGGTAAATAGTTCACTAAAACACCACTAGATAGCGCTAGTCAATTGAATAAAACATTTTTGCACATTGTGTGTGTGTACACGAAACATATTGTGCGGAACCCTCATTGCGCGTGTTTGACTCGCACTTGGCCGGTTTCTTTATTTATTTTGATAAAAGCAATATTAAAATCATTTAGAGAATGTAATTTTGACTACACAAACATTGTAAGCACTGTATTTAGTACTTTAATTTTTATTTTCTTGAGAATGATGAAAAGAAGATATAGCGAAATTTCTAAGATATGCTTAATACTTAGAAACAAGTCATTTTATAATCTTCCATTATCTAATGTCAAACCAAATCTATGACGTATCTCCATATTATTTTCATTCGTGAATAAAACCCACGTTGCAGTCAACAATGGCGTCTAGTGGCACAATAAACCTCAAATGGCCCGGAACTTTTTCTCTAATGGTTTATTTAAAAAATCTCACAATTTTCATTGGCGTTTCCTTAGGGGCGACACTAAATCTCCTTTATTCGCCTCCTGAGACAGTCGCCTTTTGATCAGAATGGCTTTTACGAGTATGCGATGTTTGCGTTCTGTATCTCCGTGATTTAGTGTTATGGCCGCGACTACACGACTTTTTCTTTGCAAGTTACTTAGATGTTGCGATGTAGGCTTACATTGTCATCATAATGTGTTAAGATGCTGTATTGTTGTTTTGTCTACCTACTTGTTTAAATAATGCTGATGTAGTAGCATTTTTTCTTTATGCCATGCTATTTTCTTTCATAAATAATTATGAGAAATCGCGCGAATTTTTTTCTGTAAAATCCGTGTTACCTGTGAACAAACATTTTTAAATGTAAATATAAAAAAGAATAAAGGTTCATGCAACACATGCATAAAATAGTGCTTAGTACTCAGAATAAAGAAAAAACTTCATAAAAAAGCTAGTGTCTATGAGTGCCAGAGTCAAAAATGTCTAATCGGATCTAACTCTTGAAATATTAACTACTATAAAAGACATTTTATTCGTAACTAGCGAAACTTCCGCGACTTAGTTAGCATAAATTATAGCCTTTATAAAAATAAAAGGATATAGGAAATCAGTGCGGTAGTATCGGTCAAGCTTTCGGAGCTTATTCAATACAAACAAATAATCAAACCTTTCTTCTTTTAATATAAGTATATTCTAATCCGATAATGCGACACTAACAATCAAAACTATAACAAATTAGTTTTATTCCCCATAAAGGTCTTGGCACATCCGCCGTTTCGCCCCTGTAGTATCGACCTAAAGTCCGCAATCGCGTTTACGACGCATAAAAGTTACTCTTTATAGGCACTCGGTACATAAAAGTGGCGTTTATACCTTTTTAATTAATTGTCTTGTCGTTAAACGTCGTATCAGCTTTGTGGCGATGCTGATGGTCGGAAAATTGTTAACTGACTAGTGATTTCATAAAAAACAGTTTGATGGCCAGCCAGTTCATAAAAGTCTCGTAAAAGTCGCTTGTAAATTGTTTACGGTGTAAATTGTGCTTACTGAGATTTATGGCGCTATCTTTGCCATAATGTGTAGGATCTAGTTCGGCTAATATAATGTTTGGTGTTATGTGACTGATTTTGCATATTTTACATTTTACGTAGTATGTGACTTGTATTGTTCAATATAATGTATTCATTCACGCATCACACGTAGACTTGGAAAGTTAACAAGTATGGTCAAACTATATGTACGTAGATGTTGCTTACATATACGCAAAAGTATTTACCTTTCTAATTAACAATACAAATGATATGACGATGCCTACTTGATTTTAGATTTTAGAACATTCTACTTACATAACATGCTTAGATTATATATAATCTTCACATAACTTAATTAAGAAAAACAGCTCCACCATCGATTCTAAAAAAATAAAATAAATTGCTTAATCAGTATCTCTACATTTTTAAATTAAAACACTTAATTAACCCGTGGGCGGAGTTCAGAATGTCTTCATCCCATTATAAATTAAATCTAATGTTAACTTATACAAGTTTGTACAAAGGTAAGCGCGCATTAGTCACAGCTGGAAGTCCCATCTATTCTTATTTACCGGCCGGCCTATCCGTGTAATAAATAAAAAGATTCTCCAAATCATTTCTCAATACAAACCTTAAAATTCTTACAGGCGAGATAAACCGTATTGCTATTGCCATTGAGCCTATTTTCTCCAACGGAACCATGAAAAGGCATCATGGTAAATTTATTCGCCGTAGGACACATAAACAGCCTCTTACGGAAACCTATTAATAATAAGCGGGTATTCAAAATGCACGTGTTGCATGAAATAATTCAATGCCTACGGATTTTCATGTTTGTATACCCTTGTTAAATATTTTTGCATATTTTGGTCATCAAAACTATTATAGCTAAATGAAATAGTCGTAAAAGCAGTTTTATATCGACTTCTAATCTCGTAAAATCCTAACCCTGCCACTGCGGACGTATTTACGAGCGCGTCAATTAATTTTTTCCCTCTTTTTTTTACCCCGTCAACAGTAAAGAGTACAAAGTGGCTATAGACACAAATACAAGTGGCTATAAAATGAATGTAGCTGAGTCAGTGAGAGAGGCGATTGTAGTGCGCATGTGCGGTACATTCCGGTACTTTTATTGATTTCAGTAGCACTAACGGTCCATAAAGCCGACGTGCCGGACCGGAGCTTCCACTCTATGCCCCTTATTAGGTACTCACGATTTCCACTGAATTCTTCTTGTTAACTTTTTAAATAGCATTTGACTTTGAGTTCTTTTTATTTAATTAACTCAGGGTTTTTAGGCCACGTTTTTTAGGTTTGTAATTAAGAGTGTCGTATAAATTTGTAATAAGAATATCTGAGATTCACAGTAAAGACTCTTTGGAAGATTTTTATACCTATAGTCACTTACGTAAACTATGCTCTAATATAATTTTAAATTACCATATAAATAATATGAAACGGTATTTTACTCTATCTCTTATTCTAGTTTAACATCTTAACAGATAAATATAGATCAAGCTTAACCTAATAGTTTTATTAAAGACAAATATTGCTTTTCTCGCTTCGGTAACATAATTATTGTCCCATTCTATGAAAACATGGCTCCTTTCTGTCAACATACCTACGATAAATGCTGTCGGTTGTCAATAAACACCCAACGCACGTATTTTCGGATTAACTGCATGGGGAGTCGCCGATCTTAATTGTCGTAGGAGCAGTGGTCACTGCGACCCGTATACGGACAGTATATTATTCCGTTAGCACGCCTCATTTAGAGGGTTAGCTAAATGCTTTGCTGTGTTGCAATTAATGTTGTTCAAGTTGTTTATTTTTGCTACAGCGTTTCCAAGCTAAATGTAGAGTGGGTACATACGGACTTTCACGTGAGGTACGTATATGAAAAAGTACTTCACGTGAAAATCAGGTTGTAGAAAGGCATTTATCTATAAATGCAGGGTGCATTTATAGCTTCCTTACCTTCGCACCGGTAAAAAGATGTGTATGAAAACCAGACATGCTCTTCTGAATTTCACAATGATATTAGATTTATCTTCATCATCATCAGGTTTATTTAGTCTCCACTCCAGAAGCACGACACTCTCTGTGTTTAATTTGTTAA
This sequence comes from Rhodophaea formosa, assembly GCA_963082605.1. Lineage (NCBI taxonomy): Eukaryota > Metazoa > Arthropoda > Insecta > Lepidoptera > Pyralidae > Rhodophaea > Rhodophaea formosa. The sequence continues at coordinate 8,074,656 of OY720211.1, read as the reverse complement.
TTAAATATAAGTTAGTTGCCCCCCTGGCAAATATAAATATAATTAAAATTGTCCTCACATAGACATTGAATCAGCAGCTCGTTTTCACATATTTTTCTCACGATTTCTCATGCATCAGTGATCCTGATCAGTGAGTGAATCAAGGGGCACTAAACTAACTTGTATATTAAGTTTCGTATCTAATAAATAAGCGGGTCCTTACCTAACAGTAACTGTAACAAAAACAAGTAAACAGATAATAAAAACATTAAAGTAAATGACTTTGCATACAAAGATGCTCCAGCAAAGTCTAGTATTCTAGCAGATAGCTCGAAATCAAGGCGAGGACTAGATGAAATTGCAGTAGCTAAGCCGCTGCATTGTGGCAACGTCGCTCCAGACTTATCTTGACCTGAGGCTCTCAAACCGCGAAACTATTACAGAAGATGTAATAAAAAATAATTTTATAAGATATTCAATAAAAGAAGCTAACCAACTCTCATGATACATTAATATTTATTTTGTTATATAACGGAAATATTTTAGAATTTTTCTTCATAATAATGGTGAGAATACGGTCTGTGTACAAAAATATGTGGGAAATAAATGTTAATTTTTGTTCAATGTCCCTTATGACAAATTGAGAGCGTTAATTATTTTATTATAAGTTCAGAATCATCCAGAACTGATTTCCAAATAAAATCATTAAAAAGTAATTAAGTTTAAGTCGTTTTTAATTCGTCAATCGTTTAAAATAGCAATCTTAAAGTAGTAAATATGAAAATAAAGCTCCTATTGATCCTATTTATACTGGTCCATAGTATCACAACACCTACAATTTTAACAAACTTCGTAGACTCAATTTGCTTTAAACAATAACTTAATCATCTCTAACGTTTAGTTTTCAGACTAGATTGTCGAGCAGGGACCACGTCCACTACGAAATGACACCCTCAGCTAAACCGCACCAACTTCATCGGCCCGCCTGTAATCGCAGCGGTGCTCAAACTTTTTCTTTAATTTAGGGAATACATGAGTCCAGTGCTGCACTCATATCTAGCGCCTAGCAAAGCAAAATTTCAAATAATTTCTACGTTTTTTTTATCAAATGATTAACTTCAAATGTGCAGCGCTGAACGTATTTATCTCCTTATTTATTTAACTATTTTTTTCCTAAGAAGCATAAGAAATAAAAATCCTTATGTTTACATAATAAAATTCATTTATAAAGATGAAAAAATATTTTTACTATACACTATTCTTTAAAACACCTGTTGAAAGGTGGCATTTCAATGATGCATTTTATTTCTTGAGAATAAAAACGGTAAAATTCTGTCAAAGTTGATTTCGTTAAAATTTGTCACTGTGTGATCACAGTAATCATTGATTTGATCAGAAAAAGATTATGGTAATTATTCGAGCATAGCTCGCACATTTGGCTGACCCGTGCCCTACATCATGTAGGGCGTGACTTACTATAATTACAACCGAATTAAGTAACAAATGGACACACTATTGAGCGGCAGCCGAGACACTATAAAGCAGCAGATAAGTGCTGCTGAGCTGCCATCAAGAAGGGATCTGCCACGCCCAGCTACAGACATGTAAAATCAAGAAAAATAAACCACTTTCTACGTGACGTGATCTTGTGTCTCCACACCAACATCCACATCCTACAATCACATCTCGTCATATAATGTATGGCTAACACCATTGTCTGCACCATACAGTAATAGTGTATAGCTTAATAGGCAGAAAATCTAAATATTATTGTAACAGTGTACAGCTTCCCAGACAGAAAATCCAAAATTAAAGTTTGAGGGCCACTGTCTACTGTTATTCCACCCCAGCGCTACCCTTTTTAAGGGGATTTCTTTATGTTGTGAGAGCTCATTCGTAGCGTCCATCAAGACGATTCCGAGCGTCGTTACGGTCGCAGCAAATGTACCGAAATCATCGCTTCACTGCCGTGCCGGGCGGCGGTCGGACATATTGTGTACCTACTGGATATTGTAATAAGTAGATAGTGGGGCGTTTGATTCAATTCGAACTTCGGTTTGGGAACCGTTTGCGATTTGTTTGATTAGTCATTTTCGAGTCTTTTAGGGTTTGGGTTGCTTTGTTGTGTCTATTTGTTTTAGCTAACATTTTTTGTATTACCCGACTGCTTCACCCATAAGAGAGGTATTTTTTTCGCTCGAATGTACCTATATGTGAATGAATGTATGCGTGTAAGTGTGTCTGTGAGCCGTGTGGTTCCCGGCAGTGAAGAATAGGACCACTCCAAATCTTCCCGTGGATTTCGTGTAAGGCGACTTAGGAAACTCATGCTAAACAAAGCTTATAAACATAAAAGAGACCTCTCCAACCCGTCTGGCCAGCGTGGAGAGTGTAGGCCAAATCCTCTGACTGCTCTATCAGTACAGAGAGGGTCGTGCTCCTGCAGTGGAGACTTATAAAGACCTGATGATGATGATGATGAAGTATGTCTGCTCCCCTGAAGCCCAAACGGATTAATTAATTTTAAAGTGTAAGGTGATGTTAGATTCGTATGTTTTCCTGGAGTGTCATTAGCTATGTGATGTTAGCAAAAAATCAATATGGCGGACGTGTTCCGTCAAAAACGGAAGTCAGGTTTTTTTTTTCAAATAATGCAACCTGTTTCAATTTTTAACAGGAAAAACATCATTTCTTTTTAATACTTTAAACATACATAAAAAATATATATATTGTAGCCATTAAATTATGAATTAGACAACCAATTTTTCCCAATAATGTTCTCAGCTCTGAACCGTCGAAGCTATAATAATAATAAAATATATTTATTTTTCATACTTCTAAGTAAGTTCTGAAATACTGAAACATAAACAATTTTTTATTTAACCATTTGCAGTAAATTAAAAAAAAAGGAATAAAAATGCTCCTTTGAAAACAGTTTCCTTGTAGTTCATATAAGTGAGAATAGATAAAGAACGCATTTTTATGCATTTTTTATCTATTCTTACATCTTATTAACTCTTACAATTTAAACAATGTCTATCATAATTTAAAAAAATACCAACAAAAGGACAGTTCTCCAATGGCTTGTGGACGTTTAGCGGCGACAAAATTTAGTTTTAATAAAGGCGCTATGGCGGCCACAGCCGTCGCGATATTGCGGCGCCCTTGTGATATTACAGAAGCATTATTATGTGCTTAGCTTTGACAATCACTGGTTCGCTGGTGGTGGCCATAGTCCGTTATAATATTTTAAAGGAAAATCTTTAAAGATTATTTAAAGTACATATTTGGCACCAAAATTCATAAATTGAAATAATTTAAGATATAAAAATATCAAACTTAAGAACAGGATATCATTTTGAAAACCTTATTAAAGGCCTACTAATGCAATATTTTTCATATTAAAGAAAAAACCAGTGATTGTCAAATGGCAAGTGTACCTATAGTAATTGTATAAAACCTAGACAGTCAATTTGGATAAATCGACCGAAACCAATTTAAAGAGTCATTCCTTACATTTTTCATCTTCGTATTAAATTATTTTCGGATGAAATGTAACCTTACTCGCTGCATTCATAGGATTCAGTGTTTGCAAAAAATCCAATATGGAGTTTCATTACACTTCGTTATCGAAGAATCCTGTACATTGTGTTGGGTATCTTATCTAATCTGGTTGGGGGATAAACACGGTTTTTATTCTGCGTTATCTCATCACTAAAGCACGGAACATATTCACCGAGAGATTTAGTCTATGGGAAAATAGTATGAGCGCTTTGGGAGTCTGTTTGTTTTTTGTTTTATTTTTTTGGAAACCTGTTAGACTTTTGATGATTAAGAACAATTACATTGCTGATACCTAATTGAGACAATTATTGAGAAATACATCATTGCATATTTTCTGTACTAGTATGTGTAGATCTTGTGAAATAATTTTCCAAAACATCCGATAGGTAACCATACTTAATGTCCATTATAGATTGTGTGTCTGCAACCTTTTCACACTTTTTAACCATAAAAGCGACCCTCATTAAAATTTTGCATACACATCAAGGCAATCTAAAACGCAGGTGGAAGCTACTATAAAATTATTTTTTAAATATCATCCAAGTTTAAATGTTTCCCGGTTCTTTCTATCTTAATCTTACTTAGTTTTACTTTGTTCACGTCTTTATTATGTCTCCTCAGCTGGCTTTTTATTTTGCCAATCCACCAATATCTGGAAATATCTTTTAAGTAGGTTTTGTATGAATGTCAAAACTTGACGTTTTGTGAAACGAGTTGCACAATTGCATTATGGGAATGGAGCCGTCTGTTCAGTTCATGTTTGTTGTTTGAGATAAATTGAAAACTTAGATTTTGTATCAAATTATTTATTATTAAAAATCTGCAAATAGGTAACTGTAGATTTTTTTTCAGGTTCTTAATTAGTGCACTACACAAGAATTTTTAAAATATAACTTCATAATCTGAAAAATATTGGTTATACAGTATGGGTAGCTACTTTTAATATTAAGAAGCCATAAATAAATTTGAATATATGAAAATATTTCCCTGTCTATACGAGTACAGTATAAGGTAAGACTTCAATAGTTCAAATGGTCCATTTCAGTAAGGTACTAGTTTATTCCAAGAATCCTTTCGTAAATTATATGATGACATTACTGAAACAATGGAAGCAAAAATATCTCCTCAACTAAGGGACTAAATCTAAGTTGCTTCTCAGCCGTATTTCTGACCCGGCAGAAAGGGGAGTAAACAAAACAAGTTTTTTCCTATTCGAATGAATAAATAAGACAAGGGTCGCGAAATGTATACAGCCAGATCCACATAGCTCTTATTATGATCGTAATAAAGTTGAAAATGAGATGTAGATTTAGGATTAGGGATATTCCCCTATGTCGAAATTGGCGTTTGTTTGATTTGCATGTTTTAATCCTTTCAAGCGTCTTGGTCTCAGTTGCAATGGCGGCAAGTAAGTCTGATTTAGTGCTGTTAAAATGTTAATACTTTAATTAACTTAATAGCCAAATGGTGTGAGAGATAGTCGCGTAATAAGCTAACTGCAAAGTGCTGGTAAGAGCGGGTTTCATTACCATAACTCTGTTGAATTTCTTCGATAGCACTAAACGAGGGGTCCTAGAAATATTTAAAATATACCTAGTTCGCCAACGTAAAGTCTTAACAATTTCGCTCAAACATAAAATAAGTTCCATAATTGTTGAATGCAAGAAGCATTCAATCGAAGTTTGTAGTTTAAAGAAAATTGATTATATTTAGGTAGGTATAAAGACAAGTACATGTTTAAAAAAATAACGGATGCTTAAGCGCATTGCCTTTAAAAATATTATGTAATAGCAATCTTTTCACGACTTCGTCCGCGTAAATTATAGCCTATGTCACCCACAGACAAATAAGCTTTCTATACTTAGATAATTTTTTTATAGTAGTACTGTATTTTCAGAGCCTATTGAAAGTTAACAAACAAATCATCAAATCTTTGCTTCTTATAATATGTAACAAATTCTTAGAAACAAAATGTAGACTATACTCATCGAGATATTAAGTAACGTGTTGTAATAATTTTTATTATAATGTTGTTTGTATAATTATTTTGTATATAATTCACGAAATGCCTCACAAGTTTCCACCAAAACAACCCGTAAAGCAGACGTTTTCGGCAAAACATATAACTCGTTGAAATATCTTAGAAGCGGGACTCACCCGGTGACCCGGGGCGATGAAACTAACGACCGAGGGTATCAACAAAAGAGCAATAAGATATGCTTGGAAAAACTAGTGGATGCGTCCCTGAGGAGCTGTCCCTGGATGGGGATAGACACGAATATAAATGGCGGCGGATATTGCGAGTATAGATTGATTTTATGTAGTGATGATGAAAATGTGGTAAGGGTTGGACAGGTATGGAATTATTACTTGAGAACTTGAAATAAAAAAATATAGATCTCACCTAAATATTGCTATGTTTTATTTTATATTTTCACACTGAATTGAATAAATAAATACATTATTTTTCAAGGTTTCTATGACCGTCAAATTACTTAGATACATATTAGGATATTAGGTTCACAATATGTTAGTGAATAGAGTTATTTCAAATAAAAATATTTAGCATTCTTATCTTTGAGAAAATCAGCAACAAAATAAACCAACAGAAACACTAGAGGCCCTTTATACATAGAAATAAAAGGCAGTTCCAGCAATGTGTACGATTGCCGAGACCGCTATTTGACACTAAGTTTGCCGCGTATATCCCCGTAATTGTTGAAATAGAGCAACACAAAACATACAATTTGTGAGTCGATTTATTGAAAAGCAGCAAAATAAACACTACAAGCCTATACATGTACCTATATAGAAACAGAAAACAGTTCCAACAATATGTATAATTGCCGAGTCGGCTACATGTTGCCGGGATTGCTGCGTATATTTCCGTAATTGTTGAAAAAATACAAGACGTAAAATTTACTATTTACATATACTGAAAAAGCAGCAAAATAAACACTACAAATCTTTACATATAAATTGAAGCAGAAGGCAGTTCCAGCACTATGTATTTATGCCTACTCCACTATTCATCACCGGGTTTGCCGCGAATGTCCCCCTAATTTTTAAAATAGAGCATTACCAAACAAAAAAATTACGAGTCAATATACTGAAAAAGCAGCAAAATAAACACTACAAGTCTATACATATACATAGAAGCAGAAGGCAGTTCCAGCAATATGTATAATTGCCGAGTCGGCTACACGTCACCGGGATTGCCGCGTATATCCCCGTAATTGGAACACAGCTCGGGATTCCACTTTCTTTATTGCAAATAAACTAGTCCCGCACTGGTGCTGTTCTTGCGATTTGGGGCAAAACGCAAACTAGGAGCGGATAGATACGAGAACAATTTTACAAGTGGTATTGTTTCATAAATAACCAAGAGCTTTTATGGGTTCCGTAACCAAAATGTAAAAAAGGAACCCTGTTACTACTAATTCTTACTACAAATCTAACCTACTTCTAATCTCCGTTGTCCATCCATCCATATGTTTCAGGGCTGTATATATTGAACTTGAATATCTACTGCCGCGAAAATAACAAATCATAAAAGAAACTACTACTACTAAACTACTTTCGCTTTTAAGTTTATTTATTAACTGACTTCAAAAAAAGGAGGAGGTTTACAATTCATCGTAATGTTTTTTTTTATGTATGTTGTCCGATTTCTCGAAGACGCCTCGACAAATTTAAGAAATTCTTTTTTTGTTCGATAGATAATACTTTTCAGATGGTCCCATAAAATTTTTATCGTGAAATGTGTCGAGCGCTTTTTGAAAAAATACACAAGAACCGAAAAATGTTTACAGGTATGCCGTTCGGATTACACTTATTTACATTTTTTTCTTATGCCTATTAAAAAAAAATATAGGGTTGAAGTCGGTTTTTGTTTTTAGTTAAAAATATCTTTTTGTGTATTATTATTAATAATAAGGCAAATACCTGTTCAAGGACATTATTTCCAGGAATGGGACTGCAAAGCTGGCTGGACACCTATATTACATCAACTTCTCTAAGGCTCCTCTACGTGTTGGATCTATATCCCCAATGCTTTGTTAGAGCAGTGACCTAGTTCCAACTTGAATAGACTTCCGCTTATGCCTGTGCGTTATTCCCGAAAATCGGCGATAGCATTTGTGAAATATACTGGTTGAACTTACGATGGTACTCATTACGGAAAGTGTTTTGGGAACGATCTGTAATGCTCGCCTCCGACATTAGTGACTCGTGATGACTCGAAATGATCGAAAAAGTGGTTGAAATGACTGAGTTGGTTAATGTGTTTATGTTTACGTATACTATGCTTAAAAATGTATTTAAATCTAAGACTAAGCAAATTTATATCACACTACATTGAACTTGACCTTATCTGCTTTTCTTTCCACATAAAACAACACTGACAAGGGTTCTAGTCTAAAAACAGCTACCTATAGACAGTTCACAGTTTTTATTACAAAATCAAATCAAAGATGAAATCAGATTATCTGATTCACTGATATTGAACGAAGACACAATTGAAATAACATTAGAAATACGTCTACGGGCAGAAGTGTCGTGAAGAGATAAAACATATATTACATAACTCAAAAGTAAAGTAAAAAATGCAACCAAATTAAAATTATGTAAGTAGTTTGGTTTAAATTTTGTTGTAATTATTCAAATGACCTATTTGTATACCTAAGTATCTTTAGCTTAAGTATTGGAATGCATTACTTAGACGCACTGATTATTCAAAGTATGTAACTTCAGCATAACAAATATTTTCATAACAAACCTAAGAAGAATTTATCACTACATATTTCAGAAGCAAAATGCTCTCCCCTTCATATTTTTCCTACAGCTGCGTATTTTTGAACGGCATAAAGTGCATGCCGTCGGCACGCGTGCAGACGAAATAATTACGATGTATTTTGTTTTGTTTTATTTCTTATTTCTACACTTTTTGGCTGTTTGTGCTTTTGGTCTGTCACTTACAGCCTCGTATTTTGCCAGTAATTTAGTTTAAATGTAATCCATTACAATAATTGTGTGGCCAGCGTGGAGAGTGTAGGCTAAATCCTCTGACTGCTCTGTTTAATATATTCGCTATAAGAGTACTGAGAAGGTTGTGCTCCTGCAGTGGAGACCTAAAAAAAAGACCTGATAATAATAAATAAATAAATAAATATATACGGACAAATCACACAGATTGAGCTAGCCCCAAAGTAAGTTCTTAAGTAAGACTTGTGTTAAGGGATACTAACTCAACAATACTATATTTTATAACAAATACTTATATAGATAAACATCCAAGACCCAGGTCAATCTGAAAAAGATCATTTTTCATCTTGACCTGACCGGGGATCGAACCCGGGACCATCCGTGCCACAGACCGGCGTGTTGACCGCTGCGCCACGGAGCTCGTCAGACCTGATGATAATTATAATGATGATTTCAATAAAAATCTATTTCTTGAAGACATTTGTTTTTGAAAAAGTGGTTTTTGATTTAGTGATATTTGACTTTATCGTCCCGGAAAGAAATAAAGATGCAATACAGTAAAATCTGTATCTTCTTAAATAGTCTTGCAGTTGCTGAGTAATATCTACTATGTGCACCTTATTAAAATAAAAATAAAACAGTAATTTTTATGATACAAGTGTTACATTTAAAATTAAATAAAATTGTAAACTAAGCCTTTCAGAGTGTAAACTTGTGAGTGTCTAAGATCGAAAAAAATACTAAGAGTAATGTAATAAGCATGTTTAATAATTTACTGAACAAATTCGATTGACTAAAACCACTGCGTAACCATTTGTAAAAAAGTAGAGAGAAATACATCAGGTAAAACAAAATCAAATATACATTCAAACAAAACCTCAAGTTGACAAACCGCTCGTTAACCTCAAAATCATATCTTTTCATTGTTATGTTGGCCATCAAAATATTCGCGTTGTAAACATCTATCTCCCGACCCCATTTCCGAGGAACATTTTCTTCCTTACCTACCAAATATTCATAGAACATAGTTCTCGAGCAGACTAAATGGGCGCAATGAATACCAATTTATATGCGTTTAATGTGCCAAGCAATTAAACTGCTACTGTAGCATTCTGCTACCCTGGTACACGCCTTGAAAATTGCCTTGAGATTTTATCCAGACAGACTTTAAATCTAGCCAAACTGAGAAATGAGTACACGGATATGGTTTTTTAAATTGCGGAAAGTAATCCTAATGTCTTGCTAGTTGCATTCAAAAAATATTTGGAATTTTTTGCAATAAAATAAAGTATTATTTAAAAGTTCTTCTTCGTAAATATTCTAAGCGATTTTCTAAACTATACAAACCAACACATAACGCGACGAAACAACATCGAATCTCCGTTAAAAAATAAAGGTATGGTGAAATTTATTTGTAATGGCCGCCGTACAGCTGAGTTGATATTACAAGAGAATACACTGCTCGGTCTAAAATTCCCTTTCCATTCTCCCAAGAAACTCGAACAAGAACGTACTGGGATATCAAGACACAGGGTGGTCCGTAAGTCTCAGTGCAGTCGTCTCAGTTTGCTGTGAGACGAGGTGGTTGGGGACTTACGGACCGCGGTATTCTCATATAGAGTTGTCAAGGGCGGGGTCTCGTGATGAATTGGAAACATTCTAAGCGGGAGGGGGGAAGAGGGTTTTTTAAGGGGAGTTCAAATCGGAAGGGTGCGCGGGGGTGAGGGGAGTGATTAATGGCCCCCGCTAGAGGGAGCCATGTTCATTATACGAACGAAACGATGTGTTACTTGCCTAATAATATATTTTGCTTTCGGTTGCTTTAGGCCGGTACTCGGTTTGTTATTAGTTCATTATTTTGGGCATTTTTATCTCTTCCGGAGATAAAAATGACGTCTTACCATTACGGCAGCGCCTTTGTTATTATTCTTTTTCGTCTAATTTCCCAAACAACTCAGCGGTTCCGTTTGATATTCTAAACTGACCATTCATTAAAATTATAGCTTAATTTTAAAATAGTTAATGACTCTTGATTACATTTTTCACGGTTATTTATTTGCCTATCAATAACGAAAAAGTTTTAAATACGAAATTAACTGATGATAAGAATCGTGATGATATATAAAATTATCTTTAGGTGTAGGTGAATTAAGTTGGTATTTGTTGAATAAATTTAAAACAAGGATCTACGACGAGGATATTAATATGAAAAATATTTACGCCATGAGTTATTGACTTTTAAAACGTAAAACTAAAATTAACTTAATTATTTATTAATAATAAATAAATAAATGATCGTGAATCTATAAGATTTATAAAATAATGAAAAAAATATCAATAAAGTATGGCACCTTTGCAAAGCAAACCCTATAATAAATAAATAAATATAAATATATAGGGACATATCACACAAATTGAACTAGCCCCACAGTAAGTTGTAAACTTGTGTAGTGGGATACTAACTCAACGATACTATATTTTATAATATATACTTATATAGATAAACATCCAAGACCCAGGTCAATCTGAAAAAGATCATTTTCCATCTTGACCTGACCGGGGATCGAACCCGGGACCTCCTTGTTGCAGGCTGGCGTGTTGATCACTGCGCCACGGAGCTCGACAATCGACAAATAATGTAAGCAGTTACTTGGTGAATCGCGACACAAGCGCCCTTGTATTTAATTATAAGTAAAATACACATCTAATATTGCCATAATGTTTGTTTAAAACAAGATTTAGAAAGGAAAGGACCTACAAAATAATTAACTAAAATTAAATGTCAATAAAATGTATTCCTTAAGCACCTATGAAAAGAAAGCTCTATAATGTAATAATTTAAGATATTTTTAACAAAAAACAAAAACCGATTTCAACCCTATAATTTTTTTTTAAAGCTTTAGAAAAAATGTTAATGAGTGTAATTCGAATGGCATACGTGTAATTGTAAGCATTTTTTTGGTTTTTGTGTATATTTTCAAAAAGCTCGACGCATTTCAATAAATATTTAATGAGACCATTTGTAAAGTATTTCCTATCGAATAAAAAAAGAATTTCTTAAAACGGTCCAGGCGTCTTCGAGAAATCGGGGAACATACATTAGAAAAAAAAAAAACATTACAACGAATTGTGAACCTCCTCCTTTTTTTGAAGTCAGTTAAAAAGTTAATTAATATATCGTGACACGCGCGCACTTTCCTTTAATTACAAGTCAAATACACAGCTAATATTGCATATTGTAATGTAAAAACTAGCCTTAAAAAATAATGAAAAACTCAAAATCAATAAAATGTATACCTTTGAAAAGAAAACCCTATAATTTAAACGGTTACTCGGTAAATCGCGACACGCGCACCCTTTTCTTTAACTATAAGTGAAATACACAGCTAATAGTGCCGAATCGTATGTTCAAAAAACCTTAAAATTATAATACTTACAAAATATTTCATCTAAAACCTAAAATCAATGAAATGTATACCTAAAGTACCTATGAAAAGAAAACCCTATAATGTAAACGGTCCCTTGGTAAATCGCGACACGCGCGCCCTTTCCTTCAATTATAAGTGAAGTACACAGCTTAAAGTGCCCAATCGTATGTTAAAAAAACCTAAAAATTATAATACTTACAAAATAATTAAACTAAACCCAAAATCAATGAAATGTATACCTAAAGCACCTATGGAAAGAAACCCCTGTTATGTAAACGGTTACTTGGTAAATACAAAATATAATACTTACACGCGCACCCTTTCCTTCAATTATAAGTGAAATATACAGCTAAAATTGCCATAATGTGTGTTTAAAATAAGATCTAGAAACCATATGACTTAAAATAATTAGTTAATATTGCCATTACACAGCTAATATTGCCGTAATGTGAGTTTAAATTTAAAATAAGACCAAGAAACTAAAAGATTTACAAAATAATAAAAAAAAACTCAAAATCTATAAAATGTATACCTAAAGCAAAGCACCTTTAAAAGAAAAGCCTACAATATAAACAGTTAATACTTGGTGAATCGGGACACGCGCGCTCTTTCCTACAATTATAAGTGAAATACACAATTAATATTGCCGTAATGTGCTTGTAAATTAAGACCTTAGACTTACAAAATAATTAAACTAAAACTCAAAATCAATAAAATCTTTACCTACCTAAAGCACCTATTAAACGAAAACCCTATACCTAATGTAAACGGTCACTTGGTAAATCGCAACACGCGCGCCCTTTCCTTCAATTATAAGTGAAATACACAGCTTAAAGTGCCCAATCGTATGTTAAAAAAACCTAAAAATTATAATACTTACAAAATAATTAAACTAAACCCAAAATCAATGAAATGTATACCTAAAGCACCTATGGAAAGAAACCCCTGTTATGTAAACGGTTACTTGGTAAATACAAAATGTAATACTACACGCGCACCCTTTCCTTCAATTATAAGTGAAATATACAGCTAAAATTGCCATAATGTGTGTTTAAAATAAGATCTAGAAACCATATGACTTAAAATAATTAGTTAATATTGCCGTTACACAGCTAATATTGCCGTAATGTGTGTTTAAATTTAAAATAAGACCAAGAAACTAAAAGATTTACAAAATAATAAAAAAAACTCAAAATCTATAAAATGTATACCTAAAGCAAAGCACCTTTAAAAGGAAAAGCCTACAATATAAACAGTTAATACTTGGTGAATCGGGACACGCGCGCCCTTTCCTACAATTATAAGTGAAATACACAATTGATATTGCCGTAATGTGCTTGTAAATTAAGACCTTAGACTTACAAAATAATTAAACTAAAACTCAAAATCAATAAAATCTATACCTACCTAAAGCACCTATTAAACGAAAACCCTATAATGTAAACGGTCACTTGGTAAATCGCAACACGCGCGCCCTTTCCTTCAATTATTATAAGTGAAATACACAGCTTAAAGTGCCCAATCGTATGTTAAAAAAAAAAACTAAAAATTATAATACTTACAAAAAATTAAACTAAACCCAAAATCAATGAAATGTATACACCTAAAGCACCTATTAAACGAAAACCCTATAATGTAAACGGTCACTTGGTAAATCGCAACACGCGCGCCCTTTCCTTCAATTATAAGTAAAATACACAGCTTAAAGTGTCCAATCGTATGTTAAAAAAACCTAAAATTTATAATACTTACAAAATAATTAAACTAAACCCAAAATCAATGAAATGTATACCTAAAGCACCTATGGAAAGAAAACCCTGTAATGTAAACGGTTACTTGGTAAATCGCGACACGCGCGCCCTTTCCTTCAATTATAAGTGAAATACACAGCTAATATTGTCGTAATGTGCTGTAAAAAGTCCGCCTGCGTACGGAGATACGCGTTTCGGCGTCTTATATGGTTTTTATTAATGGATATGTATTAAAACATGTCAAAATATACGTAAAGTGACTTTTAAGCATAGTTTTTTGTTGTATATATTGACTAAGAAACCTTGTTAGCTTATTTATTCCGAAGTTTTATTTCCAAAATAAGCTATAGCCTGCTATATATATTGAAATATAAATGAAAAAAAAATCAGGCTTTAAAAAACGTAGTGAAGCTTAGACTTCAACATATGCGACACGAGTCAAAGCGAGCTTGTGGCGCAGTGGTCAACACGCCAGCCTGCGACACGGAGGTCCCGGGTTCGATCCCCGGTCAGGTCAAGATGGAAAATGATCTTTTTCAGATTGACCTGGGTCTTGGATGTTTATCTGTATAAGTATATATTATAATAAAATACAGTATCGTTGAGTTAGTATCCCACGACACAAGTTCACAACTTACTGTGGGGTTAGCTCAATTTGTGTGATAAGTCCCTATATATTTGTTTATTTATCTTTTTATATGCGGTAACATCGACTACGCTGACATTTGAATTCTACCTTAAGATAATAATTTTTGTTTTCTTATGTTTTCGCGATTGTTACACATTTAAATAAAATTATTTTAATACGGTTTTTATCGCGTTTATTACATTATTTATACACCTAACGTTTCGAGCACTTTACAGTGTTCGTGTCTACCTGCGACCACGAACACTGTAAAGTGCTCGAAACGTTAGGTGTATAAATAATGTAATAAACGCGATAAAAACCGTATTAAAATAATTTTATTTAAATAATAATTTTTCATTGGATTTAGATTAAAAAAGTATTTTTTCATTGGAAATTGCATTTATATTACTTCTTCTATATAAAATAAAAATGTCCAATAAGTTGAAATGTTAAAGAACCATCTTTTGGTATTGTTTTTCATGATAATGTATATAATGAGGCGTTTGACGCAAGCAAGATAGTCAACAAAAATAAATCCTTGCCTACATAAGTATTATGTAACATAGATAAACGTAAACAAACTCTTCAGGAACAATAGAAATATCAATCACCGTGACTCGTGTCGTGACAATATTCAAAACACATCGTATACCTGATATACCAAATAGATTGTCAACTTTAAACGCTTGTTTAACACGAAAATGAGCATTCAAAATGCATTCTAGCATTTACTTGCACGTTCATAACATAAGAACAACAAGTCAACTCAGTATTCCATTCGCACGCCGCGTTTAAAATAGAAACAATGGGCCCATTAAAAATCCGCTCGGGAAATATCCAAGGAGATCCCGTACCTCAAATAAATCGTCAGCTTTCCGCCGAAGCTATTTCCAAAGGAGCGTTTTCTATTCCAAGACGCGCACCCGTTTTTCTTGGCTCCCATTATAAGAGGAGGCTTACCCGGGGGGTCGCGCCCCGAAAGGTTAAGGCGACGTATAGGCCGTTATGAAAGTTTATAAGTAAAATGGATGATAATTATAAGGTTTTATGTATAAGGCGTGCTTTTTCAGCGCTATCACCGCGAAAGAGTTTGCGCTGAATTGCAAATTCGCTTGATGGCAGATTTGGTTTACTTATGAATATTCTAAGGGATTTGGGGTTTAATGAGTGTTGGGCGACGTCCGTGCTGGGTGATATTTGAATACTAAGTTTGGGAAACAGGTTTAATATTTAAAAAAATCCATTTTTCTTGCATAACATCTTAAAACATAAATATAGATTGTTTCATCTGCGTCTCCTCACTCGCAGATTGTAAGCAGGTAGACCAAATTTTATACTCTCAAGAACTCGAATGCTTAGAAACTGATGATGCAAAGAAGACGGTTTAAACAGAAGTTAGCAAATCATCATCATCATCAGGTCTTTCTAGTCTCCACTGCAGGAGCACGACCCTCTCTGTACTACTAGAGCCATATACTAGCCTGAGTAGTCAGAGGATTTGGCCTACACTCTCCACGCTGGCCAGACGGGTTGGAGAGGTCTTTTTGATGTTAATAAGCTTGTGTTTCCTTAGTCGCCTTTTACGACATCCACGGAATGACTTGGAGTGGTCCTATTCTACTCTGCCGGGAACCACACGGGTGACTTAACAAAAATGCTTATTTATACCTTAATATCACATTGTCTATGATGTTTAAATCAAAGTGAACTATAAAAAAAAGTATTTCAATAAAAAATATAGCTAAGGATGTAAATATACGGACAAATCATACAAATAGACATAAAAGTTTAAATAAAAATTGACATGATCAGTAGTCGAAAACTTACCGAAATGTAGTTGTCTGCACTTATTTCCCACAAAAACAGTATCAGTCTTATACAACACCAGTGCGATAACGGCTTTGTATCACCATACACCACCGCAAACTTCCAAACACGCCGTCTCTATTTACATGTAAATACTTTGAAAAAGTAATTTTCGCTCTTCCCGCCCTCGAGATTGCGAAAAGGCGCATTAAGCTTCCTCCAGGTGATGCATGATAACTGTTATAGCCGAATATAATTTTCTCAGGGCACACCGCCCCCTTAATCCCCGCGAAGAGCCTTCGGAATTATTTCTACAGATATTTACGGTTTCGTGAATAAATAAAATTATGAACGGTGTGTACAGGGATCCCACTAAGTCCAACCGTTGTTTATTATTATACCTATATTAAGTTGTTTATCTTTTTAATGGCCGACGAGAGTTATACGGGTCGAATGGATTTATGTCGTACGGGATAAGAAACCTGGGGTAAAAATGCTCGAGTCAGATTCCACGCTGAGATTGCCTTTTAAATTTAGATGCGATATTGTTCTTGGATATTTGTTGGCTACGCACTTGTTGAGCTTGGGATCAAACATTCACAAGTTTATTTTAGGAGCAGGACTTTCGAAACGTTTTCTTATGTAAGTAAATAATTTACGCGCCATTGTAGATTCTGAATTTAATTGAGTCTGTTTCTCTCACTTTTGTTATTGAAGCTTATGTTTATAATGTTTCAGCAGATATATCAAAAAATGGATTAAATTTTTTTTATTGGATAGGTATCCCAAAAATCGTTTTCGAAAATGCAACTGGTTGGAGAAAGAATAATGTGAAATGAATCATAGAAGATCTCTTACGAATGTTACAAGTTATTTTGATAATTACTTATTTGAATTAGAATAGATTAACTTCGTTTTAAATTAAACTACGCGACTGTCTACGGGGTAAAGTCTGGAACAAACTGCAAAAGGGTTCATATTTTTGCTGGCTATTTTATTTCCATAAAAAGTTGTATATTTTTTCGTCTTAGCGGTCAGTCTTCGCTAACAATAGAAACAATATTGCGCAAAACACAAAACAGCACTTTGAGCAATTCTTTTCGTGCAATAAACAAAGAAAGGGTGACAAAAGACAATCAATTCTAAACCCTTTTATTGCCTTACAAAAACAACCCTTCCATTGATGAGAGAAAGGCTTTTGTCTAACGACGCCCCGTTATTTGACGCAACTTTAAGCTTCTTGGAAGCTTTGAATGCAAAGTGCATCTTACGTAACGTAGCGAATGCAATGGAGCAGGTAGAATGGGTTCACTAAACATTTATGACAATGCTTAAAATATTTTTAAATGTACTTATTAAAAAAGTTTGTGTCGGTGCGTCTGGGATTTTAACAACAACAGTTATTTGTTAAAAGGATAGACTGTAATTATGGAGAGTAAAGCTGTAACTATTTTTTCTTTGCTTGAGGTATATACCTGCTTATTTCTTATTCGTCGAATGCTTAGTATATTTTTAAAAGACTTTACTTTGCCTTTCACTATTTTTGTAATTATGTAGGTACGTATATAAAACACTTATATGAAATGATCTTTTTCAGATTGACCTGGGTCTTGGATGTTTATCTATATATGTATTTGTTATAAAATATAGTATCGTTGAGTTAGTATCCCATAACACAAGTCTTATATAAGAACTTACTTTGGGGCTAGCTCAATCTGTGTGATTTGTCCGTATATATAATTTATTTATTTATAAAAAAAAAATCTGAACTTATATAAGTAAGGCAAAGTTATACATGGTCATTTAGGTATAGATTAGCGAACTAACCTATACATACCCTTCGCAGTTTTTGTTTTCAACTCAAAAACGTCGCAGTATACGTAGGTGTGCCTTTTAATGTTCTGTTGCCAAATGGCAAAAAACGAAAACCTTACACCTACATTCGACATCACTGTCTGTCTCAGTCACTTAATTCCGAAACTGTTACTACTACACAAAGCTTGAAAGAGTACTTACGTAAACAACTATACGATGTTTTTAAAAAAATAAAAAGAAGGCGAAATACATGGAATTGAAACTATTTTGTTTTTAACAAACCAATACGTACGGCGTTTCTATAGACAGGTATTTAAAAATGACATCGAGATTCCTTAAATAATTTTTTCTCAGTCAATCGTTTGAAAGATAAACCTTTTGTTCTGTAATCTGAGCTTCTAACGTAGTAAAATGTTTGATCCGGCACTTTTATATAGAGAGTATAAAAAAATCTTAGTCTCTTTAAGAGTACCTAATTTAAAAATAAATAGGTTTGTCTAATATCGCAATTCTCATCGTACTAAAAGTCCAAATTTCACACATTATATTTCGGAAAAATTACCCAACGAATAACTTTGAAACCATAACCAAATTATCTGATTTTACTCTACATTACGTATTCTTAGTCCATTTGCCTCTACTTGTATAAACCGCACTCTTATATCCATACAAATACCTCCCATCAACATGAAACGATTCATAATTCGGTAATCCCAAATCTGTTCCCATCTGTTCGTAGATCCGACGGGTGCAACGACCTCATTGCAAACCCTACAAGGTCGTGCTAGTAAAATGTTTATGGTCTATAAAAGACCGACTGAACTGTGTCTGTGTGTCAAGGACCCAGACGATTTTATTGACCATTTCAGAGTTTGACGAGACAATATTTACAACCGTGGCACACCCTTTTGGTTGACACATTTCTACCATGTGTTCGTTGTTGACGTTTTTAAGGATTACTTTTTTGTTTTGCAGATGTGCTTCCGTCTTACATTGTTTTTGGTTACAAAAGGTTCTAAAAATAAACAAATTTTGTCTTTTAAGAACTTTAAACAGTGAATAAAAGACGTCAAATATATTTGCTCTTTACCTCTCCAACCCGTCTGGCCAGCGTGGAGAGTGTAGGCCAAATCCTCTGACTGTTCTGGCTAATAAATGGTTATGATAGTCAGAGAGTGTCGTGCTTCTGCAGTGGAGACTAAAAAAAGCCCTGGTGATGATATTTGCTGATTCTTCGCCAAAATGGATTGTAAAAATAGATCAAGAAAGAGATGCAGACTTTGTAATCTTTCAAGACCAATGTTTGTAAGTTATATGACAATCACTCTGTACTAGTAAATGTGAAAAACATATAAAGTTATATGCTATTATATAATATTAAGAATGTCATTATTCTTTTCCTTGAATAAATATATTGAGTATAATTTATACAAGGAACTGATTAATCCAAGTACAGATTTCAAAATGCTTCAAAACCAGGCTCTATCTTTCTGTAGAGAAATAAAAACGTGGCTTTAGCTTTGTCTAAAATGTTCTTCAGTAGGTCATTCTAAAATGACATTTCAAAAGTATTACGCGCTGAGAACATTTCATAATATGTATGTAAGTACCTTAGTATAAAACTAGGAACATAAAATGGCCCCCAAGACGGAGGGTCTGAAATTAAATATTCCATAAAATCGCGACAGTTCGCAAAGAAAAGCAATATCGGATACGCAAGTGGCTAATGAGCATTTGATGTGGCGGAATGGCGCTCTCGTAAAAAATCACTAGAAATGATCCAATTTTGATTAAAAAATCACGAGACTCACCCTACGACACTCTCAGATGATTTAAAAGTTTTAATAACGGAATTCTAGTGAAATGACATTATACTTTCAAATTAGGAGTGAAAATTTAATTTAAAAGAGAGACAACTCGCCGTTGAGGGCGAATGAGATTCGCCATCGTAAAAATGTACAAAATCTCTTTCACGGAGTTTCTTTTCAGCTTGCAAAATTTATGCCGCCTAAATCTCTCCGAGGAAAATTAGAAGGGGCTTGTATTTATTAAAGGAGATGGCTCCCACTCGTTAGAGGAATTTTAATCGGCAAACTTTTCCTTATGAATGCGTTGTTCGGCATGACTTTCCAGTTATCTTTTATGACGTTTTAAGCTCTAATTAGGGTTGTTAAGTGTGCGGGAATGAAATCTCGAATGCCTACTTAAATCGTTACTGTCGTTCGAGTATTGTCGAGAACGTTCGTTCGTATCGGGCGCTATTACCATAACTTGCCGTGCAATCTCCTTTATATTGAACATGCATAATTTGATTTGCATTTCTATAATTGAGGAGTATGTTTCGTGTATGTTATGGCTATTGAAAAAATACTTACATGCTATAATTTTTATTAAATAAAGAAATGTATTTAAAAAAACCCGCGCTGGCGGGATTCGAACCAGCTCAGTCTTTAGACTTTGTATGACAAACACAGACATTTGTAGTCGTACAAAGAGTAAAGACTGCTGATCCAAATTCTACCCGCGTGGAATTTTACCAAATTTTATTACTTCATTTAATAAGAAAATATTAAAATTACCCTTACATGTTATAAAGAGCGTGAAGCCACAAAACACAAAAGGCCATTTTGTAGTGCCTTGGTGGTCATTTATTGATGGTATCACCTCTTTACATGATTCCTTATATATTTATTCCACAATCCCTCGACGGAATGAAAATATCTATCAATAAAATTACAGGATTTTTGTCTTTAAAAACATAGAAAAAAATTTAACTATGGAAGTATGTCAATATAATTTTGATAAATATTTTCAATTTCCAATATAATCCGACCGCTGTAAACCGACCCCGCTCATTTACGATGGCAACAGCGTATTTTAATTAGCGATACACGAAAATGCTTTGAACAGCCGCGTCGTGTGCGGCCGCATTACCGCCGAATTATAATAGCAATATCACATTCATGCATTCACAGCGTTAGTTTACTTTGAATGTTTGCCAGCGAGCCCGTAACCAGGTAGGGGAAAATTTGGCTTTTGATATATCTGTATTTTTTTACATGCCAATAATAAGGCACTCTGTATTGTTACAAAGGTACTTTTATATTTTTAGCTTAATTCATCGAGTTGGTGATTAGCGTTTGAGTTTGCCCTTAGACCTTCAGGCCATTTGTTTTGTGTTTTTAATTATTCAATTACTCCTCGGGACAGAGCTGTGAAGTTGAAGGTGTGACACAACGTGCACTTTACGTCATTTGTAGTGCTGGCCCTACGGAAGAAAATTCTTTTTTTAATCTGTCGCTAGCATCAATGGAGGTTTGTGTCTTTAAAAATGCATCGCCATAGTCATCGCCGTATTCGCCTGTGTTACTGTTGCATTCTGGCCTTAGAAAATTATTCATGCTCAGGTTTCTACGTAACAAGATTACCATTTTAAATATGATGCAAGATTGTGTAATTTTTTTTCGACAAGAAAAAAGCTCAGAGCTAGTTAAATTAAAAAATTGTAGACATTTCTATTATGTAGACCTTTAAATTACCAATAAAATCCAGAGTATAATAATGACAAGAAGTTTGTTGATAGAGCTGCTTTTCATACAGTTTGATTTTGATCACCTTCTAGGTTGTGAGGTGTTATTTGATTCGTATTCTTCCCCGGAGTGTCATAGGCTATGTGACGTCAGCTGAAAATCAATATGGCGGACGCAACCTGTCACAAAAGACAATCTGTTTTTTAGGGTTCCGTACAAAAAATTAAAAACGGAACCCTTATAGGATCACTCGAGCGTCTGTCTGTCCGTCCGTCCGTCTGTCACAGTCGATTTTCTCCGAATCTACTGAACCAAATTAAATGAAATTTGGTAAGATGGTGTAAACCTATGACCCAAACACGGATGTGCAAAGTAAATATTTTTTTTTTTAAATAAGGGTCAGTTTAGGGGGTCCAAATATAAAATGTTAAAAAAATGTTTTGCAAACCTTACCGTGTTATATATCAAATGAAAGGGCTTGTTATGAGGATCTCAAAAATATTTTTTTTGTTCGGGAAAAATCAATACTTTTGATTTTATTCATGAAAGAAGGCAAAATCGAAACTACTGGGCCTAAAATTTCCAAAAAATTACAATATATAGTTTATTGCTTGATGATTACAGGAAAAATAATAAGAATTCTATCAGTTGAAAATAAAGTGGTAAACTCACTATAATAAGTTTACCTAGGGAAATAGTTCACTAAAACACCACTAGATAGCGCTAGTCAATTGAATAAAACATTTTTGCACATTTTGTGTGTGTTCACGAAGCATATGTACGGAACCCTCATTGCGTGAGTTTGACTCATACTTGGCCGGTTTTTTTTAAAGAATGCGACTTATTAACATTTACGTATCGATTTTGTTTTGTTCTTTCGTCCTGGTTCTGAGATTTAAATAATGCAATTATTTTTATATATTACAAAACACCTGAACGTAACGTTGAAACAGATTAGATTTGAATACTTTTTTAGTATCATTGGAATACTTACACTAAGTAAAGCTGGCTATATTTTTTAAGCAGTTGAGTTAACATAGAGACAGCAAAGGCTCGCAATAATGATTGAGCTAGTAGCTTGAGCCCTGCTCCGCTGCTGGCGGCACTCTAAGTTTAAGTTTTTAACTTTTTATATCTATATATATAAAACAAAGACGGGTTTGTTACAACACTTATAACTCGAGTTCTGCTAAACCAATTTTCATGATTATTGATTCGTTGGATTTGTCTCCGCCCCGAATAGCAGAATACATCTTAAAAACAATGAAAACTCGATATGTGTAATGAATACTTAATAATTGACTGTTAGGCGGTACGAAGTTCGCCGGGTCAGCTAGTTTTGTATAAAAAAAAATTATACTTTTTATCCATATTGTAAAATAAATAAAGAAGTATGTGATGATTTAATTGAACTAAAGAAAATATTTATACTTACTAGGTCACATGTACCTACTTTAATACGATCGTAAGTCATCATTATCATTATCATCAGGTCTTTGTAAGGTCTAATCATAAATCATATATCACAATATTTCCAAAACTCATGAAAGTAATTGCCTTATTAACAAACTTGGTCAGATTTGGATTGGCGCCACGTTTGAAGTCCGTTCAGAAGCGCATTATAACCGTTAGCGTCACATTGCGCATGATTTAATTGTTCATTAATTATTTTGATGTTTACTTGGGATTTCGTTAATAAGACTTTGGATATTTATGTATGTTCTGCAAAATTTGCTTGGTTCTGCAAGGAAGCTGGATTCTTGTTTTGAGGAGCCAGGGTTATCTCAACCAGAGTTTTACGGCACAGGTCACATTCAACAGAATATCGAAATGTCATGAATCATAATTTTATTACTAATCTCAAATCCAAGTATAAGCAATGCCTCGAGCAAAAACTTTCAGAACATACTAACTTCAGCTGCGTTTTCCCGTTCATTGGAAGAAAAAATATGCTTTAGTAATAAGCGAATATACTTTATTTTCTCTATTTAATAACGTAACAAGGTGTATTTGTTAGTGTAAAAGACAAACATCCTTTAGTTATTGATATGTTTTTTGGTAAAGATACGCGTACATATTATTAAAAGTACCTTATAAGCTTAAAATTAGAGCCATCTTTTCGAGTATCCACCAGATAAGCCTGGAACAAAGGTCCCGCGACACAGTTCATTACAACAATTTTACTTACGTACCTTAAAAACCCCTAAATAAGTAACACTTTTAAACAGGCACCTATACTCAGTACAATCATATACACCATATGAGAGACATCGTTTACGCCGCGAGTGCTTACCCTAGATAAGCCCGGAAAGTTAGGCCGACGGCATTGTAACTATTTGAAAGAAGGTTTACTAACCCTAATAGAACTTTAAATAAGTAAGACTTAATAAACAGACTATACTTAGTATAATCCTATATAAAACCGCTAAAAAAAATGAGAGCCATCGCTTACGCCGCGCCCATCCCAGATAAGCCTGGAAGGTTAGGCCAGCGGCACAGATCATTGCAACTATGTAAATGAAGGTTTAATAACCCCAAAGAGAACCTCAAATAAGTAAAATTTAATAAAATGACTATACTAGGTACGATTCTGTACAAAACCGCTTATAGACTAAAAATGAGAGCCATCGCTTACGCTGCGAGTGCCCACTCCAGATAAGCCTAGAAGGTTAGGCCGGCGGCACAGGTCATTACAACTTTTGAACAGTCTTAAAAACTCCTAGTAAAACCTCAAATTAGTAAGACTTAATAAACAGACTTTATTCGGTACGATCCTATACAAAACCGCTTATATAATAATAAAAACATCGCTTACCATGCGAGTGCCCACCCCATATAAGCCTGGAATGTTAGATCAGTGGTACAGATCTTTGCAACTATTTAAATTAATAAGGTTTAAAAGCCCCTTTATAGACCCTTAAATAAGAAATACTTATAAAGTCAATTTTTATAAAATAAACAGACAACTATACTCAGTACGATCCTATACAAAACCGCTTATAGACTAAAAGGAGAGCCATCGCTTACCATGCGAGTGCCCACCCCAAATAAGCCTGGAAGGTTAGATCAGTGGTACAGATCTTTGCAACTATTCAAATTAATAAGGTTTAAAAACCCCTTATAGACCCTTAAATAAGAAATACTTATAAAGTCAATTTTTATAAAATAAACAGACAACTACACTCAGTACGATCCTATACAAAACCGCTTATAGACTAAAAATGAGAGCCATCGCTTACCCCGCGAGTGCCTACCCCAGATAAGCCTGGAAGGTTAGGCCGGCGGCACAGGTCGCGATAACTCCCGGTTTAATACGTTAAAAGGTGCCCTAATGGCGCATTCGCATTCGTTATGGGCTATACCCACCCTCGGAGATACTGTGTGTTGACAACGGCTCTATCAATACGATGGACTCGTATAAATTATTTCGCTATAATTTAATTTTTATTCCAAATTTTTGGGGTCGGTGTAGAATTACTTTATTTACAGTTTTGGGATTATAGGAAAAATTATAAATTTTGAGGATTTTTAAAATTACCCTAACTGTCACTCTACTGCCCAGTTTCCATGTAAGTAGTATTATTAAAATTGGATTTTGATAGTTTTTTCTATAGTGTAAATAAGACTCTTCATATTAGATGACAAATTTAAAATATCTACTTATGGTAAGTTCAACGCACGTGCCTACTTACCTACGTTGAAGACGCTATGAAATTCTATTGTATTTTTAATAACCACATAAAGGTACATTTAGTAAACAAGAGTTAATATTCATAGTATAATATAATATTTATAATAATTAAAATAAACTCAAAAAATAATCTCTCAGAATAACAGGCAAACTATCTTAAAATACAACAAACAAACAAACAACAACAAACAAGCTGAAAGCCTTGGCCCCATCGAACCTTAAGGTTCATATCGAAAACCAGTCCACAAGCGCGAAAGCCTTCGTTTTTACGTAGTTCCGCCACCCACGGGTAGATGGAACCACAAGTCTGAAAAAAGGAAAATTCTTCATAATATACTTATAAAGGGTTTATTTTTGAAAATTAAGACTGCAAATTTATTTATTTCTTGACTTCAGTTATCAATTAGTTTCCTTGTTTCTACTAACTTAAAAATAATTTAGTAATTTTATTAAAATAACATTTAATCCTCTGAAAATCAGGAAATAGCTCGAGATACCTACGTTGGCCCCTTACACACAGGAAGAAGGAATATAATATAAAAGAAGAAAATGAAATATGGATATGAAACAGAGTCGTAAAGACTACCTATTTCTTATAATTTAACAGATATTATATACTGCAATTTTGTCCCTCATTCCGTAATTAAATTTACTTAACCAGTATCTAAATATATTACACGCATATTACAGGGTCCGTTGAATTTTCAAATTAAATTCATTATCTGTAATTACAGAAAAAACACCCCAACACCCACTAAAAACATTAAAACATGAAACATTGATGTACATCTTCCACTTAACACCACGCACCGCCCCTATGCTGTCGCCATTTCATATCATTGCTAAATTGGTACCGACAATAACTCTTACTCTTTAATTTAATCAACAACAATTTTACTCATACAATCCCAACCAATTTAAAAAGACCTCTCTTACGATTACGAACTAGCCCCACTTTGAACTAAAACTAAAGAGAAAAGGGGGCGTAAGGTCTCTTATTGAAATGGCCGGTAAGTTGTCCACAAGGTTAAATAATGTGGGAACGCACGCGTTCGTTACAGTAACACTTGCTCTGTTATCTAAGAGAAAATTAAATAAAAGATAAATATTAGGGATACCAATTAGTTTCTGAAAGGGGTACTTACTTACTTCCAGCGGCGCTACAACCCTTTGTGGGTCTTGGCCTCTTCCACAGTTTTTCTCCACTTGACACGATTACGCGCCTCCCTTCTCCAGTTGGTGTACTTCCCCATTTTCCTGAGGTCTTCCTCCACACAATCGATCCAACGCTTCCTTGGCCTGCCTCTCGGTCGCTTTTGTTGCGGTTTCCATCTGGTTATTATTTTGGCAGCCCTGTTGTCCGGCATTCTTTCCAGATGTCCCGCCCATCTCAGACGCTGTGCTTTGCAGAACCTAACTATGGTTTCCTGCTCCATTAATGCTTCCAGTTCGTGGTTCATTCGAATGCGATAAGCGTTATCCGTCTCTCGCACAGGTCCAAAGATCTTTCTGAGCACTTTTCGTTCGAACGTAGCAAGTTTCTGTTCATCTTTTTGGGTCATAGTCCAGGTTTCGCAAGAGTAAGTTGCTACCGGTCTGATGATAGTGCGGTAGATGACCATCTTAGACGCTATGCTTAGGAACTTGGAGCCTAAAAGCTTTTTGCATGCATAGAAGCACCTATTACCCGCTAAGACCCTAGATTTTATTTCCTCTTCAGTCTTGTTCTGGCTGTTCAGTTCTGAACCTGAAAGGGGTAAGTCATTAAAAATATTAAATACCAAGAATAAACATTTCAAAATTGATTTTAAGAATAAAATAGTTATTGCAGCACAATTTTGTTTTTAAATTGAAACACCATTTAAAAGGCCGATCCTACAAGTGTCTTAGTTAATAAAAAACTATGTGTATACCTGCACAATAACCAGAGTTAGTCCCATAGGAAAAGTTGTTCATATTGACAGGCTGAGTCACCCCTTTAAGGCTCGCGTTTTAATAACTAATTGTAAAGGTACAGGATATAATCAAATTCATTGGCATTCGAAAAAATATATTCATGTAATAATAAATCTTGCATTTACATATATTGTTGGTTATGTACCGAACTAAAATGACATGTTTTGCATAATCTTGACCTAGAATTTATATACTGTTTAATAAATTTATGTTTCAGCATTTTGGGTGATTCGGTCCTGTTTTAGTTTTTGGTTTTTATCTAAAGTAGGTACTCAAGATCCTCTATCAATGTGTTTGAGGTTTTTTAAAGTTTTCTGAAGTGTGATAAAATGTACCTTCCTTATTATAGTTGACTTAAATTAATTTACTTAATCACATCACTTTGAATCCTGTTTATAGTAAAAATATCTTCTGAAATACTAAAATTTATACATTGAAATACTAAAAATATACAAACTAATCACACAGTTACAGCTAAAAATAAGCTCGAGTATACTATAATTTGGTATAACTCAAATATACTATATTCTACGACAAATATATACATAGAAAAACATATACGACCCAAATCAATCTGTAAAGATCATTTTCTATCTTGATCTGACCGAGAATCAAACCCGAGACCTGCAGCCTGGCATGATGATCACGAGGCCATGGAGATTATCAAAATCAATATTCCACGATTTTATATTCAAATCAAATAATATGAGAATATTTTAAAGTAAATCTTGTTTTTCTTTCATATGTGGAAATATTTACAATAACAAATACGCATTTTTTTTTATTTTGATACATGCATGATTTACTTACCTTAAAAGGTAGGTATGCATGTAGTCATAAAAATATCAAACTGTCTAAATAACAGTATCTGGGTTCAAATCTGCTCTCCACATAAAAAAAAAATATGTACGGACAAATTACACAGATTGCGTAAGCCCCAAAGTAAGTTCGAGACTTGTGATAAAATAATAATATTGATAATATTCTGCCCCTTAGTCCAAACTTGCTCGCTATTTGGACTCGAGAGCAGAATATTTAATATTCAATATGCATATTCTTTCAAATTTTCATAAGTAATAATTTCCACTCGCATTTCTCAAACATTGTCAAGCAATTTAATTCAACCATATTTCGAATAGACAAAGAACATTGGTATTTTATACTGTAAAACCGCGGTGCCGTATAACATTCCATCCCTGCCTGTGACACGGTGTAGGGTATCAACAAAGAGTGCAATGGCGCGGAAGCATCTCGAGCCAGCCATTCCCCGCCATTCTGTTCCTTTTCGCTAGCCACGCTCATTATCTCACATCGGAACGTTCTTTGTTGGCTTAGTTGCTTTATTTACTTTCCGATGCGGGAGTAGTGAGTTGGAGGACGGGAAAAGAAAATTTGCAGGAACATTTATAAGTCATTATTCTTATCATTAAAAATTGTAAGAAAATATAAGATGCTTGAACAGACTATCTTAAATGCCTTTGAAAAACAAAACCGATAACAAATAATACATAAACTACTAAAACAAAAAAAAAATAAGGTAAGTAAAGTGTAGATTTGACGAACAATTGTAAAGTTATTTAATAGCTATAGTCGAAAAAACCGATAGAGTTTTTAATTATCCATAATTAAAATGGCTATTTAACTGTTCAATATTTTACTCTAAAAAGTGTGCTTTATATCACAATTTACATTATTAATTTTTCCCACATCGTTTGAGCTCATCATTTTACATGTTCAACATTATTACACGAAAATTAACATTATTGTCATAACATGCGGGTGATTTCTTTTTCACACGCAAGTTGTGATATTTGCAGATTTTTATTGCTTATCTATAATCACATATAACGTTTAATGGGACGGATAAAAATAAATAATAAATGATTGTCATAAATAATATAAGATGCGCTTCCGATGTGGACTCGCGCGGAATATCCGGTGAGGGGAGTGTAGGGGAGACACCCTCGCTGACGCCATGTTTGTTTCTCAGTAAAATAAATAAAACTGGACATGATATATTGTATGTCCACTCGAGTAAAATAAAAAAAATAAAAAGGCGCAACTATAGCATAGTCAATTGTTATTACTTCTGTTTTACTAGCTTTTATTTATCGTGTACCTACATTGTTTTTGGTTGGGGTCAAATATTGCAAGTCAATTTTGAATGGAAAACAAAATATTTGAGCTTTTTATGGTAGAAACATTAGGTCGCTTCAGCGCATAAGCCCTCCAATTTCTTGGATATAATATAAAAAAAAATTTAATGGTATCCCGTAAACAAAAGGCTGAGTTACCTTAGTCACCTTGCTCAGCGTATAATCATTGCCAATCAAATTGACGATGCGGCCCACCTTCTGGGCACAATGCCCAAGGGTGAGACCCAGCTGGAGGGACTATATGATTTGTTAATACATACAAAATATATGATTTTGGCTAGCTTGTTTTATTTTATTTGTAAGCAAGTAGTTTTATAAGTTATGGTTGCTTTAACTTTTGGATGATAATTATTTTCAATATATTTGCTGTTAGTTCAGTCCTTATGATACAGAAACTTGGATTGGAATGTTGAATTTCACGTACAAGGCACTTTTATTTACACCAATCACAATCGGGCAATTTATTTTATGGTAATCGCAATGTATTAACGTCGTATGATGCGCGTACATAGTAAGCTGGCTATAATAGTTATCAGTTTATTATAAACTTACTTACGCCTCGAGCATCCAATGCAAAGATGTAGCTTACTATTCTTGCATAAATAAATAAATATATGCGGACAAATCACACAGATTGAGCTAGCCTCAAAGTAAGTACAAGACTTGTGTTATGGGATACTAACTCAACGATACTATATTTTTATAATAGATACACATATTAATAAACGTCAATCCATAAAAGTTTATATAATCATAGGTAAGCAGCAGAGCATCTATTCGATTATTTTAATAGTTGTTGTCCTCTCATATTGGGCCTATATTTCAAACTATACAAGCATTTCTACAGTGCACTAATTAATTACTTAATCTATAACATTATGGGTATATGGGTTCTTATATAGCTTTTGCTAGTCGTGAGTATTTTTTATAAAGAAAGCTTCGACGTTTCTCTAATTGAATAGCGAATATGGTAAAAAATGTTTATCGAAACCAAGTGTTTAACTGTTTTTGAGTATAAAGTCTAGAATTTGGAAAAAAATAGTTTATATATATTTGTATGTGTAATTTTTTTAGTATTTCTATGTATACATTGGGTACAAAAACTAGATGGGATTCTCCAAAATAGAATGCCATTCATTCGCCACCTGCATTACCGCGCTACATCCACGTTATTTATCGCGCTGTATCTGGCGCAGTAAAAATGTCAACGGACGCCCGATGGCCGCCCGCCTATCAGCCGGTATCGAACTCTTCTGGTCATAGAGTAGTAAACGTCAGTGAGATAGCACAGAAAAAAATATATATTCAGTCCGAATCAAACCATAGTGACTCGGAGCATCTTATTGGCCGTAGCCGTAGCTGATCTTATTGGTGAAAAACCTCGCACATTGCGGACATGTGAGTACACCGCAGCCAGAGCCCTATATTAGCCAGAGCAGTCAGAGGATTTGGCGTCACTCTCCACGCTATCCATACCATAAACTATTTATGAACAAAAACGGTCACTTTTGGCAAAGATGCTAAACAAAGCTAAGATTCTTACTTTCAACTGTAAATTCAACTGTAAACAGTAGTTCATGAAATAGTTCAAAGTGTTATCTAGGGCTCGTCATACAAAAAGTATGTATCAGTTTTCCACACTATGATATTGTAGTGGTTTTGTCTATAAGTACCTATTATAGTCTTTGGGCTTGATTTCTGTGTCGTCAACAAAGGGTCCAATGGAAGACCAGCGCTTGCAGTTATGAACTGCCAGCATATGCTGAGTTGGATCCTTTTTAGCACACAAATTTAAGATAAAATTTTATGTGTTTCATTTCGGTTGTAATTGTGTTTGTTTTTGTTTAATGTGATTATATGTTTGTATTAAGTAATTCGTGTGCTTTCGTTAAATAAAACAATTTTATCTCTTTTATCATTTTATCTTTTTATATATCCTTTGCAAAACCGTTCAATTATCAACTGATTGTAAACACTGATTTAAACAAACATACCTACTTACATATTTGTACATTATGGTGCTACACTAATCGTCTTTTGTTAAAATGGTGACAATAAAAACAAGTCTTTCTTCTGTACACTATATTTTTAGTTCAAAACACGTGTTATGTTCTCACTGGTTATTTTTAAAACAACGAAAACACAATACAAATTTTAGTAAGCCCCACAATTAATCTTGTCATCGCTCTGTATTTTTTTAGACTGTGATGTAAGCCGTCGGTAGATTCTGCCAAGCGTCTATCTCCGTTGAATTATTGTTTAGAAAATTACTACTTCGGGTGTGATAAGAGGAGCATAGTGAATATTTATGAAAACAAGAAGGTTAGATGTAGTCCCGTGAATTATTAAGTCGTTAGGATCAGCTTTTACACAATCTTGGAGGCAAATGCAACCGTATGTTTAAAAGATTAGACGAGTTAAATCATTTAAATCTTTATTTATTTTGCTCCTATATTTTAAAGTGAAGATACGGTACATAATATATATTTAGCCGAATCCTTTGCCTGTTGCTAACAATGGCATAAAATGAGTGTACATCGTAAATGGTTTGCTTCATGTAAAAATTTCTTTGCAAAAAACATTACCGGAGCCCATTTAAATTAAAATTCATGGTCTTACCGTAGGGTGAGCGTGATTCGGAATAAACTAATTACAAGGCAACACTGGCCGACCAATTACTACTGTATATTTATCAGTGTTGCCTGATCAAATAATTAAAAATGTGCCAGTAGATGGCGCGGCTGTAAATCGAAGCGCTCGCGCATTCAATTTGCTGAATAAAACGAATGGACGTGTGTTATATTGAGAATCGAAATTTATCGCCGCCTAGTATTTTTTTTTTTTTTTTACTTTTTCGTACCATTGCCAGCATTTTTCATTCACAATTCGAAAAACTCATATTTCAGAACTGAATTTTAATTGGTTGATTTCTTTATGCACAGTTGTAAGTAAATGAGTTAATTATAAATGTATATTCAACTCATGCCAATTAAAATAACTTAGTAGTCGTTTGAAAATTTCTTGAATAATTGCCTTGTATTACTAAGAATAAACTCATTTATTTTAAAACCCAGATATATCTAATTTAAGTAATATTTATAGCTTGTTTTAATTTATGAATTCAAACTCTTGTCATGACTTGAGGTACAATACGGAAACTGCTACTCAAAATGTTAAAAGCTGCTTGCCAGGGGCAATAAAAGCGAACTAGGCCAATGGTCCGAATGTATTGTTACATTTTATTAAAATAACAGAAATTTAAATAGATACAGTCCCTAAGTAAGTGGATTTTTACTCATAAAGTGAATAAAATCCGAAAAATCATATAATATGATAGATAGGTATCATATATCAGCTATAACCTACTACTTTGGGAGAGTGCTAATACAAATTGCTTATGTTAGGTTATAAGTATGTTCATCTGGATTAAACAGACTTATACAGTATAAATTGTCATTGATTCATAATTACATGTAGGTATATAAAACTATGTTTATATATTTATATTACCTTCTATTTGACTTCTGCATACGACGTAATTTTAATCCTCGCATTTATTTCGTTTTCCTTAAATCCCTATTTCTCTCATAGTTTTAACCTTAATTTACATCTAGAATTATCAGACGCACGTTATATTTTATCTATGCTTCTGCCAACATAAAGCAGTAGATGAGTTTGTGGTGGGAAGTCAAGGGGTACAGTTGAAGTTTGCCTTAGACAATTTTGCAAATTGATTTTAGTGGACTTTATAATATGAAATTGGTGTAGTTTGGTGTTATAAATGCTCGTGCTCATGAACAATTTGTAAAATAGTTAAAGTGAACTGATAAATGGACTCGTATAGATTTGCTGCCCCAAGCTGCCACGAGGCATCAAAGAACATACGCCATCTTTGATGCTACTTGGAAAAACTTTACCGTACAACACCGATACTTAGTATCTCATTATACTGGACATTGGCAGAATCACTGAAATTTCGGTGGAAGCCATAATATAAAACAGAAGAAGAAGAAGAAGAAAGTAGTAGATCAGTTTTGTAGTAAATAGTATCCACCTTTGTAACATTTATAAATACTAATGAAATAATGTTAAAACCTTGCAATTAAAAACAACAAACGTACATCACACGTATCTCCATACACCAATATCTTAGCGCTCGTTTGATGGTAATTGGCGTCAAGTGACTGCCTGATGCGTTTCACAGCGACTGGACGTATTTACTGGCTTATACTTTTCCCGAAGGCATTAATGTGTGCGAATTGAAATATGGAACGAGAAGCAGGATGCAATTCGAGGCTCGTTGTGGTATGTGTTTGTCGGGCGAGTTACTCGACCATTTGAATTAAAGATACGTCGGGTTTTTATTTTATCTATTATTCGATCACGGCGAAGCCAAAAGGAGGGTTATGATTTTGGCCGCTGCGTATGTTCTTTTTTTCCCTAGAATATCCTAAACTATCGAACAAAACTCGACATATAATATATCGTTATATGAGTTTCGGACGACCATTCGTTATAAGTATCTATAGGTATTAATGTCACACCTAATAATAGCACCCTAAGGAGTACAGAAATAAAAAATAAAACTATTTTTGTTCTTTATTGTGTCTGGTATTTTTAATAATGATTACAAAAATACTTTACATGAATAAGAAATATAGAAATTTAAGTATGCAAATCTACCAATTCGATTTTAGTTTTATGACTTTATCTTCTTTTATAGACAAAACATAAATAATATTTTATCATTTTATACTTTGCCTATTTCTTATATTTCCGAGTAGGATGCAATTCGAGGCTTGTTGTACGCACGTGCCATTTTTAATAAAGGACTAGTTTTTTTTTCTATTATGTTGTAGGCAAAATATCAATAAAGAATTTGGTAATTTCATGCTTTAGCTTAATTTTCATATTGCTGGTAATTGAAAAGTAATTTTCTTCTTTTCAGGTAAAAAAGACCGGATCACATACTGTCAATATAGATGGAATTCTTTAAGGTAAGAATAGTCTTGAGATTGAACGAGTGTTACCCAAGCACGCCTCTAAAACCAAAATTTAAAAATAAGAATAAATAAGAGCATAGATGTAGTTCTGATTAAAAAAAAAATCAAATCTGATTTTAGCTTCGGAGGTACGACGTAAATAGCCAAATAATTCACACAGCAATTTAAATTAGAATTACACACCATCACAGATATCATAGACATTTTTAATTTTTATCTTGTAAATGGACCTCATGAGATCCTGAAGTGGAGACTAAAAAGACCTGATGATGATGATGGACCTCATAATTATAAGTAGGTATAGTTACTTAGTTACTGAGCACTTCCACTATACATACCAGTTACTTAGTTTTCACTAAACGTACCAGTACCACAGTGAACATAAACGGAGCTTCAAGGCGATATCTCAAGTGGGATTGCGCAGCAGCACTGAAGAACTGCTTTTTGATCAGACTCTCAGCCTCGGGGCTTTGAACTTTATTAATCATGCAGTGTCTCTGCTTTATAAGCGCATTTATTTTTTATAGATAAGACATTCTGGTAAATACAATTTTTTATACTTGCAATTAATGTGACAGAAGAAAATTGTTGTTAAAATCGCAATTTTATTTAAATTTTATGTGCTTTATCGATGACGATTTGTAGTGTCTGCGTTTAACTATATGATTAAGGTACGATGCACAAGATTTAACATGTTGGTTTTATAATTTGGTCGCTCTAACATTAGTATAAATAGGAAACAGCTGAAACTTGTCTTATTAAATAACTTATGGGCTACTTCTTATCGCGAATATTTCGTTACTTGAACATCTTTATATAGATAGGTATTAATTATCACAAAACATCAATTAGGACCTATTAGCTTTTATTACCGTCATCAAGCATAACTTTAAGTTGATCTGTTGACTAATTAAGGTATGATATCTAAACATAGAAATTCCCTTTTACATTTTTAGAATCAGTTAGAATAAGCTCAACTCTACAAGCCTTGGGACTCATGTTTTTCACAGCAATCAGGAATACTAAAGACATACTCATTGCAAGTAAAAAATAAAATAAAAATACCGTCAACATTGTAATTCAACAGTTTCACAACACAAGGGATTCCGATGCAGTTGTGTCATATAAAAAGAAGCTAAATAATGCGCGTCCTTAAAAGGAAACCGTAGATAAGTATCATATAGTAAAAAACATGTTTGGGTAGGTTCAGTCGTAAATAACCCGGCGACATCGATCAACGCCCGCTTGGAGAATATCTTCGCGAACTGGAAAAACTGAGTCATACAGACGTTGATAAATAGCAAATAATATGAACCTTTAAAACTTCAAGGTACTACAAAGTTCTTTATGAGAGCGTGAAAAGGTCAGGGTCGATAAAGCAAAAGTGACACATATAGTCTCATTTTATCGGGTATTCATATGTCCGGCAAGTAAGATAAAATGAAAAAAAAAAGATTGTTATATTACATTTTAATGATAATTTGTCATCAGGTATATTATAGAAGCCAATTTTTAACCCTAGCATATAAATTTGTTTCAAAAAATAGGTACTCCAGTTACGGTTACCTACTTAGTTGTAAAATATCATTCTTTGTTACTATTTATAGAACTCGAGACAACGATAAAATGTATTTTTATGATTGTTACGTACGTAGGTATATTTCTTATGAAGGCAGTTTTTTTACAGTTTAAACTGTCCAGTACCGCTAAACAAATATACTTAATTTACAGCCCTATAAGTGCATCTGTTTAAGGTTCTGCTCACGTCACGTGGCCCGTAATTATAAGGTGCGAGGCACTCCAACGACGATAATTGTACAATTAGGACGGTTTTTACGCGTTTCACATTTTTTGCTTCGTAAAATCGAAAGCTGTTTTCGATTAAATTCTTCTTGTTAATAGTATTTTATTGCGCTGTTATGTGTTGGGCCATAAATTAAAAGTAGCATTACAAGGAATAATAAATAATGAAATATGCATTTTCTTATACAATTATTACTTTGAGTTTCGTAGTAAAAATTTTACCATACCAAGTGTAAATTAATTCTCTCCTTACCAAAATATTGTAGCTGTACAAAAACCAATAGAAACATATAAAAAAAAAATATTTCCAAAAACTGTAGGTAACAGACAGAATGTAAAAAACTCTCTGAGAATCCTTGTCGGAAGAAAAATAATATTCTAAGATTAGTACTTAATTTATATAAACTAAAAACAAAAAGAACTAAACTAAGATTATAAACAATAACTAGTCTTAAAAAAAAACTAACCTACACAAAAAAAAAACTTTAAGTTAAATAAAAAATAGAAGCCAAATCGCTGCAGTCAGCGGGCAGGAAGAAAAATGATATTATAAATAAAATTAAAAATCATCATTATTTACTTTAAAGTGTAAGAGAGCGAGGCTTTAAATAGTGGCTCAGTCTATCAATCTGAAACAACTTTTTGTAAAGCAATACCTGGGTACTCCTAAAAAATTCCACATTCCCATATAAAATTATTTGGCTAGCCGGGCAATTTTAGGGAAATCATCATCATCATCAGCCTATTACAGTCGCAAATTGTGTGATCTTCTGCTTTCCTCATCCAGCCACTACCAGCGAACTTTTAAGGTCATCGGTCCACCTGGTCTTAGGGAAATTTATTTTGAGTTTTCGGCTTTGGTCCTATGAAAAATAATCCTAGTGACGGGCTGAGCATATGTGAGTTATTATACAACCGGTATATAATGTTTATTGCACTAATTAAAACTCTATTTAGAAGTGTTTTGTACATACACATCGCACGCACACGTCCCAAAACTTGTTCTCGATTATAATGACCAGATAATACCTTAATATCCCAGATTTAAATTATTGAGACGAGCAAACAGGCTAAGACTTTTATTTCAAGGTGATCGGATAAACTATGTACTTAACCCTAAAAATAGAAATATATTTATTAAACTACTTATTAACGTTCAATTACTGAATGGGTTCCCACTGTTGTTTGCGGTACAGAGGGAAGCCGAGGGTTAGATGGAAGGATGACTTATGCGCGTTCGACCATGAGTGGCAGGTTACGGCGCTGGATAGGACAAGGTGGAAAACGGAGGGGGAGGCTTTTGCCCAGCAGTGGGACACAAATAGCTAAGAAAAAAAACCTACTTATAATATTAACACAGAATGGGTAGAATGGGAAACAAAATAGTGACTAAATTAAGTTGGTAAACTTCCTAACAATATCAGGCAGCCTTAGTCTAAGTCTAGTGTTTATGACAAAGTCTAAGATTAATACGTCTGTGAACTAAAAGCAGGCAAACTTCCCCGTTGCGGTAAAACTTACGGGGCGTCTGGAATGAGTTGTTGTTGCTGGAAAGTTTGAAAATTGCCCGAAATTTCAGCTTCATGTGGATACAGAGGAAATATAGGGATCAAGCTTATTACACCAAATAAACATTTTTAACAATAACATTGTTAGGATACGGCCATTTAAAGTCATATTTTAGCGCCGGAGTTTGATAAGTGGATTTTTAATAAGATTTATAAACTCGTCGTTCATAGGGCTTGAAAATATTCAACATTGTTTGTTGTTTGTTTTTCGTGTGTGTAAGTGGCCAACACTGGTGTCAGATTTTTCAAGCTGCCTTAAGGCATCTGACTTAGCTTAACGACTGCCATCAATGATAACAGCCGGGACCAACGGCTTAACGTGCCTTCCGAAGCACGGAGGAGCTCGAGATTTTTATGCCACTTGCGGTCACCCATCCAAGTAGGGACTGCGCTCGGGGTTGCTTAACATGCGAAAGCGCTAATAGTGCTCACGCCCACTAGGCCAAGCGCTAATAGTGCTCACGCCCACTAGGCCAATTCAACATTGAAAATTATGATAAAGATGCAAGTGATAAACCCTTTTCAAATTACCTAGGTTTTAATAAGTGACGACCATAGTGTATTGCTTCGTTCATGCACGTGGCAATCGTTCACGGTATAGCCGCTTTCTAACTATTAACCTGTTTGACAACTTATAACGGTAAAAAAGTACTCTTTGTCAGCATACAGTAACTTTAATTATAAATTGTAGCGCCTTTGAATTTCAGATTAATTAAACTAGTTTTATAAAACGACACACAGGGTGTTACTGGCTTGAACGCATCTCAGTGGCCAGCATAAACAACAGAGTGTTCCAACTTATTTGCATTTACACGGGTCGAGTAATTGCGCTGCGCTTCAGGGAGAACTTTAATTAAACTTAAGTGTCTTAAACTCAAGTAGCTACCTATATAACACTTAAGTATTTAATAAGAAAACTTTTGACTGAGACCAGCCAAGTTCTTGGTAACTTCAAGGCAGGTGAAGTTTCGTTGAAACTAAAAAATGAAAAACAGGTAAGTAGCTAACTATACGTCTAGGTATTTTTAAAATATTTGAGTATTTGTCAATATTAGGTTTAACAAAATAAAAACCTGCCTAAAAATTGCAAAAGTACTTTTTACGAAATTTATCAAGTACTTTGAGAATATAAGCAGATTCAAATTTGTTTTTTCTGAAACATAAATAAAAATCTTCTTTTGTCCATTTCGATATAAAAATCAATGTACCTTAACCCAGGTTAGACCATGCATAAACGAAGCCTATTTATCAATATTCTTGTAGTAAAAATATTGTCATTTTATTCGTCTAGCCTTGTATAAAATTATTATAAATACCATATAGGTACTATGTTAAAGTCAACTGCAAATTTATCAAACTCAGCAAATCGAAATCATTTTACGCGTAAATTACTTACAGCCATTGCGAGGTATCAAAATTTACACCGTGCTAAATCATATCTACATAAAACATTGCAATATAAAAGTCACTGCATAGCATCCAACTAAGCACGGCGCTTATTTCTGATTAAGCCCAACAGTGATGTATGGTGGGCATGTTTATAGCCCACCCGGACACAAATTGAAAATTACGACTTGACGCTTTGCCGGTAACGAGCGTAAAGTACATTTTGTTTGTGTTAACGCTAGATTGTGCGAGTGGCAGTTATATAAATTCTGTTGATCTAGTTCAGGGGTATTTAGCTTAAGGGATAGGATATAGCATTCCATGTAGAACGCAATAGAGTAGCAAAAACCAGCCTTAGACTAAATGAAACGAGAAAATCGGTGGTTCAGTGGCCGTACGCAATATAAGAGCTTATCCAATAAGCAGCTCTAGGCGGGGTCATCGCTTGGATTGGTGCCCACAAAATGGCATAAGAATATCAAGAGCTCTACCATGCTTTGGAAATCATGTAAAGCCCTGTCATCAGATTTGAAAATATGATCTGTGTTGGCCACTCACAATGTGATACACGAAAAACATAACAGCAAGAAATTGACAAAATATTGCATTTAAAAGATTACCTATATTGTTGATTGCTAAACCCTTGCTTGAGAGAAAATACTGGAGGAAATTAAATTGAAAGAATGTTTTTGGCCACAAGTTCTTACACAAAATTTCTTAATTATTCCACAAACTCACTTTGATACGGGTTTTCTCACATTCTTTATTACAGTTTATGGAAAATGCATATGTACTTACAGTGAGGCACCTGATAGCTGTTTAAATTACCACTTCCAT
Source organism: Rhodophaea formosa (assembly GCA_963082605.1). Lineage (NCBI taxonomy): Eukaryota > Metazoa > Arthropoda > Insecta > Lepidoptera > Pyralidae > Rhodophaea > Rhodophaea formosa. The sequence goes on along the minus strand of OY720211.1, from coordinate 8,034,772 downwards.
TTTATAGTATCAACGATATAACTATTTGTCTTTTTCGATCAATTTCGAACTTTGCTCTTTATTGATTTTGCAATGCTAGAATTCTAAGAATTCCTTCAAAGGCATTAGAAACTGCTGACTTACCATTACTTATTCAGCATTAAGTAATTATGTGAGCTATTTTATTGGGTGTTCATGTCGGCACTGCCTGATATAGCTGGTAAAACCAATTAATTTACTAATGGCAATAAATACAACGGGCATTGCGAAATGCAACTACCTGTAATAAAGTCACTTGGACAACGGAACATGTGTTCCAATTAATAGTTTATCACTGGAACTGGGACAGTTAATTACTGCTGGAATTCATACCTAGGCCTAGGTAGGAACTACCCATCATATTACATACTTATACTCATTTATACATTGGTTGCTCTGTCAGCTGTAGTCCTCGCGAATCTCATTAAATATGAGCTACCATAAAAAAAAAACAAACATTGAATCAACAAAACGAAATGCAAATAATTATTGAACGTGCTCACAAAATTTCACAAGGTACATTTAAGAATCCAACCAATGGAGGAATTTTTTTTCTAGATAGATTTTTTGCCCCAGCTGACGAAGAGAGTTGGCGCTTTCTCCATCATTTATTTAGTCGTGTATATTTTTTAAGAGAGCAGATGTCTGTAGGCGTTTGGTAAGGATAAAAATTGCACTAATATCGAAGAGTGTGAAATAAGCACACTTTACAATATTTGCGCCAGAAGCTCAGTTAAGGTCAGGTAGTGATAAAGCAAAAATGCTCAACGATCTGATTCCATGCAGATCTTTTCCTTTTTTCCCGTGATGAGATAAAATAGATTTTATTTGCATATGTCCAGCCTATATCACTATCCATAAATTCGTGAAAAAATTATTCATTACGCTCTTTCCCTGTGACAGACATACTTAAAGCCAAAGCTGTAAAGATTCCGCTAAATAGTAGGCTGTTGTTTACTTCAATGCTTAGTGAAAAAATATTTCTTAGGCGTATCTACATTGTAATTTAAACCATAATACAACATAAATTATGGCTTGAAATTTTGATGCTAGGTTGGACTAAGAATTTTCTCACGTTTTCTGATATGAGTACCTAACCAAGGTTAGATTCGTTAGATAAGAAGACCTCACAGACACGACACGTATAGATAGGTATATGTAACTAACTAGATATAGGCTAGGAGACAGTGATTAAAAATCTTTCGCGGCCAAAACTGAAGCGTTTGATAAAGGGAACTTACAAATAGACAAAAACAAGAGTTGGTAAATATGCAACATTAATTTGATTTAAACAAATAAGTGTGCTTCTGGCACAGGCGGCACAGTTTATCTACAGAGAATAAAAATACCAGTGCATGCAAACTATTACTGGACAACGCCTGTCTACTACTATAAATCTCTTTATGCTTGCAACCAATAGTTGATGCAACCAAACCTCGCCAATATCCATCGCATCCATTGGATACATTAAGTAAAATAAAAAAATAAATATATGTAACTTGACAGAAAGGATTGTGCTCCTGCAGTGGACACAAAAAATGATGATATAATGTAATATTGACTTTCACTAAGTTTTGTTTGAATCGATGCATTATTCATATTATTGTAAAATTATATATTTTTTAAGAAATATACTTGGATTTAAAAATGTTGGTAAACTTAGGCAATGTTATGCTACCTATACTTAATTTTACTGATCTTGATGCGCCTACGTTGTACATTTGTAGGGCTACCGAGCTACATAGATAATGATGCCTCCTACGCTCAAGTGTATCTTATTGTCGTAAATCCCCATCTCATTATAAAACTGAATCACTAAATACTCGTATCATTGAATATTATAATTAATATTAACAGTGCTCTCTCCGAGAATTAACATTAGTCTCCCCGACTACAATACGGGCCGTACGTCAGTTGACCAGTTAGGTCACGAGAGTACGTGACTTCCATTTTAACTAGCTTCTAACAATAGCCGGCATGGTACTCTCAGTCAGTGACACATTTCAAGATTAGGAGTAAACATTAGAAATGGAATTACGGCTCTGTAGTATGTTTTGAGTTGCAAAAGAGATTTACAAAGTGCCTAAAAGTAATTGCCTTTAAAAATGTAAATTTAAAATGAAAAAGACACATTATAGCATCATATTTTATTTACATGAAAGAAAAAAATCGTGCCGGCTACATTTTAAAATAAGTCATCTGCCTACTTTCTTAGGATAAAAGTGGTAAGTACAGAGTCTTTAGCCATTGGATACACCGCAGATAGGTATGCCATGTGGTACCCGGCAGAGTATAATAGGACACTCCAAGTCTTCCCGTGGATGTCGTAGAAGGCGACTAAGGAAACACAAGCTAAACAAAGCTTACAAACATCAAAGAGTCCTCTCCAACCCGTCTGGCCAGCGTGGAGCGTATAGGCCAAATCCTCTGACTGCTCTGGCTAATATATGGCTCTGGTAGTACAGAGAGGGTCGTGTTCCTGCAATAAAGACTAATAAAGACCTGATGAAGAAGGTATAAAACTGTTGGATACCCATTGACCAGGAGTCCGACACCCTGACCAAGGTCGCAGGAAAACGCTGGATTTAGACCACTTCCAACCGGTCGTATGGAGATCCTTGAGGAGCCCTATGTCCAGCTGTGGACGTCTTGCGGCTAAGATGATAATGTTAAAACCATTATTATTAACCAAACTTATTTGTAAAGCTTTGAGTAATGCTTTATAAGAAGACCTTTTTTAAAAAAATAGAAGTCCAGATGAATCTACAGTTATCAAGCTTGGTTTCTTATATCTGAACGCAATGTATCAGGTACTTCATGAGATTTTCACCAACTGCTAGCAAAGAAATTTAAAAGAGCAATGTGTGTTTGAGAATAGGCACAAGCTTAAAGTCCCTTTATAGTCAACATTAAAACATCTCATGTACTCGTACAATGTTAATTCATACACAAAAAGTATTTTTGTGTCTGAAATTCCAGAATCGGAACACAAGCTCACGCTCCCTGTACGCACTGCATACATTTCTCCATCAGCAGCTGCAATGAGAATATTGCAGTGCCGACTGGGAAACACTTTGATCCGGATACCTTAGATGTTGTGTGACGTTCATGGGTTCAACATGCCCTTCTGAATGTAAGATCCAAGTGAAAAGCGCAAGCGAAAGAATCTTGATAACTTTTGTGTATTGAGTTGTAAAGTACTCAACAAATAAGATACGAGCACTAAATAATAGTGGGTATAGTTTAAATATTTATTTAGTCCTGGCCTGACCGACTTAGACCGTGTCGTCCCTATGCATTTTTCTGATGTAAACACCTTATTCTCTCCAATTTTCTAACTTAACAATATCACGTTGCAGTCATTTTAATAACTAGTAGTTTTTCCTGATTGACAATCAAGAATTGCCAAAAGGATATAAGACGTTTAAAGACTATTTTACTTCATTTATTTTTTTAGACTAAGACGAGCTCCGTGGCGCAGCGGTCAACACGCTAGCACACGGGGGTCCCGGTCAGGTCAAGATGGAAAACGATCTTTTTCATATTGACCTGGGTCTTGGATGTTTATCTATATAAGTATATACTATAAAAATATAGTATCGTTGAGTTAGTATCCTGCGACACAAGTTCACAACTTACTGTGGGGCTAGCTCAATTTGCGTGATATGTCCATATATATTTATTTATATCAATGAATGCGCACTTCAATAGTAAACATAAATATTAAATTTCATACATCCGAACAGGAAGCATATAAAATATATATGATAGTTTGAAAATTTCTACGATATTTTTTTTTTTTTGGATTGACTGTCTTAATATTCTATATGAGCACGATCGAAGGTATTGCTCCGAGAAGTTAAGACACAATTTAACGTTTCCTAAAAAAATCGCTTCCATTTCACTTTTGGGCCAATGAAATGTAGTGCAAATGAAACTTGTGGAATTTATATGAGCAGAGCGGCACGTGTTTCGCGTTTATTTTACTCGTCCCCTTTCATTCTACTCTACATTTAATTCTCACACAGAATCAAACTAAAAGTAACATACTATTTGATCTTATATGTACCATGTTTCTTTTCGCTTACGATGTTTTATTCTATTATTGATTCTGATTACTATTGATTGAGTTTTAAATAATTGGGGGTTCAAAATCAACCTTGAATTCTGGCCTATTTAAGAGTAGGTGAGATACATACATACACTTTTGGATAAACATAATTACTCACTCGTCTCACACTCCACACTTACGCTATACTCTGAATGGCCACCATAGAACACAGAAAGACGTTTCACTGTTAAGTTTTATAACCTTCGGCTCTGTCCACCCCGTAATAAAAACGTGTTAATATGCATGTATCTATACGTATGTGATCCACAAAAATATCCATGTATACTTATTGAAATATTCATCACACCCGTATCTCGATCATACTTCACGTCGAAAATATGAATATATGGATATGTAAATCCAAATTTCAGTCATGATCCATCAAACATATCTCTGTCATAACTGGAAACTCTATAAAACGGTCGGCTTATAGGAAAATTATTCACATCTCCACACGAAAGGCTCCGCATGACGCCGGATAAGCCGGATGAATACATTTAAATAGTAAACGCGACAGCCATCCTAGATTTACTACGGCATAATGTAACCGGGTACATAAGTACTATTACTCATGGGAATAACTCGTTTTGATATAAATACGGCGCGCGCGGACGTAATTCATATTCTCCGCCTCTGCGGCGCGCTAACTCTATGCGTGCACAAAGGGTTTGTTAGCAAAGGTATGAAGAACTACCGAGCTGATCATAGAGCAACTAGCTCATAGATAACGGGCTAAAGTATATCTACTCATGTAGTTCGTATCTTTCATTTTTACTGGGTGCTATTTGTTGGACATTTGAAGGGGAAAGGGGTGAAAATCTGTTAAGTGGTCCACAGAGTTCATGTTTAAATAGTAATAATATTGATATTCTCAGTATTATACTTCAGTTTATGACTTGTTTTTGTTTATATAGGTAACATATTACATTCTGCTGTGTTTTGGATTATTAATAAAGCTTGCGCACAATTCTGTCAAAACATGGGTATGAAAATAGAGAAATAAAGCTCACCGTATGACGCTGGATAATTCGGATATTAACATTTAAATAGTAAACGCGACAGCCATCCTAGATTTACTACAGCGTAATGGAACTGGGCACATAAGTAAATAACTCGTTTTAATATAAATACGGCGCGCGCGGACGTAATTTATATTCTCCGTCTCTGCGGCGCGCTAACTCTATGCGTGCAAAAAGGGTTTGTTAGCAAAGGTATGAAGAATTATCGAGCTGATCACAGAGCAACTATTTTATAGATAGTGGGCCAAAGTAAATCTACTTTTGTAGTTCATACATTTCTCTTCTATTGGGTGCTTTTTGTAAGAGTTTAGTTTGGAAAAGGGATAAAAAACTATCAAGCTGACCAAAGAGCTTATGTTTAGTTCACTACTTTTTTTTGATTATTTTATTTAAACTCAAAAGTACAGTGTCTGATACATGGCATATGACATTTTGCTGTGCTTTAAATTATTTGAGTTTTGCGCACAATTCTGTCAAAAATTGGGCACGAAAATATAGAAATAAGGATATTCAGATACCCAATTTTAGTATAGGATTTCAGTCAGAGTAATAAGCTGTTATGGTTTTACTCGTTTGAATTTTAAAAAAACTGTTTGTTTTCTATTTTTGTGCTGGTCTATGAGATAGCCCACGCTGGGACGTGATACGCTGTATTGTGTTCTAAGATCTATAAACTTGGAGCGCTCTACGGATACATATAGAAAGTACAACAGTAGAACAATTTATGAAACGCCCCTATATCGAAATTAATAACTGAAATAAATATAAAAGCAATTTAGTTACGTGGTGCCCGTTTGATATATCTGACACTGATATGTCTATGGCTACGGCAGATAGGTATGTATTGATTTCATTACATATACCATAGTTAGCTATGATTCAATACTGTAAGTGTGATTTTGTTACTAACGTCAAAAGTATAAATCTGTAATGATGCATTTATTTAATCTTATAAACGCAGTAAGTAGGTATTATATTTATGAAATATTTTATGCCTCATGATTAAGGTACTCCTTATAACGATAACCATTCATTTCAAGTTGGTATATTAAGCATTTTAGACTCAATTTATATAAAATCTTTAACGAGATTACACCAAGTGTTGAGCAATAAACTTTAAATTGTGTATAACAAAAACCAGACCAACTTAAATATTATTTCTATTCTTACGTAATGTATAATTATTTTTCCTATAAAAAAACCCTTTCAATCAAATATAATAGGAAAATAGGCTCGTAAGTGAAATCTATACACGATAAGATTATCGTGCAAAATCCAATCTTGTTCGATAACTAAAACGTGAGATCAGAACATGTTGACCTTTCTTAACTAGACTAAATAGTGAAAGGCTTATACCTAAGTTACTAACCATCACTTAGTTAACGTTCTCTCATTGGGGATCAGGATACTATGTGGAACGTAATGATTTTCAATGTTCTCATGTTGATGGTGAAAGAAAAATTGGCCAAGTGCGAGTCGGGCTCACCCATGAAGGGTTCCGTAGAAGCAAGCTTAGATTAGCCAAAAACCTCTATAATGTTTCGCCAGCAAAGACAACTTTTTTTTTCATAGTGTTTGTATGAATGACAAATTTATTTTTGCGTATTATTGAAAAATGTTATATTTCAATAAGTTGGTAGCCTAACCTTACAACTTCGTTATATATACTACGGCTGTAATTTTTTTCACGTATCCATATATAACCATTTAGCAGATAGAGGGGGGGGGGGGGGGAACATGAAATGTTTGAGAATGACTAGGGAATGACAGATTGCGACAAAGTAATTTTTAATTTATATTAATGTTGACATAAGTAAATTTCTAATAAATGCATGCGTAACTTAAAAGTAAATAATTCTGTTTTTATCAATTATTCTGTTTTAATAGTTCTGAATTGGTCAATTATAAATTAATTATATTTATTTTAAGGAAATATTTGTATACTGTTTTCAACAGTTAGATAGGCAGAATTTTTTGTAATATTCCACCTGTATCATACCCTATTTTATACAAATAAATGATTGATTGATTTACCCTTAACAAAAATCTGCACTTTAAAACCAACTATTTCAGAAATGGATCCCTCAATCGAAAAATGGTGTCGTCAACCTCATAATATTTTTAAAGACCTATTTAACGATATCCAACACTATGGGTTAGTAGAGAAAAAAAATACTCCCCCAATTTACGTGTATAGAAGCTACCCTAAAAATTTTTTTATCAAGATTATATTTTACCACTTTTTCGCATGATTAATGTACATACCCATACCAAATTACAGTTTTCTAGTACGTATATACTTTGACCGCGGACGGACAGACAGGCATGGCGAAACTATAAGGGATTGTATACTACGGAACCCTTAAAAGGTAGCTTTGTACTATATACTATAGTACAAAGCTAACTTTTAGGGTTTTCTTTTACACCTGCCAGAGTCCATTTGTCCATTTTATTCTAGGATTATTGCGCTCGTCAAAGTGACTTAAATGTACGTGGCAAAAGCTATAACGTAGAGTTTTAACATGGACATGGTCAAATAGCTCCTTCCGGATACTTTAAATTACACAGGTTTGTTATGCGGTTCCTCATGCAAATGATTTCAAATAAAGTATTCCACTAATAATAACATTGAACCATTATGTATGGATATTAAATGGACGTCAGATAGAGCGATTAGTCTTTGTAATCACATAATTCTTTATTGAAAAAGTAATCATTAAAAACATGAATATTCAAGAAATAAAATCAATCATACGCTTTCACTTCATATTAATACTCGCTTCATAATAAAGACATTTAGCAAACATTTTGACATCCTAAATAATAACTTATTGCAATGCTTTAGGGGGTAAACTCACTTGTAGGTTCTATGCTCGAGTTTGCTTCATCAGTACGAGTATGTATTGCTAATGGCTTGATTATATTCCCTGGTAATCATAAGATTAATTGCTTGTTAAGTAAAGTACGCATAAAATGTTTCAGTATGCACAATAAATTACACATGTACGGACACTTACTTGAATATTAAAATTTCTTGAATTATCTAGTAAAGGGTTCGCCAACATTGCGGTCGAAGCAAGAGAATTAGTGGCTTAAGAACGCTTCGATCAAGTATAAAAAATTATATATGAACTCCAATGCAAAATATACACTTACTAGACATTTGGGTGCACTTTTCCCGTTTAAATTGAACATTGGATCCCGAAAGCTGACGATGATCAGTTTTTAAATCCGAATTTACGGCATGCGTAGTAAAGTTAGTTTCTCATTGATGCAATTTATAATATAACAATACAACTTACAAATATTTCTGGACAGCAAGAAGTGTCATATTTATATTTAATTGTCTAACTAGTGTTTAATAACTCAAAGATATACTATAATCAAAGAAAAAACGACCAAATTTTCATCGCCGCTTGTAAAACATAGTGTTTTCTAGCTTAGTTGGATAAAGTACTTATAAAACAGTTATTGATTTGTGTTTTTGTGCAATGGTGAAATGAAAAGAGAAAAAAATACATTTTGTACTATCTAAATGTACTCAAGTTTTTATATATATTTACCTATAAAAATAACTTATACCATAGATACATTTTAATACAAGGTAAAACATAACACAGTGTGAATTAATTGTACAACGAGTTTTCACAAACTGAATATAATTAATTAATAACTATGTCAATAAATATATTGACATAGTTATTTATTTTAGTTCAATCAAAAATACTTAAAATACCAAACGTTTCTAACCCCTGCACGCATGCATTGTCTTGTTACCAGTGGAATCGGCCGCGCGTGGTAAGATGCGATTTACATTGCATTACCAATATTACCATACGATAGTGTGAGTTCTAACGCATTTTCACAAACTTGACTACAGAAAATATACGATGACATAAATTAATCGATAGGCTTTTAAAAATACCGAATAAGCAATATTCGGTAACTTACCTACTTTGCTTCTTCAAATAGTTATAGCATGTAGATGGTGTTTGACCGATAAAAAATTTAGTCAATTTATAATTTCAAATTGATATAAAATAATTGACCACTGTTTGAATGCACAAACAGCATTCTCCATCAAAATCACTTTCGTACCTACACTTAACAAATTTCAGTTTGGAGCCTCTTGGCAACAGTGGACGAGTAAAAAACCGAGTAATCGCAATCGGCTACGCTCAATCGAGTTACTTTAATCGGTTATCGAGCCGGGTCGTGAGCACCAAATACAGGAAATACAAAAGCAAAGCTCGATGGAAGGCTCAGTTCTGAGTAATCAAACGATAACGATAATTAGCAACTAATAAAAATAATAGTTTTCACTGTACTCAAATAAATATTTAATTTATAACTTTTTATTCGAAACAATCACCCGAAAAGTTACGTTGTATTTAAATTCTTACATTGCTAAGCTTCTCCGATCTCCTTCCAGTTTTCCTGATTCAGAGCCATTTCTGATAAACTACGCTGAGAAATATCTAGATCGTTACTCTAACCTGCGATGACGGTCATTTTCAGGTATTAAGGAGTCTTTTCACTATCTGAAAGGTAGTATAAGGAATGTGCCTATGTTAAAAATAGCACTTATAGTCGATTGAAAAAAAATCCGAATGTAATGGATGGATGATACCAACCCAGGTTGGAGCCACAACTTATTTTTTGACTGTGTCACTAAAAGTGTTTGAAGGCATTGATCTGTATTGAGTTTTCTCTCTTTACTCTCACTTCTTTGTGTTTGAAGCATGGGTTACTTTTTACCACAATCAATGATGACCCAGGTTCCTACATACAAGGCGTCCTTATCGAGTTAAAATATTGGTACTTTCCAAGCAATAAATCTTGGGTTGGGGTCTCAGTGTTACAGATAAACGATAAAAAGGCGATTCAAGCCTGAAATATTATCTATTTAAATTACATCCCGAAATAATTTTAACTGAACAGGATGTTAAACATGTTTGTTTTCCAAAATGTGTAAAAGATTGAGTACTAATAGATTTTATACTCGACGCTAAAGTTAAATATACTTAATAATTTCGAGTTTTGGAAAACAATTTGTTACCATTCTACATATGATGATTTCTACATCTACTATTCACTAATTTAACATTAAAAAAATAATGTTGGATATATAATGTTAAACAAAAAGTGGCCATGACAGGACACATTTTCCACTTTGTAAGTGCAGTTCTTTAAACGATTGACTTTGAGAATTCATGGTTCGTAAAATCTCAATGTCAATTTAAAGACCTATCGATGGACATCCTACACATATAAGTTTTTTGGTTTCAGTTCCATATGTTCTTAATCTTGTTTATTTTGGATAAAAATCGTAAGGGGGTTCATAGTTTTTTTCTCTTTACCAAGTTTCAACTGTGTGGTTTAATAGTTTTGGAATAAAATGGCTGTGTTATACGGACATCCAGACAGACATGATGTCTCTATAAAAGTTCCTTTTTCCCATTCAGCTATCAACAGCATCAACATAAAACACAAAAAAATCACCATAATTTACCGTTATATCTCTACTCTCGTAAGCCAGACAGAATAAACGTACTATAGTAGAGTATAATATGTTTAACATTAATTACCATGAAATTTTAGAAAGCAGTAATTAATAATTGGTTTTTAATAAAACGTACGAGAGCTTATTCTAAATGTGTATAGGTTAGTGTGTATGTTTGTGTGTAAATAAAATTAATATTAAATTTCTGAAACTTAAATTCCAACCAGTCTAATTTTCCGAATTCAACTTGCCTTTTATCAGAGTGAAGCATCTGTGCCCGTTAAGTAACAAGTTTAAATTTAAGGCTGTTCTAAAGTTCACCGCGGCGATATCATGTGTTCTCAAGTTGATTCAGAGCGTACTTGCAGTCGCGGAGATAACGTGTAGGTTACTTCTAAAGATATTATGTTACAATTGTAAAGGTGGAGTACTTTCTACAAAAACTAAAGGCTTTTAAGACAGTTTCTTACATGCTTGTTGGCTTAGGTAGCTCCGGCTGGCTGGCTCACTATCACCTATGCTAGGCTAGTACTACGAACGATATCTTGATTTGAAGTTGAATTGAAATAACCATCGTTATTACATTTACATTCTCTTCAGTTATAAATGCTGTTACTATAACACGTTGTATAACAAAAGGGTTGAAGCATTTAATAACTTATTGTATTTGGACAACATGAGAAATGAATATGCTTTCATTTTGGACAGTAATAAAAAATTATCCTATAATTCAAGAATGTTTAATACAATAAATGGCAATATTAATAATTTAGCATTAAGGACTATTTTTAATGATTTATTAAATCTAATTAATTACATCAAGAATGATAGCTGTAATTTTGACGCCGATAATACAACTTCAGATTTTTTTCGTGACATTGAGAACTAGTAACAAGAAGAAAGAATTAGTTATACTTAGTCAAAATATATGTGGCTTGCTGAGTAAAGTTGACAATTTAGAAATTAATATGCATGACATAGCTTTGAATCATGGAATGATAGACATTATCTGTTTGACAGAGCATTTCATTTTGAAGGGACATGAAAATAATCTTTATTTAAACAATTATAATTTTGCGACAAGTTACTCACGTAGCAACAAAAAACGTGGAGGTTCGGCTATTCTTGTACATAAAGGATTAGAATACAACGAATTACCGGAAATAAATGACCTAGCAATAAACTATGCATTTGAATGCTGTGGAATAGTGATACCAGCTCATGATTTAATAGTTGTTAATATATATAGGGTACCCAAACAAGAATACATTACAGAGTTTTTTCAACAACTTGAAATATTATTGCAAAAGTTAACTGGGATGCGCAATAAAAAAGCTCTAGTTTGTGGAGATTTTAATATTAACGTACTTAAAAATAACTCTATTAGTCAAGAATTCACAAATTTATTTAAAAGTTACAATTTTTCACTTCAATTTAAGGAAGTCACTAGGCCTATAAGTAGAACATGCCCAGACAATATAGCTCATAATAATGAAGACGATTGTAAAGGGGAAGTACTTCATCTAGGGCTATCCGATCACTCGGCTCTCATATTAAAATATTCAATAAAAAGTGATTGCTCCAAAAAATATTATTTTACTATGACACGCGATTACAGCAATGAAAATTCAAACAAATTCAAAGAATGCTTAAAAAATATAAATTTTGACGAAATATATTCTATTGATGATCCTAACTTAGCATATGAAACATTCCATGATACATTAAAGCTATATTATGATCTTTGCTTTCCGGTAATTCGAAAACGAATAAATTTAAAACATAAAATTGATTGGATAACTCCGGGAATAAAAAAATCTAGCGCAACAAAAAGGAAATTATACTGGCAAAGTATTAAAACAAAAAATAAAGAGATCTACAACAAATATACAAAGGTCTTTAAAAAAACATTACAGGTTGCACAAAAAATTCATAACAATAAATTTATAAAAAAGGCGAAAAATGTTACTAAAGCTACGTGGAAATTAATCAATAGGAATAAGTCTCAGCAACCAAAGAAAAATGTTGACAATATAATATTTAAAAATAAAAATTTAAAAGACCCAATTGACATAGCGAATGCTTTTAATGATACATACATAGATTTGACTGATAACTTAAAACAAAATAACATTAAATATAATAATGACATTAAATTTTCAAATAATTCAATATTTTTAACACCAACACATCCAAACGAAATTAAAAACATTATTAAAAAATTAAATAACACAAAGAGTGTAGGCTATGATGAAATATGTACCAAAGTAATAAAATATTGCAATGATGAATTAGCTACTCCTTTAAGTCATATCATCAATTTATGTTTATGCAAAGGAGTATACCCAGAAATGCTGAAAATAACAGTTATAAAACCTATGTATAAAAAAGGTAGTAAATGTGTATGTGAAAATTACCGTCCTATTGCGTTGATACCGGTCTTGTCAAAGATATTCGAAAGGGTAATTTATAATATTTTTTACAGTTTTATTGTAAAATTTAAAATAATAAATAATGAACAATATGGATTTCAAAAAAACAAGTCCACAACCTATGCTATACATGATTTACTAACAACAGTCACAGAATGTATAAATAATAGGCTCCCAGTTACTGCCTTATTTATGGATATGACAAAAGCTTTTGACTTTGTTAGTCACAATATCCTACTAGAAAAACTGTATGCTTATGGTATAAGAGGACCAGCGCATAATCTTATAAAATCATATCTACATAATCGCAAACATCTGACATATTTGACATATATAGATGACAAAAACGTTAAAACATATGCGAGATCAGAACTAAGAACTGTAAAAACGGGAGTGCCTCAGGGAAGCATCCTAGGACCGTTGCTGTTTCTACTATTTATAAATGATCTACCCAAACATGTAAATCAAAAAATGGTCCTGTTTGCTGATGACTCTTCGATATTAATAACGGACAAAAATTTAAGTGATTATGAAAATAATTGTAATAAAGCTCTTCACGACGCAGTCAATTGGTTAAATGCTAACAAACTAGTAGTAAATCTAGAAAAAACTAAATGTATGCAATTTCACGTACAACAAAAGAAATCTCAAAATATAAAAGTAAAACATAATAATAAAAATATTGAATTTGTAAAAGAAATTAAATTTTTGGGTATTATTCTTGACAGTCACTTGCAATGGAAGCAACATATAGACCACTTGATATCTAAATTGAGCAAATATGTATATGTCCTAAGAACACTGGCAAAAACAGTATCTAAAAAAACTGCCATCTGTGCATATCATGCATATGTCGCTTCAATTTTACGATACGGAATACTACATTGGGGGAATGCAGCAAAAGTTCACTTATTGCCGCTTTTTAGGATGCAGAAGAAATGTATTCGAGCCATGTTTGGGGGAAAACAAACAGACAGTTGCATTCCATATTTTAAAAAACTAAGTATACTAACTCTTCCTTCTATGTATATTTTAGAAGCATGTCTGTATGTAAAGGAAAATATTGGGAAGTTTGAACAGGTTGCAAAAAAACATCCTAGAACTACTAGGAATAGAGTTCAAATACACCCTCAGCATAAATCGAATATGGCTTTATATGATAAGACAGTTAATGTAATGGCCCCGAAATTATACAATAAATTACCGGACTCAATTAAAGATTTGAACAGTAGGGCATTTAAAGCTAAGCTCAAAAAACTGTTAACTGATAAATGCTATTACAGCATAGAACATTTTTTGAGCGATAAAATTATTATTTAACTTATAATGTGTAATTTAAATTAATTGAAATTTCATTTTATTATTTATATTTAGTTTAGAAAGTAAGTTTTATTTATTGACATTATAATTACCTTACCCTAACACTTTGACATACCTACTTACCTATTATGATGAGAATGTAATAACTTGACGTATAAATGCATGTACGTAAACTAATAATAATTTTGCACGCCTTTCGAAGGCAAAATGTATTGGCACTTGTTTACTGATCCTACTATCTGTATCATGTATTTACCTACATTTATGCAAATAAAGAATAAAGAAGAATAAAGAATATACCTTACTTTGTTGAAATTACTGGAACATAGTAAACTTTTTTAACATAACTAAATAATATTGTATTTGATATAGTTATTTCAAGTGTATTGAATGTACTTCAACATAGTAAAGTATTTGAACTCAAACAACTCACCATTTAAATATCCTGAATAAACATATACCTATATAATTGACTGACTTAAACCAACTTATCAACCGAATGGGGAGAAAAAATATTTTTTCTGTCTTTCCAATTAAAATATTTTTTAAATTGCTTTACGAGTGACGGAGTTATGAGGTAACAAAAAAACAACAAATAAAACATAGGCACAATCTTTTGAAGTTGATAAAATATTGAAACATCAACAGTAAATTGTTACAACATTAAAATTACTTGCAATAATAGGCATCTAATACAAAATGAAATAAATCCATCAAAAAAGAGTCTAAAAAAGCTTAAACGCGAGTTAATCCGGAACTTTGCTCGCTCGTGCAATAAAGCAGGCGCCGGTGCAATTAACTATCGCTCGAGATTTAAAGCTGAGCTTAAAGCTTTTTAATAAACGCCTGCTGCCAGCCGACTCAGAACTTGATATTGTGAAACGATAAAGTTCTGCAGACGTATTTTGCACTGGTTTGAAATAGAAACTTTATTTTCATTTTAAAATAAGGGTTTTGTTTTTTTTTTCAGTTTTGATCTTTACTGTATTTTTTATTAAAGTTTTTTAAAGTTATTTTGTTTTATCTGACTGACCCACCCAGAAAGAGGGCTATATTTCGAGCGTATGTATGTAGCGATATCTATACATTTATGTAAATCCATTGTTGGCTCCTGAAGCCTAAACGGCTTGACCAATTTAGAAGTGTTAGGTGTCATTAGATTCGTATTCTTTCCGGGAGTGTTTAAGGATGTTATTAATATGTAACGTCAGCAAAAAAAAACAATACGACGCAAGTACGCGCTTTATATAGGGTTTACCAAAATTAACACTAAATTTTCAGTAGGTAGTAATAGTAAATAAAATAAATATATACGGACGAATCACACAGATTGAGCCAGCCTTAAAGTAAGTTCTTATGAAAGACTTGCGTTATGGGGTACTAACTCAACGATACTATATTATATAACAAATACATATATAGATAAACATCCAAGACCCAGGTCAATTTGAAAAAGATCGTTTTCCATCTGACCGGGGATCGAACCCGGGACCATCCGTGTCGCAGGCAGGCGTGATGACCGCTGCGCCACGGAGGTCGTCATTAATCTTGCATTAATTTTGGTAAAGTGTGGTAGTGTGTCTGCGGCATTACAGCTACGTCGTTTTAATAAGACAACTCGTTTAGTGAAAGATTTTTCTTTATTTTTAACTAGTATTACCCATGGAGTTGGTGGAAATTAGACCATTTGAGAGAAATTAGTTTCAGCAACCCATCTACCAATAAAAAAAATATACTTTGAAAAGCTTTTTCCTGCTTCTTCATCTATGGAAATACCGGCCGGAAATATTGATTAATGAAGGTGTAAATATTTTTTAATCAGTTCAGAAGTTTTTTTAATTTTATCCTCTACAAACAAACAATCAAATATTTCCTCCTTATGATGTATATAAGTACAGAATAAAAGCAAGACTCAAATAAAGAACTGGTACTTGATTGGAATGAGGTTAATTACTTGAAAAGTCGATTGGAGGCTAGCGGCAAATACCACAATGGATTGCCAATACCTCAGTAAGGGTTCTTGAGAAACGAGCACCAAACATATCAATGGATGGCAACAGCGCTCAGCGGTGCCGTAAATGGGTATTTTAAAAGTAATTATAAAGATTTTCAATAGGTTCATTTTGTATATAATAAAATTAATTACCCTTACAAGTATTTTCTTTACTGATAAAAAGTTTATTACGTCACTGGCGTCTGTACTTATAACAAAAAAGTTCCATAATTAGGCAGAGTCGTTTAAGACAATGTCATGTCATGCCCTTACGTTATTGATAAAACTACAGTTCTTACGTTGATAGCTTTTATTCCTAGGTCCATCACTATTATAATTAATTTTCATAATTTTAATATAGTTAGCATTTACAGTATTTTTAAGATAGATGCTTACATAATCAATACTTGATTCAAGTTGTCATTTATACATTAATATTATTATAGACCATTTAAACGTAAAACCACCTTATATGTTAAGTTTCCATTTTAAAAAATCTTTTAAACTACTGTAAAATTAAGCACGTCTTTCGGACGTGTATGGAATATGTAACGATTTTACCACTCGTACGTTTACGTAATACATGATCTCATATGGCGTGTTCACGTAATTTAAATAGAGCAGGTCGGTGGTGCCTTATCCTATAGTTTGTATAGAGCCCACATTATACAACTGTTGAACGAAATTTAACCCGAATTTAATGAGTTTTTCCATAAAACGTTAATACCTGATCCAAAATGTATAGAGCACCTGATATTTTTCCCAATTTCAGGCTCGTTTGCAGAACGAAAGTTTTTCATTTTCATGTTGATAACGTGAATTTAAATTATCGCCAGTCAATACCAAACACATTGTATAATAACTACATTCTTTGCAATACCTTCTACTGCCGTATCCCGCTCTACCTAAGTTTTAAACAAAGATGAATGTCCACGAAGGACATGGGATACCTACATATCAGGTAGAATTAAAACTCATCTTTTTTTCGGCATTTGCGAAATTCGAAAAACACAATAAACGTAGCCTTCGACGCCTACCGCATCGAAAAACGAAGAGTGACCAACTGATGATAAACTGGTTTCCGAACGGCCAATTCATCTTTTTCTCCCTCCCTTTCACGCATTATATGTTCTTTCAAATGTAAGAAAAGGACGGAGATGTGACCCAAAAGTGGTCGCGCAACTTTTATTTATTTCTTAACTTGTTACGCGCACATAAAACATTTTTCGATTTATAAGGTACATGTTAAAATGCAGCAATTCTTCGCTGCAGACTAATTTACATCCTATGAATTTTAAATATGGCCGGTGTGGTAATGTCAATAAATTATACAGGCGGCGCTGCTGGCTTCATGTTTACAAAGCCTTCCTACTGTTAATTAAAAGAATAGATAACTTAATTGCCGTCTCGATACATTTCATTGTCTGTAACGGATGCAAGGTAAAATTAAATTTCTTAGTTTTCTAATAACATACAAATGCACAGCGGGAACGCCGGATATATTATGTCAAAAGTACTTAACTATTTCTTTTCAAAATCTTTCATCACTATGAATAACATACTGCCGTTTAGTTTACTAATCGGGTACGTAAATTATACAGCGTGTAATCTATCTACATCGATATTCCCTTGAATGGGCAACTTTTTCTTGCGGATCAATGGTAGGACCTCGAACTTTTGACTTTTTCATTCTGATTGCTTGGGCGGTTGAACACTTTTGCATGATAATGTCGAAAAATTTTGACATTTTCATACAAAAGTGTCGTATAGGAAAAGTTGTTCGTATTACGTGCAGACCCCTTTAAAGCTATGATAATTATATAGGTACATATTTTTAACGTTGATTTAGAACTCATTTAAAATAATAGAACACAAACAGACATCGAAAATACATTTAAAAAAATGATCTCTCATTATTTGGTCCAATTTCTAAGCGAAGATGTTTTGTTCGTGTTCTTACGATTCGGTTATTTACTATCTATTAGGTAATTGATATTTATTTATTTAAAAGAAATAATTTCCTCTTGGTTAAAATTCAACTTGTATGGCGAAATAATATCAGCGTTAATCTGTTTAACTACCGAAGTAATTATTCTCTCATACAGAGTACTCACACTGAAAACGTTCTGACTGTACATTAAAGATAGTAGTTCAATCGATACAGGCTAGATCAGAACAATAAAATTCTATAAATCAAAGCTATATTTTGTTCGAGTTAAAATAAAACAATAAGCAATCATAACGATAAAGCTTAGACCAGACGTGGCACCTCCCCTGCTCGGTATAAATCGAACATCGAATTCCTAAGACTCCCTTAAATCATGCCAATTCCAGATACAGTGAGCGTTATCAATTAGCTTTACAATATTAGACTTCCGTTCGCTGGTACAATTTGCTTTGAAGTACCACTCAGAACGCAAGGAGTTAGGTTGATATTTCAGTGGATGAGGCATTGTCGGCTGAACGGAGGCGTTCGTGGCGTGCTTGGTGTACAAAGTAAAGTAAGTAGCAAATGCGGCAGTTACTGTGCGTTATACCAACATAATAATATACTATAAAAACTGACGTTTGGTAGATTTCTGTATTTGTTATTTACTAGAAATCAATGTTGAATTATTCAATCTAAGGTCTTAAAGCGATAAGTTCCGTTTATTTATTAACTTATATAAGATAGGCACTAAAGCAATGCTAGAGCTATTTTACACATGACAAAAAAAAGCAATAATTTTTTGCTCAGGGATAGCATTTCCCTGATTTCCACGCACTCATACACATTATAATTAATTAAACCGCGCAATGCTCATTGGATGCACTAAGAATTATGGTGACTGCATGATATGAGTGTTCTCTATTTAAAACTATTAGGTGACGTGTAGGTTTTTAGGGTTCCGTAGTAAACTAGGAACCCTTATAGTTTCGCCATGTCTGTCTGTCTGTCTGTCCGTACACGGTTTTACTCAGAGACCATAAGTACTAGAAAGCTGAAATTTGATATGGGTATGTATATTAATCATGGCAAAAAAGTCGTAGAAAAAAATCTTGAAAAAAAATTATTTTTTAGGTAGCTCCCATACACGTAAAGTGGGGGAGTAATTTTTTTTCTCTACTTACCCATCGTGTGGGGTATCGTTAAATAGGTCTTTAAAAAATATTGTGAGATTGAGAATACGTTTTTTCGATTTAGGCATCCGTTTCCGAAATATTTGGTTTTAAAGTGCAAATTTTTGTTAGAGGTACGTGTCCCCCCCTCTATCTGCTAAACGGTTGTATATGGATACGTGAAAAAAATTACAGCAGTAGTATATATACTGAAATTGAAAGAAAAACTATCAGAGCTGGGTACTAAGTGCAAACTAAAAAGTTATAGGCAACTAACTTATAAAATGTACTGGAAAATGTAAAATTTCATACAATCGTCATTGTTAGATATTTTTGGTCGTTTAACTGTGAGGTGCGAGTGTAAACAGTGTGAACTCAATTGTCATTCACAACTACGGAACCCTACACTGTGCTTGGCCCGACACGCACTTGGCCGGTTTTTTGTTTTACCTAAATACGCCTTGATATACAGGAGATATTAACGTGGGGAGATATCACTTCACCTGCACAAAATCATATGGGCACTAATGCGCTTGACATTCGTTCATAAGCAATGTTCTTATCATATTCGCGTAGTTACACTTTTATTCTTCTGTCGGTTCCCTTAATTTTGTGCTCAAGGCATGTAGCGCGTAATAAATACAGACTAAGAGTTAGCACCAGCCGTGAGCAGAGCCAGTTTCTTATCTGCCGCTCGTGTACTAGACCGGGTAACCTTACACCAACTTAGATCGTTAGGCCACCAATCTCTGCTTACTTGGAAAACCCTTTATCTCATAAATCTGCTGGAGATTTATACAGATTGTTTAAGATACGCTTATCTTTTCGGGCGATACTTTTTGGCTTCTCGTCTGTTATTTATTGATGGTCGCGAGTAATCTAGAGCTATGTATCTCGTTAAAGCAGTGATAAAAACAGTAGGTGTACTTCTGTGTTGATTTTTTTTTCATTTTTATTAAAAATATACATGTAATAATCCTGAGGTTTATTCTTTCAATTCGTTTGGTTTTATTGCTAACTTAATACTTTGATAATATTTAATTAAAATTCACAGGAAAGACTTCCTACGCATTCATAAATAAGAATATATCTACCAAACTCTCTTTACCAACCGTTATTAAGTCAACAAAATTAAAACGTTATCTTTACTAAGAGCAATGAGTGGCCATGAAAGATAAACTACGGAGATTGGATGCGTAAAGCCGTTCAAAATCTGATTAAGTCATATTAAACCCTATCCATATTTGTGGAGGCATTATTACAATCCGACTTCAACCATAACAACAACTTATACTAAACCTCAAAATAATTACGCATTAGAATAAAGGCGACAGTAAGACATTTTGTGAATTATTTCATTCCAAAGTTACGCACGCAGCCATTCTTTTATTTATGTTTATGGGAATTTGAGCTTTTAGTTGTGGGATATAAAGGTGATATTGTTATGCAAGTGGGTTTGGCAAGCAACGGGGTGCCAGGCAGAGGGGTTGATTTATATTGGAGCAATGCAGTAGTGTGCAGTTAGTATTGATTTCCATTCGCAACGCCCCTCCCTGGTCGTGCATCTCACCTCACGCAACAATGGCAAAAAGCCAAGCATCCAACGCCATGACATTAAAAATATAGATACCTAAGTCAGGAAAATGCTGCGAAAGCTATTTTGTAACAATTTTTGCGTCCGTTTTCTATCTAGACTGAAATTGAAATGGGTTTTTATTCTTATAAATTTGAAAGAAACAAACGCGGTGTTTAAACTTCTGCTTTATCTTTAGTATAAGGCGTTAAAGTAATTCCCTTATCATTTTGTTAAACAGATGATTTTTTGAACTTTTAACCAAGATCTCTATCCCAAGAGCTATGATCGCATATAAACAGTTATTTGATGGGCAGAGGCATCACATACGCCCGGTATTAGTGTATTAGGTAAAAAGCATCGTTTTACACAATTAACATGCTCTCTTCGAAATTGAAGACCATAGAATATTTAGGTTTAACTTATGTAACTTTGTATTACTATGTTTAAATTTAAATAATAGATAAAAATTAGTCGATATTTTGGGTTTTATCAAATTATTAACAATGGCGCTATAAATATTTACTACTTAATTTATTTCGAGCCATCATGTATTCCATTAAGTATAAATATCATCATCATCATCATCAGGTCTTTCAAGTCTCCACTGCAGGAGCACGACCCTCTCAGTACTAGTAATTAAGTATAAATATATGAAGGACAAATTTACGACCTGATACTGAATTTAGTAAATGTAAGTAGTAAACATATAACCGTATATTTGCTTCCAAAAGCCTTAGCCTATGTATCAAAAATGGTGTCTGATTTATAATTCCTGAAATAAAATTCTGAATAAGCTTTTTCGTAAAACATCGGCACGCAACCATCCTGGCCTAAAACATGGCGGGCAATTTTGTCACGAAACCAAATTACTGCACATTTTATATCTGGTTGATGAATGGTTTTGGCGGCCTCGACCAACCGACACACTCCCCGCCGGGGTCAACGCCCGACATTTCGGTTATGAAACATATGGAGTACACTGCTACAGACCTACGAAGTCTTATGTGCCCTTGGAATTATTAAAATGCAACTACTGGTTTTCAGGAAATGAACTGGAATGATAAAAAATCGCTTTAAGGTAAAGTGCATGAACAATATTTAATTTTTTTTTAATAATTTCATTGGTCTTAAGAATCGCGCATGCAGATTTTATGTAGATCGGCGTCTACGACAATGCTACGAATCTTGCTACGAAACATCTACAGGTGACAGTATAAAATTGTAACATAAATCGCAGTTTTAATCATATGTCATAAAAAAATTATAACATAACATAACGCTTTCTACTAAATTATTAATTCGGGTTACGAATATAGCAATTTACATTTTTAATTTTAATGAGTTGTACAAAAAAGTCACATAATTTTGTGATTTTTTTATTTCAAACAAATTTATCTATTGAGTAGTGTAAAACAAAGAAAAAATACAAAAGTATGGATTGTTAAGTAAAAATCAATTGAAAAATATATATTTATTTAAATATAGCAATGTGGTTCCCGGCAGAGTAGAATAGGACCACTCCAAGTCTTTCCGTGGATGTCGTAGACGGTGACTTAGCAAACATAAGCTAAACAAAGTTTATAAACATCACAGCTGCCTCTCCAACCCGTCTGGCCAGCGTGGAGAATGTAGGCCAAATCCTTTGACTGCTCTGGCTAATATAGCTATGGCTATGGTTGTAAATGGAGGTTATGTGTTGTAAATGGAATGTAATGGAGGAATGAATTCCTGCATTGGAGACTTTAGTCTCAAATGCAGGAATTCCAACCTCCATTAGTTAGGACCTGGTGACAATGATGGTGGTGGTTTAAATTTATTAATTTTATAAAAAAAAAAAAAATTTGTTTAGCTAATAAATAAGTCGGTATAACTAAAGATTTTATAAATAATTGTGTAATATCCAAACAAATTTATTAACAGAGACTAAACCTTTTTTTAAAGCTGCACCAGGTTACAGTGACAGATTTTTTTTCTTATAGAAAGCTAGCTTTTTATAATATATATTATATTATAAAAAGCTAGTATCTTCATTTAAATTTGAAGAACATTAAAAGCATGTCAGCGGCAGTGTACGCAGTCTCGACCAAGTGGCTCCCTGCTCCGATATTTTTGTTCTAAGCATTCTGTATCATAATGTGAAGTAGCAGTACCTTGATAATGGATTTTAGTAGCAATCCCGTTACCATTCTGTAATTGAAAATTGTCTTTTGTACCGTCTTGACTGTATTTTAATAGATATCACAGTTTACAAGCATTAAAACAGACAGGATTAATGCAGTTCGATAATAAGTATTTGTTAGTAGGTATTTAAATAATTGTTTTATTTCAAAATTGTTTACAAAATTGAAAACATATGCGACATCAAAGTTTTCGACACTTTATAAAATAGCCAAGAAGTAAAAATGCGTTAAAAATAGTTAATAGTGTAAAAATTAGTGTTTAAAACGTATTTTTTTTTAATTTAATTACTTATACGCTGTGTATAACGTGTTTTTAAAGCAGTCACACCTTAAGCCAATTCTATACTATTTAAATAAACATGTTTTTACCTTAGGTCACATATTGCACCTTAAAAATCTTTAAACATATTTATATTAAAAATAAGGAAAAAAAGTTGATTAAATCCTTTTATCTATAACATACACCAACCGATTCCAATAACATTAAATTGCTGTCCACACATAAAGCATGGCCAGGGGTGGACGTTTCGAGTTTTGCATACGTTTTTGTCGCAATAAATTTCGTCCGACGTAGTTAAGATAACCTCAATTTATGCGTACGCAAAACTAAAGTGATAATTTTCGCATACAATAAATACACAAGAGTAACTACCCTCGCAAAACTCAAGAGCGTTTAAAAATTCATAATCGAAAATGGCATCGGCGAGTCGAGCTCTTGTGCCAAATTTGTCTGTAAAATTTTGTGAATTTTAAAAACTTTTTTGATCAGTAACTAGAATTAATAATTTTATTTATCATAAAATGTACTGCATTCTTATTTTATTAAGTTATAAATTGAGATTTAAGGAATTAAATTCAATTTTTCGACTTTACAGGAGTAGGTAATATACGCAAAGTAATTTTTTTAAGACGTTAGTACCTCTTCATGATGGCATCAATTCAGTTCTCACAAGGAAATAAAAACATTGCTAACTTTAACAGAGAATTTACATTGATGATAAGAAATTTTTCATCATTGTATTAATAGGTATTAAATGCCACAATGTCCCGCTTTCGGTAGTAGTGACGAATTATGTTGATGATACTTGAATCTGATAATTTGCGTTTCCTCCAGCCCCAGGACAAATACTTTCAGAACCTTTTTTGGCTCTTACCTTTTAATCTAGAAACCAAGAATTATTTCGAGAGAAAGCTTTAAAATATCAAGTTCGACTTCGCCACAAAACAAATAACTACCAGAAGGGATACTTTACTTTTTATACCTAAATGCACTATGGTTGTGAACGTATGATGGGGAACGAGCGGAGTGATCGAAATGGTGAAATACAGACATAGAGGGAACGGCAAAGATCACCGCAAGAAGTTGTGCTGCTCTTAAACATATGGAACACATTCTATATCTGGAATTTTCCCCGCTAGTTCTCACTCTGCCTATCATGTTCAAAAAACAGGCAATGCAAGATATTTAAGAATGCATTGCAAATCTTTGGCAATGTTGTCTCTCTATCATGAAGGAAAACCTTAATATGACAGTGACCAAGTTACATACTCATTGATGACTAGAGTGCACTTTCCAGCTGTTTAAGATGTGGCCATATTAGCGTTCGTCGCTCTGCTTAAGAAAACTCTGAGTATTGCAGAAAGCATCTCCGTGACGCGCTGCTCCTTCTGATATACGAGTACCAAGCTCTGACTACGCTTCAATATACAATGCAATAAATGGTTGGTATACAGCGTGTAAATTGACCCTTGAAAACCCTTAGTAATCACCCCCTACTAAGGGTTGTCATGGGTCAATTATTCAGTCCGTCAAAATGAACAAATTTTCCTTTGGAATCAATGTCAACATTTCCCTACAAAAGTGTTCAGCCACCCGGGTTCGATCCCCGGTCAGGTCAAGATGGAAAATTACCTTTTTTAAATTTACCTGGGTCTTGGATGTTTATATATATAAGTATCTATTATAAATATAGTATCTTTGAGTTAGTATCCCATAACACAAGTCTCGAACTTACTTTGGGGCTAGCTAAATCTGTGTGATTTGTCCATATATAAAAAAAAATCTAAATCAAGTTCCCAGTATCGTTGCTATAAGAAAA
This sequence comes from Rhodophaea formosa, assembly GCA_963082605.1. Lineage (NCBI taxonomy): Eukaryota > Metazoa > Arthropoda > Insecta > Lepidoptera > Pyralidae > Rhodophaea > Rhodophaea formosa. The sequence goes on along the minus strand of OY720211.1, from coordinate 8,009,422 downwards.
GTTGTTCATATTGACGGTGAGATTCAACCATTCATTGAGTATCCAGGGACAATTTACACGATTTAGAGTGTCATATCTGTAGGTATATAATTTGTGTCGCCACCCACTCTTCCGGGTATATACCAAGAAATAAATAACGCGTCGCGTGAGACATCGATTCTTATCGTGCATTCGAGAGATTTATTCGGGGCTTTCGAGTCGATTTATCGCGTTAAGGGAACCCGTTCCGTGCCTACCTACTTAGCTCGGTAAATAATGCGTTGGATATTAACGTTCTTTCCTTAAATAGATGACTAAATACTCGCACGCACGTTATCTGAGACTGTTTGTATTGGATAGTGATGTAACGAATATTGCTTTTAGGAATATAAATGGTTTGGCGTTGGTATTAAATATGATAAAAGGGGCCTTAATAATGTACCTATTCCTGAAAGTGGTATTTGTCGCATTACTATACTACATATATGGGAATAGTAGGTTTGAAGACGATCAAATCGATAGCATGTTCTTTTTGAAGATGCTTAGTTCATTTATTGACCAATAGATATTATTAAAACTAAAAAAAAAAAATTACAGGTATCTTTGCCACAAAACTTAGTAATAAAAATGTTTTTCTAATATGTCAGCTTTTTTGTTAATAATATTGATTTGTTTATTATTGTTGTACATGGTTATTGTTTATATATAGAAAATAGTAAAGAGAAACATATGTAATCCTTCTCATGCATAAAACAATAAGAATTCTTATGATTGGTAACTATTGTATCACTACTTTGTATGATTAATTGAACTTACATTATGAATCGGCGTCATTAGAATCAGTTGGATTTGAGGGTTATTAAAAGTTTTAAATGTAAACGAATGACAAATAAATCTGACTCAGAACATTTATAGCTTTCCTTCGTGTTCATATCAAAGGTCTCTCCTTGAACTGTAGGCCAGATAGCTCAGAGTAACCAGTGGTACTTTTTTCTGCTAGTTATTTGAAAAAGTTAAGGCTACTAAATTTAAAAAAATATTTCAATTGCAAGTGTTCTTTCTTAATAATAAAAAGATAAGTAAAGTATTCCTTTGTTTGTGTAAACTGATCTGGTAAGTTGCAGATCTAATTTTTGAAGACCTAAAGTCAAAGTCATTAACAGGAATTCATGTTTTAACTAAATTAGACTTTATGTTTGGAATATTCGTTTATAACCTTAATAAGTAATTGATTCCCATCCAATATAAAAATGGTCCTTAAATTAAACAATGATACAGTAAGCTGATCACGGAAGCACAAATAACTATCTTTTCAAACGCAAATCAGCCATAACGTACATATTCCCGATAATATGATATATTTAATTGTTTTATGACGTTTCCATTACCGATTTGCTGAGTCGACGTCAGAAGGGAGCACGAACTGTAGAATTAATGGGTGTCGAAATTAAACAGCCTTGAAACGCACTCTGTTCCAACTTAGGGTAAACCACGCGGGTATTTTAGGGAATATTATCGGTTATGTTCGAGTTGATTGATTTTTTGTAGTGTTGGATAGTTAAGAACTATATTTTAAGATGATAAGAGATGAATCAGTTTAAAAACTTACCCAGTTGATAAAAAAATTTGTTGGTTACGCATATAGAAGCAGTGGGAGTAACTCTGAAAAACTACTAACTACTTCTTGAAAAAGCTTTATACGGGCAAGGTTTGAACTAGATTATTATAAGTGTTGGTTTTTGAGATTTTAATCCCATAGTCAACAAGTATAAACCTACATGTTACATTAATTTTCACCTGCATGCAGTTAAATCAACTACTTTAAGAATTATCTTGAGATATATTTAACTGAGAGTTGATTAAAGTATTTCAATAAAATTTCACAGTTATAGCAGTAAATATATTAGAAAAAAGAACATTGTATTTGAATGGAACACGAACAAAAATACGACCTTCTATGGAAAGATCAGAATGTATCGAAATTCTATAACAATTAAAAATATGTATTTCAATATATGACGAGTTTCATGGCGCAGTGGTTAACATGCCAGCCTGCAACATGGAGGTCCCGGGTTAGATCCCCGTTCAGGTCATGATGGAAAACGATATTTTTCAGATTATTATAAAATATAGTATCGTTGGGTTAGTATCCTGCGACACAAGTTTACAACTTACTGTGGGCCAAGCTCAATTTGTGTGAGATGTCTCTATATATGTATTATTTATTAATACGCATCCCCTAGGAATAGTTGTTTTCTATCATGAACGGTTTACATCTTAGATATTATTTCGCCATATCTTTACTCACTGAATATTTTGAGGGTAGCTGAACGTAAGTATGTTCGGTCCTCACAAGTCAAGCGCGTTGTCGGAACTGAGATGTTTGTGGCGGATAACTCCACAACATAATAACTTTGTTGAGATATTCTCGTCAACACCAAATAAATTGCGCGTGTTTTGACAACGGGGAAGCAGCGATCTTAGTATGATGAGAAAAATAACAACCTCGATAAATTTCAATTATTTTCTGTGTTGGCTGTCGGGGTTTCAGCTTTGAGTTAACCTTCGATCAAGGTACTAACGTATAATATTAATGAGATAGCATGCTACTAAATTTTAAAATATTTTTATAATAATTCTCTGTAATATGGTCAATAGTTATATCATCAAAGTTAATACACGAATATAAATAATTAATACGAAGTATAATTACTTATTTATATATAACTAGCAGTTCGCCCCGGCTTTGCCCGTAGTTTTTCGCCGTAAGAACCAACCTCGTATTTCAAGGAAAAAATAATTAGTGAAATCGGTTCAGCTGCTCTCGAGAATTTTGCTCAGCAACACAATGAGTGATTCATTTTTATATTACAGATGGTGATAATTATTTAACGCCATTATCTCTAGTGCAAACTTTTAAAGGTTGTCTTTGGGATATGAAATCATACTTTTATATTTATCACGGCTCCTCAGTGATGAACTATCGCACTGCTATATAATGTTTTCAGATATTCCCAAAAAAGTGTGCAATTTTATCATTTGAATATGATTTGTATATTCTATTTATATCGCTGTTTAGAATCATGCTTGATTTTGACTAAAAAAGGAAACCAATGTTATTTATAGTCTATTAAATGCAATACCTTGCTTAGCTAAGCCCAGCCTACCTAGAGCATAAATTGTCTACCACTGAGCATCGCCTTACTACAAATAAAAGTTGGTAATAGATGTAATACTTCTGAGCGCTCTATATATATATACTAATATTTTCAAAGAGGAAAATTTGATTGTTATTTGATTGTTTGTATTGAATAGGCAATAAAACCGAATTAAAGGTAATTTTATTCAAAAATATTGACGCCTTCGTATAGAGTCATAAACTAAGGCCTAAATGTAGAGTCAGAACAAATAAACAAAACAAAAACAAGCTTGCTCTTAGTAAAGACGTGCCAGTAAAATAGCTCATTTCTTAGAATGGCTTTAGATACCTAGTTAAGAACAATTTAATGTGTATATACCTACATAATGTATATAGACATTGTATTGTTAAACCAAACCTAAGGTATTCATATGGGCTATCCTTCTATTTTGCTCTCTATTTGTAGCCAAGTGCACGGAGCATCGCCTTGCATGCACTGATTTATACAAATCCTGATGAATCACTGCATGCATTTCTCACGGGCCTTGCCTTGCTAGTAATAGTTCCTTTATTAGCGGCGATGGTCACCACAATATCTGGGCAAATTATATATATTTTTCAACTTTTAAGAAGTCCTGGATATAAATATAATATAAAGTCAGTAGTTCAGCCCAGTAAAGTCAAATAGAAATTAATAATTGTTAAGTCACATGTAACTGTGATATTTTAATAAATTGGAATGATCTCTGAGAACAGTCGATTCCCAAGATTGCAGATTTCTGAATTTTGTGATGGTACCAGTACAAAAAAAAAACAATCAGCTGATACATTGTCATTGGGAAGTCAAATAAAATCGTATTTTGATATATATCCCCCATAGTTTTTTTTTATATCATGAACTGATCATGCCGCCTTAAATACTACTTCGTCATTTTGTTCAGAATCAGAATCAGAATATTCTGAGTAGTACGTATCCATAACTCTGAATAGTATGAGGGTAGATGAACGTAAGTATACTCGGTCCTCACAAGTCAACGCTGGTACTGGTAGTAACCAGTACCACGAGAGAGCTAAATAATATGTACATCTTTAAAATAATTTTGCAAGCATATGCATATCTTAACAAATTCTCTCTTAACATTTTACTTCAGACATATTAACATGGATCACCAAACCTAACACCCAACCAAAACAAACGGTGGATTTATGCGTACATGACAGCACATACGAATACACCAAAATCCACTTACCCCTTACAGGGCAGGCGTACCTCGACGCTGTTTACAAGAAGGGCTCAATTTATTTATTCGTTCATTAAGCCGCCTGCGGGGGATCCAGAGACGAATTTTAGGATAATGGACCTAGATAGGTATAAACGTGAAACGTATAGTCGCTTTTGCGTCATGTCTACGCATTTGTTGTATCTATGTTCGTGGATAAATGATGTTCTCTAGAAAATAATGGAATAATTTTTGGGTTTAGTAAATATTTCGTTTTAAATGTGCTATCCCGTGACTAAATAAACTACGATTAATAACTTCTTATTTAACTTCTTCATCAAGTCTTTTCTAGTCTCCACTGCAGGAGCTCCGTACTACTATAGCCATAAGTTAGACATAGCAGTCAGAGGATTTAAGCCTACACTCTCCACGCTGGCCAGACGGGTTGGAGAGGTCTCTTTGTTTAAATAAGCTTTGTTTAGCTTGTGTTTCCCAAGTCACCTCCTGCGAAATCCGCGGGAAGACTGAGAGTGATCCTATTCTACTCTGCCGGGAACCACACGTCTGGTAACAAAACTCTAGCGACACGTAATAGTTGTAAACATATAGTCACTTTGGCGTCATCTCTACGCACTTGTTGTATCTATGTTCGTGGATAAAGGGTATTCTATAGAAATTATAGAATATGTTTGGGGGTATTTAATATTTTATTATTTTGTTTTAAATGTGTCACCCACTACTAGAAAAGCTACAATTTATAACGTTCAAAATCAATTCTTCAAAACTGCTAGCGACAAAGACTGCTTTGGGGCGTGTAATCATAAATTTGGAATTCGTAAAAGTTACGAACCTAAAAACAAAGAAAATATCTGTACTAATTTGAACCAAAAATAATGTAGTATTCACTGCTAAATGACGTAAACCGGCAGAATTCCTAAAATCGATTTAGAAAGATACCTATAAAAAAATAATCGGCGACAAATCGATTATGCGAATACACGAAAAAGTTAACGAAACAAAAACGTGAGAAACAACACAATTTGATTCGGTCAGAACGGTATCTAGTTAAAATCGAATCGATCGCATCAACGATATTAAACAAATCGTAGTAGAAACTCTCATTCGATATCGGAAGCACACAGACCAATGAAATACTCAACAAGGCTTACCACGAATTGTTAGTGCGTCAAATATTGCTTGTAGTGTTTGCTAGACTATGGCGTGTATAACGAATTCGGTGGTCATAAAACTGTACACGGGGTTTTATTAGGCAGTCTTCAAAGGCGTTTAATAAAATTTGGCGTGTAATTCAATAATAACCTCGAAAGACCGGCGGCACTAACAGTCTAGGAGACCTATTATCTGTAATCAAAGATTGGTCATGCTCCGACCGACTGAGAAATTGCGATCTTTTATGTTCTTGAAGATTTTTCGATATATTTTGATGGACTTTCGAGTTCAACCGCACGTTTCGATTATTGTTTTAAAATTTTTCAAATATCAGCTAGATACATCAATGCTACTTTTACTTCTGCTACATAACTATCATGGTATTTATTTAACATTATTACTGAGTACATATAGTTAATTAACTCCTCCCTCTTCGCTCTATCTCATTTCTGGTGGAAAGGAAAAAGGAAAAAAAGGATGGCCATTGTGATCCAGCGTGGCATTGCCGCACTAGTACACCACCTTTGCAGTGAAAACGATTAAATGCGGGTTTCACTTTCAGTATTGAACATATTTTTATGTGACCATTTTTTTGTACATTGGTAAAACATAATTGGTATATGTTAGGTAATCAGTATTTTAGTACTTTTATACGAATTTAACGACGCTGGTCCTAAAAAAACACAGTGTTACTCTGGGAGTGCCAATAGAAGTGAAAACTTGAACAATTACGTGTGATTAAAATATTATATTGTGCAGGAAATACTTTTATACATGTATATAAAGAGGAGGTATGTAGGTATACGTATAACACATTATATTTAATAAATAACAACAACATATTTAATAAATGATATGGTTATTTAAGGCTGACTTTAAGCAGTCACGCACGTATGTCAAGCGATATTAAAATAGTGGACTCGGATGTACACCTGCCGCATGGGTGTGACAAATATGCAGCTCCGAATTAATCGTCTTTAACTATCAAATTAAAAGCTGCATTTAAGAATTGTGATAATGACACTTGTTTGGGTCTTACGAGCAACTGTTGTACCTGGGTATAGTAGCAATAATTCCTGGAAACTACGTTTATCAAACATTTCTTTTAAATTAAGCCCGATAGTGTGACAAATTTTTGAGAAATCCATTATTTTATTTTTTACGAGGCTATTTTACAATGGCGTAGATTGTAAGTACCCGTTATTTAATTGATGAAAATGAACTGTGCCTTCTACAGTCCGATTATGAAGCAGCGTGAAACTTAGCAGGTATATTATTTACTGATTCAGATTTTCCTTAAATCAAAACGTAAATGACATATTGACAATCACAATCTTAGAAAGCTATTGAAAATCTTGAATGGGCGCCCCGCATTTATTTTGAGCTCTTAATTTTCGCGCCGAAAGACACATGGTCGGTTTCACACGTCATTGCAGGGCTGTCGACGTATTTGAGACCACTATTCTTAACTTCAAACGATTCAAGCCCACGGATATTCTCGTTTACATGCACGATCATTGGAACGAACAATGTTAGGACGATGACTCTCCGCCTATTTGGTTTGCACTGGCATTGAAACTCAAAAACGAAGTCAATAGATTTAGAATCGATGAGAATAGATTTTAGAATTACCTTAATATTTTTTGTATATACCAAAGTAAAGGCGGGTAGCCCACAGTTGTTTTTCCTTATCTTCGCGCCTTTTTTTCACTTGCGATGGAAGAATCATTGGTTATTCGAAATCTCAGTGAAAAAGAAACTGATATTTTTATTATTTAGCAAGAATATTTGTATCAAAGAACAGCTGACACAGCTGATACTTCAGGGCCTAAAGCTAATCTGTATTGCGAAAAATTACAAGTAGACCCGACCCCATATAACATGGGATAAGGTTACTTAAGCAGATAGAAAGCGAGAAGCAATTATAAGGAAACAAAATTTTTTCAAAGATACAAAAATACGATAGATTTTCAAAGAGATCTCCGCACGCCTAATCGACGTTACCGGTGACCAAAGGGCAGGCGCGCATTTTGGCCAAAGACTAAGTTTGCCAATCCAACGGGGAAATGCCGCCAGCCTTTTGGGCATCCTGCCCGTTAACTGCAGCGATTTGGCTTCTATTTTTTATTTAACCTAATTTTTTTTTTAGATTAATTTTTTTAAGACTAGTTATAGTTTATAATCTTAGTTTAGTTCTTTGTTTTTAGTTTATATAATAACGGTAAGTAATTGGTAATACATAATATATTTATGCAATCTTCCATGCTTCTTAACTCAGGTTCTTGAACTTGAAAGAAACTTTACTTGTTTGTTACCTGGCTAAATGTGAAATGAACGTCAAAGGTACAGGTACTACCTACCATACCTCTTTACACAACAGACACAAAGATACACTTTCAGAATTTGTTAGCGAAGACATCTCCTTTACGATAATGTTCGATTTTCTATTAAACTTGAAAGCCGTCCCACATTCTTATCTAGAGCGCTCTACGACATATTTTTCCAAAGTTTCCCGGCGCGAGCTTTCAGGCTGGTATAAAGCTCTATTCACACATGGCGGGAGATAAGGCAGCTTTCACACCATTAAGCCGCGCGTTGGAGCCCGGGGCTTTTCCAGATTAGATTATACACTCGATTTATGACGTCATTAAAGCTTTGATAATTACTCGGGACAGGCTGCGTAGGCGAAAGGGGGTGTTGGGGTGGTGGGGGGTGGTTGTACTGTTTGATTGGATTCCTGGTACGAGGGTAAAGGATTAAAGTTATTGAGATTAGTTCGCCGCCCGCGGGCGTTCATTGTATGGCCCATGGAGATGTGCGGGATAGGAGATTGCTTATTTCCAATTGTGATAACTGGTTTTAATTTCGCTGCGTGAGTTCTCTTTGGAAATAAAACGTGTTCGGACATATTGTTGTGTTTGATTGTATGTATTTTGGATCGAATGTATATTTTAAAACAACGCACAAATTCTTTGGACTGTTTATTTCTATTGCTTCTGTTTTTTTGTGACGAGAGTTTTAAATCATTAGTGCTAACATCTATACTACTATCGATTGTTTATTTGTTTGTTTGTTTACATTAAATAGACAGAAAAATGGCGCTTTGACATGAAGTCATCTGTTGAGATTCTGTCTTCAGTCTAAATGACCCCATTAAAAAATCTTGATCTAATGACAAGAAGTTGCTGTGAACCTTCGTATGGTTAAGTTCATTACCATTACACATTTACTTAGCTCATCTCCAAACAAATTTTCATCCACTAACAGCCATCATCAAATCCATGACAAGATCACGACTGAGGCACAGAATTTCTCTAATGCCTACCTACTACCGCCTAACAAGGGCCGAAACACCCCCATCAAGAGACCGAATGTCTTATAAATTGCTGTAAATTGCGCTAAAAGGGATCAATTTCACCTACACATTATTATATTCAAGCGATTATGACCACTGTATCTTGTGCTTTACAGCCAATTTTTCCACGTGCATGACGTGGATGAAAAATGTATATTTTCTCAGGAACAAAAGCGGTTAAGGCGACTTCCTGTAAAGGTTTATTTCACTTGGGTATATTAGATTGAGTCTAAAAAAAACCTCAATTTCTTAAGTTTTAAAATACAGCGTGATTTTGAACGTTTGAGCTCTATTGAAATTCCAAAATTATAAAATACAGAATCACGATAAAAAAAATCAAAATCATAAAATACAGAATCGCGACAAAAAAAGAAACCGAATAAAAACTTGTCCTGCCATACAAAGTCACGGATCGGTCGGGCGAATTTTTTATGGGAAGAATCTTTAATTAAGTATATTCTTTTTTTTCTTACAATTCTGTTTTCGATTTGATGATTTCCGATGACCGAGAGTATACCATCAAAGAGGATTTTGCTAATACTAGCGTATTGGAAGCGTAGTGGTACCTTCACCATGCCCACCTTCCTGGTAACAGTGACGAGAGGTTAGTCAAGTGTTTTTAATCGGGTGCAAGGCAAGTCCCACATTACCCCAAACAAGGATGTACCTATCATTAGATAGGTATTATACGTATAATAATAATGAAAGCAATTTCAAAAATTTAACCTACTTACATTTATCAAGTCACCGATACATTCTCTATCTTTTATCCCTATATCATAGTGATTCACCGAAACCCAGATAATACCCGCGAAGTTTTAGTGGTTTCGTATCAATTCTATGAACCTATATTATTTTATGGATTTTGGATAAATGTTAAAAAAAAACTTTAAACCTACTTAAACAATTTAGACTACTATTTACTATTCCCTTAATGAGACTATGCGTAGTTCAAATAAAAATAATTTAATTTCTTAAATTTTTAAAGTCCCATCATCATCAACATCATTTTGTGTAGGTGACTCTGTTAATCGACCATGCACACCCTGGTGTCAGAGTTCTGGTAAAGTTCCGTTTTATTCCTTTTTTGAAGCTTCATGAAAGCTCAAAAGGGAATGCACCCTAGCAAAGCCTTATCTATTATGCCTGCAATATTTCCCTTGTCGTTTAAAAGCAAAGTATGCGAGAAATTGCGCTCCATATAAAGAAACGGGTAGTTCAAATATTCATAAAGTATTGTTCAGCGGAAGAATTGAAAGCCTTGTTCAGGCAACTATGAGTTATTGGTTCAGCTCAGTTTAAATTGTTTATAGTTTGTTTACTTTACGTGAAATAGGTATCATTGTTTACTTCAATTGGTAGTACTTGTAACAGTTGAACATACATATACAAAACTATTCTTACGTAGTGTTTCTATGTACAGTCATGTATTCTTTACTGTATTTTCCGCAAAAGCCAAATTAATAAAATTAATAGTTGTTTAAAGTAGTCTTTATCATCCATCATAAAGTTCTGCCTATATGTTGTTTATTTTGCAAGTAAGTTAATTTTATCTACTAACGTTTGTTAATGTGGTAAGAATAAAATGATTAAAAGGCAGTTACAAATATTTTTGGTTAGCATACATGTTGTGTTCCACTGTTAGACAAAGATCTCCCACTTTTTCTTCACTCATTTCTAGATGCTGCTTTCTTTGCAAGGCTGACAATGATTTTTTTTTGATAGGTCGAGGATAAAATAAGTATTTATTTATCACAAACGCACCAAGGAAATAAAATCACGATATATCTCTGAAGTAACTTCTTTACCTTCAAATTCATGATGTATGTTCCAAAAACCTTTCAACCTGCAAAAGATCAACATCCATCTCATCCATACCACATTTCCCCAACATTGCTTTTTATTTAATCCCCCGAACTGGCCGGTTGAAACTTTTTGTTCAGTCATTACTGTGGGCATTTTACCCTACCCATTGAGAATTACCCCAGTCGCGAATGGCCCTCCAATTAAGGGTAATGACTCGGCCGTAACTACATTTACATACCTACAGGGCTAAAAGGTAATATCCTATATTACTATCCCAAAGTTATGGTTATACGATGTTAGATTTAAAGGTCTGCGTGTTTCGGTTATTTTAGAAGTTTTAAAACTAAGACGAGATAAAGATAAAAGTTTCAGAAATAATCACATGATTATTTTACATTCCCATCATATCCTAGAATTATGGCTAAAAAATATTATGTTCGGTCCGCTTAAAAAGGAACAAATTCACGCTAAGAAGAAAAGTATTTTCTTATTTTTTAATCTTAGTTCTCTTTGAAACTACAAAAATAGTGGAGAATTGGTAGTATCTTAAAAACCTAAAGCATCTATTATTATACTAGCTAGTTAGCGAGTATTTTGTAACCTACCCACTAAATTAAGTCTGATCAGCTGATCGTTTGAAGCTTATTTTTGTTTGCAGGTATATTTCCTTTTCTAAAAGTGGTTCGATACAGAATAAACTCTCACTAAACAAATTCAACAAGTGTCAATTACATGGCGCCAACTATCAAGAAACCTAATCTTATTGTACCTACCCTCATCTCAAGACCATCTAGGAAGTCCCTATTTGAACAAAAGTGACCATTACACCAGTTCCAGAACTTGAAATCCTCAACGCGGAAGCGTGGACATTTGAAAGGGTGCCATAATTCAGCGGCTAGTCATTAGCATCTATTAGTGTCATAAATGAGGCATTAAAAGTGGCTCCCATCACGAGCCCGATCGCATTTGGCAGCAGTATTGTGCTCCCGATACGTCGAACAAACGCGTGATAACGATGGTGGGGGTTCTCGGAGTAAAGATTGCGAATTCGATGCTTACTGGTCGACCAATACATGGGTCTAGTGAAAAATACTTATTTATTTTCACTGACTGCTTGTAAATGTCAATCTTGTATCAATAGATTTAATGAGAGTAAGATAAGTGTACAGTGGGATTTTTTGGTGGGAACAGTTGTCGTTTGTTTTAGACAATTTTGCAAATAGATTTTAGTGGACCTTATTATATGAAATTGGCGTAGTTTGGTGTTATAAATGCTCGTGCTCGAGAATAATTTGTGGAATATTTAAAGTAGACTTATTGTATATGGACTCGTATATATTTATCACAGAAGCTCCCATGAGGCTACCAAAGAACATGCACCATCTTTGATGCCACATACCGTACAACGCCGATATTTAGTATCTCAATATACTGGACATTGGCTTCTTTTCAGTATCTCTAAGTACGTATGGCATGGCCTATGACCTCATACTTTGTGTCCAAATACTAAACGCCGCCTAATATATCCTTCTCAGTGCCCTAACTTATGCATATGCAAAATTTCATGATGATCTGTTTAGTAGATAGGGCGTGAAAACATAACAAACTAATTAACTAATCCTAATCCTTACTAATATTATAAATGAGAAAATGAGTTTGTTTGTTTGTTACGCTTTCATGCCCAATCTACTGAACCAATCATCATGAAATTTTGCATACACATAGGTTAGGGTACGAAAAAGGACATATGCTTTATATCACGCGGGCGAAGCCGCGGGTAACAGCTAGTTTATAATATTAGTTAGGAGGTTAGGGTAGAAACTTCATCAGTGACTGATGCTATATAATTATAAGTCATTAATTGTTCTATTACTTAGAATAAACACATACTTTTTCCACTTGTACGATATACCTAGTACGCTACATCCGTTTCAAATGTTAGCAAACGTTGTATAATACTGAAATGTATGTGTTTATCCATGAAATGTAAGATTTTTAACAGAATAAACATTATAAGGTGCTTTCAACGCTCATTCTCTAATCATATAAACACACACTAATTTAGAGGAATGTGTTTATATTAGGGTAATTGTTGAACGAACATCTTGCACCGTAACGTAAAAATAAAAGTGACCAATCCTACTAAATATTTTACTATGTACAATCAACTTACGTTTTTATGTTAGATTATATAAGGTCTAGGTAGACTCTTAACCTAAAAGCGTAAAGAAAAATATGTCCAGCTCATTGACTATGATGCAAACACAAAGCTACCGACTTGATGGCATAACGCATATGTTAACCCAAAACTGTCACGCATATGCTAACCCGAAACTGTCACGCACGCATTGTAAATTTGGCCAGTTTTTAATCATTGAAATAAAGGACAGAGTCTAGACAAAGTCTGGTGAAAGAGACTACCTATTGTAACCATTTTGTTTTAACTTGGCTAAATAAAGTTTATTATTAATAAAAAAAAGACAGTATATAGTCAAAGTTTTCTTACATACGCCATCTTTGATGCCACATACCGTACAACACCGATACTTAGTATCTCATTATACTGGACATTGGCAGAATCACTGATATCTCGGTGGAAGCCATAATTAAAAAGAAGAAAGAAAAGTTTTCTTATTTAATGTTTGAATGAACTGAAATTTTTCTCAACTATGCAATTAAGTCACTTGAGATCATCATACATTATTATGAATGATTAGGACAATATTTATAGGTGCTTTACATAGGTAATATCACTTTACAGAAAATAGAAGATATAATTTATTTTACAAAAAATTTACAAATTTTTTAAATATACTTTAAGGACACGTTGGTGTCTGTCATCTTCCTTTCTTTTCCATCTTCCAATCCTGTACTCCAGAGTTGTGCTGGCAAAATAGGCGATAATTATAAAATGTGGTGCCGATTGTCACACCATTGTGCGTTCGCACATAGTATACAGGTGCTACGTACGAGCGCATAAACGAAATAACTTTGCAAACTATACTAGCTCGACTTATTATATAAAAACAAAGAGTACCTAAGCTGCTGACCCAACAGGGAATGCGTCAGTGAGCTACCGATATTGTGCAGTCAAAATAGGCGATAATTATGAAATGTGGCGCCGATTGTCGCGCCATTAGCCGGCTTTGTGCTACGTGCGAGCGCAGATATGCAGATATCTGAGCTAACTATACTAGCTTGACTTATTGTCTTGTAAAGCTACATTTTGTAGGTACAGGGGAAATGATAAATTAAAAAATACAAAGGGGCGTCGATAGAAGTAATTCAGTAAAGATTGTTGTGGTAAATATAACTAGCAAAGTAATTTGTAAATTTCCGTTTGTCTGTAATATACGTAGGCCATCTCTAACGCCCTTTTAGTCATAACAATATAGAAAGAAATATGCTAAGAAGAAGTTCAAATCAGTAAGCTACATTAATTCAATTCAAGGTAAATATTTTAAAAAATAAAAAAGAATAGTTATGAACAACTATTCTTTCTTAGGGTTCCGTAGTAAACAAGGAACCCTTATAGTTTCGCCATGTCTGTCTGTCTGTCTGTCTGTCTGTCTGTCTGTCCGTGCGCGGTTTTACGCAGAGACTATAAGTACTAGAAAGCTGTAATTTGGTATGGGTATGTATATTAATCATGGCAAAAAAGTGGTAGAATAAAATCTTGAAAAAAAAAATTTTTTATGGTAGCTCCCATACAAGTAAAGTGAGGGAGTAATTTTTTTTTCTCTATTTACCTATTGTGTGGGGTATCGTTAAATAGGTCTTTCAAAAATATTGTGAGGTTGAGAACACCATTTTTTGATTAAGGGCTCCGTTTCCGAAATATTTGGTTTTAAAGTGCGAATTTTTGTTAGAGGTAAGTGTCCCCCCCTCTATCTGCTAAACGGTTATATATAGATACGTGAAAAAAATTACAGCAGTAGCATATATACTGAAGTTGAAAGGAAAACTATCAGAGCTGAGTAGTAAGTACAAACTAAAAAGTTATAGGCAACCAACTTATAAACTGTAAAATTTCATACTATTTTCATTGTTAGATGTTTTTGGTCGTTAAACTGTAAGGTGCGAGTGTGAATAGTGTGAACTCAAAGTTGTCATTCGCAACTACGGAACCCTACACTGCGCGTGGCGCGACACGCACTTGGCCGGTTTTATGATATATGTCTGTGCCAGTATATTACAACACTTCCTGTAAATTTCTTCCACAAGGTATTTTGTGACAATATTTTAAAGAATTCCGTAGCAAAGTAATAATTTAAGATCAAAAAAGCTTTTCTATAGTCATTAAGAGTGTATCCTAGCAGTATGTTTTCCATACAAATGTATTCCTCTATTTTCTCGCTGAAAACTGCTTCTAGAGGCACAATTTTTTGTTCATAAAATCTAGTACCAATATAGGAATGGCCCAAAGTTTTATTTTTTCAAAAAAATAAAACATAGAAGGAGACTATGTGGAAAACATACTGAAAAAATACTGCAGAAGAAGAATTAAAGAATATTACATGTGCAGTGAAATAATTGAAATAGCTGGAGTCTTCAAATGTACCTTAGATATTACTTTTAAAAATAAATACAAATTGTATATTATTAGTATTCAAAAGTCGTAACTTCGCTGCCAGTTCATTAATTAATTATTTTATCAGTTTCACTTCAGGTCCAATTAGTAACATTTATCTTGTGATGCTCAGTGTTACACAGTGCCATCGTACTTAAAAAGAACATTTTATTTTTTATTAGAAGGTACTCATTATGGAGTTCTTAAATTCGGTTTAAACATTTTTCTTATGACGTCCGTGGAAGACCAGCGTTGTGGTTCATACCGCAACATTAAGAGTCGCCTGGACGCGCATGTCTCCATACAAACGGAAAAAGGGAATTGTGGCAATATTTGATAATTTTAGGGTAAAATTAAGCATCCAATCAACTAATCTCATTATAATCTACGTACGTTCTTATACAGTATAGTTAAATTATCAAATGTTTGAGACATACGCCACTCAAGATTTCCATATAAATTTGAAAAGGCTTGTAATTCTCAAACCATTGGTATTTTTACCAAGCTGAGCGGAGACCTTTTTGGTATTATCATAAGAGTTTTATATGTCTATAATTGTGTTCATATTTTCTAATTGTTATTTTATTCTTGTAATTGATACAAAATAAACGATTTTTCTTTCTTTCTTTTTAGATATTGAAATACTTACTTACCTAGTTGTATCAGCATTAACGTGCAGGTATAAATATAAAAAGATCATAAAAAGGTTAAACGTACATTGTCAGTTGGACCGAAACAAAAGAACAGACCAATAAAATATATATTACAACTAAAAAATAAAATACCTAATCCAAGACGACTAAACACTGCACTGTACTTTACCACCATTATAACCAAACTGAGTTTAAAGTATTGCAAAATTGCAACAGTCTTTTGTCAAAACATTGTAAAAGAAAGTAATAATTCACCTGCATAATCGCGTGACAAAAATTCATAACAATCATTAATAAAAGAGCAAAACTTTGTAATAGGCGAAAGATATTTTCGCAGGTAAAAAATTGCACAATCATTATTATCAAAGTAATATTTCAAAGTGAAAGACTTTCTTCAAACACCTTCGCCGTGTAATTATTGTACCTTTGTTTGTTAACAAGTCTAATGGCCCGCGACGTATTGTTGTTTTCTTCTAACGAGGCACTTTTTAGTGGTTTACGGTGCAATAAAATCGGTTTTAACAACGCCAAACATTGCGGAATATCTTCTATTCCACACAAAACACGGGAAAGGTGCGTTTCTTTTTAAAAGAACGTAAAAAATATCATTATACTCTCTCTTCAAGGCCAATCTTTATTGCACAAACTGCTAACCCATCTAGGAAAGAATAGTCATTGTCCAATTTAAGGGTTATTTCATACAAAAGAGATTTTTTAACGTTTTTTTGTCTGCTGTTCTTCGAACGCGGCGTTACAAAAGCAAGGTTTTGTTTCGTCTTTGTTTTATTTTATCGAAGTTAAATATACGTTTAGGGCTATTGTGTTAGAGCCAGGCCGCTGGGAGGAATTTAGTCGTGAAAAAATCTTTCTAGTGTACACTCGGGTTTTGATGCCCATTATTGGTATAAAACAGTAGATTTTATTGATTATTCAGTGCTTGTGATGAACAAAAACCATAAATACTGCAGGGTTAAAATTATTAGTGTCTGTGTTCTTCTTGGGAACCAGGTAAGTACTCTTGTTTAAATCAAACTAAACCGATTATTACTAAGCTGCAATACACATTAATACTTGAAATACGTAATATCGAATGAACCAGCGCAAACATAGAGAGCGTGTATTAGTTATTATTAAGTAAATCTTTGATTAAAACACAGATCTGTATATTGATTTGAGCTTTAAATTATAATTAAAGCTAAGTTAAATAATACAAAAGTTTAGCACAATTAAAAAAAAATAAACTTTGGCAGTTCTTTTGTTTTCTGTACATTCTGACACAAATCACTTTATGTCTACATTTATTGTAATTTTTGACAAAAAATACAATACATCATCGGTTTTCTTACGCTTTAAAAAATATTTTTTACCGTGAGTACCTACCAACAATACAAGAAATCCTGTACTAAGTCACGATTTATCACTCCCATCCATACGGCCATAAAGCTTTGGCCACACCTGTGGATTAAATCATATACTAAGCAGGATAGACAAACGCAGTCCAACATAGTTTGCGTCTTGCGGGTAAACATAGCAGTAGTGAGAATTTTCATCATACGTCTACATTTTCTTGCAGCTTTTACTGACTGAAACGTAACGTCATTTTTCTGAAAAAATTCGTTTGACTTATTATTTTAAAAAATTGCAAGTCTTATCCCAGTCCGCGTAGCACTGTTCGTAGACGTCTAATAATTCGTAGCGAAATGGTAACAGCCGCTACAATATGCTACGCATACCTATAGTTTTTAAGTCTATCGATCTTCCCAAGCTACTTGATGCTTTGCCTTCGTGAAAAGTACTTGGAAGCAAAGATAGTGGCAAGATTTGATTGGACCAAAATGCAAACAACCTTAAGGCGTCTCATGCAGACAATCGCACACTATTGGTATACTCAGCAAACGCAACGTTGAGACTTGTAAATTGAAAGAACAATGGTAACGGTATTAAAATCAGTAGAATATTTTTTATTTCTAAAGCTGTGTCAAATCTTATTACTTACATAATAAACGCTTCGGATGGCAGAAATACAATAAAGTTTTGTTTAGCAACGAAAAAAAGGCTGAGATGATGATAAAGAAAAATATTACACCATCTTTCGCCAGAGGAGGAAACGGATGCTTGGCAGCGAAGTGTTTTCAAACACCAGGATAAATTAAAATTTTATTTATTTTAATTTATTTTATTTAAATTAAAATAGTAAAAAAACTAATCGTTTTTGGGTCATTCGTGCCTTTATCTTGTTTTTGTTGTGGACGAGGCCTTATGCGTGCCTCACGCCTTGCCCGCCAACCCGCCTCGAAGCACATAACTCTTTATCGGCCACTCCATATTTATGTGGTATCTGTTTACAAAGAAATACTTTAGGGCCAGTACAGCAACCATATTTTGCATTGGGAACGTGAGATTTCATTTTGTAGAGCGTTGTCTCTGTCGCACTAAACCAGTTTTGAGTGAGTAGAAAATCTCTACGTCACAGGTAGACTAAATAAATAAATACGGACAAATCACACAGATTGAGCTAGCCCCAAAGTAAGTTCAAGACTTGTGTACTCCGGAAGAGTGTACTAAAAAAATACTGTCATCTCTTACAGACATTTGTTAGGCTATAAATGCGAAAGCCTCTCTGCTTGTTTATGATCTCTTCATGCTTCGACAATTGAACAGAGGTAGCTCGAGGTCCAAGGAAGTAAATTGGTCACGGACATTCTGCTTCCGAGGGATTTATAAACATGCAAATGGAGCCGCTGGCCAAAACCCTCATCATCATCATCAGGTCTTTTTTAGTCTCCACTGCAGGAGCACGACCCTCTCTGTACTACTAGAGCCATATATTAGCCAGGGCAAAAACGAATTTCTTGTAAAACATCAAACCATACCATTGTAATAATACTCGTGCCATACTCACTCCTTGAGACGTATCGTTTATACGTTCTTTTTGTACAGGAATCTCGACGATATCCAAGCCGCTATAACTCAGCCGTCGTGTTGGTGCACTCTTACATCTTGCTCTCCCACGCAGCTTTTCTCGTTCTAAATATACCTGCATGTACTGTTTATCATTTGGATTACTTTCTTTTATTTAAATAATCTGGATGTATGTATAAAATATCTGTGTAAGAATCATTGATAAGATTAGCGCTGCTCAAAGGAGTTTCAAAAATCTAATACCAGCCTGAACCTCATCTAGGGATGTTTATACGGTTGCATATACTTAAATTAGCAAAACCCAAGCATAGATCACCAGTAAAATGGCTTAAAATATGTATTTAATAGGATGGATAAACCATCAATCGGACATCATTTCCCCGTTTCTAATGACAGTTTAGTTTGGGATTCTGTTTTATGACCAGTATCAGTATAACATAGATATTAAGATATACATCTTAAAGTAACTCAAAATATAAGCAGACATGCGCAAACCATTTCAAACAAAATTCACCAATGCAAATAGCTCTGTAAATCATTCACTCCTGCTTTTATTTGTGGGAAACCCATAAAACAGCCAACACCTACGAAACTAGTTTGAACGTTAAAACATTCAGTGCTATAAATAAAAATATGTAAATATTCTCAAAGTACAAGATCAGCATATACTTAGGATACATTTGTGGTAATTTATGTCAACACAACATTTTCCAATATTGATACTAAACTAAAGTAATAAATAAATAACCAAAGACGAAATAGCGGTCACGACGCCATTTTGTTCAAAAATTGAGAATTCATTTCTGTAGCTTTAACCTCTGTTGCAATCACGTCTTTTATTTCTCACGGCATATTAATAGTGCTTAATATGAGTAATTTATAGGTAAATAGTTAAAATTTCCTTTCTTTAAACGGCTATATTTTGTGTGTATTTTGTTGACGAACTCTTATTTTTTTTCCCAGACGGAAGAAATAGCCGGAACACTCAGCATCCTTTCTATAAAGAGCATAGCATAAGCTATGTAGCCTGTTATTTTTGTGTTTGACGACCTCGGTGGCGCAGCGGTTAACATACCAGCCTGCGACACGAGTGGTCCCGGGTTCAATTCCCGTTCAAGTCAAAATCTGAAATAATCTTTTTCAGATTGCCCTGGGTCTTGGATGTTTATCTGTAGGTGTATTTGTTATAAAGTAATCGCTCAGTTAGTATCCCATAACACAAGTCTTGAACTTAATTCAGGGCCAGCTCAATCTGTGTGATTTCTCTATATATTTTTCTATGTAAGAATATAAGAATAATACCGAAATATAAATCAAATACATAGAGAGTCTAGTCAAGTAAGTATACAACACCGTGCGGGCCAAGCCACTGGTAAAACAAATAAATTGTTTAATTACAAACCTCCTTTTAAATATTCCATCGGCGATTCAAAAACATGGTTTGTAACATCGGAACGCTGGAAATAAATCGGCTTGCATTTTGGTCACGTCCGTGGCGTCGTGACAGTAAATACGTCACGCGGGGAGAGATAAAAGCACTCCAAGCATCGCCCATGCCCACTCTTGGTTAAAAAAAGAAACTTCTTTAGCACTTAGAATGAGAACGCGTGCGTGATTGAATTGAATTATAGGTATACAGTTTCGCTTTTAATAAATACATTTTTGTCTATTTATGTAGTGAGACAATTACTGGGAATTGTATTAAATGGCTAAAAAGCATCGCCCATGCCCACTCTCGGTTAAAAAAAAGAAACTTCTTTAGCACTTAGTGTGAGAACGCTTGATAGAGTGAAAGTATTGCTTTTAATAAATACATTTTTGTCTATTTATGTACTAAGACAATTACTGAAAATAGTATTCAATGGCTAACAAGCACTGCCCATGCCCACTCTCGGTCAAAAACATGAAACTTCTTTAGCACTTAGTATGAGAACGCGTGATTGAATGAAATAAGGTTACACTTTTAATAAATCATCATCATCATCATCATCAGATCTTTTTAGTCTCCACTGCAGGAGCACGACCCTCTCTGTACTACCAGAGCCATATATAAGCTTGAGTAGTCAGAGGATTTGGCCTACACTCTCCACGCTGGCCAGACGTGTTGGAGAGGTCTCTATGATGTTTATAAGCTTTGTTTAGCTTGTTTTTCCTTAGTCGCTTTTTACGATATCCACGGGATGACTTGGAGTGGTCCTATTCTACTCTGCCGGGAACCACACGGCGCTTTTTAATAAATACATTTATCTTTTTAGGTATTACGGCAATTTCTAGTGTATTTAGCTAACTCATATCTATTACTTGATGACTAGACAAATTATCTTCCGCTCACAGTTTAATAAGTATATACTCTTTATTTTTAATTTAGAGAATATTTTCATGTTTTAATAGTTATTATTTGCTGTAAAGACAAATTCAACGATTCAATCGTTGGGTTTGTCTCAACACAATTTAGGGAATCAACTTGATAAAACAGAAATATATCATGACAATTACATAATATATATAATGGCCATAAACTAATAAATAAATAATATATAGTACTTATAAATCTGCATTTACAAAAAAAATGTAAGTGAGTACCTAGGTTTTATAAAATATATTTTTGAACGATTAAAAAATAAAAGAAGTATCTTTCCTTAAAATATTTACATAAATTGATGCTTTGCTAGCTATAAATTTAAAAGGGGACCGCAAAAAAAAACATGTGCTACGTATAATTTACAATAATGTGCTAGAAGCCTGTCAAATTATTTACTTTAAATATATTTGTCTTTTATACACGCTTGCATTGCATAAATATAAATCTTATAAGTAGTTGTGACCATAAGTATCACATTATTCAATATCACACCATACACTGCATTAATAAAAGTAAAAAAATTATTTTCTATAAATAAAATAAGTATTTTTTTCAGTTAATCATAATATTGACGAAGCTGTGGTGTTTTTTGATTGATTTCATGAAATAAATGGATAAATCAAATGGTAATTTTTAGTAGTGGTATTTGATAGATTATTATCTATTGTTTCTTGTTTTATCAATTATTTAAATATTCTTTCCGCTTAGTAACAATCCTACAAAAACATCCCACTGCAACTTAAATCAGTTTTTTATCACAATTCAGTTCAGAGGTCGATATGTTGGTTTAAAAGTGATATAAGTAGTATGAATTCCAAATATATACCTTACAGATGTATTTTCAAATAAATAGAAATTTACACGTTCTAAGTAGTTTTTTACTTGACTTAGAAATAAACAGTCTATAGAAAATGAAAATTTCTGATTATTTATTTATCTGTCTTATACTTAAAGACTAAAAGTAAAAAAACTAAAATGGTTTTTTCATGGGTTTTCCATAGTTTTTCAAAGTAAAATAAACGCTCGCCATGTCAACCGGGCCATGTCATAATTTAAAAAATTTAGTGGAAAAAAAATGTTACATAGGTACACTACTTACATACATACGTTAAGGTATAAATCATGACTCTGGAAACAACACAATCCTTTTTGGAGAAGTCGTGTAAGCATATTAACGAGTGTTGTTTACCTTAACGATTTAAGTAGATTAGTACTTACTTTAAACCCCAAAGAGTGATATGAGCTTTGTTTTATTCAAGAATTTATAATTACGTAGAAAAAGCTTTAAAATTTAAAAACAGTTACAACAATCACATGAATCAAGGATGTACTCCAGTTAAGAATAAGAAAAACACCAGACTATTTCCAGAGTATAGGACTTATACAAAGTGAGGTACATCGCCCAACAGTGTTGTTAGAAATAGTTGTGAGTTGCAAGTTATAGCACAATAAAAGGATGTATCTTCGGCGACAAGCGACGATAAAGCTACACTACCGCAAAGTTCCGACACCGAAGCGATTTTCACTAGCTTAGAAATTCACTATACACTTATTTTTGTACGCCACGCGACTCATTTACATTTCAGACCATTTTAAACGAATTTCATTTACATAAAACACAAGGAACTTTTTTAAACTATGGCAAAAAACTAATGTAACCTCTTCTTAATTTACTATAATTATGGAGGGCTTGAACAACGAAGTTTAATTACGAACTTTAATACATATTTAAACTGTTAATTCCTTAGAATTAAGTAAAAGGTCGATAAAATATGAATGGAAATACAGATCTAGATAGCTCAAATGGTGTTTAAGGCCTCATTAAAAGTAATACTGGACAAGTAGCTAGATAAGGACTTTAGTTATGCACTAACAGCTCTTTAATGCAACTATATCTGTAATAACTCACTCTCACTCCCTTCAAGAAATAACAACGCAAATTGCTATGCAATCACATGCGCCGGCGCACTTAATTCAACCACATTCAACGACATTTAAACTGGTGTAACTTTAGATGGCATATCTCTTTACAGCTCACATTTTAAACAGAACTTTATGTAGCAAGGAATAAGACTTAAATTTATTTAGAAAACAAAGTCGTTTGATACTTTGTGGCTTATGTTCAAAACCAGATTTATAAGACATTGGAGGATGTGCAGAATATTGTTTGAGGTCCTGACACTGTGTTTAATGTCTTTGTTCCAATGAGATTCTCCAGAGAGTTATGGGACCAGTGTCATATGCCACTCGCCTTCTTCGATTGCTTTAGATATCACAAGCCTAATGTAAATTCTCAATCATGTTTTATTCGTTACATTGTAAACTAAAGAGACTTATTTATAGAACATTAAAAAGAGCACTACTACATACTCTACGTACACGACATGGTTTAAGTATGTGGTAATCTTTGTGTTTTAGTTATTGCATTTATTCAATCTAATGTTATTAGTTATCTATAGTAACTTGTTATGAAGTAAAATTTATTAGAAGCTTGATACGTAAATTTAATTTTTAATTGCAGTCTGTGTTGTTTATTCGTTTTAAATCTAAAAAAAGACTTTTATCTGCGGTTATTAGGTCATTACCCAGATAAAGCAAACAGTTGTGTGATTTATTGAATTTTTATTATTGCAACCGCGGTAGCGTATTTACAAAAATCACCGGCATTTGAAATGGCAGTCGTAAATGACAAAGCTCAGTCATAATCAGTGTCGAAATCAACAAAATGGGTCATAAAACCAACCATAACCTGAGTGTTAAGTGATTAACGTTTAAATAATAAGCCACTAGTCTCGTAAAACAAAGATTAACATACAGTTACGAGTGTAAATAGCCTATAACTTTGATTTTTACGACTAAATAATCGTAAGGAGACCGGGCTACGCCACCAAGAGCAGAGCGTTAATCGGGGTGGGGTAGTGTGAAGAGTCGAGGTTATTTTCAATTCGGTTGGGTTATCATCGCAACAATGCAAACGGCAGGCGTTTTGATGCACTTTTATTTTACGAGCTACTCGTTACATAAAAAGCCAAACGTCTCAACAATGGTTGCGAAGATATTACAATAAAAGGGAAAGAAAAGTACCTTTAAAGATCTCTAATAATTTATTTACAAGTTTTCGTAGTGATAGAGTCAGACTTGAAATTCATACTTACTTACAGCATTTTTTGTCCCTCAGTCATATTAAGTGCCTTCTAGAGTTAGTCATCATTAGTTAAGGAAAAGGCAAATATCAGGAAGTCTCAATACTTGTAAAAAAATTGTAATAACAGAGTTCTTCATTCACCAATCGATAACCGACAACATTTTATACATTTTTCTGCTCTGCATAGTGTTTCTATTAATAAAAAAAAATATTTATTACAATTGCTACTCGTCAAGTAAAAAGCCAAACGTCCGAACAGTGGTTGCGAACATATATTAACAGTGAAACAGAAGGAATAGTACCTTTAAAGACATATTTTATTTGTAATTTGTTTGGTGATAGAGTTATAATTTTAGAACTGTTTTTGTTCTAAAATTAATACTAGAAGTTGGTATTTTTTCCTCTGACATTATGTGTATTTTCTAAAATTAATAATTATTAGTTAGGAAAGGGTAAATATCAAAAAAATATCCATCCTGTAAACAATAAATATTACAACAACAGAGCACTCATTCATCAATCGATTGCTCGAAGAGATTTAAAAAAAAATCAGTTCCATTTTTATTAAAGAATAATTTTGGTTTTCAGAAAACTTTCCGTTTTCTTGTATATCTCCATAAATCAACTTTTAATTTTCATTTCATAAATATGTAGTTAGATACTTAGTTCATCCAAAACATAGCGTACAAGGTTCTCCCTAACCTAACCACCTAATTCGGTCCGTCCATCGCGCGCCCAGTGTGCCATAACGCGGTTTTCCTGGCCAAAATTCCGAGTAATTAAACAGCTGAAATTTTAACAGTATCCCGTATAAATTTAATAAGGATGGGCTATTACGAACGTAATGGACTGTGTGTTTCGGTTTGGCCAAAAACCAAAATGAGGTCCGTGGAACGGCGCTGGCGTAAGTTTCGGTAGTATTGCGGTGAGGGATAAACTAGTCTACAAAATAATGTAATATTATAGATATACCTATACCAAAGATGGGTTAGTCTGTCTAGTGAATAAGTGTTGGTTGGGGTATAATCTTAATATCATAAAAATAGAAACTCATCATATTGACGTCTCTATCGTGTCTTTACCTACTATTAATTCTGTGACCTAACTCTATAAAGCCCTTTGAAAATAGGTCTTAAAACATGTCGGAATAAATATGGATTAGTAATTAAGTACTTATGTATTTTTTTTTATTTAATCAAGTACCTACCTTCATTCCTTCTTCCTTAAAGTTCTGTAGAAACTAATAGGCAGATAAATAGGAGTAACAAGTTTCGGGTATCTAAGAAGTTAAAATAATAAAACGTCGAAAAATCAAATAAGTAAATGGTACTTCTTTACCTTCAAAACTTTAAGAGAAAACAAGCTGCTATTGCGTTTAAAACCATCTTTGCATCCTTTCTTTCCAAATTTTCTTCAAAATAACTGAAAGAATATTCAAAAAACAAGAATTACCACATTTTAATTGAACAGCGGAACCGAGATTCTGGTGAGTGCTGAGTAAACGCCGTGAATCGCCCAATAATAATGAAAGTGATGGCTGCGACGCCGTCGGTGTATGAAGCGGCAGTTTCGGCAACATAAACAGCCCGTATACTACATCACCAGATTACAAAGAAATCATAAATCGTACTTAATGTAATACAAATAAGGACGACATTACCTTGCCGGACGCGCCAACGTATATTGGACGAATAGCACCGCTCTCCCCTCTCCCGACCCAGGAGGAGCGCATCGTGGCGAGTTCACACGTAAACAAAATGGCCGACTTTTTTCTCGTCAGTGATTCGTGGCGGCCGTGTGGTATCGTGTGCAGTTGAGATATAAATAATGATTTATTTGTGCACTCTAAAGATTTGGATCAAATGGTTCTGAAATGCCTCCAAGAGGTATTTTTCTTTCAAAGTCTACGAAATTCGTAAAATAAAAAGAGTAAAATATTGTTTGTAAATAGATGAATATCTAAGTATTTTTTATTATTATTTATAATGTAATAGTAATTTTATGAAAGGAAATAATTAGATATTTGAGTGAGCTTAATAATAGACTATTCGTTACCTGCTTTATAAATTAAATATTCACAACTTGCCTAATAAAAAAGGTGGTGACAAAAAGTACCCATTTATTGCTTTTATGTGGACAACAACTAACACTTTTTGATTCTGATTAACACCTATAGGTACGCTATTGGGTCTTATCTTATAAGTCTATGCCTCTTAGAAGACTTGATGGTATAAACAATAATTATTTAGTGGAAAAAATTATAGGGTTATGTTCGATCTTACATACATTAATAAATAAGTTCATACCTATGTGCTTTCATGTGTAAGTTTGTTTTTATAATAAATAAATAAATAATATAATTATATAGCTTACTTATTATATTAATAAGTTTGTACCTAGAATATAGAAGACTTGTGTAAAATTTTACTCAATGTTCAATATCAAATCATGTAGGTATACATCGTCGGCATGTGAGCCCACGCTACGCAAGCGGGGGTGGTTGGATATTTTCAGTCGACGCTCCCATACCGGCGCCGCCAATGTTTCTTTTTTCTCCGCTCCCTCACAAAAGGTAAACTATCTCGAGCTTCGCAATCTTAACGTGTCCCCTCCGAGAATACCTAGTTTCTTAACGTTTTAATCCGCCTGGCCTACACCGGAATCTAGGTTTTCTTTGCTTTGGTACTCAAATTGTAGTTAAAATTCTGTGTGGTCATACCAGTGTCCGATTTTTCAAGATGCCTAAATGCATCTGACGAAGCTAAACGACTGCCATCAATGATGACAGCTAGGACTTGAAGTCACTCCCGCTAGTACGGAGGAGTTTGAGATATTTTTTATGCCACTCATATTAATGTTGTCACTCATTTTAATGGCGCTATAGTTCTAACGCCCACTGGGCGATCGAGCTTCTCATATAGTATGTTATCAATAAATATTTTAGGCGGTAGATTTTGCAGTTCTTATAAAATACTAGACAAATGTCAACTTAGTCTACCTGCGACCACGAACACTGTAAAGTGCTCGAAACGTTAGGTGTATAAATAATGTAATAAACGCGATAAAAACCGTCTTAAAATAATTTTATTTAAATGTGTAACAATCGCGAAAACATAAGAAAACATTAAACAAATATTTATATAATAGGTAATTCAATTTAAGTTTTACTTAAGTGTCGCTACCTTCTCTGTAACACAGGATGTAAATATTTACGTTGTGACGAGAAAATGAATGATGCTCAATTGGTCATGTAATTTCTAAGTATTTACTTAAATGCGAAAACCCTCTCCGAAAATCAGGCAGAAAAAAATCTTTGTTGGTAGGTTGTGTGTATAAAATTGTGTGCAACACAAACCAGACATTTAGATACCTAAGAATTTTGCTGTACACATATCTCATGTTAATTACTTATCTAAATATTAAAGAAAATAATTCATTCCTATCTCATTGAATTGCGTGATAACAAATCTCAGATAACAATAAGGAAACAGAATAAAATATTAATTTTCATACAATACCAATGCGGGTAACCGTCGTCATACTAAGCCAGACAAAGGTCTTCCACAGAATTATCACATAGGTTTGAACCCATTGTGGGGCTGACGTATCTACTTTATTCCAAGACATTGGCGCCCAGATAGCGCTCAGTGTATGTAAAACACATTCAAACAAAAGCAGGAAGGGGAAGAAATGTGTATTGTACTTTTAGGATTGCAAGATAGGTAGAAACCTATTTTGTTCATTTTACTTGCAAGTTTGGTTTATTAGGCATATTT
The DNA here is from genome assembly GCA_963082605.1 of Rhodophaea formosa. Classification (NCBI taxonomy): domain Eukaryota; kingdom Metazoa; phylum Arthropoda; class Insecta; order Lepidoptera; family Pyralidae; genus Rhodophaea; species Rhodophaea formosa. The sequence goes on along the minus strand of OY720211.1, from coordinate 7,981,325 downwards.
TCTTTTAGGTACAAGTTGCATGAACTAAAATTTCTTTTAAAGCTTATAGATATTTCACCAATGTGCAGAATTTAAGAAATTAAATTATATTTGATAATGACTACTACTTTTTTAACAGCAGGAATTATAAAAATAAGTCAAACAAATGCTTCGCCCATCACTGTTACAATGGAATTTATCAGCCTATTAGCATAAAAAAATAACATCCTCTTCATTACAAATTCATAAACAAACAATAATGAACATCTTCGATCACTAAAACAATCACGTCTAGTCAGAAAAAGCCGGAGGGAATGCTAAGGCTTGCTGGCGCCGGGCACGTGTCGCATCCGTTCAAATATTTACAAGAACATACTTCACTTTAGGTAAACATTTAAGCTGAGCTTTAGCTTAGAATAACATGGCTCCATATTGCCGATAAAGTCATCAATATAATACTAGTACTTAGTTTTGAACACTTAGCAACGACGTCGCATCACCGCTGGTTTCAATAGTAGGTACATTTGTACTAAACACAGCAAAAAGTCACAAAACTAAAAGATACATCTATAAGAAAACTAGGCAATCTTTTCAGTAGGTAAGGTCTTATATATTTTTTTTCTTTACCTATTTGATTTGGGTCTAGAAGTTTGGAGAAGTAAACCACTGTGCAAATAATCATAACCCGTGAACAAAGCCCGTGGATGAGCGTTCAGTGTTAAATAACACAAACTTTACCTTATTTTAAAGAGTTGTACAACTTAGTAAAAAATAAAAACCGGCCAAGTGCGAGTCGGAGTCGCGTACGAAGGGTGCCGTACCAGAAAAAAACCGGAAAAAAAATACTTTTGTTGTATGGAAGCCCCACTTAAATATTATTTTTATTTTATTGTTAGTATTTGTTATTATTGTGACTATAAAAATACAATATCTGTGAAAATTTTAACCTCCTTGATATACGGTTCATGAGATATAGCAAATAACGCCAACAACTACTCTGTTGTATGGGAGCCCCCTTAATTATTATTATTATTTTGATTTTAGTATTTGTTGTTGGAGCCACAATAAAAATACATAATGTGTTCAAATTTCAACTGTCTAGCTATTACAATTCTTGAGATCTAGCTCGGTGAGTGGTAGCCATGAAAAAGGGCTAAAATATCACGTACTTTTGTACGGGAGCCCCCTTAATTATAATTATTATTTTGTTTTTGTTATAAATTGTTATATCGGCAATAGAAATAATATCTGTGAAAATTTCAACTGTCTAGCTATTACGGTTCTTGAGATACAGCCTAGTGACAGACGGACGGACATCGAAGTCTCGTGAACAGGGTCCCGTTTTTACCCTTTGGGTGCGGAACCCTAAAAAATAGTTTACAATGGTTTCTTTCCTTATCTATTTAAGCTCACAATATTTTAGTATCCACAACGCATTCCCTTTAACATTTCAAATGCCCTATTAAAGGCCCTGTAATTAAAATGTATGACTGTTAATCACGGCATACATTACTCATCAAGATTGTGTCGAAGTAACAAATCATTGACTAATTGCGAACTTCTGCATTATTTATGTCTGCTTGACGCGATTGCAATAAACAATGTAAGATGTAAGTTATTTCCTTTGATAGAGTCATAACCGCCCACTTGTTATCTATTGGATACCTACCTAAGGACTTGTAAGTGAGTGGGTAGAAAGGATTAACAACAAACCTTAAGATACAAATGTTGACGACTATCTATCATGATAGAAAAGATTCTCGGTCGAAATTGAGTCTGCTTTTTCGAAGCTCAGATAAGTTTTTTTATTATACATATACCCTCGATAATAAGCCTAGGTATTGAGCTGAACCACCCACTACGCAAATATTCTACGACTGCAATGTGATACTACTACCTACTACGGTAAGTATAATCAGCACTGGTTGACTTCATGATTAAGTGCAAAAAAACAAAAGATTTTTTCCCTAATAGAACCGTGATCTTTAGTTACATTAATAAGAACATTCATATTCAAAAGCTACTGTTTATCGAGCCAGTTATTTAAGGTGTAAGGTATCATAAATCTTTTGCGTAAAGGACTTGTAGAAAATAAACACCTGCAAAATTTTAAAAAAATGTGTTTCCCATCCATCACCAAAGTGTGCAGCCAGGGAAGGATTAAAATTAAACTTGATTACCTTCTTTAGACTTCGCCGTATCCTAGCTAATGTGAAACAATATTTATTTCAGAGCACTACAACTAAATACTGCCCATTTTTCAAAGACCTTAAAATGTAGAAATCTTACTCTACTTCGGGGGTCATACCAGTCTGGTTTTAATGCGTGGTCAAAATAAGAATTTGCCGTCGGGCGGGATGCACGTGATTCCGAATTTAAATTGCCCAATCAATTTTTAATTTCGTTGCAATAACGGCTTTGGCCCATTTGGCAATTTTCTCACATTTTATAATATTAGAAGACCAAAAGGTTAGTAATTTTGAGATCAGATAATTAGCTCAACATAAAGTTAAAAATACCTATGTTAGTTTTATTTTATTTTTACACAGATATTAAAACGAGGTTATCAAGATTTTTATTTGTATATTAAGACATATTGGATTATAAATAAACTAACCAAATATCTAATATGCAAGTAAGTAGGTAGGTAACCTTTGGCATTTGGAAGAGAACTTTTAAATGCTGAGTTAGAAAACTGAATAAATAGGCCATTACACATTATCATTAACCCTTTAATAACAATTTAAAATAATAATTTGCCCAAATATATATCCAAAATATATTTAAATTGTTGGCTACTTCAAAGAAGACTATTTATTCAGTTATGATTAAAATAATTCGAAAATAAAATAATATCACAATATTTTACTAAACCAAGCACCTTACATTCCAAATAGGTACGAAAAATAAACATTTTGATACTTATAAAATCTCGACTCAGCCATTCCAACTTACTTATTGTTATATTTAAAAACGGGTCACTCACGTGCTACTTTGTCGGGATTGCCGACTATAGTTTCGGTGTATAATACTTATTGTTATTGCCGTGAGAAAGAAAGAGACAGATGTCTATCTATCGATCTCTTTTATGACTACAGAGCGTCGCTGTAGGGCATAATGGCTGCCATATACAAACACAGAGAGGTTATTCGAAATATTTAATGGTTATTCTAAAATAAACACTGGATATTAATACAAATAAGCACTACACACTTAATTTTAACACAATAAGCACAATTAAGAAACAAAGTTTTGCAAGATTGCATTTTAAAACGGAAACAACAATCGTATGGTCCTTCGTCACTCGGCGCATCGGTCGCCATATCCGAATTCCGATATGCAGGGCCGAACTAGGAAACTATATATTTTTTTTTTACTTTGTAAATCCATCTTTTTTTATAGAAAGGTAGAAGATGCATAGTTTATTAAAATATTAGTAGGAGTTTGGAAGTCTCAAATTTTATAATCGTATTTTTCTACACAAATTTGTCTTGTTACTTTATTAAGTTGTATAAAAAAATCGGTAGTAAAAGAAAATTTATGCTTTGGATTATAAGTAAAATTTGTTGATGAATAACAAAATTGGCCTCAACTCAAACAGTCACTGAGCACGGCATTGCAACCATTTTTTATACTGTCAGTTATTATAGGTGTGGAAATAATTTTACTATTATTGAGTATTAAAATTTACCAAAATGTCAGCGTGTTCTTTAATATTAATCTTTTTACCCTGTTTTAACAGTTAAATTGATGAGGGTTCCATACAATTTATACAATATTATCTGATATTTCTACACTGTGTCCCCCTAGATGTATACCATATTTTTTAAACTTATAGATATGTATTTTGGAGTTAGGTTTGACTATTTTTTGTTTATTTTATCAATTTATAACTGTGAAACTGCAAATTATAATATTTAAAAAAAATACAAATTGTAAATTTTGCATCCAATTTTTTTACTTGTCATTTCATACGAAACAGTATATAAAACTTTTTCTTTATTACAAAATTAAAAAAATTAAAGTTAGAATCAATATCAAATTTTCAGGTCTGCAGAATAGCCTACTCCACTTGCTTCCCACACTTAAGCTACCTACTTGTTTGGGACCATTGTGTGAGTCTGCAAATACATTGTAGACATGAAAAAATCTTTCAGCAAAATATATGGTATCCTTCAAATTGACCGAAAATCATTAATTTTGGTTAGAATCAAGGTTTTACAGTACTTAAAGGTAAAAACAAACGTGTAAAATAATACTACCATACAATACGGAACCTCGCTACAGAAATCTTACCTCTCATTTTATTGTATATATTGATACTTTTTAATCGACTTCAAAAAAGGAGGTTTCAATACATCGGAATCTTTTTTTTTATATGTTCCCCGATTTCTCGAGGACGCCGGGACCGATTTAAGAAATTCTTTTTTGTTGATAGGTAATATTTTATAAATTGTTCTATTAAATTTTTATCGAAATGTATTGGGCACATTTTGAAAAAATACTCAAACACCAAAAAAAAAAAAGTTTACAATGATACCGTTCGGTTTACACTTATTTTCAGTTTATTTTTATGCTTATTCAAACAAAGTGATAGGGTTGAAGTCGGGTTTTGTTTTTTGTTAAAAATATCTTAAATCATTATACATTTTTTAACTAACTGTTCATTAAATAATATAATTAACTATCTATAAAAGACATAAGAAACATTATTATCAAGTATTATAACTTTATAAGTGCGCTTAAATTGATATTAACAAAATTAAATATTGCATATAAAATAATATCCAATTACGACCCTGTGCATGCACGCTCCGCCCATTACAGGCAACAAAAGTTGGCGGCGTTCCTTCAAAACATCTCGTTTGGAAGCCATTTTGACGATCGTGTTAGAGCGAGATAGTGCCATTGTGCGGATCATAACGACTGCATGTGCGTGAATGAGACAATTATGCAAAGTTAGTTTAGTTTTAATGTGACTAGCGAAAGTGGGGACAGACTAAGGTATGTGTGTGAAGAAAGTATGGCAGTGTAGCAAAGACGTTTCTATTGTACATTGCTTGTGATGTAGGCCCATTTATTTTTGTTAGTTATCTAACTATGTGTGGATTAATTTCGTTAATTTGAATGTGTTGGTTTGTGTTTTTGGGTCAACCGAACAAATTATTCTTTATTTTTTTTATCAAATGATCAATATTCAAAAGTCACGACTAACAATAGGTACCTAACCTAACCTAGTCTACTGTAATAAATTTACTTGCCTACCCAATTATTGCATAATTATGACATCAAACACTATTTATAACTTATTACCTATTTCTGCCTAAATTACTTATTTTCTACTTATTTATTTGATAATAATATTCAATAATTATAAAGCTTTTCTTTTTAGTTTTATTTAAATTAGGTACATACATTCTAAAAATAAGATTTATATTGAAAAAGAAGGTGGTGGAAAACAAAAGCAATCACCGAAATTATTTCCAAACAAAACTAAAGGGCGAAGGAGATTGAAAATACTCTTGAATAGCACTTTACTAACCACCAAATCTGTTTATGACCTCTCCATTCATTGAAGCGCCACGAAAGCATCGTAAAACCCGCCATCAAATGACGTCAACTAACTGCCGTGACGTAGCAGTCTCACGCTTTACCGCTAGATGGCGCTATACAGAAATCCAGTACAAGCCCGCTCGTAAAAATAAATTTTATTGTTATGATGAAAATAAAACGCTTGTCGTCGATTTAAACATCATTTTACTGTGTAATAAGATTTATTTTACGATTAACAAGTGTCTTGATGAATTCATATGGCCAAATGATGAATAAAGCAATAAAATTCGCTTTTATGAGCGTGTTATCGCACTTCTATTGGCAGTTATGTTGTTTTTCATATGGAGTATGTTATGCAATGTTATGAGATGATCGTAAAACTGATTTATTCTACAAATGTAAACATTATGCTATCGCGTCATTTTGATAATTAATGAGCTATAAACTTAATTATTATTTCAATCTGTTATGTTTTGTAACAATTAGGTATACCTACTATAAATTATACTTTGGATAATTTGTTGCCTAGTTATTGTCGCTTTTAGTTCGGCATTAGCTAAAGTTTTTCGAATGATAAATATAAATATATATACTTACGGACAAATAAAATAAAAAGAATCTAATTTGTTTAACTAGGTTTAATGTTTTCGACGTTATCCAAACCTAACCTTCATAAGTAGCGAACGAAAAGTTTATTAATTGTTTTCCAAAATTGGCGATAGATGGCAGTGAAATGAGATCTCTGAAACTTTTTATTAACATTGAATAAATTACAAAAGTTAGAATATATAACGTCGTTATTTTTATTAACTAAAATTGTTGACTTCAGCGTTATTTTGATGGCTGTTCTTTTTTTGCAGTTATACCTTTTTAATTGCAAAGATTTTACGACAGGTGGAGCCACAAACTGAAATGCATTTTAAATGCAACTCGGTGTCTAATTATGTGTTATATAGCTACTTATATGCCTCTGCATATCTTTATATCTATAAATACATATGAATCAAACTGATAACTACTAGGTACCTACTTCTAAATCAAATTGTTTTATTGCAGGTAGATACTATATATTTATTTGACAATGAGTGAGTCATCACATCAATTAGAATAGAATAAGAAGGAGTAGGTAGATTTAGTTCCTTTTAATGATTAATAACGTATGATAAATTTTAATATTCAAATTAACTTTTTGATGATCCAAAAATGTTTTATGATCAATTAAATGTTATTAGACTAGTTTATAGCACTATAAAATTCAAAATTAAAACATTCATAAGCTGAGCTGTCAATATAATGAAATTATCGCGTAATTTAGTAAGGTTGCAATAAACAGCGATCTCATTCACTCTCGGCGATCATAACAATCCATTAATAGTTCATTGATTGTTATCCATTACAATAACCCGCTATAAAGCGGCGAGACTCAATAAAAAGGAAAATTACAGTAATAAAAACAGCTGTAATCGCGCGGGCAGACATCAAGACGCGACCAACATTGTATCCTCACACGATGAAGACATAAACTATCAACTCCTTTATCTATATTAAACGGATACTTTAAACAAGTCAATAATGGTTCAATAAACGTCTAAAGGCATAATAACAATCCACGTGCGTCGAGCGCGTCCATAAAGTTTCGAATTTATACAGAGGTTTAGCCCCGGAGGCGTATTCGAAATAATCTGAGTGTTTACTGGGAGTTCTACAAACGGGCAATTCACGTGACGTTTACGACGATTGGAGTGGTAGTAAAAATGGTGTTTACGAGTGCGGCGCGTGCGAGCGACGCGACGCGGGCGCCGCGAGCGCGCGGTTGTCCTGCTTGCTGCCCGCATGTCAATGAGTTGCCGATTCAAGTTTAGCGCGCTTTGATTTGGGTTTGCTTATTCGACAAGATTTTAAAATGAGATTAAAAGTAACCCACTTTGCCAATTGCTCGCCATTTATATTTATATCTGCCTTTGTGTCTCGATTTTGATAGGTACAAAAAAAAATATTTTGAAAAAATATAAGTACCTAAGTGCTTTTTTATTTTTCATAGTGGCGACATAACAATTGATCTAAACACCAAACGACATCCTCAATAATTTCTCAATTCAGACAAAACAATACTGAATGCTTATCAGAATCCTGAAATTCTAATTGGATCAAGTCTATGCGAAAAGAGACACTCTAATTGGAAATTAGGACTAAAAATTCCTAACTATAAATAGAACTCGAGTCATAATGCCTAAAATTCTGTTCGTTGCTAGGTATATTTATACAATGAATAGACAAATAAGTACACGATCCACCTGATGAAAAGGGGTTACCGTTACCGTAGCCTATGCGTTGCCGACCCAGAAGAAATAATTTCACGACCTCTTAAAAACAACCCCATGTATGTCGTAGTCTCTTAGTAAAACCATGGCAGGGAGTTAGTTTGTTCCACAAAGTAAACGGACCTGGAAAAAAGTTCCTCTCAAAACGAACGGTATCCAACTATGTAGGTTCTAAGGTGTAAGGATGAATTCTCCGGCGATAGCGTCAGTGATAAAAGTGGCCGTAGACATAATGTCAAATAATTTTGATTAAGGACAGCCAGCAATAAAATACACAGAGAGATGCAAAATCTCTCCTTTAAGTAATTCAGTGGCTCCTTTAATACCGCTTGTAATATTGGGATCATCAACAAATTCTGACTGCTCATCTCTAGACCGAGTCAAGGGAATCCAGCTGATACTGCTTTTCCTGCTGACCAGGGATTTTTTGGTAATATCTTGGCCTCATCTTGCAAGTGACTACATTATGGATGATTCACATTCATTTCTGAGTTTGTACCTAAGTAGGTATTATCATTGGCAATATTACCTATAGTTCAATCATTATCCTTAAATAATGATCATGTCGTCTCGTCTCACTTTAGTTTGTAAAATCTACCAAGTACCTAACTTACTATAGGTATTCTGTTCCCAGACCCAGTTTATAAATAACATTCTTTAAATCAGGAATCGGTAGATCGCAGAGCCAGGAAGCTAATAGGTGACAAAAGACTATCAAAAAATAAACTGCAAAGCCTTAGCTATAGATGTAAAGTCACCAGTCTGCGTGTCTTCTACAGGATGTGCTTCGGAGAATATGCTCAAGCCGCCGCATTGCCGGATTCCATCCTTACCTGGTTGAAATTCGAGGAGGTCTTGATACCAAACTCTCCTCCTCACCTTTTAATTTGCGTACAGCTAGGGATTGGAATGCCTTGCCTGTATCTGTGTAAGTTTCCGAACGCAAATACTTAACCTGAATCTTTTTTTAAATAGAGCTAGTAGGTTTCTTCTGGGTAAGCTCGTTCCATTATATCTTTGCTTCTAGGCTAGATGATGATCTAGAGTCAACTCATTTCATATAAATAAGAACTTGCGCCTCATCATACCATAAATTTAAGGGAAAATATACGAATCCAGGTAAATTTACTTATTAATAAACTAAAAATATTTGGTCAAGCCAAGAAAATAACTGTTGGATATAGGTTTAGTTAACTTGGCGGAAACTTACCTAGAAGTATTTTAAATCCTGATTAGTTATGATGTTTGGATGTACATTCTAACATAAAAAAATCGGCAAGTAAGAGCTGAAAAAATAACATTAGCAAGAGTATAGGTACACCTCCCTGTGGAACACCAAGACATGTGTTCAATTTATAACGTATCGAGATCACCAGAAAAACTTAGTATGTATATAATTATACCTCAATAACTAATAGCTCATTTAGTTTGTTTCTACACTAGATGAACTTCGAAAAAGCCCAAAACGGGATCTTTCTCAATTTAATCCAAAGCTTTGTAAGAAACAGTAATCACCGAAAATAGTTTGGTTTGACGACCTCCGTTACGCAATGGTTGACACGCCAACACGAGGGGCCCCAGGTTCGATTTCCGGAGTAGGTAAATAGTAATTTTCGAAGGTTTTTGTATGCTGTTACGGAAATACCCAGTAAAGATTGCCGTCAGGTAAGCAGCCGGCCGTAAAAACTCGCGGCAAATCTAGCACAGATTATTACGGTCTTAGTGGGCTATGTTTGCATTGCATAATCTTAACCGAGTCTGATTTATGTCCAGAAATCACAATTTATTTTGAGCATGTTTATACAGAAGAAATTTAGCCAAAGCCTCTGGCCTGCATCGTAATGTGATGCATGGGACCACAGAGTGCATGCGACTAACATAAATCTATTTAATTATTATCTAATTTTTGATGCAGAGCGAAACATAAAGGGCAACTGCATAAAAGTATTATTCTAAAGTAAATTTAACTCCTAAGTAATGCATAAGATTCAGAGTATGTTGCCTGAAGTAAAAGTATAATGATATGAATAAAACAAGGTAGGTAAGTTACTTATAATATTGTATTATTTTTACAGAAAAGTACATAAACGTAAATAATTTAAAACGAATGATTCCCTTCAGCACGTAAACAAGCATGGACCATTTAATACTCCATGTTCTTGAGTTTACCTGTCTTTTAAGTTAAGGTAGTAGCTAGCCAGGGAAACTATTATAAATATGACTAGACCTTCTTGGTCATAAAATTTCACAGAACTAATTTGGGTTCATGATGCAAAAAATTCAATCCCTTTCTCTTTTCGAATATAGGTATGTGATAAAAATAAGATATAATCTAAGAATATATGAAAAAAGATCTTTGATTTTCGAATATGTGATAAAAATTACCTTTACCTACCCCTTATGTCAGTAATCATACTTTGTTTGATGATAAGAAATAACTTAAAAATCTTTTCATTGCGTTGGATATGTTAATTAAAGAAGACATGAACGGAACATGCAAGTCATTACCTACTTAGTTCAAGTGGCTCCTTTACACGCAGGTGCATCGTTAATCAATTTACCTAATTGTTGTAATTGGTAAGGTATTTTTCATTAATTTCGATTGTAATGATTGCACAAAATCTTTTTATTTAATGACTTACTCGTGCTTAGTTATGCTTAGATTTTTTATTTATTGAAAAAAAAGAAGAAAGATGACGTGGCGAATGAGCCTCCAAATAAAACTTTACGTGTGTCATTGCTTCTCAACTAGCAAAGATAAATATATAACATAACTATATTGGTAGAGATGAAATGAAAATTTTACACACAATTCAATATCATATAGCAGAAATTTTGAAGTGCTGACGGGCATGATTCAATTTCTACTCACTCAGATATTGAGTGTCAACCATGAGTTTATACATTTCATTTACGAGAGTAGTATACGGTTATGTTTTTATAACTGTCATAGTTTACTATACTTTGCCCACCATGAGTACGATATACCAGAAGAGTTTTTGAATCTAGGATTCGAAAACGACTCAAAGTTAAATGTAAACGAATACGATCCTGTGTTTACAGGAACATTTTCTGCGGTATCAGCACCATGAGTTCAAAACTGACCTGTAATGCTTTCACGCCTTATCTACTGAACCGATCATCATGAAATTTTGCATACATTATATCTGGAGTACGGAGAAGAACATAGGCTACCTTTCATCCTGGAGAAAAGAACTGTTCCCGAGGACTTGACACTCGAAAGCTAGTACTTCATAATAAACGAGCCATCGGATAATTTACTATAGATCGAATCGTTTAACTACTCACGTATTGACGATAACACTTATGGTTGAAGCTCTGGTCTGCCCAAGGTGAAATTAAAGGAAGAGGACCACTAAGCAACTAATGTCATCAGTAAAATGATTATAACCGATCAGCAGATTCGGAGTGCAACCCGTGCAGCCTTGGAACTTTCTCCCAGCCTAAATTTGCTGGGCCCATAGTCGACTAGCGTTTATGTACTGCAGTACGCACACTTTTTATTACCAAGTTTAAAGAGAAAAGTTAATTCATAAAAATATTTGTTGTTTATTTATTATATTGTATCGTTGAGTTAGTATCCTGCGACGCAAGTTCACAACTTACTGTGGGGCTGGCTCAATTTGTGTGATATGTCCACAGTATTCTGATAGGTATCTATGGATATGTCCCTATATATTTATTTATTATTTATTTATTTATATATATGTATCACCGTATTATTTTTATGTATTTGACTCCTAACTTAAATTATATAAATAGCATTATATAATTAGCAAATAACAGAATGGACCAGTTTGGTTTTTATTTATGTATCACTTTTATGTGAGGATGATTTATTTTACGTGGAGAGGTTGGGCTGGGATGTCATCCGCATATGCTTGGCTGGTCGTTGCAGGTTTCAATGGGTAGCAGCGTTGGAATCGATATAAGCCAAACAAACTACGCTCACCAACCTGTTTGCTTAGCGTGGTAACTATGGCAAAAACCTCCCAATGATTGAAATTCTTGGGGGGAGCCTAATGACCATCCGTGGATATCTCAATTACCTGGTTGAGACGATGATGATGAATGAGATAAATATAATTTTGTACTTACTTCTTCTCAGTATCACCTGTTGTCTGCTAGGCAAGGTCTTTGGCTTAAATTCGGGTAATCACATTTTTGTTAATAAAGTTTTCAGATAAATAAATCAGCCTGAAGGTTTTTTTATCGTCATGATCATCATCAGGTCTTTCTAGTCTCCACTGCAGGAGCACGACCCTCTCTGTACTACCAGAGCCATATACTAGCCTGAGTAGTCAGAGGATTTGGCCTACACTCTCCACGCTGGCCAGACGGGTTGGAGAGGTCTCTTTGATGTTAATAAGCTTGTTTAGCTTGTGTTTCCTTAGTCGCCTTTAACGACATCCACGGGATGGCTTGGAGTGGTCCTATTCTACTCTGCCGGTAACCACACGGCATATTTATCATCACTCAAAAGCCAATTAAGACTTTTATCGGTTATTTTCCTACTGTGCTGTAGCAGTCAAATTTATTGTAGGTACAGTTGTTGGCCGAGAAACGTCTACACAAAATTTAAATGCATATTCCTAAGTTTAAATTTACAGACATAGATATAAATATGTAGACATAGTAAGGATAAAATCATATCACAATAAATTATACCTAAACGAATTAAGATTAACCTTAGGGTCTAGAGCGGAGAAGAAACCTTTATTAATGGAACCGACTATCGGGTCAACGATGTCGGCCTTCTGTGATCCAATAAAATCATTATAGTGCCTATGTTCAGCGAACCTATAGAACCGTATATGATTGTCCTAAGACTCTAAGCAGATATTTTTTGGCCTCAATAGAGCGTTTTATTGTACAATTGTTGGTTGAGAAAACTCTTCATCAAATTTCAATGCATATACTTATAAAACTGATATAAGTATGTAGACATAGCAAGGACAAAATTATATCACATAAAATTTAAAGGTTAACCTTAGGGTCTAGAACAGGAAAGAAACCTTTATTTTATGGGAATCAACAGAGAAATAATTATAGTGTCTATATTCAGGGTATTTATAGGTCCCTATTATTTTTATGACTTAGAAAGGCAAACGAGCAAGCGGGTTGCCTCATGGCAAGTGATCAGGATCACCGCTGCCCATGGACAACTGCAATACCAGGGGTATTACAAGAGCGTTGTGGTCTTTATTTTTCCCTCCCTAGAGGGGAAGGGGCGATGGGCTTTCAGCTCCCTCATACTCACCGAACGAAGCATAGAAGCGGCAAACTACGTAGATTTTCTGGAAAAGTGTAGTATTTCCTCGGACGATCCGGCGCATTCATGCTTCTAGCAAAAGTATATTTTGCCGGTAGAGTGGCTCTACCACAACTAAAATATGGTTGACCTAAGATTAAGCAAATATTTTCCGGTCACAATGAAGCGTTTTACCGTACAGTTGTTAGTCGATAAAATTCTACATAAAATTTAAATGCAAATTCAGAGAAAAATATATTACAGGTGTCTTCAATAAGACTTCCCTCAAAGAAAGCTGATGGTGGTCTATGAAAAGAATTTAGGTATGAATGAATCAAACTAGTAGGTGTAGAAAATAGGCCAATCAAAAGAAGATTTGTGCAGGTTCGCTCATAATCATAACCGGACTTATGAGGCTCTATTTATGTTCATTTGCTAGATAATACTAAATCTAATAGTGCTCTTATAGTACAGAGAAGGTCGTGTTCCTGCAGTGGAGGCTAAAAAAGACCCCCCGTAGCATGGCACGCGCGACAACGTTTATCGACTATCACCATCTTGTTTTTCGCAATACTGAAGAGCGAGAAATAGATAGTTTACCACGCGATATAAACGGCGTCGCGGGAGCCATGCTACGGGGGCTGTTGTTGTTGATATGCAGTTCTCTACTGTCGACACTATCGTACGCCTCCTCCATAGATTAACAAAGTGACTGATTTAAGTAGTTTACACACAGAGCATTGGTCGGAATTCAATACTGGAGCTTGCTTTGATAGTATGAAAGTGTTTTCCAAAAATACTGGCTTTTGACGGAAAGGGGGTTAGGATCAGAAGGACAAGATATCAGAATGGCCAAGTAACAAAAAGAACACATCTCAAAAGGACTTTGTATTCAGATCGTCTGTATATCATAGTCACTAAGTAGCATATTAATGACTACATTTCAAAATGCCATAGTACCAAAACGACTTTATCTCGAAAAGACTAAGTAGCAAAATTGCCAGATCGCAAAATGTAGGTGTAATAAGATACAAAACTGTTTTCTATAATAATATGTAACAGCGTTTAACTTGACCCCTCGAAATTCTAGCGATCTTCTTAGTAAAAGGTTGCTTGGGTAGGTATATTACCTAATAAATTTCAAATCATCAAATTTTAATAAATTTTTTGGTTGATTTTAGATTTCATTGTAAAGCAAATGAAGATAAAATGCAATGGTACAAACACATAAAGTAGGTATTTAAATAATTTCCAAGATTTAACGCCCTTTCTGTGCTCAGTGGTAGAATTCGTGTTATGACCAAAGGTAGATATTGTTTATTCTCATGGTAGAAATTGACGTAAATTAAGTTTCTTTATACAATCTTTTCATATATTAAGTAGATGAGTTCAAGGTAGACTGTTATAGGTGAGTACTTACTTAAAAATAATTAGGTATAGGTGGTACTTATACACATGACCCGCAAATAGTGGAAATCAAGACCCTAAAATTGCATTTCTTACAAACGAAACAGTTTATACAACCAGAGAGGGATTTGCGTCGAATTTGTAGCTCAGAATGGGTATCTTAGTAGGCAACTACCTATTAAATTGTATTCAAAATTTGAGAAAGCATGTTTTTATGAAACTGTTATGAAATTACGGTGTGGTTCCCGGCAGAGTAGAATAGGACCACTCCAAGTTTTCTCGTGGATGTCATAGAAGGCAACTTAGGAAACACTAGCTAAACAAAGCTTAAAAACATCAAAGAGACCTCTCCTACTCGTCTGGCCAGCGTGGAGAGTGAAGACCAAATCTTTTGACTACTTCTGGCGAATATATGGCATCGTAGTACAGAGGGGCATGATGAATGATGATGTTATGAAATAACAAGTTAAAGTCTAGTTATTTACAGCATTTAACTTGTCTCATTAGTGAAGATACGATAAACCCTTATATAGACTCCCTTCATTGCTTCATCTAAATATACATCTAATTTCCTGAAAAAAAAATGCAATAGACTCAGAAGCGCCATCTGTTGGACCTAATTATCGTAATGGGAACCTATAGTCTATTAAAGATCTTCCATAAGAAGTGCCGACACGTCTATGGCCCTAAATTGACCAATTACCCCGCACTCTCGATAAAAAAAATCGAGCACATCCCGTCCTTTATCGGCAAATATTTGTTTAAAGTGAGTGCAATAAAAATGCGAGCGTGTCTCTTGGTAGGCCGCTCACCAAAGACCATTCATTCGTTTGATGACTTCATTTGGTCGCGCGAACTGAGAGCTCTTGCGATAATGTGCTATTGTTTACCCTTCGATAGTGCGCGCCACACTGCACGCGCCAACACTACGCAAGAGCGAGACAGACATATATCGCGTCATACACGCTCCACAACAAACGTTCCTCCGAGCCCGCCCCGTCTCGCTCCCACGCAAGCTTAGCCCGTAAGCGTGATAGCAACGGCGAGATCACTCGTAAAAACAGGTAGTAGAAGAAATAATAATCATCTTTACGACTTCTCACTCTATTCAGCACCTTGTTACGATATTGCGCGCTCATTGTGGCCCGCTCGAAGTGGTTGTAAAATCTTTTCTTTACTCGCCCGTTTCACTAATTGTACGTTTATGAGTTTACGACTTTGTGGCTTAACTTTTCAGTAGTATTTGACTATTGTCGGCGGTTTAATGCATTGTTATGCCAATGACTGGCGACTTCATAAAAGTTACGACTCGGACCTAAAGCGTTTGAGCTTTATGATTTACGACTTTCAGGTTTTTCTTGGTCATTGACTTTTCTATGTCACGTCGATGAGGTAGAGTACCCCATTCTTCTGTTTGTACTGAGTTCATCCATGGTAGAGTCGAGCTTAGTGTTTCAGCGTTACTAGATATGAACCACGTGCTATAGGAGGAGTGATAAGAAAGGGAAAAGAGAGCGTAACTGATAATATTTATAGTCATTAGCGAAAAGGGGACGGAACAATCGGTCGTGTTGCGATCGCAGGCAGAGCGCGGGGCGGCGCGCGTGTCAGTAGACTGCGTGAGTCGAGCCGCGCCGGTCGCACCAGCCCACAGCGCGCGCTCCCGCCATTGCCCAGCGCAAACTTCGCTCGCGACAGCGTGTCACACATCGCCATCTGAAAATTAAAAAAAAAATACGTGATGAACTCCTCACTGTGAGACGAGTCGGCGCCACAGACGGAACCGCTTAAAAACTCGTAAAACCCCGGCACGCGCTCCCAAGTCGTAAAATAATCGTAAAAAGTAAACACACGTCAACTGGCCTTTATCGCCAACGAAGCCCATTATGACGCTCGAGTGACGTTTAAGAGGCAATAAAATTAATAAAATTAAATTTCATTGTCTGGTATTTGAGTGACATTGGCGGAGGTCGCGTTATCACGGCGCGTGGGGCCGCGATGACATAAGTGTTGTCTAACTGAGTGACGTTTGTGAGTGACTGATCAGAATGAACTCCTATTTCGAGCAGGGTGGTTTCTATGGGGCCCATGGTGTACACCAGGGCGGTGGTGGCGGTGACCAGTACCGAGGGTTTCCTCTAGGGTTGACGTATGCCCAGCCCCACGCGTTACACCAGCCGCGCCCTCAGGATTCCCCATACGATGCATCGGTAGCAGCAGCTTGTAAATTATACGCTGGAGAGCAACAGTACGCTAAAGCGGATTGTTCGAAAGCTGGTGGTGAACAACAGAATGGATATGGAGCGAAAGAATGGGGCTCTGGTCTGGGAGCGTTAGTGAGACCTGCTGCTTGCACGCCTGAAGCCCGATACAGCGAGTCGTCGAGTCCAGGAAGAGCACTACCCTGGGGCAACCAGTGCGCATTACCAGGAGCAGCGGCAGCGACAGCACAGCCGGTTCAACATCAACCCACCAACCACACCTTCTACCCTTGGATGGCCATAGCAGGTCGGTCAACATTAATTACTAAACTTACTTATATTTTTTCTTAAATCCCAATACCTGCCAGTATTTTTGTAAAATACATCCAGCGTTATAACAAGAAGCTTTTACCTTTAAATCATGACAACAACCTGTCACATACTACGAATGAAAAAGAAATAAACTCAAAACATAAAAAGGAAAAGCCGCATAGCTCTACCACAGCTCTACTCTAAGAAAAAGCCACTAAAATGTCGCACCTGTCATGTGAGTGGACAGAACGCCCATAACGAATTCTTGCCTTCTCGAGACCCATAAGATACCAATAAGAACGTTCATAACAGGTAGCGCCATCGAGAACTCAAGTGTCAATAAAAAGCACATAAAACCAACGACCCTTGTTAACACCTTATTAGTGCCGACAGATTTGACTGTCATTCGTAATTTACGACAGTCATCAAAACTTAAGAAATATTTGAGACTTAACGATACGCATATAAAATTATAAAGCAATAAGCCAAATTACAGCGATTTACATATGAACGGCCTCGTGAGCAGTAATCTTATTGATCTGGAATGTGACTGGAATATTATTTGCTTTATTTTATTACGATTGTGATTATTTATTCTTATTACCTTTGCAAGTGGGAAATAATTCCTACAAAAAAAACAGTTATATTTTCCATATAAGTAAAATAAAGTATTTTTTCCAATCTTCTGGAATAGTAAATTTTTTATTGAATAATAATTATTGTATTATTTAATTATTCCACAATACAATAATAAATACTAATAATATTCTTATCTACTAGTTATTATGACAAATATTTTAAATGGTTTTTTATTTCACATTTAAAAAAATATATTTAATTAATCATTGATCTTTTACAATATAACGTATGCTTTACTTCGCTTCCAACAATGCATATCTACTTATATCGATATATTGATTTTATCTTGATAGAAGGTTTTTTAGTTTTATAATTAATCTAATCATGACAAAAAAGAATTAAAAAGCGTCTAATTGTTCCCCCATAAATGATGCGACACATAAATATTCAAAATCATTATTTTATCCAGAGCAGTTTGTAAAAGAGATCAGTATATTTATGTTAATATAAATACAGTAGGTAAAGTTCTAATAAAAATAACTATAAACGATTGTATCTACTTACTTCACAAAGGCTTACTAATATAAAGTCAAATAAAATTGACTGAAAAAATTTAGGGCAGATGTTTTGCTGCATTGCCTTAAAATAATATAAAGTAATTCGAAAATCAGCCTACTTGTAAAGTCTACATGAACACCATGTAGAATAAATGCTGTTCTGCTACTGCCTTGGAGTTCAATTATTCAGAGTCATGGACTGAAACAAAAACTTGAATCTACCCTAATAATAATTTAAGTTAGCCCCGAAAATAAAGGACCTATAATTGGTCAACTTTGTTTGATTATCACTATTAACGACTCTATTATGTTTACTACAGTGAATAAATAAAGCATAGAAGCCACTTAGAACTAATATTTTGCCCCACAGCACACCAACCGCTGTAGACTTTCCTTCAAGTTTCTGAAGCAGGAAATTATAAACGCCTTTACGTTCACGATTCTTGGTTTATATAACCCTGCATACTGAATGTGATAAAGTTACTCTTTAAGGTCTTTTGCTCTATCAAGAGCTGCCATTTTTCATGGTGCCAAAAATGATAAAAGAATTGGCATCGAGGGCAGATTCTACGTTTTTGTCGTTCATTCATTAACGAACTACAATGCTTAATGTCGGTCACTATCAAAAACAGCTCTGTCTTTAAAAAATATATTTATTTTTCTTATGATAGACCATAAAAGAAAAGAATGAGGGTGTAGTTAAATAAAAAAAAACAGGTTTAAAATTTGTCACACCTTATATCGGACACGATAATCACGAAACAATCAAAGGCATCAGCTGTGGTTTTATGGCCGTAGTAGAGTAGCATTTTAGCGGCCATCGGTATGACGGGAACGAGCGCCCGCGCCGCCCGCCCGGGTCAATGCCCCGGTCTAGTTTGGGCGTATTATTATTAACTGGAGTGCCACTGACCACGGACAAATAGCCTCTCGATGACGATCTCAAGATGATAGAAGTCGGCACGGCAAGAGCTAACAACGTGCGCGATAGCTATTGCAACATTCATAAGCATTATGCTTATGAATGTTGCTTACTCGTGGTTATGGGGATTTTTATACTGCCTTTCAAAAAATAGAGGAGATTCTTATTAAGAATCCTTTACATCCAAAGAAATCGACGGCTTCAACTAATGAGTTGCTTTCAAATAATATTAATACCTATTAAAAAAAAAGAAAATAGTCTGATTTCTTTAAAATATTTTTTTAAACCAATTTCACAACTTTTTACTAAAATTTGTACATTGTCATAAATTTTACTGAAGAACCTTATCAACTTCGAAAGAAATTTACAGTTTTATTTTTCATTCTATATAGATGACATGTTACTGATATCTCATTTCCTAGAAAATCTCAAGATTAACGGACGCATAGCGTGGATTTGTTTAGCCACTGAATTACATTTGAGACGCCAAAACCTGTTTGTTACCGAATTGTAGACGGCAATTTAAAGAAATATTTATTATAATTGACTTGCAAAAATATCCCATTCAATACTAATTTTGATACGGCAAAGTATAAATTCCAATTAGAGTTAGTTAAATTTCCAAGCCATTGTGCTAATTAGGTGTGTCTCTCATAAAGGAAGCGCGTCGGATAAATTTCTAATTGGTCGGAAAGCAACAGGACTATTCTGATAAGAATTCGATAGTGGAATCCGTGTCTAATAGTAGACGGTAATACGTGATTAAGGCGACGCGTGTGGTCGTTCATAACTCATTTGACTTGATAAAATTAAGTAACACAGAGTAAAAAATGAAAGAAAAATAAGTAGTCGAACTGTCGGTCGTATATCATTTGGGTTCACGCAACAGGGCCCGCGAAACAATACAAGGACGCTGGTTCCCGGCCGTGGGTTGACTGCATGTGGTTCACTTTCAAATTATTAGCTGTTTTGGAAATTGCCTCAAGAGGATGAGTAAGTGGTTGGGATTTACAGAGAAGAACAAGGTAGTAATATATCGTTTTTTAATGAACTTAATTTGGTTTATACTGCATTGATAAAATGTGTAATCTACTTTATCTTAACATAAAAAGTATAACTAAGGGTAAATAAGTATAACTAAGAATATCCATCAGTACATTTGATATTTCAAAAATACTATATTATTGTTTTAAACATGTAAAAATAACACTTCATTTACTCTACGATGAGAGAATTTTATAATCGTGTACCTAAGTATAAACAGAAGAAATAAATCTGAATGATTTAAGAATGTAAGACTTTCGGATAAATTAAAAACTACAATTTATATGATTTTATTGTTAAATAACCTCTTTTTAGACTTTTATTAGACATTAGCATTTTTATTTTAGCTCATATCTACGTCTCGATCTCTACTATCTCTTTCTTGAAAAGTTAAATATCTTTGCTTATTTCCTTTTAAAAATAAAGTTTTTTTATTGTAAGTTACTTTTATGCAAGTTTTTACAAAATAGCAAGAACAATGTAATAAACGACAAAGCATTTTTTATCTTCAATCTTGAAATAATTTTCCTCTCCTCAAAAAAAAAAAATCCTCCGCACCTACCTACACTACCGTCATTTGAAACCAAACTCAAGCAAGACTGTGATGAGCTCGAGTGGGTTCAAATTATAAGCCGCACGTAATATCGCCTAAGGCCCTGTTTACATTGGTCATAAAGATGGTATAACAAGAATGAAATTACGTCTCTTATATTTAGAGATACTTACCTAGTTATTTGAAAATGGAAATTAGCAAAATGAACTAGAAAGTGAGATGAATATTGATTACCCGTGAATAAATTCTTCCAGTAAAAAAAAAAACTTCAATTTTTTATGACTATTAATAACTATTTGTTTATTTTACTATATTTCACAATAGTATTTACTTGGAAACGACCGATCAAATCAAGCATCATAATATCATAATTGATCTTCAAATACTACAGAAAGTTCTGATTACTTATTACTTTAAGTTTGCAAAAATTGAGAAGAAACTATAATATAAAAACGAATAAATAACAGGTAGTCTTATTGAGATTGGTCACTCTAGATTATTTTTTATCTATTGAAGATAGAGGAAAATGGTCAAAGGAAACATGACATAGATTTTTGGGAAAATAAAATAGCAAGAAATGCACAAAAGAAATGGACAGTAAAAAATTATCGTTTTGCTTTATTACCAACATTTTAAAAGAAGATTGTAAGGTATTATTATTTTTGATAAGCGTTGAATCTAAAATGTATAGTAAAAACGTTATTTTAATAAAGGTAAGTAATAACAATACTATGCTGTTATTGGCACAGAGATCTCAAGCCCATTTTTACAATTTTACTCTTTTTAAGTATGTAGCAACAACATATTGAACATCTAGCAATAGTATAAAGTATTTGAATATTAATCATTAACTAAAAATGTTTAAATACTAGAACGAGACTTATTTTGTATGGCTAAATTAACTATCATTTTAAACTCCATAATAATACAGCTTGGTATATTATATTACAACAAAACTTTACATGATGAAAAACCAACTCTTGAAAATGACATTAAGAAAAAATTATAAAATAAATTTATTTTATAACACATCAATTTGCAATATAATATGACGTGCCAAGAGCACCCAGCGTAGTTAATTAATAAGCAACATAGTAGTGTGAGGGCTCCAACAAATTATTTCTCGATAAGACCAACATTACAGTAATGAATAGGCTAGGCAATCTGCTTAAGCTCTCGATCAGGTAATATGTAGCTTATAAATAGGAAACATGTCCCAGACAGATTGAAAAATTTCTCATTTCATGACCTGATTAGTCTTAACCTGAATAATTGATATATTTTACGTAGATGCCTTGGAACTGATAATTAAATTTTAAAAATATAACACAAGCTAAACAAATATCTGAAATGATAACTTAAAAATCAGTTCTAAAGAAAATTATATCTTCAATCAAAAAAAAAAATACTTCATTTCGATTTTCATAAGATAATTAACTCATTTGATTTTCTGATTTATTCTCTTTTGATAATAAAGGGTCTACGTATATGAATTATTATTTATTCCTAATTTGAATACTGTTTACTACATTTTTTATTTGGTTTAACCTAGTACAATTTATGTGTTAACCTCTTCTAGGTAATACAAAAGGCATTTTAAACAAGTAGTATTATATCAAAAATTAAAAAATAAACTCTTTACAAAAATAGCATGTTTTGCATATAACAATATGAGGATTTAACTTCTCTGCTTTTTAAGTCGTCTTAGAGTATTGGATTCTTCTTTCTGGGTACCCCAATTCTCTTCGTCCTTTTGTCAAGTTTTACAAATTTAAAGAATCAATTTCGCAATAAACAAGTGTTCAAATCAAAGCACTCGCTATATCGCTTACATACAATGTGCGCGCTCCGTCTAACCTCGTGCGAGCTGACCCTATAATTTCTAAACCAGTCCCAAAATTGCGACTCCATCGCTTCGGGCCCAAGCATTTAAATGCACCTTTATTAAAGGGAAATGAGATATTGTAATCACTAGTTGCTCACTGCAACTTTTTATTTTCACTTACCTCGCCTTATTATTGCTACTTTACTAAGTATCAATTGCAATTAGGCTTGCAAGTTTAATCATGTGAGAATTATTTTAACTGTTCAATGTCTCCGTGAAAATGTATGTGTACATATGCATACTTACTTCTTTTCGGTTAAGGTCATTGGCACATTGATAGAAATATTTCAGCAAATTGAAGTTGTAGGTAATATCATTTTACCGATAGTAATAATTAATTTTAGAATTTATAATGTATGAACAGTACAGGTACCTAAGTTTAAACATTATATTTCTGCATATCCAAAAAATGCTTAAAATGTTGAGTTTACATACAGTCCGTAAATAATCAGTAAACTGTTTTATTAAGACCATGTCAGATTTCCAAAGTTTTACTTACTAAAATTGTAAAAATAAAAAAGCAGGATAATTACTAGAAAATATTTTCATTAGGTGTCTAAATGGCTATAACTAGATATTATCTGAATTTAATTGCAATAACTCTACCTCGATGCGATGTTGTTTAGCCTTCTTTAGTAATTGTTGCCTTATATCTCCTAATAATAATCTGATAAATTTTATGTGTAGACTCTACCTTTGCTTTATTTTTAAATTTCTATACTATGTCATATTATAATAAAAAATATGTTCTTTATTTACTCGTCAACAAACATTTAAAATTGCTGTTTTTATTAATGATCATAAAAAGTATTATTTTTCATCGTAAATAACATTACTGTCTGTTTAACAATTTTAGTAGAATGACTCAGTAAGTACTTAAGCGCTAAGGTAGGACTAAGTATCGCAGATTAGGAACAGGTAAGTACGTACGAGTAACATGGACATCGGTAAACATGTTAGAACATTTTTGCCGCCCAACGATCCCGAGAATGCGGGCACTCACGTATCCGTGTCCCTCGGTGCTATGCGCTGGAAGAGGCTCTACTTAGTTTTAAAGAAATGAGTACCTTTGTTATGTAGACAACTAGGTAATTTGATTGTAGCAAGTATTTAGTAAGCAATCATGCATACACTACTTTTTTAGTATATACGTAAGAGGTACGTACGAGTAACATGGACATCGGTTAACATGTCAGAACATTTTGGCCGCCCTACGAATCCGACAATGCGGGCACTCGCGTATCCGTGTCTCTCAGTGCTACGCGCTGGAAGGGGCTCTACTTAGTTTTTAAAAAAAGTACATATTTTTATGTAGACAACTAGGTAACTTAATTGTAGCAAGTATTGAGTAAGCAAGTATTTACTCTCCTGCATACGCTACTTTTTTAGTATGTAAGAGGTAAGTACGAGTAACATGGACATCCGTTAACATGTCAGAACATTTTGGCCGCCCTATGATCCCGACAATGCGGGCACTCGCGTATCCGTGTCTCTCGGTGCTACGCGCCAGAAGTGGCTCTACTTAGTTTGAAAAAAAAAAGTAATTTTTTATGTTGATAATTAGGTAACTTGGTTATAGGAAGTATTGAGTAAGCAAGTGTTTACTTTTCTGCATAGATACGCTGCTTGTTTATTAATTTATTTAAGTACTATTTGTTATGTATTTTATAACTATATCTGTTTAACAACTTTAATAGGATGAGTAGGATAACTCAGTTAGTACTTAAACGCTGACATCGGTAAACATGTTAGAACATTTTTGCCGCCCTATACGATGCCGAGAATGCGGGCACTCTCTTATTCGTGTCTCTCCGTTCTACGCGCCCGAAGTGGCTCTACTTACTTTTAAAAAAAAATTCCTTTGTCATGTAGATAACTAACTTAATTATAGCAAGAATTTAATAAAAAAGAAGAATCAAACACAAATTAAAGTATTTTAAACTGCCTTTTTATTTGAAAACAGGTTTTCTAGCGATGGTTCTTAGACATGTTTTATCAAAATCGGTTTAGCCATTTAAAAGTCGGAGAGATTTTCGTGTAATGGGCTATATATTTTTAATATTACTCTAACTTGTCTTGCAACATCTTAGTAGGTATTTATTATTAAACATATAAAAAAAATAAAAACAAAAATCTAAAGGAAATATCATAAGGTAGAAACTTGAAACATTTTTGCAGCTGAACCATTTTACAATAAGTACATTCTTAAAAGTAACGGAATTAGCATTGCTCAATAGAGAATCTTTCGTAATGGTACCCCAATTGAGTCGGTCGTCCACCGCACACAATAAAAACAAACAGCAATACACACAAAAATAACAACATAATAGCCGGTAACAGTCGCAAGCCATAAACTAATAATGGGGGAGATATGTTTTATGGTGTTCAAGTTCTGAATACGTTAAACGTGCTTTTTTAATATTTAGTATTACGCAAACCTTATGAGAGGCCGCACGTTCGTTGCGTAAAAAAGAAATATGTAAATTGTAATTCGAATTTACAAATCGAAAAGTGTTCTAATTTCAAATTGTTGGGATTGACGGATACACACCGAAGGAGGTGCGCACGCGGTTTCCCGCCTGTCGGCCGCTTGCCGGCGGCCATCTTGGATAAGGATCGATCATAGGTGTGCAGCTGTGAAGTGATAAATATGAGAGTACCTTGTATGTGTGCACTTTTATTTTTGTGAATAAGACTAAAGATATCGTTTCGTTAGTTATGGGTGCTTCTGTGTGAACGATATTTACCTAGTTTAATTTTAAAATAAGTTTTGATCTTATTATGATAAGAAAGTTGGTTGTAGTGTAAAAAATGTTTAGTATGTAACATTTAAATATTTATATTTATCTAAGTACTTACAATTTATACTTTACAAACATATTACAACGAACTTACATGTATATTTTATACAAATATTATTTAGCCGTTTTTATTAGTTTGTACGTATATTTTTAAAAGTTACTGCACCTAATTCAGTGCATTCTGACCTGTCTGTAGACGTGGCTTTACAAAGGTCATTACAACTGCGACCCAGTATTATGCGATGCATTGAAAATCATTGAGAACGGCTACATCCTATAGTTTTCAATCACCAAGACAAGAATAAATAAATCTATTTGATTTAAACAATGTAAAGTAATTAAGTATGATTTTATATCTAGATATATTAGCACGAGTAAAATCAATGGCTTGAATAAAAAAATATAAAATAAAATAAAAAAGAAGATGTAAAATGTAAATGATTTTTAAATAACAGTTAATTAACTAGGTATTAATAATTAAATTAAAATTTTAATAGTTTCTCATCAAAAATATATAGGTATATTTAAAAAATATAACGAGAAGCATAAACACATGTCACAATATTAAAAGCTATTATTTTAAAATAGAGATTAAGTACATTAATTTAGCGTTTCAATCACAAAGTACGCCGTTTACCTCACTTTAGTCATTACTTTACTCATTTTTGCTAACGTGAAGGCTGCATTAACGCAAGCTCTATAATTTATCGCCATAGGTACATACAAAGCCCCTATGTTAAAAATGTATTATTACAAAGGCCTGAGACGGTCCGTTCGGCCCTGGATGGGAATGTTCTATATGCTGATTTACCATCTAAAGCTATATAATAAAATAAAAATATTACCAGAAAAAAAGAATCCTGTTTTTCTCATTTCTTGTCAGATGTTTTCGTTCTCATAATAATCATCTGCTTGAACTCTTTTGATCTGAAATAAACACATAGTACTATAATTAATATTTGTATAGGTATTTAAGTTTATTGACATTTTCTATAACTTAATAAATTACTTTTGTGTGTGAGCGCCAACATTCAGTTACAACTGGTAAATGGGTTGTTATACAATGATAGGTTCTTTCGAATAGTGGCACGAAAAAAATATGAATATAAAATGAGTTTTAATCAAATAATTTATTATTTTCATTGAAACAACTTCTTCCTCTTGAAAGGTTGAGAATCTCATGAAAAGTAAGAAAAAGTAATGACTCAATCAAATCACTTTATTAACAAAAAAAAAAACCTAAAATACGTAGGAATAATTTTTTTTTCATTAAAATTTGTATTACCTATATATTTATTTTACAGATATGACCAATGAAGTCGTTTTTAATTATTTTAACAAATATTCAATGGTGAGAACCTTGATATTGTTACTTTACTTAATTGCAAACTGTCCCACACAATTAGATTAATATCATGTATTTAAATATAACCTCTTAACGCAGAATTACTCAACAAATACTGATAAAGTACTCAATAAACAATAATACTAAAAGGTTTAAAATTTCCTAAAACCTATTGTATTTTACAGTTTTTTTCTGAAAACTATTTTTTTTTTTTATTAATGACTCTCACATTTTTTGCTCTTTCATTGTTCATTGTTGATTGGCTAATTAATTGATGATATAATATAACTTTTGTATTTAATGCTTGTTTATAAACTTAAGTATGTCAATCATTACTAGTTAATTGGCTTGCGAATCTATGAGTACTAAACTGTTTTCTTAAGAATGATCGACACATAATGTGTAAGCGTTTTAGTGACCACCAGTAAATTTTTTCTGTTTACATTTTATCCACTGGTGTCGTTGAGACCTATAAAATGATAATATGGTGCCAAAATTCAAAACCATAAGTCCATACAAATGAATGAGTATTGGATAAACATCATCTTAGGCCAACACATCGTGGAGTACATCAACATTAACATAACATGTCTATAAATTTTGTAAAGCTGCAACACTTCTTCAAAATTTATAAAAACATTTAATTTTACCTACAAAACATTGTATGAGTCAAGTTTCTTTTTGTTAATTCAAAATTTCTTGCTTTTATGGTTATACCGTATGAAATCCGGCAATAGTATTAGGTATTTATTTTTTCATATTGTTGTCTAACTAGTAGTTTCTAAAAGATACTACTTGTTACAACTTTTTAGGTGATCTACAATATTTTAATGGTTTAAGATATCCATGTCTTAAATATCCAACCATGTAGATATTAAAGCGAGTATCATGCCTATCTCAAGTCTGAGTCTGAAGTCTGCGGCAATAATTGTTGCACGATAGTCACTGGAGGTGGGCACCTCCAGTGTAGGGTAGGGTATCGTATCGTATCCTACTTGAGTATTAGAACTCGGTCCGGTGGGCACCGGACTGAGTTAACATCATCCATAGCTGCCACTTTGATATAGAAACTTCATGATACTGAAACATTTTAATTGTTAAAAATATCTAGCCATTTAGCTAAATTATAGCATGTTTCCGAGTGCAGCGCATGCCTATCTCAAGTCTGAGTCTGAAGTCTGCGGTAATTAATTGTTGCATAATATACCACACTGAAGTTCACGGGACCGAGTTTGAAGACTCAAGTAGGCAGTAAAACATATCGATGAGAGTCTTTACTATTTTGATATAGGAACTACTTGACACTACAATATTTTAATGGTCTAAGATACCCAGCCGTTTACTTATATTACAGCGTGTCTTTGAGTGCAGCGCATGCTTATCTCAAGTCTGAGTCTGAAGTCTGCGGTAATTAATTGTTGCACGATACCCCACACTGGAGGTGCCCGCCGGACCGGGTTTGAATACTCAAGTAGGCAGTAAAACATATCGATGAGATTGCGATACCTCATACACGTGGAGGATACTGTCTTAGATATCTTTCTAAACTACGATTCTGAAAAAGGTTTTCTCTATGGTTATGTAGGCATGTATACCTATAATTACTTCATAGTACAAAAATCTTAAAACTAAAGATAATAATAACTAAAGAAAAATAAATGCTATCAAAAGGAACATTTGTACAAAGGCGAACTATGTATGCTTTTGTGCAGTCCTGTAAAATTTAGTAACA
Organism: Rhodophaea formosa; assembly: GCA_963082605.1. NCBI lineage: Eukaryota > Metazoa > Arthropoda > Insecta > Lepidoptera > Pyralidae > Rhodophaea > Rhodophaea formosa. The sequence continues at coordinate 7,952,862 of OY720211.1, read as the reverse complement.
CAGAAAATATTTATGAATTATTTTTAGGCAAACATTGTTGTCTGACACATATAACAAGCGTGTTGACATGTATAATAACAAAGTAACTAAAGCTAAAAATAAGTTAAATTAAATGTATAGTGGCTGACTTACAGACCTATTTTTTATCATTAACTTTAACAAGTAAAAATAAAAAATCAGAGAAAATAGATACACGTTTATGTAAAATGTAGTTATAAAAATTTATATCTTTTTTCTGCCTCCTTCATTTAAAGTTGATTTGTGCTCTTAATTTCAATACGAATTTAATTTTCAAAATTTTCCTAGTAAGCTATTAAACCATATTTAATTCAACATAAACAGTGCACGGTAACATACACTTCATATAAATAACTTCGCTACACTAGCCTTTCATTGGAAATAAAAATCTTCGACGAAACATGTAAATTTAATTTTTATTATGATCGTGAAAAGGTCCATTTTTCGTGAGCTTAAATTTTCATGCGAGCTTATTCATATGACGCCACAGATGGACCTTGTGCTGTCGTAATAAAGGTCGTTGTTGCGCAACCATTAACGTATTTAAGATATTTCGGATTTGTAATGTGACGCAGACTGCTTCGTGCCGAAACTAGCGTTTTACAGAACAATGTGTCTTCTTTTTAAACTAAGTCGGTTAATAGTGTTGGTTCTATTATGAATCTCGCATAAAACCTCATTTTGTGGCTCTATTGTTACATTGCACCGGTAATAAATCACTTTGAATTGACACTGATTGCTAATTACAGAATATTAGCACTTTTGAATAGTAATTCATCGCATTAACAATGTTAAATTATACGACCGATACAAATTATTCAGTGTAGAGCTAAAGAAAATTTTCAGAGATCCGTTAGCACAAAATTGCGGCACTAAAATGTATGAAATATCGAATGTGAAATTCGCTGAGCAGGTCATCGCAACATTTATGGGGTACATTTACCTTAGTTTTATAGTACTCTCGCTACTTCATAATTATCCTTGGTCAATCAACACTCATGTTTAGATCCGTAACAAATCTGGTTGATCCGTCATGGCACTCACGGATTGGACGTGGTTCTCGTTCTAATGACCAATAAAGTTTATCACACCATTTCAGTAGGAATCTTGATAATTATCCGACAATAAAACTTTATAGAAGTTTCGATTGTTAATTTTTTATCGCACAGTGTGGTGAAAGTCCCGGTTAACCTTTAATCTGAACAGTGTAGCAAAATTAACGATGGTAACTTTTCACGAAGTAAAACTGTTATTTGGGAAACATTTAAAAAGTAATAACATTGGATCGCTCGGCGGGAATCGAACAGAAAGCCTGCGCCGGCGCCGATATCCATGATGTATGGGCCACACCACATACTTAACTAATAAACCCTTCCAGTTTAAGGACACACTCTCTCAAGTATACCTGTCTCGGTCTGCTACACAATATGAGTACCACCCTCGATGAACGTGCTAAATTAATTTGCTATAGTGTCATGTTGTTGCGAACAAAGCTATAAGCACGTTATCATTGCAGAATATTATTTCTATGCGAACTTTATATTTATTCAAATGAAAGCTATTACTGTCACATTTGTATTAAATCAGCTAAGAATGAGTTCATTAGTTGTTCACATAATAATTAAATCTGTATAGCGGATGGCTTCGGAACAAACCATTACTAAGCCTTGAGAAATTGTTGATATCTATGAACTATCTAATTGTATGAAAGAGATGACTATACTTATCATAATTCTACCTCACTACCGCATACCCAAACGGCTACCAAGGTCTGATAAAACATCGGAAGACTAAGTTCGGTTAAACGTTACATGCGGTTAAAAAAACGACGTTTCTATTATAGTGGCCCTTTTTTCATCGCTGACTGTCCAGATACACGATCATAAATTATAATTTACTAACCCCCAGGACGAAATTAAGATATCCAACTTTCGTATCTATGGCGGCGTCCCTTTGTCCGTAATTTAGTTTTGTTTAGCTCTTCGTATGTAGTGGACGTTCAGTAAAGTGTATGGAGAGTTGTAACATATCCGTGCGATTCCCATCCCTATTCGCGTAACTCCAGTGACCGATATGCATACAGAATTGGCGTTCGAGCATCGTGACCTACCACAGTTCAATTCGCTGTCGGCGTTCGATCAAAGCGTTAAAAACATGCGATGCGATGCGACACACGTATCGCCAATTTACGCATCAAAATCGGCATCGTCGCTTGGCAGCCGTCACGGTTCGCCGAAGATGGCTTCTAAAGGCGCGAGACGCGAGACGTTTTGCATCATCGAACCACGAGCTCCAAATCCTACAATTAGTGCTATTACCAACACCATCATTCAGGATTAACTACTTTAAAGCTTTTACTTTTTCACACGAGATGTGCTTTGTCGTCAAATCACGAATGTTGGAATCATCGTCGCCTGCGCAGAATGCTGATGAGAATTTCCTCTTGTAGTGCACTTGCAATACATAAACATTATGCGAACTGCACTCATGTTTACAACGGAAAGTACAATCGCGTTCTGTGTCTTAAACATTTTTTATAATGTGTTTTAAATTACTTATGAAAATATAAATCGTATTGCTGGAATCGTCAATTTATAGAAGTCTACGTGATGAGGAGAATGATTTCAGTTATTTATAGTTAGTTAGTGGTGCTATAAAATGTTGCAGTCCTTAAAGGTTGGTGATTATGAATGCGAGCGCACGTAGCCGCCACGCCAGAAAATATGTCTCCACAAACAAAGTTAAACCAAACAGGGTCTTTAGCGCTTTGAATAAGTAGGTAACAAAAACCTGCACTAGCATAATGTGCAGGTTGCGTTTGGTAGATTTTCATTTTAATAGTGGTGAAAATTAACTTTCAATTACCTGGAGTAATTACTGTATGAATAATAGCGCGACGGCGGTCGTTTATTTTTTGCATAAACATTTTGCTTTGTTGAGATAGGTATTGGTATCAGATGATAAATACTGAGATTTTACTATAGTACAGGACGGTTGGGAAACTCGTACGCGACACGTAAGCGTCCTTAATTGGCTGTTTTACCGGCATACCACCAATTTTAAGCTGACAAGAATGTCCTAGCTATTTTACGTACATATTTCAGCTTACTTAACCACAGTTTTAGATATTTCTCTAACATTGCTGACATGACTGTAGTTACCTGTTAATTAGAGAAAATTAGTGTGTAAACGCGTCTCTAGTATACTTAAAGTCGACTCTACAAACTCTAAATTGTCTTTATTACCTACCTATATTTATGTGTTTACCTTCAGTCCTTTGTTCAAAGAGAAATAATTAAATTTTTTTTCTTTAAAAATGACTTCTTTAAAAACATAGTAAAGAGTAGGGTAAAAGGAATCATGTTGTTTCAAAAACTAAAGAATAGATAAGTTTGGCGCATTCTTAATTGACCAGAGCTTTAAAGGCCTGAAATAATTAGCCTTAAATAAATAATCTAAATATTAGATAATTATTTCGTATTTTGACTGCCGCCATTGCAGATATAATAGCTCTACATTTTGTCGGTACTTACTTATCCTTCATCCTCATAGAGCGATCAATCTCTGACCCAGTGGCTTCTTCGGCAAGTGGCTTCGAATTGCAGGGTCGGTTTCCATTCCCGGTTAAGACAAGATGGAAAACGATATTTTTAGGCCATTGCCAAAGTCACAACTTATTGTTAGGTAAGCTCAATATGAGTGATTGTTACCTAAAATATTTGTGTTTTATATAATATTAGTATTTCATATTTTTCTACACTATTTTAGTCTTTTAAACAAAGTATATAATCTTACTCGTAACAAAACACATCTCAAATTACTGCCGCTTAAATAATGAACTTCATGAAATTTCAAATTCGTTCTGAAACAATCGTTTACGTTTGGACGGAGCTATATCCAGGGATGTATATCCAGGGTAGAGCGGGCCAGTGACCCCCGCCCTTCCGGCTGGCCTCCTGACCTCGCAGTTAGGAATCACTGAAACCTCTCACTAAATACTTAGAGCTTGAGAATGCTATTCTTATATTAGAATTTTTAATTTATACGGGTTTGTTAATTGGAACAATGTAGTCTATTTTTTTTCACTCACTAAAGACTTAGTATTTCAATCGATCGCTCAAAAGTTGTGTCCTTTGTTTATGGTTTAAGCAAATGTATCCTGAGAAAATTGCTCGCCTGATAAAGCAAATCTAATTTTGTCTCCCGCCCTTAATTGACTATTTGAATAAATTAACTCTAAATAACCGAGTTTGCTTGAAACGTTGAGAATTTGTCAATGAGAAAGTATAAATAACGCTGATTTAAAAATATACCTATCTTATTATGATCAGTCAAAATGAAAATAGCTAACATATATAAATTTTTTTTTGATGATGTAAGACTGCAATCAAGCTAGCGTGTCACCTGATGGTAAAGTGATCACCGCTGCCCATGGTTAACTTCAATACCAGGTATGACAAGAACATTAAATAATTAATTTTAAATTACTTTAGTTAGTACGATTTATCCGTACCCTTTTAAGGCACTAATTTAATATGAAACTTTACCAATCATTTCATAATCGTGAATAAATACATTGTGTTTGTTTTTCACTCTTCAAATGTGTAAAAGCTTGTCAGAATCGGCAGATTTTAGTTTTATTTCCATCAATTTGTGCCGCCTCAAGTACGGTTACACTAACCGCCGGTAGCACTGAATTAAGATAATGTTCTCAGTTTCGCACCTGCCCTTGTGTATAAACGTCACATTGCGAGCCGAACGCACTGAGACGAACTCTTTACGACTTAGCCGAGACGCACACCACGCTCAGACTGGATATCTCCCACATTTAGTGGAACTTAAAGCGACAAAAAAACAATTTTCAAGCAGTATAGCTTGATTTTGGAACTTCTTGGCTCACTTTAGCTAGTCCAACAATCAAAACAAAAACAAAAAACATAACCAAATAGAGCATTTTTATTAAATTGACGACTATTTCTTCAAACTGAATCAATTTCGTGGAAAAACATATGCTTATTTACAACAACCTTCTTTATTTTACACACTAGTGAATAATGTGAGTGGATGACCATCAGTTATTACCTTTTTAAAAACACAATATAATAAAACGGTGGCAAAACTAAATTCAAATCTCAAGCTTTTTATCGCAAAGGGAAATCTTGATTTGGACAGAGTGTATAAATAGACAAAAAATGAGGACATGCCCACGAGCTAATTTAAGTGTATGATGTAACATTCATACTCATAAATTAACATACGCGTAGAAAGTTTTAATTAAGTTCGATATGTGGGTACTCATAATATAACTTTATACTCAAAGTAACTGTGTTTGAATTTTGTTTAATAGATTCAAGAAAATATGTGATATAATGTAAAATTTAAAAAAAAAGTAGTAAAATATGGTCCAGTGAGAACTCAGAACTCTTTGAATCTTGAACCCTAAATAATAGCTGTGATAGATTTTCTTGCATTTTCGTAATGCAAATAGTATCCGAGCTAACGCGCAGACAGGTAGACAGACATGACGAAACTATTAGGTTTAAAAGGTTTAAAGGCTATAAAAAGGGAAAAGCCTACTCCACCTGCAAAAGAAACAATTAAGTGATTAACAGTAAATCACGACAATTTATTCATTTATTATTAATTTATTTTTTCTTAAGGTTAAACACAATCTTTTTACAAAAAAACAAAAACTTGAGGCAAAGAAAATCTTTCTGCCCGTTAGTTCAGTGTACGCTACGCCCTAAAGTCGCGCGCCCGGTCCCTTTTTATTGCGGCTCTGTTTACAACATATTTTATAGGATCAGCTGTGTGACGTCACCACAGCTGTTAAAATCGAATATTGGACTATTTCCTACTTTATATTCATTTAACTTTATTGCTAATTAAAGTGCAAATGAATGAAATAAAATTAGGTTGTGGGTAATCAATTCAATCGAGTACTAGCTTTTTCATGTGAAACTCTTATTAAAACAAAAATATTTTTGGAAATACAATGTGTATTTCAAAAAAGATTTTTTTAAAGACTGTTTTGTTTTATAACAGATAAATACAATGTAAAAATTTAAGATATGGCTAGAGACGCAACAGACTGTATTTTTTGGCTTGTCACACAGAGGGAAGTCACTCTTTGCACATTTACGGTTAGCGGCGTAGTAATTGTTTTAGAGCTAGCATTAATTATTGATATCTGGCTGTTCTATACAATTCCTTTATTTCAGGTCATCACCATTAGTTTGGAAATTCTTTCGTCGAATGGAATAATAGACATGAGTAGTAGTTAAAGCTAAAGCTTGAGACGTAACAGATTGTATCTTGCGGCTTGTCACACAGAGTGACACTTCGTACGAACGTGGTTGGCGGAGAATAAATCATTTTCTCATTTCCATTGCGGAGCTAGCATTTATTATAGAGATCTGGCTGTATACAATTCCTCTATTTTAGAACGTCACCTTTAGTTTGGAAATTGTTTCTTTGAATTGAAAAATAGACCCGAGTGTAAATTAAAATTAAAGCTTGAGACGTAACAGGTTGTATCTTGCACCTTGTCACACAGAGTGACACTTCGTACATACGCGGTTGGCGGAGTATTAATCGTTTTCTCATTTAAATCGCGGATCTTGCATTTATCACAGAGCTCTGACTACCCTACAATATATGCATTATAATCAGTATTTCAGGACGTTGCTGTCAGTTTGAAAATCTTTAAGTTTCTATCTATCTATCAGCCAGAGACGTCCTTACTGGACATAGGCCTTCCCCATAAATCGTCATAAAAATAAAAATACTTACTTACTTTTGTATCAAAACTGTAATAAGGTGATAATGTGAATAATGGGTTTTACATCAAGATCTTTCTTTTGTATAAAATGTACCAGTGTGTGTACTTACATACACCAAATCTTGTAGAAGATATTCTTTTTAAGTTTTATTTAAGTTGTACATTAATCAAGCAATGTTTTACAATTAGTCCCTTCCGAAATGCTTCATTACATTTTAGAATGTCCTTTTTTACCGTTGGACAATTTCCTCAAAAAAGTCATAAAAGTCAGGTAAAAACCATTATTTGGTTTACCGTTGTAAGGTTTACTGCTTTGGTTAAAAAGACGTTGCGTCATTTTATGGTCACAGGTGATGTGGTCATAAAACATTTGTTCATTTACACAATACTTTTAAAGAATAGATCTCTTAGCAGGCTGTTAAACTGTAGTACAATAAAAACGTTCTTAAAATGAAATAAAAAAAGGCCACACGGACAAAATTTTGACTAGTTCTGTGGAGGTTTTAATTTTGTTTCAGCATTTATACCTACTTACTTCATTTATTATGCTCAGCGTTCACATCATTTATATGCGTCATGCACGCATGACAAATTCTTACAAATTAATTGATGAATAATTTTCCGGTAGGAAGGTTTTATTAATAGATTTGGATTATTTGTGTTACAGCATTTAATGGATAATTTTTCTTAAGTAATTTAATGAGTGGTTTTTAAATAAAAAAAATACGAAGGTAATTTTATTCAACGTAGAGAATGCTTACATTTTGTATTAATTAATACACAACAGTAGACGACAAATTATAACCGAAATTGGAAGTAATAAAACACGAATTAGCATGGCTATAAAGCATCGCTGTATACAGGGTGTAGATAAATCTTGCCGGCCACTGCTCGAGCCGTTTCCGCCGTTTCCTTACTGACCCTTGTTTTGTGTTTCTCTCACTTTTCAAGGAAAATAGTTGCGCTTAATTGCTGGCCAAATAAATATTTATTGTGACATACATTTTACAAGAGCTTTGCTCTTAAATATCAGATTGGCAGATATTTTCGTTATAAAACAAAGAGCTTAATATTGAAGGGAATAATTTTATATTTTTAAATTAATATTTTTACGTATCATTTCCGTTGGCACGTTGGGCGGCTGTAGCCTCTTCTATTGCTTATTCTGTAAAAATTAAAAAGAAAAGCTTTACATATTTTTTGAAATGATAACTTTGCTTAAAACTAATTTTAGTAAGTACTAACAGTCAATTATCATTAATCAGCCTCGGTACACTTATCAAAATTTAGCATTTGATATTCCTACGAAATTTTCGTACCATTTTTATAAATTTACAGCAATTTTCTCGGTGCATTGTAAGTCACAATTTCCTCACCGCGTTCGCGTCTCACGAAAGAACCGGAAGACATTAATGCATAGTAAGGCTATTAGTTAATATTTTTGATAACACCCATGTACTCGTATACAGTTTGACAACACGCTGTATGTGTGTGTACAAACGAAGATTTATGCTTTGAGAACATCTCGTAAAATATTTAAATGTAAATGTTGGTATGGAGGCTGATTTCTTAAAATGTTATGTTTATTATATTTGTATATGAGTAGATATTGTTATATATCATATATGTTTAAATTGATTTATGTTCGATGTAAAATAATTACACCACTGATATGAGTACTTTTTAAAATTAACTTCTGAGTTATTTATCATAAGAATTACTTGAACAGGTACATTTATTAAAATATTTGAGAAATTATGGTTTATTGGACTAAAGATATTCACATAAAAATATTTTAAAGTTTTACATTAGTCACAATATAAATGTATTCATCACCAAAATAAAGAGCCGAGCTCTTATCGTTGTAGCTTTTTCCAGTCCTCTCTTTCTGCCGCCAGTTTTTCATTCTCAATTATTAGTAAATTTTATAAAATACATATACTTTATATTACACAAATTTTTTAGGACTTTCTCAAGTTAAGAAAAAAAGTGGCAGTGCCGAGCACGCAACTGCAATGCGTTATTGAATATACGACAGTCACTTCACCTCATAAATCGCGTCTCTCCATTGTTCCTCGATGTCAAAGATCAGTAATTTGCCATTGTGAGGCCAAGGGCTTAGCTGTACACAGGGTTACCATTTCTCAAACTTCTCCGAGTTTACACCATTTTGGAGCTCTTGGATTTTTCATTTAAATATTTTTTATTAGCTATTTACGTTCCCACTGCTGCGCAAAAGTCTCCTCTTTCTGTTTCCACCTCTAACTATCTTTTACGATCTCTCTCGATTTTTATTAAAACAAGGCAAGTCATCTGTCCATCTCATTATAGGTTTGCCCCTTGACTGAGATTAATTTTTAAATCAAAATTAAGCTCGCCTGTGAAGCCACCTGCAATAAACGATCCACATCTCATACTTTTTGCTTGTTCGAAATCACGGTATCTATGCCTTTACTACATTAAATGGTGAGTCAGCGGTATGACGCGTGACAAATTCTCACGAGTTTTCTTTGAAAATTAGAGTTCTAGGGACTTGTAAATATTTCGTCTGGTAACCCTATCTGTTCGTATTATAATGTACATCTTGCGTGGTATAGATTCGGCCAACAAAAAACTGATTTATGTGTCTGCGATGCTAGAAAAATTCGTGGTTGCGATACCGAAGCAAAACTTAAGATAGATAATGTAAAATTATGTCTTTTTGGTAGCGAAAATAGATCTGTAAAGAAATTGATTTTAAATTTATTACTTAGATACAAGACATATCTGTGTTTAATATTTACTAAACGACAAATTTATTACATTGTTTTGATAAACGTTCAATTTAATCAGAAGACTAAAACATTCATGCAGTTTCCTTTTGAAGTAAAAACAGAGCCTATGTTCTAATATGTATTCGTATATTCCCACTAACATTCCTCGGGGTAACGTATTCAACTATTGTAAAAAGGAAGTTAAAATAATTTGTTCATTTTTGTGACAACGAACTTTTAGTTATTTTACATTATGACTAAATCTAAAAGGTGAAAAAATAAATGAAGAATTGAATATACACTATTACGTCTTTATCCCTTGCGGGGTAGACAGATCCCAAGGTCATAAGACCCAAAGGCCACATTTAGTATCGTAGTGGGCGTAAAGCTGGAAAGCAGAACCAAAATAGTGCAGAGTTCCTAGCCGCATCGCCCATTAATGAGTTACTTCAGATTTTCGCCCAATCCTTTGACCGGCTTTTACGGTCTGCGCGGGAAGAAAAACAGCTGGTATATTCTACGTTTTTTCTTTTCTCCCAAACCAGCATGGAAGAGTTGAAATCCAAGCAAAAAGCGATCGATCGAAATAATGCCTCTAAAACCGCAGCTAGCAAACTGTGATTCAACACCACATAACGATGGCCACCGGGTCGATTGCATCGCGGTTGCTAAGTGCAAAAAATCTAAGGCATACTTTACGTTGAAGAATGGCGCTGAAAATTGTAATATAAGCACTAATTTACAAAGGGATTTTTAAATGTATTAAACGGCTTTTATGGCTGGATGCTTATAATAAGTTGTATTTACAATATCAAAATAAAAAAAAAATGTTATCGATTAAGAAGTTTATAAACAAATCAGTTCTTTAAGATCTGTATCTTATTTATTTGTAACTGTTTTTCCACCGAAAATATGTATAAAGAATGTAGAAATGTAAAGCAAAAGACGTACCAAGGTCAAAAAATAAAATTCCGCCTAATATATCTGTAGAGAATAACTGTATTCACCGTTACTTATCCCCTGCAGATGTTAGAGACACCAAAATATGAAAAAAGAACATTATTGTTATTATTGCTTCTATTTTGGTCTTATTCACTTATTGTTCCAATATTACCGATTCTGAATACTTGGTGGATGTTTATTTTATTTTTTATTTAAAGAAGCAACGACGAGATTCTTAAAATTGTGGATTTCAATCCAGCCTGATCTAGTATAACCTCTACTATAATTCCTTTGTCGTCGACTTGTGGGAAGCAAGAGTTCGTCTCCGTTACCTTCCACCCTGAGGGCGCTTGAGAAACGCTCCGTATTTGAGCACGAATTGATTGCTTGCCACACGAAATCGAGACACCGTTTTGTAAAACATCGGTTACCTATAGTGACGAAGTTAGGTTGAAAAATGATGTCTTAACCATTGAGCTGATGTACAATTTATACAGTGATAGTTTATTGATAGTGTATTAGCTGTGTAGTTCCCGGCAGATAGCTGTGTAGTTCCCGGCAGAGTAGAATAGGACCACTCCAAGTCATCCCGTGGATGTCGTAAAAGGCGACTAAGGAAACACAAGCTAAACTAAGCTTATTAACATCAAAGATACCTCTCCAACCCGTCTGGCCAGCGTGGAGAGTGTGGGCCAAATCCTCTGACTACTCTGGCTAGTATATGGCTCTGGTAGTACAGAGAGGGTCGTGCTCCTGCAGTGGAGACTAGAAAGACCTGATGATGATGATGATGAGTTTATTGTAGTCCAGGAGTTCGTTTAATGTTTCCTCAAAATAATGTAGAGTTGCGTCATAGGAAACTATAAATTGTAACAAAAGATGTGTAATTTTTCTGTAACCTAGTCAACAATATAAACCCGTTGATCGGACGACCTGACTAAGGTTGCAGGATGCAGAGCGCTTCCAACCTTTCATTTTGGAAATTCTTAGAAAAGACCTATGTCCAGCAGTAACTTCTTGCGGCTGAAATAATGATGATATGTTAGTCCACTTTGGTAAGACGTATCAAAAAATCAACCGCAAAATTTGGTAATAATAGTCCTACAAAACTTGCTTTTAGTGGTATTTCAACAAAAAACCTAATGGTTGTCTGACTAGTGCGTATCTATGGCAGTGTAACGAATGATATCACTCCGAACAAATGCGACTACGACCCATCAAAAACAGACCGCGCTGAATTATCGACCAAATACAAGTTCAAGGACCCAATAAAAATTACCGACGCCCTGAACTGAACAGACCACTAGACAAGCCACAGATAAAAATATATCGTAATACACACTTTACATACTGCATGTTTGTAAACAGTTGATAGTGAAACGTTTCTAACGTATGTACAGCTCGCGGTTTTATAGTTTGTTATTATGCTCTTATTACGTGAGTCATAAAGACGACTTTATTAGTCTGGATCGTGAGATATTGTCGTGTTAGATCATAATTTTAAGAGGGGCTGTTTTATTACAGGTAGTATTTTACTAACAGATTTTGAATGAACTATCAAAAAACAAGATAGCTTCTTATTTTAATTAGGAACGAATTAGACTTTGTTTTTTTAATTTATCAAGATAGTGTCGATTATTTTTTAGAAGATAAAGTATAATTACAGTAGCTGTAGTGTTTAAATGTCGTAATTACGTTCTATATTACCATATTGCGTAAATTAGTTTACGCATTTTTTACTTCCTTTACTCTACTTTTAAAGTCGCCGGTGTTTTACATAATAAGAAAAACCGGATGCTAGCGTGTTTGGACTAACAATAACGAAGCCAGTGTTTAGTTATAAATAACTTTGTAGATTCTCAATAAAAAAATGCAATTAACCAGCAAGTAGGTACTAGTGTTAGCTCTATGATGAAGTAATAAATTTCAGAAATCGGACGTATGAATTAAGACAATACATAAATTTAATTTTATTAAAATTTGAAATTAAGAAAGGAAAAAAGCGAGTGGCTGAATGCGAGCCTGAGAGCGATATAATGGTTTCGTATCATTTTATCTACAGAAAATAAAAATAAAGTTTTTTGTATTAATTTACGTTATTTTTGGTTTTAGCTGTTTTAGTTGTTTTTTGTCTCTATAGTTTTATCTTTATTATGCCGATAGAAAAAATACTCTAGTTTAAAAATATGCACATGTCTACCTATTACTTTTCATGAAATACGATTGATAGGGATCTTATTTTGATATGATCGAATTTTAATTGTTATTTGTTTCATCGTTTCACACAGTAGATTTAAGCGAGGAACTCTAAAAATAAAATTTAAATTTTTAACGTCCGAAATTTAAATCGACTAGTGTTGTTCCATTCCAGCGTTTCTAATCCGGGTGTATTAGGCCACTAATACTGAGCCATTGTTTATAGATAGCACTGATTGATAGTAAATGTTTGCACAGTAACGGGCTTTCCTATTCTATCGACACTTTTTGCTTGTTTATTACACAAATAGTCAGTTTAAATAAACATTTTTCAAAAATTAGGTTTAGGGTTTATTATTTTGTATAAGAACAACTAGTCCCTTAAATCCTACTACAAAGTTTCCTATTGGCGTAGGTATATTTTTTTTGTTGCCTAAATTGAATAAAGGTACTTTAATAAAATGAGAACTTGAAAAAAGCAAGAATATCGATAGAAAACCTTTTGAGTGTAAGTCTGAATCGCAATTGCTATGTAGGTTTTTCGTTTTATTTTATGCTAATTTAAAGACAACACAGAAGTCACTGTGTTCAACATATATTATTATTATAGTTACTACTCTGTTACTTCGGCATTAATAATATTATGGCAGTATGGCTAGAGAGTATGGATTTTCTTCGTCACCTCGTAAGCAACAAAACACTCGTTTACTGTGTCTAGTCTGGACTAAATGTGAAATACAACGGGGTAAGTGTGAAATTCGAAAAGAATGAGGCAGTTGTACATTTTCCCACAGGCCGAGGAGGTAGTTTATTTATGTGAATAGTAGAAATATTTAGGGTTTATTCCACCTTTTGTATCGCTAACATATTTTGTGATAAATATTTGAATAAACATTGTTTATTCAAATATTTTAACGCCTTTGTTTGTTGCAATCTATTTTTGTGTTTATCATATTATAAAACATCAAATATAATGAACCTATGTAATGCAAAAAGAATGTCATATAATGAAAAACTGTAGAATGTTTGTTCTGTTTTAATAAATATTTTTGTTTTGTGTGTTTCAGTCTCTACAACTTTGCCACTTACCAATTTGTATTTATAACTATTAAATAATGTTCATAAAATTCTTAAAGGGGTGACTCAGCTCGTCAATATAAACAACTTTTCCTATGGCATTGTACCAATGCTGAACATTCGAAAAAATGACATTCCAATACATGTAATTTTTTTTCGATCTTCCAGAATTGTTGTCCTGGGAAAAGTTAATAAATTGACGGGCTGAGTTGCCCCCCAGTTGATAATGTTTAAGTAACATATTGTATGAGTCATTAATAGCCTCTTGAAATTAGATTTTTACTCTGTCCTCTCCTTGTGCCCTGTCTAGGGCTTAAAACTTGATTTAATATGTATCTATATACAAAGATTCTTGCAGATAGTACTGGTAAATGAATCTGGATAATTAATAAATTACACACATCATCGTCTGACCCGATTAATGGCTCAAGATAGACCTATTACCGAATTTTATGTGCTCGGTTATAATACGGGCCTGTTATTTATGTCTTTATAACACATTCGCGTGCGTGAGCGTAATATCCGAACGCTGACTCGTACGTCACAGACGTATTAGGAAGTACTCATATTATCAATTAGGGATTTTGCACCTCACTAAAATATGAGAACCGTTACAATAAATTAAAAAAATATGTACCTAGGTACATATTTTTAGATACACGGTAAATTGTACAGCTAAAATTATGATTTATGGAATTTCGTTTTTATTATTACGTATTTAAAGGTACTTACGTTAGTACAATAATTTATGTATGTTAATGAAGATAAATTGAAATATCTGGTGCCAGAATACTTGTTTCTTAAAGTTGCTAAAAGAAATTGTTGCCGGGATGTATGGAATTAAGTTAACTGAAGGTTAAACGCAATTATAAAGAGCACATCAAAGGGTAAACAAAATTACCATCGCTTAGCTAAAAAGAATTAATGAACAATTACACCTATTACACCTCAGTCTACTCGACGTAGGTAAGTAATTGTCACTAAGTAAATAATTATGAAATTGTTTCTATTCTTAGCTCAATGTCAAATATTACGTTATAAAGTGGTTCACATTTTATATCGATCTCAGGCTCAATTCGCCGAACGATCTTTTTTAATATTGGCATGGATCTTGGATATTTACTTCTTTATAAGCTAACTCAAAATAACATGGTGAAATTATTATCGTTTAAAAACCTTAAAGAGGTGATCCAGCCCGTCAATATGAACAACTTTGCAATGCCGAAAACAAAAAAAAAACATTCCCATACAAATTGACCGGGCGGCCAAATATTTTTGTATGGAAATGATTTTTTTATTTATTATTTATAATGGACATGTTCATTAGATCAAGTCGGCTAACACTAGGCGTGAAACTACATATTTTCGAGATGTCGATGTCGATGTATTATATCGACGACGTGGCGTGCGCCCCGCCAGTATTCCGAATAGGCGCGCCCAACACTATACTGAGCGCCTAACGGGCGCGTGATAAAGGGTTATACCTTATAAATTGTTATATTTTGCCACAAGTGCTCGTCTTTTGTGAAAATTGGATTATAAAGGTAATGGCATTTTTGTGATTTTACACTTGAATTTGGTAATATATTTTCTTTCAAAGTTTGTCGTGGTTTCAAAGTTATGGTACTTCTGTTTGCAAGTTTTATTCATGTTCTATGTATTTATCTGCTATGCATACAGAAAAAATGTATTTGGTATACTTAGCTTACTCAGTTCTTAGATAGGTACATATAAGTAGTAAGTATCAAGTATAAGGTGATATAAAATTGTGTATGACTCAAATTCTTCTAGAATTATAATATACTTATCACGTCATTTTAAATAATTCTAATCAACTTTGTTTATATACTTTTCAGTTTCATTAGTTCAAGTATTAAGATATGAGAAAAAAATTCCATGCAGGAAGGATTCTTTTATTTTTTGAATAGCACTGTGCATGCATAACACACTTTAAAAAAATAACAATTATTGTCCAAAGGCACAGACTCTAGCTTATTACAGACTAATGACATGCAAAACTACTTATAATGTTTTATTGAAAACATTATGAATATTTATGTGATACGAATAATAATCTTATACCAAGAGGAAAAGTCGACGAGCTCCGTGGCGCAGCGGTCAACACGCCTACCTGCGACACGGATGGTCCCGGGTTCGATCCCCGGTCAGGTCAAGATGGAAAATGATCTTTTTCAGATTGACCTGCGTCTTGGATGTTTATCTATATATGTATTTGTTATAAAATATTGTATCGTTGAGTTAGTATCCCATAACACAAGTCTTACTTATGAACTTACTTTGGGACTAGCTCTATCTGTGTGATTTGTCCGTATATATTTATTTTATTTTATTTATTTATACATACTTACTTAGTTACAATAATTCTTCGTCAGAATTTTATACTTCCATATTTTTCTGTCAATCAACATGTCAGGCGGATGGAATAAAATAGTGTAGTGAATCATAAAGCATAACAATTACTTCACGATGTAACCTACCGCAACGTAACTATTTCTCAAGTTATTTATTTCAATAAACGCTTTCAATTATGTGTATGCAGTATTCATCCGATCGATAGGTAATAGTCCTGCCTGGCATTTCCCTAGTAGGCTCTAATTGTAGTTCACGATCGGTCACCATTGCTTTTTTTTTATCCTATGTTTGCTGAATGCATTATTATAGGTAGTTTTTGTAGTTTTGCCTTTTTTTCCTTAAGTAATTCTTAGTATTTTTCAGGAAAGGTTTTATCCTACAGAATTGATTTCTAATAACCAAAATTACCAAATTAAAACAAAATGACGTGCCCACATTCTAAAATCTAGATAATTTAGGTATCATCATAAAAAGTCTTAATTATGTTTACTCAGCAATGGGACTTTGCAACACCCTGTCAAGGTCCTCGTACTTACTCACGCTATATTCTACCACCTATTGTAATTTATAATATAAGTGAGAAATAAAAAAAGTACTTATACGTTCTCAGACAGATTTTTATAGAATCACAAGACTCTTTCAAATTCAGTTTATAATAATGTGCGTTATATTTTTGCAAGATATCTTCAAATGTAAGCATTTGACAAAAAATAATATTATAGCTCTGGTATAGATATCCCATGTAAGCATTTTCAATATTTTCTTTAAATAATCTTCTTTATAAGGCTTTGCAAAGAGTCGAAGTGCTACACTTAACAAACCATCTTCCAATGTAACCATACAAAGCGTGAAATATAATTGGTGAAATCATGACCCACAATAATAGGTTGCGGAGCCCGACCTTGGACTCGCAGTAAATCCCAGCTGTGACATGCAAATACTAACTGCAGATGATTTATACCGTACGAATACGGAGCGCAGTTTAAGGTTCAAACACACAGAGATGTTAAGCGCAATGGCAAAGTTAGAGGGTCCAAAGATGATCATATTGCGCCTACTGTGCCGCCTAACATTATTCCTATCTTACAAAAAAATAAAGTTTAATTGCTAAAATCATGACCTACAATAATAGGTTGCAGAGCTCGACCTTAGACTCGCAGCTAATCCCAGCTAAGACATGCAGATACTAACTGCAGATGATTTATACCGATGATATATTTCTGGCAGTTGGAATAGAGCCGTGAGTCTAAGGGTTAAGGAAACCACTTCAGTTGCTGCAGTCATGATCATGCAAGAAAAAGAATTGCAATCCAGAGACCGAACGGGTTGTAAAAAATTATTATAGCAGTAAGTAAAGCGAATTCAGCGAGCATAAGTAGATGTCTCAACGATCGGTGTGTCAAATCAACTCGCGCCCACAGTATCATTGCCTTGGTTTGTTCAGGCCCTTACATGTACAAATGCGGAGCGCAATTTACTTGCATTCGTGTTGCAGCACTGCGTCAGTCAATTTCGTAATAGATTCAGATTTACCTTGTTCATTGTAATGGAATTTGACGGTAGTCGACACGTCACGCTAAATTGCTGAAAATTACAATGATTATGGCAGTTTTCTTCAATGTAAATTCGAATTGAAAACAAAACGATCATTCTGCGAATTTCCCTAGTCTTGAAGCCATAAATTGAGTGAAGACCTAAATCCCTAGCTATCGCATGTTGAAGTAGTTTTAATTAATGCTTTCAACTTATCTTTAACTGAACATTGAAATCGGACCTCTTAGGTCGGATTTTGATGTTAATTCTTAATAAATTAAGCTATAATGGCCGCAAAACTAATGCCTATCAGACATCAAAACTGCAAGGGTATTGCGCGTACGCAGATTATTTCCTAGCATAATATTTCTTATGTTGTTTGCACTGCAATGCTCGCCGGGCGGTCGGCGCAGGCGCCGCGTTACAACGTGCCCATTGGCCCCCGAGCGACAGGGCTGCCAATCTAACAATAACGAGTTCTACCACCATCATAATTTAATTGAACATACACAATTATAAGCACCGGTTTCCTGGTATTAGCTGGGTAGAGGCTTTTCTAATCACCGATCAATCAAAGGCAAAGAAATTGGAAGATAGCCGTTATGTTTGATATAACGCATACTTTATCGTCCTGTTAAGATTCACTTTACTCTGCGGTTTATAATGGTCACGTTGGGACGACACAAACCGCCTACGCCGTTTACAAGTCTGTGTGATGCAAAAACACCGACAATCTTCAATTCTAAACGCTTATGAAAACTAACCAATCATTATAATGGACAGGCATCACCTGCTTGACAGATAATTGGTAATGAATACTTGAAACAGCGTAAAATTATTCTCCGCCGCAAGGTGAAAAGCAAGGCCCGATAGTCGGGTATTTTCTCTACGGGAACGTATTATTTCGATACTCTATCTATACAGAAGTATGCTGTGCACGATTTTAGAGGAAATGTCGAAATATCACACTGAGAAGACGAATGACAGCATTGAAAATGGAGCATTTATCAATACAACTAGCGCAACGCGAGTAGTTTATTCGCATTAAATCATACCAGTCATAAATCTTGCAAACCCGTTCTGCAGCTTATCAAAACAATACGCAGACACACTTACACCATTATCACGAAAAATGTCTTCTTTACAATCCCTGAACATTCAACTTTTAACCTATGTCCCAAATCACAAGGTCTCATTTACCTTGATATCAAAATCTACAAGAGACTTTATAAAACAGGCAATGCTCATTTCAAAATTAAGCCTCAAGAGTATGATAAATTTTCATAAATCAGATGTTATTTAATGGAGTATAGACTTTAAGGTGTTGCCAATCGGTTTATTTTGGTTTTAGACAATTTATCACCATATGCTGTTTCTAAGATGTGCTGTCTATGGTATAATCCGACTCTCATCTCTCTTACGATATTTTTGCAACATAGGATGCAGAAATAAAAAAAAATAAGAGTAGTTATTATCGATGTTCCGAGATAATATTTCACGGAATGCTCAGTGGGAATAAAACTGATTTTGGCCACAGGGCGCGATTAAAGGAACCGAAAAATGTGATACAAATGTGAATGAATCTATGGGAAGAACAGCTATTAAGGATATATCGTGCAAAGGTAGTGTAAACGTCTGTAATAAATGAGCAAAGAGAATTGTTTCTCACAATTAATTTTCAATAAATGGCGAGTTACAAGTGGTAGACGCCCACCGTCGACATCGCGCCACCATCAAGACCACCGCTTCGATACATGGTGCTCCGCTTCTGGAATTATTCTTCTGGATATCCAGATCTAGACTATTACTTTTCTAATTTTCCATTGAGTGAACTTTAATCAGCTAATGTCTCTACACCTACAAAATTTTCATTTTTTTAGTACTGAAATGGATAATCGAAGCTAAGACTACTGACAAAAAGTCAGTCTAATGGATTTGTACATATCAATTCATTATTAACGGTTCATTATTCATTGTCAAAGTATTTAGTCAAAGGAAAAGTATACGAAACCGAAGCCAGTAAATTAATAAATATATTTAAAAGTAAATATCAAATAACAAAAGTAAGAATACTATACTGGTGAGAAATCAAGAACTAAGAAATTTTGGTAAAAATCTGTTACAACAATCACTACCACTGTCCACTTACGTTCGGTATTTACGAATTAAACGTCTACCATATTATTACATGTGTAATCATAAATACATAACAAGCCAGTATGCATGTCTCATATCTGTAACGTACGATCGTTATCTGTATAATTGTGCAAAATATTGCTGTCCGTCCGTCTGTCTGCTTGCGTGTAGATCGGAGATAGCTGCCCTTTGTTGTAAAGTGATATCTAAAAACATGTTCACACTTCCAAATATTCAACTTTATAGTCGAGGAGTTAAGGCTTATAAATTGTGAATAAGGTTTTAGACGTGCAGGCTTCTGTGTTTGATTTTTGCTTTTTAGTTCTGATCAACCAATAGGTAGGCAATATGTCATGTTGAGGAAGTCAGGATATTAATTATATGCGAAGTTTAATGTTATTTCATTTAGTTTAAAAAGAGTAAATGCATTAGCAAAAAATAAAGCTGACTATATTCTGAATTGAAAGTTAATCAGCTATAATTCTACTATTATTACCAACCCTTCCTTCTTACTTTCTCTCATCTAAGCGTGTTTCCGGTTGCATCCTCTGCTCAAACGCTTTGGAGCCCGGGGTCTGCTGGACATTTACCAATCTGACTATGTATCATTATTAACATTAATCTGCAATAGATTTTAGAATAGTGACTACTGAGAAAGCTCTCTTACGTATGTACAGAAAACAAATGTAGGTACTGCATAAAAAAAACCACCACTTTTTGCCATTCATTTCGCAGACCTACCAAGATTTTTGAGATATGACCAAAACCTGAATATATAAACGTTCTAGAATAAACACCACGTACAAGCAAGACGTTGGACTGGACACCCAGCGGATGACCTGAGCAAAGTCGCAGGGAAATGCTGTTGGACACAGGTCTCATCTAACCAATCATTTTGGAAATCCTTCAGAGATGCTTATGTCTTGCAGTTGACACAATGAAGAAGATGAAATCTGAATAGCTATGGCGCTGATCAAAACTATCATTTTCGGTGAAGAATTAGAGCATTATATATTATGTAGCTTGTAACTACGCGAAATTTATTTTCGTCTTAAGAGGGTATACGAGCAGTGCGTTTTCCAAACAAATATATTTCTCTATTTTCTTGCTGAAAACTGCTTCTAGAGGCACAATTCTTTTTAGATACAATCTATTACTAAAATAGGTATGTCCCTATGTATTATTTTTTTCTAAAAACGTGTTTAAAAGAAAAATAATTGCACGAAAACAGTTTTTTTTGGAAAAAATAAAAAATAGGGGCATTCCTATTTTATAATTGTGGCTCTAGGATCAGTTTTCAGCGAGAAAATAGAGAAATACATTTGTATGGAAACCATATTGAAAAAATACTGCTAGTATACGCTCTTAATAATATTACTGAATTTCTTAGAACTCTCTCTGATTAGAAATGAGACTCATGTAAAAGCTATTAAGGTAGGCATTATTGCGAATAAATTCTCATTGCACATAGCTTAGGATTCATTAATGCTACATGGTTTTTATTCATTTACTAACGTCTTAAATGAGAACACATCCCAGTCTCTTAGTGGCAAATAATAAGATTATGATACCTCTTGTCTTAATCTGCCCATAATCATTATGAATACGCATGGCTTTCATTTCATACTTATTTATTCCATTTCTCATACTTGTTTCAATTCAATATATGATTTCCTTACGATGTTCTCCGTCACTGCAAGCTAATAGCGGGTAATAACAATTACAATTATTATAAGAATCAGATAAAAATGATTATTAAACAAACACGAGTCACATTTTACTACAAACTCGTGAGCTAGCCGTGCGAACTCCTTAAAATACTTTAAGTAGTAGACGAAAGCTTAAACATCGACTATATTGTATTTAATTTTACGTAGGGACTCCCCTACTTCGATTGTTTAACCTTCACAGCCTCAAAAATTATAGGTAACCAATAGCAATCTTTGCTTCTGAGGTCAACTATTCTCTCCCTTCTCCCGTTGAATGTATGAGAGCTAACATTGGTGTCTGATTCTTTGAGTTATCCAAATGAATAAATGACAGCCTACTTCCAGGGAAGTGAGAATTTTGATTTACGATGGCAAAATTAACTAAACTTTAATTTCCGATCTTCACTTCAATGCTAGGTAAACAAAAATTTGTTTTTCTTCACGCTGTATATTGGCGTTACAAATTGCTGTTCAATCACTATTGAGCTGAGCTTTGAATTTCAAATTGAAATCGTGTGGGAATCTTCAGAAATCGCTGAGTTGTTAACTTGAGTTAACCACAGCAGAGATAACACTAAAAAAGTGCCCAAAGTTTTCGTGTTTTGATTATAGATAACCTTAAAAAATAACTGGAAGAAATTTAAAAATATTAAACCTTCATCTTTTTCCATTGATACACACTTAAATCATTATCACGAAAACTACTGAACCCATTTTAACAAAACTTGCCTTGTTCACTAAGAAAAAATATATACTTATAAAAGGCACACATGTACGAGTACACAAGCTGGTATAAACTAACATAATATTTAAAAACCGTGCAAGTCTGACAGTATCTTACATATAAATTAAATTGATTGATAACAACAATTATTATTTTAACAGGTTTCTATAGAAGGAGTTCTTTAGAAATCTATTAAAAATAAAAATTAGCCTTAAATATATATATTTCCTTACGTATGTGATTGCTGTGTCGCTAAAATCCTTTAGTTTCTCACTTGTTGTTTTTGTTCATATTGATATGTATGTTCCCAATACACCTACAGGTATTTGTTCTCGATATATTCTAAATCTAATCCTGTCTTCCAGAGTTATTTCCTTTCTTGTTTTCTGTTAACAATAAATAATAAAATTCAAATAACCAAACACTAAAGTATTAGTTAAGGAACAAGAAGTTCCAAATATTTTTTTAGTACCAAGAAGTATATGAGTATCTTTTACGAAGTAACTATTTAGTAATCTGTGCTTTTACTTTTAAAATTTACCCTACTTTACTACAAAGTAGTATATAGCAAAAATTCTATATAGCAAACGCCGAACTAAACTGGAAGATTACTGAACTCGTTAAGTTATAGAACCGTATATGGTTCAATCGTGTTGCTATAATTTTGTAATTTACCGTTAAGGTGAATTTTAAGTTCTTGTTGAAATTAGGCATAACATTTTTAATATAAAACAACATTATCCTTTAATTATAATAACTGACGATTTCCTTGTTACTCTCTTAATAACTGACGAGTTTTGAACGGATAACTAAAATATTAGGGACTTTTTAGGATTTAAGGAATTCATTTTTCCAATTACAGGTCTAGGCAAAATGTTCCTATAGTTAAACATATTTACTTACACACATAATCACAGAAATAAAAATAAAAACCACAACGTGGCCTTTGGGTTTTATAGACATGAACTCTGCCTACCCTATGTATGTATGTACACTCACTACCACATTGTTACTAAAATAAAGGAACTCACCCGCCCTTTCTGGTTGTTTTATCAATTGTGTCAAAAAATGCTAAATAAAGGTAACCATAAACAAAATTTTATTTCATTACCCGTGCTCATTATAATTTGTAAAATGAACAATTTGTCGGCGTTTGCCGGCGGCGCTTAATTTAAATTATGAACAACTTGCCAGTTCGTAAATCCTGACATTTTACAAATAAATAAATAAAAAATGCAAAACAATCTGAAGTATTCTGACGAAAGGAGAGATAACAATGCGTTTATCGTTAGTAGGCATATAGACGTATGCGCCACAGACCAGTTATGGTGGGTAGCGTTGGCAAGGTAGGCTTAAAAATGGAGAAACAACATAGCAATATTATTGAAAAATTAGTTTTTTCAAAAGCTTTTACTATAAGCAATTCTTATTGTAATATGTTTGCTAAGACAAAACAAATGAGACCAAATGCGATGGGGTTATCTTCTTTAGTCTCAAAGTGCCTATGGTTGCCATCCAACTTTATCATCAAATATTGCAGTGTCATTAGAATTACATAAGTTCACAATATTTCAGCTCAATCAGTTAAAGGTGTGACAAAAAATTGAGTTGCAAGTTAGTAGTTTGCCTCTACAGGCAAACTACTAACTTGTTAAAAAATATTTTTGTTTTGGTCAAGAATGAGTAAAATCTTGTTACCTAGCTAAAATTGTTTAATGCTACTATACCTATATCCCGTCCACTTAATGGAATATAATATCATGATTGGAAGTGAAGTGTAAAGGCACCTAAATGAAATTAAGCCAGCCTTTAGTTGGCCTACTTATGTAAATTAATATTAAAGCGTAGGAGTGCTAATATTATTGCAATCAAAAATTTTAACTCTCATCATACTTCATCAAGCTTCTTTTTCCTAAGTGATCCCACTTAATAAGAAATAATTTAAAAATATCTCTTTAATCTCAGGCATTTTTAAATATTTTTTTTAGGATGGGAAATCTCAATTATTCATTACTAACTGTACAAGTTAAACTTTTAAACTCATGGTTAATATAAAAAGGGACGAAATAAAAAAAACATACTTACTCTCTTAATTTCTGAAAATTTAAATTTGCTCTGCAAACTGTACTTACGCGTCTACGAACTCCCTCCAAGATGATGTTATTTAAGATGAGATCAATTTTATTGAGATTTATTCTGTGAAACATGTTTTGTGTCGATTTTTTTCTTTGTCTATAAATTATCGGCTTTTGGACTCGATCGTTGATTAATAGCCCGTTTTAATGATATATGTGGATTATTACTAATTTCTTTCTAATATTAATATGCATAGTATCGTGATTTACTATACGCATGTAGGTTCAGTTATCTCTATAGAAACATATATTTTTTGCTATAGCAATCCTATAGGAGGAAACTTACCGGTCTTTATTTATACAAAATATATGGCTCCAAAATATAATTTCGCAAATTGTACAATATTCAGTAAAAATATTTTTTGTACACGATCCATTACATCCATACATTTCTTTTTTTGCATTTCATACAGTTATTTTTGAAAACTTAGTATACTGTAATCCCGAGTAACATAAAAAAAATATTTTGCAATAATATAATATGATCAAAACACTATCTATCAAGCATTTAGACCTATAACAAATTAGCTTTCGCCTGCGGCTCCGCTCGTGTCGATTTCTCGGGAACAATACTTGTCTTCGGGATAAAAGGTAGCCTTCTCTGAACTCCAGACAACGTACAAAATTTCATGATGATCGGTTCAGTAGATACAGCGTGAAAGCGTAAAAAAAACGCACTTTCACATTTATAATATTAGTTAGGATTAAATTTGTACTTATTGTGTGTCATCATCATCATCATCAGGTCTTTATTAGTCTCCACTGCAGGAGCACGACCCTCTCTGTACTGCCAGAGCAGTCAGGGAATTTGGCCTACACTCTCCACGCTGGCCAGACGGGTTGGAGAGGTCTCTTTAATGTTTATAAGCTTTGTTTAGCTTGAGTTTCCTAAGTCGCCTTTTACGACATCCACGGGAAGATTTGGAGTGGTCCTATTCTTCTCTGCCGGGAACCACACGGCGGACTTATTGTGTGTAAAACGAAGTTAATAGATATATTGAAATAATTAGAGTGTTTGAACGCTTACATCGACGCAAGTAGGGCCGCGCTCCATTGCGCATGATTCATAATTTATAATGATAAAAAGTTATAAAAAAACTGAATTTCATAAGGGCGTCATCCCTAATGAGACCACCGGTGAGAGGCCTGGAGCGAGTAGGGATGTACCTTACTTGCGATCAGCGAATGTGGTCAATCGATATTGGCTGGCAAATATTATATTGATAAAAAAAAAACCGGTTGTGAAATATTCCATAGGGATTTGTCTAGTGATAACCCACTATGCTTCTCTCGAGCTACTGGAAATTTGCTTTTTATTTCAACAGCTTTAACAAGCCGGTGGTATTTCATAATGTAATGCAATTGTAATACATCTGAAGAATGCACTACATTTTCATAAAATTCGTATGAATATAAGTCTTAAAGTAACCAGATAATGGTTATTTGTATATCTAGTGGTACCTCGTAGAAAACATTGCCAACAGAATAGCGACGGCCTCCGTGGCGCAGTGATTACGAGTACACGCCAGATTGTAACACGAGGGGAAACTGGGTTTGGCTCCCGGCGGCTGTGGTTAATACGTGTAGTTCATTTTCACAGATATACTGACACCAGTGTTGGCCACTTACACGAGAAACAAACAAACAGATACACTTCATTTTCACAGATATTTCTCTGCGGCTTCTTTGATAGCCGGCCGTAAAATCTTTTTCCAAATCATGTTATAGCGTACTAATTGTAGCTGTCGTAATTGCGGACCCTGAGTTCCGCCAATGCTTGATAGTTGAGGATGCAACAAAAAAATGCATAAATTATTGAAAGAAAGATCAAGATTTTTTAATCTTATGAAGAAATGCCTACTTTATAAGCTTTAATGTTCGACATATCCCAAATGGGTCCATTACTTGTCTATTCCATCCACTATAAGAAAGAAAAATATAGTATGACAGACAGCCCTATCGTCATAATTCGCAACGAATTATCTCTTGCACTTCCACAGTCACGTAGGGGTGTACGACGTTGGCTTCAAGTATTGTAAGTATAAAATGCCCCACTTAATATAAAGATCAAGACACAATCTATTTTTTTAAAAATTTTGGGGAAATCATTGACGTTATAAAAACATAAATATTTTATTAAAAATTAAAAGTGGTTGAAACTTCGTTACAGATAAATTCGAATTGTTTTTGCCTTTTACACTATGATACTGCTTCATTTGTCACTGTAATTGAAGTCATCAATTTTTCGCAGAATACAAGCTGTAAGTGACTAATTTTTTTCTTGATCGGTGTGTTTTTTACATAAGTTTGGAGGCTCTATTTAATAATAGTAATTATAAACATTTTCAATTTTCGTCACTGGCAACCCTACTTACAGGTAATGCGCGTGAAACCGTACATCACGCGACTGCGCCCGCGCATTCCAAATTCAAATCTTCCTTGTACTCAGTTGTACTTGTACTCTTGTCACGTCCTTTTTCTCAGGGGTGCCGCGTCGCACTTAGGCATCTCCTCCACGAGCGAGAGAATCGCGACGATTTTATCAGCGTGCCAGAGCCAGCGTGGTAGAGTGCTAGCAAATGTCAATCGTATCGCCTACTGAATATAATTTATAATAATATAAGATAGGAGGTAACCGATACTCGTGGAGGTAACCCCTTAGGTTGGTATGTCCTTCAAGCATCTGGAAAAGTAAACGGAAGAGTACTTACTATGCTACTATACCGGTGTAAGCAGCATCGGTAGAGTACTAGAAATAAGTAGAGTAAAGTGACTAGCAACGTAGGCAAGCTACTCTACCACTTGCCTCCCCCTTAGACTTCCCTTTACTCTACCATATACTCTACCAGTATTTGGTTACTGTTACAGAGTGTGAGTGGCTCTTTGCTGAAAGAAAACTAGTACGGCTTTCCAATTGGTATCCTTTACTTTTCAAAACTAATATATTTTACATATGCTTGCCTTCGGAGATTTTTCAGAAGACTGCATCAACAACTCCTTTTTCAAAATTCAAACTAAAAGAGTTTCAAAAATTCTTAACAAACCTCCACACTACATTACTCTACCCACCAATGTATATGCTTAATAGAGTAGGAGAGACCCTAAAGATCAAGTACTAGTGACAATCGCGGTGTTCTAAGTCTACTAACAAAATTCAAATTTACATGAAGACATCTACTTTATCGAAACTGGTAGAGTACCCCAAATTCATAGATAAGTAAGCTAGCGTATCCGCCATGTGGATCCCATTGATGTCGTAGAAGGCGACTTAGGAAACACAAGCTATAAACAAAGCTTATAAACATCAAACCGTCCCGTCTGGCCAGCGTGGAGAGCTGACTGCTCTGGCTAATATATGTCTCTGATAGTACAAGGAGGGCCGAGCTCCTGCAGTGGAGACTAAAAAAGAACTGATGATGATGATGATGTACTCTTCTGCTTACTCTTCTCGAGTACCGGAGGCTTTACGGCCTTATAGAAAACAGTCTAACTAAACAGTTTAATTGGTTTTTCATACATGTTGAGTAAACAACAGAGTACTACAAAGAAAAATAACCCTCCTATATTTTTGGATCATATAAATATTATCCTAGTCAAGTAATTTTCACCTTGTTATGAGAACAGAACGTATTAAAGGTAACTACGTATATTAAATGCTTGATATAATACTAAAAAGGTACTATAGCTGAGCCATATAATTTTCTGATGACGTCTGGAAGCAAACGGTAATATAAACTGTGTTTCAGCGTATTGATCGACAAATTAATGAACGCCTTTCGTTTTTAAAGTTATGTATGATCGGTGGCCACCTGTACTGTAACTTTGAAACAGAATAATTATGGGTTTGAAATCATATAGGCAGGTATGTAGTGGTATATCTACTTATGGTGACTATAATAACATAGATATCAGAAATACTATAATAACAATAAATAAAATATAAAATAATAAAACTGGCCAAGTGCGAGTCGGAATTGCACTCCAAGGGTTCCGTACCACCACCCAATATTTAACAACAAAAAACACGTCTTCGTGTGAATTGTGTGCGATTTCAACTCGCACATAGTAAATCGTTTAAAAAAAAGTATAGCAAAGGAAGTGGGATAAAATATTGAAATGGAATAATCCTATCTTGCTTATAATATAAAAGCCATGTCTCTACCTATATTTTCTTTTATTATAACACAACTTCAATTTTTAAAATTTCCTATGTCATTCTTTGCCAAAAACTTGAATGTTAAAAGCATTATAGAAGGCGAAGTAAAAATATTCATTTACAAATACCTAGTTAATTCTACCTATAATTTTTTCTATTATAAAAAAATTCAATTTTTAAAATTTCCTATGTCATACTATTGCCAAAAACTTGAATGCTAAAAGCATTATAGAAAGCGAAGTAAAAATATTCATTAACAAATACCTAGTTAATTTACATATCCTAAATACGACCAAGAACTAAGAATTTGAAGTTAGTAAGAAAGTAATATAAAACATTGAGTCAGGGAAAGTAAATTATCAAAATATACAGTCCTAAAAATTTTAAAGGTAAGTATAAAAAAAGTAAATATGATTAACATTATTTATCTACTAGCCCTATTTTTGAATAAACGTACCAAAGTTTTGGTTGTTGATAGAAAAACACTAATGAAATGAATTAATGGTATTGTGAACCAATCACAAAGTCTTAAACAGTATCAATTTTTTTTTATTTTAATCACGAAATTCCCTCATAATTCTAAAATTTGGAATTATGATATGACGATCGTTCATATCAAAATAAAAATACTTCAAACAAGTATAGAATAAATTAATAGAGCGTCCGACTCGCACTTGCCAATGCCCCGTACGCGACCAAATTCAGTGCAGTAGGTGTGGGCGACTCCGCATATCTCCCCGTCTCTCTCATGCACGGTCCTTAAACTCTTAAAAACAGCTCCATAGATGGCATTAAAATCGTTGCTACGGTTTCAAGCAGCCACTACTGTCGCCATCTAGCGTCGAATATCCGAACTTTTATGGCACGTTTATTGAAGAGGGCTCTTCGGCAGCTCGTAAACGATTTTATGGGCACTAACGAACTCTACTCTCGTGCTCGATATTACCCGACCGAGTACGGTTGGGAATGCAATATTTGGATGCTCCTGTTGAGTCGGGTCCTATTCAATCCGACCGGTGTTCATGGGCTTTTATGTGCGATTCAAGGTGCGATTGGATGGCGTGCTCGAGCGTTTATTTGGCTTTATTGTTGGGGTTTGTTTATGCGATTGCTGTTTAACCAAGTACGGTGTTTGTACATGCTTTTGTTATGATTATTATGTTGTAGTGAATAATAAAAACGATAGCGTGGGAACTTTTTCATTTTGTACAAATTTATATTCAATTTTCCATGCTAATTGGCTTGGATTCTGACTAGTTCTAATTGTAATTAGTACTATTGTATCGATTCTCATTAACTAGATAACAATTGGAAATAGTACCTTTGTTTTTTGGTGTAAACAAAGTTAGAATTAGGTACGAAACCCAATAACCATTTATCAGTGATTTATATTCGAGTTTTCCCCAAAACGTAGCCGTGAAAAAGGCAAATCATAAATAAGATCCGATTCAAATTTGTAGAAGATGCTATCGGTATGATTTGTGGGCTCCCACCGAGAGCTCTAGTGATGTGCTAATTGTGCGTCACGTATCGATAGACTGAATAAATGAGCTGCTCGGGTAATCTTTACGATCCTTGCACACCAGATATAAACGGTACGTTTAACGATGTTTATCGGAACTGGTTATTAGAATCTTGTTTTTGTCAGATTTCGTTAATTAAACCATTTCTTACTTGTGTTTTTTTAACGTTACCCCATTAAGAACTATGAATAATTTGTTATCTTTCTTCATATCCATCACATCTTTATTTAATTACATAGAACAGTTGAAATACGAACTCGTCGCAGCATACATTGTGATTTTACTAAGCGAGAAACTTGGTAGAAATTTTATTCTTTATTGTTGTGCAACAGCAGGCGGGAATTGATCCTAAGATCCCGACGCTTGCTGTCTCGCATTCCCCGCGTCAGCATCTTCCGGGCAGAGCTGCGGGTAAAATATTACTGCGGGCCACTTCTTTTTATTCACCTCTTTCTTATTGCTTTAGCATGATGCCGTACGTAGGCGAGACTTACGACGTGCCACGTCGACTCTGCGGGACATCACATCACTAATTATTATTTTTATTTACCATGCTTTTATTATTTTGCTGCCTCGAGAATACCTTGCTATTTTTTATCGAGCTATCGTGACTCCGACCTAATAATTTAAATTGAATCGGAATATCCATAAAACAACACAGGAAACTTTAATTCATCTTCACAGTTATTTTGTCATTTGGTAGTTACGTGGGACCTGCTATGCATTTAAATTAGTTGGCCAAACACATGTGTTGACAAAATTTTGTACTATCTGAAAAGTAAACCCTATGAGCTACTGTTTAAGAGTTAAAACAAATAGAAACTTAGGTTTTATGCCTGTAACACAGATACCCGGAAGCTGGCCCAAAATAGGCTGATAGTACACGACGCCACATAACAATGTCCGAAACATGAGGCTAATAAATTATCATTAATTCAAATCGATACCCGCCTACGCAATATCAATATTAAGATGATTTAAGACTGTTAAATATTCCATATGGTACGCGTAGCAAATTATGAGAATAGAGACGAGATAAACAATTACTGACTAGGACGGTTGGTACCAATATTTGTTACCTGTTTAATGTATTCCGAGCCGTGTGCCACATAATATATTAGAGGACCAATGATGCAGATGCCACCCTGAAGGCAACAAATCTCGCCAGTGTGTGCCGACAAACATTTTTTGTAAACCACATACCCGGGACAATGTGTTATCTGTCCTAATGTGATTTAACAGGTAATTTTTAAAATAGATTACCATTAAACAGAGCCAGATTTATGTGCGGCCACAATGTAAATAGGCAAGAACAGAATGAGGAACTACATTTATTTTCATTTACCTCCTTTTTATCGTGGCTCCACGTGGAGATTACGTGATTTAACAAAGGGAGTGTTATAAATCTGTGAGTCCTGTCTTAGTAGGCTTTTGTGGGCATTTTTGATATGTGCCTTTAAAAGCTTTTTTCTGTATTTAGATGAGAGTTCGTTGTGTAATTCATTAGAGCGGGGGTAGGTCGCGGCTGAAGAGCGGCGCGCGGTCGATATCGAGAGATAACGACGATATTTATTGCCTACCAATGAGGTGTCCTACAAGGACGCGATTCTTTTGACTGTTGTCGAATTAGTTGACAAAATACCAAATAGTAATCAGTGAATTGCGTTTATAACAAAAATCTGCGTTGTATTTTATTCTCATTAAATTTCCAATGTACATGAAGAACAATAAAAAATAAAGTCTCTTCAATCGCAACGGATGCTTTCTAGTTATTCCATTGTTAGAAACTTAGCAATATCTAGATTATTATTCTTTAGCTTGATGTGGTTTCCCGACAATTTTATTAACAGCCCGATCACGCTTCACGCATCAGTATACTAGTGATCCATTATTCATCGCCAGTTACTCTTATTACTTCTGCAAAGTGGTGCATGGATCTAGCAAAGGTCAGAAAAAAATGTACATCTCAAACCAGTTCACACCTGATGTTGTTAGCCTTGACTTCATTCAAATGATTTATTATTATTTACGTGTAGATTTAAATGTCTTACTTTTATTTGGTACCGATGGTATTTATTCACATTAAACTTATCAAATTACCACCTTTTTCAAAATCAGAATCTGAAATCTCAACAGTGTTCATATAAAACATAGCATGCATGTGTGGGTGGTCCCATAAACTTGTGCTCGCATTGTCTATTCTAGGATCGAACTTGCGATTTGCATTCAGAACCTACTCAGCATACATTATTATGGCGCGATCGGCAGTAACTAATTAGCACCCATGTCGATATCGATATTCGCATCATGCGCTTCATTAGTCGCCCTTGCCTCCCTACAAATGATCACATTCATATATATATTTTATTTATTATTCATTATTTTTACAAAAAAAAATATAATTTTAATTTGTTGTGACATTATTTCAAACAAATGGCGGTCGAATCGAGTGACCTGAGCGAGCGCCAACCAAGTAATACGTCACGACTAGACAGCTGCCCCCTCCCCGAGCCTCTCAAAGCTCCAGCTTTGCGTTAGAATGAGATAGATATATAACGAATAATGACAGCGGGAAAGGGATGGAGTGGGCTCGTGAAACATGGCGTATAACGCCCCTTGATTTATGGGAGTGTGCCAAAGTTCGAACTTTATGTGTGCGTGACGTTCACATGTACCTACGCATGTTCGTAACAAGATCTACCTCTGCTTTTAAAAATGTTTCCATAGTTAAAGTCTTTAAATTTCATTTTTACCTCATACACATTACCTAAAGTATAAAATAAAATATTTATTATATTAAAATTTGCGTCTGCTAAAATTCCGGCTAAGATATAAGTAATCATCTAATTACATATTTTTAACCGAACTGCTATATCCAATATCCCTTTTAACATTAACCATAATATGTTAATTTATTGTTAAGTTCTTTATTGGTATTATCACAATAATAGATAAGACAAAAAAAAATTTAGGCGTGCGACCAATTTGCTAAGAGCGACTAGAAATTTTGAGAACACTTTGGGAAAATCTCTTAATACCTATAACAAAACAATTTGGCCACTAGGGGTAGGTTAGGTTCATTAGGATCCTTGTGACCAAAACAGGTGCGAGTGAGCGAAGCGAGCGTCCCCAACTTACGGCAAAATCCCCAATAACAAAATGATTTGGCCTCAGAGGGTAGGTTTTAGTAGATTTCTCATCACTCGCTGTTAGTTGCTCACTTTGTGTTTTCTTCGTAACCTAAATTCATTATTTTGACACTTACAATTTGAAATAACAGTCACTCGTTTAAATGTTACCCAATATTTTTTCTCATTAATAAGTATACGATAGACTAAAAATTTCAATATTTTTTTGTTAAGGTTGTACCTACATGCAAGGAGATAGTTACCTACACACTAGCACTAAGTAGTTTGATACCAATTAATACATTGTGCAACTGTCACATTCATTGCTCCTATGAATTACGAGTACATGCATTAAACACTGTTCGACGTGCTACGGACAGACAGAATACAATTTGGATTATCAATACTGAATTATAGAATTCACACTTAATTATAAGTAGGAAATAGCATTACGGGGTTCAAGATGGCCTACTAATAAATAGTTTAATTTAAAAAAATAATCTCTACATTCTTCCCGCTTGTAACTACTTAACTTCAAAGAAGTCTTAGAGAA
Organism: Rhodophaea formosa; assembly: GCA_963082605.1. Taxonomy (NCBI): domain Eukaryota; kingdom Metazoa; phylum Arthropoda; class Insecta; order Lepidoptera; family Pyralidae; genus Rhodophaea; species Rhodophaea formosa. The sequence goes on along the minus strand of OY720211.1, from coordinate 7,919,125 downwards.
TAAATGAATAGTCTTATTGTCACAATTATTGGTCGTATGAGTAAGCTGTAATAGGACTTACATCAGACACTTCGACATACGACAGACTGACAAACATAATCTAGATTGTATGTAAATGAGGTAACTAATGGACAGTTCTTAGTTTGTGAATGGTCGCGTGCTCGACGGAATCCATTTGCCTAACATTAGATATTTAAATGATAATTAACCACTATTATGTTATTAAGGGGCGTGCTGCTCTAACGATTTATACCGTAGACTTGATTGTTTGCTGATGAAATCAAAAGTGGTTTCATTGAATGTTATAGCTGCGGTTGGAATGGTGTATTGTGAAGTAGGTGTCTTGCTTTAAGTTCGTAAGGTTGTAACTTTACTTACTTGTGTATGTATCTACTTTAAGTGATGGTACGATATATAAATTTTCGGATGTATTATTTTAATTAAATTAAAATAAATAAATAAATATATAGGGACATGTACCTATTAATAAACTAGTGACTCTGTGTGCTGTAGACCTCGCAAGCTGATAGAGATTGCAGGTCGAGGGAACTTTTCACACCAAATGGTTTTCATGATATAATAAAATCTTAATAATGTTCTTTCAGTTACTCTTTTCCTTCAGAGTTCTATAAAATTAGAAATAATTGTAGAATTCACCTTTATAGAAAATGCATGTCACTCAAAGTTATTATTATGATTACATTATTATATTGGCTATTATATTGTTAGTATATTTGATATTATATTGGATTTAGACCACGGCGAGGGGGCCCTGGTGACCTGTAATACAAGTTTTTAAACTTACCATAGGCACCAGGCTCTCACAAAGACGGGTGAATTTAATTATATATAATTTATCTACTGTTGTAACATAATGATTTAATGTAACACCTACTTTGTGAAGGAAATAAACAAATTTTGAATTGAATTTGAAAATTATTAATAATTAATTTTTTTGTTTCAGGTATGTAACACGATAGAGTTTTGCATTCCTACCTTGCCTCATATCCAGTGGTAAGTCTTTTCTAAAGAGCTCAATGGTTAATAACATTTCGGTTCTAAACGGTAACAATCTCTCAATAATTTGTAAGAGTATAAAAAGCAAAATAACCAAAAGAGCCATTTCACAAGCTAAGTTCCCAAATTAGGCATTTCGCTTCGCAGACTATTTACAAAAGAGTCACTTATGCTTTTTCGGCTACTTATTGCTTTTTAAGCAACAACAAAAGGAAAGCCAAAAATGCATCTCAGAAATATTCCCAAAACATTTATCAACCCAAATAACCCATAAACACTGAATATTTAAACTTAGAACAAACAATATTCCTTCATTAAAGGGTTATTAGACGCTCAGCAACTGAGCAATTTGCTAAGCGAAATATATAGCGTAGGTGGCCACAATACGGCTCTGGGTTGGTTGTAAACTAGGCTGCTTCCTCGCTGGGAGGTCTTAACTCACGCTGCTATTATTTATTGCAGCAGTACAGTAGCTTTAAGACATCTTTCGCTCGTCAGGGTACACCTAGTGTTGATATAGGAAAATTATGGGATGGCTCAATTTCGCTTTTCTGTAATCATTTTAAGATAGATAGTTCAACTTATAATAGTTTTAAATATCCTAACTTAGAATCCTACCTCCTACTTCTGGGTACCTACTATCCTACTTTCCTGCATTTGAAGTATGATTATGGAAGACAAAAGATGTAATTAAATGATAGATTAACTGCTGAGATGAGATTTATAATAGGACCGAAGATGCAAAAATTAGAAAGTGATTGAGCCATAGAATGATAAAATTTATACTTAAATTTGGTTGTTGAACTAATGAATGTTGGTAATATTATAATAAAAATTAGAAAATTTAAAACTGATTATTATGAAATGTACTAATGAAAAATAAAGGACGTAAAAATAATAAGACTAAGAAAGAAGTAGTCATCAGATGACACTTACAAATTTAATAGGCCAGAAAATGGTTTTAACCGTATAATTTGTAACGATAATACGTATAGGTATGGAACAGAAATTTGCCGAAAGAGGGCTTTCATAAGTGGCTAATCCAAATCCCTAATTAAGTATTATGAATAAAGAAGCTACTAATAATAATCATATTTGCGACAATGAAACATTTATCAAGCAAAATTTTAATGGAATTTACAAAAATATCCTCTAAACATATTTAATTAACCACATATAGCCAAGGTGTCTTACTATATATGCGAGACATATATATATCGACGAGCTCCGTGGCGCAGCGGTCATCACGCCTGCCTGCGACACGGATGGTCCCGGGTTCGATCCCCGGTCAGGTCAAGATGGAAAATGATCTTTTTCAGATTGACCTGGGTCTTGGATGTTTATCTATATATGTATTTGTTATAAAATATAGTATCGTTGAGTTAGTATCCCATAACACAAGTCTTTCATTAGAACTTACTTTGGGGCTAGCTCAATCTGTGTGATTTGTCCGTAAAAAAAAAAAAAAAAAAAACAATGGCCTCACAGCCAAGGATGCTGAAGACCGTGCGAAGTGGAGAAGAAAAAGCCGGAAAGCGGACCCCGGGATATAATGATACATGTAAACTTGAAATCGAGCATTTCAGTTAACAAACGTTTAATGAAAAACTGCGCAATTTCCAATCAAAATTATAATAATGAACCCCTCGCATTTAAAACTAAATCCACATATAGCTGAGCTTGTTTATTATAGCAGGGAATATTGGCTCGAAACATAGTAGTAAATTGTGTGGACACCCGATACTGCGGTATTATCTGCCATTATTTGTCATGCCGGACAATGCCTGCTGGACAATTTGTCGCCGATTGTAATTATTTTGGGTGCTGTTAGAAAAATATTATGTTTAATAAATGAAGTTATATACGATTTAATGATGTTATTTTCAGTTAGTTGTACTTCTTAGGGTTGTTTACGCTAAAAATATAATCCGTAATAAATGTCATAGCAAAGATTTTCAGAACAAAAGATTGTTCACGTTAATTTACATAAAAAACTCAATTTGAGTTGTTACTTTATTAATTATTAGTCTACTATCATTAGGTTTAAATTATGTTAAATACATTTTTACTTCTACGCTCTAATTCTTGACAATTTTGAGAAATAAATTTGTAAGGAACCTTATGATTACTGTTCTTTATAATTGGCTAGTCTTCTGGGCTAAAACATTATATTTATATTAGTTTGTCAGTAAGATAATCGAAAAAGTATAAAAAACAGTGACGACAAAATTTTAAAGAGCCATAAATTTTTTGGTTTGGTAGTGAAAATAAAACAATATTTTCTAATATTTTAATCATCCAAACCCCTTATAAAACAAAAAATAACACAAGTACCTATTATTTTTTCACTGCTAGTAAGGGTGCATCCTATTTTTTAACTCACCTATATACATTTAATCATATCCAATTCGATTAACCGCTTCATTTTATCCGTCAAAGCCTTTTCACAACGCTCTGATTGCGGCAAGTCACGATCACGACTTAACGTGCAAGCTCGCCTTCAACTTACACTCTAACACACTCCAAATTGGCGGATTTAGTAAATGATTACTCCGTTAACTAAATGCTTTTTAGATTTCACTAAGACCTAAGAGTGGAATTGTTTTTCATCTCATGTAATTTTTTCCATAAATATTTTCATTTATAAAATAAAATAATTCTCCTTTATGCTATTGTTTTATATGAGAAACCACTCCATTTCTTCACTTCACTTAACTGAATTTGCTCGTCTTTTATCTATTAGCAGCTTCATTGGATCCGTCAAAGCAATTCCACAATGTTTTGATTTCACTGGGTCACGATTTACCGTGCAAGCCTGCCTTAAACTTACACTTCAACTAACTCCAAATTAGCCATCTTTTTTGGTTTACTTCCTGACTAAGAATAGAATTATTTTTCACATGACACTTCAGTTCATCTAAACAACATTTTTTCATTTTAAATAGTAAGTTATATAAATTTCTCCTTTCTTCGATTTTTTCCAATAAGCAACAATTTTTTTTTTAATATTTTAATCATCCAAACCCCTTATAAAAAAAATAACACAAGTACCTATTATTTTTCCACTGCTAGTAAGGGTGCATCCTATTTTTTAACTCACCTATATACATTTAATCATATCCAATTCGATTAACCGCTTCATTTTATCCGTCAAAGCCTTTCCACAACATTCTGATTGCGGCGAATTACGATCACGACTTAACGTGCAAGCTCGCCTTAAACTTACACTCTAACACACTCCAAATTGGCGGATTTAGTAAAAGATTACTCCGTTAACTAAATGCTTTTTAGATTTCACTGAGACCTAAGAGTGGAATTGTTTTTCATCTCAAGTAATTTTTTCCATAAATATTCTCATTTATAAAATAAAATAATTCTCCTTTATGCTATTGTTTTATATGAGAAATCACTCCATTTCTTCACTTCACTTAAATACATTTGCTCGTCTTTGATCTATTAGCAGCTTCATTGGATCCGTCAAAGCAATTCCACAATGTTTTGATTTCACTGGGTCACGATTTACCGTGCAAGCCTGCCTTAAACTTATTGTAAGTCAACTAACTCCAAATTAGCCATCTTTTTTGGTTTACTTCCTGACTAAGAATAGAATTATTTTTCACATGACACTTCAGTTCATCTAAACAACATTTTTTCATTTTCAATAGTAAGTTATATAAATTTCTCCTTTCTTCGATTTTTTCAAATTAGCAACCATTTTGTTTTATCTCACTGGTGTCTTTTTGCTCATGTCTGATTCGATTTATTACTTCATTCTATTCGTCAAAGCCTTTCTACAACATTCTAATTGCGGCGAATTACGATCACGACTCAACGTGTAGGCCCGCCTTATACTTACACTCTACCTCACTCCAAATTGGCCATCATTACTCCCCTACTAAATGCTTTTTAAGCTGTCACACTATTCTAAAAGTGCAATTATACATACACGAATAAAAATAAGTACTTAGACTTAATTTTATTCGTCAAAGCCTTTCCACAATGCTCTGATTGCGGCGAGTCACGAGCACGACTTAAAGTTTAAGCCTTACACTCTTCTCAAAATTAACCATCATTACTCAATTTTTTTTTTTTTTTTTTTAATTGTCTGAATAAATTTTTTTTTTTTTTTTTTTAATATGTTTGCATCTATTTATTGCACACATAACATTAAAATCAATCAAATAAAAAAAAAACATTCATGATTACATTTCGTCAATAAATTACACCGGCAGTCTCGGTTTAGTCAAATAATCCACCTTGAATTGTACCTGGTGCAAAAGTGCCCATAACGCTTGCGGCGTTCCCGCGTTGTATCGCAAGGGATATGCGTTGCACCAGATACGATTCGGCGCGTACCATTTACTAAATGCCTTTTAGATTTTACTGCCATTAATACCTGAAATTGGTTTTCCTAATAGGTTTCTAAGCAGATTAATGTATGAATCACATTGTTACGTAGTTTGTTTGTTTTTCGTATGTGTAAGTGGCCAACACTGGTGTCAGATTTTTCAAGCTGTTACGTAGTTATTCATTGGCATTCCAAATCAAGTTCTTGAAGAACTTTGAACTGAATCTGACATTTAAAATTGTATCATAGTTCAAAGTTTATTGAATAGAATGGTATTTTGTTTGGTTGTCTAATTTCTGTTGTTATATAAAATTGTGTTGTGTAAGTTGTAATATGTCTTTTTATCATCATCAGGTCTTTCTAGTCTCCACTTCAGGAGCACGACCCTCTCTGTACTACCAGAGCCATATACTAGCCTGAGTAGTTAGAGGATTTGGCCTACAATCTCCACGCTGGCCAGACGGGATGGAGATGTTTCTTTGATGTTAATAAGCTTTGTTTAGCTTGTGTTTCCTTAGTCGCCTTTTACGACATCCACGGGATGACTTGGAGTGGTCCTATTCTACTCTTCCGCGAACCACACGGCATGTCTTTTTATATCATTACCGATTTTAAAATATCACTTTCTCCCATATTTAGATTTTCCATTTTTTTATTACAACTAACTCAGTTGTTATTGAAACTCCGTACCTATATCATGGAGGTTGCTAAAGCACTATTATTACATTCATCGGAACCGGTCTTAAATCTCTGGATTGGTCATTAGGTCCACTTTCCGGGTCCCATGTCCACTAGAAGGGGAAATCGGGGTCAATAGACTACTTTATACAAAATATACGAAATATATGTCAAGTTCAATAAGGTTATTTTGTAATAATAGAATAACTGAAGCTATTTTCAGTTAATTTCAAGATAAACAAGAATATATTCCGCCAATATACACACAAAACAACTGAAGTTAACATACATCAATCTCTTATATTAGCCCGAAGCTCGGTGGAACAACATAAAAACTTCCTAAACTTTCCTATACTTGATCATAAATCTCACGTTTTTTAATAGATAAATAGGGCCTCGCACAAACGAGCAATATCGCATTATTTGGCCCTCCCTCAGGAAAGGCCCTCCTGATAAAGCCACCTCGCCTCACACCCTTCATGCTAATGTAGTACGCCAGACGGTGACAACCATTTTTTGGCCCACTTGGCTACATTATGGAAGCTATAAAGAGTATTTCAAATTATATTTTCTGTGTCCATTAAAAAGGAGACGTGGTTTTCTCTGGCTTATTATTTAAACTTTTGTTGCGAGTTAAATGTTACGTCTATTTAATTGTGCTACGCTTTTAATCTACCAGAATGGTCCATTTATATGACAAGTTGCACAGTTCTTTACAATTTTTATGAATATTAAAACAGGTAGCGGTTTATTTTTTACGATGAGCTAGTTTACAAAACAACAATTGTTCTACTATTTGTCGGTCTTTTAAAAGCATAAAGGTACGCATTCACGGCAACGTAATAAAATGTTCAAAACTTCGAAAAAATATGCCGTCATAAACAAAACGGTTCGGATGCAAAGTTAGATAAAGAACATCTCACACACCTGAGCTAGAAAATTGCTTTTTTCTAAGCGCCTCCAGTTTTTTACGCAACTTTCTCCGAGAATAAAAGAAGTTTCTTGGAAGAACTTTCTTATTTTTTGCTCGAGGACATAAATCATATCTTACTCGTGCGATGTGACGGGCCGCAAACGCGCGAAATATGGAGACAATAAAAATATTGTGACACGCTGAACAATGTTTTGGACTCTTTTGTTTTGGGGATGTTTTGTGCAAAAACGGGATGTTTTGAAAGCTAAATGAGCGGGGCAGATGGTAAAAATCCCTGTTGGTCTGGCATTACTTAAAACTTATTACGGAGCGCGCATAAACCAGCGCGAACCCTTATCACAACTAGTTAAAAACTAATTACTGGGGTGACACCACCTTTCCATAAATCTCGACGCTCCGCCGAATTGCTCTGACAAAAGTTATTTTTAAGAAAAAAGCCCTTGAGGCCGGTGCCCCGCTCCCCGACCGCCTCCGCGCGGAATTTATCACGATTTATATTCATGGCATAACAACAAGAGCCGCGTTTAGGGTGATCCCATTCAAATTGTAGACTGTGAAGCGAACCTGTTGTTTTTATTTTTGGACCTCTATCTGGACGTGATCTAAAACTGTTTCGACGAGGCTCGTCGTCATATTTGTCTGAGCGTGTAAAAAGCGATAGTATCTTCCTAATTGATTGTTGTAAACTAAGCTATTGCTGTAATATTAATAGGCCTTTTCGATAATATAACATATAACTTGTTATGATATGACCTCATTACCAAAGATACTTTCAATGTAATGACCTCTCCTGATTTCAATACTCTTTAAATCATCATCATTATCAGCTTTATAACTTTCTAAGACCCACTGCTGTTTCTATACACAATATTTTTGTTTTGGTCATGTTTTTCTACTCCATTAGGCCAACGTATGTCGTGGCAATCTATATACTTTAAAAATTTGCAGCAATGCTATTATATAATTTTTCGTAACTTTATCAAAATCTGATCATCCATAATTACCAACAGCAATGCGTCTTGCAACATTTGCGTCAAATCCATAGTCTATTAAATCTTAAGCAGGCTTGTTGGTAACACATGGCGCATCCGAATGTTTCAAACTATTATAGTGTAACTCAAAGGACGGAACTACAAATCAAGTGTGGTTTCGGAAGTGTTGGTGCCAGCGTAACAATTCCTGGAGGGCCATTACTTATTTAGGGTTAGGCCGGCACCGATGCTTTTGACTAACTTCTAATTAACTTATTTACTACTGTGAAATTAGATTTTGATAATAATCTCTTTGAGCTCTTCATTATGAACGTGTAAATCGCCATAGTGGAACTAGGTTAACAACAAGGTTATGAGGATTTAATTTTATATTCTAAGTTTTCAGTGCGTTAGATATCTTAAATGTTTATCTATTATAATATCATATGTATACATATACGCCGCCAAATGTGATATCATAATTTTCACGGTTACAGAGTATCTGGAAAAACGAAATGGAAATGTATACTTATAGATCGTAGGTAACATTGGAAACGTTATGTATTGCTTAGTTTTGTCAATATTAGCAACAATATTAGTAAAAGTACCTGCCTGTATACGCCTATTTATACTTAAGCACTGAAATAGGTAAGTAAAAAAGAGCTTGAAATTTTACGGTGAGACTGAAGAACTCTTATAACAACAAGGTATTTTATGAAAACTACCAGAGGAGGGCAAAGGATTATCTAGGGCCTGTGTAGTTCTTTCAAGAGAACTTGTTCACCATGAATAGAGTTCTATCTAAACAAGACTACGTCCTGAATAGACTAGGGGCGCTCGGCCTACGGGCTCAGGGGGTGTCTCTCATAATTGATGAGGTTCTTAGCGCAGCAGGGAGTGGAATTATCATCGCGACGCCCGAGAAGCCGCCATTAATTTGTGATTAGCTTGCAGTTAGACACTCCGGCTTTCTTCTAATTACATAATCTTTTTCCTGAGAATTTAAACATCTTGAACAGATGGTATTAATTCGTAAGGGGTAATTCTAAAATGTGAAGCGGGCGTTACGAGATTTGCAACGCGAAAATTATACTTAGCTCTAGTATTGCAATTCTCAGCATATGCATTGGAATTAGCCCAAAACTTATAACTTTGGTTATACATTATCTGAAACCATAAATATGTTGTGCAGATGTCATACCTAACGGAAAACTAGAAAATGATTATTTTTTTTTAAATCAGCAAGTACATAGTCATCAATAAAACGCCTCGGTTCACAATCATCTGTACACACACAATACATAATAATGTTTATTGTAAAGAATCAAAGCTTTCTTGGTATTTTTTTGCTGAGATGTGATTAAAAAAGTGCATCATTGTAAATGTTTTGTTAAAAAGTTTCAAGTAATACATCTTTTCCTAAGAATTTAGATAAAAAGGCCCCAATATCCAAAACTCGATTCATCCCGTAATAAATATCTTAAGCATCGTTTGCTCGGAATGAGGCAAAAACGTTACCCCCGTACTGTTTATTTAAAGGTGGATTTGTTGGATATTTATTCACGTACGTCTACGCACATGCTTAGGGGCGTTGTGAGCGTATTCTCAAAAGGCCATCTTGATACATTATTTTGAATAAATCATTATTTTGTAAAAACATTCAAATACTCAAACTTTGAGTAGATTGTGTGAGAATTCTAAAAGGAAGAAGTGTACGATTTTTGTTTCTTCTTTTAAATATTTTTATTTAGTAGGCTGAGAAGATTATGATATTTTATTAAAAGATTACTTTTTTTTAAACTAACCATCAGGTGAGCCGCTTGCTCTTTTGCCGTCCTATGACATAAAAAAAAAGATTATAGTACATTACAAAAATTACTTAAATATACTATAGCTAAAAGATAAATGAGATTGTGGCAAGCCAACTTTACCTAGTTTTGATTTTTGTTTAATCTTCTTGGTAGATTTTCCCGCGACCATTAACTCTGTATACCGTGGCAAAGATAAAAACGTAGCTTGTTTGTAGCTATGTATTTGTGTAGGTATATCTTTATAATATTAAAATATATAGTTATATACCTAACGGACTAAGAAAAAAAATATTTACGCACAATATTTTTCTTTGTACTCGTCATGCAAAGAAAAAATAACGTAACCGCTTTTTTGTGTTTTGCGCCGACGATAAATAATTCCTATGAAGTCCAATCTACCCTCTCCGCCCCATATTTCTCCTTGTAAGTGGTTCGCTAAGAAAACCTAACCAGATTAATTCGGTTAGAGGGGGTTGGAGCCAATTTGTCTGATTGCCGATGTCAATTTATGTAAGTTACCTATGTGCTTTATTTCAATAAATTGTGACCCCATCTTGTTGCGTCCCTATCAATAAATATTTGCGCATCATCAATTGAATTAGCTCACCGATTGAGTTACTGTGTTATGAGTATTGCCAAGTTTTGGTCAGTTTTGTTTCGTATTCATTTGACATCTCTTTGTTCGTTTGATTCCTAGATTCAAAGATTCAAAACGTTTATTCAGAAAAGAGGCCCTTGCAGGCACTTTTTCACGTCAAATCACATTTAAAATTATCTTATTAAGTATTATGCATTTACTTATTATTGTTTAAAAGCTACCGACTACTAGCATTTCGGAACCGACCACTGCAGAGAAGAAATGCCGAAAGAAATTCTTTTCAACAGTATAGGTCGCCTACTCGCCTGAAGGGCTTTGTATGATTAATGATGAATGATTATATTATATTTCTTTCTTTTTTCCTTTTTTTTTTCATCTGTTTTTATTTTACAATATCATTATACAATCATTATTATTGGAACATGTTTATGTTTACGATCGAGTGAGCAAATTACAAAAACAACAGAACATGATCCTCATTCCAATATACTCAAAACCGGCAATATACTCATCACACAAGCCAGTCACACAACAGGGTTCAATCCCCGGTAAGGGCAAGATGGAAAATTATATATTTTAAATTGATCTGGGCCTTGAAGGTTACTTATTGTATCGTTGAGTAGATAGCCCGTAACACAAGTCTCATACTTACTTTGTGGCAGCTCTATCTTATTTCTTTATAGACCATACTGGGCCAATTTGTGGCATACATCAACATATCTGCACCGACGCCCGGCCTGTGTGTATCTATGTATAATGTATCTAAAAATAATTTTATCGAGTGAACAAAATCACTAAAATCACTGAGAGAAGAAAAATCTTGCAATCTTACACTTCATAGTGCTAAATAAACTGGAAATTATAAGGTCATGTAACGACGACCCGTGGTCGTTACCAATACACGCCTCTTTAGGGTAAACGCACCGAATCTCGGCAGGGGGAATCACACAGTAAATATCGGAAAGCAATCCGAGGTGATTCTATTAGACGGGCGCAAACGGGAGGCTTTACCCTGCTTTGAGGTCTTTGGTTCACTCACTTATTTTTAACGGTATGGACATTGGACTATAATTTCTTCTATGCTGGTTTGGGAGAAAAGAAAAAACATAGAATATACTAGCTGCTTTTCTTCCCACGCAGACCGTAAAAGCCGGTCAAGGGATTGGGCGAAAATCTAAGGAATCACATTGATAGGCGATGCGGCTAGCAACCCATCACTATTTTGATTCCGCTTTCCACCTTTACGCCCATAACAATGCTAAACGTGGCCTGTAGGTTTTATGACCTTGGGCTCTGTCTACCCCGCAGGGGATAAAGACGACATAGTATTTATGTATGTATGGACATTGGACTATAATTTACCTTGTAGGATGCCAGTATATTAATGTGGTACATAACACAGCATGATTTCCTGGCAAAATTAATTAATGATGACTGACAAACAGAGTCATTTTGGTATTTATAACAGGATATTCGACACGACGTAGCGTGTTGTAGGTACTGGCCTGTACGTAAAAATAAGAATGATAAGTTGATTCATATTTTTAAATAATCAGATAAGTCATTCATTATATAGCACTTATTTACTGAATATAAAGAGTTTTAGTTTAAAATAAGAAAAGAAAAGAAACACGTAAGCAGGATGAGCGATAGTACATAATAGCCCATCGTCCATGAAGGATGGTCTCTACCAGGGATGTTGCGAATATTCGCATCCGCATCCGCAAATGCGGAGCTTCCGCATAGATTTGGACATCTGCATCTGCATTCGCATCCGCAATAAATCAATGCAGATTTTTAAGCGGATGCGGATGCTTTTCTTGAAAAGGGAGGGGGCTGCGAATGGCGCGTGCTGTTTGCGTCACGCGTGATGATGACCAATGGAAGCGAAAAAAATTGGCCAAGTGCGAGTCGGGCTCACCCATGAAGGGTTCCTAGAAGCAAGCTTAGATTAGCCAAAAACCTCTATAATAAGCCAAAATAACTTTGTCTTTCATAGTGTTTGTCTCAAAGTTTTTTGCGGTTTATGAAAAAGGTCTATAACTTTTTAGTTTGCACTTAGTACTCAGCTCTGATAATTTTTCTTTCAACTTTGTTATATATACTCCTGTATTTTTTTCACGTATCTATGTGTAACCGATTAGCAGATAGAGATGGGGGAAATATACCTCTAAAAAAATTTTGCAATTTATAACCAAATATTTCAGAAACGGATCCCTAAATCGAAATGTGGTCTTAACCTCACAATTTTTTTTAGATACTTCTTCATCAACACGATATGTTAGTAGAGAAAAATTACTCCCACTTGTATGGGAGCTACCCTAAAAAAATTTTTTTTAAAGATTTTTTCTACCACTTTTTTGGTATGATTAATAAACATTCCCATACGAAATTACAGCTTTTTAGTACTTATAGTCTTTGAGTAAAACCGCGGACAGACAGACCGACACGGCGAAACTATAAGAGTTCCGTGTTTACTACGGAACCCTAAAAACCAGTACCTTAACCTATGTGTATGCAAAATTTCATGATGATCGGTTTAGTAGGTGCAGCGTGAAAGCGTAACAAACAAACAAACTCACTTTCACATTTATAATATTAGTTAGGAAGTTAGCATTAGGATATTTAAGTAGAATCTGAAACATCCGCATCCGCATCTGCATCCGCGGATGTGAGTCTTCAAAAATCTGCATCTGCATTCACATCCGCGGATGTGAAAAATTCGGCATCCGCAACAACCCTGGCTCTACGTTTGGAACTCTTGCCGTTAGACTTTTATTATTAGCGTGAGCAGTTGGCTCATTCTTCTTTATCTGGAACTTAACAAGTTAGTGGCAGTTATCAAACCCATCGCTGATTAAGAATAATCCCCAGATTCACTATTCCCCTTGTGAACTAGTGCTGGAGCAAATCTACGCAGTAGCAGTTTGCATCATATGTATTACATTGCTCCCAGATCACATTTAAAAAACCAGCCAAGTGTGCCAGCTAAATATGATTATTATAAAATACTATGCTTTTTATTTGTTTGGATCTACTAACTCATTATCCTTCTAAATTTCAACCGATTTAGTCCAGTAGATACGTAGCAAATTACCTGTGACATAAAAACGGACAGACAGACGCAAGACAAATCGTATAAGGGTTCCGTTTTTTCATGTTTTATACGGAACTCTAAAGTTACAATGGAAGCAGTTTTTGAAATAAATGAATTCCTTCTTCATTAAAAATCCCAATCCCAACTATCCCAACTATATAATATTATAAATGCGAAAGTGAGTTTGTTTGTTTGTTTATTTGTTTGTTTGTTACGCTTTCACGCCGAATCTACTGAAACGATCATCATGAAATTTTGCATACATATAGGTTAGGGTACTGAGAAGGACATAGGCTATAAATAACGCGGGCGAAGCCGCGGGTAACAGCTAGTACTTCATAAATACAGAAATGAAACATCTTATTGCTAAGATTCCGAAGTTCCTGATTGGCTAAGCATTTCCCCATTGTCTATGTAGGATGGGCTCTACGTTTAGAACTCTTGCTTATCGCCTTTTATTATAAAGTTAGAGGGAAAGCTAATTATTTTTTAAAAGGAACTTATCAAGTAAGTCCCAGTTATCAAGTCCATTGCTTATAAAGAATAATCCCAAGATTTAAACATTCCCTTTGTCAACTAGTGCTAGCGCAGTTGCAGTTTACATCCTCCTCCTTTGTTCTCATCACTAAAAATGTTTATAAATCTGTGGCTCTCAGATCATATTTCAAAATGCAATGGAAACAGTGTCCGAAAAGAAATAAACATTCCTTCTTAATTAAAAATAATTCATAAATACAGAAATGAACCTTCTAACTGCTAAGATTCCGAAGTTCCTGATTGGCTAAGCATTTCGCTTGCGTGCCGCGAGATTCATCGCAGCGTCCGGGCCGCTGTGTCTGTCACTATCTAGATCTCCAATGAGAGCCACACTTCTTAATTGGCAGCTCTTGATTACATACGGCTAGATAGCCAGGGTACTGTATTTCTTTAATTAATTGATATATAGGATTTGTACGTTCGTTTGTTTTGGTCACAAGATTTTTTAGCGTAAGTTTGGGTTACTCCGCGAGGAGAAATATCATGTTATACATAATTAAGCATTTTTAATAACAAAAAAACATTTATGGTAGCTCTAAATTATATGACTCAGAGATTTGAATATCTAGATCAAAATAACTGTATTTATTTGATTAATTGATTCATAGGAATAGTACTGTAAAGTTAACCGCTTTTACTTTACATCCTTTCGACAGATAATACCAGAAGCGAAAAATTATAATTATACGTAAAATATTATGTGCAGGTAAATGTATCAAATACAGTTTATATAATACAAAAAAATCGTTTAATTGTTGGCAGCGTAACATAGCCAGTAATGAATTAACATATTACACATTTGAACGTATATAATATTATAACCAATGCCAATATTTTAAGAAGATTTTCCAAATTAAATACCATAACATAATATATTCAATAATACATATTCTTCAACCTCAAGCTGGTAAAAAGTAATAAAATGTTAAATACTTTGTAAAGGAGAAAAATGTCCTTAGCTAAAAAATAGGGAAAACCTAACGGAACGAAGTAAAACATTTTATACGAATGTACGCGTACGGGTTAACTCCGCGATCGAGATAAGCCATCACATTCAAGATATTTAAATCGATTTTCCCCAATTTTCCGCGGCGGGCGCGAGTTAAGGCCCCAGTCAATTTATCCAGTGACGCTACGGGCTGGGGCCCTCTATTGTTCGCCAAATGAAGTACGCTCCAGGCCTTACGGGCTCCGTTACTAGACTAAAAATTATTACCTTTTATTGAGACATATATTCAATCGATCTCTTTAGACCCCTCGGCACTTTCATGGCTACATCAATAAACAATGCTGTTTTTAAATTATTATTTAAACAATCAAGCGTTCGAAAACCGCAATCGATATCAAAACGAAGCGATGTGGCTCTCTAAGGCCCCAGTCAATTTATCCAGTGACGCTACGGGCTGGAACCCTCTATTGTTCGCCAAATGAAGTACGCTCCAAGCCTTGGCTCCGTTACTAGACTAAAAATTATTTCTCTTTATATGATATAGGACGGCGAACGAGCAAGCGGGTCACCTAATAGTAAGAGATCACCGCTGTCCATGTAGGTATAACTGCAACACCAGGAGTGTGACAAACCGATGCCAGCCTTTTTAGTTAACACAGAGTCAAGCCATCCCGGACGTGTATCATCTTTGGATTTTTGACTACACGTGGCGTTAACCTGGAGTTAGCTACATCAATATGTTTTTTTAAATTTATTTACCACTAGCTTTTGCCCACGGCTTTGCTCGCGTTAAGAAGTAGAATTGATCAAAATCCTTTCTTAGCGGATGCCTACGTCATAACATCTACCTGCATGCCAAATCTCAGCCCGATCCGTCCAGTGGTTTGGGCTGTGCGTTGATAGATCACTATGTCAGTCAGTCAGTCACTTTTGAGTTATATATATTTAGATAATTTAATGGCCATTTCAATATACAATGCGGAATTTAAAATGATCAATTGAAAAATCAAGCATTAGAAAACCGCAACGGATATCAAAAACCATGGATGTGGCCCTTAGGCCCCAGCCAATTTAGTCAGTGACGCTTCGGGGCTGGGAGCGGGCCATTGTTCACTAAATGAAGCTCCAAGCTTTACAGGGTCGTTACACCGCTTCCGTCATCGGTTTCCGACCGAAACCTCCAAATTCGAATGCTTCATGATGCCACTATCGTTGTGAATGCGAAATTATTTCCCGTGACTGTGGTTTATTTTGTGACACTTGTATTTTGCCCCTAATGCCTCTTTATATTTACAAATAACATTAAATAATATTTTCGTAATTTTTTTGGAATGTAAATATTGAAATATAAAAAGAAAACATACAGATCTGTGACCTTTTCCCTTTATGAACCACTCTCTTTAAAAAAAGAAAAACCAATTTACGTAAGAGATCAAACATAAGGGATGTTACATATGTCATTATGTAAGAAATCAAACATCTCTTCTTACAATCTAAGTAAATTTCATATGGAAGGCTTTCTCTGACGTTATTTGAATTGACATTTAAAATTATATTTAATTTGGTTAAGTCCTATTAGTGTGTTGGTAGAGCTAGCAAGAAGCAATTTCTAACTCCCATCCCTTAATCGTATTTGGGGATTCCAACGCTGGAATTTCCGAAGTTCATCCCTCAACCCTTCAAATATTCTTTCATTAAGGGTTTTGCTTATTTCGCCCAACCGGAACCTATTTGTTGGGCTGCTATTTAAAGCATTCGCCCCGACTTACATAGATCAGATACGTTCAACAAAGGCTTTTGTAATTAAGAAAGATATTTTAGTTAGCAGCTGCTGCAAAATGAATTTACTGCTTGAGGGTGTTTTAAATTTTGTTAGACGAAGTTGTTGGCCCTTTGGTACATAATGTATTGTTGGAATAAATAAGTCGTCTTGCGAATTTAATTTCGAAGCAAAATTTTATCTTACAGCAAGTTTAAATAAGAAAATGTTCTTCTGTAACCTACTTTGCTTTATTTTGTTTTATACCTACCAGAAGTAATAAACTAAATTATTAAAAAAATTATATCACTGCAGTTTTAAGTAAAAAAAATCAATTAATTTAGTATAATTCGTTAAAATTTAATAAAACTCTGATAAAGAGATCCTCAAATTTAAAAATCATTACACTTAGTACCAATGTTATTAAGAAACACGCGAACATGAATAAAAGATACTAAAAATAAAAAAAAAATACACGCATGAAGGTCATAGAATTTATGGTTCTATCCCAACGGAACGGTACACAATATAACGAAAAGGGCTAAAATCGGTAAAAACACGCAAAGCAATATTTCCAAAGGCTCACGAAAATAAATTTCCAATCCAACCCCAATTTAGGAGTGCATTATTTTCGCTTTCACAGACATCCGATACAATTAAAATCTTCTTTAATTAAGGGACGACAATGAATCATTCGCACGTGGCGCACTGAGTTTTCCACTTGTATACGCATTCGCCTTAATAAAACGAAGCTTATCTACAGAAATTGACAATCAAAATTATACCATAATATAAGGGCCATAAGGTTAAATTTTGTTTGTGTTGCGGACGTATTTAAGGCGTAGCTTTCTTCGTGCTTCTAGTATCTCTTTTCACTTTATCGCAATGTCTCCGTTATTTACTCGTACGTGAGGGATGCTCGCAATAAATAGGTGCTCACAAACATATTTGACGTTTACAAATACCTCCCAAATTGGTTTCCTTGGCGTGACTGGCCGTTATTACGAGTTGTGTTTACTTATTACCCCTGAACAGTAGCTGGTATAAGATTTGCGGGATGTGATTTGAGACAGCTGTATCCGTATCAATTAATTTACTGTTCCATCTACATTATTTCTCAGGCTTTTTATGAATTTTGTACGCTACTCTAAAATTATTATTTATATTTTGACATACCTTTGATCTAACGTAAGTATTACACAAATTAAAACTGATCAAAACAAGTACGAAAATATAAATATACAAATTAAAAATAGAGTTAGAGTAAACATTGGCTCCAGTCACGTGGGTGTAGCTTAGCAGAAACGCGCTCGCCTAGAAAACAGCGTCTGAAATTCAGCGAAAAATAGATCATTCGCCAAACGAGGTGCGACTCACAATTTCGAATGCGGTCCGTCGAGAGTTGTAATTCAAGTGACAAATATCGAATGCCACAATTCATATTTCTGCTATCTCTGCGCTTGTGTCGCCATCTGCGCCAGAGGGCGAACGCTATTGGTTCTCCATCAAGCGGTCGAGTGATCTATTTTTGTTGCAAATAAAACATTGTTTTTTCCTCCGGGAAATGTTTTATAAGTATTTTTAGGGGTCGCTACGTGATGTTATATTTTGGGGAGATATATTTTGGGGACTTGATGGGGAAATGCATAAGGAAGTAACCCCAGTACGTGTAATGGACGCTTTATGTCCAGTAATATGTTGGATCTATTTCGATTTGAGTACTTAGTTGTAGGGATTGCCTAAAAAGGCCTAAATGATTAGCAAAGTGTTGCTACCTTTAAATCTGATTTTGAAGAAACTACTCTTTAAGATTTACTGTAGGTATGAATGTAAAGTAAATGGATACCTACGATATGCCTGAATCATAAACGTATTTATGCATATTGGTTTATGCATTTCCAGCGAGAGCTAACTGACTCTATGCTATGACGATTAATTCGAATGAAAAACTCCGTAATTTCCGGAAATGTATACTGTATCTGATGAAAATAGTGTTGCCGGTACAAGTCCGGTGCATTATCGAGATCGAAAATTTCACGTGGCCGTATAATTTTAAGCTCGTAAAACCCGGACAATAACTCACAGGGAGCATTTGCGGAAAATGCATTTTATTGTTAAAACGTGAATTTTATTTATTGTCGACAGCCCGCGGTGGGCCGTGGGGGTTGATTTGCAGTGGCGCATCGATGCCACCCTTTGGCACGGATTATTTATACTAAAGGTAATTTCCCCAGTTCATTATTGGGAAATGCAACATTTGTGTATTTCGGAGTATCATTTGCAGTTCATTAAAAATAAGCTATGTCCGAATTTCAGTCGGGTGCCGAATTTTTGTGGCCGTTTCAATTGTTAATGGTATTGCGGTCACCGTTTATTTTATAAACGAGTTTTACTTTAAAAATATTGCTCATACGGTTTATCCATACAAAATAGATGCTAGTTTGTTGCGTATAAATTAGTGATAGATCGGTCCGGCAGTTAAACGGGCAAATTTCCAAAAGTTTGTTTGGATAAGTATTTTATGTCTGGCAAAACTAGTTACATAAGTACTTATAAAACCAGTTAATTTCACAATGTTCAGATCCATAATTAATAAAACTCATACTTATAAATATCCCATTGACTCGTTTAAAAAGATAAACGCTTGTCTAACGACCCAGACAGTAATAATACTTACAACCGTTCCATTAACTAAACTTGAATCAGCAACAGTCTTATTGTAGTGCAATTTTCTGCCACTACTGCATTTCCAGCAATGCTGACCAGTCAAAAAACAACTTCAATGACTACTACAGCATTAAATTAAACGTCCAATTTAAAACCGCCACTCATCGCTTCATAAGTCATACATTTTCACTGACTACGTATTTTATCGGTTGTCTAGCACGCGGTGAGGCGGTCTTCGCCCGATAGTCATCGTGAGGCGTTGCCGCAACCGATCTGGTAACGCCTTTGCACCATTACACGGTGTTTAATTGCAAATTCGATTTGTTTATTGCCCTTACACTGTTGCCTTAAAGAGGATTCATTCATTCGTACCATAAATTTACGACCATATTAACATCAGGAGCGGATTCAATTTACATAAAAGTATGGTAATGCATGGCGATTTCGGAGCGTTTAGGAAAAAATGCGTATATAAAACAATTGTAACGTGGGAACACAGTTCAGACAAAAACCATGTAATCGCTTATACTAATTATACGTTTTGTTGTTCAAATACCGTGGATAAGAAACGCTATTGGAAACTGGGAAAGGCAAACAAAAAACAAACTCTTTAAAAAGCTATTTAGCTCCAATCCCAGGATAGCGTCTACCGCAGGCGGGCCGTTTTTTCCGCGCTGAAAAGCCAATTTGGAATGAATCACTGTAACAGTGGAGCATCTGTGCTAATTTACCTACCAGTGGACAGTCTAATGCCACTCGTTCACTCGTAAATATCGAATCGCGACCGGGAGCCGAATATCGAAAGCCGGCATTAGTCGGATACAGCTAATACACACGGGGGCACGTGCGATAAATTATCGCGCGTTCATTTGGGCTCCGATGTTTAATCTGTCCACAGCGATACAGCATCGCCTCGGGCTATTTTCAGTTTTGGAACGAGAATTGTTTGCAAAATTACGTTATTATCTATGAGGAACAATGCGTGGTATAATCATTGCTCTAAAATATAATAAACAACCTGTATAATGAAATTCTAAATTCCCAAATAGTACCTATTTTAATTCTCTTGTTTTATTCTTATCAAATAAACGTGAACTCAAACGACGATCGTATAGGTAGGTACTATGATAGTATCGGTACATCGCTGCAGTATCGGGCACAGTATCGATATTATATCGGTTGCCACTGTTTGCGTCTACGTGCTCGTGATATAGAGCAACGTTTGCAATTCGTTCCGTCCATTGTTTATGTGTGTGTAATTCATGTGACGATACTTTTGTTACCCGCTACGTGTGATGCCATCTAAAGATATTTCTAGCAGATATTTCGTATTTTACGCGAGCGAAGTGAATAATAAACGTTATATATCTTTGTGACAGTTTTAAGTTTATGTTTTTGTGTGTAAAAATGTTTAACCAATTGTATTTTGTTGTAGTATTTGTTGTGAATTAATTTATTACTTTAGGTTGAAATATATCTTCTATACCTACATTAAAAAAATATGTTTATATACTTGGACTGGTTTTTTATTTTGCAACTTATTCCTATGCAAAAGCCGAAAACTCTGTTAAATTACTATCTTTGTTGATTAAACCTCCTTAGTTGACTCTACGTATGAGTCAATTCATGGTTTTTAAAATAAAAAATGACTTGCTTTTATTTTATTTATTACATAATCAATAGTCTGCAAAAGAAAATAACATTACTTAAATCTTAACTGCACCTTCACGCAAAAACAATGTAAATAAAACAAATACAATAATTTTGATAGTTATAAAATCTTGTCTTGTTTCAGGTATGAGCTTTAGTAAGTTATCGATCCGACCACACGTAACAGTAAGTAAAAAGGGGGAAAATCTATCTTATCATATCATCCACAATTTTATCAGGCCCTTTTGATATGCAATAATGGGAGCAATGTATCAAACTAGCTATCTAAGTTAAACGCAATTTGAAGTATGGCGGTCTCAAGGCCCCCCCAAAATGCGGGGGTGGGAGGGGCGGCCTTATCGCTGAAGTGCAGGCGCGGCGCCGTTTACCTTAAGATCTTTAATATTAAATAATATACTACAGTTAGAGCCGCCTTAAATACGACCAGGATATGCTTTATTGTCGTGACGTGGCCTTAAATATACAGCCATTTGATTTATGTTTAATATTTCCGATTCTTTTTACATTAATGTCCAATGGAAAAAGTCTACATTTCATGAAAGATTGATGCTAATAATGCCATGGATTACAGAGAGTGATTTTATTGCCATAGTATTAACCGATAAAATTGTACAGAAGCTACCACAGCCCGCTGATAACATAAAATATATATTTTTAAGTCAGTGAAAGCTTTTATTTCGATATAGATCGTTAATAAGATGTTTTTATTTTAAAATTGTTATACTACATAATATGAAAATCCCTGTCTTATGTCTGACTTTTTTTGCGGTAGTATGTTATATTAACATTGTTAAACCTCGTTAAAATCATTTAATTTTGGTTACAAATAAGGTTACAATATTCCAAGTTTCACGTATTGATTATTAAAAAAATAATTTCAAAAGATTGACTTATGAAATTATTTTTTAATATGTATTTTATATGGCCTATCTTTTCACTCTCTTATTCGGTCCCTTACAAGCACTGAAGAATTTTTATTCTTTTTTTTTTTTTAATCACACAGATTGAGCTAGCCCCAAAGTAAGTTCTTAAGAAAGACTTGTGTTATGGGATACTAACTCAACGATACTATATTTTATAACCAATACATATATAGATAAACATCCAAGACCCAGGTCAATCTGAAAAAGATCGTTTTCCATCATGACCTGACCGGGGACCGAACCCGGGACCCCCGTGTCGCAGGCTGGCGTGGTAACCGCTGCGCCACGGAGCTCGTCAACGCTACTCGTATACGCTAGCATTATAAAAGCAGTTCTAAAACCTTGCAACCCTTAAGTACTAACGCGGTATAACTCGCGTGTACATCCGCGTGCCTGCATGCAAACTTCGTTTTTGGGAATGAAGACGTTATACTGAGTCTTACATTTTTTTAGACAACTGACTTTACCTGCTTATTTCTACATTTTTCCAAATTTGAACACGTCCCATTTGGTAAAATTTAGCTCTTTATATTATTCACTACATTATAAAAGCAGTACTAAAACCTTGCAGCCCTTACTAACGCGGTATAACTCGCGTGTACATCCGCGTGGTTGCATGCATTCTGCATGCTCGGGAATGAAGACGTTATCTGCTTATTGGTACATTATCTTTAAAAGCTACAAAAACCAGGTCCCATTAAAAAAAAAACAGCTCCTTATTCTATTCACTAGTACCTATTATAAAAGCAGTACTAAAACCTTGCAGCCCTTACTTACGCGGTATAACTCGCGTGTACATCCGCGTGGATGCATGCATTCTGCATGCTCGGGAATGAAGATGTTATCTGCTTATTGGTACATTATCTTTAAAAGTTACAAAAACCAGGTCCCTTAAAAAAAAACAGCTCCTTATTCTATTCACTAGTACCTATTATAAAATCAGTACTAAAACCTTGCAGCCCTTACTAACGCGGTATAACTCGCGTGTACATCCGCGTGCTTGCATGCAACCTGCGTGCTCGGGAATGAAGACGTTATAATTTAATCGGAGACCTGGATGCTAAATGCACGCGTACCAAGGAATGCATTAGCGTACGACCGAGCCGTATTTTGAAGTGGTAGAGATCGACCACTCGATGCGACTTAAGCACTCGCAGTACATTCACGTGTGATTATATAAAAATAATAGATAAAAACTTAACTGTTCTGATAGAACAGTTAAGTTTTTATATATTATATTTTGAATGATAAATTCGCATGAAATCGCTTTTTTATGATTATGACATTAGAATAATTATAATTAAATAATATTTCATTTAGGTACATGAAATTGATAAAAAATCGTATTGGCAGCAATAATTTAAAAACGTTAATGAATATGATGGGACGTAAATTGCATTAAATTGTAGTAGTTGCAATTATTTATGGCTTTGACGTTCGATCCTATCATTTAAAAAGTAAGGGAGAGATCCACTTTCGGTAGTTTGATGATTCTTATTCGTTGAGGTAAGAATGTTTCAAAAATAGCATCCTAGGTTTGTCCGCAGCGTTTGAACTATACTTGCTCATGCTTAAGCCTTATTCTTGAGTAACTAGAACATGTTTTGGAAATAGTACAATACTCCTTAAAAAAAAATATTTTTTGTTAATCTCTTGGTTATCATTCAATGCCGAGCATTTTTGAATAATGGTGAAATTAAAATCATTCTCATTAATAGTAAATTTAACTCAAAAAAACATCATACCTTAATTTATAGTCTATTAACTGTGGTAAAGTACGGTTATATGACATATGGAGATACCTTAGTTGGCGCCAGTGACGTTATGTGCCTATTTTACACCGCGATAGCCTAATTTTCCTTCATTAGTATATAACATATCATTCTTGATAAAGAAACAAGATTGCATTTCTGTTTTGCATACTTACAATTCTTATGACTCCTGTCTAATTTTCGCATACAGATTACATTTTCCTGCTGTAATTTTTCAATATTTTCTTCGGTCTAGGTCGACCATCATATAGTTCCCTTATAATTATCATCACTTCAGGAATCTGAAAAAGAAGATATTTAATAAGGTATTAATAAGTTTGCAATTGTCAATCAAGTCAATTAAACAATTAAAACTATGTATCCATTGCTCATCTGCAAAACATTATAATGGTTAAACACTACAACAACCCATCGATGTATGTCAAAAAGCTAGCAGGCTGTCGTTTTCAGGCGTAGGTACGAGTAGCATCGTGTGTTATGACTTAGCTATGATTGAATACTTATATTTACTGAATTCGATCAAACCAATTAAACTTTTCTTAATCCATTGGTCGTATGCATTAAAATGTAACAGTTTAAACCCTGTTTTAACGGACCAGTGTATATTAGAAAGTATTACTTTGCTTTGATGAATACTTGGTTTCTATGAAACCAATTCGTCATCAGGTCTTTTAAGTCTCCACTGTAAGAGCACGACCCTCTCTGTACTACTAGAGCTATATATTAGCCAAAGCAGTCAGAGGATTTAGCCTACACTCTCCACGCTGGCCAGACAGGTTGGAGAGGTCTCTTTGATGTTTATAAGCTTTGTTTAGCTTGTGTTTCCTAAGTCACCTTTTACGACATCCACGGAAATACTTGGAGTGGTCCTATTCTACTCTGACGGGAACCACACGGCAATAAAGCCAATTAAATGATTCAAATTCTACATCCAATGCTCGTCAGCACTACAGCATGATAGTTTGAACCCAGTTATTACCCACCGGTGCATATCGTAAACCTAGCAGGATTGCGTTGACATGCGTAGGCGGCATGAATTGTGTATAGCTGGGTGATTCAATTTATTTTATTGTTTAAGATTGAATACCTATTCCTTCTATGGGTTTTTAGAAGGCAGTCTAACGATTTAAATATAACCAAATCATCCACTGCTTATCTGTGTTACAGCATACATAACAGTATGGTATGAACCCTTTTATAACCCATCGGTATACGTCAAGGCTTGCGTTGATATTTGTAGGCGGTGAGTAACGTGGTGCTTTACTGCTGCGATTGAATACCTTATTCTCACTATGGGTTTTTATCGAGCTAATTAAGATCCCACACTAGGCAGACTAGCGACGCTAATCATTTTATTCCTAATACTTTACAAATAGAAAGAAATTCAAGAATGTAAATCAAATAGGCCTTAGTAAAGAACCCGAAGTATTTTTGGAATCATGTTTCATATTATCAAAATCAGAGAGAGAATCAGATTACGGTAATCACTTATTCTCTTAATGACTGATTCTCATAATATTAAAACCTGATTCCAAAAATACTTTAGGTTATTTACTAAGGCTTATATGATTTACATTCTTGAATTTCTTTCCATCTGTAAAATATTAGGAATAAAATTATTGGCGTCGCTAGTGTGCCTAGGGTAGGCCCTTAAGCTATTCAAATTTAACCCCTTCATTACTCATCTGCATTACAGTATAACAGTATGAACCCTATAATAACCTAACGTTGTACGTCATAAACCTAGGAAGCTTGCGTTGACACGTGAAGGCGATGTGTCATACAATTAGCGTGGTGTTTTACTGCTTTGCTAAGATTGAATACCTATTCTCAGTATGGCTAATAGAGCTAATTAATCGATTCAAATTTAACTTCTATATTCATTACATATCTGCATTACAGCATAACAGTTTGAACCCTATAATAACCCAACGTTGTATGTCATAAACCTAGCAGGCTTGCGTTGACACGTGTAGGCGTGGTGATCTAAGAGTAGCGTGGTGCTTCACTGCTTTGCTATGATTGAATACCTATTCTCACAGTGGGTTTTTATCGAGCTAATTAAGTTATTCAAATTTAACCCCTTCATTAGTCCTCTGCATTACAGTATAACAGTATGAACCCCATAATAACCTAACGTTGTATGTCATAAACCTAGCAAGCTTGCGTTGACACGTGTAGGCGGTGTGTCATACTAGAAACGTGGTGGGTGTTTTACTGCTTTGCTGTGATTGAATAGCTATTCTTACTAAGGGCTTAAAATTCTTATGAGATTTATCAATTATTCACTCAAAAAGTAGCATTATTTAAAAACAAAAAACCCGCCTACTGTTCCTGATAGTTTACGAGCGCCATATTGATTTTTTGCTGACATGACTATGACACTCAAGGTAAGAATACAAATAAAATGATATCTCACACTTCAAAATCGGTCAAGCCTCCATCAAAGATTACACATCTTCTGTGTACTTCAAAATCAGTCAAGGCTTAGGTACAAGTATTTCAAAATCGGACAGGCTAATCAAAACACAAGTAAATATGCCATCAACTTGGAATAACTCTAAATTTTACTCCAATAAATGAGATTTATAACTAAATCATGGAAATTTGTGGCTAATAAATAAAAATCTTCTTTATAAAGTAGTGGCTAAAATAACCCACGCATTGTGCGTGGCATATATAATTATTATATTGAAATAGTCATATACGGCATATTTAAATATGAGAATAATTAGTATTCATGACAAACCGAATTACTGTCTTAAAATTCTCTCCTTGCTAATAAAAGACAGACAATAAAATCAAACCTAATTTCTTGAGTAGAGTAACTAAGACGTCGCGACGCAACGTGGTATCTTCAAAATTGAAATTTATGAGAAACAGCAAATTAAATGCTTTAACCGCAATGTATGGTCGAGGGGCCCTACATGACAAATACCTCAAGATAGGGAGGGAAATCTTGCTTAATTTAGTAATGGACTTTATTGCGATATACCTAAGTAAAATGGCTATGAATCGGTTAGGGGACTGAGTTTTAAAAATATATATAATAATATTAGGGTAATGACTGTTTCATTTTATAATGCATAAAAATGATAAGTAAATTAGGACAATAATTGGTTAATTATATCCGATCTTATGCTAAATGTGTTATTAATTTATTTTATTACAGAGATAGAGCTAAATTAAATAATTTACGTAAAGTGATCTGGCCTATGCAGCCAAATTTTTGATAATCACAGATAAATAAGAACAGTAGTGTCTTTATCAGAAAGAGTTTGGTTACAAAACAGGTTACATAGAAGAGGTTTTTTTTTCTGTGTTGTGAGTTATCTTAATTGAGCCGATACAATGCACGTGTTTTTTGAGCATTTTTGTCGTTAAATATTGTACGTTTTCTGTGAGATTCCAACTCACACTTAGACAGTTTTTGATTATACAACTTTTTATTAATAATTTAAGATATTTTTAACAAAAAAACAAAAACCGACTTCAACCCTATCAATTTTTTTAGTAAACATAAGAAAAAATGGAAATAAGTGTGATCCAAACGGCATACCTGTAAGCATTTTTTTGGCTTTTGTGTATTTTTAAAAAGCGCTTGACACATTTGATAAAAATTTGATGGGACCATCTGTAAAGTATTACCTACCGAACAAAAAAAGAATTTCTTAAATCGGTCCAGGCGTCTTCGAGAAATCGGGGAACATACATAAAAAAAATAAAGATTACGACGAATTGTAAACCTCCTCCTTTTTTTGAAGTCGGTTAAAAATACGTACAGGTCGAGATACAACTTGCAATTCTAAAACTAATCGACCTCAACTAAAGCTCTTATATTTATTATGGCGTGTCATAAAACACCATTAGACACCCCGCCCATATTTTCCTATTACGCCCCCATTTTCCATCAAACTTTGAACTGTGATCACCTAATCCAATACGAACACGTGACCGCATGAGATGTATTGCCATCCTGTGTATTATATAGGTACAATTTTGTTTATGTTCGGATAAATTAGAGTAAAAATAGAACTCTTTTACATACAGGTACATAACGCGATAAGAAAAGCTTTTACAAGCACGTTTTAGTTATATGAAGGCTGCATCTCATCATGAGTTGCAGCAATAAAGGTAGTCCATCTTTGAATATATAAATATACTAGCTTTTACCCGCGGCTTCGTCCGCGTGATATATAGCCTATATCCTTCTCGGTACCCTAACCTATGTGTATGCAAAATTTCATGATGATCGGTTCAGTACGAGTAGATACGGCGTGAAAGCGTAACAAACAAACAAACAAACTCACTTTCACATTTATAATATTAGTTGGGAAGGATTTTTTTTTTTTATATTTAAACACGAATTCTAAATATAGGCTTCTAACGTAGGTTCTATAAATAACTGCTAAGAATCCCGGAAATTTATCCCGGTATAAAATGCTTTTACTCTACTTACCTGCATGCATATCTTTAAAGCATAGATATAAATATGTACCTATATGCAGATCTTCTTTCCTATCATTGAAGTTAAGAAACAATAATCAGATGTATATTAGGTATATAGCAATTACACAACAAAATTATCAAAAACGAACTACTATTCTCATTTTACTATCGGAAACAATAAATGAAAGGTCAATTGAGTTGGCTAATTATATTCGTGCAATTAATCATGGTGCTTATCTTTTGGCAGTCCGGCTCGAAGGACCATTATTTATGGGCTGTAGCGAAATTTATCGACGTTTCACAAGTTATTGGCTAAAAAATAGATTGTGTTTTGGTGTGCAATACAGACGGAAAAGGCTTAAAAAAATACAGTGGCACTCCATAAGTGCCGACTAAAGTGAAAACGCAAAAATGACTAGGCATCTAAAAAAAATTTTGAAAAATAAATGTGTAGAAAAATATAAAACTTAAACTAAGAAAAAATGATGTATTATTATGTACATTTTTGAATGACTAGGAAAAAGTTGTTTAATCACAAAGTAAAGGACAGAATAAATTCAAAACAAATAAAGCTATTTCTGAACTTTTTGAGTTGTAAGGGTGCTTCAATCTAAATGTTCCTTTGATGTTTAAATTATGTTCGTACTTTTAGGTTTTATTCAAAATCGTTTATAGTGATGTTCACTCACCTGTTACAATGAGAATATGAACTTGCACATTATTATAGGGCAATAAACAAAAGCCTCGTATTGCAAGGATCGGGCGAGGGGGATGCCACCCCCTACAAAATTATGTACGACGAACTGGGACTAATATATCACGGGGAGACGTGCCCAGACCAAGGAGACTGGGTATTATGGGGTGGGCCGGTGGAATACTTAAGATCCTACGACACCCCATTAAAACACACATACCGCATTTTTGGCCAGACGTTTTAATTTTCAACTCTAATTCGAATTGAGATTGCGACATCCTCTTTTGAGTAGGAATAAATATTTTAGTATTAATTTTTAGGGAAATTTAAGTATTTCTTTCACACTGTACAATATATTTAATTCAGTGCATTGTCGAGTGTTATTGTTAATAAAATTAGGAAGATATATAAATATTTGGAAAGTGGCAAATAAAAAGACAGCGTTTTCTAGCTTAAGTTAGATTTTCTAGTCTCACTTAAATGTACGAGTTCCAACAGTAGAATGTAGATTATACATACCTAATTTTCATTTTGATTTTAGTAACTAAACTGTTAGAAATTCTTTCATATTTATATTTAAAATGCTCATTATTTTGTCCTATACATTAAGTATATACC
This sequence comes from Rhodophaea formosa, assembly GCA_963082605.1. Taxonomy (NCBI): domain Eukaryota; kingdom Metazoa; phylum Arthropoda; class Insecta; order Lepidoptera; family Pyralidae; genus Rhodophaea; species Rhodophaea formosa. The sequence goes on along the minus strand of OY720211.1, from coordinate 7,889,632 downwards.
ATAATAAATTTTCTATAATTAGACCTGAAGGTCTCCAAGCATATGTGTGTGGTATTGCTTAACCCAATTAAGTCAATGGTAAAAAATAATAAATGTAGAGTCCAAAGTCATGAATATTTAAATTCTTAATTAGTTTAAATTACGATCGGAGGCTCATTTAACCTTATAATAGGCGGGATTTTTAAATGACTTCCTCATTTTAGAAATTAATTTTACGCATTATTTACTTAATATGCGTCATATATTTAAATAACCTCAGAAACAGCCTATTATTGGGGTTCAAACATACTTATGGCAATCACCCCTAAAATATACAAAACCAAGTAAATTATACAACTTAATACAAAAATTGCTAGAAATACGAATGTACAAAAACAAAGCGAAAAAAATCGATGTTCACTGAATTTGCAAAAGATCCTAGTTATATATTAACTGTAAATATAGCTTTTGGTTTGTAGACATTTCTTATGAAAGATTTTGGTACAAAAAATATCCCGATAGCATCAAGTTCATATAAACTTTCAGATTTTTATATTTAAACTCAAATAATAAACATATAGCCGAGCTGAACAAACTGAGCTCCTCAAAAACGTACAAAATTTATTGTTACATTTAGTCTTATGAATATTCGCGCATAGATTATACGCATTTAACCTATATTTGCACTGGAATGCAAATAAACATTTCAGTGAATTTCAGATAGCGATGCAACTTGAGCGCAGCCGTCGGATATTACGACAAAACGAGGCGTGAAACACGCGGTGTTCCAGGACGCATTCGGAATCATAATTTCAAAATAACTTCCATCCGTGCCCTCCCGCCTCAGCCCTCCCCCTCTCAACCCCGCTTCCCGCACTTTTTTTGGTAAACTGGAATCCCCGTCCCACCGTTAATTCCCAAGATAGACATAATTTGGAATTGGATCCATCTATCCTGTACCTCGGAACAAAAATAAGTTAGCGTGGCCATGTACACCGATTTATAACGGCGAAAACAAAGCGCCAGAGTTTATATAATGTCAATATTTGATGTTGTTTATCGTATTCAGCCATCAATTTAGCAAATAGTCACTTTTTGTTTCTTTCTAACAGTGTGCCTTTAAATTTTAAACGGAATATATTTCCACTGTCCGCACATAAAATCTTTAACTTTTTTTCATTGGTTAGGTAAAATACACATTATATCATTAAAACTAACGTGAAATAAAGACATTATATTATATATAAAAACGGGTCACTCACGTGCTATTTATCGGGATTGCCGACTATAGTTTCGGACTCGTCAGGAGCCCATTTTCAAGGCGAGTACACATAGGTATAAGACCTTTGTATGTAGCATACTTGCCAGTATCTCCTTATAAATAAACTAGCAACCCTACCCGCTGCGCCCGGGCATGTATATGTTTAGTTGTGGTAGAGCTTCGCTACCGGCGAAAATCACTTTTGCTAGTAGCATGAATGGGCCGGCTCGTCCGGGGAAGTACCACACTCTCACAGAAAATCGACGTTTGAGTAGTAGCTTTACCGCTACTATGCTTCGTTCGGTGAGTGAGAGAGCCGGAGGCCCAGCTCCCTCTCCCCTCTGGGGAGGGAAAAATAAAAGGCCGGCAACGCTCCTGTGACACCTCTGGTGTTGCAGTTGTCCATGGGCAGCGGTGATCACTTCCCATCAGGTGACCCACTTGCTCGTTTGCCGTCCTATGACATAAAAAAAAAAAAAATGTATGATACCTATAAATCTTCCGCATGAATTACTCTACATATTGGTAAAAAAATTTACGATTATCGCGAACAAATAGACCGACGTGACAGAAGACTTTGTTTTATGATATGAGGTTATAGTAATTTGCGTAGTGCTTAGGTAGCTTAAGATTTGTAAATTACCTTTGCTTGTTGCCACAATACAGTAATTATATGATAAATAAAAAAAAACATAAGGAAAAAGTTGTATACACGGCTTTACTGAAAAAAAAACTCAACAAAACGTAACCCAATTTAAAACAACACCTGCGATAACCTTACGTCATCGCTAAGAAACCTCAAGAATTTTATTAATGAAACGCAGATTTACAAAACGTAAAGGCCAACTAACCATCAAACAATTCATTTTACGAGCCATCCTTACGCTTAACAGGTCATAAAGCCGGCCATAAACATGGCCGTCCATTCACAAAATGTTTACTTGCGTTATAAATGCAAATATTCGAGCGGTCATGTGGCGTTTGCGGAAAAATAACGATTTTGAACTTTGTTTTCTCTTATTTTAAAGACTAATTTTGCTAGGTGCTGGTGCGACCTAAATTTTTAAGCAAATAGGTAATACTCATTATCTACATAATATATACTCACAAAGTCAATACATTATTAGGACAGACTGGCATTAAACGCGTGGTAAAAACAACTAATAATTAAAGTCATTAATAGAATCTGGTAATTTATATTCAGAAATTTCAACTTTAAGTGTGAAAAGAAGGAGCTAATAAATAATTAAAAAATACAGTCGAAAGCCATGGCGACATCAGTCAAATATAATAGTATAAGCGGACACAAAATATTAGATATTTTATTACTGCATTCTGTTTTATAAAATATTTATGTCAGTCTTTATGTTCTAAATAAAAAATAAAGCACATGTTGATACAAATATGCAAGCAATTATGACCTCTATCTCTATATTTTTATTTACAAAAGCATCAACAATTCGCAGATTCAATTTCGCGGCGCTCGACGCTGACGCTGTACAGACATCGCGAAGATAAAGTATATGCGCGTTTTTTATTTCACCTTTGACACTTTAATCCAATTTGTTTCCTTGTATCCCACCCCGGGGATAGGGGAAGAAGGTTTCCCTTATAATTGTTATTTTGAATTTAAAATTTTCATATCTATCATATTGGCCCCGGCGGGCGACGTTTTCAAGAATTTTTTCGTTAAATATTTAATTGGTCGCGTTTATCAGGTATTTTTTAATTGTGTGGGGTGATTCGTGGTGATAATGTTCACGGGCATTAATTTAATTTAAATATTTCTACATATGTAGACTGTACTTTTCTTACATATAAATTCATTTATTCAAAGAGTGTAAAAAAATAAACGTTTTTTTTAGTTCCTGTAAAGTTGTGTTCTTGTCTGTAAGAAGATATTGGCACCTCGCCATCGATATATTTTAATTACAATTGTTTATAATTTTAAATAAAGTTATTTAAACATATTGGTACCTAATTAGTATCAAATAGGATATAAAACAAATTTAGGGTCATGGTTGAAGCAATTAAAATCCCTTTTAGGCATAAAATAATTAACAGAAGATAGCGAACCTCTCTATAAAAAAAAAATGTCTTCCCGATTTGCCTCATTAACCTCTTGAAGGTTTTCCTTTACAAACTTTGAAATGAAGCAACAAAAACATTAGATACCAAATGTGTCCAAGGCTATCAACACCATAATTACGCCCATTAACCCATAGATTTATCACCACAAGCAATATTCAAGCGAAATGCAAGTATTTGTAGCCCAAAGTTAACCCATAAGTGGCCGTGATGGCCAAAGAGGTCGGCCTAGCGATTCTTTTTATAGGCAACTAAGAAAATTGGCTCATTAATCTTAAAGATAAATGTCAAGGCATTCGGCCCATCTTATCAGGCTTGGAATGAATGGAAGTGTGGATACCTACTGCTTTATCACTTGCCAATAAAGAATTTTCGTCGGTATTGTGCTTGGATTGCGTTGCGACCCTTTTTTTGTCGTTATTCGTTCGCTGTAGATTTTTTTGAAAAAATAATCTTGTTATATAAGCTGCATTAAATCCGCAGTTTTTTTTAAATATAATAACAAATTTTACTACTTTGGACAATTTTCTTATGTTTTTGATAGTTACTAAGATACTTACAAGTATATATAAATATATAAAACCGATATTTTACTAAATCTGATTTGTTATATAATGTTTATAAATAACCAAATTCTTTAGCTTCTCTTTCTTTAAGCTTCCTATTAGTGTTACTTAGTAGAAATGCCTCACATAAAATTAAATTCCCATGTCGCGGTGCAACATAGAAATCACGGTTTTCTCGTCACACCCACAGCTCATTGTGGCACATGTTTAGCGCCTGCGGCCAATCGTGTGTCACGCTTGTGTCCTCATGCCGGCTCCACAGATGTCAGGGGCTAATTGACAGTCCGACACTGCTCTAGACATTTGAGAGTTACGTCGCAGTGCAGGGTTACACCATTTCTACTGATGCTCAGTGCTGTACCAATCCAGCCGTATATGTCTTGAAATAGGAAATTCGTCTTCAGCTCCCGTCAATTAAAAGGCATTTTCTGTTTTACTTAGTCTTACATTTTATGTAAGTGAATTACAGGTGTGCTCAGCAAGCTAACAGGCACATTTAAGCTGTTCCTATGGGTATATGTCAATTTTAATGTATATATATATTTACTGCTATTATGTTCACTACGGGACTTACCGCGATTATATAGGTCTGTGAAAATGGCAGCTGCAATGTTGTCGAAATATCAGACAGAACTCAAAAATAATCGCGGTAAGTCCCGTAGTGAACATAATAGTGATTGTGACCGCGAAAGCTTAAAATCATATATATATATATATTTACTGATCGTATTGTTAAATTTTTTAAAAGTTTTATATAAAATACCCGGTTCCAATTTTCTGAAACTAAATGAACAACCTTATTACATGCACGAGTACGTAAACACACTTGCAATCTCAGTGTCCTATTTAGACGAGATCGACTCGACGCCATTTATCCTGTTTCTATTCCATTTCTGTCTCGGTGCGATAGCAAACAAATAGCTTGATATGTTATTCCGCCATGAGAATTATCTTCTGCGATATAACCACTCCCGCGAACAAACCGTAAAGGGACTGTAAAATAAAGCAATTATGGTAATATTTAGGTAGGTATACAATGTATAAGTTTGTAACCTTGCCATATTCTCGAACGTTCCCATACAAACTGAACAATTTACCCCTACGAAATTAGAAAAAAAATTTGGCCTTTACATACTACATTAGTAGTTTTGTATGTGGAACTAATTTGTTTTTCATATTTAGACGTATACGATATTTTTTTTTTATATCAGAAGTATTTTCCCTTGGATAAGTTCTTTAGAATCACAGTACAATGTAGTATATGCTATACTATGACACAGGATAAGTTATAGCTCTAGCGTAACTATGACAAGGTTACAGATTTACTCATTTTATATAACATACATTTGCATCAAGTGAAAAGTGAAAAAATAAGTACGAGAAAAACAAGGATCGTCCACAAAAAAAAATATCCTTTGAAGTTACTATCACTAAACGATTGGCTATAGTAATTCTGCACCAGTAAATATTGAAGCTTTTGTGACAATAGATTTTTTATACTTGTTCCTTTAGTTTAACCAAAGATATGATTTCGTGAAGAACATAAATTAGGCCTATGGTTGAACATGCGATAATATAAACAAAGTACATAATGATTAAACCAGCTATTTATCTCCAAACTGATCCCGTCGGGAGGTACAAACAGACGCAGACTTCAGTCATTGTCCCCTAGAGACGCATTAGTTCATTCAAAGAGATGTTACACATAAATATAACCTTTGATATGCTTTATACGAATCTTCGCAGTAATGTTTTGACCTTAAATTATACGTGGATTTATCACCCGGTGTTTTCTTTGCGCGGGATTTATTTTTAGCTTCTACGCATTTTGAAATATCATATGAAGTATTTGCTTTGATGTCAATGAACGGATAAATATTTCTGTATGTAAGTTCTTTTAGCATTTTGCAAGACTTAAGTTTTAAAAATTTCTTTAAGAAATGCATTACATAGCGTTTGTTTGAAATCTTAAACTGACTAATTGTGTCTTTTATTTAGATGACTTTTTCATAATGACAACAAAATATACTTTAAGTCTAAATACTTATAGATTCGGCTTCGCGATCCCTCTAAGAATTCTACCTTTATTAATCAATATATATTGCGTAGAAACACTTTTCAAAATACCGTAGACATTTTACAAAATGCGACTGACCTACTACAAAAGCCCAGCTAAAAATAACAGCTCGAAAAGAGTTATTTACGCCATTGTACCTATTTAAAAATAAAGCAACATCGAACAAAAGGGAAGTGAATGTCGTAAGGCACCGCGAGCAAAGTTCTGTACATAAATCTGCGCGGACGAGTTAACTGAAGTCCGCGAACAAACTTGCCCAAGACTTGTACGAGTACACGTTTTTATGTGTTTATCCACTAAAATACTTTCAACTTGTCGCTAGTTACCAAACACGTCTGTTAAAACTGCTGATTTCGTCGTAAAATTATAAAGGAGACGCGTAAAAACAAAAATCTTGTTTAACGTACAAGAGCATTATTCTGGTCATCGCATACGTCAGCGTTGTAGCGCATAAAACGTTTCGAACAAAACGTCTCCATCCCACTGACATTATCCGTCCTTATCACACTTATTCATCAACGTCGCACGAGGTACGGTAATTGTATGCAATGGAACATCTCGAATGCCTGTAAACGTCAGAAGACGCCGACGCAGCGTCCGCATTGCTCAGGTGTTAAACCAATAACAAAAACGACGGCAATGCTGTCCGAAAGACCAGTTTAATTTTTGTGGTATTTAAATTACTCCAGTTTGAACGCTCGCATACTCTACAAACATCATCAGATTTCGTATTCAATCATTTCGCTACGGAATTTATTCCACTGGGGAAATACGAATGAGTTGTGGGCTAGTGAGGCGATAAATCGTGTCGATGTTGCGACGTGTCGCGCGTCGGGTTAAAAGCTCGATAACCGAGACAGCACACCTACCCGCGCCAACAATAACCTCTCGCTTTGTTTTATTTCTGAACGTTCCGACGCGGACCGACCAGATATCCGCCAAGTATTTTATGCATAAAAATATCGATATATAATTGCTTCATTACGTCCCTGTGTTGGTGAGTAAAATATGTGGGAGTCGAACACAGGTGGCTCCGCTTTGTGGGACTTCACATATCTTAAACTTTTAATATGGTTAATTAGGACTTCATTAGCAACTACCGCAGTATGTAATTAATGTATATGGAACAATATATGTAGAATTTTCTACTAATTAAGAGGAATTTTTGGATATGGCCTATATAGGCGTCATATTTAACCAAATGCCGTTACAAATTTAAATTTAAAATTAGGCATTTTACGTGTTTAAACATACATATTTGACGACTTAAAATTCTTAAGTATTTCAATGTTATTGATAAATAGTAAAAAAAATGTTAAGTACTTAATGCCACAAATAATTTTTAAAAAACGTTCAAACGATTTCACGAAAACGACTGTAGTGTGGCAAAAGTCGATTACGATCATTGCTTTTTTATCGATAAATTATGTTAGGCCACAACAGAGCATGCTGTATGTGCTCAGAAAGCCGAGTCTGGTGTCTGTCGGGCCGCAGTGACGCTATCGTTGTATCGCCTGTGCCACGCCGTTTGCTTTATGGTGCCAGCTCCAGTGTAATATTTCATTTGGATCGCACGCCATGATTCATTCCAAGGCACTTTTTAAATTTTCGAACGAACCTGTAATGAAGGTGGAAGGCAGATAATAGAATTTTAAAATCAGAACACGGGAATTGTTTTTCATTTTTTCAATTAGTGATGTGCTTTACGCCTTGTTGATTTAACGTTTAACTTTTTCTTTTGCAGTCGTGCTCATGTTGCTGGCTGGTTTGAATCGTTAGCGTGATTACGAGAAAAGCATCGTTGTGGTACTAAATGCTTGAAGGCTTGAAATTGAGCGGACGGCCGCGCCTGCGCCGCTTGTCAGTTATAATTGGCTGAACTTGTCGACCGAGTCGTGGCGATTTTTTTCCCTACGCCGACATTACTCTTCGTCTCTCGGGAGACGTAAATTGCGAGCACAGAGGCCGTAGAAACAAGCATTGATGTGACGTATGAATACACGAACATGTTGTTTTATTAAAATTCAAATTTCGAATGGAATTTCTAACGGGGTCGCAGCAAATTATTTTACATTGAAAATGCGGTCGTTATTCAGTATTTTCATCTGTTCGTGTGTAGCAAATATGCATAAGCGTTTAGCCAAACATACATATGAAATCCTTTGAATATTTAGACTACATTCATAAGTCGTGGGATTAGAGATTAGAAATCATATTCTCAGTCAGAATTCAAATTAATTAAAGCGACATTAGAATGTTGCTTGGTAAGAATCAAGATTGTAACGAAAAAACAAAAGAGAATAATCATTCGGTAACAAGAAGCAATTTATGAAATAAAGTAAACTCCTGTAGACTAAGAAAGCATTCATTGTTCAAAAACATTGGCAGCTGTGTGGCTCTTTACATAATTCATATATCGGTTTGCGTATCGACAAGTGTGACATGTGTTGCGTTTTGCATCTCAAAGTATTGTTTTAGCACTAGGGGCAATTGTGTAACTGAATTGATTCAATAGATTTATACCTACACATGGACGAGCGTAGGTAGGTCACAAGTGACGCCAACTTTTACGTTACTTACATTTTTACAGCATAAGTTAGTACCAATTTAACATTTGAAAGAGTTTGAATTATGAACAGTGGAAAAATTGATACTTAAATCTTGATGTGTGCGTAAGTTAGTGTGGTCTGCCTCCGTGGTCCAGTGGTTAAGGCGTTTGCCTTGTTGACCCGGGGGTCGTGGGTTCGATTCCCACGAGAAGCATACTTTGTTAAGTTGTTTCCAGTTTGGTTAGGACATTGCAGGCATGAATCACCTGATTGTCTGATAAGAAAGATGATTCCGTGCTTCGGAAGGCACGTTAAGCCGGTGGTCCCGGCTGCCATCTGGTAGTCGTTAAAGGAACCACGTCAGAGGCCAAGAGGCGGTTCCGAAGAACTCTGACACCAGGGTGTGCATGATCGACTGACTGTGTCACCTACACGAAATGATGATGATGATGACAACATGTTTGCATTCGTATTTCCGTCATTATAACATTTCTTAGGGTTTATGCTTATTTACTATTCTATTAGGTCCTTACCTATGAAATTGGCGTTTTCTATAGAAAATTTCGAGGAAAGTGAATTTTTTATACCAAGGTTTTTAGTATTATTTCGAGTTTGATAAATTCAACAAAAGTGAAATTTTGCATGTCGTTTCAACAGTAAGCTTAATTTAGACATTAAAAAATTTTCAAATCGTTAGAAAAATAATTGAAAACTGGCAATATTTTTGATAAAAACGGACAAATCTGAAACGAGTTGTTTCCTTGAGTATTTTGCAATAATTAAATACACAAAATCAAAAATTTTAATTCATGTAGAATGGTTATATATAATATAGGCCACTTTCAAGTTTAAATAAAATAAATGTGTTTACCTGAAAATTATTGTCATTAGGAACAAAATGGCAAGCATTTGCATTCAATAAAATCTTAGTGTGATAATTAAAAGTAAAAGCATGTCGTCCGCCAATGTAAACGTATTTCATAGGTTTTTTTCTTTTAAACAACAAATCCTCAACTGATAACAACTAATTTTACATTATCAAATATATTTATATCCCTTCAAATATAAATTAAGCTATAAGTTTAATTAGAAAATTTAGTAAGAATTAAATATATATTATTTTTTCGTTAAATAGTTTATCGAGTTATTATGCCTACTGAATGATTCATCGTCGCGCCATTGGCGTAGTAAACGAATGAATATTTATTGCACACAAATACTTTTCTTTATTTTATGTCAATCACGTTTTTGATTGGTAGACAAAAAATGAATAATTATATTCTTAGAGGTATATCATAAAGCATTCCCGTAGTGCCTTCTGAACGCAGTTTTTAGTATGCATACCTGATGTCTTTTACTATTTATTGCTTTTACTAATATGTATTTAACGGTCCGTTAACTTACTGATTTATTCAGACAATAATTGAATTTATCGTAAAATGAACATTTGATACCGTTGTAATTTTCTATATCATAAATTTATATTTGTCTCTATATATATTTTACTTACATTTGAGCTTCTAACATGTTACACAACACACAACAACACACTCTGAATAAAAGTTACTTTATGTTCTTAGCTAGTACCCTTTAATCTTTGAGTTATGATTGCTTTAGTCTTAAACGTAAATATTATTCAGAACAAGACTATACCTAAATGTGGACGATTGGTGACAGGGTCGGACAAATTTTCTTGTAACTGGATCCTGTTTTTCAAAACGTCACAGCTGATAATGCAACCAGGAACAAGTTCTGATGTAGGAAGGAGAGAGATATAAAGCATATAAATCGCGTATGACTTACCTGATAGAAAGCGGTTACGGACGTACTGTTGCCTATAGGCGCCTGCAACACCAAGGGTGCTACGTTGCTTACCCTGAAAAACCTTTTCACCTTTTTTAAAGAACCCCATGTTGTTATCATACGAGAAATGGCATGACAAGGAATATGCTCTACAACTTAAGAGTACGTAAAACGTTTCCCTAACCCTTTCAAAACGTCTATTGCCAAATATTCAGTGGAAAAAGATAATATATTATGCTTCTGAAAATGTCTTATTCTATTTAGGTTCTTTAACAAAAAATGTATATCGTCAAATACGTCCTGCTGTAAATTTTTAAAATTATAACTTTACGCAAAAAGCCTGAATTCGCGAGAGAAGCCAAAAAATTGCAGCCAAGTCCTAATAAATTATACATGAAGCTATTTATGTGGTCATTAACTTGCCTAAGTTTTCGGATGCCGTCTCCTTTGCTTCTTTTCTTTGCGCTTGTTTATCTCTTTAGTTTTGTAGTTGACTCTAGTGGAGTAAAAAATCACAAAGATACACCGTTACTGGAAGAGTATGGAAGAAATTTCATTTCAAGCGTTTATTAAATACTTATAGGTTTCTTTGAACACTTATTAATTTTCATACCAGCATTAACAATTTTACAACAAAAAAAATAATGAATGTAGTCAATATTTCACTTATGATTAAGTAAGTTTAAACCGCTCCTAAAGCGAAGTACAGAAGAAATGTCAACAAACTGCATAGCGCATTTTCTCCAAGCGAAGTCAACTCACAATTTTAGTTAACCTTAAAAATTACTGAGAGCTTGAATCTTTAGCTCTTTTAAATAAAGTATTTCCTGCCTTTACTTACAAATTTGTATAGTACCTACATAAATTTATATACATACAAATAAACACGTCTTCATCTTATGCAGGGTAGATATAGCCCAAGTTTATTAAGCCCAAAGGCCACGTTAGCGTGTTAGTGGGCGTGACCTCGCGATACAAAATTTTATTTTATTGACTTGAAGAGAAGTTTTAACATTAAATGAAAAAAGAAATGTAGAATAATATTTTTTTGAAGGTATTAATACAACTTGTCATTAATAAATTAGGTTTTAACATTTAAATTTTTTTCATCTTATCAATCTCTCCATTGATAAAGTGGCAGTGGAGTGATTTATGATATTCATTTGTGATTTTCAGAATCTTTTAGGAATTTAATAAACTTCATATTATTTTTTTTAGTAGATAGGTATAAAAAACATCCGAATAAATGTAAACTAAATAGATTTTGTATTTTTTTTGTTTTTACAGGCCAAACCGCTTTTTGGTTATGTCTCTTCCATTAGATTTATAACAGAAAGGCAAAGTTTTGTCAGCTAGTTACTGAATGCGTTAGCACCGTGGTTTAAACGCAAATTTCTTTGTTTCAAAATAATGACCCAAAAGTACTAAACCTAATGCGATACGTTTATTGTTAGTATACTTAAAAAACATTAAAATTTACAAACACGAAATTAAGAGCTTACGATTTTAGATTCAATTTCTTCTTCTTTTTTTCTTTTATCGTGTCGATGGTATGATTTACTATATTTTTTCAGCCCAATAATGGGCCAATAAGGTTCAGCGTAGATAACTCTATAATGTTTCACATACTTTATAACCTTTTTAATCTAAAGATAGGCTTCTTGTCCTTTCAGATAAATAATGCGTATAATTCGGCCATCATAGTCTTGTTTTTGTTATATTAGTAACGAAAGCCACAAATAAATATATTATGTTTATCGTGACAAAATAAATTCGACACAGAGAAAATAATCACACAGACACGACAGGAACAAAATAAAATTATTGGTAAATTATCACCGGTCATATTTTTCAACCGAAATCCCTTTCAAATTAAAATATTCAATGAGATGATTTATATACTATCATGTTCGTAGTAAATTGTACGATAATTAAGTTACGTCGTAATTATAATCAGTGGTTAATTATTGATTTGTGCTAGTAGTTCAAAACTGCTTTTTGTATTACAACATTCATTATTTACGTAAATACTGATTCAAATATTTGATATTAAATGATTTTTCGTAAAGTTCTATAAAAATATTTTTATATATAGTTTTTGTCCAATCAAGATGGGGAGTTTGTAATGACACATTAAACGTGACATTTTTAATTAATATAAAAATAATACAATTATTCAAAACTTTTATTTGTTTGAATATATTAGATAAAAACATCTGCACCGATAACTATATTGATTTGTGGAATAATACAAAAATCGAGGTTGTCTTGTGTTTCATACGACAAGTGCCGACGGAAAGCGTTACATTTGGCTCTCGCGTTCCATTATAAAAACAAGCAATAGCATAGTTACCTCTTTTATCAGTTTCGCTTAGTAATACTTAGTACTGCAGTGCAATCCCCCTAGATACACATATAATAGCGTTGTCAACGCGGTCTTATCATTCAACCTTTGCCCTCTGACTGATTGGCACTGCGATATGCAAGCCGATTTGCTTAGACCTCTTTACTATTGTGAGAGTTCATTGAGATTAAAAAGTCTATGGTAACAAGTTCGAAAGACAAAATTAGTATAGTAACAAATTAAGATTTTTGTAATAGGTCTAGTCTAGCAGGGATATCAAATAGCATCAATGGATCCTTAACCTATCAAACTTTATTGTAAGTTGGCTGATTGGCCGCCGGTTGGCGGGGTTACTTGACTGAATACAACATTGTTTATGTGAGATCTTTGTTAAGTGGTTGGACCTTAACTAGCCTGAACAATTGTGACAGATAGCTTGACACGCGCTATCTTTGACTGACGTTTTATTGTTTGTGTTAATTGCACTGACATTATGTTTATTTCGTGTTTATATTTGTAAGAATTTATGACTACACACGTTGAAATATATATATATATTTTTATTGGCTCCTTAATAAGTTTGAAAATTTGTAAAAAAATCGCAAAGAAAAGGACAAATCTGTCTCCATCTCTTTCTTTTATCTCTTTTTTCTTTCAGTCGATGTGCTTTGCGGATTCTCTGGTTTCTACCTAAATATTTCTTCTAATAGCTTAGGTATTATAAATGAATAGGTAAAATCATGAAAGATAAAAAAGTTGAAATAATAACTATGCATATTAGTTAATGTAAATGCTAAGGTTTCAAATGTTGTTTTAATATAAATTTGAGCAGAATATATGTCTTGTCTAGACGAACCCAACCCTTACTCATGATACAAGCATAATTACTTAATTTGATATGCAATTTGAGTCTATTACTTGGCAAGCCCTAGGTCTAAACTCAGGCGGTAATAGTGTTTAAACTATTATCTAGACCCGAAGGACCTAAGAAACGGATACAAGTTAGACATAAATTATTGTAGCCAATCAAGCCGTAAGAATGGATTTATGATATTTGCAAAATGTCGGAATAATAATACTTTATTTATATTGACCTATTGTTTTCTAGGAAAATTAAAACATATCGTAGGTCACACACTTTAAGTCTTAGTTTTTATATATTATTTACTATCTACTGAAATTGGGCCGTCGAAAGGTTCAATCAATCAGTGTTTCATTTCAAATGGCAGTAAGTCAATTCAATTGAAAGAGATAAAAAAATACAATAAAAGCATCGCTTTACAAACAAACCTTTAAGGCATTTTTTGCTCTTATTTCAAACATATCCCTTAATGCCTTAAAACCACTGTACCCCTTAAGATCACTCCATAGATAAAGTCATAAAAAAACCAATTTAAATTCAACGTGAACGTATCTTCGGCTAACTTCTCCGATCCGTCACAGCACCCACGATAAATCTACCGGGATACCCTCCCTAGTACAGCATAAATAAGGTGGATCTTGTTAAAAACTTGCGGAAAAAACGTTAGCGTTTTCCGCCATTTTTAAAACCTCCCCTTAAGGAGTGATTTCATAAATATGCAGATATGCGCTCACCTGGGCCGAAGCTAAAGCGGCCAAAATGTTCCAATTTATCGTAATAGAAATATTGTAAATACGGATATATCCTGCGTGGTTAAATAGATTTGTGGCTTCGCGTGCCTTCGCATAAGCAGGCAGCCCCCTAATTTTAGTTGTGTACGTAGGGACAACGTAACGATTCGTTATTAACTGATAATGTCTACGCCGAACAGGTTTGAGTTATTGGCACCCTAAAATTGATTTAATTCCTATTTTTGGCCTATGCAAAATGTTTGTTTAAAAGCATCAACTCGCGGAACAAAAAATATATTATGCTTCTGATAGGTTTTGAATGGTTATTCCGTATTCATCTCATTCGTTCTCATAAAGTTGAAAACGTTTACAATGCAATGCGCTAATAAGTTGATATCAAAGGTTAATTTGGTGCTTTACTCAACCAATAGGCTATAAAATAGATATAAAGGTATTAATGCTTTTTAACACGTATCTATTATATAACTTTATTAATTGTTATTATCGTAGCAGATAAACGTACGAGCTCAGTAATTACTCAAAGCAAACAAAGTGATAAGATCTACCACACATGCGTAGAACACACATTCTATCGTTTGTGCGGAATTTCTTGGCAATTATTATATTACTGTGTTACAATTTTTAGTTATTAACTTCAGACATTTGGATCAATTAAAACAGTTAGTAATGTGTACGTTTTGTTTTGAAATGTGATTAATGTATTGGTACAAAATATGTACCTCCATTAAGAAAATAGATATAATATATGCAAATATATAACAAAATTGGGCTAGTTAGACCATTTATAGCTAAAGAACGGTTGAACCAATATGTTTGATTGATGTATTAAACTCTACTTAGAGCTTAAAAGAATAATAATTTAATTTCTATTAAATTTAAAGAATAAAAAGAAATCACGAAAACAGGAAGATACTCAATCATTAACGGAATGAAGTTCGCGGGGTCAGCTAGTGATATGATAATTTAATTCAATAGTTTCGAAAATTTCGATAAACATAACTACGCTTGAACATCATAATTAAATAATTTATTATAATACCGTTAGTATAATAAACGTGTAGGTATAATGAATCAATTAGTGAAGTTGCTTTCCGTACGTTTATATTTAACCCTATTCAGTCATCAGTAGAAATTCTACGTTATCTCACTCACACATTGCATACATTTAAAAATGTTGTATGTTTCCTACGTCTACAGGATTGTCCCTTTTTTTTCTTGTATATTTTTGTGCTTGGAACATTGTACTATTATATTAATATAGATGATGACTGGCCTATGCCAGGCATCATGAATAAGAAGGTAAATTTTAAAGGTGACTATTATAGTAATATTTAAAAATTGAATATATTGTTTTTTATGCAGATTGTAAAGATTGAGTTCATTGCACCTATTTTATTTAAATTTTCTTATTTACCTAAGCAATATTTATCCTTTAAATAACAAATTACTTAAAACGCGGATGTAAAAAGCGTATTAATAAAGGCGCTAAGTTTAGGGATTCGGCATACCGTAGTATAGTTTTTCATCATATTTAAAACCTTAGTTTCTTATTTCAAATCCTATTAAGTTTGGGGCAAACGGGAACCCATCTCACACATTGCATAACTTGAAAACGCAGGTGTTAAAAGCGTATTAAGGTAACAAACAGGCGCTAAGCCACGGGATTCGGCAGACCATAGCTCGGTTAAAATGGCGAAGATTAGCGTGGACCGAATTAATGCCGATCCGAAGTGTAGCTTAGGATGTTATTATGATTTAACGAGGTTTTAAATTATATGTGGAGCTAACTGACATGGCAAAAATGTTATTTTTCTACTATTAAATAAATAGTATTATTTAAGCTTGAAGAACTGCGTTGTTCTGTGGACTAATTGTATTTTTCTGTTCTTTTTACATACGCTTTTATATATTGTTTACATAAATAGCTCTTGACAGTAATTAACAGTCATCGATTGATAATATATGTATAGAAATAATGAATATACGCAAAGCATTTTTTAGCTGATTTTAATTTTTACTGTACTTCCTCTATTCCGAAAGAAAATCGTAATAATATTAGAAGCCATTTTAATATTACTTGTCTTCTACAATTTCCTAGAAATCAATAAATACGCTTGAAGTTATACGGGTGAAGGGGCCATTTTTCACGCCACCATTTTTCTCTTTGAAAAGCGACAGGTGGCGTGCACGATTGTTCATTTCATACACGCATTTTAGTTTTTGTAGAGCTGAAGAAAACTTCCATAATTTTCCTATACCACATTTTTTATGGCACAATGCCGGTTTGTGCAATTTTTTAGTATTAATAACAAAACTAATTCTTGAATAATTTTAATTTTTGTCAAAAGAATAAGTCAGCCTGTTTTATTAAATTGACTTATGACAATGTTTTTGACGCTAAAGTTATAAAATAATAATAAAAAAGAATAAAAAAATATTAATTTGAGAAAATCCATGGAAAATAGAAATACTGGCATCAAACGGGCATGTTAACGCTGATTTTCTTTTCCTAAGAACCACACACTACAAATGCCATTGAAATACTAAAGCAAAATTCCCATAATTACCCCATAATACCCGCACATCGAGTACATGTGCTTTCGTGCCAAGTTTTTCTTGGAACTTAATCAATAACGTGTGGAGGTATTGAAAAGCGCGCAAGTGCTATGGTGGATACACACGCTAGACTCCCTGCCTCATTCAATTAAACGTCTGTGTTTTTACTTCTAAAAGTCATGTTAGTACGTCTCTTACGTTTTGAAGTAAAAACCGTTTAATAGTGGGCGTTTTTCAATAAAAAAATGCCAAGTGTAAGTTGTGATAACACACACACAAGGGTTCTGTACTACAATTTCTTTTTTCATAACGTTAATCAAAGTCTTTTGAGAAAATACTTTTGTTCTTAATTGTCTGTTTGACGTTTTACTTATAAATGAGTAGCGAGATTGACTGACCGGATCGACATATGGCGCCAATTATTTTTTATTATTCCATTTTCTTTAATTAATTATTTTATATTTCAATAATTTTAATACGGTTTTATTATTTTATTTAAATGTGTAACAATCGAGAAAAGCTTTATTATATTATTTGTATTATTTTTTGTTATAGCGGTAATTCTGTGAATATTTTAAGTAGTTATACATCTATTATGGATCATTAGATACAGCCCGTAGACGGGCAGACTGATGTCCGTCCGTCTGTGTCTGTCTAGAATAGGATTTCTTGGTTACGGAACCCTAATAAAAAGCAACATAACAGCTGTAATTATAGATCGCGATAAATATGTTAGGTTTACTTTTTTATACATATATATTTATTAGATATATTTTTTTTTCTCTAACGTGAACAAATTTTCACCAGCCTAGTTGAATTAACACTGAGTTTTTGCTCAGATAGGTAGCTTAATTACCTGACTGCCAAGAAGGGCTGTGTTTTACACGTATTTTGTATGTTTGTAATTTTTTTTTAATATTTCTTTTCTTCCAAACGCAAATATGGATTTTAACATTTAAGGCAGCGTCAGGTTCGTCTCAAATATCTAGGGGTCTCTAGATAGGTTTTTTTAAGAGACGCCCGTCGGGTTAGTTAATTTTTGAAATATAATAATATTTGTTTTAGTACCTCTGTACATTTATATATAAGTAAGTATCTAGATTTCTTTATCCGTCTTATGGTCTGCGTTTGTCAATCGGTAGAGTTGTAATATAGTGATATAAATTTATAAGATTTTAATAAAATTAATTTTTAGAATTTAAATTCTTATACACTCTTATTAAATTAAGAAATAAGATATGGGAAAAACCACGCAGATAGGATACATAGATATAAGTATAAAAAGTATAACTTTATCAAAAATTCCCCAGCTTTAAAAATATTGCCAGCTTTATGACAAATTATACTTTATTAATGAAAAAAGTAAGTACCTAACCAACTAAAACATTTTTACTTTCTCGTTTTGTTTTAACAAAATCAGAGTTCGTGTTGGTAATTGCATAGGTATCGTGTGAAGGCAATAATTGTTTTACTATAACGATGCATATGTTGTCATTTATAATATTATCACGCATGTAAAAGATAGGTTTATTTGAGGCCACAATACAATTTAAAGTTATAAATACTAAAATTTAAAAAATAAATATAATAAAATCAAATTGGAGTCTCACTATCAAGTGAGACTTAGGTATCTACCTTATTAGTATCAAAAGATTTTTTACAAATATGTGGGTGCCTACAAAAATTATTATATTTAATTAAATAACTTGGTTGATTACTTTTTAAGGCTAAAAACTACCTAAGTACTTAATCAACATTTACTACATCAGAGTTATTCCGTAAATTGGTTACTTAAAAATATCATTGTTCTTCCAAAGCATTTGATTAAATTGATGGTGCCTTTCATTAATATTGTTTCCTTTATTTTTTTATGTACATACAACACAGTTTCTAACCCAATTAAAAACAAAAACTTAGTTTAAAAAATATTAAATAAATACATAGGTGCCAAATAAATAGAGCAACAGAGCTATAAATAAAAAGTATCCCGTAGGTTGTTGTCACATAGAAATGTCCAGAAAACCTACTGGTAGCATTGCCATTGATTGTTTTGATTTTCTTACTTCTATTTAGATGAGATGAAAACTTGGACTCGGCCTTAGATTACCTTGTTTATCCCTTAATATCGCCGGTGCAAACTTTGATAATTTCCATGACGTACCAATCCCGGGCCGCTTTCGTTAATTCTGCGTACGCCGTACGGCCGAATTTGCATTTTGCACGCGTGATAAGTGGGGGGGATTACACGGGATTCCCACCAAGCCTCTGTTTGTCCTGAAATAAAGGGCTGTTAACTTTTTTCATGGTAATTTGGGTCACCTTCAGAGGAATCGCTGTAAATTTGTTTAAGTAGGCTTAAGTCCGGCCCATTTGTTTAATTTTGTAAATTATGTTTGCATGTATTGTGTTGTTTTACATATCATTTGCATAGGACTGCTAAAGCCAAAGAAAACTTCTAGGAGTCTAACTTAAGTTTTAAACAACTTAAAATGTCACTCATTTTGCTAGGCTTCTTAATTATAGCCTTCTCAGTATTTTACCCTCATCGTTTGTTACTTAAAAGGTAGCTTTTTGATTATAGTTAGCTCAAAAGTTATTCTAAAATAAACATTATTTCTGACTTGAGATGAACAGAAAAATCGTTCCCAAAAATATTTAAACTTATCTATTTCTAATACTTTATATAAAATACTAAAATGGCTGACTAAAAGCGACATTACAATAAATCCATACATTTTTATTTGCAAACTATTTACTCGCAGTGCAACGCTTGCGTTACGGAGATAAAATACGTTGCCAAGTCTCAAGCAAAAGAGAGCAGCGTGGCGAGATTTAGTGGCGAAATTTTGGAAGTCAGCCGGCTCTGGCTTGCATTAATCACGCAATGGAAAATGCTCTGAAGCGCACTTGACTCCCAAATGGTATATTTTTGTATGACTCTTGACAAATAGCCACTGTAGCTAGTAAGGAAGTTGGTGAGTGTATTTGGTAACTTTAGCTCGTATAAGATACTATTGGTTGAATTGCAGCTTTGCTCAGATTTATTGAATCTGAACATTTTGAAATGCATTAATATGATTTTAGATATAATGTTCATTTACCTAAGATAGAGTAAGGCAATAGATCTGAACCGTGTTACATGTTTATATTTGATTCTGCGATCATTAGCTCTATTTTTATCGTGATAGCTAAAGACTTTATATTATACAAACTGCTTAACGTGTATTAATATAAGAATAAAAATCTATATCCTAAGTTAAATTTAAGTTTGTTGTGTCCTGTTTATGTCATAGCCAATGAACAAAATTTTATGAAATTTGGTAAACAGATATTTTTTTGTCAAAGTTATTAGATATATGCCTAACGGACGAAAAATAAGTAAGAACAGCTTTGAAATTAAAATAGTGTACCACAGCCAAACTGAAAACAGAAAACAGCGTTGCAGAATCAACAGCACAGTTTAAATAAAAAATGTAAAAACAAACAATGGAAACGCGAGCGTTTCTCACTGGTTTTAAAGTTTTTTCTATGCAGATGCGGCTATGCATCAGTCCTATTAGGATTCAGAGCTGTTCAGTGCTACGCTCAACTTTCACAATTTCAAGTTTTATCTGCGTCTTTGACTTCAGCGGAATCCAGACCGACTTGGGCAGAATGAGCTGAGAAATTGTTTCTATTATTGCGGGTTACATTTTTAAGATACCTGGATGACTTTGTATCAATATTTGCATGATGCTATAAGCCTACATTACACTTTTATGATGACCATCAGGGATCACTTTCATGATAAGATACAAATCACTTTGTGCGTCAATATTTGTTTAATGCTATGAGCCTGGCAACATGGCAAAGGCAACGTGGTGGTCAACGAAGATGGAATTGTGGCAACAAAACAATTCATAGTTATTTGATGGAATACCCGCCAACTATACACACATCTGAAATTCGATCATATTTGTTTTTAGTTACAGAGTTATTTAAAGTTTAACTAGTCTGCGAAATTAGCTCTTAACCAGGTGCATGCCATGGCCAAGTCCTAATTGTCCAAAATAGTCCAAAACCTGAAATAAGTAGCAACTAAACCAATGATCATAAAGTTTTGTACATAATTTGTTTAGGTGCATAAAAGGGCATTTCTTTCAGGAAAAACGTAGTTTCCGATGGCTTAATATTCATATGAGTGGAGCCGTGAACAAAAGCTAATGTTCTCAGTACTTAGCTATAATTAGGTACCTACTATTAAATCTCCAATAATACTAAATTATTTCAGAATATAAATAGGTTGGATAATCAATCAACATTAAACAAAACTGGTAAATATCTATTATCATTAATGTGATTTATACCACTTTCGCCTTCAATCAAGACTATCACATATTTTTCATATTTAACCCACTTGGGCACTTAATAAATATTTTAATCTTTCTTTACAACTGAAATGTAGGTGTATTGATTGTTGTATATTTGCCTACACGTTCCATAGAGACTTGTAGAGTTAAGTTGTTCATTTATAAATATAAAAATTTAATTACAATCGATTATTATTGTAACAAAATTTACAAAGAAACAGTAAAATAGTATAGAATTCAATCGGCCCCCTCTGGAGGTTTTATCGCGCATGCGCCGTCGGGCGGCCTAACTTAATCTGCCGTCGCTTATGTTTCTCTCAATAAATACTTAAATTAAAAAATCTTAATTCAAACCGAAAATTCATTGCTATATATTCATTTTAATAGTTTTCCACTAGTTGTAATACAAAAATATGCGCCTTATCAAATAAATCTTGCCTAAATTGCACATTCTGATATCTATGCTAAATTGCTTCTGAGAGTGTTTGTAATTTGTAGAGTTTTAAAGAAACTATTTCTGCAAGATTATAATATATTCATTCATTATAAACAAATTATTATTAATTTGGTTCTTGACATATGTTCTTATCATAACTTTAGTTCGGCGAGTAGGCCTATTAGCCATTTCTTTGTTTATTTCTGATAGCATTCTTATAAACATACAGCGAATTACGGGATGAGAAATATAAAATAAATGTTCAAATAAAGACAAATTCATATCCGACTTTATACTAGAAATACATACCTACCTACTCATTTTTGGACTACAAAATGTATTGGACTTCAATAATCTTATGGCCTAATCAATATTTTTTTAAAGATTAAATTGTAAGTACCTACCGGTAATAAAAGGCCACTGTTTATAAATTATTTGAATCAAGGATAAACCTTTAAACACATTGTCTGAATAAAATACGAGAAAAAGAAAATTGTAGAGAAAAAGCTCTGTACCGCCTGAACATAGCTTTAGGTAGTGGCACTCGGCGTCCTTCCAAAACAATCACAGTTTTCACTGAAATTCTAACTAAAATACAATTTTTTAATTAAATATAAACCAATCACAAACTAAAACACTGAATTTAACTCAAATCAAGCGTGGAAATCTATTAAAATAATGAAAAACTAGCAAAAACAATAGGGAAAACTCAGAGCCGTGACTTGCGCATTGGTTCAGGCAGAGGGCAGCATGGTAGCATCATTCAATATGGCGATGGATCGTCGCGCGCTGATTGGCCGACGCGCGCATTGCTCTGAAGTTGGCGCGGGTGTGCGAGCGAGGCAGATTTATGTGATGTTTTGGCGCCGATGAAAGACGGAGAATGTATCGGGCGAAGTACATTTGTATGCCGGCGGCGTTCGGGACCGGTTTCGTCAGAGGCGTGTGTATGTGCGAGCTATGTGCCGAGGGCAGGTAGCTACCTATTTATAATGATGGACTGGAGCGGTACTCGCGACGCTCGTATGAATTAAGAGCTGAATTTTTAATTTATTTTTTTTTGTTTCAGGTAAGGATCGTCTTCGTTGGGAGTTGAAGCTATTGTAGGTATAAAGAAACATGAGCAAGAATTTTGATAAAATTTGTTTTCGGGAATATATTTATAGCTTTACAAAAAAACTTATCCTTATTTTAAAGTAATGTCTCATCGTACTCAACGTTAGGTAGATATTTACAGATTATTTGATTAAATTCTTTATATTTAAATCTATACCTAGGTTTAAACTATTAAGAATTCTAGTACTTAATTACAAGTACATGTAAATACATACTAATGAGTTGTTACGATAAAAAAACCAATCCATAATTTTTTCTTTTAAATTTTAACTCTTAATACATTTTATACAACTCATGTCGAACAGCGTAACATAGATATGTTAAGCGGGAATACCTTAGGTATTTTTCAATAGGAACAAAATTTTGTCACGAAGTATAGTGGTAAGTACTTCGCTAAGTATAGGCAGTTAGGATCAACAGTTTTTTGTCTGTTATGGATAAAAATTGTATTAATCTGTGTCACTGAATTTTATGGAAAACCTAATAAAATAAGGGCCACTTTATACAGCATCTAATTGCAAATTGCAATTTGTTTTTCTGTTTTTATTCACACCTAAGTCCAAAGCCTAGGTCTAAGGTACTTATTCAATGCATAATTTTTTTGAATATTAAATTGTTTTATGAACTCATGACTCTCTATAAAAATAGTAAAAATAATTCGTACATTACGAAAGATCTTCGGATAATGTGTCGTAAAGACATCAAATGCTACTTTGCTCACATTATTCTGAAACATCACCACACCCCGTCTGAGCCAAGCGGAAGTCGGAATATGTGTGGAAGAAAAAAAGCGAATATGGCCCAGACCCAATGGGCTAAGATAAATTTATTTTCTTATGTAACTAGCAATAAATATGCTAATTCAACACTATAACGTCCGTATGTCGCCTAGCGCCGCCATTGAGAGAGTGAAAAAGATATCACAAAATTGCACTGCGCATTGCTGTTTTCAGTCATCCAACCTTCCAAAGCCATCAAGCAAAAGTTTACTCTGTTTCATTCCGTGAGAGTCGTATTTTTTCCGATCAGATTTATTGAGATAGGACGTTCTGCTGTCAGTGGCTAGTTTTATCGACCTACAGCAACTACTAACCCAATAAATTTTGGTGTTTCGCTCAGTGAATCCGTTCGTTGAGCGAATGCATCGTCCCAGATACGAATGTGCCGGATTTTACTCAATTGCTCGATTACATTCAGGTTTATGATCGAGTTATGTCCTTTGTGACCTCAAAGGGATAATACTTTTAAAAAGTCTATTTTAACAGTTTATAATATTTTAATATAAATAATTTTTAACTAAGATGTATTCTATCTTAGGTTTGTTTTAGGTATATTTACAGAAATATAATACCTACTAAGTACGACCAAAAAACAGGTTTCGAAATTAATTCTTCATCCGCAGCTGCTAAAGAGAGTTTCAGAGACGGCGAAAAGAGAATATATTTAGATTTTTTGTTATTTGCGATATCTTAATTAAGAAAAAACAATTAATAATAAATCTCGAGCACAACTTAATCTGCAAAACGCAACAATCGAGATCAATATTTAATTGATGGGCAAACCTTAATTAACTTGTAGTTCGGCGGCGTTCCCAAAGCCCCTCAGATAAAAGAAGCCATCTGCATTTCGGTATTCAAATTATTCTCCAAACGTGTTCTCAGTTCCAACTGTAGAGATATCATTAAAATATTTCTATCACGCTCACTCCTGCGCATCCCTAGTACGAGAGAACGGCGCAACCCTTTCCCGCGGCATTCCTGGCGTCGCAAGGGCATAATATACGGACTCATACGGACCCAAATAAAACGGAACAAAAAATCACATCACAAAAGTTTGCCTAAACTAACCTCGTTAAGAGATTTCTGGATAAAAGAATACCGTTTTTCAGTACCGTCACGATTGTCAAGTCGATCGGATAGCTCAGCGTTGACTGAGTCAAAAAACGCAGTTATAGTACAAGTTTTATTTGCGATGATGCAACAGTTTACAACCAGTGCAAAGAGAAAGTTCGTTTTGTTACAAATAACAATAAAAATAGGAGTTTTTTATGCCATTGTTCACGAGAAAGTCCCGACCGTTTGATAAAAAACTTTTGTACCTGCGAAAGAAACGGACGATCAACGGCTTAAGTTTTTTAGTTTTCAAATAGTCCCGTCGTAGAATGCTTGTGTGTTTTGATACCTTGTGAAAAAATATTAACTGTAGCTTAATTAAGTAGAAATACAACATCGAGGAGATAACCTGTAAGTATTTTTCGTTTATTTTTTAGATTTTCATCATATAGTGATGGATGAGACATGCGGTCGAATTATGTAAAAACCTTACGTCACTCAATGTTAGATTGTCTTCCTCCTTATAACCAATAGTTACCAGAGACGAAAATATTAAAGGCTTTTTGATGTTATTTAGAAGAATAAAAAAGTAGTTTGTGTTTTTGTTTAATGTAACATTTAACAAATTGGTTTATTAATTGCCCAAGTCACACTTTCTTCTCTTTCTGTATTAATTGTAAGTCCAGATTTTTCAAGCACATTTCAATAATCATGCAAAATGTTTTAAATTTTTGTTATAACGGGGATAAAATCTCCTTCTCTAAAACCGAATTAACCAATTTGTTTGCGGACTTGTCCAGAGTGGGACATAAAATCTAGAATTCTGTGAAACCGCACGCAATTAAAGTTGCAACTTCCATAAATAAGGTTCCAGAATTCCAGATGAAACGACAGGAAACGGACATGAAAACGAATTTCTCCGGAAAAATTAATCGGGGGCGACACGAAATTTAATTTCACGCTCTTGTTCGTACACTGTCTGTCCAAATTAACGGTGTTGCGAATTTTTTGTCACGCAGTGTATTAGGCGGATTAGGTAACATGTTTTTTGGTACTCGCTTCCGGTGTTAACATTACAGCCGCCAAAGTTTTTGTGGTAAATAATTTTGCACCCAAAAACATGTTTTGTTAATATTAATGCTTATTATGCAATAATTATAAGATCAGAACTTGAGCTTCTTCGAAATTCGTTATCGAAGTTTTTGTTAAGCAGAATCTGTTATTTATCTGAATTTTATATAAAAAAGGAAAGTTGGTTCGAGTCAAGAATCAAAACTTTCTGATTACCTGAATTTTTCATGATCACAATTCAGAATTATTATAAATTATTTCACCATTCGAGACATAATTTTCATTGCAACACCTACATTTAAACAACAAGTGAAGTAAAAAAGCCAGTAGTTACGTTTAAAACAGGTATCAGTAGGTTTTGAAACTTCTTATCTCTTATCGCACATTTTGCACCTTGTATTGTAATCAGTTTACTTAGTTTTATTAAGCGCATTGTACACATTGGTCTCGGAACAACAGGGTACATGTTGAATGTCTTTACGCACATGCAGACAAAGGAGACGCTTAATTAAACTAGCGGAGCGGGGCAAGCGAAACGTAAGCATTTAATTTATATCCCTGCAGTAACTCCGCGGGCTCATCTGCCGTGGTACAAGTTTATGAGCGGAGCGAGAAAGACTGTCGTTGTGGATGGAATAACAAAACATGCTTTTTGCCGCTGGCCACGACACCATATGGCGAATTTCATGAGAGTCCTAAGCATTTGTTTATATATTATTTACGAGCTATGAGCAGCGGTCAACACGCCTGCCTGTGACACGGAGGTCCCGGGTTCGTTCCCCGGTCTGGTCAAGATGGAAAATGATCTATTTCAGATTGACCTGGGTCTTGGATGTTTGTCTATATATGTTTATCTATTATAAAATATAGTATTGTTGAGTTAGTATCTCATAACACAAGTCTCGAACTTATTTTGGGGCTAACTCAATCTGTGTGATTTATCCGTATATATTTATATATTATATTATATTTAACTTCCGAGAATTCCTTGCACCTTAAACAGTAGCCTTATCCTTACTAATATTATGAATGACAAACAGAAGTAACTCTGTCTGTCTCATTTTCACGCTACAACTACTGAACTGATTTAGATGAAAGTTGGTACACAGATAGTCTAGAGCCTGAAAATGGACATAGGCTACTTTTTAATTCGAAAAAAGACTGTGTGATAAAACCGAATTCCATGCAAACGAAGTCGTGAGAAACAGCTCGTTAAAAATTAAGAATTCACACGCCTATATTTTAATTACTTACTCACTTATTTTAAAATTGCAAATACAATTGTGTTCGTCCATGTTGTTTATAACAACTACTAAGTTTTACCTTAATTGTTTTTGTAGATCTACTTATCGACTCGTCTATATGTTCTTGTACAAAATACTTTCTCATGTAAGTAAATTGTTAAAATTCTATCTTATTGAGAAATAAAATTCTCTAACCATAAACCATTAAGGCAAAGGCCATTGCTTATTAATGGTGCCTACTGGACTGTCTTATCTATATCGATACTTCTTCTTTTGTCATGTAGATTGACTAAAACTATATTTTTATCAAACTTCTTTACACTACTAATATATTGTAATATCCAAATTAAGTTGTAATGGAAGAATACACTTATTCAAAAACTACTGATCGGTTCTTAGAAATACTTTCACCTACAGAAAACTACTTGACAGCGGGTAACATTTACGCAGACGAAGTCGCGGGGGGTCAGTTAAAGTGTCAATTAAATTAAAAATGAAACATTTCATGTCCATCAAGCGACAGCTTGCCAGACGGCGACAGCAAATGTGTGTGTATGCAGTGAACAATGGTGGTTTTTAATTTCATATCTTGCTAACATCACATCTTAAGCTGTTTATTCAAACTTAACTTTACACTAACACATGAGTGACAAAAAAATAGGAGTTTTGGTGTTGTATGAATGACCTTTATGCACGCTACGCGCGTAGCTAAGTCTACGACGTAGTTGATAGCCGCTACGGCGTAGCGTTGCTACGACTTAGTAAAGATCCTATTAGGTTGTATACCGCTTTGCGCTATTAACTTGGGCCATATAGATTTCATAGTATGCCTCGGAAAAACTCGCCTTAGTTTAACACCGGGCTAGAATAAACCATTTTAATTACGAGTTATGGTCACAATCGACTCGGTAAATACAATTATTATGCGTTAATTGATAGCCTGAGACAACAGCAGTTGAACTCTTGTTTTATTTTTATTTTAAGCTTTAGTCTTACATATACGCAGTTTTTATAGTATTTTAAGGTTCAGACGCACTACCAGAGGTAGTTGAGTTCTTACATAGATTTTGATTATACATATACTCCTCATTTATATAATGATTTCGTTTATAAAATATTTAAATAGCATATTCATTCACAAAAGATGACCATCTATTTTCAGTCTGAATTGAAGTGAGTTATAAAGATGATGTTTCTATTTTACTGCCATAAAACATTGATTAGTTTTAATTGAACACAAAAATGTTAATTATAAATTTACAAAATATCGTTGAAGAGCAAACTATAAATAATTGCAAAAAGATAAGTGTTAAGGTTTTAATCATATTCCTCTTATAGTCTGATAGTTTCGTACGATAAATAAAATTTTATACGGGCTTTTTCGTTTCTCAAAATAACTCTCTTAATATATGATAATATTATATGATACGGAAGGCCAATATTTCGTCTTCATTATACAGATTAAAACCGTTTTATCGCTTGTATTCAGCGTCCAAGTACAGGTGGCGTGCTTATCGGCAATAATGCTTTATAGTTGTTCACAAGTGAACAGCTATACTACATAGGGCTGCGGTTTCGTTGAGGCGGGGCAAAGACGCAATGTTGGTTCTGCTAAACCAGCAATAGAAAAATCAATTAATACAAATGTTGAAATCCATTTATATAACAAAATCTTATATTAATTTGTTTTAAAATAAAACCATGATTAAATAAGATTTTAATGAAATGTTCAATAAATGCTAAAACGCAATTTAAAAATACCTAAAATCACGATAAGATTAAAATTATGGCTTCTTTATTCACATTTTTGAAAAAATAATGATTGTTTTTGAACATTCGTCCACAAGAACCATAGAAGGCTTAAAATAAAGGTCAAAAACTACCATGTTGCAGCTAGCCTCATTAATCTATGTTACAAAAAATATTTTATAAACTTCACATTCTTTTTTACATTACAGTACATATCTTGATTTTGAGGTCTGAGCATCGTCACATAAAGCCACTTTTATTATTTGTATTAACAATGTTATGTCCATACGCTTGTTAACTTGTTCATGTTATCAAACCCTGTCGCTCGTCTCTGCTCCGCCTCAAAAAGACGTCAGCCTACACTTTGTAAATGCTATCTTTAATTTCACACGGTATGTCTTGTGAAGTGATATGGGCCTGCAAAGATTGCCAAGTGAATATGTAATTAGACAGTTTTTAAACTTCATTCGAGTTTCAGTCCTTATCAATAACTGTAACTGTTTTTATGCCTGAGAAAGTTTCAAAAATGCTTTTGAAATTACTAAAAGTAATCAGTGATAATTAATATTGAACTTTATGTGGTTATGGCCAAATTGGTTTTTAAATAAAACATTAACACTCGAAAAGAAGAAAAATAAAACATTTGGGTTCAATAATTTGGGTAAATACACCTTTCAAGTCACTATAAAAATTAAAATTGTATTTATTGAAAAATGTATTTGGTTAACTGTTTAATTATAAATACGTATTAAAGTGAAGATTAGGTTTCTGTCCACAGGAAAGGTGCAAGCACCCTAAAAGAAAATTGACATTTTCGAAGTTTCGATAATACAAATGAATTTTCAAATCGGTTTTTAATATTATTTCGTCTCTAATGATCAAAATATGAACAAATAGGATAATAGAAGATGCATTCACGTTGGGAAATATTATTAAAGGAAATTATTTTAATTTATTTCTGTTCACATTCTAATAGAACTCGTTCCCTAAGGGCCGAATGACCATTTCAATTAAAGTTCAGCTTGATTTCCCTGTAGCCAAATATCTCCTAGTACCAGTATAAGGTATTAATATAATTGCTAAGGATGCCGTTACGGTCGTGTAAGGGGCTCTATCGCCGACTCTGTGACTGCTAAGACTCTATGAAGATAGCAGTTTGCAGTTGTTGTTACATAATTGTAGACTGTAGTTTGATACATAGTTTGTGGGGCCAAAGAGTTTATTGTAAGTTGGTCAATTTAAATTTTGGATTATTTTATCTATCATAAAATAAATAAAAGGAGAAATTAAACCCAATAGTTAAAACATGTTGCGGTTATAATCAATATAGGGAATTTTAATCTTTGAGATTTGGTCCCTTTCTCATCTTGGCGTATTTCTCGTTACATCCTCAGCTATAAAACTCTGGAGCCTCAGCAGGTCACTTCTTAGGGATTTTCTTAGTTGTAACTTTTAAGACAACTGTTCTCAGCCGATACTTACATATTATAAGCGTTTCCAGATAGTAATATATTGATAACGTTATTTGTATTTTATATCAACTCATTCCTGACTTTATGTTACACGATTAGAGAAAACTCAAGTACTTTAAGTGCTATTAAACATTTTTTTGTTTTTATGTACTATAATATTACAAAGAGACCCCTCCAACCCGTCTGGCCAGCGTGGAGAGTGTAGGCTAAATCCTCTGACTGCTCAGGCTAATACTTATATATGGCTCTGATAGTACAGAGAGGGTCGTGCTCCTGCAGTGGAGACTATAAAAGACCTTATGAAGAACAATATTACATAGATGAAAGATTTGTTTGTTTGTTTGCATTGAATATAACACTGAAACAACTGAACCGATTTTCAAAATTATTTCAACTATAGAAGACTAATTTATCTGCTTGTGTGCGGCTATAATAACGCGGACGAAGTCGAAAATTGCTAGTACAATAAAATAAAGCAATATTAACCAAATAAGTAATCCCAATTCTCCATCACAATTTACGGTGTCCCTGCGGCCCATAGATTTAACAATACGCAGTACCGGCACCCCACTATTTGCATAGCTCGACCGCCTCTAAATTCCTCTAGATCTTTCCACCTATTCTGGCCTTAATTAAGTCCATACTGGGCAGTGGGCATAGACAACAAAGGCGTCGAACGATCCTTGCCCAGATATTCAAATACGTCTAGCTGTACCAACATTTAACTTACTGTATTGTTTCGAATCTTTAATTAGATTTTCTGATTTAATCGTTGGCTTCGTATTTTCTTCAACTTTTGTACTTACAAAAAATAATATGGACAGAATCTTACTAAAATTAAGTTGTTGTGTTGGAAACTATTTAATTTAAAATCAAGTTCAATTTCAAGTTATAATCAAGTTCAAGTTATAATCAAGTCCATATCTCTGATAGTATAGTAACTAAACTATGAATATAAGAACTAAATACAAATTTTGACGTGTTCAAAATCCAAAATAAAGATACATATATCGATATCATTATTTACTGTTTTATAAATGTACCCATATAAGACAAATATATCTTGTTTCCCATTCCAATACACTGGAAAAATTAATGAACTGTTAAAAGACATCGCGTAAGTACTATGCGCCCCACGCGTTGCCAACTAAAAGCAATCACCCTCATTTGAACAGCAATGAAAAAGAGGATTGCACTATTTTTAAACGGAATTATCTTCATGCCATATAAATTTCGAAGACGGCAGCAGTTTTTACGTCGACGGTCGGCAACGCTCCCAATTGGGACATCGATCCCGGTCTAGTTTACCGCTTGGCGCACGCAACTATATTTACCCCATAAAAAAGGAAGCTTTTAAAATCCTCACATTTATTTACGAACGGAGGATGATTTAAATTATCCGAGTAAAAGGGCTTTGACATGGTTTTATGATGATTGAAACATCGGCTTGGTATACTACATCCTCTTCATGAGAAATTATTTATTATTCATAATATTTTAATGGACTCTAAGAGCAAAATTAGTGCAATACTACATTAACTATAACTACAGTACGTTTTAAAAAAGTAAATTATTAAAATTCGAGTGTCAGGACCCAAAAAAAAATAAGATGAATAAATAAACAAATAAACGTATACAGACAAATCACGCAGATTAAACTAGCCCTAGTAAGTTATAAATTCGGTTGTGGTATACTAATTTAACGATACTATATTTTTATGAAAGAAACTTATATAGATAAACATCCTAGCCCCAAGTCTGTCTGAAAAATATCGTAATAATAAATAACGTGGCCTGAGATTGAACCCGGAACCCTGCAGTTCAAAGGGCAGTACCATTGACAAATATACCAATAATTACACAATATTAATTTTGGCATAATTTTAAAGGATGTTTTTAATTTTGGTCGAGGAATTAAAACGTAAAAATTTTGTTGGTGATGTTTTAACTTACTTTAAATTGACGGGTGGTCCAGTCCAATTTATAAGGTTATCAGATCTAACTCACCACACCAATTACTGTATGTAAAACATGAACCCTTAGCCCTGGTCTCCTGGAGTATTATAACTGTGCTCGACCTCGTGACTAGATACAGTCGTTTTGACCCGATACCATCTGTCGTGGTTTAACCAGTTTGACGTTACTACGTAGAGGGATTTACTGGTCATACAAAACAGTCATCTTTGAGAACAAATTAATATTTTGTTCATACAAAATAAAACACCATTAATTGCGAGGTGAATCGAAAATTCATATATTAAAACTTGCCTTTTTGTGGAGGAGTCATTTGAATTGAGAAAAATATATTTTGATCTATTATTATTAACACTGAAATAGGTTATATGTATTATATTAATATACTTAGTTGTATATAGGGAACAAATCACACAACATTAAATCAACAGCTGCGGTGAAATGTAAAGCAACTTCGATTGGTTTTTAACTTATTAATTAAAACAGAATCTTCCGTGTTTTTCCCGGCAGAGTAGAATAGGACCACTCCAAGTCATTCCGTGGATGTCGTAAAAGGCGACTAAGGAAACACAAGCTAAACAAGCTTAATAACATCAAAGAGACCTCTCCAATCCGTCTGGCCAGCGTGGAGAGTGTAGGCCAAATCCTCTGACTACTTAGCCTAGTATATGGCTCTGGTAGTACAGAGAGGGTCGTGCTCCTGCAGTGGAGACTAGAAAGACCTGATGATGATGATGATGATGATGAATTAAAACAGAATTAATAAAAATGTAGCTAATATTATAGCAACGGGATGTATTTTAAGATATTTATGCCTATAAGTAATCAACATAATATAAATTACATTATATACAATTGCTAACTAAACCAAGTTTTAAAAAGGGCAGATGCGCTTGCGAAATAAAAAAGGAACGGGGAGAATGCGACATGGTCTTGATTAATACTTTAAAGGAAACTTGGGCTGCGCGCAAACTAGGCAGGCGGCTTTAACTTCTGTGTTATATACAAGTATATATGCTGCACACATGTGTCCGCCGCCTAGCGAAACAGTCATGGACACCTCCAAACATAGTCAGCCTTCTCCCATTATAAAATGCAAAAACAATGCGATGGCTAAATCATTAGCCAAGCAGCCTTATACAGCGTAGTGCACTGAACTAAATACTATGTATATTTGTTCTATTATGAAAGAGTATGCGAACATTTGATTAAAGCTCTGACACCTAACTTTAATCTCATTGACTGTAGAATTCTTTTAAATGTCTTAGATTATTTCGCGAATAAAATAAGGGTAATTTATCTACCTACATTCAATTATTATTGTATATACAATAACAAATAACATTTCAAAGATATTTAAAAACAATATAGGTATATTATATGCATGATATGTTATGTTTGATATAAATATATGTTTACCCAAACAACGTTTACTTAATTGAATAGAGATTTAATTACATTACACAAATATCCACTCGAAACTTTCTATCTACGAATCCGAACGTTTAGTGCTTCTGATATTTTAATTACAAAGATGCTTATCTTGTCCTCCGTCTTGTTTGCCTCTCATTACATCTATGTTTTAAAATTCTTATGGGAAACGAATACAGGTGACGATCAGATCAACTCGGTCCAGTTTTACATACAGCGAGGTAAAAGTAAGGAACTCTGGAGCTGCCGTATAAATTGCCCTGTCGTGATGCAGTGCCTCGTTGAATATGTATAGGTGCGCCCCTTCCGTACTTCTCATTTTACTAATAGATTTCTCTTTGATTAAATTTGTATACGTTTTATTCATACGGCCGCGGCCACTATTGTTAGTCCGCGGCCACTTAAATCACCGGTCGCGAGCTCGAATATTCGCTACGTAGGTAAGTTTCCTACTTCGCGATGTTTGTTTTCGATAACCGTATTTTGTTTCATTATAAAAAGTTTGTATGGTTTTTCTATGGACATTATTTCTGTGTAACCAATTTAGTAACTCAATGTCAGCACGTGTTAAAGTAAAAAAAAAATAACATACAAGAGTTTTATAATGTTTCATGTTACATTATTAGGTCATTGATTCTAATACGTACATAAATGTATGTGTTCCGCATAATTTAGTTAAACTAGCATAGTGATATAAATAAATAAATAAATAAATAAATATATAGGGACATATCACACAAATTGAGCTAGCCCCACAGTAAGTTGTGAACTTGTGTCGTGGGATACTAACTCAACGATACTATATTTAAATATAAATAATATAATATACTTTATATAAATCGTACTTGTACGTCCGCAAATTCTTTGAGAGAGTCAAAGCAGAGACTAAATGGAATGTAATGGTCCATCTATTGTATTACTGTGGCTTTTATTAAATATGCATACAAGATAGTGATGACGCATAGCAATTGAGAAGTGCTATAAATACGACTTCAGTTACAGACGTTACAATTACAGAACGTTTTAATGGATCGCTATCACCAGCTGTCTGTATACTTTGGCTATTAATTAACCAGTCAACAGTCATAAGGCTATTACGTCAATGTAAAATTATTTATGTCCTAATAAAATACAGCCGGTAACCCTTTGGCATTTGGCGTCGGTCTGGACGTACATCGAGGAATCAGATATTTATAATGGCTTTATTAAGACAAGCCATCGGCCGGCTCACGCCCGCTTATTATTATAATTTAGACGATTGCCTAAAGCTTCATCGGGTGAATGAAGTCATCGTAATTCTTGTATATCGATTTCGTTATGTTTTATTTCAATGAATGAAACACTTCGTAGTATTTTTGAACGTAAGGTCTATGTGTTTATTAGATAATAGCTTGACTGCAGTTTTACCCTTTCAGGGTTTCAAATATCGTGTATTAAAGTTTTCGGTAGCTACAACGTACTTAAATCGTTTACAAAATCATGTTTACGTCGATTCGATTCAATGAAACTCGAGTTACGAGAGTTTTACCGTTGCATTTATGCGACAAACTAAAGCATTTCTAGTTAAATGCCGCGATAAGGCAAGGGTAAGAAATCATAGTCGTATTTGTTATGCAAAAATGCAAGCGAAGATTCCGTGACGGGGGGCTATGCGGTACCCTGGCCGTGCTTATAATGTGTTTATACTTTTTGTAGTTCGCCCTACACGTGAGCTTGTTCCTCAAACTGCATAATGAGCGGTAAATTAAAATATAAATAGCTACGCCGTTTCGTAGTCTCACGATTTTTACCTTTTTTAATCAATAAATCAACTTAACTATTTTTCTCAAAGCCTCGAGTATTTATAACGAGAGGAAACTCATTGGCTTCCGCTGCAACTTCTCAAACGTTGTTGGGAATAATTAAAAAGTTAATCTTAATTACCCAACAGTACTTTGAGGCTTTCACGTAAGTAACTTTGAGAAAGAGCGACTAATCTCACGAACGGAGATATTTATGGCTGCCTTACCTCATTGGAGACATTAAAAGTTGAAAGCCATAACGGAGGCAACTCTTACCTCTCATTGTTCATTCAGTGTGCGTATAATGTTCCAGTTGAAATTTGTAGGCGGACTGAAAAAGTGTCAATTCATCATACCAAAGCCCCTGGCTCGAGACCGAAGTCCCCAATATAAATCTCACTTCCATACTTTCGCGTGGGGAAAACGACTGCTTTATGAGATCCTTAAGGCTGTATGGATTTGGGAAAATATTTCCTCTGCGTGCTAGCCCCCGACAAATGAAGGAGCATTGGGCACATTAGAATGTGTGAAAGGGCCTATAGGCGTTTTTATTGTTATGCGAAGCAATTCGTTTAAAAGCAAGTGCGTTACTATTGCGCACACCAAGTGCCTATTTGCTAATATTTATTAAGCTGAAGTGCCTTTGGGTTAAAGAAAAAAGGGTTCATAATGTTAATGCACACTTTTAAATCACTAAGGGGTCGATACTTGCAATAAACCTATCAGAAAAGCGAAAACGTTAATAAAATAAGTATACCTCGTCTAAATATTGTGTCTCTTTCCGCGATCGAAGGTAGCATACATTATACGTATACAGTTATTTCTGTACGGTCGTGTGTCACCGTAGAAATCTTCACTAATCTTGATTTATGCTCAACTTCCGGGTTGATTTGAATATTGCAGCACGCACATCGAAAAGTTTTCCAAAGTTGACCCTTTTAGCTGAAGTTACGAATTTGGAGTGTGGAGATATAAACGTAGGTATCGATTATTTGTACCTAAGCATATAGTGTGAGCGTGCTCGAAGGGCAGCGCCCGCGCAGGCTGGGCGCGCCTCATTAGACGTGCACCCCCCTTCCCCGCTCCACCCAAGTCCCCGGTTCTGCGCGCCCGCGCACCCGTTTATCCAGCCTCGACGACATTTCCATTGGCGGTGTGGAAAATAGACATTTTAGGACCGCGGCCACAAACACAGAGATTCTTTCCAGATAATGTTTATTGTGTGCTAATACAGCTACTAGTTACGCCGGCATGTTGTAGTCTATGTAGCTGTCGACTGATTTATGCCCGGCTGGAAATATAAATTAACACATACCACTTCCTGCATTTGCTGTGAATGTATATCATTACCACATTTTTATCTTAGTAAGTAAACTGGATGATTTCATTATTAGCTTTATAACAGTAAATGGGTAATATATTAAGACCTATTTGAGTATATTTGTAAGTCATTATTGCCGCAGCTACTGATTTGCTATTTGAATAACTTGTCAAAGTAATTAACCAATTATAAAACAAATCGAAAAGCCATTTTGTCGCTACGATCTGCATTGTGAGAAAGCTCTTTACTGGGAACAATCGTTGCCATATACGGAGCAGCAGTCCTAGATAAATTGGAAGGATCGTGGGCGATGTGATTTGAATTGAATTAATTATGAGCAGCGGGGGCTCACGAACTTCTGCAGGAAATGCAAACGACTCTCTAAAAATTACGAGGTTATGGGATATTTTCACCGGGGTCTTATCACGATACTGGGTTTCAACAAAGCAGAGATCGCCTCTGAATCGCGCACGACGATTTATGCGACAAAATAATGCATACAGGTGTCGCGCTGCTCAGAGTCCCGAGACGGCTCGATGGGAACGAGCGAAAGGCCTTCTTGCTCCCGTATTGAAGCGTTAGAGTCGGGCGATGCCCTGATAGCGCGTACATATCCCCAATTACGATTTATACAGACTCTAAAAGGCAGCGGTAATGACGTACCGGCCTCGGATAATGACTTACCTTTTTCTCTCACAATCGAAATCCAATTATTTCTGAAAGTAACTAAATACCGGTCCAGAACAAGGGAGAGGACCGTAAATCGGCGCTGGATATTTGCAGCGCGCTCGGAATATGAATTATTCTCGGTGATTGTTCTTGCGACCGCGTCATGGTTCATACATGAAGCGCGAACTAGTTTTTTTCGACGTTTCGCTCGTCCTCGGCTCGTAAATAAAATTGTATTCGTGAAATTGTTGGATTTTTGTCGAATGCCGCTTTTCTGTCTCCGAATTTTGAATTTTGCTTATAATTATACTGAGTTAACGTCGCAAAATTGGTTCACGGGAAAGGTTTTCTCGGCGCTCGCGGTTAGTGAGATAACCCAAATTTGTTTGGGCGAATTTTTCGAAACCGTTTTTATCAATCGGTGAACTGGTTGGTAATTGGCTGGGCTGCTTGCAACCATAATTGACGGTGCTATCATTCTGAACTTTTCGTTCAGACATTCGGGGTAACTCGTAATTGGTCCACCTTTTGTGACGTTCAATAACGCCGCCTCGATAATAACAGGAGCACTTATTAGCAGATCGTTTCGTTTAATTATATGTTTGATGGCTCCACAACTACTTGTTCTTCGCTCTAGATGAGTGTTATTACGGTTATTTATAAAAATTTGTTATATTTACAATGTCACACAACTTAGCAGTTTAGCTAAAGTGAGTTTGAAAACTATTGTATTCATCTCAAAGTAAATATGAATCAAGTTGGGTTTTTCGAGCCAAAACGAACGATGAAGTCCAGAAAAACGGAATTGGCAATGAGATATTGCCGATCCTTCATCCATCTTTTGTGAAGGGAATTTCTTATAGTTTCACAATTAAGCGTCCTGAAGGTGACCGTGCTATCGTAAAGGACGAGTAAAAACTGGCAGTTCGAAGAATAAACGAGATCAGCTTGGAGAAATTCAGCACCGAAAAAGCTCCGGACCGATACTTATCAAGTGTTTGAAATGACACAACCGGATTCCGCTCCAAGAGACATTATACTTTTTCCAAACGGGGATGTGACTGACGAATTTCTCAATAAAAGAGAGATGACCGACGCGTTGTCACGTACTAGGGGCCCAGTGGGTATTTGGAGCGATGCAGCAAAAACTATTCAGGGGCCATTATTATGGCATTTTTGTCGTCTGACGGGGCTGCGAGTGGTCGCGGCCATTACGGCGGTGGGGGGGCGGTATGCGCTGGGCTCCCGCTCCCCCTCCCCTGCCGTCGCCTTGCCGCGCTGCGCCGCGCACTCGCGCCATCCATCTTCGATATGCACATAAAGCCAACCGGACCCGTAACGGCAGACCCACATTCCCGCTGCTCTTAAATTTATTTATCTCTTTATTAATTCACCACTTGAATTTTAATGTTTGTGTGAAATCCTCTCTTAAAATTTCCGTAAGTTGTTTTTAATTGATTCTGAAGGTTCGTAAAGATATTTAGGATTACGAGTTCGACGTTTCCCTTTCTTGTTAAGATCTTAATCTCGTAATGTATCGACTTATTTATCTTGCAAGTTTTCGGTGAACTCCTCATAGTTTCCTCTGATGTTGATCACCCTTCTTACATCTTGTGCTATTATGGCTAGATTTTACAACCCGACCATAGATATCAGAATATTTACTAGAACCCACCCTTATTTTTTATACCTATAGCATGTCTAATGTTATCTAGCAAACTGTACACTTTTGAAGTACAAGTGTGCTGCTCGTCATAGAGCTACTAAGTTACTTTGCTGATGTTTTGAGAGAAAAATAAAATAAAAATCAAGTTTCCATAATCCTAAAAGTTACTTTCCATAATCTCTAAAGACTTATCCTTGTACTGTACCTACGTTGAATTCATTTTCCGATGTTAACACCTTTAACTACTTGAACGTACAATCAATCCATAATATCGAAAAGACAAAAATAAAGAAGCTATTGCCGCTATAAATATGAACCACTTAATTCAGTTCATTAAAGTTAGTTGGCCATACAGAACTCAATTAAAATCACCTGTTGGACTTGACAATGGGTCGGAGCAGTGGTGGTCATAAACTATGCAATGGGCTGGTTGCACTAGAATGATTCCTTTAATGAAGTGACTAAGGTACGTGCAGACCTGCATTGAAGATACTTGTCGACAGATAGCCCGTTTAATTTTATTTAGTTGTGCAGCTTGTAGGATGAGAAAAAGGCTGCAGGTTATTTTTAACAACAGCCACTTGACGTACACTTAACTAACATATATTTATCTGCCATTCCCTAAATTGTAACGATAACCTTAATAAGAACATAAAGATCGTACAATTTTATTCCAAAATAGTAGCAATTCTATTGGTTCAATTTTCATGCTCGCTGTTATTATAGTGGCCCAGAATCAGGTTATGGTTTCTAAATCAATATTATTAATTATTAAATAAAAAAAAGATTACCTATTACTTATGATTGGTAAAGTTTTAAATTCCAATATGCCTCATTGATCCGTTTAATACAAACGCGATATGTAATGTCATCTAGTTCATCGATACAAAGAGGATTCAGGATCAGGATGACTTAAAATATATTCTATATTTTAAGCCATCCTGATCCTGATAGCAATACTAGCGAAGCGAAAATAGCAATACTTTTCACTTTGGTTACTGATCACGCACCCCATATTAGTACTACACATGTGTTACAAGAGAGGCTTTAGCCCTAGGGAGCGAAGCGACTTGAGCCTGACTGCCTGACTGCCATGTTTACGACACGGCGTCGCGGGACAGAGATGGATTGCTCGGTTCTATTTAGGCTTGTGGGCTATAGTGATACCTATTATTTATATTTGTTATGGTTTAAATTCAAATTCAGTCGACTAGTTTCAGCCTTATTGACCCTACAAAGCAAACGCAAAACGTAATGTTCTGAGTTCTTTCGAGATGATTTAAAAGAATGTAGAATAGCGATATGATTTACTTTGGTTACTGAGCACGCACCCGATATCAGTACAACACAAGTGTTACGAGTTACTTCAGCCCTAAGGAGCGAAGCAACTTGAGCCTGAAGGCCATGTTTAAGATAGTAGAGTTGCGGGACAGAGATAGATTGCTCGATTCCATTTAGGCTTGTTGGCTATAGACATAGCTATTATTTATATTTGTTATGGTTTTAAATTCAAATTCAGACTACTATTTCAGCCTCGCTAAATTTTCACTTTAGTTACTGATCACGCACCCCATATCAGTACTACACAAGTGTTACGAGTGAGGCTTCAGCCCTAGGGAGCGAAGCGACTTGAGCCTGACTGCCTGACGGCCATGTTTACGACACAAGCGTCGCGGGACAGAGATAGATTGCTCGATTCCATTTAGGCTTGTCGGCTGAAATATGGCTGAATTAACCAATTACATGTAACACGCAATTCATCAATAAATGTTATGCAAATGTGGAATAAATATTTATCATCGTAATTTAAGTATTCCTCTCCACAGAGACTATATTTTAAACCATTTTAGTTTACTTTACGGCGTATTTATATGCAACAGAATTTTATTA
The DNA here is from genome assembly GCA_963082605.1 of Rhodophaea formosa. Taxonomy (NCBI): domain Eukaryota; kingdom Metazoa; phylum Arthropoda; class Insecta; order Lepidoptera; family Pyralidae; genus Rhodophaea; species Rhodophaea formosa. The sequence continues at coordinate 7,848,794 of OY720211.1, read as the reverse complement.
TATTCTATCTTTTAATATCAATTTCCATGGATATAAAAACATACAGGTTGATTAAAATACAATGAAAAAAAAATACACTTTTCTGTTAATATAATTGATCTTGGGATAACATCTGAAACTTCATCGTTCTATTTCATGAATATATCTTCTTTTTACCCGACTGCCAAAAGGGTTATGTGTTTCACGCGAATCTTGTGTGTTTATGGTTTTCTTTATTACCTACCTTGTATCATCCAAACGGAAGAATTGACTATGACACAACTGATAGTGCATACTATAGTTGGTTTAAGAGGAAAATGCTTTCGGATCGTTTTCTTTACCCAAAATCAAATAATATTACCCATTTTTACTAATAATGATGTTGTGTCCATAACAAAATTTATTCAAGCAATGAATCAATTGCCTGATTCTACCACTAAATTACCATTATACCTGCACCGTGACGGCTATCTAATGCTATTGGCTCCAGATTGGTATCCAGTTAGTCTAATTTGCCATAGCGCCTCCGTGTTAATTGATCCCAGGGCGTTGTTGTTACGATAATTGTCAATAAATTGTTCCGGGCATTAATCTCTATATCAAATTACCTTGTATTAATTGCATATTGGGCCAATGTTGGGCAGGTTAACCTACACACAAGAAGATTGAATCTTAGCATCTGAAATCTTATCTTTCTTTGAAATTGCATATTATTATCGTTTTTTTAATAGAAGAAAATTTGACTAGGTAAATAAGTTACCTATATTTGTGGAAGGTGATTGGGTAATAATGATTAATGTACAAGGAATTTCTATCTAAGATTAAAACGTTCCACCCTGTATCGTTCCGACCTTACTCGTAGTATATCGTCTACTACTAACTGCAAATATTTTTAAAGTGTGCCAAACAGCAATCTCATACACACATCCATAAATGCTTGAGAACGTGAGGCACGCACTAATTAACGTGCAACGTGAAACTTCGTCGTGTACCTTCACCAGCAAAACATGATCTGCGACAGTACATATATCTTCCCCTGTCCCGTCTCTTTCGTCAACTCCAGGAAGGGTGGAGCGGCTCTTCATAAAACGGTCGCTTCGTAATTGCGTGTCTACGTTCCCTACACGTAACATGGCCTTTTATTAGGTGGAAATTCTGTATACGGCACTACAACCAAGCAATGGGTGGCAACTTATGAACTAGACTCAACTGTTTATGATTGTCTGTGAAATATGCTCATTTCTGCATACTTTGTTAACATAAAAATGAAATCAAAGCAATGAAATTTACATTTATGAATTGCTGAATTTCAATGTGTCGTAGCGTGAATTCAGCTATTTTTATAGTCGATTCGATTCAATTGATTTCTTAATCTGAATCCGAGATACATGGAGCGTGTTTAGCTCAATGAGGCTTGATGTAGTTGATGTGTTATTGTGATGTCCCGAGACAGTCGTAATGTCCGCATTAGCGGGCCATTATTGTTTATTGCCTTTTAGCACATCTTTGTTTATACATTAGTCATGGATTGCGGCTTTAATGTGAGGTGCTTGATTGATTGCACACTTGCTGCAGTGCAGTTTAGCTAAACGCATTCCGATTTATTTAATACGTTCTCGTCATGACTTCTATAAACCATCAATATTCATTGAATTCCTTTCATTGCATTCTTTAACAATTACGTTGAGTAACTTGATCAATATGTGAGATAATTTTTCAAATTGTACCGTTTCTCGAAGTCCCTTCGCTCGTCTTCCATTTTGCATCACAAATGGCCCAGCAGACTATAGCAAACAGACAGCCGGTTCAAGTTTTTACCATCTAAGGCAGGGAATTCTAAAAGGGCTCGAATACTTTTCTTATGCGGCTAGACCCGATACGTGGACATTAAAACAGTGTACATACGTAGTTCTGTCCCCAGCATTGTTCGCTAACAAGCCCGTCTAACCGCGCCCTGGCACGACAGCGGAACCGTGCACTTATGTACATATGGACACTATATCTTGATACAGTTTAAAGGAAGAAAGGTTACCTATTCGTGGGAAAGGACTTTAACCTAGACTAGTTCTTTTTACAGATTTTTTGTCATGTTATTTATTCATTTCCTTATAATAGCTGAAACTGAATTGCTGCAAACTACTGAATTCGAGTATATATGACAAACTAAACTATTCATTCGTTGTGACTGAACATAGTGCATGATTGATTAAAGTTTACCTAAAAGTCTGTAAGTTGTACTTCTGTATATGATATCAAATAATACTGCAAGAATAAATTCAAAATTAATGTAATGCATGAAATGAATTTCAATCGCAGTGTTCAATAGTAGTGTATCATCGAAACGCAATTCATGAATAACTTTGAATAGATCAAAAAATGTAGACGCAGTTCACGAGACAATAAATAGAACATTAAGAAATGCAACGACGAATAAGCACTAAAGAAAAAGAAATGCCCTTTTAAAATTCAAGTGAAACAATACGAGAGGCTACTTAAGGGACATATGGTGGATATGATAAACAAGAGAGCGAGCCAAGTACTTGAATAGCTTCGAGTATTGGGTTTACCCCCTGCCACGTCACCAAAATACTGTTATTCCGATAGATACAGTTTTTCAAACAATGTCCATCGAATTTTAGAAAGCTGGTCGTTGTGCAACTTTCTCCCTTTGTTACAAAAGGTAAGAACTTGGACGTATTGTGTCCACTTTTTATGATTTGCAATAATAAAGTATTGGTCAGATTTTTACGACGGTCGAACTTTCTCTTTGGAGCTTTGGAGCAAAAAAGCTTAAGGTTTTATGACTGTTAGTGTAACGGAACTAGAGGGTTAATGATTATAACTGCTTTTGTTATTATTAGAGATACTGTGACGTTTACAAGAAGCTTTTTTTCAATAGACACAAAGTTGATATGCAAAGGTCAAAACTGTGACTGCAGTGTTCATGTGGTCACGAGGCGGGGTCTTTGTACAGCAATAGCTTGCGAAAGAGCATAAGGTCTAGGGTCTAAGTTCGGCGTGTCGCTAATTATATCAATAATGTTGGGTTGCCCATTACTTGACTTAAGTAATAAGTAGGCTCTTAATTTCAAAAAGTCCAATTATTTATTAAAGACAACAATTCGTCGTTATGTTTCTTTGCCATTGCATGCCCAGGACTTAAAAACAATTAAAGTATTCCCTTGACTTTTCAGAATATTCAACTCCTATCATTGTCTTATGCATTTCAATAGTCAGCCAAGTCTAGCATCTTATACTTTTATATCTTCCCCACAGATCCTTTTCGTGCTTTCTTCGATTTCATATTAAGCCCGTCATGCAAAATAAACATGGCAATGATTTTTTTGCTTTTTTTCTGTCTATCCCGTAAGTGAACATAATAATGTCGTATCCCTATAGCTTCTTCATACATCTTTTTTTATTTAGCCATTACATATATTTTTCTCACCTAATTTATCTCCCTTAATTTTATCTCTGAATCCTAATTATACTAAGAAGGCAATTCTATTCATGCACGGGCACCGTACATCTCGACAGATACGGATCTAGATAATAGTTAGGTATTAAATTGGCCAGAAGCGACATTTATGAGCGTATTGGCGCGGCCCAGGGTGCAACATGCCGCTATCAGTTACCCCTTCCCGCCCTGGCTAATTCACTGTGACAAATTAACAGCTAAATTCGGACCCCCTACATACGTTGTACAGGTACACCGTATGTAGGTGATCTATGGTGGGGTTAATTTGATTTTCGAATATAATCGAGTATTGTTGATGCTTTCAAATTATGGTAACTACAAGGATATAATTTTAGTAGATTTTTCACACCATAGTTTTAAGGTAGGTACCGTCAATATTATTTTATAATTCTTTTACGAATATTGTAATTATTTTCAAGACTAGATTAGTTCAGTGTTCTCTGCATCAACATATTCCGCCTATGGCGTGTTTGTAAATATGAGTAGATTTTTCAGATTGTTTTCGGGGCTCTAGGTTTATTCAATACTTATAAGCAAAAGAGTCAGATGCATTTATTTTACAACATGAATAACTTGTGGTTCTCAAAACAAAACTTGCCCCGACCAGTAGCGATAAAATTAAATTAAAAAATTAAATAAAGCATCTAATTCTCTAAATGAACGACAAACGTAACGGAAACTAATTCTTGAAATACCGAGGAGGGCATCGTAATAAAGCATCCTAGAACAGAGTGCATTGTTAGGTCCCCAGGATATCTAGATCTAGGTACAGTACAACTCAGACGGGAATACTGCAGAGACGCGAGAAGGCTTTGTTGAGATTAAAGACAGATTAAACTGTTCTTAAGGCTTGAAAAATATCATTTAGCTAGGTAATTTCAATGTTAATTGCTTATATTATGTAAATAATATGTATTACTTATGTACCATAGTACATAAGTAAAAATCACATGCATCCAGACCGCCTAAAGCTCTTGTTTTCTGTTCCGTGGCCTAAAGTATCCATACAATCAACTTTTATTTAAAGACTGTTTTTTTACCTTGTGTAGAGCCTAAAGGTCTATCAAGATAATTAACATTTTTCATATAGGTTTAAATCTTTTTAGGTATTATGTGGTTGTTTTTAAAATTCATATTTTTTTTTTGTGATCCATATGGTGATACATGTAGTCGGTTATGCTACTTTTGGCTCTATCTATCCTGAATGCAAAGAATTAGGCGTGATCCTAAATCTATAGAAAGTTTACTTTTACCCCATTTGGTCCCTATTTATACGACTGTAATGAAAACTATATTCCAGTTATATCATTTAATAGATACATTCGCTGTTCCGTCTCAAGATGACTAATAGTAAGTACTTCATGTGGGTGTACTCGACATGTATGTCAAATGATATATGACAGTGGTAGGTAGGTATTTGTCATTATCACATCGGAAACTAGTTTTATAGTCCTTGTTCCCTGTATGTTGACTAAAAACGAATATATTGCTTGCGGAATGTCAAAGAAAATAGTTCAAAGGAATATGAAAAAGCTTTCATGTTTTTCGCTAGCGATGTCATGTTAAGGCTTATTTATTGTCGTTTGCGTCGTATTGTCAATGATCATAAATATCAAACGGTCATTCCTATGATATTGGACTTTTCCATGTAAATTACTCAAATTGTATTAAGCCCATCTCTGTTCATATACAAAAATGCATCAAACATTTTTGATTTTACTTTCTCTTCTATAAATACATACTTATTCCAGTAAGTAGTTTACGGCTTATGTTTGCGGAGATTAGCATATGAACTGTTGAAAATGAAGCCAATAGCTAAAGAATTATTGATGTATATTTCACTAATAAGCTTTTATCAGAAGGCATCTTTCTAATTGTCATGATAATTTCTTTTGCCCCAACTTTTTTTGATAGATTTATCATTAACGGTGAAAACACCGACACTTCTTGATATGACCCAAATAAATATTGATGATAAAGATAAAAACGTGCAACGTTATGAAAGAATAAAGATTATATTATAAACCATAATCAATTCCAGCAGATTTATCGAACGTACAGCTTAATACGAATTCACTTTGAAAAGCCTGTAGCTAGTTCTTATGATAATTTCTAACAACCTACGTAAGTGCAGTGGGCCTACACGTCCTTTCATCCCGGCTCCGTTGGCGGGCGACTATCTTCAATCTCGGCTGACGTACCGACAGACAGCCTTTAACAAACATAGATCTTGCGGTCTATTGTTCTGAGCCACACACGTTTGCTCACTTGTATAATTATTTGTTTTTGATTCCCCATTAAATGTTACGTCGTTCGTATATTTCAAATTTGTAGCTTCACCTTTAAAATAACGATTTGTAGGTTTGATATTATTAGTGCCTACATTTTCATTGCCGTCAATGACTTACGAGTATTATGTATGACTTATTATATTATGTATGTTTCTGTTATATTCATTTTCTTTAAGAAAATTTCTCATTTTCTTTTTCCCATTCAAAGTAGGTAAACGTTATTGACATTTAAAACATTAAAACTGCTTTGTAGAATTATACCAAGTAAACATCTCTTCTTTTAACGCATCCCAAATAACGAGTTTGAGTCTAAATAACTCAACGTCATACAAAATACCATAAAAACAACTCACGATTGTTTTGCCAGTTGTAAAGAGAACAAATCTCATGTACACAGAGTCGTAAATACATCAGTCAACAAAGCAATCCACTGGTTAGACGTCCGTGATATAAACACTGGGCAAACTAAAAAACAGCGGTGTGGCCCAACAATTTCGCTTGTTTGCCGCTTTCCGCGGTGATATTCGCATAAATCGCGAAAAAGCCAAATTGCAGCGATGGCTCACGCACCCGGGTGTAAATTTTGAATCGCTCGAAACGGCTTAACGATCGATAACTCGAATTTAGCGTGTTTGCCGATTGAGTTGTGTTGAGATTTTCGGTTACAATACATTGGGGGTCCTATTTGAATTGCTTTTAGTGCAGGCTTTTAGCTGAGGCAGAGCCTCGCTACCGGCGAATATCACTTTTGCTCATAAATGGGCCGGCTCGTCAGGGGAAGTATCTCACTCTCACAGAAAATCGACGTTTGAATAGTAGCTTTACCACTGCTATGCTTCGTTCGGTGAGTGAGAGAGCCGGAGGCTCATCTCCCTCTCCCCTCTGGGGAGGGAAAAAAAGGCCGGCAACGCTGCTGTGACACCCCTGGTGTTGCTGTTGTAAATGGGCAGCGGTGATCACTTACCATCAGGTGACCCACTTGCTCGTTTGCCGTCCTATGACATAAAAAAAGGCTTGGTAAAAAATAAATATAAACTAAATATAGGGTTTAAAAAGTTGAAATACGTCGGAAAAAGTTGATCAGTGTCATGGACTTAAACGATCTAAACGAAATAAAAACTACTACAGAAACTATATGAAACACCGAAATTCGAGGTCTTTTATTAAATATTTTTCGAATGTATGGAGTTTCATTAATTTATCGATTGTTTTAAAAATATACCACCGAATATATTATTTTCACAGCTTTTCACCTTTATCATGAAGAGACATGCAACATAAAATTTGCCTCAATAATATAAATCACGCCCCATGTTAAAATTGCTATGTCCCGTAACAAAAATATTGCATGGGCCTCGTTGTATAGCTGTTTTGTTTTATAGCTTTATTTGTTTGTTTAACAAACTTGTGTGAGTGCTTAATAGGACAATTTACTTAGACACGCGACCTTTTGAAATTTCAATGAAAACGGGGGCAAATTGTACTTAAGTACGCAGTTTAAAGTGGGGATAGCGAAACTTTTTGATTTCCGTTTTACTACGTTTAGGTATAAGTCTAATTATATATTTTTACATTATTTGTTAAACACGGTTTTTATCCCTATTTACCACGATGTACTTACTGCATTAGAAATACTTAAGTCGCATAATAACTCTTAGTTTTCATCCCTAATTGCTCCTATCTGAATCTTTAGAGAAAAGCAAAATACAATTTGTGTTATCTGCAAAGTTGCAATTCCATTCTACTCGGCACCGCCAGATTAATCCCTCAAAGCTCCGGCGGGAAAGCTCTGATAAACGGCGAAACTAATGCGGCGCGATTGCATTACGATGCAAACTTTTTCAGTAACTGGTGAGCCGCGGAAATCTAATAAAAAAGTATCCAATGAATTCGGCCGTTCCAGCGGCAGGCGTATTTTAATTTTGATGTATCGTTTTGTTTTTTACTCTTTTGTTGGAAATATATACTAAAAGAAATATGCAACAATACCATTTCATTACCTAAACTGTTAATCTGCTACTTTTGTTTTGAGTAATCGGTGACCCGCGAATTTCTAATAAAAAAGTATTCTGTGAATTCAGCCGTACCAGCGGCAGCCGTATTTTAATTATGATGTATCGTTTTGTTTTTACTCTTTTGTTGGAAATATATACTAAAAGAAACATGCAACAACACCATTTCATTACCTAAACTGTTAATCTGCTACTTTTTTTTTAGTAATTGGTGACCCGCGAAATTCTAATATAATAGTATCCAGTGAATCCGTTCCAGCGGCAGCCGTTTCTTTAATTTTGATAGATCGTTTATATTAAATTTACGATATAAATATTACTTGAATGAATCTAGATAATGGTATCAGCCGTCAAGTGCTCTCTTTTCGTCAATTCTCTTTGAATTATAATATATTTAAAAAACATAAATATATTTTCTTTGTTATTAAATGTATTATTAGTAATGTAATTAAAGTTACTTAACAACGTAGAAGCTAACATATAAATCGAACAAGATTACTATTAAATACCTACTCAGTTGAGTTGTGTCACCAGCATTAGCAGTTTTTTCTTCATATCTTACGATTTCACAACTTAATAACGAATGACCTTATGAATGAAAATATTAGAGAGAATTATTTTATTGTTACTGCATATTTATAAATATACACAGTTTTCCTAAAATGACGCGAGAAACACGCGCAAACGAAACAGCAAGCAAAATCTAGCCTTTAATTGAATAAACCAATGAATATATATTTATATATAACTGTTACACCACACAATTCATCATCAATATTGATTAAATCGTTATCGATGACATGGAAGCGGACTTTGCGCTAACTAAAAGCGATGTTGCCAAAGCGTACAAGCAATATCTGCAGTTTGTATGTAGTACACATACGGGATTCTCTTATGATGATTTAGTGCATACAGCGACGCGCCTGGATGGATTTAAAGCCGTATGAACGGATTATGTGGGCGAGAGAGCAAACACGAGGCAGCGGACGCCATATTGTAATTTATTGCTAACTTTTGATTCGCGACTTTATTACCGCTTAGTAAAAGAAGCAGTATGAAAGTGCAGTGCGGAGTATTTGTTAGTTTTTTTCAAATCAATAAATTTACTTAATATGAGTGGGGGTTCCTAAAATATACTTTTGCTTACACTTTTTTGTTAAATATTTTCAGAGGATTTTTTAACTGTGATATATTTTTTTATTGATTTGACAACTTTATTTAAGCCTCAACGCTAAAAACTCAACTTTTGGAAAATCTTGGTTGTGTAGAAATTTATCAGAAGAAACTTACACGAAGCAGAACTTGTCCATTTTATTATTAAAAAGGAACAATGTAACAGCCATGTATAGGATTATTTTGTATATTTTTTTTCAAAATTACATCATTACCTTTGACTTAAAAGTTACTAATTTTAAATGACCTCCAGATTTGAGGGTAAATTTAAATTTCTCAGAGAGAAAGAAAATAAAAAGAAGGATGTACTACCTGCTATCTTCCCTCGCAGGCCTTAGATGCCTGTGGGATTAGACGAAATCTAAGGAATCATTTCAATTGGCAATGTATCACTTCATTTAGATTCCGTTTTCCATTTTTACGCACACCCTATTGCCTCATAGCCTAGGAATCTGTCCACCCCGTAAAGACTTGATTTAACATGTTAATGGTTTTCTTAAAAAATATGACTACATTGTCGTAAGCAAAATAAATAGCGCAATAAATAGAGTATCTCCAAAGTCCAATCTCAGCACTGATAAAGCTCACATGCGATGTTTCCCCCATACAATTTTTCCGTCCGAGATAAATAAGACAAACAATAAATCATACACGCCCATTTCTCCAGCAACAAAACAAGGGAGGTTGAAATTACGACAAATCATGCATTAAACATGGCGAATAAATGTTTTCTTATCACGTACCTATTCCCGTTTTGATATTAGTTTTTCTTTATCTTTATTGACACAGGTTTCGAGGGAACGTTTATGGTCGTATCGTCACTTGCCATGTTTATTTAAGGTTTGTATCTAACGGTTACTTGTCACCGTTTTTATTTGATGGGCTCATATAAAAGGAGCTCGAGTTCTTTTGCTTGTTGGTTTACAATTGATTCATCTATTGATAACTTGCTTGAGTTAGTTTGGTTTAGAAACGACGATGGGACTAATTACTAGCTATTACCGACTGAAGATATTTATGATACTGTGATACATTTACTTCTTCATTAGCTCTTTCTATTAAGATATAACTGATTCTCGTGAAATTTTGGCATATCTACGATGATTACAGAATAATCAAATGTCTTTTAGTTTTTTCTTTTTAAGGTGTTCATTCATTCAGTTTTAATAGGTATATTATCCAAAAACAGACCCCCGAGGTCTGCAGCTAACAGAGATACCACAGCGGCATAACATATCAGTTATTTTAACGAAATATAAAAACCTTATGGATTAAAGATTACTTTCAGTTCATTCTCCCTGCGTACCCATTCAGAACAAAGTGAATGAAACAGTAGCGTCTTAACATGAAACGCGAGCTGCAAATCTAGGATATTTATCTGAAATGGAGCTAAATCTGCGTCCCAGCTCAACGGCCAAATTTGCATTTAAGCGTTAAACACACCATGCACGTTTTTGGGATTTCGTATTGCGAATGGTTTTTGGAACGTCGATTTTTTAAATCTTCGTGTTAGATAAAGAATGTGTTTAAAGGAAAAAAAAGTTTTTTAATCGATCTAGTGAATGATTACATTTTGTACCTAACTACTTGCTGCTAAAAAAGAAACTTTTTATTACTTTACCTTATACCTCACAAATACAAATATGAGATGATAAAGCCTATCTCAATGTATCAAAAAACGACATTTTTCAAAGATTAATCTTAACATTCTGAATATCAGGATGTTTTGGGCCTACTTGAAATTTGAAATTTCTATTTAATATAAAAAAGCACGCTACAAACGGCTTTTATTCAAACGCTCTTAAAATTCAACTAGTCTCAATGGTAAAAGCATAAAATAAAATCATAAAGACTATTCACTTTTATGTCTGCCTAGGTAAAGGTAGGCAAAACTGCAAAAGAATGCAAAAATATTTTGGTGATTCTCTAGCTTTTTTTTAATTTTATGTTTCATTTGTCATCGTTGTATACAAACCTTAAGAAGAGATTTAAGTCGATCTTCAGACGGCGCGGCGCTGCGGTTTCTTTACTTAACCCTAACTTAGCTACGCCCAACTTGGCTACCGAAGCTCTGAATACCAACTCCTTTGCAGGTGACTTTGTTTCGTCTTTCTGCGGGAAATTTCCAGCATTACTCGAGCGCGGATTTAAGTTTGGAAATTTCGGATGTGCGGATTTGGAGGCAGCTATTTCGCGGATAAATCATTGTGTTTGTTTGTGCTTAACTTATTTATCTTGTTGAGTTTGGAACTTTATTTTTGTTGCTGTGAAGATGTATGTGTGTTCACAACTTTGAAACAACATTTGAATTCGCTTAAATATTTTGGTATTTTTGTTTTATTTATTTATTTCTATGTGTAAAAACAGTCTTCTTATTACAGCCTTATTGAAAAACTTATTTTATACTGGAATTATTGCTGTTAAGAGCAGCTCATCCATTATTATCTCTTTTACATTCCGTATAACAAAATAACAAAATGAAATTTTGCAAGCTGATAAAATCATTTTTACGATTATATACCTTGATAGTAATAAAAAAGATATGATAATAACTATTTTTTTTGTAATTGTTCAAATATCCAACATTCCTGAAGTAAATTTCAATTTCATACAACTCCGACCACAAACAAATCGTTTAAAGACCGAAAAATCAAACAAAAACCGTTCAATTGGCTGGCTGCTATAATGGGCTATGTCAACAGTTGCCTGCTATGCGTAATTGATAGTTTCAATAGGCAATCAATTTAATACACCGCAAATATCGCGACTCCGCGATTTTATTTCCACTCCGTACTTTATTACGTTTATTGAAGTGGTACAGTCGGATAAAGAACTGTTTCGATTTTCGCACAGTAAATACAAATGGCGTTAGATTCGACTACGCTATCTCCAATATCTTCCCTAAAACGAAGAAAAAATCTTGAATAGTGATATCTTTATGGTGGGCAATAAATGGCTAACCTCGTTTATATATAATATTGCTAGGTTTATATCAAAATTAATAGTATCAAATCCTGTGTTTCTTTTAGATGACGTTATTTCTTGCAATATATATTTAATTAACTTATTCCTATCTTTACTTAATGTACATTAAGTAAAGATAGGAATACTAATAAGTACTTTCAAAATGTATATCCTGTCACACCTCATTACCAAAAGATATACATATACCTACCTATATAATTATCAGAATTAAAAGCACGTGTTAAATGCATAGTAGAGTAGCTTCTTAAAAATAAACTACAAGAGATTCATAAATTTATTTTACTGTGCTTCTTAATTCCGCTAATAATACGATATCTAGAAAGATTGATATCGCAGTATGTAATTCCCATTGAAGTAAGTTAAATCGCAAATTGGAGGTTATGACTATGCCGCACTTTAAGATGCAATGATATTTTCAACTCTACCATTAAGGTATTAAGATCTGGGTACACTGTTATTACCAGAGTGCCTAGTCAATTGCATCGCCCCGCCTATGCTGCGGTCTGCAATCAAAATCTGCGGTAGTAAGGTTTTCTTACCCTTGAATGATTCTACGTGCGATTATTTAGGTAAAGTGAGATATTGGAACGCAACAATTGTCTCCTTAAATGTACTTAGTATCGCTTTGATTTTGATGAGTAGTGTATTTATTAGTAAGGTAGCTAAATTGGTAGAATAAAAACTAAGTTATGTTTTATTAATCGCTCGTTCAGTACCAAACGGATTTTATTAAAATATTCTACGTCAAATCGAATATTTATAACACCAATAAATTAAAGATTAGGTAGGTGCAATAAAAACATGTTTTGGCTTAAAACGTCAAAACATAAATCAAAGTTATTTTTCTCGGTAGTCGCGTTATTTTACACCTTGAGAACAAAAAGTCAATCTTTCAAAAACGCCATGAAATCTTTAAATGGCCATTTTTTCATCTTCGAACACAATGAATTCTCTATTGTGTTTTGTGATCATGTGTGGTATCAACCATTTGCAATTCACGTCGTGGTCTTCTTAATTTAGTTGGGTATTTTAAGACAAGGCGCGCTAGAGAAAGCCAGCGGCCATATTTCAAAGTTTGACAGGTACAAGCTCCGAGCAATATGGCGACCACGCCACCCAATGAGGTACTAGCCCGTCACGCGGTACGCTTCGTTCCTAACTAAGGAACATTAATCACACGTGATTTATCGCGGAAGGAGTGACACATTTTATATTCTATTTTCGAAAACTCCAATGAGTTTTTCAAAATGGACGCTTGAGAGATCGCAACAGCTGCATCTTGTTAGCATGATTTCAGCGGCTTGCTTTGTGTTAAAATTATTTGCGTGAATGGATTTGTGTATTTTTGGATAGTACACTGCCCCTTTAAGTTGTATAGATATTACTGGAGTATTGTGCGAATTACACGCTGTATGACCACCAATTTAATATCAGTCTATTATTGATTTATTGAGCCGTTAGTTGGAGTAACATCTGATATATTCATCATCGTAATGGATGTCGCGCCCGTTGGGGACAACACATATCATATCTCTAAAGCACATGGCTCCGCAGACGTTTTAAGTGGTGCCTGAAATTGATTTTTAAATAACTCGGGATCGTGTCCCCTTTGAGAAGAAATAGTCTCAGGCTTCCTCGTGTCACATTCGTCAGGGTTTGTCCTAATCCGCGAGGGACGTTCAATTTTTATTGCTTTCTGCCCTGATCTATGGTCTAATATCGGACCAATATAAAGAAAACTGATGTCAAAGGGTTTTAATATTGTAAAGGGAGACTTTTTTAGAATTTATAAAATCTATGAACAAGCTTAGTTAGTAGTACAAATAAATAAAAATGATATTTGTAGTTTTTGTAAATATTTAATGACTGATACATAGCTAAAGACCATAAATCTGTCTTTATATTCTTGTTTACAATCTTTGACGTGTATTAAGTTATCAAAGCAGAATATTATAATAACTTCCAACCAAGATGTAACTTAAGTTAAATTCAGATTAAAGATAAATTATTCTTAGGAAGGATATAAAAAACAAGAAAGTAAATAAGAGCAACAAGCCTCAATTCCGGGTGATCCCGATTTCTCCAAAAGTATCGCAGTGTCGATCTCGCACTACACCATCATTTTGCAATTTGCATTTACGCACGAAATTATCAACTAGGGGCGCGGTTAAACCCAAAAAAATCACACGCCGCCATTTTGGCACAGGATAATTTACTCGAGACCGCGTGTACTTACGACAATTTTCGTGGTATGAACGTAATGCTCGAAAATTACTTTAATAACTATCCTTGGATAATTCGGAATACATAAGGTCGAACGGTACAATTCTGTTGTAAGTACCAATGGGAACTTAATTATTTTCGAATCAATTTTTCGCAACGAGTGCTCAAAAGTCGGTCGATATTTCATGTTTTGTGGACAGATTGAGGTCGTTTAATGTATAAAGACAACGTTAAAGAAGGTTATGAAAGTATCAAGAAAAATAAAGGATATTACGTATCCTCATTTTACACACTAAGCAATGTAGCACATAACCCTTTTAACATATCTTTACCGATTGAAGGAGATTCTAGAATATACTCGAGTCCAGTTTAGAAAGTAAATTGCAGAAAGTACAGTCAACGTAGTATATTACTTACTTTTATAAAACTATATCCACAAAAATAGCGCAGTCGTATCACATACCTTTCCATCTGGCAAATCAAACATGCCTTGCCCATGCTACTATAATAAGTTTTCTATTGTGCCTGAAACTAAGAACCAATATAAATATTTGCACGAATAAAGCATTGTATTGTTTGTATTTTCCATAGAAAATCCCGCTTAATTCCAGCTTAGCATAACGAACGTTTAGGTTGACTAATTAAGGCGGGACCACGCAGCGTGGCCTGGCTATGTTTAATCACAATTTGTTAGCCAGCCATTGGTCGGTGTACATTATTGAGCTAATTACTTTTTAATTAAATTGCTTCGTCTATGTTGAAAGAATTTAATTCGCTTATCATCAGTAGGTGGAGCTAAATATGTTTTGTGTATTTACCGTTTTGATTTTGATAATAGATTCATCTATCTATGAAATACATATCTATAAAGTAAATTACTTTTTAGTCACTCTTTTTTATTTATACGTACTTAAGTAAAAGAGGGCTTTGCATTTTGTCCCCTTTAATAAAGCTCTGTACTCTCGTCTAAAGTGTGATCAAAGAGAAGAAATAAACCATTTAGGTATTATAAAATTCTGTCAAATAAAACAAAATGTGGTTTCGAATAATTAGTTAAGTGAAAAAAAATGGTATACCTAAAACACAATTTTTTGACGTATAACATGAGAAGTAGACTGGAGCCTTAATTAGGTAGAACCTGTTTTTTTACGGCCTCCAGGTCTCCCGACCGCCCTGTATTACCTTTTAGTGCATTGACTTAAAATCCCATAGTTAAGTAACATTTCACGTGCTATTACTTACAAAGAATGATTTTGTAGCACAGTATTTTAGTAACAACTTATTTGTACTTAATTTTAGTATTTTCAGCCCCATAATACTTAGACGTATTTAAAGCTCAATACAATGTCGCGTCGCCTACACTCCAATCGCCTTTTCCCGACCGTACCACCCTTATACGCAATCTCACATGACCGATTTAAATTGAATCCGTTATGCGGTCCGACAGGTACAGATAGCATAAAAAGTTGCCGACGAAAGCCGTATTGGCTCTTGTTTCATTTTCATCCTTTGAGTCAATTAAGCCTGGCCAATTTAAGAGTGCGCGAGTGTACAGGCCACTAATGTATTATTCATATTCTGTTTTGAGATAACAAGCAACTTCTTAAGTCGATACACATCTAGCGACTGATTGGTACGCCAGCAGCGGAAAAGCGGCGAGGCTGCAAAGTCTATTAAAATTACTAGGATTATACTTGAGTTATTGGGCTTCTGTTGGGATTTATTTCATGGTTATGAAGTGTTGGTTTAGGAGATAATTTAAACACCATTTCGTGGCGGATTTCTAGTAATCTAGCGACTATCATAAAGTTTTAAATGTTCCATACCGGAATACATCTATTTGTCATAAAAACCCTAACTAAGCTTGACTTGTTTTGTAAATAATTTGCCAAATATATTTATACAAGATATTCTTATCCATTACTTTAAAATATAAGTAGTGTATAACATAGGTCCGCCGATATGTAGATATAGTCGTCAAAAGTTCAAATATTTCCTCTTATAATATTATATACCTACATCAAACCAGTATCAAACTAAAATCTAAATAAATTCGAGCTGAATGTACAAACCCAACTTTAATTACACTGCGTATTGATACCGTAACTCAAGTGGGCTTTTATTTTATAACTGACTGTGTAGATATGAGTAAGGGACGTACCACATAGCCAGTTATGTACTGTAATCGGAAAGGTGATTCCGAGGACCACCCAGGTCGCTCCGAGCCTCCAATCTGTACGTACATTCTATATTGTATATTATACATTCCTCGTTCTCATATACACGAAATCCGCGGGTCGTTCTCGCTTGGCGCAATGTTTCGTACTAATTTCGTAATTTTCGATTCCGACTACCAATTTTAGTTATTATGCGCGGGGCGGGTTGGTCGCGAATTTGTAATAAGGGAGATTTTTGACCGCTTATTATTATAAGCCAATAGCAGTGAAATGAGATGATAATTTTTGTAAAAAATATTGGAACCATGTCGCTATTACGCCTTAGGTAGAATCAGTTTAAATGATTTGACTTAATTTTGGTACTAAAGGCACGAAAATACATAAGAGCTGTTATGGTGTTTTGTTTATCATTTTCTTCATAGTTACTTAGATTTAATGCTAAAACCATGGGCCTCTTAAACGCTTAGGAATTTTCCGATCATCAAATGCCTATAATAGCTTGCACGAGCAAAATGACAGGTACAGCCTTCAAGCAACCGTTTTAACTATCCTGTCTCTGTCTGGACAGATCCTAGACGCATTTATTGCCTAGCAGAACACGTTATGAGCAGTATCTTAATTCCTCTCATTAGAGTCGACTGGCAAATATCTACTTTACATAATTTTATCGAAGAAAATTGTGCGCGTGGGCACGCTAGTCGACGTGATCCGTTTTAATGTGAACCCTTCCTTGAAATATGCTAACGCAGCCGTTACCTTACCTATATCTTAGCCCACGCCCTCAAATCTAAAGCTGATCAGTAAAAAAACAATGATTTACGCTCCCACAAAATGTCAACAGACACTTCCGCGCCTTTACCCCGCCATGTGCTCAAAAAAGTTGAAGCCGATACTAAAACAACAGTTGTAAATCACGAGGAAAGTTAACGAATTAGTAACGATTAAAATGCAAACTGTTGTTGCCAATGTCCCCCGCACTTGCACTATGGAGTTGCGGGCTATAGATCTTAGTCCGAAATTCTTTACGACTAATATAACTTGCACAATCCTTTTGTCGCCCGCGAGGGGCACCGGCAAGTTTCTTTTGTTTGCAACATGTGTTGCAAAACGGGTTGGTGACACTTGTGCGGGAATCTTCGGAACGACTTCGGACCGATTTCGTTGAAAGAACAGTCTTCTTTTTGTGTTTTCGGCTTCGAATTACTGTAGTTAGCTGCAGTTTTAATGCTGAACAAACATTTCGCTTCGAGGTAATATTTACGTATATAATCAACGTAATTTCGTTTTTTGAGCATAACGCAAAATCCACTTTAATTTTCGATAAAATTCGCTGTAGGCGCCTTCTTGAATAGGCCTTTAAATCACGGCGGAGAAACACACAAACCTTTTTTATTTGAAATCTGAGTTATCAGATGTGAAAGGAAACGGCACACGCCCTCGTTCCGGAACTTATAATGCGTCTACGCAGATGACATTTTCAGATTTGTGCGTAGAGGAAACATTTGACGTCATTATATACCTATTAAGGGCTGCCCTTCGCCACTACACGTCTTTTTTGCTAGGACACGGCCCCGCCTACGGCCTTAATGAAGTCATTTGTGTCATGTTTATTGCTGTAACTGCGCACTCCGGATTTTGAGGTGAATTTACAAGGCGCAAATTGACACTGTAGCCGCGGCCTAATTAGTTGCCACATGTGACAGTTTTTGCCACCTATTTTTGTATATATCAGCTCAGCTACCGTCTCGTTAACTGTATTTACAAGCTCATTAGCATTTTTGTCTTACTTACTTGACAGAGGAGATGCAATACACATGTGCATTTGTTTTATTGTCACAAAGTTAGAATCGATCAAGAAATTACACGTTGCTTAATCTGGACAAAAGTTAAAGTAGATGTCGTAAGATAAACTTTTGTTTCTTCTTCTTCTTTCGAGACCTATTTTAGATTGTATGCTGATGTGGGTAGGTCCACATCAGTAAAAAGAGCGACAACTGTAAATTTATTCTAGTACTTCTAAATTCCTGAAATAATCTAGTTTTAAGCTTATCGGTAGTAAATTTCTTGTAGTAGGTATTCTTAGTAGAACTTTTCATCAATATATAATATCATGATTTCAAATAAAGAGATTAACCCAGTTATCACCAAAAGTGTCCGCTTATTAATACCAAAATACTACAAGTTATTTACTATCGAAATACTAATAAAGTTTTTTTCAAATTGATCTCATTTAGTACTAAAAGAAATAAAATTAAGGGTTGCGTTTGATGGCTGATCTAAACCCCTTAATTGTTAGTCAGACAGGACATACAATTTTGTCAGTATATAGATTTGTAAATGGAATGCAAGTTTGTTAACGTGAAATATCGACTGTGATATTAATTGGTTCGAGAAATCGTGATCTGTCTCTGATAGAATACAAAACGTTGACTTGTTAGTTGTTAAAGTCGCGGTATAGATTGCTTAAGTTCACAAACAATCGTAAATTGCATTGGCTATATAAAGGGGCGTATAGAGGAAAGAAAAGGTCCCCTAATATTTACGTGGTACCCTCAGAAGGCTTTTACGGCTTAAGTAATTAGCGTCACTCAATTAACCACTACTCCGGCTCGAAGAATTTTTGTTAATAATTAAAAAGGTTGCACTTAACTTTGGCGCGAGGGTAGCGTAAATTACAACAAAGGAGCCAATGTTTTCAAGTTCGTGATTATAGCTACTTGTGGTTAAGGTTTTGAGTGGGCAATTATAGTTTTTTAATTGTGTTATTGTCGTCGGGGAACACCTTTTCTTTGAAATAATATTAAGTTTACCAGAAATTCTTACCGCATAGGTTAAGCACATGATTTCTTATAAAAATCAGTATTTAATTCCTTAACATGTACCTACTTGTATATAAATTAAGTAAGCCAAATCTCAAATAGTTTACGTACTTATATTATACAAACAAATAGTATAAAGAGATCGTATTTAAGGTATTCTTTAAATCATTATTTGAACTGGATTCACTGCTCTTAGATTCTCACGCATTAATAAATGATACTCTTAAAATTAAATCCATAGATAAATTAAATAAACAGGATACCACCAGCCCCGATGCTCAACACTTGAGATTAAGCCATTATGTCGGCTGTGAGCGGGTTCGATTCTTGCTTTATTTTTATACGATTATGTTGGGGCAATGTGTTTATGTTAGTGGCCAATCAGTGCAAGTAATCGTCAATGGGTAATTTTAGTAGCTTGTCCTATAGACCCCAGATAATCCTTTAAAGAAACTCGTGCTATTTATATTTACCCCATGCCTACGTGAGATTGTTCTGATTTTTTTAATAAGTTATGGTAAAATGATTTAAAACTGGCAATAAATGAACCGAGAAATATGTATTTATCGCAGAATACAAAAATGAAATACAAATTTTAAAAAGAATCAAAAATTCTAATATAATATCGCATCGTTAAATTACATTGATTTTACGGATAACTAAGTCATCATCATCATCGTCAGGTCTTTCTAGTCTCCACTGCAGGAGCACGACCCTCTCTGTACTACCAGAGCCATATACTAGCCTAAGCAGTCAGAGGATTTGGCCTACACTCTCCACGCTGGCCAGACGGGTTGGAGAGGTATCTTTGATGTTAATAAGCTTTGTTTAGCTTGTGCCTCCTTAGTCGCCTTTACGACATCCACGGGATGACTTGGAGTGGTCCTATTCTACTATACCGGGAACCACACGGCGACGGATAACTAAGTATAAAACTGTAATAATATCAACTAACTCATCACAAATCGTCTTATTTATACTTTTAAACGACACACTGATGAGGCTACCGTTTGGAAACGTTCACAAGTTAATTTACAATTAAGATTTAAATTCGTCCTTTTATCGAGAAAGCTCTGTAAAAAAATCAAGAAATGCTCTCAGCGTGCGTTCGAAATCTTATATTAAAGTGCACGCAAGCGCGGCATGCAACGAACTACAGAATATGTAGAGTACGGAAGGATGCTTGAATTATGTACTTTGCTTATGTATACCTTATGTAAATTGGGTAACATTTTCCTTAAAGATTTTAGATATAAATGCGCTTTACTAATAGGCGCGCCTAATATATAGGCGAGATTTAAATTGTTGCCCATAATAAGTCTCAATTCTATGTTATTCTGTTCGGAATTTTTCTACTTGAGTGGTTTTGGTAAGGTACTATTTTTGAAATTCATTTTATAATTTTCGTAATTTGTGTTGTGTAGTAGAAATGTAAGTAGATTAAGTAAGGTTGAATTATCACAGTGTACAATACTACGAGATATCTCCCGTTTCAATACCTATCGTATGGAATGACCAAATTTCTTGATCACAAAATTAGTATCAATTCGTATTTTCAACAAAATCATTAGATTAGGTTTATCAAATAAAGATGCTGAAGCATTAGATATAACATGAATGAATTTAAGGAAAATTTTACTAATTATAAAGAAATGTAGTCAGAGTTTAATAAAAACATCTGTGACTCTCTTTAATTTGCAACAAAAGCGCATAACTGCATCGACTGCACCACAGGGCTGATCCTGAAGGGCTGTCGGTGCCTCGTAGTTTCTGATCGTATTTTACGAAAATGCAGATGTACTGTGTGAATTTACTACATAAGATCTCAATAAAATATGTCTTTGGAAGCATGAGTTTGAGATGGGATAGAGGTCAAAGGCTTCTATTTTATAAATAATAATAAATATACATGGACATATCACACGAATTGAGCTAGCCCCACAGTAAGTTGTGAACTTGTGTCGTAGGATACTAACTCAACGATACTATATTTTATAATATATACTTATATAGATAAACATCCAAGACCCAGGTCAATATGAAAAAGATCTTTTTCCATCCTGACCTGACCGGGGATCGAACCCGGGACCCCCGTGTCGCAGGCTAGCGTGTTGACCGCTGCGCCACGGAGGTCGACATGCATTTGATGCTAGCAAAGCTTTATTAAATAGAAAATTAAACACCAGCCTTACAAAATGTTAATAAATATACCTTTAAAGAAGTGGATCTATATACTTGAAAATTAAGAAAAATAAAGAGGAATATCAATGCCAATAAAATTTGTTACAGGTTTGTTTTTTGATGATGATGATGACGAACAATTATTTTTTTCAGCTCTGCTTTTACACACTAATGAAAAAAAAAATTCAAGAAAAAGTAGTTGGTGATTTCAGTTTCCGCATGCAGTCACTTATAAATGAAAAAAAAAATTGCCTTGTTGTTTGTTGCTCAAAATAACATAAACAATAATTTTTAAAGCTTATTTAAAATGTAAATTGACGTGAAACGTTCTTGAATAGAACGAACTGCACTGCGTGAAATTTTGACTTTTGTATATTTTAAATGTAGGATAAGATACCTATGTAGAATAAAGGTCTTTAATAAATATGTAAGTACTCTCGGATTATTTTTAACCGAATTTAAAAAAAAGAAGCAGGGTCTCAGTTCGTCGTAACCTTTTTTTTTATGCATATTCCCCGATTTCTCAAAGACGCCTAGACCGATTTAAGAAATTCTTTTTTTGATCGATAGGTAATACTTTACAGATGGTCCCATAACATTTTTATCGAAATGTGTCCAGCATTTTTTTGAAAAAATAGACAAAAACAAAAAAAATTTACAAGGATGCCGTTCGGCTTACACTTATTTCCATTTTATTTTTATTCTTACAAATTGATAAGGTTGAAGTCGGTTTTTGTTTTTTGTTAAAATCATCTTAAATTATTGCAATAGTGTTCTAATTATTTTCAAAGATATGTATTGTATGTAGCCTAATAAAAAAGTATATAAATTTCGCCAGCCCTATAACCGCTCGAATTTTCGCGAATCGGCTATTGGCCTTCAGTTATCATGACGGGAATCGGATTCCGGGAACCCAATTCAAAAGCGTTCAAGTGCAGCTCTTGCAATTTATTCTCAATTTTTTGACGGTAAATACTAAAGCTACTCTTATTCGTGAACGTGGATTTTTTTGAATCGTGAATCTCGCGAGACTGATATTAAACTAAGTGCTACACTAGTGATTACCTTCAACTTTTAAATTATAATTACCGACATAGTTTTCATGAAACTGACTTTTTTCGCGGTAAAATGCGTTTCATAGTTCTGCAGAAAGAGTGAATGATCTACCTATTCTTTTATTATTAAACTATGATATGCTACTGCTAGGCAAAGGTCTTTCTCCTTTCTTTCCACTTGACTCTTAGGTTTTAATATATTTTTATTATATTTTAAGACTGGTACTTAATTAAAAATGCTTGCTTATGTTTCTTAATTAAGATACCTCCGTAAGCGGTTGGTCTTCAAAGGCCTTCCCAAACATAGATCATTATTGACGTTTGAACGAAATGAAGCTGTCATGGCCGCCAATTGTTACGTCGTTTGGCATAAGCCGTGAGACAACCAATCCCATTCAACATTCAAACGCTTAAAACCCTGATACCACAACCGGCTACAACAGTGGCCACTTGAAACGGGAGTATCTATCCCGCAGTTCGTTGAACTTGGCACATGTTTAATCATTTCTTTTTCTTTTGTTACAGGAGCGAACGGCCTGAGAAGACGAGGAAGACAAACGTATACTAGATATCAAACGCTAGAGTTAGAGAAAGAGTTCCACACGAATCACTACCTCACGCGGAGGAGACGCATAGAAATGGCGCATGCCTTATGTCTCACAGAGCGACAGATCAAGATATGGTTCCAGAACAGACGGATGAAGTTAAAGAAAGAAATCCAAGCCATCAAGGAGCTAAATGAGCAGGAGAAACAGGCGCAAGCGCAGAAAGCGGCGGCAGCGGCAGCGGCCGCGGCGGCCGCGCAAGGCCATCCTGAACATTAAGGCCCCTCAGGCCACGTAAAGGCCTCAGGCCTCGCGCTAGCCCAGTGATACGATCGCAGTCTGCCGAACAGTCCTTAGCTTTGTGTTCTGTATATTGTTTGTAATTATTTTTCGTTATTAAGTGTTGTTCGGTTGTTGTGATTATTTTAAATTAATTATTAACTAGACACAATGTTTTCTAATTGAACGAACAATAAACTGTTAAATGCTAGACTAGAAACGGGTCGTATTATTTTTGTGTTTCGGGTTTTGTTTATTGTTGTTTTATTGAATATTTTAATTCGCAATCGTTAAAGGCGTTCGTAAACCAGTGCAATTTGTAGGAATCTCTTCCGTGTATGATAGTGTAGGTGTATCGTAGTGCGTTATACATTGTGCGACGTAGTGCGTAGCTCGGCAGCGTGCGTCTGAACTGTATTGTACAAATTTAATATGCCTACCAAAGAGACCCGGTCTCGTACCCTTAAATCTAAGTAAAGAGTCGTAAGTTAAATTAATTACGCTGTCGGACTCACGTGTGAAACCCTCCGCGCCGTCTCTCTTCAATACTCTCGCATAAGTATAGTGTAAACGTGATCGTGTTCCTGCAGTAATAGTCGGTGAAGTTAAACAAATTGCCATAAATATAAGTAGTTATTATTTAGGTAGTAGCGGTGTAAATAGTTAGGGTAACGTCTGAAATGGAAGTGACCAGTTGGCGATTGCGCGGGCGCATGGAATGGGCAGAAAAAGCGCGGAGAGGCGCGGGGAGACGCGGCGAGGAGCGGGGCGCGCGCGGCGACCCACCAAACGAGACTAGGTAAGTTTTTATCAAAGTCACCGCAGGCATTATTTATCGCAGAGACGGTTGCGAAAAAGCCTCTTCTGCGACGCCATTTTCGAAGCCCTCTAAGAACTCTTGCTGTTTTGCAATGTTTTAATTCACCAACGAGTTCGGTGCCACTTTGAAGTTTCGTAACCGTCGCTGTACTGTACTAAGTTTTCTGTGCCGATGGGTACACAAAAATGTCGCTTTTGATTCTATAAGAACATCAAAATAAAGTATGAGCATACCTGTAGTTATAAAATTTAGCATCGAAAAGAAAACTTAGTAGATTTGTTATGTTTAGAACTATGAGTACACGTTGAATACAGCACTGGATTCCTATGTTCAGCCACAAATTAATTTTGAAATTTAATTTCCACAGATATGTGTTATGTGTTGACAGAGACCGCTTTTTACATAAGGTTAATGTAAAAAAGGTGGCTATATTAAAATCTGAATTGTTACATTGCAACTTTTAGAGATACGACAGCACTACAAAACTAAAAACAAACATTGATAAAAAAAATATTCGTATTAGTCAATAATGACTTTATCGTTTCCTTCAACTGTAAATAGAGATACTGGTTCGATTAATATACAGTGAGCTACAAAATAAGTGGTGTAGATTATAATAACATTCCCAAATCTTGGATTGTAGAGTAAGCAAAAAAAAAATACACCATATCAAACAATATTTAGAAAAAGATGTTTAGGCACTTATTGCGTTATTAATTTGGTTCAAATAAGAATAAAGACACAAATTCTGAAGAAACATAAATCAAAAAATCGTTCACATTCACTTGCATTTGCGCAAACTTGTAAACGAATGCACGAACGCTTTATACAAAACGAAACAAGTGTTCTGTTTTTAGTGTCCAGTCCGAACAAAATTCCACGTTTGAAATTCAGCAATCCTTCTATGGTGTCATTAGCAAACCAAACTGTCAAAAGTACGTGTTTATTCCAGCCGAATACGGTTTAAGGATTTGAAAATCGAACGATCAAATGCTGGTTTAGGACGAACACACGCTGCCACAAACAACTGTGCTACGGTGTACAATGCGGAGTTTGTATATTCAATACAAGACAAGCATATAAAGTTGGCAATGTACATCACTCACAACACTGTCGATTGAGGCCAGATTTGCGCCCCAACGTGTAAAGATATTCGATCATCGTTGTTTTGCTGACGGTGCGTCGGCCATCTTTTCGGTCTCCGACCTGCGTCTGCCAATTCGATAACAGATAATTATTTAGCCGATACGAAAAATTATTGGTTGGTCTGTAGCGGCGTATCGTAAGAGGCGAATTTTTGAACGTCTTCATTTTGAGGCATTGCCTGATCAGTTCGCTTGTTTTATTCTAATTTTTATTTTCGTGACATAATGAAGTTATCAGTTTAATTTATGCGCACGATAAATTATTCAAATTGCTGGTAACTGTTTCTATTTCAAATTGTTTAGAAACGCAAGCTAGTTTTAGATTTTTGATTCATGCTTCGGAAAATTTATTGGTATAGATACTAGTGCGTACTGAAGTAGGTAGTAATCAGAAAGTAAAGAATATGAGTAGTGACTGAGAAAAAATGCACGGGAAAATGACATTGGAAATACTATTTTGAAAATAAACGTTGCAAGAAAGAACCTTTGCAATTGATAGGTAACTGATTCAATGTACATTAAGTGGCTAGACTTCACTTCAGCTACTCTTATTAATCTCTAATTAATACTCTAATAAATAAAATAAAAATTACAGTTTCAGCTCACATTAACAGGGTAATAATTTCATTAAGCAAATTAAACGACCTAGAGAACTATTCATAAATATCTTCAATTACCGTTCTTACAGCAAATGTCTCCACTTAATTAATCCACCGATGATGCGGCAGATGCGGTGATAAAAAGCGAAGTATTCAATAATTCCGCCATTTCGGTCACCGCAAAGCGACTATGTGGCTTAACGAAGACATGCCAGCGTTTTTCTATCCACAATCGCAAAATATGCTTCTTTTATTAAAACAAATAATTGCATTAATATATCAATATAACGAAACAATAACTCAATATTGGAGTAGCATTATGGTACCTTAAAAATGACAAGGCCATTTTTAATTAATCTATTCGTCTAAGTCTTAGGCTTGTCACTGAGATGGTAAGTTCTATGGAAGATGGGTGATTAGTACCTAGTCCAAATCCTAACCTGTAGTACGCACTACTTGCCCTTTACTCAAGCTGCTAGACACGGTCATCTCAGCAGTGTGTTTCTAAGCCCGCTGAATAAAGTATCTAATATCTATCAGAATACCACATAGATTAAAAAAAAAATCGTCTTCTTCTATGGAATCCCATATCTATCTGACATAGAAAAAAAATGCCGCTACGATAGCATCAGGTTGGTAGGTATACGGGTAGGTTTTACTACAAAGATGCGCCAAGAGATGTTAGGTATATAATAAGTTATATGCTACCTGTAAATAATTATATCGGGTCTTTCGGACCTCCTGATGATAGATGCCCTTGGCTCACGAGCCCTACACAAGCATGACTACAGGCCTTATTTACCTTGAAACGTTTTTGCTAAACAAGAAAACGCTGTAATTTTCATATAATAGCGCTATTACAATATCATCTCGAGGCGGAGTTAATTAGACGAATTGAATAATGCATGATCGATTAATATAGGTACCGACGGTTTTATTTTTATTAAAATTAATTGACATTCAGCGGTGGTTCCTTATTAAAATATTGCAATTTCGCGGAGAGAACCTGTTTGTAATAAAAGGAGTTGTTTGGTACATGGTCAGGCGTGCATACATCATTATGTAGTCGCCCGGTTCCCGGCAACCGGCAGCTGCGCAAGATGAAAGATCTTTCTTGTGTGCATAGACTTCTAAAGAGATGAGCCAGTCACGGAATAACTGTTATATCCCAACTATCCTAACTAATATTTGTTTGATGTAAAGAAAGTTTATCCATTTATTTGTTATAATTACGTCTTTAACTATTTAACTGAAAATGATGAATTTTTTTATGTAAAGTTTTTTATCTAAATACATAAAAGTCTAAGGTATGTTTTATCAATACGTGCGATCTATAGGCTTCGGATCAATGAAATCATAGACATCTTTGGCGCTTCGATAAAAAAAGTGAGTGTGGATGATGGCACGTATATGGTCAAAGGATGGCACATTGAAGTAAAGACAGGACTTGTACATAACTTGAAAATCTGTGAATTATTTGACACATACTCGTATGCATAAACACCATATTATTATATATATATATATATATATATATATATATATATATATATATATATATATATATTATATACTTCACAATCACGTTCCAGCATAGTCAAAATGCTAAGGTCTTAGTTTAAGTGCTGGCGCGGTGGCTAGGTGGAAGAATTTTTACACGGAAACGTGAGATATTGCATTCTGCTTCAGAATTATTATATCTTACAAGCCTTTGCCCGCGAGTCCGTCCGCGTAGAGTTCGGTTATTTGTCACCCCTTATCCACCTTTTAAGGGTTGAATTCTGAAAGAGCCTGAAACAATTGGTTATTACTCATTTATTGATAGAAGTTATAGTACTGCTGTGAAGTTTCGAATAAGATAGTTTAAATAATCTTTGTTCCCCATACAAATTTTTAAACCCTTTTTCACCCACTTAAGAGTTGAATTTTCAAAAACCCTATGACACGTATTTATTTGTTTCTCAAAGTTAATCTAAAAACAAAGTTTCAGGCTTCTATATAGCTCTAAAAATGACGGCCTACCATACAAAATTTTAGCCCCTTTTTTACCCACTTAGGATTTTTTTCAAAAATCCTTTCCTGACGAATTCCTACATCATTACAACTATCTCTACGCCAAATTACAGCGAAATCGGTTTAGTAGTTTCGGCTGAGCGTTGGTAGATGAGTAAGTCAGGTTTGCCTTTTATATATTTAGATTAGACTTTTCTTGAAATAATTAATAATTTTAAAGAAACGAGAAACTATACTTTTTATATCAATATCATGTTTCAGCGTAGTCTAAATTCTAAGGTCTACGTTATATGCAGGCGCGGTGGCTAGCCTGCCGCCGCCTCAGCTGCGCTCTGTTTTATTTGAAGAATTTTTACTCAGACACTTGAGGTATGCATTTTTCCGTAGACTTATTTTCTTTTAAATTTTCCTGTAATTTATATTAAATATTGGAAGATGTCAGCTTTTAAATTCTATGTTGTTAAATAATATATTCTTAGACGACCGACTCTACTGCCGATATTCTCTATAGGTACCTTTTTAGTATCATTCTGTTTTTGAACAGACTTAAAAAGGAGGTTCTCATTTTGACCCGTATCTTTGTATTATTGTCCCTTTGTTTATCTAATTGATTTTGATGCAGTTTTAAGAAAAACATTAATTGTTATAATCTGGAGAAATAGTTAAATAAAATTACTTGCCAGCATTATTGGTATGTTAAAATAAATCAGTTTTTTATGCCTGCTGTTCGGCATACTATCTATCGGTGTTTTGGTTCAAATCCTAATTTATTCTTAAAATGTTACGTATTGTTAATATCCAGTTAGGTAGTTTTATTGTTAAACGAAGTATCCGAAGGTCTGTACACATTTTGTGTTTTTACATAAAAAAAATAAGAGTATTGAAATGTCCAAGCAAAGACACTCGTGTTCCCATACAACGGGACAGGAATCGTGTACAGGAAGGCAGGGCAGGTCGGGTTGGGCGATAGTATCGACTCGCACGACCGTCCTGTTATGGAGGAGAGCTTTGTGGCGTGTTACCTTACGTAACGTTGTTTGTCTCTTTTTAATAAAAAATTATTTATTACTGTATGCTTTTCTCTTTTCGAGTATCTTTAAATAGTTTTTATTGGTATGAGGCGATAATATCGACTCACGTGATCGTCCTGTTTGGGCCCACAGGACTGCTTGGTGGCGCGTTACCTTATGTAACATTATTTGTTTGCGTCCGTTTAATGAAACTTAATTTATTGCGTTAAATTTTCCTCTATTCGAGTATTTTTAAATAGTTTTTATTGGTACGAGTATATGAAGAGCCGTGTCCTACAGGAAGGCAAGGCAGGTCGGGTGAGGCGATAATATCGATTCGCGTGATCGTCCTGTTTGGGCCCACAGGACTGCTTGGTGGCGCGTTACCTTATGTAACACTAGCTGTTACCCGCGGCTTTGCCCGCGTGATTTATACCCTATGTCCTTTTCCGTACCCTAACCTATGTGTATGCAAAATTTCATGATTATCAGTTCAGTAAATACGGCGTGAAAGCGTAACAAACAAACAAACAAATAAACAAACAAACAAACTCACTTTCACATTTATAACATTAGAGCCTATGTCCTTCTCCGTACCCTAACCTATGTGTATGCAAAATTTCATGATTATCGGTTCAGTAGATACGGCGTGAAAGCGTAACAAACAAATAAACAAACAAACTCACTTTCGCATTTATAATATTAGTTAGGATAGTTAGGATTAGGATTATTTGTTTGCGTCCGTTTAATGAAACTTAATTTATTGCGTTAAATTTTCTTCTATTCGAGTATCTTAGATTTTTTCTTATTGGTAAATGAGGAATCGTGTGCAGGAAGGCAAGGCAGGTCGGGTGAGGTGATAATATCGACTCGCACGACCGTCCTGTTTGGGCCCGCAGGACTGCTTTGTGGCATGTTGCCTTATGCAACGTGGTTTGTTTGTTCCCGTTTAGTGAAAATTTATTTAATGCCGTTTATTTTCTTTTATTTGCATATCTTAGAATTTTTGTAATCAGTATATAAAGAGTCGTGTGCAGGAAAGCAAGGCAGGTCCGGTGAAGCATAGTATCGATTTGCCCGATCGCCCTGTTTGGGCCCGCAGGACTGCTTTGTGGCGGGTTGTCTTGAAACAACAACAAACTGCTAGAATTGAATTTAGTTCACATCAATTGCCTGCTCTAAGTATATCTGGATTGTAAATTAATTGTTTGTGCATCAAAAAATATAGCTTTTGAGTTGTACTTTGACAGGCGGTCAAACAAGTCTTAAAATTGCTAATTAAAAACATACGTATTTCGTAGTTCCTTGGATGTGTATTTCATAGTGAGTTGTTGGTTGATATTGTAATGTACCTATGTGATGTGGTGTATTTGAAGTCAGTGCTTTTTTATAAATCATGAAGTTATATGTAATTTCTATTTAGGAATATATTTTTTGTAATTTATTTGGATTATTTTAGTAGCTCAGAGCTTTTTTAGGTCTTAGGGAGTTTATTATAGGTAATAGCTGAAAACGATGATCTTTAAACTATCATTGTAGTTATCTATTCTCTTTACTACTATTCCCCTATTCAGCCATGGCTCTATCACCACTATAAAGTAATTTAGCTGTCATCTCTACATAACAAAATGACCAAGTGTCATAAAGGCATTAATTTTAAACTGGACCCAGGCACATACTAGTGATTCATTTATTGGGTAGCTCGTATAACAATAACTACAACCCATTTACTACTGGACAATATCTGTAACACGTACGTCATAAAACCACCCTCGTTATCAAGTTTACCCCTAAATTTCAACTCCAATTCAAAATGTACGGTTTGAACTAAATGTGCTACTGTAACATTTATTAATTGGTTATGTATAGTTATCGAGATATTATATAGGGAGGAATAAACATATATATACAGGGCAATAAAAGTAATTGTTGCAATTAGCAAGTGTATTGAATTTTAAATTAATTTTATGTAGGCATTAATTAAGACTCACATAGAGATTAGCATAATTGTAAAAATGTCGTACGAGTAGTAATGTCCTTTTATAACACTAGTGTCTTGGAGCAAAACGAGTTGGATTGCAACTATACATGACTCGGAGATTAGACAACATCCCGATAATACGCAAATACAACATACGCATACAGACATATGTCTCCGTAGCTCAGTAGCTAACACACCAGCCTGCGACACGAGGGAGGTTCGATTTCCAGCGTGGGAAAATAATTTTATTCTGTTTTCACATGTATTTGTTTGCATTTTGGAAGATATCTAAAAAATTTATAGTGAGAATAAGCTTTCGCTGTTCGTGTAAAAATCCAGTAAACGTACATTTCGTTATCTTTACATTCTACATAAGACTCATTGGAAAACTGTATATTTTTTACCAATTCGTTCAATTTTAAATACATATATTCGAAGTTATATTATATTTAAATAAAATTATTTTAATACGGTTTTTATCGCGTTTATTACATTATTTATACATCTAACTTTTCGAGCACTTTACAGTGTTCGTGGTCGCAGGTAGACTAAGTTGACATTTGTCTAGTATTTTATAAGAACTGCAAAATCTACCGCCTAAAATATTTATTGATAACGTTCCGGATGTACGCAGTATTGGCTCACGGTGTCTGAAGGTCTTGCAGTCTTCTGCTTAGCTTGAGATTTGATTAAATTGATGACTGGATCCCAAGCTGGTGGTAACTGCCAACCATCCTCTTTATTGAAATTAGGATGTTTTTTAATTTTAATAGCCTCACGAAGCATTCTTGGAATGTATCTGTTTTCTTTTGCAAGGACTTGAGGATTATCAAAACGCATATAATGGTTGGGTTTGTCTAGGGCATGTTCACAGACTGCAGGTTTCGTTGAGCGCCTATGCTTCATGTCAGCAATATGTTCTTTAATACGGGTACCGATGCTTCTCTTTGTTTGCCCAATGTATGATTAACCACACTCACAGTCAATTTTATAAACTCCAGCATCTTGTAACGGGATATTAGATTTGACAGGTCTTAAAAGTTGGTTTATTTTCTTGTGCGGCTTGTAGTAGGTCTTGATTGAAGCATGGCACAATTTAAGTAGAGTATCAAGAGATTTAAAAGCACTAAAAGTAAAAATAAAATACCTTATATTGAAGTAAATAGGTTACACCAGAAAATATTCATGTTTGTAAAAAAGCTAGTCGTAAACGAATATTTCCTTCTTATAGTACTTCCCCCTTATCTCCATAAGATTAATCGGAAATGGCTTGGCAGAGGATCAAAGACTATCATCAGTGGTGTCATCAGATTCATATATAACATCTATTCTTTTGCTTTTATGTTTGCTAATATGTTCTGAAGTTGTCATTTTCAAATTAAACCTTGTCGTAATAAATGTTTTAGTACATAAGTGTAATCACACTTATGTTCTGAAACATTTATTACTTGCAAATAGACAAATATATTAAATACAGGGTGATTTAAAAAAACCTGGTTATATTAATTTAATTTTGAAATCAGAATCCCTATAAAAATATACAAATACAAGAAAAAAAGGGAAAAAATGAAAAAAAAATACCTTAACTTCCCGTACAAATTCACCAATCAGGTCAAATTTCTATGAAAAGTCCTGCAAATAATTTTATAACTTTTAATCTTTTTTTGTGTTTGTGATTTAATTTCTGATTTAATCATGAAAATATTAGCATGTCTTTGTTTTTCGTATGTGTAAATAGCCATACCATTTTGTACAGTGAATAGATTTTTTTTATTTAATAGTACTTTATGTACTGCATTATATACTCATAAGTCCAAAAGTATTACTTACATTATTAAAGTAAGTGATACATTTGAGTATCATTACATCACCATTAAAAACCTTCGATGGTGTAGCTACAGAGCATTTCACATTCAATGATGGATGACATATGACAAAATAAACATACCCAAAATTTTAAATATATTTGCGATTCCTGTCTGAGAAATAGCTTGGTCCAAGTAGTTTTTGCTCTTTGTTGTGACTTGAGACATTTTGAAAAATCTGATACATGTGTACTATATACGCAAAATCAGTAGCTGAAATTATCTTTTATGTATGGCCGCTATTTAATTTTATTGAAAATTTTCGAACCCTGATTACATATAAGCGTTCAAAAAATCTCACTTACTCGTATTTCTTAATAAATACCCAACTTTTGCAGCTCATTTCAAAACTGCATAGTTTCATCGAGCCAATCACTGCGTAAATAATGTAAAACCTATCTTGAGCTTACCACCGCAATCACTGGGGGACGGTTGTAAAACTGACCAATAAAAGTTCATTATCTATCGCCGTTCGCTCCCAACTTAACTTTATTGCTTTATGACCATTGTTAAAGCTTGGTGTGAAATTAAACTCGGTTTCTTGTTAGTTAGTGATTCTATACACTTTTCAATTTCAATAATTTATTCTGTAATTTTAAATTAAATAATTAAATATATATAGGGACAAATCACACAGATTGAGCTTTTAAATTCGCTTGTCAATAGTGGCTTTAGTTCATGTACAGATTTAAATACTTTAAACATAGATGGTCATCTACGTCCTATGTGCATATTTTATCAATTTAATTATATATTTTTAGAAAAAGGGTCTTATAGCAGAACAGAGATGACACAAGGAACAAATGTATGCTGCCTCCGCTTGGCCCCGGCAGAAGAAGTAAACCCGAAATGTTGGCTTGATGTATTAAAGAAGGAAACGCGTGCCAATAGTCTGACAAATGAGGAAAGAAGGATCTTAAAGAGGAGAAGAAAATATCGGTGGAGAAGGTGCTTTTGTTGATGTTACTTATTTTGAAAGAATGTATTTACTAAGTATGTGTCAGAAACCGATTATCTAAAATAGTTATCGCAAAATTTTCTGTTTTTGCCAAGTATTTATCCGTTAACTCAAACCTGTACTCCAAATGAATCAAAAAACTTCAAATTGAAAATAAATTACTATGTACACTTAGATTAAAACGGATTTGAATGGTTCAAACACAACAGATCGGCCATAATCGCCAATTGATGGTCGATTTTCCGCCGTCTTTCAGAAGTTGGCGTGGAGAATGCATTTAAGTCGGACGCAGTCGTAATGTCTGTTATTTCATATTATTGCGTTACGTGCGGCCATTATGTGGTTATGTTGTCATAGGCATTTCATTGCTTTACTACCTCGTGCTTTAGCCTCTAGTACACGGAGAGTGGTGAAGTAGTAAGTGGTAGAGTACACTAGCCTACTGCTCTACCAGTTCGGGTAACTCTACCAGCTTTAGTAAATTAGATATCATCATTATTTTCAGTTTTTCGTGGTCCAGTGGTTCGTGGACATAAGTCTCCCTTTGTCTTCGCCATACCTTTTTGTCCCTTGTTATCGCGACCCAGTTCTTTGCAGTCATGGTTTTAATATCGTTGACCAACCAGTCAGTTAGTTATCACTTACACGTAAATTTGAATTTTGCTAGTAGAGTTAGGATATCGCAGCTGTCACCAGCACTCAAACTTTACTTAGCGTATACAAGGTAAAGTAACCAAATATTGGTAAAATGGTGGCAGTAGTGAGGGAAGGCAAATTAGAGAGTAGCTTTCCCACGTTGACAGTCACAAAACTTTACCAATTTTAAGTACTCTACTTATGCTATTTATTAAGTAGAACTACGCTTTATTTAGAAGGATAGTAACTACTCTACTATTTACTCTACGCGTGTAACGGAGGCTTTAGAGTTAATGTCGGTTACAATCTCAAGCATGAATCTTGCGACCTACTTGTAGAGATGACCAAATGTATTGTTCCTTGGGAAATCATTCCGTTAGGCGTCATTAATAGAAATAATTTCGTTTTAATCCGAAGTCAACTATTGATTATTTGTTATACCTACCTCGATGACGTAAGTAAAATAATACATAAAAATCACTTCATGTGCTTATTGATACGATACCCTTTATAAAATTAACTATGAAAACCTCTTTATCAACATATTGGAATATTATTAAACAGCCAACAAATAATGCATGCCACGAATGTTTAGAAAAACTTTTTATTTACTTACATCATCACGTCATTAAAATTCTTATCTTATGCCCAAGGATCAAAGTACGTATTCATTATAACAAAAATAAAAACCTTATTCAGTTTTAAATAAATACTTGTCACAAGCAATTATTCCGTAAAATTATAATTATCACCAATTTACGGACGTAAATCTTGTCATCCAAAATTACTGTGCACTTACCCTATAGTTGGTTGAAGTGGCCGAGTGACATTTACCGTAGGCGTGCCCATGTAAAGTAGGGTGAACTCGCTCGACTTGTTCCCAGCCCAGTTACCGGACAGGGTATCGTCCGATGACTGGCTACTTACCTAATTGCTGTCACATTTAATTATCATGATTGATCTATACTGTTAGAAATTATACCTGTCTCGTGGCCGGAGGGTATGAATGGTTGCTGCAAATTGTATAAAGCTCAGGTTGACATAGCGGTTAGGTGTACATGATGTGTCATTATTGAATTAAGATGTTGCAGATACGCTTGTCGTTGAATTTAAATAGGTACCTACTTATTTAAAGAGACTGGGTATTCATGTACTTTTAATAATAATAGTACATAACTATTAAGAATAATTTCCATAGATTTTTAAAATATATAGTTACACATAAGAATAATAATTGCGGATGAAGTCGTAGGAAAAGCTAGACTGTAAAACTGTTTCATTCTTTGTAACAAAAATGAAAACACAGTTAATCTTCTTCCTTTTGGGTTAACTACATTAGGTACTTTTCTTGGACATTTAAATTGTAAATCAATGTAGAAAAATCTTTTTTATATATATGTGTAAGGTGTATCCTTCCAAGTTTGAGTTGGTCTTATATTTATTTCAGAAAAGTTGACCAATAAGCCCACGGTTTATTGTTATCAAAAATCAGAATGAACAATTATTTTTCAATTTGTATTCCACACGAGCAAGTCTATCCAATAAGCGGCCGGCCGGCAAATGTGCATAAATTAGAAATGCCATAAATCTACTGGAGGCGTTTTAATTGAAATCGCACTTTAAATTGAGTGTTTGTGCGTTTTGCGCATGCGTCTCTGTAATTTATGTCACTACTTTATATTTACTGTTTATCGAATCTCCTCACGTCTGCACCTGAATTTCAGTCGAAAACTGTACATGAGGGTATCCAAAATATCTACAAAACTGCCAAGCCTTATAAAACTATCCAGTCCAAAAAACAAGTTTTACAATTCAAACAACAAGGTTTTTGTAAACAATCATGATTAACAATCAAATTCAGTAGTGCATAAATACTTAAAAATACGCACGGAAATATTCAGGCATTATTTAGGTCTTCTAAAAACCTTGTTCTCCTCCAGTCCAGAAAATCGTGACAAAATATTTATAAAAGAGCGATAAAATTCATCTCGATATAAACCTGTTTTGGTGGGTACCGATAAATAAAAACTCTATCAAACTCGCGACAGAGGGCGTCGAAGTAAATAAAGGAAGGGTTGAACGCCCCAACTTTTTCCTTACGGGTCTGTACGACCCCCATCCGTCTAGCTAGAGATACGCTAATTTATCTTTATTCGCGTTTCTTTATTGCCCTGAGACTCGTGGTATTGTTTCGAGAGCCTGATTAAGGGGGCGTGTTTTTTATCATTTGATTGCTATGTTTAGACGTAATTACGATTACCATTTGAATAAAAAGAGCAGTTATTGCCTTTTGTCACGTGAGCTGTGCGTTAGGGTGGCTTATTAAGGAATTTATCAACGTTTGGCAGTTTAATTTATTAACCTGTTTCCGGGTTTTTAAAGGTTAAACCCAAAACTTGACGACCTTTGTGGTGTAGTAACGCTTTTCTCTCACAATCACAGAGACTAAGGGTTAAGGTGCAATCTCCGACCGGGACAAAAAGAAAAACGATTTGTGTTTCGAATCGTCCTGTTTCTTGGACATGCTGTTATCAAAAATGTACCTAATTTAAAGATTAAAGCGACACAATCATCATCATCATCATCATCAGGTCTTTCTAGTCTCCACTGCAGGGGCACGACCCTCTCTGTACTACCAGAGCAATATACTAGCCTGAGTAGTCAGAGGATTTGGCCTACACTCTCCACGCTGGCCAGACGGGTTGGAGAGGTCTCTTTGATGTTAATAAGCTTTGTTAAGCTTGTGTTTCCTTAGTCGCCTTTTACGACATCCACGGGATGACTTGGAGTAGTCCTATTCTACTCTGCCGGGAACCACACGGCTAGTCATACAGCGAAACAAACTTAAATCTATTTAATAAATTAATAAAACCTATTATGATAATGCTAGTATTTATTTAGGTTTACTTTATGAGGTAACCGACGGCTGCACTTAAACAATTAAAATTTAAATTGCTTTATTTAAGAATGCAAGCGACATTGCAACAAAACTATGCCGAGGTAACTTAGAGTTATTGTTAGCAGGCCTTAAAATGTAAGAGGTGACAGCCTTAATTAAACACAACGGGACCTTTGCACATGCTTCCAAACGTCCCTTCAAGTAACGGCCATTCAAACAAGAACCTTCCTGTTGGAACTAAAAGCCCTTTGGAGACCCGAAATGTAGTTGGATCGAAGTCTGGGGTAGATCCAATAAGATTGGTTACCAAATACGCCGATACTATTGGTTCATGTCTCACTACTTTCTCGTTGGAATTTGTCACTATAAGAAATTCTCTAACTTTGCTGTTTGACATGAATCCAATTTGAATCTTTCATTGAAGTTTTGCAAGAAGTAAATACATTAACAGACTTTTATATACCTAGTTACATTCCAATAAAGATAAATCAACTCTTTATTTAAAAGTGGTCAGATTTTAAGCAATGAATGATCATAAAATATATTTTTTGCTATTACACATTTTAAATTAGTACTTTTTCTTTTAAGAAATTAAATAGGTATGTTGAGCCATAGGTAGCCTTGTACAGTGATCAGAAAACTCTTAAAATCAAACTAAAATACTTTTAATGCTTTATTTGTACTTTTATCTAATCGACCATTTATTTAGTAATTAAAACTCACTACTGCTTCTGCACGTGAATTTCCTTCGACTTTTCCTTCAATAGTAAGTCCTCGGGAGTACCAACTCAACCAAATAATTGCTATTCTATTCACACTGAGAGGGCGATTTATGTTCGGAATTATTTCCTTGTTGTTTTATTCGGGGATTTGTCACTCAGCCTGCTTTTATAATTACCCCAGATATCGAGTAACTTTTTACATAGAATTTATGGCAGTTTTGGGTTCGGCTGGATTAGCGTGGTTTGTGAACTTAATTATATGGATTGCGGAAATTTTGGGTGTACCTAATCTCGCCTTAATCATGCTTGTTTACTAAATAATATCTTTAAATCCTTTGCTTCAACATTGTATTAGGTTTATTAGTTAGCTATTGATAAGGTATAATTTACTTACATTATTTGCACTTTTACAAATGAAACTATTTAAGCGATACTTTTACTAAATTATTCCAATACTATTAATAAAGTCAATTCAACATACAGTAATTGATAAATCATGAATTACTTCCAAAATTCGTCTTTCAAAAGATTGTGGCGCCATCTTTTGATAGTTGTTGAGTAGTTGAATATTCTTCGGTAAAATCTAAATTGTAAAAAGCGTTTATAAACAAAATTTTAATAACTGTTTTTATTAAAAACGCTAGTTAAATTTTGTATTTTTATTCAGTTGCTGTTTTTTATGAGTTTTGATGCAAAAACTAAACAGCATCGTGGTTCAGTTTATGTAGGCCTAGGAAAAAGTTCCGTCGTTCTCCGGTAGATGTCGCGCTACATAATTCACAATCGTTTGAACGTTCAGCGCTTCCATTGCGTTGTGGCATATTCTGTAACTAAAACATTCGAGGGAAGCCGGCGGCGGGCTTCGGCTGAATGTTTATGATGCAATTTACAGTTCGTATATTGCCAGGCACTTCATATAACACGACAATACACTTCTCAATTCCCTTTCTGGTCGTTTTGGCATCCTTATACAAATACAGCACCAACAATGAAAATGATTTTCATGTTTTAAATCATTTTATTTTAAAAAAGGTAACCAATGTATTATTGTAACAAAGAAATGTAAAACTAAATTTGATGTTTTATTAATCAATTACAAATTATACGTACCTACATTAAACTAACAACGTTAACTCAAACGAAGTTCGTTCTCTGATTGGATACCTACTAGCTTATTGCTTAAATTATTTTTAAAACAATGAGCATTAAAATTATGTGACTTTCGTCATATTTGAACTACCATAATGATTATTATCAAAATTTACTGTAATAAATGAATACAGTACATTTTGAATAAACTTATCACATAAATGCAATCTGTAATAAAATGAAAAGCAATGTATTTTCATTGGCAAGGCAGCCGCATTGATACACTAGCGGCATCAACCGAGGCCATAAAACATCTACTTTACGACGTGACGACCTCAAATGGCTCATAAAAAGCTTCGATGATTCACTCACAGATGGCACCACATATCATTGAGCGATTTAAACAAGAGCGCCCTCTATTGACAACAGTTGTGAGTCTCGACCGCGCTAACTTCAAGGGCGGTTATGGTTTTATTGGGACATAAAAGTTAGGAGTTACGACTTTGCCCGTCGAATATGGAGATATCGGAGGGCGAATGGGCGTGTAAGACAAGAGAACGACTTTTATTGTTTGTAAATTGGCTGTAAAATTATGAGTTCGTTCGTATTGTGCCTAATCATGGCGATCAGCTGTTATTTTATAGGATAAATCACTTTATTACAGCAAGTGGTGGTTTATGAGGCTATAAAGCTCCATTCAAATGGGTGTCGGATTGTCACTTTTCATTCATCGTTGGGATTGACCGGGAGTTATTGGCATTTTTTTCTTTATTCTTTCCATGTGCGTTTGCTTTACTTACTGTTCTTTTTATTTGAATATCTCCAAAGTAGTGCGTATATAAGAGTGTTTGGTTTCTTCCGCAGGCATACATTATGTACTTATTACAAGGGACTCTATTAGTGGGTACCATTATTCATAGAACATTTTTTTTTTGTATGCTTCTTCTTTTCCCCTTTAGTGTAAAAATTTAGGTTCTCATTTTGGCCGCTATCAAAGGCAATGTTGTTTCTTTGAAATCAATTCGTTTCTGCCACTCGACACTAGATGGCGCTATGGTCCCAAAAACTTACAAATCCATCTTATTAGCAAAAAAAACCGCAATCAAACTAAAGTGTTATCTGCTTAAATAGTATAATAAAACGGATAAAGATTCACACTTGCTTAAAAAAAGTGAACAAAAAATCTTGTCCTTGTTTATTTTTTATTCGTTTTCAAGTGGCTTCGGAGCATGAAGCTCTAAAGTT
Organism: Rhodophaea formosa; assembly: GCA_963082605.1. Taxonomy (NCBI): domain Eukaryota; kingdom Metazoa; phylum Arthropoda; class Insecta; order Lepidoptera; family Pyralidae; genus Rhodophaea; species Rhodophaea formosa. The sequence goes on along the minus strand of OY720211.1, from coordinate 7,808,615 downwards.
AACAGGCTAATTATTTGTTTTACGACTACTTTACGATTATCGTGATCATTAAGTTGACTTTTACGATCGGCGGAACACCTCGAGTCGCGATTGTGGCCCTACATTATACGCTGCTTTAAATTAATTATTGTAAACAGATAACTTTTATGAATTGTTTGACGTTTCATGCGGTGATTTATGGCCAGGATGTTTAAAAAAGATTTTTTAGAATGTTTTTTTTCGTGTTTGCTGATTGTTTTAAGTTGTTAGAACTGAAATGGGTAGACGAATTTGACGGAATACTTTTATTATTGACTTGAATTTCTTAATTCTTCTTTTTCTTTTTTGAGGATGATATAAATTATCTAGGTACATCATTAATGCAGTAAAAACACAAGACTCAAATGATAAAGTCGTGACTTTGATTAAAACTACGAAACAAAGTTATTCAAATTGTTGACAATACATCTAAAATAGACAATAACAAATTGCAGTATCATACTTAAATCTTATTTTATTGCGCCAACAGATTTCCAATTATATTTTTGACAAACAACGAGCTAGATATAGGACCCCAGTGAATTGACCTAGCCAGTTAATAAAATGTGAGGGAGCGAGACAAAAATGACTAAGACAGAGAAAGATGTAGTGAAGGAGCGCTGTAATTTATGACATGCACATTTGGGCTGAACAGTACCAAATAAAAAGTTATTCCTCGGTATGATATTAATATTTTGTTTTTAATGTGGATTATCGTGAAGTTTTCAAAAGTACTTAATAAGTAACATTATTTTAACGGATTTGAAAGGCATATTGTAGGTATTTATTTTTAAAAAATCTGATAAAATTTGATGGTGATTTCACGTTCTCTGTTTGAGAGAAAAAATAATTGGAGCTTTTTTAAAATTAAATTTGAAATTTTCATTCAATAGACAACTTTCAAAATACCGTAGGATTTTTCAGTCAAATTATTTTAATTTAAATAGAATGCATTTCTGCTACATTTAAACTTTAATTGTATAACGTTCTGCTATTTTTATATCAATAGGATTACTTACTTGCATTACTAGGAGCTTATTATCATATATTTAAACGTAAGTACCAATTAGTTTTAAATTTATTTCATATTTTTATAATTTATATTAAAAATAAATAAGCAGACATGTTTTGCGCGACCGTACCGCCTATCGCTATGAGTAAGTTATGGCCGCTGTAGGGTGAGTTACACCCTGCTTAGGTCACGTGGCCTGAAAAGGATGGGGATACCCAAAAATGCTAAGTGTGATAGGGACAAGCAAACTTGGGGCGGCAAGTTATCTTCGTTTCATTCAACTCACACTCGCGCCGCCCGAACGTCCGTATAGATCAATAAAACTACTTTATCTCTTTTTGGCACATCCCCATCCCGTCGGCGACTTCCTAGAACGATACTCCGTTGTCATTGCATCATGCTTTCTCCATAAAAAATATAATTACAACAATACTCTTTTTTTAAATTTCCGAACGCAACCTTTTTGCTTCAACTGGCGTGTTAAATTTTAAAAAAAGAACAACTTTTAAGAATTGTTTTCTATTGTTCTGATATCAATAGTTTTTGTTCAATTTTAAAAGGAATTCCGTTACACAAATTGTAGTTTTTTACGTGTAAGAGCACTATACAAAGATGGCCATAAAATATTATTACCGGGCTATTAGGAGGCGAGCCACAGGTAGGACTGGGTCGCGTTGCTAGTTCGCTGCGATAGCAAACTGCCGGTAGTTGTAAGTAATTGACGCTGTTAATTTGTCGTTTAGAGTGGCCCGTGGTCCGTGTTGTTCGTACGTGATTTCTCTACTTTAGCTTTAAAATTTAGTGATTAACAGTGTACAGTAATAGTTATTATTTGCGAGGTTTTGTGATAGTATGAACTACGAGTGTGCTTTGTAACAGTAATTTTAGGTTCTATATTCTTTGTTATTTTTTTTAAATTAAAACTAAGAGCAACGACTGTACTTAATTGGTAAGAGCTTGTTTTGATACATTATTGTTATTTTAAGTTACTATTGCTACTTTATTTTTAATGAGTCTAGTATAATATAAGGGTAAGTTTACCGAATCACTTGGTTTATTTAGACTATGGCTCTATCTCCTGAGAAAGCGAAATATTTTCCATCATTCCTCAGGTATATTGAAAAACTAGCTATACTTGCGGGTTCACCCGCCTGATAGCTTATGTCCTTATCAGTTCTCTGACCTACGTGTATGCAAAATTTCATGATGATCGGTTCAGTAGATACGGCGTGAAAGGGTAACAAACAAACAAACTCACTTTCGCATTTATAACATAAGGTTAGGATGAAAAATACTTTATATATTCTAGGGTCTAAGCAAATGTAATGTTCTTATTTATTTAGGGAAAAAGTCTGTATTTCCGTAAGAATTATCATCAAGTACATACCTTTTTACAAAAGTACAGAATTAAAAATGTATTTGCTCAATTTCTTTGTTTTTATAGTTAAATTGCAAGCAAAATTAAAAAGTTATTAAATAAATTCAATTATTCTGTATTAAGTAAAGTACATACTCACGTATTTTTAAACTTGTTAAACATTTTCACTTTCAGTACTTACTACGAAGCGGCCGTTTGTCGGTAGGGCTGGCACGGGCATATTGCGGACCTTCTTCCGGAGACACCTAATAAAGTAATTACTCGGATACTTTGGTAGGGTTGGCAAATTATCTTTATATTGTTACTTCATTTATATGCGGTTACCTTTTGTTTTCACTCTTCTTTTGTTACTTTAGAATATAAGTTCATTTCTCTGATTTTAGTAAAATTATGTAACGTTTATTTTTATTATCTTTATAAGAGACATCTTTTAGAACTTAACATAAAATACTAACAAGGTTTATTTATATTCTACGTGAGATCCTTTCTATAAGTTTTTTGCTTTTAAAAGTTAAATAAACGATAGATAAACGTGAAGTAAATTCCCACGTAGGGTTGAAAGCTAGGCTAAAGGCTTTATTTCTTATTTAGAACGATAAATCATATATTTATTTAAATATTTCAAGACATTTCTTCTGCAGTATTACGTGTCCTTGCATTTATCAGACTTTAATCAAAATATTCATTGAACGTACTTATGTAAATGTTAAATTATAAACACACACGCACATAGATATTAATTATTTATTGCCACGCCTACTCAACGCCTCTTTATTAGTAACTCGATATATTCATGACTTGTGTGATACATGCAAGACGTTAATTTTTGATTCATTAAGTAGAAATTATGGTTTAGAGGAAAGTAACGGTTTTAATCCTCATTTAGTATCAAAGAATGCGTCGAGGAATCTGATCGATTAGAATTTTAATGAAAATTAATTGCTCACCTGTTGTGTGAGCATCAAAAATTTTAATGCTGACATAATTATTATTATTTTCTTGATGAAATTTTTAAGTTCCAAATTAATTTATTTTATCATCTCCCCATAATCCTTCATAGTTACAAGATCCATAATGATTGAATAAAATAATGTCTAAGGTTATATAATTCATTGCTTTATCATGTATAGTAAGGAACAAAACTTTAAATTCTTCGGACATAAGGTGGGAAAATGCCAAAAACACATTTAGGTACTTCCATTGTTTAATGTGTAGGTATTGTAGAGATAGTTTTTTTTTACTTCAGTGGCCTACTCTGATTATAATTGTTAGATTCCGCCATTTCAACCATCTAAACTTAGTAATCTGCAAATATATATTGCCATGTTAGATTCGTCGAATATAATTGCTAAGGAGCCACACAGAGAAGGAAAAGGTAAAAAATCTATTTCCTTACACATGCTAGAGGCGATAAAACTAAAACCAAAGACTTCTGATACAAAAGGTTCCCGCTCTGATTTGGGGAACTTTCCTAACATATGTATGGGGATGTTTTCAGTTCGGTCACGAATGTCTCGGAGGGGACTCTAATGACATGTTTACAATGTTTCGATGGGAAGTTCTGGAAACTATTGCTAAGCTATTAAAGTGAGGTTAAATATTCAATTTTTAACAGAATATATTTTATATATGAACTTCTCTTTTACTTAAGGCCCCACACTAGGCGCACTAGCAACGCCAATAATTTTATTCCTAATACTTTACAAATAGAAAGAAATTCAAAAATGTTAATCATATAAATATTTCTTTCATCATCATCCGAACGTATGCCCGGATGCATCCTCAGCAGTATTGCTTTAGAGCCTAGGGCCTGCTACCTATCCTAGATGATTTGACGAGGTTACTGGTTTTTGCCCATAGCCCATAGAATTTCAATCGCGTACCCGAGCTTCATTGAAATACTTTGCTCAGTTGGTAGACTAGAACCAATGCTAGAATACCTAGGTTTAAACAAACAAAAGACGTTCGTGACTAACAGCTGAACGTGCCTTGTGAAGTATATAATCAATTTTCTTTTCGGATCATCAGGTAACAATCTTAACTAGACTGTAAAGAACTTTTATGAAATATGCTCCTACATTAAATTTTATTTATTACACTCTACCTTAAACTTTGATAGGCAGCTCGATAAATCTGAAATTAATATGAAATAAGGAGAAAATTTGCATTAATCAATATATTATTTCGATATTTAATAAAAAAGGCCTGGAATACCTATTTAAATAATCTATATCTATTTATTTATGTTATGTAGAGAATTTGTAATCAAAAGAATGAGAATTCAAACTTACAAAATATACCTAACATTTGACTACGTCGTGTTGATATCAATACTTAAAGAGAGGAATCTATAGATAGCACTGAATACCTTTACAAAATTAACAGATTGTATATATCTATTTAGTACCTAGAGAGAAGGAAACTTACGCTCCATACAATTTGATGGATTGGATGGCGTTACAGGTAGAAAAGTTACTGAATCGTTAAGGCATAGACTTTTAACGAATAACTCTTATTTATTCTGAGGGTATTTTTTACTCATTCTTGCATAGTTTCAGCACCCAGCTATCTAGATATATGCACTAGAATTTTAAGAAGCTTGTCGGTATGTTCATGCTTATACCGTTGGTATCAAACAAAAGTTTGGTCACGCTTAATGCCTTTACGACTGCCGGGGGTGACATAAAGAAAATGAAAAACATTTTGTATTATTCTTGTTGCGCTCTTACTCGCAACTTCAACGACCCTCTGTTAGGCCCGCCGTAGACTCGCGACGGATTACAATTCGTCCAAATCGCTTGAAACTATTCTAAGATATAAAAAAATCTCTCTCTTTCTCTTCCTTTATCCATTCGAGTTTGTCCCGGTTGCATCCTCAGCTATCGTGCATTTGAGCCCATGGTTCATTAATATCAAAGCAATCAATATTATGATTTGGCTGTAAAATAGATACATTTTGCTGTTCCATTTCAAAATCAAGACTTGACAAACAAACGTCAACTGCAGCTTAAAGAAGGTCCTAGTTACATTTTTATGTTTAGCATATTCTCTGTGCTTTAGAAGATATTCATCTGATTGCCCTGATGGCTTTATGGAAATTGCTCTCACATCTGCATAAAGGATCACCTTAACTACTGTTAAGAAATAATCTAGCTTACTTTAGTAACCCATCTGATTTTTTCAAAAATGAAATATCATCTTTTTTATTTTTACGATGCATATCTATTATGAATTAAATTCAGAGTTTAAACAAATGAAAAATTGGCCTTTTAACTCTTACCAAAATATATTTATACTTACTTTGTATTTTATTTCGTACAACGTTCAGTAGCAGTAGCTCAGTCGCAGTAGTGCCGCTCGCCTTGCGCATCCCTCCTTCCAACTGTGTCTGCTTAGACAAATATCCGCAGAAACTAGTTACGTGTTCGGACTGTGATGTACTACTGGCTTTTTTAATATTTATCGCCGTGTGATACCACCCTCCTAGAATATCAACTACTTAGAAATTATATTCCGTATATTTTTAAGGAAATATTGGTGTTCAGATAATCAAAAGTCAAGTTAAGTTGTAAGTCTCACTTTTTCAAAGAATGAATCTTTTATCTTTTAATGATATTATCAAATGAAAATATCAATATTTTTGCCAGACCTTCGTTGTTAAGAGCACGTACGTCTCACTTTTTCAAAGAATGAATCTTTTATCTTTTAATGATATTATCAAATGAAAATATCAATATTTTTGCCAGACCTTCGTTGTTAAGAGCACGTACAATTACAATTTAATATTCAGTTTGCTGAAGTTAACGCTCATTAGAAGCATGTAGGTATTGAATTATGAAACAACTTAACAATCGCCTTAAAACTTACGTTGCCAATATTTTGTTTCGAATCCTATGACAATTCTATCGCCAATAATTCAATAGCGCATCCCTATTCTTGTAATTCATTAATTATTATCATTTCAACCCTTCAGGCGCATATCACACAAACGCGTAAATCAGGCGGCGGAAAAGCCGCGCTGAATAAAATTCCTTAGTCCGTATAATTTTGTAACAGAGACGCAGGGACGCTATAAACTTGTCAGCTCGAACTATTTCTGAGCTGTTTGTTTTCCTTTTGACAAATCGTGGCGCGCCGCTTTGCTGTACTAGTGATATTTCACACCTAGTATTTGGAATAGTATATGCTACTGTACGCGTTTGGTAATAACTATTTATGAACAGGTATACTTATAAAAATGTGAATCGTTGCGTCTGGGCAGAATTATAGGATAGAGTATGCATTTGCTGAAGTCTACAAATGTATGGTGATTTCTAATCGTTCAACAACTATATAAATATGCAATCATAAACTTTTCTTACATAACCTTTTCAAAGATATAAGGAAGGCGTAGAAAGCGCCCTAGCTTTGAATATTATATTATATGGGTTATTTGTAATAATATTCACAACTTTTCAGATTAACTTTTATTGCGCAAATTACCAATATTGTTTGCATGGACGTAAATAACAATCTAAGACTAGCATTCCGTTGTAACAAGTGACACTACATTAATCTACTACACTGTTTATCTCCAAAACAATCCAAATGACAAATGGTTATGATATCCCAGCTTGTAAACAAATAGCAGGAACAAGACGAATTGCTAACCATTCTTCGAGATCGCTATAGCACCACTTATCTTCAGAACTAAACCAGTTTTTACCAAGAATAAAGCATATTTCATAAATATAAAATATCGCGGTCACATAATTCAAACCGCGTCCCGGGTTCGCTCGTAATTCGTCGTGTGTGGCTGGCGACTCTTCTCTTACCACCTTCCTTGTAATTTCGTTTTAATACTCGAGTGACATTGCTGAAATTTCAACCTTGGCTCCTGAAACATAAAATTCTAATTAGCACAAATATTTGGAGTTAGTTATGTCGTTGTTGGAATAGTTACGTAACTAAAACCTTATACAAATGTGATATATGATACGCGTGATTTCGGTAACGAGTATCAGACACTGATTGATCACCGCCCTATCTAACCGATACAGGTAGAGATAGGGTTAAATTTGTAGATGCTTTAAATATAAACATTTATATACATACTTTTCATTATGAACCCTAGTTTTCAGAAAGTTGATTTCCTTGAAGTGTATTTTCTTACCTAAAAATATGGCTGCATGTAGATATATTAATTGTACCGCACATTTTTTTTAGGACTATTTTACATGAAAGATATGATGATATGATATGATCATATGGTTGTTTTAGAAAATAATGCAATGAGTTCGTTGTTACGTTCTCCATTTCACACCTATTTTTCACATGATTTTTAGTTCATCAAGAACAATAAATTCTTTGAAAATTACCATGCATGGAAATGTCAAACATATCACACTTATTTCGAATCGCACTAGGTATATACTTCGATTTGACACAAATATTCATGATTACTCATTAAATTTAGTTGTAATCCTTGATTTATTGAAAACTTTAGAAATCATATTGTAAAGCAATCTTGTGTAAACAACGACAGTGTTTTGTGGTCAATTTTGTTATGATTTTTGGTGTCTATAAATATAACAAAGTAGATACACATGAAAAATAGTTAATCGCCTCATCTCGTGATTGGGTACCATTTCGTTCACTGGGTACCATAAAGAGCCTGCTCTCCCGGTTATCTTTTGTGTGGAAAATTGTTTTCGTGTTCGCTTGTTCCCGGATGAAGGATTGTAATGCGAAAGTAAATAAATATTCAATCATAGGGATTTAAAAAACTACTCAAAAAAACAAAATACAAGATCATTTTTAGCAAAATTATTACTAGCAAGGACCACGATTCGATAGCAATTTAATAATGATCATATTTTCAGCTATCGAGAATTGTATACTATATGCTAAGAAATTGCGTTGTCAATTTTAATGTATGAAATTAATATTTCTCTTTTATTACATTTCTATGAAGTTTTCTTCCGCCTCTTCTTCACTTATCCCAGTTTTTCATGTGTTGCCACATTAGGTTCAGTTGTTAGTTTTACAGTTCTCTCCAGTTTCAGCATTATCCAGTTGTCTCCTCAGTTGTAATACCTCGGACCCCGGGTCCACTATTATTAATAATGACAGCATTCATAATGTGTGTGATGTGATTTGGCGAAAGCTGTAACTGTCAGTTCTCTGTAATAATCATCCTACCAAAGTTATAACCTTTTTATATAGATAATACCTAAACCTTTTAATATAGATCAATGCATTTATTTTCTTACACAGTTTTCCAAATTAGAATGCATAAAGTGGATTACGCAAACCAACGTTCAGAACGAGTTCAATAAATCTCTAATCTTAATTAGATTTGCATTTTTAGGAGGCGTTGCCAATCGTGTTTTGTAAATATACTGTTAGCTAATGGCTACAATTAAAAATAATGACATCAAATAGGTAATACTAATATCAATTAAGATATAAAGAAAATTTCTTTCAAAGTAAATGTAAGTCGGAAGTAAAACAGTTACAGTGGTAGTAAATATTTTAAAATTAATCATACAATTAAACAGATAAGTTTTTGTTGTATTAAATAAAATGTGTCTAAATGAATACCTACAACTTTAGCAAAAATTAATATTTATTTTCTTGTGAGCGTTCAATGTTTTGTAATTAATCTTCTGTTTCCTAAGTCGCCGTTTACGACATCCACGGGACGATTTGGAGTGGTCTTATTCTACTCTGCCGGGAACCACACGACAAAGCATATTAAAGTGTGATCTGATTATTCCAAATAAGACATACCTATTCTATTTTAATTAGGTACATGCATGCTATATATCCATTGCACCCAGCAGTAGCGTTGACAGATTATGCATACGAAGCACGCAATGTTGCCAACTCGATCTCATCTTATTTCCTGGCATCGAAGCCGCGACGGCTCAGATTTATGCCACTGTACCAACCTACTAAAGTTTGCAGATTAAATAGTTTTTCCAGTTCCAATATTTGGCAGACATCTCTTCCGCTACGATTTTTCCACTGCTTTTTTAAATAAACTTTTGTGCGTGTCTGTACTTTGATTACGAGTTATCTATCATTCATGATTACGTATATGTTTAATTTGGTGAGTTGCTCAAGTTATAGTTAATCTAATTTGAATGGATTGCGTCTTATCTTTTTCTTATCTAATTAACTTAATTTCAAACCATTTCGAAAGTTTAACATTTAATTTAACACCACCCACAAGTGTTACTGTTAACTAGAGTATTTTCGGATTGGGAACAATTTTAAGAACCAAAGATATTTAAAAAAACTGAAGCATCAAAAGTATTCTGATTTTAGAAACTGATATACAATACAGCGTGTAAATTAACCACCGACCTTACCTCTAACGGGTGATTCGGTCCGTCAAAATAAACAAATTTTCCTATAGAACCAATACTGGGAACTCAAAAAATTAATCATCATTTTCATACCAATTGCCGGGCCGGCCGAACATTGTTGTACTTATAGAAATGTCGAAAATTGTTTTGAGTTCCCAAATTTAGGCGCTTAGGAAGAGTTTTTATTTTTTATTTTGACGGTCATATTCATTTATTTGAGAATATGTCGCAAGTTAATTTCCACATTGTATACATAACTTACAATTAATTTAGTTCTAAGTTTTCTTTGTCGCGCAAACAAATTAATTAATCTTGTCAAGACAAATAGAAAAAAAAATCAGAATTCATCCGATCTTTCTAGTGCAGAATAAATAACTAGGTAGTCTGTGGGTGTTGCCGATACGGAGAACATGCAAACGTGCACAAACAGACTTTAAGAGCAAAACACACGTAATCTAACTATCTCCTCTTAAAATAGACGCCATGTTGCGTCCCTCGCATGCCTCGCCTAATGGTGGCATGTAACAAATCGTTACAGAAATACCTACTACGAAAAAAGAGAGATCAGTCCATCGCATTAGTTCGCTCTAAAAATAAATTAATCTGTGCGGTGTGAAAGTTTGAAATAGTATAAAATAAAGAGTTCGCAGAACATTTGTTTGCCTGAAGTGCATTGAAGGAAAAGTGACAATCGTTTACTTTAAAATAACCTTTTAAAATTCCGTTTTTTAATATACTTGAATTCCTACATCAACCATATAATTAACAATATATTCATGAAGAATAAAATAATCGCAAATAATAATCTGTTAACAAAAATTCTGTGGCTAAAATGTTACCAAGGAAAACGTCGCTGAGCCTCTAGTGTCAATAATTATACAGATACTAAAACATTTTACGAAAATCAAAATTGAAAGCTGCATTTATTGCAAAATTAAATTGTTTTGTGTCACGCAACAATAAAATGGAAGACGTAGAAAGTAACGTGCGCATATGATGGTGTAAAAAGGGCGATGAATCGTTCTGTAGTCTTTTTATTTTTTGGAAATAGCGAGAAACGACAGTATGGCCGTATGGCGCTCGGCACAACGCGTAATCTTTCACATGAAAGATATGTGGTGTTTTTTAGTTGCCTTTCGAGTGTCAACAGGTCATAAGTCATGTGTAAATGGGTGTAATTAAGTTTGTAGAGCAGATACGGCTAAAAGAAAGCCGCTTGCACGTTGTGTGGCTCACAGAAGTCGGGTGTTTTCAGGGCATTGTTAACGGGTCGTTTCTTTTGTATTATTATTTTGGAATTGGTTGGTACTTAAGTGGTATTTAAGTCAAAGACAGTAAAGAATATTATATTTAAAGAATGTGTTTTGGATTCAGTAACAATTTTTTTAAAGGATCATCAAAAAGCATCTGGGTCTGCCGTGTATAGGTATATACGTTATAGGTATTTTTGACAAAAATTTAAGCCAATGTCACTCTGAGGGTATAAGGATGCTAACGATACCTCATACGTCCAAATCCCTTGAACCATTTAGCAATAAAGTAGTAATATTGGAAAAAATAAACTCAAATACAAACATGAACTTGAAAAACACACCCCTTTTTGGGCAGTATTGTAAATTTTAAGCCTTTTAAACAAAGCTCTACTTTTCTTATGCATCAGACTAAGTTATAGATCTACAATCGTAAATCCCTCCACATAAAATTAAACATGGATACAATATAAGAGATATCTTCAAAATGACCTCGCAATTTATTTTTAATGTAACTTTAATACAACTTTGCAACGCGACCGTTAAAAGCAACTTTTTGGTGGGATTTTTTCCGTCGCGTCATGTTTTGTAAAATTTACGCCCAGCTTAAATCGTCCAAAATTTTAGCTTTGCCCGTCCAAAATCCTGATATACGAGCTCGGGGGAGCGCGGCGGCGGAAAAAAACCTCTTATACAGCTACCCTTTAATATTAATATCGCTTGCCAAGCAAATCGTATTAGAACATTAGCATACATTTTGGGGCGCGTTTCTGATCTATTGTGTGTTATTGTGGCTACTTTACTAGCGCCATTTTGGTTATGATAAAAATTATGAGATTATATTTTGGCTTTTCCGTAGGCTGTACGGAAATCATACGAAAGTAATTGCTTTCTGGACGATAGCATTGAACAATTTTTTTTTTTTTTTGGCTTACAAATTAAAGAGCTAGAAAGACATGAAATCAGCAAAGCTAAGGAAAGTAAATGTTGAATTACAATGAATGTGTAATTTATGCTCTCTTTTATCATGGTGGCATCACAAGGGTCATAAATCAATGCACTTCTTACATAAAAATAGTTGCCTACCTCTTTGGAATAACTCGAAGGAATAAAAACGAGAACATTGGTATATAAATTTTACTTTTCTAATACAGGAAAAAGAAATAAAGATCTATGTACGCAATGACATATCGAGTTAAAACCTTATTAAAAATCGGTAAAACGAAAGTGAAGTAGCAATTACACAATCGTCGATTACCGTGATACAATAGTCGGGGTAATGGCGGCAGGTAGGGTGGGTCTGACGGATGGCAGGGGGACGTGCCCCGCTTTTTAAAAATGGATTCTTTCGAATGGTCGCAAGATGGTTCGCTTCGACTATGATTTGATGGGATGTTCATTGTGGTGTTATTTTTGTGATCCAAGTTCTATTTTTGGTATCCAATGTTTGTTAAGTATATAAAAAATTGCAAGTTTATATCTGTAACCTTGCCATAGGTATTCTCGACTGTATATCTAAGACAAAATATAAAAAAATAATGGTTTCCCGTACAAAACTTTTACACAGCTTACCGATTTAATATGTGAAGCCTATTTTGTATTTCAAAAACTTCGGATGGATTTAGATAACCCACCCCTAGTGGGTGGGTTATCTAAATCCATCACTAATAAAATAAGTCACAACATTCATACATTTTTAGAATTTTTAACTGATTAACGTAGATGATGATGAACATGAAATAACTAATATCTATTCCTAAAAGTGAAGAAATCTTAGATTAGACGTATCTATACAATCAGTTTAAACTATATCTACGTTATCAAACTTAGTGTTTTAAGTCGATACGTTTCAGACATATTTAAAAGAATTCTTGAGCACTTTTTTACAAATTACTTTTATAACTACTTCCTTAAGATTTACTGTCGTAATCACTATTGCGTTAAACATTAAGAAAGTTGTTTGCATAAAATTAAACGAAACTTAGTGTGTAGTACCAACAACAGAAACAAAAAATTACAAACTAACATTTTCCAGTTCCTCGTCTTATTTGCATAGAAAATGTTTGCGCATTAATCTAATATGCGTTAACGAATGTAATAAAATCCCCGTACCAATACGGAGGATCTGAGACAATTTGCCTCGCACCCTCCCTAAGCCCACCTATGCGTCTTTCTTATTGCCAGCTAAATCTCGAATATACAACGAAGATTAATCCCGCTGAAAGAAAGGGTGGCAACCCTTTCGTAAGATGTAAGCAAGAAAAATTACTTTGATTTCCACTTGCATTTTATATTGAGACATGTCTCTTACTTACACTTATGTGACAGTATCAATATCTCCTAGTGAATAGTAGAAATAATCTGCAGCATGTTTTCAGAACCAAAATTCATGTAGATTTATTTTTAACATAAATTCATTTTTTCTCTCTGTAAAGCTAAATGTACCTCTGTTACACCTACTCGTACCGTATTTGTGTGGATAATTACGAAAAATAGTGGTAGTAAAGTGCAAACTTTTCGGTATTATTGAACTATTATACTTATTTGAAAATACTTTGACCGTCAATTCTATAATATACAAATTAATCGCTGAATGTGTTGCTAAGCGATAGGTTACGTTACGAGACAAACAATATGGCATTGTGATTGTTATGATTTGTATAACCAAACCATTTGGCCTAAAACTGAATGAAAGTTGCATATCGTGAGGACCATGCTATGGGAAAATTGGCAAAACAGAATTATTTTTATTTTGCTCAACCTGAAATACGTAAAAAATACGACGTTAAAAAGAGAGTACACAGAGTTAAATTTAACTACAGAATATGAGCTGCTACGTGGATGCATTTCTAGTCAACCACTCCTACTGCAATCCAAATAAGAACTTTGTTTCAAAAAATTTTGGCTTTTGAAATATATCCATCCATACTATTCATATAAATGTATTATTACTCTGTCGGTCATCCTGTTTGACATTTGTCCGATACTTATTCACGCTTACCATTGAACCTATTTACTTAGATCCTAATAGGGAATATGCATGAAAAAAATATCTGTTATCTTACCAGTTTATCCAAAAATATTCAATAGTAAAGTACTGAAAGTGAAAACAGAATAAAATTTGGTTGAAAAACGAACGAGAAAAAATGATTTTACGAAAATATGTCTATATGGCAAATGTATGCATGACATAGACTATGACGTCACTAGTCCATATCGGACTTCTCTTTCTTATTTTAACTTTAAAGTTTCACATCTTCATCGTTAATTAAGATATTTTAAAAGTTCTTTCATATTTTTTTACTGTGGTTATTAAGGATTATACTAAGTAAATAAAAAAATTACGTACATACACCCTATTGGCATAGAGGTAACGCGAGGATTGGGAAGAACAAAGGGTAAAATATCCTAGAAAATATTACTGTTCTCGAGGCTTTACATTCACGCGACAAAGCTGGGAGAAAAGCAAGTTCCTAGGTGGTATCATCTTTGACGTGTGTCCACAAAGTTTCATACAAATTAAAATTACGCTACTACTATACACAGATGGCGCTAAGTCTTGTGACGTATTTAATAGATATTCATATAACAACTAACTACAAAAGGCATTTTCGATTATTGCAAGGAATTCAGATAATTTTTTTATCTATCAATTAAATATGTATAGCCTTTATGCGCTTAAACAAATTCTGATTAGTACTGACCTACTGCCATCTAACGGAGACTTTTTCAAACTTAGCTTAATATTAATTATAATACCTATGCAGTTACTAAATAATCAAAATAACAGGGTGTCCCAAAAGCTGCACTCGTAAAGTGTCGTGCGTGAGAAACAGAAGCCGAATAACGGCGTCTAGGTGATAATTGGCAGTTTAATTTTATCGAGCCAGATTTGAGTGGGCCGCGTGATGAAGTGTCTGTTTGGCTGTGCCGTTAAAGGCTTTATAGCTGATTGACTCGTAATGCGCTGGCGTACGCTTGCAATGACAGTTTGAAACTTGAAAAAGCTTTAATTTCTAATCATACATTTTATTTTTAAATTTAAAAGACTGAGCATGAAGAACTATAGTACTGAAAAACCTGGTGGTGTCTATAAATGAGACATAACACGAACCTTTTATTTATTTCTGTTTACCTTTCAATGGACTTACAACTATCGTACGACTTTTATTTGTGTAACAAAAATTTGCTTTATGTCTTCAAAAGGCAATTTACGGTACCTACTTCATTTACGCCAAAAACATACTTCCATTAAATTTCTTTTCATCTTTATTCCTTTTAAAATTCTTTCATTTTCTCCTCTTACGTTTGTTAACTTGTCAGCCATCTGTTTTGTTCTAAGACAAGCAGTTTCAGCTGCTGAAATAAATACATGTACTATAAATCTCAAAACAATCTCTTAAAACAAATGTTATATTATAATGCTGTTTCTGCATGGGTACCTACATCTAAAAATTTTTGCTTTCTGATATTGAATACTAAGATGACAAGCTAAACTAATAATTAACACACATGACTTTAAGAAACAAATCATGCAGCAACTACGCACCCAGGTAAATATATTTTTTACTGACGCCACTTTACAGAGATAATTTTTTGACGTAATACGTACGTATAGGTAATTCCTAAGCGATAATGAAAGAAAAGTCTACTTAAAATTTTGCATTCCATAAATGAGTTTTATAAAGTTTATGTCCCAATCAACTATAATAATAATTTATGGAAACAGAATTACCTGATTGAATCTCTTATCGGTGGGTCCGAAATATAATTGTTGCTTTCTAAAATGCATAGATATTCTAATGCATAGAATACAATAAATGTAGACACGCACGCACATAACTTATAAAGTCATGCACTGAAGTTACGCAACCGGGTCGATATTCATTATTTCATTATAAAGGGAAGACGCAGTTTTTTCTCGGTTTTCCCAAATAATGTATTTAGAGGCCCGCCGTCAATTTATCTCTGTGTGAGCTAATTTTGAGAATCTGTTATTGGTAGTTCCGAAATATTGTTGCATTCTAAAATAAATAGACATATAATGCATACAATACAATAAGCTTTCTAAAATGCATCGATAGAAAATGCAAGCACACAATAAACTCAGACCACACGCACATAACTTATAAAGTCATGCACCGAAGTTACGCAACCGGGTCGATATTCATTATTTCCACTGGCAACCCTTATCAAGGGAAGACGCAGTTTTTTCTCGGTTTTCCCAAATAATTTATTTAGCGGCCCTCCGTCAATTTATCTCTGTGGGAGCTAATTTCGCGTCGGCCGGGTGCTGGTTGGCGCATGTTGTAATTCAACAAATTGCGCGTCCTGTACGATTTATAGCCACTCGCGCTTGACGGAGCGCTAGCCGCCCTTCTTCCATTGTTCAAGACTGTGTACGGTGGTCATCTGAACTGAAATAGAAAGGAATTCAGGATGTTAGAGCGTTGAACTGTGATCGGAATAGGCACGATTGTCATCGAAATTTTGCCGACGATAGCTAGGATTTTTTTTATAGCAAACCGACGTTCTTAGACATTTGCAGTGGAATTAGTTTCTGCCAAATGTTGTCTCCTATTCTTCACTCCTTTTGGCGACGGTCACCTGAAATAGAAAAAATAAAATAAAAACAGGATGTAGAAATGTTGACATGTTGACATGGATAGTTAAAAATAGTAAGTAGCAAAACTGGCTGATATTTTATTTCATGTAATCGGTGCACCAAAATGTAAGAAGTTCCTAAAAATTAAGAAGTTTCTAAGCCTTGAAAAATCTAAAACTATGTTAAAATTTTCTAAATAGTTAATTAAATCTAACTTTACAAAAAACAGTGATCACAAGACACAAAAGTAGTTACAATGAAGCCTCTAAAAACTTCACTCCCTTCCCAGTACCCACCCAGCCTTATTTCGTCCGTAGTAGTAACACATAATCGTATCAATTATTCGGCTGGCGTCCTCCTTGTTTATAGCCGTGCCACTGCGGCCTTTTTGTACTGACTGCTGCCTACCTTGTTCTCATACACTTTTTCGGAGGCTCTGTGGGAAAAACGTTGGCAATAGGTACCTATTTGCCCTTTTCCTTATTAGATTTTTCTGACTATACTTCATGGTGTAGTCGGAACCGTTTTGAGAGCACTATTACTAATGTTTGTCACTAAATACTCATCATCATCAGCCTATACTCATCCACTGCTGGACATACTAAATACTCAATATCATTAAATAATATTATGTTAGTAATTTTTCTATCTTCAGTAGTAAAATATGTTTGCTTGTTGGGAACAATGATCTAAAGGCAAATTTCGCCTTACATCTTGTTATTATTATTTTCATCAATTTTCTATCGTAAAAGTTGCAGTACGTCGCGTTAAGTCATCAAATTTGAGTTCTCTTTAAATATTTATTAAACTAGTAACATGGATTCTATTATTCTCAATACAATAAAATAATAACGGAAACTTGAACAACAAGACATTGCAAGCGTTGTAGCAATTTTGTTATGCTCTTTTCTGCCGACTTCGGTCCGCTCGCGCCTAGCGTATACCCTGCATCAGCTTGAAAAAATATGTATAGAGTTGATTAAAATATGTATTTTGAAACTTGAACGAAATATTGAAAGCACTGCATATGTTTTTATTGACTTTGGTCCGCTTGTGTCTTGCGTCAGCCCAAGAAATGTAGGTATATAGATAGAAATGAGAATGACGTCCTTATTGCTTTTATAGTAATATTTTCAGTGAGCCATACTTATGTCTAATTTATTGATTACAACGTTTTGCTTACTTTTTTATTATAAAAATTGTGTAAATTGGTAAAAAAAAACAGCATACGCAGTACAATTCCGGCAATATTCTGCAAACTACCAATTCAGAACAATCGCGCATTTTAGTTCACATCAGGCGGAATTATATTGAAATGTTAATATTTTAACAATACATTTTCTATTTTGTTAACAAAATGGAAAATTCGTTTTATTAAGAATAATCATTGAACTGGAGATATTATCATAGGCTTGGACATTTTTTCATGTAATAAAAAAAACTTTTTAAAAGTTTTATTTTATTTCTTGTATAAATACAGTACTACCACTTTAATTTACATCGGCATTGTTCGATGGCGCAGAATAGCGCAACCTACCGCCGACTCAAGCCGACTGAAAACATCAATCAAATAACGAACTTATTGCTACAAAATAGAATTTGAAATCCAATCTTTATCATTTTAACAACTAAATTTCGTAAATAATTTAATATAAAAACGTTTAACTAAAACACGTTGTAAAACTTCAATCAGTAAACTGATAAAACAGAAGTAAGACATGAAAAAAGCGTGTCACACTTAAGTTATCGTTGTCACACACGCAACCATTCTATATGCGCCCCATCGTCTTTGTAAATCAGCATATGCAAAGTGGTATAGCAATAAATCTAGTCGCTCTTGCTCGTTCTCGCATCATGTTACATCTTAATTTCAGAGCCGGCTTCGCTGCCAGAGATACAGCCTTTTATCAAATACGCATTACGCTAGAAATTAAGTTTAACCAAAAAATCGCCTTTCCGTGAGAAAAGGCTATAAATAATACAAAGCTGTTAGAATTCTGAGTTTGTTTTAACATGCCCATGGGCCTTTATTTGCATTTCAAGACTACTCGTGTTTATGAGAACGCATTTCAAAGCAATGAATTATCTGCGCTGCTTAGATTTTACATTAATAGCGTAAGGTCTATTCGATTTATAACTCTCTCGCATGACGGCTGAAATCATGGCATCATCACTTAACAATCCTTGCAATTTGTCCAAACACGCTATAATTTTATTTTTTTTATAATTGGCAGTTTAATTAATTTCGCTTTTCCTTTTGTTTCAGGTGATCGTCGTGAAATCGTTCGGTTTGGTAGGTCTTAGGCGAGAACTAGCAAGTCTGACGTCACTTAGTGCGCCCCGCCCTGTCGCATACCTCGAATATTATTTATATGTCGCGAGATCAAGATATCAAATTCGACTATCGAATATATTTTTGCCCGCCCACACGACCGCTTAGGCAATCGACTGCCAGAGATTTATTGTCAAAATTTCCCGTTAGTAACGCTTACCGAGCACACTCCGCGTATCACTATTTCACAAATAAAAGAACCGGTCTCGATATCATCGTCGACTATAAATTATGTGAAGCCCGGGTGAAAAATCGCGGTTTGGTGTCCGCTTATTTATAGGTCTTATGAATAAGCGCTGTATTAATAGGATCAATATTGATTAGTGATGTGATGGAGTGATACGCGATTGTGAGTCTGAACGCGAGCAGTTATCGAGTCGGCTATCTGCCGGATCTGCTATCGCAGCATCGGTTCGGTGGCTGTTCGCTAGGAATAGGTCGGGTTCCCGCGTTCTGTGCCGTGATATATTGTTCCGCATCTCCCTGTATAAATCTTGAACGCCTGCTGAGGTACACGGGACGCGGCCGCGCGCCGCAACACCGAGCTTCAAATGGAATTGTGTTTTTATTTATCGTGCGAATCGCGCCCCACTATCGCTCACTCGAAATCGCACTTTATCTGCCAAAACCCTAGTCGAATCCGCGGCGGGTTTTGCAGCTCTTTGTAGTTACTCGCTCATGTGTACGCGGTTTAGTTTTCTTTGCATATGGCTCCTTTTCAAGCACTTACTCATAACTATTCCAAGTCTGCGAACGACAGAATCTTATATGTATTGTATATTTTGAAATAAATCTCACAATTTTTCGCATAGTGGGGTAAGGGTGTTTAAAAAACAAGCTTAGTATTAACACGTTCATTGCTGACGTAAGCTATTTTAAAATGCTCAATGAGGAATTATTATTTTTAAGAGAAAATCGAGTTTAAAATGATTATTTTGTTTGCCATGAAACTTTTTAGTATTTATTCGTAGCGTATATTTGATATACAAGTAAAGTACGGTTTGATAAGAGTCTAGGTTCACCTTGCAGATTGCACTGAACGTGTTAAAATACCTAATGTAAATATTAAGATTAGTGTAAATGTATTTGTAACAGAAATCTGATGTACAACGTCTGTATACGTTCGTAATACATTAATTAGTGATACCTGTACCTACTACAGACTTACAAAACATTTGTTGGCATGTCGCACTTGTCATATTAATCGTATTATTATAAATATAAATTGGTTTATAAAATAAGTTTACGATAAAGATGTGTTGTAGAGTTCGTCAATTGACATTAAAATTTATTTATATTTATACAAAAAAGTATGATTAATATATCTCAATTTGGACAGCTTTTATTAATTCGCATAAATATTATATTTTTAATAAATCAACATAATTTTCGCAACATGCCAACGGTCCTAAATACGTAATACAAAGGCTTTAGTATGAAGAATATTCCATTTATTAGTCGATAGCTTAACTTATTCTTAGACAAATAGTTTATCTATAGTCACTTTAAAATGACATGAATCAAAACTAGTTGTGCCCAGTATACGAATAGCTAAATAATATAAGTAATATTGTAATTTATTATGAGATACATTAGCGTTAATATTTTTGGATTCCTATAAACATATACGTAAATGTCTTCAGTAATATAGAGATGAGTAAAATTTGGCCAAGATTCTTTCAGTCGAATTTTCTTTTAACTTCGAAGTGCCAAATTATTTTGTATTAAATGTAACACCATCATCGTCTCATCAAATAAAGATACCTCTCAAAGTTCCTTTTTATTATTACGTACTGTTTAATTTATAATCGCCCTTTGTATGCGAAAGAATCTTTGACTAAGTTTTCTTGTCAAATTTTGTTACATATTGTACATAACATGCATTATTTATGTGGCTAGCTTTTCTCATAGATTCTTAATTGCATTTCATTTAATTTGGAATTCAAAATTAGTACACTTGTTTGGAACCACTGTTGTTGGCTTACATCATGAGATACGGTAGATTTATAACCTCAAAACAGTTGAAATGTTTATTTATTAATTCGAATCGTGCTCAGGAATATAATACGTAAAATTTATCCCTTGAACAAAGCATTTGTCATACGTAAATACTAGGTAGGCCCAATTTATTGTAATGTAACATAATTAATATTAAATAGTAATAAATGGAAAATACTTAATAAACGAGGGATTTTAGTGTAGAAAATGATTTAAATGTTTGTGTTTCATGATTGTAATTGTGTGACAAGTTGTGTATGTTATATTACCTGTCTACCTATTTCATAATATGACGAAAAGCGATATTATAATTTTTTGTACAATGTCGGCTATAGTGCGAAATGGATCTGCATTAAATAAAATTCTGTTACTGTATACTTGCTTTTAATTTTTTTTTCTCGGTATTTTAACCTTCATAAGAAGTTTAGGTTTTTATTACCATCAAAAATATTCTCACAACTAAATATTCAAGGCAAAAAAGGACACACACACACGAAAATAGTAGAATAGAAGTAGGTAGTATATAGTAGGTAGAATATAGTAGTATCCCGATTTTACTTGAGGCTTGAGTTAAAAGAGCTTTTGAATATTTTCGTAAATTGTACTATTTCCATCAGTTTTATAAATCATGGACAGAACCAAATGTTATTTACGGTTATTTCGAATTCTCAATTTTTGGTTATTTCGAATTCTCAATTTTTTTATCGTTAATTCTTCGTATTATGTACTTCTTTCTTAAATCCAATATAGTACCCCTAATGGGTACTTCTTTCTTAAATCCAATATGGTACCCTTAATGGGTACTTCTTAAGAAGTACATAACACGAAGAACTAACGACAAAAAAATTGAGAATTCGAAATAACCGAACATTTGGTTTACTTCTGATACGATGTCAGCAAATTTTAGCCCAATTCACCAATAATAAGGAATAGAAAAAAATGGTAAAAACCGTATGTTGCAAGAATGACGACTGCAATAGTTAGTTTCTAAAGTTGTAGGTATTTCTGGCGGCACGAGTAGCCATGGTGTCGTGCCAAACAGGAAGTTTGCATGCAAGGCCGCCACGGGATGTGGGGTTCGATTCTCCGGCTAGAGCATTCTCGGCTTTATGTGCGTTCGCTAAGCATCTACTGGGACGTATGTTTTCAAGTATTTTATTAGTTATTTATGCAGTAACGCTCAAGTTTTGGGAGCAGCTAATGTTAAAAATGTATTTGGTTTTGTTGCATACCTATTCCGAATGGTACTAATGTCAGTACTAGTCTGTACGACTGTACGTCTTCTTCATTTCTATTATAGTGGTAATGATCATGGTCATCTGAGTATCAGGTCATTTGCGTTTAACTGAAATTACAGTAACATAATTACTTGTAAATCAAATTTTTAAACAAATACACATAAATATGATTACGTCTTTTTCCATATGGGTTGATAGAGCCCAAAGCCGCCTTTTTAACATGCTAGTGCGCGTGTAGTTGCAAGTCAGAAGCAAAATAGTAATGGATTGCTAGCCGCATCGTATTACCCTGAAAATGTGTATGTGCTTTGTTAACTATGAGGTCTCTAGCAGCAACGCATTAGTCTGTCACTATTTTTAATCCATATTATCAGTCTGACCATACGTTGTCTATTCCACAGTACAAGGCATGTGATATTTTCCTATTTATTGTTATCTAACTCTAGTAAGCAAATGGCATTTTTTTGTCTTCGTTTCAGCAACGAGTTTCGTAGTTGATGCTTAATTATTTTAATATTTTTATCTAACTACTATCTGTATATAAGATACTAGTAGATTAAAAAAAAAACATTTTAATTGAGACGATTTAACTTTACTTTCAAATTACGAATTTCTCCGCTCAATTTACAAGCACCATCAATAATCCGATACAAATGACAGAACTACCCAAACTGAACGCTTGAGCAACCAGCTAAGTAATGTCAGGCCCTATCCAGGTGGACTGCAGTCATTACTCTTGTGGTAATCCTAATACACCCTGATTTATACGGGCCCCGCAGACGGACCGCCAAATTTAGGCGGTTTATAAAAAATGGGCTCAGTTTCTTGAGATATAAATAATGGTAAAATCCCCGCTGTAACGAAATGGGTTTTGTAACTATGCCGCAGACTAGGCCGTGTTTCGGGGAAGTGTTATCTTGTATCTGGTTTTGTGACCGATGACCGAAGAAACTCGTTTTTAAAGTAGTCGTAATCATGAAATTAGGTATTAAAGTAAATGAAGACAAAAAATGTTTGCTACTTAAGTTTTGGACATATTTGTGCAGGCAGATAGACATGCTGAAATTAAAAGAGTGTTTTGCTTTTGAAGAGTTTTAAAATTTGTGTATCCTTTTAAGTTTGTTTTTTGTATACAAATAAATACCCGTCGTACCGTAAGCACCTTCCATGGTGCAGTTGAGACTTATTAGTAAAAAAAATATCAATCTTAAGACCTACAATAATCTAATAAAAAGAATTTCAAATTTTCATCTTCATATTTCTCTATATTTATGCTTCCATGCTGGTTGGGGAGAAAAGAAAAAAACCGTAGAATATAACAGCTACAGCCAATCAAAGGAATGGGCTAAAATTGAAAAATCATATTACCTATTTTTAATCCAAACTTATGCAAAAAAAAATAAAAAAAAGACTGTGTTCGAAACAACACAATTTAGGTAACCCTACCGTATTCCGTTACATAAACCAACAAAATTATCCGTAACCAAATACGTTCGGGGTGACTTTTATGCAGGAATTAAGGCTCCATGAACGGCTTATAATTAACGGGCTAATTAGCAACCAGAGACGGCACTTTATTAGGTAGCTCGTGACGCCACGACGGAGATATCGGATTTTGGTACTAGTTTAATTAGGTATTTTCATGTTACAATGGACTATGCCTATACTGAATTCCAGCGATAAAGGTCTCCATGTGTGGTGGGTGAATTTGCTACATAGTCTACTATCTAATGTTCGTACGTTCCCATAAGATGAACATGCAACTTTAAAAGCATTAATTATTCTTCATTAATAAATTAAATAAGAAAAAATATGCGAATCCCGACGTGAAAAATTCCTTTGT
The DNA here is from genome assembly GCA_963082605.1 of Rhodophaea formosa. Taxonomy (NCBI): domain Eukaryota; kingdom Metazoa; phylum Arthropoda; class Insecta; order Lepidoptera; family Pyralidae; genus Rhodophaea; species Rhodophaea formosa. The sequence continues at coordinate 7,784,589 of OY720211.1, read as the reverse complement.
CTTGTAAACGGCTTGACCTTGTAAACATTTTCATACAAGTTGCTTGTCTAGCTGACCATTTTTTTATAAGAATGTAAAAAAAATTCACCCCTACATAATATAAGTATCAGACAGTGTTTTATTTATCTATTGTTTAATATTCAAAGACGGAAGAGACTAAATATGCTACTAACTTTGTAGAAAGCATTGGTAGAGAAGAGGTCTTGAAATGATCATAAAGGGACTAAAAGAGATGATTTAAATATACTTAAGTTTCTTTTATCAAATTTAGTTGGCAGTAGTAGGTACAAATTTTTTCAGATTTTATCCCAGATCCAGTCCAATCTGAAAAAGATAGTTTTCCATCAAGACCTGGCCTGGGATCGAAGCCACAGGTCGGTTTGTTAACCACTGCGCCAAGAATGCTGTCAGGAAAAGTGATGATGGTTATTTTAGAAGAAAATTTCAAAGAAATCTGCTTATACAACTATATCTAAGCTAAAATAAAGATGATTTTGATACCACTTACATCATAAATTACGACAAGCTCCTTTAATATATATTTCGCAAGTTGATACTTTTACCATACATTCACGAACTCATTTCTAGGCAGCGACAATACATGGATAGCATGATAAATGCGAAACTGAAACATTATTCTCAAGTTTATTAACTACGTACGAATGATTCACTGTGGGATATTACAATTCTCATAATTTATGATGTCACATCTCTCTTACATATAGTACGTATATTGTATGTTTCTTTATATCATTGGTTTGCTTAAATTATATTAGTTTTTTCAATTAGATATAGGTACATATAGACACTCCAGTTCTTATCATACGTCTTCCCTGTATCACTTAAGCTTAGTGAGTTAACCAGGCTCTGTCTCTTAGCATAGCAATTACTATCAATAGATATGGTCTGAACAAGCATTTCAGCAACTCAAAAAAACAATAAAACCATCTGTCCTTCTCTACTTTGGTACTATTATTTTATCATCGGTCAGTGTTCAAATATCAACAAAGTTGATAAAAGTTGCAAGTGGATCTCCATGCAGAGAGAAATAATTCATTAAAATCAGTAGCACCATAATTATTTAGTCTGAATAAGGAAGGAGCATGTTAAGGCATACAATTTTTTGTGACAGTTACACACAGATGACAATATACATATACTGGTACATAAATTTTTACTTTCAATTTAATGAGAAAATAAAGCATTATTTAGGAAAAATTATCTTACAAACTTTTACCTGTGAATCTGCTCAGGTAAAATAGAAACTTGGGACCATACCATGCATACCAAATTTCAGCAAATCCGGAAGATCGATCAGTCAGTCAGTAACGACAGCCTTTAAAATTAAAGGAATATTTTTGGCATAGGTAATATTTATAAATAGGTATATCTCAGTTTTCACAAGTTAGTATAAAGCAGATTAACGCCATCTTGTGACTAGAGGAAACAAACAACTCTGCAGCACCGTCGTGTTGTCTTACTTTGACGCCAACCCTGTAGCAGGTCTTAATTTAGTCCAATATACGAGTATTTGCAAAGTATATTTTTATGAGGTTGGCAGTCTATGTCTTTGATACAGGTTAAGGATGGGGGTGGATGAAAACCGCTTCCACTTTAAATCATTGAAAATGTGTAAGGATGAAATACTTTTACGTTAGGTGGTCAAATGTCTAGAAAAGTAAGAAAATTTATGACTTCCAGTCGGAACTAAAGCAGTTGCAATAATTTCTGAGTGTAAACACAAGTTGCGTGCACGCACCTATAACTCTATCGTAGACATATTGAGTTATCTTAATTAGTCGGAATCGTACTCCATATCTCGCTCGTCCTGTTCTGCTGTCGTTTAAACCTGATTGCTTACAACTACATCTTGTAAACGATTGCAATGCATATTAAGCCAATCAGGTCTGGGTGTTCTATTCTCTACAATGTAAGTAGCATCTTGCATTTAAACACGCGTGTTATTGGTTTGGTAAGTTGTACAATATTTCGTTTCTATGGCAAGCCTATGAAAGAATTCGTTTTTTTAAGTAATCGTTAAATTTCGTTTCATTTTAAAGCTAATGCATCATCAGGTCTTTTTTTTTTAGTCTCCTTTCCAGGAGAACTATCCTATCTGAGAGCCGTATATTAAGCAAAGTAAACAGAGGATTTGACCCTCTCCACGCTGACCAGACGGGTTGGACAGGCCTCCGTGATGTTTATGAGCTTTGTTTACCTTGTGTGTCCTGAATCCTATTCTACGACATTCATGAGAATACTTGGATTGGTCCTATTCTACTCTGCTGTGAACCACACGACGAATACGTCTCATGTATCATTTAATTGCTATCCATTGTATTACATAAATAACAGCCATATTAACGAACATACATACATGTGTGTACGTTCAAACACGAACAAATATGTCACAACTTTTGGTGCTCTAATCCAGTACCTACGTATCATCTACCCTCGATATCCAAATTGCAAATTTGAAGAACGACTTGGGTACCAATCACATTACCTGCGAAATATTTTGCGCGTATTGTGACATTCATATTTTATACTGCACGAGATTTTTTACCAGAAATAAAAAGCACTTTGTCAATGTTAAAATCAGTATGGAAAACATGAAGAAGCTTGCATCCCTGGGTTAGCGGGTGGTAAGCCAATACAATATCTGTGAATAATCAGACCTTTTGCAAAAATTTTGCAATGTCGCTACTCGGGTAGTCGTTATTACAACCTAATAAGGTTTAGATTGTAGTAAATTTTCTTACCTTGTACCGTTCAGGTTTGAGTAAAGTGGAACAGTAATTTATAGTCGTCTTTGCAAGGTACCTAATTGCGTAAATCATGCATTTATGACAGCCCGTTCAGGCCGCTTTGTCTACCCACAATATCCATAGTTATGCGGTGGACTTGACACAATGGTGTAAACAAGTGAACTATTGTTCTCCGAGTGTAGCTTTGAATTTCAAAAAGTCACCTATTGACGTTTTAGAACAAATTTTGTGTACGGGTAAAAAAGGTAATTGTAACAAACAGGTATGTTTTTTGCAAAATGAATAAATGCCAATGGAGCGGAAAATTTCAAAGGAGAAACAAACTTCATAGGCTTTTGTGACCGAAAATTTTGAGGAATTATTAAATATGGTTGTTTATGATGATATCGTCTGCAAAGTGAACAAATAAATAACATTAGTCATTAACTTTTTAAAGTAAAGACAATTGAGATAATAATGCTTTGTCAGCTATGACTGAAGTAGTTGCACAGTGTAAGAAGAGACTTGAACTCCTCACTCGAGAAATTTTGTAATTTTATTTGAAGCCAAATATATACTGTAGACTTTTTGTTTCATTCACCCGTTACTAATTAGGTTACCAGTATGAATTAATTTACTACAAGTGTTATCAAGCGAGCTTTATTCACCACGTAGAAAGCTATCATTTATTAAATCTAGGAAGTATCAATTTCCCTCTTCCTTGAGCAAAATCAGACACGAGCATAAATCCGCATCGGCTCCCGCAGTGACGCAGGCATCGTGCGCGAGATAAGATACGCTGCGCGCGCGCACCCCGCCGCGCGCGCTAATTAAGTCTTTACCGTCTCTATTGTTTATTTGCTGAATTGTAACTATCTATGTTATTGTGATTTCGAAAGTTCTATATGACAATCTCAGAAATATGATGCTTATGATCTGTAGGGTACCTTACCTTTAGGGTAAACATGGGACCCTATTCACGCGACTTCACTGTCCGTCTGTCTGTACGTCCATCTGTATCTATGCTGTATTTTATAACCGTGATAGCTAGACAGTTTAAGTTTTCAGAGATGATGTACTTCTTTTGCCACTATTACAAAAACACTAAAAACAATAAATTAATATTTCTTGGGCTCCCATACAACGGTCGTGATTTGCGTGAGGACAACTCGTATTTGGCTGATTTTATTTTTAATTGTCCAGATAAATTTAATATGCCTTGTGATTTCTCATCTAACGAGTCCAAAAAGAATCTATTTAATGATAAAAAAAACATTAAAATTTCAATTTTTATCATTAACTAGCTATTACCCGCGGCTTCACTCGCGTGATATACGGCCTATGTCCTTCTCAATACCCTTACCTATGTGTGTGCAAAATTTTATGGTGATCGGTTCTGGGTAGGGCGTGAAAGCGTAACAAACAAACAAATTCACTTTCGTATTTATAATATTATAATTAGGATTTGTAAATATGGCGGAAATTAACAGTCCTTTAAACACGCTCGAAATACAGCGAAAACATAAAAATATAAAAGTATATTAATACAGTACCCAAAATTAAAAGTACGTACTATAATTTTAGTAAATCCTTCGTAGCACCCAAGGCCAGCATGACACATCATCCAGCAATCGCAAACAAAAGCCGTTTAATATTCCAGGCAGGTCTGGTGATGATTGACAGCACATTAGGCAGGCTGGCAGCTCCTGATACGTATCTCCATGTCGCGTGACTCGTAAGTGGAATAACGATTACAAGCTTTTGATAAAATTTACGCACAGTGCTTTCCTAATTTACTCGTTATTTATTAGGAATTGCTATTAGATAGATGGATAGACAGAATAAACATACACATTAATTACGTCTTCATCACTTACGAGGTAGGCAAAGCTAAGACATAAATGCCACGTTTAACATGCTGTGTAGGGGAAAACAGCATCAAAAAAGTGATGTGTTCCTTCCTAGCTGCATGGCCTATTGACAAGATTTCTCAGATTTTCGCCCGCTCTGATTACGCGAAAGCAGAAGCAGCTGGTATATTCTGCGTATTTTCTTTGCTCCTAAAGCAGAATAAGAATGCATTTCCACCTGAGATGCGAGGATGCGCAGCAAGAGATGCGTTTTTTAAGGTTTTTGTACGTAAAAACAAGAAATGTGTTTATGATGGATATGTTGCGAGTGATGTGTTGGGTGGAAGGAATATGTGCTAGACCACGGCATAAGCTCATATCAGAAGAGCCCGATTCAAATCCTTGCACTTCTCATCTGCGCACCGTTTTATAGCTCAGACGAATCCTTCCACCGCTTAACCGCCTCGCACATCGCTGGTGGAAACACTCATCATCGTTTTACATCTTACTCATACTCATACCTTACATTAGTTCTGGCAACGCAGCTTAAAAGGACAATGCGTAGAACACATAATTGATGGTAAAGTTGCCAAGTATAGAATAACCCTCTTTTTCGCCCTTGCTGCGCATCAGCTGCAGAGGTTATCACATGTCATTGTTGTGATATAAAATCAAACTTTAAATCAAACAATCAATCAATACAATAAATTAACGCTTTCGAGAGTTGTGAAATGGATGGCAAGATATATCGCGGCCTAATTAAGAAAACTACCGAGTCTATCATTGTTCTAAGTACGCAAAATGGAAGCACATCGCGGAAAAAGCAATCCTTGAGAAAGCCGGCCGATCAAACACCTCTACATGTACCACGTTTGCGTAACTGACCACTCTGACAAGAACAGACCTTTCCCCGTGTTGCTCTAATAGTTTTTTGTTTTATAGGGTGATAAGTACGTGTGCGTAATAGTAAAAATGGTGTAAGATTTATTAAACCTGCTTTTATTAGGAATTAAAAGGAGCTGCCAATCACTATCCAAAAGGTGTAACACTGATGGTCTAATAGATAGTCCGCTTGTAATCCACACTGATTTGAAATCATAATGTAATACTTCCAATAGTTCGTTATTTAAACTGGCTGCGGTAGGCAGGCCGCGTAGATCAGTCTTCCGATAGTATCGATAGGTGATCGGTCACGTCGTGGAGATCCATCGTGACTATTAATTGGAGTTCAATACGGCGCCAGCGGTGACGTCAGCCGCGTTGTAGACAGGATGGATTTTGCTGTGAACCTCGACGAATGCCGTTTCCTACTAGCACCAGCTTTTTGCTTTGAGTCTTTTATGAATATTTTTCTACTAGTACCAGCTATGTCAAGATGTCGTAAATATATAAAATAACTAGCATTGAAAAGAGTTTTCTTCCGCGTTTCTTCTCTGCAGTGGTCGGTTCCAAAACGCTAGTAGTCTGCAGCTCTAGAAAAATTCCAACAATCCCAACGAATATTATTAATGTGAAAGTAAGTTTCTTTGTCTATCTATTTATCTAATTGGAGTTCAATACGGCGCCAGCGGAGACGTCAGCCGCAGTGTAGACAGGATGGATTTTGCTGTGACCCTCGACGAGTATTTTTTCCTGCTAGCAGCTACTTTATTATCAAATTTGAAAAGAGAGCCTATGCGTTTCTTCTTTGCAGTGGTCGGTTCCAAAACGCTAGTAGTCTGTAGTTTTAGAAATATAATTATTAAATAGGTACATATTAATAAATAGGCTCATTTTAAATGTATTTTGATGTGAAATGTACCTGTAAATATATATGGTATACAACGAAACCGATAAAGATTCGTCTTTTCAGTCTGTCTGTTTGTTGTCCGTTTGTCACAGCTGTTATTCTGAATATATAATGTACTAAACTATTGAAACTTGGTAGGTAATGTATTTTGTGAACTGATTTTCGATTTTATACCAAAATAAAATAATAAGAGGGGACTGTCTCTTTTATCAACTTATACCCTATACATTTTTATATCAACGTATTAATAAAACTGTCGTTGCATATCTTGAAATTAGCCTTTTGCATGCTCAAGCAAACTAATACAACAGAAAAGCTTATTAGCACAAACAGCCGTTAATGAAAACATGTTGTTTTTAAAGCAGCTTATTAAACTGGACATGAATAACGATCCAACGACGCATTACACACACAATAATAAAGCCAATTCCTCACAGGGCGGTAAAACGCTTGATAACAGATTTGGCGATGCGCTTCGCGGTTCTTTTATGTTTATGAAGAGTGATTTTATCGAGAAATTACTTGACAGAAAATGTCTATATTAACGATTTTAAAATATTGAATGGGCTTTGTATCTCAAAAGCTAACAAGGAACCATTGTCCGTCTGTACATTTACTGTACAAATATATAATTGTCTGTTAAAATCAAAGTTAACACCCATTTTTGTCAGAGACGCATGAATTTATCAAATTAAAATATCTCAATTAATACAATCAATCAAGTTATGGCTCTTAGTGTCGCAATTATAGATTTTTCATCATTTTGTGGTATAACTATACTGCCAGATAACCTAGATTTTTTTTATTAATTTATACCTTTTAAGGGAATTTGAGATATTAATGGCTTTTTTTAAATAAGTGTAACGGATTTTCATTCCGACTTTTAAAAGTGAATACCGTCAAATCATAGAAACGGTAGAATATGTGTAATGTTAATAAAAGTTTTTAATAATAATGTCTGTCTTTAAATTGTGCATACACTAAACAAATCCGGAAGAAATCCCTTCAGATATAAGTCCGCCACTGTAAATGTACTTCCTTATAAATAAATAAAAAAAAAATATAACATCAGATTCAAATTCAGATACTTATATCTGTATCTTACCCTTGTTGAATTGTATTTTTGTATCGTGTGCATTAAAGAGTAAACAAACAATCAAATGGAACTAAAATAGACGCGGGAACGGTTTTGATAATTTCGCTTATGTGAGGGAGTGACTTTACACACACAATAATAAATGTTGGAAAATAATACGCAACCGGCCATTAACGAAAGCACGTAAAATCCATTTGGCGTTTTCATTTCAATTTTATTTAATTAAGGCTTATGCGGCGAGTTTGCCCGTTACGCGTATTGTTTATTGAGTAATAGTGCGATTTTCAAAGCAATATCTACTTATTCATTAGCACATCGTTGTTTCATAATCAGTGTTATTTGATTCACTGTTATTGTGAAATTGACACCTAATTTTCAGGTGATCATAATAATTTCTCACCAAAATTTATCCAATCGTGACCGTTTTTGCATTGTACATCTCTGGTCCGGAATCAAAAGAACTGGCCAACTGGCCAAGAGAGGTTATAAGATAATATAAAGAAAGGCGGAAACAGAAAAGGAGGCTTTTGCCCAGCCAGGACCTCCAAAATTAAAAAAACGAAATTACTTTCAATACTTATCCTAATCCTAACTATCCTAACTTTCCCAATCCCAACTAAGCCCAACTAATGTTATAAATGCGAAAGTGAGTTTGTTTGTTTGTTTGTTACGCTTTCACGCCGAATCTACTGAACCGATCATCATGAAATTTTGCATACACATGGGTTAGGGTACCGAGAAGGACATAGGCTATAAATTACGCGGGCGAAGCCGCGGGTAATAGCTAGTTTCTTATAATGCAGCCGTTCCTGACAGACTGATCTATTTATCAACACACAGCTCAAACTTAAAGGATTGCGCTGAAATTTGGCATGCAAGTACTCATTATGATATTAGTATTAGCTAAGAAAGAATTTTCCAAATTGGGAAGAATTTTTAGGTGGGTGAAACGGGGGTTCAAAGTTTGTATTTGATTCGAGCAAGCCGCTGACAAAACCCTAGTTTAACCGGAAAGATATAAGAATAATTTTTGAGACAAGCTTTGGTTTAGCTCCATTGGACACTAAACCGTGAGCACTCATACCACAGCTTATGATGCAACCAGGAGCATACCAACTAACTACTTTCTGGTTCACGTTTCTACAGAGAATCAACGGAGTATAGACATGCTCGTGAAAACAAAGACCAAAAGACTATTATTACCAAATTTTATATACTCTTAAATTTCCTTTTAAAAATTCTATAAAAAAATATTGAACATTTGTAAAAGAAATTATGAATTCCAAGAACTTACCGTTTTTTGATTAAAACTAACGTGAGATAAAGACATTATTAAAATACGTAACAACGGGTTACTCACGTAAATAGTCAGCTACTGGCCGACATGTTTCAACCTCATCCGGAGGCCTTCCTCAGGGCGAATGTGAATTGAGACGCGCGCACGGTGTCGTCCCAATCTTACTTACCGTTTAATCACTATATTTTATTCTAGTTAATTCAGCACCGGATACATTACATATTCAAAAGCAAAACCTTTATGTTGTAGACATTAATACTAATGCCATGGAATAACCCAAACAGAAAGTCCAGCCTAGTCACGAATCGTATGAAGACAAAAATAGGCGAATGTGTGGAATTGTTAACGAAGTAAACGTATTTAAATTCATCGCAAACATTCACCCAGTTGCAGTATCGTTTGAACTGTACCAGTGTGACCTTTCGCTGAGTTAAGCTGGGCTTCACTATGTGCCGGATTCACACATTTGCTGCCGTAGGCTATTTAATTATTGCCGCATTCATCAACTTTTGAATATATACGAGAACTTGGTGCTAGCCTAAAAAAAATATTTTGCCGCTTCTCCAAACTTTCCGTCGTAACTTTCAGCCTATTGGCAAACCGCCGTGCTGATGGACGCAAATGCCAATATTACTATGATAAAATAATCAAATAATTAGACGGACGTATTTTATGGAAATATTCTTTGTGTTGTCTTATTAAGTTACATAAAACATTGGAAAGAATTATTCAATAAACCAACTCTTAGTTTTAGAATTTTATAATTATCACATTTAGCAGGCAATAGTGTTAATTTTTGTGTGTATAAGTGATCAATAGTGATGTTAGATGTTTACAAGATGCCTCGAGGAATCAGATATAGTTTAACGACTATTTAAAGTAGGCCTGATCAAAGGATTAAAATAAACTGTATATAAGCGTAGTAGTTAAATATTCTAAAGCTATTGTTATTATAACTAACATCAAGACATATTAAGACTAACAATTAGTTTAATTATTTCTAATGACTTAATAGTATTTATGAGCTAATGTAAAGCTACACCTATACTTTCTATTTATACCCGTACATTTTTCGATCTCTTAATTCGTACTGTACCAAACACTAAACAGTGAACGCTCAGCCTTAGGAAGCCAGCTTAGCTTGGTCTACGGTGACCTCTGGCGCAGTATTAGTTATGCGAGACGCAAATTCACGTGAGAAGACTTTACGTTGATCTAAAATGGAAAGTCACCATTTTCACTTCTTACATTTTGTGGAACCTACGCCATGCAGATTTCACTGAATAAAAATACATGTCCGCCATGTGTTCCCGGCAGAGTAGAATAGGACTACTTCAAGTCTTTCCGTGGATATTGTAGAAGGCGACTTAGGAAATACAAGCTAAACAAAGCTTATATATCAAAGAGACCTCTTCAACCCGTCTGGCCAGCGTGAAGAGTGTAGGCCAAATCCTCTGACTCCTCTGGCTAATAAATGGCTCTGGTAGTACAGAGAGGGTCATGCTCTTGCAGTGGAAACTAAAAAAGACATGATGATGATGATGATGAAAAAATACAATCTACCTTTTCTTAAAAGGCTGGCAAAGCTCTTGTCACACCCCTAGTGTTGAAGTAGTCAATGGGCAGCGGTGATCACGCTTAATCAAGTGATCCGCTTACACGTTTGCCGTCCTATATCATAAAAAAAAAACAAGCAATAAGGAACCATTTCATTGGTATGGTAGGCCTTCGGAAAATAAGAAAATTAGTGAATATTTCTGTTTAAATTATGATTCATCATCCGATTTTATAGATTTTGATTGGAGCCAATTGCAGCAAATTGATATGGGAGCCAACACTCTTCCTCTACCAAAAGATCTGTATAGGTATTTTTAAACATTAATTAATATCTGTATTTTTCAAAAATAAACTCATAAGGAACTTATTTTAGCGAAGATTTGAAATAAATTCGCTCAAAGAAATAATTTTTATATAAAAAAGTTCCCAGTGAAAAACTGTTGAAAATGTTGACAACTGCTATGATAAATAACCCGTTAAATATGCAGGCGCGTTTCTAGGCGCGTGACTTGAGGGCTGGTACGGGAGAGAAAACATAATGAGAACATCATATTGTGACGTTACATCATTGTTTATATGTATGTTCTAGGGCTGTAGGTCTTTTGAAATATACATTGCCCAATTTTAAGAAACTTTAAGTTAAAAGATAAAATTTTAATACAAATATGCTGGGACGCTTCTAGAGGAGCGTTACAGTTTAGGGTGAAACCGGAGAATAAAAATATTACGAACACCACACTATGCTGTCATATATTTTTTTTTCGTGTAACTTAGGGCTACATGACTTTATCATAAGCCATTTTTAAAAAACCTATTTTTTTCTTAGGCTAACATAATTAAATTTATAATTTTAATGCAAATATGCAGGCGCATTTGTAGATAGTACGGAAGAAAGAACATAATATGCCAACTTCATATTGTAGTTTTTACGCCATTTTTTCTGATCAAATTGGGCTTCAGGATTTTTCTTTTACTTTCCCAAAAATATTACTTGACGTTGGAACTATTGCAAGTCCAGCTTTTTCTTAAATACACCATTTGAATTTCAGGTAGATTTTAAAACTCTAGATAGTTGCCGAGCATTTTAGCATTCAACTTTAACAATTCCTAACGTATTTTCTCCGTTTAAATTATAGAACATCGAAGAAATACCGCCAAATTACACTTTGATTCCGGTCTAATGAGAAAAATAGCCGACCGATTTCCGTGGCCGTTAAAAAATTGGACGTCCGTAAGCCGAGAAGACGCATAGCCCTGAACGCGTCTGCCGAGGTAATTAGTGGAGATACTAATTTACATTTGTATTCAAAATTCGAGCGCTGCCTCCATTCCTCGTCGTCTGTTTATTCTCATCTCTTTTTCCCTTTTTTCCTACAAAACGTACCGCACTGCTGTGTTTTTCGCGTAAAAAATTACGCGCCGCTCTCCCCTAACAAATGTTTCGGGGACATTGTTTGGTAAACAACTTAAAGCGTAATAAATAGAATTTTTAATACACGGCTTACATGTGGGACTTGATGAGAAAAGTGTTGGATTCTGGGGAAATTCTGAATTACGTAAACAGGCTTTTAGAAATTTGCTGTGCCTATGCTGATAGAGAATCTGCTGTATGTTTTTTTTACACGACTGCCAAAAAAGGCGAGTATTATAGTTTTTCAAATTCATGTCATGAATAAATCCATAAATTCTTGTAATTCAGGTATGCTAATATGTATTGATGTGTGTGCGTTTCTTTATTCCACTAAATCTTAGAAATGCCTCCACGGATTTAGATGTACGGTGTATGGTTAGAATCCTTTCTACAACTTAGTGACAAAGCTTGTTTTACCAAGAAAATTAAATTAATTAAACAATATACTTCTTCTAGCCACGTGTATTAAAGATTTAAAATAAACTATTGCGTGCCTTCTTTGATTATGACAAGTATTTAATGAAAGCGAGCCTTTTGTAATATGGGCGTATGCACGAGCCAATACCAGTGTTCTAAGAATCGCCATTCCTTCCTTAAGTCTCTTGTTATGTTCTGCCTGTATTATTAGACTGTCTTGTTCATAACTCAGAGTCTTAAACGACAGATGTCAGGCAGGCCATAAAATACACCACGCCATCCATGAACCTCTAAAGCTACTCATCAGGACAGCTGATAAAATACTACGTCATGAAACTCCCACGGGTAATTAGAATTTGTAATACGGTACTTAACGCGTATTTAACATTTACATGGCGTATCATAGTCGCCCTCGCTGTCGGAAGTATAAAAATGTTGCCATCTTTTATTTTCTCCCAATTTGCATGTCCCGTTTCGGAGATGATGTTGGAATTATGCTCTAAAACTTATTTATGGAGTCTGCGCATACGTTAATAAAGCTAATTAAGGAATTAATTATTTTAAGGCTAATGAGTCGAGCGAGTTCTTAAAGAATAATTATTTTATGTATTGAGTTTTGAGTAAATTAAAAGCTGTTGATATATACCTATTTAATTATTCATGGACGAGACGTGAACTATAATTGTAGCGACATCTATGTATTACAAAAATTAAGGTTACTGTTAGCCCAGTTAATATCGACATAAACATTGCAAACGCGCATGTACTGGCGATTTTTTTATATATTGTAGAGACCACTTAGAATAGTGTACACCCAAGTTTGAAACTTTTTTAACCCTGTGCTACTCTTGGTGGGCCTGAAAGTATGGGACTTTTTCAATTTTTACTAAAAAACTAGCCTGAGAATGCCTTTTTCGAATATCTTTGTGGTATGCTTTTATGAAAAACACTAAATTATCTACCGTTTGAGTATACCTTTAACTAACTGTGACTTATAGTTACTGAGTTATACCTTGTTAAACCATGCCCATTTTTTCCCAAATTAGGCACAATTTGGGGTAGTTTTGCTTTTCGGGCCCGTATCAACAAAACTGACTGAAATATTTTTTAACAGTAGAGAAACAGACTCTCTAAAATGGTCCTATCGACCGAAGTATGAAAAGTGGTCAGTTTTTTTTATTTTCATTTTTCGATGATCGGTTGTGTCGTTAACACAAACAAGTGTAACGAACAAATTTCAAATTGCTTTGATCCAAATGGAGACTATCCAGCCCACATCCTACATGAAATTTTACTCTTCGGTCGATAAGACCCATTTTTGACAGTCTGTTTCTCTACTGTTAAAAACTTATGAGATAAATTAACACCAAACAGGTCGTAAAATGGCCATTTATATTAAAATTAAAAGCAAGTTGTACCCAAACATCTATATTATCTATAGCTGGGATCATCATAACCCATTCAATGAATTTTTCTACGTCATAATTATGTAACAAATCGTCTATTGCTCTAAATTTTACTCTAAAGCTTATTATGTTACTTTGTTTACAACCATTCGTTCCACATGAATCGCTTACAACACTAAGATGTAACCGATAACTCTTTTATAGCCTCGTTTTATACATATTTATGTCTTACTACTAAACGTACTATAACGGTTTCAAAGTACTCAATCAGCTGTAACTCTATTTTATTGCCTAGTTCATTCAGAAACAAGTCATGCACCTCTATTTTTAGATTCACAGTCTTTAGAATACTCGTAACTTTAGACACTTAAAATTCCTAGTGTAGTATACGTAGGCATGTTTAACTTAGATTTACTACTTTTGTCGGTTGCTCAGTGGAATTTTTTTCGTAGTTCGGACAACAGGACACACTATTTACGGGACATACAGTAAACTCTATTCATTTCATTAAGTAGAGATAGAAAACCCTTTTCTAAAATCATTACTTCGTACTAGGAAAATGCGCAAAAGGTGGCCTCTTCGCAAAGCAATTTTAAGACAGCAACCTGTGTTTTTGAGAAACCATAAAAAATTTGCTGTTTTTATTTATTTTATGTCATCATCATCATCATCATCAGGTCTTTCTAGTCTCCACTGCAGGAGCACAACCCTCTCTGTACTACCAGAGCCATATACTAGCCTGAGTAGTCAGAGGATTTGACCTACACTCTCCACGTTGGCCAGACGGGTTGGAGAGGTATCTTTGATGTTAATAAGCTTTGTTTAGCTTGTGTTTCCTTAGTCGCCTTTTACGACATCCACAGGATGACTTGGAGTGGTCCTATTCTACTCTGCCGGGAGCTACACGGCTGACTATTTTATGTAACCTTATATAAATCGATTATATTTTTAACAATTTTCTTACAAAGTACTTAAGCAGTAACTACACTCAGTAATAATCTAACAAGTTATTTGACAAGGCATTTGCATAATGTTATGATGAACGATTCATTTGTTACAGAGTGAAGGAACCAAAAATTCAACAAACTGGGTTTTGTATTTTTAATATTATAGGTAGTTAGGATTCTTTCTTTATTTCGGCACTGTCTAGTCACAGCTTTTTTTGAAAATTTATCTAAAAATTTTACCGCTATCTAATTTAATTAGGTTTATATTTTCAATTAACTTTCAAACCAGATGTCTAATCGATGTTGGACATTAACATTGCCTATGTTCATTATACTTACTATGGTATTGCAGCTTCTTTGTTAATAATGAAAAATTATAGCTTAAACTTATATTTTAAAATTAGACATACGAGTTTAAACCAAATATATATTTCATGTCAAAAATAAATTACTTAACATATTGTATCAATTGACATTTCAGATTTGGTAGTAAACCTTTCATATGTTAACGGAATTTTAGCACTATAAACCAGGGATTGAATAACCGAAAAAAATACGGTTAAATCGGTAAGCGGTATGACGTCATACCTTTATATTTCGATACCTTAGAATAATGGTACCTTCAAATTACCATACCTTAAAGAAACGGTACCTGTACGATTTTGGTATTGTAATATATATTTTTTTTTAATAGCCCTGAGTGTCCCAATGTTGGGCAAAGGCCTCTCTTTCACTCCTCCAAGATTCTCTAGATTGTAATATTGCGGTATTATTATTTTTTTTCAAATTGGAATCCCGAAATAAAGGTTTTCATTGAATTTTACCGCCGAGAATTCGCCTTAATGTTCTTCGTCGCATAATTTTTTCGGTACTGAAAATATTTCAGTTAACGTACCAGTAATATAAAGGTACAACGGTACAGTAAATGTATAAATACATTATTTTTATTTAAATGTATCACAACCGTAATTGTCAAACGATTTGGTTCTACCTTTAAATCTAAGGTGTATCGTAATTTTATACTGGTACCATACCCTTATACGTTTACCGTTTTCAACCCCTGCTATAAACGTTTAGTTTGTATAGGAGCGAGTCAACGCACAATAAATTAATATGTACGAAGAATCTTAATAAAGCAGCCCGAGCTATTCGTAATAAATGACGAAACAAAAATAAGGACAGAATACCAAATGATCTGAGCTCCATTTTGCGTTCAACATGCACTGTTTTCTTTGTTTTGTGTATGAACTACTTTAGATGTTGTGAAGAGACGTTTTGCGATTTAGTTTTGGTAGCTTCTGGAATAGATAACATACTAAATTTTATAGGTGTTTTTATTCATTCATAATGCTATTCTGGTATACTATTATTGAATTAAGAAATAAGTCATGAGAAAAACCCTGAAGAAAACCTAATATTATAAATATGCAAGTGGGTTTGTTTGTTACGCTTTCACGCTTATGTCTAGACTACGTAAAACGACATTTTATCTCGGAGAAAAGTACTGTTCCTAGGAGATCGATAGTAACGCGGGCGAAGTCGCGGGCGAAAGCTAGTCGATAATAAGATAAAAATAATTTTCCCATATCATATTTCTTAATTTATTTAGAGTACATACATACTTGTTTTGCCTTCTTTTGGGGCTGACATTCCCTACAGCATATAATATTGGAGACTTCGAAATTAATCCTTCGGATGTTTGCCCCTTTCCTTGACCAGCTTTTTAGGTCTGCGTGGCGACAGAAGCAGTTCTTCGTTTTTTTTGTCCCAGGCCATCATCGAAGATAATGGATGAAACATAAAAGATCAACATGTATTAAAAAACTTAAAAGTGTCTTGCGTGTTCAGCATCCCAGTCGCATTACTAATATACCTAATATTATTTATATATTTCTGTAAATATAACATATTGGATGCAGATTTATAGCCGACGGCTTAAGTATCAAAAATTATACCTATTTACGACCGATGTTGGAATTACAATTTTTCGACTTTCTCATACAAAAGCGTTGAATGGACTAGACAATTTGTATTAAGGCGAAGTGAGTTCACACACTAATTACACACAGTAATTTACTAGGGCAATCAGCTATTATATTTTTTAAATTTGATATGATTTAGGACTTCTAGAAATAATTGCTGGGTGGCGCTAGTGTGTGAACTCACTACGCCTTAAGATGTTAAAAATTGGCGAAATTATTACGAAAGAAAAAGAGAAAGCTTTTGCCTTTGGACATAAAACAAGACTGTAGATGTACTAATAATAGACTATAAAATAGCAGTGTATCATTAGTACTGCGGTCACATTGAAGAGCATGCGGCCAGCGAGCACATTAAAGACTCGTAAAGAAACCGCAGTCGAAGCTACGCTGGATTATTTGCTAAGTCGTTGTCTACAAAGGCAAACTACTTATATAAGATCTGTAGCACATCGAATATTTATTTATTTTTAACTAGCATTTTGTCCGTGTTTTCGTCCACGTAAATTTCACCCCGTTATGGAATGAATTTCAAAAAATCCTTTCTTAGTGCTCACTTACTATCTCTGGTCATCATCATTTCGTGTAGGGGACACGGTCAGTCGACCATGTACACTCAGGTGTCAGAGTTCTTCGGAACCGCCTCTCGGGCTCTGACGTGGTTCCTTTAACAACTACAAGATGGCAGCCGGGACCACCGGCTTAACATGCCTTCCGAAGCACGGAATCATCTTTCTTATCAGACAATCAGGTGATTCATGCCATGTCCTAACCAAACTGGAAACAACAAAGTATACTTTCCGTGGGAATCGAACCACGACAAAAAAGGGTCAAAAAGGCAAACGCCATAACCACTGGACCACGGAGCTATCTCTGGTACCAAATCTTAAGTTTCTAGGTATGATAATTTTGGCTGTGCGTTGATATACAAATCAGTGAGTTAGGTTTGCCTTTTATATAAATATAGATAATACTGTTTAATGTATTCATAAAAATCTAACTTATTTTAACAATAGGTATCCAATTAAATTACTCAGTGATTTTTGACACAAATGGGACATAACAACTATGTCCTTCTGAATTTAGTTGATTATTCATAAATACGGCCTTTTATCTTTAAAAGTTACAATGTTAAATATTCATAAAGGAATGTATTAGTTAAAACAAAAAACTGTAAAATTTAATGTTACTTTGCCAGAGATGGTGCTAAGCGTGCAAAAGTCGCATACGGCTTCTTCGTTTTAGAAACTTCGCGTATTGAGCATGATTTTAGAGGCCAGCAGAGTGCTTTTTCTCACATATTATTTTGGTTTTGCTCTACTAATTTTAATTAAAAAATTTAGTCTTAAATATAAATTTGTTTAACTTAGGCTACCGAAGAACACATAAAGGTTTAAACATTTAAAAAATATCCTTTAAAAACAATCTTTTCACTAGATTCGAAATAAAAAACCACTACACAAGTAATTTTTTTAAAAATATACCTTAAAAAATGGAAAACAATAATCGCTAAATTATGTAACGCCCGTTTAACATATTTCAAAAACGAGGAAAAAATCAAGCCCTCTGACCAATATTTTCCGCTAATCCCCTTTTGACAAAACGCAATAAAAAGGCATTATTTTGGACAATAAGTATTAACAAATGGAAAATACGAGAGAGAATGTATCGTATCGTTATTTATCCGAATTCAGTTGAAGCAAATATAATCCAAGTTAAAACCCCATAAAGATCCGACGGCGGCGCAGAGAATGAATAGACCAGCCCACATTCAAGCGAGCTCATGAAAAGAGCGACCAAAAACGAATATATTCGGAGAGAGAAACGACTGAAATACATAGCGTGGTAGCCAACGCGCCGTTATAGACGCTGGAAGTGACACTAGCTTTGTTTGACACAGAATATAGTTCAATAACATCCACTGATAGTTTGGTGTTATAAATGCTCGTGCTCATGAACAATTTGTGAAATAGTTAAATAGGACTGATTAATGGACTCGTATAGATTTGCCGCCCCAAGCTCCCATGAGGCGTCAAAGAACATATGCCATTTTTGATGCTACGATGCTATTTTGAAAAACTTTACCGTACACCACCGATACTTAGTATCTCATACTGGACATTGGCAGAATCACTGAAATTTCGGTGGAAGCCATAATATAAAACAGAAGAAGAAGTTGAACATCCACTGAGCTTTGGAAAAGGTATTTTGTGTGTAAGTACTTTGTGTCAAAAGCTTTTTAGGATTCCGTAACCGAATAAGTTTCGCTTTACGATTTTAATACAAAATAGAGAAAGAACGGACAAGAAACTGAAACTATCATTTAATTATGGGTTTAGGTTATATGAGGTATGTCTATAGATACCTAGATCTTTAAAAATTACATTGAGGTTCCTATAGTATTTTTATCTTGAAGTAAATCGTTTGAAAGATAGACACTTCCGAAGTGGTTATGTGGCACACTCTCTAACTTTAAAACTAAGAAAATTAAAATTTGAAAAAAATAAGTGCTCTGTATCTTAGTACTACTACTTTCAACTAAATAAGTTTGACGAGATTTATTTGTCATTCATACAAATACTATGAAAATCAAAGTGTGTTTTTAGCCAGCGAAACATGATAGTAGTATTTTAGCTAGTTATAAAATAGTCGGTATGTTATGTGGATACCCTAATCTAGCTACTACGGAACCCTTCATGGAATCCGACTTGCACATGGCCACTTTTTGGTATTATTAACTCGTCAGCCATAGCTTAACTCGTAACGTAGTCATCTAGTGTAAGCCAATGGTACTAACGACTAATATAAATATGGTCTTAAAGCAAACGATCTAACTATTTTTCATTTCAAAAATAAAATATCAAATTAATTAATGTCTGCACTTTAATTGTTTGATGTGATTTGATGATATCTTTCATGATATCATTATGAATGTTTTTACATCGGTCAGATGTAAAACACAAAGTAAAATTCAACAACACAATACAAACCACAATTTAAGACCCTTTCTTACTCACAACGGAACAGTCTGCAAAGAAGTATTGTCATAAATTACCTGAATATACTACCGATATAGAAATGTAATTTTTTTCAGGCAAGTTTAAAAAAAACAATTGGTGGTAAAAAGTGCGGTAGAAAAAAAACTAAATGACTAATACAAAAATTCTTACATATGATACGTAAGCATAAATAAACACAAACCTATACTATACATAAGTACATTACTTATACAAAAATAAATCTTACTTATTTGAATAGCTATCAAAATTTTGAAGTAACACGTACAATGTTTTTAAACGAAAATCAAGTGTCACATCCAGCATGCTATTTATCGCTGACTTCCACGCCAGATCGCAGTGGAAATACCTCGACAAGAAAATAGAAATATAGCCAGAATACGGAGCGTAAACATGTTTACGGAGTCCGCTCCGATTAAAAACTGACAAATAAACATTCGTTATTCATTCGATTGAAAAATAGATTGATAAATTACAGCTCGTTTCTTTAAATTCGTTTTAATTTTGACGATTGAAACATGACATAGAATGTATAAAACTGTTACAAAAATTAAACTACCAAACCTGACGTAAAAAAAAGATGTGAATGTTTGTAATTCCAAAACTGTAAGAAAACAGTAAATAAAGTCTAACGTTCCTAAGTCTCCTCCATCGGTTATCTAGTAGATATTGCTTTTGCATTATAATGCCCATTGTACGACTTAAATTTAATTTTATGTATGGTTAACTTTAAATTTATGGTGTATAGAGTGTAACTCAATAACTTACTTAAACAGGTTAAAATTAACCTTGTATGCTTCAGAAGCGATAAAGACTTAATTAATCCGTACCTTGTCATTCATTCTTCATCAGTATCTTCAAAACCAGTTGTTATACTCAAACTAGGAACCCACTTAATTCTGAAGGTAATCAGGATCAATGTAAATTTTTCTTATAACTAATACCTACATTAATTATATGCTTATGCTATTTATTTTTAATTGCCTTTTGAAACGAGGAGTCCTGTTTGCCCCATTTAATAAATTGGCAATACATTACTGGTATTACAGGCCACAATTTTTATAATTTATTGATATTACCTGTCCTGAAAGTAATTCTAGATAAATGGTCCTAATTTTCGAAAGTGTGGCGAATTCACGCCGAAATTTAACACTTCAGATTTCAAAACAGTTATTTAATTGGTTAATATCCTCTGACTGCTCTGGGTAATTTATGGCTCTGGTAGTACAGAGAGGGTCGCGCTCCAGCAGTGGAGACTAAGACCTATGTTGATGATGAATTCGATTGGATTACATGCAGTCCATTTTTATTTATTTTGCTATAGAAAAAGAAGTTTTCGAGATATAGCACATTATCACTAACTTATAACTTTGCCAGTGATATAAACACTTAAAAACACAAAATAGTTTTGCTTGCTTAAAATAATAGTAGTAACTTCCGCAATTTATATTTTGTTTCATCTCTTTGTCAGCGATATTAATAAATATACCCTTGTCTCTGAGATTAACCATGGACAAACAGGCAGGCAGACATGGCGAAACGAAAAAGAGAACAAAGAATCTAGAACGTAGTTTTCGGTTCGCAGTTTATCGTAACAATGCAGTGGGACTGCTTGCGATGAATTTAATCAGCTAGAAATATAGTGTAGAACTTTCCTGTTGTGCTTTGTTTCTTCTTGCTTCTTCCTGGTTTACTTGAGATAAATACAGATACTTCTTTATTATTTGTGGACCAAGAAGAGTTCTCAAACGGCAGCGCGAAGGTATATTGTTTAATTGATAAAATGAAATTAAGAATAAATCTGAAAGTTCACTTCACTACACTGTTAATAATATGTTTTCGATTTTAAGTTTTCCCTTTTGGTTCCATTTCTCATTTTCTTTTCTAATGTCGATCTGTAGTGTTAGTTCTTGGTCGTATTTTTCTTTGACAAAAACTGGGCATGCTAGGAGTAGGTTTGCTATAACCTTGACATCACTTACATTCGAGTCGCTGGTACATGCTGGACTCTCTTTGCACCGAAATCTATTTAAGTACTAGTAAATATTCCGCCATGACAGAAGTAGCCAAAGTTCATTTGGAGCTAGCTACGTAGTACATTAAAAAAAAACTCCGCCATGACCTATCATTGCCTGTGTGTTTGTATCTTCTTTACTATTAGGTAGGCCGTCAGCGCACATATTAGAAGAGCATTAAGATATATTATGTTTATTGAGGAAGCTTAAAAAATAATACATAAGTGTTCGCTGCTAAAACACAGGATATGAAGAAGAATACAATTTGTACGTAACTCATAAAATTTTGCTAAATGAAACTCCCACCACAATATTGATATATTCCGCCCATGTATCATGATTTTAAGGGAGCACATCAAACTCCCATTTTTCATGTACCTACGTCTACTTAATGAACCACAAATAACTTTCTCTGATAAATTATTGCAAAACAATCCATAACTTTGCTGAGCGGAGTTCTCGCAATTATTCTGTTTGGGCATCGAAGAGTCTCGCCTTCCTTGGTAATATATCCTTGGCATAGGTATAATTAAAATCGAACAGAAGGTTATTTTCTTGAGTCTAGTTATTAGCCTTTGACTCATTTGACGAACTCCGTGGCGCAGTGGTCAACACGCCGGCCACACGGACGGTCCCGGATTCGATCTCCGGTCAGCTCAAGATGAAAAATGATCATTTTCATCATATTGGACATTTATCTATATATGTATTTGTTATAAAATATAGTATAGTTGAGTTAGTATCTCATAACACAAGTCTTACTTAAAAACCATGGGGCTTACTTTGTATTTTTGTAATCTTAAGTTTTTCACAGATATTGAGACAGAGGTTCTTCAAAATAGCATCCTACTCATCCGAGAATATTTGATATTGCATCCTTAGCTTTGGAGTACCAGTCGGGCTGTTATGAAAACCTTTTAGTTTATGTTTTCGGCGAAAATGTTTGCATTTAAATACTTCGTTACTGGTTGTCTTGTTATTTGTGTTAATATGAACCTTTATGATATTTTAAGTTACCCTTCTGGTGATCGGTTTGTTCTATGGCCTTACCTATTCCGTACCGAACTGAAAATAATCAAAACTTTGCTCATAAAAATCCAAAACAAAAATGCATTATTCATACTCGCCACTTCGCGTATCATCCGACCAGCTCAACTAGAGCTGTCGTGTTGTCCATCCGAGACAAATATTGTAGGAAACATTTGTTGTTAATAGCAATGTTTTTGGATCAGGTTCTGCTGGTAAGTATCGGACCGGACGTCGCGAAAGTATGAAACTGTCTAAAAATACATAAATATGGTGTTCAAGAGACGAGAACGTTGTTGGTATTAGGTAAGAACTATTGTAGGTAGATATCTACAAGGACAAAGAAAAGTAGAAATCTTAAAGAAATATCTATGCAAATTTATTTGAAACAAGATTTAGTGCACGAAGTTTTTAGTGCACCCATGGTCTAAGAATTCCATTAGCTTTTCTCAGAATTTGTTCAAATCTGACTCAGGTAAGGTCATTTTCATCGACCACAACCTGCTTCTAGTGAAAGACAATATCATTAGGCTACCTGCACATCATCATAATCCTCTGGGCCATATATTAACATTTTTTGACACCGTTTAAGAATATTTTACTTACATGTTTCTTATGTGGTGAAAGTATTGATCAACTCGTACAAGACACGGTATTGGCCCACAACACCTTGCTCTTGCACAATCTTGGATTATTTATTCACTAGTGTAAAATGGAGAATACACATCAAGCCATTATTCCTGCTTAATAAAAGATGTTAAGGGCTAAGTAAAATACCAAGTCAGCTCGAAGACAATTTTTCTTTTAACTTTGGACTCGTCTGAATTACCAAGTTTTTCAATACATACTTTTACACGGCACTTGACTGTCTAAGTCTACAGCTTTCTTACAAATAGTATGGACGTGTCTTGTATCTATCTTACGGAAAGTAGGAAGAAGCGAGACGGCACAAAAAGCAAACTGGAAAGTTCTAGACTATTACTCTAGCTGATTAAATTCATTGCTAACTCTACTGGGACAGCTGAATAAACTGCTTAAAAATATATATGTATATTTACTAGATCTTTGTAGGGGTTCCATTTTTTGCCATTCGGCAACGGAACCCTTATAGTAAGAGTAAAAAAATAAGCTGTAGATTTCAATAAACATTGTTTTTCAATAAATTTCAATAATTTTTTTTGGGATACTTGGAATCAACTATCTAGCACAAACCACCACCTTCGTATGGTGTTTAGATTATGTTGCAAACATATGGAATAAGAGTGAGTGAGAGATCTTAAGATGACTACATCCACATAATTTCTCTTGTATGGTAACTTGATAAAGATTTTCAATAAGTTCACTCTAATTAAAAAAAAAGATTAAGAAGTGATGCTAAATCCAAAACAAATCACAAGTATTTGACATGAAAGAACTAGTCATATTGCGTAAAATACACCTCGAACATAAATCTACATCAAACTGAAATTCACGCCATCGACCGCACACAATCGAAGCAAGCGATCTCTACTACGCCTTAACACTGACATTAACAACACAATTAAAAAGTCGATCATTGCTGCACCACCGTCTAGTAATCCTGAGGATACGCGATTTACAACCTTATCGCGTTAAGTTAAGGCCAAGGAGTATTGATGAGATAATTTAGCCGTGTCGAGTGTCCCTCAGGGCATGCACGCAAAGCAGCATCTCAATAATAGTCGCAGAGGCCATAGGCGATAAAGTCACCGAAATCAAAAATGTTATCTGCCTGGTTAGGGACTTTTCCTTTACAATTTTTGGTTCTTTTTTGGTTTTTAATTACCCGTTTTTTTAAAACTCTTTTTGTGAAATTCCGTTTTGCCCCAAAACTATTCTGCTTACATGTCTGTTCTTTTTTTTTAACCTATTATGTCCCACTGCTGGGCAAAGGTCTCTCCCATTTCCTTCCACTAACAATATTATTATTTTTCTGCATTCTACCCAATAATTTTATTTTGTCTTTCCGATACTAATTGCCCGGGCGGCTGAACACTTTTGCATGAAACCGAAATTATTTTGATTTCCCAGCATTCATAGGACCCATAGGAAAAGACGTTCATATTGACGAGCTGAGTCACTCCTTTAGTAATTCATCATGATGATGATGAAGACTCCTTTAGTTGTATGTCGAGGGTCAATTAACACGCTGTATAGGGTATTATCTCTGTTGGTATTATCCCAATCCCAACTTCCCAACTAATATCATAAATGCGAAAGTGAGTTTGTTTGTTTGTTTGTTTGTTTGTTACGCTTTCACGCCGTATCTACTGAACCAATCATCATGAAATTTTGCATACACATAGGTTAGGGTACCGAGAAGGACATAGGCTATATATTACGCGGGCAAAGCCGCGGGTAACAGCTAGTATTATATAAGACAATATGTGGGCTATTTCGGACACACATTTCCTTTTCGACTGCATCTCCGAATTAACAGTAAATACCTTCAGAGTACTTTTTGACTGCGACCTCTTCGACTACAATTCAAAAAACAAAACCTAAAGTTAAACTTCGTTTACGATGCAAATTTGAGAGTCGCCACGACGGAACGCATCGATTCTTAATTACTTGTTTAATCGTTCAATCTGGGATTGGTGGGTGCGGGTCGCGTGTGGTAGCCTGTGTGAGTTGGCGGATTTTTAATTACTTTACTGAGGATTTATATGTGTGAAGTGATTTTCACTTTTTGGGGACATTTTAGTTTGATTTTTACAATAGAAAGTAAAATAGCTTTTTTGATGTATTCGAACAGTTTACATTATTTATTATTCCGGTCAATCTGAGAATAAAAGGTGTGGGTTGCAAGCGGCAGATTTCGTTAGGTAGTAGATTTTTAATGACCATTATCTAGAATCTACATGTATGTGAGATGTGATTGAAAACTTTATTGACACTTGATTTTCTCTATTAACTTACTCTTGCATGCTTTTCGTGTCTGTAATTGGTGTCAGATTTTTGAAAGTCCCTAAAGGTATCTGACATAGCTTAACGACTGCCATGTAATGATGACAGCTGAGACCAACAACCTAACTTAACTTCCGAAGCACGGAGATGCTAAAGAAAATTTTTTATCACTTATGGTCAGGTCACCCATCCCAGTGGGTATCACGCCTAGGATCGAGATCATTTTTTTTTCATAACCAAAATCTTAAAAAAAGCTATGATTTAAAATGCTGCACGTAGTAAATTTTTACTAGGTTCCTCTCGAAATATATTTAATTCCCAGCAAATTTATAATGGTCGCCATTCTTCAAAAATATCAACAAGTATTCTTAATAGTAAAGATTTACGTAAAAGGTGTGAACACTGTATAGTATTTTGTTTCAACAGCCAGGATACAAACGCTGGCGTTAAATTTCACACCAGCGCCCCTTTTATGGCGATTTTAATAGGAGCTATGACTTAACTCCAGCACATTTGGTCAGGCTTTAAATCGTATATTGCCTAAATGACGTTCTGAGAATCTGGTGTTCTCATTCGACGATTTAGAAGGCTTTCTAGGTAATCAAAATTATTAGTTGTACTGTGTGGCTGATGTAGGTATCTATTCAATGTGAAAAACAAAGGTTGTTTGAAAGAAATACTTATAGGTATCTACAAATGGTGTGTTATTGCAAGATAACGTCCAAAAAAAGTGATATTTCAAAACTTTCTTCCCTTTCTTAATTGTTTTTTGACAGAAATTTTTAATCGATGTATAAATGTGTAACACAGGTGAACTTCCAAACACCAACTAAGTGCGTCAAAATGAACAACTTAATATATGGGACCAATGCTGGTAACACTTCCATGCTGGTCTGGGAGAAAAGAAAAAACGTAGAATGTACCAGCTGCTTCTCTTCCCGCGCAGATCGCAAAAGCCGATCGAGGGAATGGGCATCAGGAATCATGTCTATAGGTGATGCGGCTAGCAACCCATCACTATTTTGATTCCGTTCTCACCTACAAGCATTCCAACATGCTAAACGTGGCCTTAAGGTTTTACAGACCTGGGCTCTGTCTAACTTACTTTAGCGCGGTTCCATTAACGTGAACTGTCCAACTGCCTCCGTCGTCCAGTGGTTGAGGCGTTTGCCTAGTTGACCCGGGGGTCGTGGGTTCGAGTCCCACGGGAAGCATACTTTATTAAGTTGTTTCCAGTTTGGTTAGGACATTGTAGGCATGAATCACCTGATTGTCTGATAAGAAAGATGATTCCGTGCTTCGGAAGGCACGTTAAGCCGGTGGTCCCGGCTGCCATCGGTAGTCGTTAAAGGAACCACGTCAGAGGCCGAGAGGCGATTCCGAAGAACTCTGACACCAGGGTGTGCATGGTCGACCATGTCACCTACACGAAATGATGATGATTAACGTGAATGAAGATCCCTCGAGAATAGTACCAGTTTCCAGAATAAAAGGTACTCTAGATTCTTCTCCAGGCATCGAATTATCTCCGCATCAAATTTTCATAAAATTTTCGGTCCAGAGTGATTAAAACGTGAGGTTTGAAATGAATCCCATTTCTCTTGTACGTCCTAAAGGATACTAAATAAAAATAATTATTCTTGCATCATAGAGTCTTTATTTCAAGAATCAGTGTAATTATGTTTTCTTTACACCCATTACAATAAATCAGTAGAGAAGATAAATAATAAAAACTACAAAAATAGGCGATAAATCGAGAACGCTACATTTGTCATCGCAGTTATTGTTTATCGTGAAGGTGTTTTATTGACTAACTTTCGTTATAAGAAAGAAGAGTCCAAATAATTCAAGAGCAATATATAGCAAGCAGTCTGGGCTACTTTGATTAAAATTAAATTAATAAAGTATGACCTATAATGAAATCTGATAAAAATAATTATGACTGTCGCCTACAGGTCTAAGTTAAGGTTTATAGACTTGACAGCGGTAAGTGATTTTATATGAAATGATAGCGCTACCGGTCGACATATAACTAGTCATTTCATACAAAATGTGCGATTTGTGCAGGTAAGCCCAAGTGGGTTAGGAAAATAAATAGTTAAGTGCATTAAGGGAAACTTAACCATCGTGTCGCCACCAATATCATTCGCCCCGATGATGGTCTTCGTAACAGACCGAAACTAGTCGGTGAATCCGACGAAATAAAACGTGAGTAAAGCCGGGCTTCCATAATGAATTTATCTCGCGTCAGCTTTAATCTTAATCCTAACTAATATTATAAATGCGAAAGTGAGTTTGTTTCTTTGTTGTGTGTTTGTTTAAACCGATCATCATGACTTTTTGCATACACATAGGCTAGGATACTGAGTAGGGAATAGGCTATATATCACGCGGGCAAAGCTGCGGGTAATAGCTAGTATTATTATAAATAGTGAACGTTGTATACTCACAGGTACGAAAAAGAAGAAGGCTTTTGTAGGGTATCCACTCCACAAACCGCGAATCGATATGAACCGGGCAAAAGTATAGGTAAGCACATTCCACTCCTGTATACAACACATTATTCTTAGTGGAGAAGGAAATAAATAACGTACTTACGTCGGTAAGCCTTATTAAGCGACCCCAATTAGCGCAGATGAGATATACGCTTGCAAAATATATATTTTGTTGCGTCTCTTTGACCCCCGGATTTAGATCCTTTGTGAGCCAAAACATAGGTTATGGTAGCTTGCCAAGTAAGCCAAAAAGTATTTCGTCCTTCCTAAATCTTTGAGTTAGAGGCTGTCTATTGTTCTGAGTTTCTGCACATATTTGTAGGTATGTACTATTTTGAGAAATAACTTTAAAATATTGATATTATCAATGAAGTACCAAGTAGTTGTAAGATCCTCTTCTGCAACAGAAATTTTCTTATACAATAAGGGACTTAATTTGACATCAAACCCATCTGCTCAAAAGATATTTTTCAGGATTTTTTTAAACATGATTGCGTATTCATAGGGTTGTTCTTTAAATCTGCTGGTCTACTGACTACGAAAAAGTAGATATTATATGTGCTATTTGTCGGGATTGCCGACGATGGGCTCCTGATGAGTCCGAAAGTCTGCAATCCCGACAAATAGTACGGTAGTGACCCTTTGTTATATAAATGTCTTTATCTCACGTTATTGATTTAATAATATAAAGTAAATATTAATATTAAATAAATATAAATTATAATAACAACTATTATTTATATTCCTTTTTATACCTATATTAGTAACAAGTGATTCTGAGCCCTTATATAACCGATAATAAGATTATATGCCTGGAACAAATCAGTAGATCCAACTGGCAAATACCATAATTTTGCTGTGAAGGGTGTGCGGATCGATTCCCGGTTAGCGGCCGGTGGTCAGCATTAAAATATTAAGGGGCCTCTAATCTACCATGATTGAATTTGCGTTTCGGTACCTCCA
This sequence comes from Rhodophaea formosa, assembly GCA_963082605.1. NCBI lineage: Eukaryota > Metazoa > Arthropoda > Insecta > Lepidoptera > Pyralidae > Rhodophaea > Rhodophaea formosa. The sequence continues at coordinate 7,755,652 of OY720211.1, read as the reverse complement.
TGTGAGATTACCTAGCCCGCTGAGCTATGTATCACTTGCTCTTACTATGATTTCTCGAAATTTCGTAAGCAGACATGCATCAGTTGCTTGCGTAGGTAATTATGTGTGACATGTGAAACCGTTCCTTAAATAAATAAAATATCTTAAAAAATTGCAAAATAATGAATTTTAAGTGTTATGTACAAATTATTTTTATTACTAGTAACTTTCCCGCAACTTCGACCGCGTAAATTATAGTCTATAACACCAACAGATAAGTAAGCTTACGACAGGTGAAAGAATTTTAAAAATCAGTCTTTACAAACAACCAAATCCTTCTTCTTTATGATATTACTACAGATTATGTACTTAATATAATTATTCCTCATATTAATTGTAAGTATGCGAGTTTTGGCGGTCGAGACATTGTGAACTAGGATCTTTTACGTCCAGCTATCCTCATAAGTATTTATCAAGAAAAAGCAATCAAGAAAGCTCCGCAAGATATTCAAATTACTATTACATCAAATGGTTTCACGGACGTCCTTGATGCTCGCCTTGAAGATGGCCTTCTGAAATGGCTGAAACTTGTCGGCGATAACTACCAAAAATTTGTGAGTGTTACCATTTAATAGCTACTACAGTTTACTTTTTATTAAGCGACATCAATTATTGTGATTATGTAATATCACCTATCTCAGAGTTGCAATTATTCGAGACATAAAAATAATAAAGATATGTGATATAATTCCACTTGAGCAGGATTTGAACCAGCAGTCCTTAGACTTAGTACGTCTTATTTCTTTTATTTAATAAGAGTATAATCAAAATAGCATGTGAATGCCTAATAACATCTATGAAATATCAAAAGAAATTAAGCTTTATTTTAAGATTCAGTTTGCCTAATTTATTTCATTTTTTCAGTTTGACATTATATTTTAAAATATGCATGGAAACTATACAATTTAAGTTTAAAAATTCAACGACGAATAACTGAATAGTCACTCGAAGGTATCTCACCAAACTCACAAAGCAACAAATAGTAGGAACCGACCGTATGGTATAAATCTACAGGCTGTACACAAAGCGTGCGGGGTCCCGATAGCGAGTATCTAAAGCCGCGGTGGAGGAGCGAAATTAGCATTTTAATAAATACACACCCTTTGAAACGAACCGGCCGTAAATCCAGCGATCTTTATAATCAAATTCAAACATATAACTCTTATTTTCAACGAGAAAAGTTGGGAAAGCAGCGGAGTTTATTCTTTTTAATATTTATATGACGGCTGTTTTGAATAAGCAATAAAAGATAAAAATTCAAAAAAGTTGAAGATTTTTTTTTCAATGAACCACATTATACCTGCACAATACCTCACAATTGGAAGCGATAAATAAAACAACTTGTTTATGCCTTGTTATTGATACTTGAATCAGTGATCATGAAATGTCAACTTCAGTACATAAACATAGTTGAAAAATATCTTAAAAATAAACATTGAATTATTTTTATTTTCAATAACATGTTTTGTAAATTTTGTTTACCCTTTAATTTTTCTTTAAACATGTTTAGTTTTTCATATTATTCAATCAAAGTTTAAATTCTGGACATGAAAGGCATAAGGTCGTATCTAGAAATTCTCAAGTTTTCAGGAGAGCAGAAATAAAATTTACTAACATTTTTGCCAATATTTTATTAACTATAAGTATTTTTCCAAATTTTTTTTACAATATCTAAAAGAAAATAGTTTTAACTACCCGTTTTGAATCATAAAATTAAAAAATACGTTAAAATCAATTTATAATTAATTATTTTTTATTTTATTGTTCATATCCGACTTTATGCTTGTAATAATTAACTTTTAGATTCATAGTGCTTGCATCATGTTGAAATCCGACTTTTTGCCACCAATTATTGTAACAAAACTGGAATTTTATCTTGAAATATAACTAAGCATGTTAGCATGCATCGTTAGTAATTAATACATTATTTCAGACATAAAGGCGGATGTGAAGACAATAAAAGAAAAAATTAAACGAAATAACTTAATAAGGTTTTAATCGCGTTTATACCGTTATTTTAGACGTTTTGAATTTATTATAATTATTATTCATGTTAAAATACCAATTTTATACTCAAAATACCAATTTTATCTTACTCATAGTGAACATGAATTTGAAACTTGAAACGTATAGGTAAAGACCGTACCTATTAAGTTATTTAATTTCAAATGTATACTTAGGTAACAATTGCGAAAAATATGAAATCATTATAGCAAAAGAAAACATTAGAAATGATCAAAAACATGACATCATGAATCAGCAGCTTCAGCTATCATAGTCATCATCATTGGGTTCATAATTCACAGAACCGTCGCTATCGTAGTCATTAATTTGTGAAATATCTGTAGATATTCAAATAGTGTTAAAAATAATCTTATTACTTGTAGATATTAGAAAAGTCTTTACACCCAGCTAGAAAATATAAATATTTTACATATAAAATAAATGTAAAATTAGAAACTTGTATAAATATATGAAGAGTACTTAATTAGGAAACAAAATCAGAATAACAATCCTTATCCCTATTCATATTATAAAATAAAATGCGACACTTACTCATTCTAATACATTGTCACGCCTAAACCTCTAAATTGATTTTGACGATATTTGGTACATACAGAGATAGATCATAGTTTATTTCTGTAGGTAGATGCCAAATAATCTCCAAGCTGAGATGCGTCGGAGTCAGGGGGTAAGATAAATCTGAAATCCATGCAAATTCAGTCGCAGAAAATAGCTAGTGTAGGTAGGTACATAAGTAGTAAAAGCAGAGAAATTTAACTTTTTTAATTCACTTTTTTTAATTTTAACTTCTTTTCTTCAGTGTTTGAAATCAAAACATTGGAACCACATTGTGTCTTTCCCTTATGACTTAGATTTTCTAGAAATATATCAAAACATTTCTTCTTTGCTGATCTGAGATAAAAGAATAACGTAAAATATACCAGCTGCTTCTCATCCACCGCAAACTGTATAAGCCAGACGAGGGACCCATTCCCTTTCCAATAGGCGATGAAACTTTTATAAAAAACTTGTTAACTGATTAACACCACTATTATATGACTAAAGTACTTACCGGGTAACCATCCTCCATATTTAATGAGTAATTTCCACGGGTGAGCTTTAGAAGAGCTAGCAGGTATTTGTAATTTTTGAGAATTGGCCCTAAGCTGGGGACGCTCGCTCGCTTAGCTCGCTTTGTTTTGGCCACAAGGAAACCTAACGAACTTGACCTACTTTCTGTGACCAACTTGTTTTTGTTTTGGTCATTTTGTATGGCCAAAGTACCTATGAAAGTAAAAGCTTATAATTTAAAAACAGCGCAACTCCGCGAATGGTTTCTTAATAAAGGGGAACGTGAGTTCTGTCAATTCCAATCCGCAGAATATCTAAGTTTGTGGTTATCCATTCTAAAGCCCACCCATTTCTAGAATTAATATGACACAATAGGAAATAAATTTCTCAAGTTCAACATGACCCGTGCAAAATGAACGAAAAAAGTGAAGTTTGTTTTGACCTCCCGCCGCGCCAGCGAGTCTCACTATAACGCACCAGTCCTTTCTCACTTTGACACGCCTAATTGCAATAGTAAGAGAGAGAAACAAATCATGCTGACGTCTCCCGCTCCCAGATATGCCCACGTGACATACGCGCGAACGACGATCTAATCCGGAAATATCCGAACTATCTTCAAAACCGACCCATGCCATATAGATATTTTTATAAAAATTTTGAGGCATAATGGTTTATCATTTGATAGGTACGCTATTCTGAACATAAAGTTGATATTATTAGAGCAAGAATGTATTATGATAACATGGGACTTTATACACTGCCAAAAATAGCACTTTTTTACAAGCATAATGGTGTATGTGATGTCCGATACATGAAGTCCTTAGTGGCATAAGGGCGTATCTGTTTATACACCCAACATGAAATTCTGAAATGAGGAGAATTCTTCAAATGCATAAGGATGCATCTTTAGATACCGAAACCGAAGTTTTTGATAATTCACGGAATAATGGTTTTATTAGAAATAAGGCTATATGCCTCTTACATGATTGAGAAAGTTGTCAGATCTGACTTTATGCACGAATTTATCTCGAGAATGAAGAGAGATAGAAATACAAGAGTTAGTTTGCTAGAAAGAGAAAGAAAAGTTTAGTATAGTGATGTTAAAAAGTCATTTTCGGCGGATCTGCACATCCGACCTAATGCTTTTCAGGTCCAGAATTATAGCTTTAGAAATATAAGAATTGTTTTATTCTTTATTTCAATTTTTGTGTATCTATAATGTATCTCTTTTTGTATAAATAAATAAGACTTTTCGTCGGAAAACACTTTTGCAGAAATTCTGCAAGGAGTAAAATATCATAATAATTTAAGAATGTTGATATAGAGACTTATGCCAGACTTATAAATTTAACTTTCTTTTGATAATAAAGCGATACTTGAAGACGTTCCATCTTAGGCTGGCAACGAACGAAGCAGCGAAACTCTATCGTCTGGTCAACAAGAACCCCATAACTCATATGCCCAATAATTTCTCCGATAGCCACTGTTTACTGCGACTAAATACGTATCATGTATACGACTATTAAACTAAGCAAGTGGATGGCGGTCATCGTAATCTTGGATAAGGGCTGGCATATAAATCAGGCCGGGTGACACCGCCCCGGGCCTTTACTTTATCTACTGTGTGCGGGTGACGCTACCGGACGGAGATAAATTGGCCTGGATGTGGCTTGAAATCCGCACCCAAAATGTAGGTAAACTTAGGGTATGAGGTACAGGCCACTGCCAGGCCAATTCATTTCATATCTGGCAAATAAATAAATTCAGGAACAAAATACTATACCAAGAATAAGGACCCTTTACTGTGTTAAAATACCGGAATCTAAGTAATATAATACAGTAATAGCGACTCCAAAATGATATCTAACTAAATATTGGGTATTTATTTATAGTATAAAAACTTATATACATTACGCGAACCCATTCTGAATTTAAAAAATTATTCATTAAAAATGACCTACATTTTCAACGTGTACCTATTATAAAAGAAAGAGACGCAGGAAAAAATTAGTTTGCGTTGGAAATTAAAAAGTTCTAGCCATACTTTAGTACATAGAACTAACTTAAAATAATTCAGGCGCTGTGTGCGTGTCATCATGAGTTTTCATGAACTAGTAAAAAAAATAGAATTTGTACAAGCTCACAAGTGTAAGTCGAACCTTACAATTTAAAAGTTTTCTGGCTTATATCAGACTTAGAAGTCTCGTAACGAATTCGAATGATGTCGGTTCCATAATCTATATGTTATTGTTTCCGATAATTGCTGCCGCCCGCGCCCTGGCGCGGAACACCTCTGACCCGGCCTGAAACTTGCAGCCGATCACAATTTATTATTGTTCTTGCTAGCTTCCAGTGCCAAAAATTAAAAAATATGCCCTGCATGATGTGCAAGATTACAACTATATTTAATACCCTGAGAGAAATTCAAATCAGCAAAGGAAGGTTATTTTCAGGTTATGATGTTGTTTTTCTTACATAAATATAGTTGTAGTATCTGAAAACCGGATTATTTTCTCAATGAAACAAAAAATATTCAGAAGACAATGTTGAATTTGATTGCTGAAGGCCAAAACTGAAGGTATTTGAGCAGATTTGCCGTCTTTGATTTACATAAACAGAAGCTGATCTTGTCCTAGAACAGACGGTCGCGTTATTAAATGACTGAATTTAACGTTGATTACACCTAGGCTACTACATTCTGCCCTTTTTAAGAAATTCTTTATCATCATAATTAATAGGTCTTTGTTAGTCTCCACTGCAAGAGCAGACCCTCTCTTTACTACCAGAACCTTAAATTAGCCAGGGCAGTCAGAGGATTTGGCCTACACTCTCCACGCTGGCCAGACGGGTTGGAGAGGTCTCTTCGATGTTTATAGCTTTGTTTAGCTTGTGTTTCCTTAGTCACCTTCTACGACATCTACTTCTTGAGACTTGGAGTTCCTATTCTACTCTGCCGGGAACCACACGGCAATTAAGAAAATACCGTGTGGTTCAGTATGGTACGATTGTACAAAATAACCCGAAGGTGAGACGAGATTTCGATTTTTAATCAGCCCTATTAAAAATGAGATAAGGCCAGAACATTCCACCTATTTGCCTTGTTTCTAGGACATAGAATAAAATTAATGCATTGTGGTTGATTATCGTTTCGGGGTTTTCAACCATTTATAGACTGGATCTAAGGGTCTGCGCTTGAAGAGAAGCAGTTAGTACTTACATTTTATAACTTCTCCTCTTTCAGACCATTATAGAAGATATCGAAAGAGATTTGTTCATACATATTGTGGCGTCTTTTTCCCTTGCGCGGTAGACAGAGCCTAGGTCTAGAAGACTTAAAGGCCACGTTGCATGAGAGCCTTGTAGGTGGAGAACGAAATCAAAATAGTGATGGGTGGCCGCAGCGCCAATGTCACGATTCTTTAAATTTTCACCCATTCCTTCGATCGCCTTTACGATCTACGCGGAAAGAGATGCAGCTGGTACATTCTACGTTTTTTTTCTTCCAGCCCAGCATGGAAGACTATGCTAAAAGATATTAATTATCAAAATCATTAATTTATTTTAAGAGACGGAAGTTGCATGGAAGTAAATATACTTAGTAGGAGGTACGCGGGAGTTGCCGTCTCTGATTTACACAGACAGAGGCTGATCTTATCCTAGGACAGGCGGTCGCGTAAATAAATGACCGAATTTCAGACGCGCACGAAACAGAAACGTCGTTTACACGTAGACTACTACATGCTGTCCTTTTTAAGAAATCACTATGTGGGTATGGTACGTTATGAGTACAAAATAACCTGAAGATTAGACGAGCTTTTGATTTTTAATCGACCCCATTGAAGACAAGATAAAGCCAGTACATTGAACCATCCGTTTTCATTCATTATAACACAGAAACAAATCCATGCGTCGTGGTTGCCTGTGTGATTTTTGTTGTGTCCACCGTGTGGTTTCCGGCAAGTAGAATATGTAGTACCAATCCAAGTCTTCCCGTAGATGTCATAGAAGAAGACGACTCAGGAAATACACTAAACAAAGCTTATAAACATCAAAGACACCTCATCAACCCGTTTGGCCAGCGTGGAGAGTGTAGCTCGAATCCTCTGACTGCTCTGGTTAATATATGGCTCTGATAGTACAAAGAGGGTCGTGATCCTGCATTGGAGACTAAACAAGATTATGATAATGACGCGTTGTGGTTGATATATTGCTTACCTCAGGTTTTTGACCATTCGTTGACTGAATCTAACGATCTGCGCCTAGAGGGAATCAGTTAGTACATTCTACAATTTCTCCTTTTTTCCTAATCTAGCATAGAAGAAGTCTAGCCCAGATTGTTAATTCATTTAAAACATGGAAGTTGTATTAAACATTATGGAAGTAAAGATACTTAGTAGGAGGTACGCGGGAGTTGCCGTCTCTGATTTACACAGACAGAGGCTGATCTTATCCTAGGACAGGCGGTCGCGTAAATAAATGACCGAATTTCAGACGCGCACGAACTAGCGACGTTGTTTACTCGTAGCCACAGAGCAGGCGATGAGACTGGTTCGTGGCGAGCGACTTTCCGTGCTCTGTGCTTCTAGCTCTGTACAGTGGGTTACACAGTAAGAGTAACACTGCCACCTGCTTTTATTTTATTAGTATGACATCGATCATCTTAAGAGGCTTACCTATGCGAAACAAGCGACACTCGCTATTTAATTCTTGTACTTCTAAATTAGAACAAATTCAAAAAATCTACGTAAGTATTTCCTTAGTAAATTACTTGTAGTACCTATTTTTTGTTGAACTTTTCATAAATATTATCATTTCCATAATACGTTGTGTTGCATTATATTTATGTACGTCTAACTATGTAGATTCATAATTAGTATTTAATATCATGATGTTGTTAAATTACGAATATCGGTTATTATCGACAGGAAAATCTTTTCTGAAATTTGAAGACAAAGAATGAATAAAGGCGGTTAGATGAAAAAATAAGTAAACTTCTATAAAAAACACATGCTGCGTGTCTCAACTTTTCCTACCATAAACAAAGAAAAAAGAAATGTGTAACGTGCTAGCGTACGAGTAAGTACGGTAAAAGGTTACCTACATAAATTTTCAAACTCGAGTGCTGCACCTAATTAATATAAATAATTTGAAAGAAAACTGAGACATTATTATAACAAATTAATTCCTAGATAACGCTTCAAACTTTTTGATGAATTACTGTTTACAGCTAAAAGCGTGAACATGAAGCTTTGCTAGCATTTTCACCAAAAGTGGCCGTTTTTTAACTAAAACTCTAAAAAAAACTTCATTTTTAGTTGTAAACCGTGCATGGTTATATAGAGCTTTTAACAGAAAAAACAATTAATGTCCTTAACTTTTTCTTTCAAATAAATAATTTAGTTTTAGTGGGGGTAGCACTGGGCTCCGAAACATTCATATATGCCCTTAATATATTCGAACTAAGAAAGGTTTTTTCACACACATTTCTTAACTTGACTTTAGATTTGACTTAAAAATAATACCTCCATTTCTATGTACCAACAGCCACCATAGACTATATAAAGGTCCAAAATTAAATATTATACCAATAAAAGGGATAATAACGGCTTCCCTACATCCGTTCGCCGGCCAATAAATATACCTTCGACGTTTTGAAGTTAGACAGAGTAGATATTTCATATTAACGTCCTCCAGGACAGGAACCAGTTGCCTTTAGCGATACTGTAATAAAGGGAATCCCTAGGACGGGATCTGCCCTCCCAGTATAAATATCAATTTATCCGCGATGTCAAATACGGGTAAAGCCCTGCCATTTTCACATTACGAATCGCTACTATCCGTCTTAGGAGATCGCTGTATCTCATCTTTTTTCATGAAAATTTCATGTAGAAAAAGCAATGGATGGCGTAACGAAAACATTAATTTTTAGAAAACAAAACTTGACTTGAGTCCTCATATTTTACATATTTTTGTATAATACAGACTGATTTATGCTTGATATTTTTTATGTGTAGACCGTCGTCCCAACGCGATTTTCTTATAATATAAGATAGTGTTTGGAGACTATTATACATGTGCCGTGTGATTCCCGGCAGAGTAGAATAGGACCACTCCAAGTAATCCCGTGGACGTCGTAAAAGGCAACTAAGGAAACACAAGCTAAACAAAGCTTATAAACATCAAAGAGAACTCTCCAACCCGTCTGACCAGTGTGTAGAGTGTAGGCCAAATCCTCTGACTACTCAGGCTAATATATAGCTCTGGTGGTACAGAGAGGGTTGAGCTCCTGCAGTGGAGACTGGAAGGACCTGATGATGATGATCATGATACATGGCTAGGCACTTCATTACTAAATATAAATATTCAATTTCTTACATTCGAATAGGAAGCGTATCAAAAATTATGGCAGTTTGAAAATTTTGAATAAAAGTGTACTTTTATTGTCTTTTTAAACAGATTTTGATATTACATGTACATTTTTAAAAATCTAAATGTCCAGTCATCATTTCTATTGTATATTAATCAACCAACAATATTTGACCGCATCATTGAAATAAGCAATATCTGTGGTCACTGGTCACCTAGTACGACATTTGTATGAAGAGATGCAGTCGGAAACTAATATAAGCAGTGTCCATGTCACTAATTCTCCACATTTCAAACAAACATAAATATCGTTACATATATCGAGCTCCGTGGCGCAGCGGTCAATACGCTAGCCTGCGACACGGGGGTCCCGGGTTCGATCCCCGGTCAGGTCAAGATGGAAAAAGATCTTTTTCATATTGACCTGGGTCTTGGATGTTTATCTATATAAGTATATATTATAAAATATAGTATCGTTGAGTTAGTATCCTGCGACACAAGTTCAGAACTTACTGTGGGGCTAGCTAAATTTGTGTGATATGTTCCTATATATTTATTTATTTATTTTATTTATTTATTTATATCTCATGATTTAATTTCATATTTCTTCTCGACCTCTTTCGTACTCTGGAAGGCACGTTGAGCCCTAAAATTATAACGCAGCTTGAAAAAGCTGACACCTATGTTAGCCACTTCTACAAACAACAAACAAAGATAATTACTAAGCCAAATTTGTAATTTTGACTCATGTTTTATTTACTGTGTTTGCGGCATGTAATGGAATGTACAGTCCAATGTTACCGTCCGCTGTTATTACACTCGTTGACAAGTCGTAAAATGATAATATGCTCGTAAAATTACACAAATCGCTTAGTTAATAAAGGTACTGTTGTATTTTAGGCTATTTTAACAGTACAGTCATAATATTTTGGAATAGAATTGCAATGGGAAAATAATAACCTCGTTCTAATTTGGAGACAATTAATGTAGTTTTTCGTTTACATCATTGATTCATTTAATCACGACTTCGGCTGCGTAATTTATTGTTTTTGTACCATTCGTTTATAGTTTTTGTACCACTTTGTACATATATAAAATGCTAGCTTTTGTCTGCGGCTTCGCTTGCGTTAAGTACAAACTTAAGATTCCATTTCTATTCCCCTGGAAAATCCTTTCTACTTAATGCTGACTTACAATGACTTCTATTGGAACGTTCAGCCATCAGACAAAAGAACTATCAAACTGTAATTTTATTAATATAAGAAGTAAAATAATAGTAGGGTATTAGATAATGATCAACTAAATGCCTAACAATTCTGAAAATAATATAGGCACAACGTAAATTTTAGCACACTTGCAGATTTCAATTGACTAATTCCTGAAATTCAACCATTTTCTATTCATATTCCATCTGTGGTTCTGTCTGTATATAGCGTGTAAATTGATTCTCGATATTCCTTTAATGGATTGACTCAGACTACTAATATGAATAACTTTTCCTATGTTACCAATGTTGAAAACTGGTGATTTTTTGACGTTTCGCACAAATTTGCTCGAGCGGCTGAACTGAAATGAAAACAGCGAAATTTTTTTTGCGTTCCCAGCATTGATTTCATATGAAAAGTTGTTCATCTTGACGGGTTTAGTCAGTCCTTAAAGGGTATGTCGAATGTCAATTCAACAATATTTTCATCTAAAATAGATAATGAAGTTAATATTTTGTAATATAGTAATAATCCAATTTAAATCAACATTTGAGTTAAGAGAACACTGAGCAATTCCTACAAAATGTAGAGTACGCAACATACAACACAAATTTCCCGCATTACAATTGCGAACTGCAAGATACCATTAACATTCATTAAATACCTACGTCCTAAATAAATTTAGAAGCAGACAAAAATAGAGCGATATATTACCAGGATTTACGGTACAAATATATGTAAAGTTTGCTGTATATATTATATTTTGGGGTTGCCAAGATGAGGGGTAGACGTGAAAATATCCCTGTACGTGCCTTAGCATAATGCCTGAAGGGCGCAGGGCTATGCTTCCGTAATTCGTCTTCCAGGAATCCCTAATTTCAAATGTGGACTTCGGAATGGGATCTGGAGGATTAGTTGCATAATGTTGAGGATTATTAGATACTTATTATGATTTTGAAATGTACTTATGTTTTTCAAGTCACAAATATTTCTTTAATGAGTTTGGCCTCTTGTATGACATTTTGGGCCTTTTTTGTAATAAAATGAACATATTGTTTTCTGTTTAATATGGCAATTTCAGTTTTAAACCTAATCACAAATTATTTAAATGAATATTATTAAAAATGTATGCACACATACAGGTATGCCCAGAAACTGTTGTGGATATGAGAAGGTACAACACCGTTTTTTGATTAAATTTATTGATGTTAAAATGTTTAAACTTGTAACAAATTGATGGCGTGAATATGGCGTATTGTATTGCAATGAAAATCAATACAAACGTGATCACGTGTTGTTGTAAAATTAACACTTCATGATTGTCTCATTTGTGTGTGATTAGGAATTAATAACGTGATAACTTAGTACTTTTGACGTAATATTTTTTTCCTTGTAAAAAACAAATAGACTCCAAATATTTCACTTTTTCATTGTTAAAAGACAAAAGTTACAATCCAAGGTCCTGTTAAGGCTATATGTAAAAAAGTTGAAGTTTTAGATTCCCATTTGTTAACTGTATTTTAAACTGTAGACAATTTATTTCTTGAAGAAACTCACCATATATTCTAATTGCTGATAATCAATTTATAATTTTTAAGTCCTTACATTTAAAATCCATATAAGATGTCTTACATATGATATGATGTAACAACTACTGAGTAAACACTTACGAAATCCAACCCGTACGAACTGAAAACAAATCCAGTGCGGAAAAACAAACTCCCAGTTTTTCTTCATTACGAAGTACAACCAAGGTTTTGGATTTAAATTTTTCGCTTGTTAGTTGTTAAGAGATTAAGAAAGTTTCTTAATTTGTTTCTAATCGGATCTTATTCAAAGTATTTATTCAAGTCTGAAACGAAATATTCATTTCATACCAATAAACAAAGGCCATAACGTTTGTCGCTTCAAAGTTCTTAAATGCGAAAAACCATTTATATTTATTTCTAAATCAGTCATTATTGAAATAGTTATAATATATAACATTATAATTGCAAATTGGTATAAGAAATTGTGAACAAAACATTTAACCTAAAATCAGTAATTTTTTCTTGAAATTCAACCCGCGTGAACTCTACAACAAATCCAGCTATGAAAAACAAATCTTCTTCTTCATTACGAAGTACAACCACGCTTTTGGGTTTAAATTTTTCGTTTCCAGTTGTTAGCAGATTAGCGACAATGCCACCGCGATATCTTAAATGTGTTTAAAAACAGTAAAAATCTCTTGAAATTCAAACCGCGCGAACTCGAAAATAAATTCACCAGTGAAAAATAAACTCCCAGTTTTTCTTCATAACGAAGTACAACCACGCTTTTGGATTTAAATTTTTTGCTTGTAAGTTATTAGCAGATTAATGACAATGCTGCCACGATATCTTAAATGTATTCAAAAATACTAAAATTCTCTTCAAATTCAACCCGTGCGAACTCAGTAAAAATCCAGCGGTGAAAAATAAACTCCCAGTTTTACTTCATTATAAAGTACAACCACGCTTTTGGATTAAAATTTTTCGTTTCCAGTTGTTAGCAGATTAGCGACAATGCTGCTGCGATATCTTAATAGTACAGTCGACGGTTTATTATAAGCACGAGGCACTCGATTATAATATCCAGCTTACCGTACGAGTATCATACGACGTTCTTCAATACATTTGCAATTACCTTAAACTAAAACAAGATTGAAATTCAACAAATAAGGAATTTATAAAAGTAAGGAACTATAGCAGTTTGTAAAAATTCATTGATAATAATCAGGTACGTTTACTCAGGTTTATTTTCTTAAAAAAAGTACATTGATAACCTTCTCCTTTTCGAAATCGGTTAAAAAATCACATCTCACGTATCAGAAAAAGTTTTCATGCTGAACTTGAAAGTCTTTGCTCGGATTCTATGAAAATGTTTGAATTTTGCATCTGTAGCATTGGGCTATTGAGCGGTTGTGATTGGTGTAAAGTAAAAAGCACAAGTGCCATAAAATACATCATTACGATACAGATTTCGATGTCATAAGATCCGTATTATGAGCAAATGTATTGAAAATATGTTTAAAGAACTAAAATTCTCTTGAAAGTCAACCCGCGTGAACTCTACAACAAATCCAGCTATGAAAAACAAACTCCCAGTTTTTCTTCATTACGAAGTACAACCACGGTTTTGGATTTAAATTTTTCGCTTCAAAGTTGTTAGCAGATTAGCGACAATGCCGCCGCGATATCTTAAATGTGGATCTGTTGTACACAAATTCGCGCGCGCGCCTCCCAAATTTATGAGTTTATATATCATTAACAAATTATTAAAGGCACTGGAATACAGTTTTTTGTTGCTCCCGACTTTAACGTTGCGTTTTGATGCTTATCGTAATTGTAGTATGGTTTACGTTGTTTGCTCGGAGCAATTACGTTTTTCAATTTAACGCTTGTTTTTTTTCTGTTTTTGATTAGTTTTAGATGTAGTAGTTATTTTAATAAAACGTTAAAACTGACTAAGCGTATTGTAACCTTCCTTATGAACTAGAAGTATCTAAACTTGACTTCCTATCGACATGAAAAACGTTTTAAAAACATAATTAGTGAAACTGCTATATAACGTTTTTGATACAGTAACAACGTGCTGTATGTTTGTTTTTTATACTTTTACATTTTGACGTTTCCTTTTAACAGTACCAGTGACATATCATCACAAAGGCCTTTGGCGAGTCACTTCTATTTTACGCTCTTAATTTTAGCCTAATGGCAGAGACGCTCAATTGAACATTTTACATAGAATTCCAGCAAAAAGTTAACATGTTCAACATAAGTAAATACTGTTTTTATTTTCAACAAAAATCACGTCTTACGAATCAGTAAATACTGATTTGTATAACGCTGTGTAAAGAAGTATTAGAGTTATAACAGAGCATTTTAAGTCCTTAATTATTTCTAAATCTATGTCGTATTAGGCGTAGAATCTTTAAATTTTGTCTTTGATATTCAAAAGAGGTTATCAAGTTGATTAACAAAACAAAGCGTTACAGTAAAATATATCACAACAGAGGCCGAATTTTCCTAAAAAAGCGCCTCCAAGGGATATACATAGAAGAATTTGAACACAAAGGCCCCGTTAGGCAACAATACCAGGCCCAGCTGCTCCCGCTTCCGAGATTCAATTAAATTTTTACTGAAGATTATCACGCAGACATAAAGCTGAGGCGGCCTTTATTACGTAACCTCTTGGGCTATCTCACGTTGTTGATGTGACGGATTTTGTGTTTTTATTTTCTAGTTCCTAAAATAAGAGTTTAGATGTTGAGTTTTATAGTGTTGACATAGTTTTAGGAATAATTTTTTGTTGTTGGCCAAAATGACTCAGTAGACCATGATTATTTGCTTGTCCTATACTAAATGCTTAATAAATAGACTTATACATGTAAAAACGCTCATTTGCTGCTAAACGAAATAAAAATTTTTAACCCGTCTGGCCAGCGTGGAGAGTGTAGGCCATATCCTCTGACTGCTCTGGCTAATATATGGCTCAGGTAGTACAGAGAGGGTCGTGCTCCTGCAGTGGAGACTAAAAAAGACCTGATAATGATGATGATGAATGAGTAAATTTGATAAAAATGTTAAAAATTCTTTTTCATATCCATACATTGCGCAGAAGTTGTTTACTCGAAACGAGGAGCACGACCCGCACTGTACTAACGGAACCATATATTAACCAGAGCAGTCAGAAGATGTTGCACACACTCCACGCTGGCCTGACGGGTCGGAGATCTAGTTGATGTTTTATAAAGTTTGTTAAGGCCTTGCTTCCTAAGTCATCGTCTACGACATCCACAAGAAGACTTGGAGTAGTCCTAATCTATTCTTCCGGGAACGAAACAGTGCATTTAATATTTTTTGGTATTTGTAGTCACCACTTGGAGTGTCGATCGTGCCCGCTGTTGCTTCACATGCGTAAGCACAAGTACTTAGTACAATGGTTAGCCTATTAGACTACCAAGGTATTAGGAAGTTCACTACAGATTATTATGATTTTCTCTCTCCCTCTATGTTGCACTGAGCTAAGGTGTATTTATCAACCATGTATTGATAGCAATTTTTGCTCAAAATTGATAGAGACTCAGTTCCATATCCACACTTAATAGCGCGTAGGCTGTTTACTCGACGAGCTCGTAAATGAAAAATAAACATGCGTGAGTTTTATGCGAGACGTGTTGTGTTATGGGCTATGGCTGTTTGCGAGTTCGCTAGGCTTTGTTACAGCGCTGTTAACTTATTGCGCTCTGTTTTTATTTACTAAAGCCGCTAATACCTCCAGACTTTTATAAAGAATATCCGTTTCTATCCCTTCATTCTTTCTTTTCCCCTTTTCACTGAGCTTTGTTATAGTGCTGTAAACTAATTGCGCTGTTTTTATTTACTAAAGCTGCTAACACGTCACGACTTTTATAACGTATATCCTTTTCTATCCCTTTACTCGTTCTATTTCCGGATGCACTGATCTAAGATGTATTTATCAACCATGTATTGATAGCAATTTTTGCGCAAAATTGATAGAGACTCGATCCCATATCCACACTTAATAGCGCGGAGGCTGTTTACTCGACGAGCTCGTAAATGAAAAATAAACATGCGTGAGTTTTATGCGAGACGTGTTGTGTTATGGGCTATGGCTGTTTGCGAGTTCGCTAGGCTTTGTTACAGCGCTGTTAACTTATTGCGCTCTGTTTTTATTTACTAAAGCCGCTAATACCTCCAGACTTTTATAAAGAATATCCATTTCTATCCCTTTATTCTTTCTTTTCCCCTTTGCACTGAGCTTTGTTATAGTGCTGTAAACTACTTGCGCTGTTTTTATTAAATAAAGCTGCTAATACGTCACGACTTTTATAACGTATATCCTTTTCTATCCCTTTACTCTTTCTAGTTCCGAATGTACTGATCTAAGATGTATTTATCAACCATGTATTGATAGCAATTTTTGCGCAAAATTGATAGAGACTCGATCCCATATCCACACTTAATAGCGCGGAGGCTGTTTACTCGACGAGCTCGTAAATGAAAAATAAACATACGTGTGTTTTATGCGACACATGTTGTGTCATGGGCTCTGGGTATTTGCGAGTTTGCTAGGCTTTGTTACAGTGCTGTTAACTAATTGCGCTCTGTTTTTATTTACTAAAGCTGCTAATACGTCATGACCTTTATAATGGACATTTATTATGTAACTTATTCTGTCATTATAGCAGCTCTGGACTCTCGGAGAGTCGGATGATCGGTCAGATGCTCGGATGTGGAGAGGAGTCGTTGAAGTATTTTATTTCTTCATTATCTAAGTTATAGTGTATCTCTGGTTTTAGTCTATCCTCAGTAGCAGCGTCAACAGTCAATTATTAATTCGGAGCTCCGCGTAAAAGTCCGTTATAATGATAAAATGCAAAATTTCTGGTAGTGCTTTTATAGCTAACTAGCTGTTACCCGTGGCTCCGCCCGCGTGATATATAGCCTATGTCCTTCTCAGTACCCAAACCTACGAGTATGTGTACCTATGCAAAATTTCATGATGATTGGTTCAGTAGATTCGGCGTGAAAGCGTAACAAACAAACAAATAAACAAACAAACAAACTCACTTTCGCATTTATAATATTAGTTGGGATTGGGATTGCTTGCCTGACACCACCCTCCCTTTGAATATGCTTTGATATGGGATGATGGTATTGTAGTGTGTAATTCATGAAAGTACCTATGTTTACGTACCTATGTATATGTTACTCATCAAACCTATTTAATCTTGTGTAATCCTAAAATATAGAGAGTATTATTCGAGCAGCTTGTGGTATCATCTCTCTCCCAAATACCTTCGTTCATATATGGCGACCCTGCCTCCGGGCGTTGCCACGCGTGTCGCGTTACTCGCGTTACCGATAACTCGTTGCCATATAGGGCTAGTGCTTCAAACAATGGGACTCTAGTGAACAAGTTTTAAAGATGAGTGATTTTATAAGTCTAATTGCGCTCGCTACTACGGGGCATTGTATTCTGTTCGCTGCGGAAAAACTCTACAG
Source organism: Rhodophaea formosa (assembly GCA_963082605.1). Classification (NCBI taxonomy): domain Eukaryota; kingdom Metazoa; phylum Arthropoda; class Insecta; order Lepidoptera; family Pyralidae; genus Rhodophaea; species Rhodophaea formosa. The sequence goes on along the minus strand of OY720211.1, from coordinate 7,737,918 downwards.
TTTAAAAAATAAAAATGGGTGGTTCTCAAACTAAAGAAGAAACTTTGGTGGTGCAAAACGCAGCTGGTGGTTCTAATAATACAAATTTGGAAGAGGTAAAATTTCACATTTCTACGATCACCATATTGATGACCATAGTAGTGCTGGTTTTGGGAATCGGCGTTATCTATTTTATTTTACGGATGTACAGACGATGCCATGTACGCTGGATAAACCAAGAGATATACAGGAGTGCGGTTTTTAGGAGATCGAGTTCGAGGCAATTTGGCAATTCTCCTGACAAAGGACGTGGGCGATCCAAGGTCGAGATGGTATGAAAACAAAGATAGCAGTTCCCAGCATTCCCACGACGGCTTTAAGTTACGTTTCCCGGTAAAAGTGTTAAAAGTGATGAGTGAAACTTGGTTTCGGTTAGTAAAGCGATAATAAATTATGTGTACGGCTATGACTTGTGTGAGATAATATTTACGGCAAACAACAAGCGCGTGTAATGGACTTTGCAATTATAAGTAATATTTTTTTTCTCTAAATAATATGTTTCGTTTAAATGTTTTGATAATAGTGTTAATGATGGTAAGTTATGGCACATACTTTAGAACTTTTATATGAGGAACTTAAAGTTATTAAAGTTTATTTAATAAAAATTGGCCCTGACCGCAGACAAGGTAATATAACAGAAAAAAAGTTGTCTGAAGCTAAGAAAGTATTTGAAAAATATACTAATGTATTACAATTAATTTCAGATGATATAAGTAAGGGTAACGTGGGCCAAAACGAAAAAATATTAATCGATAAATTTTGTGTTGATTTTGTATCATTATATAATCACATTGTAGAGTTATGCTCAGTGACTAGTAGTAGTAATAACAGTGGTAATAGTAGCAATCGGGATAAAAAGATGGAGTCTTTTAATTTGAAAGTAGCTCTTAGTTTACTACCTGTGGTAACAACAGATAATGAGAATTCGTATAAACAATTAATTGACAATATAGAATATTATAGCTCGCTATTGTCGAGTAATGAGTGTAAAAAGAAATTAATTCAGTTTGTATTAAAGAGTAGGTTGTCTCAGCACTCTAAATTGCAGTTGAAATCCAAGTACGGGAGTGTTGATGATTTAATTACAGATATTATTATGCGTAGTGTGTTATTGCCTCAAAAGTCACCTATTGCGATTCAAAATAAAATACAACATTTAAAACAAAATGATTTGTCGATTCAGGATTATGGGAATCAACTTTCAGAACTTTTTGTGGATCTGACGGTGTCACAAGCCAAAGGTGACTCACATACATATAAAATAATAAAACCTTTGAATGAAAAATTGGTAATAAAAAGATTCGCCGATGGCTTGCGAAACCGGCGTCTTTCAACTATCATTGCAGCTAGGAACTACGAGTCGATGAAGGACGCAATTCAAGGCGCGAAGGATGAGGAGACATCCACGGCTGGTACGTCATCGGGTTCCGGCGAGATCCTAGGTATGTATTCTCCGAGAGGGAGACAGCAGAATTATCGCGGCTCTCGAAATAATTATTATAATAGGTCATACTTTAATAGAGGTCGTAAAACTGATTTCAGTGCTCGTCGCGGATACAACAACCATCGTGGCGGTGCGCTGGTGCAGCAGCAGAGCAGCGGAGCGACACAGCGTGGTAGAGGATCATCGCGCGGTAGAGGTAAACCGTATTACAGATATCGCGGTAGCCAAGGGATAAGCCAAAATGATACAGCTAACCGTTCAATTCATGTTTTAACGGATGTGGAAAATGATGAGAATATAAATCAGTTTTTTCGTGAATAATAAGTTTATTTTAGCTACCGATACTAATTACTATATTAAATTGTCCTTAAATACAAAACCATACTCATGGTTAATCGATACCGGTGCGTCAATTTGTGCTTTAAAACTTAAGTATGTTTTGGACGAAAATATTCCAATCCATAAAGAAAACATAATAATAAATGGAATTGGGGGCAAAGTCCATGCAATGGGATATGTTTATTTAACATTAACTTCGGGCGATCATCACCTAAAATGTAACAAGTTTTATGTTTTTGATTCCCTGCCATGTAGGGCAAATGGCATCATTGGTCAGGACTTTATTAATAATCATAGATCGATATTAGATTTTAGTAATAATACTTTCACATTAATGACGCCTAATAATTTTAAACTAGTGTTGCCTTTACTTAAATACAATAACTCTATTGAAATTTCACCGAGATGTGAATCTATACATTATTTTCAAACCAACTTTACTGACGAGTGTGTCGTGCACTCTAAGGAAATTAGTCAAGGAATATTTTTGGCTAGTTGTATAGCAAAACCGGTAAATGGTTTAATACCAATTAAGATATTAAATACAACGGACAAGTCTTGTACATTAACGGATATTAGTCCATATATAGAAAAATTGAATGACTATACTATTTGTAATTTTGATAAGTCTGTAAATGACGCGAGACGAGTAAAACAATTATTTTCAGTTTTGAACTTAAAACATCTTAATAAGGAAGAGCAAATATCCATTGAGAATTTGTGTGCCAAGTATTCGGATATTTTTTACTTACCAGGGGACAGACTATCAACCACAAGTACATATAAACATACAATTGGTTTGAAACCCAATGTCTCTCCTGTTTTCACTAAACCATACCGTTTGCCACATTCGCAAAAAGGTGAAATTAAGCAACAAATAGAAAAAATTTTGAGTGAAGGGATCATAGAACCTTGTCGCAGTGAATGGTCTAGTCCGGTATTACTAGTGCCGAAAAAGACTGATGGAACTGGTCAGAAAAAGTGGCGACTAGTTATTGACTATCGTAAATTAAATAATTGTATCAAAGACGACAAATTTCCACTCCCTAACATTTCTGAAGTACTTGATTCTTTATCTGGCTCAATTTATTTTTCGCATTTAGATATGTATCAAGGTTATTATAATATTGAACTTGAACAAAATAGCAGAAAATACACTGCATTTTGTTCGGGGCAATTTCAGATGACTCGCATGCCAATGGGTCCTAAAACGAGCCCAGGATCATTTTCTAGAATGATGACTATGGCTATGACTGGCTTAACATACGAGAAATGTCTAGTCTATTTGGACGATTTGGTTGTTTTTGGAAGAAATTTGATCCTACATAATAAAAACCTACAGGACGTATTTGAGCGCTTGCGAAAAGTTAACTTAAAACTTAATCCACAAAAATGTAATTTTTTAAGAAAGGAGTTGCTTTATTTAGGCCATGTAGTATCGGGTGACGGAGTATTACCTGACCCGGATAAAATAAAAACTGTACAAAATTATCCGTGTCCGACAAATGTGGATGAAACGAGGAGATTTGTAGCATTTGTTAATTTTTATAGAAAATTTATTCCGAACTTCGCACAGTTAGCGCATCCACTTAATAAATTATGTCGTAAAAATGCTTCATTTACATGGGATGAAAAGTGTCAAGCTTCATTTGATAATTTAAAAGAAAAAATATTGTCTCCACCGATTTTACAATATCCAGATTTTTCGGAGCAAAATGAGTTCATTGTTCAGACGGATGCTTCTAATTATGCAATTGGTGCAATTTTGTCAAACAAAAATGGTAGGCCCGTATCTTTTGCTAGTAGAACACTTAATAAATCGGAAATAAACTATCCAACAATTGATAAAGAATTATTAGCTATAGTGTGGGCAATAAAACACTTCCGGCCATACTTATATGGAAAACCTTTTAAAATTTTGACGGACCATAGGCCTTTAATTTCATTGTTTAACATGAAGGACCCATCAAGCACGTTATTTAAATTCAGGTTATTATTAGAGGAATACGATTTTACTATTGAGCATATAAAGGGTTCGGAAAATGCGGCTGCAGACGCATTATCTCGAATTTCCATAACATCTAGTGATTTAAAACACATGCATGAATTGTGTGTCTCGGTTATGACTAGAGCACAGAAAAGAAACTTGACTGATAATACTTCTAATAGCTCTGTTAAAGATACGAGTAGTACTTCTGCAGTTTGGCCTGATCAACCAAACGGCTCTTGTGCTATTGCGAATTCAGTCGAATTACGTTTTATAGACACGTGCAAGGGTGTCCCGAAAAAAACTTTTTTTTTATTTTCGCTACTCAAGACCATTCAAAAGTTGCGTTATTTGTTGTAGATTACTGTAAAAATAATAAAAAAAATATAAAAATATATCTTGAGGGCTCTACCAGCAATTTTATTTTTTTAAAAATCACTTATGTAGCCTTCCAGTTCATATCGTCTTTCCTAATTTATTTAAATTTTTCCCACTTTATTTCTTTATTTTATTTATAGCTGCACCCTAAGTTATCATTTGCAGGCAACAATAGAATATTTTTAGTCAGTAATTGGATTTGATCGCACTTGCAAAATTCATATTCTGACATATATTTGTTACATTTTCTGCTTCTACGGTAAGGCAGTTCGTCTCAATTCTATTAAGGGTTTTTTTTTAATTTATTTTTTATTTACTTCTAATCAATGTAATCTCCTACAAGCAAATTAAACTTTAGTGCTGTAAATACACTGCGAGAATTGCTCTTTTCTGTTTCTCTGGCCTTTAATATTTTGCGAAATGCAAGTTATCGTACATGGTCTCTATTGTGAAATAACATTTAACTGATATATTATTTTTGTACAATTGCATCAATATATCTGCTGCTCTGTTTTTTATTTATTTTTTCTTGTCAATAACAAGACAATTATCTTTGAAAGAGACCAATTCTATGTCAGCAAAGACCACCAAAGCGACCGCTGCCGCAGATCGCGTTGATCACAGCGTTGGTAGATCATATCGATCACATTACACACATAGCTACTATTGGCTGCGCTGAAGTGTTGCAATTCAATTAAATAGCTATGAAAATCATTTATAAGCTTGCTTGTCACTATTCGAAGAAAGCTTTGCTGTAGGCGACTGCGGCCGAGGCAGCAACTCGCGCACTGCTCCAAGTTTGTTTTCTTTGATAACATGTGAGCTCTATCCACGTAATTTTTTTTTTCTTTGATCTGTCTTTGAAATTCTTGCCATTTTTTGCATCTATATCACTTATTGCCAATTTCCTATCAGTTTCTTTGTTTAGTAAAACGACTGTTTCAGAATAGGAATTTCTTAGGTTTTATGCAGGGACAAATATAAAATGAAGTGCACTTACAAGTAGAAATATTGAAAAGCTTGTTTGTTTGAGGATTCCAAAAAGCAATTTGCTTTCGTACTCGTAATTTTTTTTTCAATTTCGTATCAATTATAATATATAAACAGGTATGTCGAAATAATATGATTTCAGCAACTAGGTAACTTGTAGATAAACGATGGAAATCGAAGCTTAGGGCCAAATCGTGTCAAGTTATCTAAGTTGGAAGGAAATTGGCCATTCTTCTGTAGTTTTAATTTATTTTCATCAAAATGATTTTGATAAAGTCTCTTAAATCTGGTAGATAGCGATCGCCAAATTTTTAACATGATCCCAACACAGGTAACTCCTTTTTTCTTGAATCCATTATTGTATGTTGCCTACTTAGTTGTATAAAAATTAAAAATGTAACAATCACTTATTTTATTACAAGGAAGTACATAGTAACATCATATAGTAAATAAAACCATAATAGAAGTGAGACAAACTGCTTCACCGTAGAAGTAGAAAATGTAACAAAAATATGTCGAAACATGAATTTTGCAAGTTCGATCAAATCTATTAACTGACTGAAAACATTCTATTATTGCCTGCAAATGATAACTTAGGGTGCTGCTATCAATAAAATAAAGAAATAAAGTGGGAATAATGTAAAAAAAATTAGACAAGACGACATGAAGTGGAAGGCCACTTATGTGATTTTTGGAAAATAAAATTGCTGGTAGAGCCCTCAAGATATATTTTTATATTTTTTTTATTATTTTTACGGTAATCTACAACACATAACGCAACTTTTGAATGGTCTTGAGTAGCGAAAATCAAAAAAAAGTTTTTTTCGGGACACCCTAACGTGCAAGTTGGAGGAATTCAGGAAAAACAATTTAATTAGTAAAGAGAGTAAAACTTTTGTGTATGTTCCTAATGAAATGACAATCTATGTTAAATTTGTATCTTCTCCATCGCAAATCTCGCGAGCCGAATTTGTGAGAGAATTACAAGACTTTTGCAAAAGCATAAATATTACTAAAATATATTTAATTAAAAGTAATAAGAATAATATATTTATTGAAAAACTATTAAATGAGATTGATAGAGTGAAGGAATGGACCGGTCCCGAGTTACATATAGTGAAAGATGTACATCGTATAGAAAATAAAGATGATAAACGAGTCATTTTGAACGACTTTCATCTCTTACCCACGAGTGGCCACGCGGGTGTGAGGCGAATGTTTAATAACATTAAAAAATACTATTACTGGGTAGGATTAGAAAATGATATTAAAGAATTTGTCAAACGATGCGACAAATGTCAAAAACAAAAATATTCGACCCATTATATAAAACAACCAATGGAAATAACTACTACGGCGCATAGTGCGTTTGAAAAAATATATATAGACTTAGTAGGGCCCTTAGATAGAGATAATGATAATTATAGTTATATTCTCACCTTGCAATGTGAACTTACTAAATACATTGAGGCATATCCTTTAGTTACTAAGAGAACGGAAGAAGTTGCGAGAACATTAGTTAATAATTTTATTTTAAGATATGGAGTACCGAAGGTGATAGCGACAGATCGGGGGACAGAGTTTCTCTCGTCGACATTTCAGGAGGTATGTAAACTTTTAAATATTAAACAGTTAAACTCTACTGCCTATCATCATGAAAGCCTTGGGGCCTTGGAAAACACACATAAACATTTAAATTCCTATCTCCGTATTCAAACAGACAATCATCCTGAGTCATGGAGTACATGGCTCCCATTTTGGTCTTTTTGCTATAATACTTCTGTTCATTCATCTACTAAATACACTCCTTATGAGTTGGTTTACGGTAAGAAGTGCTGTTTACCTAGTAATTTCACGAGTTCGAAAGTTGATCCACTCTATAATTATGATTATTACCCATTTGAGTTAAAATTTCGGTTACAAAAATCATGGAAGGACGCGAGAGACAATTTACTCAAAAAGTAAACTACAACAAAAAGAACGTTATGACATAAATGTAAATCCCACAACTTACCATCCTGATGACTTAGTTTTAGTTAAAAATAATTCAATGTGTAATAAATTAGATAAGGTGTTTACTGGACCATACAGAGTTATTTCTGATGAGTCACCAAATGTTAAAATATTAAAGAACGGAAAAGTAGATATCGTTCATAAAAATAGAACTAAATTGTACTACAGTCAGTAATATTTCTATTTCTTTTAAGATGCAATTCGTGTGTCCTAACTATTGTATAAATTATATATTTCGGGTAACTGATGTATTACCTATTTTATTTGCATAGATATAGGAAAATAAAACAAAATTGTAATTTTATTTTATTTTTACACCGCCTTGGGAGGTGTAGTGTGTAATTCATGAAAGTACCTATGTTTACGTACCTATGTATATGTTACTCATCAAACCTATTTAATCTTGTGTAATCCTAAAATATAGAGAGTATTATTCGAGCAGCTTGTGGTATCATTTCTCTCCCAAATACCTTCGTTCATATAGTATATTAGTTACTTATTCGAGTTTTAAGGAATCTAAAGAAAGGTCCATCTTCCATGCTGGTTTGGGCAAAAAGAAAAATAGAAAAATATACCAGTTGCTTTTCTTCATGAACTGTAAAAGCCGGCCAAGATACTGGGACGAAATCACTTCAGTCGGCGATGCAGTAGCAACCATTATTTTAATATCACTTTTCACTTTCACACTCACTAACACTCATGAAACTCAAAGGCATGGCCCATCATGTGTTTAGCACATGATGGGCCATGCCTTTGAGTTTCATGACCTTAGAGGCTCAGTCCACCCCGCGAGGGATGAAGACGTGATAATATGTATAGGAAGAGGCAGAGTGAAGCCTTTTTAAGACACACATTATTAGATTATTTTTTTCGATTCCCTCACATAAAATTAACTAGGTATTCTTCATTTATGTAGGCTGTATTCCGCCGTGTGGTTCCCAGCAGAGTAGAATAGGACTACTCCACGTCTTCCCGTGGATGTCGTAAAAGGCGACTTTGGGGACATAAGCTAAACAAAGCTTAAAAATATCAAAGACACCTTTCCAACCCGTCTGGCCAGCGTGGAGAGTGTAGGCCTAATCCTCTGATTGCCCTGGCTACTATATGGCTTTGGTAGACAAAGAGGGTCGTGCTCCTGTAGTGGAGACTAAAAAAAGACCTGATGATGATGATGATGATGATGTAGGCTGTATACAAAAAAAGGAAAAATAGAACTGAGAAATATTTCCTTTTTTGTAAATTACAGCTAATGGTTCGGAATTGGGTATATGACATTTTAAGGTAAACCAAACATGAAAGCCTCCTGTTCTTACAAATTAGGTGATTTAAAAGCCATTTCTTTGACATCTCAATGATTTAATGTTCAAATCAAGTAATTTGTTAAGTTAGAAAAATATGTCCTCTGAATTCGAAATTTGACAAGGATTTATTGAAGATTTGGTTTTAAATATTTTAATATTCAATTTAAATATTTCTCTTTCAATGTGACGCAGCTTTATACTCAAACGCACAGAGCTTGTATTACTTGAATTATTTTAAAATGTTGAAATAATTGAAATAGCGTTACGGGAAAAGGAATTCTTTGTTCTCTTCTTCCTGAAATGCAGCTGATTTATGTCCGTATAAAGAATAAATCACAGAGAAGTGACGGCATTTTGTTTTAAACTAGTAGACTTTTTCAACTTCTAAAATATTATAAATTAATATATAGGGATAAATTACACAAATTGAGCTAGCTCAACAGTGTGTCGAAGAATCCTAACTCAACGATACTTTATTAATAATAGATACTTATAACCAATACCCAAGCCGATATCAAAAGTTTGTTCTTCATCATCACCTGACTGAGGATAGAACTCGGGACCATTCGTGTCGCATGCTGGCGTGTTCACCGCTGCGCCACGTAAGTGGTCAATGTATAAACAGTATACTTATAATATACATTCACTCATAGCCTTGTGCAATATCTCATCTCCTTAATGTAATGTAGTTACTCAATAAAGAAGCCTCTAATACCTTTATAAGCGAACTCAAAACAAATTACCATAGAAAAGAGATTCAAAAACTTCTACACTCATACCCATTATAAGTTTCCCAAGAAAAACACTTTTCGTGCACACGTCGCTCGCAGTTTTTTCCTCGGCGCACTTTTCCAAGTGCTATAAATCTTTCACGTAAATAATTGAAACGATATTTTATGCCAAAACATTCCTCGGGTAGGGAGATGTCGCTCCACCTGCCGCCTTCCTAACTTGTACCACTTTCCACTTTAATTTGGTTGCGTAATGTATTTTCAATTACTTTTAAAGGAGCCGTGTGATTTGTGGTCGCGCTAAGATTGGGGAATTATTCTTCTACCTAATTTAAAGTTGCCTAGATCGGCTCAGACGCGAATGGTGGAGGTCGCCCGATTCGAATCGAGCTGAAATATGCCTTCGGTAATATTTAATTCAGTTCGGTGTTTGATTGCTTTAAGACTTTTGTATTTATGGATCTCATCTCATAAGTCCGTAAGTTAGACAATCAAAAATTGTAAGACACGTATTTTTTCTTTTGTCAATTAAACAATTAATGACAATTATAAAGCTCATCCAAGTTTCGGCTCGTGACATCATAATTTTGTAAAAAGTGTACGGCGACATCACACGAAATTTTAACGGGCTACTTTATAATTTTTTTAATTAGCAATTGAGAAAATACGTGTCGCACATACGTGAAATATTGTCATAATATAGAAACTACTCTATTGCCATTGCAAGGAGTGGATTGGCAAATAGATGATCGATGATTGTCATGTACTGCAATATCTTAAAGCTTACGCGTTTGATAAAGTTTACGCTTATTACGTATTTGTAGATATTACTGTCAACATAAGTCATATATTTTAATGTCTTTGAACGTTTGCATAATTTATGAAACGATAGATGAGCACATGATTCATAATTAATGGTCACTAGCTTGTCAGTTGTCACATAAATTTTAATACACTTTATCCCATATATTACGAGAATGAAAAAGAAAAAAACATTTGCATGATGTTAATGATTGTAAAAAGTAGACGAAGACAATATAGCCATCGCACCATTCGTGAATATGGTGCATATAAACCTTTCATTTTAATAAAAAAATCGATTTAAGACATTGTTAATGGACGTCCGCTGCATTCAAGTTCATGGACGTAGATATGGATCGAGGTATCGTTTTAAGGGCGCGCATTCAATCTACGGCGAAATTTCAGTTTTTTGGTGTTTTAGACCGCCTTATTTAAGCGTAAATTAACCAAATAAAATAAAATTATTCGTGATTATATAAAGATCAACTCTTTTTTTAGTGCACTGCAACGTAAAATTACCGTTTATAGGTGTTCACTTTTATTACTATGAGGTTTTCGTAACGCCGAATTGCAAAAATGCCGGTTAAAGCTCACTTTGAAATATGAAATAAAAATTAAATCATGTTAATGTAACTAATTTAATATTTTTAGAACGCAGATTATATTGTCTTTTAGTGCACCTCAGAGGAAAATATGATAAATTATTTATCTATATACTAATAAAAATTCGTTAAAAAATGTCATAATTTACGTTTTATAGTGCTGCTTTTCCACGATAAATACTTATTTTTTTCTTTGATATTCTATTTATTACTAATAAACATACTGTTTGCAAGCAGATCTAATTTTTAATTTAATTAATATCCGATGTTTATAATTTTATATGAATTTTTTAAAATCGCCTATAAAACCAAGCGCCCGTGTAGTGACAATTTAGTTCGCGCCAAGACTTCCTGACGGGTGGACGTATCGCTCGTCGCTCGCCAGTCGACGTCTACAAGGTCATCGATCTACTGTGTGTAGACACGTATAGTGCGACCCGAGCGGGTTGATCGTTTACTAAGTATTAATACTTTTCGATTGTTTTGAGTAACTATTATATGTGTCCATTTTGACTCGCATAAAAATCTTATTCATATAATTTTTTTTATTATTAGTATGTAAAATTGTATGAAAACAAAATTCGGACTACTGGTAATAGGAGTTAAAAAAATATGTGAGACAAGGCACGCCCTTATTATGTACAAGGTGACATTAAAACTGGTGAAATTTTCTAGGGCATCGTTTTCGTAGTTTTTGGGGGTGCTCTAATGGATATGACGACATTTTCTTAATCCAAGATGGCGGATGTTAAATGCTATGAAATTTTTGATATGGCTATCGTTTTCGAGGTTTTTGGGGGTGCATATAATGAATATGACGTCTTTTTCCGAATCTAAGATGGCGGATGTCGAATGTCATGAAATTTTTGATATGGGTATCGTTTGTGAAGGTTTTGGGGGTGCTCATAATGGATATGATGTCATTTTTGGAATCCAAGATGGCGGATGTCTAATATTATTAAACTTTTGATATAGCTATAGTTTTCGAGGCTTGTTGTTTTTAATGTCATCCTATATACAAAAGACACGAAAGCAATTTACACAGAAATTTAAAAAAAAAAACTGGTAAAGTTTAATTATGTTTCAGTAATGGAAAAGAAACGCAAGAAATACAGTTGAAATTTGTAGATAATCGATCGCCCGCGTGAATTTTGGTTAAATTGTGAAATAAAATGTAGCCTATGTTACTCACCGAATTCTTCACTACCAATATCTAGTACGAGTATGAAGTTTCATCTGATTAGTTCAGTTTAGTTTGTTTTTGCTTGAAAGGCAAACAAATACAACTACTAGGGGCAGGAGCTTGTGTGTGTATCTGTCTGATCATAGCTCCCAAATCGACAAAAGATTTAGATTTATTTTTATTTTGTCTGAAGGTGAATAACTCGGGACTTTGGTTTATAACTACTAGGATTATAAGTACATTGCAAATATCCCAAGCTTTACTAATAGAATTGATAGTTTATTTTATTTCATTACAATTAGAGCCAGCAATACCAACATAAAAGAAACCGGCTTTTAATAAAAAAAAATATTCAAATTGTTGAATTATTTTATCCCTACATTTATTCTACACTTTAATTTGTAGGTCTTATATTATATGTATAATTTGTACCTTATCTATACATATAATAAAACAGTAAAAATATTTTGTCTGTACATTTAGTATTTTTGACTGAAATAGATAGAGGGACACTAAAAAAGAATAATAGAAAGGAAAAATGTTTTTTTAGAATTTCTAAGCTGTCTGCCTGTCTGTCTGTATGTATGATCACGTTTATCTCCGGAAATATTGGACGGATTCGAATGAAACTTTTTTGCTATATAGCTACTAAACCTAGGCAACATAAATAGTGAAAATGATTTCAAAAAATGGAACACCTGATTAAGCATCATAATGGTCCTGCTGAACTATAAGAATATATATAAATGACGCCTTTGCAAAAGTTATTCAACCTGAGGAGCATTCTTTGTTGAGATGTTTAAATTGAAGATTTGGAACACCTGACGCAGAACCATTATAGTCTAGGTAATAAATAGGAAATATAAAAATGACGCCTTAGCAAAAGTTATTCAACTTGATGAGCATTTTATGTTGAGGTATTTAAATTGAAGATTTAGAACATCTGATACAGAACCATGTCAAATTTTATATCGTCAATTTTACAGAGTCACTCTCCACTGGGATACAGTGCATAAAGTAAGATTAGCTTATATTACTGGTGACCGCCCAGCGGTCCCGGGCCACTCGCAACTGGGATATGCCTTTTGGCAACGTAGCTTTCAGCCCATACGGCAAAACATGAGAGTTTGCTTTCTCTCTAAGCCTTGCACACTTAGGCAACACAAAAAACCGAAGTCCGTCTCTCTCGAAGGCCCTTTGGATATGTGCGCTTTTTAAGTTGCAGCATGACAGCAGGTCAAATTTACAGATAACGCTTATGTATCGACTTTAGTTCATATTAAGGTATATTAATTCACCGGAGTTATAAAGTCCACGTGAACGAAGTCGCAGGCATCAGCTAGTATCTTATAACATTCATATTTATACAAGTATTGAAATGATGAGTAATTTTAAAATTAATTACGAGTATCAAAATTACTTGTCCGACTACACTCAATCTAGCGCTAACACACACAATGACATCCTGTATAGTTTTACGTCTGTGTGAGTTAATATCGACTCCCGCTCATAGTTCGACTTGCACAAATTTGGCTGCTCGCTCTGCCTTTTCTCACACTTCCAACCGAAAGACAAATTGGCAGCAAAATTGGTGAGATCGAGAAACCTTAAACTTTTGTATAAAATCTACTTAACAAATAAGCTTAGTTAGAGATAATTAATCAGACAAAACTTGTCTTGAACTTTCTCAAAATAATATGGAGGTTTTTACAAAGAAATTAATGGTAGTTGGCGCCAAAAGCAAATCGCATTCGTAAAGACTTAGTTGTTGGTGTAATCTTTACTTAAAGAATACATTGCTTTAGGTAAAATATGTTTATTATGAATTCTGAGAGCAAAATTAATTTATTTTTGTTTTTTGTGCCATGGGAAATCTAGAAATATCTTTAGATCGGTTAGTCAAGTAAGATAGAAGAGATGTCCTTTTATACAGTAGGTAGTTGATTCCAAAAACACAGGTTCTAAAAACTCTTTTTGTCGACTGTTACTTCGTCTTTAACAACTAACTAAGTACTATTAGTTGAACTAACAGTTATAAATACTCGTACAAATCTATAAACTATTAGATTTTTTCGGTGATTTTTCAAAAGGCACGTGTCGCGGCTTGTATTGGTGTCAGCTTTTTAATATTTTAGGAACTTTTTCTCTAGGTGGCAGTCTATCCCAATAATGATATTTCAATAAACATTTCAAGAAAATACAGATGGTTTCTCTCATTTTAAATGTCATTGTCCCTATTTAAGATGTGGTTCGACTCCGCCAGCTATAAATTAAACAAATCTTGCTCCGGCCATAACTCATCGATGGAGTCTCGGAGGACGGAAGAAAAATTTTTAATTTGTTCCTACGAAAGATGTCGCATTAATAAATGAGTTTGTGATCAGTTTCAAATTAATGCTTTACTGTGTATTTCAATCCTTTCAAACTTAGTGAGATTAACATTTGCGTTAGGTGTATGGTCACTTGATATCCAATAAAAAATAAGCAATGAAAAACGTAGAGGTGAGGTCGAAACATGTCGGCCAATAGCTGACTATTTACGTGAGTAACCAGTTGTTACGTGTTTTGATAATAAGAAACATATTGTATGGTGTAGGTAAAGTTCATACCATAGGATTTGAGAAATTTCCGAAGCTCGTAAATAGTAGGCTACAGAGCCTACTAGATTGTAGTGTTGTCTTATATGATGGTATGAACTATAATTATAATAGTGCAATACTCTAAAACGTATTTATTTGCTTCATTATAGTCATTGTAAAATCAATTTATCGAAACAAGAAAGAATCTTTGCATTTGTTGATGATAATAATTACTCTTAATCATTGTTTATATAAAATAGGCTAGCAATTTGTGCTTAACTTAGACTTAGGTATTCATAGTTACATTAACATTGAAAAGAGATCTCTATTTACGAAGTCGTTTTCATTGAACTGATTATATATTTATTTAAAACATTTTTGATTTAATAATACCATCAAAATGAATCACATTTGTACCTGTTTTAATACTTTTAGGCACAGAACTAAACTTAGCCCTCAGAACAATACCGAGAGCATTGCCCCCACGTCAAAGCTCAGCCAAACGCACATTATAAATGCGGGGACCAATAAGATCTGATAAAGCATGGAGGCCACACTGCCATGTCATAAATAAACGCCACTTTTTCACTTTGAGCGGGAAATTTATCATTTCGTTTCGAGTTTTTTCTCTCTTTTCCCCTTGTACATCTTGGATCACACTTTTAAACGCCATTTATTTCTCCGATATTTTGGTGGGGTTCCCTTTGGGTCCTATAAAATAACATAAAAAAAAAACAATTAAATAGATCATTATTTTGATCACACAGGTAGAGTTTAAATATTGTCTATTCTAAGAAAAATATAGTCCGAAATACTGGATAAAAAAAAATGTGGATTCGACTACAAGAAAGTGTAATGATTTTTGCAATCCGGGCTAAATGATGCTGTTCATGTAAAAAAAATGGATAAGGTATTTAAACAAATCTTTATTATTTAATAAAGAAATATATTATGCACTATGTATTATATTTTATTAATAAACTTTATGGTTCCAAAATAATATACGTCACAATAGGCGGGACTAAATGCTTGAGTATTTTCTCCCAGTCAACCATAGAGAAAAAACAGAAAGCCAATATCGTCATACTGAGTTTCAATCATCATCAACCAGAAAAGACTCATTCAAATATTATAGGGTGGTTTGTAAGGCGGCGTTGTGTGCAACTTTTCCAGAAAATTACAAACATATTTTGTGAAAATAATACCAATGTTGCCGTAACTTATAGGAAAGGTGGGAATAGCTTTTATTCATTCTGGTGGTAAAAAGGGGAGGAGGTCAGAAATTGCTGATTTCCTGCGTACATAATACTCATACGTAATAAAGTCCACCATCCTTTTGCCTTTATGGTTTTAAACAGGCGCAATGCAATAGAGCTGTAAGGAACGCACCACGTTCACGTTCTTTGCGTTTTGTTGAAGGTATCGTTATGTGGTATCTGATAATAAAATGCTCAAGTTCGTCCCTTGATTCGATTTGCATGTTATGTTTCCGTAGCTTATAGGAAAGGTGGGACTAGCTTTTATTAATTCTGGTGGTAAAAAGAAGGTCAAAAATTGCTAATTTCCTGCTTACATAATACCTACCCATACGTATAAAAGACCACGATCCTTTTCTCTTTGTATTGCCAAACAGGCGCTATGCAATAGAGCTGTAAGGAACGCACCACATTCACGTTCTTTGCGTTTTGATGAAGGTATCGTTATGTGGTATCTGATAATAAAATGCTCGAGTACGTCCCTTGATTCGATTTGCATGTTCGGGGTTGATTTCCTTCGGTTCATATGCTCCACTGACTTTATGTCTGTATTTCGGAGTAGTGATGCTTTTATGGCGTTATTACTTTGCATGATTTAGTTTTTTCTTTGTTCAGTATAGATTTGTGGCGTAGAGACATGAAAAACCGGCCAAGTGCGTGTCGAGCCACGCGCAGTGTAGGGTTCCGTAGTTGCGAATGACAACTTTGAGTTCACACTATTCACACTCGCACCTCACAGTTTAACGACCAAAAACATGTAACAATGAAAATGTATGAAATTTTACATTTTTGAGTACATTTTATAAGTTGGTTGCCTATAACTTTTTAGTTTGTACTTGGTACTCAGCTCTGATAGTTTTCCTTTCAATTTCAGTATATATACTACTGCTGTAATTTTTTTCACGTATCCATATATAACCTTTTAGTAGATAGAGGGGGGACACTTACCTCTAACAAAATTTTGTACTTTAAAACCAAATATTTCGGAAACGGATCCCTAAATCGAAAAATGGTGTCCTTAACCTCACCAATATTTTTTAAAGACCTAAGTAACGATACCCAACACGATGGGTTTGTATAGAAAAAAAAATATATTACTCCCTCTTTACTTATGTATGGGAGCTACCCTAAAATTTTTTTTTTTATATTTTCTTCTACCACTTTTTTAATATGATTAATATACATACCCATACCAAATTTCAGCTCTCTAGTACTTATGAGTCTGAGTAAAACCGCGGAAGGACAGACAGACAGACAGACAGACATGGCGAAACTATAAGGGTTCCTAGTTTACTACGGAACCCTAAAAATGGCCAAGTGCGTGACGGGCCACGTTCAAATATTAACAATTTGAGGCTTAATATATCACAAATGGATCCCTAAATCGAAAACTAATGTTCAATCGGACCCCAACAATATGTTTATGAGACCTAGACCCTTAAAATAAGGGAAAAAATTACCCCCATGCTTCAGATGTATGAAAGAAATATTAAAAATTGTTTAATTATAATTTTATGACACCATATATACCCATGCCAAATAACAGCTTTCTGGTACTATAAGTCTCTAGGCTAAACCGCGGACAGACATACAATTTACTGGATTCATACATTTTTATTACATACCCGCTTATTTTTTTATCAGTGACTTAGCGGAATTGCACATTATGATGCAAGGATGAGAAGATATGGGTGATTAAATCGGCACGATGCGAAGCCGAGTGCTTATAATAGACCAATAACTATAAAGGCCAGCTTACTGAAAACAAACATCATACGACGTTCTTAAATAAATTTGCAATTAACATGAAATAAATTGAAAAGTTGTTATTGGTATAAAGAAAAGGGCTAGTTCGTACAACATTACGATCCAAGTTTTCACGTCATTAGGACCGTATTCTATCTAATAAATATATAGGGACGACTAAATAGCAAATGTATTGAAAAATACCTTGATTAATACCATACGTTAATTAATCAGCTAAGGATTCTCACAGCAATGTATAATAAAAAATACGAGTATAAAGATTAGCGATCTATGGGTAAATATTTTATGACTTTTTGCATCACGTAACTTATGACATTTGGTATGCTCAATTAAAAAAAATCAAAACACATTTTTTACATAATCTGCATTCAAGTTAGAGACGTGACTAATGAAGCGAGATTTGCCCTTTGTCCGAGTCGAGTTGTTTTTACATCAACGCATCCGATGAATCGAGTCAATTCCTCTCCTTTGTGCTCCTATATAAGTGCATTATAAATCCTCCCGAAGCTATAAGTCATACGTGTAATGAATAAGGGCGATTTGTTTTGAATCCGTCCAAATTTATGGTCTATATCGGGGCTTTTTACAGGCGTTTTTCTCCTCATTCCGCCATTGTGATCGCCTTTTCTGCCCCTTTTTATCCGCGCCAAAGTTTTTTATTGTCCTCAACACTGACACTTTACGAGTTATTAATTGGTTGTCACAAGTTTATTTATTTCTCTATTTTGACGGCAGCGTTTTTCGGCTATATATTACCCGACAATACCCGGCCGGATTGAAAATCTATCATATTCAGATTCCCGTAAATTTGCCGTGATATAGTGCGTAACACAGTAATAATTTCTGCAAGCGCAGTAGTGTGGACGGTTGTGGCGCGCTTTAAATAATGACGTGCGATATTAAAATGGCCGACGATTTTTTATAATTATAAATTACGCCTTCACACTCACACTGTGAATGTCGTCTCGATTATCAATTATCCCGTTTTAAAATTATTAATGACGGTTGTTATTTTTGATCAATCGAATTTTATTTCGTGATTTTTATGTTCTTATTATTTCAAAATTTATAGCTTTATATAAAATGACATTGGCGTCAGGGTAGGGTCTAGGTACATATTAAAATGGTGTAAACTTTATTTTTATGAACATAAGTAAAAGCATTAAATGCATTGTTCTAACCTGATCAATAGATGAGAAAGTTTGTTTTGTGTGAGATTCATTTGTTTATATTCCAATATTATTTATTCATAACTTTACAAATTTGCGTCTTATAATTAAAAATACATTATTTTAACTATTCCTAACTCTTACCTAGATTATATAAAGTCAACTCATGCAACCACGTGATCGGACGACCAGCCGGCCTATTTACTAACTCGGATGACAGGTGTCAATGCCTATCGATCTAGGATTTGCTGTTACACTGCGGTTTTTGTATTTCAAATAAAAAGTTCGAGCTAGCAAAACCCGCATTGTAATTGTAAATTCTAGATTCATAGGCATCGACACCTGTCATCCGAGTAAGTAAATAGGGGGCTGATCAATGTTGAAGGAAACATTGGATGTTATTCCGTTTCCTACCTATCATTTTGAAAAGGGAGGCTTTGTATAGTAGGTACTAAACATCTTGAGGAGCGAACGATGGTAATCGCAAACAGCAGTTCGTTCACAGTTTTACCACGTTATTACTCCAACGTTGTTATTACCGTCATTATCATTAAAACGTATAGTCAGAACTTACGGTTAGTCTCCAACCTGTGTTACGCAATGCCCAAACTCGAATATCATACTAACATCTATAATATATTATGTGAAGGTCTGTATGCTATTTCCCGTCTTATGTAGGTTCTTTTTTTCGGCCATAAAGCATTGTTGGCTGCTTTATTCCTTGATTTATAAGAGACGTTGGAAAGACAAACAGCAGGATTGTGTTCCAAATTTTTAAAGCCACATTTCGTTTCGCGCACTCCCTCCTGTAATGCTTTAGGAGGCTTGCGGAATCTTGGTGCTTTTGCTTAGTAGATGACTAGATACATGCATTGACTATTTATAAACTTGTTTAAAAATGGAAGATAAATGTGTAAGTACAAAAGAATTTTAAATAACAATGAATTTTAAAAAAGATAGATCTTTTATTTAATTAAATAATTAAACATAGTGTATTAATTATATTGCACAATGCACACCAGACGACGAAAATGCAAAGGTAATGTAAAGCGAAATCACGTACTTAAGCTAAAGGAAGTCAGAAGTGCTATTTTTGAACAAGTGACCCCTAAAACTGAATTTTTAAATGGAAAAATCGCTCGTCTTAAGTCACGCTTTCAATACCCAGATATTAATAATAATGACATGTGTCCTATTTCCTGATTTCCCTATTTATATTCATCATTAAGTTATGTCTTTCCACTTGATCAATGAAAAGAAACAGCTGACAAATTTTATGACCTTCATTTTGCTCATAGAATAAAATTTCATTTTTTTTTATATCTTCATAACTTTGGGACCAACTAATAGATAAGTTAAATTTAAAGATGATGTAATTATTTAAATGTTTACAAATGTTTGATCACAAGATTATAAATTATTCAAATATTGCATTGTTTTAAAATGTTAATTTGTGCAGTTCAAATTCAATTATGTTACTTGCCACACTTAACTTCTCATCTGCTCATTAATTTTCTTTTTGTCGCACCTAGCACGGCATAGTATGTGATATGATTACCTTATTTAAAAATAATAGCTAGGGTAGCAGTGTCACGCAAAATTATAAAATACCATAGAGTAACTAATTGCATTAATTAAAAACTAAAAAACCCGACTGCCATTTAACAGTATACGTCCGCCATAATGATTTTTTGCTGACGTTACATAGTCCATGACACTTCGAGGAAGAATACAAATTTGATAACACTTCACAACTCAAAATCGGTCATGCCGTTTAGGCTACAGTAGGCAATACAGACATACATACATACGAGTGAAAAAATCCTTCTGGGTGGGGCTGTCAGATAATTAGAATGTAAGACAATAAGTACAGTGACATGCATTAAAGTTTTAATTACAGCGGTAATTGTTACTTTGACGTCAAACTAACTAAATCGAGGTTAGTTTAAGAACATAAGTGGTGGAATAAATAGAAGTCATATTCTAATAGCTGAATAATATGCATTGGATAATTCTATGTTGAATTAAGAATTATGGTAAATTTTGTTGTATATTTTATTGTGTACAAGTATTTAAAAGACACCACAGATATACCTTCCTAGTCAGTTCATTTAAAAATATCCTAACTAATATTATAAATGCGAAAGAGAGTTTGTTTGTTTGTTTGTTTGTTACGCTTTCACGCCATATCTACTGAACCGATCATCATAAAATTTTGCATACACGTAGGTTAGGGTACTGAAAAGGACATAGGCTATATATCACGCGGGTAACAGCTAGTAGTGATATTAAGCACTTACATTCTTTACGTATAAATAACCATTACCCTTGAAAACATTACACTTTTTTTTTCAGACAGTTATGTAGAAACAAGTTCTAATTTTAAAATATCAAAACTGTTAGGGGCGGTACGAACGACGCGTTTCGCTAGGTACCTATCCTTATTAAAATGTGTTTTTCCAGCGTCTTTCCGCTGCTTAGCCGAAGCGCCACCTATCGGCCTGTTAGGAAGATTTAATGGGAAATTCTCTCATTTCTATCGGGTCTTACCGTTAAATTTATACCGGATCCGTGGATCTTTTTTCCATACGATTGTACTTCCACGGATTTATACGGTGTCGCGTTGAATTCGAAAAATCTGTGTGATTTGTCCGTATATATTTATTTATTTATTTATATTTTATTGTGTATAAGTATTCAAAAGACACCACAGATATACCTACCTAGTCAGTTCATTTAAAAATATCCTAACTAATATTATAAATGCGAAAGTGAGTTTGTTTGTTTGTTTGTTACGCTAGAAGTGATATAAAGCACTTACATTATTTACGTATAAATAACCATTACCCTTGAAAACATTACACTTTTTTTTTTGGACAGTTATGTAGAAACAAGTTCTTATTTTAAAATATCAAAACTGTTAGGGGCGGCACGAACGACGCGTTTCGCTAGGTACCTATCCTTATTAAAATGTGTTTTTCCAGCGTCTTTCCGCTGCTTAGCCGAAGCGCCACCTATCGGCCTGTTAGGAAGATTTAATGGGAAATTCTCTCATTTCTATCGGGTCTTACCGTTGAATTTATACCGGATCCGTGGATCTTTTTTCCATACGATTGTACTTCCACGGATTTATACGGTGTCGCGTTGAATTCGAAATTTAAATATAAATTGTGATTCCACGTGTAAATGACGAATTATGGCCAGATTTTATGCAGGTTTGGGTTAACACTTACTTCAGCTTTTACTAGTAACAAATGTATTGTTTAAATTGCAAATTTAGCTATTGGTATCAGTCTGCATTATGATTTTTGACACATCTGATTTGTAATATTAACTTTTAAAATTTTTAAATATGGTATATACATTACCTTAAATATCAATTAAGAAGTAAAATAACAGTTATTTAAACTTTATTAGGAACTTTGCATTTTTACAGTATGTCATGCTAAATTTATAAAAACCGGCCAAGTGTGAGTCAAACTCGCGCAATGAGGGTTCCGTACAATATGCTTCGTGAACACACACACAATGTGCAAAAAATGTTTTATTCAATTGACTAGCGCCATCTAGTGGTGTTTTAGTGAACTATTTCCCTAGATGAACTTATTATTGTGAGTTTACCACTTAATTTTCAAGTGATAGAATTCTTATTATTTTTTCTGTAATCTTCAAGGAATGAACTATATTTTGTAATTTTTTCAAAATTTTCGGCCCAGTAGTTTCGGAGATCAGGGGGGGGAATGGTCAATTTTTGCCTTCTTTCGTGAATAAAATCAAAAGTATTGATTTTACCCGAACAAAAAAAATATTTTTGAGATCCTCATAATGAGCCCTTTCATTTGATACATGACACAGTAAGGTTTGCAAAACTTTTTTTTTTAATTTTGTAATTGGGCCTCTCAAAATGACCCTTATTTTAAAAAAATCTTTATTTACTTTGCATATTCGTGTTTGGGTCATAGGATTACACTATCTTACCAAATTTCATCTAATTTAGTTCAGTATATTCGGAGAAAAGCGGCTGTGACAGACGGACGGACGGACAGACAGACGCTCGAGTGATCCTATAAGGGTTCCGTTTTTCAACTTTTGTACGGAACCCTAAAAAACCGGCTAAGTGCGTGTCGGGCCACGCGCAGTGTAGGGTTCCGTAGTTGCGAATAATAACTTTGAGTTCACACTGTTTACACTCGCACCTCACAGTTTAACGACCAAAAACATCTAACAATGAAGCTTGTATGAAATTTTACATTTTCCAGTACATTTTATAAGTTGGTTGCCTATAACTTTTTAGTTTGCACTTAGTACCTAGCTCTGATAGTTTTTCTTTCAACTTCAGTATATATACTACTGCTGTAATTTTTTTACGTATCCATATATAACCGTTTAGCAGATAGAGGGGGGGGACACGTACCTCTAACAAAATTTTGCACTTTAAAACCAAATATTTCGGAAACGGATCCCTAAATCGAAAAATGGTGTTCTCAACCTCACAATATTTTTCAAAGACCTTTTTAACGATACCCCACACGATGGGTAAATAGAGAAAAAAAAATACTCCTCCACTTCACTTGTATGGGAGCTACCCAAAAAAAAATTTTTTTTCAAGATTTTATTCTACGACTTTTTTGCCATGATTAATATACACACTCATACCAAATTACAGCTTTCTAGTACTTATAGTCTCTGAGTAAAACCGCGGACGGACAGACAGACAGACAGACAGACAGACAGACATGGCGAAACTATAAGGGTTCCTAGTTTACTACGGAACCCTAAAAAAAACCTAGCGTTACAAATGACGACCATTATATGCTAACACGTCTTTATAAACCACCCTAATTAGAATACCCAAGTACCCAAACCTGGTCTATCCAATTGAAAACCAACACGTAACGATTCGGCGACTTAATTTTTACCCCATAAACGCACCCCACGGATCGCGATACGGTATGGAAATTCGCCGCCCGTCGTCGGCAATATTCGGCGATACTCGGGCGAACGTGCGTCCCTCACTAAATTGCCTATTTATTCTTAACTTCATATATTACTTTGCGCGTGTTGTCTGCGCAAAGCGATATTTATTGTTTGACCGTTATTGCGTCAAATGACGTATCGGCGGTACGAACTGGAAGCGCGTCACGCACCGTGTGCGCGCAGCCTAATGTGTGAAGATTAACATACTCGTCGGTTATTTAGTAGGTAATACGCCTAGTTGAATGCATACTTTAAAATTAATGCCACATCAATCACCTTAAGTTAAAAAATGTATGAAAGGTTCGTGCTCAGTCCCGTTAATAGCCATAATTACACATTAATCATGTCTGATTAATGTGTAATTATTATGGAAGATGTACCAGTACAAGTTGTCACTTGTTCTTCTTTGTCTTCTTTATTTAACATCAAATATGTAAATACTCGTGTACTGATAGAGAGATAAAATATACGTATTATAAATATTACGTATGATAATTGAATAAATGAAGCTCTCTCTAAAAGAGTGAAGTGTTTATCTGTTAAAACACTTAAAGTCAATACACATACAGGAAAAACTCACTTTTAACAATTACACACTCATCATTAAGCTCCACCACATCTTAATATAAGATGCGGAATGAAAGTCTTGAGCTGCAGCGTAACCTAATAACTCCTATTGCATTGATAAATGTAACTCGTAGAACTCATAGTCGTAGTGGTCTATCGAAGTGCTACAAATTCGTAGCGTATGAGACGAGATTTCTTGTACTACAGGGTGTTAGAGTAAACACGGTTGTCCTCAAGCTACCAAAGCAGTCTGTCGAAATGAACAACTTTTGGAACCATAGCCAAGAAATCAAAAACATTTCGAAATTTTTCTAAAAATTGCTGGGCCGGCCGAACACTTATTTTGTATCAAAATGACAGTTTTTTCCAGTTCCCAGCATTGGTCCCATAGGAAAAGTTGTTCATTTTGATAGGCTGATTTGATGGTTTGAAGAACAACGGTGTTTACTTAATATACTATCTCATCTCCTCTGCTACGAATTTGTATCTCTTCGTAGCTGCCGCAGCAATTTCTCATTCTTATGCATTTCTTATCCATTTCGAGAAAGCTGAGTTTATATTAAATTTGTAAACATAAAGAAGCTATTGTTCTTGGTAGATGATGTACAGAGGCGAGTGTTATGTTGAAGCTTTATAATTTTATTCATCATCATTATTCATCATCGTTAGCGTTTCACGGTCCACTGCTGGGTATAAGTCTCCCATTGTCTGCGCGATACCTTTCTGTCCCTTGGTCTCGCAAGCCAGTTCTTTGTTAAATTTAACCAATATTTTGTCCGAAGTTTTTCAATACTGTGGTTTTTTAGGTGAGAAAAACGTTGAATTATCTTTTTTTCCACGGAAAAAAATTAATTGCCCTTACTTAATGCTGCCTGCTTCTCAAACATGTTTCAAGATGTACGCGTAGATGTGTAACTTCTAGTTTTTAAGAACTATGGATGATAAAAAATTTCCAGAAAACCAGGTATAAATAAAATAAGAGCCTAAGCACAAAAAATCTGAGTTGGTTTGTAAGTAGAAAACAATACAATAAGAATTGCACTTTTGAAAGGTAAGAAAAATAAAAAGACTTGTTTTATAACTATGTGATTCAGATACAATAGCTGTTCAACTTATATTTGATAAGACCATTTCCACAATATTAAAGATATACCACCAAGGGTCGCTACAATTATCATAGTGGGGATATTAAATATTTTTCTCCGGCATTCTTTGGGGGTATAAGTAATGCTTCTTATTTATGACTTCTGGCGATAAGACCTCAATATAATATCGCTATTAGCCGTATTTTAGCTGCTATAGAATGTCATTAATAACGTTTGGCTAATCTTCTTTTTTTTATTTAAGAAAAATATTATGGCTTTTCTATGACAAAATACCAGTTTTATTCTTTTTGTAAATGTGTTTTCTTTAATAATATTCGCATTATGTCATCTAAATGTAACAACAAAACCTGAGTTTGAAACAAAAAGTATAGCGTGTAACTCTTGAAAAATCACTTTGAAGTTGATGTGTGTATTTACCCAGAGTATCTTGTTTCGAAGGACTCACTTAACTCAACGATACTATATCTTATATAGATGATAATTCAAGACGATGGAAAACTATATTTTTCAGACATGTCATAGCAGATGATATATACGCAGCCTGATCTATTTGTTCGGCAAAATACCACAAGTATGGACGCGCCTTTAGTTGCTTAAAATTGCACATTAAAATGACGAGCTCCGTGGCGCAGCGGTCAACACGCCTGCCTGCGACACGGAGGTCCCCGGTCAGGTCAGGATGGAAAATGATCTTTTTCAGATTGACCTGGGTCTTGGATGTTTATATATATATATATATATATATATATGTATCTATTATAAAATATAGTATCGATGAGTTAGTATCCCATAGCACAAGTCTCGAACTTACTTTGTGGCTAGCTCAATCTGTGTGATTTGTCCGTATATAAAAAAAAATTAAACTAGCTCAATAAGTTTTGGTGATATTCAAAAAGTCAGACTGTATAAAATAAAGTATACTTTATTTTCGAAGGCCCATACATAATTATGGAAATAAAAAATATTCAAACAAACCACAATTACTACTGCCAATTTGTCCATAGATCGCAGTTTGTGTTTGAAAAGGCTTGGTTAATGTAAATAAAAATACTAGACATCTATTGTCAGAGAAAAATTGTTATCATCATCATCATCAGGTCCTTCCAGTCTCCACTGCAGGAGCACCACCCTCTTTGTACTACCAGAATCATATATTACCTTGAGTAGTCAGAGGATTTGGCCTACACTCTCCACGCTGGCCAGACGGGTTGGAGAGGTCTCTTTGATGTTTATAAGCTTTGTAAAAAATTAAAATAAAATAAATGTTATACTGGATGCATATCGCATAAATTATTTCTAGAAACCCTCGAAAGAAATCTGTCTCCTGCAACGGTGTGGAATCTCAGCCCTGTGATCTCTTACAATGATATTGTATGTTACCACGTACAAAGTAACAAGCCCTTTACGAGTATCATAAACCCGATGTATTTTTTATATAATAGCGAAAATTTTACAGCAAGCTCAAGTACCCGATAACGAACTACTTTGCATAAAACATACCAAGAAAAACAAAAAAAATATATCGACCTAACATACAAATTGACCGATCGCCAATTGGACTTAGTACGGAACGGCGAAGTTATTCTTCATACTTTATTAATTTTGTTTTGTGAAAATAAGTTCATTAAATTTTGATTCCACCTGCACCTCACCATTGGACGACGCAGTTTGGACAGGGATTCCATCCATATGTCGATATTCCTGCTCAGTGCACCTCTAGATTCTTATGGAAACTGCTAGGAAATGCAATTCCTTCCCCAAGTCACTGTTTCCCGACTCATACACTTTACGGTTTTTCAAGGTTAGAGCATGATTTGATTTTACGTGTATTACCCTATCTACTCATCGTTGCTTTCCATCACGCAAGGTAGGTGTCAAACGCACTAGATACTACTAAAGAGAGCTATACTTTGACCGACTTATGTAGACATACTTATTTCCAACATTTTTTAATTATGTCAAGGTTGTCAAGGCGAGAAAAAGTGTACTTAATTAATATAAGTCGGGCAATTTAGCTCACAACTCACGTTCAGTACCTCATAAATAAGGTTTCGTCCCACGAGTCGTAGGTAGCCAAAATATTACCGCCTATCTTTTAGGGTTCACCACATACTCGGTGTAAATGCACACATATGTAGTGGTTTTTTTTTTTATATTTTTCAATTATGGTAGCTTTTCCACGATAGAATGTTCTTTTTTTCCATAATCATCATCATCATCATCAGGTCTTTTTTACGACCCTCACTGTACTGCCAGGACCATATAGAGCAGCCAGAGGATTTGGCCTACACCCTCCACGCTGGCCAGACGGGTTGGACTCTTTGATGTTTATAAGCTTTGTTTAGTTTATTTTCCCTAAGTCCCCTTCTACGACATCTACGGGAAGGCTTGGAGTGGTCGTATTCTACTCTGCCGAGAACCACACTATAATATTCGTGTAAAATAATATAAACGAAATTTATACGGACTTGGTTCTATTTTTTCACACGTCCTCTTCATCGGAAAGAAGCACAGATCTAATGTAATTTTGCATTATATGCACATCTCCTCATGAGGGCTCTACTTAGATCAGAATTTAGGAGATTCTTTAAGAAAAAACTGCTAGCCGTCGAAGCTGCTAGTGCAAGAACACACATCTTAAATTTATATTTCCGTTTCCATCTATAATTTATTCATGTTGTTGATCAAACATTTTGCCTTTGGGAGTTTCTTTTGTAATGATGTTTTTGATTTTTGTTTGTATTTCTTTTCCAGTTACATACATTACCTCTAAATCTTCTTTTTTTTCTGTATCTGACCAAGTTTTGAATATTTTATGTAAGTAATAAAACCAACCTACCAATAAAGTAAAACACCATTTTACGCTTAGGCGAAAGAATAGGTATAAGTTGACAGAGTCTTGGCTCCTGAGTTATGTTGCGCAAGATAAACGACGCGAGCGAAATGAAGTCGCTCCCCCCCACCCCCCCCACCCTGGAGGGAACATAAATTTGGGAAGAAAAATCCGCGACGGTTTCCCGGAATGTGTGATTTGGATTTTTAATTGAATTAGTTTTTGCTATGTTTCATTTTTATGTAATATGTAAGTACGTATATTTTGTGCGACTTATTTATTACTTTTTGAAATAATATTGTATTTTATTGTTAATGTTGAAAAACATGAGTAAGTACTTTTATATGAGAAAAATTGCTTTTTGGTTCTCGATATTTTCTTACTTTATTCGTTTTCAGTAATAATATGAGGCTTTTTCATTTCTAAAAAGTCTGTCTTATTTTTTCTTTTTAAATGAAAATTTTATACAGAAATATAGGGAAAAAAAATTAAAACTATATAATTTATATATAATTATAGCGTGCGAATTAACCTCGACATGCCCTTCAAGGTGACTCAGCCAATCCAAATGAACAAGTTTTTCGATTGAACCAATGATGGTAACTGAAAAAACAATCGTACTAAAGTGTTCGGCGGCCCAGAAATGAGTCAGAAAATTAAAAAAAATGAGTACCTGCTTTGGTCCCGTAGTAAAAGTTGTTCATGTTGATGGGCTGAGTCACTTCTGCAAGTTTCGAAGATAAATTAACAAGCTGTATATAGATTTGCTCAATAAAATATTGAAATGCAAACCTATTTTTCTTGTGCAATAACTAAAGTTTACGACTTTGTATTACTAAAAGTAATTGATTATATACACAGAGCTATTTTTGCTGTAAAGATATAAGCCATAAATCTTCATACACCATCTCGATATTAACTAAAAAAGCACTCGCAAACTAAAACTCGAATAATCCGCAAACTTACTCAATATCTTCCATTATTTTATCTGAAAGCGATCAATCGCTTTTTTCCTGTGTTTTTCTTACATTAATAATGCGTTACTATCTCAAAAGAAATCTATTGCTGACCTGTATTATTGTCGTGGGTTATTTACAGCTCTCATTTATTTGTCGATGTCCCCTCTTATTTTCCGTTCGGGCCAATCCGATAGGCGACTGTTGAAAATTTTTCGTAAGCAGCTATCCGTCTTGTGGAGTTCCTATCTCTGCGAACATTCGACGAGCGCCCCTATACTAGGGGCAAAGACTAAGCTATGGTACAGAGCGTCTTTCATTGTGTACCTACCGTAAAATTATCTTTTTAGTTGAATAGTACTAATTTATCGCTAAAAGTCATCATGATTGTGGTGTTCATTTGCCTTTTCTTATAGCTGTTCGTTCAAGCTTTTCCCATTGCTGACTGTTGAATTTTGTTTTATAAGCAGCTATACGTCTTGTGGAATTCTTATCTCTGCAAACATTCGACGAGTGCGCCCTATACTAGGAGCAAAGACAAACCAATGGTATAAATCGTTCTTAAATTATGTACCTTCTACTGTGAAATTAACCTTTATTGATGAATTATAATAATTTATTGCTAAAAATTATCATTATTGAGGGGTTCATTTACCTTTTCTTACAGTTCGTTCGAGCTATTCACAAAGGCTATTGTTGAAAATGTTTCTTAAACAGATCCGTCTTAAGGAGTTCTTATCTCTGCGAACATTTGATGAAAGCGCCCCTATACTAGGGTCAAAGACTAACTAATAGTACAGAGTGTTCTTTCATCATGTACCTACTATGAAATTTTGTTTTTTGTTGAGTACTCGAAATCAATCATCATTGTGGTTTACATTTACCTTTTTTACAGTTCGTTCCAGCAATTTCGATAGGCGACTGTTGAAAACTTTCCATTTTGTGTAATGCAGCTCCTTTCTACGCAAATATTCTACGGGCACTCCTATACTAGGGACTAAGAAACCTGCCGGACAGGTCCTTCAATATTTTTTATCTCTCTCTTTCTCTCTCTCAAGGTCACATCGCTATAGATTATCATCATGATTTCCGCTATACCAATTTGACTTTCTCTAATCAGTCAATGAGGAATCCAAATGGTGCGTATTGATTTTATCAGAAAAAAAAACGACCTATTTTAACGAAAATTCGGCTGGGATTCAGCTATGGTAATATTTTTTTTTCACAATGCATAGCAGGAGAAATTACACATGAACAAGAACTTGCTTCTTCGAAATGAAAAACAAAAATATAATGAAACCTGAAAATGTGTCAATATTACACTGAATTTACAATAGTACATTACTGCAGAGGCCGGGAAGTAAGGGATTGCCGGACGAGTATAGTTTTCAAGGCCGAGCGTCAGCGAGGCCTTGACAATAGTTACGAGTCCGGCAATCCCTTTCCCGCCGAGGAAAGTATAGAGATTTTCTCAATAAATGTGAGGAAATTTAACTTAAAGTTACACATAAACTTACATGCCTTAAATATTTCCCCTTACTAGGTATTTGCCGGTAGTAATTTTTCCACTTTCAAGTTTCAAATTAGGCGAAGTAGGTACTTAAAATCCATTGCAGTGTTGCTTTCATCACTAAAACTCATTTTGAACCGTTTCATTTCGAATAAATAACCAACTTTGCACATATTTACCGAAAACAATCAATGTCAATCAATTACTGCAAAGCGTTAATCACAAACTACGAAGAAGATACTATTACTAGTATCAGACGACCGACTGCCATATGTTTTCTCTAGGCAATAAGGATCATAGACAAATAATGGAGTGAGGGTGAAAATGAAAAAAATGCCATACAATTCCTTTTGAGTTTCTATGGGGGGCCATAAATTCAAAGTCAATTGACGTGTGTTCTATGCCCTAAAATCCGTAAAGGCAGTTTTTCGGCAGTGGCGTTAATCACTACGGGTATAGTGAAAATAACAGATCTCCCGAGTTTTTAATTTTTTTATTTTCAGTTGTCAATTCCAGCAAAGGAAACAATGCCCATAGAGCCCAGTCATATTTTTCACAAAAAATTTAATAGATCATAGATTATTGTTTTCTTCTCTCGCAACGAAAATTAAGCATATTTTCGTATGATCACATATCGATATTTTAATGAAATTGTAGTTATATTCACGTATTATATGCATTTTTTAAAAATGCAGTGGTAGTAAACTGGCTGTATGACAAGTGACATAATTTACGTTACATAGATTAATTAAAAAGTTTTGAGCAGCGGCCGGGAAGTAATTTTCATACTTATTTCCTGGCCTAGGCCGGCAATGCGATGAATGAGCCAAGAATTACAAACTTCCGGTCTTCTTTTTACTACAGTAATGCCTACATTTCCGAGCATGTTTGAGAAAAGGATATTTATTTTGTAAATTGAAACTTTTGCAAGTTAAATATAAATAAAACATTAAGAAAATTTGCCTAAGACATTGTAAAATGAAAAATGCAATCAAAGTGAGAACAATTTTGTAATGTTCTACAAATCATTTTTTTGACATTTCTTTCGAATGAATTTGCAGCAATTGTGAATGGCTTATTTGTACAAAGTCGTTCAAATTTGAATCCAATAGGCCTAACTTGTGTCCTTTCTGAAAAGTACTCAATAAATAATCCCCCGCACCGCTCTGCCCGCCGCCGCCCGTCCCGGCTAAAACCACTTGTGCCAATTTTCTCGGGGACTCTTTCCACTTTACTTGAGCTCCCGCCACTGCCAAACTTAACGACGTATTTTCACTTTCGAACCAATAAAAATCAACTTTTATCCCTACGCGTTTAAGTCTATTTCAGTTTATCCCCGAAATTGGTCATAAAATGTTTCATTCTTAACCTATTGTGGGTATTTTGGGGTACATTTGTAGGCCCAGGCATTTCTTTTACCGCCCTATACTAATGTCTTTCGCTTGTAATGAGAAGATTTTAGTGGTGGCTTTCATTTTAATTTGATTCTTGGCAGCTTTTGATTGTTAGCCGCGGGAGAAATTGTTATTTAAATGTTTTATGAAACAATTGCCTAAATGGCTAAAAAGGAGATCCCTTTCATACACTTTTAAACGAATGTGCATACCTAATGTTGATGAGATTTTAGTACTACATTTATCGTGTTAATTATACTTCATGGTGCACTGAATAATCGAACTATTAAAATAACATTTCTTGTATGATTTATGACCAACTTAGAACTATTAAAATATTTCCTAATTTACGCACGAATTAATTTATTAAAAAAGTGTTACATCTACGGTATTTTAATAATACGAAATTAACACCGTGGATTGTGAGCCATAAATCAAGTTATGATTAACGAAGGCTAGTCACGAAGGGCACCCACGAATGCGTTATCAAAATCTTAGAAAAAAGATCAAATCATTCAAGAGAATTAAGTCAGATATTTTAAATAACTGTCTTATCGGGTTGGTTGAGTACGATTTTTTTTATCATTAAGAGATAGCAAATGAAAGAATGACACCAATTTTTGAGAAAATTGAAACTGCATTTATTTATT
This sequence comes from Rhodophaea formosa, assembly GCA_963082605.1. Classification (NCBI taxonomy): domain Eukaryota; kingdom Metazoa; phylum Arthropoda; class Insecta; order Lepidoptera; family Pyralidae; genus Rhodophaea; species Rhodophaea formosa. The sequence continues at coordinate 7,705,346 of OY720211.1, read as the reverse complement.
TTAAAGAAACTGACATACGACCCAGGAATCAATCCTCCGTCTTATCTAATTACAAAACCAACTTATTAAAAAGAAAGTTTTCATAAATTTTTCTTTGGAATCGTATTTTTATTACTTGATCCTAAAACTATAAACTATCCTCTGACAACTCAGGCTAGTATATGGCTCTGGTTGTACAGAGAGGGTCGTGCTCCTGCAGTGGAGACTAAAAAGACCTGATGATGATGATCCTAAAACAGCTGTTAGTTTCTTCATATTTTAGGTACCTAATACCAAACTTTCAATATACCAATAAATAAACAAAGCCTCGAAGGCGCAACTAAACTCATTAAAATGAACGACTTTTCTTCCGGGACCAACGTTAGGAAATCGTATAAAATGTTGACCTTCCCATACAAACTACCCGGCCGGCTGATCAAAGGCTATGGTTGGGAATAATTATATCCAGTATTCAAATATGTAAGTAGTTTTACAAATTCCTAGGGTAGTTTGACATTGAAATTCTGAACAAAAGTCATATAAATCACCAAAACATCTAAAGATGTCGACAATATTCTACAAATAATAAATTCGAAAGTGTGGCATAGGGAAGTGTGTCGCATTATAAGTATTTCGTAGGTAAATTATTTTCGGGAGTCATAACTTTTTATCCTAAGGCCGCGGACACACGAGCGCATTAATCTCAGCTGTCCGTATCAGGTGACACCTCCTTCTTTATGTTTTTTCCCAGCCCATTTTACGGGAAAGATAAAAATCTTTACATATTTTGACGCTGCTTTACGAGCCTTATTCTCAAATTACGCGTCTCCATTATATAATACTGAGAAGAAACGGGTAACGTGAGACGCAGTGCTTGTGTGTCCTGCCTTTGCCTACTTTTGATTGTGATAAACTACGGGTTATGATTACACGTTTCAGGGAGCTCGTTCTCATTAAAAATTTATCTTCATGCTTTTTTATGACGAGAAACATCGAGGGACTAGAAGTGATTGTTTTGATGTTACTTTCCTATGTGTGTTTAGATGTTATTTTCCTATATATGAGGAGTGGAAGGCCCAGTGTGTTTATATATTATATGATATTAGTGCATGCAAATTTAGGGAACCATAAGCTTGCGGAATACCGCAACGTGTTTGTGAACACAGTTTAAAAAATCTTCAAGTCTACTAGATCATGATGAACTAGAGATAGGCGTTGAGCGATACTTTAGGTGTTTTGAAAAGTCTAAATTAAGTTTTGATCACTAACAGTCACGTAAAAGAGAATGTGCAACAATAACTTCTTGGACTAGTCCTGCAACCAAAAACGGTCTTTGTAGTTTCTTTCTAGTGCTATATTCTTTAATGGATTTTTTTTAGTATCGTAAGGTATGTGGTTGGTCTGGTGTACTTTATCGACCTTCAATCATTAAAAAGACACTGATCCACGATTTAGAGTCATAAAGTTTAAGAGTCAAGAAATCATTATTTTATAAGTGTTTTGTGATGTGGTTGGGGTCTCTGCCTACCCCAATGGGAAAGAGGCGTGATAATATGTATGTATGTATAAGTGTTTTTTTGTTTTACAATGCTAGTCTAATAAGCTATTTAGATAATAATAATGAAATAAGATACAGGAAAATCCACGCGAGCAGGACTTGGATAAGCTGTTTTTAGTCTTTGTACGACTAAAGCCTGCTGGGTCAAGTCCTGCCTGAAATATACGAGAAATAATCAATTTCATATCATGAAATAGTTTTTCTTTTGTACTTAACTCTATGTACTTATTTGAGAAGCTTTCTTATTCGTTGAAAAGGAAACCGAAATTAAATATAATCCGACTCTATGTACTAGTGCGTAAAACTCATATTCCAACAAACGAATACCTTATTGTCGAGTCTAATGCGTGTTCACATCAATTGATACATCCCCGCAAATAGTCTTAAACGAAACTGCATCGCTTCCCAAAATTACGATCCAAAAATCCGAAAAGCTCGCTTTTCTTTCCATTGCGCAGTGCTTTTACCGTACACATGAAACTCTCAGCTGAAACGGGTAATGTATAAAACATTACTAGATACGGAAAAGTAGCAAAGCGACTGACTACATCTATGTACCGTACCGCACTGGGCAAAACGAAAATATATTACTTTTCCGAAGATTTAGGAGTGTTTGGACCGAACAATAATGTCCAGCTTTTGTAGGGGAAGATAGATGGCAATGCATAGGTTACAAGCGGGTTTTTCTTTTGTGGCGAATGAAACTTCAGGCTTTGGGAGCGGTTATTAATAATATTTATGTTTCTAATGTAATAGTGTCCATTGTGGAGTGGACAAAAGAGTTTTCGTCATGTAAGAAAACACTAAGTCGTGGAGTAATGGTGATATTCCATTCTGTTGTGTATGTAATTTCGATGGAGTTACTATTTTGAGATATGTATTCACAGTTGCATGCATTTTCTTGAAGTCTACTGAAATGATTTTCGAAGAAGATGAATTGAGGAAGGTAATTGTTTGACGATAGGATCCATTTTCAGAAATACCTAACATATTGGGCTCTTTTCTGCAATGGTAATAAAAGGGGGGATGGCCGTGTGGTTCCCAGCAGAGTAGAATAGGACCACTTCAAGTCATCACGTGGATGTCGTAAAAGGCGACTAAGGAAACACAAGCTAACCAAAGCTTATTAACATCAAAGAGACCTCTCCAACCCGTCTGGCCAGCGTGGTGAGTGTAGGCCAAATCCTCTGACCACTCAGGCTAATATATGGCTCTGGTAGTATAGAGAGGGTCGTGCTCCTGCAGTGGAGACTACAAAGACCTGGTGATGATGATGATGAATAAAAGGGTGTTCTGAAATAAGCAGCCGCAGCACTAAGGCTTGGGGTCAGGAAAGCTATGATTGGGCCACAATGTTATAGTTGTTGCTGCTGACAAATATTATCCAATGATAACGGGTTATCGAGGTGGACGCCTCAGTGGTGTCATCTGGTGGTGAGCATTTCAGACAACATTTAAGTACTTTTCGACTATCTCGTGGTTCTCGGTATGATCTCACCGCACATGCTCATAGGCAAGTAGGTATTTTTAAATGGTATTTCATTTTAACATTTACAAATATATGAAGGTTTGCGGTTATGGATGCGTTGCATGCAGAGTTTTATTTTTATTATTACTAACTGATCGAAAATGTATAGTCGAATGTCACTTATTTGTTTATTTTTAGTGAAGAATTGATCGAATTTATCAGATCAATTGTCAATAATACCATATTGACAATAATATAACGAATTTTAGTTGGAGTAAGCGATAATTGTGATAGTTTAAAATTTAATGGAAACATTGAAGTAGGAAATAAAAACGTTATTTTACTATCATATGAGATTTTATTCCCAATAATAAATATATAAACACCGCAGATATATTTCTAATATAAACATTCGATGCATTCATTCATAGTCAAATGCTATCCGGTTACATTTGAATACCGTTTTGGCAAATTTTATTCAAAAACTAGGGAGCCATGCCTATGATAATCGAGGATATCCGACACCAATAAATTGTTTATTATTGAAAATTATGACAATGTTTTTAAGAAGCGAGTGATTTTATTGGAATTTTATTATGTGGGACGTCAAATATTTACCTAACCAAGATTAAGCTTAAAGCTAACATTGTGAGTAAAATAAATAAACTCCTGAATTTTAAAATTAGTATGTAATGATGTAATTTTATTTTGTAATTTATGAAGATGTGTGATAGAATACTTTGAGATGAGGAAGGGTTAGTTATAATATAAAGCTTACCTGCTACTTACTACTTTAGTTATGACAATCCTAATTTCAATCAATGCACTTTTGTAGATGTACGTATTCAAATAGAAACAAACAAAAATCTACATTTTATAGGTAGTAAAAATTTGTCATTTTTTTACAAAACAATAAAAGACAAAATTTTTACAACAATAAAAAAGCTTATTTTTCATTTATACTTGTAAATAAACAAACAAATTCGTTATCATATTTTTTGTATGTGTCTTGTTTTGGCTGAATTTGTTTATTTTTTTCTTTTTAAACAGAATGAAATTATACTGTTTCGTCACTGTTCAATGTTTTAAACCTGTTACATCACCAGCAGACGTAAAATCAAAAGTATGTACCTATTCTATGTGATAACGTAGGATACATATTTTTAATTAAATTAAAAACATCAACAGCAAAATAACTTAGCTATTTAGCCACATCCTCCAGGGTATCAGACACCATTCCAAAAATCGAAGGTGACCTACACCCAAAAATTGTTGACGGAAGTGAATAATTTCAATCAGGAGTGAGATAGACTTATGCATTAAGTTGCAGGTCTGATAGAGACGAAATTTCAGTTAGAAGCGTGTGAGATTGGGTTCAAATTGGTCGAGATTGCAAGGAATTGTACAAAAATAAATACCTATATACGGACAAATCACATAGATTCTGCTAGCCGTAAGTAGGTGCGAGACTTTTGTTATTGGATATACTAACTCAACCATACTATATGTTATAAGAAATAGGTACATATAATATACAATGACTTGTAAAATACCGGTTAAATCGCAGTGATAATTATATAATAATATAAACAACAACTTTTGTTTTACGAGTTCTGACACAATTCAGTTAATGGAAATAAATTTACAAGTTTTTATTGTCCTATCGATCGTGACTTTTGTTCGTCTGATTTTCATTCGTACGAAAGGGCTGGTCAAACTGAAATCAAATCTATATTAATTTTTGTATGAAAGAAATAACAAATTATCAAAAATTGAAGGATAAAAGTTGTTGGTTTGTAATGTAAGCTATCTAGTTCTGCGAAGTGGTTAATGTTTTTCAAGTCATCTATTGAATGAATAAACATTTAATACCCCAATCAATCTGAAAATAATCGTTTTCCATCTTGAACTGATCGGGAATCAAATTCGGTAATGAAAACCAGTAAACCACAGAGGTTGCAACAGTTGATGGCTGCACTCAAAATTTTATAAGCTCCTATTCATTAGAATAAAAGCGTATAAAAATGTTGTTATAAACAAAAACATTACTTAATGTAGTTTTAAGCATTGTAGCCATACTTATGAACAGTTCTTCTCATTAAAATCTAATAAGTATCTAGTATGATCTATTTTGGCGTTTGTACAAAATCTTAAATTGCACAAAATCTTGTAATTTGAGTTTTAGGTAATTTCCATGTTAATTAAGATGACAACGCAATTAAACTATGTCAATGCGCTGGTCTGAAGATGAATTCTGAATTCAATCCTACGCTGGATACCTCATGCACAACATTACATAGTTCTGATTAACTCACGATAGTATTGTATACCTATGCATGAGTGGTGTAAAAATTTGCTGACACAATTACGTGGATTCGATCTCTTGCCAGTGTGGAGGCTCCTATTATGAATCCAATTTGATAAAATCCTCTAGTATTCGATCATAGCACTCGCCTATAAACTGACCCAATCCTTTTGCCTAATGTGATCCTGTATTACCAATCATCGGTCAAGCATTCTATCGAAACTACTTCTGCCGCGTGACATGCAGGGGAATTGCTGATTACGGCCGCTGTCGCCAGACTTCTCTAATCTGCATATCGAGTCTATGGCCCGCGGCTACTTTTATGGTTTACCGTTATTGTGTTATGGCGTGATGGCTTCTAAACTAGTTGAATTTTAAACAAGTGCATAAGAAAAGGAATGGTGATAGGAGCGTTCAACCTGGATCAGCTGATTGGCTTATTTATAGGTAAATTGTTCGAATTTTTTGAAGATATTTCGAAAGAAACGTTTTATCATATAAATTACGTCTCTTAGATATATTTCATCATTATCATCTTAACGGTAAGAAGATCACAGCTGGACGTAGCTTCCTTCCCTAAGGATTTCGAAGGAGGGGTTTTGCCATACTACCACGCTTGGCAAAAGTTGGTTGAGCGCAACTTTGTTTGACTTGTATCAGTTCCAACGCTGCTGTCTATTGAAACCGTTTTTAAAGCGAGGAAAGGGTAGAAGTTTGTTCGACTGGGGAACGGAATATTTGGAATGCTACTTGCTCGGATGGACTGGGGATGACAAAATAAAAGCTCAACAGGCCGGGTACGCGTACCCGATACCATATCTGCAATCACCAGACTGGCAGTTGAGGTTGACACTCCTAACCTATTATTATACTATTGCCCGATCTTCTCTTCTTCAGGTCTTTGTTAGTCTCCACTGCAAGAGCACGGCCCTCTCTGTACTGCCAGAGCAGTCAGAGGATTTGGCCTACACTCTCCACGCTGGCCAAACGGGTTGGAGAGGTTTCTTTGATGTTTATAAGCTTTGTTTAGCTTGAGTTTCCTAAGTCGCCTTTTACGACATCCACGGGAAGATTTGGAGTGGTCCTATTCTTCTCTGCCGGGAACCACATGGCATAGCTCTTAAATATTAGATTTTATAAGAGTTCTTCTTATTTGTATCATTGTGTGAAAAGAAACGCGCACATATCAGTATTTTTGACAGCAAAATAATGGAATGGTTTGCCATTACCTTCACCATTTTACACACTAGTGAACTATCCATTAACACGTAGATTGCTTCACGATGTTTTTTACACCGAAAGCAGGTAGTCATCGATAAAAATAAGATTTGTATGAATTATTTGTCTAAAAACACAGATTTACAGATCAGATCATTCCTTTTTGACTTCCCAATACGCTAAAATCACTGACATATTTTGAAACTATTAAAAAATCGTTTTGTGTAATAGACAATATATCTTTATGTATAAAAAGTGGCATTAAACATTCCCAAACTCAAAGTTTAGGAACATCCATAGAGCAAACGGCCCCAATTTCCGAAACACCGCAATAACACGCTGAGAGAAGTATGCCGTTAATTTATAGGGCAGGGCGGCTCTCATTAGGTAGGGCCTTGCCACCTGTAGAATCATCCGCTCCATGGATTTACTGTCCTTGTATTCAGCGTAAATTTCAACTTTTGTAGTGATAAAAAGTTCTTTTAAGTTCTTTTGAATGGTTCTTATACTCTTACGTGGTAAAATCTTGTTGCTTGTAAGTAGAGCATCGGCTCTATATGGATTAATTGTTCCTTGGGTTGGATTTGCTCTTTCTTCTTTTGTAATTCTAGATTTTTTTTAATAGAAAGGACATAGGTAGCTATCACAAGAATATGCGCTTTTTGTAATGTTTGTACTTAGTACTGACTAAAATGATTATACTTTATTAATTAATGAATAGACTGTTTTAAGATATTTAAAAGGGTGCCTTTAGCACCTGTGCAAATAAGTAAATAAACTTGTGTTTTTTTTTATTTATTTTTTGAGAATATTTTATTTAGATTTAATTTTTGAATCATTACTTTATTAATTTGAGGGGCAAAACTTAATTATTATAATGATCATAATATAATTATTTTATTTATACAAGGTGTCGATAAATATATATTTGGCTGTTTTCTTTAAAGTCACAATACATTCGATTTCAATCAATTAAACGATCAAAAACTAATTGTAAAGAAGTTTTTTTTTATAAATATCATAAGCCGGTGTTGCTTGTAAAGGCGCCATGCTCATAATGCCGCGCTCCCACTCCCGCTGCACGCGCCACGCGCACTCCGCCCATAAACATGTCACTTCGCGCGGCACGCCGCGATTTACGACCTCTCGCTCTAACGTAGCCATAACTTAGCCCAACAAAAGGGAAAGCTATAACATTCATCGGTCCCATGCGGATAGTTTAATTTACGCACACAAACGTAACAAAATGAGCTAGTATGCGATTTGAGGAGCGTGTATATGCAACGTTTTCAGATAAATAGCGTCAAGCAAACTCCTATTTTTGATCTATTGAGACTTTTGATGCCACATTGAAGGGTAGCTGATACAATTTATACTCATGCTTACTTTCAGATGATTTAATAACGAAGATTTTCAAAAAATTATCTTCAATTTTTGAATATACTACAGGAGCCTTGTCCTCAGAGTTACAACGTGCCGGCTTCGTTCGAGTTTGCCGTCGGCGGAGAGTTTAATGTTTTTATCTCTTTCTAACACACATTTCCCAGATCGTAAATCTCGAAATGGCCGCATGTAGGTTACGCACGCCGTCCGCGCAATTCCAGAGGGAGCGCATAAAGTATAGTTTTCTCTGTTTTATTACGTGTTTTACTGTGCGATAAAGGAGATGAGAGTATAGCGGGGAAATCAGCTGTTTAGGGCATGCTTTAAACGTGCTGAGGAATGTGGAGAACGAAATGTGCTGCTACACTGTCGTGAAAGTGGCTCTACTTTGATTTAAAATATTTGTCATTAAAGTTTTAGTTTTGTCAATTGAATTGACTCTTATAAGTTTTAATGGATAATTTGAAATTTACTAGTCTTTGCTGCCACACCAACATTTCAAATGCTATCATACCATTTCTTATTCACTTATAGAGCGAAATTTTGGAGAATACATGCGTATGCGCATGTTCGAACAATACATGCGTATAACATGCGCGAATAATATTTACGTATAATATGCGCGAATAATATTTACGTACTAGCTGATGCTCGCGACTTCGTCCGCGTGGACTCTATGACTCCGGCATATTAATATACTTTAATACGAACTAAACATACATAAGAAAATACTTGTAGCAGTTTTATAAAATACTGTGGCATTTTACTGGAGGGATAAAATATAGGATTCTTTTAGACTTTTTGATCCACCGACACGATAATAAGAAGACTATATAGCTAGCTCCAAGTGAGCTTGCGCTACTTCATCAAAATTTGAGGTATGGGCAGAGTGCCCTCAACCTATCGCACATCTCCAACAGGCCTTCGGGAGGGACATACCTCGGCTTTGGGTGCTCGGATGCCTGTATGTTGAAGGCTTGGAGAGACAGCAAACTCTCATATTTTGCCATATGGGCTGAAAACTACACACCAAAAGGGGGACCGCTGCGGGTGGTCACCAGTAATATGAACTAATCGTACTTTGGGCACTCTATCCCAGTGGAGAGAGTGACTCTGTAAAATTGTCGATATAAAATTTGACATGGAATGTATCAGATGTTCCAAATCTTCGATTTTTTACCTCAACAAGAAATTACTTATCAGGCTGAACAACTTTTGCTACAGCGTCATTTTTATATTTCCTATAGTTTACCTGGACCATTATGGTTCTGCGTCAAATGTTCCAAATCTTAAAATTAAATACTTGAATAAAAAATGCTCATCAGGTTGAATAACTTTTGCTAAGGCATCATTTACATAATTCTTATAGTTTACCTGGACCATTATGGTTCTGCATGAGGTGTCCCAAATCTCAGATACTTAACACCTCAACAAAAATGCTCATCATGCTTAACAAATTTTACTAAGGCTTCACTTTTATATTTCTTATAGTTCAGCTGGACCATTATGATGCTGCATTAGGTGTTCCATTTTTCGAAATTATTTCTACCATATATTATGTTGCCCCGGTTTAATAACTATATAGCAAAAAAAGTTTCATTCGAATTTGACTAATATTTCTGGAGATAAACGTGATCATACAGACCGACAGACAGACAAGAAATTCTAAATTTTTTGCTTTCTATTATTCTTTATAAGTGTTCCTCTATCCATTTCAGGCAAAAATACTAAATGTACAGACAAAATATTTTTACTATTTTATTATATGTAAAGAAGATTATTCTAATCATTTGATCGCTGTTTGAGAATACGAAAAATACCAACATCATAAATCAGTTGTAAAATCCATAACTTTAAACACGGGTTTTACTTATACGACTTGTAAAGAGAGAATTCAAAAATATTTGGACGTCACTAGAACAATACAAGATGGCCCATTAAGCTGGGCCATACTATAAGTATAATGTATACTATAGCAAGAGAATATGGTTTATTGACAAATTATGGTTATTTGATGAGCACCGTGGTGCAATTTTCAACACACTAGCTTGCGATACGAAGGGTCCCGGGTTTGATCCCCGGTCAAGTCATAATGAAAAACGATATTTTTTTGGTTGACATGGGCCCTGGATGTTTATTTGTTTAAGTATCTATTATAAAATATAGTATAGTTGAGTTAATAATATACTGTGGGGCTAGTTCAATTTGTTTGTTATATGTTTTATGTCCTTATATATTTTCGTTTCATTTATTTTATTCATTTATTTATGGCTATCTGTGTACTTAGTTAGTTAACTAAGAAATTAAGTCCTATGCTCAGCTGAATAATATACAGCTTGTTAGCATATATAGATATATAGATAATACCACAATTAGGCCACCTAACAAGCTAATGATATACAAGGCGTAAATCTGTAACCTTACTAGATTTTCAAACGTTATACCTTTACTGTATTTATTTATTTTTTTCCAATCAATCTAAATAAATAAATAAATATATAGGGACATATTACACAATTATATTACATATTTACTGTACCGATACTGAAAAAAAAAAACTAGGTTTCCCTACCTGTTCGTAACTGCAAATAAGCTAATCAATTTAGTACCTATGTGAGGTCCATTTTTTGTCTAGTATAGATGCGTTCAAAAATAAAGCAAGGTTACAAATTTAGACATTGTACAGTTACACCTACTTATATCTCTAGTAAAGCTCAGTTTAAGATAGTTAATTACTTTTTAATTAAATATCATGAATGCACTAATAGGTAAAATTTTATTTACATTAACCGAATGGAAATTGTAATAGCAATCATCAAAAGAGCTATAACTACAAAAAATAATTATGAAATTGACAAAAAAAAAAGTTATTATTTTCTACTTTACAAAAAACAAATTAAAGTGAGTTTTAATTGAGTATTTACCCTAAGTTTGGCGCAGCATTTCTTATTTGTTTTATAAATCAACATTTTTCTGAAAATGTAAGGAAGTTATTGTTTAGAATAATTATTATCAAACTTAATCGATTTTTATTCTAAATTTAAATAAATAGATAGACTTAAAAAAAAAACAAATGTAATTAAAGTTTAAAATGGCTCTATGTTTTATTTTTTAGTGCTCATGCCTACTTCAATGTGTACATTGATTAGACTTACAGGTTTTTCTTTGTAACTGTAATGAAAAAATCTAGTTTCCTTTGAGAAAATATAGTTCATTAAAAAAAACTTTAACAATAAATTGCCCATTACTTAAAAAACGTTTAAAATCAGTTTTAAAATGCACGGACGATACAAAGATAAAAAAAAAGAAATCAGGTTTAATCTCAACAGAAAAAATAATTTTATGGACAAAAAAAAAGGTATGCAGTAAAAATATGAAATATATTTTATAAAAATAAATATTAAATTCAAGATTTCTTTTGTGAGTAAGAGAATTGAAATAAAAGTGTTTTTCTTTAATTTATATTTACTGAATCAACATTTGCCATTACCTGTGTACCTATTTAAGTTTGACTTAAGGGATTTTGAGATTCAAGCATACCATAAGCTTTACATTTTAAATCTGCTTACTTATCATATACTGATCATTGGTACCTATAAAATCGTGACATACACGTACACACGTGAGTGATCCGTTGATATATATAATGTCTTTATCTCACGTTAGTTTTAATGATATAACCTATAAAATCATTTTAATATTTTATCTATGCATGAGGTCACCAGCATTTTGCAAAATTAACCAAAAATTTTTGTTAACCAAAGCTTCAAAAACCGTAAGCTTGGGGGAAGGGGGAAAATTTTTCTTACTTTTGCTGACAAAAAGGATTGGAAGGGGTCAAAATAGCTGGAAGGTATTTTTCTTATGTAATATTTGAACGGTCGATCGATCGGAACGGTTTCAATGTGCTACTTTATACCATTTTAAATGGTATAAAACTTAAACATACCTACCTTAACTAACCCACTAATAATAAAAATAATTAACACACTTAAATAATTACATTTATAAACAAGTTAGGTATAAATATGCAATAGGTTTGAGATTTGGTCAGGGTGCAGCAACACCCAAACGCGCAGCGTCTCGACAGTTACAAATGAGACTGTATTCATCTCCGCGTTTGGAGTGTAGTGGGGATAAAAACATGGCGCCCACAAAATCGGTTGCTATTGGACAGTTGCAGTACGCCATTTGTATTGTTCGGTTTGAATTTTTGGTTGGTAGGATTCAAATAACAGGTATTTTCGTTGGTGAACTTATAGTTGGAAGCAATAAATGTAGTAACCTTATACAGAGGTTAGTTCTTTTCATGTGCACTGCACATACGGGGAAAAACGTGATCAGTGTTTTTGTATAAGATTAAGTAATTTTCTTTTCTTATTGGCTGAAATAAATATAGGTATATTAAAGGAACATTAGAAAAAAGGTCAATCAAGGATTTTCTTATTTCTAATTTTAATTTCTAAAAATTCTAGCTCAATTAGAGCTAGAATTTAAATAAATATTGCGCAAATATGTGAAAAAAATGAATTCGCTGGTGATATGGTTTATTTTTACCTTATCACCAGCGAATTCATTTTTTTTTTAGTATCTTTTTGGGTTGCTTTTTAGGCAATTTGCTACTATAGATTGTTTACGTCTTGTGACCCAGGTTTGATATAGGTTAATCATTCGATACCAATTCGAGTTTTTTATATCGGTAGGCTGTAAGTTTTATTTATTTATTAACTTAGTAATTAATTAATTAATTCTATGTTGTCTTAATCGGTAAACTAAAAGTTTTTTAAATGTTTCTTTAAAAAGTATTAGTTCTTGTCTGTTTTGCTTATTGTCATTCATTTAAATGTTGCCTGCAGATTGAATATCATTATATTTATAAACATTAAACAGTCTACTTATTAAAGTATATCAATAAGTTGCTTAAAAAATAAACTAAAAACGTTTTCCAAAGGGTCCGTAGATGCCAGCTTAGATTAGCCAAAACCTCTTTAATATTTCGCCGGCAAAGATAACTTTGTTACTCTTAGTGTTTGTATGTATGACAAAATTATTTTAGCAGTTTATAAAAAAGTGTTATGGTGCTCCCACACTGCTGTTTAAAATGTTTACAAACATTTTCTAACATGATAAAAAATGCATACTAATTTGAAAATAAAAAACTATTATAACCTATATTATAAACTATATTACAACTAATATTGATTATATAAGTAAATATGACTGACAAATTTACAACATTAAGTTAATTTATTTGAATTTTAGAAAATGTTTTTAAATACATATTTTTGTCAGGAGTTTGGGAGCACCATTATGAAAAAGTTTCTCAAAACTAGTAATTGTATATCATTCAAACCAATTTTCGTTGAAAGTGTTTATTGAAATCTACAGCATGTATTTTGTTTTGATTTTTCACTCTCGTATCTTTAAAGTAAGAGGGTTGAGAAAAGACACATTTTAAATATTGTAAGCGCTTTCTTTTCTTTTAAACTATTCTACCTACCTACTACCTACCTCTACTGTGTAATTTGTCCGTATATATTTAAAGCTATCATTCAATTACTGGTAAAATATACTGTTCTACCTACAGGTTCTAGGAAAAAAGTTTCCAACAATCACTGGTGAAGGTGCAACATAGACATTCGACATTACTTACGTTAGCCGCCCGTCCCCGCCGTATTTTACATATCTGTAATATTACTGTCTCACGTTTGTTATAATCAAAAGACGTTATTGACACAAGTAGTGTTGAGACTTATCATAGAGCATACGTTTGTCTTAAGAACGATGCTTTTAACTACTGAAAATTTTGAATGTTCTGACTAGGATGTATTTTAATTTTCAGTAGGACTGGACTGTAGGCTGTAGAGGCTTTTTTGAACATGTTAAGTAAGGCTAAAGTTTGTGTACCGACAAGAGTCATCCAAACTAAATCTATGCTTGTGAAAACACCCAGAGGCGAAGTGGAGCAACATTCTCTGTCAGCGTATTGGTATCAACGTCTGGTGCATCGAACGATACACGAAGAAACTTTACGAGGCCGCACTTGCTCGAATCGCCGTGCTATGGGCGACCGCTGCGATACAATTCCATCGCGAGTACCGAGCGGGTCGTTCAATTAATCGCTCCGATTACCGTTGTCTCTCGGACATCAATGGTGCTGGATTAAGGGGTGGTGGTGTCCTTTTCTGTTGGTCGCAGATTTAGTGCGGCGTCGCGGCGTGTGGCGTCGCCGGGCGGGGGGTGCGCCGTCGCTCGTAAACCATCGGTCGCCACATTCAACTGACGCGCGCCCAGGCGACTACGCGTTGCGTAACCGCGCCATAAACAACACGCCGCGTCCTACACCTGACTACTGACGCACTGACACCCCGACTTACCACGTGCGCTTGATTACGTATTACGCTCATGTCGCATCTAAAACGCTGACACGTGACTTGACGGAGTGAAACTCTTTGAACTCTTATAGAACTGTGCTTGTGAAGAAGTTGAGCGCGATGGCGCGCGTTTTGCCGTCGGGCCGCGGCCGCCCGGCGTAAGGTGAGTTTATTGGCAATTTACAGCCCCGAACTTGGCCCGGGTCGGGATAGAAGGTCCGACGCAAGTTTTGTTTACAGAACAAACTTTTTCGCGGGTTTACCACCCTGTATAAGCGGTATTGTAGCGTTTAGAAGCGATTAGAGCGACCATTTGGCCTCTCCGGCGATTGCTGAGAATGGCCTAAGCGCAAGATTAAGAGTTTTATTGTCGTAATAAAGATTATAATTACTGCACACCGTGTACGTTGGTCCTAACATTAATTTTATAACGGTAATAACACACGTTAACATCATTTTACACCAAAAAAATAATAAAAACTCAGAATTGGGTAAGTAAAAATGACCAAAACCTTTCAAATTCATTGTAACACTCTTAATCTGATCAATAGAGAGAAACTTTTACTCATGAGAGGACTTATTGATTTCATTAAAGAGGTACCTACCTATCTAAACTTTGTAGCAAGTTCATCAACATACCTACCTATCCATAATTTTCATTACAATTAATGAAAGAAAGTCATAACTTTCTGAGTAAAAGAAACAGAATTAAAATACATAGGTACTATTCGCTTGCTAACAAAAAAACCTCACATCTAAAACATAAAACTGATGACTGATTTATTCTTGAAGCAAAAAAGTTCAGTAGCTGCTATAATAAAGTACACTACAAATTGGCCAGTAACTGTAGTTAAATTACTCACAATGATACGATTAAACTAATAACTTTGTTGTATCTTTCAATGACCGAATCGTAACATTTACGACCACAAGCACTAAAGTATCAAATCACAGTCCCCTTCTCTGCTACCCAAATCTGACACTTCTCGCCTTAACAATAAGGGTCAAATTGGATTACAGATGCCTATCTAAGATATAAAACAATTAATTATGAAAACAGGCATATTTTAACAGGAGAGATTTTGGAAATAAGGAAATAACAGACCCTAAAGGTGTTATTAAAAAGTAATAATTGTGCAGTTGAAGTGAATTCAATTGGGTGCAAAATCACATGTTGTAGAGTATAAATAATTGGGTATTAATTTGTACGGTACCCACATGGGTAATAATGTGCAAATTATAGCCTATTACCAGCGTTAACTTTTCAAGATCTTGGACGAAAGTTTACCTCATACAAGTATGGTTTTCATTAAATATATGGCTGTGTTCTCATAAGATTTACTTTTATGTGGTCAGTTATGATAATCTAGACTAATGAAATATAAAAGAAAGATTTGTATTTGTATGTTTGTTTGTAATGGATTAACTACAATTTTTTTCACTTTTTCATTTTAATTTTTCCACCAATAGAAACCTATATTATCAGCGAGTAGCAAAGGCTTTTATACTTAAAAATTAGAGAGCCCTACGAAAATTTGCATTTATGTAAAAGAAGGTACCTAGCAAAAATTTGCTTATGAACTTCATAATTGGGCGAGCGCAGTAAAAACTATTGATATATCTGTCATTTAAAAATGTATTTCCGGGAATGTTCCCGAAAACACGTTTAAATGACAGAGATGTCGTCTCTTAAAAAGTACGGGTCAGCCTAAGGGCCCGGATAGACTGTATGTATAATCAAAACCCAGATAAAAAACCGGGTATCAACTAGTGCAATATTATTGTGATTACAATCACATTCAAATATATTATGAGAGAAAGAAATATTCATCAAGATCATTTATTTTTTTTTGTTATGAAAAATATATTCATTTTGTAAGTTCTACAATGAGCACCTAAAATAGGTCTATTTATCACGTAACTTCTCGTTCAATTTTAACAAGAAGCAAACATTTGGTAGTTATTTCAGTAGAGTCGTCCAAAGTTTTATCTTCTAACGTCTAAATTTACTTGAAAATTTTAACTATTTAAATAACTGAAATTTCATTTTGAACTTACAGAACTACATTATGTATTTATCTTGAAAAAAATATTGGGTGCATACCTAGTACCCAACGTGCCCATATACTTTGCTTAATTTTGTCATTTCACAACGACGTTCTATTACATAAATAAATTGATTGACTGAAAAAAATGTTTAAAATTAATTCTAAGCTGAATAAAATTTAAATAAAAATACTGGAACAAGCTTTTATTATGAGCAATTCCCACTGTAAATCGGTTGCCAAGACAAATCAAATGAACTTAAAAACGATGGGTTTATATTTTTTTATTTTAGATGTTTCTACAGCCGGTACCTTCCAATTCCATCATAAAATCAGGTCTATTTTACCATAATAATCCATATTCATAAGCACACAAAATGTCTGCTCAATTACTTTAGGAAAAGCGCTTCAAAATTGAGTTACAAGATCTCACAGAAAAACAAACAAAGTGACAGGGCCAAGTAAAACAAAACTTTGTTATGTAATTAGCGTGCAATAAAAATGAAAAGATAATTATTAATAATGCAACTGCTTATCACCAAAGCAAGAAGAATAAGTGTCTGGTAGGCGGTTGGTAGTCAAATTACCTTACGGCATGAAGTAGGAAGCATCACAGCTGAGGATCCATCCTAAAACCTAGAAGAGACAGAAAATACTCGTACTACAATTTGATGCATTATTACTTAGCAAACAATTAACTATGTAGATTGCTCTTCTTCCTTTGTGCTCATATCTGTGATCTTTTGAATATGCTGTAACTTCTTCCTTGCTATTTATTTACTTACAGTTCAGTATGTTTACTTAGTCTAATAAATTTCTTTCCACTTCCTTATCTACATTATGCTTTATATTACTATTATTATTCTTCTTATTACTATTCTTCTTTTTGTCTCAGATCTTCTGAGCTCATACCTTCATGTAACGCCCCTCGGTTACATCTGACTGTTAGACAATCATGCAGATATTAAATGCTCTTTTGAAATACTTAGATGGATTATGAATTTGTCTACTATTGCTATTATTTTTAGGTTAACTATGCCATCATATACACTTGATTACCCTGTTAAGGTTTGAAAAAGCTTATTATTATCTTCTCTTTTAGCACCTAACACTTCTTTGAAATGAAACTATTGATATGTCTTCTTCTTTGTCTTCTCCTTTAACCTTATCTCACTCATATACATGTAGGGTCAGCAAAGTATCTATCATATATTGTATATTGGTCGCAAAAGATCATCAATAATTACAGGACGTATTCCCACCTTTGCGTTTTTTGTCATTTAACAACAATAAGTAATATATTTTTAGAAAATGTTTTGAAATCAATTCAGGTTAGATTGCTAAATATAATTAGTCCGTAAGTTAGATAATCGATAAATATTGGACATGTATTTTTAGTTTTGTTAATTAAACAACAAATAATAATGCCTTATGACGTCACAACTTCCTACGTACACTTTTTCGCAAACTGTGATATCACGAGCCTCCCCTTAATAACTTTGACACGCTATATCTTATAATGTATTGTTAAAAATAAATAGTATAAAAGGTGACCAATATTTTTATACTTAGTTTTCTAAGTATTCTGATCGTTTACTTACAAAGTTAGCGCGAATAACTTAATGACTTAATTTTTAGGTTAGAGCCGTGTAGTTTACGCGAGCGGCTGATAACGATCGATGTAAATAGCGATATCCTGCGCATATTTGACTAGATCTATATCTCTTGATAGCATTCCAGTTTACACTTGAATAAATCTAGTGCCGTTATCAATTCGTTAGCTTAGTTAAGGTTGATAACTTATTCGAGGAAATCAAAATTAAAAGGACAATTTTTTTCTCAAAAATATTTTTTTTATTAAGACTTTTAAATGTGTCAATTAGTTTAACAAATTTTGGTCATTTGGAGGTATTTAGCGTCGAGGAGTTCTCTATCATCAAAACAGCTTGTTGACATTATTTTAATGCATTGACATCCGATTTAACTTTGAGGCCGCTATATGTGATTTTTCCGGTAGAGATGTTACAATCTTAACTTTTTCTTTTTATCGAGTCGAAATGGTTGCATACTATTAATTAAATATCTTTTGACCAGTATTTGGCAACGCTAATTGCCCTATCGTTGGCCTCATTAAGGTCCTGTACGGTGCAAATAGTGGGGCAGTTTGGGCACGACAAAAGGTAAGACATGGTTTGATCGGCACTGCAGTCACACAAATTGTTGGTAGAGAAACCCCATCTGACCCTGTTTTCTCGACATCTTCCAACTCCAATACAATCTTAACTTGTGATATTTTAATGCACTTAGTTAAGATGTTCAATTTCTCACATAAGATTTTTTTAACGAAGTTTTATTTATGATATCCAAAATCTACTTCCTACTTATCTTATCAAATTATTAAAATACTATTTCATTTGAATACAGACTTCAAGCTTATTGTAAACCGTTCAAAAGTTTATGCATTATTTTTTCCTTACCATTGACACTTAAATAAAAACTAAGTAAGGTATATCTAACTAAGCAGCTGCTTCTAATAAATTTCAATGCCTTATCCTTCGATCGAGCTTCCTCATAGACGGAAAGGAGTAAATAAAAAGTAGGCGACGTTCCTATAAAGGCATTTCAAATAAAAGTGTCCGTGTACCGGAACGGAGGTGTCGACTGCCTTGGGCATGACGAGCCAGACCAGTATTTGTCACTTTTTAGAGTTCCGTACCTCAAAAGGGAAAAAGGAATCCTTTTTCTTATGACTGTGTGGATTTATTAAGATGAAGAGAAAAGGTGCGAAAAAATCTAAGTCAGTATAGCCGTTAATTGATAAATAAATAAGGCTTGTGTAAACGCCTACCAAAAATCAATCAATTTAACTACTAATAAAATTCAAAACAGATATATGATCACCAAATTGCGTTTCCTAATGTAAAAAAAAGATTATAATTTATATTTTTAGTCAATGCCTTAAAATAATTTAATTTTAATTAAATAATAACATACATTTCAAATCTGAACGGGACCCACGATGCGTGTCTTACTTGAACTTGGCATTTTCTTTTTTGTAAACGTAAATCCTATATAAATGTAAAATTCTCTGAGTCGATTAACCTTGTTTATTGACACATCAATGTTTATTAATCACCTCAGGCTTATAACAGTTACCTGTAAGTGTGAATACTCACTCACGCAACACTTGCGTTTTTATTATGTCTAGAAACTAAAGCAATTATTACCTATATTTACAAGTATAGTCCCGTAACATTCAAAAGTAAAATAAATGGGTATCTCTTGGATAGGCATGTAACATCCTCGTCTTTATCGTCACTTACCATTAGGTGAGGTGGGAGACAAATGCCTAATTCAATAATTACTAAAATAAAAAAAAGTTAATGCTAAATGTTTAGTATTTAAATTTTTATTTCAATCTTATATCTGTTCATGATAGTTGTTACTGTGAATATCGTATATCACTGGCTGTTGTGTTCTTGCTTCTATTTCTTTTCTATTTTACTTCTACATGTGGAGACTTTTTATTGGCTCTTCATTTCTTATTATTTTTTTCTAATATGTATTTATAGCTGTAAGTCTTCCTAAAATGTAATAAATAAAAAATAAAAATTAATTAAACGTGTCTATCATGTGGTTTCATCGTACTCAGTAATATAGTTGAAAGGTTGGCATAAGAAAGTTTTGGTAAGTCATATGTGTCATACCAAACATACAAAAAAAATTAAATCATAAAAATTAATTTAATTTCAATCATTCATCTCGGATCGAATTATCAGATACTAACAAACTAAGTAAATTTACCTTTATGGTTTCCAATAAATATTGAGTATTGAGCAGTCATTGAGTACCTTACCTTTGAGATTTCAATTTGAAATTTAATTTAAAATAACTCATAGATGTTAAAAAAATCGATTGTATGATGTGTTTGCTTATTTTTTTTTCAATAACATGCAGCATTTTATTATCAATGTGATATTTGTACGTAAAAATTTCATACAAAGATATTAAGCACTGACGAATCCTTCATAATCCGATTAGTTCAATTGACTTCGGATATTGCACTGTATCGACTAACAAACGTGTGTAAAACTTAAGTTCAATCAGTTAGGTTTAAAATTCAGTTGCTTGATTGGACCCAAACGAACATACAATACTAGAATTACTTCATAATTTACTAGCTTGCGCCCGCGGCTCCGCTCGCGTTAATGTTGGTTCCTCAGGAAAACTAACTTTTTCCGGAATAAAAAGTAGCCTTTGTGTTAATTTGGGTACTAAACAATCAACGTGAAAAATTTCATCTAAATCCCTTTAGCCTCTTCTGTGTGATTGAGTAACAAACGTACAAAATTTCGCATTTATAATTGTAGGATGGGATAGGATAGACTATATGTAATGGCATTCCGAAAGTGAATGGCACGTATAAAATCACTTAGGTTTCGGATGCATTCTAACAATATAAGGCACAAACAATAATTGGTTCCCTCAAACCTCGCTCTACATGCAGTGCGCAGCGCAGGCGCATCTATTTGATATTCTGCGCATGTTCCACGATATTTTACTTATTTTACATCACTGTTAGATCTCAATCTCTACTTATGTAGCCTGTGTGTAAATCTGGGTAATAAACTATCTGTGCGCTAAATTTCATCTAAATCCTTTGAGCCTTTTGGGTGTGATTAAGTCACAATCATCGATACATACAAACGTTTGTATTTGTTATAGTAGGATAAGAAAAAGTCTATGTTGTAATCTAAGTAATAAACTATCTATATTTGCAAAATTTCACCTAAATCTCTTGAGCTGTTTAGGTGTGATTGAGTAACAAACATACAAACTTTCTCATTTATTATATTATTAGTACAATAAGATAGAATTTCAGTAATTGAAAGTGAATGGCACGAATAAAATCACTTAGTATTCGGATGGATTCTAACAAAATAAGGCACAAACAATAATTGGTTCCCTCAAACCTTCACGCTCTACATGCAGTGCGCAGCGCAGGCGCATCTATTTGATATTCCGCGCATGTCGCCCACCATATTTGTCTTATTTCACATCACTGTTAGATCTCAATCTCTGCTTATTATTCCGCTGCTTTTTGTAAATTTTACCTTGCTTTCAACAATGACTCACTTGATGTAGACCACTTTATTCCTGTCTTTGTATTTGCTGTTGAATAAATAGTACCAGTTTTATTTTTAACTTTGTTATTATACTCAAACTTAGATCTTTTTTGTGTTGCACCTATTGGCATTCGAAGATGAGTTCCGCTGACGTTTTTATGGTCTAAACCTTTTTAATATTAATAATTTTGTGATGTAAGTATATACAAATACATATGTCACTGTAAAATTTAAGAGTCCATCAGTTTATAGTGTAAAAAAGAAAGAGAAGCAAGTTTACGGTGACAGTTTCTAATAAATACAGATCACTATCAAAGAGATAATGACCATCAGCTAATTTTTATATTTGCTTTATCACTTCTTGAACAACCGGTTGGTAGCAACCTTAACGGTATTTTAAAAAATCCGTATAATATATAAAAGTATTGAAGTATAGCAATATCCGTAATATTGTTTTGGATTTTTTGTATTATTCAGTTTACTCTCACTTAAAATACTGTGTTGTAAGTAAATATAATTGATAATAATTAAAATTGTCTTAAAAGTCGACTTTGTTATGTCTGCCCTTAACTGTGAAGGGAAAACAGTTTCGCGAGATCACTTATAAACAGTAAATAGCATTGTTCTCAAGTTCCCTTGCCATCAAACGTAAAAAATAGAGCATCTAGATGTACAGCAAGCATGAAATTGTCTTTCTCGCGGTCATAAATTATCATCTTAATAAGTTAATGAGTGATTCCACAAATGTTTGCTTTTTTGCGCGCGTGCATACGAGTGACCGGTCGTTGCTATAAGCGGCCGGTGCGCATCTGCCTTTACGAATTTGATTAAAGTTCATGTTTATTTATCGGACGTTTATTCAAAGTGGACATGTCTTTGAAGCATTTAAGTATCGATTACATTTTTCGATTATTATAGAGATGTTATCTTTTCAATTTTGGGGAAATTGTGGCAGTAATAGAGTTTACAAACCAGTTCTCTGCTGAATTTTAAATCAGTCTGTATGTAACTTGATGGGAAAATGGACTATTCTTTTGGAACGTGTGCTTCAATTCTTTGTTTTGTTCAACAGCATTACATTGTATTTATTCCATTACATTTGGCATATTGCATTACATGCATAGAGCCAGAAGCCAGACACCTAATTAATTGTTATAAACAATTGTTCATAAATGTATTATAGCACTTACAACTCTATTTCAAGTATTATTTTTGGTAAAATATTCACAACTCAAAGTTCAATTAAAATTCAACTCTTCGAATCACTGAGCCATGGTCAAACGGAGTACTTTGTCAAGGTTGCAGTCAACAAGATAACCAACGAATGAATAATTAAATTTGTTTTAGGCTTGAAATAAATACATATACCTATATAAATTGAAAAATAAACAAAAAATATTCCGATATTCTGGTGTTAGACTGAGCTAGAATTTTAAATAATTTCTATAGGTTTTTTTTTTTCGCATTTACAATGCTATTTTGATATATTGTCTCATGAAGACTAAGATGCAGGTTCGAGTCCTACCCTCGTGGAATTTTTATCCATATCTTATTTCTTAATTTAATAAGAATAGAATTATAAAATTTATTATTCTTTTTACAATTAATAATATTGTCAATGCTGAATAGTTCAGTGACACCATTTTTAATAAGCTATTTATTAGAATAAAGGATTATAAAAATGATACTTCTTCCTCTAAAACAATTGCATACAATGCTATTTTCAAAAATATCTCTAATTCGGCTCACGCACCGTCGATCAGATGCTATTAAACTTTTAATACCAACAAAAAGAACTCCGAAGCGTCAAACATAACCAAGTAACAGGTGAACTTGGTTAGTAAAAACAGTTGATAAATTTATGCAAGCATTGGCACACACGATCATATCTGCTTGAAATACGTCGCCCGAGACAAATTGCACTCACTCCAAACACAAACTAGTGAGGGTAAAGATATCAGTTAATAAGAAATGCCCTCCAGCAATGCATGGGAAGACGTAACTTTAAAACTTAAAATAATGAGAGTGTAGAAAAATATTTTGCAGAAGAGGTTAAAAATATAAAGATCTGATAAAATTTTATGAAGATATGTGACCAAATACAAGATATAACTGAGTAAGAGTTGCCTAGTAAAAATGTTAGTTGATAAATTTTCATTGAAACTTCAAATACGTCGGCTAAGACCAATTGCACTCACTTTAATCACAAACTAGTGACGGTTAAAATAGTTTCACATAATATACTCAACGGCATCGCGACGGCAACAAAATGAGAGGGTAGAAGATAACTACGCCAAGAAGATGTCATATCATATACCATAGAAGTAAATGTGAAATTGCTATTTTACTGAAAACAAACAGAAAGAGTATAGGTATTTCCTTTTTTTATTGTTTTTTCTATTTAGTTTTTTTTTTTTTAAATAATTACGTTTTGTTGAAGATACTATTATCAACAAAATATACGAGCGAAAAAGATTAAAATATAACATAAATAATGCTGTACATATTTTTGTCCATTACTTTATAAACTAAGGAAACTTAGTACCCAGTAGGTATAAAGTAACATGTACTGACTTCGGGTTTATCAACTGTAAGGTTATCTCGTCATCTGCTTATTGGTATTATAAAGTTTAACTTCTGTTCGCTATGTATTTTATATTTTAAACGTACTGCTTGCCGCATCAGTACACGCCAGTCGATTGTTTTGTTCTCTAGTCACGATTATGCCGAATCGATGTGCTATTAGACAGCAAATGTTAAATTGTCTTTTAATACCTTAGATTTGGCGATAAAAATAAGATTTATTAAATGACTACGAAAAGTAGAATGAATTATATGTTTTTAACGTGACACTGACAAGTAAGATTAGTAAGTTAGCTACACAAGTTATAGGTCTACCTACTAGTTGACATCAGAAATAATATGATCACTTTTTTTTTAAGTGGCTGTGTTACATATTAACTGAGAATGTTTGCAGAATATAATGATATGAAAGACATGCCTATAGGTAAGAAAAATCAAAATGTGATAGTCTACATTTGAAAGAATAGTATAGATAAATCTGAACAAGTTAAAGTCATAGCTCTGCCGACTACCCAGCATGAACTGTCTTGATTTGCTTAGCTCTTAATATAATATATAAAATAATGTAGACTTAGGAATTCGGCGGCAGCGCTGCGTGACACGACAAATTTCGCTGTCATTTCATACAAAACACGCGATACTTGCGGCTGCTGCCTTAAGTTTGCCTTAATGCAGCAGCCGCAAGTAACCTTACCACACACTTGATAGTCATTGACAAGTGGAGTAATGCATGTAAACCATGGAGATATATGTACTACCTACTGCAAACAAGTTGTACTATTTATAAAAAATCCGGAACGCTGTTTTGACAGTTTGCGGATGCCATATTGTTTTTTTAATGTTAACACCTCAGTTTAATATCAGTCAAGCCGTTTAGGCTAAAAAAGCTAACAATAGAACAGACATATTTACATACAAATACTAAAACGCAGTTTCGAATCCTGCCCACCTGGAATTTTGTTCCCACCATTTCTTAATTTAATAAGAATATGTCAGAATAGGATTGCAAATTCATGAAAACACCTATATAAAAATGACATTGTGTTTATTTACATTGCATTAAATTGAATAAATTAAACATTTCACACCGACTAATTAATCGACGTTGACTTTTATCTGGCCGTGTCAAATTACTGTGATAAGAGCGAACAGATTAAGAACTGCAAAAACTCTTGCGCAGGTACGAGTAAATATGACTTTTAATATAACTTGAACTTGTTCTGTTCGTGACGTTGGTACCTATTCGACAAATAGTATTACGCGTTATTTTTTTATGAAGTATAAAATCTATATAATCATCAACCCGTCTGGCTAGCGTGGAGAGTTTAGGCCAGATACTCTGACTGCTCTGTAATATACCTATGGCTCTGTAAATACAGAGGGAGTCGTGCTCCTGCAATGGAAACTTAAAAAAACCTGATGATTATGATAAAATCATACATACACACATATTATCTCGTCTTTATCGCTTGGGCAGACAGAGCCCAAAGTCATAAAACCCAAAGGCCATGGTTAGTGTGTTAGTGGGCGTAAAGGTGGAAAGCGGAATCAAAAAGTGATGGGTTGCTAGCTGCATCACCTATTCATGCAATTCTGTACATTTTCTCCTAATTCCTTGATCGGCTTTCACGGTCTGCGTGGAAAAAAAAGCAGCTGGTATATTCTATGATTTATTTTTCTTTCCAATCCAGCATGGAAGATTATAAGAGTTTGGCGATACGTGGTGTCTTAGCTTTGAAACTTTGGTATAGGTAGTACATTTTAACGCATCATTATTGTCCGTATATTATTTACTAAATAATGATTATACATCAGGTATCATAAATAGATATGCTTTATATTCAAGGCAAGTTTTTCTTGATTTTTGTTCCTTAGTTCCGAATCTAAATCAAGATTCCAGTAGTTTGAGAGAATTACCTTTATTCCTATATATGATTGTCATAAAAAGTGAAGTGTTTAGAATAAGAAATAAAATATAATAATCTAAAAATAGCAAACAAGTAGCTTCACGCCATCATCTAATAAAAGTAACCGTAACCTTAATCACTGTCTAATGACCATAAATTTGACCATAAGCAGACGAAGAGTCGACGTTTACTTATCCATAATTTCATCTATGATTTACAGATGTTGTGACCTCAAGTTCGATAATGAATGAGTTGGTCGTAAACGGCGGAGTCGGGAGACCATTAATGTCAATAAAAAACCCATAAACTCTATTAGCCATCATAAACTTCGCCGCATCTGGTCAATAACTCGTTTCGCTTACAAATACTGATAATTGGTTTATTAAAATGTTTTATTCAATTACTCGCTTTTGCTTGTGACTACGTTCACGTGAGTTTTTCGGGGATACAGATGAAAAGCGTCATGTATTAAGGTACATTTTAAAGTCTAACTTAAACGTTAAGTTTCAAACTTTCGTTAAAAGTTGTAAAGTCACATAATAATTTTATTTACTAAGTGAGTTTTTAATAAGTTAAAGAAAATAATAAAAAAGGTGAAAGTTCTGCAAGACTTCAAATTTCACTTAAAACTATGTGTTTTAGGCTCAAATACACTAAGAGCAGATGAAAACGAACATCGAAACTTGATTTTCGTGAAAAAAAAATACCGGTTACCACATTTTTTTTTTTTTTTTTTTTTCTTTTTATGTCAGAGGACGGCAAACGAGCAAGCGGGTCACCTGATGGTAAGTGATCACCCCTGCCCATGGACTAATGTACCACCAGGGGTATGACAAGAGCGTTGCCGGCCTTTTGTTTTCCCTCCCCAGAGGGGAGGGGGGATGGGCCTCCGGCTCTCTCACTCACCGAACGAAGCATAGAAGCTGTAAAACTACTACTCAAACGTAGATTTTCTGTGAGAGTGTGGTACTTCCCCGGACGAGCCGGCCCATTCATGCTACCAGCTGAAGTGATTTTTGTCGGTAGCTTGGCTCTACCACAACTAAAACCACATACGTATTTTCCTTTTTTTTATACGCTAAAACCAGAAGTTAATTTGTATGACATATTATATATAAATTGTGACTTTCTGAAAGATTGTTACATAATATACTTTCGCCCGTGGCGCCGCACGCGTTAGTGTTGTCCACTTAGACACACGAAAACAAACATACAGTAGTTTATTGGGCTAAAAGTTACCTTATGTCCCTTTCCTCAACTCAGACTACGTGTAAGCAAAGTTTTAAGATATTCCGGTTCCAAGGCTTAAAAGTGAATAAATAAGCAAACAAACAAATTCACTTTTGAATTTTAAATATCATTAAGAATATCCTTCTATTTCTCGCAGAATAGAAAAAGCACCAATTAGTATAATTATAATACATTATAAAAATACAAGACTGATTTTAATTAATCAACAAATTTTTATCTTTTTTAATCCGGTTCTACGCCACACTTTATCCATTTAAATAAAGAAAAACATATATTTACATAATATTGGTAGTTGTTGAAATAGATATTATGACATTACAGTTTACCTTAGTAAAATATCATTAAAAATATATCTCAAAAAAATTATAATCAAATTTTAAAAAATTATTAAAATTATCTACCTACTTAGAAGTGATAACATATATATCTGTGAATAGCATGTCTAAGCTACTGAAACAAAACTATTGTCTGCAATACTATTATGAATGTTTTAAAAAACTGCAGCGAACTAGGTTTATCAGCTATGTAGATTTAGCCAGCGCCTCCTGTCTCTATCTTTTTTTGTTTACGACTGCACTAAATTTACGTGTCAAATGATAAGCGAATTCCGATAAAGAACACGGAAACCAACTTTTGTTATGAGGCTCACAAATAGAACCATAAATTACCCCAAGGTGTTATTCGTTTGAGGTACTTGGCCACAATTCTCCAAAACATTAGTACTGTGCATAAAGTCATTGTCAAAACCATTACCATAATAATTGGTTACCTGCTATTTAAGCAGGTGAATTGTTCGAAATGAGTTATTGTTTAGAACGCTTTTGACAATTTGTGCAATGTATTGTTTGCCTCAATTCCTGTTGCATTTTTATGAGCGGCTTTTTTTGGGATTTAACGGTCTTGAGACGTAAACATAACGGTGCATTTTGCATCTTTTCTCTATTTTGCATCACAATAGTTGACAATAGGCGAGCTTCGTGAACAAACTGTCGGTCGACTCGATTCATAGGAATCCGCTCTGATACAGTTACTTGAATATTTTAACACATGCTTTGACTTCTGTTTTCGAGAAACAAAGATTTCTTTCTCCCTTTGTACTATTGTCTTAAATTGCCTCTGTTTTCTTTGTCCAATTTCGTTAAAGCTATTCTATTTTTTAATTATAACAAACATGTAAGCAATATCTTTTGTCGTCGTTCTTAAAAATTGCACAACATTTGTAGCATTGTAACTCAAAAAAAGTTTAGTAAACAATGCTCAAAAATATTTTTGACCGAAAATGTATGTTAAAAAAAAAGATTGTGGCACAGCACAGATAACTTCTTTTCCGCTATTGTAAGCATATGTTTTTATAGTTGCTTTAGATTGAGTGCAAGAAACTATTGGTATGTTGTCATCTTTGCGACATTGGGTTGATAACGCATTAGCAACTCTTCGTTGTCGACGTCCATCTTACATACTCGTATCGAACTTGTAATCTTTTGTAACTATGCTGTTACATGCTTTTTGTTTGTGAAATATTGAAAGTTCTCTCAAATCTCATAGGAACTCGAGAAAATAATTAACGAAATAGGAGTAACTCACGTACGAAGAAGTAAGTCACTAACAGGACCACATGTTTTTACCTCAAACAGAAGTCTTACTCAGGGCGAATATGAATCGAAATACGCGCACAAGACGTACTGATCTATATGTGTGTTAGTCATCATCAGGTCATTTTAGCCTCTACTGCAGGAGTACAACCCTTTCTGTACAATCATAACCATATATTAGCCAGAGCAGTCAGAGGATTTGGCCTACACTCTCCACGCCTCATTTGTTAGATGTTTATAAGCTTTGTTTAGCTTGTGTTTTCTAAGTCACCTTCTGTTACGATATCTACGTGAAAGCTTGGAATGGTCCTATTGTACTCTGTTGAAAACTACACGGCTAAATTTAAGACCTTAGTATGAAGTAAAAAACTACAAAATGTTCAAAAATCAAGCCGGACTATTTATACGGAAGTTGGTCGGTCCGTCGTGGTGCGGTGGCGCGGCTCGAAAATTGTAATATTTCAAAATTACTCAAGAGTCGCGTTGGTTGAATAATGCGATAACTTTAAGGGTGGCTGCCTCCCCGGGCCGTGCGTGCCGACTTACCCCAAGACTTGTTTTTGAACTTCTGTTCCGGCCTGATCAAAATATACTCTCTGGAGAACTGGGATGGTTTCTGACCGAATAATGCAAAGAGATGATGATTTGTGTTTTTTTATTATGAACTTGAGAGGTCTGTCATAATTTAGCAAGTTCTTGATATAAACATACGGCTTTGCGTACTACCAAAATATTACTAAAAGCATGTGGAATCAAATTTTCAACTGCTGAATCTATTTATTCTCAAATTGAAGATACCTAAACGATGACTTTTCGGGTTTTAAAGTATGATATCTCTTTTTACATTAATCTAAATGAAATAAAAATACTTAAGAATTGCTAGACTTATATACAAATAAAGGAAATTGAACTAAAAACAAACTCAGACTTCAATCATCATTTCATGTAGATGACACGGTCAGTCGACCATGCACACCCTGGTGTCAGAGTTCTTCGGAACCGCCTCTCGGCCTCTGACGTGGTTCCTCTAACGACTACCAGATGGCAGCCGGGACCACCGGCTTAACGTGCCTTCCATAGCACGGAATCATCTTGTGTTTGTATTTGTTTTTGAGTCAAATGTACCCAAAATACCAAATTGTAAATACTCAATACTACCAGTTTGAATCAACTCTAATAACTATAATCAGATCATGAACAAACTTGTACATTCAATTTCATAATAAACTATGAATCGAAGGACAATCGTTCAGTTTAAAAAGCCGTAAAAGCAAGTATTTTACCATGCAATAAAGACTTAACTGACAATACGGCGATATTGAGAAGCCCGCCGCTTTACATTATGATAGTATTATGCTGAATTTATGGGTATATCTTCGCCCACGGGTCCGTTTATGTAAGTAGTGATTCTATTACCGAGGTTGCAGAGCATATTTTTAGTAAACTGGCGGATCGGAAAACTTGTTTTGAGGATCGTTGAAATTTTGTTGTAGAAGAATTAATATGGTTTGTATTTTAAACACAAACTATACAAAGATTATAAACAACAAACATACCTCTCCAACCCTAGCCTTACCCAGCGTGGAGAGTGTAAGCTAAATCCTCTGACTGCTAGGTTAATATATGGCTCTGGTGGTACAGAGTCTGCAGTGGATTCAAACAGAGACCTGTGGGTCTAAAATGGCCACTTTGCACGAATCATAATATGATTCACATATGAATTACATTGCGCGCGGCAAAATGGCTACTTTTTGACGATTCATAAAATGATTCATAAGCAATTCTATTTTGGCAATTCATCTATTTGACAGTTTTCTATGGAAATTGGTAAAATGGCTCACATTATATGAATTCCTTTCACGGTATTTTCTGTCAAATAGCAGAATCATAAAAAGTTACTCTAGAACAACATTTTTCAATTCATCTCGAATGTATTTGGAAAAAATATGTGATATTTGTTTGTATAAGACGTTGTGAATACTATTTTGGACAAAAACATGTAATGCAGAGTGTGTATACGTGCTGGGTAAATGAAATTATGTTGTAAATGATTTGTTTACGTTTTCTAACCTAACCTAATGAATGCTTGTATACTAAATTTGTTTTATAACTTTTATTAATATTATGAAAAAGTGAGAGGATTTTACGAGTAAAGTACGCATTTTAAGTGTTTTCCCGAAAATTTTATACTTATAGAAGGAATGTTATTATAAATAAAAATATTGATGATATATGTACGAGGAGTGTATTTTTTTATTAAGAAAATATATAATTAATAATTTAGCTATACCTTTCAAAACGAAGCAAACATAATAAGGTACCTCTTTTGGGAAATAAATGAAATACGACTCGTAAAATTAGATACCTAAACGAAAGGTGAAAACCTTTGAAAAAAATTGTTGTACAGTAGGCCAAACATCAAGTTTAACATTGCATTACGAAAAACGACTATATTGTCAAAATAAAAATTGTTACATTTGATTGAATGCCCACTGTACAATCATTAGTTCCAATTTTGTTCACCAGAGAAGTTTAGTGGCTAGTTGCCGTTCTAAAAAACATTTTTCTGATTTTCGTTTCAAGCGCATATATTTCACAATTACTTAATATCAAATAAGTGTATTTTAATGTAATGTGTTATATTACAGCTTATTTTATTTAAGTAAATGATTTTTATAATTATAAAACCTATTTCAAAACATTATCGATGAGTTACGGTTTTTTATTTTTTAATGCGGTAACATTGACCCCAATATGATTCAGAATATGAATTGAATTGTAGGTGAATTGGGAGATTTTGTGACCATTTTACCAATATTAGAGGAATTGCTAATGATCTGCTGGGAATTCATAATACGAATTCCTTTACGATGAATTGCGTTAAGTGGCCATTTTAGACCCGCTGATCATGATAATACTTTATAATTGTAATCCTAATATTCTAAGATAATTAATTGATTGAGGCGTTACTTTAGGGATGGAAGTCAAAATTACAAGCACTTTGATATAAATTACTTTGTATGCTTCTGCCGCCAGTTAGTTGATGGAAACTATTGCGGGCCAGCGCCGACCTACCTCTGTTGGTACCTTCATGCCCGCCACCAAAGGATTAAATTATTACTTTGTTTATGTATAGGTGCATCATGTTCACAGAGGCAATAAGACTCTGTTTTGACTTTGTTGTGCACAGATACTGCATTTGTAAGATAAAAAAAAATATATGTACATAAAAAAGTAAAATTGCCTATGCTGACATTCCATCTACTTTTCACAAGACGTCCTTATGAAGATATACTTAGTCAAAGGAGTCTTTCACAAAAAGACTGGAGACAAAAAAAATTCAGCTGAACTTTTTTCATAACAAGGCATTTTAAAAAGACATAATCATCAAAGCCCAACGAACTTGCCAGAGCTATATTATATAATACGTATACCAAGAAGCTATATTCTGGAGGCCGCACGTGGTCCAAGCCATGTGACAAACCGGTCCACGCGAGCCTACTAACCTCTAAACGGCTGTAGGTGAACTGTTGAAGGATCTTGGCTTCTTTGTGGGAAATATATGCCGTGGGAACAAATAATTCACACTTGGTGTTGGATTTGGTGTCAAATTAACCAGTGTTTATATCTCTTGTGCGTTACTCTCTATGTTGGTGATTAAGTAGGAGTAAGTTATTGGCGTGACTGTATGATGACAAACTACTTATTTATTCTACCTGGATTCCCTTTTAAAATTCTGTAGGTTCTTTTTGCTACTATATTACTATCTAGGTAATTCTCGGACTACGTTCTGCTTACAAACTGGCTTTCGCCCGCGACTCCGTTCGTGTTTTTTTTTTCAGTCTCTTACCAAATCTTTAAGGAGACTATGTCCATTTCCACACCCTCGACTACGCGTATGCAAAATTTCATGATGATCAGTTCAGTAGTTTTTTTAGCTCGAAGACGTTACAAACAAACAAACCCACTTTTGTTTTTATAATCATGCTATTGTTTTATTTTTCGTGAATTTTCTATTGCTTTTTCAACTTCTACTGTTCTGCATTTTGAAGTAGAACAAAATCTAACAAATTAAAGATCTTAAAAATCGGCCCCAACTTTCTGGACATATTAATTGCATGACTATACCGTCTGTCCAATAGGTATATGTTCCAAATAGGTATATGTTAATATTAACATATACCTATTTGGAATATATCTTGTTAAAAATATAACTCGTATTTTATTTGGTGAGAAAACAATTTAATGCGTCATTCATTCCTCATTATTATTTTTGTGTTTTATAAATTTTGAGTGCACTGGCAAAAATATATAAAAACAAAGTTTGAAGTAGGCATTTAAATTATTTAATTTACAAAAACTTTAAGCTATTAATGCTTGTTTATTAGGTATAACAAGAGGTTTAATAACAAGTGATAACAAATTACCTCCAATTTATTAGGCTCTCATTGTAGCCAGATTTTGGCACAATTGCCAGCTCTCACTCATGCCAAATTAAAAAGTTTCAACCTGATATTTTCACAACAGAAACATGTATAACGAAAAATAATGTGATTATTTTGTATAATATTATCCTAATCGTCATTACTATCATTATATGTAGCTAGCTAGATAAAAAATACTCTATAAAACAATGGTATATTGATTTAAACTAACTAACGGGTTTGGGTTACTAACATAAATAGTCAGCTACTGACCGACAGACCTCTTCGAGAGGTCTTCAATCTTAGGGCGTAATTTTGTACGTTAGCTCATTGATTATTTTTGAGTCATGGTTTCGACCCCAGGCTTCAACGCATTATAGTTGAAGATGCGACTGCAAAAATAATCGGTATGAGGTGTGAGGAATGATTCTCACTTACTTAATATTGACCACAAAGTAGAAATCTCAGTATTATACTTAGAACTCAAACTAATCAGTAGGCATACTGATTTATTAGTCAAGGATCGCAGAAAGGTGCTGCTGTTGTATGCAGGTCCATTAAGACCTCCATCCATGATAACATGTCAGGGCATACGTTTTGGCCTGACATGTTATTGTGATGAATACCTCAAGGCAGGTCATCTTAGTATACTTGCTGGGTTGTTACGAACGTATTTTTGAATTTGAAGATAGGTACTTTAAATAATGAATCAAAAAGCTTTAGTATTTATCACTTTGCTTAGTGTCATTTTAATAAAAGCTTTTCACATTCCAATGCTAAGTATGTAGCATTCAAATTATAACTGGCATAAGATCCTACTGCACCCTATATCAAACTATTGTTTAGATTCTTTAGTTAATTTTGCTAAGTGTTATTTTAAATAGCAAAATAGTTACAAATAACAAATTTATACGCATTAGAATTATTCTGATATAAGATCACTTGCTCGCTATGGCAAACTATTTTGTAACTCAAAATTTTATATATCGTTTGAGAGATTTTTAACGATGCATATTTTATTTATATTACTACCGAAATAACTTTAGCGCAGTAAATGAAATAACTCAAGGCATAAATAAGAGTAGGTTTGCGGCGGGCTAACGAGGAGAAGTTCTAGAGAATTCTAAGAGTTGGGAATTCTTAGAGTTGCCAGGCAAAGTTGCCAACTTGAAGCTGAGGCTTTCAATTTAAACAATTATTGAGACTTTGTGGCTTCTTGCTTAGATAATTTAAATGGTACTTGTTAAAAGCGGTGATTACTTAGAAGGTGCTTAGAAGGTAATAAAACTTGGGTATGCACCTTATTCTTACTTATTATTTATTTACTTAACCTTTTAAAATATTTTAACAGCCAAAGCATCAAGTTAATTACCAGTAAGTACTTGTATCCTCTGACAGCTATGGCTATATGTATGATATATAATATATACGGCTTGGGAAGTGCAGAGAGGGTCATGCTCCTGCAGTGGAGACTTGCAAGGACCTGATGATGAAGTACTTGTATGCCTATACAACAGAGTCGATAATTTGATCTCCCAAACTTACATAATCACATACATAGTTCTTCAAGTAACCGGTATGCTTTTAAAAAGGTTATATGAGACCACTGATTTACAAAATAAACACTCCCTTCGCAATGTTCTTCTATACAGAATAATGAGTAAAGAAGCTGAACTTATACCAAAATTATATTAGAAAATTAATTTTTGTCTTTGAGCTAAATAAAAAAAAAATATAAATATTTTAATATATGAAGGAAATGTTTTGTGGAACATAGTAAACAACAATAATGTAAAGATATGATATATAAAGGTGTTATACTTAATATGTAGTTAAATACTAACATAAACAAACTGCTTATTGCCAGAAATATAACAGCAGTATTGACAACTATTAAGATTTAACTTATATATATATAATTAACAGTTTTTTTCTAACTTGGACTTTACCAAAAGCTAGAAAGTTTTAAGGTATGATACCAGCTCACTTGCATACAAACTATGTATGTACATACATTAAAGAAGAGGTTGAA
Organism: Rhodophaea formosa; assembly: GCA_963082605.1. Taxonomy (NCBI): domain Eukaryota; kingdom Metazoa; phylum Arthropoda; class Insecta; order Lepidoptera; family Pyralidae; genus Rhodophaea; species Rhodophaea formosa. Next base: position 7,670,101 of record OY720211.1, on the reverse strand, counting down.
ACAAAAAGCATACAATAAACTCATATCAAGTAACTGGTTGGAAATCAGCTTTAGAGGCCTCAGCACACTGAAAGCTCCGAGTTTCTCTTTCATATATTTATGACCAAGACTCTTATTGCCATTGTGTGTAACTCGTGTTAGATAGTTTTTATAGATGACTCGTCTGCTTTTTATATGACCTGGAGGTACAGGAGCTCTTTGCTCTATACTAAAGTTATATAAACAGTAAGATAAAAAATTTACATTGCTTCTCCTTCATCACACTAATTGTAGGTTCCTTGACTGCGTTTTCGTTAATCATGTAACTGAGATACAAAAAATCTTTATCGAACTTTCAATCAACTATATACATTTGTAATTTCTATATTGCTCATCTATGACAATCTGCCTACTGTGGAGCATTTGTGATTTTACATCATATATATTTTTTTAATGTTTTGAATTTTCCGCACAAACCGGTTTGTATATCCCATCCCAATCCCAACTAATATTATAAATGCGAAAGTGAGTTTGTTTGTTTATTTGTTTGTTACGCTTTCACGCCGTATCTACTGAACCGATCATCATGAAATTTTGCATACACATAGGTAAGGGCACTGAGAAGGACATAGGCTTTATCATGCGGGCGAAGCCGCGGGTAACAGCTAGTACTGTATAAAAGGTATAAAACCTGTAAGTGAGCATGTGTTGTCCTTTAGTAACATTTTAACACTGACACAGATCTGAGACGCCGCAAAGGTCACATGTTTGAGAAATCTAAGGTCCCCAATTAATTCCTAGCGCAGGCGCTACATTGTCATGCAGCTTGTAGGTCGGCCTAGATTTCTGAACTGATAGCTTTAACAGGTTTAGTTTATATTTTTTAGATATAGTCCTTTACATGTACGAAGTGCGCATTTATCGCGTAATATATAATTTATGTGCATAATATTCTATGTATAATATTTTCATGGATTACGTAAGTTTAAGGTAGAAGGAGCGACCTTAACGACCGTAACAGCTAGTCTTAAATAAAAAGTCAATAATACGAAAACCGCAATGGATGTTGAAATGACCATCAAAACATTGCACACCGTGGTTGCCAAAAGTAAGTAAACAGGCCTGGATCAGTGCGATAGTTTAGTTCGTTACATATGTACAAGTAAGATTCATTCATATGTTCCAATAAATTTCGATCCCATTATTACTCATTGAATACGAGACGGATATGTTCTGTTCAGTGCATTGAGACCTTTTAAACGTCGATACCGATATAGCTTTCTAGAATTCGAGTCATGCAATTGCAAGGTGTCGGAAAAACTCGGACAATTCCATGAAAATGCATCGCCGCAAAGAAACCAGCCAAGGAATGCCACATGCGGTCATTTCAACATCGCTAATGCCGTCATAGCGTTACAATTCCGACTTTATTTGTCGCGAATTAGTGCTGATTTTTTATTGACGGACAATTGGCAGTTGGGACGTTTCATTTGTGTTTTGGTAATTGTTTCGAGTTTTTGCTAAGACAAGGTGCAGTGAGTGTTGAGACGAGCGGGCTCTCTACATTTATGATATTCCGCTAAAATGTGTACAGGTGACAGACAAGTGAATTTTCTTTTGTTTTTAGACGTTGATGTGACACCGTATGCGTAATTTTCAAGTTTAGCAGGTAGCTTTGAATAAATAGTTCTTATTCAGCGTTTTTTTACTTGAATTAATCATAGCACTAACAAAACGTAAGAAATAGACTGCATGCCGCGTGTAAGATGGTACATAAACTGTGCGAAACAAAAACTAAACTTTCGTTTTTAGTAAGGAATATACAAAATACCTCAATCTGTGGCGAATGCGTACATCCTCCTCTCCTCTACAGCCTCTCACGAGAGAGGTGTGTTAGGTTTAATCTCAAACCTTTATTCTCAAAAGTTTTTATACAAGTGATATACAATTATACACCCTCTTTTCCTTGTATGCGCTTCAAACTTGCCATTTTGACCACAGTAAGTATATTCGTTAAGGTCGCTCCTTCTACCTTAAACTAACGTAATCCATGAAAATATTATACATAGAATATTATGCACATAAATTACATATTACGCGATAAATGCGCACTTCGTACATGTAAAGGACTATATCTAAAAAATATAAACTAAACCTGTTAAAGCTATCAGTTCAGAAATCTAGGCCGACCTACAAGCTGCATGACAATGTAGCGCCTGCGCTAGGAATTAATTGGGGACCTTAGATTTCTTAAACATGTGACCTTTGCGGCGTCTCAGGTCTGTGTCAGTGTTAAAATGTTACTAAAGGACAACACATGCTCACTTACAGGTTTAATACCTTTTATACAGTACTAGCTGTTACCCGCGGCTTCGCCCGCGTGATAAAGCCTATGTCCTTCTCAGTGCCCTTACCTATGTGTATGCAAAATTTCATGATGATCGGCCTAGTAGATACGGTGTGAAAGCGTAACAAACAAACAAAGGAACAAATAAACAAACAAACAAACTCACTTTCGCATTTATAATATTAGTTGGGATTTTACATTGCTTAGTTTTTAAGAAATAAGGATTACCCGAAACCGCCGAGCCTGCGTGAAAAGAGTAGGTAATGAATGTGGATAAGCGTAAGAGGTTTGTAAGGATCGTAGCACGTGGAGATCTATAGGTTGTAAGTACCTAACCTATGGGAAAGAGGCGTGATAATATGTATGTATTTATTAGTATTTAATAATGCTATGACCAATGCTTACAACGCGATGTAGATTTGTTAATAAATACGTGTTTAATTATAATATTCGTAGGAAAAAATTAAAAAACTATTAATTTTCACTCCCAAACTGACCAGGATTGAGCCTGATCCAGGACATACTGAACATAGAGACCTCCTAACAACCTAAATAAATTTTTAGGCTTAAACTCTATCAATTATAACTACCATACGCATTTAACATGTGAAATTACGCATCTGAATTATCTCTTAGATATTTTACTTTCGTTTTAAAAATGTCAGTACTCATTTCGTTAAAGTTCTATCTTTTTAGACGAATATTCCAAAACAGCAAATATTTTTCTGAAACTTACTTAGTAATGATACTTGCCCATAGTATGCGAATGAAATTCAAATTATCGAGCAATTCAAGTTAAATCGCAACCTCCACAACACACTTGATTGATGGCATAAAGAACGTAGGCAAGAAAAATAAAAATCACAGCAAGGCAGAGTTAATCTTTAATTAATATTAAATACGAGTAGATACATAAAATTGAATTTAAAACACACCAGGAATTGAATTTATAATACAAGACCGTTGAAGTTAGCAGAATGGATGAATGTATACCTAGTTGCATTTAGTTGAATTTATTCTTGTATCTACATTGAAGATTGACAAGTATGAATTAAATTTATATATATATATATATATATATATACATTTATATATAAATGGATACTAACTCAGCGATACTATATTTCATAGCAAATACATATACATATAATATTTTCCTTCTTGACCTGACCTGGGATCGAACCCGGGACCATCCGTGTCGCAGGCTGGCGTGTTGACTGCTGTGCCACGGAATTTTTTGGATATTTCTACCACATTACATTGCTGAGATTAAAAAAGGAATCAAGTAAACTTAAATTCAACAGCGAGAATATAATTTGTAAATTACAGACCAAAAAAATTTATTAATTGTTTGGAATCATATTTTATGACATTGAATCTTTGTCAATTCATGTGTTTTTGATACTTTATTACAATTATATAGTTTCTTAGAGTTTATATTGATATAAACCCTTAATTACTATTGCGTAAGGTCTACTTCCTTGAAGCCAACAACATAAATCCTGGCCTTTTTTATAGAGTGTGAAGCAGTGTGAATGAAAATAGTCTCAATAATTAGGCAGACGATGACACATGACTCTTCCTGCGAGTCGCCGAACTGCATAAGATTTAATGCACACCGCACTAATTAGATGAACGCATTCTATGTAAATGCAGCCGTCTATCTACGACTAATTCAGATTAGACGAGTGGACTGGGCGGTAGTTGGGTAGTCCAGTGAATGCAAGTAATGTTATTTATTGCTTTTAGGTATGTCAACATCTACAACAATCATTGAAATATAGCAGGCGAAACATTTAATTTATTTCTGATTAAAAGAAGAATTTCAAATCAAATATAAGTAAATAAACTAACTTAACCTAATTCAATAGATGTAAGTGTAGAATTAACTCTACAAAAAAAAACTCTAACGAAAAATCTTTATTTTTAAGCTTGTTACAATGACTGGTCAAACAGGTCAAACAGGTCAAACTATACAAATTTGAACAAATACTTTGGATCAGCAAGCACTGTTTTACCCAGCTTTAAAAACAGTTGATAGCAGTTGTCATCTGAAATGGTGCCAGATGACTAGTCCAACATTATGTTGCCCCTAGAAATATTCACCAAATCTGAAGTCTGCATTTAGCATAGGTCCGATATTCAAAGCTTATTAATCTAAGGTATCCGACTATAGACTAGACTTATACATGAGAACAGCTTAGTACTCCACACAATGTGAACCTTGATTTATACACCGTAGGCTTTAACAAATACATGCCAAGAGCACCAAGAATTGATAATTACGTACATGAATCAAATTGTTCGGCGCGTTTTATGTTAGATTACTTATATAATTTTATGCTAATTTGATTGTAGGCTGATTATAATTTACCTGAATGACATTTTATACAATTACAATTTATTCTCATTGTTGATGTAAGAAGAAGTAATACTTATTTGTTACCCGATTTTAATATCACTCCTTTGATTGTTTAAATAGTTTATTTCAATACAGGTTAATTTGGAGCCTACTGGCAATATTTGAATCTTAGAATCATAAACATTAATAGAAAATAAATATGAAGAGAAAATAAGATAAAATTAGTAAAAAAAGCAATCGGAATATTTATTACAAGCAATTGCGGCCTATGTTATTCTCAGGTTAATTTTCTTTCTATAGTTTGAAGAAAAATCGGCCCATTAATTTTAGAGCCTATTCAATGCACACAAATAATTTAATCTTTCCTCTTTATAATGTTAGTATAGATGAACTTTTAATATACCTAAATGTACTTAAATTAAATGAATGATATCATAAATCGTGTGCATAGTACGTGTCCCCATTAATGTACAACAAATAAAAATAAGAGCTGTGTTGAGTGTAAGATCTCAAAAATCCGTGCAGTGACTGTACGCGTACGTGATTCGTGAACGAGCGAAATTTTACACACCCAAAATTAATTCGCTGTAATTTTAGTACTCTTTCAAACCAAATAAACAGCACGTTCGGAGCGAGAGACTGCTCTTGAGATACCTCTACCACTGTAACCGCCTGCTCGTAAAAATCGCTTTAGTCCAACGCTTATCCGCTTAAGTCTCTGAAATCCCGCGAGACTGAGTTGCAGCTTGGTACGGGGGCCCGAGGACGAGTAATGTTATGAGCAAGCCATTATTGTCTCGCCCCATACCGTAAAACATTACGCAGTCGTGCCGACCCCGAAGAATGCATTTGGAGCTGTCAAAACCACCTCTAGAAATATTTTACGCTTATATTTTTTTAAACATGTAAATATTAATAATGTTGGCATTTACAATGTGTCAGAAAAACTAGTTGAATTATTTTTTCTCTGTTGTTGTTACCGTTTTTCATGTTTATCGACATTCGAGAGACATAAGTTTACAATAAAAATAATTGAGGCAATATTTAATTAAAAAACGAATACTGACATGCTGACAGATATAATTACTCACTTATATGCAAATAGTACAGACCACACTTTAGATATGTTCGTATTATAAAATTCCTAAAACATTAAGAATATGTAAATAAATATCACTTATCCTAAATCTTTATGCATTACGTAGGATTGATCTCGGTACGGGCTATAAATTCATACGCATTATGTGCTCTTCCTGAATTTAATTTATAAACTGACCCAATAAATTAATATACGAGCGGGAAGTGACAACAAAGTGTGCAATAAATAATTAATGTTGGAACATCTGTCAAGTGTCAAAGTTTTTTAATTTTATTTTTACAGAGGCGGTATTATCAGCTCTAGAGAGCGCCTAAAGTGAAACCGTTTAGGATCATCTAACGGACGTTTCTGCCGAATAGTAAAAGATGCCGAGATCTCACGGGAATAGCTGTTATCAATACGTATATTCAATTTGAATAAGTTTGTTTTCTTGTTATTTCAATCCTATAACTTATTTGTGATTTAGTTTGTGTTTAAACTTATTCGAAAGCTATAAACTTTACTTTTGCACTATTCCGACGGTATGTCACAAAGAATAAAGGCCGTTGTCAAGTCTCCATCACGCGTGACAGGCACGAAATCGCCAAACACAAAGCTAACGTCAACATAAACTAACATCCGGCGAACGCTGATGTATTGCAGCAACAGAACTATGGAAACAAATCTCCCAGAGTAATAATTTACGGGCGCAATATGGCCGCTCGAAAACAAAACAAAACAGAAGCGACCCGTGATAAAAGATGTCGCCAGTCGCCAGAGCGCCTCACTTTAAAGATAGACTGGCCAGTACTTAGATAGCAAAGGAAAATAAACTGTACAGCCAAACCAAAGACTGAAATCTGCGCGCACGCCGACCAATCGGTGTTGGCAATAATTATAGTTTGCGTTCGAATTAGGAACGACGTTCGTGTCGCGTGCTAATTGAAAATAGAATTTGCTGATTTATATCGTTAGGACAACAGGCTCTATAATTTTGTTTGTCTACGTAGGCTCTGTACCGCCAGCTATGAAAATTTCTTGGTATAAAATCATACTAAAATTAGTGAAAAATTCTTAATTTTAACCGGTTTCTGATCATAATTTGTATATTTATTTATTTTTATTGAAGTTGCCATGGACCGACATTGTTTGATAGTTTTAAAGCTCAATAGGTTCTGATATAAATATCTGATTAGTACCATAATAAATAAAGTTCAGAACATACCTGAATAGAAATACATTATTTATTTGGCAAAATATCACTAAAAAGTATCATCAGTCATCAAGAATTTTACTTATATTTGCGTAATTTTATTGCTTTCCTCATACTGCTATGATGAATTGATATACTAAAGTTATCTAAACAAGTCTTTAAATGCTTTCTTATTATCATAGGATTGCTAGCACTCTTATGAAATATACATAGAAGGCAGCCTAAATTTGGAAGTCCGATTTATTAGAAAAGGCGATAGTTATAATAATATCATCTTTTACATTTATAAATAAATAAATAATAAATATATACGGACAAATCACACAGATTGAGCTAGCCCCTAAGTAAGTCTTGTGTTATGGGATACTAACTCAACGATACTATATTTTATAACAAATACATATATAGATAAACATCCAAGACCCAGGTCAATCTGAAAAAGATCATTTTCCATCTTGACCTAACCGGGGATCGAACCCGGGACCATCCGTGTCGCAGGCAGGCGTGTTGACCGCTGCGCCACGGAGCTTGTTTGATCTAATTTTAAACTATGAATAAGCAGGTGAAACCTTTAACTTTTTGCATTTAAGCTCGCATACAATCAATATAAATTAAAGTCAGCACAATCAATTCGAGTATCATAGGAGAATTCAATGGACGCTTAATGAAAAGTTTGCATTACAATACATAAATTCAATTAAGGATATCCGTTGCCAGGTTACTAGGCCTCGCTAGAATATTCTAAATAATAAATGCAGAATGGCTAACAGACTACAGTAGTTTCTCTTCCATCGATAATGCTCGATTGACCTATAGCTAACTGCACAGAATTCATTTAAAAAAACTTTTATTTCTCTATTAATTGCTAGCCGCTCTTTGTCAGTACTCAATTATCACCTATTAATTACACCTGACTTCGTCTAAGATATACAATCAACACTCCGAAGTGTCATTATGCTGAGTATGGAAAAAGTTACGGGTATTTAGTACCTACAAATGAGTTTATTCATAAATATTCCTGTTTTAAATGTTGCAAATGGGGAGTAAAAAGTTAAGGGCTTTGATGGATGTACATCTTGAGGAATAATGATTACTTGGAGACGGTTTACGACTGTCATTTTTCATTATAATTGCAATATGTCAACGGTAAATAGGCAAAGGGTGCATAGTTGACGTGTGCATTTCATAAAACAAATATTCGCTTATAGCTTTAGGCTATGTAAACAAATTATATTCATAAATTTATTTATCACTAAGTAGTCTTAACTTATCTATATGTAAAACTTTATTATGATTTTACTTATGATTACTGCCCTAAATACACTTACGCTGATTTTCAGTCCATTAAGCATTTTTGAATTCATTTATTTAAAAATCATTTGTGTAAAAGTTATATAACAATAAGCTACCTGCCTCATATAAACCCATCAGCACAAATCAGGATACAAAAATATGAAACCACTACGTGAAATTTTAATAATCAAGAAATAATACTATTTTTTGAATTGAAATCCCCAAATTCGTTTGAAGAATCGGTACATGAGTCACAAAGAGTAAATTAAGCGGCCACTGTCCGCGTTAGGGTTGCCAGCTCGATGAAATGCTTCGAATCGTAGGGTGCCTATCGTCATACCGACACAATTATTTAAAAAACGAACGCCTGTTGCGCATACGTGTGTCCTGGTCGCACATGATTGAAATTGATATTTCCATCTCGCTCGGACACCGGCTGCGCCTGCGTCGATAATGGTGGAATGTGCCGGCTGACTTCAGTCGCTGCTCATAGACAATTTAAATTGGAGAAATTGAAAGCCAAGTACTTAAGGAACTGCTATTAAAATGATGTTGAGTATTGATACACTCGTATTTGCATGATAACATAATATGATTGTACCGACAGTGAACGGAATGATGTAGTATAATGTAATTTATTATCTTCACTGAAGTGTCATTGTTTATTGTTGTTTTAGTTGAAAGAAACAGTCTCTATTTCTAAAAGACATTTCACATTAAGAAAATGAAACTTTATATTATCTTCCTATACTAAAATTTTAGAAAGCGTTAAGTGCTAGCTGATCTTATACCTACACCTATGTAAAAATCTGATAAATTGAATTTATCATATTCTAGGACACTATTTTGACTATAACGTCGAGCTCCGTGGCGCAGTGGTCAACACGCCAGCCTGCGACACAGAGGTCCCGGGTTCGATCCCGGGTCAGGTCAAGATGGAAAACGATCTTTTTCAGATTGGCCTGGGTCTTGGATATTTATCTATATAAGTATATGTTATAAAATATAGTATCGTTGAGTTAGTATCCTACGACACAAGTTCACAACTTACTGTGGGGTTAGCTCAATTTGTGTGATATGTCCCTATATATTAAAAAAAAAGAGTTTCCAACTACTTTGACAGGTCAATGATACTTTAATTTTCGCAATCTAATTTATAAAAAAAAACAATATCCAATCTGAGAATTAGCTATTAATTAAGGTAATAATCAGTTCGAATACGTATTAATCTCGGCGAAGGTCGTTAGTTAGAAAGCCACAGATTACTATGCACTTTAACAAATTTGATATCGAACCGCGATAACTTGGACATGCAACTCTGTGCTGCAAACTAGGCATGTAGGTACCTAATTACTGTTAGGTATTTAGTGCAAAGAGTATTTGCTGTTAATTATTAGCGTGAAAAAAACTATAGATGTTAATCAAATTAAAATCTAAATGGGAATTGTTATATTAATACGTAATATAACAGTTCCCATTTAGACCAGATGCTTTAATTGCACAAAGCTTGAAGTGATACATATAAGGACTAACAAATACTGAAACAATCTTCGATATACAATAGATAGATAAATAGGGACAAATCACACAAATTGAGCTACACGGTAAATTGTGAAATTGTGTCGTAGGATAAACATCTAAGACCCAGGCTTATCGGAAAAAGATTATTTTTCCATTATGACCAGACCGGAAATCGAACCCGGGACCACTCGTGTCGCAAACTGGTGTAATAACCTCGAGTAGGAGATGAAAAAGGGCTTCCTTAATTGCAGAATCTGCATTTTTAGATAGAACAATATTACCTTTAATATTACTCATTACAACGTGAATATTTTTTACATAAAAGAAAAGGTTTTGATTACAAAGACTCTTCTCTACAGCACCCACGACTTTTGGAAACTTTTTTACCCAACACCTAGCTATACAAAAGTTCTTATAACTTAAAACCGGCCAAGTAAAACCAAAAGTAAGTCCCCAGTCAAAAGAAAGCGAGTAAGCGTTTACCCGAGGAAATTTTCAAGTAGTCGAGTACTGTATTAAGGGGAGCATAATAAGGCTTTCTGGATTACGTGTAGCGTTCTTGAGTGAGAATAAACCCAGGGGAAATCCTGGCTCGCAGCTTTCCAGCTAATTTATTGCTCCTCGGCTGGCCAACGGCCTGTGTATCGAATTTGAGAGAGAAATATATTTCTATGGATTAACATGCCCGCCTTGCGGTAATTAGACCAGGTATTTTTGTCTTAGCCCGTAATTGTTTGGGTTTAATACGGTTATGCGGGAAAATTAAATCCTTTTCTGCTAAGCGAAGTTTTAGCAGAGTTATACTCGTTGCAATGGAACCTTGCGTCTTGATTTAATCGATTAATATGATTCAGAGACATGTCTAGTCCGAAATATTGATATAGGGATGTTTTGGATACAGAAAAGTATTTTAAATTGTTGCATTTTTGCACCTTAAACTGATTTAAGTCATTGTCCAACAAACATAAGTCATTTTTACGTCAATGATTGCATGTTTGTCAGTGTTCATTTTATATAGGAGACCGTCGAGGAGACCAGCCGACAAGTCTATTTCATGGTTTTTATCAAGATGTGCGTTGTTTAAAATCTACACATTAGCTCTAAACTAGTTTTGTAATTCTCACATGTACATATATTGAAAAACCTAAATGTTAATGAATAAATGTTATTCACCAACGACTTAATTTCTTATTTTTACTTCATTCAAATAACTCACGAGAGGCTCAAGCTTGGATTCTTTTTAAGTTTTCATCGGCCAGTCCTGAAATAACAAATAGTTTGGATACCGGCCATTGAAAACAAAGATGAGTGCTGCCATATATTACTGTCCTAACGAATTGATTTAATGAGATCTTAAGCTAATTGGATATATATGCAGTTGTGTTGCAGATTAACGCGCACTGGTTGTTGCTTAACTTATCCTGGAGACACCCCTGTCGGGACATAAATTAGGCATTATATACGGTGTTGTTTTGTCTTTAAAGTTGTGCTAAGATTTTCATTTTAAGATTTCAGATGCTATTTTGCGATTTTTATCCTTTGTAGGGTAAAAATAATAATAATATTCTCTTTATTGCACAGTAATTAGAAAGTATAGTCAAAGGTTGCGAACCCAAAAGCCAAGTTTTGTGAAATGGCAATTCATAAAATATCAAAAGGAGTTGCCTATTCTCTTCTCAGTATATTATTTAAATTTATTAGATATAATTTATAAAATTAGTTATGCTTTGAAAAAAATAAAAATATCAAAACAATAAGACCGAAAAAAAAAATTAAACTTATAATTTATAACTAAAACGGCTCCAACCCTCAAGACGGTCTGGGTATTGCCTATTTGATGTGTGGTTTATCCATGTTTGTATCTATATTATTCCTCAAGTTTATACTCATTTCAGATTTCTAAGCCGGTAGAGTAGGTACCTACTGGAATCAGATATTTCTTTTTTTCTCTACCAAGACATGAAATATTTTAAAGTTACAATACAAACTAGTATTTTTTTTTGTGGTAAAAATGGCAAAGGTAACTTGTCTAACATGCACAGAAGGTACGCAAAAACAGAAGATTTATTGTGCCACAATCTACATATTCTAAATGTATCCACTTCCCTAGATTGAACAGTAAGCTCTGAGAAACAAGGTCAGCTAAATAATATTCTATTCTGTACTTCACTAACAGAAGTACCGGGAATTATATTTAATTAAATAGTATGCACAATTCTGTAATTGAGCAGACTAGAGTTAAAATTAGAATTGCATAAAACATAATAAATAACTGTCATTTAGATATTGTATCTACAAAGACGCTATTTTTCTGCAAATTGTTACTTAAATGGTGATAAGTACGAATATTGCACATCAAAAGTTTACTTTTCTTAGTTTTTACATCTAAATGTTCATTTGTTATTTTTCTGAATATTGTTACAAAAATAATGATGTGCAAATATTGCACATCAAAAGTTTACTTTCCTAGTTTTAACCCTTCTTCAACTTAGGATGACTGCAATGAATCTTACTATTTGTCTACTTAACCTTTAGGCATCGATTCAAAAGATGACCTCTCTGATATTCGTCGCCATCCCATCATCGCATACTATTAATCGCTGGTAGTGAATTAGTGCAATGCACACACGTTTGTAGTGTGGAGACACTTCATTACGGGCCAGGCTATAAATCAGGACTTCTAATATTAAACGTGCCTTGGTAGGGCAAATTGCGGGGCTCGGCGAACGTGTGGTTACCCGAGCGCGATTAGGGACGTTATTTCATAGTGTTGACATTTTTGTGACTTGTTTAGTTTCGATTACTTTAGACAGGGTCATGTAGAAAGCTACTGATGAGACCATGGAGTTTATGAGACACTGCTGGGTCTCTGATAATATTAGAGTTTTTTAAATTTTGTGTGTATAGCATATAAAAAATATTAAATAGGTAAGATAGAATCTGTGCAAGTAAATTATATAAGTAGATGATATACGTTTATCATCTGCATATACTATTTTCTCACAAAGATTCAATCGTTACGATCATTATTACACCTAAGAATTATTAAATAGGTAGGTTATATGGCAGAAACTATGATTTCTAATCAATTATATCATCCTGCTAAATATCTAGGATGTATTTTGGCTCTAGTAAGTCCTTTATTTTTAAGATAGGTAGTTTTATGGATCAAATAACACATAATCTTGTAAATTTTTGTAATACAGTTTTTATTTAAAAATTTTAACTAAACTTACATACCTACTAAAGACGAGATAATGAAATAAGAAAAAAAGCTACTCGTTAGTTAGGTATCATACTTAAAATCTTAAATAGAAACGCAAAGAAGAATTGTGATCATGCCTACGAATATGGCAATATCTGGGTGTAACCGTGTAACCACGTGTGACTAAGAATGTTCAGTGCTGACATTTTTATGACTAGTTTGGTCATGCTCGATCGACATCGATAAAATCTCTTAATGTTGACATTTATTGATCCCATCTCTATTTAACAGCGGGACGTTATAATCAAATCTTTGGCTGATACATTATAGCATTAATTAACAGTTAATTATGTATATTATTAATTCTATTTGGAGAATCATAACTGTATATGTTTAATGTAATTAACAATAGGTACCTAATAAATTGCAGGCACTTTTTCAAGTCAAATCACATTTAAAATTGTCTTATTGTATTTTGATTTAATTCTTCAAAGCTATATACAGACAACTAACGTTTTAGAACCAACCACAAAAGAAAAAATGCCGAAAGAAACTCTTTTCAACAGTATTGGTCGCCTACTCGCCTGAAGGACTTTGTTTGATTACATTTTTATTATATTGTATAACGGACTAACCTACCTGATATATAATTTATCATAGGTTTAGGCTGATTCTGTTCCTTTGAAATATTTTAGCTCAGATTAAGAATCTCTTATAAAATAAATAACTTCAATAAAAAACGGCAAATATGAATGCAAAATAGGTGAATTTGTTTTTTACTATTTAAATCCTCAAACTGATTTTGTTTCCAAGATCAAAATATTAACCTTTCTAACTCCGATCGGTTTTGAATGGTTTTAATCTGCCTGTGTACTACAACGCTTATTCGGTTCTTGTGCCGTTGTGAGTTATCATCAAACTAATGTGGTATCAAAAGACTAAAATATTAGATTACATTAAACTCTTAAGAGCGTATACTAGCAGTATTTTTTCAACATGGTTTCCATTCAAATGTAATAGATTGTATCTAAAAAGAATTGTGCCTCTAGAATCAGTTTTCAGCGAGAAAATAGAGAAATACATTTGTATGGAAAACGCACTGCTAGTATACCCTCTTAAGGCGCAAAGCATGATTTTTTTCAAATGTTGAATATTGTTCTAAGCCACTGAATACACGCAAAAAGTAGAATTATTACTCTAATTCCCCTTATCACGATTTCCATACAATTTAATATTTTTTTCTGTCACCCGAGTGAGATATGAAAGTGGAGTGTATTTATATTAATTTATTTTTTCGCCGCAGATAATTTCGCGGCCCCGCAGAGATCGTACTAATGTGATTTTAATGTACTTAAAATGTCTTCACCTATATTTGTTTGCGTAATCTGTTTTCCTTTTGCACTTATTTTAGATTCTCTTTATTTTCTTTTGATTTAAGTACCTTTTATATCTTTTCCAAATATTTAGTTTCTTTAAAAATTTTTTATATTTGATTGTTTATGGATTTTTTTTTACTTTTTTTGTTTCTAGATGTTAAAACTTGAGCTATGATGATAAATAAAATACCTTATTAAAACATGCCTTAATAACATTAACAAATGACAAAAACATAATCGGTTTAAGTTTATAAGTTACAATAATACAGTTAGGTATTTTAAAACAGCTGTCTTGTATCCGTGAATATATAATAGAAACTAGCTGTTACCCGCGGCTCCGCCGGCGTGATATATAGCCTATGTCCTCCACAGTACCCTTACCTAAGTGTATGCAAAATTGTATGATGATCGGTTCAGTAGATAGGGCGTGAAAACGTAATAAACAAACTCACTTTCGCATTTATAATATAAGTTAGGAAATTAGGATAGGATTAGGATTAGGAAGTTAGGATTAGGAGAAATTGTGAGGAATGCACAAATACAAACAAACTTAAACGCCCTTCGTTATAAGGTGTGCAAAAACTGTTTTTTTAAATGCTTAATTTTAGAGCCCGCCTATTAGGTACTTGTTTACCAATATTGTATTGGTAAACAAGGAATAGGCGGTATTTTGCCAATAATTGTTAATGTTTCATTAATATTTACGAGTAATACTGCCAAGAATCAGATATACCGAACCTGAGGGGAGTCTAAGAAAAAAAGCAATTTATATTATTTTTATCTTTTTTTGACACTATCGGTCCCTCCCTGTTCCGCGTGTTCGGGACAGGGGCGTATCGAGAGTCATTTCGGTTGTGTCCCCTTTCGGACCCCTTAAGAAATATGGAAGAATGAGGGTGCTAAACGTGTTTCCATAAGTATTTATTTTATTTTCATATACTTAATTAAAAACAAAGTTTTACTAATAGCACATGAATATACTATAAACTACCAGACCTACACAAAACATGCCATAAAATTTGGAAACCTATAAAATTATCTTTTTCATAATAAATAGTTTCATTATACGAGAAGTAATGTACATAAGTATATCATCGTCATTCAATAAAGCTTACAAATTATTTGTTGGAAGACGGTTTTTGCTTCTTGTCGTTCTGCAACGAATCAGTATACTAGAAATGCGTTTACGGTGTCTCTTGTTTATAGTATTTAACCTAAATATCACATTTTAATAAGGTTCGTCCATATGACAATAATAAAAAAAATTGTGTCGATTATTAATGAAAATAAATTATTTAAACTCATCTTTTTAGGATATATTTGATTGTTTTTAGCACATTCCGGTAGTATAACGGTTGAGCGTGCCTCAAATGGATCGGAAAATGTTTGGATGTATGGAATTATTTTTGTCGCGACGCCTCCCGTGGCGTAGACGTTTATTTGCCAGTGAATCAACGCCCTACTGATATACGAGCAAAGTGGCGCATGTTTCCTACATTTTTTTTTTCCTTTAATATATATTTTTTGTTAGGCAATAAAACAGAAATGGTTTGTTTTTGGGCGACATAAAAGAGGCAAGCGTTAATATGTTTGTTTAATTATGTTTTTAACGCTACCTGGTTAATTGAATAGAAGAATTACCTATGACACTAAATATAGAGAGAGAAGTGAGAATATTAATTCATGATCAAGACTTTTTTGCCAGTTTTGTGCCAAAGCTGGGCAAATGAGATGGAAAGTACTCTACCGAAAAGATTAAGTCCTTAAATATATAATGATGACAGCTGGGAAAAGGCCTTACCCATTTCCAGTCATCCCAATTAAGTGCAATAGTTTGCAAGCCACTCATATATGCTTTTAAATATTATATTATATTCAGTTTGGTAAATTAATCTGCAATTTTTTTATGTACACATTTTGGTTACCATTTTGTATCTGTTATCGACATTTCTGGGAACAGTTTTTATTTGCTCTTTTTGATAACACTTCACAGTAAAATTCTCATCGATATCTTCAGAAAATAGTGGCAAACCACAAAAAGGACAGACGTATCCGAACACTGCCGAAGTGTAGGAGTCAGTTCCGTACATAGAAATTGTACTTGTTATGTATTTTATAAACTTCAGAATAAGGGTATGGTTGTTGAATTAGCATCTTCCACTAGATACGTTCATTATCCTATTACAATAATTCAAAGAAATAAAATGTTCAATAATCTTTACCTTAAGAGTTATATCGTTAGTTTTCAATCCTTCACGACCTTAAGTAACAAACGTTACCCCATAAATCAAGTTTAACACGAATCTCAGAAAACTCACACAAAGTGCATAATAATTGAACATGCAATTAATTTGCCTTTATCGAGGCAATCGATCAACGCGGGTAACTTGGGAGCTAGACTGTTGTCAATAAATTATAAACAATTATAAAACAATGGCGACTGGTATTTATTTAAAGTGCAAGTGGGTGGTGCCATGTGGTATTAATCAAAGGTTTATCGAATTAACGTTATCGTTTTAAAAGTTTTACACAGTAGGGAATTATTATTCACTAATTGCAATTTTTTTTTAAATTTTAATTTTTTCAATACTTCCTGTGGATAACTCAAAGATTATTGAATCACTGATTCATACACGCGTGTACTTAAAACATTTTGTATAAAAACATTTTTTAAATCTCGCGATATGAGAAGAGACAACTCAAGTTCCAGAATGTTATTAATTTTAATGCTTTGAGAATGTGGGTCGTTATTATTAAAGTTATTAGTATCAACTATCATCAAGTAAATAGAACTGTCTTTTTATTCATCAATAAAAAGCTTCTGGTACTTCATCATTGATTTTAAAAATATGGTTTGTGTGAAATTTACAATCAGGTTGGTTTTCTTCTCCATATCTCTTTTATATGGGGCACCATATAATTTGAAAAATGATTATTTCAATTTCATTGGGCAACAATTAAGTTGGAATCTAAGTCCTCTAAGTATTTCGTAACTTTAATAGTCAAGTGACCAATTATTTACTGCACTAATACACCTTTTCGGTCGGGATAGGGTTATTTAATTCTAATTTTCAAATGCCTTACATCAAAACTCCAACTTAATATACATTTGCACATAAATCTCACCCAGTCCGTACAAATTTTCTTCTCACAACACGTCAATGCCTCGTTAGTGACAAAGTTTCGGAGGTAAGTATACACATACCTTAACGCATTAAAACTTTCCATACTCAGCTCCCGCCGGCCCGGCTACATGGTATTTGCATTACAGAAAAATATACTTAATTAAGTACATTATTTATGGACAAATAAAATTTAACTTTGGGAGCGTTTTCTTATTTTTCTGATAGTGTGTGATTTTTTGGTCAATGTTATCTTAAGTGTGGGTTTGTTAAGGTGGCGCCCTTGGGAAAGATATATATAGACAACTATTTCTCAGCTATTTTTGGAGTGTACACGAAATATAGTAGCTTTGTCACAACAATTCTTTTCTCTGCCTTGTATAACTAGAAAATAACTACAAAACTCAAAAGTAATTTCAACAGGTTGTTTTTTATACTATAAAAAGTCACTTAAAGATATATCCCGAACAACAATCGAATTCGGTTGTTCCTTAAAAAAATCTATGAAATTAAATTAGTTAATTAGATAATATTTACTGATATATTATTATAGTATAATTCACGTGAATATATGTGTTTTCATTTTTTTTTTTCTATTTATATTGTTTATGTCTAAATATATTATAGTAAAATAAGGCAGGAGGGCTTCAGAGCCGCCAATACGCAAATTAGTAGCAAGTCTGTGCTTTCAACAGGCTGTATTTCGGGGAGTGAGTACAGGATTTGACCATTCTACCACTGAACGACGCAGCGTGGATAGGGATTCAATACATATGTCGTCGATATTCCTGCTCATAGCACTTCTAGATTCACCTCCCCTTTCAGTATGTGAATTATAAGGAATGGAATTCCCTCCCCACGTCGCTGTTTCCCGAAACGTACAATTAATATTAGTTTGCGTGTATCACCCTAGATCATCGTTAATTTTTAAATAAAATAAATAAATATATACGGACAAATTACACAGATTGAGCTAGCCCCAAAGTAAGTTCGAGACTTGTGTTATGGGATACTAACTCAACGATACCATATTTTATAATAGATACTTATATATATAAACATCCAAGACCCAGGTCAATCTGAAAAAGATCATTTTCCATCTTGACCTGACCGGGGATCAAACCCGGGACCATCCGTGTCGCAGGCAGGCGTGTTGACCGCTGCGCTACGGAGCTCGTCTCCATCCCGAATTTCCATCAGGCAAGATAGGATCAAACGCATTGTTTCATTAAAAAAGGAAAAACGTGGCCCTAAGCCTCCAATCCAAATCCGCCTGTAGTGGTAGAAACTTGAAATTTTTATAAAATGTGAATATTTTTCCCGAAACAACAACACATAATAAAAACAAAATAATGTAAAAAAAAACTAACGGGGATCCCAAGAATCTTGTTTTGTTTTTCACGGATCCGTTTATTTGTTATTGCTAACAACAAACTTTTTTTCTGAAATGTCAAATAGTGTACAATATCAAATTTCCAAGCAATATGAAATAAAACTTTTTCGCAATCAAATATATTGTTTTAGCAGCCATAATTCAGCCGTTAAAACAGCGCCTACCATAACACATGGCGCAGACACATAGTTGTAGAAAGCAATAACTTATCCCTCCTCATCCCAACTATTCCCTTGGCTCAAACCTACATCTATGTACCAACAAACTCCCGCACTAAAGTTTAACTAGAAGAGACTTGAACACCGCGATAAGCGTGAATAGAAGTTATCGTTTTAACTAAACAGAAATCGTACATATTTGGCAAAGCTATCTACATTGATTTTTTGTCCATTTAACCTTTTAACCATTTTGTTTCAAAAAGAATATTCAATGTTATTTTTAAATAGCTATTTAGGTCCCACTGCTGTATAAAGGTCTCCTTTTTTTGTTTCTCTTTGTTCTATATCTTGCGTTGTTACATATCCTACATATAGGTACTTTAGTGTAATCAAAATACGTGTGCACTTAAATTCATGTAAGCCTAGAAGCAAAGAAAAATATCCTTCCTCAATTATCAACCAATTAGTACAAAAAATTTAAAACTTAATTGCAGTTTATCAATCTCTGCCTAAAAGTAAACAATTTCTGCCTGTAAACCAAAGTATGTTTCTTAATTAATTCTGTGCCAAAGACTATAATCAAAACAATTTTTGGGGTCCGAAGTAGCAACTCATGCATAAATATGTAAAGCTTCCTACGAAGATTGTATAAAATTACTTAGGTATGTTTTAAACAAATAAATAATTGCAGTTGGCAATTATTCATTGTTGTTTTACTTGTAAAGCCATTCATCACGCACCATAACCATCGCGATGCGTTTCAAACTTTCAGCTACATTTGTTATCACGCCACATCCAGTGTGTTATGTCTATAACCCTTCCAAATATGAAAGTTGCTCGCGAGTACCGCGCGCGTTGTACAATATATCACGTTTTGATTCGGCCGCACCATAAACAATACAATATATCAATATAAAGCAGACGGTGGCGAAATTTGAGCGTAGCGAGTGCGTAATATTTATGCGCGAGGCGGTTCGTGTACGCAGGCCTTTATAAAGTTGTTCGATTTGTTTTGTTTGCTTTAGAAACGAAGGTATAGTTATAGTGGTGGGTTGCTGAATGATTCGGTGCTGGCGATCGACCAACAATCTTGGGATGATTGAATGTTCACGGTCGCCTTAATTGTGAACGTAGGTCGTTGACTTTCAGACGAATGTTAATGTCAGTTCTGTTTTATTTGGGACTACTTGGTCTTAAGTTATAGTCTAGGTCTAGAGCAGTTAAGTTGTTATATTTAGTTTAATTAAAGTCCTTAAATTAGTTGCGACACAAGATACATTACTAAGTTTTTCTCAATATTATCTATACTAATTTTTGGGCAATAATGTAAGCTGTAAGCATGCAATATTTTTGTTCATACCATGAAAACAAGTAAGTAGTACCTCAAACCAGCGAGTATGCATGAAGAGAGTGATGGATGTAGGTATATGAGGTGAACTTGAGGTGAAAGAGGTTTGTAAGGATCGTTACAAGTGGAGATCCATAGTCTCTGCCTACATCTATAGGAAAGAGGCGTGATAATATATATGTATAAAATCTTATTTCATCTATTTTTTACTTTAATTCACACAATAATTAATGTTCAAAATGACTGTCCAATTTGTTAATTCATTGTGCAATTTTGTGCAAGCAATCCCGGTATCACGTATGCCGTATGATGCCTGAAAGATGGGCACGTTCAGTCACCAAATGGGTTCCTACTGATGGCAAACGTTCTCGAGGGAAGCCAAAAATGAGATGGACAGACGAGTTGTGTGCATTTCATAAGAAATGGCAAGACAGGGCACTGGATAGGACTAGGTGGAGAACAGAAGGGGAGGCTTTTGCCCAGCAGTGGGACCTAAATAGCTAGTAAAAAAAAAATCCCGGTATAACTTCATCAAATGTTCAGCGCAGTACACGCGTGCCTACACTCATGTAAATGAGCTGCGCTCGTTCTACATAGCTGGCGGTTTGCTGATATAGCTTCATGTAATTTAAGCTTTAGTGCTCTTGAACTAAGTAGAACGTTAGAGACTGATCAAGTTTTCTTTGAGAATGTATATCCGCCTAATTACAAAAGAAGGATTAACTTCAGTACCATTGCCCGGCCAAAATAAGTCGACATATATCATTGACTCTTTCTCAACTGCCATTGTTAATTTATTAAAGCTATATGGTTTAAACCAAGTACTAACTTTAGTCCGAGTCTGATAATAAGATGAAGTTTTACAGCGGTGCAATTAGAGAATGTTTGAATATTCGTTTCCACACCACGAAACAAAAACTTTTATAAATGAACATAAGTTACACATGGGTTTTCAAAATATAAAACATGAACCAATTTATCACAATCTTGTATACGTAGATACAACAGTAGATATAACTCCCACACAGCATGTTCGTACTGCGGTCGGTTCGGCTCCGACTTCGCTACACAGGATTGTTTTAAACTTTGATTAATTCTAGCTCGCGTGATGAGTTGCCTTGTTTCTGTTGATGAATATGTTCTGACGAATAGTGGCTTTTGTTCTCCGTAATTTGATTTTTTTAAAAGGTTTTACGTTTGAAATTATGTAGGTTTATCTTATTTTCATTGCGATACAAGGTGGCGCATTTCAAGCAATGCAGCTATCCTTTTTAAGTCACGCAGTCAAATTAAATTTAAACATTAATCAAATATTGTAGCTTTTTTCCGTTCGAGTTTTCATATTTCTGTTGATCGCTTCGTAACACATGATTGTTTTAAACTCTGATGTGACTCTCTGGTGGATTTGTTCCTCGTAATTTAATTTTTTTACAGGTTTTGCGTTTGAAGTTACTTATATAGATTCATTTTAATATCAGTGCGAGACAAAGTAGCGCATTTCAAGCAATTCAGCTATAATTTTTAAGTTACCCAGTCTGATTAAATTGAAATATTAATCGATTATTGTAGCTTATTTCCATTCGAGTTTCCAAATTTCTGTTGATCGCTTCGTTACACAGGATTGTTTTAAACTTTGATTAATTCTAGCTTGCGAGATGAGTTGCCTTGTTTCTGTTGATAAATATGTGCTCACGAATAGTGGCCTTGTTCTCCATAATTTGATTTTTACGGACTTTTCGATTGAAGTTATATTCAATTCAAGTTCAATTTAACGTCAGGGTGAGACAACGTGACGTCGTATTTCAAGCAATGCAGCTCAGATCAAATTGTACAATGTTTAATGGGGGTTTTCTGAATTGATTTTTCCCCTAGGTGGAAACAAAGTGTCGAAAGGTATTTTTGACAGCTGCTGTCAAAATCCAACAATAATGTTTAATCATCAATTTTATGATTGGTGGATTTGACAGCTGGACCTCTAGACACAGTGAGGCACTGTGCCTGGAGGAAAAATCAATTTTGAAAAACCTCATTGCAACTTTTGACCGTTACATTTTTTTTATTGATGTTAATTTCTTTATTGTTGATGAATATATTGTGACGATCAGTGGCTTTGACTGCGTTAATAAGATGTTTTAAATTTAATTAATGCCATTTTTCCATTACTCTTTCGTAGAAGTAACGGGACTCGCTCACATCGGATTTGAGTATAATATTATCTGTAAAGCTGCTTTTGTGTTTATCAATCAAAATAATTCATTGAAGTTTGGATTTTTATTTGAAATGTCTTCTCATGGTTATTTATCTCGTAAAATCTAGCTAGCTAGCGACGTTCAACATGTGGCCTTAAGTAATCAATTAAATAAACGTTACTTAATTTGAAATACTCAAAAGTACATAGCTTTCCTTAATGAAATCTCATCAAAAGCCCATCGACATTCCGGAGTCATCAAAAGTTCGTAATAATTAAAATTATTTGGAAACGTTTGAAATGTGATCGGAAAATAGGGTCACCCTAATTTAGAGATGTGGAAATAATTAATATTCATCAAAAGTAAATTAAAAGGAAATAAGAATACATAATTTTATCAACTAAATTGTTGTTTAAAGCCGCCTTTTCACCCATCAATTTGATTAATATCAAAGGCATCAAACGTTCAATATTAATTGATATATTTCACGGGACACGTCAGTTATCTCGCGAATTACCTTAATTAAAGGTGTGGCCATAATTAATATTCATTAAAGTCACCTTTTAACTCGAAACACCGAATGCGTATCGCAGTTAATAAATTCACTCGACGCATCGGCCTAACGATAAAGTAAATATAAAAATAAAATGCTTCAATTCTACATGCAGCCTTATTTCTTAGACGTAAGGTGAGTTTTATTCTAGTTATATTCATTTATTGAAAAATAAAATTGTAAAGGCATTTAATTATTAAAATTTATACTTTTCGCATTGTTTAATTCTTTGTGCGCATGTCCTAATAAATTTTTAACTATCTTTAGTTAAAAATTTCAAAGTTCGATTCTGTTGCGACCATTGTCATACAAAATAACTGACATCAATATTTATATGTATTATTTTATACCTCAAACATTGAAGTATTTGCTCCTCTATTTTGCTTAACAAACATTCATCTAAAAAGGCTCCTTATTTTTCAAGACAATTAAAAATGTATATTTTAACACATGCGATTTTATTTTTTAGATTTTGACACCCACAACACCAATGGAAAACGACGTGATAGTATAAATAGATAGTGTATGGATTAGTACTTTGGCACTACGAGTTGAATACGTAATCGTCTTTTCAAATTCCTTACCTAATTGATTCATATTTCAGTTGGCTTCCTCCAAAATATATAGAGAGCAGGAAGTAATGCAGCTAACCGAATTCCGAGCATTAAACTAAACCTGTAGCGAATAGTTCAAAGGTTGCATACATTGAATCCTTTGTGAACAAAATGCAAATGCATCATAATGTTAGTGTTGTTACATAAATCATGGCGGCGGCCACGCGGATGCCCGCCAGTGGTAATCTAGCTGCGGATCTGATGATAAACGCTTTATCACGGATATTCGTTTATTATGGGCGTTTAGAAGAAAATTTAAAGTTGTGGGCGTTCAGAAGAAAGTTTAAATTTAGAAAAGAAGGATATATTTTTAACGTATTGTTATTTAAAGGCAAACGAGAATTTATTTTTGCATAGGTATAAACGTATTCTAATTTTAAAAAATACGCATGTAATAGCCAGTTCAAATATTTTGAAAGTGTAGCGTTTAACATATTAAGTCGGTAAGCACGCGGACAACCAGTCGTAATTTAGCTACGATATAAACGCATAATTTTGGATATGCGAATAGTATAAACCCATGCTTAGAATCAAGTTTAAATTTGGAAAACACTTTTAATTACTTTTAGTTCTCTTCTCTGATTTGCCACTGTCGTTTGATGTCAAAATAAGAACAGCATTTACCACAGGCATTGACCAAATCATGGCGGCTGCTACGTGCTACGTGGATATTGTTGCAGACTTTTTTTTAAATACTAAATATATAAAGGCTGAGACTATTTCAAAATCATTTTAAAAGAAATTTATGTTTGTGACAAAATATACTTGTAAGAATAGTTTAATTCGAGTTAAAATATTCTTACAAGTATATTTTGGCACTACACACACTCATTTGTTCTATTTCAGCATGGTATATGACATTCCTAATAGAGTTGTTATTTTAAAAAAATTAGGTATAAATTTAAAAATTGCCTCTTTGTTGGATGCAGGTATATAAAATCTGTACAGCTTTAGTAGCTAATATAACGACATACCTACCTAAATGTACACAACTAATAAATTAGCGGTTTCACAAGCGGAGCCAATTTTGAAATAGAAAGGGTTAGGATATTATTCCTCGGCAGACATATTAAAACGGGACTCATTTTATGAAAATTAAATACGGGGCCCATTGGACCCTTTTGTCTATGACCACATGTGCCTGGGATATGCAAATGACGTATTGGATGTCGGGTTTACAATACATACTTGATTAGAGATATGTTCAAAGCGTAACCTACATATTAAATTTCGGAGCAAAACCTTGCCGAAATTTAATAGAAAAATAATTAATAAATATAACAGAGCACCTTTGTTCTAAACTGTACAGACATTTTTTGGGTTAAGAATGACGATAATTTTGCATTAGTAATTAAGCGTTTTAAGAGTCGATATTAAATTTAATTTCTAGAGTCCTTTGGTACTTTTACAGTGTGTAAGTGAGCTTTTCTAAAAAGTCAAAAACATGTCGATGTCTTCGACTAAACTACGTGAGTATATTATTACGTTAAGAATTGTTCATTATATATTCAAATTAGTGAGATAATAGGCAAGAAAATTGTCAACATTTGATTATATTGAATTATATACAACATACAACCAACAATTTCAACCGCATTCTACACACTACACAGTTATTTCAGAACGCGTATTTGAACGCGTTGTCATGGCGCCGGGAAAATGTATGTGTGCGGGATATGTCATGCTGTCAACTAAATGCGCTTTGGTTTACTGAAATCGCATGATAATTTTGATTTTAGGATGCAGCTTGACCGCGATGACACATGGGAAAATATTGCGCGTAAGCGCGTGCAACCGCGCTGCGCTTCGTATTTATGTGTATTTGGCTTTATGTTTACTTAAGCGTTATGTTTTGGCTGGCTAGCCTTTTCTATGGAAAGCTATGTTTTATAAGATTTGATAGCACTAGTATTAAATTGGATCCTATATCTGTGGATGAATAATAGTTATTTAGAAAACATGAATGTAGGATTTTTTTTCTAGTATTTGCAACAAACATGTTTTCATAAAATAAGCAAATACTGTTAAAATTTTGTGAATTCTTTTAATTTGATCAATAAAAGCATAGCACATCTTGCCAAGATACCTACCTACTTAGACTGTTCTTCTTAATATTGCTAAACGCTTCACGTAATTCGTCTCGAATAATGCAGACATAACAATTTCACCCTGTCGTTGCGTGGGCGGACGTCTAACATGACGAGATCAACATCGGTTTGCGAAGATCTTGTCTTGCCTAACTTCATTAATTTGACGAACCTTCGAGAAAGCATTTTAGTCCTTCATATTGCTAAAAGCTTAACGAAATTTGCCTTGAACGGAACAGAGATTACAATTTAGTCCCGACGCGGTGTAGGCGGACGTCTTACATGACGGGATCGACAGCGGTGGGCGAATATCTTGCTCACGTCATGCTCGCCGTCCATGCATAGATTTTATAATATACATCATTGCACTTTCACCTCCTGAAGGCAATGTCTGTATGCCTGAATGAAATGACTTTTGCTTGTGTCTTTATTCGCTTTGTTTGCTCTTTCATAATTCCTTCAAAATAATTTATAGTTAAATTATGATCTAGCAGTGTGATAGGTTTTATCTTAAAAAGCATTTTTCATGGTCATGTGCCCTCGAAAAATGCAGTTTCGATTCTATAACCAATTTTGTGTGGTCGGCACAGCATGATAAGTTCATGCTGTGATAGAGTTTCTTATGTGACTGACCACCTGCATATAATTGGGACTATTATTAGTTAGAATTTGTTTCTTTTCTTCACCAAAATGAATTTAAAATTATGTAAAACCGAGGTGGGTCTCAAAGGTCGGACTTTTTCCATTTTAAACTTTCGCAGACACAATCACTTTTATTTACAATAAGGAACATACCACAATTGATTTTGACAATCGTGTGGTATTATTAAATTTGAGAAATAACCAAATATTCAGTATAATAGTACCAAAAACGCTCAAGCTGTCGTATAAGCAACTCTATCACAGAATGAGCCTCTCATGCTCTTAATAGTGGCTGAGATTGCTCAAGTCGGCTTAAGCTGCATTATTTATCGACAAATTTCCTGATATTGACTCAATCACTTTGATGCCATGGTCTTGTCCTTAGCAATACAAACCAAATCCGATCCATCCCTCAATCTGATCACCCTCCTAATCCGAACACTTTCCAAATCAAATTCCACCAGATTAGAGTACGTAGCACATTGTGGTAGCACAGAATGCATGGTGACGGGCTCCGTGGCGCAGTGGTCAACACGCCAGCCTGCGACACGGACGTCTCGAGTTCGAACCCCGGCCAGGCCAAGATGGAAAATGATCTTTTTCAGATTGGCCTGGGTTTTGGATGTTTAACTATATAAGTATATATTATAAAATATAGTATCGTTGAGTTAGTATTTTATAACACAAGTTTAGCCTCGAACTTATTTGGGGCTAGCTCAAACTGTTTGATTTGTCCGTATATATTTATTTATTAATAATAAAAAAACGTAGTGCGTACTTGTAGAGTAAGATTAACTTCAATTCCTGAAGACTGTCTGGCGGTTCCAAGTAACTTTCACCTAGGATAGACCTTTCCAGCAACGTAGCTTTCGGCCCATACGGCTCAACATGAGAGTTGCTGCTCTCCCAAAGCTTTGCTATTGTTTCACAGTTCGGCCCTCCAGGCCATGCATGCATGAAATTCGTTTTAAAAAAAGAAAATACTTAGTAACATAACAAAGTTAGGCCATGCTTGACAAGATATTCAATATTTTAAGTTTACATGGTCTGAATGAATATTGACGCACATTATATATGAAAATAGCGAGCCCTAACTTATGAACAAGGCATTATACTGTGATGCGGCAGGCTCCATCACATTGCAAGCTTCTTTAATTTATCTATAACTAATGAAAAATAACACAGTGGCGTTATCGTTTTTGTCCGGATACTACGATTCCAATAAATTCTCATCAAGTTCCATGTAATATATTCACAAAACAGACCAAATGGTTTTTTGGCCGGACGCACTAGAACTTGAATCTTGAGCCATCATGCGTGCTCCATATACATAATTTAAAGAAACTAGTTTGTGGTGCTTTGAATAGAGCAGACGTATCTAACCTTGTTTCGCAAGAAGTAAATAAATAAAACGAAGTTTGAATTTGGATCTAATTTTCTATTGTAAAACATTTGATCAGAACCTTCTTGCTGTTTCTATTTCAATCTAAGCTTAAAAATATTATCTGAAAAATCGAAAAAGTTTATGGATAAAATTCAGTAAAACATTTCAAAAACATAAGTTATATAAATGTACCTTTGTGAAGTTATTTGGTAAAAATAGAATAAATAAGATTTGTTTTTGACTGCGTTGATGTAAAGTACACTGATTTAATTATTCAATCTTCTTAAAATTTAAATTAAATACTTGCTTAAACAATTTATTATTTGTGATGGCTTTACGTTTAACGAATAATATTTTTTAATAATGTTACCATTTGTGAAAAAAAAAGAGGCGTTATCTTGCTAACTTAAAATAAATAAATAGGGACATATCACACAAATTGAGCTAGCCCCACAGTAAGTTGTGAACTTGTGTCGCAGGATACTAACTCAATGATACTATATTTAAGTACCAATATTACAACTAGTTTTGTACATGTATTTAATATCGAAGCGTTTTCAAAAATTACTGATTCTCGTAGACAAGTGCTCTTTTAAGATGTAGATATAATACAAAACCATCAAGTCTTCTATGCACCAAACGAACGTCTCTTTTATAACGAAAACGAAGTATAAATTATAACATACATAACTTCCAATCGGACTACCAACATAGAAAACCTAGTAGACAGTAGAGTAATACCTGCAAGAAGCTAAATTCATTTTAAAATTATTAATAAGCATAAAGGCGAGTGACCAGAAATTAGGTAAATAGATCAACAGACAGACAGATGCCGTCATCTTAGCTGCAAATTGAGGAACCCACATATCAAGCTCGTTGTCGAATCTCTGATGACATCTGGCTACAATGATACAGCCGTCAAAGGGAATGCCCGTAAAAATAGCTGCGCTATCGTGTCATCTGCATTCAGAGCGTTGAGTCCATCAGCGAAAATATTTAGTCCATGCAACTAGAACGCATGAGTAGGTAAGATAGTTTGTTTTTGAGTCTTATCTTGGAATCAAACTATTATCATGAAATCGTCTTTAAGCTGTGGAAAATGTTAAATCCTAAACATGCAGTCCGTTTTTGTTCGATTTGGAAATTGTATAAATTAATCGATGGGCTATTTTCCTAAAAAAATAATAATAAATTGTATTTTTTTATGATAATCTAATTAACGGACTATAATTAGTCCGTGTTTGACATTAACACGTGTCATTTGACACGTGTTTTTTCTTTTGTCAATCAAACAAAAAAGACAAAGATTAGCCCGTTAAAATTGTGCGGGACGTCACTAGCCAGTACACTTTTTGGTATCTTATGATCATAAACTCATGAACTTTGACACGCTTTGACTTTGACATTTATTGTTTAATTAACGAACGAAAAAATACGTACAATATTTTTTGATTGTCTAACTAATTTTATTATTAATATTTTGACCCAGGAAACTAGCCTATTGAGAGTAAAAGGATAATATGCTTTCTTTAGCAAATATTTTCTTTAAGTTAATATACCTTCCTAAATAAAACTATCACAATGATTAATATTAATAGTAACAAATGTAGCTCGCGTTTTAAACTTCTGAATTTTATTACACGTATAATTGTGAATAATAAAACTGAATTCACTTTATTTAAACCGAATACCACACCGCATTGTACACAAGGGCGTATCACATAAACAACAAAGAGACAATAACGAATCAAAAGTTTTATTCAACTGATTGTCTTAACCCTTCACCCTCTATTCGGTTCATAAAGTTGGCGAATCGTACAAAAATACGAACATAATGGCATTTGCATAATGTTTTCAGCTTTGTTTTTTCATACGGCGGTGCGTTTCAAATGTCACCACAGAGTGGGGTGCGAAAACACCCATAATGGGGCGCGGGGTGTATTAAAAATCGTTTCGCGTCCTTTGCGTTCTTAAGGTTATGGGTTCGAACGTGTTAAGCTGGATAATGGGAAAAGGCAGAAGTGAATTAAACAGACATAGCTGGTGTTGACTTGGAAGATGATTGATGACGTTTTGTTAATTTCAGACATCTCTTTCTTATTTATCCTTATAGTGATGTAGACAGGCCATTATTACGTATGTATTAAATAATTTTATTATGTTTAATAAGGTACGCAAATTAATTTTGAGACTGAAGTATATTCTGTGTTTTAAATATTTCATTTATTAAAATAGATACGATTAATGTTTATATAATATAGGTCCTAATACATATCCTTGAGGGATTCCTTTATATTGAGTGTTGTGTAGAAGTGTTTGTTTCTCATGTTAATTATTTTATTTTACATATAACCCATTATATAAATGTCATCTTAATCTCAATTAGATTAACTTATACACATGAATTCCATTGCGCGCATGTTTGCATTTAATGAATTCTGATTCGTGTCATTATGATTGATCACAGAGCTGTCAACACATGGATTTATGGCTAACTGATCGCGTTCTGCGTTCTGTCGGGAATTAATTTGTAGTCTAAGTGCCAAATCTGATTCATAATGGATTTGGTCTGAAAAAGTAACTTCAGTATGTAAGCAATGTCATAAAAGTAGACTTGTATGGCAAGGCATTTATTTATTTTTTCAAGCAATCTTCTCAAGATATGCAATCGTTATCAGTCTATTTTATGGAAAATTACATTAATATAAAAAAGAATAATAGAAAAGCTAACAGGAATACAGAATATATAGTAATAGAAGCGAACTTACTTTGAACACACAATAGACAACACTGTAAATGAAGGAAGATAATCTTTCAGTATTCGATGATTGATTTTGTGAAAAGTTTTTTTGATCAATGCTGAAATGAGATCAAACTTAAAAAATGCTATAAGTAATTTGATTACAAGTGATAGAAAACATCTAAAGTGAGATATATTTCCAAAGTCATATCAAGAATTTTCTAAGTGTTATCAAATAGTAGACATTGAGCTCCAGTGGACGAGAAGTCGGCGCCCGGAGGTGAGTTCCGGCAATAACAGCTCCGCTGACACTTCGCTCGCTTCCGTCTACTCTACCGTTTCCCCTATTGTTTGTGTACCTATGGAATTACTCGCCAAAGTCAATATTAGTAGATTATCTATTTTATATAATATCAAACCTTTATCCTCACTTCCTAACTTTAATTAAATTGTACTCTTATACAGATAATTTATACTGTTATACCAAGTCCAGTTATCTCCGCTTTCAGGGACATGTGATATAATTTAGATGGACCTACTATTATAAATAAATAGTAAATAAATATATAGGGACATATCGCACAAATCGAGCTAGCCCCACAGTAAGTTGTGAACTTGTGTAACAGCTAGTCTATTTTATTTATGGTAAACTTGCTTTAGACCGCGGCTCAGTACTTTTTTTGGAGACAAAAGATGTCCTTCTCTGTACTCCAGACAGTAAATAGGACGTTAAAGCGTCACAAACAAACAAACTCACTTTTGAATTTATAACAAGTAAAAGTTAAAATTAAAAAATACACAAGTTCATCAGCAACACGAAATGAATCATGGGGATCTTTTTTTTAAAAAGCAATATCAGTACCATAGTTTGAGGAAAAGAAGGATTATATTATTCATCATTCATCATCACTATCAAGTCTTTTTTAGTCTCCACTGCAGGAGCACGACCCTCTCTGTACTACCAAAGCTACATTAGCTAGAGCAGTCAGAGGATTTGACCTACTCTCTCCATGCTGGCCAAACGAGTTGGAGAGGTATCTTGATGTTTATAAGCTCTGTTTAGCTTGTGATTCCTAAGTCGCCTTCTACGATATCCACGGGAAGACTTGGAGTGGTCATTTTCTACTCTGCCGGGAACCACACGGCAGATTATATTATGTAAACATGTTATTCAGCTTATTCATAACATATTTTGAAATAATAAAAAATGAATCTCACATAAATCTTTATATTTAAAGTAAATCACTATCACTACATATTATAAAACAAAGTCCTCCGCCGCGTCTGTCTGTCTGTCTGTTCGCGATAAACTCAAAAACTACTGCACGGATTTTCATACGGTTTTCACCAATAGATAGAGTGATTCACGAGGAAGGTTTTAAGGTATAATACATGCCCGGGCGCAGCCGGGTAGAGCTGCTAGTAATAAATAATAAAGCTGTGAATTGCAAAACTACGCGAAAAGACAAAGTATAGATAGAAAAATTCGCTATTGTGTGTGCGACAACTTCTACCCCAATGAAGTTTTTGCCATCAGATGGCAATGACAATTTATTGCTATTAGAATATGGAAATGGAGCCGCCGGCTGCAGAAGGGTGTCGGGTGTTTTTAATTTTGCGCAAAATTAATGAAGAATCCTTTATTTCATTTCAGCAAAGTTGCGGTTTGAGTATGCCCGGTTTCCGAGTTATTTCTCTTGTTTTTTGTTAATCCATCTTTGGATAAAAGGATTGCAAATATTTCTTTCGTTTTGTTTTCTGAGTGTTAATGTCATTCCGCTTTTGTTTTTAGCATCAGAAAAATATACAGAAAAAAATCGAATCGCCCATTTACCAGCCATGAATATTACAGAAAACACCCCATTCTGCTATTACATGCCTCCCCTTAGAAAACCAATAAGAACAATAATAAATAACTCTTATCATATTTCGAGTATGCTCCTGGTCGCATCGCGCCAGATCCGAACCAATATATCACTTGGAATTTACGAGGCAAGATACGACAGGAAAATTGCAAGAATGGTGGCGCAATCTATCTTAGTTGGGTTGCTTAGGGAGGCTGGGGTAGCCTAGGGGGGTGCGGGATGAAGGGGAAACTTCGAGAGGTTATTAGTCCAAGCATCTGTTGTTGAGCGGGGTGTGATGAAACTCCGTGGTACAAGCTAACAAATCTAATTGCTCAGTAGGCGCCCGGTACGGCCTGGCTGACAAATGGGCCCTCGTGTGGTTTATGCCGTAGTTATTTATCGCTCAGGTGACCGGGTTCGAGGTTTTTGTTGTATAGTTTGCGCGAAGGGTATATAAGGAGGGAAAATGTAGGTTCCCGGGGAAATTTTTCTTTCAATTGAATTTTAGAACACTATTTTTTGAAAAGGTTCCGAAAATTATTGTGAAAATAATATACCAAAATTTGATAAAGTACTTATCAAAGTTTGGTCTCTCTCAATAAATGTTTATAAAAGGCAAATAAAAATTAAAGGAGAGTCAATGATTGAATCGTATTCATACAATATTCATTCTATCTAAAGCTTGACTGTGGAGATTTTTCAGTGTCTTTTCTTTTTTGATAGATAGGGGAGCGTCAACTTGATATACCTAGGATATTCTATTGTCATATGCCAATTTGTCATCGTTATGTGGATATACTCAAGTCCACATTATAATATCGCATACTTACCGACTCTATATTGCCTAGTCATAAATCTCAAAAGCAGTTCTTATTACAAAAAAATCGCACTACTTACCTAATTGACTTCCGTAACGATAGGCTTTTCATTTTTATCTACCGCGTTAATTTAAGTAGCAATATAAAATTTAAATACACCTTGTCGTCGCGACACGTTTTCTATTTCGGAGAAAGGCGTGGGCGACTCACATTTTTTTAAGGCTCCGCTTGACAGGAGATAACAAAATACGAAAAGTTAGTTCTACCGTACCTCATACAATCTTTTTATGCTTATCTTTCTGTGATTTATGTCTGAGATGTTCAGAGACCAACGGGAAAGAAAGGAGGTATACAAAAGTAATTTATTTTTTTCGTTTGTTTTTCTCGTGTACTGCCCGCAAGCAAACATGTTTTTGAAGTTGGCATTTTTGAGATGTCGCAATATGATTTATGAATGTGTAGGTTGGCTGCTTAGCCAATCGGTATTTGGGCTTTATATGCGTAAATCATAATGCATAAATATTAAATGCCACCTCTTTTATATTGTGATTTATTTGCGCGAATTACCGGAAAAGGTTGTGTGGGAAACAGTCTATGTGTGAATCATAAATTAGAAGCGTTTTATTTTTATTGGGTCTTTATTTTATCCAGATCAGAATATGTGTTTGGTATATTACTGTATTTATATATCCTTTGTCAAAGTTTTTTTTAAATTTCCATGTAGGCATGCTTAAATGCTGTTGATGTAAAAAAATATTACACAACTTTATGTAAGAAAACCTGATTTTGATTCTAAAACAATTGTGATCAATGTTTAAACTATGTTTTCGATTTTAAAGAAATCTTCTTGTCAAATAAACCTTTCGTAGTATTCCTGTTTGTGATAAAAAACGTTAAAATAACAGACCCTAGAAACTAGAAACACATTAAAATATCCAATAGCCACCTTATTAGTAATACACACTTGTATTAATTAAACAACAGCCTAATTAATTCTAACCGAAAATGTCGCTCCAAACCGGGTTTTAAGTTGGAAAAAAGTTCACACGCATCGATTTTCGACAACATCTTGTTCTCTCAATTAACCGAACCGGACATGAGCGAGAAAGAATAATTCATGACAGAACGCCACATATCACTCCAAATGATATATAAAAATTTTTACACATGCCTTTTGGAGTTAATTAAGATCTTATTTTTGTTCCCAGGTACGTACCTTTTACTTCGAGAGAAAGTCTGGCTGGTAAGTGATTTCGGTACGAGTGTCCAGTCGTTTCGAGGGTTAATATCGTGTGAACTACTGGCAGTTAACCCGTAAGTGCCGAGGTTACTTTAATTATTTTGTACGTGACAAAAATTAGTCTAATGTAGGTTTCTTGCAATGTTAAACGCTGATTTTATCTTTGTAAGTTTTTATAGCACAGTATATATGTAATGAACAAACTCAGGTACATATGCAAGGTATATTTTTACTAAATAACGGCTATTCTAATGTATCACGGCTTAGACAATGTTGCAATGTTTCAAAATAGTAAAAGTAGTAGTTTTGACTATTTTATAACTAAACACATAAGTAACAAATATTTT
Source organism: Rhodophaea formosa (assembly GCA_963082605.1). Classification (NCBI taxonomy): domain Eukaryota; kingdom Metazoa; phylum Arthropoda; class Insecta; order Lepidoptera; family Pyralidae; genus Rhodophaea; species Rhodophaea formosa. Next base: position 7,635,245 of record OY720211.1, on the reverse strand, counting down.
ATTCATGAAATCGGGAGTATGACCTTTTATAAATGGTAAATAATTTATAAGAATAAGTAAGTAATAATAGTAAATATACTAATAGAGTAACAAAACTATAAAAACTTAATTGCTTAACAGTCATAAACATGGATTTTGAAAACAACCCAATGACTAGGTAAACGCTAGAGTCCAAGAGTAATGAAAACATTTTTGTGCTTATTAAAAAAGTACTACAAATAAGGCCAGTATCATGTCCAAAAATCAAAAAAACAGTCGCTTATGAGTGTATGTATTCCAACACAAATTAAAAATAGTAAAAACGGATACTAAAATAATAATTATATTTAAACTTACTCAAGATTAATACATTACAGAAACCAGTATGTCCGGCTTTACATACAGAAGTTTTATTTTCGTCGGACTCACTGACTTGTTTCGATTTGTCACGAAGACTATCATCTCTTCCTCAGTTCTTCGTAACAGACCGAAACTGGACTGTGAATCAGACGAAAATGAAACGTAAGTAAAGTCAGGTTTCTATACCTAATAGATTAACACATTTGGTGCACAATAAAAGGCGTTTCTGTGAAATTAAAGGTCATAATATACGAGTATGAAATATTTTTTTTTTAAGGTACCCCCACTGCAACATTTGTTGTATAAGATTTGTAACAGGCACAATATTAGAAAATGAACTCATATTGTCAATCTTATATACGAGTTGCCTTATGTGTGTTGTGTTCCGTTATTTAAATTTAATTTCATAAATTTAAATTGCATGATTGAGTCGTGAGAGAATTTAAACAAGAAAATAATCTTAAACGTCCGCTCATCCTCACACACACACACATAAAAGGTCAAACTGAAGAGAAACTTACCTTATTCTGAGCCTTAGCGATGCCTGTCTGAGGGGTTTTTGCAGTGGCATATCCATACTCTCTTTAATTTACGGTTCAAGCGCTACATTATGAAGATTGCACATCTAGCCAAGCCAAGCAGCGGCTAACGCGAGTTGCCAAAAATCACACAATAAATAACTGTGAGCAAACTGCATGCATTATACCCTACCTTATCTTGGCGGATTTGAAGCCAAGAGTCGCCCATTAAATATGCATTAAAATTACCTGTCTCTGGCGAAAAATAAGCGGTTTTGTAAGGACATTGTTATTGGAAGTGAATTAAGAAATTTAGCGGTTAATGAAAGGGTTTAAGCAATAAGGGGAAAAATGGTGGTGCGTATAATAAATGGTTTTAGTGGTTTGCAGAACGTAATTATTTTATGCATCGTTATATATCATCATCATCATCAGGTCTTTGTCAGTCTCCACTGCAGGAGCACGACCCTCTCTGCACCACCCAAGCCATACACTAGCCAGAGCCGTCAGAGGATTTGGCCTACACTCTCCACGCTGGCCAGACGGGTTGGAGAGGTCTCTTTGATGTTTGTAAGCTTTGTTTAACTTGTGTTTCCTAAGTCGCCTTCTACGACATCCACGGGAAGACCTGGAGTGGTCCTATTCTAGTCTGCCGAGAACCACATTATATGTATATATATATATATATATTATATAAGTACATAAACAGACAGTATAAAAAGGAGCATCATACATTTGAAAATCTGACTTTATAGAGACTGTTTAATTAGTGCCATTGTGAAGTACGAGATGTCTATAGTTGATCAACTAGATAACCAGTTTTTTACTTACCAGTGCTTGCAACACTGCAAGCACTGGTAAGTAAAATTGCAATTTCATTGATGTTGAATTTTATATGTTATTTGAAATAAATAGACTAATTTATATCAATTATAATACTCATAATCGTGACACACATCAAACTATTAGTGGGAGTAAACATCACCACTAAACCAAGAGGTGGTGTTTCACGTATATGGTGTTATGCGATGTAACTATTATTTAATATTGACATTTTATAACAGATATTTTATTTAAATTTTATTTTTAAATTGACAATATTGATAGTATTTATTTTGAAATTTTGTGTAGTTTAATGGAAATTAATTGAAGGAAAAGGAATTTTGTTATGGTTTTATATTTTAATAATTTGTAAATATGTAACCCAATATTTGTATGCCTGAAGGACGAAACATGTTGAGGACTTTAATTACTAAGAACATCCAATTTATGTACACATGTTTTTACAAATAAATAAATTGAATTGAATTGAAAAAATATGCGTATATCACACATTCTAAGCGCATTCACGAGTCAGCCTCTTCGATTAAGTCGACATGTCACTGGTAGGCTGCGCAACGGGGAATTTACGGAAGTGACCAGTTATTTAACGGATTGCATAATACAGCTTTATATGTTTCGCTAATTATACATCCAACATGCCATTTGCTGTAATGGACACACTTGATTAGTTGCTAAGATTCGCTGTGATAGGATTACATTAATTAGTGAAACGAGATGTTTGACAGCCTTGTAATTGGAAAGTGGAATTTTCTTTAAACTTTTACCTAATCCGGTACTCAATGAAGGTATTTGCAAGTTACGTATTATTACTTATTTTTGTATCATTGAAAAAAGTTCAAAACATAAGCTACAAAACTGCTATGCTTTGTCACAAATTCTTAAGCAATGTAATGTGAACTAACGTCTAAATATTATTAAATATGTATTTGGTATTTCATGCCACAGAAAATGACCAATAAAAAATCATAATAATACACACCATTACAATACTTAAAATAAAATAGAGATTTACACATTTTCCTTCCTATAAGCATGTCAATATAATGATAAACAGCTCTCCAAACTAAATGTCTAGATATACCTACTAAATATGACAATAACAATAGTCTAGGCCAGTGCAAACGATTATTACAATCATACCATATAACATTTATATCGCTCCCACGCCAACACTGGACGTACAGTGTCAAAGTATCATTGCCGACGTCATTGTCCCTGTACTCTCATTTCCAGAAAACGACAGTCTTGACCGCTTCCAACGGTTTTGGGACATTGAATTTGATGATAATATTTACATCGCACCCACGCTGACACCGGACACTGGAATTATAGTGTCAAAATATCATTGCCGACGTCACTGTCCATGTACTCTCAAACTCTCATTTCCAGAATAACGACAGTCTTGGCCGCTACCATCGGTTTAAGGAACTCGAATTTATGAAAACATTTATGTCGCTCCCACGCCGACTCCGGACACTGGACTTATAGTGTCAAAGTATCATTGCCAACGTCACTGTCCCTGTACTCTTATTTCCAGAATAACGACAATATTTGCCGCTACCATCGGTTTTGGAAACTCGAATTTGATGAAAACATTTATATTATTTTCGCACCCACGCCTATAAAAACGAATATGAAAACCGGACACTGGACTTACAGTCTCAAAGTATCATTGCCGATGTCACTGTTTCTGTACTCTCATTTCCAGAATAACGAAAGTCTTTGGCCGCTACCATCGGTTTTGGGAACACTTCTTTTAATGTGAAAGTTTTGTAAAACCGAATCGGTGATAACGCACAAAAAATAAAGGTATATTCTAACTTTTATGTTTAAAACTTTATATTACCTAGCTATTAATTACTAAAGCTTTTTAAAAAGTCAACACTTATACCACAGAGGATAACGAATACTACTTATAAAAAGGTATTTCTAAATATATATATATATATATATATATATATATATATATATCAAGACAATTTTAATCTATCAAAGATAATTTAAATGAATATGTGACCTTAAATAAATTCTTAGAAGACTTTGTAAGCTGACATGTAGGGGATAATTATGGTGTCAATGTGGTATGAGGAATTTTGCCTTGTTATTATCTCTAATTATAACGGTACAAGTACGACAGGACAACAATCTATATTCCTAGGAATCCTTGTTGCTAAATATTTACTAAAGAAAGCAAAATGTTTCAATTATTTACAACACCGCAGAGAAATTCCATAAACAATTTCAATTTAATCTCTTTGCTCATTCACCACTGGTAGTGGTAACCATCACTGCCAACTACCGCCGATTGTTATTCACTAGCACACGTCGACTGACATCGCTCGCATACAGTGAATACTGAACGCGGGGAATTTCAAACGTCGTCGAGGATCTATTGATGTGGTGCAGACTTCATTTTTGCTTTGGAAATCTATCTTCAGGTCCTACGACACGTGTTTCTCCTAGGAGACATGTTTGTTGACTACATTTAGATTGGATTTCTATTTATTTGGACTATTTGGTACCCTTTGATTAAATACTTGTCAAACCTGAAATCTCTGCAATGAATAACTGAACGTGGGAATTTCAAACGAAATTGAATAGCTGTTGATGTGGTGCAGACTTTATTGTCTTTGGATATCTATGTGTAGGTTCAACACGTTTATCTCGAAGAGGGTCTTGATGCCTGGAATAAAATTTCTTGGAACTAATATTTATATCAAGCTCAATTTCAGGGTAGTGCCAAATACCAGTAGTGCCTATGAGAACATTGAACGAGTGAATTTCAAATGCAAGTCTTCGAGGACTTATAGATGTGGTGTAGACTTCATGTTTGCTTTGGACATCTATCTTTAGTTCCTATGACACGTGTTTTTCCTAGACATGTTGACTAGATTTAGATTGGATTTATATTTATTGGGATTATTTGGTAAACCCTTTGATTATATATTTGTCAAACCTGAAAATTCTGCAATAAATAACTGAACGTGTGTGGTGCAGACTTTATTGTCTTTAGATACTAATATTTTTGCTCAACATGTGTATCTTTTAGAGGATGGTTTTAAAGACATAATAATTTTATTTGAATCTTATTGATTCAAAGAAGCTCAATTTTAGGCAAGCCTCAAATACGAGCAGTAGTACTTGCCTATAAGAAGACTGAACGCGTGAATTTAAAAAATGTATGTCTTTCTGTAAATAAGATACTTGCTGCTTTGAACATTGAATACGCGCGTCTAGAGAACGTATGTATCATTTCCAAAAAAAATCTAATATTCAAACGTTATTTTTGAACAGATGATGTGGTGTAGATTCATTTCTAAATGATAGCAGATACTATAATGTAAAAGAGCTTTATGCGAATTTTTCAAATATAGAGCGTTTACTCTGGGAGCTACCTGCACCAAATTTCTTTTGGCTTTGGAAATCTTTCTTTAAGGCACACATTAATTTTAAAGTTCAATTGGGACTTTTTACTACTGATTTAACTAAACCTTATTTTTAGTCCTCTTATGTCCTGTTAGTTAGGTACATAATCTTTAGATCCAACAGTACGTGTCTCTAAACGTCTTTTTTAAGATTTAATGTCATTCTTTATTGCTAAAATAATTACATTTTAGCTCAGCTTTACATAAAGAAAGTTAAACCATTTCTTTTTAAACTTCTTGGTTTTAATAAATTATAAACAAACATAACGTGCACTAATATTTCAAAATGTAACGAAGTGTAGATTATAGATGTGGAATTAGGTGAATAAAAATATTTTGAACAGGATACGACCTTCATAATTAGATGGCTCATTCGCTGTGTCAAGTGTTTTAACTTGAATACTGTTCAAATATACCTAATAATATAACAGCAGGCCTATTGCTAACTTTTGTCAGCTACGGTGTACATCATTTTCATGGTAACTTCAATAATAAAAATAGTCATTCATACCGAAGCCCTAATGAATATTGCATTACGGCTTCGGTATGAATGACTATTTTTATTTAAGATATGAAAACCCTAATGGATGCTAAAGTGACAATCAAATCGATGTACTCCGAGTTAGCAAATCGGCCTGCAGGTACAGTTACCTAAATACCTAGTGCTAATTCGAAGTTTTAAAACGATAAAGTAAACGTTTTTATCGATAAAATAAAGCTTTATACATGTGTATAACATGTGTAAAGTGTATAACATTCATGTATGTTGTATTATGGGTTACATACGTTAGTTTACACCTATTTTAAGTTTAAATACCCAGTAGATTCCGTGATAGCACACACCTATCGTTTCGTAACTCAACGGGAATATTGAAATTCCATTACGCATTCACACAACGCCCATAAATTCACACAATGCCACCAAAATTTTTATCCGCTTTTAATAATTTGACCATTACTTTCGATCTATCTGACCTTACTATCTATCCGTACATGGGCTATTCTCAAAGTAAGTACTAAACAAAATAACAAAGAGCAATTATGGAATAAATTTCACTTTTATACTGTTTTATTATAATTTTAAATGGTTTTCGACGTATTTGAAAAATGAATTAGACATCCATTTAATTTATTTTTAGAGCAATGTGAATTGGTACTTAAAAAGACAAGAAATAATAATTTCCGTGAAAGGATTTTTAGCATTGGTTTAGAGTTTTACAGTTTATAATTCTATATAATATTTATATAATACTATTATAAACAAACAAACAAACAATCAAATCTGACCTTTTATTATAGTAGTTTAGATAAATATAATATTGGATTTGGCACGTCATCCTGTTTGATATCTCGGGAACAGTTCTCTCTCCGTATACTCCTGACAACGTGAATGCCAAATTTTAATGGTCAATCGAAAAAGAGATAATCTTTATTAATCAAAAAAGTGGATTACCGAATAACCCGAACATACTTACTATCCGAACCGGTTTTGGTACAAAAGCACGGATTCCGAATCGCGATAAACTATTCGAATGAAGAAATGTCTTCCGATGTCGCTGAACGAATAACGATTACCAGGAATTAGGACTTATGAATAATCTGCAGGATTTTTTACGAGTAGAGCTAGGTTATTGGAGTTTTTTCGACTGCTAACCTGTAGGATTTTTTACGAGTAGAGCTAAGTTTTTGGTGTGTTTTCTGCTAGGATTGAAAAGAATACATTATAGATTAAGAGCTAGCGAACCATCTGACTAACCCGTTTCCCACAAAGCTAGAACTTTTTTAAATTATATTTTATTATCTGCTAATTATAAAAGTACCGGTCTGGCAGGTATATCGCGGTTGCGTCATCATCCCTTAAATTTTGGAAAATGCAAAAAAAAATTTTTTCGTAACCTTCTGCCACAAGGCTGCAATTTTAATATGTTATAATTTAAGTATGTATAAGTCTAAAAAAAAATCGCCAACCTCTTTTGAGGGTTGCAAGTGTGTGCCAGACGATAGCAAAGTTGTCATTGGGACGGTAATTCATAACCTGCTGCCACAAGGCTACAATTTTGAGGGAACATTCTTTCAATTGTTTAAAAAATATATGTAAACAGCCAGACCATTCTAGCGGTTGCAAGTACCTGCCAGACGACGTGGAAGAGCTCGTGACCCACCTGACTAACCCGTTTCCCACAAGGCTAAAATTTTAATATGTTATAATTTAAGTATGTTTAAGTGTAAAAAAAAAATGCCAACCTATTTTGAGGGTTGCAAGTGTGTGCCAGACGATAGCAAAGTTGTCATTGGGACGGTAATTCATAACTTTCTGCCACAAGGCTACAATTTTAATATGTTATAATTTAAGTAGGTCTAAGTCTAAAAAAAAAACGCCAACCTCTTTTGAGGGTTGCAAGTGTGTGCCAGACGATAGCAAAGTTGTCATTGGGACGGTAATTCATAACCTGCTGCCACAAGGCTACAATTTTGAGGGAACATTCTTTCAATTGTTTAAAAAATATATGTAAACAGCCAGACCATTCTAGCGGTTGCAAGTACCCGCCAGACGACTATATAATAGTCATGTCGCTCGACGGGAGTGTGCGCGCAACAGACGTGTATGAGTTAGAAAGTTAGAAAGAAACAATATATCTATTGTAGTGTTCGACGGCCTCCGAGGGGCAGTGGTTAATCTGCGGCAGGGGTGGACCCTAGTTCGATCTCCGGCCAGGTCATGATGAAAAAAGATCTTTTTCAAATTGTCCTGGGTTGTGGATATTTATCTTTATGAGTATCTATTATAAAATATAATATTATTGAGTTAGTATCCTACTAGTTCACAAATACCCTGAGTGGGGCTAGCTCAATCTATGTCATAATTTGTCCCTATAATTACACACTACCGCCCGCGGCTTCACCCGCGTGGATCTCGTTTTTCGCGACCAAAACTTATTTATGTCCTTATGTTTCAAAGTATCTCCATGCCACATTTTAGGCCAGCCGTTTCAGCTTGAAAAGGTAACAGATGGTAGATACAGTTACTATCGAATTTCCCTATATGTTATAAGTATGGATTAAGTTTTCGGCGTAGTTAAGAGTCGTTCACGCGGCAGTAACTATGGGGCTATGTTACGATAGTACCTACATAGAACCTAATAAGTGTTTTAACAGTGAGAAGGTACTTATTACTACGTATTTTAATCGTTTTTTAGGAACCCTGATATCAAAATTTCTGAGAAATCAGAATACCTACATATAAAAAAGATCGTTTTCCATTATGACCTGGCCGGAGATCGAACCAGGGTCCACCCCTGCCACAGATTAACCACTGCCCCATGGAGGCCGTCAAACACTACAATAGATATATTGTTTCTTTCTAACTTTCTAACTCAACTTTGCTATCGTCTGGCACACACTTGCAACCCTCAAAAGAGGTTGGCGATTTTTTTTTAGACTTATACATACTTAAATTATAACATATTAAAATTGTAGCCTTGTGGCAGCAGGTTATGAATTACCGTCCCAATGACAACTTTGCTATCGTCTGGCACACACTTGCAACCCTCAAAAGAGGTTGGCGATTTTTTTTTAGACTTAGACATACTTAAATTATAACATATTAAAATTGTAGCCTTGTGGCAGAAAGTTATGTATTACCGTCCCAATGACAACTTTGCTATCGTCTGGCACACACTTGCAACCCTCAAAATAGGTTGGCAATTTTTTTTTTACACTTAAACATACTTAAATTATAACATATTAAAATTTTAGCCTTGTGGGAAACGGGTTAGTCAGGTGGGTCACGAGCTCTTCTACGTCGTCTGGCAGGTACTTGCAACCGCTAGAATGATCTGGCTGTTTACATATATTTTTTAAACAATTGAAAGAATGTTCTCTCAAAATTGTAGCCTTGTGGCAGCAGGTTATGAATTACCGTCCCAATGACAACTTTGCTATCGTCTGGCACACACTTGCAACCCTCAAAAGAGGTTGGCGATTTTTTTTTAGACTTAAACATACTTAAATTATAATATATTAAAATTGTAGCCTTGTGGCAGAAGGTTACGAAAAAAATTTTTTTTGCATTTTCAAAAATTTAAAGGATGATGACGCAACCGCGATATACCTACCAGACCGGTACTTTTATAATTAGCAGACAATAAAATATCATTTAAAAAATTTCTAGCTTTGTGGGAGACGGGTTAGTCAGATGGTTCACGAGCTCTCCCACTATTATCTGTGTAGACTTTGTGTTAGATATGGTGAATTTGTAATTTTATTCATGAGTAAAATGACTTGGGGATTTGGGTTCTCGACTTATGATTCGTGCTGATTTTAACCTTTTTACGTGAGGCACTTTTTATTGAAAAGATTTTAAGTAATTTTCTCTGGTCTGTGTTTGTGTGTGGATCCAATTTTTGTAGCTTAATAAATGCAAGTTCTTGTTTGTTCGACTGATCTTAACTTTGCATCATTACTCCTAAAGTAAAGAAAATAAATTAAGTTTGAATTAAAAAAAAATCAGCACATATAATAAATGCTTGTCACAGAAATATTGTTAATTATATTATAAAAAAATTGCCTTATTTATAATAACACATCAGATATCTTTAAACACAAAATTTTGGTAAAGCACGTACATTTTTATAAATGAAGAGATTTAATAATTCGAATATATGAAGAAAAGGAAGTCAATAAAATCGTAGAGCAGGTCCACTATCCCACAATAGGTATGAATGTGGCACAGCAAACAATGACGGTCGTAAATAATTGCGGACTGAGCAGACGAGCGACTGTTGCCAGCGATTATTCGAAAATATTAAGAAATAAAGTCAACAAAATTGTAGAACAGGACCGTTCTCCCACAATAGGTGATTATAATAACCACATTCGTTGATCAGCAAAAAAAAACGTTTGTAAACAGTTGCAGACTGAGTACACACCCAACTAAAGCCAGCGATTATTTAAGAATTAATGATATGATTACTGATCATGTACAAGTATCTTTGAGGTTTGCAGTCGGAAGTAATTTAAATTGTGCGTGTCTATTGACGGCTGTATGGTCGAATACCTTTTGTTATTAAGTAAAATATGTAAAATTACATAAATACATGAGTTTAACGACAGATGTGTAAGAATTTACCGATGTATTGATTCATCATAGTCAAGTTCACAACTTAGTGTTGGGCTAGCTCAATATGTATCAATTGTTCCTGTTAATTTATTTATATAAATGTATATTATGCAAATATCTAACCTTTACCTTAATGTGCCTATTAAGAGGGTATACTAGCAGTGCGTTTTCCATACAAATGTATTTCACTATTTTCTCGCTGAAAACTGCTTCTAGAGGCACAATTCTTTTTACATAAATTCTATTACTAAAATAGGTATGTCCCTATGTTTTATTTTTTTCTGAAAACCTGTTTAAAAGAAAAAAAAGTTGTACAAAAACAGTTTTTTTGGAAGAAATAAAAAATAGGGGCGTTCCTATTTTAGTACTAGATTTTATGAAAAAAGAATTGTGGCTCTAGAATCAGTTTTCAGCGAGAAAATAGAGAAATACATTTGTATGGAAACCATATTGAAAAAATACTGCTAGTATACGCTCTTAAGCCAGAAAATAATATCGATGCGATTCGTAATTTGATTTGTACATCTTTGTCTTTTAAGTTTGTGTAATCAAAAATTTCTTTGAATGATTTATTATAACTTATTATCAATCGTATATTCCGCTTATTATGTAATCAGTTTAATATATCTACTGACAAAACAAATAGTAAAAAGCCAAATAGTCGATGGTCAGCACAGAAAGGGTTAACTTTATTATACCACATAACCTATTACTATAAGAGCTCATTGAAACTCAATGAGCTTCAAAGTTCAGTGGAATAATAGGTGCTATGTATGTATGTAAATGTTTTTATCCGCTTCTAATTTAATAATCCAGTTAACACTGTGGATGTATGACTAAAATAATAGCACCAGCCGCAGCAAGAGATACGCTTAAATTATATGTATCTTTTACGTAACGAAAAGCAAAAGGGTGATTTACAAAAAATACAAAATTATTTAAACAAGAAACTTATCTAAGGATAGTTTCATTAGTGATAAGTAGCTATTGGTTGCAACTGGCCACTAGGCATAAATGCCTGTCCTGTAGCAACCGACGTATTTTAATAATAAACTGGCGTTACACACATTTACTAAAATAGCTTAAAATAACAAAATAAATTATACAAAAACATCACACAGATTAGTGAGTGTCATACAACAAATGAATACAGGTTAAGACGTCGCCTTGAAGTTTTTTTTTGCAAATAGGGAAGTGGATATGGGCAAAAATATATAGTGCATATGAAATGTAATAAAAATTGTTAAGAATTATTTAAGATAAAGAGTAGTAGAATTCGTAGAGTTTCATATAGACTCGAGAACTCCAAGATTCTAATTTTATGCGGAATCATTAATTGTTTTATTTATTGTTTTAAAAAAAAACATACCAATAATATCCTTCGTGGGAACCACGTTTAGTAAGGAAATATGCATATCGAATCCCTACCACGTTGTCACACAGATCGTCACACAAACGAAGTGGAAGAGCACATGAATGAACGTATTGAGTTCAATACAGACGTATGTAGGCAAGTGCCACTTGAAACGTCGCCACGGAGAACTGCAATGTGTCTTTTGCTGCAGATAGGGAAGTACTGACAGGGGAATACAGAGAAATACCTATAATAAAAAGTAATAATGTATATTTATCCATATAGAATAATTAGAGGTAATACTAAGTTTATTCGACTTAAAAAATTATGAAAGTATGAGTAGGTATTGTTTGTAGTTAACTGCACCTAAGTTCATAATATAAATACGAACATACCTACCACATAATTATACAAGATAGTCGTAAGTGATCTAAGACATGAGCAGTTTATCCAAGACACTTAGAGTAGGTTTACCGAGAATAAGATTTATTCCACTTTGATCACCTAGGTGATATCATCTGGGTGAACAAAATACACTTTTTTAGTCCACATGGTTTGTGCTTGTAGTTTTGATTTGTTAGCTAAAAAATCAAAAATCCGTTTTTATATAATAACGAGTAAAGTATTAAAATTTACGATTTTTCTAGTTTCGACGTTAAGCCTAAAATTTTGTTTTTGAATTGAATCTTTCAGATGTTAAACATAAAAATGTGTTGGCATAAAGAAAAATACAGGGTAACATTAAGTTCTAAGAATTACAGTTTAAAATATCTAATAACCCATTGAAGTCTTTCGTGTATTTTTTAATAGAAGTTCACCGTATCAATTTCAAGTGTGCCCTTCCCACAGATCTTTACTGAAACCCGACTAGGCCGACCAATAAATAACATACAAATAACAAAATCATCAACATCCGTATCGACGTTTTAAAATTACAATCGTGACTTCATTGGATGTTGAAAGCTCAGGGCGATGTTTTATTTAAAGCAAGGCGCTAGCTACATAAATCATGTGCCGTCTCTGCTACGATTGTTCGATTATTTCAAGAACGAAAGTACAGAATACAAACCTAATTGCATTATTTTCTTCAACAAACATTGTCAATGTAATAAGTCTTCATGATGGAACTTTGATATTTTGGTAACAATATTATTAATATACTTCCCTGACATTCACTCATTTCTATTTATCTAGACTAATCTTACGAAAAGGAAAGATACGAATCTTTCCGTTGTGACTTTTTTGTAAAGGATAAACTCAAAAACGAATGGACTGATTTTTAAATTTATTTCCCCACCAGAAAGCTACGTTATCAGCAAATAACATACTGTATGCTATAATGTAACTTTAAATATCAATATTTACGTAAAATCCTATAAACATCATTCATTATCAAACGGGCGAGAGCTGCGAAAACTATTATTGATGTCTCTGCCATCTCAGAGTATTCCCGGTTACACTGTGTGATAAAACCGAAATCCACACGAAGTTAAGCGGGTTACATCCTCACCTGAGATAATTTGGGGTCTAGGGTCATGGCCAGGGGTCTGAAATACAAGCAGACAAAATCGTGGGAAACATCTAGCTTCAAATAAAGCGAGCAGGGCAAATCATACGCAAAAGGCACCGCTGGAAGAATTTTGTATTTCATAAATACTTTTCGGTACTTAAGGATTAAAGTCGGCCTCGTTTAATATACTTCAGAATAATAAAACAGATTTTTTCTCACGTACGGAATACCAAAAATAATTAACTTAATTACTGCTCTGAATTACTTCGTAAAATGCGAGTAGTGTCTTTATTAAGTCGAAAAATGAGGCTGAACGATTATAACTGTCGGTAAAATCAAGTGATACAATTACGATTCATTTTAATGCATCTTGATTACTGTATGTCAGTCAATGTTTATATGAGACGCGAAAATTAAGCTTTAAAAACTGTCCCAAGCAACTTCGGCTAATCATTTCGGCGACGAAATCAATCTTGTTGGTTCCGCCGCTGCCAATACCATGGCTCAGTGTGATTCTCTTTGGAGCTTTTGATAAGATCCTAAAATATTTTATCTTTATTTTCACATACATGGACACCACTCATTCTAGACATTATGTCAACTACCAAGCATTATGTCAAGTAACAAAGCTTTGTTAGATGCCTTTTAGGCAGCTAGAAAAATCTTACAATCATTGTATAAATCATAAAATTAAGATATTACGATAATCAGCTAACATACGAGTTTAATTAGATTTTTTGGACTATGGATTATTTTTTCTTTTAAATTATTTTTAAAGTATTTGCATAATTGTGTTCTAGTAAAAAAAAAATTCTTGCTTTAATTTTTTTTATATTTAATTGTCAAACAAATTTAAAGGAGCCAAGAACTTGTGATGTTAAAAAGATCTAATGCCTATGCAAACTTCACATTTTAGCTTTTCGCTGTGGATGAATAATGTACTATATTATGGGTACAAAAAAGAGCAAACCAATGAAACTGGTCTCTCACTAAGAAATGTTCTCATTTCTGATTCACCGAAGTGCAATACCTGACACGAAAACAATCGCTTAATAATAAAGGACAAAAAATGGTAGCGGTAAAGCGTCTCATAGCGCATTAGGGGCACGTATGGACCGGTACTTGTAGGGTTGTCACTTTCCCAGTTTTTCTGCTCATGTGATGCTCATTTGGCTGAGAGTTAACAATAGGGACGTGTTTGAAATAATATAAGAGTGTCAGAGACACCCGTCACATAGAGTTCACATGTCATAGATGTTACGAGATAAACTTTAATTAGAAGAGATGCTAATTTTTATGGTTTAAATACCTCCACATTTCAATAAAAAGATTAAGACTAAGCTATAACTATCAATAATTAGTTAAATTTTAAATTCTAATAAAAAGAAAATATTTTACACAGACCATGAATTCCGTTGAATATTGAATTGAGGTACAATTAATTAAAAGAATATTATGTTCATATCATGTTTTTATTTCAATGATTAAAATACTGGCTAATTTTTCAAAGCTTGTGTGCGTGTCATTTTTATATTAGCCTACACGTCGTACCAATTTATGCCATCAAATCGGTAGCTATGTGTTTGCATCATAGTCTATGAGTTTGACACATATTTCTTTACGCTAAGTGGCTAATAGAGTACCTAGATCTAATATAATCTAAGTACTATATGCTAAAGATTGACCAACCAACTTGTCCTAGGATAAGGATAAATACGGGCAATCTAATAAACTTATAAAATAAAAAGTCTAAATAAATGTGAACATAATAAATTAAAAATTAATTGATGAAGCTAATGATCGAAAATTTATTTTGTGTTTAAAAACCAGTTTCCCTTATAAATATGTATTTTAGCCACTTCAATACTTATTATATTTTTAGATTTTTGTCCACTTTTTATAATACTCTGTTTTTTTGTAAAATTGGTATATTTCTTTTGTATAATCAACTTTATATAGTTAGTTGTGACCCGTTTACGAATAAAATTAAAGTTAAAATGCTGATAAGATTATTTATTGAAATTTATATCATTATCTTGAAAGCTGTATCTCAAAAGAAAATATCAAGATCTTCACAGTATTTTTTATAACCCCGCCCAACTCAACCCCCGACTGCAGCCGAAAATCGATATTTAATATTGCTGTAAGTTCACCATAATGTCTTCATCAATAACTGATAATTTATGTACAGCACGATCTGTACAAGACGAAATTGCGGCCGCCGGCTTCCCTTTGTAATCAGTGCAGAATTATAAAGCCATTGCACCACCGCAGGGTTTGTTCTGCTATTACTGTTATATCTCAATGGTAAACGATTGAGTTTTTTGCAAGAGTAATGCACGATCTTCAATTCAAGCTTTGTGAATGCAAAAGTTATTTTTTTATGCACATTTATCTACTGACGGACGCCTTGATCTCTGGAAGATGTTGAAAGGTTGATATATAAACGAGAGCTTACATAAAAATATATAAAGTTTTCCAAAGAAATAAAGAAAAGGTTGTAAAAAATCGGATGTCAAAATAAATATATTTTTTGGCCCAAATCTTTTAATGCCGTAATTTGTGTTCTTTCATGACCAGCCATAAATCAAAACTACACACTTTGACGTCCCAAACAAGCGTCAAGTATCGACAGCCCATAAAACACAGGAACTAGTAAAATCTTTACTAGACAGTAAAAAACGCAGTAAAAACAGACGCATTTACTGTTCAACATATTTATACTGGCTTACTTGATGAATGTCTATCATTAGAGCACCAAATAGTTCAGGATCTCGGTGTATTCATTAGTACCTTCATTTTATTTTTCAATTAGTATTATGTCGTATTATTTAATAGTTTAATAATTTAAGGCAAAAAGGTAAAAAAAAAGTTTAATGGTCCTAATAAAAAAACTTAAAGTAATCAAAAGCAACTAAAAGTTTGCGATTAGGAAACACTTGCATTTTTCATTAACTCTTAGTAGATATCCAAGTTTGGTTCACAACTGGACATTATTGAACACCATTTAAGACGTTTTACCAACCTTATTTCTGTATTTCTAGTTGAGCCCAGAACATAAACTGAAAATAATACCTTGAATAATATAAAAGATGGTAAGTATAATAAAAAAAAAGTCACGACTGCACTAGTAAAAAGCCTTTTACGGCATTAATTCGGAGAGGAAGTCAAGCGGTGGCCAGAGAAAACATTAAATAGAAAAGCGTAGAAGATAATGGGGGAGACCTTTGCCCAGCAGTAGTGTAAATAAGGAATGAGTTTTAATAAAAAAAAGAGAAATAACATATTTACATACATATAATGCGAGACTATATTCTCGGAAATCATTATAATCTTTTTTGAGCACTTGTGTAATAATTAGTATGAAAGTAATGATGCAGCATGATCCTGTACTAATAGATCTGATCTGTTTACCGAAGATAACCAGGTTTTGGGCACTCGAGATACAGTGGCTATTTTTAACGAGCAATTTTATTAGTTTAAAAAGGTCGTTTAGATTACACCCGCGTCGGAGGGTTGCGGCTTATTGGAGTTTGAAATATTGGGTGGTGAATTAATGGCACTTTTAAAAAGTACCGATCAGTATAGTTTTGTGAAATATTATCGCTTTTGCTACATTAAATCTACTTGTAGAAGCTGTTGCGATTGCGTGGCGTTTTAAATTAGTAGATTTTGGTAAAAAATGCGAAATCAGAGTGTAATATTTCATATTGGAATTTAATAAGTATACAATTAAAGTTACAGAATTCTTATGCCCTTTTTGCTGCTGTGGTTTGGAAGGCACGTTAAGCCTTTTGTTTCGGCTGTTATCATTTAAGGTAGTCTTTGAGCTTGTTAAAATGCATTCTGGCACATGAAAAACAAATGTGTATTTTCTAAATCTAAAGTATTGTTTACACAGTTACCAATTATATGTGGATTTTGTACGTGAATTTCTACCATTTGAAAAAAAGTATTGCAATATTTCGTTGATAAAAGCATTTTGATTTGAAATAATATTAATAAAAATATAAATCAGCTGTTATTGGCTGAAAATAGTTATCCCTATAACATCAAAATTGTATTTTTTAATTAATTAATGTAAAGTCCGTTTAAAATAATAATGTTTCCTCCCCAAAAACCCTAAAAATAGACGCAAATAACACTGCAGTTGATTGCATGCAATCCTTATAATACAGCCGTTCCAGAAATAAACTAAAACCGGGTCCGTAGCAATATCTTCATCAAGAGGTGTGCTCAATCGATTAAAGCCGCTTCAGTACTTATTCATACCGGACTACCACAGCGTGATTTTTATTTATAGCTAAGTGCAACACCACTTCTTGTTTTATTAAGTCCTAGTACCTCTTATTACTTTCTAAAGAGTTTTATTTCATACAGAAATAATCTGCCATTTTTTTTCATGAAATGTTACTGTTTTTCATATTGACGTCAAGATAATAGATACGCGTTACGAAAATTGAGGTTCACACAATTATATTTTTAATATCTAATAATAAATAAAATATTTGAATTAGAACTTATTCATACCATACTCTGCCACAGCGTGAGAGTTTTATTTCACACGGAAAGAATCAGCTATTTTTTTTATGAAAAGTAAGATTACTTTTCATAATGATGTCAATTCACTTATTTAATACACGTATCTATTATTTTAGATACATCCATACTAATATTATAAATGCGAAAGTAACTCTGTCTGTCTGTCTGTCTGTCTGTCTGTCTCGCTTTCACGCTAAAACGGCTGCACCGATTAAAACGAAATTTGGCACACAGATAGGCTATAGCCCGAGAAAGGACATAGGCTACTTTTGATTTCGATAACGTAGGTTAAGCAACTCTAACTATGGTTCTAATTAGGATAGGTGGCCAAAACTAAAACGGCTGAACAGATAAAAACGAAATTTGGCACACAGATAGGCTATAGCCTAAGAAAGGACGTGGGCTACTTTTAATTACGATAACGCAGGTTAAGCAACTCTAACCATGGTTCTAATTAGGATGGGTGGCCAAAACTAAAACGGCTGAACCGATTAAAACGAAATTTGGCACACAGATAGGCTATAGCCCGAGAAAGGACATAGGCTACTTTTGATTTCGATAACGTAGGTTAAGCAACTCTAACCATGGTTCTAATTAGGATAGGTGGCCAAAACTAAAACGGCTGAACAGATAAAAACGAAATTTGGCACACAGATAGGCTATAGCCTAAGAAAGGACGTGGGCTACTTTTAATTACGATAACGCAGGTAAAGCAACTCTAACCATGGTTCTAATTAGGATGGGTGGCCAAAACTAAAACGGCTGAACAGATTAAAACGAAATTTGGCACACAGAGAGGCTATAGCCTAAGAAAGGACGTGGGCTACTTTTAATTACGATAACGCAAGTTAAGCAACTCTAACCATGGTTCTAAGTAGGATGGATGGCCAAAACTAAACCGGCTGAACCGATTAAAACGAAATTTGGCACACAGATAGGCTATAGCCTAAGAAAGGAGGTGAGCTACTTTTAATTACGATAACGCAGGTTAAGCAACTCTAACCATGGTTCTAATTAGGATAGGTGGCCAAAACTAAAACGGCTGAACAGATTAAAACGAAATTTGCCACACAGAGAGGCTATAGCCTAAGAAAGGACATAGGCTACTTTTAGTTACGATAATGCAGGTTAAGCAACTCTTACCATGGTTCTAATTAGGATGGGTGGCCAAAACTAAAACGGCTGAACAGATTAAAACGAAATTTGGCACACAGAGAGGCTATAGCCTAAGAAAGGACGTAGGCTTCTTTTAGTTACGATAATGCAGGTTAAGCAACTCTAACCATGGTTCTAATTAGGATGGGTGGCCAAAACTAAAACGGCTGAACCGATTAAAACGAAATTTGGCACACAGATAGGCTATAGCCCGAGAAAGGACATAGGCTACTTTTGATTTCGATAACGTAGGTTAAGCAACTCTAACCATGGTTCTAATTAGGATAGGTGGCCAAAACTAAAACGGCTGAACAGATAAAAACGAAATTTGGCACACAGATAGGCTATAGCCTAAGAAAGGACGTGGGCTACTTTTAATTACGATAACGCAGGTTAAGCAACTCTAACCATGGTTCTAATTAGGATAGGTGGCCAAAACTAAAACGGCTGAACCGATTAAAACGAAATTTGGCACACAGATAGGCTATAGCCCGAGAAAGAACATAGGCTACTTTTGATTTCGATAACGTAGGTTAAGCAACTCTAACCATGGTTCTAATTAGGATAGGTGGCCAAAACTAAAACGGCTGAACAGATAAAAACGAAATTTGGCACACAGATAGGCTATAGCCTAAGAAAGGACGTGGGCTACTTTTAATTACGATAACGCAGGTAAAGCAACTCTAACCATGGTTCTAATTAGGATGGGTGGCCAAAACTAAAACGGCTGAACAGATTAAAACGAAATTTGGCACACAGATAGGCTATAGCCCGAGAAAGGACATAGGCTACTTTTGATTTCGATAACGTAGGTTAAGCAACTCTAACTATGGTTCTAATTAGGATGGGTGGCCAAAACTAAAACGGCTGAACCGATTAAAACGAAATTTGGCACACAGATAGGCTATAGCCTAAGAAAGGACGTGGGCTACTTTTAATTACGATAACGCAGGTTAAGCAACTCTAACCATGGTTCTAATTAGGATGGGTGGCCAAAACTAAAACGGCTGAACAGATTAAAACGAAATTTGGCACACAGAGAGGCTATAGCCTAAGAAAAGACGTGGGCTACTTTTAATTACGATAACGCAAGTTAAGCAACTCTAACCATGGTTCTAAGTAGGATGGATGGCCAAAACTAAACCGGCTGAACCGATTAAAACGAAATTTGGCACACAGATAGGCTATAGCCTAAGAAAGGAGGTGAGCTACTTTTAATTACGATAACGCAGGTTAAGCAACTCTAACCATGGTTCTAATTAGGATAGGTGGCCAAAACTAAAACGGCTGAACAGATTAAAACGAAATTTGCCACACAGAGAGGCTATAGCCTAAGAAAGGACATAGGCTACTTTTAGTTACGATAATGCAGGTTAAGCAACTCTTACCATGGTTCTAATTAGGATGGGTGGCCAAAACTAAAACGGCTGAACAGATTAAAACGAAATTTGGCACACAGAGAGGCTATAGCCTAAGAAAGGACGTAGGCTACTTTTAGTTACGATAATGCAGGTTAAGCAACTCTAACCATGGTTCTAATTAGGATGGGTGGCCAAAACTAAAACGGCTAAACCGATTAAAACAAAATTTGGCAAACAGATAGGCTATAGCCTAAGAAAGGAGGTGAGCTACTTTTAATTACGATAACGCAGGTTAAGCAACTCTAACCATGGTTCTAATTAGGATAGGTGGCCAAAACTAAAACGGCTGAACAGATTAAAACGAAATTTGGCACACAGAGAGGCTATAGCCTGAGGAAGGACATAGGCTACTTTTGATTTCAATAGCGCAGGTAAGGAGCGGCCGTATATTACATATACGAAATTTCTGTCAGAAAAATTCTGACGCTCGCCGGAAGGCACTCCGTGATACATTTTGTATTAGCTCCCGCACACTGTTAGAAAAATTCTAACGGGTCGTCCGTTTCTGATGCCCGCCAGATGGCACTTCAGCCGGACGTCAGAATTTTTTCTGATAGAAATTGCGGAAGGCGTGTTTTTCATACATTTTGTACTAGGCCCCCCCGCACACTATCAGAAATTCGCGTCAGTTTACCGTCCGCCGCCGTACGCTTCACACGTGTTTGTTGTATTTTAGGAACCTACGTTCTTGACGAAAATGAGTTAAATCAAGATTTAAGTGCCGATGTGGAAAAATATCTATGTTTGTGGAACGCGATGTTGAAAATGACCAGAATAAAATACACAGAGACCATGCTAGGAAGCGAATATGCCAAATATTAATTGAGAATTGAAATCCATATTTCAATATCAAGGTTTTTAGGGTTCCATGTCCAAAGCGTAAAAACGGGATCCTATTTACGAGATTTCAATGTCCGTGTGTCACCATCATACATAAACCGTTGTTTGTTTGGTTATTCGTATGTGTAAGTAGCCAACACTGGTGTCAGCGATATTTCAAGCTGCCTTAAGGCATCTGACATAGCTAAACGACTGACATCAATGATGACAGCCGCTACCAACGGCTTAACGTACCTTTCGAAGCACGGAGGAGCTCGAGATATTTTTATGCCACTTGCGGTCACCCATCCAAGTAGGGACTGCACCAGGGGTTGCTTAACATACGTAAGCGCTCATAGAGCTCACACCCACTGGACCATCGCGCTCCTCAAATACCTCTCCTCATAAACCGTGATTACTATACAGTTAAAATTTTCATAGATGATGAACTTAGTAAACACTAGAATCAGAATAAAATCCTAATACAATATTATACGAGTAAATGCGAAAGTGAGTTTGTTTGTTTGTATCTTTGTTACGCTTTCACGCCCTACGAGTATCTACTTAACCGATCATCATAAAATTTTGCATACACATAGGTTAGAGTACTGAGAAGGACATAGGCTATAATTCACGCGGGCGAAGCCGCGGGTAACAGCTAGTGTATTAAATAAGTGTAATGTAAATTGAGGTTCACTAAATGATATTTTAAGTATCTAATGATAAGTAAAATATAAAGGTCGCCGGGAGTCGGTGGACTCAGCATCCTTAGCTCCTCAGAATTATTTAGTGATTAATTAAACGCCACTCCAAATAAAAATAATTTTTAATTATATCACCTTATCATACTTATAGCCGTCAAATACACCCAAATCAAAATTAAAGAGCCAGTCTGCCATTATTTCAAGCTCTTCTTTCTAAGATCTTCAAAAAAATTAATATAAAAATAAATAGTAGCTTGTACTGATTTTTTACTGATTTTTGTACTGATTATTTATTTATCATCTTTTCCTGTTTTTTGTCCATAAGTTAATGCACGACATGACCTTGTACTTAGTGTACATTTTTTCTTCGATGACAGTTCCCGATAGACGAAGAATTCTTCCTTTAAACTAAGGCATTCACTTTATGCAGATATTTTTCCTATGTTCTAATTCAAACAGGCACTTTTCAACAATCATTAGGTGAAATCACAAACAAACACCTGCCCATTGTCAGTAAAATATACCAATTTCATTCAGACAAATTTCACTTAAGATTTTTAGAATACATTGCTCTTTCACGTAAATATTTAAATATCGTTGCACGATAAGATCAAAACGTACCGCAAATTAATTCAAACGCATCAAAATGACAAAATAATGCGAGGAAAGCATTAATTAAACGCAGGCAAAAGGTATTCAGAGCGTATCTCTAAGCGCGGGTCTTTTATCAAAGTAGGCACGCACAAGCCGAGCGCATCGACAGAACAACCTCCCTGCTTAATATGCAGATATACTTACTTAATCCTCTATATTCACTCCGGCATGTTAAACTCTCCATGCATTTTATTTCCAATGCACATCTCCTTCCAGATCCCAAGATAAACAGTGAAAATTACGCTGTTTTAAAGCATTTCTGCTTTCATGTCATTTAGCACACCCTTAATATCGATTCCAGTGCCAGATAGCTTCGTGTTTATGTCGCTTAAATTAAATTGCTTGTGTTGATTATTGTGACACCGCTTTTTATGTGTTCAGATTTATTTCCATCCGTTATGTCGCACCTTTATTTTAACCTTTGTTTGGTCGTCCGATTAAGTTCGAATCGATTAATTCAATTCAACCGGTTGTAATAAAATTATTTTCTCATAAAAATCAATATAAACACCGTAACATTCTATAAGCGGCGGTATAACTTAACGTCTTCATTAGGCTGCGCACGACCTCCCGATTGCGGGTCTCGATGCAATTTTCGAGTCGACTTGTACTCGACTCAGTAATTTGCGTTTGGCGCTGGGTCCCGATTTGTCGGGCCACAATTCTGTAAGCGCTCGCCCGACAATTTCCAGGGTCCTGTTGGGCAATTTTCGAACGCGATTCGCGCGATCTATCGAGGTGCCCAGTCCTCTCTCCGTAATTGAGGCTTCGCTTGAGGCAGGTCGCAATTTTAAAATTACCTCGATTGAGTGTTCACCTCTTATTGCATACTCGTTGCAGCGAATTTAAAAGCTTTTAAATTTACAGCTGATGTCAGTAATTTAAGTGAGAGCCCCATTAAACTGCTGTTTAAAACAATGAGTTGATGTTAAGTTTGCTGTAAATATTATTTCATTATTTCATTAAATACTAAGTATCTGAGGTAGTTTATGCGAAACGATTTTTTATCTTAATAATTTTCGATTGGCCACATCCGCCCAGTAAAAGTTGTTCTCAAAAATATGCCCTGAGCTCGGAAACAGTTTTTTAAAACCCTATTATATTTTCGGTTGCGACGCTGTGGTTGCTCTAATTATCCCTCATTCAGGCCCCACTGAAATGCCGCCACAATTTTCTATTAGCATCACCTTCCTTTTTTATGAAAGAAATATAATTGTACAACCTGAGCTGGAGCACGAACAGTACCTACAACAAAATGATTTATGCTCCGGGGCTAGTTAATTGTATTTTTCTCCAAAAAACGCCGGGCATTATCTCCCGGCGGTCGACAGGTAACAAATCTTGCTTTTTAAATATTATTACTCATCGTTTTCGATTTGGGAACGCTTGCTACGAATGCTTTATCACCACCTACTCGGCGTCCCGCGGTTCACGGTATTCTTTAGTCCCCCTAAACTTTATTCAAATGCGACACACATTCATCTATCCGTCCCTGTCACTCTACAGCGATTAGTCACTCTCTGGCTATCGCCGTCTCGCACCCCACTAAAATAGATTGTGCCCAAGCGCAAAGTGTGTTCATGTCAAAACTTTTGTATAGAGTCGGATAATGGCTTACGAAATTTTTCCCCTACCTCGTGACTTTTTTTACAGTCGAGCTTGTATGCTAGGGTCGTGAAGTTGTGTTGAAATTCTGGATCGGGTTGATATGGCGTTTTTTATGCCATACATTTTATATACGGGCGTGCAGATGCCTTCTCCGCTCTAGGTGTGCTCTGACCACGATTCTGTTATAGTATGGACAACAGTGTCAGTTGTAAATAAGGATTTGTATAGACCATACGTATCGGACAAGTGGACGCGACCCAAGCTTTATTGCTACTATTTATTACGAACTTAATTAATTATTAATAAATATAATTATAAATTGTAGCTATATATTTAAAGTGTTCTTACAAGAAACTAAGAAGAATTTTTAGAGTTTTGTGATTTTCATGGTGTTGTTGAAGATTGTTTATAGTGGTTCAGTGTCATCAACCATTAATTTTGTGCGACATTTAGAAGAGTTTTGAGGATTTATTTTATTTGTAAGTACTAATTAGTTAATTAGCAATTACATAGGTGTTGTTTGGATATTAGCTGTTCCATTTTATAAATTATAAAACTTTTTTTATTAAAATTATGATTATCACAGTATTTTTTAGGCTGTCAATACAAATACCAATGAAGGAAATCATTGACTTAGACTTGAAGTTTTTAATTTCATAATTTTCGCCACTGATTTTTTTTCGGTATATCGTATCTAGTTTCTTATACATAATCTAAAACTTTTATATCATATACCGACAAAAATTGAATTTATTCGTCTCAAACTATCGTAATTTATAAATAAGAATAAGGTTTAGCGGCTCATCACAGACCTTTTAAAGATCGAGTCGGAATGTCTCGCGATAAAAGATGTCATCCGGATTCCCAGTCCTAAATGCAAAATGGAATCATATGAATATTTTCACCATTCAATATACAACCTTAACATATGCATTTCAGAGTTCAAAATCATATGTCTGAAGGTCGACGATGTCCAGAGGTTGATTTTGATTTTTTGTTCGCAATCCGAGACAAAGTTCTGACCTAGCTTTGGGAATTCATAAAACGAAACCGTTTGATTCGTTTTGTTATTCCTTGAAACAATTTCTTCTTGCCTCAATTTCCAATGATATTAAGGATGTAACTTCTCAATAATATGCCTTATTTAATTTATTTATGCCTTATTTGTGATGAAAATAAGCTTGAATTCCTGTTATGAAACGTAATTGTATAACTACTATACATATGTAATTGGTTTCATATTCAGATGGGTCTGTAAGTATAATAATTAGTTTCAAAATGTTATTTTTATAACGTTCTCTTATCATACACTAATAAATACATATAATATAATGTGCCTTTAGGACATAGGTATATATGTATTTCAAAATACATACCTACAATACATATCCGAGTCTGCCGGTACAATTTCCTGTCTGTTGCATCAACAAGAATTTCTCTTATTCACTAACACGAAAGTTTCCTTAAAGCTCAACTCGAAATAAAAAGCCCGCAATATTCGCGGCACCTGAACTGAATTCACTGCTTTTATCACTTAGGTATTTTTGTCACCGACTTCCTCAGATAGCGGGATTCTCTGTCGCGAGGAAATGAAATTCTTATCGTGACTGAGAGAGCTACCTTCCTTCTTATCCGTCGAAGAAATATACAGGAAAGCGCGCAATAAGCTGAAGTGAAGCCGCGAAAATATAACAAGAAATATCGATTAATTTGACTTTTTAAAATTTTGTGTATTTTCATCCATTGTTTTTTTAGTCGTAATCGTCTCTTTGATAAAAGTCAATAAAGTCCATGTTATATAGCAAATAAAATGCAATAAACAGAATTAGTTTATACATTACAAATCTTTAAGAATTTTCTGTTACCTAGACAATACGTTTATACCACTTTTTTTTCTACGCAAAATACACTGCATTAGTGACTGCAGTATGTTTGGTGTAATATTTAAAAAAATATGGGTTTTGTTCCAATCTGTTTGTGCTCTATATAAAAATAATAGGCGAGAGTCGAAAAATCTGTCACACAAAATAAAAAGATATTTGCGTGAAACAGAAAACTGCAACCAATAACCTATTACTCTGATTAAACACGATTAAATTCCGTGATTTACTCGTCCGATACTATCGTTAACGATTCGATTACATTCGCATTTAAAATTTTCAACAATGATGTCCCCTTTTTCATTCTGACGCTGCGGCCGAATTTACGACTGCCGAGCCAGGGTTGCGTGCCTGGTGTTTCTAAAAATGTGTCAAAGTAAGTTCTTTCATTCGCTGGCCGGCCTTGCCAGTTTTTTATTCGTTATTCCCATTGTTTATTTTTTGGCTCCTATTGAAATGCTGAGGATTTTGAGAAGTAAAAAGCGGACACTCGTGGGATAGAGTTTCTCCGCTTTCTGTTATTATAGTGCTCGTAAGTCCTTTTCATTTTAAAACAATATCTTTTTTTTATTGTTTATGACAAATTTGAACATTTTTCAAACAATATCATTTAACTATTGTTTAAGTTATAACATTTTTGGACAATTCTATTATCAATTCTTTGAAAATAATGTCTTTTGATTTATAACCGAGAAAGGTTATAATAACTTACAACTTTTTATAATAAAAACATACCTAGTGGCAACTTTAAATCACAGTATTACTAACAAAATTAAAAGCGTAGTATTTATTGGCTGTTTCGAAATGCAGGAATATCTATCGTCTTGAATAATCGATGTTTCTAAAATGTCCCCGAACGAACGACCGCCGTGCGAACCGGTTTCATATCTTATATTGGTCACATCTTTAAAAGCTGATTATATATGAAATTCAATCAGAAAAACAAAACATTACTGAAATGTTTATGCCATAAAACTTGAGAAAAATACATATTTGAAACAAATCCTTCATATCGGTACCTATACTGCGTAAAAATACCTACGTTATATAAAAACTCTCTCTAAGATAGAGAAATCATAATATAGTCTCATTAAATCCACCATCATCAAATTCGCGAGTACAAAAAAAAAGAAATAAATTAATTTATTACGTTCTGATAATATGTTTTCGAATATGACAAATTTTGAACTCATTTTCATCCTAAAAGTATAAATGAATATAATTCGTGATTTAAGTAATTACACCTATAAATCATATTCTTACTTTATATCATTATAATATCTACTACCAAATTCCCCTTGTTTTTGTCCGCATCAATTAAAGTCAAAGTTATCTTCACATGATGTAGCTTTCCATAGGTAGGTATATAACAATTTAAAAAGGCAGTTCAGTAGTTTTTGACTTTGTCCATTACAAAAAACAACAAACTTTCTTCTTTATCATTAGCAAGTACCTAACTAACCATATATACTATACCATATATAAATAAACTCCATAATTAGTTGACTTTTGCTTACATAATTAGATAATATGACTCTACCCATATATTATACATCAACACATAAATTAAAGTCAATAGATAGGCAATCAAATACTCTAAATCAATATGTTGATTTTATAAATGTTATTTGAGTACCGAAAATGCTAAAAATATGCAAAATTCATGTTTTTCCTATCGACATTAATTATAAAAGGCATAAAAATTAAAGTAGTTGAATATTTTAAGTTATAATATTTATTTTAAATGTGTGTTGAAAAGAAAATTAAGTTTTCAGTGATATAAACATAAATTTAAATCGACATAACATGAGTTAAGGTTTCATAGAAAAATTGATCAATAAACACGGTGATTATTATTATATATTTTTATCTATACTAATATGATAAAGAACAAAGATTTGATTGATATTTATTTTGAGTGTATATTGAAAAGAAAATTAAGTTTTCAGTGATATAAACATAAATTTAAATTTACATAACATGAGATAAGGTTTTATAGAAAAATTGATCATTAAACACGATGATTATTATTATATATTTTTATCTATACCAATATTATAAAGGAGAAAGATTTGATTGTTGTTTGTATTGAATAGGCTCCGATTCTATTGGACCGATGTTCAAAATTCCTTAACCTATAGAAAGATAATTTATCTGCGTGTAACATATACTACAATTTACGTAGATCATTTTTAATAAAATCAATTTAATACGACTTTATCGCGTTTATTTAATTATTTATATACCTAAATGTATATTAAACGCGAAAACATTAGAGAACATTACGTGGATGGAGTTGCAGGAAACTTGATAATAAAAATTATTTGCCACAATGCTATCATTTTCAATGAGAATTCTTAAAACATTTCTCACTTAAATAAAATTGCAAAATTATCAAACTAATTGAATTTAAGAATAAAATTAAAGCTAATTACAGCTGGAACATTTATATCATAATTTTTGAGTGAATTATAATCGTCGAAAAGTTGCTGACAAATTATAATGATATATTAACGAGTTTTGAGACAATGCCAGTTTGATTCTCACGGCTTATTAATTCTAATTAATTATTAAAACAAGTCCAGTAAATAAACTGGTCGTATACCGTAAAGATACATACTTTAAATAAATTACTAGAAAGCCTTCCGGTTCACTTATATGTATATGGGCATCTTTTAGATAAGATGGCGCTGAAGTTAATTAAAAACTTTTCTTCGTAGTTTAGTACATACTACGTAGTATTAAAACATAGTCGGTTCTCAATGTCTGTCCGTTCCTATGTATGCTTAGATCCTAAAATTATGCAACGGATTTTGATTCCGTTTATTTAAATAGATACAGTGATTCAATAGAAAGCTTATATGTATAATATATGCCGGGCACAGCTGGAGAGGGCTGCTAGTTTCAAATGAAACCTACTTTTTTTTACTAATATTACATTACAATTGGATTGCTTTTTGTTATTGTTATCGTGTTAAAGAAATAAATTTTGATCGAGACAAGAAAATTTCTTTGAAAGTTTTTGTGACTATTAATTTTAAAAGGTAAAATTCTATGATTGGGTAATAAATTATTTACCTACATAATGTCAAGCACAGTTAAGTCCGAAAATAAATATTTAATATTTTGTTGATATTCCATATTTATGGTATAAGTATTACTGTGATTAAATATTTTATTATTCATTCCAAACCGTGAAGTTCATCAAGATCATCTTAACACCAATTCTCGTTAATCCCAGAGACAGTCAATGTTCACATCATATTTATGTTCAATTCAAAGGCATATCAAACGATCAAATTGGAGAATATGAGATTATATTAGCAATTTCACCTCTAAAGACTCTATTCCAATATCAGATTAGTGATCAGACACCAGAAAGGTGTGCTAGACAACTTTACGAACGCATGCGTCAATAAAATACACGAAATTATGACCGAAAGACGTTCGAACACACGAAAAAACATATCGTAAAGTAGCCATGTCGATTAGTGTCCACATAAATGGAAAAACCAAATTCATTCAACGTCGATATATGCTAATTACGCAACTTCTATACATTTTTTTTCTTTGGCCACGAAGTTCATATTTCGGTGTTCGAATATCAAATTTAGAGACGCGTAGGCGCGGCTATTTGTGTGATTCTAATCCGTACATTGTGGGAGTGATGTATAGTTCTTTTACTAATATAAATTTCGCTGTTCGACTCAGATTTATCAACTAATGAGGTCCAGCGCGCATGATACGGGGGAAACTAGATTTTCCTCTTACGCGTCGCATGCGCAGCTCTAAATCAAAATGACACGGTGCGTTCGTTAATTAATGGTATTTCACGCTCACCGCGGTGTTTAATTTTGTTGTAATATATAGCGGTCAATTAGTTGGAAAATAAATTGGATTCTATTTTGTTGGAGTTATACATAATATGCTATTGTGTAACAATGTGTTAGTAATTACATATATATTCGTAGAAGTATCCAGTTACGATAAATACATTCTAAGTACTTGAGTACACAAAAAAGAACAAAAACAACACGAAAGGAGTGTTATGTTTTTCGCGCGTATGTATGCATGACTGTTCTATTGTTTCTTCCTGTAGCCTAAACGGCTGGACTGAGTTTAAAGTGTGAAATGTCATTAGAGTGTTAAAGGCTATAAATAATGTAATACAAAAATATAGTGCACTAAAACTATTAAAAAAGGCAGTCGGGTTTTTACGGTAAATTATTTTTATTAAATTTGTTTGTATTGAATTTATGAATTTATCGATTTTTATAGCATACTACTGTTTATGCATTAGCATGCCTATAAAACAAAGTCCTCAAAATACAATTAGTAAATATAATTAAACTTATCTATTAAAGGGTGTTAAAAAGTCTGATGTACTTTACATAATGTAGAGAACATAAGGGCCGGCGCACACTGCATGCGTCGCAGCGGGCACAGCTGTCCGGCGAACTGACAGCTTTTAGATTAGGGCCCCCACTCACGCGCGCCCCTCCCAAATTGAGAACTCGGCGCAGCGCGCTCTAAATTAGTAACGGTTACCAAATTGCTTTTTAATTTCGTACCCGTTATTAAGTAGGTATTCTCGAAACAATCTGTGTTTTTGCTGAGCCTGGCGAGAGTAACGTTATATATTACATCGAAACGGTTTTTGTGATTTTTGAAACAAAACGTCGTTTTTTTTCTAGGGCAATTTATGTCCCATTTAACTTTCTTCCTATTTTTTTTTTCAATCAATTTGTATATATATAATACTAGCTGTTACCCGCAGCTACGCCCGCGTAATTTATAGCCTATGTCCTTCTCGGTACCCTAACCTATGTGTATGCAAAATTTCATGATGATCGGTTCAGTAGATACGGCGTGAAAGCGTAACAAACAAACAAACAAACTCACTTTCGCATTTATAATATTAGTTGGGATTGGGACTAAGTTGATAAATTAGTACCCTAATTTTTAAATTTATTTTGATTAAATTGAAAAGATTATATAAAGTCAATAAAATAGAAAATATTACAATACTAATAAATACTTACTACAAAAAAAAGTTTGTATGCCAACTAATAAAATGTGTAGTCATTATTTACATATTCATCTATTGAAATTGCGTATTTACAATACATAATAATATATACTTAGCTGACAATTACTTACAATACATAATAATATATACGAAAATTATTTTACATATCATGCATAGTCGGCCTCTCAAACTTTGGAACAGCTATAAACTCCATGTTGCATTATGAGAACAATAAAAGCAAGAGTTCAATATTGAGTTACAAGTAACAAGAACATTCGGACGTCGAGAAATCTTTCATCTCATCTGTAGGTACCCGGCAGTTATTCATTGTACCTATGTGTTTTTGTGTCTTTTTTTTCGTTGGGCCCGGGGCGCGCCGGCCTCGGCCCGTCCCTAGCGCGAGTTCGCGGCCCAACCCTAAATTTAATGGCTGCGCGCTCGTCACATCCGGGTAACTAAGTATGGAACGCATTTTTCTGATTTGGAGTTTAATTAATCTGAGATTTGGAATTCATATGATTAAAAGGAGATATTGATATGGATATTGAGAACTCTATCATACTTACGTAGAATAATAGTACAGTCGGGAGCAGAAACACCTGCATCCGCTACAAACTAACTTTAAATTGTAGGGTATGGTCAGGTTTCTCTGCCCCTGATTGTACATGTTACATGGTATTAGGTATTTAACAATACTTAGTTATTGTAGAACAGGTCAATGAAGCTACAAAAATGGTTTATTATTATTTTAATACTTTATTTGAATATTTTTGTTATTTGAAAATAACATCTAACAAAAAATACTCAAGTTATGATTATAAAGTTTACCGGAATGAGATCGGGTCATACTTCCGAAACTAATTTTTCAATCTGAATTTCTGTTATAAATGTATCACAAGTCACCGCCTGAAAAGTCTGTAAATTATACGCGTAGGTAGTGAGATAATTATTTGTACTTAGTCATTAATCCTATCCTAATCCTAACTAATATTATAAATGCGAAAGTGAGTTTGTTTGTTTGTTTGTTACGCTTTCACGCCGTATCTACTGAACCGATCATCATAAAATTTTGCAAACACATAGGTTAAAGTACCGAGAAGGACATAGGCTATATATTACGCGGGCAAAGCCGCTAATATAACCTAAAGATAAAGATTGCTCTATCGACTCTTATTGCGTGCTTAGTTAGTAATGTACATAACTAAACTTTTAACACATCCGGGTAAGTGAGTATGGAGTACATTCTTCTGATTTGTAGATCACTAAGTATTTTCATAGGATTAACGTAACGCGGTAGTCGATTGCATAACCGCGTATATTTTTGCATTGTTTATGTTTCTCATTCGCGGGTGGCGCATCTAATTGCATTCATTAAAGCGCAATAAGTCACAAGTTTATTGGCTCGATTGATGCTGCCTACGCGTAATGGTTAGTTCACACGGATATAAGTCATTTCAACTTGTGTTAATTCTTTATTTGCATAGAAAGAATGCACAAAAGATCGTAACAAATAAAATAATAATCTTTATTGACTCTTGTTAATATTTCAAATATATCTAAAAGCAATTTAACGAATGTAAATAAAAATATAGTAGAAGACTTTTCCTTGAGAAAACCAGTTGAAATTTTCATCTATAATTCATATCATATATAAAATACTTTCTCTATAATTTTTATTGTAAAAGATCAAGTTTTGTGTGCGAATAATAAACCTTTGAGTTCTCTTTAATCTAAACATAAAATTCAGTAATATATTATCTATCTGATAGTAAAGAACCCTAGAGCTCCTGTTTTAAAAATAGATAATTTATGATTTTGCATACCTAAAAAATAATTCATGTCTCGTTCTGATTTAAAGATGCAAATGCAGCAATTTGAATGTATTTATTTGAATAGATGTTATTGAAGTGCTTTATTTCCTCTTCATTATGGTTTGCAAGGGTTGCAAGTAAGATTCTTCTTGCACATAATGATTCGTCAAAAGGGGTTTAATAAATAGGTTAATATACATAATTATTTACAATTAACTGGTGCTATACCAATATACTTGCAATAAACTGATTTTACGAATTTAATCAAAATTATTCTATTTTAAGCACTTAGTACTATGCTCGTGATAGCCAGGCATTAAGCTTTCCGGCGCTTTTTGCCCCTGGCAATGCGTTCCTGGGAACGGCATAGCCTGGGGCTTGAAATATGAAATTTTTACACGTAGTTAACTACTGGTATCCACATAGTGTGCTATCGTTACTAACCAGTTAAACCGGACCGTAAGTAAACACCGTAATTACGCTTTTTGTTCTCATTCCTTCCGACTATAAACTATGTTTTTGTTTTAGCCACGTTTATATTTATCCTTGTCATGTTATTTCCCAGTACCAAATGGTTACAAAAAATAGTACCTACCAAAAATAGTGACGCCTTAGATGGCTAAAAGATCTCCTGCATTTAAAATGATGATGATTATGTTTTTCCTTTTTAACCTGTAAGTGAAGTAGCCCATAAGTGTAAATTTGGTTCTGTTGTCAAATTCTTGAACAACTCAATACTTTTTAAGACTAAATGATTGTAAATTATAATGTTATTGAAAGTTAAGGTTCTTAATTCTATATATAATAATTAATCCAATTGCAATTGGATTCGTGTGTTTGGTGCGTTAATACAAACTATAAGTCATTGATGCACTCGCCAACCCTTCCCCGCAAGCTGATGCATGAATTACGAGTTAGGGTCCCCGCGACCGGCGTGTCGAAATAGGGTTGCCAGTTACAGATGTGAAACAAATCTGATTTTTATATAAAAAGTCGACTCCACTTTTATCTAGTGCGTGCGCAGGCATATTTTTGTTAATAGAGTTAAAAATCTTTTTGATGCGGACCGTGTGATACATTCACTCGGTCTGATTAGGATTACAAAAGTTCATATAGTAAATTAGACTTTTTGTAATAAAGAGCAGACTAAGAAACATATGATGAGCCTGATGTTAACTATCATCATGGCACATCTAAAACAGCAGGATACGCTATCGTCTGGGCTTTGAAAACAAAATCGGATAGCTTTAATGTAATATTCTTTCGTTTTAAACCCAACTATGATATAAATCATCTGTATTGTGAAACATAGTTGAGGTTACAGTAGCTGGAGTTACATGTTTAAAATATTAGTTACAGTATATCCTACCGCCTAGGTAAACCCTAGCGGTAGGATATAGTATCAATCACTGTCGAATTATTGTTTTTTTCTGTCTTTTTATATTGGTCCTTTTCTACACTAAGCTTAATGCAGTGTGAGCTATTACTAAGCATAGGTTTATAGCTATTTGGCAGCTTAATGCAGTGTGAGCTACTAAACACAGATTCACTCATTCTCCTTAAAAAAATATGTTGTTCAAGTATAACTCCTGTCAACAGCTTGCGAATTATCTTCGGAACCCCTTAAAACGTTGCCACGGGGTAGCCCTACGTCGGATGGACCAAGCTTTTTGTTATATTCAACCCGTAATTGCTGAAAAGTTTTCACGGTACAGCGTCGGTCACGCGTATTTTATCACTATGAAATTGAATTATTTATGACATGCCAGCGCCATTGTGCGTGGTCACTGCTGAATTTTAATACGAATATTTTCACGTGATTACTAATATTTTTTATTATTAAACTTGATATTTTTATAGGTGTTTTATGCATTCATAATGCTTTTTCCATATATTCTTATAGGTAATAGGATTCCACTCGCGTATTTTTTTTCCTATTATAGAGCTTTATCCGGGTGTGTACAAAAATTTTAGATTTCCATTGTGCCTCATATGAGCAATCATAGTAGTAGAAACAGTGAGTATAGGTATAGTTTTAAAGTAAAGTTTTCGAAAATAACACAAAAATCCGCATCAAAATGGCTGTAATCAGTTCTAACATTAGCTTACAGGCAGATAGATTACGAGTATTAATGTTTTCAATTTATAATACGAATTTATCGAGTATGGCTACATAATGTTTAGCTGGCAGGCAGCCACCACACGCTCAACCCTACAGGTGGTAAACACGAAATCGGAAATAATTAATAACTAGCCTAATATTTTTTTGGTAATTCCCTGAGCCCGAAAAAAAAGCAGGTGTCACATTCTTCTTCTTCAGCCTAGCGGAAGCCTTTTGCGACCGCTAGGGTGTAGACCTGTTTCATATCATGTCAATTTCATCGGTCTTGGACAGATTCGATTCATTTTATGTAATACATATGCAGGTGTCATACTTTTTAGTATTTCCTCGCCACGAAACTTACATGGAGTATGTCTTATATTAGTAATTAACGTAATTAGTATCAGTTCTCGTCAGGGAATGACGTATCTCGCTTAATTGCGTCCCCTAAAGCCTTGCCGAGATTTATGTATATCCAATCCCATCCTAATCCCGTTCTGCCCGGGTCAATCCGACCCCGGAAAAGGTTTTCCCGGTTATTTTCCGTGGAACTTTTAATCCCGCTGAATACCGACATACATCATAGAGGATTAAGAGGTTTAAATTGGAAGTTACCGACGGCCGAAATAAATTTAAATCGGCTGGCAGTTCGTATTGTGATATTGGAGCCGATGCTAAATGGGAACCAATTTATCCCACAACTAAATCTTGTGGAGAGCGCGCTTAGAAAAGCTGTATGCATGGACGTATGCTGTATGGTGTGATTATGATGTGATTGTAACAAGTTTTTGATTTGTTAATTATATTTTTAAAGGACAACGACATGCGGGACATTTTTTATTTATAGCTTTGTTTTATATGTATCTAGTTAAGTTTTTATTTAATAGTTTTAATTTTTGTTTTTTAGTTAAGTTTTAGTTTTTAATTAGTTTTAGGAAAATGTATTAGTACATATTTAAAATTGAATAATATATACATAATATACTGCAAAAAAAAACATTTTAAAGCAAGTAATGTTATAACTTTGGGAACTCTTAAAATAAAAGAATGCAGGGAATATACATGTTTAAATAAGTAAGTCACTTTTGTGCACAAGATATTTTATGATGTATTTTTGAAACTAGTGAACTTGTTGTATCATTGTATGATGTTCATATTATGTGAGAAATTGTATTTAAAATTGTGAAAATATATTAAAATCTGTTAAATAGTAGAAGATGTATATATTGCTCAATTTAGTCACATCTAACTAAATCAGACTAAAGGAGATCAGACTAAGTAATATAAGTATACCTCCCTATAGTAATTGCAATTAATAATACGTAAAATGCGTAACTCATCTTTTTATAAGTTTCACGAGTATACCAACAAGACAGATAAAATAAAATTGTTTATTAACCTAGGATAAAACAGCAGAGAATATTAAAACATAGGAAAATAATTTAGGTAGGTATATCAACAACAATGTTTTATGACTACCAGAACTTGTTTTATCATTTTTGTTAATATTATATATGTATTAGCATAATTTCTTGCATATTTATTTTAAACATAACCATGTCATATATTGACATCTTTAAAGCACTTTTTAAGATATGAAATATATTCTTTATTTCTGAAAACAATAAACTTAATTATTTGCAAATTAAAACACCATTATTTTATCAATTATAACGATCTCAGCTTCATTAAAATAGTTTTGGGTAAAAAATTGCAAGCCACACGGCCAATTAATAGTTCGGTGACCGGACTTACAGAGGGATTAGGATGATTTAGGTAACATACCTACACACATATCGGAACAAAATTAAAACGGGTATCAATAAGGGTGCAGTAAATCATGGAAAGCGTCTAGCAGGCCGACCCTTTGGAGTGGCCCTTAGGCCACCCCTGTTATTGATGTATTCAGTATTTTGTATAATGTAAAAATATAAGATAGGAAATTTTTTTTAATGCAAGTATCCTATTTTTGTAAAAATTAGAAAGAAATACAGTGGTACTCCAGGAGTGCCGATAGAAGTAGAAACTTGAAAAATTACGTGTGTATTTTTTGAATCGTCAGTAAATATTATATTGTGCAGGAAATACTTTATATACCAGTATACAGAAGTGTCGGTTTTTTAATAACATTGTCGCGAGTTCAATGGTTTTTTCCTATCTCAAAAATGCTCAACGCACCTTAAGTTTTCACTTCAAAAAACATCCAGTATATGTATATGTTTTTTTTATTTGTTCAGTGATTTTCCTAACTCTTTCATGCTGCGTATTGCCAGCAATGAAATAGATAAGTATCTGTGATTTTGTAAGTGACAAATTTCTTAATCACGT
Organism: Rhodophaea formosa; assembly: GCA_963082605.1. NCBI lineage: Eukaryota > Metazoa > Arthropoda > Insecta > Lepidoptera > Pyralidae > Rhodophaea > Rhodophaea formosa. The sequence goes on along the minus strand of OY720211.1, from coordinate 7,598,085 downwards.
TTATTTATGAGGAATTTTTGGCTAGCGTCCGGTTTTAACAAAATTTACGTTACGCGATGCTCACTTATAACTCCATCTATCGACGATCAATGTCACATACTTCAATAAAGATACAAGGTGCTGCTGCTCCACATTAAATTTCGGTAAAACCATGTTTTAATTTCATTGCGCAATTGAAAAATCTGACACCAGTGTTGGCCACTTACACACACGAAAAACAAACAAACATTGCGCAATAATAATTTTCAGGTTCGATTTTTATATTTTCTGTATAGTATTCTCTAGAATTTCCAGTATTATTTATTCATCTTTTGGGATAAATAATTAAATTTGGTATTTTCAGTATTTTACAAAAACATTGTCCGTTTACTGCGTAACTGTAGTTTACCTGAGTTTTCTATTATGTATTTATCATCATATTGTTATTTTCTAGCTCTCAAGCGCTTATCTGTTTCGCTGTTATAATTTTGCACAAAAATTTGCTTCATTCATTAACCGTGTTAATAACAGTAATTACAAAGAAATTTCGCTAAAAACAGCAGTCTCGAAATCTCATTATACGTAATAAAGATGTGTAGAGACGTGATGAATGTAGAATAGCGAAAGGAAAGAATTTCCTTTCTAGAGATCTTGCTGTTTTGAAAATGTTGGGTTTTGAATAAAATTGTTCTATTTTTATGCTTTCTCAAAGTAGGTATGTGTAACTATGCATATTTTAGTTTGGAGTAGAATCTTAAAGTATTAAGCTAGCTTAATTATATATTGTTTTTACAAAAAATAGTTGTAACCTGAGTATATATTTTTTTGTATCTTCTTATATCTTTGTTTTTGTGTGTATTTTAGTTGTGATTTTTATCATATTTCATGTCATCTAAAGCCGTTTGATGTATTATTTTACTATAATCTTGTAGGGCTAGTAGATAAATTCACAAAAGCCTTTTTTACGCAAGTATACATATGCCTTTCATAGAGGTCTGACTATTCGGAAATTTTTCTTGTAGGTATTTTAAAGGTCTATCACATCCAGGTGGTGCCCGGGACATGATCGACGAATTATCAGTCTTAAAAAATCTGTACATATATTTTCTGTGGATTCAGAAAAAGAGTTTCAATGTCTGGACCGACGCTACCGTGAAGTGCTCCAAGTGTTCCAGGCCGACTCCGTGACTGGCACGAATTAATTGATATTTTCATCAGACCAGCTCTTAAACAAACAGTGTCAATAAATGCTAGCATAGTGAGGTGGATGGTCTCTATTATAGATAAAAAATTAACTAACTGAAAGTCATCACAGTACTCACAGATTTAAAAACAGAACTACAATATATACGCGAGCAGTTTCCTATGGCTGCGTTGTGGCCTTGTATAGAATGAAAAGACTCTGCATCGCCTATAACGTGATTCCTTGGATTTCCGCCCAATCTCTAGATCAGCTTTTACGATATGCGCGGGAAGAAAAGCAGTTCTATGTTTTTCTTTTCTCCCAAAACAGCATGGTTTGTTTTTGAGTCTATCTATAAAATAATGTCATTTTGTGAGGATCCTTTTTGTCTTGTTGGTCAACAGTACATGGTCTTTCCCTATTATGCACTATAAAGTCAGCCGTCGTCCAGATAGAGCCAACGACAGGCCGAGAATATAATGTTCTGTAAACGCATTGATGCTATCTTAACTGACTGTGCTTGTAAGAATGCCGATGCGAGTGGAGACCGTCCATTAGCCTAGTATAGGGACTCTTCAACTTAATACAAATTTTTTGAGAGATTTAGATTTAAGTTTATTACGAAAACTGCAATTTTGTTCTAGTTAACTGTTATAAAAATTTCTCATTTCAGTTTATATATTATATTAGTGTTAGTTTGTCTTAATTTATTTATTTATACTTTATTGTAGAGATATAAAAATAGAGTGTTCAAATCTCAAACCTTTAGACCAAACCGAGAATTTAAATCGGATGTTGCAATTAAACTTGATATTATATTAACAGTATACAAGATATATTAGTCTTTTTTCAAACATTTAAATTTTTAAGGAATGTTGAATGGCGAAAAACCAAAATCATCAGTATCCAGAAATCTTTTGATAGTTGAGAAACCTATATTAAGTAAGAACTCTTAAACTATATGCATATTTCATATCACTTATACATTCTCATATACAAGTTTCTACTTATTGAATCAAAAACTGTTGTTAAAATGTAAGTAAAAAGTAGGAGATACCTACCTACTCTTTTCAGTTACAAATTCAAGGGGTTTTTTTATATACCAGAGATAGAGTTCCGGCAAATAATTTCGGCCCATAAATTTTAAATCCCTATTCCACCAATAAAAACTAAACAAATAAAGGCTTAAACTTCAATAATGCAATTTCGCAAACGTGGTAATCTATGACGTCACACGTGCGCGGTACACTAGGCTCACATGTGTGCCTGGACACGGGATTGGGTGCGTAAATCATTAATCAGGCGCGTTATTTGTTCCCGCCGAAATTATTAATGTGCGTTGTTGCGCTTACGTTGCCTGTTCTATGTAGATAGATAATTTTTAATTAAACTGCTTAAGTGGTTTTAAGTCTGCCTGCGGCATTTTTTATATAAAATTTGATAGGAAAAAACAAAAGCAAGAACTGTTATCTAATATAAATGGTTTGAAGCGTCTTTCTTATTTGAATGCTTTTAAAATATCAAAAGTTACTAAGACAAAAATACAAATTTATGAGAAAGTTAAGATGAACAAATTCTAGTTACATGCAATTTTTTTGTGAAAACGATTTTATTGTAATATTATTTTAATGGTAACATTTACATGTAGGCCAAATCCTCTGACCGCTCTGTCTATATAAGTATGGCTCTGGTAGTACCTACAGAGACGGTCGTGCTCCGGCAGTGGGGACTAAAAAGACCTGATGATGATGATTATGATGAATATTGACATATCCCCATTGTGGCGGTCACAGTTACTGTAGCTATATTGTAATGCGAATGTAGCTTTGTCCATGTAAGCAGTAACATTGTGTACACTAGCCTTTACGTTGCCTCTTTAAAATGCCGTTACAACCTTCTGTGCAACTAATATTACCTCTAGCATTTAGATGAACGTGGCTCGTAAGTTAATTTAAACCCACAGTAGTATACCTACATGGTAATTTGTTTTTGTGTAAATTATAAATATGTAGAGCAGAACCTGCTAACATGGCTATATACTGAAAAGGATAACGGATAATTAACATTTGAAAGAGTACAAGGGTATCTGTTGCCTGTTTTAATATTTTTTTTCCGGCGCTTTTGTCGTTATAATGCGTGCCTACTTTAACACTTTTTTTCATACGTCCTAAAAGTTTCTTTCACGGGTTCATTGTTTACTTCATCGAGTTACATATACCTATATGTATACCTATTCATACAATTACTGAAATTAATTTACTTCTATAACTCAAATTACCACTACATGTATGATTAGCAAAATTACGACTAAAACGTATGCATACGCAAAACTTTTAGAAAGGAAGCTAATCAAGTGTGAACTTCTAACTTAGTCGGAACCTGAAAGGGTATAATTCAGGCGAAGGGTTGCAACCGCCGAGGGCCGGAGGCGCAATAAACTGTCGGAGACTCTCTGATTAATGGATGTGTAATTGTTGCCACATAATGTACAATAACTCGGATACACAAAAGAGCTATTTAAAGGTTGAGATGAAATGATTATATATATATATATATATATATATATATATTTTGTGTCTTTGCTTCTATCTATCTATCCATCTATCATCCAGTGACGTCCACTGCTGGACATAGGCCTCCCCCATAAATCGCCACAAATTGCGATCTTGTGCATATTGAGTCCACCGACTCCCGGTGATTAAGTATTAGGTCTTTTCTTAATACTAGTTAAATATAGAATTTTGTTTTGGTACGCAATTCAAGTACAATTTATTTTGCTGATAGCTTTGAAAAGTTTGTGTATAAGACAATGAAAAATATACTCAAAAATATAAATTGCCTACTAATAACGTGTACGTACCTAATTAATAAAAATAATAGTTATGAAATGAAATTAATCTTATTTCAAATTTAGCATGTGTCTCTTTTCTAGTGATAACAGTTCAGTATAGGTAACTTATTATTGTTTTGTAGTCTTTCACACAGTAATGTGTAATTTAGTAATCTATCACACCTTCTTATAAAAGCGAATAAGGTTGTATGTTTTTGGAAAATGTCAAGGTAATAAATATTTTTTGTTACGCAGCTATTTTAATGACCCTAACAGAGCCGTGGTGAAACTCATAAACAATTAATTGGTAGAAATTCTTATCTAAAACTTAACACATTAATTTTTCACCCCACTAATTGCGTACATTCCTCAAACTGGACCTCTATTCGAATAGGAAGAGGGTGAAGGGACAACATATAATGAACCTAACGAATGTTTCGAGCTAGTGTATATTCAAACAATTAATTCATAGACCGTATTGTTACTTAAGTTTATATATCACTGTTATTTATCTGAAATAAACTACTTACTTATATAAGTAAGATATAATATCTATACATTGTTGTTATAAGGAATATCGTTTTCTATTTCCTCGCATTTCCAATAAAACTTACATAATGCTAATGAGCCTTACAAGCATCAGGTGGAAATATGCTTATGTGATAAGCATTAGAATACCTATTTAAATAGACCTCTATAGGAAAGGCTAATTAGAATAATTTCCAATGGAAACAAAATTCCGTTTCGCATAAATAATTCAATTATTACGTAGCCGTATTAATTACACGGGTTATCTCACCAATGATCGGACGAGGCCACGAGTCTATTGTAGTGGCTCCTTCATAGTAATTAAATTGCACACGTGTTATCAAGTTTAGTTCTACAAAGGTGAAGAAATAAATACGCTATCTTCCCGCCACCAAGTGAGAACGATAAATAAATTCAATTACAAAGTTGGAACGTCGGGGCGGCACATACTGGGTGGGCTGGTAATTGCACTAATTACGTCAATCCTTCTCTGTTATTAGCAATGAATTATTGATGCGCCGTCGCCTGATAAATGATCTTGACTTGTTAACTGAATGTTAATTGCATTTTTCCTATTTAAACAGCATAGCTGATAGCGGTTCCCGCTCGTAAAACAATTGAGACGATCGATAAAAAATTAACGACATGTGAACCTGCCGCGTCCATATTCGAATTTCGGGTGTCGTTCTCCTATTCGCCGCTAGATGTCGTTGATTTGAATGTTTCCATAACTCACCGCTGGAGCGCGCTACGTCCGCGCGCCATAAATGTCATGTTTTATTATTATTTTATTGCACGAGTCGGTTATCAGTGTTGTTTATTGACATTCTATTATAAAGCAGTAAATAAACAGGCGTATAACCGCAATAAAACTGGCCGTTCATCATTCGAGTGAGATTGAGACGATAGTGAAGCGACAAAAGTGGCGTAGTTCAATACGCTGACATCAGAGGGCGTGATTTATGTCAACAGTGATGCTCGTTTATGGTTCAATTTGTTGGCGCGCATTAGTTTTTATGAGGCATTAAAGTTGATTTTAATGGGCGGTTCTTCAAACATTTACACTTTATAAAACGGTAGCTTATTACTAATAACCTAGCATTATTAAAGTCAATTATGTGAAGTATGAATGTGATAAAATACACGCTTACTTTTCTTCGCCATAGGTAGAGTTTTTTTATTTCTTATCGAAGCTAAGGCATAACAATATTTTCTTTTAAATTTAAGTAGATACATTATTATAGGAGTTTGTTCTATTATAAAAAGATTTGATAAAGAGCTATATTATCAGCGGGTTTTACGGTAACAGGCGAGGAAAAACTGCAAGGGTGTGCCATTGTACATAGATTAATTTTTAATTTTGCTGAGATTTTTCTCACATTTAAATTACTTTATGTACCATAATATAATAACTAAGAATACAGATATAAGTAAAAAACGTAGGTAGTTTTTCCAAACTAATTAACAACATTTTTATGAGTTATTTTCATATTTTATTACTGCATGAGATGAAGACAGGTTACAGGATAGGTATTTAGGTTGGTATATTATATTTGATATTTCATATCCTTAACATTTATGTATCATTACTTTGATAGGTATAATATGTATACCCTCACGTCTTGTATCTTTAAAATGTTAATCTATCATCACGATAGTGTTTGCTTAAAATAATAATTTTTATGGTATCAAGCCTATAAATTACAGAAGATACACTCAAGCTCTTTTCCATACTTATCACAAAACGTCAATGCACACACCCTCACTTAACCCTTATGTGCTCAACTTTTTATTTTGCATAAGTTAATACTTTTTCTGTTTTATTCTAGGTCCAATTAACATAAAAAAAAGATTTCTGGAAAATTAAAATATTAAAATAACACCATTTTGGAAATTTTTACCGCCCCAATTTTGGGGCGCTGAGCACGGCAGACCACGTCCAAAACAACTTCTTAATATTCCGAATTTTAAGTTATTTATATGGTTATTCAAATAAAACAACTGTTTTTAACACAGAGTATAATGAAAATTTAATTATGAGTGGAAAAGTTCGAAACAATTGGTACCTATGACAGCCGACATCATTTACGGCATTTCTTCGTTGTAGTTTATGGCATTGGGCACAACGTATTTGAGTCGCCGTTGAAATAATTATATGGTCAGCCCTATCTAGACGTATTACATATATCGTCTGGCACTCTTCTTCTCTTCTTTTTCTCGAGGGCTTCATGTGACGGTCTAAAGAACGAGCTGACGCATATTTTCCCAAATATGTCGTTACAACAGACCTAATAAAAGCAAGGTAATCAAGATGATGCTTCTACTTCTTCTTCATCATCTTGATCTTGTCTGTGTAACTGAAACGCGTTATTCGCAGACGTGTTCAATGGCCACATCAAAAGTTGCCAATACCATTCTTGTTTTGTTTATACTTATGCGATAGTAGCCTACATTTTGGTCAAGACGATCAACTTTATCCATGCACCGATTATACTTTTGAAAACAAGAGGGCTGTTGAATCGAAATTTTCCTTTTTAGCGCTTGACCATCGTTTACGAATACATTTGGAGAAACACCTTCAGAGGTGGAAGCTACAGTAACGATGTTATTGTTGTGGCATCGCACTAGACATACCACAATCCTCTGCATCTGTAACATGTGTCTCCAACATGTCAATAATTTCTGCCAAACTGAACCTAAAATAACAAAATAAATATGAAAACTTAAAATTTGAAGTACCAATATAACTGATAGGTGCTAAAGGTAATGAAAATAAACTATAACACATATACAAGCAACTTATATATCAACATGCAACCACGCGCTCAGCGCTCCAATAATGGGGCGCTATAAATAATGCGTCATAAAAACTAAAATTCCTCAAAAATAATAGTTTTTTATTACAATACTAACTGAGTATAAACTAATATTTATAAAAAACTGCTTAATATTTTTTCAATTATACAAATAATAATAATAAACTTACTTTTTACTCCTGGCCATCGTGAACACCCCACTTGCACTTATTATTTTATCAAAAAATCTAAAAAAATGGCGCCAGTACTTGACGGTTATTTTTTTATAAGATGCTAAAATGGTCAACAAACATATATAACCTTTCAGGAATCAAAGTACAGTTTTCATGTGGGCACAGATAAAAAAAAACCTGCCGTTTTAAAACTGGGGCGGTGAGCACATACGGGTTAATCCGCATAGGGGTACACAACCCCTAAAAATTAAAAATGGCCGCTAGCGCGATGCTCTCGATTGGTGGCAATAATTCATCCCGCCGCCACCAGGGGCGCTCGCGTCGCGTCATTTGTCTATGTCAACCCCCTCCAGGCTCTTTGAGAAATATACCCGAGAAAGACGTAACGGTGTTGGAGACATTGTAAGGTCGAATTTTGTTTTTATTTTATTTTGAGCTGTTTTTTATTTTGTTCAAATACCAATATGCTAAGTCTTAATTCAATTTACATTTTACATAAGTAGGTAGTTATTTTGATATTTAATAAATAAGACAATATGTTATTTTTTGACTGGCATTTCATTATTAATGTACTTATTAAAATACTTAAGACATAGACGCGGGCTACAAGAAGTGATCCTTCTGGTAAGCACCTTTTGAGGGTAGAGGTCCGTAAACTATTTTATCAGTAACCGACCTGCCAATGGCGAAACAAAAAAGGAAAACAATCTATTGTTCTCCGGCCATGTCAAACCATGAGTTATTTTACAACGTCGCTATTATTATCGGCCTAAAAAGCCCATACACTAAATATAGCTTCGATAATGGGGCTACAGCTGTTAACTGTTACTGAATGTCAACAGCTTAGGGTGAAAATGAGAAGATTATCTGTTTATTTTTCTTTAAAATACATTTTAATTCAATGAATATAGGTACCTACTTCATATTATTTTTTATTAGAGCAAGGTAAATCAAAATTAATCTATAACCTACAACTATTAATAAATTCCACCAATCCATACGTTTTTCGATTGTTAATTTATTATTTAGATATATTTTTTAATAAACAAAAAAGCACAGTACAAAAAGCACGAAAAAACGTATTTTGTATGGGCCATCTTTTTTGGTTTTATTTGTTGATATAGCGGCAATAGATAACACATTTTAAGAGAGTTTCGTACCGGTTCAAAGGTACTCCGATCCCAGCCCTGTGTCAGACGGATAGACGAACAGCGGAGCATTGGTAAATCACTTTGGTACGGAACCCAAAAAACAATAAAACTATATAAATGAACTTTAAAAATTTGCCCAGTATATAGACACACCAGAAAATGTATACAGGTTGATGTACACACCAGAAGATGTATCGTATGAAGAGGTACACATAGTTGCTATGGCAATCTAAGTGCTAGAAAAGTTCGGTTCTTCCTAAATTTGACAACCCTACGAAACTCTACATTTCTGATGTAACACTTATATTCCTGTGACTAAAATCCTTATATACACTCCCAGTCACAATCTTAATATATTTAAAAAACGTATTGTTTATACCTATATCAAGAGTAAACTCTCAGTAAAACCTGTTATTGGCTGTAACTGACTAAAATAATTGTATATTTTTTTTTGTAAAAGTGTTTGCTCCTAAATAAAAATGGTGTTTGAGCCTAGAGTATAATATTGATACTCTAAGTGTTTGAGTTAAAAATACCTAATATAATCAAGCAAGAGACAATGTTTTTTCAATTAAAGTGTTGTCTTCATAAGCAAGCTAAAAATGACCATTTCTACCTATAACCTACCCGTCAGATTGAGTGAGGATTTATGAATCAAATTACCTGTAATAGACTGCAATTTGATTAGTTTTTTTTTCATAGCTAATTACTTCGCTATGCCTAAACATAAGTTATTCTAATCTATGTTTATGAATATATCGGAGTCATAAGTCAGAGGGACAGCACAAACTACTGATTAGGTTTCCGAAATGCTCCCACGAATACCACCACATTATGCTACCAAAATAACTGAAACAACAGCCTTATGTCGTAGCATTACAGTTTGTTTCTCGATTTTTAGTTGTAAATACAAGTTTGTCCCGCTGCTTTGCGTGATAAAAGACAGTTTTGGAAAGCCGCTCACGCACTTCTCCGAAATTATTTTAATAAACCAGGTTAGGCGAGTTTTTTTATTTTCTCTCAGAAACTAGGGAGGGAAACGCGGAAAGTTATTACAGGACGCCTTTGAACTTTCCAATTTTCACTTTTCATGATTAATAGTGATACACTCCTAACTTGTATGTCTTGCCCTAGACATATCATATAAAAAATGTTATGAAGAATTTTTACCAAACTGGTCAACCCAGAAGGTGCGTGATATTTTTACGCGTACGTATTTATACATGGCGAAATTTTGATCGTTCCGGACCATTAAAGGGGTGATTCAGCCTGTCAATATAAACAACTTTTCCTATGGGACAAATGCTGTAAACTCGAAAAAAATTCGACATTCCTATTCAAATTGCCCGGGCGGCTGAACACGCTACATTCCGTCTATAATAATCTAGTTAAAATATTAAATATACATTTTTATTCTTTTATGGGTAAATACTTTTGAATTTTACTGATAGATTAGGTAAAAAAAAAACAAAATTATTACCAAAAAGTCGTCAGGATGTCTTAACCATATCCATAAACGTTTGAATGTCTGCCTTCATTTCGTATGCGATACGTCAACCTGACAAGGCGTAATAGTCTCACGTGAACCTGTAGTTACCCAGTTAACATTTCTTTTTTATTGATGCCCATACCGACATGCGTATCTTATTATTAGGTAGCTGTTCGATTGTGTATGTTGACGCTGAATTCATTCTTGCAATAATTTATTTGAAAAAAAAAAATATTTTCTTTACTACTTGCAAAAGTAATCAGATGTCAATCTTGTGATATTAAATACCTAAGCAAAGTTAAGCTATTAAAAGTTGGAAAAGGTTTGTAAGTATATTTATTGAAAGATAAAATTAAGAAGCATTTCTTTTATATTACCTAGTGATGTGAATATAATTCAGTTTGCCGACTCTAGTTTTTATTTAATCTACGCATGATTCTATGCATAGATAAATAATAATTTGCATTGTTCCAGAGCTAAGTCCAACAAAACTTGACCAAAAATAAATCAACTACAACAACTCTATCTTAAACAAAGCATTCGCAACGATTATTATCTGTGGTACAAACTTAATGCATTTAAGTCTAGTAGCGACACGGTCTAGAGACATTTTGCTATCTAACTGACTTACATTTGCATCTGGATTGTCCTTAGCATGAGTGTCATAAGGTCTATTTTCTATTAATTTAAAGTAGGGTTTCTAGAAGAAGCCATTGCGTTACTCTTTGCGTTTATGTTCGCTCTTATATTTAAGTGGGTAAGGTTTGAAATAGGGTGTGGTGGTGTTAGATATGGAGGTAAATAAATATTGGAGGACCAGTCGTGATCAAGGATCGTGATTGCGACACTGCGCTGCGTGCCCTTTGAACACGGGTTCCGTACCCGTGAAAAATCACTTGAACATATGCAAGCTGCCTGCCCGAGTCTAGGCGACGTTCTAATCTAGAGTACGGATAGAAAATAAAGTCTTAGTTTTTCTTTTTGCGTAAAATGTCCACATCTGTAAAATGAAAAACTGAGTCGAAAGAGATATTTTTATCAGGTTTATACTTATTACTAAAAAGCTATGAGGTAACTGGTTCGTATCGAACTATTTCAATATTATTTCACACAAGTTATTCAATAAATTATTATATATTGATAATTTCTTCCAGTAGCTCATAAAAATATATATTTTAAGGCTTGGTGCTAAACTTTGTAACATGTCTGTAGCAATATAGATAAGTACCTTATAAAGATTCAGTTTCGCATCAATTCTTTGAATAAAAAAAATATTGTTCTGTTTTAAAAAAAATAACGTTTAGTTTACTGCCTAATCTGAATCAAGAAAGTATTTATCTTTATAAAACAAAAATCTTATTTACAAAAAAGAAAACTCACTAAAAGATATAAAAGATAATTTACGATTCCTACTAAGAAAGTACAGCCAAAAAAGGACCAAAAAATTAAATTGACAATAAGCTAGCAGTAGATAGACAATTGTTTTATGCGCACCGTACAAATGAACAATGCACCAAATAAGCATTTGGTATAACACGCAAGCTTTATGCACTGCAGCTACCTACATTAAAACCACAAGACAGAATTGCATTCTATCAGCTAGATTATGTTATTAAGGTTTCTGAGTTCTTGCACAGTGATAAAGAAACTTACATGATATAAGACTTTTAGCTCACTGGAATGATAAGTGAAGTTTCAATTTCAGGGGTCTGATGCTTTAATGATAGTGACATCTTATTTAATGACATAAGCTCACTATCTTAGATTTGTAGCAATGTGAAAAAGAATAATTATTTCCCATGAGATTAATTAAGTTTTAAATTCATCAATCTGTACTATGTACGTGGGTACCTAGTATTGAAAATGGCGTTACATTCTACGCTACATCCATTTCCAAGCATTTTCCAAAGATAAGAGGATAGGACCCTATTTTAAATCTAGTTCAATCTTTTGGGATCTATTGCTGACACAAGAAGACCTTAAAAGCTTGAAATCAAGGTTACATCGTTTCCTTTGTTAATGTTTTTTCAATTAATTTTAGCTCCGTAGCACAACACTGTCATGGGCCCCCCAAAATTAGCTTTGAATGAGCTCAATTTAAGGTCTAGTTTATCGAAACTAATTAGACTTCGAGGGCACCAGACGCCTTTCAACCAATCAGAGCTCTTGTGTTTTAAATTCGAACACCGATGTCGCGACGAGTAAGGCGCACAAGGGGTCATAAAATATTATTACTCTATTCTATTCGCTACGTGATAACTCCTGGATCACTTGTTCCATGAATGTTAATGTAGGGCTAGCTTGTGGAACCGATATGACACCGATTGGCTTCCGGGAAGCTCCTAAATGGCGATTCTCATGACTTCTATAACGAATAAGGAGTAACTGCTAGGAATTTTGGCGAAGTAAGTCGTAGGTTTTCCCTGTTGCTTTTGGGACTGGGTTTTTCGAAGATTATTTTAGCATGCAAATGAAAGTTGATTTATTGACAGAGTAGTTTATAGTTGTTCAAATTTGGCAAAGGGGATAGTTCCAGATATTACGTGATGTGAAATAATATAATGGCTTTAATATTTTCACTGTGAATCATCAATATTATTCAGAGCATTCAGTCGTCGACTTGGTACGTAATATTTTGAGTCTTGTAGGTTTTATATTATTCGTAATAAAACAAAAATTCAAGACCACCACCTCCTTTATTAGAAATCCAAGTTTCTTAAAAAAAATGATTTCTAATAGAGATACGGAAAAGGGCAATAAAATTTATTAAACAAAACAAAGAACATGATAACAGTTAATGGGACGACACTCAACTAATAGAGGAAAACTTCGATAATGTTGGCGAGAAATCACTTATCTAACACTAATTGTCAGATTTGGTTGTTCAAAACTTCTAATCATAATTACAAAATAAAAGCATTAATCAAAAGACTAGGCAGTAACCTCTCCACAAACAGATGTTGAACAATCATTTCACGACCTCAAATTTTAATAGAAGCTAGATCCAATAAATAAAGAGCATCAGATATGGCCATTAAAACTCCACGCCGCTCCGTGTGTAAAATTTAAATCAAGCCAGCACGTGTCTGCATTGTTTTGGTTTAATGGTCTTTTATTTATTAACTGCAGTAAAACTAACTATGTATGCGATGAGAGCATTCGGATGCTACGCAGGGATTTGTAAGTCATCAATCGATAAAGCAGTGGGATTTAATGCAACTCTGTCTTTTACTACTTTCTTCTATGATGGCAAACGCCTGTCATTTGCACTTTCTTAATACGAACACTATGAGTTGTGAATTAATAACAACCTAAACAGATCTGGTATTTGTCACGTTTAGATATCTCACTTATGTACTTAATTAAATCTATTTTGAAGAATTACTGCATCTGTTTTTACCCTCATTTTGATATTAGTATCCTTATGAATCTCGGCAGTGAGATAAATTTGATGGCAATAGAAAGAAACTAACTAGTACTTTTATTGTATTGCAATCTACAACATCTAACGTAATTTTTATTCCTGATATTTGTTGTATTTTCCACGAACAAAATTCTATTACGTCAATGTTTATATTTTGAGCCTATTGCAACCATATCGTAATGAACTTTGGATTAAAAGCTTGCAATTTTTTTTAAACTTTTAAATTGTAGGCATTTGAATTTAAATTACTTGTTCCTAATCTTTTTATTTCATTCGGGGATAAATATCAAATCACATATGTTTTATTTTCTGTTCCGTAATTGAAATACATTTCTCAAGAATATCGAGAATCCAACGGTAAAGATAAATAGAGGTTGTTTGAAAATGTCATGGATTTCTGAGACTTTACTTAACTAGTTATGCTAATGTGTGGTATTTGCACATAATGAATCAGTATTTAGCTTCTAAGACAAACAGCTAATTCAGATCTAATGATATACTGAATGAACTATTTAATTGAAACTGATAGTTTACATTAATGTATATGTAGTTTATCTTTAGTAGGAAAAATAACTTTTGCTGTAGCTCACGAGCGTATTTCAACTGCGAATTTTAGCCCTAGAAAAGTTGATAATTTTATAATACGCACCACAATATTTTATTTTCTTAACTGCCATTGTTCATAAAAAGTTAGCAAAGGCACATAGTTAGAAATCACATAAGTACAACAAGTGAGGTTAAGCGCTTGCCAAAATATCAAACTGGCTTTCGTCAAATGTGAAGTTGCGTATAAGTACTTAAGTTGTTTACTATTACTTCAATAAATGAAGACCTCAATAGCGAGACTGGTCAACCAGGGTCAGGTTAAAGGCAACAGATCTTGCAGCTGATCACTTACTCGCCCGCTGGTCTGACCTAATTAAAAAAGATACCGAATCAACCATGGTCCAAGGTACGCTAAACATAACAAACCGACAGAAACGGAAGCACATCGTGGAGAGAGCAATCGAGAAAGCTGGCCTACCAAACACCTTTCCATGTAAAAGTACCACGTCTGCGCACCCACGACCACTCTGAGAAGAGTGAACGGCTAAGAAGAAGAATATCGAACTCCCAAATATCAAACTTGTAAGACTATGAAATGTCAAATCTCGATTCGTCAAATACAAATTGACGAAAAAACTGTTTTTTCCATCAATTCAAGGTTTTTTTTTTTAGTATTGGTATGGGTATTTAAAATTTAAGCCCATCAATGTCCTGTACAAAAAAATATATTTGTAGTATTGTAATATGAAGTACTTCGGTGTTCTACTTTAAAAGGTTTTTCAACTTTGAAGGCACATACAGGTAGTCCAGATCTAAAATCCATTCTTACTTACATCTACAGAAACAGTAATCATAATTTCATCCCAATATCCCAAACCGTCGCAAAATCAACACGACCGCGGATCTAACTGCGCCTGCACATACATAGTTAATCATTCGTTAGCATGCCAATCTGCATGCGTAACGTCCCACAGTGATGTCTGCTGTAATTAATAATTTCGACACTTGGTGATTAACATTTAAATCAGAGTCTGGATTGGTCGGGGCGACCGATCGACCGTGCGCTCTAGGGCGAATTTACATTGGCAAGCTCATCATTTTCGATTTAAAATTTTCTCCTTGCAACATGCGCTTCTTAATTTTCCACGTCTAAAAAAAGTCATGCATTATTCTTAGTGACAATAAACCATGCTTTTTGTGTGGAATTTACACTTAAACGAAAAGATGAAGTTTTCATCTGCAATTCAAATACAGTAAAGAGCATTTTGTTTCTTGATATCCTTTTTAAATTAAAATAATGATATGTGTGCCTTTTGGTACTCGTACATTAGAAGTCAGGTGTTTACTGTAATTGCAAAACTCAATTAAAATTACCAACCAGCTCAACTGTAAGTCCTTAGATGTTTATAACTTAGTTACGTGAAATTAAGAATCGTTGTTGCCGTAGGAATGGCTGGTTTTTAAAACCAAAACTAACCATTACAATAAAATTCTATCGTATAAGTAATAAAACAGATGAAACTAATGCACAGAATCAAAATTTACAAGACTCGATTAAATGATGAACCAGTGCAAAAGTACCTAGAAGTCCATAATTTAGAACTCACAGGGTGGCATGAAATTGAGAATCGTCGTATGAATAGCTGGTCTATCAAACCACAATTACCAGTGTCAATAGGAACCGGTCCAGTAAATAGTGTTGACAGCCAACTGGCGTGGCGCCTGCTCCTAGCTCTAATTAGCCCAGGTATCGCATTGAAATATTTGTATGCAAGGCAGATAAGATAGTGTATGTTCACACGTTAAGGTGAAGTATGAACTGGATTCCTGTTCATGATATAGCTTGTTTATGAGTTTGTACGCGTCTGCGATAACCACCTTGATTCTTCGACTAACTCCTATCACAAGAGCATTTTTAAAAATTGTAGTTGTATCATCGGAGTATCGAGATAATTCTAAAATAGGACCTTTACCGTTTAATGTTTTATTTTCTTATAGGTAAAAAGTATACGCTAAACAATAATAATATACGTAATATATAAAAAATATACTTACTCATCACTTTAAACTCTTTATCTCAAAAACTATGAGCACTAAACTGATTTTTATGAAACTTGCACAGCTTTCTATGCACTTAAGGCATCTTATGTTTAAGAGAAAAGGGGCGGAAAACATACACTTACCAAATTTTGTACACATATCTAGAATCTGATATAAAACAATAACTCATTAGATAATCTCCCTTTCTTGATGTCAGTAAGAAATATATTGATGAAAAAGCGTAGGCTTTTATTTGACTTGCTACAAATGTGAACTGATCTACTAACGTTGATAATTTGTCTGTTTTGAAATATAACGTGAAATTAAGAGATAAAATAGAGCCGCTAGAATCTAGTGATACTCAGTAGAATTATCTTAACGAAAATACGAATATTCTCTGACTGCTCTGGCTCAAGGTAGTACAGAGAGTGTCGTGCTTCTGCAGTAGAGACTAAAAAACGTGATAATGATAATAAAATTTAAGTAACTTTTAACAAGGACTTGTGAAAGCGTCCTTGCTGGGTCACCCTCAATCGGCAGCTAGTCACGCTGAACGCAGGTCCACCACTTCTGAAACATAGCATTCGATATTGCTTTGAACATTTGTTAATATGCTTCATTAGATCGCATTAGGCGTTTTTAGTGATGATTGACTAACGGCTGACTCTTTCGGTCTGTTTGTAGAACAATTCTTAATCAAAATTATGCTTACCACAAAGAATCTGAAAAATATTCTGTAACATAATGAAAGACTGAAATTGCCCATAGATCAATGCCAAACGAAACGCTTGGCAGGAAAAGCAAAATTAATAAATCGCCCTAAATTATCTTTTGTAATTATAACATTATATGTACATAATAGGCAGTATTCTAATTACTATACCTAAACTTAAAATAATTGCAGCTTTCTCTTAATCTAAGAAAGAAGGTAAGTCTTAACTTAACACTATTAGCCTTATCTACTTAAACCACACAAAATACATTTTCGATGTTTTCATAACAAAAAGTCATGACAAAACTTCACCAATAGATCAATGCCAATCAGGCTCACGCTTGGCAGCACGTCTGCTCCTGCGGCCAGTCAAAATAGCGTCACGCATCGTAAATACATCACCTTTCGAAATAATCTTATTGGGGATACAAATAACATTTTATATTAAATATCCATCATTGGAATCCTTTTGACCTTTTCGTATAATTTATATACATGTTTTCCAATTGTAACTTTTCCATCTTCTTCTACAACCTCCAAAAAAATCAATCCAACATCGGAAAGGGGTACCAGACCTCGCCAATGTCGTAGTTTGAAATTCCTTAATACTTCTTTTATTCCTAATCAGTAACAACCAGTTGTGTCTGTCAGATATTAAAAAACTAGGCAAGAATATCTAATGTGGTATATTGTGTCCTCCCTAAAATAATGTTACAAATCAAAAGCGGTAGGTATGTTTATTTCCATTAAATTAAACAAACGCCGGCACCCAAAAAGCAAACAATAATAAATTATTTCGCGAATACAGCAATAAAATTTCAAAATCAGAGCCATCATATAACTCCTGTTCGACACGCGCTTGTTTTTTTCATCAATTCGCACATTGATATGCGAAATGTCGCGCCGGATCGCACGTCGCATACATACGATTAAAAATCGCGGCGGTAGGTGACCAGTGCGTACCCGGCTTTAATTTAATAGATTTAGCATCACCCCGCGACTCCTAATTGTTTAATTTGTAGCGAAAACAAACGCAGCGTTTGGCGGACGAATATATTACTATGGTATTCGAAGGACTTTCTTTTGGCGCGGGAAATACAAGCGGAGAATAGCAAGTGATGGATTTAGGTCTCATAGCGGGCGATGGCCACCCCTTATGCTAAGTCCTAGTTTATTTGGTTAGCAAAATTTTATTTTGATTAGATATAGACGATTCTGCTTCTGAAAATTTCACCAGCGCGTAATGGTACAGCAAAAATTCATACAAGCAGAGAGGCTAACAAAAAGGTATCATGCCAACAATAATAGTTAAAGATTGCTTTAACTATCGTTGTTGGCATGATACCTTTTGAAGACCTTTTTTTTTGACATTGGTCCTCATCTCTTTTTTACTTTTGATTTAATAATTTGACTTCATTGTCGACAGATTATGGAGGCAAAGACCTCCTTTTTTCATAAAAAAGACAAGATACACAAATTTCATTAAAAATTTACTGTTGAATTTAACGAAGTTAATGAATGATGTTATATAAATGATGACAAGGTGACTAATGATGATGAGCTACAGAAATTTCTAAGTGACAGAGTCAAATGACACGCAATGCAACCTATACAAAAGCTCGTTGACGTGACTGGAGCTGATCTATCACATATGCTAATACTATGTTGAACAATAGACACTTATGTGATAAGTATAGGGTGCGGGGTAGTAAGAAATTTTCTCACTAGGTAGAGTTGAGTTATGAACATAAAAAATGGTAGACTTAAATGACATGACCAGGGTAAAAATTTAAATTCTTTTTAATAGGTTGATGAAAGGTAGAAGACAAAAGGACGAGTTCTAAGTAGATGCAGTTACACCTCGGCATTCATTTGACGTGTTGATTGATGGTCAATTTGTATCTCTTACTAGGTGGTCGAAATTTACATTTTCTGACGTGGTCGTAAATGTAATGTAAGATTAGCTTTTTTTACAAACGTCTTACTTATATTTTTGGACATTAACTGAAAAATATTTGCAAATTAAATGTTGTCAAATTTTTACTTTCATAACTTTGTTGTGCCTAAAAATGTGTCTTTGTCATACATTTCAGTTGGCTGGGTCATTTTAAGGCTTTTGTTCAAACATTTACATTGAAATCTATGAGTACGCGCATGAATTGGGTTTGAGATTTCTTGATTAGGGTTCCTTAAAAATAGTGGCAGCGGCACTGAGGTGTCGGGTTCAGTAAGCTGATGTTAGCCAACAAAGTGTCAGTTGTTGCTGCTTATCTACTCGTAAAAATATCAGCTTGATCGACCCTGATAGTCAGTGCTGGCATATGTTGGCAAGCAGTTCAAAAAATCCTCAGTGTATTGAACTTCATATGTGTAAAACGCAAGCTTGCCCTCTAAGTTTGGCTCGTGAGTTACGTAACATACAAACCTAGTACTAGCCTGCAGAACTGCGTCACTGACTAGAAAGGACAAAAAGCAATCAAGAGTTTCTATTGTCCCAACAGCCTTGAGTACATGGATGCAACATTATTATTCTTCGACAGGCCTGCAATAACCTGGTATGTAGGCAAGTCTAGCATGTGGGTGGCCTGGACGGGTCGCCAAACATTCAGGACGTATAATGAATACTTATACCTGTGCTTATACATAAGCCTGCAGCTTAGGTATTTAGGCTCGACAAGGATGTCCCGCATTAAAGTTTTACTGTCAAGTATGACAGGCCAATACAAAGCAGCTTCGCGGTGAAGAAGCGATGCTTGTCAATTATTTTGACGAAACTAACTAAAATCGGAAGATTTTGGTCCGAACTATACGCAGCCTAGCTCGTGTTTCTGACTTACTTGAAGATTGTAAATTTTACAATCTGGTGCAACAAAATAACAGTAAAAGAACAGAACAAGCGCAAAAGTGCAGTAGTGATTGATGTATGAATTTACTATACTTTTCATTAATAACGATACATATTTCAATTTCACGGACTTCAATGGTGTAGTAGTTCATAAAATACTGTGATTGGTGACCGGTGGCATGCGCAAAAATATCTCAAGTTGCTTCGAAAGTTACGTTAAGCCGTTGGTCAGATGTTATCCGTCATTGACGAAAGTTGGCAAACTATATTAGATGTCTTAGACAGTTTGAAAATCTTAGCCGCTTACACACACAAAAAACAAACATAACAATTAAAATCACTGATAATATTTATAATAAGGCTCGCAACAAAAATCTTCATCATGATAAAGTTTATTGCTGCCATAATACTCACTGAAACATCAAATAATATCTCAACCGCTCACTCGATGCATTTCATAACAGTATGAATAGTTAATGCATCCGTTAATTACTTTTATAACCGCTGTTAACACAATCTGATATGAATTGACATTTAAAGCTGAACAAAAAAGGTGCTTGGTATATTTTGATAAAGGATTTAATTAAACAACTATTAGCTTAATTATCCTCTTAAGTATCAAGATGTTTATTTTAAATTTGATGAAAACACCAATACGTTATTATTTATTAATGAAAACATGACTAAGTACTTATAATACCTACATGGTCTTACTTCGTCTACAGTCGCTATTCTATCACACATATAATTGGGAATTATTTTGTCAAATATATTACGAATAAAGATGCATGTTTGGAAACGACCTAATGTCGCAAAAAACAAAGTTTTATCTTCTCTTATCTATTTAATAGTGGTAGTGTTACTCTTAAAATATAACAAACATAAAACTAGTCATAATGTGGGAATCGCAAAATTATTCAGCATTCTTAAAACGCAATTTGTCATTTGGCGCAATACAAAGTATTCTCAAAATAAAACTTAAAGCGAACATGTTCACAGCAGTAAAATAAAGACAAAAGACGACGCCCATAAATTGTCGCTGAAAAGTAACCAAAGCATTATACAGTTGCATAACAGTACAGTAACAGTAAATAAAAAGGGGCAAAAGGAGCAAAACAGCACGAAACTGCGCTTTTAAATACGGACGACGTTGAGCGCGGGTAAGGCAAAGACATTTATGTTCACTAAACAAGTAGTAAAAGTCACTACTTGAGCGTTTTTATGGCACTCATAAACGTCAGATTGCGCGCCCGGGTTTAGCCGACCGTCCCGTGCGATTCCCTACTGGTTACCGGCCGATTTTACACTTTTGTGCACCATGCCTTAATTGATTCCGTTCGTTTTCAATTTTTTTTTTGCCTTTGTTGTTGAACGTCATTTACCGCATAATAAAGTGATTACTTTCCTTTTGCAGGTAAGACGTTGATGCAGTTTAGCGGGCTATAAACAAAGAGACGACGTTCGATGGTAAGGGATAAAACATTAGAGACTGCATTCAAATTATACTTATTTGACTTTTTCGTTGTCGGTTTAAGTTGATAGAAAATTAGCTGAAATTATATTATCAATAAAAATACTAGCTTTTTTCATGCCCATTACGAAGCGTAAGTATTCGATTGTGTTGCCTCGATTTCTCATCTCACATTATATTACTCCTAATTAGGGTGAATAGGGGATTTCGGGATAAAAAAAAATATTCTATCCATTCCAATACCCCAAGCTATCTTGATACCACATTTCATGTAAATGGTTCAGTGGTAAAAGGGTACTAACGGACAAAGAAACATTCATGTTTATAATATTAGTATGGATTGAAGCAAAGACGGAAGTAGAACGTTAGCTACTTACATCAATGAACCGTCGCAATTATTTCTAATCGACAGCTATTACTATAATCTTGTAAACTTTGTTGGAATGTCACCTCTCGTGACTACATTGCTATTGAATCTCGTTTGTACGGCTAGAATGTAACAGAAAAAATATCATTGTTCATAATATTATTGGTAGTTTTGCGATCGGGCATTGATAGGTATTTATCAATAAACAAACACCTTTTTTACAAGCTTTTAGTTAGTTTTAAACAGACCTGGTGTACAACGATTTGATTGTCACTTTAGCATCCATTACGGTTTTCATATCTTTAATAAAAATAGTCATTCATACCGAAGCCGTAATGAATATTGAAGTTACCATGAAAATGATGTACACCGTAGCTGTCAAAAGTTAGCAAATAGGCCTGCTGGTGTATGTCAGTATTCAATCTTACTGTAAGATTGACTTTCTGGTATTGTGTTGAGCTGAAATTTTGCATACTGATGATCGAATAGATTTGCAATATGGTTATCAGATCTTATTATACAGAACTTTTCATCGGTGAATAATTTAGTGAATATAACTTTATCCTCGTAGCCAGAATATATTTCGTAAAAATGAATGCTTACCTCAAAAGTGAAATTTTGAATTGAGTAGTAATTTTCCTAATCTGCAGATTTTTAAATCTATTTATTTTACACGCTGATTGTGTTTTGTTTTACAGTATCAGTTTAAAATACAGTTATAAGTGATTCTAAAATTATTCAAGACGCACACAGATTCCCATCCATTCTCCATTGTTAGACGACAACCAGGACGTTCTTTACAATAATTGTGCAACTAACGCCAATCAAGGCATCCGGCTTTAAGCTCGTCCAAGCTTCACTTGTCACTTCAGCGAATGTAAACGTCAGTCTAACACGAAAGCCCGCGGAGTGTTTAACGATGCAATAATTTGCATAAAGGGCGCTGCATACTCGACCTATTCTCACGTCTGTCTAGCATCAGCGTTCCCCTTAAGGATACCAATTCTTGTTGAGGGTATCCACCATTCTAGAAGTCTTCAGTTCTAATAACATTTACAACTAGGACTTAACCAGGATAAAGTATAGGAGATCCCTTTAGTAGCTGCGTCTGTATATTGAAATGCAAATTAGCATTAACAGTCATTGTATTACAGTTGTTCTGAATAATTTGGTAAATCATCATCATCATCATCATTTCGAGTAGGTGACACGGTCAGTCGATCATGCACACCCTGGTGTCAGAGTTCTTCGGAACCGCCTCTCGGCCTCTGACGTGGTTCCTTTAACGACTACCAAATGGCAGCCGGGACCAACGGCTTAACGTGCCTTCTGAAGCACGGAATCATCTTTCTTATCAGACGATTAGGTGATTCAACCCTGCATTGTCCTAACGAAATTAGAAACAACTTAACAAAGTATGCTTTCCGTGGGAATCGAACCCACGACCCCCGGGTCAGTAAAGTAAACGCCTTAACCACTGGACCACAAAGTCATTTAAAAATAAAGTTATGGTTTGATCTGGAGTATTTTGGATTTTTTTTTAATTAAGAACGTTGTTACTGCTTACATTTCTTCCACTAAGATCGCTAGATTTAAAAAAAAAATTGTTCAAGATCATAATGTTAATAAACGATGCGTATTGGCATGCTTTTGTCCTTTACACCATATCCTGGGTATGTTTTTCTAATCTCTTATTAATTATCATCTTTATCAACGTGCCTTTTGAAACGTGTTGTCTTCACAGAGCACTGCATAATTAGTGAAAGCGCTTTGAATCAAATAAGCAATATATGTTCTCATTTCGATCCATCAGGTCTTTTTTTTTTGTAGTCTCCACTGCAGGAGCACGACCCTCTCTGTACTACCACAGCAATATATTAGCCAGAGTAGCCAGAGGATTTGGCCTACACTCTCCACGCTGGCCAGACGAGTTGAAGAGGTCTTTTTGATGTTTTTAAGCTTTGTTTAGCTTGTGTTTCCTTAGTCGCCTTTTACGACATCCACGGGAAGACTTAGAGTTGTCCTATTCTACTCTGCCGAGAACCACACGGCTTGTCTCATTTCGATGAGTTTTCTATATAGTTTTCTTTTGGATTCATATAGACCTATAAGTTTGTCGTGACATCATATATTTTCAGACGTAGGTTACTTTTGTCTTTTGTATTCTATAAAATTCGAATAAAGGATCAATGTATCCAACTGGGTTCCATGTTTCAATATCGCTATGAAAACGCTGACAGGTTCCGTCTCTGGAATTTACATAGTACACAGTGTAAACATCAGGGCTGTCACGATCCAGTTTAGCAGTTTTAATCCAAAGTTTTTGCAGTAAATCTGCAAGTTGGACTCATAAATCAACGGTATTCCGCCATGAAATTGGATTACGCGAGCTTGCAATTTTTCAGCGTCCCGTGTTTGCTTTGCTTATGTCGTGTTTGATGCATTAGGCGCCGTGAGAATTTGATTATTTTAAAAATTCATTGTGTATACAAAATTTTAAAAGGGCTATTGCCAAAACGTTCTTTTTTTAACTATAAGAAATGAAGTCAGCGATAAATTGGGTGATTCCAGAAGTGACAAAACTCCATCAAATACTATTAAAATAATTATTTAAATTACTATATAAAATAAGTCTTTAGCATTTGCACAATTCAATTGCCCAAATTTAATAGATTTTTATTTAATTAAAATCGTAGCTTTTACTGAATACTAAAAATAATGTGCGTGTTTTTAAATACTTTGACAACCTTATCCACATATCACAGGCAGTACACCTGCTAGCGAAGGAGGGACATGTGTATGGTCGCGTACCGACTTATATTGACTCAACCGCGTTTATTAATCTCCAGCCCGGCCATGACAGATCTGCCGAAGGTGCACCTTCAGAAGTCTGAGGATATTGCTCCATTCAGACGACCTAGATAGAGTACTGAACTTTATTTGCCTTTACCTTGACAATCGACATACGGTTTTTAGGTCTACATGATGAGGAAGTCTCGGCTGCAATACATCAGTTGTGTTTGTATTCTATGCCGAAAAGTATACCAACTAGTCTAAATAGAGCCACTTATCTAGTTCTAAATGGAGCCAATCAGGTCCATTTAGAACTAGAAAAAAGTGGATTTCTTTCACACCCAAGAGTGTTGATTGGTGAAGATGAACAGAGGGTACCCTGTTAAGCCAGCGACAAGCCTATTCAAGTATCAAGGCAGTACAGCTGCTGGCGAAAAAATGATGCTTAAGGTCACACACTGAACCTTATTGACACAGCCACGTTTATTAAAGATCTGGCAAAGGTGCATATCAAAAATTGAAGAATATTGCTCCATTCAGATAGCTGAGATACAATACCGAACTTATCTCTCTATACCTTAACCTTAACACGTCAAAAAATATCAGTCAATGTCGAGAGTTAAAGAGAAAAAAGTTAGTTAAATTTAAATTTGGTATGAGCCAAATTCGTAATTAATGATGATATTTACGAAAGTTTATCAAGACTTTCAAGACCTATATTTCAAGATTAAAAGAAGTTATATTGTGTTTACTAAGATTTCATTAAGTTGATCATATTTTGATTTGGCATCATTATACAACTCACATAAAGCAAAGACGCAAACAGTAATATAATCCATATCAAAAATAATAACAAAAATATTAAAGCGTTTGACAATCGCGACCACTTATGACTTATAGTGGCAGAATTAAACGGTGAACTTCGTTTATGGTCTTTGAATTACGAATGTTAAGTAGAAATGAGGCATGGGAATAAGATTCCACTTGGTGTTTTGCATAGTTTTATTTGAATTGAATCGAATCTGTTCTATTTTAATCTATAACGTGTGCGGTCTCTCCTTTTAAGTTTTGTCGGTGCCTTTATGTTTATAGAAAAGTATATTTCATAAAATATTTACATTTAGTACGTCTTTTGAAGTCTAGAAAATATTTATGTATTTTTATATTTCGCAGCAAGAATCTTAAAAAATCACAAACTAAGCTAAGTTGATAAAGTAGAATCTCTGACAAATTGTATGGTTTAAAGAGCTTATTTAAAATTTTTACACATGAATTTAAATGTTTTGAAAATTTTTTTGTGAGTTAGGCCTTTTCTTCTTATTCATGTCATAGTTCTGTTATATTTACAGCTATTTTTGAACCTTCTTACGTGGTTTAAAAAATAATAATGATCATATCATCATATTATCGCATTGCAAATTTTTAAATGATTTTTAGCTCCTTAAGTAGGTGTTTATTCAACGTTGTAAGCTATTGTTATGATGAGAGAGATATTTTTAATTATTTCCAATTACATAATTTAAAAAGATACGTAGTGGACACTACATAAAATCGCCGTGAACAAATTAACACCTTTCAGAAAATAGCGCAAGGATAGCTCCATAAATAGGTGTTTATACGTCGAGAGCAGCAATCGTAATGGCGTGAGAGGTCCGCGATGGTAGCGCCACGATAGCATTGTGCGGCGCACTGTGCAAGCGATCGCGACGCCGATACCCGACGCCTGTCGCTTACATGTCGCCCGCCGCCCGTATCTGGGGCCGCATCGCACGCAAATTATATTCGATACCATTATTGTAATATCCAAGTGTAACACTCGCACTATTGTTAAGTTTCTTAGGGCTTTTCCTTTGAGAAGACTGGCTCGAAGTGTTGCAGTGAGTAGTAAAGTATCAAATTGTCTTGATTTATTAGCTAAACTCCATTTTGATGTGGGACTTAAGGATTCCACTTACCAAATTACCTTTTCAAAGTCTCAAAAGGATGCTAGATTGAGTCCTCCTACAGACAACTCTAACTTTTTAAACACATGACTTTTAGTGCTGATCTGATCGCTCACATGTCACCCGCTTGTTGTATTTGAGGTCATATCACGCAAATTATGATAGATATCATTATTGTCATATTTGGATGTAACACTTCCATTAATTTTAGGTTTCTCATGGCTTTCTTCAGGCTTGAAGTAATGAAGTGAATAATTTGTAGCAAAATCATTCAATTGTATTATTTTATGATCTAAGGATTATATGTTTACACTTATTGACAGGGTGTTCAAAGCAGGAAACAATTTTCTTTGTCGTTCTGTGAATATTGGCACCCACTGGTATTTCACACAGCATGCAAATTATAATCGGAATCATTATAGTAACATCAAAGTATAACGTTCCCATCACTATTGTTATGTTTCTTCAGCTGTGAAGTAAATGTTAAGTTAGAAAAACTTATTGACAGCATTGATTTATACTGCTGCTAAGATGGAGTAACAAAATGGTTTGTTAAGTTGATTAATTACCATCATTTTACTATGCAAATCATAATAAAAGGAAAATTCTCATAAGTTTATGCATGATGTATAGAATGATGAATTATACGTTGCTTTCCCTGAGTCTCTACATCGTGGGTTATCATTTTGAATGGATTGTTACGTACTTATTTAAAGCGAGTATCAATAAAAAGGTGACAAAAATAATAAAAATCATTATTAGAATTTAACTAACTGTCTGTCCAAGAAATGTTGTCACGCACTTTTCCCGTACTCAGATACAAATCTTCTTTGGAAGATCACCAGTACTATAACTGGTCATCGCAACAAAACGTCAATATAAGTCTTCAACGCCCGAATTCTAAAAAAATATCTAAACTGAAAACGTTCTCAAATCTAATTCTGTCTCGGGCTAAATAATTACCTAACAAGACAAGGACACCTACCGACGAGAACATAAAAACTCATTAGTTCAGATTCTTTTAAGTATTTTTATGTAAACCAAATCGAAGTGCTGCACCATCAATAACGTTACTGTTATATACCTATTTCTGGTATTGTGGTATAAGCGGTGATGATGAAACAGACAGATAATGTCTGTTTGATCATTTTCGCTTAGTTGAGGTATTTTTGATCGTTTTTACGCAGCAACACCACTTGAGTCCTATGCATGTGGTTATCAGCAACACACTCAATTTATTAGACTCCAAATTAATTGTGACTGAAATTAATACATTTTCTTCTGACCGTAAAGCACACCTGTCGTTATCTAGCTCGTAATTGCTCACGTCCAGTTATAAGCGGCGATGACAAACGGGGTGCCGCCCGGCGATATCGGCGACATGTCCAATTTAAGTACTTCTCGAGCCGACACGTCTCGTGTTCGCGCTGGTGACGCGCGCCGCAAAAAGATAATTTACCAGAGGTTCTTGCCTTTAAATATATACAAATATGTCTACAGCAACAACTTTAAATACATGTCTACAGGAACAACAACTATTCGTCCTGACATTTCGTTCATTCATCAACTAGGTATGTTTACAAAAAAAAACCGGCCAAGTGCGTGTCGGGCCACGCGCAGTGTAGGGTTCCGTAGTTGCGAATGACAACTTTGAGTTCACACTCGCACCTCACAGTTTAACGACCAAAAACATCAACAATGAAAATTGTATGAAATTTTACATTTTCCAGTACATTTTATAAGATGGTTGCCTATAACTTTTTCGTTTGCACTTAGTACTCAGCTCTGATAGTTTTCCTTTCAACTTCAGTACCTATATATACTATTGCTCTAATTTTTTTCACGTATCCATATATAACCGTTTAGCAGATAGAGGGGGGGTGGGGGACCCTTACCTCTACTAAAAATTTTCACTTTAAAACCAAATATTTCGGAAACGGATCTCTAAATCGAAAAGTCGTGTGCCCAACCTCACAATATTTTTAAAGACCTATTTTACGATACCCCACACGATGGGTACGTAGAGAAAAAAAAAATAACTCCCCCACTTTGCGTGTATGGGAGAAACACTAAAAAATTTTTTTTTAGATTTTTTTCTACCACTTTTTTGCCTTGATAAAAATACAAACCTACACCAAATTACAGCTTTCTAGTACTTATAGTCTCTGAGTAAAACCGCGGACGGACAGACAGACAGACAGACATGGCGAAACTATAAGGGTTCCTTGTTTACTACGGAACCCTAAAAATGTATATGAAATAGATTACGCATTAGATATCATCTCTAAAATACTCTCAGATAATGTTAAAAATAACGTTGAGGTATAAAATTTCAAAAATATTTTTCTAATAACATGTTTCATTAAAACATAGTAGGATATTTTTATTAGACATTTTATTCCTCCCTCTATTTGAACACTTCATTTATAACATACATGAATTGCCAAAGTTCATTATAGTTTTACCAAATCAAACATATTGATGTTTGATTTGCTAAAACTATATGAACTTTGGCAATTGACATTGCCGGGAAAAGTTTATTGAATCAATAGTTCATTTTACTTTACCTCGCTATACCTGACTGTTATTATTGCAAGTTGCATAATATTTAAAATATAAAAAAACTTTACTTTGTATTGTATTCATTCATATCAGGTAACTTTATGACGTACGAATAGTAATAAAATGTCAATTGTTCCAGTAATTACCTACTCCTCAATATTAATTTCGTAATTGGATAAATTATTTGATTGTTATCTTTCAATTAGTGTCACGAGCGATGTTTTATTGTTTCGTATTTTTGCGACAAATTGCATTGATAAAAAACTGGCGCTGTTTTTAAATGACGATTGTTTTCATACAATACGTATATTGTTGCATTCATTTACTCTTCAAATCGCACGCAGCCTGGAATTTTTCTGAACAAGTCACTTCCCAAAACAAACTGCTCGTATTTTGTATGTTGAATCAGAGAAAAAAGCACTGGCATATTGCACTCTTAATCTGATTCAGTCATTCTGTCAATTACTGCGTCAACAGTGTTTTTCTTACGGTTAAGTATATGAAGAAAACTTCACACAGAATTGTGTGCATACCAGTGCACCTTTGATAAACTGCTGACGGTGTTTATGATGATTTCTTAAAATTGGTACATTATTGTACTTATATTTCATTTACTGCTGAAATCGCACGCCGTCGTACTTGTATCTCAGAGTCAGTATTCCAATCTTCCTCAGTGACTCTTTCTCATCTAAGTATGTTTTAAGTACTTACTTAAAACATACTTAGATGTTTAAAGTACTTAGGTACATACTTACTCCTAATTCGTCAGCTGTATCCTATTCTAACAACAGTGGAGTTTTACTCATGCTGTAAATAGGTATTCAAAAGATAAAACATTTCAATATTACTCTTCAACTGCGATGACCGTTGTAGTACCCGTATACCGTAGTATACCCGCTACCGGTGAAGAAAGTCACCGAAAGTGAACCTGTACAATGCAGTGCCTGCTCATTTGTCGCCTTATTGCTGCCTCTCATTAACCTTTTGACATGTGACTAAGGGATGGGTGGCGGGGATCGCCTTCTATCAACCTGCTTTTGACGTGTAATGACGGGCTGCCACTAATACGCTCTTCTTCACTTCGTCTTCAATTAGAGGCATCAGTTAAGAACGTAAAATCCCTAATACATAGCTTGACTGTGGCACTACCTGTTAACACGTATAGCAAAAGATACCTATTTTCATAATTAATTATTACTTATTGCGGCAATCTGCATTTATTAAACGGATCAATTTGTTTTCACCATGACTGGTGGTGAAACTACTTAGTGCCCTAGTCCTCTATGCGCCCTTGACGGTGCAGATCAGTGGTGCATACTGTACAATGTGAAATCATAATTATCTTTCGTTTGCTTACTACGTATGTTTCATCTGTCTTCTTATGTACTTATTACTTTATTTAATCAATTGTCTTGCAACCAATTATGTTTCTAGAATGCTCTAGTTGTTGTTCTTAATGTTTGGTTTTTTTACTTATACAATGTTGAATAAGTATGTTAATTTCTGAATAGGTTTCGAAAAAAAAAATGTGATTTTTAAAAGACGATACTTTTTAATTGGCTTTTTTATTCATAATAATCACTGTATATCTTGATTCAAATGTTGTTTGTCACTGTAGTGAACTTTTGTGCTATAAGTAGTATATTCATGATGCGCTTACTAAGGATTACAATATAAGGAGTTATACAGACCGTTGCAAATCAATATCCACGACGCCACGTCTTTTTTTATGTTAGTGCTTTGAAATGTATTGATTTACCATTAGATTTCTTTTTTTCTTTATAATAACCACATATAAAATTTATCGATATTGAAATAAACCTTAAATAAACTAATTAATTATTGTTAGTCTTCTTGCTTCATGTCATAAATGGCTAGATATATATCTAGCCACTTATAGACATGAAATATATATGAGCATATGCTTTGACCAGTACTTTGCAACCGCGACTTATTTAGGTATTTCTGAGTGCAGCACAATGGAAATTTAAGGCACACCAATAGGTGGTGTCCTATTGGTGTGCCTTTCATTTCCTAGGCAGAAGAAAATTGACTAGGCAGCGCAATTGTAATATTTAGTTTCCCACCTCATTTTTAAAAACATACAGCATTTTCATTCATGTAAACCATAGAATTAACTTTTGAAATTGAAATGCATTGCAAATTGAATTGCATGCGTGTTGCGGACGAATTGCAAACACGTTGTAGGTCGAAAGTCTGTACGCGCCTTATAGCTTTTCGCCCCAAGAGGCATGGGCGTGCGTACACGCCGCTTCTGTCTTCATAAATCTCAGCACTTACAAATATATTGTTTCGGCTCATAAATACGCTATGTTCATGTCTTTATTTGCGCGGATCCTGATAAGAACTCAATCGAGAACGTACCTTTTTATAAGTTATGAGAAGGGCCGCACATTTAAGATTGTATTTTTTTTTCGAATTGGCTGCAGATAAATGTGAGATGATAAGTCGACAGCGTAGTTAACAATCCTTTAATTTCAATACATACGAAGAAATAATGATTTACAATTTGTCCATATCTTTTTCATTAAAGGTAAATGAAAAAATTTAGGAACATGGTTTTTTAATTTTCAACAACATTGGTAATGATGACACCTGCCGAAGTTAATCAACTGAATGGTAGCTGTCAACGCCCACCTCCGAATGCATATTACAATTTGTATCTAGTTTATTAAATATATCATAGTATCTAAATAAATAAGAAATAGAAATAAATTATATATAAATAAACTATATTGCAACATAATTATGAATAAAATTTTCGATGCCAGTTTAAAAGAAAAGAACACATAGAATAAATATAGTAGCGGCTTTTCTTCGCGCAGAACAAAAAAGTCCTTTAAGAGGTTGGGAAAAGATCTAAGAATTACATTAAAAGGCAATGCAGCTACCCCATCACTATAAAACAAGGATAAGTAAATGTAATATTCCAATTCATTATCAGTAATTACGAAATATGTTTATGGCCATAAACAAAGTACATATTAAAAGCAGCTAATATTTCATGGTTTAAAGTGAAAGTTTCATTGCAAAAGCTAAGTTCGGAATCACGCGAGACCGAGACACAACAGCTGTTACGTAAAAGAGGCTAACTGCTATGAGCTATAAATTGGCGATATAAGGTCAGGGTCCCCACACAAACGCTCAGTGCGATGCACTACACCGCAAAGTGGTCATTCGTTTCAAATAAATTACCAAGTAATGGCGCGTTAATTTGCATACTCTACCCAACTATAATTCTCGTACGACAATCAAAATGCAACCCAATAGTAATGAAAACAGAAAACTCATTTTCCAGACGAAGGAAACTTTCATTCAAAAGCATTTGCGACTGTCGCGCCGCTATGGGACGAACGGATTTGTCTGGAACTAACAAAAGCTTTTGGTAGTTCCAGCGTTATATTGCAGATGGCGCTAGTCTCAGAGCTTTTGTAGAGGGAGCTTTTGGGGTGCTACGGGGGTTGGAAAGGTTCGTTTAAGCTGCAAGGGTTGTTTCAACCCCGACAAAACGTTGCTCGTAACTTTGAATAGATGTCGCTACGACAATGTAATGTTGCACCTTTTTTAGCTTTAAAACTTTCGCTTGTTGGCCGATCTGAATTATTATTAAATTTTATAGGATAAAATATGTTTTAATGATAAAAGAAAATTTAATTCATTGGCTCGGAAGCGCGTTGCAAAAGCTTTTTTTATTTGATCCCTTAGCCCTATATACCTAGTTTCAAAGGTATACTTTTCAAGATCTTTTCATATTCAAAATTATAAAAATGATTATCTTTTCCGTTTCCTTTACTTCCAAATGATTTTGTAAACTTTTTTTTATTTTGACTATTTAAGGTTGAACTTAAAAAAAAAACAAATGTTAAGTTAAACCTTATAAAGCTTTTTTCTGACCTGTTGGCATGGACGTGGTTGCACCGCACTATTCCCGATCAGATTATGAAAACTAGGTTTGCTGTGTCAATAAAATTTATATAGGTACATAAACAATCGCCATTCTGCGCGGAATGCAGACAGCATTCTGGGCACCATGGCACTTGGACACTTTAAAATTTAATTTTTAATTTGATTGATCGTGGCACGGGTTTTTTTCTTGTAATTTAGGTATACTTAACCTGTTTTAAACTAATGAATATTTTCTGTATAAATTTTTTTGCTAAATTATTAAAGTGGAATAATAATTGGCTACTTGACTAAAAAATTTTTCGTGTCGCTATGTAAAGACCTGCCAAAAATAAAAACAATAGTGACAGAAATTCATTTCTAAACAAAAATCTTTTTCAGATATAGAAGTTTTAAAGACACATATTTTTAGACGTTAGTTTTTAGACGTGAAAACGCACTGCTGAAATGCCTACATATTTGTGATGTCACAACTTTGTATGGGCGGCGTGATGAGAACTTTGTTTGGTAGCTATACGAAATATAACGTTTGTGGTAATGGTTTCATAATAAAAGTTGCTTTAAATTTAGCGGACTACAATACAGTATAATTGTAATCTAAGATTTTCATCCTTTAAAAAATGGTCCTATTCACCCAACTTTAAAGAAGCTTTAAGAACACTTAACTAATCGATATCAAATTAAAAGTGATCTTTATAGTGTTTTTAGATAGAAATTAGTATCATTAGAAACAAATTTTATATAATCTTAACATTAGGCAAATGCCGAATTTAAAAAATACCAGAATTATTTGTGAAAATTTATTTTACTAATGAAATACTACAAGTAACATAGGCTACTTTTTATTTTCTTCCAAATGCCTCGGGCGGAACCCAGAGCCAACCGAAACCCTCGCGAAAGAAGTCGCGGAATACTGACAGTTTTTAATAAAACGTTTGTCTTTAATATGTCTACTCAATAAAGCTCACTGCTACGAACTCACGTGCATTTAAAAAATCATCCAAAAAAAAGTGAAACGGATACTCGAAATTCTCAAAAGAAATATTTCTAAACATCTATTGAACCCATTACAATAAAAGTGAAAGCTAACTTCATGCAAATTTTGTAACCGTGTAAACATACCTGCTACCGTGCATTGCACAATCGGGGGTGACAATGGGGTTGTAAATTTACCTTCATTTGACCCAGTTCTTAGCTTTTGTTATTTTTACAACAGAGTATTGTTTAGAAGCTTACCTGAATGAGCTTTGCGTTCTTTTAAAGTCAGTTTTTTTTTTAGGTTTTGTTAGCATTTTGAAGCTTTTCTAATAGGCTTAATTAATATTACAAAGATTTAAATATTGCTTGTTTTGCTTGCAATGGTTAAGTTTATCATCATCATTTCGTGTAGGTGACACGGTCAGTCGACCATGCACACCTTGGTGTCAGAGTTCTTCGGAACCGCCTCTCAGCCTCTGACGTGATTCCTTTAACGACTACCAATTGGCAGCCGGGACCAACGGCTTAACGTACCTTCCGAAGCATGGAATCATCTTTTTAGGGTTCCGTAGTAAACTAGGAACCCTTATAGTTTCGCCATGTCTGTCTGTCTGTCTGTCTGTCTGTCTGTCTGTCTGTCTGTCTGTCTGTCCGTCCGCGGTTTTACTCAGAGACCATAAGTACTAGAAAGCTGTAATTTGGTATGAGTATGTATATTAATCATGGCAAAAAAGTCGTAGAAAAAAATCTTGAAAAAAAATTTTTTTTTGGGTAGCTCCCATACAAGTAAAGTGGGGGAGTCATTTTTTTTTCTCTACTTGCCCATCTTGTGGGGTATCGTTAAAAAGGTCTTTGAAAAATATTGTGAAGTTGAGAACACCATTTTTCGATTTAGGGATCCGTTTCCGAAATATTTGGTTTTAAAGTGCAAATTTTTGTTAGAGGTACGTGTCCCCCCCCTCTATCTCCTAAACGGTTATATATAGATACGTGAAAAAAATTACAGCAGTAGTATATATACTGAAGTTGAAAGGAAATCTATCAGAGCTAAGTACTAAGTACAAACTAAAAAGTTATAGGCAACCAACTTATAAAATGTACTGGAAAATGTAAAATTTCATACAATCTTTATTGTTAGATGTTTTTGGTCGTTAAACTGTGAGGTGCGAGTGTAAACAGTGTGTACTCAAAGTTGTCATTCGCAACTACGGAACCCTATACTGCGCGTGGCCCGACACGCACTTGGCCGGTTTTTTATCAGACAATCAGGTGATTCATGCCTGCAATGTCCTAACCAAGCTGGAAACAACTTAACAAAGTATGCTTCCCGTGGGAGTCGAACCCACGACCCCCGGGTCAACAAGGCGAACACCTTAACCACTGGACCACGGAAGCTAAGTTTATAAACTACTTAGATATCTTTCCACCTATAGCAAACAATATTCCAAGCAAGTATTAGGGGATATCATTAATGTCAGTCGCGGAAGAAGTTAAGTTTATAATAAAATAACGTTTCTAAGATTGCAGGTCATGTTTAAGCTTAATTAGTGATTGAATAAAAGTAGTAAAATTAGTCT
The DNA here is from genome assembly GCA_963082605.1 of Rhodophaea formosa. Taxonomy (NCBI): domain Eukaryota; kingdom Metazoa; phylum Arthropoda; class Insecta; order Lepidoptera; family Pyralidae; genus Rhodophaea; species Rhodophaea formosa. The sequence goes on along the minus strand of OY720211.1, from coordinate 7,562,754 downwards.
CAAAGTTTTTGATAAAGACCAGTTTTGTCTTGTTATTAACCTTATCACCAAAACGTGCAAAATTTTGATTGCCATGAGCAAAGCTCACTCGTTTCTTGCGCGAGCGATGGTTTATAGGAAAATAAACTCAACATGGATATCAAGCAATAGCATTGATATAACTTAGGTAGAAAAAGAGTAATAACACTTATACCTACTTAAAATTTATAGTTACCTAAACCAAAATGAACATGAGGTCGGGGAAAAAGTCTTTTCGTATTTTGTATGGATATTTAACAAAACTAGGACTAACTAACTTAGGAAAAAATTGCCTCTAATTTTGTCTCACTGTGACAGCCTAATGTCCAAAAACTTCTCAATGTTACACGCGCCTTCTTGTATAATTTACTTATGTAAAAAGAAAGAAATCAATCAAATTTCTTAATAAAATAGTGAAAAGTTTTCGTGAAGATATCTGTACTTTTTATAAATATATAATAAAATATGTACCTTTATTAAAATCAGCCAGACACAACTATTGATATTTTTACAATTTTTTTTAAATAATAAATACGAAATAAAAGTAAATGAAATTCCCTGACCTAATAACAGCATATTATTATCGTGGTATTCATTTAGACTAATTTAGAAGCCGATAGGTATAAAATCTCTTTTTTGTCAATATTTCTACTCCGTGTAATTTTTAAAAATGCTTGGAATATTTCACCAATAGATGTGCGAATTGAAATCTAATCTCAAGTTTGAATCAGGCGGCAGGTTCATTGGGTGCAGACGAACAAACCCACTGAGCACACTATCTTTACACTTGGATACACATACCAACGTACTGCACATGTGTGATGAGATAAACAATTTTATAGCTCGTATTTCGTAAGTAAACGTTGCTATAAAATGTTAAAGTGATCGTAGATTTATTTAAAAAAGTAATATTATACTATATGCCAATACCTAGAGACGTTTCTAAGCTATGAGAAATAAATTAATATACCTGCACTACAAGACTCGCTTATTTAAAGTTTCATACTCAGTCGGATTAGGTTGGATCATTATTTTTTTCTTATTTTGCTATTTGATCCTTTTTTGTTTTCAATTATTTTACCATTTCCCACCTAACGCTAAACCTTCATGTCTCTGTTGTTAAGCTCTGTATGCCCCTTAAGTAATACGGACATGACATGTATTTATAAGTCATCATCATCATCATCATGTCTTTTTAGTCTCCACTGCAGAAGCACGACCCTCTCTGTACTACTAGAGCCATATATTAGCCAAAGCAGTCAGAGGATTATAGCCTACACTCTCCACTGTAGCTGGCCAGACGGGTTGGAGGTTGTATTTATAAGTATCGGAAAATTATTTACAGTCTTTAAACCTTCTAGTATTTCTAATTACATTTAAGAACGTTATCCAGTGGCCCGAGAAATAGACGTCTCATGCACCAAGCAAACATGTGTGATTTATTCCCAAAGCGGGTCCGATGACGTTTCCACGCCATAAATTCCAGCCCTCAAGGAGAGACATCGGGTGGTTTATGAAGAGCATAGAGACGACGTAAGTACGTAACGGTACACGGTCTGCACCGGACTTTGGAATGACTAACCGGGCATTCGAGTATGAAGGGGTATCTCATCAAGCTTATCAGAGACTTAACAAATGAGTATGGAGTAAAGAAACAAAGAAAATATGCTCAGAATCACTATGTCTGCAATGTGTAAAACGCTTTCCGATGTCTCTCTGCCCCTATGTGTGCTAAAATCCTTAAAACTATGCAACGGATTTTGATGCGGTTGTAGATAGAGTAATTCAAGAGGAAGTGTAAGTGTTCTTCATTGGGGCCGATTATAAATCGGAAGCACGTCTAACCTTTGGGTTATTTTGTACTTCAAGTGTAAGTGTTTATTACATACCCGGGTGCAGCGGGAAAGGGCTGCTAGAAGTTTTGTAAAAATGGAGTTGCGTATCTGCCAGCTGATACCATACGCTTTAGTAATAAGTTTTTATGTTCCATCTCATCAACCAGCGCGATTCAAAAATAATAGAGGAGGCTCATTGAATACTTGCCCAGAGCGTTAAGATTGCTAAAGCCGTTGCCGTATACAACGTCAATAGTACAGAACCGATTATAGGGTGTACCTGCACATTTGTGTGTTTCAGGGTCAAAGATTGGGTGATGTTTATCATCACCCAATCTTTGACTCTGAAACACCCAATATCGAGTAAGTCATCACATGTCTTATCTTTAATCACAATCAACGAATGCATTCATATATTAAAGATATACTTATTTTAAAAAGGTTCTGATAAATTACTTACCCTGGGTGTCAAAGTGGATACAACCAGTACTAGTACACAACTTAAATGGTACAGAACGGACCCGGTGTACCAGCCCGGGTATAAATCTGGCCCATTCGGAATGCACCACCCAATAAAGAGTTTAGTCTTCACGTGTGTTTAAATACAATTAACGTTTCATTAAGCTATTTTCAAAAGGGCGCTGTTAAATTACTCACCCTAGGCGTCAAGGTCGATACAACCAGTACCAGTGCACAACTTAAATGGTACAGAACCTACCCGGGTATAAACTTGGCGCATCCGGGAGCCCACCACGCCGGTAGTGGCGAAGACTATTCACCTAATAATATTGAGTTTTGGATTTACTTGTCTTCTTATCTTTAAATACAATCAACTTTAGCATTCGACTTTTAAAAGGGCGCTGATAAATTACTCACCCTGGGCGTCACGGTTTATACGACCGGTGCAGTACACAACTTAAATGGTACAGAACCGACCCGGTGTACCAGCCCGGGTATAAATCTGGCGCATCCGGGAGCCCACCACGCCGGTAGTGGCGACGATTATTCACCCAATATCGAGTTTTGGCTTCACTTGCCTTCTAATCTTCGCTTTCCAAATGGATTTATGTTATCGATATTCATTTTCGTTTTTGTGAAGCGTGAACCTGTTAAATGGGACGGTGTTCCGAAGTGAGGTCGTTAATCATATTTTTGGATTTTGGAAATATGGTGCAGTTTTTGACATGGAAATATAGGAGGGGAATTCCTCTCGATTTCCCTATTTCTTGATCTGAATAAAATTCATTACATTTCCTATTGCAACAACATATAACAAATATTGTAAATATAAAATATTAGAATCTACGTATACATTAGTAACACAACTACATTTTAAATCAAAAGTTACATATAAATCTAAAACTAGTGTTTACTACGTAATACCTACTTATGTCAGATTTCTTAAAATGAAATAATGTCCTAATTCATACAATGCGAAGATGAGTTTATTTGCTTATTTATTTGTTAGTTACGCTTTCACGCCGTAATTACTGATCCAATCATTATGAAATGTTTTTTGGAGTACGAAAAAAAAACATAGGCAACCTTCCATCCCAAAACAGTACTATACCCGAGGGACCAAAATCGATGAAAAAGTTAACTTAAAAAACATTATACGAACATACAACTCTTTCACTGTCTTTGAACTTCCAAGCCACTAAATTACGAGCTCGAACCAAAATATCTTCTCTTAAATCAAAGCCCTAACTCATTAGGGTAGTCTAGTAAACAAGTAAGACCTTTACCGACCTCAGGTTAGATTACCACCTAATACTCCATAAATCAGTTCGCCATTTTTGTTTTCAACGCACCGATAACTCTTTTGTCATAGGGTGATGTAGTACTGGGGCCCAATGGAGTTATTTATATTGTCGTATTTTCCTGGGCCAAAGAAAATTTCCTTTCTGTTTGCTTCATGGGTCAGTGATCAGATTCGTTCGGTGCCTGCCGTTGGTGAACTGTTAACTTTTAAAAGGTGGTAACTGAAAATTCTGGATAAAAAAACAAAATTGGTCGGCAAAATTTTTTATAATCTAAATTTTGTCACAAAGGCCAATAAAACTTATATTTTATTGGCCTTTGTGACAATACTTTATGGTGTATATAATTATTCCAGTATTTTTTTTTTGTTTCACCTTGGTATTCTAGGAATTGTTGTTGTATGTATCCAACGTCGCCGTGACTGGCACAGCTTTTCTCTCCTTTATTCAATCATGTCCCCACTATTTGAAAGAACGATTTGTGTTCCACTAAAACTCCAATCCCAGTCCACTCTCCTCAGCTCAAAAACACATCAAATTCGTAAACCTCTAATTCGTAATCACTCTTCTAAATTGTATGCCAATTAATTCACAATACAGCTCATCCAAATGTGGAACGTTACAACCTACGATTCAACAAGCGTAAACTTTGGCAACTTTCAAATCTTCACCTAAATTTCATTTGCTGTTATTTCTCTTACTCTTTTTATTTACCTATTTGCCTTGTTGTCAACATCTCAGCTATAGTAACCTAATGTGTATTTATTACAATGTATGTATCTTATGTATTTATATGTGAATGTACTTGTTTGAACTGTCTTATTCTGCTATACTTGTCTATGTTACATGTTTATGTCTCCATCTCTTCAAGGGTAGTCTGGAAGAGATTGCATTAACGATAAGGCCGCCTCATGTACTAAATTTGTTTATATTTAATGTATTATTTTGTAAGTATCCTCTTGTTGTGGTGCAATAAAGTATAATTCATTTCTTCATGCATACATACTTTTTTGAGACTGTATATCAACGGAGGTATTAGCTAAGGCTCATTTGTAGCTTTTATTGTTGTACGTTGTACGTTGTTTATTTTAACCAGTCCTTTTTCACACATAATTCCTATTTTCTCATTATAAAATGAGGCCGCTGGGCGTGCGCGGATATGTTTTATGTATTGGTCATAACCCCTCGATTTGCAATAGCCACGAAGGGTCCAAAGATAATAGGGTTCATATGAACGCGGGTTGATTCTAAAATTTTCCCAATTCCAAATCCAGCTCCCAACTACTTACCGTTCCCGTGGCACCCCACGGTTTCGCGAGCGTGTTCCCGCGGCTGGGAAATAATTGTTAATTTTTGATAGCCTCTATCAAATACGTATAATTTCTTGTACTTAGCTGTTGATATATATATCAGTGCGTCAGTCATATTTACCATATATTATAGATAGAATGATCCTAAAATTTATCAATTTCCAGCTCCCACCTTCTTACCGTTCCCGTGGCACCCCACGGTTTCGCGAGCGTGTTCCCGCTGCCCCGGCTGGGAAATAATTGTTTATTTTCGACAGCCTCTAACGACTATGTGCAAGTGGTCAGCCCCCTCCTGCTAGATTATTTATAATAATGTACTGAATAAGCATGGATTATGTTACTGTCGTCTCCTTTGATTAATGATTGCTAATGAGGCACTGTATCTTTGCAGAAAATTTTATAAATATATTATTTTTTTCTCTTTTCTCAATTTAATCGTTTTGTAGCTTTATGTGTTTTTGGTTAAATTTTTAACTGTGATATTCGTGATTTTCGGATCTCAGGGACTCATATTTATTATTTCCATACGTAATTTAAGTTCTACTTATTAAGATACATTTAATTTCAAACTGCTTATACATGAAGCTTTTTTAATAAATAAACTTTAATTCATTTTATCATCCATCCATTGTAATGTAAACTCCAGTACCCTAAACGGCTTGACTGATCTGAAAGTGTGAGGTTTCATTAGATTTGTATTCTCTCCTCGAGTATCATTAGCTATAAACCTATGTCTATGGACGTAAACTGTCAAAGGGGCAGTCAAGTTTTTTTATTTTTTTTAAATAATGCCACTTGTTACATATAAACTATTTTTAATTGAGGAAAACATGTTATCTAAAACAATACTTTTAATAAAGATAGTTAGAAATAAGGCTGAAAATAAATGGATTGGTCTGTTTTTATAGGAAATCTCCAAGTCAATTTTCTTGAGTAAAGTTCTGATTTTCAATAACTAAACAAATACAAGTACGTTTCTATTGCTTTTTCCCGCTCAGGCCATAGAAACCAGCCGTCTCATATAAATAGGTGGTGCGGCTAGCAACCCATCACTATTTTGTATATATGTATGTGTGTTTGTGATAATTTAATTTATATATATAAAAAATAGAAAAATCAGTCCCTTGCTGGTGTTTACATATTAGCGCGTAGACACAACATAAATAACACACATAGAGTATGGCACCGAGAACAACAATGGCAAATGTCGGGCTCGCGAGCATTGTAGCGTGGCGCGGGAGGCGTTACGAATCAATGGAGGGAATTATCGGCACTGCGACGCTGTGGAGACAATGTCTGAAAATAAGAAAAAAGAATAAGGATCTACAGATTGAATTTGGAAATATGAACTAATCAATTCAAAATTACCCACCAATTAAAGTTGTTGGCGACCTGACCAAGATCTCAGGACAGTACTGGATGGATGCGGGCCGCTTCCAACCGGTCGTATTGGAAATCCTTGGGTAGCTTCATCTAGCAGTGTACTTTTTGCGGCTAAAATGATGATGAGATTGCAACTTTTAATAAGAGTTTATAGTTTTATTTGCGTATCTTTGATACTTTGTGATAATTCATTCAGTTATGTATTAAAAACTCCTGCATTCTGCAAAGATAAATTGCAACAATTGCAATCGCAGTATTTGTCATTTGTCACCCACTAACTAAATTGGTTGGATGACCTGACAAAGATCCTAGGATGGCTCTGCATGCGGGCAGCTTCCAACCGGTCGTATTGGAAATCCTTGGGTAGCTTCATCCAGCAGTGGACTTCTTGCGGCTGAAATGATCATGAAATTGCAATTTATTTAGATGTTTCCTCTGCCTTGTATATTTCTAGTTTTATTAAAATTGTAATTTGTTTATTTTGAATTAACAGGTCTTATTTAGTGTCCACTGCAGGCGCATGACACTCTCTGTACTACCAGAGCCATAATTAACCAGGGCAGTCAGAGAATTTGGCCTACACTCTCCACTCTGGCAGACGGGTTGGAAAGGTCTCTTTAATATTTAAAAACTTTGTTTAGCTTGTGTTTCCTAATTCGCCCTATACGACATTCACGGGAAGATTTGGAGTAGTCCTATTCTACTCTGCCGGGAACCACACGACACTGTCAGCACGAAATTGTCAAAATGGAGGTTCCGCTCTATGATATATATATTATATTTGTTATATAATTCTAGAGTAACAAAAAAACACTGAATTCACTGACTTGAATTCACATTGAGTATGACAAAAGTTTTAGTCAAAAATATGATACCTACAATTAGATAACAGACGATGGTCTCTTTAAAATAGTTGGAAATTAATTGAAACTGATTGAGATGTCTGACGTCTAAACAGTGTCTCAGCTCATGTTACAGATTAATCGAGTAATACAAAGAATTAGACGATGATTCTATTGCTATTTCTAGTGAGTGTTAATTTCAATGATCATTCTTTTAGTAACCCAAATAGAAAAAATTACGGAAGTGCTATTCAGTCTATAAATCGACACAATACACATATGTAAAGAGTAATTGACAGATCAGTTTTTATTTAAATAAAAAAAATAGTCAATACACAATCTTTACTAATTTCTCATTAAAATAAATAACAATATTGGTAATGTGCCTTTTTATTTTTTTATTTTAACAGCTTTGTATTGAGTTTATAAATACAACATTTGATGCAAAGCTCTGGGTCTGCTGTTGGTTTCACACAGTCCAAACCTTTTGCTACGTATTCCGGGACAAGTAAATCCCTTATGGCGTAGACTATGCTACAGGATGGCTGGATTAAAGATGAACTCCATTGGATTTGGTAATGATAAGAGTAATGACAACTCTATAGTTTTTTCTATTCCAGATTAGTTCGTCCTACGCAGCGTATCGGTTGAAGAGGTAAATGAAATGCTATCCGGAGGGGAAAAGTTAAATTACTGAATTTGAGGGTCATAGGAATAAGTCTTTGCTAGACATATAGGGCACGCCTAGTATTGGGAGCGTACATTTAAAATTCATGGCTGTGTGCCATATGAATAAACATTATTTTATCAATTTAATTTATTATTTGGTACATTTTTGATTTGAAATGTTTCTGTTAAGTCTATTTTGCTAAACGTGGCCTTTGGAGACTTGGGCTTTGTTTACACCGTAAAATATGAAGATGTTGCACTTTATATATGTGTAAAATTTCACAGGCTATAACTTATGCATTCAAAATATTTGGTGGGTTCTTTTGAAAAAAATAAGAGACTATGTTTTACTACAATATTAATAGTACACAGAATGATTATGATTTTAAATATTTGATCGTTTTTATATATTTCCTCTTACGTTTTTAGGAAAATAAATTATTAAAATTATTTTTCGGTCATAATTATCATCGTCATCATTACCATTTTTCCCGGATGCATCCTCAGATATAGTACGTTGGGGCCCAGGGTCCGCTTTTATGACAGCATTCATACTAACTGTGATGTGATTCAGTAAGCTGCCTGCCTGACGCCAAATCTGCTTATTAGTTTTCACAAATGAATGAGATATATAAAACTTACCATGATTTTTAACAGTTTTTTTTTTTTTTAATTTACAAAGTGCGAATTTATTGAAGATAGTAGATTTTTTTAATATTTCCTTTTATAAGTGGTCGATTCTAAATTTATGGGATAAGAGCTGCTTAGCTGATTCCCTCGGGGGTTTCCCGCTCTATTTCCAAATTGTTCTTTACTACGGTTACCCCCAGTAAATCTCCTAAATGCTCCTTCTGCTAAAGTACTAAAGATCAAAATTGAACAAAAAATAATACTTTCAACTCCAATCGCGACCATTGTTGTAGATGAAGGGCGGAGTTCATATATATCTTCTCCTGTCTAATTTTACTAAGCACCGAACAAAACAATGTTCGAATTTAAAAATGAAGTTATTAGGTAATTGTACGCAATAAAACAAATGGTGAAGCATTTAAAAAGCAGCTCCCTTACCTCATTTGATAAATGCATCGCATTACTGCAAGCGCCCAAAATTAGGGAAGGGTCGATATAATGACCCCGTTTACCGTTATCTATGATATCGCTACCGCGGGTACAACAATGCCGCCAAATTTAAAATTCGAACATCATAATCTTAGGTTTCGACAAAAAATGGAAAAGTTTGAAAATAAGGTACATATTTAACCTTGGAAAGCATTTTAATTTCTAAATTAGAAGAGATAAAGTTCATATTACATAGTTCGATTCTTGGTTAAAAAAGAAACATCTGCCTTGTGTGGAAGCAGCTCGCGCGCATTTGAAATTTTGAAAAAAGAACCGTCGCCGTCGCAGCGCAACAGATGCGACATGTCGGATTCCTACGAGCAGATGTTTATTAAATAGCCCCCATAGATTAAGGTTGAGGATGCTTTTGTTTTTGTCCATCGTATTAAACAATATCGCGCCTAAGTGTTTTGACCCTTTGATATGCGGGTAAGATAACTTCATACTTGTCTTCATACATACTAACAGTTTGACTAATTATTCGTAATTAGAGCTACTTTATGAGCTCATATAACGTCTTTTTAAAACAAAGAGTTGATTGATTAGACGAAGATTTTTTATTATAAATCAAATGAAAATCTAAAAAAACCTCAACGAACTTTTCGGTTCGAATATAGAACGTAATTTCCGTAGCGAAGGTGAAATTTCACGGACAATTTTTATAATAATTCGTGGAAGTTGGCACTGGTTTAATCTAAACTGTGTTTTAACGGCCCATTGACATGCAACGTTCGCGTGGACAGAAATTAGATAAAAGTTGGATATGATTTTGAGGAAGTAGTTACTTGGAAGCGGGTACAATCGGAATGGTTCGAAACTTGTTTAATTTGTGCTGAGATTTTAATCAAATATAAATTGGTTTGACTGTTATTAAGATTTTATTGCGTCAATATAACTGTCAAGGATTTTATTAAAGTAATTAAGGTTTGCAGGATGTATCATGCAGTTTTAATAAATTGAATCAACAAAATTTTTAACTTATGCATTTGGATTAGATTAAAAATAGCATAACAGTTATTTCCTCAAAGCAATCTAGATCGGTATTAATTTAAATTATATATTTTACAGCTGTTACACATAAAAAAAAATTACCAGACTACGTAATTCCTTCCAATCTGAACAAAGCTATAAAAATTAAACATATTCAAAACGTAACAAAAAACAAAATTACCAGACAGAGTAGGTAGTTCATTCCTTCCAAACATGGACCAAGCTAAAAAAAAATTCAAGAGAAATTACTACTACCGAAAATCTTAAAGATTGTTGAATGAAAAATGACATTGATATGTAAAACATAAAAAAAAAACATCAGTAAAAAAATAATTAAGTGTTAGAGTTTGAAGTTTCATGAGGCCTAATTTTAAATCACCTATGTTTTTCATTGTATACGTAAAAAAAGTTGTGTCTATTAATGTTCTACCAATAGTACCATTAGTAAATAAAGCACAATGTTATATGTATTTTTTTATTGGAATAAATAAATTTGAAATTTGACTTAGGTGTATAGAGTATATGTTAACAAAATCAAATCAAAATCAAAACGATTATTTAGAAAATAGGCCTTTGCAAGCACTTTTTCACGTCATATCATATTTAAAATTATCTTATTGATAATCATGATAATATGTATTTTTTAAATGTTCAAAAGCTACAGACCACTAGCTAACATAGAAACTTCCTGCGTTTGGGCGCTTTCTGACAGTATGACGTCATAAAAGTACCTAACAATAGCAGCCACGGGCGATTCCGGCCGCGCCCCACTACCACGGATATAATATTTATGAGGGTACATTTTACTCTATAATTACGTATCGATTCGGCCCGTGACGCCCAAATATTATTCATACGACCTCTTCAATTATTTTCTAGTTTGATCGAACGGGAGTTGGCTTAACGAAAAATTTTCTTTTTCTTTTTACTTTTTGGTGTAAAAAGAACGTGCTGAAAATTTTTAAACATATTCACTTTGAATAAATTAAAAGACATCAAAATATTTACGTTGAAACTTCTTTACAATGTAACACAAAATAGTATTCTACGCTTATACCATGCCATAGTCTGACAACTTTAAAGCAAAACTGATGCTAAAATAGAATCGAAGAGTTACTTTTGTAATTTTACGCAACAGGAATGTTCAATATCCCCAAATATTTGTCCCAAACAGGAGCTAAAAGATCAATGGAAAGATAATAAAGGAAAGAGAAAGTGTACGCGTGATTGTGGAGTCCCGTTGGCACTGTACCTGTTGCAGTCTTATTTACGACCAAAACAAACGTTTTATCTCACTCGTCCACATAATGCGACCATAAAACACGATTTTGTACACCCATTCAACATTTATAACCTTCTTGCATAACATTCTTTGTTTATAAACAAAACATTTTGAAGGTCGAACAAGGAATGTGATTTTCGAATTCAGTTGCACCTTTTCGACCGTCGGGATAACGTCGAAGCGATGTGCTACGTTATTGGAAATGTTAAACGATCGATTAAAATTCATTGATTATGTGTAGTCAGCTGTTCGGTTCATAACTCAATGTGAAGTCGTAAAAGTGGATGTTGTAAATAAACAATAAATTATTTAACCGCCGCGATAACCTGTGTTTCCTTCACATCGGTTTATTTGAAGTTTATGATCTTGTAACATTTATTAAGTTTCTATCACAAATGAGTAATTAGTGAATGAATTAATGTGTTGACGTCAGTGATTGGTTATTGAGATTTATGTGTCATATCTGTTGTGATTTGAAGTAAGTAGTAGGCTCCCACCAAAATCAGTATTCGGCGAAATAAGGATGGAATGTATCTCGTGTGAACAAAAAATGCACAAAAAGTGTTTCTAATCCGAGGAATGGCGGCGCGCGATCGGGAGGGGAGAGTGGGGTGTGGTGGGGACAAAAAACTAATAATAACAGTGTGTGTCACCCCATCACCGCTGCGGACCGTTTATGCCGCACCTACTCTACGTCACTGAGAATGTGTGCCATTTTGAATTTTTCGGGTTTGGGAATTGGCTATTCTTACAAGTCTGTGAAATTTATTTTTTATGTCCATGTCTTCTTGTCAATTTATTTTTAAATTACAAAATAAAATAATTCATACTTAAAAATACGTAATACAAAAAATATTATGATTATAAAAAAAAGATTTTCCTAATCACACAAAACTCGCTAGTGGTATTAATTTTCTACAAATGGAAACAAATCATATCTATAAATTTACTGTTTGGCATTGGTTTCCCTTCCAAAAACACTAAATTAATACAGGCATAGACAAAAAAGATACTGAAACAGTTATACCAAATTCGTGTACAAAAAACAGTATAGTGTTTCGATCCGCCTATTACCAAAGCTGGTACCTAATCTATCCAGTAATCAGCGTAATTATAACATGCCTCTAGTGTGAGTCACGATTCGGACTATCTAGCGAAGCGAGAGTTTAAAAACTTCTCCCTGTATATAGCGTATGTATAGATGTATAGATAGCGCGCGCGAGACCCGATTATGATCGCGGTTGAGAGCTAGGATGGAGACACAACAAGCCCGTTGTTAAGTTTTTATTCGACTGTAAAATATGTTTAAATTTTGGTAGTTTTGGCTCTTCTACCGTAGAATGCTTTTTTATTGCTTTTCGCACTTTGCAAATTATTTTCCTTAGCTCATTATTTTTACAACATGCCTCTAGTGTGAGTCACGATTCGGACTACCTAGCTAGGCGAGATTTAAAAACTTCTCCCTGTATATAGCGTATGTATAGATAGCGCGCGCGAGACCCGATTATGATCACGATTGAGAGCTTGGATGGAGACACAACAAGCTCTTTCGTTAATTTTTTAAAAGGAAATACTTCTTGAGGTGCGTTGGGCATTTTTGTGATGGGAAAAATCCATTGGGTACGCGACACCGTTTCCAAAAACCGACACCTCATATTTCCTAGTCCTTTAGACTATTGAATAATTACACACGTAATTATGCAAGTTTTAATTTCTATCGGCACTCCTAGAGTGCCAATGTAATTTTTTAATCGATTAGTACGGTAAATACATATTTTGGTATTTGAGTTACTAATTTAACTGGCTCTACCACCGTCGAAGCCCGATAGCCCCGTGTTTGTGAGCGTTAGTAGCGCTTACGCATGTAAAGCAACCCTGGGCGCAGTCCCCACTTAAATGGGTGACCGCGAGTGGCATCTTAAAATATCTCGAGCCCCTCCGTGCTTCGGAAGGTACGTTGCAGTCGTTAGGCTATGTCAAATGCCTTTAGGCAGCTTGAAAAATCTGACACCAGTGTTGGCCACTCACACACACGAAAAACAAAACAAACAAAACCGTAGAATCTCTTTTTATTGGATTTTGCAAATTGTAAATTTTCTATGTTAGTTCACTATTGTTAGATTAAAAAAAAACATACTTGTGACTTCATTTTTTTTACAAATCAATAACGTTAATTGTGACAACGTAAATCTATTTATATGTATATATTTTAAGTGGCGGGTGGCTGTGGCACTACGCCTCGGCTGCAAAGTGTGCGAACCACACAGATGCATTTGCGGGTCTATGGTAGAAGCCGATGGTCATCACGCGATGAGTTGTCGTCGCTGCACGGGTAGATTTCCGCGTCACCATGCACTAAATGACATAGTACGCAGAGCGTTTGTGTCCGCTAATATTCCGTGCGTGTTGGAGCCGCCTGGCCTCAGTAGATCAGACGGCAAGAGGCCTGACGGATTGACATTGGTTCCGTGGAAACACGGAAAGTGCATCATATGGGACGCCACATGCGTCAGCACCGTTGCTGCTAGTCATCTAAGTCGAACCATCGGGATGGCGGCGGCAGCGGCTGAGGATGCAGCGGAAAGAAAGCGTCTAAAATACGCAGCTATGGAGCCACATTATTCTTTCGTGCCCATAGCTGTGGAGACTATGGGTTGCTGGGGGGCAGACGCTAAGCGTTTAATTTCAGAAATAGGGCACCGCATAGCAGAACGGAATGGTGACACCCGGTCCGGCTCGTTTCTGGTGCAGAGGTTGGCCATTGCAATACAACGAGGCAATGCAGCTGGCGTTTTAGGCACTTTTGCACCAGAGACGTTAAGAGACGGGTTTTAACATAGACGAAATCTTTTTGATGTATATTTATTAGGAATATTAATGTATTGTATTTTGAATAATTTAATTTGTGATTTGTGTACAACATACAAATAAATAAATAAATAAATAGTAATAGTATAATATATAAATAGTAGTTTTATTTTAACTTTTATTTTTTTTCTGTAAAAATAATGTGTACACAAATTTATTACCCAAATTGTTTAGTTACATACAAATAAATAATATTTTAAGTTAAAAATAAATTAAAAGAAACTTAAAAAGTATAAATTGTATAACATTTTCTTTACAGAAAATACAAACCTATCATAAGTATAACTATTTAAAATTACTGGGTGATATAAAAATAAAATTGTTTTGTAGTCTGTTCTCCTAGTTTAGAACTAATACTTTTTAATGTCATTCCTATAAAAATATCTAGCAGCTGATGTGTCCCGAGCCTTATTCAGACCGTGAGTGGCCAGCTGATAATCCTGGATGTAAACACGCGAAACACGATCGCCTGCTTGCGACCGCCTCTGTCGCTACAATATAACAATATCTAGCATTATGAACTTTTTAACATTCTAGAATTTTTAAGTTTATCTCATTATAGGTATAATGAATGATATACCTACACCTACCTAGTTTACAAAAATAATCAAAACTAACTGCATTGAAAACATAATCAGATTAATTAGACAGTATGTACTTCAATTATGATTACTTTTAAACATTAGAATATAGTCATATACTATATACTTTGAAAGTCTATGTATTACTTATGTGAGCTTAAGCAACTAACAAAGCGCAAGTATATTGACAAGATAATTAGAATAATCACAGTTTTCAAATTTTGAATATGGAATATATTTTTCGAACAAAAATATATTCCATATTCAAAAATCCTCTTAAATTGACAATGAGGACAATGGGAACGCTAAATTAAATTCAAATATCGAAAGAGGAAGTCGGGCCGCCCTCGCGTCTCTGCGAGATTTATTGTATTTGTCCTACGCTTATTTCATTATAGCCTGTCACTGGCTGGAACGCGCCTATTAGAAAAACTTGGATTTTCAAACTTCCTGGATTTTGTTTTACAATTGTTAAAGACAGTATTGAATTAATTAAATATAAATAAAATAAAATTACTTATTCGTACTACCTATAATATAGTTATAATAATTAATAAATCTTTCTCTTCTTTATTACATAGCACATTTTTTTTGGTATTTTTAGGATTCTGTACATAGAATAAAACCGGGACTCTATTACTTAACCTCCGTCTATCCATCCGTCCATCTGTCACAGGGCTGTCTGAATCTATTAAACGTAATATGTAGCAACTTGACCTTTGACAGAATGTGTATAGATATCTATTGCTGCCATAACAACAATAAATATTAAAAACAAAAGAAAAATAAAATAAAGTGTCTAGTACGTAGTACATATATCTCCATGGTCTTTACCGTTTTTCTTCATTTTGTTTGAATTTCATTGGTTAATATATAATATAACTGAGACGTCAGATCACAGAAAATTCAAAGAATAGGAGATATTTAATTTTATATTTATAAATTTAATATCTATTGTTTTCTTATGTTTTCGCGATTGTTACACATTTAAATAAATTATTTTAATACGGTTTTATCGCGTTTATTACATTATTTATACGCCTAACGTTTCGAACACTCTACAGTGTTCGTGGTCGCAGGTAGACTAAGTTGACATTTGTCTAGTATTTTATAAGAACTGCAAAATCTACCGCCTAAATTACTTATTTATTGATAACGTTCCGGATGTACGCAGTATTGACTCACGGTGTCGGAAGGCGTGATAAAAACCGTATTAAAATAATTTTATTTAAATTAATAAGTATCTATTCATTAGGATCCCTATACAAGAAACTTGGTTTGTAGTTAATTATTGTACAGTAATATTTTCATATTGTGTATTTGTGAATTCGACTCGCACTTGACCGGTTTATTTACAAACTTTTTATAAGTTTTTAATTATCTTTTGTTTGTTCTAGGTAAGCATCTACGGCAGAAACGACAAAACAGATCAATTTAGCCCCGAAAATCAATAAGTACATAATTCAAATTATTCAAAACTTTCTTACAAAATATGCCTCTTGAAATCTTCGAACTGCAAATGGAAAACGAACTGTGGAGTTAATGGATTGAATGTTTCAAAACAAGAATAAGTCGAGAGTGCTCGAGAGGGTTAAAACGCTATGTAAATAGAACGAAAATCGTTTTCTAACTGTAAAAGCGCGCAAAAACTTTTTGATGGGCTCCCAATGTAGTATGTTCAAAATATTAAAATAAAACAAGAAAAAATCATAAAGAAAATTAAAATATTTAAACTAATGACAAATATTATTTTACGCAACTTAATTTTTTCTATCAACTTGTGTGGGGTTTTTGCAGTATTAAAGTGTTGCAAAAAATAATCTTATTTTTTTGCATATACAATCACTTATGAATAGAAAGCATTGAATGGATATCTGTCTCGTTCACACTTGGGAATAACCTTATCAATCTAACACGAATCGAACAATAGCGTCGCATGTTTGATTTATACAGTCGCTTAGTAGAAACATTACGGATAATTATACTCTGACTGCCACGAGTTAATGCTTTACGCAAATTGTTTATTTAATTTAATTCAATTAGCTGAAATAAAAACGTTTTTTAATAAGATTAGGTTAAGTATGATTTACATTGACACCACGCATTGTATTTTTATTTTTTCTCGTTCTACTCGGTAGTTTCACTATCTCAGTCCATATCTTAAAAAAAAAAGTAGTAGCTGTCAAAATAGGCTTCATAAAAATTAATAATGGCGCATTTTAATTATTACCGCTAGTTTTTGCGGCTGTTCGCTAATTTTTGGTAACAGGTTATGAGCAGAACCAATTATATTATAGCATGGTTTTAATTTCATAGCAGTCTATAAAGTACAATGATAAATAAATATGTTTTTGAGCATAAATCACTGTATAATTAAATTTGGTACACGTCTTAATCTTGCTTTTTAATAGAAAACTCATCTTTCTAAATTTTGTTGCATGTTTCAAGAGTAATCTAGATTAATGTGTTTCGGGTTGTTAATTTTAAATGCACATTACATATTTCGCGGTGCAAATTACAAACTTGTTGCTGCATGCATTCCTTTTTCGAAAACAATCCAATTTCAAATTGCGAACTGTCAATTTGAGCGTTTAGACAAATCCCAAGAGGCGTTGCGCGAGCTATACCTCCACGAAAGCCGAACAGAAGTAGGAGCTCAGCTCACGAGGTTTTCAAGGGTGGTGGCTGCTTTCGGCGGGAAAGCAGCGGCTTGAAGCGGGGTGGTTGGGGTGGGGAGGGGCGTGATGGCTCGTATTGATTTAGTGCCGTCGTCGACGGAGCTATGTACTGTTAGGTAGGTGAGTATCGTCCGCTGTCGCTTGATGCGCTTTCTTTGAGCTGCGAATTTGGCAATAGAGCGGCACCCGCGCTGTGAAACATTTACATAAGATGTTGTGGTCTCAGAATTTGGAAGGATTATATTTGTGGCAATAGTATCAAAGCGGGTCAGAAAGGTCTGAGATCCGCCTAAATTAATAAGTTTAGCTCTATTATTATTAAAATGACTTTGAAAAATGTGCTACCTATTTTTATTTACCAATGAATTTTATTGCATTTATAGAAGCATATAAAGATAAATATGGTGTAAATTCAATAGGTACACATAAAAAATAATTGTAACTATCTATAATTAAAAGTAACGAACTTTTGAATTATTTAAAAATAAGAATTTTATTGCATTTATAGAAGCATATAAAGATAAATATGGTGTAAATTCAATAGGTACACATAAAAAATAATTGTAACTATCTATAATTAAAAGTAACGAACTTTTGAATTATTTAAAAATAACTTACAAATAAGAATGTCAATGATTTTAACTTAGTAAAACTCATCGAAAACGCAATTGTTAAACTTTAGAAACAAACTTATAAATACAAAGTTCATTACAGTTTAAAACATATCACATAAAAGCATCGTCCATGTAACATCGCAAATTTCATACGAGCACGTATATTTTCCAAAGGAAAAGCGCTTTTCTCCGCTGCACCGCTTGATTCCCGCGGGAGCCTGGAGCGTCGAAGATTTAAATGGATATTTAACTTTAGTCTCGAGGAACCTAAAGTCTATTGCTCGACTCCTTTTTTCTTAAAAGGAAAATCTGTGGAAGCTTTTAGCAAAAGGTTTTAAAGTTTATTTTTTTTGGTTTAATCTATGTTTGGGTTTGTTTTGAAATAAATTGCATTGCTTATATTACTTTGTTAGTAGAGTGATAAAGAGAAAATATAAAAAAATATTTTTTAATCTTTGTTATAACGTAGTATTTATTTTGTAATTTATTTAAATTTAAAAAGAGTTGCATTATGAATCCAACATATATTTAAAGGGAGACTGGTTGGCGATCAACATACAGTTTGAAGTGAATGTAAAATTTTACTCGAAAATTCTTTTTAATATGTAAGTGAGAACTAAGAGATTTTAGGAAATTCTATCTCCAAGTGGGTCTAATAGGAGAGTTTGTATGAAGTATGATTTTTATGCTAGATTAGAAAAAAACACAATAAAACGTATTATATGTTTTCGAAATGTATTCCTTAAATGTGTGAAATATGGTTTACACTTATTTACTCATTTAAGGAATTACAATTTATATACATTACCCTCCTTCTGGGTAGGCAGTCAGATGACGTTTTCATTAACTAGTATTATAACCGTCGTTGAAATCATTTATTCATTTTATCCAATACTGTAACAGTTTAATTAAAAACACAACCAGTCGAAAAAAATCAAGCCTACTTGATCAGTTGTTGCCAATATCGTATCATATCTCTCAAAATAAAATGGAAATCTAGCTAAAATACACATGTTTTTTTATTTCACCAATAAAATTGACATACAATAATAATAATACGAGAATTGTATCGTCAATATATCTAACAATAATTCTGTCACCGACATTTAAATGGGAAAGTGAAAGCTTAGTGAAAATAAGTTAACATTTTATTCACCTGCTCGAACGGTGTATGTTTTTACGACTCTATAGTGTGTAAAAGTTTATTAGATTTACGTACCTCAACTAGACAAGTTTATTTTGAAATGCATAGATTAGACAAGATAATTGGATACTTCTATCTTTAAATCAAGAAATAATATCTTACTTTACAATTTCTCACTGTTTCGACTAATATTTCCATCGCAGTATGAAATATTCTTTAAGTAGCCAGCGATTAAAAAAAATCAATTAATTTGAATAATTAACAACACCTACTTAATTTATAGACACTAAAAAAAAGTCTTTTTAAGATAATAAATAATACTCTGTTATTTACATCAAAAATACAATCGTAATAATTTTTCATATAGTTTATAGCACAATCGTGAATTGCCAATAAAATGTATAACACCATACGCAACTAGCCATAAATTTTGTAACTCTACGACCACAAAAAGTCTCTGTTTCGCTAGTAACTGTACTATAAAGAAGTTTACGACGCTGTTGAGGTGATCGCGCCTACGTTTTACAGCCGGTTTCGCCCGCTTCCTACTTATTTTAATTACCATTTTAATTACAATACGACCGGCGATAACAATCGTAGCTACAACACTATTGTTCTGAATTAGCTACAAAAAACATACTTATAATTGTTCCCGATGTGTTTTATAGAAATTTTCGCTTGGAAAAGTTTCGCACCCGAACGTTGTTATCCGAAACTTACACTTATTTTATATTCGCTTACTTGAGACAGTTGGTATTTGCAATTCACAGACAGAAGTCGCTCGGCAGGTAGGACTTTAGAGTTATCTTTTATTTATAACTACGTAAAGAGTCCCTCTCTAACACTTTACCATGATTTTTCGATTTCCAATCGCGTTGCCAGAAAAGGACAATTATTTACTCAGTGCTACTTCCAGCGGTAACCAAAATAGTTGTCTGACAAACGATGATAAAAATTTGTTTCATCTCATTTTATTTACACAAAGAACTTAATAATTATATTTAAAGTAAAGTATTGCTTACAAAAATGAATCATTGAACAAATCAAAATTTAAAAGCCTAGATGATGACTTAATAAAAGAAGATGAATGATGAGAGAAAAACATATAAAAATATTAAATAAACATAAATACATAATAATAATAAATCAATCTGACATTTACTGAACACGCATCACATAACTCACACGCATCGTCCAGATTTCTCACTCGATTGTTGCGAGTTACGATCGAGATATGAATCGCCATCGAGTTGCAACTAGTACACCGCTTAGAAGTCCGGAAACCAGCGGGTGTTCTCATAATTATATTCACGGCTGATATTTTTGAACTTTCACGTGAGCTCTTTATTTCGGCTTTTTTTTCTAAAGTTCGTGATTTACGCGAGTTGAAGCGGATTCTGAGAGTGTCGGGGTGTCGAAAGCTTTATGCGGGGCCGAATTTATTTTGTTTTAAACGATCTATATGCACTGTCACTGGTAGTAATGTCTCCTTTGTTTTTAATAGTGAAAATACTGGGCTTGTGTTAGTATTGAATATCTTTCAAATATCAACGCTTTTAAAATACATCGGGGAATAAGATTTCTCTTTTAAAAATAAAGAACTTACCTGTACAATATTTGAGATAATTTGACTACATTTCTAACTAGGTATTGTGGATTTTTTACGACAAAAAAACCGGTCGTAAAATAACAAAAACAAAACCAAATTTTAGCTAAAACTGGTTTGCCCAACACTCGAATGTTGCAGACATTCATGTAATTTACAAGGTTGTTTACGTTGTTTAGTATGACTATTAAAAAAGGACTAGCAAAAACATCGACTCTTTAGACGAGAAATAAAACAAATTGTACAAAATGTGCATGACAACAAGGATTTGACTTGATGTTTCTAGACGTTTCTTCATTTTGAATATGCAAGTCATTTGAAGAAAGTTATAAAACAGGTAGTACATATTTTATTTATTTACTTGGAAAAATATGCATATGTAAGTCATCCATCACAGTAACAGGGAAAGGAGTCAAAATGGTATAAATATTTTAAAATAGTAACTCAGTATTTCTTTTATTATTCCATAGGAAAAAACATTTCACTGTGCACAAAAGTTCAAAATTAGGCTGCATACACATGCTAAAAATAAAGTATGTATAACAAGTTCATATTCACATTACAAATATCCGGCAAAATTATATAAAATTGAACTTGAAATAAATACATCATTATCATCATCATCATCAGTCTATACTCGTCCACTGCTGGACATAGGCCTCTCCAATTGCACGCCATCGAGATCTAGGTATACATAAATAAATACAGCGTAGTTAAATATCTCTTTTTCCTTCCGATATAACATAACTATAGTAACTCGGCTCAATCTAAAACTAATTTAACCTTCACCCTGGTCACACTGACCAAAAACAATAGATTAACTAGCAAAACCAACAGCATTCACACAAAACAAAACATTGTTCCAGTTTTCGAATAAATAGCTGGCGAATCGGAATTTCTGATACACGTAGATACGATCTCCAGTGATGAGAACCAACTTTTTTGGACAACCATCTAGGTAATTTGGCCTTGGGCGTGGGATGGGCGCACAATGCCTACTATAGTATAGTTGGTTGGCATTGGTTAAGTACTTTTTATATATACAAAACGCAGATTGAATTTAAACCAGTCGCTCTGTAAAATGTAAATTGCGTGAGTATGGTGTACTACTAGCTAAAAAAATACATAAAAGAAATCGACAAAAAAATGATACTTTCGAGCTTGCCCACAAAATTTCATGAGACGAATTGTCGATTAAGAAATGCTTATTACGAGAGAATCGACTCACCGTGATGATGGCGTTCTAATCAGAAGCAAACTTGATGGCAATTCCGTCTAAATAAAAGTGATTAATACCGTGATTGTATGATTAATTTAAAGTCAGGTCAGTTAATTGTTAGTATGGTATCATATTTTGATAGAACGCCAACTTTTACAAAAAAAGTTATTGATTTAATATTCATAAAATTTAATCACTTTTTTGTAAAAGTTGGCGTTCATCTTTATTTTCCCTGTTATTCAAACTCTTTGCCACGTGTTATCATAAATATATATTTGTCTAGAAAGGTGCGACCGGCAGGTGCGTCAAGCAAAGGTTACTTTCTCAGAAGGTATGGTAATTCTAGCCCTATGCAAATTCTGCCAGCGCTTTATACGTATCTGATAAAAGAAATCTTTATCACTGTTTATTAGAATATTTTATGCAACAACATTAAATGATAATCGAGTAATTTATCTATGTAAGGTAATTAAATTAATTACGTACGGTAATTCTCTTATAAATGAGGCTTTAAATCAAGAGGATTTCTGACCATTGTCTGTATCTCCAGCAGTCAAAAATATCTCCCCACTAACCTATTTTGATGAGACAACCTATATAAAACAAAGACCAGTTAATTGGACCACATATTATGTAGAGGGAAAGCTCAAGAGTGAAAAGCCCGATTTCACCATCATCATCAGGTCTTTGTCAGTCTCCACTAAAGGAGCACCACTCTCTGTATCCATCAGAGCCATACATTAGCCAGAGCAGTCAGAGGATGTGGTCTCAGTTTCCACGCTGGCCAGATTATGGGTAGGAGAGGACTTTTTGGTGTTAATAAGCTTTGTTTTGCTTGTGTTTCCAAATTCGCCTTCTACGACATCCACGGGAATAAACCTTCATAAGGACCGATTTATATGAACTCATATTTTTTTTATTTGTCTCTTTCTCATACATATAGCAGAAACACTATTTAAATAAATAAAAAAACAACATTAAAAAATAATGAAGATAATTAATTTTGACGTATAGAATATTTATTAGCGGAACAAAGTTCGCCGGATCGGATAGTATAATATAAAGATCGTAAAACGATAATAGGAAAGCCACGAGCCTTCAGTGACTCATTCTTTGGATAACACACGTAATCATTATTCTACGGAACAGTACATAAACATTTAACGATCGATTTGATTATTATCTTTGGAACAATAAATTTATTCATCGCTAAATATATCGTGATAGACAACAATACGGACGGACATTGAATATTTAATAAAGTTAGAGTACTTAGTATTAATAATACAAAGTATAATATTATTTAAGGAAAAGTTGTAATTAATATGTTAGTTTTAATTCCAAAATTTCGTTCCTAAAAGGGTGAAAACGAGAACCTGAAACTAAGCTTTTATTGTCTGTCCGTCCATCTATTATAGGTAGAGAATTAAAATTTTCTCAGAATGTGTTATATGAGTGGCCACTTTAACAACAAAGTAAAATAATTTAAAAGGTGAATTACATTTTCACATACAAAAAAAAACTTTTAATAATATTTTATCCTAAAATTGTAAGTTTATGTCATTTTTATTTAGAATAAAATGTTGTAGTAAGGGGATTCCTTACTACGACCATGCAATATTTTATTTTATTCTATTACCTATATTGTGCCATTCCGACTGGCAAGTGTCCAGTTTTTAGTTCCAGTTAAATAGTTGATGTATTTGTACTTTTTCAATTAAATAAAATTTATACAAAATTTCAAGCCTCAAACAACAAAGTTAATAATGATTTACGAGATCTATTTTCATTTCAGGAAAGCTTCACAGTCAACAATGAGTTAATAATCCAATTAAAATTTCCTTCGACTTGTGTCCTGGGCCCTGTTTCAAAACCAAATAAATCTCGACTCGAACGGACGGAAATAGCACTCCGTCCGTCCATAAATCCCAGTCTATTTAAGCAATCTCAAACGAAAAATCAAAAATAAGCGGCATAACACGGTGTCTCTTACAACTTTCACTAATAAAAAAACAAGTTCGAAATTCGAATCAGTCCACGAGCAGCCAGTATTTTTAAATTTAACATTCGAAAAGTGATCTACTTTCTAACTGTAAATCAAAAACGCGTTCGGAACATCGAATCCGATTCAGATTTACAATGTACCTAATTTTTGTAATTATCTGCATGACAATCAATGCGAACGTTCGCGCGATACTTATCGGGTTAAGTAAATTAATGCAAATTTATGGAACTCAGCGGGATTCGGATCGCACCGCGCTCGGCGCCTAGACTTGTTGCTGTGCTCTAGATAATTTTACGGTACAGGTTCCGAACGTCTCTTGTTATTCAAATGAGGAATATTTTGGAATCAACACGACAACGTTCCCACGCACATCTACTAAAATGTAAATATCTAAAACTAGTTATCAATCAGCTGTGTCTCATAGAATCTCATTCACTTTGCTGTACAAAGTATAATTAGCAAAAACCTTACTAAGGGACTACAATGAGCAAAATTTTCCGTTCCCATCTTCATATTAATCAGCGCTTCGTTAAATGAATTGCATTTCTCATCGAAACTGACAACTCGCACTCAATTACAGTAATTAATCCACTTTAACATGGTTTAACGACACCTGTGATTATCACGTGATAATTCACGAACATTAAGTAAACCGACGTTATCACATTTACCAGCATCAATTCGTCTTCACTTATCTCGGAGTTAAACGTTGTTGACTGCCCGATGTAATTAGGGACTGTAAAACTCAGATACATATTAATTATTCTTGTTAAACAGGTTGAAAGAATATTTGCATTAAATTTCATTCAAAAATTATAATCTGCATACTGCTTGTAGGTTATAATGGACATCATTTTCAAAGGTAGGCATTGATGGCCTCCATTTTTTTTTTCGGTTGGTTAATTTTTATTGTGTTTGCAGAAGGTACATGTTTCAGATATTTTAAAGCTTGCCCTTTATTGGACCTTACAGACTATCCACGATAAAATTTTTAACACGACCGATCCGGGGTCACACCATTCCTAAGTCAAGTACTGATGGGATTGAACATACTAACAACATACATTTTATGTAACCTATTCAAACCCGACTTAACTAGCAACTTGCCATATATTAACGCTAAGAACCTACAACGCTAAACCATCAGTTTCTTTACTTCTTCATAAGCAGCCACTATAATTTAAGTATTCATTATCGTCTCTAAGGGCAACGGTAACATAACAAATGATAAGGTGAGGTCGGCTCTATAATTATCACGCGTTCGCGATTAGCTAAACAACCACGGGTATGTAGTTAGCAAAATGTTAATATCGATACGTATATCGATAAGTTATCCATCGATGTTCGATACAAAAATCGTCGGCGGCACCTAGTTAATCATGTCGCTGGCGTGCACCTGCTCGAATACACATACATATTCATTAACCCGGTATCGGTTCGCAGTCACTATCAATGACTGTATTCACGTACCGATACTCGCAAAAATCGAACACTTTTGTAAATAGCATACTTTTTTGTTTTTCCAAAAGCTAGACTTATTTTTGATCAATTGAAAACATTGATGATTGCAATTTAAAAAGTCTCTCATTAGGAGTTTGTTTCATTTCCTTTTTTTTATCTTCCAGCCAGTTTGTTTTAAAACCTCCAAATGTGATCAGTTTAGCTGAATTATTACTTGATATATTTTTTTAATTTTCCAGCCAGTGTGGTTAGTTTTTTATTTATATATAGACCATGGTAGATTTATTAATTTATTCATTCGATTCCGAATCGCAGTTGCCGATTCTGAACCCACATGAGTTGATAACCTCCAACGTGACGCAGACCGACAGCGTGACAGCCTATTTGAATTACGAATTCGGACGTTTGTGATACCGCTTGAATGCTTTTTATTGACGACCGTTTATGTATTCCGTTTGGAGATATGCCGATCATTGTGGCAAATTTATTTTTAAAATCGTTTTTGATTTCATTATTCAAAAGTCATTTAGATAAGTTTATATTCTGCAATTTGTATATTTTATGTTATAAACAATATAAGCATTTTTTAAATAAACGCTTATTAAATAAAATCGGCTTCTCATCTCTTTAAGGAAACGCTTAGTTTGTTCAAGCATTATGTGGATGTAAATCTTATTAATCGATTTAAAAATTAATTTTGTTTAGCTTCAAACACTCCTTACTAGGAGGTAGTACATACATTTATAAATAATAATTATGGTTGCTGATGCTGAGCCTTGCTTGTAAAATATGTTGCTCGACTTAGTAACATACGTAAAAAATATTTTCTTGCTACATGCCTGCCATGGTATATATAAGAATATATAAAGCCACATTTTCATCAAAGAATGAAGCTAAATCCAAACAATCCCCATGGGAGACAAGCCTATTACTAAGCTTGGCCTTATTAAAGTAGGGCACAGTATCTTTAGAAGCCTCTATACGGAAACATTTCTAATTTGCAAAAAGCTTTTTTACTTAAAGACGCTGGTATCACGCAACGGTATCGATCACTGGCCAGTATTTTTCCTTATAACGAGCTGCAGTAATCAGAGAACAATGGACATGCAAATAACATCAATTAGATAAAGAAAAATGCAAAAGACGATTTCAATTCAAAAAGAGAATCCGTCTGCGTTCCACGTCGATCGCCGCGAAATTGAAAAAGAAAAAATGGGAATAAATAAAAATAGATATCCAACTAGCAACTCGACGGATGAAATGGAAATAAAACGAAGAGGCTTTTTGTGGACGAAATAAATTAAAAAGTGTGTCGCGATTGTGCCCGGTGACGTTTTGCTGTGTCCGCCCGATGTGCTCTGCGGGTATCATATTCGTTGTTTATAGTTTCCAGTGTCGATTTATACTTCGATATGTTAGTAAAAACAAGGCAGCTTTAGTAATTAATGTTTCCATTTGGTACGTAGTTTTCTTATAATAATACAAGATAATTTATTGCAAAAAATACAAAATTCAAAGATACACGTATTCTTTTCATTCGTTACTTCTAGTATGTATCAGTTTAAAAATTTTTGGGTACATCACAAATGAGATTCGTTCGTGATGCGTTACTCGTGAGGTACCTACATAGAATGCTCGCAAGTTTAGGTACCTAGCTATTTTCACTTATATTAGCAGTCCCCATCATTTTTAAAATTAATTTAATATTTCTATACAATTCCTTCAATTATCATACGTATAATATTCATATACACATTATTTTCATTTTTGTTTGTTCGGGTACTTAGGATTTTAAGCTTGGGATATGACTTCCAATCAGTGCGCTCTTAATAACAATTTGAATAATTAAAGAAAAAAAATCTTGATTTTGATTACCAAACTTTAAATCAATAATCTACTAAGTTCTAATGCACCCAAGAATCGGTATTGTTCGGCAGGCATAAACAGGGGAAGTTTTACCTAAAATTATATTTGTGGGTCGTCACGCTCTCCCCTGGTGGGGGCGATTAGAGGGTTCCATTGTGATGTAGGCGGCCGGAGCCGCGGGGCCGTATTCGTAGACCGGACTTTAGCGAGATGTCAATACCTAGAATTTGAATCACATTTTATGTAGGTAGTTGAACGATCAAAAATAATTATGAGTTTACTTTTGAGTCGTCATGGTTTCATTTCTAAATCCGTTATGCTTTGTATTAGTGTATTCCATGGCTAGCCTTATTTGAGACGTCAATTTCTTAACAAATACATAAGTCGTAAGCTTTAAAACTTGAATTTTAGGGGGGATTTTTTTTTGGATTTTTTTTTAATTTTTTTTTAGGGGTTTTTAGGATTGATAAAAATCATTTTTCTTTATTATGTTTCAGTGTAATTCCAAATGAATAATCAGTTTTAATAAATAATAGAACACTATGATTCGTAGCTGCTAAGGTAGTCGTAGCACGTCGTAGTGTGGTAGTCGTAACAATTGCCTTAGCCAACTTACGATTACAATTATTGAGTCAATAAAGAAGACTCTAACTAAAAAAAATCCTGTGAATTTTGATAATATGTATAGACTTCATATTTTAACAAACATTATCTGATAGTAAATAAATTTCAAAAAGTGTTTACTTTTTACATGTTATTTAAATAATCATGCAAATATTCGATCGATATCTTTATTCTGGCCTGCTAGTTTATAATATATAATGACTATTACCAACTAACAAGGTTTCTCAAGATGGTCACATCTGATAGTAGTTGAGCAACGCTGTATAAAAACTATTGAAGCCGCCGGCTTATTCTATCACGAGCCGTTCATCATGTTAACGGCATTTTAAATTAAAGATTTATTACTTTAATATACTGCCTATGTTTTATTTTAGTGGAATTGCAACGTGACATATATAAAAACACGCGTTATAATGTAGATAATGTTAAGCTAAGCTCTCGTGTCTCGTGTTAGGTATTTATTTTGCTTTTTATTACTTACTTGTTGTTACCCGCGGCTTCGCCCGCGTGATATATAGCCTATGTCCTTCTCAGTAAGTACCCTATGTGTACGCAAAATTTCATGATGATCGGTTCAGTAGATAGGGTGTGAAATTGTAACAAACAAACAAACAAACTTACTTTCGCAATTGTAATATTAGGATTAGGATATTAGTTTGTATTTAATTAATATTTTATTTTAAATATGTAAGGCAAAAATAATTATTTAAGACCTTAAAAATATCTTATTTTGCTTACGCTTCTTATCTCCATCATAAGTTTATTATCCCGATACTATTTGTACTATTATACGAGAATTTGGTGGTATACTTTTCAATGTGACTCACTGTACATTTCATTCTCATTATTTAAGAATGACTAGACAGACACGGCACCCAGGACGCGTAAACTTTTAAACCACACTATACATAGGGATCATTTGTAATCCGACCAGCACTTAAGTCGTGGGGGCAATCGGGCGTTATACGCATTTCCAACGTTTACACTAGTTTTCTGTTCAAAACTAAATTTACGTACTGCCGCGCCTACGCCCGTAATCAAGATTGAGTTGCTTTCGTCAAAGATACCCGGGGAATGTAAAATAGGCGCGTGGGTCAGATAGCGCTATCAGAGTTGGCCGTGTCAGATTATTTTGGTATATAAAGTACAAACAAGTTGGTTAATCAAAAGTATATACGAGATTTTGTAAATACGACCGTTTTAGAAATATTCGAGGGCACGTTGAATTCTTTGGTACGGGATCTATATTTGCCTTATTTTTTCAAGGCGGAAATATTTATATACATACTGTACCGACCATTGCGTGCAATTTTTAAGGTTAAAGATATATATTTATACGTAGGTACATATGGCTGGTAATTAAAAAAAGGTATATGTAGGTATTGTGTAAGTCCTTTCTTTTATAAAGACCATCTACTTAAGTGAATTTCAGTCTGTCCAATGTTTTCTGAGATGTGATGGAAAAGGCCCATCCAAGTCTTCAAAAAGCAAAGTTCATGTTACATTTTAATTTAATACCGATACCTTAACATAGATCTGATGAAATTCTTTCAGAATAGTACATATGAAGTTATTTTGAGTTACCAACGAAGATTTATAAAAAAAACAAATAAGTCGGTATACCTAAAGTAGGTATATAATACGTCAGACGAATAGACAGATACGTCAAGAACAACAAAGATATAGTGCCCAGGCAATTTCAGCCCGTCTAAAGCCCACCTAGGGACTAAGCGTTGGCCCTATAGGCCTGTCAAAGTCTCGCGTCCAGAAAGCATTTAGAAGTTGGGGGCTATCCCAAAGTTTGCGAAGAATTTTTAATCAGGCGGCGTCTAGGCGCGCGGGGGTGCCGGGCGGCGTCGCGGCGGCGGCGCGGCAGTGCGCCGCGCGCGGCCGAGGCGCCGCCCGCCCAGACCGCAGTCGCCGCCATGCGACCACGCGCGACCACGCGCGACCGCCACGTCTCCGAACCACGGCCGCGACCACGAACCCTCGCGACGCAACTCTGAACTCGCGCGCGACAACGCACGAAACTGAATAAGTTCGATAAATCTTCCTCCTACCTGGACCACTATATAGACAGTGACTCAGTGATACTTTTCTTTTATTAGTACAAAATTGTATATCTTCGGTAGCATAGTATTTTTATTGTTAAAGTACAAATAATGTAATTAGCGGCACCGTAGCGTCTATAGTTTACAGAATAAATACAGGGTCAGTTTTGTATGAATTCAATGTGATTGTAGTTTAAGTCGCTGAGTCAAAATTGCTACTGTTCATACTGCTTCTAATTAAGATAATCGACAGTAATTTTAAGGTAAGTTTTATAGCCTTCCATTAAAGATAAAGTAACAAAAATTTCAAACCAATAATTCAATTATAGTTTAATCATTTACACTATTTACTACATCCCAGTTATATATACAAAAAATCTTTTAACATCTTAAAGCTAAAACTTAAACTTTCTCTTTGTCATAATACGTGAATAGGAAACAAGACGTCACAACAAAACCAAAACAAACCATATATTACGCCGCGTCAGCGATACCCATACCCGCGCGCGACTATCGCCCGTCCGATGCAAGGATGCGTATTCCGGTTTCGAAGGCGACGGCGTATGATTTAGGCGAGGTAGAGAAGTCCTAAATCACGATAGGTGGCAACACTGGCAACTCGAGCCCGACAAGATCTTTCGAGCAATCCGCAAATTGTTTGTCCCGCAATTTAAATTTAGAACGAGCGTCGATAAATCGAACGCAATTGTTTTGAATTCGCCCGCGAAACTTAGCAAACACTGAATTCAATGAATGTTGTGTACTCATGTCCAAACTTTGATTAATCGCTTCGATTTGAGTTTGCATAGGTACACATTTCGCGCTGTATAGCGAAACAAAATGGACTCACTGGTTTACGTACAATTTTAAAAATTCCTACATAGAAGTATGTAATATAAACAATGAATGTTTGCAAACGAATTTTATTTTACATGTTTAGGTATTTTGTAAATTGATGATTAAATTCTAATTATTCAATTTTTGTATTGAACTATTCATATTTTATTTCATTTAAATGCAAGTTTAGTAATACATACTTATAGAAAAAAACATGTTAATATTTCTTCCTAGACTTAAGTCTATTAACATAATTTTCAATAAGCATTTAGCCAGAAGAATGCATATATATATATAATAGACTTAATTGTACATATTTACTTAATTGTAGCATAAAAGCCATCAGTAGTTAAATATTTTTTCGTCTTAGAACACAAGCCATAAAAAAACTTAACACTAAACCGCAGATTTAAATAAGAAAATGCATATGAATTCTGACATATTTACTACCTACTTTGAAGTTAAATATTACATTAGTGAGGTACTAAGCCCATTGGAGTCACGCATTAGAAAAATGAGGAAAATTTATGAATAGTTCATCTCTCGGACAAAATTAACAATGACTTTTGACACGGCACTTTTTAAGATAACTTTAATTATACTTTATTTTCTTGTAAATATAGTATGTGATTATATTACATACAAGAACAAAATGATTGGGAGACCTCCAGACTAGTTGATGTACCTCTTTATCTTAATGTGAATTCCATTTTTGATGATGATTGTATTTACCACTACTGGTATAGACAAAACTCAGAATCGTTAGTCTGATCAGATGTATTTACAACACATCCAGAAACTTATTTTTAAGACTAATAATCAATTACAATTTTGTGTTATTCAAAACAAAACAATTTGCAAATGCGATGCTAAAAAGTAACAACTGTCTAACCAACAACTAAACTTTTAATTTACAATGGCAAAACATTTAGCAAAAGATTTTTCGTTCTTCATAAAGAATAGGAAATCAGTAAATCATATTTTGTCTTTTGTTCCGCGCGACAAAAGCTACGTAAGTCAAGTTTTTATCTTTTCTTTTATCTTTTAGACGCGTGGGCCTAACGGTAAACGCACTATTACTAGCCGGCCGAAAATGGTAACAATGAGGTTGGATTACGCAAGATGCCTTATTTTGTTTTTGTTCACGATTTTTCGTGAATAGCGCAATGCAAGACATTGTGCGAGGGTGGTCGGTGAAAGCGCGATTTGTTCGCTTGACTTTTGTGAAACCACGCTTTTGTTGCTTCAAAAGTTGTTGAAGAAAACTTTAAAATATTTTTATGTGTATGCTCTCGAACTCTAAGGCAATAAGTTCAAAAATATATGAATAGAAGAATGCTTCACATCTAAGCAAATTATATTGCTTGTGACAATCGTACACTATTTCAATGAGGTAAACTTACCAATGTATTATTTTGACAGCCTCTGTGTCACAATAGTATCGCAAAAACCTTTGAATCGCATAGTTTAAGGGTTGGTATATAAACCCATACAAATAAAATAAAATCCAGATTAAGATTTTAAGTAGCTTGTTATTTCGATCAATTTTTTTTTTTTAATGAGCGCTGCTTAAAATTAAATTAATTAATTTAATAGACAAATCCCTCGTATCATAAAGTTACCCGTTCAAAACACTTAACGGTTTTGAAGAATATCAACATTCAAATTAGATGCGCGTTGCACTATACAGTTTCCAAAATATAGCTCCATATAAAATGCAAATGAAGTTAGTTTTCTCACAGTTTCACCTGCATATTTACTATGGTACATTTTATCAGTCATAACACGTTGGGCAAGCGGTGCAGTCGCCATGACCCGGTTCCGACGTGTATTTTTATTTTCTAGCTCAATTTCCTTTCCGACCGTGTCTAAACTTCATAAATTTAACGACTTCCATGTTTCGAAACACTTTCGAAATGGACAATTTCGCACGCTTTTACGGAATGTAGAGGCGTGTGGTAGATATCTGGATCGCTTATTAACATTCTTTAAGTACATATTGTTTTTTAAAAAAAATGAGAGATTAATAAATGTCACAATAATGTTCTGCCAGTTATATGATTGTACCGCTTTTTAACGATAAGAGAAAATGAAAGAAATAATGCGGACACTCTCTCGGATAAAAGAGCACTTGTATTTATTAGTAAGGGCACGGCTATAATCACGTTTTATTTCGTCAGATTCGCCGACTAGTTTCTGTCTGTTACAAAGACCATCGTCGAGGCGAGTGTTAGGTAATGAAACGATGGTTACGCTTTCCTCAAAGTACTGATCCGACGAAATAAAATGTGAGTAAAGCTGAGTTTCCATAGTGAATTTATCTCGCGGAAGTTTAAATATTATTAGAGCTTCTATGTTTTTTCTTTTGCTATGAAACTCTTGAAACTAGTATTTCTTTTAAAGCACGTTGCATGTTGTGTGTGTGTGTTACAACATTTTGATATGCTTCTAATAATAGAATTTAATGTTAATACCAAAAATAAAAATATACGTGCAAAATATTTCAAAGATCACATCGGACTTCTCATCAGCAAAATATACTTACTTAAAGTAAAAAGCAGACAAAAACAAATCTGTATTGGTCATCAGTATTCAAAGTCCGTAGCCACAAACCGAAAAAATACCTACACTTTAACAACGCGGGCGGTCTGTGCGCATTTTATATATTTAAAAAAAAGTCACCGCAACACTAGTGCCATTTGGTTCTGAAAAGCGATATAAATCATTGTTGAAACGAGTAATTAAAATAGTATGCCAGAATCAGGCGGCCGGACGCCCAGCGGCTTGCAAACAAGTGATATTGTGGAGTACGGAAAAATGTTGGAAATTGTACCATGGAAATTATTAGTACTACCTTTTGTATATTACTCATACGATGCATGCGTGTAGCGAGTTACGGCAGTTACATAATTATAGAGTTCCAATTTTAGGTAGAGTCAAGCACATATACTACTACTACTTTTATGGGTACACAGTAATGATGTGCTTAAGTTATTCTGAAGTCGGAACTGTTTTAAAAGTCTGAATCATTATCAAAATAAAAATCATTATAAAAATCATCATTTATAATTCAGTACAAACAACAGCTTTTAATTGCTTTTTTTATCGATTTCTAATATGAAGTTTAAACGATTGTTGATTGCGTTAGTTAATTAAGAATAAGGATATAATTTTTAATGGTATATGTAATTTGAAAAATATCAGTTTTGTTTTTAAAATATCCTCAACCTCCTATAATACTTATATTAACTATTCCAATGATTGTTGACTATGACATCGAATTGCCCAGTAGTATTAAGATTTTTAATGTCATATGCAACAAGCTATCAACTGTTAATCTTAATGTGTGAATTAAGTTTGAATCAAATTCACAAGTGCAATATAAGGCTGTGGCCCATACCTTATAAAGCTGGAATTTACAAAAAAATATACGTAGAATGAAATCGATACATACATCAAAAAGATAGATATTAATTAAAGCATTAAAAAGCTCACTAGTTGTTAAAATCGTCAGTTTTCAATATCATATGAAACAAGCAATAAACTGTTAATCTCAAAATTCTAATTAGGGCTACGAGTGCAATATAAACGGCTACGGCCCACACAGTACCACAAAAAGCAAGATGCAACGAAAATATATTCAGAAAAAATAGAAGCAACTCTTGAAAGATAGTTAAACTCCAAAAAAGCTCGATACGTGTGAAAATCGTCAGTTTTCAATATCTTACGAAACAAGCAATAAACTGTTAATCTCAATATGCCAATTAAGGTTACGAGTGCAGTATAAACGACTGTGGCCGTAAGTACCTCATAAAGCAGGATTTAATGGCCCAGCCGGCCGAGAGGGATTCCCTTGCCTCGACTTTTTATACGAGAATACAGTATCTCTTAAACGGTAGTAGTGTGACGTAGAGTATTGAATGTTTTTAGCTGTGTGAAAGTGTGTGTTTATACCTAATTGCAAATAAAAAAAATAGAATAAATACTTAAAATAAAATGACGTCTTTTTAATAACCAAAAAAAAAAAATAGATTACCGATTCAAAGTACTTAAAAGAATGGTTATCAAAAGATTTTTACAAAATTGCATTAACATTTTATAAAACAAATATTTTCAGAAATAAAACTGAAGTGCACGTATTATTAGGTTACAATTGAACTCGAAGATTTTTTATAGAATTTCTATAAACATTACCCTTTTTAAACTACTACCGTAGAAATGGAGTTGTCTATCAAGCTGTCAGGTATTCCGTTTAATGTGAGTTGATTAGAATCTACAGGAGCGCGTCTATCTCTTTTGGGGTCGGGGGTCCACGTGTACAAATTATGCAAGTTTATTTTTAATTTCCCTGCAAAGCACTGTAAAATTAACGGCATTCTTAGTTTTTGTTATTTGATTTAGTTTACAAACCATCAAATTCCGATTTTACTGATTAAAACGTTACGTTTTTGTACAAAACCATATTATATTTACTGTTACTACACTTAATGCTAAGTTATTGCAATAATTGCGAAAATAATAATTGGTGCCTTGTTTGTCATATAATATGAGGGTCCGGCTTCAAAACACCCTTTATATACGTCCATGTGAATTTATCCACTACACTTATTGTGAAGTCTCTTACGAAACCTTTTTAAATTATACAGCTATAGTATATATTAAGACATAACTCATAGCGTGATTGTGCATGTTTTAATAAGAGTGATAAATAACTATGAGCACATGATGGTTACCTACATATTTTTGGTATGATATGTGTGAAAAAGTTGTGGTATTAATATAATTGTAAAAATTAACTATGGAATTGTATGAAGGAATTATGTTTATATTTGATATATGAAGCAAAAAAGTACATTTAATGAAATATGAAAGGAAGGTATATATCGTAAGGAAAATTTGGCTTTAGCATGTTCTTTTTTATGGCAGAATCAATCTTCATAAAGATTACACTAAATATTTTTTTTTAAACGACGTCGAATATTTTTGAGGCATAAATTTTAAAATATTCGTAAACCTAACATAGGTTTACGAATATTTTTGAGACATAAAAAGAACAGAATAATTTAAATATATAATATATAAAATTATGAATTAACGTTTATACGTCCGAATAAACAATGGCATACCCGAATGATAGAATTTAATTTGGTATAATTACAATAATCGCAGCTTTTCTTGAGGCATTGAGGGTTAGTTAGATTTTTTACGTTACTTGGTAGCAAAAACAGGAGCGAGCAAAACGAGTGAAAGTTCACAACTTAAGTTAAATACCCCAACATGACAATACGTAATATATGAAATGAAAATAATCGCATTAGTCCGAGAGCTCGAGTCCAAATCGACTTTCTTCTCATCTCAATGCATTACAACCGAATTTAACCGAAACGTCTCGCGTAATTTACGGACTCCGTGGAGGTTGCGCACATTCCGCCAATCCGGCCTACTTGCTATGCAGAGCAGCGCCGTGCGCCCTGATTTTTGCCCGATGTCGACACACAGAAATGTATTAGTGGGTTTAACGCCTACAGGACCGGGATCGATGTTTGTGCCGGGAATTCGCTATTAGTAGTTGATCAGGTCGAAGATTTGCCCGGTATTGTGGAGAACTATCTATCAATATCCAACTAGGTCTGATCGTTACTTGCTAGAGAGAGAAAACATTTAAAGAGAACAATGAGTTTAAAAAACTGATTCAAAGTTTGAATAAAAATTATACGGTATATGTTCCAGGTACATAAGGATTTTTTTTATATTTTTAAGATGCAGCTTGGGCTAGAATTACAAAACAAAACACGCTTACATACTAATTAGCCAATAGATCATCATTTCGAGTATGTGACACGGTCAGTCGACCATGCTCACCCTGGTGTCAGAGTTCTTCGGAACCGCCTCTCGGCCTCTGACGTGGTTCTTTAACGACTACCAATTGGCAGCCGGGACCAACGGCTTAACGTGCCTTCCGAAGCACGAAATCATCTTTCTTATCAGACAATCAGGTGGTTCAAGCCTGCATTGTCCTAACCAAACTGGAAACAACTTAACAAAGTATGCTTCCCGTGGGAATCGAACCCACGACCCCCGGGTCAGTAAAGCAAACGCCTTAACCACTGGACCACAGAGGTTGTTATCCAATGCATAATGCATTTGTATTTATAATAAACATGTTATCTATTACTACCACTGCAACATATTCTTTAAGTTGAACGGTCTTTCTCAAACTAAATCAATGGATGTAAGATAAGGATCACCATTTCTTAAACATTGTACATTTAGTAGCGACGAGTACGTACTGTTTGCGGTAGCATGTTTTTGTTCCTCATAATGCCATCAATTTACCTTCTGAATAACAGCCCATTGGCATGAACACATTCAATTTGCTGTTTATGAAACACGTCGCAACTCATATCTTGTAATTTCTTATGTTAAAGCAATATAATTGCTAATAAGGGCCTCGTACTTAATAACTTAGTAGATGCTGACGATAAAAGGCCCGCCTACTTGCTATCAATAATATCTGTGTTTAGTGTGCGGCTTGTATTTGCTGAGCTTTGTTTGAAAACTTGGCGGCTTAGTAACTAAATAATTAAAAGAAATATGTAGCTATGGCGCTAAATGTGGCATTTGGGTCTTATGACTTATGTATTACATATATCGCATATCGGCCAAATCATACCCCTCACCCTACAATTTACCTCTCAATTTACCTACTCAACGAATAAATATTTATACATAGATAAACAACCGAGGAACTTAACTATGTAAATACATAGGAATTGCTACAGTTTGCTAGTATAGTCAGTCAAACCCGGCCTCCATCGCATGATATGATAGTTGAAGTTGCCATCGGGAAAGTACACAAATGATTGAGAGAGAGAGATAAAAAATAACGAATATCCATTTTTTGTTTCGAATGAATTTCAGGCATCTACAGAATATTGTGAGATAGGTACTAAAAGCGATTCTTATTAAAAAATGTTGTTGACTGCTCGAAACAATCATCAAACTTTTATCTGAAATATTAAATACGTTAGTAAATTACTACATAAATTTCTACTGTTTATCATTTTAGTTCATAAAGTTGACAAAGTTGCCATCTCACTCTACACGTTTCATAACCTGACGAGTGACGAGTAACTTGCCATACGCGCTCGTCTAAAGGAAGCATAAGGCAGGTGCACAAAGCGACATTGTAAGAACTGTAAGGGCAGAAAAAGTACCTACATGGAACTACTAAAGTAGTGTAAATTACAACGACTTTCTTTTTACTGGACAGCATAGTTGACCGTATGGGCGCATAATTATTGATAATGGAAAGTTCAATTAAACGTTTTTGTCTATTTAATAGACAAACGTATTAAATCGCTTTGTGACATATAAGTAATGCAATTGATACAAATAATTATATGCACAATCACTACGCCACTTCATTTGAGCAAATTTTACTCAGTATAAGTAAGATTTGCTCAAAATAGCAACCCAAGCCGATCAACTGATCAGCTTCTTATCTTGAAAATAATAAAATCATAAGAACAAAAGTTCTTAACGTTTCATTCTTTACACTTTATACACTGTTAATAACGTACCTTTAAAAGTGTTTCTACAGGCATATTGTCCCAAAATTATTTATTTTTATCATAACCATCATATCCCCGACGGAGATGGCGAGACGACCTAGATGCGTACTCCAAAGACTGGCGAAACAAAGCCCAAAGCAGAAAAGAATGGAAAGCAGAGAGGGAGGCCCAGCAGTGGGATTTAACAGGCTAGCAAATAAATAAAATAACCATCATAGTCACGTCATTTTATTTAAATAGAGCTTAGATTTTCCTTTTGCATTGTTTACCTTCGCACCCTACGGAAAATCTTTACCGTTAGTGAAAGCACTCGAGTTACTAATTTCGAATTCAACGCTAATTGACGTGAAAAAATCACTGTGGTAATCGCTGCGAACCTCCCGCTGGAATTACCGCCTTGTTTATTTGATATAATGACCGATAACGAACTATCTTTCTTTACGATTTCAATCTATGTAAATAAATCACGTAATGCCATACTGTGCTTCGTCAATTGGTTTTTATTACTGTTCTTAACATCATCATTTACTACTGTTTGGACCATTAACTTGCCTTACAAGTTTGAGCATTTAGTTGTTTTCGTTAGTTAATAAAGATTATTAATTACTGTTATTTAATAAGAGATTAATGGAATATTTTTGTAGTTTAATCGGTTAGTTTAAAGGAATCTATTTCATTACGGTCCTGAGTTCCGAGGCGCCACACACGGAGCCGGAGCGTACTGGCCACTTTTCCATCAATGTACGGTTTACTTAGCCATTGCATTACTCACGCAGCGTTTCCTAGGCGAGTAATTTGAAGAGAGTCCGTTTTAAATTATTCTCTATTTTTCAAACAGCCTACTTTCTTTCCGAGCTTAGGGACATTATTAATTATTAATCATGCAGCAAACAAAAGAATTTTAAATACTTTTTATGAAATTTTACATGGTAAGATTTGACTTGATACCTCCTATGCATGTAATAGAAAAAAACTATATCTTATGTTAAGTTTAGATTATATAAAGCCTAGATACTCTATTAGCCGAAAAACGTAGAAAAAACTAGTGTCCAAGCCATAGTCACGCAACAACACAACTACCAATTTGACGGATTTTGAGGGCATAAATTGACAGGACGCGTGAAATAACAAAAAAAGCTGTCATGCACACAAGCATTGAAAAATTGGCCAGTTTTTTAGTCATTGAAATAAAGGCCTGTGTCTATTGTCAAAGACGTTAAGCAGATTTTTAAAATAATCATATGACGATTACAGCATTTACTATTA
The DNA here is from genome assembly GCA_963082605.1 of Rhodophaea formosa. Classification (NCBI taxonomy): domain Eukaryota; kingdom Metazoa; phylum Arthropoda; class Insecta; order Lepidoptera; family Pyralidae; genus Rhodophaea; species Rhodophaea formosa. The sequence goes on along the minus strand of OY720211.1, from coordinate 7,523,152 downwards.
CGTGCATCATCTGAAAAATAAAAAAAAAAAATCTTGTGAGAAGTTTGTCACGATACAAAAGTTTTGGCTAATTAGTATGTTACAGAAACTTATATTATCCAAATAGATTTATTGTTCCTTATCATCCTTTTGCCCAATACAAGAGCATTAATATGACAAAAACCAGTAGCGAATGGTTATTCTTTCCTCAGTGCCCTAATGCGATGTTATCTTGGGGACGGAAGAAGGGCCGCGTCCCCGCGCTTTGCCACTTAAAGCAGGCTATTTATATCTCTGAAGCCTTAAGACGATAGATTGGATGGACAAAGCTTAGCATCTGTCTTGCTCGGTGGAAACATTTTCGGTTGATTAAAAATGTTTGCGATTTGAGAAAGTATCAAATCAATCAACTGTAATGAGAGTTTGTTTTTGTTTTTTGAAATTTAAATGTTATTTGAAAAAAATTTAACGTAAAAGAGACTTATGTTATGATATTAGAATATCGTTACGCTAAAAAATATTAAATGTCATAGTAGCCAGTTTTCTATAATGTTTTCATGCCTAAATTAAGTCAAGAACTGTATATCTTTGTATTGAAAACTTTAAATTGCCAGCCAATCAATTATTCAACAATATAGTAGGCTAACTTAATTAACCCATTTAAGAAGCAGTTATTATGAAACGTTGTGAGAACATTTGACACTGACACAGTCGTAAATAACACCGACATAGAGCTAAAAGGGTCTCGGATCATAGACAAGCATTTATTAAAACCAGATGCCAAATGTGTTTAAGTAACTAGTGCTGTAAATGTGCCTCTTTGATATATACGATAGGAACGGCTACTGTTTCATTAGTAAAACATACTTAATTGGGTATTTAAAATAGACTACTACAGTTCTATAATCTAGTATGAAATGGCATGGAATATAGAATCAAATCATGAGGCCAATAATTTTATCTACAAACGACGAGCAAATAAAATTGAAAATTCGTATCCTTCAATTTTTGCTACTAATTATTTTATTCATCATATGATAAGCTTATTTTTATTAATGTCATTTCCTACGAGTACCTATACCGTGTGGTGATTACTAGTCACTACACACTGTAACTTTGCAAAAAATGTATTCGGTACTCTAATTACTTGATAATATTTGTCAGTAATACATATTTTAAGGTATTATTGTAGTACTTATATTACTATAACAACATTTTTATTTGAAACACAATTTACTTAATAACATATATTTTTAGGTATTTTAATATTTTGATTAATAATAGATTAATTTATTTTCCAGGTATGTATCTACGATCACATTTGGAAATGCTCAAGACTAAAACAATACTCACCGTAAGTTATGAATACGTATAAACTAAAATAACAACAATGACACGTATATAAATCATACAAGTCAAAAAGATAATACTCGCCTATCGCGGCTTCTACAATACAAACTAAATAGCAAGGTGCGAACTCCCATGCGAAATAAGCTTTTCACAAAATCTTTTTAGACACCAACTGCATCGAGAAAAAGCGTTGAACTTTTACACAAAGCACTCAGGTAAGTATAGGTAGTGCCGTTTATAGAATAGGATAGAGTCTTATCCGGCGACTGAGACGGGGATAGTGCGTTGGTTGGCGTGTGAAGGGGATAGACGTATGCAGTTTGTTGCGCCCTGCAAAGCTCACCGCTCAGCTGTCTACCTCGCGGTGATGTTTGAAACACGGGACAGGCGGGGCTTAGCTACAAATCACTCACTGTCACATTTTGACATTTGAGATATTAGGTCTTTTTTTCTATAACGCCGCCACCTCTTGTTTCTGCACACTTTTAGGTATCACCGTCTGATATTTCATTACATAAGAATTCTGCAAAGATTTCCTTAGTAGTGAAAAATTATCTCTGTTCTACTTTTGTTACTTTATTATTAAATTACCCATATAAGACCAATAATTAAAGTGATCCATGTATAAATAATCATAACATACAATTATTATTCTTTAATTTTTAGTATTTATTAATGATTATACATGAACAGTAAATATATAATTTGAAATTAATTCATGTTTGTAAACGCTCTGTTTAAATGATTTAAAATAATGAGCTTATCGAACCTGGCTGTCAATCGAGAAAAATATCTGGTATCTATCTATGTCTATATATAAGAACTTCGATGTATTTAAGGAGCACTAGATAGAATCTATTAATACAGATTGACCTAACTCTACAATGTAGAGTCTACACTGTACAGTATTCTCTAAGTGCTCTAAATCGAATCAAAACGCTTCCTTATATATTTTTTAAAAGTGAATATTCGTCTCTTTTGTCGGTTTTCACTATGAGTGGTTCGAACCGCGGTGTGAATCGCCCAAGTACTGTTTCTGAATGGGACCATACGCACCGGTGCGACTGGCCAAAGGTAGCTTTTGGAATAGATCCATTGTATCCACGGTTGTTCTATTGTGAGGGACTGGTTAGCAAAGAAATAAAACTATCTAAGTAAGTATCTTCTTCTTCTAAATTCTTCCTCCAAAAAGAGGACTGTTTTACTGGGATACTAAGGTTTGAATCGACCCATAGAAAAATGTTTCTTGGTGAATCATACCACGGTGAAAAAGCATTTATTAAAAAAGAGCTCTTGGACGGTTCGCACAACGCTTTAAATCACTCTTGGTGCGAAACTACCAGAAAAATCATAGGTGAGTATATTGATAATAGTATGTAGGATTTAGTGACAAAAATAAAAAAAAGCCGTGTGAAATACTTAAATTTTAGATTACGGATTCACACACCACGATTCAACGCTGTAAACTTTACGACATAGTCGGCGCTACCAATTTTAATTTCGGGATCAAAAGCTTCACCAAACAATTTAGATCTTCTCTGGGCCTAATTATACCATACATTTAAAGGTTCATTTAAGAATGGTCGGTTATGCTTCGAGGAAGCGGGTCCGATTGTCCAAATGGGGTCATAAAAGTCCCGTGGAGTGACGTCTCTATCGAGTTGTTGGGCTAATCATATTTTTACTGGACTCATAAATTATGGCTAAACAAAAGCGTAGGAAATTGGGCGATGCGCATTGATGAGCATTTTGATAATATTGTTTGGATGAAGATACATTGAACGTTCGTTCGGAAAGAGGACAGGACATATTTAGACACAATACTATTTTACTATCAGGAAATAATAATATATTTTGTAATGTTCCACTAAATTGTTATAAAAAAAGCAAATACAATAATAGTAGTAACAAAAACTTTTTTTCTCAACTAATTTAGGAGTGTTTTTTTTGCAATGTCAGTTATTTATTTAACCTATAGTGGACAAAAGTATGTAGGAGAAATTTTTAAGTTATTTTTTTAGTAGAATATTTTTTATTTATTTTTAAAAGTAAGTGTATGTGTATTTGTATCAAAATTTCATGGTACTTTAAAAACTCCCCCTAAACGTCACATTATATAAAGGTCTCTTCTGCAAAATTTCAGGTTTCTTACCCTTGTAGATTTGGCTTTGCGTTGATATGACAATCAGTTATCCACTACAGCAGTCAATGTTTCCTTTAACATTAAGTATATAAAAGTCATCATCATCATCAGGTCCCTTTCAGTCTCCACTGCAGGAGCACAACTCTCTCTATAGTACCAGAGCTGTAATACCCAGAGCAGTCAGAGGATTTGGCCTACACTCTCCCCGCTGGCCTGACGGGTCTGAGAGGGACCAGGGTTGGATATTATATAAAAATGTTTTGAATAAATTGGCATGTTTTAATTTTCACCTTTTTATTGCCTATTACATTTTAGTAGAGATTCTGATTCTATAAATAAATAAATATATACGGACAAATCACACAGATTGAGCTAGCCCCAAAGTAAGTTCTAGACTTGTGTTATGGGATACTAACTCAACGACACTATATTTTATAATAGATATTTATATAAATAAACATCCAAGACCCAGGTCAATCAGAAAAAGGCCATTTTCCATCTTGACCTGACCGGGGATCGAACCCGGGACCATCCGTGTCGCAGTCAGGCGTGTTGACCGCTGCGCCACGGAGCCCGTCCAGTTGTAACAGGTTGTTTAGAATCACCCTATATATAGACATAAAGTCCTAAATAAGTGATCTGTTTTACAGATGTCCGTTCATATAATATATACAACTAAGAAACCACATTATTGTTCATTTCCTCAAAATTCAAATCGCAAAAAATAACAAAGTGACAAGTCTATTTTGTTACAAATTACGCAAATTGTCCAAACACTGCAGCTTTGTACAAGAAACAATAACCCGGGTTTGTTTGCATAATTAATTCCTGCCCAGACCCGAAATCAACCGCATGGTCCCGAAGACCCGTACCATTACCGTTACACTCATAAACACAGCGGGCAGCGAAACTGTTAAAATTACGACATCACATTATCAACTCTATTACCCTGTTATAAGATTGATTTTAGCTTGATGGCTCTATCAAATCTTTTTCCAAAAAATAGTCCGTTTCACGCATTCTAATTTTTTCTAAACAAAACAATCGTAATGAATTATAAGTAATTGCGTATACCGCTATTATTCTCCTACGTTTTGTTCAAATACAATCCACCGTCAAAAGTTTTATGGGGCTTTAAAATTTTTACGGTTAAAAGAAAACCAACGTTTTACAAGAACACATTGTTCAACTTTTTAGTTTAGCATGTGTTAACCGTGGAACCAAGTAATTGTCGGAGATATCTCATTTTCTTATTCTTAATTGTCTTTTTAAACTCGTTTTGAAATAGCTAATTAATTTTGCACGTTAGATGAGTATTAAAATGCAATAAAATGACTGTAAGAACATTAATAACTTTAATAAACTTTTGCAGTTTTTGTTTTGTAGGAAAAATATTCATTGCTTTTTTAAATATTTCAATAAAAGAATTTGTGGATACACCAAATAATTTGCCTTTCTTCCTATTAATTTCTTACAATGGAAGAAAATATTTGGTATAGATGTAGCTTAGGTATTATAAATCGCTAAGGTAGGCAAAATAGCAAGCAAACCCACTTGGATGGGTGACCGCAAGTGGTATTAAAATATCTCAAGCTCCTCCGTGCTTTGAAGGCACGTTAAACCGCTGGTCCCGGCTGTCATCATCGATGGCAGTCGTTAAGCTTTGTCAGATGCCTCTGTGCAGCTTGAAAATTTTACACCAGTGTTAGCCACATACGCTCACAAAAAACAAACAAATAAAAAAACTAGTATCAGACAACCGTATGCCTGTTTTCTCTAGGCCATAGACAAATATTGGAGTGAGGGTAGTTATGATCAAATATAATTTAAGTATGAACATCTAGACGCGTGTTCTATGCCTTAAGAACCCTATAGGCAATTTTTCGGCATATGTAGCAAAAAATCAGCCAAGTACGAGTCGTACTCGCGCATGAAGTCCGTTTCATTATCTAAATAAAATATAACATTGGACTATCGTCCATAAACGGAAAGTAATCATGTTTGTTGTATGGGAGCCCCCTTAAATATTTATTTTATTCTGTTTTTAGTATTTATTGTAATAGCGACATCAGAAATACAGAGTCTGTAAAAATTTCTACAGTCTAGCTTTCACGATTGACAGACAGGCGGTCATCTAAGACTCGTGAATAGGTTCCCGTTTTTACCCTTTGTGTACGGAACCCTAAAAAGCAAGCAAAGCAGCGGATAAGCGTAGTAAATTTTCCTGGGGACCTAGGATCAGTCTATTTTTACCTCACACACGGCGGTCTAATACAGTCGCCCCCTGCCGCGCTAAGACGGCCTGATGGATGGCCGGTTTATTGAAAACCAATATCTTGAGGTCGGTCACGCGATCCAGTACGGGGACAATGGGGTAAATTTTCAATATACTTAATTGGTATATTTGAGGTATTTCTTAAGGATTATTTTGGCTATATATACTTTATTATTTTATCGTCCATAGTTTCCTCAAGTTAAGAAAGACATTATAACTTCGGTTTTTGAGCTTCTGCAGCAAGACTCTGTACGGGAACAATGGGGTAATTTTCAATATACTTAATTATACCAATTATGTATATTGAAAATTTTCCCCGTTGTCCCTGTTTGAGGGATTTGTTGAGGATTATTTTGAGTCAATCAACTTAAAACATTATTATTTTCGTCCTTAGTTACCTCCAGTTAAAAATAAACTCATTAGAAATTCGCTTTTTGAGCTTCTGCAGTTTTATTTCGTTAAAACGCAATATCTTCTGGTTGGTCACGCACTTAGTACAGGGATATAGGGTAAATTCTCAATTAACTTCATATTTTGCCATTTGTTGATCGTACACATAGCGTTACAATGTTGATAACAGATGCGTAATTTTTTTTGGAGTTTGTCTCTCGGGTACGGAAACAATGGCGAAATTTAGGTGTGGTTAACTGGTATTAATTACTTTAATACACCTTTGGGACGTTTGTTTTTTTATACTTTCTAGGTATGTGACATTTACATTGTTTTAGGTAGAAAAATTTAAGAAACCGAAATTTCGCAGTAAAAATAGGAGACTGAATTAATTAACAATGAAAAATATCAAAGACGCTACCATACAAGTTTTTGTAATAGTTATTTCATAAAAAGCAGTTCCACACAATGTAACTCTTGCCTTTTTGTATTTATACATATGTATGTGGCCGGCTATTCACATTAAAATTTATTCTAACGGATTCAGAGGCTACGCAATGATTATAATCTTTGTGAATTCTTGGATGGCTCCCAACGCTTCACACTTAGTAGGTATGTATACTTAAAGAGACGATTTTTTTTAAAAAATCTATGCTTAAATGCGTTACCTTAAATTTTTCCTCTATTAGCCTTAAGTATTAAATTTTGACTCTATTAGCCTTAAGTGTACAAACAAATTTGTCCAACTCATAAGTCCAAACATAAGTTGGCATGATGCATGAGAACACAAAACCGTCTTGCAAACAAACATTAAAAAATTCGCCAGTATTTTAGTCCATGAAATAATGGCAATGGGAGTCTAGGCAGTAGGTACGAATATATTGTGAAAGCATTTTTCTCATGTAATATTACTACGTGTATGCCCTTTGTGAGAAGATCTAAGCAAAGATCGTAAGTCTTAAGGCAATAAGATGAAATACGGGAACTAGAAGTCGTTTTAGACCAATTTACTTTTGCATGGATGTGCATTTTCTTGAAAGATATAATAATAAGATAAACCACTTCCATGATACTCATAAACTCTCGTACTCTACTACCTTTTCATAGATGAGCATCTATGCACTAGACACACACGATGGTTCACAAGTAAATTATAATACTACTGTTTTAAACTCGGCACTATCCCGTTGCAATAAGAGGCAAAGCTTGTAGGTACATTTATAAATGTATACTTATATCCAACGGTAATACGTTTTCTCATTTACGAATGTTTATATAACAAAATTTAAAAGGTTGTAGAAACAAGCCGATAATCGCGCACGGTCGACGGTCCAATGTTCTTAGAAAAACAAAAGAGATTACTCATCCTACCGCTCGAACTCTATCCGAGGATTCTTTGGAGCGCACCAGCGCGCCTCGAGGCATGTAACGTTGGCAGAATAATTGCAAGTTTTGGACCTATTTGTGGAGCCAATAAAAAAAAACCATTGAAGTAAGGTCTATCATGTATATTGTAGAAGTGGGTATTAAGACTATGCGTTTCCCAAGTAAAAGGTTCTAGAAACAAGCCGATAATCACGCACCGTCGACGGTCCAATGTTCCTAGAAAAACAAAAGAGATTACTCATCCTACCGCTCGAACTCTATCCGAGGATTCTTTGGAGCGCACCAGCGCGCCCCGAGGCATGTAACGTTGGCAGAATAATTGCAAGTTTTGGACCTATTCGTGGAACCAATAAATAAAAAATAAACGATAAAAGTGAGAGCTATCAAGTATGGTGTAGAAGTACGTATTAAGACAAAGCATTTCTAAAGTAAAGTTATGTTGTACTTTAACAATAGCAGTCAAGTGGTGGTCAAATCTAATCTACGGATGCATCCAGGTAAAATGTATAAAATATTTCACAAAACAGTAGTTATTTACTATCTATGTAGAAAACATTTAATTGCACAACGATATACACAGAGAAAATCCGTTAGATACATAACATTTTCAATACCTATTAATTTGAATTCCTGAATTTATAAATCAGATTTGAGTACAAACTTATGTAAGGTAATTGAAAATCTTACAGACCAGAAAAATTACCAACTTCATCGAAAGTACTGAAACGACTTTGATGACATTTTAATGATTCAAGATTCAATCGTTTATTTAATATAGGTTTCTTTGAACACATATTAATTGTCATATTTGTGTTTACAATTTTTACAAATGAAACCATTTAAAAGGAATCTACGTGATCTAAGTACGTGACCCACACAGTTTTTTTTTTTATTTTTATAAATGACGGAATTATTAGGTAAATACAAATAAAACATCTCGACAAATTTAGTACCTCTTTCTTTTTTAAGTCAAAAAAATAATGAAACTATTATAATTATGAATGAGAGAACGAAGAACTGTCCAGCCCTTCAATCCGTCAACGTGTCCCGCCGAAACAAAATGAAAAATGCATGTCTACGGGTCTGTCTGTACCCACCCCTAGACCGAGACGAGAGAGCGTAAGACGGAGTACAGAGAAAGTTTGAGTGACGTACCCCCACCAACGCCCCTTCTCCCCCGTCGAGGATTTATGGCGCCATATTGGATTGGGACAAGATGACACGCGGCCCGGATAATTTGGGCAACGGCGTCACGTGACGGGACCCGAACTGCGAAACGGCACTTTAATTATGATATTCCGAGTTTATTCGAGTTTGAGAGTGTTTGCAGTGGACTTGTTTCATGTACTAGCGCCAGCGAATTGCTGTTAATAGCCGTCTGTTTGGATGTTGGCTTGCCTTGCTGCTTAAAAAATCTAATGATGTGTTTACTACTAACAATCACGAAAAATATGAATTTCTCTGTCTCTCGTACCTAAATCTTAGGTCATAGAAATAATTGTAATAAAAATAATACGATAATTTTAACATTTCCGGTCCAAAAATCAAGTGCCTACTTACCTATGTTTCTTGGAAGATTAATAACAGAAAAAGAATTTCAAGAGTGATTTCAATAATAGATTAGATTGATGGAAGAATAATATAGTTCATGCATCATGTGCAATGTAAACATATAATATGGTACTTTCATAACTCCTAATAATTTCATGTTTGATACCATTAATAATGCCACCATGTTGGTATTAACTGAGTGAAACCGTTTTGTTTAAAATAAAAAGGTTCCTAGGTACTAGTTTATGTCAGCAAATTGCTATTAATGATGACAAATTTATTATCATCTTTTTGAATTGCTAATATAAACAATAAAGGGGTAATTACATATTTATAGTGTTCTTACACGGTTAACCCTCAAATGAAAGGTGGTATAAACAAAAAGTAGTCATCGGGCAATAAATAACCTGCGGTTGCACGCACTCGCGCGCAGCGTCTGATGTCCTGACGCGCATGCGCCGTTTGGCGTGCCAAAGACACGCGTCTACGCGGCTCGGCTAGCCTAGCGAACGTAGGAAATAGTGGAATCGATTTTATTTTATAAATTTGTCTTTATTTACTTAAAAGTAAAAAAAAAAAACTAAACGGTTTCACTCACATAATTTTAGACGGAAACTGGAAGCCATTTTTAAATAAAAGTTCTTAAGATGTTATTTCTTTTATGTTTCAATAATGTTAGCGATGCTACAATTCAGTTTAAATAGAAGGACAATCAGTCTGTACGTCTATAGTCTTACGAATCATATCATTTAAAAAAAAAACAAGTTCTAGGTACTGCTACATAAAAGTCTAACCCACTTCTCTTGCCATTTGTCCAACTTGTGTACTTATAATTTCACTTTATTTCAACGTAGTAAATATAAAGTATTTTACTTGTAATTCCTAATTTATGAAAAATAGCATCTATGATTCAATGGCAATTTCATTATCCCTGAAAACACCAAAGTATTTCTATAGATTACGACTATATCCGATAAAAGGGCGCTGACATGATATTTTGCGTAAGCAACAAGGACACCAGCAAACTGCTCGTCTCCAACACTCGAGGGTGCGAATGCTGCAAAAACAGAAATCTCGTTAAGATGACAATTTATGGGTTGTTTTTGCTAAATGAAAATAGTCGCGGCCCGTGAACTGAGCAGACCTTTTTTGATTTTCTTAATGGAATCTTTCCGCTTGGGATTTCTGTCGAGCGATGCGTTAAGCTCTTTCGCTTACTAACAATACCCATAGCTTCAGATTGTATTGTCCCATTTTCCTTATTTTTGAACGATTGTACTTCGTCCACGAAACCACCGAAAAAGTTTACCAAGTTTTTTTTCGTTGAAAGTAAAATAAATAACTGACACATAGATAGATACAATTAGCTTACTTTCTTATTATTCTTGGACAAAACATTGGAATGTTGATACAACTTTCTTGGTAATAAAGCAGCCAGCCGGAAGCATTTCATGATTTATGACAAAGCAAATTTTTATTTCCATTTCTCTTCGTTCATTGTTTTTTATTATTTTGCCACAATTCCCTGAGTTTTCAGTGGAAACAGTCACCGTGGAAAGTCGCTTTCGCTTTAGTGGAAATGGAAAATGGGAGGAAATAAAAGAGCAAAGCGGTCGCATATGTGCTGCGAAACTTTAGCTTTATGACTGCCGGCCGTTCGACTCGCAAGCTTTTAGGGTTTAATCCAAAAGATTTTAACTTGCGCGAAGTTGTACAACTACGTGATAATGGTTAATAGTATTGGCTGAAATGTTATGTACCGATTAATACTTTTGTTTGTGTATAATATTTGCGCCTTTTCACATTCTTTGCTTAAAACTCATGTTTGAGTGAGAATAACATAAATTTAAGCATATCGTGGTCACAATCGCTTTTACTTTCATTATGTTGTTTTTGGAAAAAGCAGCTGCAAATGCTGCAATGTTGTTGGCTGTCGAAATAATTAGACGGAACTCGAAACTAATCGCGGTAGGTCCCGTAGTGAAAATAATAGACAATCACATGCTTATGTGCAAAACTCGAAAGGTAGAACAATACCTATCTAACCTACCTAAATAAATAAAGCAAAAATACTTTTTCAATACATTTGCTAATAATACGGTTCTTATGACATCGAAATCTGTATCATAATGATGTATTTACGGCACTAGTGCTTTTTACTTTACACCAATCACAACTGCTCAATAGTCCAATGCCACAGATGCAAAATTTAAACTTTTTCATAGAATCCGAGCAAAGAGTTTCAAGTTCAGCATGAAAACTTTTATCTGATTCGTGATTTTTTAACCGACTTCGAAAAGGAGAAGGTTGTCAATGTACTTTTTTACAAATAATAAACCTTTGTAAATGTACCTGATTATTTTAAATGTATTTTTACACACTGCTTTAGTTCTTACCTTTTATAAATTCCTTATTAACTGAAATTTAATCTAAATTTAGTTTATGGTAATCGCAAATGTATTGAAAAACGTCGTATGTCTTCTTTGTTTTTCGCATTTTATTGGAGAAAACTCGAAAACCTATTAGTAAATATTACGTATAGTCCGCAACATTATCCATGATGCATTTTGCAGCTTTAGCCCAACCCCTAGAGGTTTGAGTGCGCTGCCGAGGCGAGTACAAGTCACTCTTTTTGTACTGTTTTCCTGTCACGCTTTCCTTTTCGGATGTTTCTGTCCCGCTCTAGCGTACTACGAAATTTATGGAGTCGTTGAACTTAAATCTGATGTTTTATGTTTTTAATGTCAGATGCCTTAAGGCAGCTTGAAAAATCTGACACCAGTGTTGGCCACTTACACATACGAAGAACAAACAAACAAATTGCACAAAATAAAAATAAATTACTTAATAGTTAATATTTTCTACAATCATTTTTTTTATAATGGAATTTTGCAGCTTTCGCCCAATCCTCAGAGGTTTAAGCGCGCTGCCGAGGCGAGTACAAGTCACTCTTTTTGTATTGTTTTCCTGTCACGCTTTCCTTTTCGGATGTTTCTGTCCCGCTCTACAGCGTGCTATGAAACTTCTGGAGTCGTTGAACTTTAATATGATATTAAGATATATATAATATAATAATATAATATAATTAAGATAAATACTTTAACGATAACATTTTCTACAGTTATTTATTAATTATCTAATGGAATTCAAATTACCTGCAAAATTTGACTTTTAATTTTACTTATGCAATAAAAAATCGTAAACTTGTTTTATTATATTAGTAAACGTCACGCAAACTTGTAATGTAAACTAAATTATAAAACACCAATATCTTAAATATTTAGTATAATGTCGTCTCTATAGCGTCGGATTCCAACACACGTCGTTCTATTTTCTTTACTCTAGTTCGTTTTGTTGCGTCCCGCTGCTTCCGTACCGCGGACACTTTTGGTTAGTTTGCTCTGTTTTCCGTATAATAAATAATAAAGACCATTCCACCGTACATACGTCAACTTCATATAAGTTTATATGGTAACATTTATAAGATAAATCATTTTTATGAATTAGTTTAACTTTTAAAGTATTTAATTGTAGGTTATTCTTTGAAATGAACTAATCATTTAGTTTAGTAATTTAGAATAGAATAGAATAACTAATTAAATTTGGCGATGAATGCAAAATTAGGTGAAACTGAAAGATGATCAAACACATTCTCAAAATACGATTGTTAATAAGAAACTCTACTTAAATCTTTACTTTATTTTTATAATTTAATGTATGTTAATATCAAACGGTTATCGAAGGTTCAAAGAATGTATAATGTGATAGACAGACGAAGGCCAGACAGATGAACGTACAGTCAATTCTTTGTTTGCAATAGCGGCTTTGGATACGAACGATATCTAATAGTTAAAACGGTTCTACTAAACTTTTCTAGAGAAAAGAAAACACGAAATTCTTAATTAAAGTTAAACGGTAAAAATATTTTAATTATTGTAAAATTAAATGGAAAATTCAATGCATAAAAAATTAACATAATTGCATGTGCTTTCATATTAATAAGATATTGGTCACTAAATCACATTTTTTTTCTGAGTCATAAATTATTTTTATCAAATAAGCCAGCGTTCAGCCGATAACCACATAATCATCGTTTATGCATGCAGACATAATGCAGACGCTATGATGTATTGCACTTTAATATTCTATTATCGAATACCGATTAATATTATACTGTTATATACGTAAATGATCTAATAGTGGGGAGATAACGAATCATTCGATTTTTCATCGATATTGTTTGGCACGCGTCTATGTATTCTGAATGGAGTTTTTAGGGCGCTATCTCCTTTAATAGATTTCTATTGAATATGCCCTGATTTATGTTTTGTCCGTGAAATTCGCGTTATGAAAACAATTTTTAATCGTCCTGTCGCTAATCGATGAGCCGCCTATAAATTATTGCTTGTTGATTCTCTTTTGTTCTAAAAACGTATTAGAAAAGAAAAAAAGTACTGCGACTTTTTACTATTGTAAACCAGAACAAAAAAGACAAAATTTATGGCGTCTTAATAACTCGTACGTTAAATAATAATAAAAACCAATAACATACTACCATATTGGGGTGCTTATGAAATTAGTCGCTACAATTTAAAAAATCGAATTATGAGCACCAACCTTTAAAAGTTTCCTTAAAAAAAAGGCTCAAAAATTACCAAACCTGAAACATGTAAGTACATTTACATTGGCGACTCGTGAAATAATGAATTTATTTACCAATAACAATAGAGTTTACAAAATAGTTTCATAGAACCGTGAAGGCATTAAAATCACCAAAAACAAACATTTTAGTTTATTTTGTTGGTGACTAGCGAAAGAATCAATTTTATTGGTAAAACAAGCGCCTCTGATTTATGTGCTGGGAACGTGGCCTAGCATTAGCGACTCGTCGTGTTCACGCCTTTAGAACTCTTTAGAATATTAGATTGTTAATAAAATAGCTTCATTTCTATAAAATCACCAAAAGCAAACATTTAAGTTTATTTGGTGCTTCGAAAAAGATTCAATTTTATTGGTAAAACAAGCGCCTTTGACTTATGTGTTGTAAACGTGGCCTTCACCGATCAGCTAGATAAACTTCTATGAGAAGTCTATTTATTTTTAATTTTTTACCTTCTTTTTGTAATTCTCAATTTCATAAGCAATCCAGAATCCAAAATTTCAATATAGCTTAGAGGTTTCAAATCACGATGTATCTGAAAAAAGTGGCTCTTTATGTTGTGCAAACGAGATCTTCCCATAACTAGTCACCGTGTTTGGCGTTATGCCGCGTTCACGCCTCTATAATTTGCTATTATTTTATTTATTTATTATCATATTACAAAAACTTACATAAAACAGAACATAAACACATTTCAGAAAAAACCACGGAGGTTTGTGATGAAATGTGATAAAAGTAATATATTATTTATTTTATCATTACTTCAGAGATCCGTTACCCCTTTTACAAAACGCTTAAAAGAAACATTCGAGTTTACATTTTGGTTGGTAACTTACAAAAGAATCAATGTTATTGGTAAAACAAGCGGCGTTGATTTATGTGTTGGGAACGTGACCTCGCGATAACGTGTCACCGTGTTCGGCGTGTTGCCGTGTTCGCGCATCTAGAACTTGCTAGAACATTCTTTGTTTTTAACATCACTACATAGAATGGTATAGGCTTTAAAATTATCGAAAAAGAAACATTTCAGTTTACATTTTCGTTGCTAACATACAAAATAGGTATTCTTTTTAACGAGAGGTGATTAAGTTTTTTTATGCTGCCATCATCATTTCGTGTAGGTAACACGGTCATTCGACCATGCACACCCTGATGTCAGAGTTCTTCGGAACCGCCTCTCGGCCTCTGACGTGGTTCCTTTAACGACTACCAGATGGCAGCCGGGACCACCGGCTTAACGTGCCTTCCGAAGCACGGAATCATCTTTCTTATCAGACTAGCAGGTGATTCATGCCTGCATTGTCCTAGCCAAACTGGAAACAACTTAACAAAGTATGCTTCCCGTGGGAATTGAACCCACGACCCCCGGGTCAACAAGGCAAACGCCTTAACCACTGGACCACGGAGGCAGTTATGCTGCCAAGTAATATCTTTATTTATATATTTTTGTTAGCGTAAAGAAAAAGTTGTAGATGAGATAAGTGTGTGTAACGAAAGAACGACATGAAATTAATAGTTTTGAATATCATAAAGCGCTTAAATAGCATTATTAGTCGCTTTAAACAGATGAATTAATGCTTAAATACATTATCAGCATTCAGAAGGGTTAAGTATGAATTGGTATGTCTTATGCTGGGTTCCGTAATGAATATTGTTCCTGAATGGTAGTCATCATTGATGATAGTCGATTAGCTATGTCAGATTCCTTTAGGCAACTTGAGAAATCTAAAACCAGTGTTGGCCACTTACACACACGAGAAACAAAACAATGGCAGTCGTCTTGCAAAAGCTGTCCCTCTTGTTGGCCATTAATGCATTCTATTAAGAAGAAAATATGTAAGAAATCCTAAAGAACTATGGTCAGTTAGAAACTAACAGAAATATGTTACGAGTTTTAAATAGGGACAAATTGCAGATGAAAGTAAAAGAGTGTCACAACAGCAACATAAATACTTTTATTACGAAGGCAGGTGAGATATAAATTGTGTTTTACTATCACCGTAAAACTTTACTACTTACTGTTAAATATTCGTCTTAAATGAAGTACTTAAGAAACCCCTTATTGTTAGTGAAAATATTGACTCAATTTGGCTTGATAATTTTACGGTATGATCTCAGATATGATTACACTGTTGACATCCAACTGACATTATATGTGTCATCGATTTACGTAATGTTAAAGTTAATAGGTGGGAACAATGTGGCAATTGAGACGTTAATCTAATTTATCAAGAAAATCTACCCGACGTACTAAAAAGGATAGAATTAACTAATACAAATTGGGTGAGGTCTAACGACTTTCTAGATACCTATCTATCATATCATACACAATTACAAATATCTGAATAGATAATTAAGTAAATTTAAAATCTACAACCATGCGTCAAGAAACCACTTTTTAGATATTTATCATGTCATACGCGATTACAAATATCCGAATAGATAATTAAGTAAAAATAACCAAAATTTAAACGTCAACAATGAAAAACTATTGTGTCTGAAATTTTGGCGTTCAAAGTGATAAGTGGTAATTATTCTAATTATTTAGGTACAGGATGTGGCAGGAAGGGTGTGGTTCTCAACAAGTGGTTAATTACGGGCTTAGATCTGTATATTAGGCTAGATAAAGTTTGTGGCTTGTCTGGTGTTCATCAAGTTTCCTACAGTTTGAGTGTTCCTACAAAAGTTCAAGATTGACATCTTTGGAAACGAAATGCGCAGCTGATTACGTGTTAATACTTAAAATGTTAGTACATTTTATTGAATTGCAGTTAAAAACTCAAATAATACTTTTGACCTAGAAGAAAAAAAAATAGATTTTATTGGTAAGTCATTTTGATATTGAATGTATTGTAGTCCAATAATTTTGAAAATTTCTGATGCACGTCATCAAAGCCTAGGAAAGGGCAAATCGGTACTATATCTCAGCTTTTATGGCATAAGCATTGCCGTTTATTAACAACACACCACCATTTTGATTGTTAAGCACCATTTCTCTAAACGTAGCCTTTATATCATGGGCTTAGACTCTGTCTAATCCGTAAGGCATATAGACGTGAGTGGTGTCTAAGTGTATGTCTTTAATGAGTATTCATTATTCGTGGTCTGAACGTCCAATGATCTACTCATTGAACGTTCAGACCACGAATAATGAATACTGCTTTAAATTACATACACATATAGTGCTTTCAATTGATGACGAGTCTTTTACATATTATTTACTTTTGCGTATTACTAGATTTCGCGTGCGGCTCCATGCGCCTCGATGATGAACCCTCGGGAACAGTCCCTTTTTGGGATAAAAATAACTCTTTTTTAAACTCCTTACATTAGAGAACGTGTTTGCAAACTTCTATGATGATCGGTTCAGAAGTTACTCCATGAAAACGTAACAAACAAATTAATAAACGAACAAACTCACTTTTACTTTTGTTAGTAAGAATAGTTTTTGATATTCCGTTATAGCAAATTTTAAAGGTAGTTTATCTACCTTTAAAATTTGTATGTTGTAAGTTAAAGTTCCTATTAATTAAAACAATCTGAAAACAAGAGAGATTGATAGCGCATGCATACCTTTTTTACCGGTTATTTTAGTTTTCACAAAAAATAAACACACTCCTAGTTTTCTTTTTAGTAATTAAAATACGCGTATAAATAACTTTTATATCACCAAGTGCTTTAAACTGACTGCCGCTTGCATTAATCCACGGCATAGAAGTCAGCTCGCGGCCGTTCGTCATAATCGGTCGATATTACCTATTAATGCGGGCGTTCGGTGAGCAATTTGCGGTTTGAACGCGCAGTGAGTGGAGTGCTTTAAATTGATGGCTTTATGACAAGCTTTTTATCATTCTTATATGTATAAGTATGTCAGTGCTAATGGCAGACGATTTTTAATCTATGGCTAATGGTTTACTAATGAAAGCATCTCGGGTTGAAAACAGCATTTAATTTGATTATATTATTAAATCTATTGACAACAAAATTGAATATTCATAAGGTAAGCTAGCTTAAAAACTGGTTTAGAAATAATACACCACTTATATAGAACATACATTTTGTAAAAAAACATATTTATTATTAATATAAATCTATTTGTGTCCTGCGGGTTTTTTCAACCCTGTCATATTTAGTCTGCATGTTATGTCTGCATATGTTAAAGGCAGATCATGAAATTAGAAATCGAAGCTATTATCAATTATTTTTCCCAATATTATTTTTTTTGGTATAGCTCTTCGCAAACTTACAGGCTATAGAGCTTAATGACCAATAATTTCTCAGGAAAGGTGGAAATTTCTTTTTCTCGGAGCAGACAAACAAAGAAAAACTAAAATATGTATCTTGAATTATTAATTGTCGTCTTGTATAATAAAGCTGAGCACAAATAGCGGAGAAGCGCTCAAGATCTGTTGGATTAAGGTCACGTAGTTCAGATAATATAAATGACACAGATATTTTGTTTTCGTGACTTAAAGGAGGTTGTCACTCTGTAAAAGACTTTTTTATTGAGAATATTTACTACCGTCTACCATGTCCTTGATAGGATTTTTAAAGCATCTTTCAGCTTGGTCCAAAAAATATCTTAGCAGGAAGATTTTTTTACTTATACCTTAGTAGCTGTTACCCGCGGCTTCGCCCACGCGATATATAACACGCGATATAAACCTATGTCTATGCTAAAATTTCATAATGATCGGTTCAGCAGATAGGGCGTGAAAGCGTAACAAATAAACAAATAAACAATCAAACTCATTTTCGCATTTATAATAGGATAGGATTCAGATAGGATTAAGATTTTTTCTCTAAATCTGTGGATCAAAAATGTTATGATCAAAATCTTTGATGCTGGTTTAGGTAAGTATTCCTTGCTATCTTGCTTATCTAATCCTCTACATATCAAAGATCAAGTTGCTAAGTCTGGCTTGACGGTGAGGTTAGATAGCAAAGTTCAAAGTGATGTCACAAGTTACAACTTGCGATACGGAAGGACATAGTACATACATACTATGACGTCTTTTTGCCTTGCGTGGTAGACAGAGCGCAGATCTGTAACATATTACGTAAACCGTTATAATAATTTACACGAATAAATAAAGTGAAATAATGGGCAAGAATATGTAAATTCTCATTTTTATTTAAAATTTCATTTTAAGATGTAATTTATAAGGCATTATGACTTATTGAAATCGGTTTAACCATTTTATCATTGCGACGTCGTAGGTACAGAGTAAAGTCAGACATACATGATGAAAATGGTTTCTCTTTGTTATCAAAACAATGTTACTAACCTAACTACTAAGTAAGCACATTGAGGAGGGATATTGATTTTATCGACTCGCCACAGGAAATAGAAAATGTTCGACAGACAAGGCTCTTTACGGCTACCCTTTACAAACTTTATTTATCGTCCATATCTGTTAGACTATTTAGCGCGACACCTCATAACATTTCACTCGCAGCTTTCGCTTCAATACCCGCCTTTAAATCATGCGCGTGCGCCAAAAATAGCGTCTCAGCGGCGTCGTAAATTCCGCGCTAATTTACAGCCCTCGGTATAAATAAATAAATATTCGTCCTGACATATTGTGCCACCACTTGTAGGCCGCTGTCATAACAGATCCTTCGGTGGGGGTTTAATGGATTGCTGAAACTGATAGGAAACGGTACGTAGGTAAAGGTTTAAGAACGGTAACCTCGCCAGTTCTCGAAGGTACCTGTACTGATCATGCTGTACAACTTTCTCTAAAGAACATAGGTCAAAATAAAATTGTCCTACATATTAATATCTTGATCTGCATAGGTATGTTCTAGAGTATTCTAGGTTACAGATTTACATCTTGTAAATGAGAGAGCGACAGTTTGAATTTCCAAAATAGTATAGACTTCGCACTTCATTGGTTTATTGGCTTTGTTGACATTGCTGGTGGCCAGAAAATTCACTTTAAATTATTGACTACATCACTCAGACTATTCATAGAAGTGTGATATTTAATATAGCTAATTCTAAGACAGAATAAACCTATTATAAATGAATTTGGCACAGGGAGCGTCTTACGCGTTTGGCCAGGGATAAAAATGTAATCATCCTGTTCGAATCGAATTAATTAAACTACTATGTATTTTATGATGTGCTAATAAAATGAAGTAGTCTAATTATGCATCATGCTAAATTAATATCATACAATATTAGTGTTTAGTACTTGCTACGCTTAATTTTGATACACGTCTGTTACTAATAATTTACATTTTATAATTATGAAATAGTTACGGCGTGTTTGGAGTTTTTATTAAGTCTCTTATAGGATTCAAAACATAAATATTTCAATACTTTCATAACAAACTATCAACCATTAAATTTTATAGGTCTTATAAATCAATTGACTATAGAGTCGCCTGATGCAGAATTTCCTTATCCTCCTTATCTATTTTTTGGCCGTTTGCATTTTCATCTGTGGTACTCCGGAACTATGACTATAGTCTTAATTAAACAAGTTTTGGTTTAAATCAACATTAATTGATAACATTTGGACAAATTAATTTAAACTAAAACTCCGATCAAATCTCTTTAAAATCATATATTTTAAGTCACCCACAAACTATTCGGCTTACAAACGAAAGTGATGTGCCAAGTGGAGTGAGCTGAGGAGCAGCCGCCAGGGATCGCCGGCGGATCGTCCCGGCCATTGTGATGCGAATTCTCCGCCGGTGTTGCCATCTGTCTTGCGGCCGAAATTCGTGAAACAGTTATAGAAGACGCGCTATAAAAACTATATTTCGTAGTGATGTCTCATGTAAGAAAAATAATAATTTAAGCTGTGAAAATATATCACCAGTTATTCAACGCGAACTTGGGCCTCGCGATCTTCTATTTAAATATGTCATACATAAACCACTGAATCGATTTTAATGCCCAATGAATTTGAAAATGTTACTACTTAGTAATAAATTTTAAATTTCATACTGTGGAACAAACATATACATATACATACACAGATACTCACAAAAATTGTGTTTTCGGCCCAACTCGACTTGAAGACCTTACTTGCTTCGCTCGCTTGGTCAATAAATTGACATTTAAATTTAATGGATCTGATGTTAGTAAAATTTCTAAATACTTAGTCTTTTATGACCTATTTGTAAATACATCTTAGATGCACTTATTCAGATCAGATTAATTACACATAATTATGAAGATTGCACTGTCGATAGCCTTCAGTTCTAGACAAAAAGAGACAATAGTTAGGTGTTAGTTAAGCAACTTTGAAGATGTGCAAGTCTTTAAAGATATGTGCATGCGAAAACTTTACGAAACATTTCTCACGAATGCTGATTCTATAACAAAATTGAGCAGATTATGCCAGCCGTCAAATTATATTGGCAACATTACAAAGCGGTTGGTCAATTCGCTTCACAGCCAACAAATCATTTTAACATGACAGATCACTCTAGAAACTCATAGCCAAAAATTTAACCGACAAAATATGATATAAATCTGTCATTAAAATAGTTTCATGATGAATAAAATCGCGTCAATTAACATTTTTCGGATAAAACTCGAAAATATTCGACAGAAAATTTCGTAAAGCCAATATTGGCAGCGAACGCGCGTCGCAATTTAAATCACGGTTCGATGACGGATTGATCCAAATACGAATCGGAATACTTTTCTGTCGACAATCGATTGTCAATATTTGTCCATCACTATCGATATTTTTACGTAGCTGGGTGCCAGCGGGCGTGGCCTGTGTGGTGCCAACTATGAGGAGCGCGTTAATGTATCGTCGTCGTCCTTGCATGCTTTTATTGCCTGTATCGTCTGCGAGTCGCACATCTATTAGTCGATTTATTCGATATTTGCCACACACAGCGAGAAAATAAAAAATGTTACGTTTAATTTGTGATGCCCTGAACCCATTCATCTACACGTGTTTTTGAATGAAGAAGTGCGATTTTCGAATGTCTAAACGGATATTATGGATAATAAAGTTCTGTATTATTTTAAACTACGTATTAAAAGATATAATAATGATTAAGGGGCATGATTAGCCCCCGAAGGCTAGCAACCCATCACTATTTTGATTCCGCTTTCCACCTTTACGCCCACTACAATGCTAAAAGTGGCCTGTAGGTTTTATGACCTAGGGCTCTGTCTACCCCGCAAGGGATAAAGACGTGATAGTATGTATGTATTAGCCCTCGACACTGAACAATTTATTACATAAAAAATTTGACCTCCCATATTAAATGAGCTGATCAAATGTCACTCCGTCTCTTATTTGACCGTGTTCCTGGTTACGTCCTCAAGTGGGGTGCTTTGGTGCACAGGGTAAGCTTTCCAGACTGCAAGCTACGTTCTCAGTTTTGGCCACTTTTAGTTCCAGACCGTCGTTCTCAAACGACTGTGTTGTGTATGTTTATATGCTTTGTTTAGCTTGTGTTGCTCATATGCATTTGAAAAGAAGCTGATCGACCTTCTTTACAAGTAATTTATTTTTTTGTTAATTTTTAGGTCTTGTGAGTAAAGTTACTCTGTAACAAGGGCTAATCGTGCCACTCAAATTTTATTACCTCCATTGTACACGTAATAGAATGTTTGTATGACATATTTTTAATATTATTTCTTATAGATCGTGGCAATAAGGTGGGGTCCTTAATATTAATGTTGGATTAACAACTTCATTAGCAACGTAATGAAAGTTTTGCTGTACATGTGTTAATTAAACAAATGAAATGCTTTAAATGACTTCGATGCCTCTGTTTAATATATCGGTTCTTGGTACTTTTATCGACTAACTAATTAGGTACCTGATCGTAATACCCTGCAAACAATGATCATTTGTAAAGGTCAACTTTCTTAACTGCTGCTTCTTCCAGTAATAATGTTTTAATTAAAATATATGTCACTTTAAAAAACTCTTTACGTCTCTGAAACAATTACAGTGAAGAAAGGTCACAATTTCTATTACTTGTTTAATTAACAAACTATATACTTTAGTAAGCCGAGTGTGCCGTAGTATGCCGTGTTGTTGTCGTAAAAGGCGACTTAGGAAACGAAAGCTAAACAAAGCTTATAAACATCAAAGAGACCTCTCCAACCCGTCTGGCCAGCATGGAGAGTGTAGGCCAAATTCTCTTAGTGCTCTGGCAGTACAGAGAGGGTCGTGCTCCTGCAGTGGAGACTAATAAAGACCTGATGATGATGATGATACTTTAGTAATATGATTGTATCTACCTAGTTTTTGCCCTTAGGCTTTGTCTACTCCACAAAGGATAAAGAGCTGATAATAACCATGTGTTATATCTTAAATTTGCACGACGATTTTATTTCTTCAAAATAATGAATAATAATCGAAACGAAAGTGCTGTACTAACTCAATACTCGAGTGGAGTGGGAATCGCAATTTATTTAGTCGATATCGTTGCGTCTCAAATCAGATACGGGATAGGGTCTGTTAACATCCGTAGATGTGTGTTTGTGTATCCGTACGTGAGAGCCCATCATGTTTTATTTATTTGCGGCGGATTTAATAGAGTCGTGCGGTGAGATCTGGCCGGTATACGTTTTTTGCCACGGCACGTATTGAGACGTCTTTGGATACTGCTGTCTTGTTGCTGTCCGTACTGTACTTTCGACATGACGGCCACATTTATTTTCCAATGTTTTTGTTGCCAGCCAGCGTTAAGACAATGTCTGGTAATGTGGCAAAGAGATACATCGCGGGACACAAGAAATGAAAAATCCTCCGAGCTAAATTCGATTCTCACAATATATTTGCACTATTTTCTACGTAAGATTTTCTGATGTATCTTGTTTTTGTAGTGTCTTTCCGGTTTTAGTAGAGAAAGACAATACAACGTATAGGTTTAAAGTTAAAACCACGTCCATATACTATTTTTAGGGAAATAGAAGCAATGGAAATCGTAGCTACCAAATCGTTTATTTTACTTAAAACAACAAATATATTATTCTGATTTTGAACCTTTGTACTATATTTTAATCTCGGGATCAGAATGCTTAATAGAATACAGAACCATAGGAAAAATAAGGAATAAAACGTGAAATTTTTTAGACCTCCCATACAAAGTCGGCGGTCAGCTGGGCGAATTTCTATCGAAAGTTTTCCTTTCAATTCTTTATTCCCTTCGGGATTCTGATTCCGAGATTTTAATATAGTTCATAGGTTCAAAATCAGCCGGCATAAGATTAAATAGAATAAAATATAGTTTATTATGTAATAAGTTATGAAAACTAAGTTACTGATGCCATAATTAATTACGTATATCCAAAATAATAACTTGGAAATGAAAGTGTTAGTCTTAATCCTTTTAGATTTTATCTATAAGTATAAAAACGATTTAAAAACAAATATAATAAAGGTTTTACACTAGCATTTTTCAACGAGACAGCTGCAGGGATATTAAAAATCCATTCATCACTTTACAAAAAAATCACATTCACACTCGAACTCGAGCGAGGTGAAATCTGAAAGAGGAGGTATTACCATCCCCTCCCCGACGGGGGAGGAAGCCTCCCTTTTGACAGGAAATGATTGTCTAATATTAGCTTTGTTATAAGGTTCCTCTTCTGGGATTTGAGTGCTGTTCTGTGTTAAGTAGAAAGCTTCTTATGGTGTTTTGATGTATTGTAAACTGATGCTATATGAATAAAGCTAAATTATTGGTTTTGGATTGAAATATTTAAAATATTTTTTTGATTAATAGACTGAAAAAAAAAATCCTTTGAAACAGAAACATGCTTTTTAAGCTTTTTGGCGTCTAACATAACAACTGGCATCAACAATACTCATTTGTTCTTTATATACAAATAATGTTTAGAAATAAAAAAATGATATTGAGGAACATTACTTCTTTGAAGTTTACTGTTCACAAATCGAAAATACCAAATATTTGTTATGATGAATAATAGTTAATCATTTGAATCTGTCACGTATGTTACATATTGGAACATCCCTGATAACGCTGATAGTGCTGCATCTTCAGAACAATGCCCATTGTCCCCCGGTAGCAACTCCGCAGGTTCCGGGCTCCGAATTTCGTTAGAAATCATTGAATGACATATTGTTAATTGTTATATTGTATCAGTATTAATTATAATTCATTTCGATTCACTTCTGTTACTAATATCGAACAGTCGACACATCTTCTTAGTTATAAATCATATAAATGTAATCTTTAACTTTTAAATAAATAAGTCAAACAAGTTTTGGTTTTTTTTAAAGTCTGCGATTGTAGCCTACGTATCTGGCGCAGTCGACAGGATAGTTAGAGTCAGTGAATTACGTAAACTACTCGCTATCAAGAACCTACGAGTGCTGCAGTCGCCGACCGACGTATCCAGACATAGATACACAGAGACCAGAACATGTTCATGTAAGTACTTTAGAATTCATTTTCTTGAGTTGCTTCCTTTAATATCCTATAATTTTTATTTTCCTTGTTGTAATTTTCCACTTCCAAGATTTTCCACCCGAGAGAATCAAGGAGCCCTAGGTTAGATTCTAGGCTTTCTCGTTTTGACGAGAACAGAGAATTAAGTACCGATATGACGACTAGTACTAGTACCGATAATATTGATAGGGTTTATAAGGCCCTCCGCCTAGTTCCCGAATTCGACGGGAACCCGAACGTGCTGACACGTTTTATAAAGTTATGTGATCAGCTAGTAGAGTCATTCTTATCTCCGCAAAATGATTTAATTACCACTGTTCTAATTAATGGTATTCTTAATAAAGTTACTGGGCAAGCAGCTAGGTTAATAAATTCAAACGGTATTCCGGAGAATTGGGCTGGCATCCGCAAGGCATTAATTAATAATTTTGCAGATCAAAGAGATGAGACCTCTTTGTACAACGATTTAGCACTACTTTCTCAAGGCTCATCATCACCTACCGAGTTTTATGAGAGATGTCAGAACCTATTTAGCACTCTCATGACTTACATTACACTTCATGAAACTATAGCTAGTACAATAGAGTCGAAGCGTACTTTATATCAGAAGTTAACACTTCAGGCGTTCGTGCGCGGCCTTAAAGACCCCTTAGGGTCACGTATCCGCTGCATGCGCCCAGAAACAATAGAAAAGGCTTTAGAGTTCGTACATGAGGAGATGAATACATTGTATTTGCAACAAAGAAATTATCACATGCCCGACAAGAAACATATTAATGCACCATCTAATCCATTCAAAGTTTTTGCCAACCCTATGCAACAGGGTTATAATTTGCCCTCGCAACCGAAGCCTAGTGCTTTTAATATGCCCGGTCCATCACGTGATAATTTTCAAATGAATCCATATAGGCCCCCAGTTATGTGGCGACCCCAACCTAATTTAGCCCCACAATTTAGAGGTCCAACACGGACACAACAGATGTTTGCTGCACCGTTACCTAACCATAATCGTAGCAATGTATTTAGACTTCCACCTAAGAATCATAACTTTAATCCTAATCTTAACTTCAATAATCCTAAACCTAACTTTAATAATGCCCCAAGGCCCATGAGTGGAGTAAGCCACTTTGTTCCCAAAACGCTGCCACCTAGTGGTCATGATTGGTCCAAATTTGGCAACCCTCCACCAACTAACTATTTTAAGACAAGAGAGATGAATATGAACGACTGTTATGAATATCAGGTTCCAGTGGAATCATATGGTGAATATTTTTATGAAAATTATGAATCTCCATATTATTTTAATGATGAATCGGAAACAAATCCCCAACCTCAATTCAATGAAAATGATTATTACTGCTCTGCCCCATGTGAAGATATGCATAACGGAGCTGATACGTCTAATGATGAGGATTTTCCCAAAATCACGGAATTAGACAAACCCGTATAGAGATAAACTTGCAGACCCAACGTCAGCTACCATACATACAGATAGGCAACCCACCTCTTAAATTTCTAATAGATACAGGTGCTAATATGTCTATTATAAATCCTGAAACGGTACAAAAGTATTTTTCACACGTACCACTTAAATATGATCCATTTGAAATAACTAATATTCACTCTACTATTCGTAATGATTATTCAATTACTTTACCTTGCTTTCCGGAAATGAATGATGATGAAAATACCTGTACATTCTTTTTGCATAAATTTCATAACTACTTTGATGGATTAATAGGTCTAGATATATTAAATCAGTGGGATTCCAACATTGATTTAAAGAACAAAAAGTTAATAACTCGCAACAGCAGTAATCCAATAGTCATGTACGATTCTCGGAATTGTAACTTATATGAAGATATAATTCCCGCTAACTCCTCTAAGGTTGTAAGAGTACCCATTAATGGTAGAGACGGCGAGGTCTTCATAGCAGAACAAACTATATCCAATTGCATTATAGGAGAATGTTTAACTTTAGTAAAGAATAGTCGTGGATTTTTAGAAATAACTAACCCTACACAGAACGATGTTATATTTAGCATGGATAGGCCCGTTAGCGCTGAAATATTTAGCATGATAAGTACACCAACTTACACGGAGTATTCGGATCGTACTCAGCAAGTTCTGTCTCGTTTAAGAACAGAACATTTGAACGAAGAAGAAAAAGCTAACCTAGAATTGTTATGCGCTCAGTATTCTGATGTGTTCTATCTAGAAGGAGAACCGCTTACATTCACTAATAGGATTAAACACAGAATCCGTACTACCGATGAAGTACCCGTATATACAAAAAGTTATAGATACCCGTACGTACATAGGCAGGAAGTCCAGGAACAAATTTCAAAGATGCTAGACCAAAATATTATCAGGCCGTCAGAGTCCGCATGGAGCTCACCCATTTGGGTAGTTCCCAAGAAGCAGGATGCATCCGGTAAAATGAAATGGCGTATTGTTGTAGATTTCCGTAAAATCAACGATAAAACTATCGATGACAAATATCCGATACCTAATATCAATGATGTTTTAGACAAATTAGGAAATTGCCAGTACTTTACTACTTTAGATCTAGCTAGCGGATTTTATCAAGTCGAAATGCATCCTGATGACATCAGCAAGACCGCTTTTAATGTAGAACACGGTCATTTTGAGTTTTTGCGCATGCCGATGGGTCTTAAAAACTCCCCGTCCACTTTCCAACGCGTAATGGATAATGTCTTAAAAGATCTGCAAAACACTATTTGTCTAGTCTACCTAGACGACATAGTTGTATTTAGTACCTCCTTGCAAGAGCACATAACTAATCTAGAGAAGGTTTTCAAAAGGCTCAGAGAATCAAATTTTAAGATCCAAATGGATAAATCAGAATTTCTGAAATTAGAAACCGCTTACTTAGGTCACATTATAAGTAAAGACGGAATAAAGCCTAATCCCGACAAAATTGCTGCTATAAAAAAATTCCCAATCCCTAAAACTGCTACAGAAATAAAACGGTTTCTTGGTCTATTAGGATACTATCGAAAATTCATACCTGATTTCGCTCGATTAACAAAACCATTAACTCAGTGTTTAAAGAAAGGTTCTAAAATAGTGATAGATAAGCCAGAGTACATCAATTGCTTTGAAAAATGTAAAACGCTCTTAACAAATGATCCGATATTACAATATCCTGATTTTAGTAAGGAATTCATTCTTACCACGGACGCATCAAATTTAGCAATAGGCGCCGTACTATCACAAGGATCCATAGGTTCAGATAAACCGATTGCATATGCCTCTAGGACCTTAAATACTAGTGAAATAAATTACAGTACGATAGAGAAAGAGTTATTAGCTATCGTTTGGGCTACAAAATACTTTCGCCCGTACTTATTTGGAAGAAAGTTCAAAATTGTAACGGATCACAAACCTCTTCAGTGGGTAATGAATTTGAAAGAGCCTAGTTCTCGATTAACGCGCTGGAAACTTAAACTCAGTGAGTATAACTTTTCGGTAGTGTACAAGACAGGTAAGTGTAACACAAATGCCGATGCCTTATCACGGATTGAAATACATAATGAAGAGACTAGCTCTATACAAGTAAATATATCAGAAAAGCCACGTTCGGTTGATGGTTCTACTACAGTCACAGCTCATACTAGTGCTGAAAACCCGATTCTAGAAGTACCAATATCCGAAGAACCACTGAATAAATTTAATAGGCAAATAGTTTTTACAATAGTTAGTAGTGTTAAAAAGAGATCCACAGTTTCAAAGCCTTTCGAAACTCACACTAGAACTTGTGTACAATTATCGGAATATAGTTTGGAGGAAGATGTCGTAAGCGCTATAAAAGAATATGTTAACCCCAAAGTAAGAACTGGTATTTTAATAATTCCTCAGATGGATATGTACAGAATAATACCAATAATTCAAGATAAATTTAGAAGTTCCGCCATGAATTTAATTTTGACAAAAACTGAGCTAGAAAATGTTAAGGAGTATTTGCGCCAACAGGATATCATACAAAAATATCACGACGGTAAACCAAACCATCGTGGTATTGCTGAGTGTTACCTAGCTTTGTCACGCAAGTATTATTGGCCGAAAATGAAAGAGCATATTATCAAATTTATTAACTCTTGCTCTGTTTGTGGTCAAGCCAAATATGACAGAAACCCGGTAAAGCAGAGGTTCTGTATTGTTCCACCCCCTACTAAACCTTTCGAAACAGTACATCTTGACTTATTCACAATCCAGAATGAAAAATATCTTACAATAGTAGACTCATTTTCAAAATATGCGCAGGCCTATTTCTTAAAAGACGGTACAGCAGTAAGTGTAATCCAGGCACTTTTAATGTTCTTCACACACCACGGTGTCCCTCTCACTATCGTAACCGATCAGGGAACTGAATTCACAAACCAAGTCTTTTCAGAATTTCTAAAGACTCATAAAGCACAACATCATAAAGTTCTTGCGCATGCGCCCAATGACAATGGGATCGTTGAACGGTTCCATTCTACTATCTTAGAACATTTAAGAATCCTAAAATTAGAACAACGGAATGAACCTGCCGTAAATTTAATGCCTTACGCAGTTTTAGGTTATAACAGTTCAATACATAGTTTCACTAAATGTAGGCCTATAGATTTGATAACTGGACACTTCGATCCCCGTGACCCAATAAATGTTGATCTGTCAGAACATTTATTACAAAATTATGCAGTAGAACATCGGAAACGTATGCAGCAGGTATATGATATTTTAAACGAAACCTCTCTACACCATCGTACCGAATTGACAGAAAACAGGAACAAAGATAGAGAACCAGAAAGAGAATATACCCCTGACCAACAAGTATTTATTAGGAACCCTATTGCAGCTAGGCAGAAATTGGCCCCACGATATACGCAAGACACAGTTTTAGCCGATCTCCCTATACATATATATACCAAAAAGAAACGCGGCCCAGTAGCCAAGTCACGCCTGAAAAGGGCCCCTAACGAACCCCATTTGTTGCAGGATAATAGCGGTGCTACTGATCCAACTGACCCAGGCGCAGGACGTCACGCTAAGTAATTTGGACGATGGACCTGGTATACTCCCCTTTAAATTAGGCCCAACGAAAGTAATATCTCACTATCATTCCTTTCTGCAACACGTAAACTTGATTAATATTCGTGAAAAAGTTCATTCGGTACAGTCACAGTTAGATAAACTCAGACTAGAATTTAATAATGACACTTACTCCCTCTATGAACCCCACGTATCCTATCTTAGCGATAAATTAAATAAAATTTCTGAGCAACTCCATACTTTTGAGCCGAGTCGTGTTAAAAGAGGCCTCATAAATGGGTTGGGATCCATTATCAAAAGCATATCAGGAAACCTTGATTATACAGATGCAATCAGATATAACGATGCCATCAAAATTCTCGAAGATAATGATAATAAATTAGAATCAGAATTCAATAATCATGTTAGCCTCACAAAAGAGTGGATGGCTCATCATGATAGCGTCATAAATAGCATTGTTGAAAATCAGAACAGACTAGGTAAAGCAGTGAATTTACTTATTAAAGGTGACGCTTCTACAGACAAGTACGCTCACCTAGCACAGTATCTTTTAATATTAAGTGATAACATAGATAACTTAGAAGATGAGTTATATAAGTTAAGTAATACTTTAGGGTTTATCAAAGCTTCAGGTAGTTATCATTCTAGCATTAATTGTGTGTCTATCGGAGACATGTTGAATAAATTAAGAATTTTATATGATAAGGATGAAATTTTAGAAGTAGAAAATAGGCATTATTATGATGTAATGAAACTAGGTTACTATTATATGGATAGCAAAATAGTCATAGTCTTTCGGTTACCCATCCTTCTTCCTATCACTTACAATCTATACAAGCTTTCCATTGTCCCAAACAAAAATCACGAAGTCCTTATACCTACCTTACCTTTTATAGCAATTCATGAATCTAATTCTATGTACATAGAGACAGAATGTCCGAAGACAAATCCCTGGTATCTCTGTGAACAGAAAACTGGTAATAAAATAGAAGCACATCCGGACTGCATTCACACACTCATTACTGAACAAAGACTTCTGTCGACGTGCAACCCTATTCCTGTGGAACTAACTAGAGAAGCAATGGAACAACTAGACGAAAAGCATTATACTCTCAGCTTCCCGGAGGAAACGAAGATTCGCATATCCTGTGGAAATGAACAGTACAAAAAAGTAAAAGGAAGTTATCTGGCTGAAGTCCCCCAAAACTGTTTCCTGAAGTCATCTGAATTCATCATATCTAACATCCAGGAGCGAGTCAAAGGTCAAGCATTAAGAATAGTTCAACTACCTGAAATGAAAAGGAACTCGAACGATGAAGAACGGGCGCATATTACACTTAACTCCGTGAACTTGGAACACCTTCATGCCAGCAACACTAAGATATCTTTGCAATCTCCAATAACTCTGAGACACATTTATGATAAAGGACTCTATCATACAACTATACCACTCTACGTGATCCTGTCCCTGATATTTATCATTGCTGCAACAATAGCTGTTTGGAAGTTCTATAGAAAGAAACAAAATTCAGAAGTACTGCAATCTGTATTAGATCTTGATAACCAGGCTTCTGAGGACAAATCTAGGGTGAGACCTTGCGAGCTGCGAATAGATCCAATGAATATATCAGCAACCCTCTCAAGAACTTTCGAATAGTTGCTGATCTATGGGGGGAGGTGTTACATATTGGAACATCCCTGATAACGCTGATAGTGCTGCATCTTCAGAACAATGCCCATTGTCCCCCGGTAGCAACTCCGCAGGTTCCGGGCTCCGAATTTCGTTAGAAATCATTGAATGACATATTGTTAATTGTTATATTGTATCAGTATTAATTATAATTCATTTCGATTCACTTCTGTTACTAATATCGAACAGTCGACACATCTTCTTAGTTATAAATCATATAAATGTAATCTTTAACTTTTAAATAAATAAGTCAAACAAGTTTTGGTTTTTTTTAAAGTCTGCGATTGTAGCCTACGTATCTCGTATCGAAATAATAATTTATTACGTAAATAAATACGAAACAAAAAAATCTCATTCAGCGTTGAAAAGTTAACAAATTACATAACGTTATTTAATAATTTCTGCCTATCATCGAGCATTTATATACAATGGCTTGATTAATTCCGTCCATATGAAATATGAGCTTTGAGATAGCTTCGGCGTTCCCACGCCGCGGCCCAACTTGTGAGCTTTCACGAACACAAAACGTTATGTTTTTCTAGATGCCTCGGGGCTACAGACAAATATTGACCGCTATCTTGACAAAAGCTTTTGCTAATTTTGGTTTGGTAGACTGGATATTGGGATTATCTGAATGATGTTTTATTATTTAATTTTTTTATTAAGATTATTTCTGTAACTTATTGTTCCGAAATAATTTAAGCCCTGATATAACACTTACTCTAATGACATTATTAATCAGGTATAGACGGAAATTACAAGTCACAATCAAGACCTAGTTCTTACCTAAGTCCGTATTTAAAAACGATGGTAAGTTAAAGGCGTTGAATTGTTTGAAAGAAAATGCTTGACGGCTATGGTAATGTAAACTTCATATACTAAAGTAATATTATCAAGGAAAATTTTCATGTTTTTGTTTGCAATTGATAAAGTCAAAACTTATGGAAAAGATAAAAAAAAAATACCTATGAAAAGCTACATTATCAGCAAGTAACATATGCTTTATTCAGGCGGAAGGAATGGGATGACAGCCAGTTTAAGACTATAATAAGAGTTAAATATTTTCAGAACACTATTTCATGTCTCATACAAAACTATGCTAGTAGTTACTGAAAAAAAAAATGATATATTTGAAAGAATAACAGAAATATAATTTATTTGATTAATCAGGTATTCAATATTTCATGGGTCTTTATAATTCAGAAGCATAATATACTTCTAAAAAACTGCCCAATGGCGATAAGACTAAGCCAACGTCAAGAATAGTTGATAGAGTCAAATTTATAGCTCGAATTTAAAAACAAACGTCGCAAAATAGTTGACGCAGTATTTAGAGATTTAAAAATCGAGTCCTCTATATTATAAACGGAATTTCGGGTCAACGGACGATCTAAAACTAGTGAAATTTTTGTGCACCTCTCGATTATTACAATAAAAAGAATCTTCGTATTCCACTTCCGCTCTGGTATGAGAAAAAAGAAAAAACGTAGAATGTGTCAGCTGCTTCTCTTCCCGCGCAAATTGTAAGAGCCGATCGAGGAAATGGGCGTCAGGAATCATGTCAATGGATGTGGCTAGCAACTCATCACTATTTTGCACAAACCCACCAAGATGCTAAACATGGCCCTAAGGTGTTTACAAACCTACGCTTTGTCTACCCCGCAAGGGAAAAAACTCGTGATAATATGTATGTATGTTCGTTTCAAAATATATTCGTTGTATCTATTCCGGCCGGGTTTTCGTCTACTGTTGGGAAGACGTCGACTATGAATAGTACAACGACTAACAGTGGGTATGATACATTGACAGATTTGTGTCCTACACATTCTGCGCTCCGGAACAGTTTTTTTCTCTCTGACAGACGAATTTATAGCGTTTTTTATGACAATTAATGCGGTGGTAGTGAAAATGTTTATTATTTCACCTAATAATAAACAAACGAAAATAATTTATCATGTGGAGTTATCTTAATAATTTATTCGAATTGTTTAGTCTTGATGTGGTTTTACATTGAATCATAAATAAAGCAGCGTTTAAAACAGTATTTGTTCTAGTTCAAACGTTCTTTCAGATTATATCGTAAATATTAATGTAGGAAACGAAACGGTCTTAGCGCAGAGACGTTTTCCTACTCAAATGTAGATAAATATATGACTGTACATTAAAGCATAGGTCTTTGTTTTGACAGGACATAGACCTTGGGGTGCAAAACATAGCACAGTTAAGCAACTGAAGACAGAAATGAGAATATGCAAATTTAAAAGGCGAGGTCCTTGAAGCTTTAGAGGTTTCTTTATCTTTCATAAGACTAGATAAAAAATGATTTTTTTGGGTCAGTACGTTGGCATCTGCAATATGCCGTGTAAATTTGTACCATTGCCATATTTTCGAACGCAAGTAAGTACCTCTACTGATCATACTGAACAACTTTCATCAAAAAACGTGGATCAAAATTAAAAAAAAAAAAACAGTTTTTTAATTCAAACAGCTAATCAGCTGATCAATTAATATCAAGAAATTTTTTTTTACTTTTCTCCTTTTTTCTTGGGAAAAGTTATTCAGTATTGGTACGTTTTGGAATACATCAAGGTTAAAAAAATTGTCGCTGTAATTCCTTGCCTCTGGCAGTATTCTACTTCATTGCAATATTCATTGCAATGAAGGCAGCAAATTATTTCCTACATCAAACAAAACAGTAATTGATTTAAAGCGTCAATATCGGTTATCACACAATATCATTCAATCGCTTAATCCGAAATGCGTATACAAAATTAAACGACCAATATCGAGTGGCGTCGCCGCAAAATATTTTTGCCAATGCGACAATAATACGAAACTCGCATATTGCGATTCGCGAGTAGATAACAGAAATAATGGGGTTCAAAAATGAAATTAATTCCAGGTTGATGATTTCAAATTGAAAAGTCACATCGGCTTGCGCCATAATTCATGGGTGAGCGTGTCCGGACGCCGCGTCCGAAGCCAGGGCTGTCGAATACCGGATCCCTTTTATTTACTTTTGTCTTTCGTTATTTTATGACGTCCTTTTATTCCTTTACCTTTTTGTGTTATGTTTCTCTGTATTTAAATATAATATTTGGGCAATTGGTATTGGTGTTGCTTATTAAAAAAAAACTTTAAAAAGGCATTTGTATTTGAAATTGACGAGAAAAAGTAATCATTAGAGCTTTTAGGAATCACGATCCGTTTGTCTTATATGGTTATTATTCTAAAACTAAAGTATTTCTTACATCTAAAACTATACATACATACATACTATCATGTATTTATCCCTTGCGGGGTAGACAGAGCCCAAGGTACAACCTACAGGCCACGTTTAGCATTATATTGGGCGTAAAGGTGGAAAGCGGAATCAAAATAGTGATGGGTTCCTAGCCGCATCGCCTATCAATGTGATTCCTTAGATTTTCTTGACTGGCTTTCACGGTCTGCGCGGGAAGAATAGCAGTTCTATGTTTTTTCTTTTCTCCCAAACCAGCATGGAAGATTACTATTTAAAAAACTATAAACAGTTGAAAAAGTTATTGTCCTCATTGTAATTTATTAAACAATTAAAACACGGTGATTTATAAGAATATTTTAAAACACGTTCCCTATATTGCGAAAACACAACTAAGCCCCGTGTTATATTAAAAGTTTTTGTTTTCATTTCATAGAATGGGGTTGTCTGAATAGAAGGGCTAAAAACACCGCAAATATTTGCATTACTGTCTATTTATACAATATAAATCATTTGCTGGCGAAATATGCAACAATATAAAAACTTATACATGCATTTTTTTCTAACGCCAAATTGTTATGTAAAGAAAAAAATACATTAAAATGATAGCGTAGTCCGTTACTGAATATAAATTGTACGTACATTGTTTATCGCATTTCATTATTGCCAACCCTGAAGTTCTTGAAGAAGTCTCATTGTCGGAGTTCTCCTCGCTTCACTAGTTGCAAAGGTTTCTTTGTCCGAATGTATACTTTCTAATGCATTTTCCACCTTTGGCATTCTCCGAGCAATAATGGTTGCTGACGCTACAATAACATAATCTGTAATACTGTGATGTACTGCTAAGAAAAAAATGTCACAATAAAATTAAAAAAAGTTTGTGTTCACGACTGGGTAAAGTGAAAGGATACTGGCAACGTACCAGCTAAAATTAGAATAAAATCCCAATGGGCTATAAGCTACGCCGTAGCAGCTACGTCGTAGGCCGTAGCCTCTACGAGAAATCGTTATAACATTTCCTATTAGCAGACTGTAATAGAAACTAAAGAGGTTCTAATTTTTCGAATGAACATTACTTTTAATTATAATAAATAAATACATATTATTTCACCATGCCATTAAAAAAATAGGTTTGTTTATTAAAATCATCAAAAATGCAATTTCTTTGTATACTTAATACCACTGGTTGTAAAAGACACAAATTATACCTTCTAAAAGCGCATTACACTAATTTTAACTAAATTAAATCTTCACATACTATCTTTTAATTTACAACAGAATTTACATAAGCAATTTGTAAAAATTCTGAACCGATGCAGGTTTAATTGAATTAATGTTATACTACATGTATGAACTAACGATTTCAGAGAGGTACAGTTATTTCATGAATTATTGAGGTGGTCTGTTAAGGCATTCCGGCATTTGCAATTCGGTACAGCATGGCCGTGGACCACGACTCTCGTAATTAGAAAGTACATTTTCATACAATAAACTGTACAACGTTATGATTTAATATTGTTGCTATGAAGAAATTGCCTTTGCTTTTGTGGATAAATTTTGTTATCTTCTTTAAGCATCTCCGCTGAGGATAAGATCTAATATCATTGAGTTGACCACTTAGTAGCTTATACGATAATTTTAAAACTAATTGTTTTATGTAGGGGTATTTTTTTGTATATGGGGTTGCAATATTTGCTGTAATAAACTAGTAAATAGTTCTTACAAAATCCCGTCAAAAAGATATCGCATCTCATATAGTCATATTCATCATAAACCCATTCCTTGTTTAACATTAGTACACAAAAACCATACAGTATAACGCATAGAGATAACAAGTGCAAAATGGCGATAAAAATACAAGGTTGGAACTTAGCAAAAAATTGTTGAATATTTGAAAACAAACCCGCATTTTTTTGACATAATCTACATTTTACTTCCGGCCACGAATAATTACGTAAACTAACACTTAGAATTTTCAAAAAAATATAAATATACGTCTTACTGTGCTGTAGAAAAATTTAATTCTAGTTATCAAACAAAGGAGAGAGCTGTTCTTAGAATTGATTTACTTAATTTTAGTATAAGTATAATTAAATTGGATGACAATGCAATTAAAATATATCTTTGTCTGTGCAATGGTTAAGTCTAATGATAGACAACTCAAGGCTGAAAAACTCAGTCACTATTTTTTTGACTGACTTACATAAAAACATTGTTACAAAAATGATATTTTTGCTTTATTTTTTAATTACTTGATTATTAGTAGATAGGCATTAAGAATTTTTCTCAGCTTAGTGGTTCAAAACAATATATTTTGGTCCAAATCTATATAGGTTAATTAAAAAATATATACCAACGATAAGTTCGTACGAACTTAAATCTAGTCTTAAAATTATTTCCTATGATATAGCTGTAGCCTAGGTATATGCAAATGCAACTGTGGCAGCTTCATGTTTAATGCAGCCGCTTGTCATGAACATTTGTCGGTTGCGCTATTTCAGTTCTTGCCCGCTTTAAAACCTTCCAATTTTAAGTAAAATACCTGCATTGTTTACTTTTTAGGATTCCGTACCGTTCCCAAAGTGTACAAACAGGACCTAATTACTAAGCCTGCACTATCCGATCGTCTGTCACAGAACTGTAATAGGTAGGGACTCTAAATTTTAGCACAAAGTATTGTTTATCTGTGGCCGCTATAACAACAAATAGTAAAATAATGATATCAATAGTAATTGAGGGCCCAAAACATACAACAAACGTGTTTTTAAAAGTTTTTCGTAATCAAATATTATTTGGTGGTACGAAACCCTTAGTGTGCGATTCTGATTCAAACTTGTTTGCGCAAGTTTTTTATTATATTTTGTTTTTACTTCCATGTATGTATCCCAGGTGATTTCCACGATTCATTATCAAGTCAGCTGTTTTCAGCCTAAGTTTACCGATACACTAAAGAAGAAATTACACACAAGAAAGATTTATAAAATTACCTTCTAAAGAAAGGTAAGGAACTAAAAAGGAGTGATCCTTTTTTTACTGACCCTTTTTTGAAAGTTTTCAGACAATATTTTTCACCTGTTATTAGTCATCAACAATTCTATTGAACATATAAACATCCAAGTTAATAAAAGAAGGCTTCCGAGGTTGAAAAGTAATAATTAAAATATTAATAAGCTTCTACCTGCTACACATATACATATGTATACAATACATCCGCGTGAAACAAAATAAGCCAGGTCATAATTGTGCGACTTAATTAGAAAAAATGAAATAAATCATTAAACCACGGCTCAGAGCTAAGCCACAAAGTAGGAGGCTTTCATGGTAACACAAAAGCTATATTTGCATCCCTATCTAATGCCAAATTTGGCTATGGGTCGAAAAGAGAAAACAATATGTCTCGAGTATATTCATGAAAAACGAGGCCATAATTTGCCTGCACGAAAATTTGATAATAAATCATAATAGTTTTAGACAGAGTCGAGGTAAAAAAACGAACCAATTTGGAAAGTGAATTGTAAGGCACGGCCGGACCAGCGCTGGCCCTGTTATTAGACCAATTATGTTATTATGTTTGCCGTATCTAATCCGAAAAACTAAATTGGAGTCGGCCGCTGCCGGCGAATGCCCGATAGGTTCAATCATTCGACTTTCGGGTCGCACGAAATTCGTTGCGGAAGCAATCAGAAACACGAAATTCCGAACCAAATAGTCACAAATTATCCTATAATGTATAGTTGTGATCCAGCGAAATTTCTAACAATCTAAAAAGGGGATAGACTTCGACATATTTTTTTAGACGCCATTTCGCTTCGGTCCATAGTTTGGTACAAATTAAAAAGGGTGCTCTGTTGCAGTACATATTTCAAAGTTCACATTTCATAAACAACCCCGCTTTGCCCTTTGATATCCCTCACTTAACTCATATTTCATTCAATATGACCATAATTGTAGTGATGGGCTGGATCTCATTACAATAAAAATCTTATCGCCGCGTATAAAGGTCCACAATAGTTTGCTGATAATATCGACAGATAAGAGCTGCATGAACGATTGCCTCTTTTACAATTTGTATCTTTTGCATACACCGTCGCTAGAACAGGTTTTCCTTGTGTAGAACGTAACGTTTCGTGTTTTCGTTTCAAAACGCGTCGGGTCCCTTTGTATTATCAAAATATCAAATATGAATACCAAATAAGGGTTGGGACAAAAGAAAAACTGACAACTTTTTAATTTATGCGTAAACGAGTACATGAAAAGGTAATAATAGGATCATGTTGGTAAATATATTAATGTAATAATTCTGGCTGGGGCGTTTCAAGTTATATTTTGTGAAATTTCACGGTAGATACATCATGTGGCTCGTGGAAAATTGGACATCTTCATTAAAGTGAAGTGGACAGACAGGTTTGTCGGTTTTCTTGATGCGTTTGACAATGGCCATGTTCTGAAAGCTAATGAACCCAGTTGGGATAATGATGAGTTTACGTTGCGTGAAATGTTTTAATTTTATGGAAAACGTTTCTGTTCTCTTTTATATTTTGGACATCTGGTCCAATGTATCCTTTATGAACAAGAGGATTTTAGAAGTGTGTGAACTGAAATTAGCTCCTTTGTCCTTAATTTCAATGGTTGTTTAATTTTTTTTTTAATGTTGTTTGTCAAAAACAATTATG
This sequence comes from Rhodophaea formosa, assembly GCA_963082605.1. Classification (NCBI taxonomy): domain Eukaryota; kingdom Metazoa; phylum Arthropoda; class Insecta; order Lepidoptera; family Pyralidae; genus Rhodophaea; species Rhodophaea formosa. The sequence goes on along the minus strand of OY720211.1, from coordinate 7,483,347 downwards.
GTTTTTCTTTAGTTTGTTGTATAAGTACTTAGTTTATTGACATTCAAAAACGTTTAATTCTTATTTCGTTTAATTTTAATTCGCGAAAATAGGCATGGGAATAATGTTTTGTGGAAGTAATTTCTTAGGAATATTATCCTTTAGAATATGATATTCCTTAAGAATATTATTTTTTTAATGTTTTGTGATATGTTTAGAAACATTAAACTCGTTAGTTATATTTTTATAATTTTAATTCTAAACTTTTGTTTACAAAATATGACAATTGTTTTTCCTATCTTTTAATTAATAGTCCTGTGATAAGTCATTTGTATGTGCTTCAATAATTTATTGGCTAGTCTATCTCTAAGTTCTTAATGGAAGTTCACAGATTCATTGAATACAATGTTTTATTTATTGTCCATATTGCTGATACAAAGTACTTAAATGTAAACAAATTGATTTATTGCTTTATTTTTCTGCATTATTAATTTAATTAAAAATATGCACTAACTACAGAATATGATAAAACTTCATAGAATAACAAAACGCATAGTATTCATTACAGAAGCTATTTACTATACTAATACTATACTAATTTATAGCGACAATAGTATCTGTGTTCATAATATCGGTTTAAACGACCTTATTTCATTGGCTTCTATGATGTCGCTATTAAAGATTTTCACATACCTATGTATATTTTATCTACAAAATGCACTGTACCTCAATTGAAACGATTCAATGCCATAATATACGATTGATCTGAACTTGACCACCGTCTCTATATGCACTGACCTATTTATCAGTAAGGGAATAGCAACAGACGACTTCATATCGTACCAATAAAGATACGAGAGTCACAGGTCACAGATATAGAGGCAATGCCTTTTTGAAAATATATTTTTTTCTTCCTGATAACGAAGTATGAACGGCATCATTGTTATTTACTATAAAATTGATACATGAATCGTTGCTTCATAACTCGATTATAAGTGATTGTATGTATCTAAGTATGTTTTTTTTGTATCAATAAATTCAAATTTATTTTTATATTAGTTATGACTCTATGGTAGAGTTAACTCTACAGTTATAAATCTGAAGAAATACATAATTCACAAAATCATACTTCGAATATTCGAAACTCAAATTGCTCATTTTTTGTTGCAGGTAAGTTCCCGTTTTGGACTCTACGGAAATTGGCCGGAACCTTGATTTGTGAAGCGCCTTCGTGTGAGTGCGACTCGGTCGCGTGTTCGGCACGCGAATAACAGTTCAATCTTGATTTACATAAAGTCGTATTTCAATTTGGCACGGCCCCCGCGTCCTGTCAGTGGCAATATGCAAGTGTTTGGAAGTAAACGACAGCTGAAAATCAAAGGGAAGTTTTGTGTCTCGTTTTGCCTTGCCAAGTACGGCTTGGGAACAAAAGCGGATGGTAGATGAGATTAAATATAGATTCGATCTTTAGAAGGCAACTGGGCAATGAAATATGTTATTTTTTAAGTTTATTTATTCCAAATAGATCTTCTTAAACTTTGTCAAAGTTATTCTATAAATATGAACAAATTTTTAGAATTTTACTTTTTAAGTCCAATTACTATTTAAATTAATCGTCGATAATATTTCTTAACAGTAAAATGAGATACTAAAGATTCGATTGCAATCACAGAAACTCTTCATAGCGTTTCCCGCCCATCCGTAGCGTAGCACTGCATGCATTCGCACGCATTCCGCTAATCTCTCATGTGATCGCCACATAGACGAGCGTACTCGTGTATAACCAGCCATTTTGTGAAACCGATAAAGTCCAAACTCCCTTTTGCAGCTAGGCATCATTTCGTCTGGCCGCGTTAAAAGCACGCTGCATGTTCGCACTCCCACCCGCCTCAACACAAGCGCGAGGCATGTATGAATCATTTCGGTTTACATGTGAGGGTGCCCGTACGTTTTCGCTCCGCTGGAGTCTGTCAGTGTGTTTGTGTCCATCGGAACACGTGCACGCTTGTATGTGTGCAAGCCCACTCATGGCAGCGGACTATGACGGCTCGTAGATTTGACAGCTAGCTCAATGCGGGCTCAGACGTTCATTATACCGCGACCGATGTAATTTTCGTGAAATATTTGACGTTTGTGCATGTGTGACAAAGACAATAGTGTTGTGACGCAGATAGTTGCAGTGTTTTCGGAGTGCCCGCGAACTTGAAATCGGAACTTGTCAGATTAGAAAAAGTCTGATTAGCCGATTGATTTGTGACATGACCCATCTCCAGGAGTTTTTACGATGGTCGTAATTAGATGCGCCTCGTTGGACGCCGTTTCGGGGTGCTTCAGTATGAATAAAAAATCGCTTGCGGTCTTGTGGCTTCAAATAAACGAAACGGATATAGACATGATAGCTAACCATAAATAAATTACAGGAGACCAATTAGAAATAATGACAAAAGTGAGGTGATAATCATTTAATTTAGGAACTATTGACATAGTAAAGATACTGATATATTTTGTGATAAAATATTTCAATTATTTATTTTTATATGAACAGTGTGCTTTGAGTGATAACAAGATAAGGATTCGAGTGATGCCTATTTTATAATAATATATTTCAGAATTTATACCTTATATTCTGGATTTATTGAATGGTAAGTTATACATAAATATTCCACTCTTGTTGACGTAAAGATTGATATTTTTCATAAATTTTAATCAATTCTAAAGGCTCAAAAACGCAATTTCATATTATTTTATTGACTATGGCTAGGTTGTATGTTAAAATATAATAAAGATTTAAAATTATTTATTTATATTTTAATAATTTTTAAATCAAAGTAGCAGCTTTAGCTGTATTTTATATTTTTAATTGTAATGAATTAATAATTATGACAAAATATCAAGTTTGATACTTATTAATAAAATAAATCTTTGATTATAATATATAATGTTATTCATTATATCGATTAAGTCAATGAATCTATCAAAAATTCCCCACACTTTGCTCTAATAATAACTCAAAAATAACAACAAAAATTCAATTTTAGCATAAACGTCACGAATAATAAATAGCTCAACGTTAATACAAAAATGCAAATAAAACGAAACAAAACACCATTAGATAGAATAACAAAAGGTGCATATCCACATGTCATAAGATTAATTGAGACATTAACAAATAAGCATACGTAAAATATGGCGTCGGGCCTTTTAGTGGGAGTTGCCGAAAAGCATGTAACTTTATTTGTAAGTTATCAAAATCTTACTGTTATCCTGGGTCGAATAGAGCTGTAGCCCGAAGTGTGGCACCGCCCTAAGAAAGGTCATTTATCTTCACTTTTTACTGTAGGAGTTCCGCTTTTGATAGTTCGAATCGATTGCAAATGTGTATTAAATGAGAAAACGCTGGTAGCTTGTTCTTTTTTTATTTGCCTAGGTAGTTTATTAAAAAGGAAAAGTATATTACAATTTAACGGTTATAATCAAGAACAATAGATTTGTAACAGTAAATTACTTTTTAATGTTATTTTCATTTTATTATCGATAAAATTTAATTATTTTTGTCATTTAAAAATATATTTTTTATTAACCTTATTAAAATACTAGTCATAGAGCAAGATTAACAATTTTTTTTATTTAATAGTTGTAATAATTGTAATAATTGTTGTAATAATTCTATAATTGTCTCCTATATTAATACAATATCTTTTTCTACGATAATTATACTGCTTTTGCTTTGCTCTACTTTGCATTCGTAAGCTCATTAAATGTCAAAAAATGTCAAAGAAAAATTCTTAATCATACGTCCGATTGTTTTTTAATAAGTTATGTTTTGAGTGAATATTTTAAATATTAATATTACATATTATGTAGACTCAAACACAAATCGTTTTCATCACATCATATTGAAAATGGCAGCTTGATATACGAGCCAGACAGTCGAAATTATACTCATTGTTTGTGGGCTCAATTGTCCCATTGAATGAATGGGAACCATATTTTCCATATGCTCAAATTGATGGGTAAATATTAAAATAGCTACCTGATTTTCTGTATTCCGCAGAAATTTATATAACAGCACAAAAACATAAATATAACTATAGGGAAAATGTATTAAAAAATACGGAATGCTTACATATATGCTACATTTAAATTTGACTCTAAGACATACATAAATTTGTACGATGTATAAAGCACATAATAGATACTAAAAATAGTTAAATCGAGTAAAAAAAATAAAGTCTTATCTTTTTTTTAAAATCAAAGATAGAGTTTTATTAAATACCCATACTGTTCTTCACAGACTAAATGTAATTAGAATCAGTAAATTTTAGACTTATTACTGATTTAAACTAAATTGTAATTTTCAGCCTGATTTAAAATAGTGTATAAATTTATTTATTGATTAATAAGTTATTTATTTTTGTCTTCAAATTCCCGGATGACAAATACACCGAAGAGAATTGACTAATAATAAAAAATATTTAGAACTTAAAAATGATAACGATGTGGATAGAATTTACGTAATAAGAAAAGATAATTAATATTTAGAATAAAATAACAATTGCACATTTTCATCCAATCTGGAAAGATTTTTACAAAATATAGTAGTAAGAAGGAAAGTACTTACTTTGATTAAAGTAGGGTATCGTTAAGATCTTATGATGAATCTTGTTAATATGTAAACCAATTACATGCAGAACACTGTAATACAGATAACCATCTCTTTTTAATAACCAGTTATTACAAGAAGATTACATATTGATGTAAATCTTAACAGTAAAAATTAATTAATTAGAGAAAAAGTTGATTGGCAATAATTCTTTTTTAAAATTCATAACGACATTTTATATTTTTTACTATTAAGTATAATAGAAAGTGATCTAAACAGCTAATTAATAACAACTATACTAATTTAAACAATACAATCCTTGCTATATTCTTCTAAGTAATGGAATTTTTTTTAATTACAAAAAGCGGTTAATCCCTTTTGTTAATACACCGTTTACCATTCTCTATCTTGTAAACATAGCCAGGTGGATTAGTAATTTATTACGATTGCTAAGCCCGGTTTATAGTTGCGCTACTTTTTACAACGAAATTGAGTAGGCGACGCCGCGGGCCACACGTAGATCGATTTAATAATTACTCTATTAAATTGCGTACTAAAGCCGGCACTGATCAAGAGATTTTTTTGTAAGGTACCTACCTAACACATAAAGCGGACGAAATAAGTTCAGCGGACCCCGGTCTCCGGAACACTGCAACTAAGGGTACATTCGGAAAAACGCTCAGATAAGAGAGAGGTCTTTCTCCTATCACAGGTAATTATTTACTTAAATGGAGATCCCAATCACAAATAAGTTAATGTTATGTTGGCACAGAAAGCACTCTTGATCAGTGACGGCTTGAGTATTATTAATATTATATATAAATATTAATTATTCTCAAGAAACGAAATAATTTTTTCAAGTTTTGTAAACTCGACAAACCACTTTTAATGAGTTTGCAAGTAAGCTGTTGTAAGTTTAAAGGCCGGCAACGCTCTTGTCACACTCCTGGTGTTGCAGTTGTCCATGGGCAGTGGAGATCACTTACCATCAGGTGACCCGCTTGCTCGTTTGCCGTCCTATTCCATAAAAAAAGTACTAGATAGATATGTACCATTCTTGATACTCACTAAATTTGGGGATAAATAAGGCATACCTATTGTCCCATAATAATCCAAAAACATAGCTTTTTATCTAGTTTAGCCGCGAATAGAATTTGTGAATCAGGAGCAAGAGCCTCTGATTAACAGGCTATTATTCACACTGCGCCGTAGAGACTGAACAATTTCTCATTCCTTATTTTGATAACTTTGTATTCCTATTCACTCGAAAATGATTTATAAATGCACTGCCTTAAACATAAATCAATACAGACATGTTATTAAAATTAGGCTGTCAAAAGCAGTGTAATTTTTTCAAGCGCATGGTCACTGGGAAGTTACCGCAGTTTCTTCTATTATAACGGGGCCTTTCACCGCTATCTTTGGCCATCTAATGTACTGCTCCAAAGTGCCTTAATAAAGCGAAGCACATAAGATTTTAATGCTCAGAGATTTGGTTGATGTGATAATACGCCGTGAATGCACGACTTTCTATGACCGGTAGAAATCGCCGGTTTTCGGTCTTTTTTACCGATTCGGTATGCGGCCCTTTATGCTTGAGGTGATTAAGATTTTCTTCCCCGTTTGGGAAATAGTTTTTGAATGCAAGATTAGATATACATCAAAGATATCTTTGTTGGAAACAAGAAGTTCTTTTGCGTTTTTATGTTCATTGTGAAATAATTGAATTCCAATCATATGTCACAGGTATACATATATGTGTTTATAGAAGGTACGATTGTATTGTTTTTTGTATACAAAGACATAACAATATTTATATTAAGCAGCAAAGTAAGTCCAAACACTCCCACAATCTATGCATGTTTGGGGTATACTTTTCTGAGAAACTACACACCTTTAGGTTATGGGCTTTAACATATTAATTTTAATTTATGCTCAGAGATTTTATCTGACATAAAATTGAAAGCCTACACTCTTTTTTTCGACTAATATTATAATTGTCAACATGTATTAATATAAAGATGTTTCTTATTTCACAAAGAGACGGCGGAATGGATTTTGACACATCTTTACAATCATAGATATCAGAATAATGTATTTACAATAGTTCGCTGAAACATCAGAATATCACAAAATTTTTAATTATGCGATATTAAAATTAGTTGAATCGTCCTTAGCTAGAGGTAAATCTCGTGCTAAATTTTACAACGCTGGCAAATCGAATTATTGGATGTTTGTTAAGTCACTAATTGCACAAATCTCATAGCTGTAAATTATCATTAAGTTAATAAAATACTCGTAAAATTATATTTATTTTATAGGTGTATGTCGTGTCATGAAAATTTCCAAGAATAACATTTATTTTAACAATTCAATCAACGTGGCTTTTAACGACTTTTTTACGAGTTTCTTTACCCGCCTAGTGAAATCTAGTAGCTTGTAAATTCTCACAACAAGTGATATAAAATAGTTTCATTCACCTATTTTTCAATCAATGTGTATATTTAATATCTTTCATAATAAAAATCTTTAGGCTATAAAGTCATTTTTACTTTTAAGTAGGTACTTAATTACCTGGTAATTATATAAATTAACCTTTGAAATAATGAATGACTACTTTTTCACTAAAAAGAAAGTTTTGATGCAATAAAAGCAATACTTCTAGATTTTATGAATATGTGATTCCTTAAAAAATCAACAAAGCCAAGTTTAAAACGAACCAAACGGTAAAATATATCCACTTCATTTTTAAATGTAATGAGGATAATATAACCTCACAAATTCACACTTTAGCATACCATAGTACATTCAACAGCTAAAGTGATTAATCGCAATCGAAAATTACAAATCTATCGTATAGAAACAAACGCCCACGGAAATTATAATTTAATATCATTTGTTAATGTCGGCTGACCACTAACAAAACTGGCTCATTAAATATTTTAATTAACTTTCGTTACTGTCAAAATTAGAAATACGCGCGCCGGATGTTATATGAATATGACTTGTGTTTTAAAATTTCGTTTGCGATTGTACTTCTGTCTTTGTAACAAGTTTTGTTAGATCTTATCGCTATCCTGCGCATGTACTAACAAAAAAACTGGACGTAAATTGCAGTAACATTTTTAAGTCCAGTAATTATTATTTCTTACTAAAGAACGAAGAAAATAATATTTCATTAAAAACCGTGTGGTTCCCGGGAGAGTAGAATAGGACTCCCCGTAGAAGTCGTAGAAGGTGACTTAGGAAACACAAGTTAAACATAGCTTATAAATATCAAAGAGACCTTTCCAACCCGTCTGGCCAGCTTGGAGAGTGTAAGCCAAATCCGCTGACTGCTCTGGCTAAAGTATATGGCTCTAGTAGTACAGAGAGGGTCATGCTTTTGCAGTGTAGAATAAAAAAAGACCTAATGATTATAAAAAATACGACTTCAACCAAAATGTGGAACCCATTTTGATTAGTTTTAATATGGTTCCAATTGGAAAATATAATAATAAATTTAAGTTCAGGCGTCTTTGAGTAACCCGGAAACATAAATTAAAAAATCTGACGAATCGAGAACCTGCTATTTTTAAGTCGGTTCAAAAAGTATTATATCTTACAAATCACATACAAATTGATGTTAAACTGCACCGTTTTACTAAATCGCCGTTCAAACTTAAAAGAAAAATATGAATGTGTTAATAAATACCTTCTTATCTCAAAAAAGCTTAATGTTGTTTAATCGAGCCGTTTACAGAACAAGTTTCGTTCATTCACAATATTACCGAAAACCGGTCGAATTCCGAAAAAAAACAAAAGACGGTTCTGTTTTGCGGTGCCTTGATAAATTAGTGCTAAATAAAGATAATCACAAGAGAATTGCGGGTTTGACAAGCGGAGCCGGGGAATTTATGTGTATTATAGGTTTCGGTGCTTCGCTCGTTTGTTCGGCGAATTTTCAGAATTACCGGACGTTTTGAATATTAATCCACGTCTGCGCCTGAGTTAAAAAAAATAAGACATATCGGTAGAGTTTCGAACAATTTGATTGAAATATTGATTCGCATTTTTTTGTTTATTCCTTTAACATGGGTTTTATTAGTATAGCTTTTTTAATCTTCACAAAAATCATACATACATACTATCACGTCTTTTTCCCTTGTGGTGTAGACAGAACGCAGGTCTATAAAACCTATAAGCGACGTTTAGCATGTTGGTGGGCTTGTAGATGGAGAACGTAAAAAAATAGTGATGGGTTGCTAGCCCCATCGCCTATTGACGTGATTCCCTACGCCCATTCCCTTGATCGACTTTTACGATCTGCGCGGAAAAGAAGCAGCTGGTACATTCTATGATTTTTTTTCTCCTAGACCAGCATGGAAGATGTCTGTTTATGAAAACGTTTTTTCTTCGTCTTTGTAAGTGTCCATCCATCACTGACATAGTATGATACTGACATAGTATGAGGAGCCCGATGGTCCAGTGGGTGTGAGCTCTATGAGCGCTTACGTATGATAAGCAACCCGTGGTGCAGTCCCTACTTGGATGGGTGACCGCAAGTGGCATAAAAATATCTCGAGCTCCTCCGTGCTTCGGAAGGCACGTTAAGCCGTTGGTCCCGGCTGTCATTGTTGATGGCAGTCGTTAAGCTATGTCAGATGCCTTAAGGCAGCTTGAAAAATCTGACACCAGTGTTGGCCACTTACACATACGAAAAACAAACAAACAAACATAGTATGACAACTTCAATCTTGTAAAGACCTAACGGCCAACGTACATTTGAAGCAATGAGGAACTCGTTTATTTTTTTAAGCCACTACTTTCCCCAAATATCATGCTAGCTTTTAACTTTTATTCAATTGTTTATCCCCATAAATCCTTATTTTACTTCTGAAGTAAACACGTTATCTAGATATATCTTGACTCTTGACCCTTCGTGTTTCTATTTATAGATGACAATGTAACTTTACCTTGTAGAATAAGCTAAGTTGGTTTATATTTAATAAAGTCTTTGTCTCCATATACTTATAATAATGTTGATATAGAGGTAGATCAAAATCTGAGCCCCGCGGTCAAAAAGTAGTAATATAGTATAGCATAAATATTGTTTTAAATATTATATGAAGTAATATAGTAAGGATATCAAATGTGTTGATAATTATTATAAAAATGCTAATCTGACAAGGAAATAATAAATGATAGAAATTGAAATTTGTAATTGATAGAGTGAAAAATAAAATAAGAATGGTAATTGATAACAAAATTAATACATTTTAATTTGAATTAAAAGGTGTCCATCATCATACAAATGTGTTTAAAATATCATTTTATGAGTACTACATATACAATACAAGGCTATAAAAACGAAATAGTCCATAGGTTATTCAGTATGGATGATAAACTCTGCAGTTTTAATAACCCTAGCAGATGTTATACGCAGTGTTTTGTTTATAAATAACTATTTAAGGTCAACGGTAATTATACCAAACAATAACGTTTCCTTACTGATACTATCATGTTTATTATTTTTGTATTGAACTCGTTACCTCGGCAATGTCGCGGGAAGTTGTATGAGGGGTAAGAATTTTTTATATTTTTATGCACACAGTGAGAGACCTCTCCAACCCGTCTGGCCAGCGTGGAGAGTGTAGGCCAAATCCTCTGACTGCCCTGCCTAATACATGGCTCTGGTAGTACAGAGAGGGTCATGCTCCAGCAGTGGAGACTAACAAAGACCTGTTGATGATGATGATGATGATGATGAATGGTTGTGTTAAAAACATGTATTAACGACTTACTAACAAAGACAATATGGTTTTTATCTACCAAAAGTAACCTAGAGTCAATCAAGTCATGACTGTGTATTCTACAATTTATTTTCTTTATTTTGTAAGTAGTATTTACTTTGTTACAATCAAAATATGGCTATAGATTCAAAATCTGCTATACTTAGCAGTTTTCATCAATTCGCAAACATAAAAAGCTAAACAAAATACGTATCAGCAACTTATTTAGCAGCCTTATGAAATTGTAAAGTACAATAAGCATTTTCTGTCACATTTATCAAGCTAGCCCAGCCGGCCTTTTTGAGAACTCTTTTCAATGAATCCTCAATTAACTATACCAAAGACAATATAATACCCAAGACAATAAAATACTAACGTAAATAATACTAACGTATAGACGGCCAACCATATACAAAATTAAGGTAGGCAAATGTATGGCGCAGCAAAGATGGCGGTAACCTGCGATAGCGTAAACTTTCTGAACCTAGGGTGTAATTTTAAAATGTTATGCCTAAAATATTGTTCTAATTTTTAATCCTTATCCTGACTAATATTATAAATGCGAAAGTGAGTTTGTTTGTTACGCTTTCACGCCCAACCTACTGAACCGATCATCATGAAATTTTGCATACACATAGGTTAGGATACTGAGAAGGACATAGCCTATAAATTACTTGGGTAAAGCCGCGGGTAACAGCTAGTCCTAACTAAATGTGAAAGTGAGTTTGTTTGTTCATTTGTTTGCATGTTACGCTTTCACACCCTATCTACTGAACAGATCATTATGAAATTTTGCATACACATATGTTAAGGTACTGAAAAGAACATAGGCTATATATTATGCGGGCGAAGATAGTAACGGCGGGTAACAGCTAGTAAGATATATTTTGTGAATAATGCTTTTATATTCTCATGATACAGTAGAAACAATGTTGTGTAGTAATGACTGGCGCCATCTATGTGAATCTACAATAACAAATGATACGGTTTAGGAGTCAGGACCACATGTCTATAGAGACGTAAAAGTTGTTAGAGCTGGCAGTACTTATTAAAATAAAATAAAAACACTAAATGGAAAAGGAATTTCCTATATACGTTAATTATTAACAAGATGTTGGTATCTATGTGTATACGTAGTCTTAGCTGTCCAGCCTGTCTTGCCCTGAGAACGAGGGGCCAACATCAACTAATTAGATTCAGCGTCTAATTGTCTCGCAAGCATTTTGAGTTGGGTAAGGACCCTTAAAGGGCGTTGTGACGTCACTAGTTTTTCTTGTAATATGCCTCTTATGTACAGGCTCATTCTAAACTCCCTGGCAATATTTTATGATATCAGAATCTCTACTAGAATACACATAGGTACATTGATAGACAAGAAAAACGGGGAAAAAAATTAAAAAAAAAATGACTAACTGATTGTGATTCAATAAACATGCCAGGCCAGGTCCCATTATTTTTTCTTTTTACTTCGTTTCTTTGCATTTTGCATTACATTTTATTCAGATTCAAAAATTAAAACATTGCCTGCGAGTTTAGAATCACCCAGAACCAAGAAGAAGTTATACAATTTTATCATTAGAAATTATTTGAAGATCATTATTTTATTTACTTACTCTTGTCTCTTGCATTATCCCGTGGATCGATGACCTGAGAAAGGTCGCTGGTTTAGGAAAGCAGAAGATCGCACAATTTGGCGTGCCCTTGGGGATGCTTATGTCCAGCAGCGGACTGCAATAGGCTGATGATGATGACTCTTGTCCCCACAAAACAACGTGTCGTTTTCGTTAATACTTATCTGAGCAATGGTAGTAAAATCTTGTGGATTAAATTCAAAGCATCTTCACGATGTCGGATCACTGAAAATAAATTAAACAATTTGTCTACATACTATTTTCCGGGTGGTAACGTCATATTATTTCTCTTTCCTATCTAATTTTTATGAGACTATTAACTGTCAAACATAAATGAAATTTAAAAATTCAGTTATCAAATTCCACTTCTAAATTCAGCATCAAGGCCCTTTTCATCAACTAACTGATTCTATTTCCACACTCCAGGTTAGTGTGGCAGGCAGTATATTAAGTCATATTTATATTTAAAGTGTAATTTTATACCAGATGAACAATTTTATAAGTTTGTTATCAGTGACCTGTCAATTAAAATACAGTGCCTGTGTTGTTTTTTCTATCTCCGAGCTCCGTGGCGCAGCGGTCAACATGCCTGCCTGCGACACGGATGGTCCCGGGTTCGATCCCCGGTCAGGTCAAGATAAAAAATGATTCTTTTCAGATTGACCTGGGTCTTGGATGTTTATCTATATATGTATCTATTATAAAATTATATAGTATCGTTGAGTTAGTATCCCATAACACAAGTCTCGAACTTACTTTGGGGCTAACTCAATTTGTGTGATTTGTCCGTATATATTTATTTATTATTTATTTATACTACGTATAACTACATCAACGTTAATACCTAAGGTCATCATCTATATTAATAAAATGTGTAGAACCTGATACTTTGATGCATCAAAAAAATACTCTTTTTAATCAAGCTTTGAATAGAACTCAATCTGACCACAAAATTCCAGTCGGTATCAAACAATATGATTTATGGCTTAATCACTATAAAATTCTTAACTTTTACAACGGGTTGAATTAATTAATATGTGTTGTAATTGATCTATAAACGGCTTTGTCGTGACTATCGTAAAACAGGAATAAAGATTTTTTTTACATCAAGCTTGAGTTTTATGACGATGGAATATATTTAGGACAAGTTTGTGTTGTCTTTTTATGGTCGGGTTGTTTGTAACTGAAATCAGTTACCTACTTGTGCCACTTGGGGAGGTAGATTGATTTTTAATTTACTAACGTATGGAATCTATTAACACATTTTATTGTTTGCTAATAAGACAGTAATATGACAGGATTCGTATTTCTTGCGATTATTCTTAGGAACGTACTCCGAATTCCGTTCTAACCTACAAGCCCACCAACATGCCTGACGTCCATCCATCCATCTATCCATCAGGTCTTTTTTAGTCTTCACTGCAGGAGCATGGCCCTCTCTATACTACCCGAGGCACCTAGTAAGCCAGGACAGTCAAAGGATTTGGCCTACACTCTCCACGCTGGCCAGACGGGTTGGAGAGGCCTGTTTGATGTTTATGAGCTTTGTTTAGCTAGTGTTTTCTAAGTCGCCTTCTACGACATCCACGGGAAGACTTGGAGTGGTCCTATTCTACTCTGCCGGGAACCACACGGCCATATGCTTAACGTGGCCTTAAGAGTCCCACGTAAAGCCGCAATCCCATACAAACGTAGTTTCGTTTTAGTACAAGTTTTCGATACAAAACTTCAACTCGCTGTAATTTTGTATAGGTATTGTTTTTAAAATTGAAATCTGATTATAAACATCAATATGCCTTATCCGGTCGTATGTACGAAATTTGGTTGAGATTGGCTTAACTGTTGTAAAACTAAAACGAAACTACGTTTGTATGGGATTGCGCCTTTACTTGAGACTCTTAAGGTTTTACAGACCTGGGCTTCGTCTACCCCGCAAGGGAGAAAGACGTGATAGTATGTATGTATCAAAATTGTAAATTAAAGGAAAGTAATTGCTCATAATAATATTACCCATTAGCAGGCCACATTTGCCGTCAATGCCAGCAGGCAGCTGTTCAAACACTGTCTGTTTGCTTTGCTTAGTCTTGCTCTCATTTCTTATGGGCAATCAGGTAATATGATAATTAATTATAATGAGATTATAATAATTGTTATGCCCTACTGTTGGGTGTAATGTTTCCTTTTTGTTAGCATAGGACTTTATTGTTTACTTATAAAGGTTCTAAGAAATGTATTTCTTTGCTATTGTTTTTGTCTCCGTTTAAGTTCATATAAAGGGTTTATGTACGGAAATTATTGGAAATCTTAAACAAAGCTACGATTCTAAACAATACAGGCAGAGCAGTATTGGACCAATCCAAGTCTTCCCCCGTGGATGTCGTAGAAGGCGACTTAGAAAACACAAGCTAAACAAAGCTTAAGAGTCCCACGTAAAGGCGCAATCCCATACAAACGTAGTTTCGTTTTAGTTTTACAACAGTTAAGCCAATCTCAACCAAATTTCGTACATACGACCGGATAAGGCATATTGATGTTTATAATCAGATTTCAATTTTAATAACAATACCTATACAAAATTACAGCGAGTTGAAGTTTCGTATCGAAAACTTGTACTCGCTGTAATTTTGTATAGGTATTGTTTTTTGTTGATTGAACGAAACTACGTTTGTATGGGATTGCGCCTTTACGTGGGACTCTTAAAATCATCCTCCAAACCCGTCTGGCCAGCGGGGAGAGTGTAGGCCAATTCTTTGAGTGCTCTGGCTAATTTAAGACTTTCATAGTATAGATAGGGGCGTGCTCCGGCAGTAGATACTTAAAAAGACCTGATGATGATGATGACATAATTAATTGTTTATCACGCGACCTCGCGTGTCTGAGCAATGAAAGTTTTAAACTATTCATAGGTAGGTACAACCTTGGCTTGAAGAACCAAACATGGTAGTGTTTACGCTATACAGGAGCAATCATCGTTCTCATCCTAACCAATTTCAGCCATATTATTTTAGGTAAATTACCCATCCAAATCGTTGGTAACATAATAACGTATATCGTAACGTACCGCCAACCGCCACCAGCAATAGGCGTAGCTAGTGATGTGCCACTCCGAGGTGTTCCGAATTAACTGCACCGTGTCACGCGAACTCAACTCCGCCCAACATCACGCGAGTACCGATTTGTGGAACGTCAATTTTGTCTTTTAGTTTGAGAATCCTGTTGTATATATAAATATAAGGGTTTAAATCGTTATTCGTCAATGTTGTCTTGCTGTTTTTTACCGTTAAAATTTGAGATGGAATGGATTGCGGAAAAGCTGCAATACTTAACAATCCATATTGTAGATCCGAAATTCATTTTGTCATATCTTATAATATAAGCATTCGTTCAGATGATCAGCAAGCCTATCAGCTAACTATTTGTTGGCAAAGCTTAGTAAATAGGTCTGA
Source organism: Rhodophaea formosa (assembly GCA_963082605.1). Lineage (NCBI taxonomy): Eukaryota > Metazoa > Arthropoda > Insecta > Lepidoptera > Pyralidae > Rhodophaea > Rhodophaea formosa. The sequence continues at coordinate 7,467,917 of OY720211.1, read as the reverse complement.
ATAAACGGATTAGCAACCTGAAAATGTCACCTGAACGTTTTTCCAGCTGTATCCTCAGAGCCTGTGATGGTTCGACATACCAAATACCTACCAACATTTCAGATTTAGTGTTCAAAATTTATTTGCCTTCCTGAAGCCAAACTCCTTTGGCGAATGGTTATTCACAAGATCCGCATTATTATTATTTTATTTTGTCGCCTCGAAAGACATCCATAGGAAGAGACAGATATCGTTTCTGTTAAAAAACCGGAAACAACACCGCACCTATGGATTTGCATCATTTTGGTATTCTGTTACATACTTCCAAGTTCCGTTAACTACTACAGGTGTCCAGTAATGAGAATGAGAACAGTAAAACTCAAAAATATACTTATTAGCTTAATGAGAAACGTTTCTACCCTGTATCTGAAATATTTCTGAAAAGTGACTGATGATGTAATTAATGAAATTAATGATAATATTTGACGGTAATTGTATTCAGTAATATTGTAAATTTACAGACATGTATTAGTTCAATTTAAAAATTAATTACTATTATTTATTTGCATGCCAAAATTGGTAAAATATGTGTATTTGTCTGTCTGTCTGTCTTACATCTTTGTAACCATATTTTTAGCAAATACCTAAATGTATATGTGAAACAAAATACAAACCAAAAACAACTATAAACGTTAGGAATACAAATGTTCAAAATCCATCAAAGGTGATAATTAGTAAAACATTAGTGTCTTACAACACAAAATAAGTACCGCCTCAATTACTTATTACTTATTTTATTATTCCCTTACATGTTTTCTCTAGATAACTCTTAAATTTAAATATTTGATGTATTGAATATTCCCTTAACATTAACAAGATGGTCGATTGTTTATTCAGAGAATGTTTATTGATTAATTCTGTATGCGTTGAAATCTGTTCAGTTTAATTCATTTTGCGTTTGGATAAACTTGACCGGATTTGATTAATTTCCACTTGCCGCGCACAGTTAGTATTGTTGCTTTGCAATTAGACAAAAAATTGATTTTATAAAATATTTGTCATGTTTAAATCGCTTTCTTTTTGCTCCCTAAGTCGCAAGCCGCAAGTGAGTTTTTGCTACTTCATTAGGCTTTTTGTATTATACTTAGTAAGCCTTAAACATGAATTCATTCAAAAATATTTATACCTACCTACCTAATAACAAGCAACCGCAACACTTACGGTCAACAATGATGTGTTTATTTTAATATGAAGGCCACATTGCTTACATTTATACAAAAAATAATAAAATCCCTAGTACATAATACCAGTTATTGTTACCCAAACAGTCCATAAATAACATTCTGGGATATCAAAATACCTCGGACTACAATCACTTATACAGAAATGCTCCGCTCTAATCTAAACAGTAAGACTCAAATATAGTCCAAGTGCAGACAACTAACACTCGTTCTTGATAAACGGCGGCCATCACTGCACGCCACGGCCTATTATGAGAGTATGACGTCACCGCCCCGCCCCTCACCTCCTCGCTTCAATCAAACCGGGGAACCCTCGTCATGTCCCCACCCCACGTTCCGCTTTACTGACTCCGCATTTTTTTCTCATAATAATAACGTTGAAAAAATCGCACAAAAAATCTCGACAGACGCGCCGTCCCATCCCTATCGCAATGCTTCTTTTTGGTGTCGCCGTGGAATCCAAAAATATCCGTTTGGGAAACAAAATGACGAGAATTGTTCTGATTGAAGATCGGATTATTGGTTTGAAACGTTAACCATACTTAATTTAGGTGTCTTGGTAATGATTATTCTCTTTATTTTTTTCATACATTTCAAAGATGTTAAAAGCATGTTGACGGACTTGGGCAAGTTCGTCGGAACTTAAAATCTTAGGAACTTCAAAAGTATACCTACCTACCTGTACGACATTCCTTGTGTAATGTCCTTATTCTTATTGGTACTATGGAAGTCAAAACGATACTTATTGTATCCTTTTCCGTAAAAAAGCGTAAAGAAACAAATAAAATTTCTGAAGGTTAGGCAATTACTTTCCGCAGTTTCTCAATGGCATGCATGTCCATGACGAAATTTAGTGCGTACTCTAGAAGGTTATTATAGTCGTCACAGGTGTTTTCAGTGAGCAAACAGTCTTATTGGTAATAATCCAACTAGACTGTGTATTGGACCATTATTTGTTTATCTTATTAGTATGAATTGCTTGAAAGAAAAGGGATTCTATCTGAACTTATAAAATATCTACTGACTAGATGAATACATAAACACTATAAAATAAGAGGCACCTAATCTAGGATAGATTAGGTGATAATTGCATGTACCTCCCTTTTCCTCTGTGGCAGTATTAAGTTTTAATTTAGAAATAGAAAGTACAATTTATTTTTGACTTTAAATGAAATTAACAAAATGCATGAAATATAATTTATTATACTTTCACGGAACAAAAATATATAACTTTACAAAGTAAGAACTGCCATCTCTTAATGAGTAGCGTGGTACCTCAGCGTCAAGTCATGGAGTCAAAAAGTATCGCTACTCGCCGGTAGAGGTCACTGATGTGTGAGTTTTAAAGTTTGCTTGTTGTTATTTTATTTAGTTCTTCACTATAATAACAGATGGTGCTACTATCGATCAAAAGTTTTAACCATTAGTATTTATAGGTACTTTTAATATTTTTTTGTTTTAGTAATTCTTATAAAATTTTGATTTAAATAAAGATTTTTTTTAACTAAAATTTGATTCTTCTAGACTTGAACACAGTGGTTCAGTACGATCGTAGCATTTTTCGTAGCAGTTTGTAGAATGTGGAGCTTTCTCTTATTTATGCTAAAATATGATTTGGCAAAGTTTCTACTGCCGGCTGCCTGCCTGACGTCAACACTTCTTTTGTGTCATTTTGAATGTTATTATAAACTTAAGTCTCTTTGATGTTTATAAGCTTTGTTTAGATTGTGTTTCCAGCGTGGAGCGTATAGGCTAAATCCGTTGACTCGCTCTTGCTAATATGGGGCTCTGGTAGTACAGAGAGGTACTCGTGCTCCTACAGTGGAAACTAACAAAGACCTGATGATGATGAAATTAAAGTCCTTAGCCGCGTATCATACCTCACACTCCTCACAGTATGTAGTCCTGTAATGCTAATCTGCGAAATTACTGGTCCGATTTTAAAGCGAATTTTACCCGACTGATCAACGTAGACGGACGCTATTTTTTTTCGTGCGGCTTTAAGACATCAGCAAATAGGTATCAATATGGCGGACGTAAACTGTCAAAATGGCAGTGGGAGTTTTTGTTTTTTGAATTATGCTACTTGTATCAATAGTGTAAAACATAATATGTTTTATGTACTTTTTCAAGAGCTATATTATATTAACTATGTATTATATAGTTAATATAATATAGCTCTCGGAAAAGTTTATTAAAGAAACTCGTAAGAAGCGTTGGCGGGTGGCTCGTCAAAACTATTCAAAAGTAAATATTATAAATAGAGTTTATAAATATTAGATATACATAAATAAATAAATAAATACCTACTATAAAGATATACTATTATAATTAAAATATGCTAAACTTTAAATACCTTCCACAATCTTTAGGCTTTAACCCTCATCAGTTTTGACAGCCTCTAAATTAATAGTGCGTGAAGGTATTTAGCTAAATATGACCTCTCGGGCGATTATGCCCCAAGATTTATCGCTGTTTCGACCTGCAATCACACTGATTCCAAAAAATATAATATTTGATAGTAATTATATTTCGTGGGATGTCGTTTTTATCGTACTGTAATATATAAGTTACTTATACTGTGTATTTTTAGTATTAATGAAACCTTTAATAGGTTTGTTCTAAATTATGACAAATAGTTAATTTAAAAGCAATGAAAGGATTGTTATTCACCAAAGACTGGTACATTCAACGAGCTTTTTGATTTCAGATAAACTTCTCTCTACTATTTTTTTAATAAGTAGTTTTTTTATGGATTTACTATGCTATTCTGATATACCTACTCTTTAAGAAATAACATATGGGATACCCAGCCCGCTGAATTTTTTCCCTCGACTAGTTAGTCGCTTGGAAGTAAATAAGCTGATAAGATGTACCTTATCAGCTTATTTACTTCCAAGCGACTAACTATATTTGATTACTGTCAATCTATAACTGAATCCTTCCTCTAAATATTCCTCTGACTGCACCTGCTTATTACATTTCTCTGGTAGTACAGAGAGGAACGTGCTTTAGCAGTGGAGACTAAAAAAGACCTGATGACGATAAAATTGTTTAGTCTCCACTGCAGGAGCAGAGCCACCAGCCAGCGCAGTCAGAGGATTTGGCCTACACTCTCCACGCTGGCCAGACGGGTTGGAGAGGTATTTTTGATGTTTTAAAGCTTTGTTTAGCTTGTGTTCCCTTAGTCGCCTTTTACGACATCCACGGGAGGACTTGGAGTGGTCCTATTCTAATCTGCCGAGAACCACACGGCAACAAACAAGACCTGATGGCGATGATAAAATTAATTTAGTTTCGACTTTCGATGTAAATATTTCTAAGTATCTATGTATATCTACCTACCTACATGTATTCTATGAACATAATATTATACTTACTTTCTTTTATCCAAAAAGTCTAACGAAAACGTTCAGAAAAGTTCCCAAAAGTCATCCATCGCCCAGTTTCAAGGTAGCAGCGTGTTGTGACCGAACTATGATGCATGGGTTTCATCGCCACTTCCGGTGCCGGGCCGGAAACGCTCGGATACTGTCCGATACCGCCCGCCCACCGCGTAAATTAACTCAGCCGCCCGCCCTGTCGCGCTTCCGTTTACATTTCTGTTACAATTTCTATAAGGACGGATTTAAATTTACAATTTCTGTTGATCTCCAAATTTGAATTTGTAATTTCAGCGAGTTTGTGAAATATCGTTATCGTTGAAAAGAGGTATTTCGTTTCAGCGAATTTTGAAATTTGAAAGTTAGTTAATTGACCAAGTCTTAACTGATATTCAAAAATGAAGGAACGAAGTAAGTTAGAAATAAATTAAAATTAGGTTGGTTTCCAACTTATTACTTATTCGTAGGTTTCTAAGAAGTTATATACTTACCTAGTTGATTGCCAAAGTTTAGTAAATTATTGTTGTGGATATTCTTTTGTGTTAGGTATTAAGGAAAATGTGTAAGAATGTGTGTACTTCTATGTATAATAACTGTAAAACATTTTATCCTCATTTTACCTCTTTATTGAACTTGCTTTTTTCTTATGCTTTGTTTTCGCTCTATTGTATAGGCCCTAAAAAATATTTCTTACCAGATTCATGTAGGGATGTCTTTAATTGAGAAGAAGTACCGCCAAAAAATTATAATGATGCACAAAAAAATAAATTTATAAATAAATTCTCATTTAAAACACAAGGGGTTCCAAATACCAGCCAGAGCACAGTCAGAGGACCTCCTTTCCCGCACCTGCTTGCCTGCTTTTTGATAATTCCAACTGCTGTTGACAACCAATTAACATTTCTATATTGGTAGTTCTTATTAGTTTACACAGGTGGCGTTAGTGTCACATTTAGTTCTGTATTTATTTTAAAGGTGGCGCTTTAATAAAATTTTGGTCATGAAATTTTAGTGTAGTAGGATATGAATAGTTTAAAATCACAAATATCAATATTAGCAGTAGAAGTATCACAGATTCTATTAAACCTACTGCCTACTCTAATGATCAAATCTTTACACTTTCGATGAAGTCCGTGATGTAAAAGCGTGATAGATTTTTTTAAAATTACGTTTAGTATATTTTAAATTCATTTGAGACTCTACCATGAAGTTTGCAATGTTATAAAGAAAAAATACATTTTATTTTCTATGTAATTGTCAATCCAAAATAACTTAAGTGATCAATAAATATATTAGGCGGTAGATTTTGCAGTTCTTATGAACTACTAGACAAATGTCAAATTAGTCTGTGGAAGACTGTGGAAACATTAGGTGTATAAATAATGTAATAAACGCAAAAAAAATAGTATTAAATTAATTTTATTCAAATGTGTTACAATCGCGATGATTAAAAAAAATATTTTACAAGGGTAGGAAAAGGCGCAGGAAAAGACGGGTTTTAAAAAATATATCTTATAGGTTATTCTAATATACCCAGAGGTATTCTAAGAGTAAATATAATTACTCCAAGAATACCTCTGGGTATACGAACAAGGTTCTGACATCGAAATAAATACAGAAATACTATTGTTTACATCCTAACACAACTTACATAGTAATATTTCACCCCCGCTCTATTGTTCGAACGTATGCATGCAATGTTCGAATCACGTGTAGACTGTACAATGTAGGTAGATACAATTACCGAGGTGTCGGCGTTTATATGTCGCGATAAATCAACTATGCGCGATATAACAATTAGTCGGTATGATAACAATGTTAATTAAAAGGCGATTGTGGCGTTACAGTGGCGAGATTCAGAACTAAATTCTTGGAGAGTAACTCTCATCTTTTGACTCTTTGTTATGTTCTTCTTCTTCTTTTGTGTCAATGGCAAACAAATTAAATGAGGTGTGCCCAGTAAGCAGGCTGCCGTAGGCGCGGGGCACGAGAGCATGTGTTCCATAGACTGCACATCTCCATAAGAAAATGTCTCATCATTGGAAAAGCCCCACATCTTTATGAGCTCCTAGCATCGTCCCAACTCCCACTCTTAGGCGGTTTAGCGATCTCCAAACGCGCCAGGGCAGATCGTAGCCAGGTGGAAGGCTTTCGTTAATTGGAAAATGACTAGGATATTTTGTCCTCCATGATTCCACCCTGGCCCGCGAGGGATCTCCTTTGAGTGGCTTTGTATTTAAAACGAATATATTTGTTATGTTATGACTGCAACAGACCTTAACTAATCAGCAATCAGTTAAGATATATAGTTGAAGCAAGGTTTTGATCTTCTATATATCTAGCAATTTTACCACGACTTCATCATCGTAAATTATAGCCTACCTATGTCACTCACTCGCAGATAAATTAACTTTATCTACGTGAAAGAACTTTAGAAATCCAGTAATTTCAAAGCCTATTCAATCCAAATACACAAATAGTCAAATCTTTCCTTTTTATAGTTAAGAAGTATAGATTACGGAGATAATGCCGGCGCGTTTATAAGTCGCGATGAATCAGCTTCGTGCACTATAAAAATTTGCCGGTATGATAACAATGTGGCCGTGTGGTTTCCGGTAGAGTAGATTACTCCAAGTGTTCCCGTGAATGTCTTTGAAGGGAACTCAGGAAACACAAGCTAAACAAAGCTTTTAAACTTCAAAGAGACCTCTCGAACTTGTCTGGCCAGCGTGGAGAGTGTTGGCCAAATCCTCTGACTGCTGTGTCTAATATATAGCCCTGGTAGTCAGAGAGGGACGTGCTCCTGCAGTGGAGACTGAAAAAGACCTTATGATGATGATGATTACAATGAAAATTGAATTAGTAATATTATATTAAAAATATGTTTGCATGTTTTAGCGTTGGTACAAGAGTATACAGCATAACGATGTATAATTTCGCAAAAGCATAAAAATTTAATGCCCGTCAAAATGAATGTAATTAATCGAATTACGTGTACTGTTAATTAAAACAAGTTGAATATCATGTTTCAGTGGCTAATTATCTTGCATGTACAAGATAATGTGTTGTCAAACAGACTTTATGCCTTTTTGTAACATTAATAATATTTCTTTTTGTTTAGCAACTTTATAAATAATACCTTGTGACGTCGTAGTCTGTTTGTTGATTGGGTAAAAAAAAAAAATCTTTTCGCGATAGACTTTCAAGCTGTCATAGGTCATGTTTCAAATTTATATGTTCTATGCTTTGTATTAGCGTATTATTTACCATATTTGAATAGTTTTTGTCCGCACATCTACCTGCGTTTGGGTAGTATCTCTAAGGTGATTTTCCTTAATTGGAGGTTCCGTAGTACCCAATTTAATTAACGTTCCTCTAGATCTAAATTTTTTATATAAAGACATTATAGAAACTTAAAAAATTAAACACTAATTGGCAAAAATATATATAACTTGACGTGAATTGGTCTAATACCATAAGGTTGCCCCCGACAGATCCTTAGAGGGTGACTTAGCCCGTCATTATACTTACAACTTTACCTGCAGGAAAAATAATCGTAACCCAAAAAAGAAATCATTTTTCAAAGAAATGTTTAGTCAGACGAGCAATTTGTATGAGAATGTCAAAAAGTCAAGTTCCCAGCGATGGTCCCATAGGTAAAGTTGATCAAAATATCGGATTGAATTACGCCTTGAAGACTTTGTCGAGGGTTAATTCACACCTAGTATATGTGTAACTAATCTTTAATTAATACTTACCTATTTATTACATAATCAATGCTACGAATAAAATGATGACTACCAAATCTTCCTACAACTATCAATTCAACCGATAAGCTAAATAATGAGGTATTCAGTTTGACATCAACCAGACGCATCCTGGAGCCGCCCTCTGCCCTTTGCATGGTATGCGATGCATTTTGATTGCAATGCTGTAATTGATTGCCGCACTGATTAACAGATTCCTGCTATCTAGGTATGCTGGATATATTTGTAACAACAGTCGTAAATGTATTCTCTAGTATATTTGTGTCTAGTATGTCAAATAAGAGTAATAGATTTTTAAGAAAAGGAATTTATTCAATATAACCTTCTTTGTTAAAAAGGTACATAATTGTTTTCGTGTGTGGTAAGAACCTATAATGTGATACTAGATCTGTCCACCTAGTAAGGTATACTTAACACATTTAGTATGCTTAGGTAGAGATAGCTCTATCTTCATCCTATTTTAATATTTTGAAATTCGATATATTTACGAATGGGCTGCTTGCTTAATTCTTTATACGTTCTTTATATTATCATTTGATTTTTTAAATTACTACTTTGAGCGTATATTTTTAGCGACGGTTAAAAAAGTTAAATTTCAATCAAGAAACAGTTGGTTCAACTATAATTAGTAGTTGCGCGTTAGGAAAAACTCCAGTGTTCAATTAAAAAACACTTGATTTGTATCAATAAAATGAACTTTAAAATAAATTAATGCTTAACTATCTAATAACTTTTTGCGATAAGTCGTTATCTATAAATTATAATTTTCTTACTAGACGTTAATATTTCAACATTACTCTACTTTTTTGTAGCTTTAAATGTAAGTACTGGAAAGTTTTGCATACTAACGCACCAGTTATTAACTTTAAAGTATTAAAAAAAATACAGTCTTATAAAAGCAAACAAAATTATCATTTTTTTATTATTTTCATCATCATCATCATCATCATCAGGTCTTTGTTAGTCTCCACTACAGAAGCACTACCCTCTCTGTACTGCGAAAGCCAATTAGCCAGAGCAGTCAAAGGATTTGGCCTACACTCTCCACGCTGGCCAGACGGGTTGGAGAGGTCTCTGATGTTTATAGCTTTGTTTAGCTTATGTTTCCTTAGTCGGCTTCTACGACATCCACGGGGAGACTTGGAGTGGTCTTATTCTACTCTGCCGGGAACCACACAGCAATTCTTTTATTATTTTATCGCACACTAAATGGTTTCAGTACTCTTTGTTATTAATTATGTATATTCCTTTTAGCTAAGTACAATTAATAGCTTCCGTATGTTTTGAAGTAACAAATCGAGATGAAACATTATTTCCGCTTTTTACATTATTTTTACAGTTTTCAATACATCAGTTGATGCCACTTGGCTTGACTTTTAAAAATACATTTGGCCTGTCAAATATGGCACAGTCGATAACATATCTGTCTGCGAGACCGGCAGAGCACTGAGTTCGATTCCCGATGTGGTCAAATACTTGTATAAGTGCTTCGGAAGGCACTTTAAACCATTGTTTCTGGCTTTCATCATTGATGGCAGTCATTATGCTACGTCAGGTTTTTTGACAGCAAGAAAAATCTGACACCAGAGTTGGCACACACGATAAACAAAACAAGCAAACTTGTACTACAGATTTGCAGATATTTGTCAGCTGTTCTGGAATATCCTAAGGATGGTTGGCTTCAGGTAGGCAGGTGGCTGTAGAAACTTTCGCCAAATTATATTACAGAATTTATTCTCTCATAAATGCGGACCCTCAGCACCAAAGCGTCATAGCTGAGGACGAAGGAAAATCGCTTGGACGATAATGATAGATCAGTCATCTAACTAGAGACTTTGCAAAAAACCTGTACTCGAGTAGCTCACCAAAGTAAAGGCCATTTAAGGCAAGATTTCTTTTTTGCATTTTAGTTTTGACGAATGGTCTAACGAGATAGTAAAACTACGGGGTTTGTGACACGACACACAACACAAAAAGCGCACCTTTGTATGCTAAAGAACGTGCCAAAAAAAGTATCCAGGCAGGCATTATGAAGTTCGAGTTTGTGTGCTATTTTGTTCCGCTTTTCTCTTTCACCTATCTGTTAAGAAATAGAGTGTATTAAAAAGTAGGATATCGAAAACATTTTAAATATTAAAAATCAGCTAACTGCAACGTGCGATCCGTCTGAAATGTACAAAATGTGCATTTTATGCGTCGACACGCATACGGCGTGAAATGAAATAATGGCACCACGGGCGTTGGAAAAACATTGGCGGGATTTCATTTATTATGTAAAAACCCAATGTTTTTTCACCAAAAAACAGTAATGCAGGCAGCATAATAGAGCTGCTGGTCTCTGCTGCCTAAGCAGGCTGTATTCTTATTGCTCTCTTTTTATTTTTGATAAAATTAATTTAATACAATTTTTATCGTGTCGTGCGATAAAACTGTATTAAATTAATTTTATTTAAATGTTTAACAATCGCTCAAAAAATTTGAAAACAAAATGATACCATTGTTACTCTTTAGTCTCTCTCATCTGACATTTAACCCAGTTGCTTCCTCCAGCTCTAGCTGGAGTGCGTCAGGGCTCGGGGTCCAGGTTAAGTAAAGAGTGTTACTCTTAGTAACCTGTACTTTAAAAAAAAATACATAAGTAATTTGTCATTTCATTTTGGGCGGGATATATATTTGGGTTCACAATTATGCAACTCACCGAGTAGAAATTCATATTAATGAATGTCCGAAAATCTCTATAATAACATAACCAGAACAGTCTTAAAATCCGAACAAAAACTCATTTAACAAACATCAAAAACAATTCAGTAAGCGTACAACTGACACAGTAACACGCCCGGCGCAGTCATGAAAAATTATGAACTCGGGGAAAATTACAGAAGTTGGCCTGATTAAATTTAGAAGTTGAGCCGTAATTAGGGGTACATAGCATTTCACTCAGGGTGCTTAGCGGCGGCCCTGGGGGCCCGTTTGTGGACACGTACGCGGGCTTTTCGTGATGCAAGGCAAAAACGGGTACCAATAGACTGTGACAAAGGATTCAGTTGGCAAGTTCATTAGTGTATTAAATTTTATGTATGAGATAATTTTTTTGGATTTTATTATTTAAATACGAGATGTTAACTCTAAAGATGAGACTACGATAAAAAGCTCGAAGAATAAAGAGAGCTTGCTCATTTTATCAGTCAACCAATTATTGCATGGTAGATAGAGAGGAATACGAAAAAAAAAACTTCCGATTGAACATATTATAATTTTATTTATATAATAAAACGTTCATAATATTTCTATATAATAAGTGTTTGAAATTAAGTAGAGGCTTTGTTTAAGAAAAAATTACTTTGCAATCATAGTGGAACTTTTATATTTATAAAATAAAACTTTTGGTATCAATTAAGTTAAACCAATGTGTTAAAATACTAAAGTATGATGAGTTTATTTCTGAATCTCATCAAAACATAACACACGTCTTATCCTTACATATACTTTCAAGCACCCTTGAAATAAGGAATGGCTGCTAAAACAGACACTTCTACATATAACCATATCCTAAAATCTTCATAAACTTCTAAACAACTTTAAATGTATCAGGATTACCAAGCAGCATTTTTAATTAAAATTCACTATTGTACTAACATAGTAACATACTTAGTAGGGTCTGTATCAAGAGACTTACCCTTGAGAGTAGATATTCATACGTGGACTCATGAAACTACTTATCCCGTCACGTGTAGTCTTAATTAATATGACATTTCATTCTTGTTTAGTCCTAATAAGATTATAATGTAAAAACATTGTTTTTTAACGCGTTAAGTGAACGCAGTTATTTAAATAATACCAGATTTTATTTCCTTAATTAATGCTGATATTTTTTTAAAGAACTACTATATAATTTCAGTTTGCTTGGCTCTGTTTTCATCTGATTTCAGACAAGTCAACCGTCTTCTTTTTTACGTAGATACTAAAACTAAAGTTAATAAAAAAAAACTTAAGCTAATAAAAATACTGTGTGCAAAATGAAGTGTGCCTAGAAGGCTATCAGCATTGCCACGTTATATGACAATGCTTGTTCGTTGTGCAAAAAAATCGCCAGCCCTCTGGTCATTAGACATCTCTATTACTGTTATATAGCACTGTCCTCTTGTTACCTTCTTATAAGGCAATATCTATCAACGTCTCAGCATCAGACTTTGAAGTTTAGCAATAAAACGACATTAAAAACCGCTGTACTACTTAATCCTACACGGTGTTAGACTAATTAACAAAATCAATCTCCAACTACAAACGAAAGTTAACCGGAGAAGATCAGAAGACTCTGAAGGATATTAATGTCGGGTGTCCATCAATATGGATGAGGGCGGAACACCTAGACTCCTTAATTTTGGGGGGTAATAATAAGTGGCATTTATATGCACGTGTGATTCGCCGTATTGCTTATTGTTTATAGAGAATGTATTGTATGTATTAAGAGGATGTCTGAATAGATTTGAGGTTAAAGATAATGAGATTAAACTGCAATCAATGAATCAAAACGCATCTCAAGTCTTTTAGAATAAAGATAAAATTGTTTTTATTTTTCTACTTCGACCAATTTATTTTTCCACTTGTGAAAGGACTCAAAAAGAATAATTTAATGTACTTAAATGTAATCAGATACTGTAAATGCTTCTATAAATGTCAGAATATACCTATATATTATATTTTATTATTGTGATATATGTTCTTGAAATACCGTTGGAATCTGAATAACCTGAAAAAATACATCTATTTTACAAATGAAGTTTTTTTTTACGAGGCAATTAGAATCTACGAACAAGTCATAATTCCACTAAAAAGATGTTAAGAACTATATTAGTAAGACAATAAACAATATAATATCCCCCTTAAAGCGTACGTAGCAAAAATAAATCACAACCACTTTATCCCACAATGCGCACTAATTGACAAATAGTGGAAATGACAAATACACCAGCTGGGAATTTTCCCAAAATACCCCCTTTGATCGTCTTTTGATTAACAGCCACGGACGCGCCGGCGCACGGCGAAAACTTATTAATATTCTTTTTAATTCAGTCTCCAGTCTATTAGAATATATTTTGGTATGATTTATGGAATACTTCGCAAACACGTGTTATTTCTTAATACAGTTTTTATGTGGTTGTGTATATGTAGTGTAAAATTGTAACTAATAGACGTCTTGTAGGAATGGTTTGGTAAATAGATTAAATAATATTAACTTATGCATGTTCAGTCTATTAAACTAAAGAACTTTCTCCGTGGAAGACGCAATAAATATATTAAAACAAAAATCTTCGATGATGACAATTGTTCAAGTGGCCATGCAATTTCGTTGAGAAGTCATAGTCGCTATACTATCTTTTATCGAGAAAATGATCTAGTATCATATATTGAGATAGTATGCTCTTTAAATAATAATTTGACACTATCTTTCACTCACGTCTCCGCTAGCGTTAATGTTTTGGGAGCAGTACCGTTTTCAAGATAGAAGATATTATAAGTCGTTCTCCGTGCCCCAAACATCGTGTAAGCAAAATTTCACGAAAATTGTTTCATAATCGGTTCGGCGTGAATGAAAAACCAATAAAGAAACTGGCTTTCACATTTATGGTACTGGTTCTGTGAGTTGAAGACATCGCAAGTCAGTCCTTTTATCACAGTATCTAATATGAATATGTAGGTGTATACAAAAAAATCATACGGTATAGACACAAAAATAAGCTTTTCTACGACTAAAACATTTGTCTTTGGGACAACTCTTTTGGATAAGGAAAAACTAAGATCAGAAAAAGCAGCAGTTCAAGTTCGTAGTCTACTTAGAGGAATCGTAAAAGTCAAGTTTAATGAAATTTTCTCAAAAAAAGAGCCTTAAAATATGCTCAACGTTATGGATTTTTTTTGGCGCTAGGTTCATATTATGTATTTTTTATTAGTCACTGGTACGAAATGAGTGGTATACAAGGAAACGTCCAAGAGGGCATGAGAACGGGTGACTCAGAGCAGGTTCCTTGTGAAATAAATCAAAGTATACCACTCTCCGACACAAAATAACGAGCATGCAGAGGAGTAGCAACTTAATAAATACATACACGGATTCACATTTGTATAGGAACCATCTAAGAATGTGAATAATATGGCAGTTATAAAGCTTTGTAAAAACAAAGGCGTACAACAACAATAAGCCTTTGTTTTTACAATTTAATCATTTCACTAAATGCAGTGAAATGATTAAAATTTGCCTTTTTCTTTGAAAATCAGTTCCATTCTAATAAATTATTTTACTGAAGAGTACCTTCTACTGAGATAGTACGATGCAGGATTAATATAGCGTGCTGGGTCTACATCACTCAAAAACTATTCAGTGTGATCATGAAGAGTAAACCATGATATATCTCCTCTTGTGCCTTTTATGTCCCTGTAGTTGCACGAAAGTATAAACGTGGCATGTGTGAAAAATCTAGCAAGCGAGGTTGATTAGTAATTTTTGCGAGACGAAAACATTACGAAGGTTCTCATTTGTACTTTCATTACTTTATATCTACACTCCGTTATCAAATTATCAGACGCACGTGAGCCAGTTAATTTCTGTCGGCGGTTCAAACTCTTAAAGACATGTTCCTTGAACAGATTGTTATCTCTTAATTGCAGCCTAGAACATTAGCTCGTTGTTAAATCTACGTGAGTGATTAAATCTAGTCTTGCCCGAAATTAAGTGGATTATTTAAGACTTAAACATAAATTTAAAATTAAAGGGACAAATCACAGAAAGACGCAACTCAACGATTCTATATTCTTTAATAGATATTTATAGATTAACATCCGAGATCCAGGCCTAAATACAAAAGTTAATTTACCATCTTGACCCGGCCGGGTATCGAACCTCGGACACTTCATGACTTAGGCAACCGCTAGGCCATTAAAAATTTAACTATTTTTGTGGAATCATAGCAGAATAAAATACCTACTGAAAATAATTACTTAAAGGTGATACAAATTATTAATATACTTAAATATATTTGTATTCAAAATTAATCTTAAAGTTATTCTGAATTGGCAATATTCAAATAAGTCAGATTAGTATCAACAAATCATTGTTCCCGATATGAGAATAATAAATAAGAATTTGAGTTATTTTTTAATTTAAGCGATCTATGAAATGATCTAAAAAAAGATAGTCACACGAGAAAAAACAAATAAATCAAGCTGTCTTATCTATAGACAAACCTCTATAGTTGTCGGAATGCAAATGGAAATTGAAAATTAAAAAAATGCGAGGGTCGCGCTCGCAGGGGGCGTTCGAATCGTAAATTTAAATTGTCCATCCCTCAACATGCAAATTTTCCGAGCATGCCTTTCAATTGTACTACCTACGCGCTCGGTTCCGCTCAGAATTAATTACAAATGTTGAGCTGTAACTGTAACTCATCAACAACGCTTTGGTTTACATCAAATTGATTAAATGTGAGCCGGAACGCATTTACGGATGTAAAATTACATGTTACAATTTTAATGCGATGTTATTATGGTTAGAATTTAATCAAAAGATCTAACCTGTTGATCTGTTCTAGGAACTGCGGTCGTCTAGTTAGTTTTAAGAAAATATTTTTTATTAAGTACGTGAATCAACACTTGTAGAACCGGATTATTGTGTCGTCGTAGAATTAGGTACTTTGCCCAAATGTTTTCCCACACTGGGACAAACAGTAGCATTTGTAGGAGTATGCTTAAGCCGCCATCATTAACTGTCGCTAATGAAGCTTGAGCTTTTGAGTTTTAAATAACTTGCCCCAGCCCAATGGGCGGGTACAGTACGAACCGTACGGATTTTTTACTTTAGTATGAATTAAACAAAGCATATCGAAAATATTACAATGTGACTTTGAAACGAGGTCTACTTCACTTATATTTTACTTTTCAACGATAAAAGACGGTAAATGTAAATTAAATACGAATGAAAATGGTCACGTATCTCAAGTTGTTTTATCATTTATATGAGGTTCTTGTTAAGTTTAATTGTGTTTTTTTGTAACACCGTGTTACGTGGACAATTCTAGTAGCTGTCACATTAAGTATGTAATAAATTGTCAGGTTTAAAACCTGTGAGGCAAGATCTTACGATAGTGCCGGGTATCTGTGGCACTTGTCTCTCGCCGCACAAATTAACGTCCGCGCAAAGTTATGTCGTCAGGCAGCGCGCGGTTGTCACTCATGCTCCATCAACTGCTGGGAAACGTCGAGGGTATGACGGCGGGTCAGCCACATGTCGAGGCAAAACGTGACACTATTTCATCTCCCTGTCTCATGTCTGAAGACCTGCTTCCTTCAGTCAGACAAAGACGGATTCCAAACACGCGCTTGAGAATGTGCCGCTCAGTTATCTGCGGTAAACGGGGGCCCCTATCGCAGACAGGTTGTCGCTAATAGGCGTTTTACTTGGAACATATGAGATTTTGTATCTACGTGTGTGTCCCAACTACAGGACATGTGTTTGTCAGTATCGACCGCCAGGTCGGCAGCGGTGCGCGATGACTCTGGCGCAACAATCCGCTACTCGGCCAAAACAAACATTCGATCGATCTTTGCCACCTCACTGTACCAGTCTATCGAAAAATAAATTAAATATAGATTGACTAAGTGCAATAACCTTTCCTTTTCAGATACGTCGAAGAACCGATGAGGAGACACCGTCCTTTGCCACTGCGTGAGCCGCCAGTGACACCAATCGCTGTCGTGTAGTGAATGGAATCCGAAGTGTGGTGTGTGTGGTGACTGAACAGTGATAGTGTCGGCCCTAGCGGCCGAAAATTTGCGACGGAAGATACGGACGTGAGCCGCGCGGGCTGCGGGCCCGCGATGAGCGCCAACAGCTGCGATAACATGACATATTTCTCCAACGGATACATGCCGGACATGAGAAACGGCGGCGGGCATGACCACCAACAGGCGCACGCGCATTATGGCGCGGTGCCGCAGCAAGGGCATGAAATGGACGGCTGCGACCAGCAGCTCAGGCCTGCGCAACATCATTATCCTGCACAGCCGGCGCCTGGGATGCCCTACCCGAGGTTTCCACCTTATGACCGATTGGGCTACTACCAACAGATGGAACAGAATGGCTACCGGCCGGATAGTCCATCGCAAATGGGACACATGGGCCCTAAGACAGATGGTTACGGTCCAAATGGGCACCAACCTCCGACGCCAGCGGTATATACGTCGTGTAAGCTGCAGGCAGCGGCGGCGACAGCGGGCGGTGTTCCAGGCAGTCCTCCCTTGGAGCAGGCGCAGCAAATCCCCCACCATATGCACCCTCAGCAGCATATGGTCCAGCACGGTGTGCCACCGCACCAACAGCACCTCATGTACCCGGTGGACGACATGCAGCACCAGACGCAGATGCCCCCCATGCATCAGCAGTCTATGCATGCGCAGCAGCCTCCCCCGCAACAGCCCCCACCAAACACCAATGCGTCGCTGCCGAGTCCACTATACCCCTGGATGCGGAGTCAGTTTGGTAAGTGTACCTTGAAATATAGGTATTCCATATTTTTAAATTAATAAATGACATTTTTAAAGAAATTACTTTAAGTGATCTGTCTACAAAAGTGCTTACACAGAGTAGACCTTAAATTAGAGTATCAATTAACTCCATTTGTATTCGAGTGGTTACAGGTTTGAATCCTGCCCTCAAATATATTTACGTTACTTTCCCTTAAATTTCACTAAGGTAACAGTAATGAAATCTACTAAGTACTTTGTTTTTCGTGTGTATAAATGGCCAAGACACTAGTATTATAAAATCTGACACTAGTCAGATTTTCAAGCTCTTAAAAGAAAATGACACAGCTTAACGATAGCTATCACATCGATGACAGGTGGGATCAACTACTTAACTTGCCTTCAGAAGCAAAGAAGATGATAATTGTTTACATTTGACACTGCTAACAATATTTAATTGTTTGTTGATCAACAACAGGATTCATGTAAATCACTAGGTACATGCTACCGAAGCCAAATCAATTTATACAATACAACATCGACGCATTGTAGACTTAAATTGAATTGACATTAATCTTCCAGAATTCTACTGAGATTCTACCGACATCAATACATAAATCAAATGTCATTCGAAAGTGAAACCGAATTTGGTGTCGTCAAAGAATCAATTTGCACAATGTAGCAAGTACAGGTAGCAAAAACAATAAGTGCTAAACTAATAAGTGAAGAAACAATAAGTGCCAGAAACAATACCCTTCCTTCTGTTCAGGGATTATTTATGGGCCGAAGAGGCATTCAAAAGGAATTTCACTTTTCATAAAATTTACAACTCCCAGCACAAAGCGCTCACCTTCTGTTTAGCTGACGCCGATGCCGAACAAAGGGCCTCAAGTTGCGCTACCGTCTCCTACTGTTTTTGAATTTGTCTGAGAACTAATTTATGGGCAAGTTGCCTGATTTAAGGATTCCATTGTAATTGAGATCATTCAGACTTCGCTAGAGGAATTCTGGCTTTGAGCTTTTAGTTTTGCATGCATATTCGCGCGGCGCAGTATTGCGTTCCGATTGTTTTAGTAAATCTCAGTTTTCCTTCAAATGTCTTTAGTGGCAGATTCACGTGATCTACGCCTAAAAGTAAAGTCGAAAGTCGGTAACATAAAAAAATGTGCTTGCTCTTAAATTTTGTGACGTTGTGAGTGAACTGAAAACCAAGATGTATCCGTGTCCATAGCATCTACTTACCTTCTTTCCTTTAACATCTAAGGTACAGTTCAGGTTATGACGAGGTAGGTGAATTAGTATTATGTACCATAGAAATTAAAAAGTATAGGATTGTATGTTTCAAGTCGATGTTGACAGGCTTGGATTACAGACCTTACAGCACATTACTACGACAGAAAATAAATAACAAAATCAAGAATTTCTGAAGCCAGATAATGTTATTGAATCCACGAATGTCAAGCTGAACGGGGGCATTTATTCATTAACTACTGTCAGAGATAACGGAAACTCCACTGACACGAAAATTGGTAAGGTCAGCACAAAAAGTCAATAAATTTTGTATGAATTGATGGCAATATTATAACTTATAATTTAAGATATTTCAAAATGAGACATTTAGTCTCCATTTGCATTTCAAATAGAGAGATATTAAAAAAAATTGATTCCTTTTCAGTAATTGTTTGATAGTTGACATCATTATAAAGATGTTTTATATCTACTTTGACATTTTAATTTTTATCAGAAAGTTGACTCTATTTTTCAATAATTTTCTTACTGCCAGGTCTTGTCCGGCTTTCCCTGCCCACTTTTCCATTAGACAGAACAAAATCGGCATCTTTTTGGAGATGTGTAACTTTCTCTCATATATCTTTTCACATTAAGTTTTCTTACAACTTCGTCTTGGACTGCTGTCTGTACCCTCGTGTAGGAAGCTCGAACAATCTAACGTCCAACTACGTACAAGTTCTGGCGACTGGTACCCATGTCATAACCCTTATCGAGCAGGCGCGATGCCAGATAACACTGCCAATTTTGACTTAGCTCTAGCCAGCCTAGAGTTGGCTGTAACTGTTAATTAATTTCGAAGTTCCACTGCTAGTTTTGATTGTAATGATTTATTAGTGATGGAGTATCTGATACTTAAATTACGCAGTTGCGAGTTCTTCTTTCAGAATTACTTTTATTAAGGTCAGATGGAAAGTGTTTAGTACATACATACATGCTATCAAGTCTTTCCCCCTTGCGGGATAGACAGAACCCAGGTCTTAAAAACCAAAAGGCCACGTATAGCTTGTTGGTGGGTTTGCAGGTGGAGAACGGAATCAAAATAGTAATGGGTTGCTAGCCGCGTCGCCTATTGACATGATTCCTCACGCGCATTCCCTCGATCGGCTTTTACGATCTGTGCGGGAAGAGCAGCAGCTGGTGTATTCTACGTTTTGTCTTTTCTCCTAGACCAGCGTGGATTAGCGTGAAATAGCAAAAGAATTTCAAATGTAAATTATGCTCATGAACAACTTATTAACATTATTTTTTAACATATGACATTCTTATGTTCAACAAATTTATAAAAACAAAGAGATTTTTGTGGGAATATCACTAAAATAATAAAAGTATATTTTTGTTGCTACGCAGTAAACAAAACATACACCAATCGTGGAAAAAAATTGATTGACTACGGGCTTGGTCTAAAATAGTTCGTATTGACATTGAGTCTTTTCGGCTTGATTTACTTTTTGTAGACTTTTCCAAGTAATGTATATAAAATAGCCATGTTTTATTTTATTGCCAAATTAAATGCTAGTTACCATAATCATTATTTAGGATAACTAGATGAGCACCGTCAGACATTTAAAGATAACAAAAATAAATCTTTCAAACAGATGTTACCTCTATTTAGCGTAAGAAAAATACGCACCACTTCAAATCCAGTAGCAAATACTTAACTAAACTCGGTTTCAAGTACCTCATGTTATCTTTGTGAAACCGTTCATTAATTATAGTCAAAATCAGGCTGCCATTTTGAAAAAAATACCGACCAATGAGGGCTCAGCTTGTGTTTTGTTTGAAAATAGAACGTATCCGAAGCAGATGAATCATTAATCATTGGGTACTGCTACACCTACTCACCGACTGATCTGTTTATCTCAAATCAAGTATCTATCTACTCTTAATGATTGCTTGGTAAATATGTATGTTAAGTACGCGTACGCGTAACAAGGAGTTTATTTTAGTTTCTTAACGTTGCAAAGTAAAAAAAAAAATTAAAAATTTACGTAGAAATACTTATATGATTTGCCATTACAGATACAGTCAATTAATTTAACACAAATGGTCTTTACAAATTAGATGATGAAAGAAATATTATGTTAGTCATGTAGCTTAAACCAATTACTCTAGTAAGATGGATAGTTCTAATACATCTGAAATCTTCCAACGAATAAAATTACTTTTAAGATTTGTACAAAAACACCTTTATTTCGGGGCCATTTGGCGCTTGACTAACGGCATAGAAAGATAGACTTACCTAGTCCGAGAGGTAGGCCGCGATAACTCGACAATCGAGGTGGAAATGGAAATATAATGGAAATCCCCCTTTCCCGCCCCTAAGTCTCTCCCTTCGCATACAATGCCGGATAGACGACTTGTTACATTTCATTGTTCAGTTATCAGCCCACGGCCTTTGTGAAGGCCTGATGATTGAATACGCGTATTTGTTCTCTGCCTGCTTCTGATTTTGCACGTTTGCCGCTGAAAGCTCCTTTCGTGGATAATACAATTGCAAATGATGGAGTTTGTTTTCGAGCACCAAAAACCTTTGAACATTCTATAACTAGAATGTCGCTGTATCTTATGACGTCAATCCCCATAGCTATATGAAATTTATCTTGTTGTGTTGATAGACTTATCAAACATTAACTGGTATATGAAATACTGTAAAAAAAAAACATTTTTAGAAAATTGTTACTCTATAAAAATATTGTAGCAGGTATTGAAACAATTATCTAAAAAAAGTTGTATTCATTTCGCTAAAGTGCGTAACTAAAACTTTTTAGTTTTTTTTTTATTATAAGTATAAATGATCTAAAATACTTTTCTTAGTAAGTCATGTAAGTTAATTTACATTCTTGTTTGTTTTCATTCTTTTTGTTTTACATTCTTTGTTCAAAGTTTGTATCAACTGCAATTAATTTTACATCGGCTTCATCAATAGCATTTTTGTTTCAATGATTTCTGTTATTAGTTAGTTTTTCACCTCTAACATACAACCTGGTAATGTTTTCGCCAAGATTTTATATCAGATCTAGAACCCATTCATGCTTCCTCATCCAAGCCTCAAACCTTTCAGGTTGTAGGCTGCCAATGCTTATTTATTTATAACACGAGTGATTCCTTACATTGGTTCAAATGAAAAAAGATATCCTTGCATTCTTGTTCATCTGAAATACTGCAGAGTTTCCTTAACCTTTGCTCAAACTTGTCAGTGTTTCACACTATTTTTTCACCTCAACCTGATACAATCTAGTGATTTCGCGTTGAATGTAGTCGACAAGTTCCATTGTCCCGTTACTTGAGCGATTGTGGATTATCGCGGACCGACTAAGGCGATGAATGCAGCTCCAGATTTGGGTCCCGAAACTCCCGATCCATTGCGATGCTGTGATTTTCTTTGTTTGTTTCACGGTTTTTCCAGAATAGTACATTTTAAAACCTGTAAGCAGATAAAAATATTGATAAATTATATCACAATAATTATTCTTTCTTAGTTAACTAAAAATATAACTTTAAAACAAAAAAGGCGAATTTCTAGCCAGCTTTGATAAGGTTTCAATTTATTGTAAGATAAAGGAATATATGGAAATCATAGAACATTATATTAGAATTGTTAGTCTAAATATTGGTTTAAACGCCAATTTATAGTTTCAAGTGTTGAACTCTAAATTAGCTATTTTATCATCAATTATTTTAAACATAGTAAAATAGTTTTTGATAGTTTAGAAGATAACAAAAAGTGATGTGAAGTTTATTCATTGGACTTCTGAGCTTTCGCACATATGGTTTTTTAAAAACCTAGTAAAAAGTAGTACTTAAAAATACTACTTTTAATAAGAAAAAAAATAAGGCATTTGCTGACCATGCAACTGATTGAGCAACCTACCAATAAACCCTAGGTGTATACTCTCGTAATATCATTAGATGTAGGAAAAGTTACAAATAACAATGTCAAAGGGAAATCTTATAAACGTTCATTTCATTTGCCGCAGTAACCTTTCCTGCAATATTTCCGACCGCTTTGTTTCAAATAAAAACGATTCAACATCCAACTTCCCCTTGTATTTACACGTGCTATTATTTGCATAAAGATTTTTTATCCGAGGGGTGACGTATAAAAATATATTTCTAATTCTGTTCGGTGGAGAGTTTCCTGTTCACCCCGGTAGTGCCCGACGTTGACGTATGAGCGTTTTGCCCGCTTCATATTATTTTTAAAAGTTTGTTTCGTTTGCTTGTAGAACAGCGGGGAAAATGTTAACTGCCAGTAACTGAAATTTGATTATATTTTTTTAATTGTTCAAGACTCATTTATTACTGTCCAGGCTCTTTTTACATTATATTCTCCGTTGACTTTAATTACATAAATGAGAAACATATTTTCCAACTTTAATATTAGTAGATAGTGTTAGTGTTTGAATTTAATTGTTTGTATGTTGAATTTTTTTTTCTTGTTACAATGAAAATAGTTTAAAATTAGTAATAAAAATAAAGATTACTGTTTTTACATTTGTTCTTAACAAGTATTGAGCCAGTAAATAAAAGTTATAAATTATTTTAACTGTACGTATTTGAAAATTCCAAGAAAATCAAATTAGTTACAATTTCAGTTCATTTATATAAGAGGCTTATAAGCATGGCAGATCAAGTCTGAAAGTATGTCTTGGTTGAGCTTTGCTTTTTGCTTTAATTCCTGGTATTCTTGCCAGATGGCGTGCATCATTGGTTGTTTAAACTTTTGAAATCACCACTTTGTAGTTGAATTTGTAGATTTTTATATATAGGTACTATATAAAAAATCGGTAAAATTATGGAGTACTTGGTCCAATGGTGTATTTATTAGAAAGAAAAAGTAACAGAGAAACTAATTAAATACAAATTTGATTTTATTTAATCAATGATTAATTATTTTTTATTCATCGTTCTTATTTCACATCTTGGTCTTAGACAAAGTAAGACAAAAAAGCAAAACTATATAAGTAGTTCCTTTATACAAAAACCAAAATAGATTGGTTTAAAAAACCTGAAGCAAAAAGTTGGGAGCTTATTAAAAAACCATTACCATCTCATAATTACATACACCCACATAGAAATCGCCAATCCCATTAATATGTGTCTGGGGCTGAGTTACACACACATTGACATATGTAGTTCGGCGTGCGGCTCACGAAGTTAAGGTCCCTGCATACTGTGCGTGTCATACGCAAACCTGTAACGACGAACAAAATAATAAACTGATTTTTGTGTGAAACTCAAAATAAATAAAAGATAAAAACACAAGTTATATATTACCATTATTCTAATTATGTTATTGGATTGTGATCTTGCCTTGATGATTCATGCCTACATAATCAAATAATCATGCATACTTTATCCACATGAAAAACTATTCTTAGAATCAGTTTCTAAGAATAGTTTTTCATGTGGATAAAGTATGCATGATTATTTGATTATGTAGGCATGAATCATAAAATATTAAATTTGTCTTTATTTGTGAATAGCACCAATTTCTGTTTGATCAAAGTTCTTTGTTTACTTATTGTTTTAATTTTATATTTTCTTTTATATAATTTACAAATTTACTCGTGATCATTAAAGTAATGAGTAAAAAATATTTGTTACGAAAAAAATAATAATATTTAAAATAGTAAAGAGAGAGCTCACTACATACTCGAGTAAAAACTTATAAACATGATAGATTTTTATGGCACTATCAGGTGTGCAGTTTCCCTAACTATTCACTCATATGACACACACATGCATATCGTTCAGGATGATTGTTGGTTTGAATGTGGTATTAGAGTTGCCCTGTATTAATATTTTGCCTCTTTTATGGTAATATTTTTTTAATATCAATTCAAATAATATATGTGCAAAGGAGGAAAAATCTAATGCCCGAATACTCAAAGAAACTTTATCTAATGCTTTATTGGCCTCTAAAGGTAATCAAGACAGTTGCAGGAGATTTGAGAACATTTTAACTAGGATATTGTTGAGTCTTGCAGTCAGGTCGTTTTCTTGGTTTCATCTTCAGCATTGGAGCCCGGGCCCACTAATATAAAGGCAATTATAATGTTAATTGATTTGGCGTAGTTTTAACAGCTGACTGTCTGCCTGAAGCTAACCCTGCTTGGGTAGTTACAGAACCGTGAACAAATAATACCTGTGGAAGTTTTGCACAAGTATTTGGCAGCGCCGGGAATTGAACCCGATGCCAAATTGATTCGTAAACCAAATCTGTATAAGTCTGACGTGTTAACCATTGCGCCATGGATGCCTACCATTAAACATTTTTTTTGTGATCTCTTACCCTAACACAACGATAATTTGGGCAATGTTCTCATTGGAAACAATTGCAATTATGATTTTTAGTCGTTTAGGTAACAAACCCATATCCCAACAAAATAAGTCAAAACTTGTAATTGATGTTTTTTCAACTGTCCCTGTCAATTTTAATACATGAGCAACTACTTTGTTTTGTTTTCACCCATGCTTTTAATAAAGCAGAAACAACTAAACTTTGATACGTGAGTATGACATTATGACGTGTTTTACTATCTGCAAGAAAGCAGAATAAAGTAACTGAAAATATAACTCTAACTTGCTTTCTCTCGTCCCTTCAAGTTCCTAAGTTCAGACCTATAATTTCTCCCGAAGTACGGACTTTTACTTGAAAGTAACTTGTGTTCAATTAACTGGCAACATTCTCAGATGCGGCTCTCTCTTTTCGACTTATTTTCTTCGTCTCGTTCCCCCGGGGTTAGGCTAGCTTGGCCCACATTAATTAAACGTCGGATAGAACGCCAATCAAACTTTGACCGCCGCTAAGCCGATGAAGCCGAACTTATTATGTGGTATTAAAATTCCATTTTCATACTACACCCATTTCAAATTGAAATGTGAACGTAATGGATATTACGAAATAATAACGACTAATTCGATAAAAGGGATATTGGGTAGCCAAAATATCAGTTATTTTTTAATAACAATTAGAATATAGGGCAGTAAATGGATATTGAATTGTATCATGTGGGGTCATTAATGCGTTATTAAAGTCGGTTCGTGTCATTAGGCCGGCACAAAAAGCGTCGCGTCATACGATGCGTGCACATGTGCGAGTTGGCAGTCACATAAATCATAAACGTATCTTTATATCTACTTATGGGATAGGGAGTAGCCACGTCGATAGAGAAGCGGAAAAAAGCCCCCGTTTCCTGCCCGGGGATCACACATGACCGGCCTGTCTATCTGCCAGACCCGTGTCAAATATTCTCTGGAGCGGAGACCGCCCCCTCCCAGCTTTCGGGGGCAGGGGAGCCCCCTGGGGCTAGCTGTCCCGCGGCGAAGCTCATCTTGGAGCCCTAATGCGTTCTCTCCAGTATTATGTTGAGATGAATTTTTAGGCGCCTGCAGATCGCTACTTGTTTTTTTTTTTTGAACCAACTTTGGCGAAAAAAGTACTCGCTGCAGAGGCCGCTAATATCGGCGTTTGTGATTGAATATTTTCTTTTTCATTAAGATTTTCGCGTTTACGGCGGGCGTGAAAAATCACCCACCCCGCCACCTTTCATAACTTTTCACTTCGTGATCCAACGCAATTACTCACTTTCTATCGCCTTCTCAAATATTCATTCGTGCTTTTCCTGCTGCAAATTATAGTAATGGCCGAACAAAACTGGTAATTAGTGGGCTATGTGTTAGGGAGGGTATTAATTTTTCTAAAAGCTACGGCCGCGACCGCCTCCATCCCAATTTTTCGTGCTTTCAAAATGTTCGATGTTTTTAATTGATAGTCTAATTTTCATGATGGAGGGACCGGATCGATTTTAATTTTCATTTCTCGCAGGCAAAGTTTAGTAAGTTATCGTCCAATAACAGTAGTAGGTACTAATAAATAAAGCTGTCGACATGATAGTGGTAGAGCGAATTGTTCGGGTGTATTTCGGGTCGCGATGTCGCGGCGACAGGCGGAGTCAGGCGCAGAACAAAGCTCCTCGGGCCTAACAAAGACGTCACCGGCCGTGCCTGCGACGCGGAGTTATGGCACCCATTGTGCGCAACAATACCCAACAAACGAGTTTGTATAAGCTATTAGGTACGCGCATTAATATATATTTTTTGTTCGCCCGAAAATTTAGCATTCCATTACGAGGGAGAGAAATGAAACGCCCGCCGCATGAATTATATTAAAATATATTTGAATATTTCATTTGACACCTTTTTTGCGGGTGGAATTTCGTTCAATCCCGGCCGGGTTCGCGTAATTTTTAGCGTACACCAAAGCGAAATTTTGGTGAATAACATTCCATTTCGGATGCGAAACACGACGGGAATCAGCGTCAACACAGCTCTGACTGATGGCCTGTATTCACGATATAAATTCTTTTTGAGATCCGGCCAGATTTGAATGTTATAATTCCTATGTGTGTAATTGTAACTTAAATACTTGGAGACCTTTCGCTCTGTAAAGGGAAAATATTTATTTGCTGCTGTTGTTGTCTGGTACAGAAATTGGTCGAAAACCAGATTATTTTGAACTCATTCCGATGTAAGAGGCAATAATTTAATTAATGATCATGCGTTGTAAAGCGTAATGCCGACAGCTGTTTTGAGTAGTGTGTGAATGAATATAAAAATATAATTAGCGTTTGTGAGGGATTATTAATTGCGTTATTCATTACGTGTTATTGATAAATGATAACAATCTATTGTCGCAAAAAGTCTGTCTGAGTCCTGTCTGGGTGAGTCAACTGGCAACGTATCAAAATAGCTTTCAGGTCACTTGCTTTAATTCGAGACTTCACCCGCGTAAGTTTCACTCTAAATTTATATTGGGACAATAGATACACCACTTAAGATTTTTTAAACGTATGTATATGCTCAAAGATGTTAAAGGTTGGAGTTAGGAAAATTCAAATAGGTTTAATTGTAAAATTGGTTAGTAATAGGCATATTGTTCAATTATTTCAGAGTAGGTATACATCTTCAGCGGAATGCTAGGATGTTGGTAACAGGATTCAGAAATAAAACAAATT
The DNA here is from genome assembly GCA_963082605.1 of Rhodophaea formosa. Classification (NCBI taxonomy): domain Eukaryota; kingdom Metazoa; phylum Arthropoda; class Insecta; order Lepidoptera; family Pyralidae; genus Rhodophaea; species Rhodophaea formosa. Next base: position 7,439,721 of record OY720211.1, on the reverse strand, counting down.
AGGATATCAACTATTCAGAAGAAGAACTCACTCAACGTTCTTATTTAATCCTCAATCGACTGTGACCTGCGTTGGTAGAAACGCACCCGCCCCTAAAATACTAACAAATGTTATCAAAATGTCTACGAAAAAATATTCCCAAGTGAGCGTTATTATGTTGAACACGATTAATATTTGGGAGAGCTGAACGGAACTAGACGTAAAAAAGAAAACGAAAAAACATGGCGGGCTTTCAAGCTTTGATATCCATTAATCATGTGGCGGGCGGCTCTACATATGTACTCTAGTCAGTGCCTATACTTGCCTAATGACTCTACGCTAGTTTTATAAATTATGTTATATTAACAAGCTTCTGCTAGTGGTTTTGTTTGCGTGCAATTTTTATCACTGGTTTTTGGAAAACCTGGCTCTTAAGGTATAAAATGCAGCCTATGTCATCCTTAGTTTTCAAAAATCTTTCTAAAACAGTAATTTTTGAAAGTGTTTGTTTGATGAGCTCTTATAAGTTTTTCGATGAAGTTTAATGTGAGCCTCCTCTGGTCAGAATATTTCAAGTATTTCTTACCCGGTGAGATATTGTTCGTTTTGGACCCTTTAAGGAATGATTCAGCCAGATGATTTGAACTTTTTCTACGGGACTAGCGCAGGGAACTCAAATTTTAATTACATTTAAAAAAAATCATTTGCCCAGTTAGTTTCCATTATCATCATCTAGTTCCCAGCATTGGACCCAAAGGAAAAGTTGTTTAAATTGACTGGCCGATAAAGGTTCAAAACGATAAACATTTCTTCGTATTATGTAGTTATTTAGTTTGCACTTTTTGGATTATGACGGAATCACTTAAAAGAGTGCAATCAAATAACGCTTAGGTCTATTTACGCGTACATTACTGCTGAATTAGTACAAGGCGGACAGACACTGATGACTGATATGCTGATATGCTGAATTGCTGCTCTAAATGACAAACACATCACGAACCTATTTAGCTCTATAAATACTCGTACAGTCGGCAACATCACTTATTCTGAAAATAAAGCCGACGCTCATTAAATGTAGGTACCTAGCTAAAGATATTTTATTACAAATAATTATTACGTATGTTTAATTGTATCAGATATTGCCGTGTGGTTCCCGGCAGAGTAGAATAGGACCATTCCAAGTCTTTAAAGGGTGTCGTAGAAGGCAACCTAGGAAACACAAGATAATCAAAGCTTGTAAACTACAAAGAGTCCTCTCCAACCCGTCTGGTCAGCGTGGAGACTGCTCTGGGTAATATTTGCCTCTGGTGGTACAAAGAGGGTTGTGCTCTTGTAGTAAAGAATAAAAGAGACCTGATGATGATGAAAGATATTTTAATACAGATAATAAGTATGTTATATTGTATTAGATATTTTCTTTCTCGCTGTAGAAATTAAGTTTTTTTTTTGTCATTTATTTAGTTTGTCTTTCTCTAAGAAAGAAATAAGATTTAGACCTAATTATAAAGACAAAATGGGGTGACCCAAGAATAAGTTACATTAGTAAATAAAAAAGTAAAAAAAATTAAAGTTAAATTAGAAATCTTCTGTTTCGTTCGGAAAAATAAAAGCTTTCTTCAAAATTCAAAATTCAGCAACCGAGTATTATTCCTTTCTACTTCGGGTTAATTTGGCCTTTGGATCTTTTTGTTTCAAAAGAAAAACCTACACCAACGTCAATAGTTTCGAAAACGCGCTACATATTTTCCCTTATTGAATATTCATGTGAAAATGTAAATTCACTTGAAACAAAATAACATAGATTATACTTTAAATAGCCGCGTGTCGTTCATCATGTACTAGTGTAATTATGGCATTGCGTGTATTGTCATCCGTTTTTTGGATGTTATCAACGCCATGCCTACAAATTGTGGTCGTGTCATTAGACGGTTCCCGCCACTTCGACGCCGTCACGAAAACTTTCCTATTTTTATTGTTTTTGGAAATTAGACCTTATGATAGGAATTTGAATAACTAATTATGCCTCTTGAGCTCTTCGAGAACTGTAGTTGATTCGCTGTCTAAGTAACATCCCGAAAATTGTCTCTCGAAAGTGAATACACTCATATGCGAGTATTACTTGTATTTCTAAGTCGTTTGATTAAAGTTTGCTTCACTGTAACTTCTGGGAAGACACCTCAATTTAAAAATTGACCGAATTTGTCTGTTGTTTTCTCATTGTCGTCTATGGAAACGTCTGAAAGTTTCATTAAGCCTGTATTTCTATGAATACTAAATAAATTTGGACTAATTTTAAACTCTGTTAAGGAAGCCTTGAAAAAAATATTTATTATATGGGTGTAAGTGTAATAAGGGTATAAAATGAATCTTTTTATGTGTAAAATAATAACACTTATCAGGCGATGTTTACTACCAACGGTAATCTCTAGCCATCAGCAATGATGATGATACAAGTGTAAAGAAAGTAAAGCTACCTCTATTAAAGCACGTCTCACAGCTTCCGCTATAAAGCGATAAATTACTTTATTTACATGATAATTAAGTTATTAAAATTAATAATTTATTTTTACATAATGTTATTGTCAATTAAACGCATTCGATTTCGAGACATGGTCGGAAACCGGCAATTTTATTTACGACGTGTAAGCGTTTAAGAGAAATTGCATTAATATGAATACCCGTTTGATATCATGTACGCTGTTGCAACACAAAGTGGCTTATCCGATCCTAAAGGCCATGAATCCAGAAAAATCCAAACAGATTCCAACTCAAAACACACGTAGATTAAAGATAAAAATCGCGTGTCGATTGCATGAAAAAATATAGCGATTGGGTTGTGTGGAAACGTATGAAATTGTAGGACATGAATTATGGATTGTCGATATGGCTTCAAGCTGTTGCTGTATTTTTTTTTCGTGTACCTCTGGCCATACCGCAACGAATTAAATTAAAAGCTCTTTTCACTTGTCATCCCTTGATGAATTTGGTATTTAGGCACGTGTTCTCTCTGCGCAAGTTATTACTTTTTAATACCATAGCGCGCCGTACCGGCAGAGTTTTTGATTGTTTCGCTTTGGTCTAACTGTAATCTGATTGACCATCTATGTAAATAAGTATACTCGCAATAAAGATAGGCTGTATATACAGCAGAAAGAGGGCCTTGTTCAGTATCGTTAAACATATTGTGACACCTACTAGGGTTTATCAGCTAAACACAAACCTTCTTGTATTAAACTAGTTGAACTGTAGCTAGTTCAATGATAACTATAGGATGCTAACAGATCTCTTGACGATAGTTAAACAACATTTATAAGTCAAAGTAGCCTTTTTAATCTCGAAAGTGATAGTCACAATCATAAATTTACGAAGAGGACCTAAGACCATGAGACCCAAAGATCACACCTATCGTCTTTCTTGGCGAATAGCTGGATATCGGGAAAAAAGCAAAAGAAAAAATAAATAATTTGCGTAACAAAAGTAGCATGACCTAGCCAATTTAACAGATTCATAGGTATTCTGTATTTCGTTCCCATGATGTGTGAGTACCATCTCGACGGTAATCAGTGAAAATGCGATCTCTGCCAGCAGCACACAGGTCGCTAATATTTTAGCACGCATTTATCCAGATAAATGGTCAGACTACTGACCTTAGGTCTTGGGATCTGCTAAAGGAATGGGAGATGTTAAAGGAATGCAATAGAAAAATAAAATAAAAATAAGTATTTAGGTGATATAAATTAAGAAACAAAGTGCACTATGAGTACCGCTAAGTAGACATATTTACTTTTTGGGGATATCTATTAGCTTATAAGTAAAGACTACATTTTAATACATATGTTAGTCAGATTATTTACTAGGGTTAAACGAATGAGTGACTGAATTATTTTTATAGCCGGTTGTCTGCTAGGCACAATACTCTTCTACTATTAGCTCTTGTACTTATTGTTAGTCCATGACTCTGAATCTCCAGAATTTCCCTCACAATTCCCTGATTATACAAATCAATTACTAAATTAGTTTTGTGGCCGGATGTCTACTTGACGTTTGCACTTAACTTTAGTCTTTGACTCTAAATCTCCAGATTTTCCTTTACAATATCTAATTATACAGATAAATGACTTAATCATTTTTATGGCCAGATTTTTGTTCGACACAATACTCTCCGACTATATGCGTTTGCACTCAATATTAGTCTTTAGCTCTGATTCTCCAGATTTCCCTCACAATTTCCGTAATCCAAAGTTAATAGAATGGGTCAAACTACAAGTGGTATATTAAGCCTTGTCCACACTAGCGTCGTGTTGTGAAAGTAAGCCGGGACCCCGATTTTGTAACTCCCCGTATGATTTATGGAGGCCGACGACACATGCAGCGCTGCGCGGCTCTAAAGCTGCGATTTTGTTGGCAGGACACACGGGCGGGTCGCGCGCAGCGTTTAGACGCTGTATTTTTAGGTTTCAAAAGAAAAATTATTCTCAAGTTATTTAGGTCAACTGATACATTTGACGTATGTTAGTAAGTCAAGTGTTGTCTTTCCTTATTTTTTATGTTAAATGTTTGACTAGCACAGTTTCAGATTTTGAAATAATTCAATTATACAAATACTAGTAATATACAAGGAAGAAGCTTTGACTAATACCATACTTTACTTACCTTCCAAATTATGGCCTTCCAAAAATATCTCATTCCATAGTAATTGCCTTGATGAATGAATTACATATAGTTAAGGAATACTTTGATTTCCATAATTAATGTTATAAACTTCTAAGCAATATTCGCATACCTGAGAAATTCAAAATCTAAAAAGCTTGCCTTTATTCATTAAAAGCCCTAAGATTTAGAAAGCAAAACTAGTAGGTATAGTGTATTCCTTAAAGAACAAAATTAAATCTAGGTAACCAAATCATCTCTAGGTGATTGCAACGAAAAAGAAAGCACTTGTATAACACAAAACTTTCGAGTTACTTCCTCCATAAATGATAAGCTTTTTCCGTCCACATTATTTATTACGACAGTCGTCCAACCACAAATCTGCTTACGCAACTAAGCAATCAATTAGGTGCATCACATGTCAAACGCCAGGCTCTAATGAACACATGTATTAAAACGCCGTATCAATTACTAGCAATAATAACGCGGCTAAATCCAATACTCGTTTTAGTCTCGGTCACCCGAGCGCCTTGAACGCCTCCCAGACTTGTCCGCTTTAATGCTCTTATTACGTACGGTTTAAATCTGACGGCGGGATCATGTTTTATGCATCCGAGTGCGCGATGAAACCGCTAGTGTAATATATACGCTAGTAATACATAAAGCTCGCACGGAAGGGGATTTCATGAGATGACTGGCTGTGACTTTGTTTTGGAATTTTCGGCACGGCACGGCTTGAGGGAGATGTGGGAATTTTACCAAATTACTTGGATTGTTTAAGTGCATATTAAAAGGATTTTGGAGACTTCAAAAGATATTTGATATTATATATGGATTATTCAGAATTCATTATCATATAATATGATTAAAAAGAAATTTTGCTAAAATAACTAAAAATGATGAAATTCATAGACATTTTCCCAAGGTGTGTCGTATTTTCATAGAGTTTTAAATAGTATGGTAGATACATTTTAATATTGTTACTTGTCTAACCAGATCAGTAAGTACCTATAGTAGTAAATAAGAATAGGAAGAACAAAGGAAGGAATAAGTTTTTTGCAGAAAGTTCAACATTAATTAAATCTTTAAACAATACAAGCATACATGAAGCGAATATCTCCACTTGGGTTAAAATGGCTAACATTACTATTAATAACCATTCTCTCATGGGACACACGTTCCGAACTACGCACGGTTGGCAATGCTCGCTCATGAATATGTATCAGGACAAAGGCTGCCGTGAAATCCAATTGCAAATGTTCGCAGAACAATGAAGTGCATTCTTGAATGCGTCCCAAAAGCTAGAGCGATGAGGCTGTTATCAATTTCCTGTGCAACAAGTGGCCAATAATTTCAGATCTGTTGCAGCTATGTTACGCTAAACATTCCTTCTTCTACTGTTACAAAATTCTTTTAAGTATCTTTAAGCTGCTTCAAAAATTAAATCTACCTGCATTTGAGTTAAAAGTTCGCTTTCTTAAATTTATTGAATGAATCGTCCACAGATCTTCAGAAAACAATTGTATTCTTAAATGTTACAGTTTAATAGAACAAATGATATATTGGTTCATGTAGATCCCTTTTCAGTTGGACTAACCACTTCTTGGAACACAATTTTATCTTTCTTCTATTACTTAAAACTTTTTCTGTCATCATATTACCATTATTTTAGATTCCTTCTACTTGACGTTAGAATCTTTTTTGTATATTTAGCGTAATCAACCAAATCTATATTGACGACTTCAAAAAACGCTACTCATTTGTCTCCAACGAAACGACAGTTACAAAACGTCAGTCTTCACATCTTTTTTGTATTTTAATATTGTCTTTCTTGGAAACAGTGGTTTGCACTGTAATTCGCAATGTAATCCTCAGTTCGTGTTAGTGTTTCTTCGAAGTTTGCGTGTTTATCTTGTAAGGCAAGTCGTTTTGCGTGTTTCAGTTGAAAATAATCAGCCAACTTCGGCTTTGTAGCTGCAAAAGTTAATTTCAAACTGTTATATTCTTCATTCCTAACTTTCTCAGTTATACCTTGCTCAGTTGTTCCCAGTATTTGGGTTAATGTATTTTTGTGTATGTACATTTATCATTTTTAATAGCTCATGTAATATGCTGATAATGATCGAATCCGTTACTTAATGTGCAAGGTGGGCGAAGTCGATCTGGCATAACACCTACTTTAAATAGATCATATATGAGATAAATCCAAGGTTAAGTTATAAAAAATAACTTTCCATTCATGTTACTCAATCCCAATGTTTATATTTTTAATTAAACTTGTTTAACTGCCTCATTAATTTCTGACGCTAATACCATTTATGATAAACGTACTGGAATTGCTACAATTATGATCGAGTGTTTCATTTATCTGTACGTAATTAATAGTAAGATTTGCAATAACTGTTTACGCATATTTATCTAACGGACCTTACAATCTATTAACTTACCAGTATCAAATAATAAGAGGTGCGCAGCTTTGGCTTGGAATCTGTCTTTTTTTAATTCAAATAAATTACAGTTCAGAACGTCTTCTAAACCGTGTATAATAGGCTTCGCATCTTCCTCGAAGAATAATGATTACAAAATGAAAAAGCCCCGCGGCGTCTTAAATTATTTTAATTGGCTTCGGTAGCGCTTCTGACCGCGTCCTACCACATGCGTGTGTCCGTTGTATGACATATTCTCAAGATACGTACATACACATGATCCGTCAGAATTAATATCTAGAAATACATCATGCATAATGTCAGACAAATAGCCAGTATGTGCATACCTATAATGAATCCTTTGAGGAGACTCAAAGGTCGTGATTCTGTTCTGTGTCTTAATATTCTGTTATTATTTTGATAGAGACATAGCTTTTACAAATGATATCGCTAACTGAGCAGTTAAATAGAAATAAACAGGCTAATATTTGTACACCAAGTTGTTTTAGATGACGGAGTTTAATTGCATTTCATCGAGTGATGAATTATGACGGGTCACAATATTGTTGTACAGTTTTATCGCTGTCTACAGCCACTGTGCTTTCCATAAACTTTGCAACTCCCGACAGCTGAGAGAAATACCCAACAAGCAAAAACAATTAACAAATTGATAAGCTCAAAACAATTTTCAATTAACTCCGCTGGAGTGTTCACCGTTTACAAATAACCACCATTTATCAGAAATGCCTATGCAGTTTTTAACGTCTGCCAGCAGGGCTGCCTCACGGAATTAACAAGCTGTTTTTTTTTTTGCTCGGCATTAACGTTTTGTTTTATGCAATTTCAGAGAGGAAGCGGGGACGGCAAACGTACACCCGGTACCAGACGCTCGAGCTGGAGAAGGAGTTCCACTTCAACCGGTACCTGACGCGGAGGAGAAGGATCGAGATAGCGCATGCGCTCTGCCTCACTGAACGCCAGATCAAGATCTGGTTCCAGAACCGCCGCATGAAGTGGAAGAAAGAGAATAAGACCAAAGGCGAGCCTGGTTCTGGAGACGAGCCCGACAACATGAGCCCGCCCACCTCGCCGCAGTAAAGGCCTCTCGTTTTGTTCGCGCGGTCCGAGAGGATATCCTTGTTTCAGATTAGGGAAGTTTCCGTGTCCACTTTATTTTCGCGTTAGATTCGACGAATGGTGAATCTGAAACTTCGATCCGAAGACCGGAGTTACTAGAACAGTTTAATTTGTATAAATTGTATGTTGGACTTTTCATGATAATATTACATTATAACTAATACGTAACCTAGTGATTTCGAGTAAAGAGTAATGATAGTGTGACGAAGAGATTTTTACAATTGTTAAGTATAAATTAATTTATAGAACAATCTCAATACCAATAATTACCAAAAACGCAGTATGTATGGTTAAGAAACTGCATTGACATTTATGTGATTATATAGTTGATTAATGATCATTTTGGAACAACGCAATCGTTAATGATTGGTCATCACAATTAGATTTTCTTTGACAAAGTGCTTGATGTAATATTCATATTTATTGATCAACTGATTAACCCATTATATTGATTTATGTTACTAGCTGTTTCTTTATTTTTTGTTTATTTATGACACTTTGAAGTATCTTACACTATAATTTGGAAATATTGGGCTATTTTGGAATTAAGCACTTTGTCCAGAAATTAACGAAATTGTTTTTTCATTACTTTGAATCACAAAACCATAAGGACCTCTTATAATTAACCATTGATAAGAAGGCAATTAGTATCCATATTGTTATTATTTAATATATTTGATGTTTTATTTCTAATTAAGCTATCAAATTACTATTCTGTACATACATAATTTAGAACTTATAATGTACAATTGTTTTAGTGTGAATAATTTAATTGAGATTAATTTGAGAAACAACGATTAGTTCATGTTTTGATTCTGATACGAGTTTCTTTTGTAGATCTTTACTGATTTTTTTACCTTTGATTCAATCAAATAATTTGTAGTTTGGAGAGGCCAGTTATACAAGTGCAATGTATACGATTTTTCGATGACACATATACGTAAATAATAACTGATAATAAACGTCATAGGAAATTTATTATTATTGTAAAATGTTACGAGAATGAAAACTATAATTTAGATGAAAATACTTATCGATATTCTGAAATATTCTTTGATGAACTTCTACTACATCGACAAAATGAATGTTGTGCCATTCACACGAGGGAAAACGTAAAAGACAACTTGGACTTGAAACTTGAAATGTGAAACCACTTGATTGTGTATATAAATGAAACAATGGTTACCTTCGATCATGTAGGTGCAGAGGAACTTAATAGATAATACTTTATTTGAGTCTTACGGAATGTATGTGGTTATATGTACACAGTATACCAAAGTTAGAAGATAAAAACTGGTTGTTCATTGTTTACATATAATGAAGCTAACTAAGGTGCGACGAACACAACCATGTTACGTCATTCGATCTTTTCATAAAGTCTCACCGAGACATCGTTTTAAAACGTATTTTTATAAAAACATTGCCTATGGAATCCGATATACGTAATTAAATCGAGTTGAATTATATTTACTCGTAACACGATAGTTTTACGAATATTAAAATTATGAAGGGTGAAGGAGGTTGAAATTCAGGATTCAGGTTATACGTATTGTAAACTGATTGTAAATTATTTTTCACATAGATTGTAAACTAGTGAATGTTTTGCTAAGCCCAGTGAGCCGGTTTCAGTTTTATATAAATACTTTTTGTTTTGTGCTGTGTTCGTTAAGTCTGTAAATTGTAATAATGTATATTGTCAATATATTCAATATTTATTTATTGATTCGCTTAATTAGGTTCGCTTATTTTTTCTTGTATCGAGTTTCCCTTTGCTCGATCGCTGTCTGGCTGGGATGCATTTTTGTTAAAATAATTTAAATTTGCTCAAATCTCATGTTTGTGTTGTAAATTTATTTCTAGCAGTAAGGATTGTTTTAACTTTATGTAACGATTTAACTATAGTATACATTTCATAGACCTATTTCCTGTTTTTGTCAATACGCGACTTTCAAGTATATTCTCTTCTAGTTTGTGTAATATTTCTTGCAAGAACATTTTGATCCCTTGCCAGATAGAAACCTTTACTTTGACTTGTAAAATTACGAAATTAGGTTTACAACAAAATTATAATTAAGTTTCGATTGTTAGAACACTGACAATTGTCCTAAATCGGAATTTAGATCTAGAGAGAAATGGGAACCTAATTTAAATGATTTTATTTACCATTTTGTCCTATCGATTCAAAATTTATGGAATATAACTATAATTAGTAACTTAATAAGGTTAGGCGAGACGATATTGTCATAAATATATAAATACATGAAATTAATAAAGCATAATGATTGTATTCTGATTTTTCATTTGTCAATTTACCTTTAAGTATCAGATCATAGCTTCCTATTACTTAAAATGCTATTTAAATGCCATTATGCTATTAAAAGATACAATTGCCATTTTAAAGAGTACTCATATTTTTGTGTAAGTATGTAGCTGTGTGCAATATGTTTTGTAGAGAACAAGGTCATAGAATATTTATTTTAAATGCAAACAGAGAACATAAGGAAACGTAAGTTCTTATTAAAATTATTTGAAATTAAGTGAATTATAACAAGTGTTCCTGTTTTAATGTCTTGCATGTGTGTTGTGTACCGCCTTGCATCATAGGTCATAAACATTGACTACGTTTTGGGATGAGGAATTTCTTAAATAAATTTAGTTATTCTCACTAGTTAGCGAATTGGAACATCAAGATCATTAAGTTCATTTGACCTTACTTTTTTGCGATTTTACTACATGTTTATATCATCCTCTTATATTTGAAGAGATATATGTTTAAAAAGATGTCATTTAAATTTTATCGTTCGACTTTCCACACGCATTGACAATGAAATTAATAATTATTAAAATTTAATATAACGACGATGATGTAAAAACAAACACATCGTATAAGATCAGTAAATTGTCTAAATAGTAAAAAAATATTATAGATATACATGAATGATATATGCACCTATATCAAACTTGAACTAAATACAATCGAACAATACCAAGAAAGAACAAAGGCTTACAGATAGCATTATAATACGTTCCCTAACGACAAAATAATGATTTCGCGTGATACGCCCGTTCCTTCCGTGTCAGTTACGACTGATTGGCCCAGCCCGCAAATCTCCAAATTACTTTTTTCTGTTTCAACACGAAAGTTATACTAGGTGTGGCTTAATGCTTTTTTAATAATCCCCCGCATCCAATGAGCGCTAAAGGCAAACCATTATTTCTTGGGCAAGGTGAACTAATGCGTTTTTGACAAGTTTGAAATTGTGGCAATTATGGTTTTGCACGGCTTTTAATGGTGGATTATTTGTCTGTTGTAGCTGCGGAAGTTATTAGTTAATTTTTCCATGTTATCTATACTCATTATGTGGCCAAGGACGATGGTTATGTTTCGTCTAATGTCATTTGGATTGTATGAAGGGGATCACAATAATTTACCTTGACGATTTTATGATAAAATTAGGTAATTGGGGAAAGGTTAAGTGAAAGGATACCTACATAAAGTTTCCGGATTCCAGGGCTGCCCCTATTTTAAATACAATATTTGAAAGAAAACGAAAAGATCATAGAACATTTTTTTCTACGAAGCCTTAGATAACCTTTCTGACTATTTTTAGAACTACTCTTTACAATTTAAAGTGAGAACGTGCGAAGCTGAACTTTAACTGTTAGTCAAAAACTACCACTTTTGACAAAAATGCAAGGTGAAACTTCACGTTTAAAAATAGTTCGAAGGGTTATTTAGGGCTATGTAGAACTAAGTTTTATATAATCCCTCCGTTTTCTTTCAAATAATTTATTGAAAAAGGGGACAGCACTGGGCCCTGAAAAATTCATGTTTCCCCTTATAAGTAGATAGAAAATTATGTAACAAATAGGTAGGTATGAGAAAACTTTAACGAAGATAGTAATTGCTTTTCAGTTTAGATTATTGTTAGTCACATATCAAGGCCACAATAGGTATAAAAAACTTCTTTGATATTATTTATCAGTTTATGACCGTTACAGATTTCGTAATTTTAAAATTTTACGTAATACGTGTCGTATCGTATAGGTATGATATTGAAGCTAAAATTTTGACTTCACTTTTTGATTCCATTTACTTGAGGTGGTATGAAAAGAGCTATACGTAAGTAAATTATTGACGTCACCAAATGTAATATTTAATTTGGAAACAATATTGTGTAATCAAAGTTACCGTTCCCAAAATTATATTTAAAATGATGAGTAAAATATTTGACTATTTAACAGCCGAGCTATTGTGAATTTTATAGCAAGTAATAACTTATTTACGAATGATTTGCGAATGGTAATTAAATTAGTAAATGTATAGGGACAAATCACACAGATTGAGCTATTAACACAGTAAGTTGTGAACTTGTGTCGTAGGATATTAACTTAACGATACTAGGTATATTTTGTGATAGATACATAATTCCAGGGCACAAACCAATTTTAAAAGATCATTTTCCACCATGACCCTGGCCGGGGATCAAACCGGTACCATGCAATTTAAAGGCCCGTGTACCGCCTGCAACATCAGAAACTATTGTTATAGAATCAATAATGTTATTATCAGTTTCATGCATGTCTCTTACAAGAGTTAAAAGTCAACCAAGGGCTGTCAGTACCAAAATAGTTTTTTTTTTCTCCAATCAGTCAACAATAGGGCGCGACTGGCCAATTTCTCTCAATTCCGCGTCCATCATACCTCGACCTGTCACGTTGACGGACAGCCCTCATCCTCGAGGTCAGGACAAATTGGCCAGTGCCACGTCCACTCGCGTGATAACTGTTATTTATGGTCCTTTCAATGTTCCATTGCACTTGTACAGATTGGGTTCACGGTCAGCATAACACGTGTCATAGTGATGGTTTAGCGAACGAATGTATTTTCGCTAGATTTGATAAGAAAGGTAAATTTTTAGCTCATCTGGTCATAATCTTATAAAATTATTTAACTATGTCTCTTGTCCACTTCTGCAGAACAGTTTCAGCATAATGCGTGTTAATTTGGATGGTTAAGAAATCATTTTTTTACTATTTTCTCTGTATCAAAGCAAAATCAATAATTTGATAGGCAAGCTGGTGCACACGCTTTCTGTCGCTAGATGGCAGTTGTATAGGTTAAGTCATAGACGATCCGAGAAATCTGATACGTATTTACTACCTACCACTGGTATGATTTCTAAAATTAAAAGAAATATGGGTTCTGTAAATTATAAATAAATTATTTTTATATTTTTGCAATCAGCTTTAGCTTTCACCCATGGCTCTGCTTGTGTTAATGTCGATTCATAGGGAGCAGTCCAGAAGTATGGTGAAGGAGTAAAGGTTCCCAGTAGAATGTAGGTACACTTTTACATTCTGCACTGCCTTTTGTCCTTCTCCATACCTACCTCGAAAAATGTGCATGCAAAAATTCATTTAATTAGGTAGTTAGTTTCACTTATGATATTAGTTGAATTATTTATTTTCTAGTAGATTTTCATGATATTTAATTAAGCATACCTAATTGTATTACGAGCTCCGTGGCGCAGCGGTCAACACGCCTGCCTGCGACACGGAAGGTTCCGGGTTCGATCCCCGATCAGGTCAAGATGGAAAATGATCTTTTTCAGATTGACCTGGGTCTTGGATGTTTATCTATATAAGTATCTATTATAAAATATAGTATCGTTGAGTTAGCATCCCATAACACAAGTCTCGAAGTCTCAAACTTACTTTGGGGCTAGCTCAATCTGTGTGATTTGTCCGTATATATTTATTTCTAATTAATCTACGTTTTAAAGAAAAGAGACCTAATAAGAACCATGGTTTTATCTGTTACACATCATTCCAATTGGAATAAAATAATAAGAAATTCTAATCTTTTTACGTGTCATTCCACTTTATGTAGAGGAAATCTAGATATAACTCCCTGTATTACAAAAGGGTCATTGTTCTTTTTATTACTGATCACTGAAAAAATCAATACATTAGTACTCGTAGTGGCATCCTTGAGGAATATGATACAAATTTTACATTAATTGATAAATGGTATAAGTTTCGTTTTGGTAAATTTAAATCAGGGAAATTCAAATTTCCATATCCATTGCAACTTTTAATTATTTACGTTGCATTAAGGTGACGTCTACAAAAAACCTAATTCGTCATAAAAAAATGGAACAAATATAAATCCACATAAGTATGTTTCTACTTGAAATGAAAAATGACTACACAATTTAATTTAATATCAGCAAAAAACGGTGTTTCCCAAACATCGTTAAGTCAAGTGTCGTATGATAAAGACATAAATCTTACAATTTTTCATTCGCGTCCTTGCCTCATAACGTTCAATTTTATTGACTCCAATAAACCAAAGCAATGGTTAAATCAACGCCGCTGTATCGATGTAAACACCTCGTAAATATCTTCTATCCTTGTCTAACAGCCACAAATTTGCTTTTACATAAGCAGGACAGCCTTATCGTATCTTCATTTAGCTGTTACTGGAAATAGTTTATGAGTGTTAAGGCGCCATTTTTTGTCGCGGGATTATGAATTGTATTGGTTAGGGTTATGGTCGCTAATGGTTTGCGGGGAATTATTTATAGGTTTTAAATGGGTCCTTAAATTGCAATAACGATTTGTTTATAGCTCGTGTGCGGCAGCCTTTGGTGGTGTTTAATTTATGATGCCTATAACTTGTTATTGGAATTTCCTCGAGCACGTGGCTTGTTTAGGTCAGTGTATGCGAAAGAAAATAATAAAAATGCATTTTTTAAGTACCTATACATTATCTCAAGTTAACACTAGGTATACCTATCATATATTTTTTTAAAATAGGTAACGCTTGAATTTCAACATAATTAAGTAAAATCAGTTATGTATTAAGTATATAAAACAAATTATTGCAAAATCTTCGACAAGGTTTTTAAATGTACTTAAGTATCTATGTATTGATCTTGACTTTTTATCAACTCTAGTTTATCCATTAAGTATACTTCGTTGAAGAATTGAAAATCAATACATAAATGTTAATGTACTTATAGTAAAATTATTTTGTCTACTTTCTTTATATCTATACCGAATTATTTATTAAGTTCAAATTATGAATAACAATTCTTCCTACTTATTTGTATTGGAATTCTCCTTATTAAATTTAAATTGTGTTCTACACCTAATCCTAACATTGATATTTTTTAACAAAACTACAAATGAAAATGAAATATTAATCGAACGTATTCCGAATTCAAAAATTGGCGCGCGATCAGCTGCCATTTTGTTTTGGGCGGGTCTCCCACTAACCCCGCCCCCCGTGCGCCACTCCCACGCGCCGGCGACTCGGACGCAGCCCAACTCATTTGTTATAATGTACAGTCTACCCAACAGGTTCCTGCCGTAAACATTTTTGAAGTTCGTATGTGATAGAACGAGTTTTAGATTTGTACGAAAGACAGATATGGTAGAAATGTAAAAGTCAAAGTTTTTCATAGTTTAGTAATAGTTATGATTTTGTTTATAAAAGGATATCAAAAATAGTTATTTTATCTTACAAGTTTGGTTAAATATTGGTATATTTGTTAATGAGATAAGAATAAATATTTTCCTCAATTTCGATTTCTTGCCGTCGTATAAGGCGAAGGATTAAAGATACCTTGCCAAGATAATGTATGGAGCAATGATTTTCCAATTTCATTAGTAGGTACGTATTAAGAGGAAATTAAAGAAATCACAAAACTCTGTTCAAACTTTTCAAAACGTCTTTACTTTTAGAAATGAATTTATTAGTACATATGGTTAGGTACCTATAAATGCTGATCTATATAACGGTATGGAACGTTTAACTTCAGATAAAATACAAATTAGGTACAGTATAACATCAAACAATGTGTTACAGTACCTACAATTTTAATCAATAAAAGATTCTATTCGCTAATATTGTAAATCTTCAAGAATTTATACTATGCATTTTTTCGTAGACTCCCCGTAGACTGCTACGAACAACGGTAGTCTGTCTACGACAGTCTACGCTATTCATTTATTGCTGTATTAAGTATGCCACTCAAAATCTGAATTAATTAAAACAATCCAAAGTATACTATCTAAATGAAATCTAGAATAAATGAGTCCTTTGGAATACCAATTTATTATTTACCACGAAATCAAAAATTTAACAAAATCTAAGGGCGAAACTTGTTGCCGCTAGATACACGTCAGGCGTTGCATTTGAAGATGACGTCGATTGAGCTATAGACATCTCCTTTCCATATAAGGTAAGTTGTATAGCCCTGTCCTTTTTAATTTAGATTTTATCGCCTTTCATCTTGAAATCGAACAGTCTAAGGGAGACGTTACGTCACGAATTCGGGAAGCACGTATGATCTAGGTACCTAAGTAAGTATAGGTAGGTATGTACAGACACATTATGCTATTGAATTTGAGCATCCGCCGGAATGATAAATTATTGTTTATTTGATTATATTTAAGAGCTTTTTGAAATACTTTTTGTATATATCACAGTAAAGTAATCAGAGATAAAGCCTTAAAGTCTGTCAGCATTTATAAAAATGAAATATTAGACGATTTATCTTTCAATACCTTAACCTAAATAGCTACAAAATTCCAAAAAATACCTGAACTCGTGAAGATTTTAAATGAAATTAATTTAACTATAGGTAACTCAGGTAAAAATAATTTTTCAATTTTCACCAAGAATAGGTAATTCTAGGTCTTACAGGTCGTAATTTGTTTAGTTAGCTGGTTTGAAGAAAATAACTGCGATATACTACTTATATTTAGGATAATCAGCTACAAAGCAAATATACAATAAGCAGCGATCAATGCAACACAAGTTTCAAATTTTATGATACCTAATGTGAAAAATAAGATGTTGATTACAACTATTAGGTACCTATATATGCGTTTTGTTAGTCCTCAAGTCATTGCAAAAAAAAGATACATTCCGCAAGACGGCTTCGTGAGGCTATTGAAATTAAACAACGTCCTTATTTCAATAGAGATCCTTATTTCAATAGAGAAGATGGTTGGCAGTTACCACCAGCTTGGGATCCAGTCATCAATTTATTAAATCTCAAGCTAAGCAGGAGATTGCAAGACCTTCAGACACCATGAGCCAATACTGCGTACAAACGGAACGTTATCAATAAATAGGTACTTTAGGCGGTCGATTTTGCAGTTCTTATAAAATACTATACAAATGTCAACATAGTCTACATGCGCCCACGAACATGTACCTACTCGAAACGTTAGGTGTATAAATAATGTAAAGAATGCGATGAAATCCGTATTAAATTAATTTTATTGTAATGCGTAACAATCGCTAAAACATTAAAAACAGAGATTTCGGTTTTAAAACCCGCCCGAAAGTTTTTCTATTTCATACATGAAGTTTGCATATCATAATATTTTTGAGTATCGACATATTTGTACTTTATGGAAACACAAAAAAACAGGACATACTTACCGTCGGGCTCCAAAAATAGCCGCCCGCCGGCGGTAGCGCACGAGGGATGACCCCATATGGCACAAGACCAACAAACTCGTAGGAAATATTAATCCATCAAAGTAAGTCATTAATATTTATTAAAAGTACTTTCTAACTATTGTCATAGAATATACCAATCGTTTTTTTTTAATATTTGTGTTTAACGTTATTAAATACCTACAATCTACAACAACATAAACTAATTTATGCTTTTATATTTAAATATAAAGAGAAAAGATTTGATTGTTTGTTTGTATTGAATTGGCTTCGAAAGTACTGGACCGATTTTCAAAATTCTTTCGCCTAGAGAAAGCTAATTTATCAACGAGCGACAAAGGCTATAATTTACACGGATGAAGTCTAACTCAATTCTTCAATATAAAATAGTCATAACTAGTTATTGTTACTACATTCTAAAAATAAGAAAAATACATAGACTTATATCAATTAAAAAATTAACTTATTTACTTATTCAACAGGAAAATATTATGGAAAAAACATGTTAGCTCAGTTCTTTCTTTTTCGCTACGTTCCTTACTCTTTATTAAAAAAAATTGAGGTATATTTAGTAGGTAGAAGAGAAATAGGAACGTATAGAGTTTAAAATAAATAGAAAATATAAATGTATAAAAAACTCACCAACTTTCAAAAAAAGTTCTCAATTACCTACCAATGAACCTACATATGTGAATCAACACATAATTGGATGATCAGTACCTAGCACTAAGATAGATTCTATGCGAAAAGAAAATGGTTTCAAGGTTTGAAGGCGCTACAACTTTATCAAGTAGAGTCAAAGATATTAATCCCTTTCCGGCATAGTTTTATTAATACGATACGAAACTTCAAAAGATCCACTATATCTTAATCCGATAAACGTCACGTTATGTTGCTGTTAAATAATCAGTCTCTTCTCTTCATCCGAGCAGTTTTTCCGTGTGCTACCTCATAATTGTGATGCGTCGAAGCCGAGGTCAGCTAATACTACGGATTCATGCTGTGATATGATTTGGCGAAAGATTTTCCAAGCAGCTGCCTGTCTGACGCCAATCCTTCTTAGGTATGGCTCGTCTAACAATCTGTGCCAAGTTACTTATTCACCACAATTATTCCCTTTACGTATAGAGTCTGTATCTAAATATTCTATCACTTACACGAGCTCCGTGGCGCAGCGGTCAACACGCCTGTAACACGGATGGTCCAGGGGTTCGATCCCCGGTCAGGTCAAGATGGAAAATGATCTTTTTCGGATTAGCCTGGGTCTTGGATGTTTATCTATATATGTATTTGTTATAAAGTATAGTATCATTGAGTTACTATCCGATAGCACAAGTCTTACTTAAGATCATACTTTGGCGCTAGCTCTATTTGTGTGATTATCACGCTTATGTACTCAAATTTTTAATACAATTTTTTAGTATTAGAACTAATAAAATTAAGAATATTTGCATGGACAGATAGGAACGTAGCGAATCAGGAATAAGCATTTATTTTTATGACAAATGCTAACAAAATGTTTCACGCCGATACTTAGTTAGATATCTAATTATAATCATGATTATAAAAACAGCAGGATGCATAGGACCCGATGCGTGACCGTTTCTTGCTTGACTCACAATTTATTTGTTGGTAGGTAATTAACTCAGTAGCTAGATATATTTTTATTTCTATGTAATAAAATAAAATAAAAATGCTTTATTTTCTGTAGCAAAAGTGATCTTATATCTACAGGTGTTGGAGTCTCCTTTTAGGCTATCTAAGATGCCTGTACCAGGAGGCTCCGAACATGTAATATGTAGATATTTACGCATACTTCATATTTTCGATACGATTCTGTGATTCGAAGATAGACGGAAATTAGGAAAACTATCAGCATTCTATTTATTCTGTATGTCTGTATTATTATATCTAAAAGTTATTTTTATTAGATGACGATATTGTCATTGCTATCATAATATTCATTAAGCATATTAGGTATAAAAAACCGGCCAAGTGCGTGTCGGGCCACGCGCAGTGTAGGGTTCAGTTGAGCAAGCAAAACCGCAAGCGAAGGACTAGCTCCTGCAGCGTCCGTGCGTTGGTAGTATCCGTCCAGGCCCGGATTATCCTCCCAGTATTGGTACTTGAGGTAAAGTTGTTCATATTGGCGGTTTGAGTTATAATAATAATAATAAACTTGTTTATTTCCTCTATAAAGATTTTACATTTTCTTAAAACTAGGATTACGGCTAGGTAGACTTAAAATCTTTATGGAGAGGCTAGTTCCTGAAATAGGTACAAGTGTACCTGTGCTACAGGTAGTTAGGCCCTCCCTTCGGATATCATGTCTGATTTACAAATAAAATTCTTAAGCTAGGTACTTTACAGAAGTAAGAATAGCTTAATGTACTAGATTGGGATCGATCAAACAGCAAAAAATATGTAAGAAGGAAAATAATTGAGTGTTTATGAAAGGTTGTATGTATGTGGGAGCTGAGAGTGTGTATTTGTGAAATGAATAGGTGAAACGTGAAGTTACCCCTTTGAATAAATTTCGAGGGTCAATTTACATACTTTATATACCTACTAACAATTTTTTTATCCTAATCCTGTCGTAACTATCCTAATCCCAACTATCCTATCTTAATCCTACCTTCTAAAAAATGTCAAAGTGAGTTTGTTTGTTACGCTTTCACGCCCTATCTACTGAACCGATCATCATGAAATTTTGCATACACATAGGTTAGGGTACTGAGAAGGATATAGGCTATATATCACGTGGGCGAAGCGCCGGGTAATATCTAGTTGATAAATATAAATACAAATCTCAGATTGTCGGGTAAGCAAAACCGCAAGCGAAGGGTTAGCTCCTGCAGCGTCCGTGCGTTGGTATGTCCGTCCAGGCCCGGATTATCTTTATTGAATTACCCCACGCTGTTCGCAGCACGGGGCGGAAGCTGCTCGCTGGATGCCTCTCTGCTATCTATGGTAGGTATACACTGGGCTACAAATCAAGAGGATATTTTTATTTTTAAACTGAAAAGGTGGGTGAAGTGTAAAAAGGGGTAAAATGTAATGATACAATTTTTGAAAAGTTGATTAACTACCACGAAAATTGATCAACTTACGAGTTTATTATTTTCCGGTGAAACATCTATTATTAAATATAGTATCGCTGAGTTAGTACCCTAAGACATAAGTTCACAAATTACTGTGGGCTAGCTCAATTTTTTTTTATCGGTCAGGCAGGAGGTGATACTCAAAAGCCTGTTCGGTAGTCATTCGTATTGCATCGGGTACGTGCGCCAGGCCGCTGATACTTACTTATTCCAATTCATTCCGAGCAAGTAACATCGTCAATACCTTTATCCCGTTCCCCCAGCCCAAATAACTCGTGCCCCTTCTACCATTAAAAACGCTTACAATGGATAGTAGATAAGCCAGACCGTGCACTCACAACTGTCTGACAAGCGTGGTATGTATGCCTAAACTCCTCATGAATTTGGATCCCCAGTTCCCAACGTTTCCACTGTTCCTGACTCCGGTAGCGGTCACGATAACGGTAAGACACTAGGTGCGAAGAATCTCCGACAGTAATCTGACTACCACCCTCAATGAAGACTAGCCCTGGTGACACGCAACATTCTTACAATACTCAGTGCCTTAAGATGCAAGTCTGTAATCAATATGTGTTACCGTTGATGCACTAGAGTCTGAAAAGTGGTCATTTACTATGGGACTAATATGACAGCTCAAAATCGCTTAAATATGTATTTTTTTTCTTTATCTTATTTTGAAAGTATCAACTTTTCCACATATTATATAGTCAAATCATTTATCTTACATATAACAATAAAATATTAATAAAGGTATTTTTATCCATTTAAAGTGCTACTGACAATAAAAGTCCTTGAATCTCTGCTTCTGTAACACAAATCCAGTTCGAAGCTCCAAATTAGAAAGCAAACATTTGAGCAACATCACACGGCATTAAAGATCGTGACTGCACACTTTGGCGTCACGAAATGCTATGCAAATGATGGGAACCGGCCTTCAGATGACAAAGACGAGTTTATAAACAATGCCTAACAACGCCAAAGGATGATCAATTGTTGCTTCAGCTTAAATTGTGAGGTGCGCTATGCTAAATAAAAAAAAAAATCAAGTACGAGTCGGACATATCCATCAAGGGTTCTGTAGCAGCAAGCTGCGATTAGCCAAAATATCACTATTATACCTATTTTACCAGAAAAAATTACTTTATTTTCCATAGTGTTGGTATGAAAGACAAAGTTATACGGTGGTATGAATGACAAAGTTTTACGGTTTATGCAAATAGGCGATATCTCAAATGCTGCTGACTATATCTAGTACAAACCAATTTTCGTTGAAATTGTTTATTGAGGTCTACAGAATTTCTTTTTAGTTTCTTTACTTTCGTACTTCAAAAGTTAGAGGAGGGGATGACACACATTGTACTACTTTGGAAGTGCCTATCTTTTATGCGATTGACTTTGAGTAACGATAAATCTATAAGGATTTTGTTTTGGTCATTCGCCTACGGAACCCTAAAATCACCAAGAATAATTTTTGGTTACTCATTGAATTATTATATTATATGCCTTCGAGATTGGAAAGGCCGCTGGTGTAGGACGAAAGATGCGTCGACACTCTCGCGCATTTTCATCACCATGGCACAAGGCTGGCATAGATGCAGCTACCACCTACTTAGTCCTTCAAACGGCACAAATAAATACGCTATATAATAATATATTGTTAGTTAGGTATCACGAATTCGTGTAGCCCAAAAACATTTTGTATATATGAATACTAGCATAAGTTCGCCTTGTATACAATTTTCTTTGGTAGGTATTTAAATAAATAAATAAATATTCCTTTTTCTAAGGTGATTCTGCTATTGCTAAAATATTTAAGGAAATACTTTCAGTCTGATAAATTAATAATGAAAACATGAGATTAAATCAGCTATAATTTATTAACACATATTAATAAAGTCTTTCAACTAACGAATAATTTAATTATAAATTCATTTGTCGATTTATATTTATCGCTGCAACTTTATTTGGATACTTAAACATTAATCTTTTATTTCACAAATTAAATGTAAATATTATATCCGGAATAAACAATCAATTTTTCAAAACTTCATCAATGTTAAAAAAAAAGAGGATGAAAAATTATTTTCGAAAAAAAACTCATTAAATCTTCTGTCAATATCTATCGTATGTGCAGAAATGAAAGCATCATCTGGCACATTCTTCTTTTTTTATCTCAGACTAGAAAGGAAGCTTTAATCCATAGATTAAAAAAAATCGATGCTCTAATCAATCAAAGCACAACGTTATTGTATGACAGGTTATAACTTTCTTACAGTCTATGTTGGAGTTCAGACTGTAAGGCCTTATATTATATAAAATGTAGATAAACTATTTATTCCTTAAAACTAACGTGAGATATACATTATTGAATTACGTAACAACGGGTTACTCACGTAAATAGTCAGCTACTGGCCGACATGTTTCAACCTCGTCCGGAGCAAACATGTCGGCCAGTACCCCGTTGTTACGTATTTTAATAACAAACTATTTAGCCTAAAAACGTAGAAAAAATAATGAAATTATAGACTTTGATACAAAAACATATCTACCGATTTGATGGCATAAGTTGACATGGCGCATGTGCTAACACAAAGCTGCCACGCACACAAGCATTTAAAAATTGCCAGTTTTTATTAAATACTTACATTAGTATCCCATCTGCATCCCTTGCGGAATAGACAGACTCTAAGGCCGTAAGACCGAAAGGCTACGTTTAGCATGTTGATGAGCTTAAAGATGGAATATGGAATCAAAATACTGATGGGTTGCTAGCCCATCCGTAGATTTGTACCCATACCCTCGGCTGGTTTCAGCGGGTACATTCTATAATTCTTTTTTTTTCTCCCAGACCAGCATGGAAAATAGCAGTTTTTTATTTTTTAGAATAAAAGCATGACGGAGCGCAAAGAGTAAATACTTACTCAAGTGTAATGCATACAATCTTACCAATGTAATTAGTGCAAGAAAGAAACAAATACGTACACAATACAAACCCTCTATCCCAAAGAATAGGCCAGCACTCAGCACTGAAGTGCGTAGAGTCCGGAAACCAATCTCATTTTGGGGCAGCGCACAATAGGAGGCAAGTTTTTCGTCTGTCACGGTGTCACTTGTTTACCGGCTTTCACGAACTTGGGGTAAACTTACTTCCCCGTACTGTTTGTTCTCGATATAGGGATGAAAGGTTTCGCCAAGCATTTGTGTGCTTGTGTGTTTTCCTCCTAAACTGAGTAAATTAAAATGTTTTAAAATGTAAGTTTAATAAAATTACAGCTTTCTAAGTAGGTAATAATAGTGCTAGTAGTCTGAGCTTTTGAATAATCCCAACTAATATTATAAATGCGAAAGTGAGTTTGTTTGTTTGTTTGTTACGCTTTCACGCTGTATCTACTGAACTGATCATCATGAAATTTTGCATACACATAGCTTCGGGTACCGAGAAGGACATAGGCTATATATTACGTGAGCGAAAGCGCGGGTAACAGCTAGTAAATGTATGAATATTACTAAGATAATTTTAAGACTGCGAAGGCCAATTTTCTGAATTATTACCTGGGTGACTTATTGGTCTTATTACATTAGTATATGTTTTCTATTGAATTAAATTATGCCTATTTATGTAATTTAAAGAAACCGATCAAGGGTTTTTTGTCCCTAATTCTGATGATGTAACTTTGATGATATTCAATTTTCTAGTTTATAAAAGTTTATATTTTTATTAGTTAAAAATTGAAAAAAGTAGGTAGGTATCCGATTCGTAGGATACCAATCCGAAAAGGAAATGTTGAGATTTTATTTCGTAACTTGTGATTTTACTGCGACTTTTTCTGCGTAAATTACACCTGCAGATAAATTAACTTTCTATTGGTGAAAGTATTTTGAAAATCCGCCCAGTAGTCTCGGAGCCTATTCAATTCAAACGAAGATTTCCTCTTTATTATATAAGTATAGAAGTAAAGACCAACTCATTTATGTTCGACTCAAGTAATTGAAAATTTTCTTCTGAAATTCCCACAAGAGAAAAAAATGTGCATATTGAATCAACTGCAATTATTTATTACCGAGAAACTCATAGTAGCGTATTTAGCAGTGTGTAAGGGACTGTGCTCAGACAAAGGGGCCTGATGTATGATTAATGCCCTGTTTCCTCACATACATACACGTGGATCGGCTAATGAAATTATGCCGTTCTTAGGAATGGGGGTTCAGAGTAATCTGAAGGCTGTCGTCAAATCGCGCGGACGGAATTTTGTTTATGTAGGGTGATGTACGAATTAATTTAAATGCTAATGTATTTAGAATCATTAATAGTGATTAAGATGTTTCTTTTGCAGATAAAGCAACTGTAATTAATCAATGTAGAGTTCGCTTTTGATGGGAAAGTAGGTGAAATTGAAATAAATAAAATAAAGTTAAGAGAATAAACCCTTATATGTTGCTTAAATTTTATAAGTTTTATTACCTTATTGATTTGGCGTTATTGGTTAATAAAATCAATTTGAGTGATAAAGCTGCGATCGTTACAACATAAAGGTCTCTAGACTCATATAGTAGTATTTTCAAGACTTCATTATTTTCGGAAGTCTTGGATAATTTACAATAGGTAAATATTATTAACCCACAAAAAGAAAGTTGTTATTAGTTTGGCGTATTATCGAAAATAAGATAAAATGTATGTATATAACGAAAAGTGAAAATGGTAGGTTTAGAGTAATTTTTCAAAATTCGCTTAAGTTATAGGTTGAGTACTAAAAAAATATACAAAAGTAAAATTTTGAGATAAGGAATACGCATTATTCTGGAAGCATTTTTTCCAATGTAATATTGGAGTTAAATCAATATTTATGTTAATTTACCTTCCCAATAATCAAGTGGGTGTGAGTAGCATCCGATTGTCGTCGCAACAACCGTTATCTAAAATTCTATAGTGTTCATATTATGTAGATGTATTCACTTGATATATATCGATATATCGCCACCAATAACTGCAGACCTTCCTCACCTCCCATCGTTATTACCCTACTCATACTATTAGAGGGTGTGACGATAGAAATAGAGAGGTCTAAGTGAACTGGTCAGGTGATTTCGGTTTGAGGTGAGCGGTCCTATTGTCGTAGTCTATTGATTAATGCCATAGTTTATCTACCGATATGACAACAATAGAGTCTTACCCGAATACCTTAATGCGTTCTGCCTATAGGTTTTATTTACGTACCCTTCCTTTATGCTTACAGGATGATGGCTATGAATGGAAATCAATCTCGCTTTTTTATTTTTCAGGTGGAGAGGGGTGCGAGATAAGAGAAGATAATTACATGAATAAAACATTTTTTATTATTGTGTTTTATTATAAACTCCTCATTATTATTTTATTATTATAGATATAATTTATTTATTTATCGCAAAGTAAAACTAGTAATAATAAAATAAAAATACATAATGGTCAGGAGAACATACAGATGGTTAGTTATAAATCTTTTGTTCTTTGCTATGATAACATTTTTAAAAGAAGGTAAAGAAACTATCATAGTATCTTTACCTTCTTTTTAAAAAGATTAATTAATAAATTCTAAGCATCATAATGATGCTTAGAATTTTCTGACGAAAGTACAGCGCTTTTGTCAGCTATCTAACAATTATTGGTTCAGCATTCCATGAGTAAGAAGACACGCTTTTGAACTACATATTTACAATTTTTTTGTTGTGGTAGAGCCACGCTACTGGCAAAATTCACTTTTGCTAGTAGCATGAATGGGCTTGCTCGTCCGGGGAAGTACGACAGAAAATCGACGTTTGAGTAGTAGCTTTACCGCTTCTATGCTTCGTTCGGTGAGTGAGAGAGCTGGAGGCCCATCCTCCCCTCCCCCTCTGGGGAGGAAAAATAAAGGCCGGCAACGCTCTTGTTGCAGGAGTTGCCCTGAAGTTGCAGTTGTCAATGGGCAGCGTTGATCACTTACCATCAGGTGTACCGCTTGCTCATTTGCCGTCCTATGACATAAAAAAAAAAAAACAATAATTTCCTTAGAACTCGCTCCATCTCTTCTCTTATGCGGTGTCTCATCATCATCATTCCATATCTCCTAATTTAATTATTAGATAGCCAAGATTTAATACATCAACCTGTACAGTGTGCTCGTCACTCAAAGTTGACAAATGTCATTGTACCGTCCCATTCTATGCAAATGTTCGCCCTCGTGTATAGGTGTTTCTGATAATGCTGATCGATCTAAATTGTCGCATTCAGACCGCCACCAGGCTTCAGTGATGTATGGTCATACGGAACTATTGAGGTGTGTTCGATTTGAGTCAGAAGACCTTTCGTGGGGACTCCGTTTGGCACTTAAAACTGACATAGAGATCGGAGCTATTTTGGGACATAACGATATAAACTAGGCAAAATATCCTTAGAGTTTCAGATAATGCTGATCGATCTAAGATGTTGCTTCCAGACCGCCACCAGGCTTCAGTGATGTATGGCATGTGATGGTCACACGAAACTATTGAGGTGTGTATTCGATTTAAGTGGGATGGTAGTATCCATGGGAACTCTGTCGCATCTTAACATTGAAATTGGAGCTATTTTGGGACATAACGATATAAACTAGGTAAAGTGTCCTATGGTTATCCTTATTGTTTCAGATAATGCTGATAGATCTAAATTTCTGCATTGTTGATGTATGGCATGTGATGGTCACACGAAACTATTGAGGTATGTTCGATTTGAGTGAGAAGATTAGCTTTCGTGGGGTCTCCAATCTTATAGATATCGAAGCTGCGTAGGGACATAACGAAACAAACAGGTATTCCTAAGGTTATCCTTAGTGTAAACGTGTTTGAAATAATGTTGCTCAATCTAAATTGTTGCATTCAGACCGCCAACAGGCTTCAGTGATGTATGGTCATACGAAACTATTGAGGTGTGTTCGATTTGAGTGGGAAGATTACTTTCGTGGGACTCCTTGCTGTGGCATCTGAAAACACTGACATCGAGACCGGAGCTACGTTGTTGTCCCAAGGTTCTTATTGGTTTATATGTGTTTCTGATAATGCTGATCGATGTAAATTATCGCATTTAGACCGCCACCAGGCTTCTGTGGTGTATGGTATGGGATAGTCACACGAAACTATCGAGGCGTGTTTGATTTGAGAGAGAAGATAAGCTTTTGTGGGGATTCTGTCAATAACAGTCTCATAGAGATTGAAGCTACGTTGGGATATAACGATATTAACTTGGTACAGTGCCTCAAGGTTCTTCTTAGTTTATATGTGTTTCTGATAATGCTGATTGATCTAAATTGTTTCGTTCAGACCGCCACCGGGCTTTTGTGATGTACTCATGGTTATACGAAACTATCGATGTGTGTTCAATTTAAGTGGGATGATTAGATTTGGTGTGGACTTTTTCTAATCTTACCTTTTAGATCAAAGATAAGCGAAGAAAATGAAGAGAGGAAAGCTACGTGGAGAAAATTACGCTATTATCTTAAAATTTCCAAATGTTCACCTTTCTATAATTTATTTCTAAAAATAACAATAGATCTATATTGTTGCGGGACCGCTATCAGTGTTAAGTGATGTATGCATACGACAGATCTGGTAAAATAGTAAATTAAGCAAAAAAAAATAAAATTCAAGAAATAAATTATTTAATTTTATAAAATAACAGTGTTCTGGTGTAAAGCGGTAGTCTTTTGTAATTTTCTTCAATCTATAGCATAAATCTGAAAAAAAAAACGAAAAATTACTAAACTTTGAGTATACGAGAGTTTGGTGATACACAATTTTAAACGTTCTATAAAAAAAGAATGATGTTAAAGTTCAGGACTCTTATCAGTCTTCTCACAAGTGTTATTTAAGGGGTCAGGATCAGGATGAGCAAAACTAGCGCCAGCTATTTATTATTTTACTTCTAAATCAGAAGGTGAAGAGTAAGGACTAAGATCCTTTTTGTAAATGATCTTATCATATTTTTTCAGGAGTTTCATAATACATTTTTAGGCGGCACTTAAACTAGTGTTGGGAAGTGACAATATATTTTTATTACAAAAATAAGATATACAAAGATATTTATTAATTAATAAAATACATAATTTGTGTAAGGCATAGGTATGCAAATATGACGAGAAATTAATAAGGTCATAGGAGCTAATATTATAAGTTTATTTGAAATGTACAGCTAATAAGTTTTTACTGATCACATACTTTATAATCGCCCGTGTCCCCGGCAGAGTAGAATAGGACCACTCCAAGTCTTTCCATTTCATGGATGTCGTAGAAGGTGACTTGGGAAACTCCTGCTAGGACACCTCTCCAACCCGTCTGGCCAGCGTGGCGAGAGTAGGCTAAATCCTCTCTGACTGCTCTGGCTAATATACGCCACTGGTAGTACAGATAGAGAGGGTCGTGCCAGCAGTGGAGACTAAAAAAAAGACCTGATGATGATGATACTTCATAATGTTAAAATAAATCGTTATTTGATTAATTCATTCAAATTGAAACAGTCAATACCACATTATGAAACTATATTAGCAACAATATTATATTAGTAAAAAACCGGCCAAGTGCGTGTCGGGCCACGCGCAGTGTAGGGTTCCGTAGTTGCGAATGACAACTTTGAGTTCACACTATTCACACTCGCACCTTACAGTTTAACGACCAAAAACATCTAACAATGAAAATAGTATGAAATTTTACAGTTTATAAGTTGAATGCCTATAACTTTTTAGTTTCTACTTAGTACTCAGCTCTGATAGTACTGCTGTATTTTTTTTCACGTATCTATATATAACCGTTTAGCAGATAGAGGGGGGGGACACTTACGTCTAACAAAAATTCGCACTTTAAAACCAAATATTTCGGAAACGGATCCCTAAATCGAAAAATGGTGTTCTCAACCTCACAATATTTCTGAAAGACCTATTTAACGATACCCCACACGATGGGTAAATAGAGAAAAAAAAATTACTCCCCCACTTTACTTGTACGGTAGCTAAGCTAAAAAAAAATTTTTTTAAAGTTTTTATTCTACCACTTTTTTCCCATGATTAATATACATACCCATACCAAATTACAGCTTTCTAGTACTTATAGTCTCTGCGTAAAACCGCGGACGGACAGACAGACAGACAGACAGACAGACAGACAGACAGACAGACAGACAGACAGACAGACAGACAGACATGGCGAAACTATAAGGGTTCCTTGTTTACTACGGAACCCTAAAAAGTAACGGGCAACTAAATATGTACTCTTAACTTAGGTGCTATCCGACTTATTCATGTACACTTTAAGAGAATTCTATGCTCTAGAAAAAGCGCTACACATAAAATACTTGCACGGACAGAATAACTTGTCTATATAGATAGAATTTAGTAACAATTTGAATCAATGATCTATTATATAACACTCAAACTAAAATCGTCACCTCTAGACATGCGACTCGCGCAGAGCGCACTGAATCACATGGTCATATCAGTCAGCACTTACGTAGTGTACACGAAGCAGCTGGAAAGTTTGTCTTGTTTCTTCTCGCAGATGACAATGGTTGGCTGGTGTCACTGAAAAGCAATAAAAGTTAAGAATAAGTAACTTCTCAATCAGAACGACAAATAAGTTAGTAAAACACAGTTAGGTGAAAATATAAGTTGGAATCTGAAAATTGACATAAACACGAATATCATAGCGACTACGATTTTTTTTCTTGTTAAGATATTTTTGTGGCCATAGCTTAGGTATGCCTAATAACCCGGCGGTGGTAGGGATCAAATCTAATAGGTAAGCATACGCATAAGCATTGTGAAAGTTGTTTCAAGTCTGGTTAGGATATTGCTGGTTTCAAACATATAATTATAGAAAAAAAAAGAATATTCTCTGCTTCGAAAGGCGCGTTAAGCTGTATGTCCTAAACGGCAACTGTCGTTTGTTTAAATTTCACCTTGGATTAGTTCTGGACTACTTTATGAGTTGTGGAGGTCAGACGGCAGTCGGTCTGTGTAAAACCAGTAATCTCATCAACTCACTTAGGATACGTAACGGACCCCCGCTGGAGTCCGTTCCAAGGTTAAGTTTAAACTAACGACAGTTGCTGTTCAGGACACAAAGCTTAAGGTGCATTTCAAAGTACCTATAGATATTCATTCCAGGCAATACTGGTAATAGAAGGATTCAGAAAGGGCGCTGCGGATGCATCCGGGAATATGCTTTGAATAATGTTGATGTTAAGTATCTTTTCTTTTTTTAATTTGATCTCTTGTAACTCCTGTTTCTAATTTTTTAGTTTAATTTTTGAGCATCATCTCGAAAACCTTATCTATAAAATTTTTAGATAAGTTTTCGAGGTGATGTGATACCATTTCACTGTTACACCAATACCTATTAAAAGCTGCTTTGACATTTAATATCAAAGCCTAATAGGTATGGGGTGCAAAGTAGATTACGTAGAAAAATGTCGAAAGGTCGAAGAATAGGTAGAAAAAACAACGT
Organism: Rhodophaea formosa; assembly: GCA_963082605.1. Classification (NCBI taxonomy): domain Eukaryota; kingdom Metazoa; phylum Arthropoda; class Insecta; order Lepidoptera; family Pyralidae; genus Rhodophaea; species Rhodophaea formosa. Next base: position 7,408,465 of record OY720211.1, on the reverse strand, counting down.
TGGTTACAGTTTTATAAAGGTTTTGGGATCTTATAATCATCATCATCATCAAGTCTTTCTAGTCTCGAGCCATATATTAGCATGAGTAGTCAGAGGATTAGTAGTCATCTTATAATAATACTAGTTTATGTATAGGGATAACCAAATTTTAATATTTTATAATATACAGCAGAAACCACGGACAATTATCCTACAACGATTAAAGCCGAGGATGCAACCGGGAATACGCTTGGAAAAGAGAGAGCTACTCTTTCTAGTATCCTTTCTCTCTAAGTATAGTTAGCAACTTATGTAACATTATATTTTTTATGATTATGACTTAGACCACAGGTTTATTTAAAACATTTTCATAATATAAAGTATTTTTAAGTCAGCTTTCCATTACGTATGTATATGACTCGATATCATCATGTCAATACTTTTCTTGATACAAAAAAGGTATTTGTTCTGTATCTTGGTATCAGGCTGTGCTTTGCTGTAAGGTGACTTTGTTGCGTAAATGTCACTGCAAAGGCTATGGTCTATTTTAGTTCAACTCCTTTTACTTGTTTCGTAGGAGTTTATTCCGATCAAATGTTATAAAATCTAGATACCTTCGTAGTTCTCACTAAATGTAGTTCTAGATATAAGTTGTCGTATTTTAATTTGGCTTTTTCCATTCTAAAGATATCTCATAAACCTATACCAAATTAATTTTACCACACAATTGAAAAATTATGATGAACAGTTTAATTTTTTTTTTATTAAAAGTAATTTTCAGTACCGATTGCATTAAGCGGTTGAATCCTCATACAACCTAATTAAAAAGCAATTGCTTATTTTATTTTTTACAAATAACTTCATAAAACAGTTTACCTTTATACCATTTTTTATGAATAGGTAATCGTTTGAACTAATAAGCATATAACAACTCAGAATTGGAAATGTAAACAATAAAATAACGATTTATTAACTTAATTGAGTTGTCTGAAAGGCTTTCACTCCATCAAGGAAATGGAGGAACTAATGATTACGAGATAATGCGTAAGAAATGGACGAAGGAACGTGGTGTCTATTCTGAAAAAGCGAAAAAAGGTTTCGTGATGGAGAGAGGAAAAAAAGACCGAATTTCGTCTCAGGAGAGTAAGACTGCAGAACCTGAGAATATATATTAGAAGAAAAACGACGTAACGGCGCATTCATACGTTAGAATATAGATGCTACGTTGTATTTATCTAAGGCGGATTTTTGATTGCTTCAATTGCAGAGTAAGAATGCTTGATTCGGCCGAAGAAAAACGAGGTATCCGTGACTAGTGGAAAAGGGACGACTAAACAAAAAGACAGAGATAAAAATATGGCATTTTGATTAATAGACGGCCATTGCTCAGAGCGGGCTGTGTACCATTGCTAAGTAATGACCACTCCATAAAGACATGGTTAAGGTTAAAAGAAAATTACTTTATCAACGCCTTGTTTTAAATAAATATCCTGTTTCAGGAATTATTGTATTTCCAATACAAGAAATTGAGATGTAAAGATGTTAAGATTTAGCCGCCTTATTGATAGCTACACAAATGATATATTATTATGCTCGTTTGTTTTCCGGTTATTTTTAATTTATTTTGTTTTTTAAGTGATATTAAGGAAATGAGCATTATTTTTGTAATTAAGATTAAGTACATTACATTAGCGTTAACACTAGGATAGTTTTATGTAAGTGATTAAAGGCTTACTTAAGGACTAATAAATCGAGATATATTTTTTAAATTTGTATTAGGTTATACCCATATTGAAACTTTGGAAATCTAAAAAGAACGTTTGCATATACTGTACTTTTAATGACCAACTGAGGTTCCAATTTGAAAAGTTTTGTCACGTATAGAGAAGAGCCTAAGTCGCGGATGAATCCAGTTGTGACTTAAGTTAACCCGTTGTTACATTTATAAGATGTCGTTTATCTATTGTGAAAAAGGTTCATATGAATAATTATTCTAAATACAACTGTTCGAACTTATTGTGCAAATATTTTAACATTTGGGAAATAACTGCTTTGAGTTAGGTAACAAAACAGTTCTAAAAATGAGATGTCTTAATCCCCTAAACAAACAAAGAAAATTCTTTTTCTAAACATTCAAGGACACCGTAGCATCCCGGATATTAAAATGCAATAAAAAAGCACTTAATATACGTCAAAAAAAGCCGCTCAATGTAAATCGTGTACCTATGACATTCTCATTGGTTTAAAAAGGGTTAAGACGGCTGTCAGATTGGCCCGCCACCAAAGGAATGAATAATAGCGGGAGATAATCTGTGACAGATTCGTCTTACTAAAAAACCGGCGGTTGACGTAGATAAATAAGATTATGCAGCCATTCCTAACCTTGAATCGGTTCCTGTTTTAATTACCTGGATTCTCACAATGTGTGTCATGCGATATTCATCTTTGTTACTTTTGTTTTGGTGAGACGTTTGGATTAGTTTACATATGAATATACTCGTAATGTGAATTTATTGATTTAAACTAACTTGATAGACATTATTAAAATATGTAACAACATGGTTAAGGGTACGCTAGTCAGGTGTTTCACCATACAAATTCTGTAGGGTGATAACTCCGTTGTTCGGTATCGTCTCTTTAAAGTTTTTAATTCTATCGATTTGTCTTGTCGTTATCTATACTTGTATAGCATCATAATTGTAAAATTATAAGTACTTTAAAAGTTATGAGTCTCAAAACATTCCGTTTCAACATGTAATTTTAACGCAACTTTGGGCACAATTAAATACCGGAAGGAGTATAAAATCTCTTAAACAAAATTCAAAGAAGCATAGTTTTGTTCAGCTGTTTTATCACAGAACACTTCTCCCAAACGCATATTCGCGAATTTTTAGACGACGACGATTTAGATTTTCAACAATATTTGTGTTTGCACACACTAGACTAGTTCCGATGTGCTTATAGGCTTATTCACCGGTGTAAATAGTTCCGCACTGTCCATAACATTCTCAGCGAAATAGCACGCAAATTAGTCACGTGCGCCGACGAGTTCGAGTTGCGGACTAGCTCATCCTTAAGTCACCATCCAAACTTTCATCGTTTAATTATAACCTCCGTACATTAATTCAGAGGTCACCCATCTAGTAATAAAGTCCTTTCGGTAGTTCTAGACATGACATTCTCAGCTAGTACACAATCGGTGGCTGTGCGGCCGCCGCAGGCAAATGACAAGGAATTAGTGGGTAATGGCGAGGCCATTCCGGCTAACTGGCGTTGGCCTAACCTAGCCATGTATAAATTGATTAACCCCACAATGCTTCTAGCTCTTTTTATGTTACAGTGTAGATAATTATAACTTAGATTTATTATAAGACTCACGGAGCTTAAGATGCATCCAGGAACATTAAAAGACGATAGGAACATTAGAATCTTTACATAATCTAAAAGTGATAATATCAACTAGGACACTAACGGTGGCCGTGCGGCCGCCACAGGCAAATGACAAGGAATTAGTGGGTAATGGCGAGGCCATTCTAGCTAACTGACGGTGGCCTAACCTAGCCATGTATAAATTGATTAACTTCACAATGCTTATAGCTCTTTTTATTACAGTTTTTATTATACAACTTGAATTTATAATCAAATTCGCGGACTCTAAAACATCACAGCTAAAGATGCATCCGGGGACACACAAGGGACCATGATAAGATTAGAATATTCGAGAATAATCAAGAAGTGCAAACTCGGTACACTATCGGTAGCCGTGCAGCAATCACAGTCAAATGACAAGGAATTAGTGGTTAATGGAGAGGCCATTTTAGCAAACTGGAGGTGGCCTCACCTAGCTATGTGTAATTGAGTGACAATTATGTTTTATTGATTATTTTCGCTGTGGCTGCATTTATTTCTGCAAATCATGTAAGAATATTAATAGAATACCAACAATATTCAACACAAACATGCTTCCACGTTTATAAGTTATCTTGACCCATGCATTAATTACAAAACCTCATTGTAAGGCGAGGTGTCCACCGCAGGCAAACGACCGAGATCTCAGTAATGGCGCGACCATTCCGGCTAACGGCAGTGGGTACGTGGCCTACCGTGCATAATCGATTGTCTGGCTGCTGTAATCTTCTTATGAGATACCTTTATAGAAATCTTTAAATTAAAGTTCTGGCCTTGGATGAACTTTATTTGAAAGTACCTTAAAAATTGCTAAGAACTCTGATTTTTACCAGAGTGTGCTTCGAATAATTTAATAAACAATATGCAATGCAAGTGTGCTCGCTGTATTTGCACGCTGTATAGTGGCCCTAAGGTCAGACATCATACGGCACACCGTCCTCAAAGAACTTCGCTTAGACTATAGACTTATGAAGACCTGTCGCCAAGTCTAGATATTGCTTCAATTCTTTCATTTCTTTGGGCACATCGCCAAAAAACCTATATGATAGCCTTGAAGAAACTTGTGGTAACAAGAGCAGAAATGAAAGTAATTCTAAATATTGGTTTTGTAGAACTTTTGAAAGTTAAACGTAAGAAAAAATGTGCAGCTTTAAAAGTCATTGACACTATGCTAACTGTTTTGCAAAAATACAATGTTAGCCGTTACTACCTAACCGGGACTAAAATAGCTAATTTATAAACATTTCAAAGTGTCAAATTAATCACTTCTTAAATATAAATATAACAGCGTTTTAAATTCGCAATCGCTGAATTTTTCTCACGTTTTTACCCAACGTCATTTGTTTCATTCCAATTCGCGTAGGTATGCACAAAAACAAAAGACGCAAGAGAAATGACACATTCAGTAGGGCCGCAACGCGCCTTCATCCATCACAAACAATATTTGCTATTGCTTGTAATCTGTGTGCCCAAACTTCGTCCTACAGGGACACACACACTATGGGACAAAAATCGACTCTCACGGAAATTATATTGATATTCAATACACAATAAATGGCCCCTGTCAAAAACTTGCTGTTCGCTCCTACGGTCATCCCTAAGCTATCTGTGTCATTTGCTATTTGAAACGCAGCATCATTGCATCTCACTTCTCCTTCATCATTTTCTTATGTAAAAACGAGACGAGTATATACTGGCTCAGCCCGCTTTTGTCACGAGGACTGAACTAATTTTTCATCATAGGGTCCGCGACAGTTACAAATGCGGCTCGAATTGTCTCCTTCTTTAATAATACTTTTTATATTTTTTTCAAGGGTAGTTCGCCCTCCGACGAATGAAGATTTTCATCTGAACGTCGAGGGAAAAATTGGAAGAAGCTTTAAATGTAATTTGTCTGACTAAACAGTTTAATACGCACGCAATTAGAAAATAAGTCTGACTCAAACGGACATCTAGACATTAATAAGAATTTGGAATGAGAAGGATAAAAATTGCAAATATAGACTTATTTAAATTACTCAAAGAAGGTTCTTATGGCCGATTCGCAAGCAGACGTTTTTCTTGGCCATTGGTGACAGCCTAGTCTTTCATATCAACGGCTTGGTGTGTGTTTTTGGGCAGACTGTAAGTTTATCAAATCATTGTGTATTAATCCAACAGTCCCATGAAACTTGTTTACTGACTAGTGTGGGCCAAAAGTAGTTCAAATGTTTGTTTGTTTTTCGTGTGTGTAAGTGGCCAACACTGGTGTCAGATTTTTCAAACTGCTGTATATTATCTGACATAGCTTAACGACTGCCACCAATGATGGCAGCCGGAACCAACGGCTTAACGTGCCTTCCGAAGCACGGAAGAGCTCGAGATATTTATATGCCACTTGCGGTCATCCATCCAAGTGGGGACTGCACCCGGGGTTGCTTTACATGCGGAAGCGCTTATAATACTCACACCCACTAGGCCATCGGGCTCCTCAAATAGTTCAAATGAACGCGTAACATTGTACACTTTTTTGCTTACATTAGACCTTTAATTGCCCTATTAATTGCGTTTTATTGTTGAAAAGATTTTATTTATTTTCTAAATCGAAAAGGCAACTATCCTTATCAAAAAGGATAGTTGCCTTATTTATTGTGGCGGATAGTTGCTCTAAGTGCAATTATCCATAACTATTTATTCCTTAATCAACGAATATTTTTTTTCACTTAAATGGTTTTTAAATAGCATTACAATGCTCGGTATATTATTAAAATTGAAAATATGTGATGAATGTATTCGAAACCTACCTGTGGCGAATTATTTTTCATCACATATTTTCAATTTTTTTTCCAAGTAAAAATTATGCTATTCTTACTTGTTTTAAATATAAAACAATATTAACCGCTTGCACGTGCCCATTCTAGGTAAACAGAATGCCTCGCAAGTATAAGCGAAAACTAAGTGTTATATGTATGACTATGCGGCAAGTATCCTCCTAACTCTTTTTAACATTTGGCAACTATCCGCTGCAGTAGGCGACTATCCCTTTTTTAGGAGGTTAAATAAAACGTAATATACTCAAAACCAGTATCAATTATGGTAACGGAATTGGTCTTCTATAAAAGACGAAGAACCTATGTTTTCGTATACATTATCAGGTATTCTTAATAACGACCCATTTTTTAATAATTTAAACTCTTTGAAAAGTGAGGCAACTATCCGTGTTTTACCCTACTCCCTTGAATGGTTAGTGAGACATGACTACTTGTACGATAATTTGTAACCATTGGTGTGTAGTTAAACATATTTATGCTATTTTATACCCTTTTCACAATAATTTCTATGAGGGAATCACAATCTCTACAACTACTTCATAAATTAGAAAGTTTGATAGGTTTGAACTTTTCTAGCCAAATGTTTGTGCTATAAAATGGGCTACATTTGTAGCATACTCTGGGCCCTACATGAATGTTTTGATTTAACGCTAAAAATATATACTCTTTGTAACGAAAAGATTCTAAAAGAATAAAATATAAGAGACGAATTAAAATGACACAGATGGTCCCGGGTTCGATCCCCGGTCAGGTCAAAATTGAAAATGATCTTTTTCAGATTGACCTGGGTCTTGGATGTTTATCTATATATGTAGTTGTTATAAAATTTATTATCGTTGAGTTAGTATCCCATAACACAAGACTTACTTTGGGGCTAGCTCGATCTGTGTGATTTGTCCCTAAAAAAAAAGTATTAAAAGTACTATCTTTAATACTTATATTATAGAAAGATTTGACTGATTTTGAGTTTGTTTTCACAAACTACAAAACTGGCAACCATAGCAATATAGACTATGATTTAGTGAACGAAGTCGCGAAGCAAAAGCCAGCTATCCCAAGGTGGTAGCCATCTTGGATGTTCATCTATATAAGTTAAGTATATATTATAAAATATAGTATCGTTGAGTTAGTATCCTGCGACACAAGTTCACAACTTACTGTGGGGCTAGCTCAATTTGTGTGATATGTCCCTATATATTTATTTATTTATTTATTAATAAATTGGCCGAAAATACATAAAAGAACTACATAAGTGTGTATCTTACCATGCCATTTATCGTTCTAATATTATAACTTCAAAGATAGTGACAAAGAATTTAGGTATGTAATGTTACTCTTTCAAGCAAAGACCACTGAATGAGTTTAGGTGAAAAGTCTTAGAATAGCTAAGCTATATCATCATCATCAATCATCATCAACAGGTCTTTTTAAGTCTCCACTGCAGGAGCACGACCCTCTCGGTACTACCAGAGCCATATATTAGCCAGAGCAGTCAGAGGATTTGGCCTACACTCTCCACGCTGGCCAAACGGGTTGGAGAGGTCTCTTTGGTGTTTATAGCTTTGTTTAGCTTGTGTTTCCTTAGTCGCCTTCTACGACATCCACGGGGAGACTTGGAGTGGTTCTATTCTATTCTGCCGGGAACCACACGGCATATAGCTTTCTATATCAAGATTTTTCAATGTGGTAAAACTTATTTTAGCAAATCAACAATTTTTATTTTCACATATGTTACCACCATACGCCATATGTTAGCAAATCCCGTATCGATTTTCTAGCAAAAAATAGTAATTTCTTATTTTCCAAGCGTACACCCTCAGCATTATAATTCGGCACCCCAACAGATCAGCGGAGGCCGATCAATCACCGCACGAATCTGTCATGTTCGCTTTATAAGAAAAATTGAGGACGCCGCAGACCCCGCGTCCCCTACACTGATGGTAAACATTTGTGTTAGTTTATATAGAAAGGGTAGTGTATTTAATAAGTAAGGAGATTGTATGTGTATTCAATCTTCATAAAAGTATTGAGGAATGTTGATAACTGATGTTTGATGTTGTTTTTACTAAAAATGCATATAATGGTTTCGAATTCAGTAAGCAATATTTGAGAGATCAAGGAGACCTCTCTAACTCATCTGTCCATTGTGGAAAGTGAAAGCCAAATCCTCTGACTGCTCTGGTACTACAGAGAGGGTCATACTCCTGCAGTAGAGATAAAAATACCTGATGATGATGATTAGTAACATCGATATAAGTGACAGACAGCTATAATGATCAATAACCGGATGAATCTGTCATTTTCGCTTTAAGTATAAGAAAAATCGAGGACGCCACCGACCCTGCGTCCTCCAACCGATGGTAAACATTTGTGTTAGTTTATATAGAAAGGGTAGTGTATTTAATAAGTAAGGAGATTGTATCTGTACCTATTTAAACTTCATAAATGAATTGAGGAACGGTGATAAATGATATATTTTTAGTTCTATGTTTGATGTTGCTTTTACGAAAAATGCATGTAAGGGTTTCGAATTCAGGGAGGTCTATTTGAAGAAGTGAATTATTAGAAGCTTATTAATACCAAAGAGACCTCTCCAACCCATCTGTCCAGTGTGGAGAGTGAAGTCCAAATCCTCTGAGTGCTCTGGTAGTACAGAGAGGGTCATGCTCCTGTAGTAGAGACTAAAAATACCTTATGATGTAGATTAGTAGCATCGATATAAATGACAGAATTTTAGTTTAGTATTTTATTATATTTCCGGAAAAAATTGATTGCCATTGATTTACAGCCGAAATTAAAAATTACACAATCCCTCCATAGCTCTGTAGGGATCAATATTTGTATTAGTTTATATAGAGAGGGCAGTTCAGAATAGGGTATTGACTTAATAAGCACGGAGATTCAAAACATATAAAAGTATTGAACAGTAATAAATCACGCTTATGAATATTTGAGTCAGGTATTTGATGTTGTTATTGGTAAACATCCAGGCAGAAGTATGAATCATAAAAATCAGTTCAATTTTGTTGCAAACTTAGATTATATAAAGGCAAATAACAAATATGCAGTATTACGAAATATTCTAGAGGTATTGTTTAATAATAAAATGTGGAAAATTCAAAACTTGCCATCATGATATGTTTTGAGAAGATGATTTTCTCAGCCATGTTGTCTATTTTTTTATATAGCATACTATCTGAATTAACCTCTGGAGTGATGTGAATCGGTGTGATATATATCCCATAGAAAAAAGTCATAAAACTTAGATCGTCAAAAGATATTTATATACTTAGAACCTCTTCGTATTTAACGAGACTCGAGCAAAATGACCGAAAAACGCAAAAACATTTTGAAGAAAATACTCTTAGAAATCATTTGTCTAAGCATCGGAGGGTCAATGCGACTCGGCGGTTCCCACGCCGAACCACTGAAGACATGCCAACAACATTTACAGTTCTGAAATCAACATCAACAGCTAATGTAGTTCTTATTTCATGAGCTTTAGATGCCATTAGTAAAAACGAACCAAGTTTCGTAACAGCAAATAAAAATGTTAAAGCATAGGTATTTTCAGAGAATTTCCGCTAATCGTCTAGAAAAAATATCTGTCGATTCAGAGCCCGGTTTTTGCCACAGATAAATGTGCCCAGAATATGTATCTGCTATTTGGGTAGTTTGGATCCTTTGTTTCATTAAGTGCTCGGAGGTTTTTTCGCGACCTCTGGGAAAACCCGCAGATGTTCTTTAGAAAGTAGATTAATTATAGCAGACGGCTGAAAGTTCTTATTCTTTAGGTTAAATAATGAAATATAAAGATCATTGGTACTAAATAGGAAAAGTTTTTAGTAAGTAAGTTAAGTATTGTAGCGTAGATACCATTTACAAAAAAAAAACAGCTTTTTTGGATATATACGGCAATAAATAGACATTTAAGGTACTTTTTTATTCACCTTTAAAGTATTTTAAAAACCACTACTCAATCATTTTAATTGTTTCTATGGTCCTTATTTCTTACTTTATAATTATAAAAACTTGTTCTTGGTCAACTACCGACTTTAATTTTTAAAATACCTAAATGTAAAAGCTTTACGTATTACAGATCTAGCGGACTTAGAGTGCCTTTAATTTGATAATTCATGAGGTAAGAGTGATAATGACTTACATTATATATTAAAAAATAATAAACCTATTTTATTTAAAATATGTCAGTGTGTGATATCAAAAGAACGAGGCAGAACATAATGTAAATAAACTAGGGTTAGCACGCGTTTTTTTTTTAAAGCAGTAATATCTAGCCGTGCTTTGCAATTTTTCAGTCTACTGCCCGTGCATAGATCCAATAGAAATAAAACTCCTTGAACGCCGGACACAGACAAACAGTGGCGCGCTGAATACAATGACATTAGGTGCATAACGATTGCAATACATCCGCAGTCGGCGCATCAATCGCGGCCCGTTGGCGCAAGGCGCATGCATCAATGCGCAGTGTCCTAGCTTTGGATTACTTTGCGAGAGTTTTAGGTGAATGCAGTTCATTGACGTTTTTATTCTTACGGAAAGGATCAAAAAATGTCCTAAATACTGGTTGCTTAAAGACACTTAGTAACTTTTTTCCGGTTTAATTTTTTTTATTATTCAATGTGCTCTAGTTTTTCTTGTTGTCCTTCTTTCTAATAGCATGATAATAATGGCCATTAGCAATCAACTAAGAATGCCTATAATTTTGTATTTTATTATACTACGCTTTAAAAATTCAGTCTACTGCCCATGCATAGATCCAATAGAAATAAAACTCCTTGAACGCCGGACACAGACAAACAGGAGCGCGCTGAATGCAACGACATTAGGTGCATAACGATTGCAATACGTCCGCAGTCGGCGCATCAATCGCGGCCCATTGGCGCAAGGCGCATGCATCAATGCGCAGTGTCCTAGCTTTTACTTTGCGAGAATTTTATGTGGATGCAGTTCATTGACGTTCTTATTAATTTTACGAAAAGTACCTTAAAATGTGGAGAGATACAGATTGCTAACAGATACTTTTTGCCAGTCAAATTTTTTTTTATTAAACGGGCTCTAGTTAACCATGTTGTCCTTCTTTTTGGTAGCTTGTTAATAATACTACAAAGAAGCAATGGTATAAAAAGTTATTTTACTTTCGTTTTGTCGCTGAGAGAGGCGCAGTGAGAATGTTTGGAGGCATTTGTAAGGTCAGCAAAAGAAATACACTTCATTGCTGCGGCTGCGATTTGTCGCTGACGGCAATTCGTGACTGCAGTTTTAATTAATGTATGAGTTATGAGGCTATTGGACGAACAATGTTGTAGAGCGACGATTAGCTGATCTGTTTGTTCTATTGTTCTAGTGCCTGGAATGACAATGTAAATACCTATGACGGAGCTAGACGAGCTCCGTGGCGCAGTGGTTACCACGCCAGCCTGCGACACGGAGGTCCCGGGTTCGATCCCCGGTCAGGTCAAGATGGAAAACGATCTTTTACAGATTGACCTGGGTCTTGGATGTTTATCTATATATGTATCTATTATAAAATATAGTATCGTTGAGTTAGTATCCCATAACACTTCGAACTTACTTTGGGGCTAGCTCAATCTGTGTGATTTGTCCGTATATATTTATTTTATTTATTATTTATTTATTTATTTACCTATAACTGCGCTACGTAAGCGACACAAAGTAATAGTTAAGTTAGTATATTATGTACGATTTTCATATTTTATTTTTATTAAGTTTCCTTATTAGTTATCATAGCAACCGCAGTAATTTATAATAAGTAATGTACTTTATTAATTTATGTAGGCATTACTACAAAGACAACCAGCCGTTAAAACTTTCGCCAAGTGATATGACAGCATAAAAGCTGTCATAATAGTGTACTCCGGGCTCCGATGCATCCAAGGTGCAACCAGGAAAATGGACAGGAGAACTACAATTGTCATATTTTTACGGTTTGTTTGTTTTTTTTTTTCTAAATGGCTAACTTTGTTGTAAGATGGTTAACGCCAAATATGAAAATTTAGAAATTATATCCAAAATATAGTAAGTATAAATTTCTTTGAAAAAAAAAACTATAAAAAGCACCCTAGTCTATTTTGATAAGACAATTAATATCCTTTAGCACAAAACATCATCCAGGAATTGGAACAGTTTATTTTTTAATTTATCTGAAGGTACGGTTTACGGTATTTTATCTGAAGAAATAGGAAAGTTTACCTATTGAGTTGGTAGGTAGCCTGTTTATTATTTAGAATGTGTACATGAGACGCGAGTTGATGCTCGCTTCAAGTGGGAATCTTTTGGGATTACGCGCCGTCAGTCGGCTGGGGCCCGGGCACACTGGGCGGATTTATTACAAGACTCCTTATGTACAGTGGGCCACATAGAACGGTATACTATCCTCACACTATTGGTACAATTAAAGGAGTATACTTTTCTTAGTACAGCCCACTGTACAACTGGATTACATGAAATTTAAAGAAGAAGTTGTTATTTCCAACCAAAATTATTTATTTGAAAACGTTGATAATATCACAGGATTATTATAAGTTCGGTACTTATCAACCCAAATTAATATTTTCCATACCTACTAAAAAGAGTACCTAAATTTGTAAGCAGAATTTTAAAAAACCGGCCAAGTGCGTGTCGGGCCACGCGCAGTGTAGGGTTCCGTAGTTGCGAATGACAACTTTGAGTTCACACTGTTTACACTCGCACCTCACAGTTTAACGACCAAAAACATCTAACAATGAAGATTGTATGAAATTTTACATTTTCTAGTACATTTTATAAGTTGGTTGCCTATAACTTTTTAGTTTGCACTTAGTACCCAGCTCTGATAGTTTTCCTTTCAACTTCAGTATATATACTACTGCTGTAATTTTTTTCACGTATCCATATATAACCGTTTAGCAGATAGAGGGGGGGGACACGTACCTCTAACAAAATTTTGCACTTTAAAACCAAATATTTCGGAAACGGATCCCTAAATCGAAAAATGGTGTTCTCAACCTCACAATATTTTTCAAAGACCTTTTTAACGATACCCCACATGATGGGTAAATAGAGAAAAAAAAATTACTCCCCCACTTTACATGTATGGGAGCTACCCAAAAAATAAATTTTCTTCGAGATTTTTTTCTACGACTTTTTTGCCATGATTAATATACACACTCATACCAAATTATAGCTTTCTAGTACTTATAGTCTCTGAGTAAAACCGCGGACGGACAGACAGACAGACAGACAGACAGACAGACAGACAGACAGACAGACAGACATGGCGAAACTATAAGGGTTCCTAGTTTACTACGGAACCCTAAAAAGGAAACCCATTACAAACGAGAAACTTTGACTTGGGCGTTACTCAGTAGGTAGATTGCTAATTTTGTGGTTTAGATCTTTTATCTTAACAAAAAAGTTAGCAAATTTGCCAGAATCAAACAATAGAAGATATTTGCCTCTACATGAAAAGAAAACCTCAGACAGTGTGGGCAAATGGCACACAGACAAAATTTGAGCTATCAATTTACAGCGTCTGAAATAAAAAATAATAGGTTACTACTATTTTTTTTATTTCATGTTATTATTTTTCGAAAATATATAAATTTCCTTTATGTTCTTTGTATGTCGCTTACTCTATCTTGGAGGTATAAAACAAAGAATAACAGAAAAGCAACTTATGTATTTATTTATTTCTAGTCACCATGCTTAACAGAGAATATAATGCTAACTGGAAGTGAACACAAGAGTTACATATGTAAGTATTGCATAAAACATAAGTTACGCACGGAGTAGTTGTTGGTTGGGTTAGACCCAAGATACGATACAACCATGTTCGCACGTTATTATATTATTTGATACAATAGTCATCGTACGCCATTTAAATTGTACTGACAATTTATCAATTACTTTTTACTTTACTTTTGCCTTAATACCTCAAGCCCTACGTTGTTGCTTCCTATCCATGACAGTATATTATTTAGGTTGTAGTAATCGTTGCTTCGAGGAAATATGTAGAGGTATGAATTAACTGCTTTTTGGCTTGCATAGGCAAGCTGACATTGCTGGTATTTATATCTGTCATCATCATCATCATCAGGACTTTTTAGTCTCCACTGCAGGAGGCACGACCCTCTCTGTACTACCAGAGCCGTTTTATTAGCAGTCAGAGGTCTTAGCCTACACTCTCCACGCTGGCCAGACGGGTCGGAGAGGTATCTTGATGTTTATAAGCTTTGTTGAGCTTGTGTTTCCTAAGTCGCCTTCTACGACATCTACGGGAAGACTTGGAGTGGTCCTATTCTACTCTACCGGGATCCACACGGCACCTACCGGGATCCACACGGCATATCTGTGGCTCTCTCTAATTTGTGTCGGCAGTATGATGTACGGGCAGACGACGCCTAGCGAAACCTAAACCGAAGTAAAGCTATCACGTCACATGAATACTAAATCATGCTCGGCCATTTGAATTTCAATATCTACCCGCCTGATGGCTTTAGGTGACGGTGGCTTACTTACTACGCAAAGAAGTAGGTATGTATAGAAATAAAAGATATAGGTATAAGGCATATTAAGTAAGGAAAGAAGCATTGAAGTCATTACAGTCAAACCTGTTATCATATTCTTATCATATATGTGAGTATTGAATTAAAACATCTTTTTTTCTGCACTATTTACAAAGTCTTAATTCTTATGTACAAAATTTAATTTAAAAATGTCGTGACAAATTGTGTCATTACTGATAATTGACATAGTAGGTATTAAAATGAAATACTGCTCATAAGGCTTTCAAAAGTCTTATCTATCTCAGGATACTATGGGTGGCAATTGACTTAGTGATATACTGGCTATACTTATGTACTTTACTCTGTCTAAAACTAAACTTATAATTTCGTGTAAGTATAATACTTTGGTATGATTCTGAATGCGGCAAATTTTACTCTTGGAATCAGGATCACTAAACGAACACACAATCGTAAGATAACCGATTAGCTTGTTAATTATTTTTTCGGCAAACTCAATTGTTTAATATTTTAGTGGACTTTATAAAATGAAATTGGTGTAGTTTGGTGTTATAAATGCTCATGCTCATGAACAATGTGTGAAATAGTTAAAGTGGACTGATAAATAGACTCGTTTAGATTTGCCGCCCCAAGCTCGCACGAGGCATCAAAGAATATACGCCATCTTTGGTGCTACTTAGAAAAAAGTTACCGTACAACACTGATACTTAGTATCTCATTATACTGGACATTGGCAGAATCACTGAAATTTCGGTGGAAGCCATAATATAAAACAGAAGAAGAAGAAAAATTGTTTAATAGTTTTTGTCTTTATTTTCCTGTGATTCTGTATTCTATTAGAGATTTTGATTCTTTAATTGAAATAGGAATTTATCAATTTAATTTCACGTACACAAAATCCTTCAAAACAGTTTCTAAGCGATCCCAGAGCATCCAGAACAAGGAAACAGTCACAAGACTGGCTGGGACATAAATCTGGCTAGGCGGCTCGGTCGCGCGGAAACTTTTTGAATTATTAGTTTTAATTTCCGCCTAAGATCCGCCAGCGCCCGTATCTGTCAGCGGACATATACAATCCGCGGATGTGGATGTACTACGTGCAGCGGAACGTTCTGCGGTAGACGCGAGTTAATCGTGCGATTTCAAGTTTCAATTTAGGATTCCGTTATAATCTCTGATCATACATTATAACTAAAGTATTAACTTTAGTCAATAGACTAAATGTATTACTAAATACGTTTGTAGATAAAAAATAAGATGATATGATACCTTATGTGGAATCTTGCATTAGTACCTTCGAGCAACACGGCCTCCGTACCACGGAAATTAGTACCTAACAAACCTCCGTGGTTTTCTTTTGTAATGCATAATATGTTTCTTTAAAAATGGTAATAAAGTATAAATAAATAAATAACTATATTTACGAAATATAGATTAAACATAGACGGGCTATCAAAGTTGTCTTAATGTATTTTAGGCTCATGGTACTTTTTTTCTTTTATTCCTGTGACATTTAGGAACTAGCCTTAAAAACGGAATTAAGGGGGAATTGAAATTTAAAGGATGATATAACTAGTGTCGCTGTGTGGAAAGAATCGTATATAGTGACTATTATTGGCACGAAGTAATGATCTAATGAAATCCGAAGCTTCATCTTCTTTTTTATGGAATATGAACATAAAAAAATGGTGAAAAGGTTTTACACAGCAGAAAAATCTAATATATAAGTAGTTATTTTTTTAACTAATTTATGTCCTAAACTGTAAAACTCTTTTACAAGAGTATATTCTTAAATTTTTATGTTTTTGATATGCCTAATATGCGACCAAATGTAATAGATTAATTAATCTTACTTATATGGTACGCTGTTTCAAAATATTATATTTTTCTGCGTTTGGTGAAATGTTCTTTTGATAGTATAAAGCTATATAAGTAAGTAAATAAATTATACATTTATTACAAAACTTGAAGTTACGAGGTGAAAAAGATAAAAAGCTCTCCATTAAAATAAAGGCCTGCGACAAAAAGCTGGAAAACTTTTTTAATTATTTTAAAAATATGTCAACGAAGTTTTCAACTAGAAGATGTTGAATAATGTGAAAATTAACTTTTATGCTAAAGTTTGAAGTTTGGCAGAAATTGTTTTTCTTCTTCTTCTTCTGCTTTATATTATGGCTTCCACTGAGGTTTCAGTGATTCTGCCAATATCCAGTTTTATGAAATACGAAGTATCAGTGTTATGCGGTACCGGTTTTATCAAGTAGCAATCACAGATAGGCGTAGGTTCTTTATTGCCTCGTGGGAGCTTCTGTGACAAATCTATACGAGTCCATATAACAATCTAACTATTTCACAAATTGTTTATGAACACGAGCGTTTATAATACTACACAAATTTCATATAATAAAGTCCACTAAACTCAATTTGCAAAATTATCTAAGGCAAATCCCAACTGCACCACTTGACTTCCACAAAACTCAAAAGTGTTTTTAATGTTCTAATGACATGTTATGATAGGTCGTGATTTCGTTTCATACAAAATGTGGGCAATCTCCGTTGGCACTTCAAAGTTAACCTTACGGTGTATCTTGTTGAATTTTGATACTTCTTTGACGAAGCAAAGTCATATTTAGGTAAGTTGTTAAAATTTTCTTAAAATTAACAACGTTTTAAATGTAAAGAAAAGTTCAACTCTATTTGGTAAAAAGCTAAAATTAACCTGTAAAGTTAAAGTTGGTAAGTAAATATAAGTAGCATTTCGTATATTACATAATATTCGATATTATTATAAAAACAATACAATTTCAAGAAAATCACTATGTCATGTAACATGTACATTAAAATTCCTCTTTCGATATATAATACACACTATCCCATAATAGATAGAAAAAGCTTGCAATAAAGCGGACTAGAAAGAATTAAATATAATAAGTAAGAGGTACCAGCTGCTTTTCTCTGTTTCTGATACTATACTATCCAGATTGTCTATCATTTAAGTGTCTGGAAGTTCTGTACCTAAACTTTCGACATTTACGCATCTATCACATTTAAAACAGTTTAATATACTTTTACCTATCCCAGTAACCGTATGTTAACAAATTTTGTAAATAAAGTCTCGGTGATCGATTGAACTAAAAATTTTGCAAGTACATATATACTTCGTGTATATACTTGCAAAATCTTTCTGTAAATCGAACGACGGTGCAATAAAATCATCCCCAGACTTAATACTTTGAAACTCAATGTACGCAAAATTTTGTATATTTTATTGCCCACTTCAAATCCCAAGCAACATGGACGCTTATAAACAATGTGTTTGAATCGGTAAATAGGAAAAATCTAATATTATTTATAGGCTGTATAATATTAATGTAGTACTGACTACTCTGAATTAACACATACCATTACACCGTATCTTGCAATGGGATCTCGCGTTGCGGCCGGTGGCGATCGCGGCCCATAATTACCGAGCATTCAATACAAACCTCTGCCAACTTAATAGAGTGCTAACTTTGATACTATCACAATCATTTTGTTGTACCAGCTTCCTCATTGAAGTGTAAATTACTTTACTTGTACGATGGAGCTAAAGAACTTTTTAAAACTTGTTCATATCACCGAACCAATTCGCCCTTTTTATGGGTTGATCAATCGAAACGATAAAATTTTCACCATAAAAAGGAGAAAAAAAATTTTTTTTTGAGACAAAGGAAACAAATATCTGGCTATTGCGCCTCTGCCGGGCTCTGGCAAAAGAAAAAAACCCAAGAAGAGCTGGCTTGATGTTGTTCTGAATGATACCTATGCGTGCCAATGGACTCTCAACTAAGGATGCCAAAGACCGCAAAGAACGCTCGGGTGAGAGAGAGGTGAAAGAATTTTGAAAATATGTTCAGTAGTTTCAGAGCTTATTCAATACAAACAAATTATCAAATCTTCCCTCATTATAACATTAGTATAGTTAACAGCAACCCCGGCCGCAGTTGCCACTTGGATGGGTGACCGCAAGTGGCATAAAAATATCTCGAGCTCCTCCGTGCTTCGGAAGGCACGTTAAGCCGTTGGTCCCGGCTGTCATCATTGATGGCTGTCGTTAAGCTATGTCAAATGCCTTTAGGCAGCTTGAAAAATCTGACACCAGTGTTGGCCACTTACACACACAAAAAACAAACAAACAAACAGTTGACAGCACAGCCGTCTTCTCGCCTCTGGACGCCAGAAATCCAGACAAAATATTCCTCAACATTTTTTTCTTAATCAGCGATATGGCAACAACAAAACTATAATACCCGATACAACGAAAGCCAGCCGATAGGATTAATAAATTTGTCTAGTGGAAACGCCACGCTTTCACCGTCCCTTTTTGCGTGTGTTTCCACATTTTTCACGCAATAAATCATATTTTTTCACCGGTGGCGCTTTTTGCCGAGTCCTTTCGGTTTGTTCGAGCGTACTGTCATTTTTTTCACTCGGACACGGGAGTTTGCACTTGGCTGTTTCGCTTTTGTTTTGGGCAAAATTTATGATTAATAAGTGAGGGTTCAATGACCGCGGGAGATTATACTTATGAGAAACGTGATTATGATTCATCAGAAAAAACATAATATTGATTTTCAAGTATATGACTAATAAGCGCGAAATGCACAAAATTATGTTTTGTAATACAAACGTGATTACTGTTTTGCTATTAGCTACTGCGTATTTTTAATATAGGAAAATATTTCAATCGACTAAAAAATCTTAAATTAATACCTATGCATATGATATGAAGTCATATGAAATGCACTCGCTTTCAAATGCTGTATTACATCAGCGATAAGAATCTACTTTTGACAGTTGTTGTGTAGAACTAAAATGGTGGTTACATTAATAAATATATATATTGATTGACGTTATGTTGAAACACTACATAATATATGGTACCTATGGTAACCTATGGTAGTTATAGTTAAAAATGTATTTTTTAACTATAACTACCATAGGTTAAAAATGCGTAGGAAGAATAACCGTGAACATATGCTACTTAACGCCTAAAGAGATTTAATTAAAAGTGGCATCTTAGGGCAGTCGTTTTGTAAGACTAAACTTACTGAACTGTGATAATTAAAACGCAGTTGTAAGCATTTAATTAGTAAACATTTATATGACTAAACGTTTACACTATAAAGCAAATTCCCTGAACGAAATGACAAATACACAGCGAGCCGTGGGGCGATGCCGCGTTCAACACAGCCGTAACTTTTAATTTGGCTACCACGACGAGAACAATTTAATTTAATTGCCAAATCATTAAGTTAAGCACAAAAATATTAG
Source organism: Rhodophaea formosa (assembly GCA_963082605.1). Taxonomy (NCBI): domain Eukaryota; kingdom Metazoa; phylum Arthropoda; class Insecta; order Lepidoptera; family Pyralidae; genus Rhodophaea; species Rhodophaea formosa. The sequence goes on along the minus strand of OY720211.1, from coordinate 7,388,412 downwards.
CCGACACTAGCGACGAATTAATATACCGAACACAAATAAAGAAATCAATAAGGTACTTATCTTATGGAAAAAATGGCGGGGACTCTACATTAATACGTGGCCATAAATTAAAGCGTGGCTTAAAATTAAGACAACAAGCCTCTTTAATCTACAATAAATGGTGGTCGTCGCTCCGAGACCGGTTCAGAGATGGAGGCGCAAAAGAAAAAAGAATAATCCGGTCCAGAGCGGGTCCAAAATATGATAGGCATCCATAATACAACATGGCGGCTAAGCTCCTATGTCTGTCCCTGTCGCACCTATGAGTTGTATGTAATGCTGTTGCACTTTATTAAGGTTGACCACATGTGGAGTGTTCCGCTAAGCCTAACCTTGATATCATACTCTCGGTTTACGGGGTGTCCTTGAGTTCCAGTTTATTTATATTTACTATCCCTATCAAATCTATTTTTAGGGTAAAACCCGGATAGTTGCGTCGGGGGGACACTTGCGTCGTATACATTATCAGGTATTATTAATAACGACCCATTTTTTTTATAATTTAAACTTTTTGAAAAGTGAGGCAACTATCCGTGTTTTACCCTATGCTAGTAAAGACAATTTTGTTAGATAAATATTTTATTTCATGATTGAACATATATTTTTTTAAACTGAATATGGATTAAGTGTTTGTTATAAACCGATGCCATTTCTATTAAAAAAGTACATATTTGTAAATTGAAAATAGTGTTATAAACCTAAATTAAATAAACACCTCTCATTTTATTACATATATAATTTTAATGTGTAAGCAATTTTAAAATTTTTTTAGCGTTCGAGCTTTTGATAAAATTTAAATTTTCTTAGGGTTGGAGTTTGCAATAGTTTTGTGGATACTAAAAATTAAATTATTTATATAGGAATTATAATTGTCGTTAACTATTGAACATATGAGTAACTTAAAACTTTAACCGTTTTATTTGTCTTTTATCATTTCTTTTTTTGACCTACTTCTCTCGCTCCTTTATTTGAAAACCATTATTTACGCTCATGGACAACGGAGGAATATAACTTCAAAACACGCATCCTGTATACAACCACAGCCCCACTAGTCGCGGCCAGCATTCTACATTACAGTCAACGCCTCATAAATAAACCTCATTAGCTAGACCAAATTAATATAAAAAATTTAATATGAAATGGTCTGTATATACCTATTAGTAAAAAGATACCAAAATTTTTCCTTCGTGCCCTAGTTTTTAAAATTTCTCAACTTCCATTTAGAAAAGAAGAATATGACTTGAAAACACGCACCCTATACACGACCACCGCTGCTAGTCACGGCTAGCATTCCAAAGAAAAACCTATATAGCGGATCTGATAAATATTGAATAAAATGTCACATCACTACATATTATAAAACAAAGTCCCCCGCCGCGTCTGTCTGTCTGTCTAGACAGACAGACAGACAGACGCGGCGGGGGTGGCAGTTTATCGCGAACAGACGTTCGCGATAAACTCCAAAAATATCGAACCGATTTTCATGCGGTTTTCTCCAATGGATAGCGTGGTTCTTGAGGAAGGTTTTAGTATATAGTTTGTTAAGTTTTTGTATACATTTTTGTATATACCAACGATATTTGTTGGAGGTGTCGTAAAAAAATGAGCTGTTTGGGAGCTTTCAATGAAAACGCTGTCTAAACCCTTTGAGATATAACAAAACAATGTATGGTGGAATTGTGTATCTTATTTAGGTCTATAGAAAAGTCCGCGATGGCATATATCTATATATTAAGGATAACATACTATATTCATTTTAATACTTTAAAAAATGGGCAATTATCAAAGATCACGCGCAGGCCAAACCCTTAGAGCTAGAAATTTGAAATTTTCCTCACGTATTCCTCTTATGACGTAAGCATCCACTAAGGAAGGATTTTTCAAAAGTCATCCCCTAAGGGGGTGAAATAGAGGATTAAAGTTTAAGTATATGAAACTTTTTATTCCTTGGACATATTTGTATGAAATTTCGTGTGAATTGAGAACAGCAAAATAATGAGTAACATTTTTAATAGTTTCCCGAAATTAAACCTCTAAGGGGGTAAATCGGGGTATATGTTTAGTTTACCGCTTTGTAGCGTCATATTTATAATCCCCGCATTCCAAACCTGAAGTCATCGCGGACGCAGTCGCGGGTAACTGCTAGTATTATATAAATGACGACAAACATTTTCTTCGTGCCTTAATTTTCTATTTTAATTACGCTTAAAGAGGACTTTTAACTAACTTTATCTACATCTACTTCCCTCGTGTCTACATTTGAAAACGTCATGTCGCTCATAGAGAAAGGAAAATATTATATAAAACACGCACCCTATATACGACCACGGCCCGCCAGTCGCGGCCAGCATTCCACATTACAGTCAACACCTTATAAATAAACCTCTATATGGCCGGTCAAAAAAATCCTTGTACCTTAATTTTCAACTACTACACCAAGACCGACTTCCCTAGCTTATTTATTAAAAAAAATTACACTCATAAAGAAAGGAGAAATATGACATCAAAATACGCACCCTATATACAGCCAGTCGCAGCCAGCATTCCACATTACAGCCAACGCCTTATAAATAAACCTCTAAATGTCCTTTAAAAAAATTCTTGTACCTTAATTTTCAACTACGACACCGACATCCCGCGCTTATGTATTAAAAAAAATTACAGTCTATATGGCCGGTCAAAAAAAATCCTTGTACCTTAATTTTAAACTACTACACCGACACAGACTTCCCTCGCTTATTTATTAAAAAAAAATTACACTCATAATTGAAGGAGAAATATGACATCAAAATACGCACCCTATATACATACAGCCAGTTGCGGCCAGCATTCCACATTACAGCCAACGCCTTATAAATAAACCTCCATATGGCCTTTTAAAAAAATTCTTGTACCTTAATTTTCAACTACGAAACCGACTTCCCGCGCTTATTTATTTAAAAAAAATTACCCTCATAAAGAAAGAAGGAATATGACATCAAAATACGCACCCTATATATACAGCCAGTCGCGACCAGCATTCCACATAACAGCCAACGCCTTATAAATAAACCTCTATATGGCCGGACCTGATAAATCTTGAAAAAATATCGAATGGACCGTTGACATCTTCCTCGAGTATGTTAATGTATCGATATGTAGGTAGATAACGGATTTTTTATGCTTTCTTGCTGGTTTTACTATTTACATTTTTTTTTTCACTTAGATTTATCAGAAAGTATTTTTTTAGTTTGTGATTTTTCATCGTACATCCCAATATTTCTTTCACTAAATGATTGAATTCTTGTCGGGCGTTCATTTATTTACTAAAAATTGTTTGATGTTTATGAAACTAATAATCGCATAATTTTTTTATAAATACATTTTTCCTTTTATAGCGATATGTTATGTATGTACTTATGTAAAAATTGCTTATTTTAAGAAATATGTGTAGAGCAAAATTGACGCTTATTTTATCTATACAGAGCGTCAAAATTTTGCTCTTGGAACATTACTTTGTCCCAGGTTTACGTATTAAAAAGTTTTAAGAAACAACAGTATGAACACAAGCTTATACTTATGTAAATTTGATTGGCCTATTATTTTTGAATCAACAAAGCATTACTTACGCTTGTATTTTTATATTTTCATCACAATCTATAAGCCAATTAATTAATTTTACTTAAATAGATTACATTTTAGTATTTAAAACTTTTCTGCATTTTTCACCAACACTTCGAACTAGTCCACACAAACTATAAGTTTAGACTGATCGTCCACTACGAAATGAAAGCGAAATATCTTGGCAAAAAATATTTGCAATTGCCAATAATATTCAAATGCGTCGGCGGGCGGTCATTGTCGCATAGTATTTGTTTCTTTGTGTTCCAAACGCAAGAACTCCATACAATTAGAACAAATGCCACTTTCGCTCGCATTCTTGTTTCGTTACACCTTTACTTTTATTTCTTTTCTTTTAAAAGAAATGCTCTATTTTAGAACTTGTTGTGATGTTTGTGGCCCTTAATGCGGTTGTAAATCAGTAAACACTTTCTTTTGAGTTAAACGTTAAAGGTAAATTGTAGGTACCTGTTACGATTTTGCACAGTTTTTGAACACTGACGTCATTTAAGAAAAGGCTTAGACTGTCTTTGTTAATGTTCATAAATGCACTACTATTTTCAAATAAACGGTATATGAATATGAAGGCCCTGCAGGTCAAGTTTAGGTTTGTTTAATAGTCAAGTTAACTCTTGAAATATATATTTGAGTAATCGCATATTATTTATATCATAAAATTGATGCAGATTCCTATGTATATGTATTCATATATAATTAACACATAATTCATGGTTACAGACCATGACTTATAGTCTTATACAATAAATATCTAGGTGTTACTGAAGCAAAATTTTAAATCACAGTTATTTTATATTTTCTCTATTCTATCCCTCTTTGGTGTTGATGTAACCTATCTCTTTCATTATTAAATACATCTGTTGGTAAAGCTTGTACTCCTTGCGCAGCGAAGCGATAAAAGAGGGAGCTCTAATAAAATTATAGGAAAATGATAACCTTTACAAAATGTGTTCATTGACCGTATAAAAGTGACAAGATTAGGGTTAAGTCTCATAAAACAGTAATGTTTTGAATAAGAATGGCTGTTTTCATTATAAACTATTCAAATAAAAATATAATAAAAATCATTCACACACAATTGATTGTATTATGGTCAGACAAAAATAGTGCTCGATGTACTTATACATATTAAACTGGTACGTAAATTAACTTAATCGATAAAAGGTTATATTTACTCGATCATTAATCTCAAAGATTGATCGAGTCAAATCAAATCAAATTTGTTTTTAAAATCTTTTCCCTTTTGTAAGTTTTCTAAGATTATAAATAAATAAAATTGCTTAAGAAGCTATTATCGCTTTTCATTTGTGCCACGGGCTTTAACTGCACTCATTATCACGCCAGGCCTGCAATAACAGATGTTCGTGCTGTTATTAATACGATACGAATTAGCTATTTATAGCGGACGGTATTCAATGCTTTAGAAAAAGTATAAATACTGAAGCGACACGAGCTATAGTAATGGGAAACAATATTGGATGACATGTTTTTAAGACAGGCCGTTACTAAAGCACTGTTTGACCTGTGTAAAAGCACTTGTATTTTTTGTCCAGGACAATTCATGCAAAAAATAAAAGCCTTTTATAATAACCTACTTATGTTCTTTAAACTGAGCAATTTGTACCAATGATATTTTATGTATATAAATATTTTTGGATAGTTAGGAAAATATTCAGGAAATGTAGATAAATTTATAGAAATACTATGTAGTTATATCTTTTTACTAGGACATTCTCAATCATCATCATCAATTCAAAGTATAAGTTAAAGTCATCTGTCTTTACAGGCAAATCTTGGAAAATATTATTAGGGCCGGTTTTGATGGGGTTTTTCTCAAACGTAAAAATACTTTAAAAATTTGCTCAATTAGTTTCGATCTCGTATACCTACTTTACAATAGTACATTATGATACAAGTACGGTAAGCTGGATACTATCGTGGAGCGACGACCATAATAGATAGCTTACCGTACGAGTATCATACGACGTTTTTCAATACATTTGCAATTACCATAAACTAAAACAAGATTGTAATTCAGCAAATAAGGAATTTATAAAAGTTAGGAACTAAAGCAGTTTGTAAAAATACATTTATAATAATCAGGTAGATACATTTACTCAGGTTTATTTTCTCCAAAAAAAGTACATTGATAATACATCATTACAATACAGATTTCGATGACATAAGAACCATATTATTAGCAAATGTATTGAAAAGGTAGGTATATAAAAGGTACTAAAATTGGCATCCAACATTCAAGTTTTTAGGAACGCCACGCCACCGAAGTATTTTAAACAAAAATACCAGCCTACGCTTTACACGCTTCACAACTTTCTTTTTTATATCTAACGGAATTCAAAGAGCTCGCTTGACCCGAGGTGTAAGGGCAGGAAGAACAAAGGTTCTAATTCTATTGAAACACCATTATCTAATAACTCGATACACCATCCATCAAGATGTCGGGCCAACACGTCCCCACTTCCATATCATTAATCAGAATCTATAAATATTACGCAGACACTTGTGTATCGAATTCGGTTTTTAACCGCATATGATTATTCGATAGACGTTGCACCTTAGGCACCAATCACACAGGCTGGAGTTTCGCTCAAATCTAATAAGTGAAGCTCTGACTAAAATGCTTTTTGCGAGGCATTTGATTTTCTGCTTTTAGAATAGTATTACACCATTTCAAAATAGATTTTTTTTCTTTGAGATCAGGAGAGTAACCTAGAATTCTTAAATACAAATAAATACATAATTCTTTTATTTTGCATTAAATCTGATACACATATATTATCGAAAAAAAAAAGATTTGTCACATTTCACCAGACACTGGCATGATTAATTAACGTTATGTGAATGCTTCTACATAGTGCTAAATAGTCTACTACAGCTGTATCTATCTAAGAAAATACGTAAAAAGACCAGTCTGTACCCCTTTCCAGTTAAAATAAACCCGGTTCTCTTTAATAAATATAGGCTTACTAAGGCTCAATTATTTCATAGATACTTAAGTTGTTTTTTGTTTCTTTTTTGTGTGTAACTGGCCAACATCGATTTTAGGTCCGTTGACACTGCCACCAATGATGACATCCCTTTAATTCTTTGGTAATTTAAGAATCTATAATAATGCGTAGTTCAGGTTAACTTACGGAACATTAGATAAAAATGTCCATTCGTGTGGCCTCAGCCTAATTGACCAAAATTTATAAGGTGCCAAGAAACACCGATTCAAGATATCGATTTCAAAACAAGAAACATTTAAACTGTCACTGCACCAATTAACAGCTTAAAAATACACTTAACAACAATATTAAGGGAACGACTTACTAATCATCCAAATGATCATTTAAGTATCCAATCCAAAAACAATTTGCGTGTCGACCACCGCCGCCAAAAGACTAAATCGAGTAACTAATGTTCTGCATTTCTAAAAGCATTAGCCTAAGTGCCGGTACATAAAACTGATAGGTATGCAATATATCCGGTCGGATCATCAATCTACAAGTGATTCGAATAACATCGATACAACAAAGGAGCGATAAAAACAGAGCACTAGGCGAGGTACTTTGTTGGGGACAGATACAGTTTAGAAGTTTAATATTAAGGCTAGAACACAGAAAGTTGTGGACTACACTTACGACGTAGGTATTTGTGATTAGTTATTTACTTAGCTCAAGGTCGCTCAAAGAGCTATGGAGAGGGCTATGCTCGGTGTTTCTCTGCGAGATCGAATCAGAAACGAGGAGATCCGTAGAAGAACGAAGGTCACCGATATAGCTCAGCGGTTTAGCTCTTTGAAGTGGCAGTGGGCGGGGCACATAGTACGAAGAACCGATGGCCGATGGGGCAGAAGGCAAGCGCAGCATTGGACACCCACAGACCAGGTGGTCAGACGACCTGATAAAGGTCGCAGGAAGGCGCTGGATGCAGGCCGCTTCTAACCGGTCATATTGGAAATCCTTAGGGGAGGCCTATGTCCAGCAGTGGACTTCTTGTGGCTGAGATGATATTTACTTAGATTTTGTTTACTTAGATTTTGTATTCTCCAATTTAAACTGTAAACAACACACAAAAGAAGTGAACTGTGTCAGCTGAAAAAAGAATTATTCATTAACTGACTCGAATTACATGCTCGCGGAAGGTGTAAACTTGTTAAGGTTCTAACTTTTTTCGCCACGAAAGCTTTTTATACCTATTGATATATCACGTTAGAAATTGTGATATTATACGGCTTTAGGTTTGCAATTTTTTTTTTTTATTAGCCTGTAGGTGTACTGTCCCACTGCTGGGCAAAGGCCTCCCCCCTATTTTTCCACTCGTCCCTGTTTGCTGCGATATTTTGCCAGTCTATTAAAAATTTGTCCAGGTCGTCCCGCCATCTCGACCTTGGTCTGCCTCTACTGCGACGACCATCCGGCATCCAAAATGTAGCCGATTTTGCCCATCTTTCAGGTGGCATTCGACAGACATGTCCGGCCCAGTTCCACTTCAGTCTGGCAGTCTTAGCCCCCACATCTGGTCTTTGACTGAAGCTCAAAAGTCCAGACTCAAGGTATGCCAAAGAGCAATGGAACGTAGCATTTTGGGCTTGCGCCTCATAGATAGAGTGCGCAACACTGAGCTGCGTTCTCAGACACGAATAGGTTTGCAATTATTAAATAAAAAAATCGTGAGTCTTAAATAAACCTGTTATAATACTTTAACAAGTATGTAGTACAACTCTTAGCTTTTTTGTTCATATGACGTAGTTTGGGGCGAACACTCCTTGAAAACCGATTTTCGGAATGAAAACCATAGTGTAAATCATCATGTCATTGGTAAGCTATGTTAGATGCCTCAAAGCAGCTTGAAAAATCAGACACAGGTGTTGGCCACTTACTCAAACGAAAAACATCCTAAAAAAGAATAAACTTTTAATAATCTAATATCAGTAGGTTTCTTATCTTCAATTCAGTAAGAATGTTACAATACAATATTACAAATGCCACCAATAAAAACAAAACACACGAAAAGCCTAACACCGAAACAATGGCCAAATCACTCCCAGGAAGCGAGATAATCATCAACCGTCAGCCTGACATGACGTGAATAATTCCGTCCAATAATAGGGGATCCACCCTCAGATGCGGGCATCCTAACCATGTACTATGGTATGCAATCGTATTGCGTTATTGCTCGGTGCATGCCGACCGTTTGTTCGTACGTACGTATTCTTGTGCGACGACACCCATTTGTCAGGATCGACCGCGTTTGCCATCACTCTGTTCTGTCCAAGCCAGGGTTGATAGGTCGGTGAAATCTTTAATCATTTACATCATGGTTATCTTTTACTGGTATATCTTTTAAACATATCATTATAATTAGTAATGTTGTTGTTTTAATATACTTGATAAAACGTTAGCAAATATTGGATTGTTATGTGACGATTTCTGAAAATTCTGTGACCCTGCAAGTATTAAAGCTTCGTACCTAAATGTATGGTGTCATTGTGATTATCTCCAGTGACACCCTTAAATAAGGAGGATCCTAACCATGTACTATGGTATGCAATCGTATCGCGTTATTGCTCGGTGCATGCCGACCGCTTGTTCGTACGTACTTATTCTTGTGCGATGACATCCATTTGTCAGGATCGACCGCCTTTGCCATCATTCTGTTCTGTCCAAGCCAGGGTTGATAAGACGATGAAAACTTAAAACTGATGTATTTTTTTCTTATATTTACGTGTATATTTTTACCAGATCATTGTTTTTATTGTTACCATAACAATGATCTGGTTTTAAACATAAAAAATGTCAGGGAAGATTGGATAGATAAGTGATGTTTTCTCAAAAATCATTGAATTGAAATATAAAAAGCTTCGTATCTAAATTCATGGTTTCATTGTAATTATCCCCAGTGACACCATCAGATAAAGGGAATCCCTAACCATGTACTATGGTATGCAATCGTATCGCGTTATTGCTCGGTGCATGATGACCGTTTGTTGGTACAGTAAGTATTCTCGTGCGACGACACCCATTTGTCAGGATCGACCGCGTTTGCCATCACTCTGTTCTGTCCTAGCTAGGGTTGATAGAACCTTAAAACTTTTCAGACTTAGGGTAAAACCCGGATAGTTGCGTCGGGGGGATACTTGCGTCGGTTTCGAATTCTCTATGTTAGGTACATTTGTGGCATTACTGCTTGATTAAAGTTAGAAGCGCTCCCCCCGCAGGCCTCACTGCCACGTAAACCGTTGGAGTGGGTGCACACGTTTCGTCCGTGTGAGCAAAAATCTTCCGCTGCGAAACATTAACGGACGTCAAACTTATATTGGTACCTAGTTTTTGTTGGATATCTTTATAGTTGATTGTGGTTTTAGGCTACATTTTGTTTCATTGCTTACATTAGACCTTTAATTGCCCTATTAATTGCGTTTTATTGTTGAAAAGATTTTATTTATTTTCTAAATCAAAAAGGCAACTATCCGTATCAAAAAGGATAGTTGCCTTATTTATTGTGGCGGATAGTTGCTCTAAGTGCAATTATCCATAACCATTTATTCCTTAATCAACGAATATTTTTTTTTTCACTTAAATGGTTTTTAAATAGCATTACAATGCTCGGTATATTATAAAATTGAAAATATGTGATGAATGTATTCGAAACCTACCTGTGGCGAATTATTTTTCATCACATATTTTCAATTTTTTTTTCAAGTAAAAATTATGCTTTACTTACTTGTTTTAAATATAAAACAATATTAACCGCTTGCACGTGCCCATTCTAGGTAAACAGAATGCCTCGCAAGTATAAGCGAAAACTAAGTGTTATATGTATGACTATGCGGCAAGTATCCTCCTAACTCTTTTTAACATTTGGCAACTATCCGCTGCAGTAGGCGACTATCCCTTTTTTAGGAGGTTAAATAAAACGTAATATACTCAAAACCAGTATCAATTATGTTAATGGAATTGGTCTTCTATAAAAGACTAAGAACCTATGTTTTCGTATACATTATCAGGTATTCTTAATAACGACCCATTTTTTAATAATTTAAACTTTTTGAAAAGTGAGGCAACTATCCGTGTTTTACCCTATTTTTCACTTTTTTCAGTAGATCATTTATACTAAGATGATGTTTAGAATCCAAAGATACCATACATACTAACTTCCTATGAACCTTGAAAAACACTCCACTTTATACAACTCTCCTTTCCTACATAGAAAAAGAAATTGACAAGGACAAAATAGTTACGTCAAACACTTACATATATATATTGTTGTAACAACTTATATTGTAGATTTTAAAACACAGAACCGTAAACCGTATTCATTTTATTTATTTGTAAAACTTTATAACCAAATAAATTATATGCAAAACTGTTAACCCTAGAGAGGTAAACCCGATCGGAATTGTTTATTTTCACAGTTTTATTTGGCGTCTGGATGGGTTTTGAAATTTGATGATTTACGAATCGCCACACCCACCAAAGTCAGAAAATTAATAATTATGATTACTTATTTCAGGCCTCTCAACAAGATTCTTTTATCTAATAACGAGACTAAAGTATCTTTTTAGTACACATTTTGAACTTATTTTTAATTTATTGTAATGTTGCTAAATATGGGTCATTAGATACCTGAAATAAATGAATTATAATTTTAATTTTTTTAGTAAGTATGTAAAAAAACAGGGATCATAATATCACACTGCTTTATCACAATTTTCTCCCATCTGAGCGTTTTTCAAGTCCTCAGCCATGTTGCCTTGAAGCCCAGGACAGCAGAGGACTTTCATAAAACAACTGACACTTAATACCCTATCTCACTCTCTTTCTTTTATTTGAGTGTGCCCGAAGGAAACGCTTCTTATCTCGGTTTTTTTGCAGGATCTTTGTAATTCATGAAATTGTATATGAAAAGACTATTTTAATTTAGATTATTCATGATTTACGAGTTGAAATACCTATATGAGTGAAGAATTAATTATAACGCTAATTAGCAGTACGAGGAGTCAGCAATTGATGACGTTTGGCAAGCATTTAACTTTCAGCTTAAAACGGGGCAAAGATAAATTAATTATTTAATGTAGAGTATTCAATTTAGTATATCGCATTATTATTTGACCTACTTCTGAAGGGCTACTATTATTTTCAAAGATCATTAACCTCTTCATACATGTGTGACTTAAGGCGTAGTGAGTTCACACACTAGCGCCACCCAGCAATTAATTCTATAAGTCCTAAATCATATCAAATTAAAAAAAAATCTAATAGCTGAATGCCCTATTAAATTACTTGTAGTATTATTTGTACAAGTTTTTACTATTTTTAATTTGATGAATTAAGAAAACGAATTATTACCGCCAAAAGTGGCCACTTTTGGCGGTAATAATTCGTTCGCTTTAACTTAGATTATAATATCTATGAAAAGTAATAAAAAGAATACTACAAGTAATTTACTAGGAGTACCCTAGGTAGTAATAGATTTTTTTAAATGTGATATGATTTAGGACTTATAGAATTAATTGCTGGGTGGCGCTAGTGTGTGAACTCACTTCGCCTTAAACGATATTTTATCTGAAATATATAGCAAAGTTTACCTATCGAGTTAAGGCGAAGTGAGTTCCACTTCGCCTTGACATTGGCGTCAGACTTTCAAAGATGTTTAAAGGCATGTTATTTATTATGTAATACCAACAATTTAATTAAAATAATCATTCATTTTTGCAAGAAATAACATCATACAAAGATCAATACATTCCAGATATAGATTTATATTTTTGAATAGTTATAATATAATTTATCGCGTGATGTAATAATAAAGTACACTTTACAGTAAGATCTTTTTTCCAATACAATGTAGAGACAAACGATGTAACCATGATTGAGTGTAGGGCGTAGATCCGTGCGTTTATTGAGTGGAAATTATAGACGCCGGATGTAGATCGATTCCATCATTACCGCCCCACCATGATGGATATTAATTAATTATGCTCTTTCATTCATCAATTCATTATTGTTGGCTACAGGCGTGAATTTAAGTGCTGTGAATTGAATCTTTTTTAGATTCAATTATTCATTATTGCAATTTACGTTGTTTTAGACGGATTAACTGAGCTTAAAAAGACAATTTGTAGAAAAATAGAAAGACTGATGATTGATGACCACCATGGTGCAGTGGTTAACACGCCAGCCTGTGACAGGAGTGGTCCCGGGTTCATACCCCGATCATAGAAAATGATCTTTTTTGTTTGGCCTGGGTTTTGGACGTTTATCTATACATGTATTTTTTATAAAATACATTTACATAAATATAGGTGAATACTAACTCAACGATACTATCGTTGAGTTAGTATTCACCTATATTCGAACTCAAGACTTCCAAAATGCTCTGAAAATGGCAATAGGTATTAACGAGCTTAGCTATTCTGCCGATGACCTGTCATTGAAATATCCCATTGTGTCGATGATAAAAGAAAATAATAACACCTGTTTTGTTTTATAATCACCGGGAACTCACAATGGTCATAAGCGCCAATCGGTGGCGCTTCGGTTTCCAATCCAAAAGTGACTCGATAAAAAAAAATTAAATATAAAACCTTCACACAATTTTGCAAGAAACGAAATTTTGAAAATTTAGTATTGCGATCTGAATGGAAGTACAGCTGGCGAGACGAACCAACAATATTTTGCTTAAGTCGAGAGACGCTCGCGCGCGCACAACGCGAAATTCTAGTCATTTTTGATGACCGACCGATGCAGTCGCTCGGTCATCAAAATTTTTTGTGGAAATTTGCAGTGTTTTCCTTTTAATTAGGTACATCAGAGTATCACGTACAACTTTGTGAATGAAAGCGTAATACAAATAATGATATTTTAAGATATTTTTAACAAAAAACAAAATACGACTTCAACGCTATCAATTTGTTTGAATAAGAATAAAAATAAAATGAAAATAAGTGAAACCGAACGGCATGCGTGTAAACATTTTTTTTGTCTTTGTGTATGTTTTTAAAAAAGCGCTCGACATATTTCGATAAAAATTTAACGGGACTATCTGTAAAGTATTACTAATCGAACAAAAAAAGAATTTCTTAAATCGGTCCAGGCGTCTTTGAGATATCAGGGAAAATGAATAAAAAAAAGATTACGACGAATTGAGAACCTCCTCCTTTATTTAAGTCGGTTAAAAATATTAAAAGGAACATGTTCTTTATCCAGAAAAAGTGACTGACAGGGTCCTCGGTTTATATTTAAGTTTTTGATTCGAGACTAATGAATGAATTATCAAGACAAAATAGCTAACTATATCAAAACCGACCACAAAACCTTTCAAAAACACGTACTAGGTAGTGGAAAAACTCCCTTTGTTGCCGCATGAGTGAGCTGATTTCTTAAATAATGTCGGTTTGTGTAGGTAGGGCTGCGAGCCACATAGCAGGAGTGGGGTTGTTCCACCCTTATCCTACAAACTCTTGTATACTTCGTTATTTTATATACTTTAACACTCTATTAATAATTAATTAAAAAAAAATTACCTTGAAACGAATTAAGTATTTGAAGTACCAACCTATAAAAATATTCTCATGTTGGTAGTTCAAATACTAAGTGCTAACAGCCTTTGTACAAATAATTTTCTACGTCATCCGAAGCTACAATTGTAAAAAGGCAGGCATGGTATATAATGTCTACTTAATACCTACTTCTTGTATTCGTACTTCTTACATAGAATTTCTCAGGCGGTATCTTACATTTATCAAGTATCCTGTCTAATAATAATCAAATTTCCTCAAAATTTATCTGTTTAATTAATTTTGTAATTGTGTATAGTTCTAAAAAACTTGGCAATATTTTAATGATGTAATCAGAATCCTACATACATATGCAAGAGAACAAGGTAAAAAATATTTGGACTTCCCATAGAAAAAGTCTAATAAGCATACTGATACCCACACTCAAATATTGTCATGTTGTTCAGAATCACCATGTAATTTTGTAGGTTTTTTCATGACATAGGACGGCAAACAAGCAAGCGGGTCACCTGATGGTAATAGTGATCACCGCTGCCCATGGACAACTGCAACACCAGGGGTGTAACAAGAGCATTGCCGGCCTTTATTTTTCCCGCCCCAGAGGGAACGGAGGATGGGCCTCCAGCTCTCTCACTCACCGAACGAAGAATACAAGCAGTAATGCTACTACTCAAAAATCGATTTTCTGTTAAAAATTCCCTGGAGGAGCCGGCCTATTCATGCTACTAGCAAAAGTGAATTTTGCCGGTAGTGTCGTTAACCACAACTACTATTTACTTATATCAAATATTAATAAAAAATATAGTAAATTTAGAACTACTTAGGTGAAAGCTGTACTTGTTCGCTCTTATACGAGTAAACAAGTAGAGCTTCACCTAGCAATATAAACAATAGCAACTGAAAAAACAAATGATTACTATACTGTAAGTTGTTAATAGTGGACAATGTTAACCTTCTAGTTTTATGCAAAATGACAAAAAACCTATGTATATTCTCCTTAAGGATAACCGTGGAACAACCCCAGGCAGGCATAGGCGAGCTCAAACGCAATCACTCTTATTCCGCACCGACGGGCCTCGATTAGTCAACGCCTGGCGCAGAGACAACATGCCCCAACCTCCTCGCCGTATCGATTCGTAATCGAATCGCTGGCTTGGTGAAAAGTATCGATTGAGGTGTGTAATTGATTTCAGATTAACTTTTGGTCTGGAATAATGCTGAACTTTATGGCGCAGAGACAACATGCCCTAACCTCCTTGCCGTATCGATTCGTAATCGAATCGCTGGCTCGGTGAAAAGTATCGATTGAGGTGTGTAATTGATTTCAGAATAACTTTTGGTCTGGAATAATGTTGAACTTTATGGCGTAGAGACAACATGCCCTAACCTTCTTGCCGTATCGATTCTTAATCGAATCGCTCGCTCGGTGAAAAGTATTGCTTGAAGCGTGTATCTAATTTTAGGATAACTTTAGTTGCTAAAAGATCAATATCAGCACTTAATAAGAATCACTCATTCAGTGCTAAGTAATTATTGAGTATGCTCATTGTACTTAAATATACCCCAAACATCAATGTTTTATACTTTTTTCTATTTCTATCTTCCTTAAAGAATATACTATATTATTTTACCATGCCCTTAATGCATAAGTAAATATTTAAAGTAGGTAGATATTAATATTACTTTATCACTCTATAATAGAAATCGATTCCGCTGTACCGTTTATTTGTTTTCTTTACAGATCAGTACTGTTCAGTCAAATTGCTGTGTGTACTCACTTTTAGTTTAACAAGCTGAACTTAATCAGTATTTTTCAGTCTTATAATGTTTAAGTTGTAATACTGTTATGTACAGTCAAGGCATTTAAACCTGACCCCCGTACCATTTAAAATTAGTTTGTTTGGGAGTCAGTTTTAGCTGGCTCTGACTTATGTTTATGACAATGATGTCAATAAACTGGTAAAATCTAGGATACTATGCCTATAAACGAAACAACGAGATTCTTTTTTGTAAGATTACGTATAAGGAGAAAATAGAGTTATAATAAAGATAAGCACAAGATAATTTTGTCGAAAAAGGAACAGGACCCGACCACCTCGGTCGCACGGGCTATGAAGCGATCAGGCTAAAAAGCTAAAAAGCTCCAACGTAAAGTTAAACGGGGTAAACAGTATTATCGGGCACTTGTATCCTAAACGCAGACCTACGTTACAGAATATCGAGAGCATAGAGGTGAATCTTCCATGCTGGTTTGGGAGAAAAAGAAAAACATGGAAGATACCAGCTGCTTTTCTTCCCACGCAGACTGTAAAAGCCAATCAAGGGTTTGGGCGAAAATCTGTGCAATCACGTTATAGGTGATGCGGCTAGCAACCTATCACTGTTTTATTATTATTTATTACTTATAATTTCCATGATGGCTCTGTAAATGTGTGAAAGGTGCTTGCTGGGCTTAAAAATTTTAGTCCGTGGGCAACGGTGTTTTCTTACAATCAGGTGACCCGCTTGCATAATTTTCATGTTCGTTTTTTTTGGAGAACCCAATGGGCATTATCTTTTTTACGAAATTTTTAAGGCTTAAAAATCATTTAATAAAATTATTGATAAAATGTCTAAATTTACAATAGTATACTTTTAATTTCTTTCCGCGACTCTGACCAAGTGCCTCAAGTTTAGAGCAAAACAAGATGTAAAAATTTAACATGACTTTAGAGGGTAGTAAGTTTAATGGTTCCCAAAGACCACTACACAAGCGAGCGAGTGTAGAGAGAGAGTAACTCAAGAGCAAAAGTGGAGGTATAATTCTTCCAAGTAGACCACAGACGACAGGTTAGGTACTTTATAGTTACACATAGATCACCACATGAGCGAAGCCAGCATTCACTATTATATTATCACAAAACATCTAGAGCTTTTATTGGCATGAGTATAAACCTTGAAGTGAGTGCTCTGTTTACGAAACCTTTTTTTCCATACTTTATCTAGTTTATACCTGAAGAAGGCTCGCAATAACCCGGCAAATTACTGTTCTCGAGAAACAACTCTAAAAGGTAATGAAATAAGCTCTGAGATGGTAATAGCTTTAACGTAGCTGAAGTGCATGTACGGAAAAATTCTGTATTCTTGCTATAAAATCATGAAAACAATAAAAACTTATGTTTTATACTATGAGAGAAATAATAATCCTCGTTTGAGAAAAATATTTAAATTATAGCTATACTTACAATATTATCACTTTGTTATGTTTAAAATGTAAATAAACGATTTATGAATATAATACGATTAACGAAGTTCTGGACAATTTGTAGTATTCGTGTGTTCAGGTAGTAATATCCGTTGCTCTTTCATTATTCCGTTACTTAAATACCATTAGTTATAAACTATGTAAGATGACTTAAGGCAGCTTGAAAACCTAACTCTAATATTGGCCACTGAAATAGGAGGGAAGAAATAAAAAATAAATAAATGCAAACCATATCTACCTCAGCTTTAAAGGAACTAAAAAGAAATTGGTTTGGTTTGCACATACTTACATGCCAAAGGTTTGTCGATACATAGCAAACCTTATTGTATTACATAAAATCTAGCCCTGGATCATAAAAGTCACGCCATGCCATGATCCTCTTTCATTATTCCGTTGCTTAAATACCATTAGTTATAAACTATGTAGGATGACTTAAGGCAGCTCGAAAACCTAACTCTAATATTGGCCACTGAAATAGGAGGGAAGAAATAAAAAATAAATAAATGCAAACCATATCTACCACTGTTTTTTAAAGGAACAAAAAGAAATTGGTTTGGTTTGCACATACAATACCAAATGTTTGTCGATACATAGCAAACCTTATTGTATTACATAAAATCCAGCCCTGGATCATAAAAGTCACGCCATGCCATGATCCCTCCTATCTCAGTTGTAATTATTCAGGAAGTAAGTATCCAACAACAAAGTTGCCTAGCCCCAAGACACCAACCAATGGCTTCATACAGCCGCAATAATAAATACTCTTATCTTGACTATCATCAACTACGTCTTTGTCAACGCACACATTAGCGGCTATCGGAACGAGTTTCTCACTTCTCCATGTATTAATTTATCTATCCCCGAGAACTTCGCTCACCTTTATCAAAATTCATTACCTATATTTTATACACCATCTGTTATCGCGGGTTTTCTCACTGTGGCATTATAATGAAGAGTTTAAATTTAGGCGTAATGGTTGACCAATAAGATAAAAGCGAGAGGGCCACGGTTACAATCTTAAATATCCTAATCCTGTGAACTTTATTGTGAAGGATATAAGGGTGGAAATTCTCGTAGGTGGGTGAATGTGTAAGTTTGTGAGCTGGTAATGACGGACGCTTGGACCGCCGCATACAAAGCAGTCGGCTACCAGAATAAAGTTATCTCGCGATACATCCCTGAATTAATGGCCAACTCGTTACTTGGGTATTGAGATGTTTGAGAACATTGATGATGGGAGTCATCGAACTTTTTGAAAATAAACACGAACTCCGTGCTGTGATTTTAAGGTTTTAGAACGTATTTATAGAGGTTCTTATTTAGGTATATAATGGAATTTTGTAGGAAAAAAATAGTTTAAAGGTAATTTGTTTTTAGCATATGCTAAAAAATACCTTAAACTATTTTATTTAGACGGTAAAAGCCCATATTACTTTTATCTTACCATTAATAGCTGATGTTTTCTTCTTTTCACTAAAAGTAAAAAATAAGCCGTATGTTAGAGGACAAAACGAAACATAATAAGCAAATAAACCCAGATTAAAAAAGATATAAAATTCAAAAAATATCTACGTGTCATTAGGCAGGTTGTATACTAATTCATCATCTCACCCGTAAAAAGTTCATTGGTGGACATAGGCCTCTCCTAAAGATGTAAGCATCATGGGAGAAGGTTTGCCATACTGACCACGCTCAGCAGACGAATTTGTGGGCGTGGATAGTTCAGCTTATGTCTGTTACGACGCTGTTGCTCATTGAAACCGTATCCTAATTATAATTGATGAAATCAATTATAATTAAAATTTTGTTCTGCAAAATATTGTAGACATTCCTGTTAAGACTGTTGGGTATGTGGGACGGTATCTTGAAAGTCTTAAAGTTATTTACAAAAATGTATAGGTAACATTAAACATATTATGATATTTTATACATTATGATTTGCTCACAACATGCGTTGCAACATATAACTAAATTGCAGTCAAGAGTTACGTGGCTCGTGATTGGCCAGTTACGAAGTTCTGCGCAAAATAATAGGTTTTACTCTCAGCCCAGGGTAAAAAGTTTTGAAGGAAAACACTATTATTAAGTTCCGTCGAGGAAGTAAACCTCTTAGGCTCTATGCAGAATCATCCTTATGAAATTTTGAGCGCAGTTTACTTTACCTAGTATAAAAACATCAGAAAATACTTAAAAAAAAAACTGGTATATTTTTCGGAACACGCTCTCATTCCTCTCATATCATACAGACGTTCATTGTGTGTTCTTAACACGTATTGTTTTTCCATTTTTAGCGTCTGGAATACCCGGTAATCATACAGCGAGGAATCGATATAATAACTCGATTAACACATACGGTGGCGTAATACAATTACGTGTTCCATCTCGATTGCACCTCGAGTTAATAAAATAATGACACGTCAGAATCGAGACTGAGGCACGTTCTGACTCGATCGTTTAGTTAGTCCTTATAATGGGTCCTTGATATAGTATACTGGAGCAATCGTTGCGATCTCTATCATTGGCCGCAAACCGCTGGCCTGCGGTCCCAGACTATAATTTGCCAGTTTTCGCCGCCTAGCTGCCTGTAATTTTGTAACAACCTCAAACGCCGCTTTAAGGACTTTATTCCCATGTTTAAACTTGAAATCTCTCCCTTTTTTTCTTTCAGATAATCATAGCCTTTCGTTACGTAAACTCAAAACTACATTGAGATGTAAATACAACTATTGTTTCAACCACAGAATGAGATATTAAGTAAAATATAAGCTAATGAGTCAGTGACTTGTTTACTCAAGTATAGTTCTACTTCATAGAAACCTAATCTGGTAACCAAATGTTCATTCAAATGCTAAGGACTCGGGCACGGCTATTGCGCAGTCCATTGGAAAAAAAAATCAGTATAGAGAAGCATTCAAAATGTGCAAAGCACAAGTTGAAGTATTTAAATGAAGCGTGCGTCATAAAACGTCAAAGAAATGAGCATAAATCATAAAGGCGTGTTTAGACAAAGAACTCCTGGTGACTCGGCAGGCCTCGCTGGCGAAATCAGGTCAGAATCACATGTGCTCCTGTCTGCTGGCCATTGTGCAATCTTCCGGGTTCCATTGTGAAATTTGCATGCGATTTTTTTTTGCTTTTGAAAGTTTCGGTTACTATTTTAGTTTTTGCGAGCGGCGTTTGGAACAGTATGCAGATTTGGGTGGCATTGGCTTTGTTTAACATTTCGTTTCACTAAGAAGCTGAACTGATATTTATTAGTATTTATTTTGTGCAACTGCAATAAAATTGTATCGCAATCCACGATTCAACTTTATTTCAAATGCCGTCTGTTGTAAAGTTAACTCTTATTTATTATTAGCATTGGCCTAATTATATTATTACAGTAAATAGGTCAAATGTACAAATATAGTTTTTGATATATTTTTTTACAACTCTAAATTCTTTTTCTTTCGTCATTTCCAATCAGTTTTGCAATATTTTAGGCAAGACCTTGCTTCAATACCAGTATCCAAATTACCATTTGTATGACGCAGTATCCTGAATCGAATTCGTGGGAAGTCTAACGCGTCCAACTAAACAAATCACCGTGTCACTTCATCCATTTACTTGCAAATTCGCGCAAAACTCGAGCAAAAAGAACTCGAGATAAAGGTCCAAAGTGTTCTATTCTAGTCGCCAAATGAATAATCACCTTTCACGTCTCTCCTTTCAATCTACGCTGCGCGATCGATCAGCGTCGGGAACTCTTTCAGCGACACCCTTGCCGCACCTTAGGTACCTGCCTTGCAATTAATCCACATCCAAAATCAGTATTACATTAAAAACGAAAAAACCCCACGGTGTAGCGTTTTTTCGCCGCCGTTTTCTTTTCCATTCAGATTTTTTTGACAGCACGAAAAATTACACTCATTTATTTGACTCGTACACAATGTAGGACTGTTTGAGTACGAGTATTTGCTATAAATACGCATTTTTCTCTACATCTCCTTCCTTGGGGTGAGCATTAGCCTCGGATCCGAAGGGAGCATCACGCGTCCCTTTGTTCGATTTCGAGATTTTAGGGGAGTGCTGTTGCTTATATTCTCATGGAATCCATCAAAATAATCGCGTCCTCATGTATAATGGATAGCGGTGTCAACAAAATTTCCTATGATTAACTTGGGCGGGCCTTATGGTAAACATTCTCAAAAAATACTTTTTTTATACTAAGAATTGTAAGAACCAAGTCATTAATTTACAGAACAGGAAGTAACATATTAAATTTAAAGTAACCTTAACAAGTAAAATTGTTATCAGATTTCAAAAATCCAGACAAGTATCAAATTCATGAATATTATCACTTCGAAAACCGTTCATTAGCACACACATAAAAGGCAATTGTTTCTTTATACAAGTTTAAGCGTTACCTTTTGTCGCTGGCGCGAGGCTATGTCGCGTAGATATTTGTCAATTCATACATAGATTTTCTAAGCCCGAATTTTAAGTTTCTTTAGTCTTTTTGTATTCTTCGTAGGCCGAAACATCGGGGCTTTGTGTGATAAATGGCTGAACATAAATACAGCATTGTCTTTGCCCATTCAGTTATAATTAGGTAGCACAATTTGCTCTCGTGAATCGGTAATGAGGTGGTTATGCAGTGAGTTAAGACAATGAATGTGGCAAATCAATTTTACAATACTTTTAGTGATTTTCACGGCTTTAGTATGGCAGACGAGTAGAGAATATGTAATTATGATGGCGCTCGCTGTATTTATTTTTGGAGCAAATTAATTAGGTAGTTTATTAATAACTTATGACAATAATAATCAAACACAAAGATATTCATAATGCGAGCCATGGAATCAGGGCACATGTGTCTTAATTGTTTGAAATTAGTTAATCAAGAGATTAACTTATCTCTATCTTTAATTTAGGTCTACAATGAACTTCAACAAACCCTTTATTCATGTTTAAACGAAAATAAAGAAGGCGTGAAGAAGTTTGTTGCAGTTGAAATTTAAAAAGATCTCGATAATAATCTCTAGATAATAATCTCTAGAGAAGCTGTAGTTTGTATTAGTGTATAAACAAATTCTTAAATTATAAAATTTTGTGTTTGATTAGTCACAAAACTTACAAAATTACGCACTACACTTTTTTTTACCTAACCTATCGATTTTAAGTCCCACAGCTCGAGTAAGGCCTTACCCTTATTCTTGCATTCACTTCTGTCTTTTGCAGTTTCTGCTCAACCATTTAAAAACTTTTTTAAGATTATCAGAGGTAGACCAAGAAGGAGGTGTGAACCTCCTTCTTAGTCTACCTCTACTTCGGCAGTCCTCAGGTTCGCCCAGGTAGGTACTTCTACGTTATGTTATAGTGAATGCTTAAGTGATCAATGATACAATACTGGCAACCACATTTGCAACTTAGATCTTAATGATGAAAGTGAATAGTAAATATGATTCTTGAATATAAACGAATGTATAATTTTTGACATTATGAACTTTTCCTGTATTATTTATACTAAGTACCTATTCTGTTTTACTAACTTTTATTTGATATACTACGAAATTTTTCAAAAGTGTATTTAAATGTAAAAACAACATACAAAAATGACCTAAGCCTACTACTTACGGTCGTTTTTGTCACAATAAACGATAAAAAACTTCAAGTCCCACTACTCTACGATTGTATATAATGTATACCTGTTATTTTTCTTCATCTTACAGAGTCATAAAATGCATGCTCTTATCGAACCACTGACTGAAATAATCCATAGCCAGAGGAAACATAACTATTTACGCATCCAACTAAAACAGAGACAAGAAAAACAACATGTTGCGATCATCTGGCGTTTGTTGATATGATACAGGTCTTTCCTTCTGTAATAATACTGTAGGAATATAGCTCTTATTTCAAAGGAAAAAGGTATATGAATAGGCATGCAGAGTTTTATTTTGTTTTTTGTCTCTTGTGTGTTTGTTGTTAGAGAATACGCAATGCTTACTTTTAGTTTCTATTTTATTAAAAAAGAATAATCAATATTATTTTTATCGATGGAATACATTCTTATACGTTAGATCCTTTTGCTAACGTACGTTTTTGTTCTACTAATGCTTAGTAAAACTTTCAAGATATTTGTAAAAAGTTTTTAGATGAAATCCTATCTTGTTTTGCATCCATCCCTCGTACAAAATCATTGAGGGCATCAAAGATCTATTAAAGACATTTTTTCGGGGAGAAAGAAACTTTATTCCTCAAAATTTAAGCTATCTACATGCTTTCTTATTATATAAGACTAATTCAGGTCAGTTACACCATTTATAACTTACTTAAGAACAGCATGCATTTTTATGTATAATTGTCCATCGAGAATAGCTGACTATAACACACGAGAAAATTTATTAAAAAAAAATGTGCGTGATAATATTTTTTCCATGACCGAAGTTTGCCGGATCAGAACAGACTCTTTCAAAATAATTTAAAAACAATCACATTTTTGTAATACGTTGGGTTCCACACTACACCGACAGTTATTGTTTAGTGATCTTTTTCTACAAAAGCTGCAAAAGGATTATTATATGCCTTACTTAAGATTAAACCTTTCTGAGTTAGACCCTGTTTTAAGGGAGAGAAATAACGCAGATGCAGTCAATCCTGTCACTACCACACACACGTATTTCATCCTAGTGCCCTGTGCCACTCACATCGTCACATTATATCTACAGCGCAGCGTCAGTTTTGCGGCCTAACCTAACAAAAATACCAGATGTTAATCCAAGCCTGGCCCAACGAAAATTCTTATCCGTAGTTATCAATCAAGCCCGAAAGACATTTGTAGCAACCTTCAGGCGATTTGTTCAAATGAAAAATTAATTTCACCGATGATTAATATAATGGCGAGCAATAAAAAGTAATCGCTGTTTGGAACTTTTTACATCTTCTTCTTGTCTAAATTAATTTGTTTTACGCAGTGTAACCCTACTTTTGTAACATGTTTTTGGTTTAACGATGCCGCTTTAATTGATGATATTATGTGTCGCTAATTTATTAAAACGTCATACTTACAATATGATACGTCTAATAAAATTATTTTCAACAGCTGTTAAAGAAGCGTATATTGATGTGTGTATATAAGCGATACAAAGGCTATTAATTATTTAATGAGAGTAATTTGTAGCTAATTATCATTTAAGATGTAAAGCTAACTATATCGATTATTTTAACGTGTTATTTGCTGACATAGTAGGTGAACAACTGTAAAAAATGACACGCAATTAAGACCCTTCAAACAAGTAATTACATTAAGTAACGAAACAAAGCCGAACTACAACCTAAGTCGTTAGAGACAAGTGGCATTTTCTCCAACTGAGGACATTAATACAATACCTAAAATACACTAAGCGCCATTGAAACCTGGACCGAAACATTCAGGTGACAGGATGAGATATGACGTTTCGTTAAACAATGAGTCGGATCTCAGTAATAATGGAATGAAATATCTGTGGTAACAATTTATATTCTAACGCTGGATTCAACTTGACAATTTATTAATCAAACCGATTACCTCCCCTGCAAACCCGGCCTATTGTGAAAATATTGTCTCGCGAAACAATCCTATGAATAATTAAGGATTTAAATTTTCACACAACAAAAGCATAAAACAATAAATGGCGTAGGAGTGGACAATGGCATTCTGTGAGTGGCATTCGGTGCCCCTCGGTAAAAATTTTAATACGAGGGGCCCCGATTGCAGGGACAACTAGACGTATTAACACGTGCTTTGCTTTAACTGTGCGACATGCCCGAAATACTTTGGATTACTATTGCTGAATTAAATTTTATTGTTAAAACGTAGTGTAGAAAAAGTTAAGATATTCTTTTAAAATATAAGATTTTTGAAATTATTGATTTCAATTTATATCTAATATTGTTTATTATTAAGTTATAAAATTAAATTATTTGTTTGAATTTATTTATTAACTTATTTCACTCAATATTAGCTTATTACGTCGATGAATTATTTTTATTTACATTTCGTACCTAACAGGACCTATTACTGAGACTTCGATATCCTTTCGTCCGGTTGTCTGTCTGTGTATGATATGATATGCATAGATAATGATATGGAACCCCTCATCAGTAGACGTCGCGGCGACTCGACGTGGAGCAACTCGACGTCCAGGCAACAAATCATGTGCGAGTCCGACTTGGTTGATTGTGTTTAACATTAATTAATTATTTGAAGTTCATGTTTGTCCAAAAAATTAGAAAGTTAAACCTAGTCTAAGATTAGATTAAGTGAGGTATACATAGCATACGTATTACGCGATAGACTCATAGAAAGTTTACGTATGTAAATTATTCTAATTTTTAGTTTGATACAGAAATCAATTAAGGGCACCATCGGATCGTGTACTGACACATGTCGGCCCCCACTTCCCTCAGCTTTTTCCATAACGACCTGTGAGCCCCTCCCTTCTTTAGAGAGAAAAGCATAATCCATCACCGTACGTCACCCCTATTTTGGGATCGCCCGTCCCTCTCACACGTCGACTAACGTGGAGCTTACCTCTCGTTCCGACCCGCTAGGGGTAGTTTCTCTCAGTCGCCGCTTGACGGGTGATCATTTTTCTTGTGGCGCGTTCAATCATCGCGTCACTATCCCCCTCTCTGTCTGTCAAGGGCTTGCGTTATCCACCTCTCACTCGCACGGGCCCTTCCTGTCTTTCTGTGTGTCCCTTATTTTCTCTTAGCGGTGCGTGTTCCACTACGTGCCGACCAAATATGGCCGTCTTTTGTGTTTGATTTTGACGTTTTAATTTCTGTTAATAAAGTGTTCGTTGTTTAATTGCAAGCTTTCATTGTATTCGATAATTAATTTAAGGTAGGATTAGTTTGTCATTTTCTATCCTTTTTTTTAAAGTTAAAGATCATAGGTATTTGTTTGTTCAATTTTTTTTTTAATTTTGTTTAGCTTTCTTTTGTAGATATTTTCTGCGTTTTCTCTTAATTTGCATGATAGATTAATCGCTTTCCATAAATCTTGCCATGTTACCAAGGTGTCAAATTAAGCTAGGATCACACTGTATTAATCTAGTGGTGAAGTACGAAGCGAAGTTTAGGAACGTATGCAAATGCACTGAACGTGTTTAATCTGCAGTATACCCACAACTACCAGATGTGACACACAAGGGTAAAATTATAAAAGATACTTACTTCATAGGCTTGTTTGCTAAATAAATTCTTTTTACAATAATAAGTCGATCTGGTAGATTATTAAAAAATATTGGACACGTTCTTTTTTGTCAATCAAACAAAAAATTATATTTTAAGATATAGCCCATTAAAATTCCGCGTGATGTTACTGAGCGATACACTTTTCACCACCTTACCTGTTAAGTCATGAGCCACTCTGCACTTTGGTGTGCTTTATATTTATGATCTCCTGTTTAATTGAATAAAAAAAATATGTAATTTGTTTCGATTATGTATAAGATGGACAAATTTAAAAAAAAAAAATATTTTTTTAATGATACATGCCTATTAACTAGGTTTGAACGTATTCCTTGTTAGTTATAATGTTATAGATTTTGTACCTTAAAATTGAATTCGTATACGACGAAATCTTTCTCTACAACCCGATAAAAAAGTATTTCCTTTAAAATCTTAATCAGCTAATTGTTAATTTAATTTTTAGGCAGTTTATTTGGCACTGTGTAAGTTTCCAACTGAGGAAAGTGGTTTAGCGCCATAAATTGAATGTATCCTACAATAGTTTCAGGTATTTTTATTAATATGATTATAGTATGACATGATACATATATTTTTATAAGATACTACACCCCTGAGACTACTGCAAAATGTCACAAAGTTTTAAAAATCTAGCAGACTTCATTTTACTAGAGTTAATAATCTTCTAGAAAGTCTGTAACGAAGTCGTTCTAGATCGCTGTATGATCGATAATTACTTTATTTTCTTTTATTTACCGTTATTTTTAGGATCTTTATCCGTTTTTTGTCACCACAAATAACCTGTCTTCTATATCACTTCACACATAACTAGTTTGACATTTCATTCATCAAAATATTTGATTTTTGTATATGTAGACAGACATTCAAACGTATAATATTTTCATTTAATATACTATACTTGAACCGATATAATAACTACGCAAAACACCAAGTTCACAAAAGATTACTTCTCAGAATTATTGAATGCGTCCACGCCAGCCCTATCCCCGTAGCATGCCACGCGCGACAATGTTTATCGACTATCGCCAATTTGTTTTCCATACTATCAAAAATAGTTTCGCGATATAAACGGTGTCGCGTGTTCCATGCATAGCACAGGCATAAGTAGCCTTCAACAGACGACAGTCTCCAACAATATTTTTGTGAAAATATGAATAATTTTGTTGCCTTTTTGGAAAAAATAAATTCTTCTTTGCTTTACTTTTTACGGGTGCTGGTTTTATGTTTCATCGTCCTTTGCTGCATATACTACCCTGTAGGACGGCCGTTACCTCGTCCGCGCGGGACCGGCCGGGACCGCTGTAGATTGACTTGTCAGAATATTTGAATTTTAATCCCAGCCAGACATTACATAAACACTTGCTTATTTATTCATGAGCCTATGTGGCCGCCCGAGCTTTGTTTAATATTCACCGAGAGGTCGGTGTGATTAAAAAATTTAACTGCCGTGATCTCTTGCTTGGAAATTGATCAGTGGCGAGTGTGCGGAGGCAGAATTCAAATAGGTAATTAATTATATTTTTAAATAAAAAATAACAGGAAAATAATATCTGGTATTAGGTCTTGGATATTTATATATACGGAATAATTTGAAAAAGATAAATTTCTATCCTAACTTGAACTGGGATTGAAGCCGGGACCTCCGATGTGATGTGACAGCCAGGCATGATGACTAGAGTCACAGAGGTCATCACATAATATTTGAACTAGTTATCTTAAAATTTTGCTTACATTTTGCCAGGAGAACTGAAAAGATAATGAAATACTTAATATATCCCAAAAAGGTACCAAACTGATCCCAAGGAATCTCTCAGAAACAGTTAAGTACTACACACATACGTCAATGCGAGCAAAGCCGTAGGTAAAGACTACTAAAACTTATTGCTATGATTCCAATTTTTTGTTGTGTGTTACTTAATGCCTCCCATGTCTGCTCATAAATGTGAAGACGAGCAAAAATGAAGACCGGCCTCTTAGCCATACATAAATTAAAGATGTTACATCACCAAAATAAAACAAAAAATATCACTGCAGGTTCTCGAGGCCCGGGGCGAATGCAGTTCGGTGCCCCGGGAGGGGCGGGGCGCAATCTCAGGTATGTATTTTAAACGAGTTCAACACGTATCAGGTATTGGCCTCACTACTGGTTTGACCACGTCGTATAATATGGCAAATCCCTACTAATATTATAAATACGAAAGTGACTTTGTTTATTACGTTTTCACGCCCTAACTACTAAACTTTTTTAAATTTTGGCTAATGTTCATCTCGAAAAAAGTAACTGTTCCCGAGGTATCGACACTAACGCGAGCGAAGCCGCGGGCGAAAGCTAGTAGGTACGTAATAAATGTAAATTTAAGGTGATCATTCCAACATGAGTAGTCTAGAGCACCGAGCGATAGAGGCGAATAAATATACGGGTGTTCTTACTATCAAAACGCCCACGAGATCATATTTACGACGTTTTTAACACACCTGGCAATAGAAGTAATTAAAAGGATTACAAATCTACGTTCTTTTATAATTTTATAAATGTAGCGATACATTTGCAAATGTATTTAAATTCTTTGTTGTAGTCATATATTAAATCATAGACTGTAATTTATTTGCCAAAGTATTTTTAACTGCTTATATTGGCACTGTTTTTAGACTTATTATGAAATTAATTATTTGAACAGGTTGTCGTTGCCAGCGGCCCATACACTTCAATGCAACGAGATGCAACATATGCGTGGTCGAATTTTCAGGTAAGCCAATGTTGATAGATTTATCTCTTTTACTGTTAATTTTCTGCCAAAATTCAATAATCTTATACTGTAAATATTCGCAATATTTTATTTAGCAATCATATCTATATTCAAATTAATTATTCGAACCAGTTTACGGCGCCTGCATTGCATGCAGTTAGATAGAGGGCAATGTAGCATAGGCTTAAAAGTAATCTTAGGTAATGTGCCATTTGATTTTAGATTTCCTAATATGGTCTTAAAAATCAACAGAAGATTGGTAATTTTACACACATCTTCAAATTCTGTTTATTTAGGAATTTCAATTTCATTATTTTAAAAAAATATATAAATCTTAAAAAATTAAAGTGGCAAAAAGCATTACGCAAAAATTGAAACTTATCAGAAATATAAATCTGTCTTGACCAAAATTAAATATCTCACTTCAAACTAATAAGATTATTGAAAACCAATTGGATTTACTTCATTATCTATCATTAAGATACATTTGATGCAAATTGGAATAAAATTTGATTTGAAATGGAATATTTCACTAGCATATTATAGAGTACTCTCTAATATTGACGTCGTTATCAAGTAAACAAGTAAAAACAAAAAGCCTTAATCGTATTTCAGGCTTTCTCCCAAGTCTGTTTGTTCCATCGTAACGTCATTAGGGGCGGCAAACCTGATCCACTTTTTGTTTTGACACACAAGAGATAGTGCTGTCCATTAGTGCTACAAGGCTGAAGCTACAACTGGTGTCGCTATATAAATATTCAATAGGGTTTGAATATGTTAATGCCGACGTCTTCTCATTGGCTTGTAGATTGCGCTGTCGTTTTTATCTTATACGACATTTAACTCCCGTAATTCAATTTAGTCTATTTGCATAATGTCGGCGTTCAAAGTAGGTGAGTATGGAAATCGTGGGGGATTCGGGACTTCTGCCCTTTGGATGTGTTATTTATTTATCTGCGTTTCTAATCCACTTTTCATTTGTTGTTTCTTTACAATAGCTATTATAAATCGAATTTTCGTTTCTTGAGGGTAAAAAGGTTCTAACTATATCTTCTATACTCTTATTTTGTATGGTCAAAAAACAAGAGTTTTCTACGATATTTTGAATGACACATTTTTTATTAATTTTTGTTTTGATTTTATCCTTGGATTAAAAATGTGACAAAAAATATTTTTATATAAATAATAAATTAATTTAACATTGGTAAGTTTAAGTAAGATTAATATGCTAAAAACACTGAACATATTGCTTTTCCTAACTTGATAGGTGGTGAAATCATCGGGAGATAAAGCAGACAAAATAAATTGTTCTCACACCAATATGTGTCACCTACATCCTGTACTTACTATAGGTATACGAGTACATAATATGATAGAAAGTCTACCCAAGTAAGTACATCAATGACAAATAATTGCCATTGTCTCTGCCCACGCATCCGTTGTTAACACCAAATCAAAAAAAGGTTTCATCACACATTTCGTATAGGCGAATGGAGATATCTAGAATTAATCGCACTGTAAAGGCATACAAAGAGGTGAAATATGGCCCGCTCGTTGGCTACAATAGCTACATCTTCATCACGGCCCTATTGTTTTTTTTCTTAGGCACCACACGCGGGATTGTTTTCTGTTAGCTTGAGTTGGGAAACGTGTTTCTCTGTCTCTCAGTTCATTTATCAGGGACTCGATGGAGCCGCCTGCGATAAAAATGTTATGTACTTAGCGGATAGATTACAGTGCCTTCGTGTTTTTTGTTTGTACTGATACGATCTTTGTGTTGATTGTTGGATAAATGTTATTCGCGATGTTTAAATGCTATATGTGTAGCTGATAATTAAATGGTTGTTATATCATCATCATCATCATCATCAGGT
Source organism: Rhodophaea formosa (assembly GCA_963082605.1). Classification (NCBI taxonomy): domain Eukaryota; kingdom Metazoa; phylum Arthropoda; class Insecta; order Lepidoptera; family Pyralidae; genus Rhodophaea; species Rhodophaea formosa. The sequence goes on along the minus strand of OY720211.1, from coordinate 7,357,128 downwards.
CTTTTTAGTCTCCACTGCAGGAGCACGACCCTCTCTGTACTACCAGAGCCATATATAAGCTTGAATAGTCAGAGGATTTGGCCTACACTCTCCACGCTGGCCAGACGTGTTGGAGAGGTCTATGATGTTTATAAGCTTTGTTTAGCTTGTTTTTCCTTAGTCGCTTTTTACGACATCCACGGGATGACTTGGAGTGGTCCTATTCTACTCTGCCGGGAACCACATGGCGCGGTTGTTATATAAAAAATAAAAATTGGTAACACACGTGTCTAAGCTCGCCTTGGTATCTATTTTTCACCAATAGGTAACACTAGCAAAATGATAGAGCGTTGCTGGCAAGTCCGGTAAAACAAAAACTTGAAAGAAAAGTATGAGTACATACATATAAATCAAAGATAGAAGTATCGTTTTTACTCAAATATGAACGCAGAGATACCTATGTATTTTTAAACGTTCAATCAAACTTTTTAAAATGTCAAACATTAACATCTGACAGACACCGATTGATCACTTGCCGTATATTCAAAATATTCTTTTTACGTCTCTCCTACGTATGAGGTGTGTATTTTTATACATAGTCGCATCACAATAGAATGCTCTCTTCATTCCCCGTTATCAATCTACCATGATGCCATCTGTGACGTAGCCATTACTCAATTTCTTTGCCGCCAAAAAAGAGCGCGTAAAAAGAATTCGAAAAACGAATTCAAACAAGCGTTTGAAACTTGGGATAGAGACGTGTCTTTTGACTGTGAGTATTTATTTTGTTTTATGTTGTGATACTTTTTTCCTCTTTCTTTGTATAAAATTAATTTATTTTAGTATAATTACTGTAGATATATTTTTAGTTACTTCGTATAAATTTACATGTATAGTGAAACATGTTCATAATACGATCATGATAAATTTATTAACACGTTTCGGTGTTCTAATAGGAACATATAAAAGACATTTATTTAGTCACAATAATAAGAAAAACAAAGTTTCTTAACTTTCTTATTTATAATTTTGTTTAGTTTTGGGTTGATAGTGTGCAATAGCATCAACTTTACAGGGTTCTGTTTAACCAAAGATGCTTAGTTGTTTCACTTAAAATCTTCGAGCAACACGGCTTTTCCGTACTTAAAATAATCAAATGATTAAACAGTTTGTTTGCAAAAAAATGACTTTAAGCTGCCACAACTAAGTTGGATTTATGAATTAAATTTTTCATACGTCATGGACAACCATGTACTTCCGAGTGCACCCACGCACGTCCAATTTTGGGTACTGTTGCAGTGTGTTGGTACCTACCACTGAATGATAATTTAAATTCATTCTCTCCCGCCCGCGCCATCATTTGGACAAATGCTACGTCATTTGTCTAAGGGAGTGAGGTACGGTGCGGGGAGGTCATGATATATCCCTGAAAATACCAAATTGAAACTTAAGTACATCGAAATTAAATACATTTTGCAACGTCTACTTGTGATCAGATTCCAAAAACTTCTGTTGTTGTTATGCTAGGCAACATCAGTCTCTAAGTTTAAGGGGTAAAAGTGTATTAAAGCTTGCCCGTTCAGAATCTCATTTCGTAAGCTTCCGAAAACATTTTCTCAATGTAAAATGGAACCTAAAAATAATACTTTTTGGTTTATTTTTCGACAGCAAAAAAGGTTCTCAATGGGTATTGAATTAAAACTTACCGTATTTGTGCTACGATACTAATTAATTTAATTATTTATCTCATTGTATGTTTATTCAATACACATAACTTTAATTAATAGTAATTAAGAAGAAAGAAGCTACTGTTGAAATAAAATTGTCTTAGGCAATGAATTAACATTGTCGTTGCTAGTGGCGTGACGCGAGCATCATCTTGTTATAACCTACAGTAGTTAAGGGGGAACACTAGGCACAGTAGCGACGCCAATCATTTTATTCCTAATACTTTACAAATAGAAAGAAATTCAAGAATATAAACAATACAAGTCTTAGTAAATAACCTGAAGTATTTTTGGAATCATGTTTTGATATTATGAGAATCAGTCATTGAGAGAAAAAGTGATAACCGCCAAAAATGGCCGTTTTTGGCGGTAATCAGATTCTCATAATTCTCACTGATTCCGATAGTAATAAACATGATTCAAAAAATACTTCAGGTTATTTACTAAGGCTTGTATTATTTATATTCTTGAATTCCTTTCTATTTGTAAAGTATTAGGAATAAAATGATTGGCGTCGCTACTGTGCCTAGTGTTCCCCCTTAAAAGGCTTAAGAGGGCCCTTCCCTGACCGACTATCGTCGACGCGAGCATGGTCGAAAAGCTTGTTTCATCCAGCGCAATGTCAGATAAAGCGGCAAAGCGAAAAGAAGCCTTTGCCCTCGTCTCTCGCACACCTCTTACTGCCACATGGTAACAAGCTAGTGAGTACGCGAAGACATTGAACGAAAAATAATGTGCGGAAATTTCATTTAACTTGATTGAAGAAATACGTGTTTATTAGTAAGCCTTACAAGTTCATGAAAAAAAAGTTGTAGATCTCCATTAAATTTGCATGGTTTCTAAATAAATACTTTCTTTACTGTGACAATAAATGAGTAAATTATAAACGCCCAAAGTTCACATAAAATTTGTGCAAAAAGCGGATTTCTGGAGGCTAATACTGAAGTTGTTTCTCCAAATTTTGATATTTCGTTTTGATAGAAACCTAGATATAGTGCACAAGATACCTTAGTTGAAAAGCGTCAATAAAAGATTTGTTACACCGTACCATAATCACGTACGAGCGTTTTTATGAAAAGATAGACGGGTTGGCTGCCCTTAAACAAGTAAACAAGCGCCATAATTTTTTTCTTTTACTGCTAAATCAGATTAAATTTCAAAAATCTTTTATAACTTCTCTTCTTTTATATTCTGATAAGACTTAATGAACTAAAGTTAGCTTTTATGGACTTATTGGATTCCACTAAATCAATAAACAGGAAAGTGGATTATTTGCTGATAAGATTTAAAAAAAAAATAAGACGACAAATCCGCCTAATTTATACTATAATATTATGTAATAATGAGAAAAGAGTACAACTACCACTACCGATTATTTTATAACCCTAAGATCAAACTGAAAAAATCGAATTATTATTATTACGCCACTTTTCGTAAGTTTTGTTAATTGATAACGATTGAGGTTGATAAAAATGCTACAAGTAATGCGCCGGGTGGTTTCCGGCAGAGTAAATAGAATTAGGACCACTCCAAGTCTTCCCTTGGATGTCGTAGAAGGCGACTTAAGAAACACAAGCTAATCAAAGCTTATAAACATCAGGGGTCAATCAAAGGGTCTTGCTCTGGCAGTGGAGACTGACAAAGACCTGACGATGATGATGATGACTACAAGTAATTTACTTTTGAATTTTTGAATTGCTTCCTCAATTCATAACTAAACTAGTTAGTCTATAAAAGTATATAAGTATGATATTGAAAACAAGTGATTAATGTTTATAAATAAACAGCGACAACCAAAGTGTTTGTTTGTAAAACGCCGCGGAATAATCGGCTTCTGTAAATGTTATATTGATGGCGAGCCATTTGTTCAAGTGAAATAAATTTGATGAAATTAAACCGAAAAAACATGAATAATTGTTGTTCCTGCAAAAAGTGCCTGAACTTTAATGTGCCTGAAACATGTTTCGTATTACATACATTTCAAGATTAATAGGTGTTTATGACCTTTCTAAAAATACTAAAGTTGACCTGAAAAAGGTAATAAATAAGATAGCTGGAAGTAATTCCAATCTTTTTCGTAGTTTGTGGTACTTACCTATTAGTAAACTAGAAAAAAGACGGTAATGTCGACTGAAATAAGCAATATATATAAGTAAAGTAATCTTAGTAGGAAAAAGTGTTAGCTATAACAAAATGATTAGGACAGCGAGTTTTTTTGCAAGATGCTTGAAGATTCATTTGATAACATTAAAATTTTGTCAGTCTTAAGTATATTGCGTGTTTTAGTAAATGGCGATAGACATATAAACAAAGTATGAAAATAAAAAGCTAAGACTTATTCAAAATAAATTAAAACTTAAAAAAAGACTAACTTAAACAAGATAAAGTTTCTATTATTATTTTGCAACAATGCCATCTAGTGAAGATATTTAGAAGTTTTATACTAATATTCTACATTTGATAAACTAATTACATGCAATAATAAATTTTGAGCCGTCAAATTTATACCTAATATTATTAAGGTTAAGGTTTTCTTTTCAAACCACAATTTTTTTATAAATTAAGCTTAGGCCCGGTTTTAACCCGATTATATCCCAAAAAAAACTACACTTCACAACAAATTAAACTGGGTGCAAATCAACAAAGATAATTTCGGGGCCGAATTCGCCGAAAGCAATCTAGTTGGGTGCTGGGATTACTCGTTTCTTTTTTACCTAATTGTGCCGCGGTATGCCCCAGAGATGGGGTGATGTGTCGCGGAGTCTGCTGCCCTGCGCGGAAACCAATTTCAAAAGACCCAGAAAGGATACAGAGGAGGGATTTGGATTCTATTTTGATTTAAAAAAAATATTGAAAAATTATATACCTAGTTTAGAATTTTTTTTTATTTTAATTGTGCCGCAGTATTCCCCAGAAATGAGGTTATGTGTCGTGGAGTCTGCTGCCCTACGCGGAAACCAATTTCAAAAGACTCAGAAAGGATACAGAGGAGGAATTTGGAGTATTATAAAAAAATCTGTAAAAATGAAACAAGGTTGAATATTTTTCTTTGTTACTTAATTGAGCCACAGTCTGCCTCTGAAATAAGATAATTTGTCGCGGAGTCTGCTGCCCTGCGCAAAAACTAATTCCAAAAGACCCAAAACGGATACAGAGGAGGGATATGAATTCTTTTTATTAAAAGAAAACTTATTATTTTCAGTAGATATCAAGCACGGTTGGATAACTTTTTGCTTTTTTATTTCTTGTTCACGTTACGCCCTGGAGATAGGTTCTAACGTCCCGGAGTTTGTTGCTCTGCTTATTAGATGTAACCAATTTCAAAAGACCCAAAAAGGATACTGAGGAAGGATTTGGCAGTTTGAAGATCCAGGAATAATAAAACGTACCTAGTCTTTGTTTCTTTCAGATATGTTGTTGTACATATGTTCATATATCTTTTGCATTTTTAATACACTATTTTGAATGATTTTGAAATATAATAAGATTTCGATGGATAAAAAGCGATGTATAAAATATACATTATTAAACAACAATAAGAATATTAAACAATATCTTTACGTTAATTACAATGACAATAAAATAAGATATTTATTTAATTATTTTGAAGCCATGTTTTAATTTACGATATAACCAAACAAAAAGAGCATTCGTCAAATAACTTTCTCAGTCAAACAAGTGCTATGCCCACAGAATAATCCCAACGATATCATCATACAAAAATTCTATAATTTACATAAAGATACGTATCTACACAAATCCAAATAGGGAAAATGTTATTCCGAAAGGATATCCCACTCCGGCCCTGGACGAAAGTGGCGCCCCTCAACCCGCGAGTGACACTGACGGATCGCGGCACATTAGTCATAGTCGAGACCTCCCGCCCTCCCCTCCCGCACCGCACTCCGACCCCCTATATACCCTGTTTATTTACTTTTTGTAACGGTATTGATGTTTAATTATAGAACCCTAATGTAACTCGGCTAATTTTGACGCGTAATGTTTTGGTAGTAATTTTTCTTTGGCACACTGCTGTACTTTGATGTTAAAACTATTTTTAAAACGGTCCATTTATTTTGGCTCGTCCTATACTATATTTGTATGAGGTATTTATATTTCTTGCTTTTTACTCAGTAAGAAAATATTTGTTGCCGTGTTGAATAATGACTTTGGTGAACGACGGACCATTAATTATTTCTTTGCATTTTTGTGATAAAACGTGTGTAATATAAACACATGTTTCGGACATTTATCAAAGTAAGACACCCTATGACAGGATATTTTATACTTAAACATACGTCAATATTTGAACACAGTAATCTTCCTTAGGTACTTATAATTACAGAAAATTCGTGTTCATTTTAGTAACACCTTGTAAAATGAAAGCCTTGAGTAAATGTGCAAAAATTTAAGGTTAATATGCATAGAAGATGCGGCCACCTACTCATCACTAGGTATATTGATTCCATTTACTGCCTTAAAGAGAACAACACGCTATTTGTGGCATTTACATCTCATAGCCCAGGCTCTGTCCATTGCGTTAGGGACAAAGACGTAACAAGTACATATTTGTGATTAGTACGTACCGCTTGCTACCAACGGCTCACAAAATAGAAACCTCAAAAGATATTATTTAAACCACACTCTCACCGCTTCTTAGGTACAAATCCATGTCTAATGATTCTTAAGCCATCGCTTAATTAAAAAGCAAACAGCTCCCGAAATCATCGGCCAATCATGTTCATCAATCATGAATCTTTCATTGCTTCAGGTGAAGCGGGGCCCGGAGCCCTCCCTATCACATGGCAAGATAAATGACTTGCGCCTATCTGTTAATTAAGATTTTCGCGGCCTCTCACGTGTCGACGGATGCTTGCAATTTAACTTAGACGGCGCTTGATGGTAAAAGACTTGATGGATTGGGAAAAGTCAAGACTTTTTTTCAAGATTTACCTTAAGTCCGTTTTTGCAACATTCTTTTATACGTCACTAAAAATGTTTATTATCATATTTTAATCTAGTAAAGCTAGCTAGGGAAGCAATTAAAAAGATTTTCTGTATCAACGGTGGACAGAAACATATCGAAAACCTGGCTCTACCTGACATAGGTTTTATCTACGAACGAATATTTTAGTCTAACCTTAGCTCATAAAAAATGACAGCTTGTGATTTTTTATTTGATACAAAAGTATTTAATTAAAACTCAAAATTGTGTTCTTTCTAAGCTTAAATCAGTTGTTTATACACACAGATAATCGTGTATCCAAATAGTACAACATTTTTTCAATACTTTTGCTTTTTTTAAACAAATTATGTAACAACATTAATGTTATCGTAATAGCGGATCCCGGGCTCGAACGCATTGTAACTGAAAGAGGAAGAGAGAGAGAGAGAATTGTCAGTTGTGCATTCAGTTTGATTAAAGTAAGTATATTCAGATATTAAAGGACTACATCATTTTTTTTCTTTTGTCCATTGCACTAAAAATTATAAAATGGTTCTTTGTATATCTACCTAATGGTTCAAGTAGCAAGAGACATTTGCAGTGGCAAAGTGTATAAAGACGAAGTTAAGATCGTCTGCTGATCACCGATAGAGGGCGGGTCCCGAACACCCATTTGTCAGAAAGAACCCATTAGGGTCGAATCTGACTCAATCTCGGGGATTACCTAAATACGGCCCTGGACAATAGGTGCTGATGGATACACTAGTCTGTGTTTAGTTTTATTATTTCAAATGTTACGACGATATTATTTAGACGTTATTATTTCGTAGAGTAATGAATATAATATATTTTCATGAAATAAAAATTTAATATCATGCGACTTGATAAACCATAAGTTTGTATCCGTTTGTTATTTTACTAACTTTTCTGTGTACTTTGCCGGACTGGGACTAAAGAAAAGAAAAAAATATATAGAATGCACCAGCTCCTTCTCCTCTCGCGTAGATCATAAACGATTGCAGAAATGGGTGAAGATCTAAGGAATTGTGTCCCACCTATAACTATTTGTTTCCCTTCGGGGTATGTTAGATTGGGTGTCTGGATGCCAGGGGGTCAATTGGTGTTCCATCCAAATCTAAAAGCCTTTCAATCACTAATACGTTAAACGTGGCTTTTGGATCTTAAAGCTCTAGGCTTTGTCTATTTCGTAAGGGATATAGACGTGACTACGGACGTGTATCGATCAGGCTTGTGTTACGCTTGGTACAAAATGACTGACTATCTAGCCACGCAGTTAGGTATTTTTTCAAAGTCATTAAAGATAGACATCTACATAAATACAATAGTTACATAAGCAGGAAAATTCAAGTGAAACCGATACCCATTTATAAAACCTGGTGGAAATCTGAAAGCGGCGATTATAACTACATTACATAGATACAAACTTATCGCGACCGCCAATCAGATACCAGAACTCCAAATAAATCGCTGTTACGTCCAATCATTATTCCACGTCAGGATCGACTCAATTAAAATATCGTTAATGTTTCAAAACTACACAAAATACAACCCTATATCTTTACACTTAAATCACATTTTACATCAACTACATTTTTACCTTGCAATGGTCATTATGGTAGTACCATAACCACGAAATCGGCGTGTCGGAATTGGAATAAAGGCAAAATAAACAGTACAGCGGCTTTTAAATAAAAATAAGCCTGTCATTATAAAAATATTAACTCTTGTATACCGCAAAGAAAGCCACTATGACATTTAAATGGATGGAGATCATTTTCTTCTTTTTTTAAGTTTATACGTACTGATATTACATTGATTGGAAAATAAACGTTAACCTACGTAAAATTCAAGTTATAATTTGCAATGCATCTTAAATTTTGATGCCCAGAGTTGAATACCTACGTATATTAAGTTGTTTTAAACTTTTTATATTTTTAGTTTAGAAAGTATTACTAAACAAACCAAAAAAATATTTGATGTCATTGGTGAAAACTTTAATCGAGAAGTTGTCTACTAGTTACTACAATTCAAACGTTTAAATATAGAAACTATGATAATGGTCAAATTCTTGATACTTTTAATAAACGATACAAATCCAATCAAGTTTTTAGAAATCACATCAATACAAATACGAGTATCAATAAAATATTGCATCAAATAATATTACCTATATGTAAAGTTGACGAAGTGAAAAAATAATAAATTACAGTGCTAACAGTAGTTCCAATCAATAACCATATAAAAACAAACGGACCGAACAAATCTCACCCATACATTACAAGTATCATTCAATACCCTAATCATCAACCAGCAGTCGCACCTAATAACTCAAAGGAAAACGACGATATTTTAAAAAATATTTACACTCGCCGTAATGCTATCCTTGTGTACGCGATAAATTACAAGTAATTTCGTACTGGGTGATACCTGAGCTCAGTGAAAAAACACGAGACATAGATGTCTTGGTGCGTCGCAAATTACGGTCATCATCTTCTCATCAGCGGCGCGGGCGAGCGTTGATGTATGGGAGTTGAGCTGGAGGGTGTGTGGATGGAGGGAATTTTCGCAGAAGCGACGTTTCATGCGCGTGTTGATGGTGTCTCTGAGAGTCAGTCTATTGTGAATGTTCAGAAAATTGGAGGCAATCTTTTCATCAGTATTAAGACTCCCGTATTATAAGCTTTATCTATAGATTTGGAATTCACGAGTCTATATTTATTTCATTTTAATTGACCATTGAAAATATTAACCCGATGCTACATAGAAGCTTTAGGGTTCGGTAAGTAAGTTGTACTTATCAACTGGGTAATATTTTACCAATTGTCCTTTATGAATTTCAGATCTAACGTGTCGCTAGCTCGATGCAAGCTAAAAATGACCAAATTGATGAATAACATTCATCAGTGTCATAATATTTCAGGGGATATTTTGTCATAAATTAGCCAGTACTAAATATAGCTTCCTATAAAATTATCGAAGGCTTAAGAATTAAGTAACTAATGTTGTACTAAGGGACATAAGTAAAAAATAAAACACGAGACCTCGTCTGATGAAGAGGATGAAGAATCAAAAATAAAGAGAAAATTTGAAAATATATTGCGAAAAAAATATATTAGTATAATTAACCTGACGTAGGCACATGCAAAAAAATAATATAGTGTAGATCACAACATTTTACACAGAACATAAAAAGAGGTGAAGTAAGTTTCTATTATTTCTGGGAGATACGTATTCTTTGACATAAATATGAGTATCTCAACGTCAGAGAGAGTTGGCTTAAAGAGTAAATGGGTGTTCAGTGTTAGGTTTAAAACTAAAGTTCAAGCCGTGCAAGAAACAAATTACAGGGAAATGAAATTGTACCGTAATGCAACTTTATACGTCATTATGTGCCATTATAATAAAATTTACAACGCGAGGAACGGTTTCATCATTTTGTTTGTTTTTTGATTTAAGCCTAAAGTACCTTATAGTTGGACTCTTGTAATATAATGTAATATTTACAATAAAACAGTTAATCCTCAGAGTAAGTAATAAAGCTGTATAGTTTTTCGCCTAGATGTCATACGAGGCAACTTATATGCTAAATTCTATTGTAAGTCATTTCCTTAAGGCTTGCTCGATCGTTTTAACCTCAGTTAGATTCAAATCAAAATGTTTTTATTAAATAAAGGTTTCTTTGGACACTTATTAATTGTCATATTTTTTTTTAATAACAATAAAAATTGTTGACGTCAATAATTACGCATGGCTAATTTAGGCCGCTTCCAAAACGGAGTGCAGAAGAAGCGGCAACAAACTGCATAGCGCATTTTCTCCAAGCGATTTAAACTCACAACTCAATCATATTTGTAAAAGAAATTTAATCAGTAATCATATTTTAAAAAAAAATGAACTTACGACTTTCTTTAGTCGAGGTGAGGGAACAAATTGTCCAACTGTCAACTTGAGGACGAAAAAAGTAAAAGTCAAAGATTTTTATTCCAAATTGGGTACATGTTTCTATCTTTCAAACGTCAAATTGTTCGGTCTTATTTTTTTATATATAATATGCAAAATGGAAACACTACTAGAATTTTGAAAGGACTACTCTCTTTTTTCTTCTCACCACGACTTTGTCGGCCTGCGCTTTCCTCTATATGCTATAACATTTAAGCGGAGCATCTTTTTAGCCAAGTGATCGGCATCCTTTCTCTCGACATGGCCATACCATGTCAAGCAATGGCTCTTTATTTTGTCCACCATTGGAGCAATATTCAAGCTTCCCCTTATAAAGTCATTCGCTTCCTGTGCATCTTCCAGAGCTTTCTGTCGTTCATAAAGTTTGCAAAGGCTTTCCCCTTTCTCTTCGATTAGTACATCATTCATCATTGTTTCGACTTCGTCAAAAACTAATCACATATTAAAGCAAACGAGCTTTTTCCCAGTCGCGTCCGTAGATTTGATTTGTTGGAGCCTGGCGTCCTCTATTTTGACAGCATTTAGGCTGTGATTTGATTTGTTAATAGTACATTATGATACAAGTACTATTATAGTCGTCGGTTTATTATAAGCACTCGGCTTCGCCTCGTGCCTATAAATACCTCGACTATAATATTCAGCTTACCGTACGAGTATCATACGACGTTTTTCAATACATTTGCAATTAGCATAAACTAAAACAAGATTGCAGTTCAGCAAATAAGGAATTTATAAAAGTTAGGAACAAAAGCAGTTTGTAAAAATACATTTCTAAAAATCATTTACTTGTATTCAGGTTCATTTTTTCCAAAAAAGTACATTGGTAACCTTCTCGGTTAAAAAATCACACCTCACGAATCAGAAAAAAAATTTCATGCTGAACTTGATTCTATGAAAAAGCAACAATTTTGCATCTGTGGCATTGGGCTATTGAACGATTGTAATTGGTGTAAAGCAAAAAGCACCAGTGCTGTAAACATCATTACAATACAAGTTTCGATGTCATAAGAACCGTATTATTAGCAAATGTATTTAAATAAAATTATTTTAATACGGTTTTTATCGCGTTTATTACATTATTTATACACCTAACGTTTCGAGCATGTGTTTTTGGGAGGTTGAGGTTGTTGCTCATCACAGAAGCCGCCCAAAGCCTCAGACAGTTGAACGTTTTCCTGCCATCTTACCATATGTAAAGGGCGTCACGGACAAAAGTGGTAATATACTTAAGCGTGCTTCAATCAAGACCTACTACAAGCTGCACGAGAAAATAAACCAACTTTTAAGACCTGTCAAATCTATATCCCGTTACAAGATGCTGGAGTTTATAAAATTGACTGTGAGTGTGGTTTATCATACATTGGGCAAACAAAGAGAAGCATTGGTACCCGTATAAAAGAAGATATTGCTGACATGAAGCATAGGCGCTCAACGAAGTCTGCAGTCTGTGAACATGCCATAGATAAACCCAACCATTATATGCGTTTTGATAATCCTAAAGTCCTTGCAAAAGAAAACAAATACATTCCAAGAATGCTTCGTGAGGCTATTGAAATTAAAAAACATCCTAATTTCAATAGAGAGGATGTTTGGCAGTTACCACCAGCTTGGGATCCAGTCTTCAATTTAATTAAATCTCAAGCTAAGCAGAAGACTGCAAGACCTTCAGACACCGTGAGCCAATACTGCGTACATCCGGAACGTTATCAATAAATATTTTAGGCGGTAGATTTTGCAGTTCTTATAAAATACTAGACAAATGTCAACTTAGTCTACCTGCGACCACGAACACTGTAAAGTGCTCGAAACGTTAGGTGTATAAATAATGTAATGAACGCGATAAAAACCGTATTAAAATAATTTTATTTAAATGTGTAACAATCGCGAAAACATAAGAAAACACTAAGCAAGTACACACTAAGTATTGAAAAAAACAGCACCATTTCAGCAGCAAGCAGTCTGCTTGACGCAAACCCTCCTTTAGTAAAAAAAACCGGCCAAGTGCGTGTCGGGCCACGCGCAGTATAGGGTTCCGTAGTTGCGAATGACAACTTTGAGTACACACTGTTTACACTCGCACCTCACAGTTTAACGACCAAAAACATCTAACAATAAAGATTGTATGAAATGTTACATTTTCCAGTACATTTTATAAGTTGGTTGCCTATAACTTTTTAGTTTGTACTTAGTACTTAGCTCTGATAGTTTTCCTTTCAACTTCAGTATATATACTACTGCTGTAATTTTTTTCACTTATCTATATATAACCGTTTAGGAGATAGAGGGGGGGGGACACGTACCTCTAACAAAAATTTGCACTTTAAAACCAAATATTTCGGAAACGGATCCCTAAATCGAAAAATGGTATTCTCAACCTCACAATATTTTTCAAAGACCTTTTTAACGATACCCCACAAGATGGGTAAGTAGAGAAAAAAAAATGACTCCCCCACTTTACTTGTATGGGAGCTACCCAAAATAATTTTTTTTTAAAGATTTTTTTCTACGACTTTTTTGCCATGATTAATATACATACTCATACCAAATTACAGCTTTCTAGTACTTATGGTCTCTGAGTAAAACCGCGGACGGACAGACAGACAGACAGACAGACAGACAGACAGACAGACAGACAGACATGGCGAAACTATAAGGGTTCCTAGTTTACTACGGAACCCTAAAAAGCAAGGTATTATCGTTAAATGCTAATATAACGACCTATTTTTGGCCTGTTGGTCAGGTGGGTTAAGCTTGTTTTTCACAAATTACTATAACGTATTCTCAAACATTTAATAGTTATTAGAAAGGTAGCGAGTGGGTGACGGGAACTAATCGGTGCGCATGCGCGTCGAATTGAAATGACGTCGAAACAATTGCTCCCATTCACAGGTTGGGGTACGGGTAGCTAAAAGTGGTTTTGGTTATTTATTGGTCTCAATTTTGGAGGTTCTGTATGTAAGAGACTAGAGGTATATCATTTAAAATATTTTTAACAAAAACAAAAAGAGCGCCCTATCAATTTATTTGAATAAGCCTGAATAAGCAGGGCATGAAATGGATATAAGTGTACTCGTAAACCGAACGGCATACGTGTACAATTTTTTTTTTGTTTTTGTGTATTTTTTCAAAAAGCGCCCAACACATTTAAATAAAAATTTAATAGGACCATCTGTAAAGTATTATCTATCGAACAAAAAAAGAATTTCTTAAATCAGTCTAGGCGTCTTCGAGGAATCGGGGAACATACATAAAAAAAGATTCCGACGAATTGAGAACTCTTTCTTTTATGAAGTCAGTTAAAAATAATTCAAAAATTAAATTTCTTTCTCCATGTTCCGCCTTAGAATTCCCAGTAGTATTACGTCTTATTTTTTCGATTCAAAATTCATAATTGAATGCTTTCCCGTTTCTTCATACCTTAGCTTTACTGTCTACAACTTTTTTCCCACTAGCTGAGATCAAAAGGATTGCATCACTTTAAGAAGATTGTAATGTATTATTTAATTAAGGTATTATTAGATTATTACAAAGCTACGGAAATCCATTTTCAAAATCAAATTCGTTATTTTTTTTCTCTATAACTTCAACAACTTGGATTGAAACCGTGCTGAAAGTGTATAAAGAACAAAGAGTATTAAAACAATTCGTACGACCTCTCCCTACCTGGACGTTTCAATGTTATTTTTTATATCTCTTTTTCTCCGCCGATCTCTAAGGTTCCACCCAAAGCTTAATGTCATAGTTTTTACGCGTCAAGCAGTAGTCGCGTAGAAAAACGTAAATTACCAAAACGGATCGACGGTGAAAAAGTGGGTTGGCCGTCAGATCATTAGTATGGGCCAATGGTCGTTACCTAAAAGTCATTAGAGCCAACTTTTACTGTAATTTGAGGTTATATATACCACACATGCACCTCGGAGATGGGTTTTTTCATTATCATAATTTATGTAAAAGAACCAATTTTGTGTTATTAGCAAAACGTCGATGTAGACTTGATGGGAGCTTGATTGCGAAATTATTTGACGCATTTTTAGTTTTTGAAGGCTATTTTTTCATGTGTTTCGGATCAGTAATTGCGTAATTATGTCAGAAAAGTTACTTGTGTTTATAACAAACCCTAATTTATTCTGTTGTAGTGAGGTTTTTAAATAGAATTTGTAATTTGCATGTTGAGTTTTAAAAATTCTTCTTAAATGTTTTATATATTTTGGCTAATGGAGTTATTTTGTCGTAGTTACTGATTTAGATATTTTGCGTAATTTGGCTGTTTATTTCAAAATCTATAAAACTAGATGTGCTTAGAGGTAATTTTAAATACTTAGTTCATTAAGATAGATAAGTTTGTTAAATTGTAAATTATGCTGAAGTATCAGTTCCTATTTAATCTCAAGTTTTGTTATTATTTTGTACTCATCATCATCATCATTTCGTATAGGCGACACAGTCAGTCAACCATGCACACCCTGGTGTCAGAGTTCTTCGCCTCTCGGCCTCTGACGTGGTTCCTTTAACGACTACCACAAGGCAGCCGGCACCACCGGCTTTACGTGCCTTCCGAAGCACGAAATCATCTTTCTTATCAAACAATCAGGTGATTCATGTCTGCAATGTCCTAAACAAACTGGAAACAACTTAACAAAGTATACTTCCCGTGGGAATCGAACCCACGACCGGGTCAACAAGGCCAACGCCTTAACCACTGGACCACAGAGGCAGTTAGATTATTTTGTACTAATACTTTGTTGCTGATTTTTTATAATACAATTAATTTTATAACTTTTAATAGCAGCAACAAACTGAACTTTGATTAATTTCTTGCCATAATGTTTTCTTATGTTTTCGCGATTGTTACACATTTAAATAAAATTATTTTAATACGGTTTTTATCGCGTTTATTACATTATTTATACACCTAACGTTTCGAGCACTTTACAGTGTTCGTGGTCGCAGGTAGACTAAGTTGACATTTGTCTAGGTCAACTTAGTCTACCTGCGACCACGAACACTGTAAAGTGCTCGAAACGTTAGGTGTATAAATAATGTAATAAACGCGATAAAAACCGTATTAAAATAATTTCATTTAATTTCTTGCCATCTTTCCTCCATTCTGTTACTCAAGCCACTTCAGGTTCTTTTTGCAGCGGTTTTGCGTAGCCAGTTGTTCTAATTGCGTGGTTCCATTACTATAATACCTTATAATCATAGGGCAATTTGTAATGGCCGTGTCGGCTCTCAATGAGGTGTGGAAACGCACCGTTTTGTGGTGTACGCTTTCTGCAAGGAAATAGGCGTGAGTTACAAGTGGCAGCGATTGGGACATGTCCTTGCTGATTTGCTTGTCTGTCTTCCCAGCTCTCCAAGGCTGGTCCTGGTGGTACCTGGTTGTCATTAGAAAACTTTTCTGCCACATCAGCTTTCAGTTCTATATACTTATATGACCCATCCACTAGCACTGAAAAGAGCTTTATGTAGTACTTCTACAGTTCAATGCACCATCTATACGCTATATGCCCCTTCTTATATATAACTTCAAAGAGCTTAACGTACTGCTACAGTTTAGTGAATTTAATTTTCAACTGACTTTTGTCTTTTATGGATCTCCTCAGCTGCAATTCCATCTTGTAGTAAAATAGCAAGCGTGGCCCTATTCAAAACTTTATGCCTACTTCGAGCCTTGCAGTAAACTTGCGATCATCAACATCAAGAACTATAGCAGTGACAAGTTGCATTATTAAAAAACCCGGCTACTTTTTTTGACAGATTTCGTCCACCATATTGATTTTTGCTGACGTCATATGGCCTATGCCATTCGGAAAACAATACACCTCACACTTAAAAATCGGTCAAGCCGTTTAGGCTACAGGGGGCAACAATGAATGGAACAGACAACTTACATACTATGCGTGAAAACCATTAACCCCTTTTTGGGTGGGTCAGTCGTGTGAATAACTATCTGCGCTTATTACTTAACCCACGGTCAAAAAGTGCATTATTGTTATATCGGCCGCCTGATGACCAGTAGCCGATGCGGTTTAGAAATCGATTGAGGTATTCATTACGCGCTGCATTTCCTGCTGCCGTGTCCACTGAAATTGTTTCTACATTTTCCAGTTAAATGTTCCACGAATTTTTATTGATCTCGTAGTTACGTTTCGTAAAAGAAATTCTCTGTCTATAATTAATTTATACGGCTAGGTAGGTCTATTCTGTGTGATTTGTTCCTATGTATTTCTTTATCATGTATTGCTTTGTCATTCTTTTTTAGAATTCCTTCTAAGGAGTGACATAGATATTGAGTTTAGCTAGGAAGTGATCATGATCCTAGTCTGATCTCTGCAAAAATAATAGCGCATGTTAGTATATGTCATATGTCCAAGAAATCTTGACTTGAAGTTCTATTTCAAAAAAGAGATAAGTAAGATTTTGCATCAGTCTCAAAAGTCATTACATAGAGGCAAAACCGGGTAAAAGTATGAAACGAAGTTTCTCGTATCAACGTTAACTCAACATGTCAAAACTTCCGCAATGACAACAATGAAACTTCCAGTTTTTGTAATGAGTCTAACGTATTAAAGAAATATATCTATGGTCCAAACTCTTCAAAGAACATTGTAGACTCTGTTCAGAAAGATAATATATATGAGGTATGGCGTGAAAGGGAACTAACGCTATGAATTTTACGTAACCAGCCTACAAAACCCTTTTCTTCCAACTACGCTGCAATTCTATCATAACTGCACTACATATCCAGCACAAAACGGAACTTTGCTGCACTAGAGCAGAAAAAATGTATGGAAATTCTTTACTGCACTGTTTATTTCTTTTTTAATCTTGGGTCTATTGTTGTCACGTCACACACATGTCATAAAAAAGGTGGGCCAACCTGACGCGTGTATTGCCTTGCTAAAAAAATAATATTGGCCGTAAAAAAAGACGGGAATATAAACAACAGATTTCTAACTATTGTAATTTCTCTTCAGTTTTATTCTTCACCTACTATTATTGCAGTAGTTGAAAGAAAAGCAGATTATGCACCTCGCATTAAGTAAATTATATTACACTCGCGTTGCAATAACTTATTTTCTGCTCAGTGCAACAATCTACTATTGTCCAATATATTTCATGTTGGAACTTTTCAAGTATATAGTGTTATCCTTTACGCGTAATACCTTTCTGAACAGAGTTTGCCATCAGTAAGGCACTAAATTCAGACTAATTTCGAATTTAAAAGCCACATGAAGTAAGAATATCAACCTATGAACATCGTAAGATCATTGCAGTCTTCGTAACATGAAATCTAACTCTTCAAAGAGCGGCAAAAGTCAGTAACAAATGCCAATCAAGTCCCAGCAAGTACTGACTTCAGACTAATTTTAAAAATAGAAACTGTGGACGCACTTTCTTTTTTAATCTATGCCGTGGAATGACTTCACTATAGTCACTGCGTTCGTCACGTCACACGTTTACTAAACTCTTTAAAAGAACGGTGCATGCCAGTAACAAATGTCATGCCTCCAGGCAAGCACTGACTTCAGACTCATTTCCAAAATGGAAGCCTCGTGGAGTGAGTTTGTCATCGCAGGGACGTCGCAGCGTTCGTCACATATAATAATTAGTTGCGAGATAAATGAGGTAAAGACATACTTGTAGGGGTGCCAAAATATGTGTAAGCCTTTGTGTTATTCAAAGGAGATACAAATGGCAGACCTGTGTGTTCTTACTTCAAGAGTCCAGAGGCTGACTTTAAAGAGAATTTAAATAGTTTCCCCGCCCGTGTTCTCGGCAGAGTAGAATAGGACCACTCCAAGTCTTCCCGTGGATGTGGAGATGGCGACTTTGCAAAAACAAGCTAAACAAAGCTTATAAACATCAAAGAGACCTCTCCGACCCGTCTGGCTAGCATGGAGAGAGTACGCCAAATCGTCTGACTGCTCAGGCTAATTTATTGCCTGGTAGTGAGTAGTAGAGGTGGTTTCCTTAGAGACTTCTAAGTCATCTGTGTAAATTATAATCTAAATTTCATATGATAGCGCTATATTTTGAATGGTAGTATAATATTAAAATAAGCTGGCATGAAATTTCAATTGCACTCTGTGATGATTTCATTATATAGTTTGTTTGGCATGTTAGTATACTGAAATTCTAAAAGGCAACAGCCCTAACAAGAGTAGGCAAGCGTTGTCACTAACGAGTCGACAGTGCACGGCCGTTAGCCAAATGCGGGACGACCCGAAAATCCACTTAGGCGGCTTTTGCGGAGCGGGAAAGGGTTGCACACAGCTTAGCGACGGGTTTATTAAATTATCATACCAGATTCATTATATTTTTTGGATAAAACAGTTGATTGATCCGTTAATTTGGACTTGTGCCGGGAAGGGTTAGAATATTACTAGCCACATCCCTTATGGTGAAGAGATTTATCGAATTCAATCATTTAAAATGTCTAAACTGCCTCGTATCAACTAAATAGAGATTCTTGATGACAGCAGATATGTATATAAATATGTATATACATATACGATAGTAGGTATACATAAAATTTATGCACATAATAATTTAGAAAATTAAACTAGGTTTTTCTAAGACATTTACAGTTTACATAGAACGACGTGTTGTTCACATGTGGTTCAATATATGTATTTTCAGAGTTAGCTCAACAATCAACGAAAATATTTATTTAAATGCACTACAATTTTACAAGGATTCTATTTCATTACTTACGGTTCTTGTACGGTACAGTGTACTGAAATTTTGGGATTGCGTGCATTTTACTCATAAGATTGTATAGTTTACTTGATGAGATTATTTAAAAATAAAAACGTGGCAAAAAATCAATATACATACCTACTCAGAAATAAAGAAAATGTAGAACGGCAGATTGAAAATATTAATACCAATTGCAACTTTTAATAAATGCCTACGAGCAACGGCAGACTCCAAGCAGTGGAAAGTCTAATTACACTCCGAGCTGAAGATCCACGGACCAAGTGTTACCGTTGTCGGATAACGACGACATTAAAACTTGTGTTTCTGACGTGGTTTGTATTGGTCAGCGGAGTATTCTGTTGGAAACACATTCTCTTGGAGAAATTAAAATACATGCTACCATATTTAAATTCTTACCTTAAATAAATGCAATAAATCAAAACAAAGATTTTAAAATTTGTGTTTGTATGTATGTTTCTGATGTAGTTAGTGTTGGTCAGCGAAGTATTCTGTTAACACATTCTCTTGGGATACTTTAAATACGTAAGATTAATAATTTTTTTGCCTTAGGTTGATCATTTTATTCTGTATTATGAAGAAATATTACAAATAAAATTAAAGTTTGTACCAAGAACTTAATAAGACTTGGCGCTGAAGTCCACGGACCCAGTGTTACCGTTGTCGGATAACGACGACATTAAAACTTGTGTTTCTGATGTGGTTTGCATTGGTCAGCGGAGTATTATGTTGGAAACACATTCTCTTGAGGTACTTTAAATACGTAAGCTTGATAAAATTCTTGCCCTAAATAAATGCATTTAAGAGCGTATACTAGCAGTATTTTTTCAATATGGTTTCCATACAAATATATTTCTCTCTTTTCTCGCTGAAAACTGATTCTAGAGCCACAATTCTTTTTTTATAAAATCTACTACTAAAATAGGAATGCCCCTTTTTTTATTTTTTCTAAAAAAACGGTTTTTGTACAATTTTTTTTTCTTTTAAACAAGTTTTTAGAAAAAAATAAAACATAGGGACATACCTATTTTAGTAATAGATTGTATGTAAAAAGAATTGTGCCTCTAGAAGCAGTTTTCAGTGAGAAAATAGAGAAATACATTTGTATGGAAAACGCACTGCTAGTATACCCTCTTAATAAAATCAAAGATTCTACTGAGAGCCTAATTAGACTTAGAGTTGAAAATCAACGGACCCAGTGTTACCGTTGTCGGATAACGACGACATTAAAACTTGTGTTTCTGATGTGGTTTGTATTGGTCAGCGGAGTATTATGTTGGAAACATATTCTCTTGAGGTACTTTAAATACGTAAGCTTGATAAAATTCTTGCCCTAAATAAATGCATTTAATAAAATCAAAGATTCTGCTGAGAGCCTAATTAGACTTAGAGTTGAAAATCAACGGACCAAGTGTTACCGTTGTCGGATAACGACGACATTATTTACATTTGCCTTAAATAAATGCAATAAATAAAGTCAAAGATTAAATAAAATCAAAGATCCTATCAAAACCCTAATTTTTTTTTAAATAATAAATAAATATATAGGGACATATCACACAAATTGAGCTAGCCCCACAGTAAGTTGTGAACTTGTGTCGCAGGATACTAACTCAACGATACTATATTTTATAATATATACTTATATAGATAAACATCCAAGACCCAGGTCAATATGAAAAAGATCTTTTTCCATCTTGACCTGACCGGGGATCGAATCCGGGACCCCCGTGTCGCAGGCTAGCGTGTTGACCGCTGCGCCACGGAGCTCGACAATTAGACGTAGAGTTGAACATCCACGGACAGTTGTCGGATAACGGCGACATTAAAACTTGGGTTTCTGATGTGGTTTGTATCGGTGGAGTATTCTGTTGATAACATATTCTCTTGGGGTACTTTAAATACCTTAGAATAATAAAAGCCTTGCCTTATTAAGCACTTGATTCTAAATAATGTAATTATTATACAAATAAAATCAAAGATCATAACAAAGAGCCTACTTAGACTTGGCGCTGTACACCGATAATGTAAGTGTTACTTTTGTAAGATAACGATGACATCAAAACTTGTTTGTAGGTCTGCGAAGTATTCTGTTTGAAACACATTCTCTATTTTAAATACGTTAGCGTAATCTTCCTTTAGGCTGCTGAGCATTTGATTCAATGAAATGCATAAGTAACACAAATAAAATCAAAGATCCTACCAAGAGCCTAACTAGACTTGGCGCTGAAGATCCACGAACCAAGTGTTACCGTTGTCGGTTATCGACGACATTAAAAGTTGTGTTATAAATATAATATTCACCTAATAAAGTAAACATGAATGGTGCCAATATTTCAACTGTTTTTAAATTAAAAACTTTAAACATGGTTTTAATTTTGCCTTGTACTTAATGCTACATGAACACTTACTTACAAATTTTACGTAAAAGTGTGAGACTTTATAACCAAATTGACGTAATATAAACGTAAAAGTTCAACCTTTGAGTTAAAATCAACCTACCTTTTACCTACTAAAGTATATCCGTGGAATAAAACCTCCAGAGAGAGCGTAACACCACAAATCGCTTAGTGCTCGGCGGTCCTAATGGCACACCAATTAAAAGTTTGGGAGCCTCCCCCGCGGATTGTTATCAGAGATGTGCTGTAAAACCAGGAACGTAGCTACCGTTGTTTTTGCCGTGTCAACGTCACAGGGTCAAAGAGATTTAGGGGCCACTCTGTTTCTAAGTAACGATACATTATCTTTAGAGTTTTGCTCATCAGATACGTGTGCCCTCCCATATTCAATCAACAATCAACTGTGGTTTAAAGCACAGAATAGGCTACAGAGAAAGGATCTTGAACATATAAAATCAGAGATGTGCTGTAAAACCAGGAGCATAGCTACCGTCGTATCTGCCATGTCTATTTTACAGGGTCATAGAGATTGAGGGGCCTATGTGTTTCTAAATAACATTTTCTTTAAAGTTTTGCTCATCAGAAACGTGCGCTCTAATATTATCAACTGTAGTGTTATAAAGCACAGAAAAGCTACATAGAAATATTGTAAAAATTTAATAAAAAAAAAATAGAGATGTGCTGTAAAACCAGGAGCGTAGCTACCGTCATATTTGACGTGTCAATATTACAGGGCAATAGAGATTGTGGGGCCTATGTATTCCTAAATTAAATTTTCTTTAAAGTTTCGCTCATCAAAAACGTCGAGGCATACATACGTCAATATCGGGCCCTTCTAGTACAAGCTACGCCACTGTGTAAAACTGAGCAGCAGTACGGCTCATGTTTATTCCAGCAGTTGGAATCGCTATTTTGATTGCTTGTTTATTGGGTGCAGCATGCGCTGGCAATTTGTTATTGAAGACAAAAACTTTTAGTAATCGCTAAAAAGATAGCAAGATAAAAAGTTAAATTAACATTATTACGTAAAAGTAAAAATTTCATCAGCTAAAAAAGAACTGCTATGATACTTATTTAAAATCGTAAAATCTCAGTCTGATGAAAATAGCTTAAACATACCTATTACTTAGTTTAAAAATTTGATTGGTTTCAAATGTTACAAAGCATACAAACTAAGTAGCCTTCTGTCATATTTTTTATGTGCAATGTGCATATATTTTGAAAAATTCGTTCGTCTTTGTTAATGTGTATATTATTTGTACGTTTAAAAGCCTGTTTATTTGCACTAGATGTTACTTCATTCAATGCTTAGTAAATACAATTTTTTACATTTGTCAAAATACCTACATTATTATTTAAAAAAAATTATAACCTCTTTTGCTTTGTCATATTTAAATATATATCTTAGAACATGAGGGTTTTTAAAACTAACTATACCTGAACGGTCAAATTCCGTCCAGCCATTTTGAAGATCAGATAAATTTTCAAAACCTTATAGCTATGTGCGAAACACATAACCCTTCTTAGCAGTCGGGTAACAATCCTTATTTTAAGAAATTGTGACATTGTCACACCATCCTCGTCCACAAACTAGCAAAAGTAATAACAAAATCGATTTTCATAATTGCTCCATTACGTGTAGATTTTTCTAAAACAATCTTCGAGGACGGCGTGTCTTCGGCTAATGATGCTCGTTACCACCACAAATCTTCAACATTATGACGTATTAAAACTCTAAAACTTCTTACCATTTGCTCAAACCAAGCAAGAAACTAGACGGAGTGTCTTTTTACTTATACTTATTCACTCTTTGTTTGTCTATTCTTATTTTTTTGTTAGGCTTAATCATCATCATCAGGTCTTTGTTTATCTTCACTGACGATAGCACAAACCTCTCCACATAACCATAGCCAGATATTAGCCAGAGCAATCAGAGGATCTGGCCTGCACTCTCCACGATGGCCAGACGGGTTGGATAGATCTCTTTGATGTTTGTAATCTCTTTTCAGATTGTGTTTCCTAAGTCGCCTTCTACCATATCCACAGGAATACTTGAAGTGGTCCTATTTAGCTATGCTGGGAAACACATTGCTTATACAATTTTAACTTTATGAGTTATACTTTAGGTCTTATAGGCTCAACCGTAGGAAAAGTTGTAACAGACAGACATTTTGTTACACTTGAAACATTATTTATGTAAAAACATTACTTGAGGTTGGCATATTCAATTATGTTTCCAGCATTTATTGAATATCATATACAAATTTCACAAAAATATAACAATTTTTTTTATTATAAGTAGAAATAATCTTCTAACTCGTCACATTGAGGCAACGTGCCCAAAATACTGGCAGCATTACCGCGCTGAACAGCAACGCTGATGCGTTGAGCGAAGTAATGACCAGCTCTAAGGTTTAGGTTCGTTGCCTCAATAAGACGAGTAGTGATTTCCTTCATTAAAATTGTGTTTTCTACATTAAAATTGTCTTATTAATCGAAACCGTTTTACCATTTTTTCAAACAGAGCAAGAAACACTAATAAATAACTGAGTATTATATTTTTCACAGATAATTATAATATTTTGCTGTTATTTTTTAATTTGATGTAGGGATGTAGGTATTGTACGTTGATATAAATTTTTCAAATAAATGTTGGATTGGCATCAGTTTTCCGGATTGTCAAAAAAACATTGGACTATTGAGGTATTATTTTTACTTTTTTAAAAGATCTTTCCATAGCATAACATAGTACTACAAATGTTGGCTTTAAAGTCCTTCTGACTTCAATGCGCTCAGCCTTAAGTTTCTGACTCAGTACGCGACCATTTGAAACTTTCTTACATCACGAGGATTTAAATTCAAGGCGCGCCCCGGACGCACCCGTGAAGGTTTTAGCCGAGTCTGAAAAAATCTTACGCCGTGATTTGTGATGGGATGGTCTGAGGCTGAACCTAAGACATATTTTACTTGTCATGTTAGGATTATGATATTCATTTTTTGGAAAGATTCTATTGCAATGGTTAATAAGCTATTTTTTAAAGCTCGCGACAAACTTAGATAAGTATTCATTTCTTTAGAATGTAGGATTCTAGCCTCTTAGGTTTTATTATTCTAAAAGTCTATACCCAGTAAAATAAGGACCAATTGTAGGAACTCATTTTGATTTTACATTTCCATACAAAAGCACTCGCCCGTCCAATTGTAAAAAAAAATAAGTTGCCATCAATATTCTGTCGTGTATTTAAATTTTAATTATATATACATACATCCTTTCACGTCTTTTTCCCTGGTGGGGAAATTCTACTTTTAATTATCTATCTAGGTACTTATATTTCTAATCCGCAGATATGTTAGTTTTCTAATGGTGAAAGAATTTTGAAAATCAGACTAGTAATTTTGAAGTCAATTCATTGCAAATAAAACGAACAAGCGATCAAATCTTTCTTCTTTATAATATTAGTATAGATAATAGCTTAAATATTATAGGTGCCATACGTTCCGTAAATAAAATAAAATAAACAAATAATAATTTAATAATACCTGTTAACCTACGAATAAGTAACCCACTAAGCTTGTGACGAATGATATTGCATTCTTAAATTTAAATCTACATGGAAAATGTTTGAATGTCCCGCCAATTTTCCACCCTATGCACAATTCGCCAGTAGCGCCAATTCGCAGATTTTCTTTTGCAACCCCTAGTAAACAAGGGATGAAAATAATTCCGAATACAATAGCTAGATGGCGGGAGTAGGGTAATCACCAAAAAGATTCACGAAAAATATTACAGATGGCGCTGGGTGGTCTGGGTAATGATGTTATTTTATATTTAGATAATTTGATGAAATTTAAAGATTGGTAGTTATTATTTCGCTTTAGAGTTTTATTGAAATAATGGTAAGGTTTTTTTAAATCTTATTTTATTGCACAATTTCGTGTTCTAATTTTTATTGGGTACTAGCTGTGTCCGAGACTTCATCCGCATGAAATAGTGGGCTTGGGTAGCCCTTTTTTAATTTAAAAGTACCCTATATCCTTCCTTATCAGGCTTTAGAATATCTGTGTACGAAATATCATTTTCTTCCGTTCAGTAGTTTTGGCTTGAATGCCAGACAGATAGACGGAGTAACTTTCGCATTTATAATATTAAGTAGTTTCTATTCTAATTCTATTTACCGTTCTGTATAAAAATAGATATTATTATAAAACCCAACTAGACATTTTTCCTTTCTTTATTTCTTTTGTTTAAGTTTTAGTCGATTCTTAAGTAAAGTAGGTAAGTACATTTAATTTTAAGTCATAATAACAATACACGTTATTTTTAGTAAGTATGTAACATAACATAACATACATTGCATGTATCAATAGTTTTTTTTTTTACATTGCCAAAGAATGTTTAATGAAGATATATGTACGTAAGTACTATTGATTCGTGGGATGTTCATATCCTGCAACCATGTAGGTAGATATATTAATAATTACTACGTCATGCAACTAAATATAAAATCAATAAAATCCATAGAGAAACACATTCTTCTCCAAATTCAAAATTCTTGTTAGTATGTTTGGAAACGTTGTTTGAGCGCGTGAGCACCGGCTGTTGGAGATTAGACACGCTAGCCGGAACAATTTTTTAATATCCCAAACAAGGAAGGCGAGCCGCTCAACTGTTTGAAACTTGTGGATGGGATGGGAACATATTTTTTTCTTTTCTATTTCTTTAAGACAGTTTTGTTATAAAGTTTAGTTCTACTGTGATTGTTTAAATTATAATTGATATGGAGGTAGTGTGAGGGTCTGGAGGTATATAAAAGTCACGTATACATCATTATGTTTACTGCCTTACAAATAAAAGTAGACAAATTAATGGTATGGTTGGAATAAGCATAGGTACACTTGACTCAAACTTGTGTATGTTGCAAATATGTGCCAATATTTTCCTCCCCATATATGTTTTATCTACAAAATATTATAAAGCCTTTTTGATAGGCGATTATAGATTATAGATTTATGTTTTGTTAAAGACAAATAATGCGTATTTATATATTTACCTCACCCGTTAAAAGTCCACTGTTCGACATAGGCGTCCCCCAAAGATTTACTTTGGGAGGGATTTTCCATTCAACAGGCGTGGCAGACGGTCTGTTAATCAATTCGTCTTATGTCGAATCGTCGTATCCATGATAAACTGTCCCAAAACGACATTAACAGTACGGGAGCGAGTTTGACAGCGACAATACGTGTCGTTGTCGGAATCAGCATACACTTGACTCGTACTTGTCAGCTATGCCAATACATCAACATTATTTTGCTGACATTTGAAGAAAATAAATAGGTAACTTTTCTACTTGTCCTCGGAGAAAAAGGAAAATTTTATCAGTTGCCCTTTTGTCTGGTGCATTGAATACCATGGTGAGAACGATTATAACACCTACGTTGAAAACATTGTTATTGTTTTGACTTAAAGTATAGAAAGTGTATTATACATAAACTTTCTCAACAAAATGAATAAATAAAAAAACAGTTAAATGTTCGCTGTTTCTCATATGCCTTCTCCAAAGATTATACATTAAGAGGGATTTGCCATACTCAACACACTTGGTGGACGGGTTGGTAATCTATTCGTCGTATGTCGAAAGAGGCCGTATCCATAATAAACTATCCCAAAACGACATTAACAGCACGGGAGCGAGTTTGACAGCGGCAATACGTGTCGTGGTCGGAATTAGCATACACTTGACTCGTACTTGTCAGCGATGCCAATATGTGTAACATTGTTTTGCTGATGTTTGAAGAAAATAAATAACTTTTGTACTGGTCTCGGAGATAAAGACAATTGTAACAGACCTCTCATCTGGTGCACTAAATACCATGGCAAGAACGAATCATAACACATGACTGTATAAAATAGCATGATAATTTTCAATAAATAAATATCGAAAACATTGCTATGCATGTAAAAAACATTACATTTAATTAAAAGAGTGTAATAATTTAACTAACTTTTAAAATAAATACTTTATATGGGATTTTATTTTGCATTCACAATGCTATTTTACCTTATTTATTAAAATTATTAAAAATAAATTAATATACTAACTTTAAAAATAAAATAATTATGATAAATTTATTAAACTTCTGTTCAGTAAGTAGGTATGTATTATTTATTTTCTCAAGAAACTTATAAAAACATATTGTACTAAACTCGCGACTTTTTTCTAGTAGTGCCTTTAACTAGCAGAACTAGTAAATTATGTAGTTTTTAACATTATAAATTAATCGTTATATGGTTTAAATTCACACTAAAGAGACAGCTACATATTATATATTTTTAAACATTGATTTAAAGACGAGACTTTCATCTGTGTTAGAAAACGAAAGAGTGTTAATAAACAGAATTTTCCACACTCCAACAAACCGACTCCAGACGTGGAAAATATTTAATTTTTACTAACAAAGCCTTAGAAAACGGGGAGTGGTTGCACAAACACGGATTTCCAATTAAGTTGGGCGCTGATTGGCAGGTCGTTAGTCACCGCGAGCTCAATGTGAGTCTCGGCCCGCTTTGATGTTTGCTGATTATTGATGGTTGATAGCTAGCTATATTCTTGTGTAAACACCACTTATTGGTTAGCTTACAGTTTAAATTTTGCTTAGAAAGCCAAGATTCTCTATACAATAACTGCATATGCCAGTATTTCTTGCATCATTCAAGCTTTAAATAAACAAAGCATTCAAGTTTGTACAATGCTCAGACTTGGCCCGCTTTGATGTTTGCTGTTTATTGATGGTTGATAGCTAGCTATATTCTTGTGTAAATACCACTTATTGTTTAGCTTACAGTTTAAATTTTGCTTAGAAAGCCAAGATTATCTATACAATAACTGCATATGCCAGTATTTCTTGCATCATTCAAGCTTTAAATAAACAAAGCATTCAAGTTTGTACAATGCTCAGACTTGGCCGGCTTTGATATTTGCTGTTTATTGATAGCTAGCTATATTCTTGTGTAAATACCACTTATTGGTTAGCATACAGTTTAAATTTTGCTTAGAAAGCCAAGATTATCTATACAATAACTGCATATGCCAGTATTTCTTGCATCATTCAAGCTTTAAATAAACAAAGCATTCAAGTTTGTACAATGCTCAGACTTGGCCGGCTTTGATATTTGCTGTTTATTGATGGTTGATAGCTAGCTATATTCTTGTGTAAATACCACTTATTGGTTAGCTTACAGTTTAAATTTTGCTTAGAAAGCCAAGATTATCTATGCAATAACTGCATATGCCAGTATTTCTTGCATCATTCAAGCTTTTAATAAACAAAGCATTCAAGTTTGTATAATGCTCAGACTTGGCCCGCTTTGATGTTTGCTGATTATTGATGGTTGATAGCTAGCTATATTCTTGTGTAAACACCACTTATTGGTTAGCTTACAGTTTAAATTTTGCTTAGAAAGCCAAGATTATCTATACAATAACTGCATATGCCAGTAATTCTTGCATCATTCAAACTTTAAATAAACAAAGCATTCGAGTTTCTACAATGCTCAGACTTGGCCTGCTTTGATGTTTGCTGATTATTGATGGTTGATAGCTAGCTATATTCTTGTGTAAATACCACTTATTGGTTAGCTTACAGTTTAAATTTTGCTTAGAAAGCCAAGATTATCTATACAATAACTGCATATGCCAGTAATTCCTGCATCATTCAAACTTTAAATAAACAAAGCATTCGAGTTTGTACAATGCTCAGACTTGGCCCGCTTTGATGTTTGCTGATTGTTGATATTGTTTCAAGCTTGAAATTGAGAAAAAAATATCAGCTGCTCAATACATTTTGGTTCACTAAGTAGGTATTTTTTTTATTTAATATACGGACAAATCACACATATTGAGCTAGCCCCAAAGTAAGTTTGAGACTTTTGTTATGGGATACTAACTCAATGATACTACATTTTATTACAAATACGTATTTAAATAAACATCCAAGACCCAGGTCAATCTAATAAAAGACCATTTTTCATCTTGACTTGACAGGGGATCGAACCTGGGACCATCAGTGTCGCAGGCCGGCGTGATGACTGCTGCGCCACGGAGCTCGTCAAATTCAACCTTCATCATCAGGTCATTTTTGTCTCCACTAAAGGAGCACGACTCTCTCTGACCATCAGAGCCATATATTAGCCAGATCAGTCAGAGGATTTGGCCTACACTCTCCACGCTGGCCAGACGGGTTGGAGAGGTCTCTCCGATGTTTAAAGCTTTGTTTAGCTTGTGTTCCCTAAATCGCCTTTAACGACATCCACAGGAAGACTTGGAGTGGTTCTATTCTACTCTGCCGGAAACCACACGGCAAAGTTCAACCTATTATGGAAAAACTCATTACTTTTTCTCGATTTCAGACTAAGTCACAGAACAAAAGATGTTCGCTTTCATGTCGAGAACGTGAACTTTTATTATTATTGCTTGTGTAATACCAAACATACTGTAAAAATGACAATCTACAACGACAAAGCAAAATGATTTCTAAATAGGTATATGTTTATTTATAAATCGGAAATCTGCACATTAAAATTCCGCCATGAAATAGGCAAGTTTTTGTATATACCTACAAGATCTACAAGTAAAAAGATAACTGTACATATTTTTTATTCGTTCCTATTTACGCGCAATCTTTATCAAAGGAAACAAACAAAAACGGTGACGAGTTGACAGAAACATCGTTAATTAACCATACCTACTGATCACAAAGACTGTCTCCGAATAAAACATGATTGATGGTCCAGTGAAGATATCAGCAGAACATTAAGTGTATTCCTATGTCAGTGATATCATTTTCATAGGCCCGTCAAGGTCCTGCATTCCCCCTAGAATTTGCGCACAAGAAAATATGTAGAGTAGATTTTTTACATTTCAGAACATTTAGTATAGGTATATATTATCTATGTCAGTCATTTCATTTTTATAGGCCCGTCAAGATTCTAAATTCCATTTTAAATTTGAGCACAATAAATAGCGTAGTGTCAATTTCTTCGTTTCGACGTTTAATTCTATTCTTACGACAGTGATATAATTTTCATAAGCCTGTCTGTCTAGGTCCTGAATTGCATGAATTGAAGAATATGCGCACCGAAAAAGGCACGGACTCAAATACTTATTTAATTTATTACTGTATCGCCTAATGAGTTCTAATATACAATAAACCTTTCATAATCACGGATATCAACTGTTTTGTTTGATATACCTTTACTTTAGATAGATATTTTGCTTTTTCCTTTTAATTCAATCTTTAACAAAACAGACTCTAAAAATATAAGTTGAAGGTTTTAAGGCAATGGTTTTAGACTTAGTGTCAACTCCATGCCACCTGTGTTCACATTACTTGAACCAACGACGATACAGTTTGAGGCAGGAAAAAACACGGACGTTTCAATCGGGCACCAAAGCGATCGCTCTTCGTCAATACTGTGAATGTTTCTGCGATATAAGTGAAAAAAGAAAAGTCTTAATCGCAATGCGTCAGACACTGACTTTTAGATATTTTTATCCAAAAAATATGTTTTTTTCGCTTCATTCAGCCTTATCTCACAGTCTTAATATTAAGTCATAAAAATACACAGACAGACAAAACACACAGATTGAGCTAGCCCAACAGTTAATTGTAAACTTGTGACGTAGTTAGTACCAACTCAACGATACACAGTCAAGTCATCTGGCTTGTGACTTTTCCCGCGTTGAATTAAAGATTGAATTGAAAGTTTTTTTAAAATACAGAAACCTGACAGTTATACGGTATAAAAATAGTCAAATGCATTCAGTGATTTTTGAATGAAGCAATATAAACATCTTCACAATCTCACATTCATACAAACTTTCAAATTTATAAAAAGCTTACGTTATACGAACTAATTTTTAAGTTTTTTTGTAAGTCCTATTAGCTTAAAATATTTTATAAATAGAAACACAGAATATCTAAGTCCTTCACGACGAAAATAGTACAAAACTATTTAATGGAAAACGAAGTCCGCGTGAAAAATTCGTAGCACACTTCAGGACACTACGAATTAATTAAAATTTATGTCGCTCGTTAAATTTTTATTGTTCGAATTCATCACGGTTTCTATGCAAATCTATGCTATAATGACATTTTCACGTTTAATTTTACATCTGGCCACATTTCTCGAATAATATTGTCTCGTAAATCAGTCGGTTGGTGTTTTTCTTGGAGCGCGAAGTCCGAGCTGTTTTGTTTAGAATCACGCACCCTGTCTACTTGCCTTTGCTATCGTGATTTAGTATGCCTGAATTATACCAGTAGCTCTTTTCTTTTTCAAACCTAGAAATAGACGTCAAAACGGAAAATTATAATCGGTTTTGCAATAATAACATGTCTCAACGTCTTCTCCCTATTGAAAGATGGTTTTGAAATGGCGTTCCATGTGCTAAGTACTATTACCATAGTTTTGCATTTTTTGTCACCATCAGTTATTATTTAGGTATTATGTAATGCTTCTAGCAAGTCTATCCCAAATCTCAACTTCAAAATTGCCACAAAAGTAACATTGTGTGTTTTATTTGACCCCTTTGATGAAGATCCTCATGATCCGCTCACATATCAAATAGCTAGCTAAGCATGAGAGTGCAGTGCTAGTATCAAATCTGATTACTGCATATGTATTTTTATTACTCTTACTACTTGCTTCAAATTTTATTAAAATACGTAACAACGGGTTTCTCACATAAATAGTGAGCTACTGGTCGACATGTTTCGACCTCATCCAGAGTTCTTAATGCAAGACTTGAATCGAGTCAAGCGAACTATGTTGTCTCAATCCACACACGTCTAATTTATTATTTCCATTTCACTGTTTTGAGTTTTATCATTCCTTAAACAGTTTTGTTTCCAATATCTTACACATGAAATGATTTCTGAAAATACTATATCATAAGAACCCCTCGGTCAAATATTGACTTAATAACATGTTTATCAGCCAGCTGACCGTTCGCACCAAGTTCTTTATGACGGTGAAGAGTAATTATTGTTATTCTAATGGTTCACATTCTGAGCATTCCCCATTGTAAGGAGTTCAGGATCGAAGCCCTGATTAATGGTTGTGCAGCGAGGGACTATAAGGGGCGACGGTCATGCAAACGTTCACAGTTAAAAGTAGTTACGTATAGAACTTACTAATCGACAGACTTTGCTCTTTTAGATTGTGTCTTAAAATATATTTTCATGTTTAACCCATTCAAGGTCGATCGATAGTAGATCTGTCTCATATATAGCAGCTTGCAGTGAAGGCAAATGGGCAAAATTTGCACACACTTGCACAAATTTTGTTGTTACTTCTACAAAAATAATAATACCGATATAATCGAAGAAGTATCTAATAGCTATTACTTAAATAAAACTAATGTTTAAATCACTCATGTAACCTAAACGAATGATCGTGGTAGAAATTTTTGTGGGACAACTTAGGAAACCATGTGAGTTTCACCGAAATCGGTTCAGCAGTTTTTATGACAGAGAGAGAAATGTATGTATCAGTCACTTGTCAAATTTAATTTTGTTAAATTACATCTTGTGATGAATGCATTACCTTGTATTGCAGACAAATCTTCTTAATTTGCTTTTTATGAGTAAGCTATCGCTTTCCTATAATTTGAGTTTGTTTCCGGTTATATCTTTAGCTAAGATGCTTAGTAGCCCTTGGTCCGCTTAAACGTTTATTTTTTGCATAAATTATTGATTAAGCATTGTTTAAGTAATTATTTAAAAAAAATACAAATCAAATAAATATAAGTATATTTCAGTACACGTTATTCCTTCGATGATATCGCGACATAATGCCGCCGCGAGAGATTATGCCATACAGTTGACCGGCCGATACAATGATGTTTGCTCGCCAAAATCGAACCCCGGACCCTCCCGCACGTACGGCAGGAGTCCATGGCTGGGGAATCTGGAATACGATAGCGACCGTTTACTTATATGAATCATTTAATAAATATTTAAGTTAACCAATTCGGAGATACCTATTAGTATTAGTAATGTATGTATATTATACGTACGCTACGTACGTAGCTGTAGACCGTCTGATGCAATGATGTTTGCTTGCCAAAATCGAACCCCGGACCCTCCCGCACATACGACAAGCCCACGGCTGGGGAATCTGGAATGCGATAGCGACTGTTTATTTATTTGAATAGTCTCATAAATAGCTAAGTTTATCAATTGAGAAATATTACTATAATAATAAATGTATAATATACATACGTTACGAACGTGGCAGTTGACGGCTGATGCAATGATGTTTGCTCGACAAAACCGAACTCTGGACCCTCTTGCTCGTACGGCAAGCCCACGGCTGGGGAGTCTGGAATGCGATAGCGACTGTTTATTTTTATGAATATTTTCATAAATAGCTAAGTTTACCAATATTATTTTTAATTATATACATAATTATGTATATTATACCTACATTACGAAAGTTACAAATAACCGGTTGATGCAATGATGTTTGCTCGCCAAAATCGAACCCCGCACCCTCTCGCACAAGAGCCCACGGCTGAGGAATCTGGAATGCGATAAGTAGCGACTTTTTAATTCTATGAATATTTTTATATATAGTTAAGTTTACAATTCGAGAGATATTATTTCGATAATATATGAAAAATGTGCGTCCGTTATATACATAGTTGTTAAACTATTAACCCTCCAGCGGGTAGGAGCTCACACCTAGAAAGCAGTAAGAGAACAGTAACATCAACAACGAATTATTGATATAAAATCAAGAGAAATGAAGTGCCTTATCCTCCTTATTATTATGCAGAAAGTTCTTAGCAAAACTAATTTGATATCAAGGGGGGCCTCCTCCTTGATATCATGTTAGTTGTAGGCCATAGGCCTATCTATAGGAAGGCCTATATCCAGCAGTGGACTGAAATAAAATGCACGTTATTAGACAAGCAAATAGTAATAAATACAAAGCAGCTCCTTTTCAATAGACCAACATTTGTAGAAAGATCAATTTCGATCGCAGTAACAATTCTTCGGCAAGATAATAAACCTACTCAAGCATTGACAAACATTTTAGTATGCAGCAAAAGTAATAATGTCGAAACTTTTGAAAAGTACACGCATGTCGGCACGCGTACTGTAACTTGTGACCGTGACGATTTGCCGCGCATCGTAACTACAAAGCCCAAAATAATCTCATTTAAAGAACAACTTGACGAAAATTCTTTATTTCTATTCTTTAAAAAACCAATTGTGTACTAACAAAGTCAGCAATCTATTGTTGTTTTATCTTTTTTGTTGTTTAGGAAGTCATAATTACCATTCAATTTGTATTGTCTGTGGAGTATTTGTTTGAAATCGGGTAAACAAATACGTAGTTTTTGCGAAAAAAGACAAAAGACTATGCGAAAGGATAGCCGTCGCCGATATTTTTAAAGGATGATGGTATTACTAGTCGTCATCTATGTACCTGTATCGTGTCGGTTTATTCTTTCATGTTATGTAGAGACAAGCATTTGATTTACACTTTTTAAAATTGTAAGATCTGAAATTTTTTAGACACATTACGTATAATAAAAGGCGAAAACTTTATCCACAGCTTAAATATTGATAAATAAATTAATAGCGACAAATGACACAGAGCTAGCCCAACAGCAAGTGGTAAACTTGTGTATTTATATTTGTTTATTTATACAATATAAATATGTATTTTTAATAAAAAATTCTCTTTGACGGACTAAACTTTTGGCATTTATTAAACATCTTAATTTATTAAGTAATAGCGGATACCTGACACCGACCGAAGCATCACAGCCAGCGCAGTCGATACAGTATTAGTGTGCATTGTGAGGCTATAAAAATGTATGTATTTTTCACAAGAACAATGTGGCGTAGTGAAGTATAAGCGTAAGCATTAAATGGGCATAAAAATAACAATTAAATTAATTTTTAATCTGTGGATATCTGGTAATAGTTAAAAGTGCCGTGATTTGACGATGCTTCGAACGAAGCGATACATTTGATGGTTATCTTTTATACTTCGAACGAAGCGATACATTTGATGGTTATCTTCTATTCTACGAAAGAGGAGATTATATTATACTCCTACTTATACCACAATTCGGGTTACGATAGGAATTGTCTGTCGGGTCAGGTTAGGAAGCGGGTTAGGTTCATAATATAAATTACATTTTTATTGCAGTTCCTAACCTAACCCGCGACCGGGTTACAATTGTGGGTCAGGTTCGGAATAATCCGGTTTTTACCACACACCGCATCCCGCCTGGCTCTTCCTCGCACAGCTTCCGTTAAAACTTTTTGCAAAAATACAAACATTGATAAACATTCATAGAACTCAAACAATCAAGCTCCTAGAACGGTACGTCGTCTTGCAAGTCCCGTACTACAGAAGATGCCATAAATTATCAAATTTACCACTTTAACTGTCAACAGACGTTAGTAGAGTTGACAAAATAATGGAGTAAGACAAAGTCCTGACATAATTGTTCAATTGTTAGCGCGAAGTTTTGTTGTCGCTCCGGGAAAACAGTTGACAGTCGCTGAATAACTGAATTTGCTATGCGTCAGCACTTCTCTTAGGCTTCAAAGTATAGCTATCACTTGCTTTATAACTATGAAGCATCGTGTAAACTCGGCTTTTGAATAGACTTACAGAATAACTAGGCTAAGTTGTTTTTATATGAGTAAATATGATGACATAAAATTTATTAAACTCTCGGGAAAAGCTACGAAAAGTACAAAATAGTTCGTAAATACGTGTATTGGACCAAGCATTCGAAGCTTTTTGATTTTAATTGGGGTAATGGGGGGTTAATTATTGTATCTTCAGAATCCAGCGGTAGGACACAGACGGTTAGTTAAAAAATATTCCTTTATGACTCTATGGCCTATACTCGGCTACGGGATATAAAAGGTTTTCGATTGTGATCATAATGAATCGATGACCCATGTACAACAGTAGTTATACTAATTTCTTGGCTACTCCTATACGATTTTGCTGTAGACTCAGCATGCACAAGACCGCAATTTGTATCGCTCTATGGGGGAGCAGTGGACATTCCTGGCTGATAGATAGGTAGATACAATTTTGCTGTGTGAGCTAAAATATCTGGAACAGGTTAAAAACTTACAACAAGGTCGATAAGTTGCACACTTACTAACCTCCTTTAGCTGTTCTTTTCCTTAAATATTATTTCAAACGCCTTTTTACTTCAACCCAAAAAAATATTCTGTGTAAATCAAGCAATATAACTTTCCCGAGCAAAAATTCGCAAACTCCAAGTGCAGGTAGAGCTTTATGGCTGGCGGCAGCTTCTAACGAAACGTAACTAGAAAGCTTTTATTGTTTTAAGGCCCCAATAAACCGGCGGACATGTTTGCATTTACAAGGAGCCGCCTTCTGTTTGATGATATCGGCAGCTTTGAAGCAAACACAAAAGAATAAAGGATAAACATGGTTTACAGCCCTTACCGTGAACTAGGGTCTGTCACTGATAGTAGCCAGACTGATAGGCTATCGATAAGATTCAAATACTGAGAAAATCACACGTTATCATGTAATTTTCAAGGGTGAAAACATTCCCGTTAGGTTTTGCGAAAAGAGTATTTGAATCAAATTTTTAGATGACTCAACATTGGTTCAAAAAGAAATATAAAAAGTTCGACTTAAATATTCAGCAATCGCATCGTATTAATAATCGCAGCGTCGCAGGTTTGATCTTTGGTCTGGTCGAGATGGAAAACGATATTTTTCAGATTGGCCTTAATATCTATTTCAAACTGTAGTATCATTGAGTGAGAATCGCAGGACATAAGTTCACACCTTACTGTGAGGCTAGCTCAATCCTGTGTACCTATATTTGTGAGCGTAAGTCAAAACGATAACTTGCCCAAATGAAAAGTGGTTCAACTTAATGCTTTGAGTGGTTCAAATTAATAAAATAGAATTTATAAATAGATATATAAACGGATAGGTCAATCTGTGTGATTTGTTCGTGTATATATATTTATATATATGTCAGCTTCTGATCAAGGTCCTTCAAGATGATAAGGACGCATTTTGTTATTATTATCTCAAAATGTTTACTTTACTTCTTTCTATATGAGTTTAAGTTAAAATCAAAAGCCTAAAGCGAATGTTTGGATTAAAATTTTATATTTACGAGTCAGTGGCTGACAAATATTTTATGGAAGCATTTGTTCGGACAATACAGACCGACTTTAGACCGACAGATGTCACGGATTTTTTCGCAAACCATAAATTAGAGAAAAAGATCCAAAGTAAATATGAACAGAAAAGCCCCGCGGCAAAACCAAATACAATATTCTGAATAAGCCATCGATTGATTTCGTAAGATTAATGGTAGCACATTGTCAGCGCCATAGTATGACGGGCGTTAGACGAATTTGCGCAACAAAAATGTGTTTTATACACTTTGCTATAAGAGCTAACAAATTTCATTTTTGAAACCTTTTTGAGCTGACAGAGCAATGAATGATGTTTTCTGTTCCAATCAAAAACATACATTAATTCAAACTCACAGAGTCTAAAATTATCAAATTCCTTCTTTGAAACTTTATATCATTTTAGTTTTTAAGTCGAAATTTAGGGTCCGATAGAATTGATTTTGGAATTCAGTGTGAAATTGAAATAAAAGTTTGAAACACATTTGGCATAAGGTAGAGTGCTATACGGATAATCTGATTATTAAATATTTATTTGTTTGGTTTTTAAAAGCAATATTTTTATTTGATACCTTACTTTAATGATCGGTCACATTATGGGTAATGGGTTGAAGTTAATGTTTGATATATTAATATTTAAATGGCTTTGGGAGGTTTTATTATTAGAAATCAATTCGTTATTTTGGAAGTTTGTATGCATACAATTTATTAAACTATGTTTTGTAAACTTTATATCTATTAGTCAGATTTCGTAAATAATGCGCTACATGAATATATCCTAGATAATTGCAAGATTCAAGTTAATATGTATTAATATTTAAAGTACACAACTCAGCATTACTACAGTAGTTTCATATTCATATTAGTATTATAATGTTTAAATTGCATTTCATAATGATAATGAGACTTTACAAACCGTAAATTTTGCTTTAAAAATATCTAAACTCTGAAAATTTAATTTTATATATTTACTTGGCGTTACCACTCGTGGGAGTGGTAACGCCAATATTGCAGAAAAGCGAGAGGAAACATACCATTCATAAAAAATAAAATAAAATATGAAATAGATTCCCGATTGGGACTCTTAGCAGTCAAATAAAGTTTAAAAAATATATTTATAGATGTAAGAAATTTAGGAGTGATCGAAATATACCACAAATTACAATACTTAATTAAAATGCAATAATGAAAGTATAGTTTTAATTTTCCCAATAACTCCAATATGTGAATCTGTATAAAAGCGAGTGCACAATACATGTGGGTGTGCTCATGTTCAACAGATGTGCTTCGGTCGGAGGTGTGTACTGCGACAATGCATGCATATGTCGCAAGCGTCCCATTGGGCGCTCAATACTGCGAACGTGGCATGACTTTGCAGTTTTGGTCTGTGTTAGTTTGGGGTGAATAAAGGGCAGATAATTTGATATCTGCTTAGGTATAAGTAAGATTACTTTAAAAATAATTTAAGTCTAACACTAGATATCTTTATTTATAAATATATATCTTAAAGCCGACCTAATTAAAGCTATTGTAAGGGTTTTAACTGTCTCTATATAATAATTCCTAAAAAATATATATTCAAGATCAGTTTTTTCGCACAGACAGATGCGCATTTTTATACATTATGGTACAAACATGGAATTGACTTAAATTTATTTCGCCGTTGTTACATCTTTAAGCTTTGATACAGAAACTTCGTGTTAATATCAAGATTACAATCAATATTGACGATGTTAAAGGAGCATATGTCCGTGACGTCATATGCGGTTTTCAATATATTATGTTATAAACATGGTAATGATTTAAATTTATTTCTCCGTTGATAATAGAGAAACTTCGTGTTAACATCAAAATTTCAATCGACATTGACGTTATTAAAGACAAGTCTCCGTGATGTTACAAACATGCAATTGATTTAAATTTATTTCTCCGTTGATACGTCTTTAAGCTTTGATAGAAAAACATCGTGTTAACATCAAGATTTCAATCAACATTGACGTTATTAAAGGCGCAAGACTCCGCGACGTCGCACGCGCACGGTCGCCTACTGCGCTTTTGTTGCGACCCCCGATTGAACTGTACGCGACTGGATGAATTATGTGCTGTGCAGGGAATACCTTTACAGCGTGAACAAATTAGTTTAATCATATTTCTTGGCGGGATTTTTATTTAAAAAAGTTAAAAAAATATATCTTTTCGCAAACCTAGTTCTAGTAATCATAATAATATCAATGAATGTCAAATTTTTGCTTGATGTTACACTAACTTTGTTGCTAACTTGGACTTCTTGAGTATTTATTTAAATATTTAATTTTTACTGAACCGATTTTGATGCCCAATGAACTTGAAAATTGTATTAGTCAACCTAATACGTTTTAAATTTCTTTTATTTAGAGGACATGCTTCGCTAGTTATCGCGAAATAAAAATATATCCATCCACAATACAAAAAACGTGTTTTCTCCCGCCCTAATTTTTAATCGGTCGTTCGGTCAAAAATGTCAACACATACTTATTTCTTTTTGCCTAAGGAAATTGAAGACGATACTTAAATTATTAAGGACACGGAATTTGCTATGGTATAATTCTTAAGGCCTTATAGATGGTCTGCCTAGCAAGGGAGAAAGAGGTGACAATATTATCTACGTATAATTTTACAAGGAGCGATAAATATGGAATTAGCTTTCATGAAAATATTCATTAGCAGCAGCTACTACCGCGTTTTTTAATCAAGTACATATTTGTTTCTGCTAATAGCCAGCCATGGTTGTCGTAAATTTAAAAATGGGAGCATCCTGTATATTTCAAATTTTTGATACAGCACAGTGACACACATACGTGGCTTTACACTAAACCAATAATAGAATAAAATCAATCTATACCACCCTCTCTAACGCACACAATATTAAAGTAATCAATGATTTTCCGTACCCATGCGCACGCACACAGCTAAACGTGATTGGGAATATTGGCATTGTAAACATTTATACGATATTTGCAAACTATTCTGGCAAACGTGCTATCTATTTCCCTCTCTGTCACACACCGTAAATATGAATCGAGATAACGCTGGAGGGGGATGGCGAACCCGGTTTTACAACTTCGCGGAGGGACAATGGCGACGCTATTGTTGAATGTACCCCAAACTTTTTTTAGGTCACATAAAAGTATTACATTTGTTAGGGACGTGCCGCCTTCATGCACTTACTGCATTCGTTTCGCAGTCAGCCTAGTAGACGGATCACCGTCTCCCACGCAGTCCGAATTCAGTGCGAAAATCTATGTGACCATTAATTAGTGATAGTGCGCCCTTATCAGTATGTCTTCAGTAGCAACAAGCAACCGTACCAGTGAAATGTGGAACAATTGTGTCGATGTGAACAACCAAAGTGCAAGACAAAACAAACACTATGGCTACAGGCCGTACCCCGTGGTTTCACCCAATCTTTACAATTATCAAAATAACTATTATCCTCAAAACTGTGAGTATTCTAACCCACTTTCTACCGGCTATGGAACTAAAGTTTATGGAAATAACAACCAGTGTGATGAAATGGTGAAAACAGAACCTGAAAATTGGCAAAATTTTCCTCAAAACTATATGAGTGAAAACATGAACGCAGAAATGATAAATAAATGGCGAGAAATGAACTACTATGCTCAGCAACAATACGAAAACTATGGTGGTTATGATCAAAGATTAAATCAACATGTAAGTCATAATAGAATTGATAACAAAAGTGAAGAAAACAGACCGCTCCATTCGCCCGGTCAATGCAGCTTACCAGAAACAAGCTACGGATCGCCACACAGTTCCTCCAGCCAGCTGAAGCCTGCATCTCCTGAAGTTGATGATTCTCCAAACCTTCGAGCTTTGTTAACGAAACCGCAGAATAAAAAATCTGTACCTTATTTTGTTAAATCTGATAAGCCGTATGCGCAAGAAATACAACGGATGATGTTTAACACAGATGAGGCTAGTGATTGGGAAAAAAATAATGAAACATCAACGGAGAAGGAATGCAATTTGACGCAATTTCATGGTGGATACGAGAGTAGCGAGGGCCAAGTTGTGAAGAGCAAAAGTGCCGTAGGAGTGGCGGCAAGCAAAGAAGCACCGTCATCGCTGGAGCCTGCGCCGGAGCCCTGTCAGGACGTGACGAGGGTCGCAGCAGGCGGGGACAATGCGGATTATGGAGAGAACAAGATGGCCGCCGCACCCGAAACGCAAGCATTCTATCCCTGGATGAAAGGTGTTGGCGGTAAGTTTATACTTGATAAAACGATAGTTTTATTAGTTTAGGCTTATAAAACACTCTTTACTAATAGGTATATAGTAAACACTGTCAAAATATTGACATTTTGTTTTATTGTGTTACAGGTGATGATAAAAAAGAGGGATCAAAAAGGACAAGACAAACATATACCCGATTTCAGACACTCGAGTTGGAAAAGGAATTTCATTTCAACAAATATTTATCAAGGAGACGAAGAATAGAAGTATCGCATGCGCTAGGACTAACGGAGAGGCAAATCAAGATCTGGTTCCAAAACAGAAGAATGAAGGCGAAGAAGGATGGCAAACTAACGACATCTCCTGATCCGTATGCGACTGAAGATATTGGTATGACAAAGCTTAGTAATATGCCTGATTATATGGACTCTAGACCACAAATTCCAGGTCTCACAGATATTCCTAGCTATCACATGAACCCCATGGGTCAGATGGCTACAAATATGGCACAAAACTGTATGATGCCCGCGTACGGCGGTATGATGCCTAAAATATGACCCT
The DNA here is from genome assembly GCA_963082605.1 of Rhodophaea formosa. NCBI lineage: Eukaryota > Metazoa > Arthropoda > Insecta > Lepidoptera > Pyralidae > Rhodophaea > Rhodophaea formosa. The sequence continues at coordinate 7,314,349 of OY720211.1, read as the reverse complement.
AACATGTATCATAATAATTAATTGATTTTCCTGTAAATTCAAATTTAAATTATTAAACTAAGTGATTATTGTCATTATACGTTTATCATATACATCACATGTCTTACAATTCTATCATATCCATAACTAGTTCTACATTAAGACGGTTGTAAATATTTATAAATAAAATAATAATATACATTAAATGTGACTTAGGGCTCTAAATATTTTAGTTTAGTTACAACCTATTTTTGTGAAATAAAATGAGATGTATAAAAGTGTTTCTTATGTTTATCTCACAGGGTTTAAATTTACTTCATTGTTTTTCATCGATGAAAAGGTTCGTACCGCACAATATAAAGTCAATACACACATTTTGCCAATGTTTCAGTTATTTATAATTTTATTTAAGATATTATTAATGATTTATCTTTATTTAGGGAAACAGTATGGTCATATCATATTGCAAGAACAAATATTTGTAATTATAATATGTTATGCTAACTTTTTGATCATAAAAAATATAAAATAACAATGTAATTTTAAGGTTTATATGATTTAAAAAGGTCAGATCTTTATTTTTTTTTTAATGTAAATAGTTAGACTTAAGCTCTACAAACCAGTAAGTTCCTATGTTTGCAAATCTAGTATGTAATATGACAGTTTAAGGTTAATTATTTATGATTATATTTTTTGTACTTCTCTAGTCAAATCAAAAGGCGCTATCAATAAAGAGGAGTTTCGATTCCATTAATAAATCTAATATCTACTTATTTGTTTAATTATCCATTTAATTTACAATCAGTTCTCATAGTCTTTAATTTCTTTAATATTAAATATACATAGTTTAATAGATAAAAAACTTTTAAAATGGGTCCAATGCTGGCTATTAAAAATATTTTTAGTCATTTTCATCGAAAAGTTGTACATATTGACGGGGTGAGTCGACCTTTATGGATGTCGAATTTTACATGAAGCATACATTTCCTTCAATATGCTATATTAGGTATGTGATCAACCATTTAAGAGATTTAATAAAGGTGCTCCCACACAGCAGTTATATAACAATGTGTAACGACGATAACATTCTATAACACCATAAATATCAAGAATGTTATTGTGTTACACATTGTTTTATAACGTTATATAATTAATTACTGTGTTGGGAGCACTTAAAGAAATCAGCCTTAGAAAAACATAAATGTGAAATAATACACGTTACATGGTTTGCCGATTTGTAATAAATCTGTGTGTATGTCCATTACCTCGATTGACATTACGGTCGGTATTTTTTCTTTCAATAGTTCTCAGATCAGCGTTGAATACTCGTAGATTTTAATTGTATATTGATTAAAAGCTCAACAAAATACTTACTTAAGAGGGCCCTGAACGCGCATATCTCCATAAAAACGGACAAAAAGAATTTTGGTAATATTTGATTTTTTTGTGTAAAATTAAGCATTCAATCAATTAATCTCATAATAATCTCTCAACATTTCTATCCAAAATTTGAAAGGCTTATATTTCTCAAACCATTGACATTTTCATCAAATATTGCCACAATTCCCTTTGTCCGTTTGTATGAACGCGCGCTTTCAGAGCCCTTAAGGCTTGCTTGAAAGTCAAAATATTTAAACAAGCACCTACAAACGTTTGTGAATTGATCCGCTTAAAATTAACACTTTCAAATAATGTTAACAATGCAACGCAACCCTTTCTTCATCATGGTCGAAAAAACCCTTTACCAAACCGGTAGTTCATTGCACCCAAGGGACTATTACACCAATGTTGACAGTTTTGACTTGTTTTGACTGCTGATAGGATTTGGCTACTGCAGAAATATGCTAAGTAATCCTGTTAATGGTCTTGCTACCTGTTTGGTCCTTTTTGCTTTGGCGGTCAAATCTCAAAAATATTTTGGTTTTTGGAAAAAGTTAAATACAGGACAGGAGGCAAGATGCCTATTTATTTTAAGTTAAATTCTATAACATAATGAGTTAAGTATTCTTAAGCAAAAATGTTGGTTAACGTTTAATTTTGGGGTCCCGTATAAAAATGGTAGATAGTGCGAAGCAAGCCACGCAGGGTAGGGTTCCGTAGTTGCACACTATTTAATAAAGTTGGTCAACTGTTATAGCTCTTTTCCCTAGAAACCAGTATAGCATGTGCTGTACTTAATTTTTCACGTATTCATTCACATCCATTTAGCTAACAGAGACACTTGATTCCAAATAAAATTAATACTTTGAGGTTTAATATATCACCAACGAATTCCTAAATCAAAAAATGGTACCTTAAGGACATTGATAATATTTTTGAAAGACCTATTCAATGTCATAAAAGAACAAGAAATTGCCGAAAAAAAACATACTTAACATGTATATAATATAATATATTATATTTTTATTTTACAACTGTGTCGGGATGATTACTAATATTTATTTTTCTAATAAATATATACGGACAAATCACACAGATTGAGCTAGCCCCAGAGTAAGTTCGAGACTTGTGTTATGGGATACTAACTCAACGATACTATATTTTTTAATAAATATGTACTTATATAGATGAACATCCAAGACTCTGGTCAAGTCAATCTGAAAAAGATCATTTTCCATGTTGACCTGACCGGGGATCGAACCCGGGACCATCCGTGTCGCAGGCAGGCGTGTTGACCGCTGCGCCACGTCCCACGGTATTACCCATGTCAAATTCCAGCTTTGTAATACCTACTTATAATCTCTGAGCTGAACCGCGGTCTTGGAGACAAACAGACGGACACGGCAAAACTAATATTTAGTACGGAACCCTAAAAATGGGATCTTATCACTAAGTCTCCGCTGTCCGTGTTCGTCTGTCACAGGTCTATATTTACGTTACTGCTAACTAACCGATCCGCTGCCTCTATGACAAAAAATCAATAAAAAGAAAAGTAAAAATTTAGGCGGCCATATAAAATGTGTAATAGAGACTTTTCGTAGTTTAAATCCTAAAAAGGTATTATGGTATGAATTTCGATTAGGACTTGGCCGTTGGCCGGTGTTTTTTTATTTGTGGCTCTTGCTATTAAAAATCACCTCATTACGTTTCGTATTAACTATAGTACAATTATTAGGTTAAATTTAAATTGGTGTTTAAAATATTATTTGTATTTAAATGACTAATCCATACGTAACTATGAGTCAGCTTTTCAAAATATTTTTAGCGGTAACATGCTTGACTTAATCAAAATATACCTAGAGCCTCCATCTTATACAACAAACATTTAAAAAAGGTGACTCTATCTTCTACGTTTGATAGTTTGCAGAGAAATTAGTAAGTAAAAGTAATTAATAAAACATATTTGCAAAAATGCAACTTACGTTCAAATAATTTCAATAGCGGCTAACTTCATTCCAAAACGGGACCCCAACAGAAAGTGTACCCTCAGACTTTTGACATAGAAAACAACAATAGGATCTCTAGAAAAGGACAGCTGTTATGCAGTTTACGGCAGAGAGAAAGAGAGGCATACAACATTCATCCCTTGACAAGGGGTGAGTCAGAGAGCGCAAGCGTGGAGCGGCTGTCATTTATCCAAGATGGCTGCTAGCGTTTAGGCTGGATATTTACGTCGTATTCTGTTTTATTTTATTTGGAAAAGACCATTATTTGTGAAAAATAGTATCAAATACTGAGTCAGTGACAACTAGTTTATCTTATTACAATTGTGGGCTTGATTTGAGGTAAGCGAAGCTTAACTTATAGGTTAACAATAACACCAAAGAAAATAGGTACAGGTTTACATTTAACACTTATTTGTAATATTTTGTTATTGTAACTATCAATAGAGAGTAAAAATGTAAATTAATTATTTTTTACTTTTCAATAATATTGAACCTAGATGTCTCTACACTTTACTTAACTAAATTTTTAAACATAATATTGACAACAAACTGGTACCTACGACAATTAAATCTTCTTATATTAAGTATATTCTATATAGTATTGAGGTACTTTATTTTAAACTTAAATCTTTTTTTTATTGTAAAGGACTCGAGTCCGGGAATCTAGTTCTAAAATCTTCGTTTATCCTAATTCTAACTAATATTATAAATGTGAAAGTGAGTTTATACGTTTATTTGTTTGTTTCTTACGTTTTCATGCCGTATCTACTGAACCGATCATAATAAAATTTTGCATACACATAGCTTTTATTTTATAATTAAACCAATTGACTTTATCTTCTATAGGGTATGGATTTTAAACTGTTGTCTCCTTGGGATGTCAACAACGTATCAATCTATAGGTATAGACTAATAGCGCCTATCCAATTTATGAGTCTTGACTTGTATTTAGTTTGATCTGTTTCATAAAATGGAAACTTGAAGACTCCTATTTGCAGTATATATCCATTTGATCAAGTTTACTAATTTAATGATTGTAGTTTCATTTCAGTTTAAATTTAATTTTACTTATAGGTGCTTTTCTTATTCTTCTGCTTTCATCATCAGGTCTTTTATAGTCTCCACTGCAGGAGCACGACCCTCTCTGTACTATCAGAGCCATATATAAGTATTAGAGTCAGGTGCTTCTTAATTCTATCAAAATCGACTTTTCCAATACACAAATGCCTATTAGCTCTTAAAGATTTATCTATGTACTTTTATGATAAATTAATTAAGATTAATAACATTGAAATAGGTGTATTGATAAGTCATACATTCCGCGACCACCGAGGCAGACATTTTAAATCCATCCCAAATAATAAAACCTTTTATAACGAATCAAAATAGAAACAAAACTTTGGTTCACTAGTAACACCTTTAACTTTATTTTTTGCTCAACATCAAATCAATTTTCACTCTTATCGTGCTTTTAATAAAGTTCTAATTTGTATATTTGGAATGCAGTAAGTAAGTTTGTGGGTACATTCAATACGTTGAATGGCGGGCTAATTAATCCGAAGTCAGAGCAACGTTCATTGATGTCGGTTCAAAAGAAACCTCTTAATGGATATTTGAATACCCGATAGTATTTACCTTTAGAGCAACGGCTTTGAGGTTAGCAGGTATATAGAGCATAGATAGATATAGAAATAAATTTCGTATTATGGTACTCGTATATTTACAAACTCCACCAGTGTTTTGACGTTTGTTAACTCATCAGCATTTGGCTTATATTAATAAGTGATGCACTTAACGTACTATTTTTATATGGAAATAAGTACTGGTGAAATAAGTTTTGGACTATTCAATTATAAAAAATGAGACTGTTATTGGCGACCAATTCATATGTTTTGATTGTTATTTGCAATCAAAAATAATATCACAGACGCAAAATTTAGTTTCGCAATCATTTGAAAGGTAAAGCTCAACTCACTTTCAAAAGTTTCCTTAATAGAGCCAACCGATATTTCGATCACACATCGGTTGATGCTCTACAAAGTTTAAATACTTACCCGTATGGCCACATATTGAATTTTTCCCATCTCTGGACTCTGGACTCGAGCACAACCAGCAGCTACTTTTTTATTAGGTATTATGTATTGAACTATGCATTTGTCTCCCATCTCATCTCATGGTAAGTGACAATGAAAAGGGGGTGTTACATGCCTTTCCAAGAAATATCCTTTAATTCTACCTTTGAATGTCCTAGGTCTGTACCTTTATACCTTCTTTTTGGAATATAAGTACTTCTATTTGAACGTTTTAAACATGTTCGAATAGTCGATAATCACTAGGCTGATGGATAATCTAGAACCGATTGAGACTGATGTGTAGGATTCTCATTTTTGATACTGAATTTTTTTTTGAGTTGGTACCTGCATCACAATTTTACTACTGTAACACGCACAAGCGTCTTCTATTTTTTCCTCAAAGCTTTGGGTTCCTTGAAAAGACGGGTAAATTCCTATCAAGGGCCGGCAGTGCATTGGTAACTGTGATGTTGCAGATGTCCATAGGCAACGATGACACTTACCGATTAGGTGTTTTGTGTTCGTCTGCCTACACAGATATATAAAAAAAAAACACTTGCGTAACCTACGTTACTAACTAGAAGATGCCATAAGTACCTTTATACTATGCAGTAATTTATGTAGAGAAAAACACTACATAAATTACTTGAAGACTTTTGGAGTAATTGTTTCTGTTATTTATTTGATAAATTTTATCTTACCCCCCTAATAAAGAAACTGTTCTACGTTTTTTATTTTATAAAATAAAATTATGTCAATAAAAGAACAATTTTTTAACACCGAAAAGTTTTCTAAGAGCTTTTATTTTATAATTAACTAACCAACAGCCAAAAATAAACGGTTATTAGTGTTATCACACCAGATGTTCTGCCACGTTCTTGAGCGATCAAAGAGTCTTTATCAACGGACATAAATTACAAGTAATTACATGTAATGAGCAATTAATTAAAGAAAACAAACTTTTCACGATAACCGAAGTACGTTTGATGTAAGTTAAAGGTGTTGACCTTTTAACGGCACTTGGAGATAGCTTTGTGCTGGAAATGGTCTTTTTTATGATTGTGACTTGCATATATGTATTTGAAATAGTGACTGTAACCATACGGATAGTTTTCAGAATATAACTAGAAAAATAGATTTTTATTTTTCTTCTGTCTGAGACATCAAAGTAGTATAAGTATATTAACTTTTTGCTGTTATTAATTTTTTGATTCCTTGAAGATCAAATATCTCTTTCCTTTCGTTAGTTTTATCGTAACAAAAAAGTTTTTGTGGTTAGTTTAAGTAGAGCGTCTGTGGAAATAAAAATAATTTGTAACGTAGACTAGTTCGATACTATTGCCAAGAGAATGTAATCCTTAATAGTAAAAGGTTATACCCTATTTCAAAAAATAACAATGGTCGGCTTTTTACAAATACATATTCTTTTTAATCAAACTAAACTTTATAAAATATGAAAGTATAGGTTCTGGTTGGTTTAAATATCAAGTTGTATCAATGAAAAATAATGTTACTTGTACTAGTTTGGTGGGTGTTACTAAGAGAAAACATCCTTAATTGCCGTCATGTCCTATTTCTAGACCAACAAAAAGAACAGCGGCCGTCACGTTACAACATCAGTGTCCATACAAAAACGGGATCACAAAAGAATCTGCAGGGCGCATTGTCCTGCGACGTACATCATTAATCAATAACGCCTCGCTGCCGGCTCGAAAGCAGATCTGATCAATGCTGCGACCGACCGAGGGTGATGTAGATCGATTAAAATTTTTGCATTTTGTGTCAGAAATCTCAGTGTTAGTAGTATCGCTTATTTCAATTTTATTTTCAGTCAGTGACACCTCACAGTGAGATAAATAAATAATCAAAGTGAGATAGGACCAAGTGTATGAGTCTAAACTGTATCTACCTTCGATACTAATTTCGACTTACTGATCAATGCTGCGACCAACCGGGTACATGTCGATTAAAAGTTTTGCATTTTGTGTCACAAATCTCGGTGTTATGCTTGTATTACTTTTATTTTTCAGAGTCAATGGCATCCGTTGTAAGGTCTTAGTTTACGAATCTTACTTATTCGTAGGTTCAAACAATATCTTTAATACTTTTCGACTTACTGATCGATGCTGCGACCGACCGGGGGTGATTTAGACCGATTCCAATTTTTGCATTTTGTGTCACAAATCTCAGTGTTTCGCTTATATTACTTTTATTTTTCAGAGTCAATGGCATCTGTTGTAGGTCTAAGTTTACGAGTCTTACCTATTCGTAGGTCCAAACAATATCTTCAGTACTTTTTGACTAACTGATCGATGCTGCGACCAACCGGAGTTGGTGTAGATCGATTAAAATTTTTGCATTTTGTGTCCGAAATCTCAGTGTTGGTAGTTTTGCTCATTTTAATTTTATTTTTGAGACAATGGCATCCGTTGTAAGGGCCAAGTTTACATCCGTAGTTATACTTAAGTTTCAAGTCTAAACATTATCTTCAATACTAGTTTTGGTTTACTGATCTATGATGCAACCGACCGAGGGTTATGTAAATCGATTTTGCGTCACTGGTATGGTCTAAGTATAAAAATCTAAACTATATATATACACTCTATAGATCAACGCCATAACCGACCGTTGATGATGCAGATAGAGTAATTTTGTTTTTCATTTTGTGACAGAAATCTCAGTGTTGGTAGTTTTACTTACACATATTACTTTTATTTTTGAGTCAATGACATCCATAGTAAGGTTCAAGTTTTCGATTCTAAACAATATTTTCAATTCTCGTTTCGATTTACTGACCAATGCTGCGACCGACCGAGGGTGATGTAGGTCGTTTAAAAATGTTAAAATTTGTGACAGAAATCTCAGTGTTGGTAGTTTTTAGGGTTCCGTAGTAAACTAGGAACCCTTATAGTTTCGCCATGTCTGTCTGTCTGTCTGTCTGTCCGTCCGTCCGCGGTTTTACTCAGAGACTATAAGTACTAGAAAATTTGGTATGAGTGTGTATATTAATCATGACAAAAAATTCGTAGAATAAAATCTTGAAAAAAAATTTTTTTTTTTTGGGTAGCTCCCGTACAAGTAAAGTGGGGGAGTATTTTTTTTCTCTATTTACCCATCGTGTGGGGTATCGTTAAAAACGTCTTTGAAAAATATTGTGAGGTTGATAACACCATTTTTCGATTTAGGGATCCGTTTCCGAAATATTTGGTTTTAAAGTGCAAAATTTTGTTAGAGGTACGTGTCCCCCCCCCCCCCCCCCCCCCCCTCTATCTGCTAAACGGTTATTTATGGATACGTGAAAAAAATTACAGCAGTAGTATATATACTGAAGTTGAAAGGAAAATTATCAAAGTTAGGTACTAAGTGCAAACTAAAAAGTTATAGGCAACCAACTTATAAAATGTACTGGAAAATGTAAAATTTCATACAATCTTCATTGTTAGATGTTTTTGGTCGTTAAACTGTGAGGTGCGAGTTTAAACAGTGTGAACTCAGAGTTGTCATTCGCAACTACGGAACCCTACACTGCGCGTGGCCCGACACGCACTTGGCCGGTTTTTCTTATTGTACTTTTATTTTCAGCCAATGACACCCGTTAAAAGATCTTAGTTTACAAGTCAAAATAATACTCTCAGTAATCGTTTTATTTTTTGCATACAGTGTCAAAAATTTTAGTGTTGTTAGTTTTGCTTATATTTTAACACTGTATAACACTATAGCTACCATCTTCACAGACTATGTACTTAACTGAGTGCTGAGGTAGTTATTGAAACTGTCAAGGGAACCTTGTCAGTCTACCCTATTTCTAAATCTTTTATTGTACATTTTTACACAAAATACTGACAGTTCGGAATCTGTTTTCTAGAATGTGTATATACTATATGCACAATTCAATCACTGATTGCATGTATCCGATAATTTGAAATTACTTCCTATCATTATGATGCTTTTCGTCTCTTCCTTTACAAACCGGAGCATAAAATCACATTCAGTCGCTCGATTCGATGTTTGTTTCCGTTTGAAAGATACTTAGCTATGACAGACTTCATAATGTCTTTATTTAAGTATAGTATTAATAATACCTTTGAGTGAAGTCGATTCATTAATAATGTAATTATGGTTATTTTTTAAATAAAAGAGTAACAGATTTAATAACTGAATAAAGATTTACAGGGTACTCTGTATTTCATACTAACAACGCTTGTCTCACTTTTTTAATTCTAATTTTATCAAAAGGTCTGCTGAACTTAAAACTTGTTATGGTTTTTATTATCAAAAGCGTTTACCTTCTTACAGCCCATGTCATGTTCCGTTTCAGATCGTTCAAATTACGGAATTACGCCACGCCTAAAGTGAGGACGCCACACGCTGTTAAAAACACCTGAAGCTCCTATATAATTGCTATTTGAGTCATGTTAGAGCTGCATACGAACAATTATAGTACAATCGTTTTCCCGCCACCGTATAATAGCTGTTATTACCAAGTAGCAATTTAACGCCTTTGCGAAATTCATAATGACTCAATTTATGGGCCCCACCTTTTTTATTTCCAATGCAATGAGCTACCTGCATCATTATATAAATTTGATTCCGATCGTTGAACAGACTTATTAAGTTCTTGCTCTTTTTGTTATAAGCAAAACAATTTCAGTGAACTACAATTAAATTAAAATTCATTCACGATGCAAGTTTGCTGCCTTACGAGCCAAAAACTTAAGAAAGACTGTTTATTTGAAAATTTTAAAATAATAAGACATGACTAGGGCAAAGGTCATATTATAAATACGTACCTTTGTATTTTCGTTTAACAATGTACATCTCGGGACTTGTGTAGGTACCGTTTACTTTACTGCAACCTCTCTTGCTGAATGTGTATGCGGTTATTTGTTGCCAAAGGCCTCCCCAAGATGGTTACTGTTGTGTATTTCTTGTTTTTCTTATCCACTACACACCAGCTACCGTTCTTATCTTCTCTTACCAATTTTCGCTTTGTCTTCCGCTCATTCTCTTCGCATTGCGAAGACGTCCAGTTATATACATTCTTAGACAATTTATACTTACGACAAAAGTATATTTAGTTAAAACCGAAAAATATTTTAGACAATGACAATATATCCTGTATTTGTAAGTATGTAATTCACAAGAAATTATGTTTAGTTTATTGTATTTCGTATTTTAAGAAATACGTATCGGAGTATTGTCACTCACAGTTCAAATCAAAACATAACATCATTTACCTGAACATAACCTGACATGACGTCGGCAGAAATACTGACCGGCCAATTTTCTCTGACCCCTGGAGTAGTTATCCCCAGTAATATTTTCAGCTAACGGTGTTAGTTTGAAGGGTCTGCTCCTGTTGGAATTGGAATCGGCGTCAATGTCACTTATGTGTTTAACCCGGCGAGTGGATGGAGGAAATGATGAATGGCGTTCCAACCGGGCCGTTGCTTCAGCGCTGAATATCGGTATAGAGTTGTTACAACGAATCTTTTATTTAAACGTCTGTTAAAAATCTGGGCCTTGTGATTTTTAGACCTCACAAGTCTTTCTTTCGATATATTACAACTGCATAAATGTTCACTTGTATTAAAACAAAAAGCTAAAAGACTATGTTTAGCAGTTTCGTCAAAATTAATTTAAAAATCTAAAAAGAAATCTAAATAAATAAGAACTGAAATGAACAATTTCAGCAGTGAGACTGAATGGTTTTGCAATTTTTTATCAAACGTGTCTAGTAGTGCTAAAATCTGTAGACAAAAGAAAAACCAGCAATTTGCAAGTCGGAATCGGTCACGAAAGGGTTCCATACTACCAACAATATTAAATTATAAAAAATGTTCAAAAAACACGTTCTTTGTATACTTTTTTTAACTATTTGTTGTTATAGTGGCAATAACTAAATAAAAATTTTGTAAGGATTTCGAGTAGGTGACTGCCTAAAACGGTTCAATAGCTATATTGCCCTGAGATAGATGGACGAACTGGCATTGGAGGCGGAAGAAGGTAGGGCGGGTAATCTTTTTAGAGGACAGTGGCTTATACAAATAATAACAATAAAGTGGTCAACAACAAGGTGTAATATCAGCTCTACATAGATCCCCGTTTCCCTCGAACTGAGCCGACCCTCCGCGCGCACCAAATTCCAAATTGTTTTTGACTGACAGCTAAATGTAAGTTAGCATTGTTTGAGCGACGCACCACAGCCTTCGGTTGCCAGGCTCTTTCTATAATTATTTCTCCTTCAAGCAATATAGGGTAACCCTCTCGCTTTTGCTTGTCGAAGTTTTGGGAATTGAGGCTAGATTTGCGAAAGTTATAATGAATTTTGGCAAGTATTGTTTTAGTGAATAGTCAATACATTAGAAGAAATTCATGAATGAAAAATAGAATTTAGATACTCGTAACATAATTGGTACATACTTTTACAAATTGATATTAGACAGATGTTTAAATAATTAATTATCTCCGTTATATTATTTGAGTTACATTTTTTTAAAATAATAAGTAAAATAAGCTTAACAATGTTTTTTTCCTGATTGCCACGATGAAGCATCACTTTTGCGCTGTTTTTTTACGTACTGCTGTAGGTACGGTTGCCAGCAAAAACAAAGTTCTAACGAATAAAAAAATTTGACAATATACTACGAAGGTAGTTTTCCATTTTCCATTTAGTCTGCGAATGTTAATTCTAAGTCTTTTATAAGTTGAACAAAAATTAATTAACGCTGTGTCCATTCTTCAGATTCCGCCACAAAAGTTGCACTGATGTCTGACGCCAAACAAAACAACGCCGCTCTAGACTCTCCAAACTTTTCCGCTTTTTTGTTTATTCAACTATTTCCATTAGAGTTTCATTTTAAGTCTTTTCTTGCAAGTGACATTTTGCTTTTTCATGTAAGTGTTGTAAACTTAAAAGAATCTTTTGAAATAGATTCTGCATTTGAATTTTGAAGGTTATCCTTAACCTTCAAAATTCAAATGCAGAAAACACTCCTGTGTTCGAGCACAGATCGCATATACATCATTAATGTAGGTCACATGAAAGCTTTTTTACCTTATCATCTAGTCTCCACTGCAGGAGCATGACCATCTCCGCACTACCAGAGCCATATTGTTCTGCCAAATCCTCTAACTGCTCTGGTTAGTGCCAGAGCAGTTAGAGAATTTGGCTTATACTCTCCACGCTGGCCGACGACGGTTTGGAGACGTCTCTTTGATGTTTATAAGCTTTGTTTAGCTTGTGCTTCCTAAGTCGCCTATTCAACATTCGACATCCAGATTCAGCATCTCGGCTGCAACTCGATAGTTTATCAGGATTTCAATGCAGTCTGAATTTCATTGCATACTCGATCGTTTACATAAACATGTTCCAAAAATAATAAATCTATGTATATTAGAATAGTACGTGAGAACAAAAAGAAAATAAAGAAATAAATATACGTAATCATACATAGCCCTGCAGGCAAAGAAGCGACCAAAACTGTTGCGAAGAGTTTCCTTGAGGCTTTCTTCTCTGTAGTAGTTGGTTTTGAAACGCTAGTAGTCTGTAGCTTTTGAACATTAATTAATTAAATACATATTATTTATTAAGATAATTTTAAATGTCATTTGACGTGAAAAAGTACTATCAGAGGCTTAATTTTCTGAATAAGCGTTTTATTTTTTTTATTTGATATGTCTTATGACTTGATTTTACTGAATTTCTGATTTGATGGCAGTCCAGCAGTATCTCGACCGTCATTTGACTCATCAACATGTAACTTTAAGAGGAATAAAGTACTATCTACGTGACGTTATATTTTTTCTACGTCATCATCTACAACTTAAAATCAATTCGTTATGAAGGTACAGTTAAGGGTTGACACGCACATTGCTAGACATCATGAGTGTTTTTTGCAGTGGTACAAAAGTTGCAATGATGTCTGAAACCAAACACCGTCTCCTAGCGGGAGTTTTCAGACTTCTTGGTTTTTTTTTTCTACATCTGGTTTTTTTTTTTCTAAAAGTGTTTTCATCTATTAGCTTTGTCATTCAAATACTTTTAGATATTTATATACTGCACCCTTGGTCTCTGAAGATACAACCAGGAAAACGTTAAGATTAGGCGGACTTTCACGTGTATTTAAAAGATCTCGCAAACTTCTAAAGCCGTTTCAAATATACAACATATTTAAATGGTTTTTAAATAGCATTACAATGCTCGGTATATTATTAAAATTGAATTCATTTTCATCATATATTTTCAATTTTAATAATACAACATATTGTTTGAAAGATTTCGATTTATCCTAATCCTATCTAATATTATAAATGCGAATGTGAGTTTGTTTGTTTGTTACGCTTTCAAGCCGTATCTACTGAACCGATCATCATAAAATTTTGCATACACATAGGTTAGGGTACTGAGAAGGACATAGGCTATATATCACGCGGGCGGAGCCGCGGGTAAAAGCTAGTTATAAATAAACCTGCAAATATATTAGCGGACCCCCAGGAGCCAGCTCCAAAGCAACATAGCTGAAGATGCAACCAGGAACACGCCCAGATAAAAGAGAAAAAGATCTGTAAAAACATAATCTAAATTATATTTTCTGTTTTTTTCTGAAATAAGGCAGATAAACTAATTTTGATATTTTGTTGTTTCAGATAACGAGGACAGAGCAGCAATCACATAGACAGAGCGTATTATATCACTCAATATATTTTTGAAATATTTTATTTGTTTCATTTTATATACCTGTTATCTTAATAACAAAATTGAGTGTTTAAATAATCCGTACAATTCTGATTCAATTGTACCTGGCTTTAGTAATTATGGAATTTATATGGCCAATCTATCTACTGATAAAATTATTTTTTTGTACGGTAACAAGATTTTAATTCCCTGCCCGTCTTCATCTGATTTTATCTTCTACAACGACTTCTACATTTGGGGCTAGCTCAATCTGTGTGATTTGTCCGTATATATTTATTTATTTATTATTTATTTATTTATCTATTACAACGACATTTGTTAATTCACTCACAAACTAATTAAAATTAAATGAAATCAAGAGAAATAGATCATCCATCATCCAAATAAGCCAGCAATGGTCACACAAAGAAAGAGAGAGAATATGATGTTATAACGTACAAATTTGTAGAGTGCAATCCTAAGTCAAAATTGTGTGGACGTCAACGTAAGTGCAGTATGTATTAGCGAGGCTAAGGTCGGAGTTGCGACGTTTGACAAGGGGCGACACTTTGAGTAATGGCGCCGAACGTCAATGTTACTTTCAAGGTATTTCCTAATTATTTTCAACTATTTTTTTAGTATTTTCTGATTATCGCATGATCAAAAACATTGTAATTGTGATCTAAAGGAGATAACTTACCTAAATAAATTGTCTTTACTTCAACATGAAAAATTAGTTTAGCACATATTAGCAAGGCTAAGGTTGGAGTTGCAATGTTTGACAAGGGGCGACACTTTGAGTAATGGCGCCGAACGTCAATGTTACTTCCAGAGTATTTTTAACTATTTTCTCACTGTTTGATTATTAGAAGGCTGAACTTGATATTGTGATCTTGAGGAGATAACCAAATAATTAGTCTTTACTTAACAACAAAAAAAAGTTCAGTATATATTAGTAAGGTACGGTTGAAGGTGTGACGTTTGACAAAGAACAACACTTTTAGTAATGGCGCCCAATGTCAATGTTACTTTCAGAATATATTGAACTTTTTGCTTTGTTTGTCTAATTATTACAAGAAAATAATTACAAATAGTGAACTTGAGGATATCAATGACTATTTCTTCCTAAACAAATCGTCTGTATGTCAACATAAGTGCAGTACATATCAGCAAGGCTAAGGTCGGAGTTGAGACGTTTGACAAGGGGCGACACCTTGAGTAATGGCGGGGAACGTCAATGTTACTTTCAGGGTATTTTCTAATTATTTTCAACTATTTTCTTAGTATTTTCTGATTATTGCATGATTAAAAACATTGTTATATTTAGGAGTTATTATCCTAAATAAATTGTCATTACTGTAACATGAAAAATAAGTTCAGTACATATTAGCACAGCTAAGGTTGAAGGTGTGACGTTTGACAAAGAACAACACTATGAGTATTGATGCAGAACGTCAATGTTACTTTTAGAGTATATTCGACTTTTTGATTAGTTTGTCTGATTATTACAAGGAAATAATTACTTTTTATATTTATACGGATAAATCACACAGATTGAGCTAGCTCCAAAGTAAGTACTTTAGTAAGACTTGTGTTATGGGATACTAACTCAACGATACTATATTTTATAATAAATACATATATAGATAAACATCCAAGACCCAGTTCAATCTGAAAAAGATCATTTTACATCTTGATCTGACCGGAGATTGAGCCCGGGACCATCCGTGTCACAGGCCGTGTTGACGACACTTTGACTAGCTCCGTGGTGCAGCCACGGAGCTAGTCAAAGTGTCGTCAAAAAGTGTTGTTTTGTTTAGGACAACAGTAATTTTACCTCCCCAAAACAAATAATTTGTACATCAACATAAATGCAGAGTGAATTAGCAAAGCTAAGGTCGGAGTTACGACGTTTGACAAGGGGAGACGCTGTGAGTAATAGCGCCGAACAGCAATGTTACTATTATGGTATTTTTAAGTGTAACTTTAAGAAATAACCGTGAAGTTTTCGTTGTGGTAGAGCCTCGCTACCGGCGAAATCATTTTGCTAGTAGCATGAATGGGCCGGCTCGTCCGGGGAAGTACCACACTCTCACAGAAAATCGACGTTTGAGTACTAGCTTTACCGCTACTATGCTTCGTTCGGTGAGTGAGAGAGCCGGAGGCCCATCGCCCTCTCCCCTCTGGGGAGAGAAAAATAAAAGGCCGGCAACGCTCCTGTGACACCTCTGGTGTTGCAGTTGTCCATGGGCAGCGGTGATCACTTGCCATCAGGTGACCCGCTTGCTCGTTTGCCGCCCTATGACATAAAAAAAAAAAAAAAAAAAAAAAAATGTTAAAGGGAAAGTTATACCTAAACAAACCGCATTTACTTCAAAATAAGTGCAGTACATATCGGTAATACTTAGGTTGGAGTTGTGACGTTTGGCAAGGGGCGACACTTTGAGTAATGACGCCGAACGGCAATGTTACTATTATGGTATTTTTAACTGTTGTCTTACTGATTATTGCAAGAAAATAATTACGAAGTATGATGTTAAGGAGATAAATATACCCTTTGAATATACCTAAACAAACCACATGTACTTCGAAATAACTAAACAAATATATAAATAAATATATACGGACAAATCACACAGATTGAGCTAGCTTCAAAGTTAGTTCGAGACTTGTGTTATGGGATACTTACTCAACGCTACTATATTTTATAATAGATACTTATATAGATAAACATCCAAGACCCAGGTCAATCTAAAAAAGGTCATTTTCCATCTTGACCTGACCGGGGATCGAACCCGGGACCATCCGTGTCGCCGGCAGGCGTGTTGACCGCTGCGCGCCACGGAGCTCGTCAACTGCAGTACATAGGTAAGCACAGAATTATATCGAGATCTGTGTAGGTAAGTCTCAGGTTGGAGGTGCGACGTTTGACAAGGAGCGATATTTTAGTTATTAATTAATGTAGAAGTCATCACCAAACCAAATAGAAAATATTATTGCAGCATCCTGCAATAATATTTTTTTTTAGGTTTTAATATGATCAAATAAGAAAAGTCGTTCTTATATAAGTACAATATTAGATACATCTCTATATGTGAACCAGACTCATAAATTGGTCATTTATAAGGAATTGCTTAGATTTAAGAAAATATGAAGACAACATATTAAATTATACGCGTACGTCAACTGAACATCACGTGAATTGTAACTTTACGCATATAATTTTTAAAAAATTATGGGCATATATATAAATGTATAATTCATTAGAAAATACAATATCGAAATCCAACATTTAGTGAAAATTAAGTCATCCTCTAAGCCAGTCAAAATATTAACAGTATAGACAAACAAAACTTCACTTGACTTCACGTCGATGTGTATCTATAGATATGCTATAGATAGATATACTAAATACCTTTACTACCGCCATCTGTCGCGGTTTACGAGAGTTTCCTGTAACAATAAAGATACGGGGGCGCCACTAGATACTGAGTATGAAAGTATGACTGATTTGGGAAAACATTACATATTTGAATTGTATTTTGAGATTGAATCTAAAAGAATAAAGGCTTTTACGAATTTTTATGAATTGGTTGATTTTTAACTTTCAGTCAATATTTTTACTCTCACTTTTAGTGATCCTGAGTTTTAAGCGTATAATATTGCTTGGGTGTTCAAAGTCAATCGATTCACTTACTATAAAAATTTCTATATCAAAAACGTGGTTATTTTAAATATCAATCACTAATTATTGTCATTGTTGTTTGGTCCCACAAAATATTTATTTACATCCTATTGACTAAACAGTATGGTCCTTTGAATAAGAAAAATCGTTGTTAAGTCAACTTAACGTCTAGAAAAGTGACATGAAAATTTGAGTAAATTATAAAAACAAGTGTAGTACTTGACTAGTTATAACGTTGAAATATTATCTTTCTAGTTAAGATACTCTGAAGGTCTATACATGTGAAAACAGAAATCTGAAATGATTCAATGCTAAGTAAAATTTTATTCTATACTTATTGAAACTGTTGATATGATAGCACTCATAACTTTAAGTAAACAATAATTAAATATACATAAATATCACATTATGGGTAATCTAAATAAATGATGCTTCTACTGTTATAAGGCTGCAGCAGGAATAGGTAAGTATGTATGTATTGTATACTTACATTTTTTTATTCAAGGAGAGACTTTTTGACTGAAAGTTGTAGACATCAAAACAATTCTTTAAAATACACATGACACGAAAACTTGGAATCTGTCTGTGTATTTCGAAAAATTGTTTTGACGTCTAAGGATCTAACCAGAAAAAATTTGGTATATCCAATAAGAGAGCCCAACTGTAGTTTTTTTAAGTTTTATTAAAAGGTCATACCTCTTATTGTTATAAATATTTTGATTTTATTATTTCTTATAAGTACGATGTCTGTGAGTACGCGAGTTTCTATTCGTACATAAAATGAAGAAGTTAGCAACTGATGTTGGATAAGTTATCCACACGAATGAAGCCACAGGCAATGATATGTCACAGTGCTTATACCAACATGTCGCTGACGTAATCATAATCAGTACATTGCGTGGTTATTTCAATTAGTTCATAAGTTACTACTATCATAGCCACAGTTTAATGTAAAATTCATCTTGTCTGTCCTCACTGCCCGGCACTTATAACCAAAGGTGAGACGCTAAATGCAGCTGTTGATAAGTACTTTTTAATTCCTTTTTACCCATTTTAATAAAATTACTTGTTCAGGTATTAAAAAAAAACAACTGGGTGGTAAGTCGGTGAAACATTAAAGGATCACTGCTCCTGTTTTGGTATAAAAAGACCATTGACTATGCGGCTGATGCTAGTGACAGCTAAAAACATTAAATACTTTTAAGATGTGGTGAGTATACATATTCGAATAAAGTAAACAAGACCTCTATTTACTGTACATATTAATTATCACGTTCTCATCCCTTACAAGTTAGACAGAGCCTAGGCCATAAGACCCAAATGCCAAATTTCGCATGTTAGTGCACGAAAAGGTGGAAAACGTAATCGAAGTAGTGATAAGTAGGTTGCTTGCCTCATCACACTTTGACATAATTGTTAACATTCTTACTTATTCTCTCGACCGAATCTCACAGACTGCATAGGAAAGGAAGCAGCTGGTACATAGGTATTGACTTTTTCGCTTCTCCAAGACCAGCAAGCAAATAAAGTATCTACCTAGTAAGACCTCTACAATAATTATTAAAATATCAAAAATAAAAAGGTATGCACCTACATGTATGTATGTACATAGGTAACTACGTAAGTTTCCTTATACATACACATACTTTCACGCCTTTTTCCCTTGCGGGGTAGGTATACAGAGCCCAGGCTTATTAAACCTTAAGGCCGCGTTTAGCATGTTGGTGTGCTTGTAGGTGGAGAACGGAATCAAAATAGGGATGGGTTGATAGCCACATCGCCTATTGACATAATTCCTCACGCGCATCCCCTCGATCGGCTTTTACGATTTGCGCGGGACGAGAAGCAGCTGGTACATTTTACGTATTTTCTTTCCTCCCAGACCAGCGTGGAAGTTTTCTTATAGAGATAGTAAAACCGAAGCTAACAAGAATTCTAATGACTCGTGGGAATCTACTCATTCAATCAATCATTTTATGGTTCTAGCCAACGTAACGTCTCTACCAAACTTGGAAATACTGCATGTGTGTGCGTAGGTATGTGTAATTAAATTAAAGTATGAAAATATATTATTATTTCCAAAGTTAAACATTGATAGAGAAAAACTTCATGCCTCTATTAGTATATGAGATACAGCAGACCAGTAACTTTCAGCAAAGACAATGTATTTGTAACATCAAGATAGAGTTGATATGATATCGACAAATATGAAATGCGAACCAATGGTCTCATAATCAATGATGCCATAGATTGTAAGAAGTTGCTATTAAAAGACTATAAAGTTGACCCCGGGTTCCAAAGTACTTATCACTGAGGCTTGGGGACGCAACTGAAGTAACATTCAAGTAAGGTAGAGTTGCATTGAGTTACAACTTAGCTTATAAGATATTGCAATCCCAATTCCAACTTAATATTACAAATTCGAAAGTGAGTTTGTTTCTTTGTTTTTTACGCTTTAACGTTCTATCTACTGAACCGATCATCATGAAATTTAGCATACACATAGGGAGTGCTGAGCAGGACATAAATAAATAAATATATATAGGGTCATATCACACAAATTGAGCTAGCCCCACAGTAAGTTGTGAACTTGTGTCGTGGGATACTAACTCAATGATACTATATTTTATAACATATACTTATATAGATAAACATCCAAGACCCAGGCCAATCTGAAAAAGATCGTTTTCCATCTTGACCTGGTCGGGGATCGAACCCGGGACCTCCGTGTCGTAGGCTGGCGTGTTGACCACTGCGCCACGGAGCTCGACATAGTCTATCACGCGGGCGAAGCCGTGGGTAACAGCTCGAGTAAATATTTCCGCTACATTAGAATTTTCTACAAATCAATATAAAGCAAGGAGAGTTTAGACATTCTTATACATGAATCATATTGGAATAATATATGGCTCTACCAGAATGAATTTTCTCTCAAATAGAGTTTGTAGCTCATTAATTTTTGGGTATTACAGATAATATGGAAGAGAAATAATCAGTCGCAAATAAATCTTTAACTTAGAGGGGTCTGCTTGTCTGTGGTTGCAGGTATGGCATCAGGTACGCGGACCCAGCCTCCTGATGAGCAGCTATTTTCTCATCCTCAATCCATCCGAGCAAGAGCATCCAGCAGTGGACTACTTAAAAGGCTGTGATGATGATAATTAATTATAAAACATACTCTTTTTACTGAAAAACTCGAAGAAATTGTGTTTAGCCAACCAGACTATTTGTATATGGAAGTGCTGAATTTGTTAACATTTGTCCCGTGGGATAGGTTTTCCTTAGTCACTACTTCAAAGCTGTATCTCAAATACACCCACTATTTATATCCAGGGACATTGGAGAGACTACCCTAAGAAGATGTAAGGTAGGCATATATAAAAACGGTAAGGTAAAAGCACCTATTCCCGGTAGTGTCCCTGTTACCGGTAATCTAACATATTTTTAAATTTTGCACGATTTTACGAATAAATTTACAATGTTTCTATACAAAAAAATGTTTTTAGTTATATTTTGCTCAATAATAATGGCAATAATTACCAAAAAGTATGACAGCATCACCACAATAAAATGTCAAAAGTTTGTACTCCAACATTTTTACAATTTGGCTGTGTGCAGTTGCTGAACGAATCAACGACATGTTCGTAATATTAACTGTGTCATACTCATACGAGAAGGAGTTTGGTAAGTTTGTTTATGTATTTATCAAGTTAAATAATGTATCTTTCAATACAAACTATAAATTTTAGTGTGTCTTTTAAAAAAGTGAATATTTTGGGCTGTTACATTTATTGGTACTCAAAATTCCCTACTTGGCCTATAATCCGGCAAAAATTTACCGGCTATCGGTACACGCATCAGTCCAGTAATATTTATTGTACCTAAACCCATTTTAAGACTTTATTGCAAGAAAATAAGTTTGATTTTCCTTTGAAATACTGTATAGCGTTCTTACCGGATTCAAATTAAACATAAAACAATGTGCATCAGGGTGGAGGGTCAACGTATGGTGAAAAATTTTACTATAAAACAAATTTGAATACCTCTTTCAAGTTGCATAAGGGTAAGATAATCACAAGTCCATACTAATATTATGAATGCGAAAGTAACTCTGTCTGTCTGTCTGTTACGATTTTACGCTTTAATTACCTTTAATGTTCTCTAAAGTACGGAGAAAGACATAGGATACCTTGCATCCGGGAAAAATTAACTGTTTCTGAGGGATCGACATTAACGCGGGCTAAGCCGCGGGAAAAAGCTAGTACATTAAAGGTATCAAATTCAAATTTATATTCATGATTTGACAACTTTTTTAAGTTCATGCTTGACTATAAAAACTTAGAAAAAATGCAAGTTGGTACGGAACCCTCAGTGCGCGAATCAGACTCGCACTCGACCAGTTCTTATATTTCATTTTGTCGACTCAGTTCTCGGATTGCATTAAGTATATGTAAAATAAAATAAAGCAGGTCGGTAGTCCGACCGTCCTAACGAACATGTGTAAATGCTGTTTTTGTGAGTCTTATGCAGCTTATAATAGAATTCAAAACCGTGGTGTAGTTTACCGGTTTCTGGTACAATATAATAACGGTTATTAGTACAAACTAGCCGGATACTGGGACAATCAGCCCTTTTTTATTTTAATTTGTAATATTAATAAGTAATGTTTATAATTTATTTCATGAAATTATTTACTTCAAGACTACTGTAAATTACCTACAAGCACGTGTATATATCATAATTGTTAGACTAATAGTTTTAACACAAGTGACTTGCAAAGTCAGGAAAGTTCAAAATTTCACGGCTATTGGGACGTTTACCTTAATTAAAAGAAAGGCACATAAATCTGCCGTGTAGTTCCCGGAAAAGTAGAATAGGTAGGACCTCTCCAAGTCATACCGTCGATGTCGTAGAATGCGACTTCGGATATAGAAGCTAAACAAAGCTTATAAACATCAAAGAGACCTCCGTCTGGCCAGCGTAGAGAGTGTAGGCCAAATCCTCTGACTGCTCTAGCTTGTTTTGTTGTTTTTCGTGTGTGTAAGTGGCCAACACTGGTGTTAGATTTTTCAAGCTGCCTAGAGGCATCTGACATAACCTAACGACTGTCATCAATGATGACAGCCGGGACCAACGGCTTAACGTGCCCTCCGAAGCACGGTGGAGCTCGAATTTCTTTTTTTTATGCCTCTTGTGGTCACCCATCCAAATAGGGACCGCACCCGGGGTTGCTTTACCTGTGTAAACGCT
Organism: Rhodophaea formosa; assembly: GCA_963082605.1. NCBI lineage: Eukaryota > Metazoa > Arthropoda > Insecta > Lepidoptera > Pyralidae > Rhodophaea > Rhodophaea formosa. The sequence goes on along the minus strand of OY720211.1, from coordinate 7,291,300 downwards.
TACAGTGAATATACCCACTGGGTCATCGAGCTCTTCCTGCTGCTGCTCTAACTCTCCAACTGCTCTGGCTAATTTATAGGTAATACAGAGAGGGCTGTGCTCCTGCAGTGGATATTTAAAAAAAGGCCTAATGATGATGATGATGACATAAAACTGTAGATCTTGGCTGATGGATCTGACACCACTGGGTAGTAGTTGCAATTTACGTCTTAAGCTTAAAGCAAAATCAAAGCCTCAAGGCAGTTGATAAACTAAAAACAGTGACACATACAGTGTGAGTCACAAATAAACCCGAAAGAAGAAGCCGAAGCACATCTTTTAAGGCCATACCCGAATTTCTCGAAGTCCACAGCTGCCCCTTTTTGAATAAAATTATGCGAAGGAAAAACAAAGATTTTTTAAAGGTAAACTCAGAGATATCGTGTACAGATATTTGAAACAAAAGTCATGTGAATTTTTAAAATTACTTTAATAACGTCTCTACGTCTGTTTATATTTTATAACAACAACGAGAATCTTTACAAGTACAAATAGCCAATGGCAAATTTTGACAACAATGCTAATAAAAAACGAAGCAATTAAAACTACTTATCATAAATTTTTAAAACAATTCCATACTTTACTCATCACCAGGTCTTTTTTAGACTCCACTGCAAGAGCAGACCCTCTCTGTACTAGCAGAGCCATATATTAGCCAGAGCAGTCAGAGGATTTGACTTACACTCTCCACGATGGCCGGACGGGTCGGAGAGGTCTCTTTGATGTTTATAAGCTTAGTTTAGCTTATGTTTCCTAAGTCGCCTTCTTCTACTAACATGGCAAATTTCATACTACATCTAACATAATTTTTTATAGATTCTTAAATAAACTTATTAAAAAAAAAACCGGCCAAGTGCGTGTCGGGCCACGCGCAGTGTAGGGTTCCGTAGTTGCGAATGACAACTTTGAGTTCATACTTTTTACACTCGCACCTCACAGTTTAACGACCAAAAAATTTACATTTTCCAGTACATTTTAGAAGTTGGTTGCCTATAACTTTTTAGTTTGCACTTAAAACTCAGCTCTGATAGTTTTCCTTTCAATTTCAGTATATATACTACTGCTGTAACTTTTTTCACGTATCCATATGTGACCGTTTAGCAGATAGAGGGGGGCGGGGGACACGTACCTCTAACAAAAATTTTCACTTTAAAACCAAATGTTTCGGAAACGGATCCCTAAATCGAAAAATGGTGTTCTTAACCTCACAATATTTTTCAAACACCTTTTTAACGATACCCCACACAATGGGTAAGTAGAGAAAAAAAAAATAACTCCCCCACTTCACTTGTATGGGAGCTACCCTAAAAAAAATTTTTTTCAAGATGTTTTTCTACCACTTATTTGCCATGAGTAATATACATAACCATACTAAATTACAGCTTTCTAGTACTTATAGTCTCTGAGTAAAACCGCGGTCGGACAGACAGACAGACAGACAGACATGGCGAAACTATAAGGGTTCCTTGTTTACTACGGAACCCTAAAAAGAGGCAGCACTGGACCTCCGAAATTCAGGTTGAAGTTTATTTGATTCTCTTTATCAAGACGAAAATAAGACCAGATGAAGATCTTATATAACTATTTTCCTATCTCTACTTATCCTTTGCGAAGGACAAACGGTTTTCTAAAGTTCAACTAAGTTTAGAAATTAAAAGTACTTAATTTTATTTAATGGCATGGGTAATATTCTTTAAAAAAATCGTGATCAGTTTTAAACTAACTTACTTTTATAAAATGAATACTTTTATACTTAACTTAGGTATTCTAGCACTTATCTTGGGAGAAGTTAATATGTGATTTTAATATTTCTAGTTAATTCAAATTGGTTTCACTTATAAGAAATTATTTATGACCTAACATAACTAACCTATTTGAATGTGAGTGAGCACTTATTGGATTTATAATGTTCCTACTTGTTAAGAGTAAATAAAACACAATGACTTAAGTATAAGTTACCTTAAGTTATAAAATTGTAAATAATGGGAAACTGGTAACTGCAATGCTGAATAAGATATTATTATAAAGTAAGTAGTAAAGTAATAAAGAATAGAGCTGATGGCAATAGAAGTACAGAAGTAGGCAACGAAATTTTGACGACAGAACCTTTTCACAAGTGCTGGCTGCAAACATTCTTATCACGTAACGGGCAAGTAGAAAAAAGAAAATTTTGTATAATTTCAAAAAGTTTCCAACTATAAAACTGTTTGAAGTTCGAGCACATTCGCACCCCACTTCAGTAACTTGAGCGAGCCAATCGGAAGGCGTGAATTCACGCAGCAAGCCCCGCCTTTTGCCGCTGCAATACGCATGCTTCTACTGCAGCGCAATGTCTATGCAATCGCCGTCCCACTCACCGCGATAGATATGGCTTGCGTGTGACAGAGACAGTAAGACATTTGCGATTATGATTACATGCAAATTTTTTATTCATTTGCAAATTAAGTGTTGCATTAAGTAATTATGTATTATTATAAGAGCATGGTTACTATAATGCGTTTCAGAAAGAAATGCGTGACATAGGAGTTAAACTTAAGCGATTATAAATAATGACGTGTAATAGAAATATTTGATGAGTTTGTTAATTAATTTTAAAAAAATGTGGTTTTAAATATATTAATTGTTTCTATTTTATACAAAAAATAAAACACACACATTCGTAGATTGAATACGAAGTATTTAAAACTATAGAGTCCCAGAAATTATAGTTTTCGATAACATTACCTAGAACTTAATAATATTTTATTTTTGTAATTAATCTTTATTTTATAATTATATTTATCCTTTTTAAATCAATAATTATAATTAATAATTTAAAGAAAATTCTAAATGTGGTGACTAAAATTTTATGAAGTATTTCGCTTGAATGTGGCATCAATGTCCTTAAAAACTTGTTTATAAATTATTTTGCATCTTTGCTAATTTGAACAAATTAATCTTCAACTCACCTCCATATTAAAATTTAATCGTCACCAATTAATATCTTCAAACAAATATTCACATCCTACTTAAGAATTCTGTTATCTTGTAAGAATTAATTTCCTATCGGAATTACTGTACATTTTCGAAATTCCAACATCGAAGTCATAAATTAAAAAATTATGAAAAAATAAACCCGTTTCTTGCCCCGAACATAATTAAATACCAATAAACGATTTCTAAATAAACATATCGGTGTTGCGTCTCTTTCTTCTTTATGAATGAAGACAGAGAGAGTTGAAGTCACCCTTAAGTCATAAATTTAGTTTGGACGTAGTCGGTTTTAAAAGGTGAGTTATGTGTTGGTAACATGTGTGTTGTCGCGTGACCGCTGATTATTAAGTTGTAATAAATTCTATGGGCCACGTGATAGGTGTCTGGGGAGCCAACGCCAGGCCAGGATACTTTTGAAAATAAATAACTGCAGTGATAATGAAAACGCTGATGTCTCGTTTGTTTTGTTTTTCAATGCATTGTGGGCATAGATAAAAAAATTTTTTTCGTCATTGTGGGCTTATGGAACTTATTTTGTTTAGATATTGTAAAACGAAGGATAAAAGTAGTTGTGTTCCAAAAAAAAGGCGTATAATTATGGGAGTGCTGTTTTATCGCTCGTAGGACTCCCTTCACTTTTACCCCTTTTCGTACATAGGTAAAATTCATCAAAAATTACAAGAAAACAATATGATACTTCAAGAGACACAACATAAAACAATATTTAAACGGATAAAATACCAAATTATTTAATTTGGTAATTTGTCGGTTATGTAAAAAATGTACTGTAAGTTTTCATGTACACCTAACCTATTGTTTTCTGCATTGAAAAGGTAAATTTCGTAAAAACAAATCCATAAAAGCACGAAAAAAAAAACAACTAAGAGATTGTCAAAGTGTAAGTGTTGAGTTTGTTTGGTGTGAACCTGCTAAATAAATTTATTCCTAACTAGCTGTTACCCGCGGCTTCGCTCGCGTGATATATAGCCTATGTCCTTTTCAGTACCCAAACCTATGTGTATGCCAAATTTCATGATGATCGGTTCAGTAGATACGGCCTGAAAGCGTAACAAACAAACAAACAAACTAACTCACTTTCGCATTTATAATATTAGTTAGGATTAGGTTAGGATTAGGATATTTAAAAAAGTCAATCTCGGTATTAAATTACACTTTTATACTTACATATTTCACTATACCAGCTACGACTTATGACGTATTTAGGTAATCAAATGTATGAAGTCATACTGGGATAAAAATCATAAAATACAATGGCGCGGAAAGGCTTAACAACTACATCATCAGGTCTTTTTAGTTTCCACTGCAGGAGCACGACCCTCTCTGTACTACCAGAGCCATATATTAGCCAGAGCAGTCAGAGGATTTAGCCCACTCCGCACTGAAGAATCCCTTCTTCGGAGAGGTATTTTTAATATTCATAAGGTTTGTTTAGCTTGTGTTACCTGTGTCACCTTCTGCGATATCTACGGGAAGGCTTGGAGTGGTATTGAACCTCTCTGTATAGCCACAGCCATATTATTAAACAGAGCAGTCAGAGGATTTGGCCTACACTGTCCACGCTGACCAGACGGGTTAGAGAGGTCTCTTTGATGTTATAATAAGCTTTGTTTAGCTGGTGTTTCCTAATTCGCCTTCTGGGAAGACTTGGAGTGGTCTCAATGTACTTTGCTGGGAACCACTTGGCCAAAGAAGTTCGATTCATTCAAAGATATTAAAATACACATACACTATGTGTAATCAGCCTGGACGACTTTGTTTGCAAGTAGCATAGCATAGCCCGTACATCATTATATTAATAACATATAATTGGGGTTCCTGTACCTGATAAGAACATTGTCATTTGACACCTTTAATGGTCAAAAGGCATTAGTCAAGCTAAAGGCTAAGGCTCTTTGGCATTAGGTAGTTCAAATTAGCCTTTTACATTGCGATTATCATTACATACATTGTAACAATTTTAGATTAATTTGCCTTCAGAACCAGAAAGTTTACTAGATGTGACACTTATTCAGGAGAACTCCATATTTCTCATTCTCATATATGAGAATGAGAAATATGGAGTTCTCCTCTCTTGCTTTAGTTCTTTTCTTGTCGCTAATGGTGATAACCATTAAGTGAAGTAAATAGATGACTTACATCTTGTCTCTACTTTGTTGAATGTTTTGACTATATACTTTATAGACATCGTCATGCTTTTATTTTAATGATGAAAAACTGGCCAATTTTTCTATACTTGTGTTCGTTACAGCTTTGTGTAGCTGCATGTGTGCGCGACCGGCTATGGGTTGGACACTAGGTTTTTCTACGCTTTTGATAGGCTAAAAGAGTCTATCTCGGCAGTATATAATCTAAGGTTGAATTTAAATACATTATTGCCGGATATATAACAAACTTTTTTGTTTTCTTCATCAAATCTATTTCTATTATGGCCAAAGGGACAACGACTTGAGCTTTATTTTATCAATACTTATTACTTTTAAACGAGCACCAGAAACATATTAAAAACCTGTATACGTTTGGCATCGAAAAACTTTATGCAGAACCCTGAAATGACAATACCTTGACTAATCATTTAGAAAAACTTATTTTGTGTGATTGGGTCTTCAACATTATAATCAGTCATAAATAAAAAAGTAGCTAGGTTGGAGGTTTTATGTATATATTATATAAACCCGAAACCGAAGAGCATGCATGGGGAGAGTGATGAGTTTAGATGAAGCTAGAGGGATTTGTCAGGATCGTAGCAAGTGGAGATCCATAGTCTCTGCCTACCCCTATGGGAAAAAGGCGTGATAATATGTATGTATGTATAATATAAACTAGACTGTCTCATTACGATCACGATTACGTAACTACATTGAAACGCCAACGAAAATAAATAAATAAGAGGTTCATGCCAAAGTTTCGTGCATTTCCGTTTATATGTTTAAAGTGCAAAGTTAAAAAATAACTCACCATTGCCGAAAGCAACCCGAAGGAATTGTGACGCTTAAAAATTATACTTGAAGTACTTTCAATTTCTCGAGTACCCTAGCCTTTTACATTTTTTACACCAAAATTTAATGTCAGATTTTTCTAAACAGCATAATATGTAATAAATAACCCATAGGAAAAAATATTTCTGTCTACATATTTTTACTAAATAATATTTTATAGTACTACTAGTAATTGCATGTGGTGCATTGCGTAGCTCTACCAACATTTAGGTAATATCAGTTATCCTCATAAATAATAATGGCGACTGGCTTTTTTATTTTAAGAATAACGAAATAGCATTTTTTTATGCTCATCATCATCATCATCAGCCTATACTTGTCCACTACTGGACATGGACATTTTCAATGTTCAATGTAGACAATTTTTTTAGTGAAGTAGAAGTAAATGTAGAGTCATGTAGGCCAAATCATCTGACTGCTCTGGCTGATATATAGCTCTGGTAGTACAGAGAGGATTGTTCTCCTGCAGTGAAGACTAAAAAGAAAAAGACCTGATTATAATGATGAGGATGACGAGAAGTAAAAAACGCCATTGGCACTATCATAGTATCAGAGCCACTAAATCAGAGAAAAAAGCAAACATTCATCTAGTGCTTTTATATTTAACTCGTAACTATAAATAACTGTGCCTGTAAATGGAAGTAAGAATTTAACAAAATAATTGGTCTGCTAAAAGTTGACTATTCCTATCTCTCCTATACTTTTCAATTTCAAATGTAACAACCTGATCTTTGGTGATTTTGAAAATACTCGTAAGAAAGTCTGATTATCTAGATTTTTTCATTTGAATACAATGAATGCGCAGTCTACTTTTTTAAAAATGTAGTATTAGTAGTAAATTAAACACTACGCTCTATCGCCGTATCTAAGCCACTAAATTAGAGATAATGGCGAGCATTCGTCTTCAGCTCTAATTATAATTAACACGTAATTATTAGGCACTGTATCCGTGAACGAAAATAAGCGTGTTTATATTATGTACATCTAGGGTGATTCCCTCAAAAATACCATCTTGACCTTTGGTAATTTAAAAAGTAAGGAAAACTGAGTACCTAGATAATTTTTGACTAAGTAACAGTCTTTTTTTTAAAGAGTAGTATTAGTAGTAAATTAAATACTACGCTCTATCGCCGTATCTAAGCCACTAAATTAGAGATAATGGCGAGCATTCGTCTTCAGCTCTAATTATAATTAACACGTAATTATTAAGCACTGTATCCGTGAACGAAAATAAGCGTGTTTTTATTATGTACATCTATTAGTCTTGGTTCTCGTATATATTACAAAAATTTTCGTATTTATGTAGAGAATAAGGTAATAGGAGAGAAACAGGTTTTCTTTAATTACACGTAGTGTAGACTACGAAATTTAATTATATCGCTAAATTTTAAACATGTATCAAAGTAGAGTTTGTGAGTATGAGTATAGGATACCTATACTCCTACTCACAAACTTATTTTTGAGATCGTTGAAATTTGAAATGGAAAATAAATAGAGTTCGTTCAAATAGTTGAAATTTGACATGAAAAATAAGACCCGAAGGACTAGTTGAGATATTATTATATTAGCACTAATATGTGTATATTTTATAATATGCATGCGTCCAGAAATGATACAACAACGCCTCGAATGGTGCAATAGGACTAGGAAGGCCGACCCAAAACATATGAGAAATAAGCTGGAGAGATGATGATGATATATGCATGTGTGAACCTTATAGCTATACGTACACAACTCCTTGCAACAAGCTGTTGTTATTTGAGCATAAGTTTGGTAATCTTCTTTCACCTATGTTTTCCATCCAGGATAATAAGTGAGTAAACGAGGGCTGAGAAGATTTATTAATTTATATTATTTGAAATTGATACATGTGAGCCTGTAAAATTAAACCACACACGTACGTTTATGTAGAAGGAAGATCTTCCATAGGCGATGACTAGTGGACCTCTGGAGGACTTCACAATCACTAGTACTGTATCCCAGAGACTTTCGGATTTGCAAATAGGTATACCTACTTAGTTAACTAGTAAGAAAATGATGAAGGTACTCATCGTTTAAAGGTTGAAAGAGTAGGTACTCTTTCAACCTCTCTAGTACTATTGCCCACAGTAGCCACAAGGTAGCAAGAAATAATTACAACAAAAATATAAACCTAAAAATAATCACCTTACCACCAACACAAGTTACGAGTACAAATTGTACTATCAACGGACTTTAAAGACCTAAAATATTATGACACACCAAAGAATCGTTACTTCATTACCGCACAAATGCAGAAACCGTACATCATTTGCACCGCCATTTTTATTTCTCATTCGCTCATGATGCATTGCGAATGTCCGTTCGCACCGACTTGTACTAAGTGCCGCATCAAGAATTATAATACCGTTTTTGACATCTGTACTCGGATGTGCGGCAACACTGTTAAACGATGCTAATTTTAACGACTTTTTGAATGAAGTAGGTACAAATGTTTGAGTTTCTGATATACTCTTATTAAATTAAGAAATAACAAATGAGGAAAAATTGCGTGGGCAGAATTTGAACCAGCAGTTTTTACTCTTTGTACGAGTGACGCCTTACCAATAGGTCACCGTGCTCCAATATCAAGACGTGTGGTTCCCGGCAAGCCGTGTGGTTCCCGGCAGAGTAGAATAGGACCACTCCAAGTCTTACCGTGGATGTCGTAAAAGGCGACTTAGGAAACACAAGCTAAACAAAGCTTAAAAAACTTTAAATATACCTCTCCAACCCGTCTGGCCAGCGTGGAGAGTGAAGGCCAAATCCTCTGACTGCTCAGTACAGTTCAGTATAGGGAGGGTCGTTATCCAGCAGTGGAGACTAACAAAGATCTGATGGGTGAGTGAGAGAGCTCCATATCAAGTCAAATATTCCTATTTCTCTTATATTTTCTTAAAAAGCCGGTAACGCGCACTTTTCACACTCCTGGTGTCGCAATTTTCATGAGCAGCGGTGATCACTCATCCACCATCCGGTGACCCACTTGCTCCTCTGCCGTCTTATGGGTATCACAAAAAAATACTAATTACTGTTTACGTCAACTAACATAACTACCCCACTTTTAATTTGAGCTAATAATTCAAAGAAAAAAAATCTGGGTTTCTCAAATTACTACAAAAGTCGTACAAAAAGTCAGAAAAGATAAGTTAACCTTAACTTAAATATTGAATAGTATTCACTAAGAAGACGGTGGTCAAGACGTCAAAGACTATCAAAATATGCTTAGAGGTAGGTGTGAAAAATGTGGGTACGAATCTAATAAATCAAAGATAATAAAAATTAGAGTGACATAACTTACCTAGGTAAGCTAAAATATTTATTGATATTCAACGGTTAAAGTGGGATGATGGTTGAGAACTTTCAAAATATATAATATAAATGATCGTGATTACCTTTGGTGATTACTCCCTTAACTTGATTAACATAGTATCTTATTTTTTATTTTAATTCTGGTTGGCTCATTTTGTAGGTAGGGTATTATTTTCTAGTACAGTTATTTTTTGCTCTTCGACTTGTCATAAAGAGGAACAGATATATAGAACAGAGTAAGGGTCACACAATGGTCCAGTAAACTAATGCATTTGAGATAAGGTATTAACTTATTGCCAGCTGCATCGAATACTTATCAGAATATTTCTAATTATTTCTCAATGTAAGAACAACGAAATCGCTTTTCATTAAAGTAATCAAAACATAAAAAAATCATATAGTTTGAATAACTCTTGAAATACTTAATTGTCAAAATATTTTATACCATACCAAGTCTGCTTGAATAATAATAGGTAATCTAATTAAAAAATAAATAAAAGGAAACCATTCTTGCAAAGTCATAAATATTCATGTTTTAGGTATATATTAGTTGCATAATAAGTTGCGAAATTATTAATTTTATTGAAAATATTAATTCAAATATTTTATTTTTATTCAAGTTCATAGTAAGGGCACTGTCAACAGCGACTCATATATATCTTCCCGTCAGTTTTATGCGTAAAAACAAATACACTTGTTTGTCATCACATTAATAAATTGGAAGACATCCATACTTTTGTCCTCACATTCATATAAATAGGTAAATCACAAACAGAAGATTTATACAAAAAACTAGCTGATACAAAAATAATCAGTATTTTCTATGCTACGAAACTGCTACGAAGCCTCTACAAATATTTATTTCTATAGAATTCCAACGACCTTGCCTTATTCATCTTAACTAATATGACAATTAAGTCAAACCAAAGAAAACATAACGCCAAATTGAGAAGCGAACGAGCCGTCCCCGTAATGATTTGGGAACTAAAACAAAAAATTGACAAAACGCGAGCAATCGCTTACCATCCATAATCATCAATCGGTCCATTGAAATCGGATACGTGGTGTTGCGACGGTGTACCCTAATTACGCTAATCGAAGTCGCGTCCGCCGTGTTTCCGCCATAGGCGGGCGGCAGCGGGCGCGGGCGCGCACACGTGGCGAGGCGGCTCAGGTGGAGCCCGCCCCGCGCCGCCCCGCCCGGCCGCTGGCGCGTACCGCCGAGCCCGACCGCTCACCTAATCGTCAGACGCGCGCTGCACTCGACGCCCGATCGCCGGGAAAACACGAGTCGTTTTCCTCCGCGGCGACACGAAGTTTCGAATTCGGAACGCGCAATCGAATTTTGAAAGTTTTCAGTTCTCGATTTTTCATGTCTAGCTGACAGTACTGTAGTTTATTTTTTTAATAAATTAAAAGAGTTCGTTTACGTTTTTTTTTTTGAAAAATTGATATTTGTGAAAAGTGTCTGGAAAATAAACTTGTGGGATGTTTGTGATTTGTCTCCGACTATCTTGGTTGTGATCATATAGTTGGCAGTTCTCACTTTAAAGTAGATATTGGAGTGAGTATTTTTTTAATTGCTTTAGATTTGAGTCTTTAGAAAATTATTTAGTATTGACTTAGTTATTGAAAGGCGCGTCGTCGTAAAATCAAAGCGTGTCGCATAAATCTCCGGAAGCTGCGAGATCCGCGCTGTCCACTTGACACGGGGCATTAAAAGTTGTTATGGCCAGAGCCGCTCGTATTAACGGCTATTAAAATTAATATCAGTGGCCTTTATGAGCTTATGGAGCATTTAAAGATGTTGTCCCATAGAAGTTTCCTAGTACAAATGAGGTTTAAAAGATTTATTACTTATTATTTCCATTAGGAATTTGTTCGTTGCACTTATATTTTGATAATTTGTACCAATATATTTAATTTTAACTTTAGTTGTCTAGTTATGTTATAATGTTAAGCAGGTATTTTATTTGCCAAGTATGATTTTATCTTGACTATAGGCTACATATCTAGGTTAATATTTTAAATAAACATTATTTTGACTGGGTTTAATATTAAATTAAGCAACCTAAATAGGTAATTAGATATTTAGTAGTTTTTATACACCATTATAGGTATAATACTTGTCATATGCCGACGACAAAAATTAAACTTCTTTAATTTTTTTTTTATGAACAGTGAGTTTTATAGTTATTTATGATAAGTTTATATCATTAATAAACTATTTGATGGGTACCAAAATCTCACATCAACTACCTTGTTAGTCTTACAAGTAAAATGGAGAATCCAAAATACATAATTTCCTTTTTAAAATCCACTTAATTGAACACAACAATTTAAATTAAACACAACACAATAAAAGCCATCAAACACACGAATTTAAATTGAAACAGTCATCCAAAACGTCTCTCATCAAAGGATGTCTGGGAATAAACTTGAAAAAACAAAAAAACTATAGAAATACAAAAAGCACGAAATCGCTCGGCCCATTTAAAACGTACCGGACGGGAGTGACAAAAATTCTACTGAAATAAACCAACACATGTGTCTGTATGTCAGACAAAGAAACTTGCAGTTGTTATTGTTAATCTGGATAGGAAACTGATACACGTCTTGGTCTCTCACGGGCAAGACAGAGCTTCTATGTATTTATTTAAGGACTAACATTCCTAACTTTTCAATTAAATCTACTCTACTTGATCTAAGATATGGAATGGTGATCTAGCAGTTGACCATAATAGATGATAATGTTTGATGAAGAAGTGGGTGGAGAAGAAACATGTTAGTTCAATAAGAGCCTAGCAATAAAACAGTAAAAAACTGGATTACGTACATGATTTCCTCATAAACTAAGAATTTTTTGAAGACTGAGGCTATGAAAGTCTGTGAATTGGTATTCTGAACCTTATATACGATTTTAAGCTTTTGAGTATAATTATCACTATATGGGACTTATCACAGTCATATACATACAATTGAAATAACAGATAGTAAGTAAGATACTACGCTGGTATGATATTGTCTTTTCTAGTATGAACCTACTAGAAAAGACAATACCTATCATATAAATAAATAAATATATACGGACAAATCACACAGATTGAGCTAGCCCCAAAGTAAGTTCGAGACTTGTGTTATGGGATACTAACTCAACGATACTATATTTTATAATAGATACTTATATAGATAAACATCCAAGACTCAGGTCAATCTGAAAAAGATCATTTTCCATCTTGACCTGACCGGGGATCGAACCCGGGACCTTCCGTGTCGCAGGCAGGCGTGTTGACCGCTGCGCCACGGAGCTCGTCGTATTAGCGTAGTATCGGGTAGGTCTTACCCAGTCTTATGTTAATGTACCAGGGGGATTAACACTAAGCTACGATAACATATTGGATTACGATTAAAATAATAAATGACCGACTATGCTTAGATACCGCATGGTATGCTTGAAGTCGAGCTAAAATGTTTATTATTTATAAAAAAATAAAGAAGTTATTAATTAGTTTTTTGTCTTTGATGATAGGCTTGATACTATTTAAATAAAAAAAAATACAAATATACGATATTTTCAGTATAGCATGCAACAAATGAAAAAAAATATAATATATTTAAATTATACGTTATTGTAGTTATTGTTTGAAAAAATATGTACACGCATGTGAACTTGATACTAAAGTAAAATAAAAATTAGTGTTAATATTTAATAAGTAGGTATTAATTTTAGTAGTAGGAGTTAAATTTAAAAAAATTTACTCTTGTGAAAATCATTTCAAACTTCAACCCTGTATATAGGCCTAGCTTATGGCATCAGACAGAATAGCATTACATGATATTGCATGTACACATGTTGTATGTTTGTATGTAATGTATTAGTTGTCAGTTACATGGTATGCTCTAAACTCAGACCCACGGATACAATGTAGAGGCTAAAATAGCTATAGCAGCTTCCCATCCATCATTTTAGTTACTAATCAAGGTTAGAGTCTATGAATGATATATACCTTGTTTTAAAGAACATATACTGCAAATTCTAAAGGTAACAATATCATAATTATAGAACTCCAGACTTCTTAGGTATGATGCTTAGAAGTTTTATAGGTTATATCAGTATTACGAGTAAACCTTATTATGTATTTAGTATATACACAAAAATATTTTATTATTAATTTATAAAACTAAAAATGAAAATAATAATAATAATAAAACTAAAAAACGTATAAAAATAGTATAATTATGCCTTTTGGTTGCAATGAGTTTGTAAGACGCTTTTGGTGCCCCGAAGTAAAAATCTGTCATAGCTATTTGACGAAGAACAACTGTTCGGTTCAATTCCTACTTGCGTAGATTGGTGTTAGTGATGGACTGCTAAAACTACAAGGATATCTAGTTTCTTTTTACAAATTAGGAGTATTGCAGAAAAGCTTCGTTAGTTTAAATACTCTTTTAAATAAATAAAAAATAAGATCTCTATATAAGTTTCAAGCAAGGCAAGTTTTGATAACTCACATTCAGCACATCCGGAATAATACATTACTTATGGCAAAGACAAACTGTTGCAACCTAAATATCTATCATTATAAATTAGAACATTGTAGTGTAGTTATCGTCTTTTTAAAATTCTTTTTGGTTTCGCTATTTTCTTTTTTTTACATTCACACTATTCTTGAATGTTTATCTTGAACAAAATGTTATATGTAATGTTACAAGAACGTAGTTGAGCTTATACGTACCTAATTAGGTATCCGTCAAAAGCCTATAATTATCGATAAAATAAATAATTATCACTCATAATAACATTGAATTAGTTTTAAATATAATTTCTCGTAAACATTTATAATACACACGCAAGGTATTCTTACAAATCCCAGAATGATAACTACAGATATTTCTTAAATAAATAAATTGTGAATGAGTAGACAGACAGGTTTTTACGTTTTTCACTGTTTGATTTGCATGCATAATTTTGTTTTCTATGACGTTATAATATAATTATATTATAAGTAAATTATTGATGCCAACAATAATATAACGTTGTTAACAAAATTTTATAAAAATTGACTTTCATCACATGATGTTTAAAATATCTCATGCTGAATAAAATTTTTGAGTTTTCGTTATCTCAAATATATGTTAGTTTCATGTTTCAAATAGCTTTTAAACAATCGGTCTTGAATTGCTTTATATATATATTAAATTTGTATTATGTTCTTAAAACAGTTTGAAACTGTACAATGATTAATTTAAAGATAGTTGAATAAAAAGGTATTGAGTAAGGTAAATAACGTTAAAATCCACCAAATAATTCACCTCAAACACAACATCTTTAAATACTTACATAAATCTCCATACGCCTAAAAAGCGCACGAAAATGCATTCGAAATGCAAAATTCTCACATAACTCATTTGACGCGTACCGTACGACAAATAAATCCAGTACACAATGACTGCTAATTTGCTCGTAAAGACTTATGTACTGTACGAAGTTCATAAATCGAAGGAGTCGCATTCGGCCTACCGCTTACAGCCATAAACCTCTGCGGACACTTTTATAACCGTACCACGTGGCGGACTGGGATTTTTTCCGCACTTGACTTGACATGTGTACTACGCTTAGGAAGCGGGCCTATTAATTTATTGTTTTAGAATAGACCCCCTACGATAGTCGGATCTATTGTGCAGTTGCGCAATTTCTAAGAAAATCAAATTTTATGCAGTTTACAAATAATTCGTACAATTTGCATTGCAAAAGGTTTTTTCTTTATGATTTAACCATTATAAATAAAATCGTTATATCAAGTTCTTTTCATAAGTAGTCTTATAAGTAACGAATAAAAATATACAATGTATAGCCGATATTGAGATTATATTAACTCAAATTTCAGTCAGTCAGAAGCACCCAGAAGTTATATCAAAAATATGAATATTTTTTCATTAGGCATTTAAAAAATATAAAAATATGTGTGTTTAGTATTGGGTATTCATCTAATTGAGAAAAGGTGCAGGTAGCTTATTAAGTACAAATTGTATACTTAGGTATATTCTTAATAATTATGAGAAATCAAAAATAAATAAAAATAATATATTCGATGCTTTTTTAATTTTATGGAAAATTTACAATTATTGCTGCATTTAAAGCGTGTAGATAATCAATGAGTTTATGTTTTAGTATGTGCGTAATGTTAATGAACATGCAGTACTTTTTTTAATTAGCATATTAATTAGCAATCGTGATTGCAATTTGAATCAATCATATTACAACAAAACGTTTCGTATCAGTACAATGTTCGTCAATCTACCGATACTATGTTATTAACACGATTTACAATCTATTTAGTATACGTACAGTCACACATCAACTGGCTACTTTAAAACGACAGTATTAAAACGACGCATTATATCTTTATAAAATCATTCATCACGAATAACGAGCCAACACAATTGAACTAATGTGTCTCATTTTATCACAGGTCCATCAATCAAGACGCACTCCGGGAGGACAATTGGAGCGGACCGCGAATAGTAGCACTTAACATGTCCAACTAGAGCCATTCAGTGATTGTCCAAACGATGACAAGTGCAGAGTGAGTTTTTGGACAGCGGAAACATATACTGTTATCGATGAACGACTTAAATTATAACGCTGGGATGAGCTCCTACCAATTTGTCAACTCCCTAGCTAGTTGCTATGGGAACCAGGCACCGGGACGCACCGGCACGCCTGTGGAACAGACCGGCCATCCAGGGCTTCCAACACCTGGAGCAGATTATTACAATCCAAATGCAGCAGCATCAGCATATCCGAACGCATGTTATTCACCACCGCAAGTCGGCCATCATTACCCACAACACCCGTATGCGACGCCCGCATCGGGAGCTCACATGCAACCACAAACAATGATCGATTACACACAACTACATCCTCAGAGACTGGGTAGTACGGCCAGTCACATGCACCAACACTCTAATCCGAGTCCGGGGGCTTTATCACCGAATTTGATGTCGACGCCCCCGAGCCAAGCCGCTGCTGCTAGTTGTAAATTTGCTGATTCTACATCCACAACTGGAGTTGCATCTCCTCAAGACTTATCTACGTCTTCTGGACCAGGAAGAACTTCCCCTGGTTTTGGAGTTGGACAAAATGCTAGTGGAACAAGCACTAAGCTAGGACTGACTACACCTATTGCATCTCCAGTGGAACACAAAGCTAATGTGAATCAGAATATCTCAAGTCCTGCTTCAAGCACGTCTAGCAACGAGAGTAACGAGGCTAATAACTCTAGTTCAAATAATACGAAGAATTCTAAATCGTCGACAGCGCAGGCGAATCCCCCGCAGATTTATCCGTGGATGAAGCGAGTACATCTAGGACAAAGTAAGTACCAATATTGAAAATTAATTTCATAACGGTCTCTTTATGGTAGATAATGAATTTCGTAGCGAGAATAATCAATGTTACAAACGGCCCGATTCACACTTTTTTACCTTGAGCGTGAAATCATAAACTAGCTCGGTTTCGGAAGTATTAACGTTAGCTGCCACGCCTTCAACAAAACCAACAGTTTGATGTAATAGGAATAAGTCTATCCATCAATTGGATGCCGAGGTGGAGACACAACAAATTATATATCTATTTATAAAGCATTAGTATGCATTAATGTTGGATCGATATGCGTGGCTGATGGATGGAGTCCATAATAAGGCATAATGGCTTTGTTGGCGGGCGCTTCCACTGAACATTCGAAGCCTTTTTTCTCCCGTCTCCTAATGACGGGGAAAGTGCTCCGTCACGGTGACGAGTGATTTGACAGATCCTGACCTTCTGGTGTTGAACGGGAATTGGGATATTCAACAGTTAATCTGTTTTGAATCGTTTAGGGGTTGTCTGTTTGCCTAATTTTGTCATTATATTAGTTTTTCAAAATGGTTTATATTTTCTAATTTGAAAATATATCGTGCCGTATCTATCATAAAAGTTTATTTGTTCAACAACTTATTAAAGTAAGACATTTTTATATTATCGCATTTTGTAGTATTTCTTTGGCACAGTAACATACCTTTTATGCTCATACTTACACATTCAAATAGCTACAAAATGTCACCGTCATAAATAATAGCTACATATATTATACCACAAAAAAGACTATCAGATATGCACATTGCACAAGCTGGCCAAGTCAGATGTCGCCAGATGAAAATGCGGCGGCGCAGATGTTTACTTTTAGAATCCTCGGCGCGTATTGTTTCTGCGTTAACAAATCATTGCGACCTTGTCAACAGGGACGATTTAATTGTCTTTCTAGACAAATTAATTACTGACACTCTATTGGGTGTTCTTAACCTAGGTATTGCTTATTTTGAGACGATATGGATGATGTATCTACATATTTTTATAAGCTGGAGAGATCATTTTTTATTAGAAAATTGACTAGATATGTGAATGTGTAGAAATGTAAGGACATTTGTTACTCCTTCACACAGAAACACTGGTCGGATAAAGTTTAAAGTTTTACAAAGCGATAGCTCATGATTTCTTAAAAAAAAAAAACACAGTTACAGTCATGGGAACTGCTAGTATTTCAATCTATGATAGTATAGATACCATACAGTCATAGATATTGATGATGCGTTAAAAAAGATAACTCTATCATGTAGTAATTATTTTTATTCTCCACAGTATATACCAGAATCATCCCAATCCACGCCGTAACTTAGACAACAATCCAAATAAAACGGATTTTGCCATCAAATCAAATGAACAAACACCAGGAAATGCAACGAAGGTGTAATAATAGGGAAAATATGTTCCTATTCCTATTGTCGGCAACGGTCTAGAAACAGAAACGTTTGCAGCGATAAATGCGCCAGTCTTGTTGATGCTACGTTTGTGCCGTTTGAGTAATAGCTCAGATGTTCAAAGGAAGTAGTTTGTCATTAAAACACACAGATGTATGTATGGCAATGTCTTTACTATCTGGACATTTTCGGCCTTGGAGCATCAATGCTTGTAAGTAATGTCAAAACGTCAATTAAATCGTTCAGGCTGTGCATACCAAAAATAAGACTTATCTACATGCACATAGGAAACATAAGCTTTTTTATGGTGCAGTCGAATAGTTAAACCTACATTTAAAATTAAATTCACAACAAGATATGCAACGAAGGTGTAATTATAGGGAAACTATGTATTCCTATTGTCGGCTACGGTCTAGACACAGAAACAGAAACGTTTGCAGCGATAAATGCGCCAGTCTTGTTGATGCTACGTTTGTGCCGTTTGAGTAATAGCTCAGATATTCAAAGGAAGTAGTTAGTCATTAAAATCTTACATGTGCATAGGTATATGGGAACGTTTAATAACTGGAAGCATTCTGTATTGAAAATTGAGTGCAATGGCGGTTCCAGTAAAAATTAGTGGGATATCTAACAAGACGTTCAGATTGCAGAGCGTGCCAAAAATTACGACTTACATATACCCGAATGACATAACCCTCTTTATCACGCAGTCAGATAAATGTAACCATCAAATGTGATAAAATAAATACCAATACATGCGATGAAAGTGTAATAATAGGGAAATATGTATTCCTATTGTCGGCAATGGTCTAGACACAGAAACAGAAACGTTTGCAGCGATAAATGCGCCAGTCTTGTTGATGCTACGTTTGTGCCGTTTGAGTAATAGCTCAGATGTTCAAAGGAAGTAGTTAGTCATTCAAATCCTACATATGCATGTTAGGAAATGTCTTGAGCAACTAGAAGTATTAGGTCTTGTAGCTTAACCCAGTTAGACCGACCGACCCATACATGGGTTTCGAGAAATAAAAAATTCTACCCTCTCTATATGATTTTATTAATACAGTTAAAACATATTTTTAGAATCGTCAGCTAATGATTGTTAACTGGGCTGATAAGATATGTAGTGAAATTTATATTTTCTAGTTATTTTTAGCAAGTGAAAACGTATGATTTAGAAATCGTAAAACATGACCTCAGAAAGGTAAGGTAAGGTAAGATTTTTTGATACTTTTTTTAAAATATAAGATCAAAAATATGAAGTATGAAATATGACACTATTTATATGATACAAAAAATAAAATAATTTTTAATTTATTTTACTTTTATTTTGCCGAATATTTCAAGAACCCATACATGGGTCCGTCGGCATAACATTAGTATTTCTGAAAAACAATATCTTTCTATTTATTTCTGATTGAAACCATTATTTTCTTAGATAATAAACCCGGCTATGTTACCGTTAGCGAAATGATATGCTTTGTAGGAATACTACTATATAGTGTATATGTTTTAGTACCATACCAAGATGACGACTGCATTGGGAAAACTCATCAGATTGTGATTTTTCTTTAGTAAATGGATCATTTTCTCGTGTCAGATTTTCATTCATCATGAACCACTTGCACTGCGGTGACAACACCTTTGATTCAAACTCAGGGTGACAATTTCGCGAAAATGTAGTCTTTGTTTTGTTTACTGAATGCAGTATAATCAGGAAGATGCACGTTGATGAGATGCATAGTATCGACGAGGCTATGATACCTTATTACGGGGGTCACAGTTGTAAGCAGTTTTCAGGGGTAAGCCTATTGGCCTACCCCTGATGAACTGCTAACAACTGATAGTGGATAGTTATTTTACATCTATCCCTCATCTACAAAAGTTGAAAAGCAGAAATTTGAAAGCTACTGGCACAGTTCGTGAGAATCGTATCTCAAAATGTCCATTGCCATCTAATCAGGATTTCAAGAAAACTGAGCGTGGAAATTTTGCCTTCAAGGCAAGTTTGGAAGAACAGATATTTGTCTGCAAATGGAATGACAACAGTGTTGTAACTGTTGCCTTTGGTGCGGGGACTGTAGAGAATAGAACCATTACAGAAAACGAGGCGTTTTTCTCATCAACTGAACAAATATATTACAGATTGAATAACCGCATATTGTTCGGTATAGGCCTATGCTCTGATCAGAACATAGGCCTATATCGGACTTGCATCAGAGCTAAAAAATGGTAGGTACTTTGCCATAGTGTGCCATTATGCTATAGTATTGACATGGTACTAAATAAATCATGGCAATTGTATCGTATGACTGGGGGAGACCAACTCGGTTTTTGAGGTCTGTTACAAAGAAGAAGAGCAATTTTAGAAACTTCTAAACGGTGTGAAATGCGTGGGCCTTTTCCTGTACCAAAAAGCCATATAAATTATCTCTAGATTCTAAAGTGCAAATAATGCAAAAAAAGTTTGCGTGAAGTGTAACATACATCTACATCCCAGAGAATGTTTTTTTCAAGTAAGATACCACATAAAATTTACTTAAAAAAATATGTAATATATCATAAAAAGTAAAAGTAATGCATTTGTTTCAGTAAATTTTTTTTATTTATTATTTCATTTCTTTAAAAACGCTTATTAGTAAAAAGGCATGGTAGTGCCGACCGACCCATATATGGGACATGATTTTCCAGCTTTTCCGGAAGTGGCAGATTTTTTAAAATATTTTTCCTGAGATTTATGGGCTATATTAAGAAATATATATAAAATTTACAACTTTCTAAGAAAAAAAAAGTTTCAGGTTTATCTGGGTTAAGAGTTATAAAAGTAATAGGTATCAAAACGCAGTGTTGAATCTATCAATCAAATTGGTCAGGCTTCTGTGCACACCAAAAATAAAACTCACCTACATGCACATAAAAAACATAAGCTTCTTTACAGTACAGTTGAATATTCCTACATATCAAATTAAATTAACAATAACAACAGGATATGCAACGAAGGTGTAATAATAGGGAAACTATGTATTCCTTGTCGCCAATGGTCTAGACGCAGAAACAGAAACGTTTTGTAGCGATAAATGCGCCAGTCTTGTTGATGCTACGTTTGTGCCGTTTGAATAACAGCTCAGAAGTTCAAAGGAAGTAGTTAGTCATTAAAATCTTACATATGCATGTTAGGAAATGTCTTGAGCTACTAGAAGTATTATGTCTTGCAGTTTAAATGTTATAAAAGTAATATCAAAACGCAGTGTTGAATCTATCAATCAAGTTGGTCAGGCTTCTGTGTATACCAAAAATAAAACTCACATACATGCACATAAAAAACATAAGCTTCTTTACAGTACAGTTGAATATTCCTACAAATCAAATTAAATTAACAAGAACAACCGGATATGCAACGAAGGTGTAATAATAGGGAAACTATGTATTCCTATTGTCGGCAATGGTCTAGACGCAGAAACAGAAACGTTTGCAGCGATAAATGCGCCAGTCTTGTTGATGCTACGTTGGTGCCGTTTGAGTAATAGCTCAGATGTTCAAAGGAAGTAGTTAGTCATCAAAATCTTACATATGCATGTTAGGGAATGTTGGAAGTGCTCGGTGTTGCAACTCGAGTGTGACCATCGCAGTATTAAAACTCTTTGTGATTATAGATATTGAAAAAGTAAATCTGAAAAAATGCATTAGTTGCATGCATTATGCATTAGGTATTATTAATAGAAATTACTCGTATCATACACACAATGCATTAAACCGGTACTAGTTACGAGTGTTACTTATATCTGATTGATTGATGTTCATTGATATTTCCTTTAACTAAAAAACGCATATTTGAAATAACTGTATAAATACAGCTTAAATTACATATTTTGCACTTTGTGGCACACTCTATCATTTATGTAACCTGATCGACGTGTCACACAGCCTTATTAAAATGTAAAATTTCCTGTTAGGCTTTCTGCAAACTTACAGAAGAACAATACAAAGTTACTATGGGTAAAAATGGAAGCAAGTTAGTTTAAAATAGTAACTGACATTTTTAATTTCAAATTTTAGGGCTGAACTCTGTTAAGTTTAAGTCCATTCTGTTAAATTATTTAACTAATAAGTTATTACAATCTTTTATTTCTGTGGCGAGTGATTCATACTGTAAGGTGCTTGCCTAGACAAATCTAATTAACCAAAATACGACGGGTTTATCTTCCTAAGTTTAGAAGTGTATATCACTGCATTGTGACTCAATCGTCAAATTAAGTTTATTTATATTGCATTGTCATCTAACTTATATACAGTACACAAAATTTTAGCTCAATCGGTTGAGGACAAGATCTTCAAAATTGAATTAGAAGATTTGATCTTTACAGACAAACTAACAGGACAAGTTAAATAGTATAAAATCTTGTAAAAATTAATTGTAGTTTCTGCCTAATTATACACCTACATACTGAGCTTTGATAAAAAGATACCATTAGAGTTCGTAAAGCAAAAGGTACGAAAATTATAGAGCAAAATAGAAATTATAAGCTAACATACATTTACAGATGAATAAATATTACAAAAAAATCGTCATACGTGTAGAAGTGTACCGAAATTAAATTGTGTCTTCTAAAATATAAATAAATAATTTACTATGGTCACTATTCTTTTTAACACAATGTTTTGTAACTTCTATGACTATAAAATAACCCAGGTAAATAAAGAAGGTAGTCGCCCGCTTGCAGCAGTCTTAATGCAAATAGCCCAGGTCGCGACCCTTCCATGTTTGGCCGTAATAACTCAGGCGCTGCCCCTGCGTGTCGGCTTATAAGATTTCAATATGGCATTTAGTTCTTGTTAGAACTTTTCTTCGTTGCTTTCCAGTTCCGAGTGTTTTGTTTGCTATCTGTTGGACATTTTTGTAAATTTTTCCTCGCTGGTCTGGAGAAAAAAAAAAGAAAATAAGGTTGAATGTACGGGGATTAAGCGTGGATGGAATCATCATAAGTAAAAACTACTTGTTGAATATTTCATTATGTTCCCTTGTTTTAGGTTTATTTCTTAATTAATTCTACCTATGTTCATACAAAGCGATTTTAATAACTCGTTTTTTTTTAATCAACTTTCCCCGTTTTGCTCTCATAGCTGTTTGACGTTTGTTGAATATACTTCAAGATTATTTCCTTACACCTTAAACAAATAATGATTTTTTTTTAGTTTCTTTTTACCTGTAGCAAATGTCTGGTCTCATTTACGTTACACTATAAACACAAGCAAAAAAAATCAAGTAAGTACTGTAGTAATTATCGATTAGACACATCCTTTTATGGTTATTTTACACTTATGAAGTGGCATTACAGACATAATGACAGAGTGATTAAAATAGTGCAATATGTCACTACTTCCGTCAAAAGTAGGTAAAAACAACACTTAAGTCAGAAGTAGGTAAAAAGCGAAGCAATTTATTTGAAATCAATCAAGCGGTAGTAGATTGATTAATACTGATAATACTTAATCAACAGTCTTAAATGTTAAGCTTTTACGAAACGGAGTATCTCGGAAAGTGTGTAAAAGCCTTAAATGTCGAGGGCCAATTGCACAGCCTTCAAAATAGCGCTTATTTAATGGAGGTGCGAGTTAATGCTTAAATTGCAGATTTAGAGTAAATTTGGTCTATAAATGATAACAGACTCTATCAAATTGTAAATGCCACTTATAATACGTTGCATGAGAACGGTTTTAGTTTAAAATTGAGGCAGTTTAGTGTGCAAATTAGGCAACAAGAAACAAAATTTTATCAAATCAACTAGTGACTTTGAGCTTGTATAAAAATCCGGTAATATTAATTATTAATAAATCAGACTTTAATGTTAAAGCACTTTTAGTTACATGGTTTTGGTGAAGAAAACTTGGTGAGAAAATATTCATACTACTTAATCAATACCTATGTGTATATTAAACTAAGATCTAATATGGACAAAAGTTTGTTTTAGCATATTTCTCGAAGTAAAAAACTCTTTTAATAAAGTAGATGTATATCATCTTATACCTATTAAATTTCAAATTTTTCGTATATGTGAAGATGTTTATTACTATTTCACGAACTTCAAATATTACTGTATGGATATGCCGACACAACAGGATACTTACGCGGATGAAGTCGCGGAAAAAGGCTAATTTTTAAAAAAGTAAGCCTAGTGTTAGCCACAACACACATTACAAAATATAACTTACCTACTTACATGCAAAAATATCTTAAAAGAATAATAAAAAAACACATTTAAAAACAGACTTAAATTCTTAAGAAATTATTATCGGAATCATAGACAATGCATACTAATACATATTTATAACAGTGTAAAAAGTATTAAAACTACAACCATAAACACCTATTATAAATGATTTGTCTCTAAATTTACGATGTGAATAAATTGAGTTAATGGGCGATTTAAACACAGCTTATTGAAAACAAGTTATGTGGCTGATCCGTAATTCAACAGTAAAGTAATGATAGGTTAAACAGTAGCCGGTTTTGTATATATAAAACTGGTATCGTTACCTGCTGACTTAAAATATAATTTAGTGTATATCTTATAAAAAGGTTAATAGGTTTAATGCAAAAACTTTTTAGGCTGGCTTCACGAGTACTATTTAGCATATAAGTATGTCTAGAATGAACAGGATGACAATTGACTTATAGAAAAAGTAAAAGTACAAAAAGAAGAAATATAATTCTATTTGCGCAGGTACGGCAAATTCCAAAATATTATTTTCTTTATTTAAGTAACTATATAGTTATATTGTTAAGACGAGAAACACACATCTAGATCAAAGCCATGCTCAAGGAAAGATTGCATCAGGCCAGCTGTAAAAACTATCAAAAAGCTGTTGTAATAGCAGACTCAGAGTCCAGCGCATCATGCTGAGGTTGTAGGTATACCAGAACCAATCCTAGGATAGGTTTTAACAAACGCAAGTTGGTGTTAAGGAACCACAGTGTAATGTGCCTTCCGAAGCACGACATCAACTTCTCTTTGGATAATCAAATATCTAAAAACCAAAAATTCTCAAAGTAGGTTTCCCAGTAGAATTTGAACCCACCACCTCTGGGTCATTAGGCAAACACCTTAACCACTGGACCACATGGCAATAAAATAACAGCTATAAAGACAAAAAATAATAACGACACGTTAATTTTACTTTTATACTATACATAGGTACTTATCAGTATAGAACAGGATCAAAGCAATCCTATGACCTAGGACATAACCCAACTCTGAGCGACTTGACCGGAAATCGAAACCGGTACATCCTTGTGGTAACTCAACGTGTGAACTAATACTTTGACGAGGTCGCTTATTATACAAGCAAGGTTAACTCATGGTTATAATGTCAACTTATATTGAAAAACAATTTATCAGAAATATTTTCTTACTAGTTTTTGCCCGCGGCTCCGTACGCGTTAATGTCGATCGTTCGGGAACAGTACTTTTCTCCGGGATGAAAGGTAGCAATTATATCCTTCTCCATAATCCAGACAACGTGTATGCAAAATTTCATGATGATTGGTTCAGTAGATAGGGCGTGAAAGAGAAAATAAAGAAACAGACTTACTTTCACATTTATAATATTAGTTGGGATTGGGTATCGGTAGTCGCCAAACAAGATTCAATAATTTACAAATACTACTTATTTATAACTTGACATTAGTGAAATATTGAAAGTATGTTACCAGGTAAGTGTTTATTTTTAACATTTAGAATTCTTTCTTCTATATCTTAATAATCATTCCATATTTACCAGACTATTAATCAGTCTAGTAGATATTATATCGACAAAGATTTGATCTTTCGCTAACAAATCGATAATTCCTCTGACATTTAAGATAAAAATGCAGTTGTGTGCCAGTGCATTAAACGCTCAGCGCCGCAGGGCGGACAGTAGTACGCCGGTACAACTATAAAATATAGCCAGCACGAATAAAACATGCTTCATCAGAGGGAAATTTATCTCTCCACATCAAGACAGCCCTACCTGTCCCACAGTTACACTAAAAGCGATTAGTGAATAAATAACAAATTAAATTCCACTAAAGATTAGTGGCGGAGTCAGCGACCATAAATAAATCAAGCTCTCTTGCTCGCCGCGGTAAATTATGACTCAAATAATATTATGCTAAAGGTATTCTACAGCCACTGATCTTGAGTTAATATTTAACTCTACACGGTGTAATTAGCTTTGTGCTAAACAAAACACTTGATTACCAACATAGACGAGTTTTGCAACGTCAAACATAGAATGTATTCAAGCATTCTATTCAAGATGCATAATATTATTACACAAACATAGCTCAAAAGGAATCTACTTCAGACATCGAGTCATATACAAACTTGGTATTATACATATTTAAATAGATCGACGATAAAATCAAGACACGAACGACCGGCATTGCAAGAATTCTACCGCAAAGCTCCGCCTGGCACATAAAGCAAGTTTAAGATAGTCTTATTACGTTAAATATAAGATCTAAAATCGTGTAAAAAATATTAGCTTAAGTCGAATATGCATAAAGGGTTAACAAAATAAAGGTCTAAAACATGACTGGGCGATAAAAATGAGTAAATAAACTTTGAAGGGATTTAGGCCGAAGCCGTGCGGTTGGTTGCCGCTGCAATGGCGGCTTTTTGCAAAATCATTTTCAAATGCGGCCCTGGTTTGTCTGATAAGTATGTATCTATGTAGATTAGGAACATTCTGGCTATAACTCAGCTTGTATCAGGGTAGAGATTTGCCGCTGTAAATTGTGTTCTAACGGTATTACTTTTAGACTGACAAGCAACAATCATATAAAGATTGTAGGTACAAATAATAAGAAAAGCGTTTTAAAAATGCCTACAATAAAATCAATTAATTGTTTGTTAACATATACTGCTGAAGAATACCTATAAAAGTCTTATTTATCTGCTGGTGATATAGGCTATTTACGCGGACAAAGTAACGGAAAAATTGCCAGTTAGCTGTAAGTAATAACAAAAAAATTAAATTTATTTTATAGGTAAACTAATTTTGATACTAAAAGCATTCCTAAAGACGAGCACTACTAAAATTATTAATAAAAAGAAACTAAAATTTACTAAGCAGTAAAACATAAATGCATTCAATAATGAAATAACTTTCTAAAACTTTACTAAACCAACATACTTCAACTAAAAGTAGAGTCCGTGTGAGGGATTCCGTTAAACCCATCTCTCCTGGGACTTTCCCGCTTCAATTATTGAAAGCAACTTTTAGCCTCGATAAAATATAGGGGGATATCACTATTTCTCATTTTGTTTAGTTTTAAAAACCCCTATGTCACTGCACAAGATATTTATTACGTGCGCTCTGAAATATCGTTTTTCACACGCCGTTTTTTCTTTGAAACATTCATATGGGTTTGGTAAAGTTCAACCGTAGAATATTAAGTACTGCAGGTGGTTGAAAACGTGCACGAGCATATTATGGAAGATGTTAGGTAATAGGAGTAGATAGTATTTTACTAGTTATTTACAGTAAAATGTCTTAACATAAAATTATAAAATCAACATACATACATACATACATACATACTATCACGACGTTTTCCCTTACAGGGTACACAAAACCCAAGTTAATAAAACCCAAAGGCCACGTTAAGTATGTTAGTGGGCTTGTAGGTGGAGAACGAAATCAAAAATAGTGATGGGTTGCTAGCCGCATTGCCTATTGACATGACTCGTCACGCCAATTCCCATTCCCATCCCAAACGCCATTCAATAAAATTATATTTGAAAGTAGGGTCTTGCATTGCACCCTTGCCTTGCTTTATATATATATTTTGAGTGACCAATAAAATGGTAGAGTAGAATGGACAAGTTAGTGGAAGAAGGCAATCAGTTGTTTTCGACGTGGTAGAATTTAATAGTGAGAACTAAGCCTAGCCGTTGATAAACGCCATATTGACGTTAATACTGCATTTAATTGCAAATGGTATAAGACCAGATCATTCTACATAATGCATGTTATTAGGTAAATTGCTCAACACGTACTCTGGTCTGAGGTACATTCATGTGACGCAAAATAAGCTTTTAAATGTTTTATGACATTAAATATAATTACCTAGTCTTTAACACTAACAGGCATATATTGTTCTTTAGTTAGTATCATCATCATCAGGTCTTTTTTAGTCTCCACTGCAGGAGCACGACTCTCTTTGTACTACAAGAGCCATATAAAGCCAGAGCAGTGAGACGGTTGGAGAGGTCTCTTTGATGTTAAAAAGCTTTGTTTAGCTTATTTTTCTTATGACGATAAGATTGTTTCTTCTACGACATACATCCACAGGAAGACTTGGAGTGACCGTATTCTACTCTGCCGGGAACTACAGTTATTATATACTGACTTAAAAAGACATAAATGATACTAGCTGTTACCCGCGGCTTCACCCGCATGATATATACCCTATATTCTTTTCAGTACTTTAATCTAATTGTATGCAAAATTTCATTATGATCGGTTCAGTAGGTTGGGCGTTAAAGCATAACAAACAAACAAACTCACTTTTGCATTTATAATATTAGTTAGGAATGGATTAGAATTAGAATATATGAACATATTTAAAAAAAAAACTTAATCTTAAGCAATTCACAAAAAAATTGTAGACCGTTAATTTGAAGCTAGAGTTTGTATGAGAGTGCAAACGGGGAAAGAAGAGACAAGGAGAAAGAGAGAGAATGAGTACTAGAGGGAGAAGCAAAGTACATATTTTAAAAATAGTGGATTCTGCCCATGCTTTTTGAAAACTATGGGCTTTTCTTACTAAAATGAAGCAATAACTATGTTTCTACGTATATCTATAAATTTCAACAAAGCAGCATGTATACAGGAGTTATTTTTGAAGACACTTTAAAGTGCATAAATATTAAACAATCCGACAATTTGTCAAGCACAGTATTATCATACATTTCCATATTCCATTTAAGAAAGCACATGTTCGTTCGGGCCTGCCTGTATTTGCATTCAAAATTGGCAAATTAATGAATAACCAAGTTCAAAAAATGCCGGTACATGTATTTTACGAAGAAAGATAAATGGAAATGTGGTCCTTGTAGGTACTCATCAATAACTACAAGCTTAGTTTCGGGAGTAAAAGCTAATTAAAAAGCAATGCTGCATTCGTTCCGAATCTCTCTTCTATAGTATAGATACATAAATGTAAGAATCTAGCCAGTTTAAATATGAGTTTCACCAAGTAAGTAGTAGGCACATAAACCTCTAACCATTTTGATATCCCTTAGTATCATATTAATAAAGAAAAGGTTTTATAAGCAAATTTATTTTCATAACGATTGCCACTACAATATCCGTAACAAATATACCTGATATTAAAAAGTATAATGCAGAAAAGATAGCATATTATATCTTGTTTTATTAAAAATAAACAAATAAAACGACGAACTGAGCATCGAGTTAATGGACTTTACATTTGTTTTTATTATATATAAACTCCAATCAACTCCTTCCAAAGCTAATCTCCCATTGGCAAATAAATGCGGCGAATCGTAAAGGCCGAAACAAAATACGTTTTTGTATATTACAATTTTAATTA
Organism: Rhodophaea formosa; assembly: GCA_963082605.1. Classification (NCBI taxonomy): domain Eukaryota; kingdom Metazoa; phylum Arthropoda; class Insecta; order Lepidoptera; family Pyralidae; genus Rhodophaea; species Rhodophaea formosa. The sequence goes on along the minus strand of OY720211.1, from coordinate 7,261,540 downwards.
AAACTCCGAACGGATATAAATGCGAGTGCATTTTAATTCAGTTTCAATAAGCCATGTCGCCGCAGACACTGATTAAGTTTCCCATAAGGGTGCATGGGATATGCGCATGCGCAAGCGCCGACTCATAGCATTAGCATTGGAATCCTGTGCCGTTAGTCAACAAGTCTGTAAGTGTAAACGGGTCTTAATTGTCTATTAATCATGCTTTGTTGGTGTATTTTTGTGATTTCTATACGTTGAATAATATGATCAGACAATGTATTAAAGGGTGATCGTTGGTAGAGTCACTATTCCTAGTCAAATTGAAGCAAAGTTAGTAAGACTATATCATTGGTTTATCAGAGCATATTGTAGTTGCTAGAGTCCTTGGGACACCACATGCATCCTTTGCTTGTCGATCGATAAAAATAGATATGTAATGTGTAATTAAAATAAATCATGAGATAAGCATTACAAAGATACTTTGTCGACAGCTGTTAGGTTATAGTAGGTACAGTCAAGGGTAGATAAACCTGAGTCACCGGACAAACAAATTGTAAGTTGTACGGGAGTTACGTTTCTCTGCCCCCGATTGTACCTCTTGTAATTTTAATATTTCAATTGCAATGTCTTACTTACATGAGCTTCTGATACTCTCGATATTTATGATTAAATAGCCCTAATACTCACAACAATGGCGGGTTCATTTTACCACATCTTAAATAAATCGCTACATTAACGCTTTCGATCAGCTCATAATGTCTTCTATAAACAGTGACTCAGCGTGCGTCCCCAAAAACATTGTTACGAGCACTCGCACAATATGACAGGGCCGGAGTACGACGACTTCATTAAAATCCACAAAAAATCGTATAATACTGTTATTGCTGTCAAACGTGATATAATGGTAACACCACAATTGTTTTCGCAACCATAAATATCGCCTTACAAAAGCTCGCGGTTTCCTTAAAAGCTAAACTGGCTGATAAACATTTTTTTTTCGTTCCCAAACCGACTTTCCTCCGGCGGTTTCGGAGCCTATAAATATTAATACAATCAAATGTTTTGACGTGAGCCTTTTTTAAGCTTTTATCTTGTACCTTCGCTTATTTTTTGTGGCATCGATTTCGTTTTTATTTCGTGTTAATTTGGACAGCGAATTTGGTCTTTTAACAGATCGTAAAGTACGAAGTCTGGGGAATGGCGCCAGGTGTATTTTGCGATATTGTAGGGTACATTAATTCATTGGAATTTTAAGGAAACCCGGAAATATTGTTAAGGAATGAATCATTTTAAGGATATGTATGGTTTTGTTATTTCATTTTATGACCATATTTTTTAATAAAGTACTTAGATTTTTTTACCACGTAATATTTGGCATAAATATTATAAACTAGCTATTTCTCGCGGCTTTCTCTGCTTGGGTATCGGTTTAATTACACAGTCTATCCGGCCCCTTGACCAACCCCTGGCTCCTGGACCCGGGGTTCTGAAACATCGGTTAGGTTGTGACCGGAAACATGGTTAGCACTGCTTGAGTTTTGGTTTTGACACACAGTCTATCTGGGACCTGATTTTCAAAGCAACTGGTGAAAAAAGGCACATAAATGTTTTTTTTTTTTGCCCGGATATACTTTTTTCAATAGGGATCTGCGTAATATTTATCTTAGGCTTACTTACTGATGATTAATAAATAATAAAAATAAATAATAATAAAGCTTTTATTTATAGGCTACTCGGTAGTAAAAAGAAGATGATTAATAATAAAAAGATTGCTATCTAAACGTCAAAAAAATATAAAAACTGGTTATTAGTTTTTATGTGTATCTATTACCAATAAACACACACATCATATTATTATCATCTTTGTGATATTAATCTAAATAAAATATAAATTTGAATTTTTTAACGAAAAAATTACCTAACTTCTGCTTTACAGAAATTGTAGTAGGTACTTACACATCTACCTAAGTTATTTAATTTCATTGAAACCTTATACCTAACGCATTCACCTTTAAAGAGCTGGTTTGTAATGTCTTAAGTTACATTCACTTTCACTTTATATGGTAATATTACGTCATTATAAAATATTGTTGATGCTATAGGTCAAGTCCTTACTTTCTAATGAAACTCAAAATGTTATATTTTTTCTTTCTTTCTTCTTTTAAATTATTGCTACCACCGAGATTTCAGTGTTTCTGCCAATGTTCAGTATAATGAGATACTAAGTATCGGTGTTGTACGGTATGTGGCATCAAAGATGGCGTAAGTTCTTTGGTAGCCTCGTGGGAGCTTCTGATGACAAATCTATACGAGTCCATTTAATAGTCTTCTTTAACTATTTTACAAATTGATCTCGAGCACGAGCTTTTATAACACCAAACTACATCAATTTCATATTATAAAGTCCACTTAAAACAATTTGCAAAATCGTCTAAGGCAAACGACAACTGCGTACCCCTTGACTTCCCACCAAAAACTGTGTCATATTTTTATATTCAGTCAAGTTGCATTATTTATTAAAATAAAAACCCCAACTTTTTGACAGTATACGACCACAATTTTTTTTTTTTCATAAAATTTTGACACCTCACACTTCAATAATCGGTCAAGCAAGACTCAAGCCGTTTAGGCAATAGGAGGTAACAATGGAATAGACTTACTAACATACATACATTAAGGGAAGACATTCATACATGTGAAAAACATGAACTTCCTTCTAAAAGTGAGTCAGTTGGGTAAAAAAATCAAACAGACGTAAATTACTTTTACTGAATTATAGTATCTATGCTTTTACGTTTGCGTAATAAGTACAAGGTGTCATTTCGTAAATGGTTTTTGCATTGACCGTAGGTAGTGTAAAGTATGTTATGATTTAAGGGGGCACCCTAGGCACAGTAGCGACGCCAATCATTTTATTCCTAATACTTTACAAATAGAAAGAAATTCAAGAATGTAAATCTCATAAGCACTAGTAAATAACTTGAAGTATTTTTGGAATCGTGTCATTTATCAATTATGAGAATCAGTCATCAAGAGAAAACGTGACTACCGCCAAAACGGCCGTTTTTGGCGGTAAACTCATTCTCATAATTCACACTGATTCTGATAATATTAAACATGATTCCAAAAATACTTCAGGTTATTTACTAGTGCTTATATGATTTACATTCGTGAATTTTTTTCTATTTGTAAAGTATTAGGAATAAAATGATTGGCGTCACTATTGTGCCTAGTGTGCGGCCTTAAGCCATAAAGTTTGCTTGAACAATAAAGCTGCAGAATTACGTACAATGGCAAATTTTCTAGATCAGCCCTACACATATTGCGCATAAAAACAATTTAAGCCCGCGATATGGGTGTTATCAATTTTAACTGCGTAAATTAGCATAACTGTGAACACTCACATTCATTAATTCCTAAATAAAAACATAAATCTTTACGAAGACTCGGATCTAAGAACAAACACCCACTATCTTCCTATTTTTACATTCAAATATCAACTTTACGTCACATGTATTTAGTTTTGTTTTAGATTGTGTCATTGAGAGCAAGTTCAGTTTCGACAAGATCTGATCAAAGTATCTAAAATGGTCACAGTTAGTGGGTTAACCACTTTAAATTGTCATCTGCCTGATTTATTTCTGTGTCTTTGGCGGCCAACACATTTTTGTGAGTTCTCTTACGTTTGATTCTAACTTTTTTTTAGTTGCGTGGCATTTTTGATGTGTCCCACATTCATTTTGATGTTCATATCCGATTTCGTTTAAAATTTGTAGCTTCCCTGTCAAATTTTTTATAATTAATTAAAATTACTGTTTATAAAAACATAGAGATGAATTGTGAACCTCCTTCTGTTTTGGAGTCGGTTATAAATTCATTTACAGAGATATATTTTGTATAGGTTTCTTCATAAAGGTAGGTAGGTACTCATTTCACATATACTAACTTATTCAACTGTTGACCAATATAAGTATTTATAATTATAGTAATAATAAAAATTCTTTTATTGCACCAACTGAATTTAGGACAAAATAAAATAAACAGTTTAACAGAAGAAGGTACAAAGGCGGACTTATCAAAGGTTTTTTTAGCTAACCTTATTTATTATTATAAATTATTGGCAGGCTTTCGTTCTTTTATTTTATTACCAAAAGTTACCTAAACCCAACTTGATCATCTAGAACGATTTCATACGTTTAAGATTACCTTCAAAGTAGATGACACAATTTGTGAAGCAGCCTATACAGCCAGAGGCGTATTCAGTGGATCGGTCGCAAACTATAATCATATGTGGATACCATAAATAATTGCGTAGTCCGGCCCTGTTTTTGCCCGGTCGCGATGCGCCCGCGCAGGTAATATAGTCATAAATTTCCATAACCGCCGCTCGATCTTATCAAACATGATTTTAATTTGATTTTGGAACCACACGTGTTGAGGTCGTTTCTTACGAGTTATGATAGTAGGTATAACAGTCCATACCTATTTAGTTTTTATATTAATTTCGTACAAAAAATTGTATCACCTTTTTGTACCTATAGCGTCGTTGGATTAGTTAAAAGCTTACTTGAATCAATTAAAAATATTGAGATTTTAAGAATTATTCAAAGAAAAGATTTTATTTAAAATGATAAAAATCTGCGTTTATAATCATTATGCATATGCTGTGTCAATATGATGATAAATGTCTTACTTTCTAGGTATACGTATTTTTGCTTTTAATGTCAACAGTTCAGCGCCGTAAATCAATTTTTACTTCTCTTATAATCTTTTTATATTGTACTAGGAGAAAATAAAGTTAAATGTTAAACTACGTTTCATGCGCAAATCATTTCATTGAAAATAGGATAAGCAAAAATTTAAAGACTTTTTACGGGCGATGAGGGTAGCAATCTATTACTATTTTAATTCCGTTTTTAACATGCACGCCCAACAAGTTACTAAACGTGGCTTTTATATCTTACAGCTTTAGGCTCTGTTTACCTCATAGGCCAAAAAGAGGTGATTAGTACCTATGTGGTCTCTAATAAGACTTATAAATATACCATAAAGTATAAGCCAAGTTAAGTTTAGGTACGCTATCAAAAGATATAAATTACAAAGAAAAAATTTAAGCACAGCGATTTATTAAACCAGCCCAATTCCCACACCAAATGAAATGCGCATCGCCAATGATTGTCAAGTATAATCAATAATAAAACCAAATCGACTTGTAATGATAGCTTACAAAACGCGTCACGCCTCTAAACGTACGAAAGTACTCTGACAGTCTATATGTCATGAATTCGAAATAGGTACTATAAATGGTGATATAGGTAAGACTGCGGATGACTATCACACTGTAGTGCAACAAATGGTGTAAGTATCAAAAGTAAATTTTAACTTTGTTCAAGATTATGACAAGGTATTCATATATCTAGAAAGATATTTACAGTATATTTTTATTAATTAAAACAAACACTCTCTTATACAAACTCTGAACATTAGGGCTTTAATTTTTAATTGTGCAGCTAGCGAGGCAAAGATAATTTTTTGTGATATTATGTCAAAATACCACTTTGTCCTCTATTTCTTATTTTAGTCAGAACTGATTTCTGAGATAAAACCAAGGAGGCGCCTCGAAGAAAAATACAAGAGCTGATTTCGGAATTAGCAGCTTCATATGATTTAACTTAACTTTAGAACTAGAATTAAATAATACAGACTGACTTTTAAAAATTATTAAAAATTTCAAAGCCAGTACAGTCCATGATACATAAATTATTTCCACAAAAAACATTAAGTAAAATATGACAAACATTTAGCCCATTAATATGGGAAGGCAAAAATTTATTTTTTATATTTTCTTTAATAATTAGTTCAGTGTCTTGTACTGAACATGCTCTAAAACTTGGGTACTATAAAAAAAATTATTATAAACCTTTTATAAACTTAATCCTGAGACATTGTAAGCGTTACATATTATTTTGTCTCACTTTGCTTCACTGTTCATAGCTGTGTAACAGGCGGCCTATCAAAAAGCCCAAAAACTGACCGCTGCTTACGTAAGTACGATTTACAACCCACAGTCTGCATTATCTAGTATCAAGCATTAATCCATTTATCACGGCTTTTGTTTACGATCCTCGCGTATCATCGGCTATCAATTATAATGCGTTCTTCACTTCGAACTTTGACGTTCTCGCTGTGTGACAGACCAGAGATAAGAATTTTAATGTTTCTTTATAGCACTGTACTTCATTGTCATATCTACCAACAAACAAAAGGCAACCTTCAAAAACATGTCATTAAAGTTGAAATTGGTTAGTATTTAAATTCAAAATTACAGTAAATGATTTAGAACTGTATCAAGTAGAAATTGAGACCATTATTGAATGTACTGAAGCAAAAGAGCGCGGCGGGAGAAGTTTAAAATTTTGATGGATGTGGTTATAATTGTTTCTGTATCGATTATGCCATTGATAAATATTTCGACTATTGCTCATTTTATTAATGATGTGCACCAGTGCCGGGCGATCCGACAGCGTTATGTCACAATTAATTTCAGAGCCGTCAAAACATCTGTCAGCGACGACGATTCGTTTGTGGTAATTAAATTTATTGGTAATTAGGACGGCTTGCGGATTGACGAATTTAATGAATCAAGACGTAGGGTAGCCGACATTCATGAAAATAATATAATGATACAAATACATACATATAATCAAGTCACGTCTTTATCTCTTGTGGGGTAGATAGAGCTCAAGGTCATAAAACCCAAAGGCCACTTTTGGCGTGCTAGTGGGCATTAAGTTGAAAGGTGGAATCAAAATAGTGATGGATCCATATAATAATGTTATAAAATTATAATACGATGTTCAAACGAAATTTTTTAGCAAACTCTCTTGGATAAATTATGCGGAACTTTTTTATAATAATGTCAACTACAATTAAAGTTTAAATCAATTAAGCCTTTTAAAAAATAAGTAAGTACAATTCTTACGTGTTATTCACTGTCATTTTAATTACTTGCTGAATATTGCTGATGGTCAGTCGGGTTCTTAAGATTTTTTAAATTAAATTACTTGTTGTAATTGTTTTTTTCATATTTTACTTGCAATTGCGTAATCCAATTAGGGTTTCTGTTTTCATGAATTCAATTAAACTCATGGCTAAACTTATATGCGCCGTCATTAAAAATTACTCTAATAAGGGATACGATGCCAGCAAAGTAAAATCAACATGATATAAAACAACTATAGTAATTTTTTATAAAAAAAATAGCACTATTTTTAGCTATTTTGCGATCAATGTCCATCAAACAAAATTGTCTTGTTACGATACGTGTAAAATAATTCGAGTTTTATACCACCTAGATGCTTATCTACGGCCATTATAAATTACTGGTAAGTGTGCAAGGCTAGTAAAGCAAAATCAATATGGCCCCTAGTTCAATTTTCGCTAAAATTAACGGCACCGTATAAACCAGCGAAGCAACGAACCGTAACGGAATTTAAATAGTCTGGAGACGCCTTTAGTGCCGCGGCAGCGAACGCCTGGAATCTAGAGCCCATGCACAAAAGATGTATATCGCAAACTGGACAAAGCAATTTAAAACTTCCGATGAGAGCCATAGAGCTCTGTTTTCAGTGGTGTGATTTGCGCTCGCTGATATCAAAAAAGTTCATTAAACTATTTGTTCTGAACTATTTTCAAAATTGCTATCAAATTTTAAAACGTGGGAAATTCTGATCCATAAACGTGAAAAAATAACGGTTCGTAGATTCTATAAAATTGAAAAAAATTTTAAAGTACCACAATGGTATTAAGAAAAAGGAAAATACAGTATATGTCTTCATAAAATAAAGAAAACTCTTTTATTGTCAGACAACTAAAATATGTATGCAGTAATCACATTATAAGTATAAAAATATATATTAAAAAAACCTTAAATTTAATGAGGAAAAAACACTAAGTGAGTGGGTTTCAAAAATTGAAAAAGAAGATTTGTTGTCATATTGATAAGGCACAGAATATAGTGTTATTTATTGGAGGTCTTTACCCAGAAGTGGAATACAGAAGTTGATGTACATAGTTATGGGATATAGTGGGCTTGTGAAACTTGTAATAGATATGTACCCTTTTGTTTTAAAGCCTCTTTTGATAAGTACGAATATTTAGTTTGAACATTAATTATTTTATTAAGTAGGAATTTATGATTTATTTATAAGACAAAAATAGTTAAGTCGATATCAACATGTTATTTAAGTTTTGTTCTTAGAAGTGAGTGAAGTGTCAAACAGACTACAAATAACAACTTACCGATACCAAACGAATATTTCTCACAAAAACGAACACACCCTGTCAACTGGCCGGCTTGACAGCTACACTGCCGTGCACCAAGTTGGGGACAAGAAACAAGTACACTACGCACCAAATAATATTAGAAAAGTTCTTATCTTCACTTGTTTAGACTTAGTTGGAAAATCGAGTTTTGGGACGCATTTTATCTATTTTTAAATATTTCTGAGCAAATTAACAGATGTAGACATGATGACGAATCTATATTAAAATAGTAAAGTTCAGTATATACGAACCTTAGAGTCGTAAATTCGTTAATATTATTCAGTAAATAAAAAAAAAAAATCTAGAAAAATACAGTTATCCATACATTTTGGATCAGAGGTATTCAAAGCACAATGGAAAAGCTCATTACCTATTTTTTTCTCAATTTCAGACTCTGTCATAGAACAAAAATTGTCGTCGTTTTCATGTTGAGAACGTGAATAGTTCAATACGAAACACATTGAATACAGTAGTTTTTATTTGGTAAAAACTCGTAAAGAATTGTGAGTTGCCTTCGCCATCGCCTAACTTCAGATAAGGACCTCGTAGGTAAGCGCCGAGAGCTAACGCAACAAGAAACAAGTAAGTTGGTAGTGTGGAATTAAAAATTAAATTCTCGGTTAGTCTACCTCCGGAGCTATGACCTAAGTGCAACCAGTTTAATCGGTTTTCTATACTTTGCTCCAACTAGTTTTACGTTGTTCTCGCTCCTTTTCGAATACCACTCGTACTAGTGTAGTGATGTTAGATAAGAAATGGAATTACGATATGAGCTTTAATAAATTAGCCATCAATTTTTTAAGGCTTATTGTAGAAGAAGCTTATTTCTATCTTTTACAAACAAAGTTTAGCAACTTTCACATTTTAAGGCCTTTTGTTCTTTACGAGAAGTAAGTAAGTAAGGAGTTCCTATGTTCACATAAAGAATCTTTGGAAATTAAGGACAAGACACTGTAATTCTCTTATACACCTCTGTATTTTGTAAAGCCCCTTAAACCTGTGGTGGCTGAGATGTGAAATAAGTAGTTCAAACAAGTACAGACTCAGATGAATATTTCTAACTGTTTTAATTGGGATAAAACTTAATTTGTTGGTCTCTTTAGATCATCTTTTCTATGCTAAGATTTCTCTACATATTGGCATATAAAGATTTTACAAGAATAACAATTCTCCTCTCTCAGCACAGTTCTGCCATTTGGTCCCAGCCCCTTAATCGTACGATTTGTTCTCACAGACTCACATTAGATAGCGCCACTCGTTGCTACACAACATTGTATCCATATTATGTGAATATAAAAACATTATTTACAAAATATATCTTAATACAAAAGAACAATATTTATGGCATAATATTTTAAAATCACACCCTAGTTCCAGTAAGATTAGGCTAACGCAGATTATCGCCATCTATTAGCGAGTAGCAAACAACTGTGCAGCGCCATGCATTCGCCTGATTTTCGCCCCCTCAATTTGGTCCAATATTTTTGTATGAGGCTGGCAGCTGGCAGTCTATACGTTGATATTATATTGTCTTTGGTTCTGCAAATGCACGTGTCTGCCACGCCCTCTCCTGCTGATAATAATTAACCAATTACGGAATGACAAGCTGCTGCCGCCATTATAATTGGCTCGCCATTCGCTATGCAAGTATGCATCGCGCGTTAATCTATCAAACCTGTTCGATTTCAGAGGGTTTTATTTTAGTATTGGCTTCCGAAGACAGTTTTATTTTCCGGATACGGCACGGATTAATATAGCAATAAAGATTTCAGGAGTTTTATATGTTTACTAAATAATTTTTCGTGTTTTTTTTATTCATTCACAATGCTACGCTCTTATTACATTAAGAAATGGAACATGAGAAAAATTTCATGTGGGCGGGCTCCTGCGACTAATATAGAATAAGAGTCTACATTGTCACTTCTATAGCCGATTTTGTCTCCACAGATCAATAGGTGATATATGAAAGAGTGTAAGTAGTGGAAGCACTGAAACTTTAGGTCTTCAGGTGCGGTAAACTGTTGACAGTTTTTGCTGTTGACAAGTATTATCCAATGAGACGTGACGATTTATCAGTCTCTTCTATTTCTGCAATGGATGAGTACATGGAGATATATACTTTAGTAAATGAGTTTAAGTTGTCCCATTTTAGGACTAAAACGTCAAATAAAAAACTCACATTTCTTAACCCTCATACTGTGAATCACTATAGGTTACGAATGAAATATTTAGGCTACTTATGACAGTTATCAATTTTGTTTTCTTATATCAATGAAGAACTACAATTTCCCATCACTCAATCTCTCCCATCATTCATCAATCAGCCACCGACATTGATTTTTTCTGAATATATTTTTTCACTTTTTATGAAAAATATGAGTCACTCACGTATGAAGTCATGGGCGACCCATATTTACTATGTTAGTATCTCATGATAGTTTTAAACAAAATATGTTTTTTCACCTGCCAAATCCACCATCAGACCAGCTCAATAATAAATAATTCAGTTCTATCAGATGATATTTTAAAAATTTAGTTTCACAATTTCTCAGTAAATAAATAAATAAATAAATAAATAAATAAATAAATAAATAAATAAATAAATAAATAAATAAATAAATAAATAAATAAATAAATAAATAAATATATACGGACAAATCACACAGATTGAGCTAGCCCCAAAGTAAGTTCTTATGAAAGACTTGTGTTATGGGATACTAACTCAACGATACTATATTTTAGAACAAATACATATATAGATAAACATCCAAGACCCAGGTCAATCTGAAAAAGATCGTTTTCCATCTTGACCTGACCGGGGATCGAACCCGGGACCATCCGTGTCGCAGGCCGGCGTGATGACCGCTGCGCCACGGAGCTCGTCATAAAAATAACAACATAAGGGACCAAATAAATTATCATACACTAGCAGCCCTCCCCGGCTGCGCCCGGGCATGTATTATACCTATAGACCTTTCTCATGAATCACTCTATCTATTGGTGAAAACCACATGAACATCTGTGCAGTAGTTTTTTCAGTCAGACAAACGCGGCCGAGGAGTTTGTTTTATAATTTGTAGTGATGTACAATTTCTTAGTCTTTCTCAGCCCACCTCTATTTTAAAACAAAACTATTTCACAACACTACCCAAAACAAGGCAAATTGTAACTAAACTAATCATCCATTAATCTGCTATTGGCGTTTTAATTGTGCGTTCATTGCGCTTTTAAAGCGGGGGAAGAAACGCAATATTTTTCCATATCATCATTAATATCTGTCTTTCCAACCCCTGCGGTCGGGTGGACTAACATTTCCAGTGTTTTGTAGACAATTGATACAATTATCAATGTTCGATGCATTGATTCTGATTGTAATATCATATTACATTGTAAATTAGTCGTACATTACGCTTCAATGACTTTTCTCCAGTTAATATTCACTCGTAAATTACATTCACATTAATGATATCACGTGTTTTAGCTGCATTTTTTGCTTGCTTTATAATTTCCTCTGTATTTGTTTTTTTTTTAAACTTAATATGATATAATGATTATGCGTACCTACTCAGACATACTTAACTAGTGAAGCTTACCCAATTAACGACACTAAATAACACACTAAATATCATTAAGCGAAGTTTCGATTGAACCTAAAGAGAAATGCGCGCGTATTTTTGCAGCCACCTAGAATATAAAGATGAAAATTGATTGAGAAAGAAAACGATTGAAAGACAGGGAGAAGTTGACCAATATTGTTAACTAGCAGGTCTATTTGCTAACTTCTGACAAAACGTTTTCGATTGTCACTTTAACATCCATTACGGCTTTTGTTAAAGATATACAGGGTTACTACTAACATACCAAGAATAACAAGCAGGACTGGATAACTAACAAAATAACAGCAACAACGTTTGTTCTACCAGAACTCGTAGAACAAACGTTGTTGCTGTTATGTTGTTGCTGCTGTTATGTGCAGAGTAACTGACATTAAATAAAAATGATTTTTCAATTTTTTACGATCCTGTCGTGTTATTTGTAATTCTGTGTTTTGATCGAAAGAATGACGAGACGCTGGTTCGTGCATGTGCTGCGCATAGAGTTATTATTATTCATCCGGAAAATTAAGATAATATTTTTATTGTTTTTGAATGAACAAAAAATTAAAAATTATCAAAATTTGTAGAAACAAAACAAACGTCGTTGTTCATAATATTAGCTATCTAGTCCTGCGAGGTTATTAGTATTTTCCAAGTAACCCTGTATAAACAGTAATGGATGTTGAAGTGACCATCAAAACGTTGCACACCTTACGTAGTTGTCAAAAGCTATCAAATAGGCCTGCTGATCTACCTTGTCACTAATTCTAAAAGACAAGTTGGAAGTTTTTATCAACCGTAGTATTTAGTGAGTGTAAATGACGAAATGAAATTCCTTCGCAAGCAGTACTGTGAACACGTTTTGTATAGGCATTCCAGCGAGGGTCTGCAGGCTGGAGCCAGCCGTCGGCGTGACGCGGGTCGACGTGGCTTCATTAATTCTTCAGATCAATGGCTTATTGCTCTGAATTTCCTATTGACGTGTGTTTACGCAACGCGTTTGACCTTAGATTTTGTTGGACTTATATTTTTGGGTACCTTTTTACTTATATTATTAGTGTAAGATGATTGCAGTTTGCGAGGAAAGCTAAACCGAAGGTTAGCATAAAGCATAGAACCTACAAGAAGCAATGAAAAACGCACCATATATTATTTACTTAACACCATATCGTTGAGGAGTTACCAGTGGAGGAGCGCGATGGCCCAGTAGGCGTATAAGTTAGTACTTATACGTTTATAGTTAAACGCTTACGCATGTAAAGCAACCCCGGGGTAGTCCTGACTAGGATGGGTGACCAGTGACCGCAAGTAGCTTAAAAATATCTCGAGCTCCTCCGTGCTTTGGAAGGCATGTTAAGCTGTTGGTCCCAGCTTCATCATGGTGGTAGTCGTTAAGCTATTTTTAATGCCTTTTAAGCAGCTTCAAAAATCTGTCTTCAGTGTTGGCCACTTACATACTCGAAAAACAAACAAATTCATATCCTAACTAATATTATAAATGCAAAAGTGAGTTTATTTGTTACGCTTTCACACCCTATCTACTGAACCAATTATCATGAAATTTTGCATACACATAGGTTAGAGTACTGAGAAGGAAATAGGCTATATAACACGCGGGTAAAGCCGCGGGTAACAGCTAGTCATTAATAAAGACCCTTTTTCTTAAAAAATGTATTTAAGGAATAATCGACAAAGAAGTCGCAAGACCACTGTAAAGTATCAACTTTGCATGTTTCTGCATCACGAACAACGATTATTCTAAACCCCTTTTTATATCCAACCTGCAACAAACTATAATTAAGTAATCGTCGAATACCGTGTCAGCCCTTGGTGTAACTTCAACGTCATTACATTATGATTAATATTCAGTGGGGAGTCTAGGTGCTGACGCTAATGTCCATTCAATTCATAATTACCTTTTTAAAACTATGAACTTAATGAAATGACACTCTACGATGACTGATCTAAGCACCAAAACTTGCAATTTGAATTTCATTTTAGATTTTAAATTGCGTATTCCATTTTGCCTGCGAGGTCACTAACTGTGTAATTTAAAGAATATTTTCGTGTTAGTTTGTGTCTTCTTTCGTGAATAAAATCAAAAGTATTGATTTTACCCGAACAAGAAAAAAATATTTTTGAGATCCTCATAATGAGCCCTTTTATTTGATATACATATGACACAGTAAGGTTTGCAAAACTTTTTTTTAAATTTTGTTATTGGGCACCTGAAAATGACCCTTATTTAAAAAAAAAAACTTTATTTACTTTGCACAGCCGTGTTTGGGTCATAGGATAACACCATCTTACCAAATTTCACCTAATTCAGTAGATTCGGAGAAAATCGGCTGTGACAGACGGACGGACGGACAGACAGACGCACGAGTGATCCTATAAGGGTTCCGTTTTTCAATTTTTGTACGGAACCCTAAAAAATAAACCGCCCTTACGAAATCACGGATCAGCTGGTCGAATTTCAATGGGAAGTCTAATACCTATAGTTGTTCATTGTTATGTTTTATCGCAAATAGATTTTTTTCCAAATCTGTCTTCCATAGGGGATTCTAATTCCAAAATTTTAATGCAGATCAAAGGTTCAAAATTAGTTTTTTTTTAGTGATGCAATGCAAAAACAAAAAATAAGTTCCATTTGTAACCATGGAAACAATGAAAATAAATTGAAACATATGGCAAAACTATAAGGATTTCTTGTTTATTACAAAACCCTATAAACTGAGCATTTTAAAATAGGTATACTATACATACTGGCAGAAGTAAAAAAAGAACTGTCTATTTCAATATTGTTTTTTTAGGGAGTACACAAACACTTCTCATCCCACTAGCCCCTGAATAAAATAAATCAACAAAATCGATAGAGAATAAGGTAAACTCATCACGCGTGTTACGATCGGGTTATTTCATAATATTTGTATACGCAGCGACGTGCGGCCGGAGTTGCCCGACCTCTCAAAACAAACGATCGTCAGTTAGCGCGGCTTTCCGGAAATTGGGATTTGAGCTAAATTCGTAAGATCGCGAAATAATCAATTTGTAGAAATAAAAAGTACGAAAACTTTAATTAATAATAATAAATTTAAAGCGTGTTAAACTCTGTGGAATATTGATCGTTTTGATCGATCAATTTGAACAATTGTTCTTTGGCATTAATACTGGGAACGGTGACTGATGAGATACCTATGTATAAAAAACTAAAAAACATGAGTTTTCACCATTGGCCCAAAAGAAAAGTTCTTCAAATTGACGGGATGAATTATCCGTGAAAGGGTCCATTATGATAAATATTTCACCGTTTTTAAATAACCTTGAAGGGGCAACCCAGCCTGGGAATCCTGGGATTAACGAAACTAATTTGTACTGTGTGAAATTTACAAAGCCGTGCTTGTTATTAAATTTACGTACGTTTTCGAGTACTATTTTACTAGCAAACGTCTTATATAGGTATTCTTTCTATCATAAAGTTAAAAGTGTATATTTAGTTACAAAAGAAAACTGTGTAAAAGTTCCTAGTTTCTTAATTAAATTATACCATCATGTTTATGTGTGAAAAGTAGTGCAGGTGTTCAGCGCTGTCACTCAACTCTCTCACTGGGATTAAACAGATCTCGTCCAAAGATGAAAAGCTCTCTTAAGATACTAATATGCAATAATTACTCAATTAAATAGTAGATTTGAGAGCTGTAGATCTTGCGAGCCTATATCATTGCCATTTCGCGATTCTTAAAAAGTCGCCTAAAGTTATATGTAACCAGCTATCGCCCGCGGATCCGCTCGCGTTATTTTCGATACCTTGGGAACAATAAAGAAATTGATTAAATTAAATTTTCCGTACTTCAGATGAAAAGTATGCAAAATTTCGTGATGATCGGTTCAGTAGATAGGACGCGAAAGCGTACAAACTAAACTAACTTACTTTTGCATTTATAAGTAAGTTGGGATTGGGATTATCGGACCTTTTTACGAAATTGCACTATGATCTGTTGATAAATGCGATCTGTAGTAAATAGCCGAACAACGGGACGGATTGACATACGACAATAATGTCCCTTAAGTTGATACAGAGGCGCTTTACGCTCGCTCAGTCAATCATTGATTTTCTTAAAAGTCCTACATCGGTATTAAGTATATATGATTAAGTTTTACAAATTACTATGGAGTTCTTACAGTTACAGTACGTAGTTACTTATGTACCAGTTTAGCAACCGTCATATTTTAATGTGAAAAGTTGTGCGCGTGTCCAACGTAGTCTTTTACATCTATTAAAATTTAATTACAAGTGCAAAAATCGCAATTATTACTTCATAGAATAAATACCTCATGTATGTTTTCTATTTCCACAGCGGAATTCAACAGTTCCTAGTTTCTTAAATTATACCGCCATGTTCCTGTGTGAAGAGCAGCGCATATGTTCAGCGCTGTCACTCAACTCTCTCAGTGGGATTAAACAGATCCACAGCTAAGATGAAAAGCTCGTTTTAAGTGGATGCGATGTGCAATTATTAGTCTATTAATCATCGTAACAGAAGAATCTTCTAGGTAGATTACGTCATAGCTTTTGCTGAATTCATTTCATGTGAAATGCATAATCTTTTTGTAAATACTGTGAGAGTTTTCATGCTTTGAAAATTGTCATACCTCCTTCAATTCACAAGTGGCAATATTTGTATGAAGTAACTAAGTAAATCATTTCCTATTCTATCTGATATTATATTGATAAATAAAGGGCTGGCTATAGATTATCTCTTAGCCCTTCGAAAATACCATTAATTACATAAAATAATACTTTGTATGGTAAATTTAATGAAATTCAAAAGCAGTATAAAATGTAAAATATGAAATTGTTCTAAGAAAACATAAAATATTTTAATTTGGCAAATAATTGTAAAGTACCCATGACTTTTATCCGACCAAACTGTTGTTTGTTTTGTTGATTCTAGAAATTTTATTTTATTATATATTTTTCATTATCATTTACTTTGCTTTTAGAACGTCTAAATCGTACTTCTATGCCAACGATGGTAAAACATGATAGGACCCAAGTTTGTAAAATCTAACATAGTCAGTTAATATTGTATCAACTCATAATTTTGCAAATAAATTCGTGTATCTCATTTATAAAAGATACTTTTAAAATATAACGAATAAAACCCCTAAATGTTTGCGAGTAAATTATAATTTGGAAGTCCTGTTTGGTTTGGTTCTGTTTGGTTCATAGCTAATAAATTTAATGAAATTAAATAATTTGTGAAAAGTTTAATTATAGTTCACACTTTACTCTATTGCTCAGACTGAATGCAATGCGATAAAAAATGTGAATCTAATTTTAAAGAAACTCCAAGATTAGACGCTCCATACACACTCAAGCTATGCTCCTATTCAGCAGCCGGTTATTCTGTTCACGTCTGAGTTAATATAGTAAAACAATCTCTAAACATAAACCATCTCTTTCCCCGCAGTTGGCTCATCAGTCGGCCAACAGATTAGTCGGTGTCACTACAATAATATACAATAAGGAGCGTAGTGCTTCGCAGGCCGCGGGCCGTCGCATAAATCGCTCAACACCGCCGAGTAATGTTTTGTATGGAGATTTCTTTCGACGGCAACCTGCCTGCCGTGTAGTGGCCTTTATCTAGTCTTAAATTAATGGCTGAAATTGATAAACGCTAGCTTCTTTTTAACGCCAACGCACTTGCATTCTCTGATTGTTTTACTACTCTATTAACAATGTCATTCAGCGGCGCGTATCGAGATTCGAGACCCACACGCTTATGATCATAACCAAACTGCCTAGTAGGTATTATGATATCATGATCTATTCCTGGCCTATTGTAGCGAACATTTACATCCACGCTAACCTCGAGGTCTTTATACTGTTCAACGTATATTTCCTTTGTCTATACATTGCTTGTACTTAATGCATTCATTATATTTCCATAGCGGGCTCCTTTGTAACGTCTTTTCGTTCCTTTTGTGTTAGCGTTCTTGTTACGGATTCACCGCAAGTGGTCTTTAAAACAACATGGTTAGGCTACACTATTACAACAAAGCACTCCCGTGGGCCGAATAAATCAAAGTCTGTGCGAAAATTACCAAATGTTGCGAAACGTTCGCGTGCATTGCCAAGGTCATTGCATTGAATGCCCGCAAAAAATGTCCAAAATGTGCTATTGTGTCCGAAGAAAGTTTGAAAAGCCTTTCTTTTTCGTGTGTCACAGTAATTAATCTACTAATGTATTATTTGTAAAGGCAAGCCTATTATACTTTTACTCTCTTTTAGAGCGATAACGAGAGTTATTTCAGGGGGAGTTATTTTTTGGAAATTTGCATGGGTCGGACCCACCACGGGCAGGTAGTGTCTGGTAATCGGTCGATTTGTCTTATAGTCGAGATGTCGTTTGTTTGTGCGCAGTGACCGCGACCGTGGCTGAGATAAAAGTAATAAATTACAAGAAACGGAAGGTGTCTGTAATGGTTGCCGCCAGAGGTGTGCCCGGCAACAATGATGCAGTTCCACTTGGATTCGGCCAAGAATTAAAAACTACTTAAGATCCTTTTTATCAAAACAATCTTCATTTTTCAGGTCAAAAACTGTACAACAACTGCGTATTATGCTTTGTACTTATATATTATTACTATAAAGTGTATCGTAACGAAGAAATAAATTTTGACTTGCATGCTAAAGTTCTAAATAATTAGTATAAAAAAATATAAAACCTATCAAAATGTACCTATAATATTTTTTATATGATTGACTAACACAAAAATTATATCTTTTTACAGTCAACGTGAACTTATTTACGCTATTAATATCACGTTAAACAGAAGTGCCTACTTAAACACGTTAAGTCTCTTATAAAAGCTGCTTACTAGTATATTGCCAAACACTCAGAGTTAAGTTATAAATAAACCGCATAGGTCCAACCCGTCAGACGAGATTTAACAAAATTAATATTCAATTAGCTTTCCGCACATGATGCTGGGCGTATGTATTATTAAATTTAATTTATGGCATCATTTACTGACGATATTTTTTAAATTATTGCCGGTCTCACGGGCCCCGGCGTCCGTAATTGTGCGGCGATCAATTTTAGGCGCATCTCTAGACGCCGTATCCGTAGGATTGGATTTTTTATCGTATTGGTCTTGCAACTTTGCCTCTGTCTACTCAGTGGGGCATAAAGACGTGAATTCTGTAACTGTGTGCTATTAATTTTGTGATCTTACAGTTGTAAAAATAATGACCTAATAACTATACTAAGAATAGAATTAAAATCTACAACTGACTTAGCAAAAAAATTGTGGCTAGTGTTACTCAGGGTGATGTAGGGATTACAACGATACTGTATATATAAATAAACTCGCATACAAATTTAATTACAATTAACATAATAATTATAGGCATATACATGAAGTCTGCCCTGCAAGGGAAAGAGACGTAACATTAAATAATATGGACTGTTAAAACACATCTCCTTTTTTTAACAGTCGTTAAAAATAAAATTAAAAAACAGTTTTCTTATATAACTTTAGTAAAAGAGCAAGATTTGATAATAGAAACCGTCTTTTTTCATCTTAATAGTTTAACATGTCTATGGCTACAGAGGAAAAAAAAACTACCCATGGCTTTAAAACTTCAGGATCGACTATAAAGTAAAAAACTTTTTGTCGAGTTCCTATGAATGAATCATGTTAATTTCTTTACCTAATTTTTTAGCTAACTAATTGGTTAAATATCTTACGACGGAGAAGTTCAAAACGTGAGTTCTTTTGTCAGTGACCATCCGATTTAGAAGGACATTTTAAACATTTTACATTGTAAATGTGCCGTTCGCATAATGCGTAATTAATTTACCGACAACATGGACATTTATTTATTTTCTGTCAAATGATCCGTGACCCAAGAAAACGGATGGCATTAATTTAAATAAGTACTCGCAACAGTATGTAACTGTAATGTTTTTCTTACAATTATATCATGATTTAAGGCTTTACTGTTTTCAATAAATCAATAAACATGTATTAACAATTTAAGTACATGTAAGATTCTTGACCTGAAATATATTGTTTATGTTTAACTACAAAAGTCGTAGCCAAAAACAAAAAAAAAATGTTTTTTTAAGCAAACAAAATATTTAAATTAAAGTATTACTTATACTAAATGCCTTAAAGTAATAATAATAAAAGTGGTGTGTCAAGTGTGAGTCGGACTTACCCATGAAGTTTTCCGTAGTCTAAGCATAGATTAGTTAAATCTATGGTTACGCCAGCAAAAATTACCTTGCTTTTCATAGTGTTTGTATGAATGATAAAGCAATACTTGCGGTTTATGAAATTGTACTCTATCTCAAAAACTGCTGACTATATTTCGATCAAACTAGTTGTCATTGAGATCTACAGCATAATTATATTCTCGATTTAAATCTCTTATTTAAAAAGTTAGAGGGCAGGGGGACACTTTGGAAGTGTCTAACTTTCAAACCATTGACGTTGATAAAAATAGTTTTAAAAACCTCAATCTCATGTATTATGTATACGTATAGATATCTTGGAGGTAAAGGTTTGACGTTTTTTTTTCAATGTAAAGAATTTCCTTTAAGTTTTTTTTTTAATTTTTGTCTATAAATCGCACCCACTTCATAGAATTATCTATATCTCTTACCGAGAGTGTCGTAGTTACAAAGAGATAATATTCTAAGGTAATTTGTCTTTTTTATGATCTAGTGTCTAAATCATTCCACCCTTTACTTGTTTATAAAATTTAAGAGACTGAACATAAACTGAAAATCCATATTACATTATAAAAATATTTAGTTTTTCCTCAAAATACGCTCAATGCCGTCCCACTGACTCACTTCGCCACATTTTGTCACACTGATTTTATTGTGTGGAGCACTTCTATTATTTTTAGTTATTGTTGAAAGTTTAAATCGCATGACAAATAGCATAGGTGTTCAGAAATGACATTTGTGAAGGTTGAAATTAATTGGAATAGGTATTGAAATACAACGTCTTTCTGATAAGATTTATTTGCAATGTTGAAATGCATATAAAAAATCTGTCAAAATGCATTCTGATTTAATAAGTCTACAGTAGAAAAAAGTCCGCTTTTTACACATTTTTAAAAACATAATGTAACTATATTAGAATGAAACATATCGGGATAAATACCATGATTATTGCAGTTATTCTAATGTTGATAACCATGAAAGTTCAAATAGTATATGCGTGCTATAACTTCCGATTGCGATAAGCGATTATGCAAAAAAAAACTAGTTTATTCTAATAATATTTGTAAATCTAATAAGAAATTACACAACATATAATTAATTTAATCCTATTTAAATGCCATTTGTCTACAATTATTGCGTTTTACCTATACCATGCCATAAATCAAACACGTTCACAAGGTTTCCTACTTCCTACAAGGCGTACCAGTTTCTCCTGCCTGGATAGGTTATTAGTCTTGTAGATAAGCAATCTTAACTTTACTATTGTCGTATAGTTCTATAGACAGTCTGTCATAAGCAATTTGAGTCAATATGGTATCTACCTATCGAGAACACGAGATATGTATCATGTTGTAAACAAAGACAATTGACAGTCTGTAGCAAATGAGGCAAGAGTAGTTGCCTTAAAGTTAAAGTATAAATAATAATGGTTAGATTTGTTTATAAACAAGGTAAAAACTTGCTTTATTTCTAAGGTTTTTTTATTGATTGTTTCAACTAATACTTTTTTATGTTTCATAGAATTTTTGAAAATATTTTATAACTTAATAAAACTATGCTAGCGCTGAACTACATTTCTTCATTTTAATTCATCTATTTTTGTAAAATCTTTTTTCTAATTTATTCAAAATATTCAAACAAAAAACTACATAAAATATGTGTAGGTTTGTATTTTAAGAGGTGTTTGGATAAAGGCCATAGGCACCAACTATTTTATTCTAATACATATTACAAAACATAGCAATCAAATATATTCTGGATTGCTTATGTAATTAACTCAGACACATCAAAGGATGTCCTTCATCGAATCCAATACAGACCGTAACGCGGTAATTATATAGCAGACCAGCAAACACTACAACAATAGCAGCTTCGAAATAGATCGAAAAGCTCAATAGGTTATCTTTGGCGCCAAATGCAACACACATAGATTTATAGCATCTTAAAGGAATGAGCCATTTGACCTATCTATATTTATAACAGCAGGTGAAGAGAAGATAGGTAGATAGATTTAGTAACACCCATATCCTCTTAACCTTCCCCTTATTTCGATAGTACACTACGCTTACGCTTGTTTAGAGAGTAGTTTCACATTCATAATATCCTTTCCTTTACCTTAAACTTTTTTTAAATCTAGAGTGTATTATTATTGATATATTTGAGGAATATTCCTATCCGATTTCATCATAATTATTAATCTTATAAACTCTGCTCTGATATATTAAAAAGCACAAAAATACAGCTTATATAGATTTGGTACGTGTTATTTGCGCTTGCATGGTGTAGGATGTTGCTAGTGTTTACACGACAACTCGAATAAGGAGTGTATTGTTTTTAGAGTTAATGTTATAACTTATGATATGTTCGTACTTATATGGGTTTCAAAAATAGAGTTTTGAAATAACACCGATTTAAGTAACATAATCTTTTTGGCAGGACAATTGTATTTTATGTATCGAAATCTTGTAAACGAGTAGAATATTAAGCTCAAAGATGCAACGACTTTATCAGATACCTATTAATAACGTTATCTATAAAACTAATAGCGTGACCTCATCGCAAAAGCTCACATCTTCAACAATTTGACTCATGTACAGTCATTTTCAGCGCTGTCAAAGTAGTGGCAACGAACAACGGCAAGTGTATTATACTTAAAATGGCAATATTTTAAAGGAAACTTTTAATAACATAGCTCATAAAACAGCTTGTATAATTGCCCTTTATAGTGGGTCGTGATTGGTGCTCACGAATGCTCACGAACATAAGAATCTACTCTTATGCTATTGGAAGTCACGAAACTGGACTACTTAGCGTTGTGCGCGCGCAATCAGCTGATCTTTAAATTCTACTGGAACACCGCTTTAGCGTAAATGAGATCTTAAGAAGTGCATTTGGTTCACTTTACCTCATAATATGCGACTTGTTCCTCATCGACAACAGTCCTGATTCGCAACACTTACAATATATGTCCGAGATAACTGCACCAGCTACTACTGTAATAACAAGCAAAGTTGAGAACTTGACTTGGACATTTTTAACTGTTTTAATTGTTTTAAGATTTCTACGTTTGCTATTAAACATTGAAATGATGTAGGTAACAGTCAGAGAAAGATAAAGTTCATGCCGTTATGCATGAACTTAATTTATTGCTATTGTGTAATCAATTTAAAAACAGGTAAGTAGCTAGCGCTGTTGTTTGTCGGCTTCACTGTACTAATATTTACTCAATGTGACTATTCAAAAAACAGTTAAGGTAAGTAGGCTTAAAGCGAAGGCATCATAACGAACAATTCATATGCGCATAGATGACATGAATAATTTGTAACGTGTAAATCTTCATCACGTTCTTTCGTGAACAATATGAGTAATATTGCTGATCTGTCTGATCTTTCTATATACAATTACATAAATTAAATGTTTAGCACTAAATTTTTTATTATAGCGAATCGAAACTATTGCCAATTAAGAAGAAGGAGAGTAGGCAGTGAGCCAAATGTAAAGGCAGTGACATTAACTAACATACGGACCGATGACATAATTCGAAACATGCGTGCGGTAGAACATCATCGCCATGTTTCAACGAATTATTATAAGAGTACACGTTCCTGTAGTATGTATGTAGACTGCTACAAGTGCGGAATAAAACTTAATGAGAAAATAATAGTCTATCCAATCTCATTTTCTATTTGATAATATTCAATGTTCGCACTCAAATTTTGGTTTGCCTGCAGTTCCTAGGTATTCAATAAAATAATGATAATTTAATCGGGTCAATAGCAAAATACTTTTTATTTACATATGTTTGATGGTAATGATGATAAGAATAAACCCATTTATTGTATTAAAAAATCGTGGGTTTGTACTAAACGTCTTCTAAATGTAAAGGAGCTAATTAAAAGTCGCATTGTAACTACTAAATCAATAATAGGTTTTGACGACGTCATGATTATGTTTTAAGTATATAACATTTGTAAAAATAATCAATTTAAATAAAAAAATAACTATATAAAAACTAAGATATAATATAAAATTTTCCCGGTTATAAGAACTAAACAATCTGGAAAAAACTGCTAACAAGTTGAGTATAACCGAAGTTTCTTAAAGAGGCGCCGAGGGACGAGAACACATTGCGATGATAAGCAAAATGAGAAGCTCACAAAAAAAATCGGGATCGCGTAAAAGGCTTGTAGACGATATTCGTCTGATTACACTGAGCAAGTGCACGTATACTGATAGACGCAAAACTTTAGCTTTTTAGTTCGTTAGTTTTAACTAAAAATAAAAAAAATAACCATTTTAATGCGGCTGTCCAAAATGTTACGTGTGTTGTATGTAGTGTACAATAATGTTTTAATAAGAGTGAATATTTATTTGTGAGTTTCTTAATATCACCATATCACCTAAACGCCTGAACAAATTTGGATGTATGTGAAATCCTTATATCCTTCCTATTACCCAAAGTAGGTAACAGTAAATAAAAAAAATTGGCAAGGCAGTCCTATTTTTATTGTTTTTATACATTAAATGTACAAGCAACACACATTAGTAACAATACGGATTTTTCTAAGAAATTTTATTTTATTGAATACCTACTATAAATACCTATACCTAAATAACCTTCACAATCATTTGTTCTTTTTAAATTCCCTTTGATAAATTGGTTGCTCTATCTATTTTTCATAATCCAAAGCCACTATAGTAATAAAACGATAATCAATTTGCAATCACTCGCCATTTCACTAGCTCGTCGAAAATTATAAATGTGAACTACAGAGAAGCACACAGAATACTTGTTGATGCTCAAACGAGAAAGGTAGAGATACTAGACACTTTAAAGCAATTTACTTAGGTTGCTGATCTTTAAAGGGATGGCGAAACTAAGTTGCGAATATCTTAAATTGAATCCATTACCGGTAGACACGGAAAAGCCGATTACTTGCTTTTAAATAAACCGAGAAATCACTTTTAATTTAAAGTTACTTAGTAGATTATTTATAACGTATTACCTAGAATGTATAATATATATTTTTGAAAGAGATAAATCAAACTTTGCTACTGCTGAGTAATTAATTAGATATATTACATTTAAAAAGATCCCAAGTACTTTGCTATATAAGAAGTACTTAGATGCTCATCTACAGAAAGTATTTCGCAATGAAGTTAAAACATGAAATTCCTTTTGTCTTATTATAACAGGACTTTTTGGAAGACAAATGGACCAATAAATGACTCTTAGCATGACCAAGAAAACGATGACACGATGACTTCGAGGCATTTGAACGAAAATTATAAAAATGATGGGAGAAACCTTTGCCTGGCAGTGCGATATAGATATAGGTTAATGAGAAAATTTGGATGTTTTTCAATAATTTCTTGAAGCGAGAGGATTAAAATTGCTTATATTTATAAGCGTCAAGTCGCGAGCAAAAGCTAGTGATAAAAATAGTGCCACTAAACATGCGATTTGCATTCCCACGTATTGTGTTCAATAGCCTCCAATTAGTTGTTACGAAATGTCAAATAGGATGCTGTAAATCAAGATTAAGAGATCCCATAAATCTAATTACATTGCCCATAGATCACACACGATCTTTATGCAAAACGTATACAAGATGATGCTAACAAAATATTATGTTAGCAGTCTAATACTATTATAGGACATGAAGACATTGAAAATCGTATATAGACAGATAGAAGATACCGGATAATATACTAAGGTATAAAGATGGTGGTTTTGAATAAACGATGAAATACACTTTGTACGAACGAAAGAAATTCGTACCAAAGTTGCTTTGTTATAGACAGCTTGTATGCATCTTAGGACCCAATAGCTGTTTAACGCATAATTTACGTACTGCATTAAATTAAAATAGTTACTGAAAAAAAAGCATAAGCAACTTAGAAGCAATCGTATAATTTATTCAAACAACATTTCATTTCAAATGTAGCGTGGTGACATCTAACGACACTGTTTATCCACATCATTCGTGATCCATCAAAAACCTGATAGATATATAGGCAATGAAGGAGGATAGATTGCAGGTCGCACCTCAACAATTAATGAACTCATTGTTGTAGAAATAAAGTGGATGACGAGAATATGACAGACACTAAATGTATTAAAATAAGTAAATTTATAACAGCACCTTGCTTTCGGAGGCTATCAATCCAGCCAAATCACATATCAACGTCAGGCACCCTTGAATATATTCGCATAGTAATGTACACATGCATGTCATTTTCGAGCCACATCATTCACTTGCGGCGTCTCTTGTCTAAATAATGTTAATATTGGGCAACATTTTACTAAGAATTGCTCTCTTTTTCATAATTTAATGTTTTCTTCTATTTTATTACTTTTTCCCTATGAAATAGACTATTTTTTTTTAATTTATGTCCAGTACTTTTTCAGGGATAGTCTTTAAATAATACTTGTGCAGCTAAAAATGGACTAACTTTTACTCTATCATTATTCAACAGTATTGTTTTAGAAGTTTCAAACCCTTCAACCTCTGTTGTAATATTTTCTTCAATTACCCGACTATCGAGGTTCAGTCCCGTTTCGCCCCAGGCCTCGCTATCATCTTAAATTCTGGGCTATTTAATAAAATTACTAGCTTATTTTGCTACTGTCTCGTCTTGGGTACCTTAAACACAAGTTTTATTCTAACCTGTGCAGACATACTAGCAACCATGCTGGCAGTTTAGTGGTTTATTTTGCCAAAGAATACATGTTTGAACTTTTCAGAACTTTCGGTCAATTTATCATGGCTTTTTCTTATTTCAACCTAGAGTTTACTCTCTCTTTTCTTTACCATTTTAATTAAAATTTACAAACATAGGAAACATGACACTGAGACAGATTTTATTTTATTTTGTTAAAGGAGTTTAATAAATATTTAAGTTTAAGACTTTCTTAACCTTTGCTATACAGCAAAAACAATTATTACGAAAGTTTTTTTATGTTAGTGTATGCATATTTCTGCAATTATATTTAAAATAGTAAAAGTCATCTAACTCATCCCCACCCCCGGATAAATCAAAATCAAAAACTGTCTGGTTCACCATATTAAAATTCAGAAGGCTCATGATAAATGTGTCTGTGGTTTATTGAATATCTGGATGACCTGCTTACGATGCACCGAGTGCTTCGTAATAGGCAGATGTTATACATTCAGGCTGGTAGACACCATGGCAACTGATTTAATTACCCGTCATTGTTACTCGATTGCGAAGGAGATAGTTATGTTCTAATTGTTGTTTTAGGATACTGATTATACAAAAGACAATTATCTGCAGATTAACATACAAACATGTCAAGTCTCATAAAATGCAAGTAAAGATCATCATTTGCAGAACAAGAACATACATCGAAATAAATATATGGAATATAGGGACAAACTATAAAAAAATTTAACTAGCCCCACAGTAAGTTGAGAACTTGTGACATAGAATATTTTTATATACAAACATGCGAGACCCAGGCCAATCTGTAAAATATTGTTTTTCCATCATGACCCTGTCTGTAGTGTAAAATGAACGGTTTATTACATCAAAATCAAATCAAAACGTTTATTCAGAAAATAGACCTTTGCAGGCTTTTTCACGTCATTTCATACTTTAAAATAATCATTCTACAGATATAGATGTCTCATCCGAAGACGTGCGCTCTGGCAAGCTTAGTTTCCAAAAATCACCGTTAAATGGCTGGATGGATAGAAGATAGTTATAGAATTTTTAAATTTTGTAAAAAAGGTAGATTGCATTTAAGTACTTGAAAAATAAAAAAAGGTAATGTGTAAAAATGCAATAATCGAAAATCCTTTTTAAAGTTAGTTGTAATATGAATAACCATTAACTATAACACATAGCGCAATCTGTCTATAGTTGAAGCAACTCTAGTTTTTATAAAATTCGTGGACACATCAAAGATGATACTACCATTTAGAAGAAGTATTTTTTTAATTATTTTTTATTTGAAGAAGATTTTTATTTATAATCCCGGCATAAGTTCATGTACATATGTGTTGCCATACACTTGGTATAGAAAAATAAGATACAATACATTGAAGACATTCTTACACTCACAGCTTATATCATTATTTTACTTCAGGTCATTGCAGAATTATTCAAAGACCAGTGCAAAAAAAGGTAATTTAAGGAGAAATTGAAACGATAATTAAAATAATGTCATATGAGTTCCTAGATAAATCATTGAATCATTTTATAATATTAGTGATTCTAAGTTTTAGAGGTAGCTGTCCAGCTGGACTAAGCAATTTTGCCAAAAGTGTCCGTTTTAGACAAAAACGCTAAGTAAACCTTTCTCTAAACTTTATTACTTTAGACTGATAGTACCTAGTTTAAAAAATGAAGAATGAAATGGTATCCGTGTTTCTAATCAACAATTAAAAAAAATCTCCATTTATCTTCTAATAAATCTGGATCTCGAAAAGTTCAGCTATAGTCATATTACTTATGATATTTTCCTTATTTCAATTAGTATAAATTTAACTCATTTGGGTATGCCTCTAATCTGTTCCATCAAATCAAGAGATCTTAAAGTTTCTAGAAGTAAAATTGATAACCAAATGATATTTACAGCAATATGATTTACATCATCATAGTAAAACACAAACTATCTATGCTATAATAAAACAATTACACAGTCTATATAGCGCCGTATAAAAACATATGTGACACTTTTATTGCATGTATTCTGTTTTCATCTAGATATCATTAGTCATGTTCTCTTTGATGTTTTATCGCTGAACATTTTTATGCTGGCATATCCGAAGCCGACCGTTATTTAAGTATGAATGCTGATGTAAAGATATGAATGTGATAGACAAAAATATTCCAAATAGATTTCCCTTGCCCCCTTTATATTTTGGGCGTTAAATTAAACATTCATCATATCTTAAAATTATACTTCATAATGAGTAGGTCATAAATTTTTGTTAATGACTGTTGGCTTTTTTATACTGTTGATTTTTCATTGTAACACGTCTTAGCGGTCGTTTCGACCTTCTGACTTTGTGTGGGCCGAAAATAAAGTGCTTTATTCTTGACGTTTAAATGTAATAGAAAGAGAACATAAGTTTAGAACTTCTATATTTATTGATAGTATGAAGTCGATCGCACAGAGGGCTGATCGCACGCAGCTTGACTATTTATTAATAAGGATTGTGTCTGTTGCTTCTATCATTTATTCGGATTAAATATCTATGGTTCAATTTTTACATGGGTACTTAGCTTTTATGTTACTTAGGTTTAATGTTTTCAAATACACATTAAAAATGGAATATCCTAAAAAAAACTTGTATTTTACCTTTTTATTTCTTATTGTATGACCCTTGGTTTAACTTTTTATATCCAGGTAGAATAAAAATCTAGCATCACAGGTCAGCACGTACGTTTTTTAAAACTAAATAATATGCAATCCAAAATTTTCCATTGCACGGGAAAAATGATGAGATGCTCCTGAAATTTAAGAACCTGCAATTCTAAATTAGGTATAAAATGAATAAATGTTTAAGAAAAGCTGAATTATTTAAAGATATCTGTTTCCAGACACTAGCTATTTTAGATTTCAAATTTTTTAGACTCATCCATATGTAATGCGATGTCATTCGTTTAAAATTCGACCATGCAATATGTCTAGACTCAGGCAGACAGAATATCAATGGCTTGTGACCTAGAATTACTCACCTATAGATAGTATAGGCAAGATATTCGACGAACTGTACAGGAGAAAAATACTTCAATAATTCACTTATCGTGAAATAAGTCAACGATTTATATTCAATAGCATTTAAAAATATGAACTTAGATAATAAGTACAAGCACTGCATCATGCAGGCAAATATATTTATTTTATATTAAAAATAATATAATAAAATCTCCGATAAAAAACCCGTCAATATGAACATTTTTCCCAATGGGACTTATGATGTAAAATAAAAAAAGACATAGTATTTCAGTTGTGGTAGAGCCTCGCTACCGGCGAAAATCACTATGATATTGATATATTTGATTGCTAGTAGCAAAGACAATATAATACTAACGTAATAGACTGCCCACCTCATACAAAAATATTGGACCAAATTAAGGTTGCGAAAAGCAGCGAATGTATGGCGCAGGAGAGTTGCTTGCTACTCGATACTACATGGCGGTAATCTGCGTTAGCCTTTAACTTACTAAATATACGGTGTCATTTTAAAATATTATGCCTAAGATATTGTTTTGATTTTTAATAAGATATACCTATTGTGTGAATCATGGTTTATCTCTCTGTTTCTCTCTCATAATACGGTAGATACAATGTTGTGTAGTTTCGAGTGGCGTCATCTTTGCGAGTCTATGAGAACAAATCGAACGATTAAGGCGTTGATACCACATGCTAGTAGCATGAATGGGCCGGCTCGTCCGGGAAAGTACCACACTCTCACAGAGAATCGACGTTTGAGTAATAGCTTTACCGCTGCTATGCTTCGTTCGGTGAGAGAGCTGGAGGCCCATCTCCCTCTCCCCAGTGGGGAGGGAAAAATAAAAGGCCTCCTGTAAACCCTGGTGTTGCAGTTGTCCATGGGCAGCGGTGATCACTTACCATTAGTTGACCCGCGTGGTCGTTTGCCGTCCTATGACATAAAAAAAATCATACAAATAATCAACTGGCTGAACATTTTTGAATGGAAATGTCAACTTTTGTATCGAACCGGGTTTTTTTTAACATATTGCACATATAAACATCTAAGACCCACGTCACCTGAAAAAAATACTAACAAGGCGATCGTACTTAGGACCCTGTGATTCAAAGGCACTTGTAGTACCTCTGGACTAACAGGGGTTTTCATCTTTTTTGATTGGAATAAAAAGTATTTATGGACTTTATACACATGTGACCAAATTTTTGCAAAAGTACTACTAGCACTTTCGAGTGAGCAGCACCCTACACTCTACTGTATGCTGTGGCGCATATTTTTCTTATACGAATTATCTCGTTTTGCCACCAAATATTTATTTATATGCAGCTGGAGGGCAAAATCCTCTAGTCACGTTATCGATCAGATACGTTCCTTTACAAAACTAAATCAATGTTACGGAATGTTATGCGATAATATATAAATAATTTCAAAATTTCCAGTCACGTTGGTTTAAAATTATGATGAAGATCAGAATAGACTACAAAGATATTTTTGTTCACAGATTTTAGAGATATGTGCTTTTGATATAATTGACCATTTATATACAAAATTAACTCTCTGAATTCTTATTGATATTAACAGTCTAAAATATGGACTTTTTCTGGAAAAAACAATCTATCAATATAATAAAAAGAGAAGTTCACACTGACTGACATATAGATGCATGCTCAGCCGTAACCGTTAATGATAGAAACGTGAAAATTAATTAAATAAATAAATAAAATAAATTATACGATGATTGTATACAGCGTGCTCTAAATTCGCTTACAGCGGCGACTCAGGCCTTCAATATGAACATCTTTTCCTATGAAAGCTGGGAAAATCGTCATTCCCATAAAAATTACCGAGCGGCTAAATACTTACATTTGAATAAAAATCTGGTTTGATAGTACAGCTAACCAACGTATTTTAATGTTCTTGAAGTAATTCTAAAATGTTCAACATGATCAAACCTTGTGCCATATCCCATCGAAGCTATTTGAAGTAGCTCGCGCGAACGTGCTCGTAGTTTTTAAAGCGATGCTGGTATGTAAAATAAATTGTATACCAGTATAGCTCCTAAAATGATCAAGCTTAATTTTTAATAATCAAAAGTGTCCCCTGATTGATATATATAAAACTAGCTGTACCTATACAACAATAAAATAAACACGTATACGTAGAGGCAACCAAATTAAAGAATTTTTTTTTCAATTCCAGTATTATGTAACATGGTAATGAAATGCATTTAATCTCCAAGCTATTAGCAAGAAAAATTGCGCGGGAGATGCAAACATCAGAGGAATCGCATTCGGCGCGGTTAAGTATTTATTACCGATTCGAAGCGTGACTGCGTTTATACCAAATTATCATTCAGATCTTTGTGAAGAAATCGAAGGGAAAGTTGCAGTTGTGTGCTAAAAGGGTATGAAATCTCGCTTGTAAAAGGCTGGTTAATTCTTTGATTTTATTAAAAATAGCGTGCAAATAATCTTTACTTCTTAGATTTACAGATAAGACAAACCTAGATAGTGAAAATACTTATAATAATATATTATATAGGTAGATACCTACTTATGCCTGAATATCCCAATAATAGGAGCATAAGATAAAGTAATGATTTCAGATATGGACTCAAAAAGCAATGAAGTTTTAAAGACACTTTGGAACGACAGATATCCTCAGCTTTTTTTTTAGAACTTTTCCTCTCGTTCTTGTCTGATATTTCGATTATTTTTATATCAGAAAAGATAAAAAAATCTGACAATGCCTATTGTCTCATTCTGGTATAAATGATTTGCTTAAATCAAAGTAAATCAAAATATGTGTAATGTTTCGAGAATCATAATATTAGCACTGATGCTTTTGAAAGACACGCGTATCCTTTTACACTTTGCTCCTTTCATGTTGACTTACGACGGCTCATTACTTAAACCTTAGAGCATTCAAATTAGAAACCCGATGTGACCGTTTAATCAACATCACCATATTATTCGTGAATTCACATTGAAATTCAAATACTCGTATTGCGTCCATTCGTTTCGTTTCTGTACAAGGATTATGGTAAAATAATGCTGTCAGCCAGTTGTTTGTGCATCAAGCTGTCAATATAACATTTCAATCGGGTAGGGTTTTTGCGGCGGCTTCACTTGTCGTCCTTTAGTTCGTGCAGCATCGAATATTTATATCCTTTTAAACATCTTTACTGACGCGGGATTGACATCTCTGGTGGAATAAGGGAAAGTATCGGACGCGTCCACTGAATTTATTAGTTTCTTCTTTATTGTCTGATACTTCAACTAAATCATTTTATATTTTGACGCCAGTTGGTTTTTGCGGGACTTTGCCATTTTTGTTTCGGTATAAATAGGGTAGTGGTGGAGTTGTCATAAATTTGAATTATTATAGGTATGCTTTTAAAATTGATGAACTCTCGCTACAGGCTTATAAATTCGTTTTTATATGGATAGGTTCACTGGAGAAATAATATAATTAGGGAAATCCTATTCTGGTAAATTTTAGACTTAAAGGTGACTAGAAAAAGGATACGATAAAACACACTATGACAACTGCCACTTTTATTTTTGAGTTTACTTACGTGACATTAAGAGAAACACAAAACAATTGAAAAAACGAATACGAATAAAAGTAGAAGTATCGCGTAACGATATTACATGAAGTAATTTTATTATGATTCCCTCTCATTAGTGGTCGAAGCTGCTTAAAGAAATGTAATAAATGACACAGTTTAATTTGGTAGACACAGCCGAGACAGGTCGTGTATCGATCACGGCATTACTGGCGGGCGTCCAAGCCGGACCAAGTGGTGGGCCGCGCCGTCGACACGCCGTGACAGGTGCGGCATGCAACCCATGACTTGAGCAGCGGCGCTGCCATACCACCGGCAAAGCCATCGTTGACGGACGTTCCCATTTTGACATACTAACTTTCTACTATTTTACATACCTAGAATATTTTCCCAGTTGCCTGCGAACCCAAAAATGAGTATCGTGTGATTTTAACGTGCACTTGCAATTTGTTAAATTAAACACACCGTAACTTTTATTTATGTTGAAAGTTTGGCTTAGCATTAACATTTCATAAATAAACAGGAACCAGCCAGTGCCAAAGTAATCGCTAGAAGAGATGTCATAATGTGGCAAGTAGCACGGTATAAATTAAGAAAAATGGGACAGGTCGTGAAAATAAATCAGAGTTTATCGCTGTATAGTATTCACGTTCCTTTATAGATTTCTCGTTGTGAATCGAGCGTGTTGCCGCAAGCGTATATCACAATCGAGCAAGCGTGGCAGCGCAGGGCGATCGAGCCAACAATTCATTGGCGCTCAGATGAACATTCAGATCTAAATGCGA
Organism: Rhodophaea formosa; assembly: GCA_963082605.1. Taxonomy (NCBI): domain Eukaryota; kingdom Metazoa; phylum Arthropoda; class Insecta; order Lepidoptera; family Pyralidae; genus Rhodophaea; species Rhodophaea formosa. The sequence continues at coordinate 7,227,331 of OY720211.1, read as the reverse complement.
CTAGAATAATACTCTTAATTCGCTTAATCATCGCAGTTTAAACTAATGATTCACTTTGCATTTTTCAGGTACAGTCAATGCCAACGGGGAAACGAAGCGCCAGAGAACGTCGTATACGCGGTATCAAACGCTTGAGCTGGAGAAAGAATTCCACTTCAACCGGTATCTGACGCGAAGGAGAAGAATTGAGATCGCACATGCGCTCTGCCTCACTGAACGCCAGATCAAGATCTGGTTCCAAAACCGCCGCATGAAGTGGAAGAAAGAACACAAGATGGCATCGATGAATATTGTTCCGTACCATATGAATCCGTATGGCCACCCCTACCAGTTTGACCTTCACCCGAGCCAGTTCGCGCACCTCTCCGCATAGGATCAGTGGAATTTTTCGAACAGCGGATAACTGATTTATTAAACTAGACAGTCGTCCGCTTCTCGCGGGGTTGTGTGTATCATTCACTTCCTGAGGAAGTTAGGGTACAGCAACCAGACTGGGTCAGTTATTCGCTGCTCGAAAAATTTCTCTAGTGTAGCCTAATTTTGTTAAAATTGTTGTTGTGGCGTAACAAGTGACGATAGAGACGATGGTTTTGTGCGTCAAGATTTTGTGAAGTTGAGTGAATCCAGTGGAGTCAGCGAGGGAAACAAAGCGATAAGACCAAATTTCAAACTTTATCCATTCAAATGTGTATGTAAATTAAGGTATCACACTGACATCTTTTTCTCGTAACGATACCTTGTCTATTCATTATCTATCATCATCTACTACAGTGACATGAATCTCTGAAAAGAATGTATCGGTAATTTTAATATAACATTTTATCGTATGTATCAAATACGGTAAATGACTTTGAAATTGATGTAGAAAGAATTTTACCTAGTCATAAGATGTAATTCGATTTGCGTAATATTCCTAAAATTGTAAGATAAAACCAACTGAATACCGAATAGTGTAAATTGTGATGGCTAGATTGTAAGGTAGTGTGTTTTAGATACATACAGCTCAACGTGCATAATGAACTATAAAATAAACATAATGTAACGAAAAGTTAGCCGTCACACTAAAACAAATTCGGAGATGTACAGGGATAGCATAAAGTTGGTGAATCCAAATAAACAACACAATGCAAAATTGTATCAAAATTATATTAAGGTCATGTCATAACTATTACCTTTAATGATTATAAATACGTTAATAATGTTAGGGAGGGCTTGTAAAAGCGCTGTGAACTTAACTAGAAGAAGTAAGCTCAGTATCTATAAAATTGTGAATAGGTAGATATTCCTTCTCATAAATGTAAATAAAATAATTTGTTGTTTGTAGGTACAATGAAAATTTTAATATATTTCAGTATACCTTCCGAAGAACTGTTTTATGTTCCTGTCCTTAGTTGTAAATAACAAAGTATTTATCAGTACGAAGTAAATACAGAATACGTAATGTAATATTATAAGATACGTCTATAGAGTTTTTTAAAAGTTTCGACAAGAGATACCAATTAAATACCTATTACATGTGGCTCTACCAGCGTACTTTAAATCTTAAATGTTGTATAATGTACTTAAAATATGCTTAGGGATTAATATCTTTTCATTTTCTTCCCACAAAACGCGGTTGTTTCTACAATATTTTTTCGAACGGCTTCTATGACCGTCTTTAAAAATTTTGTTATCACATTTTTATTAGAATTGTCGTGGTCAACTGTGATATTTTGTTAAATTTTATTCTTAAGTGGAACAGCGCGATCTGAGGTTTTTATTTCCTTCTGAAGTATGTTTACTTGACTGGTTCATTTGTTGCTTTATTTATTGTTTGTAAATATTAGGTACGTCTCTTAGAATAAATCAACATAATGTTCAAATTCTGGATAAATTCGTACGTTTGCGTTGAGTTTTGCTTTTATTGATTAATTTACTGTGCAATAGGACGTGGCCTATTATTTCTTTTATCACTCTTCTGTAATTCATTTGTAAAATACTTTTTGTTTAGTTACGTTATTTCTTTTTAACTAAATATTAAATATGTTTATCGTTCATTCCAATTTAAATGAGGACTCTAGGAAAGTAGAAACTTGATCATTTAAATTATTGTATTGTATTAATAAATTGTATTAAATTTGAAAAATTGGTGAAGATGATAAAATAAATTATGAGGATAAAAATGTGTTTCATTGTAATTAAAATTTTCGTGAATATGATAATGTCCTTGCTCTATTATAGTCTGTGTGGTTTGTCTGAAATACATTGAAATAAAAAAAAATATATATATTATACGTTGTGGAACCTAATAGCATCGTCGTCCCAATAAGATTTTTTATGTATACATTTGGAGACTATAAATACATGGAAGTGGACTTTATTGGTGAACATACGAAAATATCCAATTTTTCATAATAGGATAGGTATTAAGGTAGATAGAAAATTACTAAACTTGCTATATTTTGTAGGACTGGCTGTGTTAAAATTCTATATAAGGACGATTGACATTTGGCAGTATTGTTTTGAGTCATCATCATCATCAGGTCTTTTTAAGTCTCCACGGCAGGAGCACGACTCTATCGGTACTACCAAAGCCATAATATTAACAAGAGCAGTCAGAGGATTTGGCCTACACTCACCACGCTGGTCAGACGGGTTGGAAAGCTATCTTTGATGTTTATAAGCTTTTTTTAGCTTGTGTTTCCTAAGTCGCCTTCTACGAAATCTACGGGAAAACTTGGAGTAGTCCTATTCTACTCGGTGGTTGTGAGTTCTTAGACTATTTTATGTTTTACTCTTATCATTTATTTAAAGGGGTACCTCAGCTCATCAAAAAACAATTTTTATCTAAGACCAATGCTTGGAAATAAAAAAAATACACTTTCATATAAATTTCCGGGCCAGCTGTATGCTTAGGTACGAAAATGAAGATTTTTTCTTTCTTTTTGAGTTCCATTGAGCATTGGTCACTAAGGAAAAGTTGTTCTTTTTGACGGGCTGAGTCACCCATTCAAGGGAATATCGATGGTCAGGTTACATGCTTTAAATGGCAGCTAGCCGTGACCTAGTAGGCAAGTGTTTTCTGGAACCAACACAGAAATTGATTTTTATTGCTCAGAATAATACTGCCAATCGAGCTTGAAAGGCATTTTAAAAGAAATTCTACTGTTCATTTTTTTTAATTTTGAAATTCTCAGTCATATAAATCTTATTCATTTTCTAACAGGATGTAAGTTTTTTTTTATGTATAGGACGGCAAAAGATCAAGCTTGTCACTGATGGTAAGTTATCACCGCTGCCCATGGACAACTGTTACACCAGGGGTGTGACAATAGAGTTACCGGCCTTTTATTGTTCCCTCCCAGAGGGTAGAGGGGATTGGTCTCCGGCTCTCTCACTCATCAAAAGAAGCATAGCAGCGATATAGCTACTACTCATACGTCGACTTTCTGTGAGAGTGTGGTACTTCCCTGGACGAGCAGGCCCATTCATTCTAGTAGCAAAAGTGAATTTAGCCGGTAGCGTGGCTCTACCACAACTTAAAAATATGTAATAGGATATTAATCACGTTTACCTATAACAAGCACTTCCATGTATTATAGTCTCAAATTAACAACGTATAGAAGTACTTATGTTTATCAGAAAAACACATTTCGGCGACTGCTAACTGCTACTGGTTGTTTATTTCACACACAGATAAAAAGTTTATATTAAATGTCGTTAAGTAACGTAACATAATATGTCTTTTGCTACGTAGGTGTATACATATCATGAATTTGCGCCAAAGTTCAAGCGAGATAACATCTGTGACTAAAGCCTTCCCACGGCAATACAATTCATTATTCAAAGGTGATAGTCAGCCTGTCATTTTATCGCAAAATCACTTTAGGAGAATACAAATTGCATTGCAGATAGGCATAAAATGGCATCGAATTCATCATTTACGAGAGGACTCCAGTATATTTAATATTTTGGCTAGAAACTTAATGAAAGCACTTAGATGAGAGAGTCATCTGAGTGCTTTCCAGGTTTGCATCCTCTGCAAGCTTTAAGGCGTTGGAACCCGGGGTCATAGAAATATTGTCAGTTACATTGGAGTATATATAATATACATGCTGAAATTTTGGACCCTTCAATCCGTTGACATGAATAACTTTTCCTATAAAAAAATATTGCTGGAACTCAAACAATAAAATTGACATTCCCATACAAATTGACCGGCTTAATATTTTTATGGGGAAATTTCGTTAAGTTGTCAGCATTGATCCCATAGAAAAAGTTGTTTATATCGATGGATTCAAACACTCCGTTAAGGGTCCAAAATTATAAAAAATTTAGCATGTATATTATATGTACTCCAATGTAACTGTAGGACCAGAGACCAAATGTTGCAGTATATTGTTGAAGAGTGCCCACTCTATCGTGTCCCTGGAGGCCTAAACGACCTCTACTGCCGTTGTTCAGCAGTCGAAACTGGCTTAAAAACTTACCACTACGAATTTATCCCAGTCGCTGTTGAAACGGCTGGCCCGTGGTGCCCCGAGGCCAAATCATTCATTCGAGTGATAGGGCGCCGTTTGAGGGACAAAGGTTGCGACCACCGCAGTCCGGATGGTATCTGATCCAAAGGATATCCATTGCCATTCAAAGAGGCAACGCTGCTAGCGTTGGGTACCTTTGAGCCGGGCACCATCCGGGGTGGCATACTTGATTAATTATTTTGTTAGTATTAGGTTTTTTTATTATTATTTTGTTCTTAATTTTATTACCCTTTTAATTAAGTATAGGTTTATCGTTTTAGTTACATAGAAATATTTTACTGTATTGTTGAATTTTGCTGTGGTTTTGTTTTCCTAAAAACTTTAAACTGGATATCTAGGACTCTGCAGAAACGTGCCATACCATATGATATGATGATGACTCTAATGTATATTAGAGTAAATCAATAAATGCAAAGTCTAACAAGCAAATGGCCTAATTCTCAAAATATATTGTGGGAGCTAGCAAACTAGATTAATCGAGCTCCGTGGCGCAGTGGTCAACACGCCAGTTTGCGACACGGATGCCCCGGGTTCGATCCCCGGCCAGGTCAAGATGGAAAAGGATATTTTTCAGATTGGCCTGGGTCTTGGATGTTTATCTATATAAGATATATTATAAAATATAGTATCGTTGAGTTAGTATCCCACGACACAAGTTCACAACTTACGGTAGGGCTAGCTCAATTTGTGTGATATGTCACTATATATTTATTATTTACTGTTGAGAAATAAAGGGGTTAAGTAAAAAACTTGTCAGTAATTAATTCATGCTACCAAATACAGTTATGGAAGGCTTACTACCATGAGAAAGTTGGATAAAGACAGTTTTCCTGTACAATGAACTCTATAAGTACAATAGACCTTGAATATATAATTTTTTATCGTGGTGCTATGAAAAGTTTTATAATAAATACAAATATATAGACCATTTTGCGTTAAAAATACAAAAAACGTTTGAGATTTATATTAAAGGATTTTAGAAAATATCTGTATATTTTCTTTGATTGTTATCTTTGTCTAATCATAATAATTTTACTGGTTCTGGTATCATGTTTAAGCCAATATCCACCCAAAACAAATTGACGATGACAGTGACCGAACGTCAAATTAATAAGTGGTAACTTATTTTTGCCGAATAATAATTTAAACCAGGTACTAAAGTTGGTCCTCGTTTTATAATAAGACGGGAGTTTAAATGCTGAGAAACTCTTGATATCGGAAACCGGGCTTGAGCGCACCATAGCTGAAAATACAACCGGGAAAAACTCAGATGGAATGGGTTTGCAAATACAAAATTATTTATTTGTCTTAAGAACCATTACAGCATATGTTAATCTTTATCATTTTTGGCACCCTGCTAAATTAAGTTCTTGCCGGAAAAAACACAAATTCATTTGTTTAATTACATACATACTATCCTGCTCTAAGCACAGACCTACATTGCGGGCAGCTATGTTGATTGCAAAATATGGTCCAGCTTACAATTTAGAACAAGTGATGGAGGATTTCCTCTCCAACGTGTCTAGCCAGCGTGGAGAGCGTAAGCCAAGTCCTCTGACTGCTCTGGCTCAATATTATATGGTTCTGGTACAAAAAGGGTCGTGTTCCTGCACTGGAGACTAAAAAAAACCTGATAATGACCCTCATCGTCATCACATAAATTGCACATATAATTTAGAAACCAACTAATAAGCTTTTAAAAGTTGTCCAAAAGACTCAATTTAAAAACCAACTAGTAAGCGTAGTAAGTAAGAGTTGACCAAAAGGAAACCCAAATTTCCCAACTGTTTACCAACATTACCAAATCTATATTGGGAAATATTGATACTGAGATTCGGCTGCAAGCGCCGGCGAGACGCCTCTGGTGGCAGCATTGAGCTATGATTAATGATGAATGACATGACGACCGAACCTGGGGGAGCACGTGTAACAAAAGAGTGTCGAAGGTTGCTTAGTTTGTAGGTCGCATCGGCTGGACCTATAAATCATTGCGATTTTGCTTTTACGCCGTTTTGATATTTGATGGAAATGCGAGGAAAATCGATGGTGGGTAGGTAGGTATAATACAAATATTGCTTAGTAAAATTTCACGTACAAATTTGTTTTTTATTCCACGTAGGATGTGAAGACCCAACAATAACAGTAGGCAAAAAGGTAAGAAAAATAAAGAAGGTAAGTTACTTTCAATCTATTACATTGTTTACAAGTGATTACGCAAAGTAAAAGTAAACAAAATACTTAAAAAAAAAATATTTTGAATTTTTTGATTAAGTTTTCTACCTATAAATATGTAACGGAATATCCTAATTTGTCAATATGAGTAATTTTGCGTATTTAATGCTATAAAATTATTGTAGACAGCTGCAAGGTGAGTTCTTGGAATTGAACAGCTTTACTTCAACATTAAAAGGCACCTATAAGAAAAATACGATGCCATATAATTAAACATAATTGGAATCTTTAAGATACAGCACCGACTTAACTCGTATAACTGAATAGGAATACCCCTTTCAAATAAATAAAAATACGAGTAGTAGGGGAACGCGCATAAAAATAAATGAACGGTTTCAGCGAATTGAGAACCTCATCCTAAAATGTTGAACTTTTCTTTACTTGCATTCGAACCTAAGATTCAAACAAAAGTCTCTTACACACGCATAAAATTAAACCCAACCTTTTTGCAATACCAAATCGTAATTGCACGTATCCAAACCATCTGAGTCCGCTCCGCTTCGAGGACATACCAGCGATTGGTATCAGCTTGTCGCGTAACAATGAGTAATATTATTAATGTCCATCTGTCCGTTCGTCCGTCCGATTGTGGTCGATGTTCCTTGCATTAAGGCGTGTACTTGAATCATTTTTCACTGCACGCTGTGCGAAGATATACAGTTTTGACAATTGTGATAAGATAAGGTGTAGTTTTTGAGCAATTGTGTCGCGCGGTAATGGTGATAGGTGCTGATGTAAGAAATGAATCAGTTTTGCGAGTTGTTGGCAATCATTCATTTTATGATAAGAAGTGTGGTAAAGATCAGGTGAAACGCTTTAATGAATCAAACTCAATACGGTGAGCAATAAATACATTGTGCAAAGTTGTGACAAAGGAAGCAGAAATTGAGATAAAATTTCGTCGGTTTCATCTAACAGCTATGTATGACTTAAAGCAGAAGAAATGATTTAAAACATAGAGTATGTTATGGACCAAGTGATTAACGAGGGCATTATTAATAATGCGCGGGCATTATGCATATTGTCTAGCTCTATCGGGCTAAGTGATTAATTACAATTATTTATCACATTGCATAGTCATTATTATATTGCTACGTTACAATTGGGCAATTTGATAATATATAGCTAAATTTTATGGGGTGCGGGGTTGAAAGTGCGTATGTATAACACGCAGAGATGAGCGGCGGATAAAAATCCAATTTAAGTGAATTGCTTGTTATAATAGAAAATAGTCATAAGGACTGGCGTCAGAAATTAAAACTTAATACCTATTGGAGCATGGTACGTTACGTATTGTAACATTTACCCTGCTAAATCCTATCCTAACTAATATTATAAATGCGAAAGTGATGTTTGTTACGCTTTCACGCCGTACCTACTGAACCGATCATCATGAAATTTTGCATACACATAGGTTAGGGTACTCAGATGGACACAGGCTATAATATCAAGGGGGTGGAGCCGCGGGTAACAGCTAGTCACCTATAAAATATAAATCGCTCAACGCGGCTAAAAAGTTTTCAATTCAAAATGAGGCAAATCAAGTCTGCCTAGCTTTTCAATGCCTCCCGAAACATAGTCAGTAAATCTTAAAAAGGATTTATTCATCAAATAGATACAGCTAACCTGTATGAAATATCAACAGCATCTGCACTTTAAGTCCGAATAAATGTTAATGTGATAAATATAAATTTCCAAACCGTATTCAGACACATGCATAACACATAGGAAATTCAATAAAATTACTGAAACCAGTGAACGAATAAAACATAAAAGCCGCCATGAACTACTTATTTCATCATCACCATCAGATCTTTTTAGTCTTCGCTGCAGGAGCACCAAAGCCATATAGTCTGAGCAGTCTGAGGATTTGGTCTGGTCCACGCTGGTCTGGGAGAAAAAGAAACCTAGAATGTACCAACTGCTTCTCTTCCCGCGTTGATAGTAAAAGCCGATCGAGGGAATGGGCGTAAGAAATCATGTCAATAGGTGATGCGCTAGCAACCCATCACTATTTTGTTTCCGTTCTCCACATACAAGCCCACCAACAGGTTGAATTATTTGGCCTTAATGTTTTAAAGACCTGGGCTCTGTCTACCCCGCAAGAGAAAAAGGCGTGATAGTGTGTATGTATGTAGTTAAACAAAGAAATTAGTGTTTTTTTCGCGCAAGAACTGTAATTTTGCAGTGTGCCAAAAAAGATAGAGATTTAGTATAAATGGCTGCTTCTATGTTTTTACGATCACTGACCGAACCCGTTTTACATTACATGAAAAATCGAATGCAGGCGCATAAATTTACAAGAATACATCATTTTGGGAAAAACAATGATTTAGTTAAGTGTTCAAAGAAAAAATTCGGGGAACAATCTTTTCAAATTGACTAAACACCTGAACAGTCCTCTATATTTAATGGCAATTTTGGAATAGTACACTACTTACAATTTTATGATTGGTAGTACTCGTATCTGTCTGCCGGTTTTGTCATTTATTCTCCAAAACTACTTTGAAAAATTATTAGGATCACATTGTTGGTCATGTATTATAATTTACATAACCAACAATTTAATCCTTATTGATCCTAAATATTTACTTAATTTGGGATTTCCCTGTAAGTTAAGCTAAAATGAATGTAAAACTCCGATACTTATTCTAAATTCGCGGCTTTACTCATTAAATTATGAGAGATTATTGTCAATCTATCACGTGATGACATTGTTATAGCCTGTCAATTACAATCAGAATTGATACACTTGATATTTAGTAATGCAATCATACAAATACCAAAAATTAAATTTGTTTGTTACATAATTTAGACTAAAAGTGATAATAATGGCTATATCAGGATCTGAGCTGGCGAGGACTTTTAACTAAGTTCCTACGCAGGACACAGTGTTTTTTCTACTTTGTGCCATGTGGACTGAAATAATGGAAAATTCTAGTACATGCCTATTAAAATACATCATAAAAGCTTGTCAAGGAACAAATAGTTTTTATAATTCGTGGCACAGGCGATGCGGCTAGCAAACTACCTTTTTTATTATTTTTCCATCTAATACACCCTCCATCATGCCATTGGTCTATTCTAAATATCTATCTATCAGCCAGGGACGTCCACTGCTGGACATAGGCCTCCCCATAGATTGCCACAAATTGCGGTCTTGTGCATATTCATCAAAATATTTTTTGTTTAAAAAAATAAATATTTTATATAATATTTCAACGGTGTTAACAACAAATTAGATACGCTAGCAAAAGTAAAAATTTAATTCGTAGATTTATAATTTTGTCGTAGCCATTGTAGAGTCGTAGCCTGAAGCGATCGTAGCTCGTAGCTGACTCACATTAATTTGACTATTACCGTTAAATTTTACCGGTAGAAATATTAGATTCATAAGATTCACAACTTTTATTGACAATGGAGACTATTTAAAATGTATATTGATGCAACATTGTAGTGATAGTCGAAAATTACTTAAAATATTTAAAAATGTTTATAAGCGATGCCAAAGAAACTTTAGTTTTGTTCAAATTGTCAAAATACATAGGTTTAACGCGAACTTTTCACAAAGCGGGAAGGGGCAGGAGATTTTTTTTTACTTCATTATATTTACACTGACATCTTTCTTCATTTTCCGGAACTACCTGCTAACCGAGAAAAGCATTTTTTCGGTTGCTTTCACAAAAGCACTTTTCAAACAGCGCCATCTACAATTACATAGAATAACTACAAGGTGCTTCCTCTGAATAGTTGACAAGTTTTCCGTAGAGCGCGCTAGTGAGCTATTTAAATGCTATTTTTCATAAGAATTTTCTCATTCACGAAACTTTTTTGTTCGACTATACAATTCATTTGCATATTGAACATGCATAACTAATAAATCTTAAGTAAATTCTAAAGTAACAAGTCTTATTCTCATAGCTTTCAAAAGCGTAAAAATAGAGCCTTGAGGGAGGGTTCATGTAGTAACTGAAATTAAAACTCAGCTTAAAAGTTAGATGGCGCTACCGTACTATGGTAAAACAGTCCTCTGTAATTTAGAATCTCTATATTGGACATCTAGTGAGCTTTCAGAAAGCTCTGCAGTCAGATAACTAGGCTGTGTTTTGCAATTCAGAACTTTTTCCTGCAAAAATAGCTGATTTTAGTGAATATTCACGCAGTTTTGGATCGGTAAGTTGTTTTGTTTTATATTTCTTACTTAGGACATGATTTTTATTTGTATTTTTCGGCGTAAATCGAGAGTTGGAGTATTTTACACCCTCCTTCCCTTTGCAGTAGTGAAACTTCTAGGGGTTAATCGAACCGTGCCAAATGGTTGGGATGCGCTTTTCCTTTGTTCCGGTGTATCGAGCCGGTCTCTCTAAAATGGACGCATCATACTGTCAATTTATGCATTTGATGCAGCTTTCTGCACCATTTTACTGCATTTGTCTACATCATGACTAAGTATTTTATAGCTTTTTGTAAAAAGATACGATTTTCTTTTGGATATAAATTTGATGATTGTATTGAAGATAAAAATAAGAAAATGACAATAATTCATCCTATTATGATAAAATATGTTTGGTGCTGTTCATGACAACTTATAATTTTTATGTAGGAAAAAAATATTTTGCAGTTCACTTAATCAATTTTTTGATGTCTGGTGATGGTTGTCAATGTTAAAATTGGTGGAGTTACTTACTCTATAAAAAATAAATTGTTTTATTTAAAATACGCAATCTCTTTTTTAAATCTGTTATCATACCGCACCTATTAACTTTTTAGCAAAAAAAAATTGTTTCTGAAAAAAAGTCAATCCTATTAACATTAAAAATAATCTTGTTAACTCCCAACACGGGACTTTCCAAGAAACCGATTGGCCTTAATCCTGTAACTTAGTAGCCGACCGTTGCGTTAAAATTTAAACACAAAAACTGTTAGCTCGAAATTTATACCTGGCTGGCATGAATGGCGATATTTTTGTTTAATTTACGAACGAGAAAAAGAATAAAAATATGGCCGCCACAAAGGCACCTTTTGGTGCGCCTGCGCTGAATCCCGACTTGCGCATTTTGATTGAGCGGACAACAATTCGATACCACGAGTCCTCGATTGTAAGAACTCGCCCAGAATTCAAATTAAGCGCCCTTTTCCCCTACTATGGTCAGAGTTAATTTAATTTTTTCCTAAAATTGCGTTCAATGGTAAAGTGACTCGACTTGTTGTTATATTACAAATACTTTTTCTACTATGCAATAGTTATAATAACGGAGTCATTTCATATTTTATCGAAAGTATATTCCTACTACTTAATCTGTTACCATGGGTTCTCGATTGTAAAAAAACTCGTTTAAAATTCATGGGGTGACTTTGTTTCTAGAAAAGAAAGGTGACAATAAAATTCTGTACGGATTTATAAAATCGATAAATCTGATAATATAACGTACTAAGTATTTATCAATGATGATTAGAAATAGACAATACCAAGGGAGTAGGGAAACTGTATTTACTAATATTATAAATGCGAAAATGAGTTTGATTGTTTAGTTCTGCGCTTCACACCCTATCTACTGAATCGATCATCATGAAATTTTGCATATACATAGCTTAAGGCACTGAGAAGGATATAGGCTTTATATATTATTTATTAATATACCAGTAGTTTAATTTTAGCTCATATACAAGGTGCTTACTCTAACAATAGCTGTCTGCTTACAAGTAAGCTTTACCACCGTCGATTTTTACATATAAATATGGCGTGTTCAGTAGTAAGTACCCTGGCCATATGGTCTATAAAATGGTGATCATACATGTTCTTGATCTTGCGTAACGTCATATAAATGAATGAGTCATCAAACCCAAAATAGCTTGTTACATCATTTGTCTCCTTTACAAGTAGTGTCCATAGTATGTAACATACTTTTAAAATAAAAACGGTCAAGTGGGAGTCGCACACGAAGGGTTCCTTAATATTTTTATTTTAAAATTTAATACTATTGTTTATTTTCATAGCGACTATACACTTTGCTAAAATTTCAAGTCTTCACCTATTATGGTTAAATAGATACAACCTTGTGACAAACGAATGGACAAACATAGGAGTTTTAGTAATAGGGTACCGTTTTACCTTTTGCCTAAAAACGAGAAAAACTACTAAATTTTAGTAAGGGATGTTTTTAACAAGGGCATCTTCTGACAATGGCGCATTTAAGTATATATAGCTATATTTGAATTTTTTGTTTGACCATAAATTCATGTTATTAAAACAAAGACAGCTTGTTAATATTTAAAAATATTGGTATAAACGTTAAAATGAAATTGGGCTGGAATGTTGCAAAGTATAAATAACACAAATAAAAAAAAAAACAGTTAATAACTCTTCGGGGAACAGGGCCCGGTAAAGAGCCGCCTGTCAGCTATGTTCGAAGGGGAGCGATTAAATTGAAATTCCTTTTTTAAATTCACCAATGGGGGAGGGGTGACGTGGGATTGGCTCCGCGCGTCCGAGCGAAATAATCCTTCGTTTGATTGACACGGGGTATGCAATGCAGTTCGGTCCGGTGAAACTTTGTAAATATTTGATCTTATTTAAAATTTTGGTTGCTGTTAGACTGACAGGTAAATAATGTATTGAGTCTTTCACTTTTTTCTAGATGAAATCGCTCTTTAAAGCTCTTGTACACGAGTAGAGTACTAGAAATAGTTGCTAGCAACGTGGGCAAGCTGCTTTACATTCCCCTACTACCGCCTCCACTTTACCGTGTGGTCCCTACCCCTCAATCGTACGATTTGTTCTCACAGACTCACATAGATGGTGCCACTCTTTGCTACACAATACTGGATCTGCCATATTATGAGAATATAAAAGCATTATTCACAAAATATATCTTAGTACTAAAAATAAGAACAATATTTTTGGCATAATAATTAAAAATTACACCTTAGTAACTAGCTAACGCCATCTAGTTTCGAGTGGAAAGCAACTCTGCAGTGCCTTACATTCGCCTACCTTAATTTGGTCCTATATTTTTGTATGAGGTTGGTTGTCGATTACGTTAGTATTATATTGTCTTTGACTCTGCCAAGCCCTTAACCAATATTTGATTACTCTGCCAATGTATACGCTCAGTGTACTAAAAATTGAGTGCTAGTGACAGCTGCTACGTTCTAAATCTACAAGCAAAATTCAAATTTATGTATAAACATAATCTTTACCCAAACTGGTAGAGTTAATTGAATTAGTAGTACGCTAGCTAATGTACTCTACCACTTACTCTGCGCATACATGTGATTAAAAGCTCAACACTTTTACCTAACCGCGCATAGTAAGGAAAAAAAACATTTCAAACGTAAAAGGCATCTCAGTTAAAAAAGAAGTTTGAAAAAGAATGGAAAATAAGGTATTTTTTTTTAAAGTTACTAAATTACAAAATAAAATTACATATTTTTATATTTTTAGTCTGAGTTTGTAAAAATGGTTTTATGACTTTGTAAAAAAATGTTTTGCTAGTTTGCTTTTTCTGTGTTTTCATACGGACAAATATTTTATACATTCATACTGTCACGTCTTCTTCCCTTGCGGAGTGAACAGAGTCCAGGTCTATAAAATCTAAAGGCCACCTCAAAAGCATAAGTGGTCTTATAAGCCCACTTAGCCTTCTATGATGAAAGCATCAATTCAAATGGAAAAATTATTAAGGCATACATAATTATCATTTCTTATCCAGATTTTGCATTTATTAATTGTAATGATAAAGATAAATATTCTAACAAAATCGAAATAACGAAGGCAATTATAAGTTTTTAGCAAATCCAAATTATGGGTGCGTGTTGTTTGATATAATAACATTTTAATAAAGTTCTTAAGATATATAATGTTAATTCGACAGAAAACATTTGGTATATATTTTGAAAAAGTTATAATATTCATAATGATAAATTAATTTATGTTACATGTATTCAGCATGAAACTGTAAAAAATATGTCGCCAAAAAGTAAAAACAGATAGACGGGTGGGTACTACTGAAATAATTAAATTCACGCAGCACTAGCACATACTTTAATTTTTCTTGTAAAATAATAAGGTAATTGACTTTTCGACGCACAGCCAAAATTACTGGGATTAGGAACCTAAAATTTTGCCCGAATGATTTTTTTATACTATAGTTGTGTACTAACATGGATTTTCAAGATACAAACATGAAGTTTTGAACAGTACAAGCTGGTTTGGCTGTGACCAAATCTGAAACAAATAAAGCAAAGTGCGTGTCGGGTCACGCGCATTGTAAGGTCCGTGATTGCATGCCATTTTTTAAGTTGATCGATTAAATTTATATGCTACTACTCTGATTTTTTTACATAACCATGAACAGCTTTTTAGCGGCAGGGGGTGGGAACACTTAACTCCAACTAAATTAGCATTTGATCACTGAATCGAAATCGAAATGGCATTTAAAAGAAATGTTTTTGAAAGAATTATAAATGCCATCCCATAAAAGAATTATTCTACATTTTAATAATTAAGGCTATAAAATGTATGCCTTAAGGTGAGTCTGACTTACAAAATTATAAGTTTTGCATGTATGCTATTGATTAAGGAGGGTATGCGAAACGATTTTCTGAAAACTAGGTTTCTATCATCCACTATTGTGCATGATAATACCATGTCATAAACCGTTCTGCTATTCAAGATAGACCCATAAAAAATATGTTGATTTTGAAATTACGGATTAAATTTTAATAAAGAAATGAGTTTCCCAGAGTTGTGCGGTGAATTTGGCACATTTAAAACTAAACTCATCTGTCCTAAAACTGAGCAGTGTTTTATCAAAGACAAAATACTAAGTTTTATCAAACCAATCTTAGTTCGCGTATGTACCAACAGATGGCGTTAGTAAAAAAGCTCCTACTCACAAACTGACCCTTTGCAAAACAAGCTTAGTTTACTTCACAGAACTTAGTTTACTTAAAGACCAACAGATTTGAACTGTCAACCTCAAACACACAAATCTAAAATGTGTGTGCGTTGTAGATTTGTGTCATCGAACGTCTATAATAAGTTCTGTCCCCCAACAAAACGGAAAAATCAAGGTATTCAAGTGAAAACAAGTAAACAGAGTCTATTTTCCTAGTGACCTATGATGACTCAATAACTAACTTAGAGTTTTTGTGATATGCGTGGACAAACCTACAAATTTACAAGCATACACTTATGAATTTGACACACGTGTTTAGAAGCTAGTATAGACTAACAAATACAAAAACTGTGTAATTCCACCAATATGACATATACACAAGTTGAATTGATAACATCCTTTTATTGAAGTCGGTTGAAAAAAATAGTACAAGAAACATTGATGCCGATCACAAGACGATGACCACGCCCATGTTAATAATCTGCTAGGCATTACACAGACGATGATAAAAACACATTTGTCTCACATGATTCAGTGGGCAGTCCTCAGCAATTACGTACAGTCAGCTGCAATTAGAAGTAAAAGATGACTTTTTTTTAAGTTTTTGTGTCGATAAGTTATTTATCGCATTGCTTGATACTAAACGAGACATAATAGAAGTTTTATTGTTATAACTGCTAAAAGACATGTACAGTCCAGAAATAAATTATTGTAAATTAATGACGAGCTCCTTGGCGCAGCGGTTAACACGGATGGTCCCGGGTTCGGACCCCGGTCAGTTCAAGATAGAAAATGATCTTTTTCAGATTCCTGGGTCTCGGATGTTTATCTATATAATGTAAATACATTATATAAATAAACATCCAAGACATTACAAAATATTGTATCGTAGAGTGAGTATCCCATAACACAAGCCTTACTTAAGAACTTATTTTGGGGCTAGCTCAATCTTTGTGATTTATTTATTATTTTTATTCAAATATGCCTCCACATTCATATTATTCACGTTAGAGTACAAATTGACTAGCCTCACTCATCCTAGTCCCTTTATAAAAAATCTCTTGTATATAATGGAAAATAGTTATTTGTTAAGGGCAGGACAACAATGTGACTTTCTGTCATTATTTTTATGTTCACCGTATGTAAAGCATATAAGTATATCCTGCCATCTACAAAATATATAAAATCATGTAGTACTGAATTATGTAGTGCATGGTTGCACCTTATTTTGACTGGCCTACTGCTACAGGTAAGGCAGGATAATGGAGAGATTTCCCACTCCTCAATAGATGGCGTTAATCAGCGTTAGTTAAACTTGCTGCAACTGAAATTCATTCATCAATATTATGCCAAAATGTTCTCCTATGCAACATTTTGGCTCCCTTTTAAATATTTATTATAGCGGTATTAGATATCATAGTTTACATCATACCTACATCATCTTTGAAAATTTCAACTGTCTCGCAATCACGTTTTCTGAGATACAAGCCTGTTTACTGACGAACAGTTAGACAGACAGACGGACATCAAAGTCTAAGTAATAGGGTTCCGTTCAGACAAACAGATGGACATCGAAGTCTTAGTAATAGTGTCTCGTTTTTACCCTTTGGTTACGGAACCCTAAAAAAAGTTATAGTGTACAAGCACCTGCAGGAATACACATGACATACTTAAATAAAAGACAACGAACATATTGCCAGCTATTTGTCAAACTTGCTCTTCAATGTCACGACCACCTGGACGTGGTTAATTGATAGTCTTCATTAATCACTTGTAGGAATGTTAATCTATTTAGCCACACGGCACGAGTAAGGTATTATATAAAATGCTTTGTATGGACAAAATACATTTTATCTAACTATTTTTACAGATTTTCTTTAGCATAAAAAAAGCATCGACTCTTATTTTATTGAAAGTTCTATGGAACTAATATGAAAGTATATTCTTTCAATTCAAAAACCGGCTTAGTGCGAGTTGTGATTGTGATCGAATGGTTCTGTACCCCCATAAAATATTTATCTACAAATAACGCTCAAAACAAATTCCCTTACACTTTATTTTTAATTTTAATTGTATAATTTTTTGTTG
Organism: Rhodophaea formosa; assembly: GCA_963082605.1. NCBI lineage: Eukaryota > Metazoa > Arthropoda > Insecta > Lepidoptera > Pyralidae > Rhodophaea > Rhodophaea formosa. Next base: position 7,209,591 of record OY720211.1, on the reverse strand, counting down.
AAGTAAAAAAAAATTGAATAAATATACAGGCGGAAGGAAAGATGAACAGCGGAGGCTTAATAATAGGTTCCGTTTTTACTCTTTAGTTAAAAGTTGTTGCTTCATATTTGTTATAAATCTTTTCAATTAGTATATTCAGACTCCCAAAAAAACTAAATAAATAACGTTTGAGACAAAATATGTAAATATTGAAAAGAATACAAACAAATTTGTGTTGAGTGTCCCTTTTTACTAATTAGTTGTTACTTGGAACTGCATGATCTCTGTTAAAATTATTATAAATATAATCTTAAAATTTTTAAAATAATTTTATTTAAATGTGTAACAATCGCGAAAACATAAGAAAACATTATTATAAATATAAATTAAAAACAAAGAAAAAGCATAAAGTAAAAAAAAAACGATGTCTTTGTGGTGTTATTGATGACGTTGCCAAACTAATTTGAAATATTTGACAACTTTATTAGCCACTTATTCAAGTAAATAAAATAATTTGCCACCCGAATGTAGGTAAATATTACTTATTTAATTCTAAAGCATTTTAGTACCTATAATCTTGATAATTATTATTAGTTTTAGGACAAATCAACAAAAAACTCGAGGTACGTTTATTTTCATGCCATTCACTGTACTCTTAATATAATTAGGTTGACTCATACCGTTGACTAACTAGAAAAGCACGTTGCTATCGCCCCCAGCTTTTTAAACGGTTTTTTAATGTTTCATAATAATAATGTTTATTTTATGTTTTCTCTGTTTAAACCTTGAGAACAGTCTTTTAAATTTTCGTTTATATAATTATCACCTTTTTTGAAACTTGTAATGTAGGTAAGTAACGATAGACAAATATAGGGGAAAGAACAAAAGCAAGAACCAAAATAATAAAAAAACTTACATATAGCGTGTATATATTGACCCTCGACATACACAATCAAGGTTAGAAAAACATATAGTATGGGAAAGTAAATAAAATCATGTTCCAAGCATTCTTCCCACAGGAAAAGTTGTTCATTTTGACGTTCTGAGTCAGTCCTCTAACGAAATATTAATGGCCAATTGACACGCTGTATTTCAAATGGAAGCAAATAAAAAATAATTTTGACAAACGTCAAATAATTCTATTTTATACGCACATTTTAAAAGTACATAACTAATTATGTAAGTATTATACATATCCTGGTATCTCGCACCAAACTGAAGTTAATATTTCTGCCCAACTAATGCGGTACAAAATAGGTCTGTTTCCTCAAGTTCATACTAGTTTATTTCCTTTTTCATACCTACTACTTATTATGGCATAGAGTATAAAACAGTCTTCTAATGCGCATTTGACGAGCTCCATGGCGCAGCGGTCAACACGCCTGCCTGCGACACGGATGGTCCCGGGTTCGATCCCCGGTCAGGTCAAGATGAAAAATGATCTTTTTCAGATTGAATTGGGTCTTGGATGTTTATCTATATAAGTATCTATTATAAAATATAATATCGTTGAGTTAGTATCCCATAACACAAGTCACGAACTTACTTAGGGGCTAGCTCAATCTGTGCGATTTGTACGTATATATTTATTTTATATTTATATATTTATTTTATTATTTCCTGTTATCGTTAAGTTCTGCAGGCCGATTTGCTAATTCGATGTATTTAGCATCCATTACGGGTTTTATATCTTAAATAAAAATAGTCATTCATACCGAAGCCGTAATGAATATTGAAGTTAACATGAAAATGATGTACACCGTAGCTGTCAAAAGTTAGCAAATAGGCCTGCTGGTCCTGCTCCACAACTGCACAGTTAGTTATTAGAACCATTGCAGCGAGCACTTAAATTATAAAAGGAATTATCAAATAACAAACAATCACAATTATCATATGTACCACGAAATATGAATAAATTACTTATATTCTAATATTACTGTATGTTGTTTGTTAGTTTCAAATTCCTTTATACAATATACATATACAATAAGAAGTAAGCAAGCATTCGACGAGAATGTCAGTATATTTTTTATGAGCACGACTGTACATATTGTATTGAACCAAGTGACGCGTGAACACAGGAACATTGTTACGCCATTTTATTGGTTAAATTCAGGAAAAGGCTACCTCTATCATTTTGAGATTGACCTGCTTTGAATACAAATTTCGGTGCTGCGACATTTTATTTTGAGAATGTTGTACAATATTTATTCTTTGCTTTTCGAATTTTATGCTTTGTAAGATTCGAAGGAATATGATAAATACTAGCTGTTAACCGCAGCTTTGCCCGCGTGACATATAGTCTGTGTCCTTCCCAGTACCATAACCCATGTGTATGCAAAATTTCATAATGATCGGTTCAGCAGAGAGGGCGTGTAAGCGTAACAAACAAACTCACTTTCGCATTTATAATATTAGTTAGAATTAGGATTGAAAACCAAATGTTAAATGAAATAGTATATATCGGTACATATACTATTTACTAGGTAGAATAATTCAAAAAGTGATAGATTGTCATTTGTTGTATGGCCAAACAGTATGTAATTTGTTCAGAAAAATTATTATAGGGTGAAAGCCTTTGATCTTCTATTTACAAAACTCATGCTGTGTCTGTATAGGTAGATTCAGACGTTATTCTATAGTTTTGTGTATTATAGCAAGGAGAGTATTTTAGTCGAGGCTTTCCGGTTACATCCCACTTTTTCTCAGTATTGATTTGTTCATAAATAAATAACCTTTATATAGATTTTAAACTCTGACACATTTACAAGCATGAAAACTATCAACAACAGCAACAAAACATGTATTTGCTTTGCAACATTGCTTATAGAATCGCTCAATTTGTATGGGAATGTCATTTCTCATTACTGTATAAATTACCCCTTTGGGTCTAAAACGATAAAAAATTTGTTTATTTTTTTATATGCATCAGCGTAAGCAGAAATAACTATTTTGACTCGAAAAGAAGAAGAAGACCGTATCGCATCGTATGATTTTTATGATATAAGATAGCAAGTGATTACTGCCCATGGACCACTGCAACACCAGGAGTGTAACAAGAGCGCTGCCAGTCTTTAAAAAAAAAAACACTTTATTCTTCAGTATCATATAGTGACTTTATGAATCGTTCAATTCCCTTCATTGTTTTTAGCAACTATGAGTAGTACAACTAGTAAATATTATATTATTTGCTAGCAGAATATATGGGGTCTCCTAGCCGTAAACATTGAGACAATAAGGAATATCTTGTTAGACGGCCACCGGACGGACGTGTCGTGGTTCCTTAAATAAAACTAGGGCTGTATTCATAAAGACACCAACGTTTTATTACTTTTTCTGGTACAGTCAAAAATATCAATTAATAAATGTTACAAAAGTAAACTTTGAGAAGTGCACACGAGCTCTACCAAGGTTTGTTATGTTAAAAGTTATAATAATTACAATTATATGTAATTACACTTTTTTCTTGATCTGACGAACTCAAAATCCGTTGGCATACACATTGTCCAGGTTAAAGACAATGTATGCTAAATTTAATAAATATGTATTTTTTTAAAACTAAGTTTTACTGAAGATATGAATGTACCTTTTTAGGGTTCCGTAGTAAACAAGGAACCCTTATAGTTTCGCCATGTCTGTCTGTCCGTCCGCGGTTTAACTCAGAGGCTATAAGTACTAGAAAGCTGTTATTTGGTATTGGTATGTATATTAATCATGTCAAAAAAGTGGTAGAAAAAAATTTTGAAAAAAAAAATTTTTTTTAGCGTAGGTCCCATACTAGTAAAGCGGGAGATTTCTTTTTCTCTACTAACCTATCGTGTGGGGTATAGTTGAATAGGTCTTTAAAAAATATTGTTAGGTTGAGAACACCATTTTTTGATTTAGGGATCCATTTCTGAAATATTTGTTTTTTAAGTGCAAATTTTTGTTAGAGGTAAGTGTCGTCCCCCCCCCCCCTCTATCTACTAAACGGTTTTGCATAGATACGTAAAAAAATTACCGGAGTAGTATATATAACGAATTTGAAAGAAAAAACTATCAGAACTGAGTACTTAGTACAAACTAAAAAGTTATAGCACTTTTTCATAAACCGCAAAAATAACTTTGTAATTAATACAAACACTATGAAAAACAAATTATTTTTGCTGGCGAAAAATTATAGAGATTTTTGGCTAATCTAAACTTGCTTCTACCGAACCCTTTAAGGGCGAGCCCGACTCGCACTTGGCCAATTTTTTCACAAACAATTTCGTGTAACCGAACAAATTAAGATACAAGATTTATTGTTAGCTTCAATATTGATCTATTTTTATTAGACTATTGAAATCATGTTATTTAAAGGAGCAATTCTGATGCAAAGCGCCATTTATTTTGAGTCATCGACCGATCTGTGCCATTAAGAAAACATATGGCATCTTGTTGCTTAAACACCGGACGGAAATCTTTGTAACCGATAAATTAAGGTATGTTCACATAGTATCTTCTTCTTTACATGTTTGCAATATTATGTGGGGTCGGCACGGCATGTCAATCAATTCTCCTTAAATTTGTGACAGGTCATAGTAAGATAGCGAATTTTTTATCGTTTTCGACCCAGAGGGGTCATGTATAGAGTAATAAAAAATTACAATTATTTCTTAAAATTGAAAATATGTGATGAAAAAGAATTCGCCGCAGGTAGGATTCGAACCCACAGCTCTTAAGTCTGCGCCCTAAGTGTGCTACCACAAGGGCTTCGAATCACCGCGTCGAATTCTGCCATCACATATTACCCCGTAGGGTATAACGCATTCGAAGCATGCGTATTTCTTCAATACTACCCACTCTTTAGTAGTGTGGTATTCTACTTCATTCATATCAGATGAATAGAAAGTTGATTAAATTGAAGAACGCTCTTACTCAATTAAATGGTTTTTAAATAGCATTACAATGCTCGGTATATTATAGGATTCGAAGCCACGGTGGTGTAGTTAGTAGCACACTTAGGGCCCAGACCTAAGAGCTGTGGATTCGAATCCTACCTATGGCGAATTTTTTTTTATCACATATTTTAAAATTTTTATAATATACCGAGCATTGTAATGCTATTTAAAAATCTTTAATTGAGTAAGAGTTTTTAAAATGTCGTAAGTTCTTTGAACGATCTGTGTATACCAAAGATTGAAAGGTAGACCAACAGGGAAAAGTCACATGGGGCTAAACTGGTGATCGGGTAAAAATCACGGGCTAAAGTGTTTTCGCAAAAAATTCATTGACCTATTTTACGTATTTTTCAAATAGGATTTTTCACTCATTTAAGATTATTGTTTTATATCTAAAAGATTGCTGATTCGGTGACATCGCTTTTCGCACCGTCTCTGCTAATAGTACTTCTTCACATGAAGTAGGCATAAAAAAACCTATATTTAATAATTTATCTTGAAAATAATTATTCATCAAGAGAATATATACTATTTTCGTTTATTTTATTTCCGTAACTGTGGACGCTGGGTGGCAGGCAGGCTGTTTCGGTTACGTCATTACACGCGCCGACTTTACTAACGGTTTCACTCTCACACGGCTAAGGCATCCAAAATCTATTTGTGTTTGTGATAAATTCTGCTTAGAGATAAACCAGTGTTAGCAGGGGAACAAGAACTTAGAAATATTTGTCGCAATGTTTGTGAAAAAAAAATTACCTGTTTCACTTACATTTTTGAAGTGGTGATATTATAAAATGTCTAAATTGTTGAGACTATTATGTTTGGTAAACCTTATCTACTTGTTACTATTAAAAAAATATTAACCTATATTACTTAAACTAAAAACAAAAAAACGTTGTAACTTATATTTTAAATGTCTGAACCATATATTACTTGGTTTAACTTATGTATGAATTTATTACATACATACACAGTATGTCTCATGGAGACGAGTTAGAGGATTTTTTAATTTAATTCAAATGCTCGTTTTTCGATAATTCATCGCCTTAAGTTAGTTTGAAACATGCTTTATAGTATCATTCCATCATCGCATCAGTAGGTAGGTATCTAGTTTCTTTCAATGCAGTTTTCTGCGCGCTTGTGTTATTTTACACAGTCAACACGCTAAAAAGAACATACAAACTGTGAAAAAAATGCCAAGATATTTTTTTTTTAATTGAATGTGTGGCTAGCTCCAAGTGAGTTTTTGCTACTTCACCGGACTTTTTGAGGTGAACCTTCACCAAAAAGTCCCAAGGAGGGTCAGACCTCGACTTTGGGCGTTGCCTGTAATGCCAAGAATTACAAAATGAGATGAATAGAGATTTTTTTTTTATAAAGTATCTATAATGTTTCAGGTATCAAAGCTTGAAAATTAAATTTTCAAAATACCCATATGGTTTACAGCATTCGCTCAAATCAATATTGGATTTCCAATATCAAATTTATTGCTCGGAATTTATACAAACCTGCGTGATCCCATATCGAAAAAAAATGGCACTTGTTATTCAAAGGTCGGGTTTATAAATAAAGGATCGAAGAATACATTAGAAAATTCTATGTTATGTCTTTATGTTTGTTTCACATTTTTATTATACCCTGCAAGATGTTGGGACTGGGGATGGAAATGGTAATAGGGATAGACATGTATGCCTAAGCCACACCTCTAAAAAATATATCTAGAGCGGGCGAGTCGGAGTCGTATGGCGAGGATTCTGTACCTACAATTTTTCGTAGTTTTTGATGAACTTACAAATTGAAAGTTTTTCAGTTTTTTCTTATTTTATTACAGTTCTAAAACCCCTTTTACTGCTGAATTTTAGACTCTAGGTCAATAAGAAAACATATAGGTTTTGATTCTCTTACGAATTTGAGTAAATTTGTCAAATATGCGAGATGCGGCCTTCTTAGTAAAAATTCTTTATTATTTATTTTATTTTTTAAAATGTTTTTTCACAGCAGAAACAAAATACAAATTTTATATATAGTTATACTAATCTGATAATTATTTCACGTCTTTTTTTGTTCCTAACAAAAATAATTGATAGAAGATAAACGAACAAAAAGCTTAGTGTTCGCAAAGTGTTCGTTTTAATTTTTTTGAGGAATAGAACTTTAAAAATCTCCAGGGTGACGCCCACTCCATTGATTAAGTTTTGCGATCCGCTTGAGAGAAAAAGGATATATATTTGAGGCTTTTAATATTTTTTGCTACTTTAACAGCTTACAAAGAATTATTTGCCCTTAATTTATATTTTTCAGTCCAAGCCAGTTAATATATTATTACATAGAAATTAAAGAGATAGACAGTTAAATTTTATTTCACGAATATCCAACACCTAATGACAGAATTGAGAATTTTCGTACTAAAATAAATAACAGTAATAACTGTCAACGCTATAAAAATGTTAAGTACATTTCAAATAACGTCATCATTTTCTTATGAAGAAAATTCAGCCCACAAATGATACCTACTCGAAAATCCATTTAGGCGCCACCTCTGATACTTGACATCGAGGAGTTTCGAAGCATCCCTTCCTGGTTATTATTAGGTCTCGCGGAGACCTTGTTAGCCGGGCGAGGGGTAAGCAAATCTGTAGAGCTGAGGAGTTGGGCGGGGTGTGGGGAGAGCGCGGGAGGGTGTTGTAGGCCTGTGTCGTCGGTAGCACTCCGCACCGCGCAGCTGCCTCGCAGCCCTACGCTCCCGTGTTCCGGAATCGGTAAGGATATGTTCCGTTTTTAAATTTGACGTTTTCTTCCTTTTCGGTTATTTTTTGCCAGTATCAGAAATTATTTTTTAATTTACTTTTCGCATAGTCGTTGAGCTCCTAATTAGATAATCTATAATTTACTGCAATTTGATAAAATAATTATTAGTTGAGTTAGGTTTTTTTATTATTTACTTTATTACAACACTCATAATCAAACCTTTATTTTCATATTTTTTGCAGTTACAAATCATATATTGTAATATAAACAGGTCTTATTTAAATTTAGATGTCGAAGGTATTTTATTAGTTTCGTTTCATCTTTGTCTTTATATAGAAGGTTCTTTTTATAACTTTATTATTTTTAAACTTCTTCTACTTTTGAAAATATTTTATCAAGCTATTTTTGTAACCTAACCTGCTCTAAAGACACACAAGGGTTAAGGTCATTACTCCGCCCCCGCCCAATTTTGTAGCCACGTCAGAAATAGTCCGAATTAGGTCGGGATCGCAAAAGTTTCTTAATTTTTTTGAATTCATTTACATTTACCAGTATATTTAGGAAAGCATGTTTTTATATTTACTAAACTGCAAATGACTAAAATCATGCAAAGTAATTTTAACAATAAATAATTTATGATGTAGTTTGATTATAATTGTAGATTTATTTTAAGGTATATTGGAACAGAGGCGAAAACACTTTTAAAAGAATTGAGACTTAGGATATCTGATCGGACGTTCTTTATCGTTAATGTCTTAAATAATTTTTATAACTATCCAACTTGGCAATGCCACAAGTACTATGGGAACGTTTGAGCCAATTACTATACGTAGCGGTCTATATATATGGTTTTGACGAAGAATGTTGTAGATATTTACTTGTGAAACTTTTACAAAGCTTGAATACCTACATGTATGTTATTTTTAAAAAAAATTACGAACTTACGTAAGATAAATTAAAATTTTATTAAAATTTTCCCAGTTTTTAAAAATAACTTTGAACATAGTACACAATATAAATTAACCGGTAATTATTAATTAAAAACTTTGCTTAAATTCAAAAGGGTAGATTTGTCCAATTATTGTACAAAAGTACTATTTTAAATTTATATTTGTTATGTTAAATATATTTTAAATCCTTATGATGATGCATTTAAAAAATTATAATGAATAATTGGGTTAAAAGGCACAAAATACATAAAATATATATTTTTATTAATTCTACAACGTTTGTATGTTTATAAGTAATGAACTAATGAAACTACAATAATTTTAATGTCGGCATTTACTTAAATTATATCTGGCGAGACCGTCATTTACGATTAAGACTATTCAAACTGCCAAGATTAGGGTTAATTTAGTACCAACCTTACTGACTTAGGGCTCCTAAGGCAGTAAGGCTTAGTATACAAGCTTGATTTCTAAATTAAATATATATAAATAATATAATTTTTATAATCATCATCAGGCCTTTTGATCAAGTAGATGATAATGTTTATGTCTATGTTAGATTCATTTTTTTATAATTAATGACAGATCCAATTATCGTAAATATTTTTTGTTATAAATAATACACATAATATAACAAATGTTAGTTCTGTTACAAATAAAAAGTTATTACAAAAGTCTGTGATACAAGTTAATAGGCACTTTTCCTCAGCGTTTCCGGTGCAAAGGTGCCCATAACACTAGCTGCATTACCACTCTGGGTAGCAATCAAATGATTCATTCAAAATTCCTTTAAAGTAATAAATTTTAAAGTTACCAGGATAAACTTCTTTTTTTAATGCCAATTAAGTGTGATTAGTGATTATGCCAATTAAGTTTAGATAAACTTAATTGGCATAATCACGGTATTAGGTACAAATTTTGTTAGTCCAAATGAATATTTTATTATTAATTTATTTCTGGCAATTTGTTTTGATAAATCAAGTATACTTAATAGGTATTCGCCTCCCTATCGAATGATCTCATTAGCTTTATAATACTTTTCCCCATTTGTATAAATAGCTATAATTAAATTATTTACATTTAAAACAATTAAAAAGTAAATACAAATATTGTAGTAATAGTAAGGTTTTGCTACATTAGTTATTTTTTATTCAAGCTACTATTCTAACAGTATCTATAATAAATCTGAAGTATTACTCACCAATACAGTTCAATTTATGTTATTTGATTCATATACCTATGTATCGGCTCTTCAACTTTGTAAATATTTTAAAGAGAAATTTTTAAATTTATGCCATTTGATTCATATACCTATGTAATGGTTCATCAACTTCGTAAATATTTTAATGAGAATTTTTCAAATACATACTTGATGTATAAAAAATATATGTTAATTTCAGTTTAAGATAGCAAAATATTTATTTATCAATTACAAAACGCTGTTTATATACCCGGCCGGTCCCAGGTCACAAGGGTACAAACAGTCAGGATTAATTTAATCGTATAGACCCTTCTGGTTCACCGGACCTTTGCCTCTTAATGGTCCGTAAAGGTAATTAAGGAGCTACCGGTATAAATGAAATTATTGATACTGATTACAAGTATTTAACACATTTGATTAATGTGCCATTAGAATTTTCCATAATATATCCATAAGTAGATATATCATCTGTTATCCAATGGACCATATAAAAAAACGCTACTGTATGTATGGTATGTATGCTAAAGCCTCAGTGGCGTAGTGGTTAATACTCTAGCTGACACGAGGGGTCCTGGGTTCAATCCCTAGTCTTTCTTCTTCTTCAGGATGCCCTGGGTCTTGGATGATTATCTTTTATAAAAATTAGTATCGTTAAGTACGTATTCTACGACACAAGTTTACAACTGTGGTGCTAACTCGATTTTTGTGGCTTGTCCCAATACTTATATTTATTTATATTTATGTCAGTTACTGTACAATTTTCCAATGTAAATATTTTTTAAAAATAACTTAAGCACCTAAAGTATTAATTAAAAGTAATTTTATCGAAGGACGCTAACCTGCTCGTAGTTATGTGTATGACAATAAATTCATATTTATTATTCGAATGCCACATTTTACGCAATACGAAAATTTTATGTATATTCAAATGGTAAGTATCTGAATAACGTAACTTATATTTGACAGATATCTCTTAGTTTTGTTATAATATTCTAAACATTGTTAAATTGTCTTCTGTTTTATAAAATTATGATAACAAAAATATTTCTCAAACGATACGTTTTAAATCTAGCCAAATTCGTTTCACTAATTTCTTATTTTTATACAAATTGTTTTTTATTCTTTTTCTTGTTCTTTTAGTAATTCTGCTATAGTAGGTAAAGAAAAATCTAAGTTTATTAAAATAAAGTCCAGCCTTTCTTGAAAATGAGATTGTGTAACTAGTCTGATTTTGTTTAATATTCAGCGTGTAAGTTGATCCTCGACATTCCCTTAGAGGGGTAACTCAGCCCGTCAATATGAACAACTTTGAGACCAATGATGAGATATCAAAACTTTTTTGATGATTGCCAGGGCGGCTGATCACTTTTGTATGAAAAATGTCGGACTTTTTTTGAGTTTCATCATAGATCCATAGGAAAAGTTGTTCATATTGTCGGGCTGAGTCACCCCTGAAAGGGTATGTCGAGGGTCAATTAACATCCTGTATGTACTTACACAGATTATTTTAAACTCATTGATATCATATGTATATATAAAATCAATTATCAATTCCACCAGTCCATGTTCCTGCGTACCCATATACGATCCGTCATTTATACGGCTCTCGTAAAACCTAAAATGTAACAGTTCTCTGGACTCAAGCGGCGACATTCAAATCGAGGAGAATTGTATTATTTTTATTGTATTATTTACTATATCGGGTCCGTGCGGAGTCTGCGCGTCCCGCCCAGTCAATACCCGCGCCGCTTCTACGCATGTGCGGAACCTCGGAAATGCTCTGATAATATTCTGATTTCTCATTTTATGCATGTTAATGCGTGATATCAAAAAGCCTGACCTTTTCGTCTCCCCTTCTCAGCTTTGACAAATACACATTAACGCCTCGCTCGAGTTGGATTTTTGTGTTAATTACGATTTCGTGTTAAGGGTTTTTGGTGCTGCTTTGATTGAGAATTATAGCACATCATTAAAGTATAATTATTATTTGTAAACCACTTTGAAAGACAAGGAAAGCGAAACCGTTATAAAAGGTTAATAAGTAACATTATTTCAAAACATAAAAAACTCTATTTTCCTTTTTGATAGTTTATGCCTACCATATTATTTTTTGCTAATGTACCATAGCCTATGACACTCCGAGAAAGAATTCAAAACTAATGATACCTTACACATCCAAATCAGTCAAGTTCTAAGGTCAAGCTACTTAGGCTACAGGAGGCGACAATTGAACAGACATACTACAGAACATATATAGACTATACTATATTGAAAGTAATTTAAGATTACTTTCGAGTAAATTAAAATTACACATTTTTCAAATTTAAGAAAAACTCAATAACTACCTCAAAGGCTTTGAAAGAGGCGATAAAAACCAAAAATTAAAACATGACTGAATTTCCAAAAACACTGAAAAATTTATTCATTTAAACAGTATTAAATCAATCGGTCGGTGAAATTTACGCATAACGAGTGACTTTAGACCGATACACCAGCCATTTAATGTTGTAGCAAGAAATGTTTTTACGTGAACTTTTTTTGCCTATGCTAACGAGTTCGATTCCACCCTGTATACATACGCGTGAAAAACTTTATCGTCCATCTGGGTATCCCAGTGGTGGTCAGTTGAGTAAAGAAGATTTTAATATATTAAGTAGGTATTCATTTATTACAACACCTAAATGATATTATATTTAAAGCATAGAATTATTTTCGAATTATGCTAAACGAGTCGTTTAGTTGAACACTATAAAGATGATTTATCGAACTAAATGAAAAAATACTAAAGAAGAAAAAAAATCTTCTAAAATCTCGATCGAATGCACCTAAACAAATTTGTTGTTCACTCAACTGGTTCTATTTTAAATCAGGAAAAGGTAGCTTAGAAATTCAAATTAAACTTTTCGTTTTCATTAGGAATTCTGTTATTAATCCAAAGAAAACGTTCGTATAAACAACAATATTATACGAAAATTGTAAAGTTTCGCCCTGGGGAAGTCGCGTGACGACGTTGTATGAGAATTAATGTATTTTTATTACTTACCTAAGTTATATTCATTGTCATTAAAAGTTCCAAAGTTCATAAACAGGCCTGTAAATAAATAATATGTTCTCGAGGATTGCGTGCCGGCTTGAATATCTTCGGTGGCGCAGTCGGTAGGCTTATCAAGGGGAAGTTTCTTCGTCAGAAATGTATTTGTGTCTATTAGTCATAAAACGTCGGCGCGCTGGGGTGGAAAGGTTTATTGTTTTAATGTTTAGTAATTCATAACGAATGAGATCTAGATATCACAAACGAGCTTTGCTTATAAAATAGCCTGTGTGGCATTTGTGTGCTTTAAAAATTCTCAAAAACTGTAAGTGTATTTTTTTTTAACAAGTGGTCAAAATCATACATAATGAAAGCTACTTTTTAAATCTATACAAAAGCGTTTATGGTAATTTTTTACGACATAGGACGGCAAACGAGCATGCGGTTCACCAGGGTTCACCTTATGGTAAAAGATCACCGCTGCAACAAGAACGTTGCCAGCCTTTATTTTTCCCTCCCCAGCGGGGAAGAACGAAGCATTGAAGCGGTAAAGCTACTACTCAAACGTCGATTTTCTGTGAGAGTGTGGTACTGCTAGGAAGTACCACACAAAATGACTCTAGCTTAAGTACTTTTACTCATTTTTACTTTACATAAAGTGATAATTGAGAGTCTTATACATGTTAGAAAATATCTTAAAACACATTTTCCTTGAGTAACCACTAAGTTTTAACAGTGGAATCTTCTCATTAATATTGATTACAAGTTGGCTTATTCCATAATTTTAGCCTTAGAATGTTTACTCATATGAAAAGGCTAATCCCGGTTATCTTGGGTAAATACAGCGCTATCAGCTACCTGTAATCAGGTGACAAACAGAGAACAGGCTGTTGATAGAATATTATAAAGAGCGCAAACATTTGATAGGCCAGCTTCCGTCGCGTTAATCTCTTATCGCGGAGATAAATTGTTAAACTTTGGGGGAAGTGGGTTAACTTCATAATCACTAATCTTATGTACAGTAACTAATTTATTATAGCTTCTAGATAGGTCGTCCTTCATATCTATTATGTGTGGTTTTATAACACTTATTTTAAAAAAATAATTATGGTTACATTCACAATTATTTTGTAAGGAAGCCCTTATCTTCCCTTTCAATTACGATATCTTTTGAAAAATATTTTTATCGAATTTTTTTTTTTAAATCGTCTACCCTTTCATCATGCTGACATGACATGAGTAGTTAAAAAATCATCCACATATCTAAATTTGTAGTATACCTTGTAATAAAAAACATTTAGGTATTTATATATTATGAAATGAAAGGTATTTAGTGTAACGTTTTGGGCCAAATAAGTCAAACTGAAAAACATGTTAGACTTCGCTTTGCTTAGACCAAAGAAAATATCAATGCAGTAAGCACTAGAAGACTATAAAATAAAATATTACACCGATCCGTGAGTACCATGAAGGTCGGGTAGGAAGCAATAAAAGTAGGTAGAAGTGGAATATTTGTCAGGACAACAGCATAAAACAAAGCGGAAGACGAATTTGGTAAGCGAATTCGTGTTTAGGAAAAATATTATGAAGTTTAATAAAACGCAGGAAGTGGGCAATAAATCCTGTGTCAGTGACCCCGTGACTTGAATACGGCTAATTTTGTTATGCGAAACGTGTTGCTATGAATGTTCAATTTTATTAGATAAAAATAGATATATGTATTTGAATTGGTTTTGCTACAAAATTAAGCTGATATTTTAAAAGTTAAACCTATATTATACAAAATATATATTTATAACTTAGTCGTAGATACGTAACAATTGTAATTCAAAACACACATTTTTCTGTGTTCATTCCCAAGAAGGACGGTCTCACAGCAATGTGGCAAAAATGTCGTTCAATTTATGCCCAAATTTTAGTCCCGACTGGTCCCTTTTTGTTGCCATCTGCGCGCTTCGCGACCCAAAAGTCCAGACAGCTCCACCCTAAAAACCGTTTAGACAAGATTCTTATCCATTCACTCGCCTGTCAAATCATATAACGTTATCTCTGTCTAAAAGTTCGAACAGCCAGAACCTGTCGTCCGTCCCTTTTTTGCACAGGAGATCGGATTGCTCTATCCTTTCTGACTCGTAGTAATTCGTGTATTTCCGCTTCCCACACGAGTGGCAGCCATGTTTGGCGGGACTGTCAAGTCAACGCCAGTTTGGCGCGTATCATACAGGATGAACAAGGTCGGTTTCCAGTACGGAAAGAAACCTTTTTAATTCCCTCAATCATTCCTTAAAATTGTATAAGATACTAAGATAACTATTGCAAAATTTTAAAATTCCTGTGAACATCGTTTCAGATGCTGCGAAATTGGTTTTTGGTGTCTCCATGGATCCCTTAATTGTAAGTGGTTTCTAAATTACTATATCTTCGAATTTATGAGAACTTGAGCTTTCTTAACCTTCCGGAATAAATCTTGGTCCATTACTAGATATTGGAATTGATCTGGCATTGGCCCAAGAAACATCCTTATTGTTCATTTTTATGAGCAATTTTCCGCTTTTGTTATTAGGCTCTGGATGATACAGCATAACGAAATATTGCATTAGCAAGATTGTATTTGAATATATATCTATTGGTCAATTTTTCTCTCATTTTTGTTTCTTCTGCAATGATTCTCCCTAGTTTAATGTCAACATAATCAGGCTTACTAGTTCTTAGATAATTTAAAGTGTTGGATTATTTAAGTGACATTTACGAGAATCATTAAAAAGCTAACTAATCACAAAATTACAAAATACAATTTTATTAAAATATTTTTCAATCACCCGTAGTAGAGCACAACAGGTACAACTTCCTCCGTTACGTAGAACGCAATATATTTTATGGAGGAGTCATAAAGCCTCTAAACCAAACTATAGACAATGGATCCCGTGTTCAGCACCAAAGTCTTAACAAAGCATGCCTGATAATTGTTCGAACCCAAACAAAGTTTCTGGGTCGGTATTTATTAGAGCCTCCATTACCAAAGTCCCTACATTAGTTATTGCTCGGGCTCGCATTCACGAGGTAAAAACGAAAACTTCGTGTTCGAACCCATTGTCTATTTATAGGCTTAGGTTAATAGACTTTTTATCTGAAACTCGCCTAAAACATGCTTACTTTACTCATCTATCCCTAAATGCTATAATTAGTTTGAATGGAATCTTTATATAATTGCGATTGAATACATTTATCGTAGCTTATCCTTTTGCGTAATATACACTTCATAATTCTTTAAATTATTCATCGTTACATATATAATATCTTACTTTTATTTCTAGTGACAGTGACATATTATCAGTGATTGATTTAATGCCACCACTAATAATAATCACATGTAACATATTCTTTGTCTCAAAATCTAGAGAATTTGGACTCATAATTTCGTTTAATTTTACACAAATTAGAAAACAAACTATAAGATCAGCTACCAGCTGAACTAACATAAATAATAATTCGACACTGTCAAGCCTTAAACAACAATTGCAATGCAAATTAGTTATTTAAACTCGCCCACAAAACATTGTCTGTATCTCATGGTATGGTCCTGACCTCAGTTCATGGCTTTCGTCAGGTGTCTGTCACCAAGTTTTCAAATTAACCTAAAATCATTTATTTTGGCTGTTCACGAAGCCACACCTAGGTAAATAATAGTAAATACTATATTGTCTTTAATTTAAAATTAAGTCCTAGATCAAGATTTAAAATCTTACTTTTGACATATTTTTCACAAAATATGTACCTAACTTAAAAATTATCAATGTAAGATAGTACTCATGTCTTTCTATTTATCAAGTCACTTGCCAACACAGTTTCTCCTATTAGATCTATTACCGTAGTATTGTTGAAATGCAATTGCTCTCTAATTTTTCTATTACCATCATTAACATCCTCTGTTGGTGAATCTTCCGGTATTTATGATTTCCTAACAGCATTGCCTCACAGTATCATCCTAGTAAACAGGTTACAATTATGCAGAGCAGACTAACTAAACGTGTAAATGGAGCAATTACCGTTCTGAATGTAGGCTGCCACACAATTAGTGGCGTGCTAATAGTTTTCATCACCAATAGTTACAAGCGATTCGTCGAGTGTTCCCACATCAGACCGAGTGCAACTCTCGCTCAGACCACATCTCTGGTCTTTGTTTTTTTTTTTCTTTTTTTTGGAGGTTATTTTAGTGGTGTTTAATTTACTGTTTTTGGTTAATTTCAGTCGCGTCTGCTAATTGGTGGATCTTCATTTGGAGTTTAAAAATTAGGTGAGTCTTATGCAATTCAATTCTGTGTTATATTTTTTAATAACTGTAATATCTTCTTGTTTAATATAAAGACTACAGCAAAAGCTGTAAAGGAAATACACAGGAAATGTACGAGAAATTACATTTGTTGAACAAAAGTAGGTCAACATTGCAGGCTTTCAGGGGTTGTATATTACAGTGCCTTGCATTTAGAGCGCAAGAAATTTATGTAACGGTTTAGTAAACTGTAACTGCCAGACTCTAAGCTGGAATTAAGTCTAGTATGGCACGATTTATACATACGAAATACTATCAAATGATGAAGGTAAGGTTCAGTTAGCTACTTTTAATGCATTAAGCTAAGGCCTTAAAGTTTTAAGAAAAGGTTAATTGAAACACAATATCCAAACCTACCTTAATATTAATTAAACTTAGGCTTTAATGATCCGTAAACTGGTTTTTAAGGTTTGAATATAGCATTTTTCTGTGGTTATCAATATTCAACACCATCTTCTATGGTTTTGATTTTTTTATTGCTAAAATTTTTTAACAACTAATTCAATATTTTCTAACATTTTCAATTTTATACACTGTTAACTTCATACGCGTATTTCGTTTTTACTTTAATATTTAAAACAAAAACATTATTTTTTAAATGTTTCAAGATAATAGCCAGTAATATGACTCTACATTGTTACAATCTCATTTGGATAGGTTTCCAGTTGTACCAATAGTTACACTATTTTAACCTAGTGTGAGAATAATAAACTATTTTTATTTAAACTGGATGAGAAAATGTATAAATAATATTTAGTTACTCGCAGGTAAATATAGGCATAAAGTTATTTTTCTGTGATGAGAATACGATGTTTTTATACCTAATTGGGAACAATAGCGTCAAGCAACTGCTTAAAATGGTACATATTAACTATAATGTATTCAGCATTGTTTTCTATGAAATACCTATACATACACATATTCTGTATCTACTACTAAGTACTTATTTAGATGTAGGCATCATATTTTTATTGATGGGAATAGTTAAAATGCGTGATTTTATTATTTACCTACCAATAGTTTGATTAATTGCAACTGAAATGAAATGATTTGTTTGTATAAAATTTTAGCATGTTCATTGGATGTTAACATGTTCAATGTAACTTTGTTACGAAACAATACAAACGTATCTTAGAAAAAACATTTTATTTATAGAAATATATTTCGGGGACCTCAGACAGTTTTAGTAACAGGTCTGCCTACACAGACAGATCAAATCAAAGGTCCAAAGACTCGCTTAGCAACTAGTGGGCTGAACGCTCAACAGATTTATCCAACAGCTGCTTCGATACTTCGTGACCAACGAAGTTGAGCTCTAGGTAGCGCGCGATGTCTTGAATTCAGTTGAACGCGTCCCGGATAGGGGAGGTCCTGTTAGGCTGGATAGTAGCTAGTGGGGGTCTGAGCCATTCATTCGGTCCCAGGCCGGGGGCGGGCTCATTGCTCGTGTCCGGAGGCGCATGCGCGTCCCCTGACCCACTTGCCCCGGCTCGCCGGATGGCGTCCTCGTTACTCCAAGGTTGGCGAATCAACGAATTCGCGCACAGACGTAGTGACGCGACGTCGGCATCCGATGAACTCATTTGAATTCGATAATCGATTTCGGTTTTGAGTGTACCTCTATCGAATTCTAAATTAACTGTGTAGAATTTATAATACACTTAACATTCACGTTAGATTTTTATTTTTACGTTCATCTGTTACGTGTTACACCCATAACTATAAACTGTTGTTTTATTTCTCAGATTTCTTATCATCAATCGTCATGAAATGAATGTTTAGTATTCATCGAAGAATAGGCTCGGCCATATCTATTTTCAAATCGCAGTTCCAAAAAGAATGAGTAACGTGTCCACGTGACTCATTATGATGCAAGATATGCGAGATTCTTTAGTATTACGCATTTGTTTCATACTTTGCATACTTTGTTAGCGGCTGATTAACATCTGCCATCTAAAATGCATCTCTAAAACATCCTTCCGCTAAGCAATGTAAATTTGTTTGTCAAAACTTTCCCTATCACTTTCAACCTTGTCTAATACGATCACGACTCGTCTATTACTCGTGTGTAGACATTGTGTAAGGTTGTCCAAACACGGGCGTCCTCACTTGTCGCCGATATTTACTTAACGTCGGCTACCACTATTACCATGATCGATTACGATAGCTAGCTACTGTCAGGAGTTTTACGCTAAATTGAAAGTTCATTTGTATTCAGTTGATACTTAATATAGCTCATTTTACTACGATCGATAAAAATTCCGCCACGCGACGTCACTGCGTCTAATTGTGATGGATGAGTGTTTTGATAATTTGGGTTTAACGAGTGACAAAATGAGTGATTCATAGACTCGGCTACACGAGTAGTGATAGATTTGGTAGACGAAAGTTTTTTCCTTTAGTGCAGTTTGAACGAAGTTCAGTGTTTTTATCAAATTTAAGCTATACAAAAGTGCTCCTTGATTGATTGAAAAATCAAAACGAAAATGATTTAGCACATAAGTTACATTTAAATGTCTTGCCTACAAGTATACCTAAGATGACTTTTTAAGTTTATTTTACTTATTGTTATTAATTATCTTCTTTCAGATTCAACGTACGAAGAATGAACGGGTCGATTTCAGCTCTTCTATTGGGATTCAGAGAAGTTGTATTTTTCTTTATTGAATTGAGTAAAATAATCACGTGTAATATTTATAACGTTTTGATATATTTTATCAACCAAATAAAAAACAAACTAACTACCTACAAGACTGCATGCCATTGTTAGCTAAAATATTACAATAACTCACGTAGAATTCTACATAAATAAAAGCTACCTGATAAAAAATAAGTACAAAAGCCATTTTTTGAGAAAAGAAAAGAAAAAGAGCCTGAAATGCTTCAAGCAAAAACAACCAGAAGTACATAATATAATGTAAAGCCATCCTTTGTGATATCAATTCTTACGTTGTGACGTCAAAAAAATAATATGTAACGAATGCGCCAATTTGTTTTGTGTTTTGTGCCTTCTTATTCAATATGCAAGCATCGTGGACCAACTGGGAATAGGTTGATTTGCATATTAATAATAACTTATTGCACTCGTCTGTGTGATAATGTTGTTTGGTCTGACATACAAAAAAATCTTCTTATTCTTTTATTGTAAGAATCCACTATTTTAGATAAGTATTTCTTTATCCCATGAATGCAACGCTTACCTATATGTAAAGAAATAGGCATTTATTTTGAAGATAAGAATACCACATACCTCTAATTTCTTTATTTTTTCCAGGATAAAAGGCCTGTGTCCTAATCTTGATTCAATATGTATATTATTTGTACACTTAAAATACCTGCATCTTATTTATTAATCAAAAGTGTTACTTTGAAGGTATCATGTAGAAGGTATCATTAACAAGTTCAAACCGTTATTCTTATCTCAGATCAGAAAGGTATCAAAATTAATTTCCCTTCATCTGTTTGCGAGATTTAACAAACCAATTATAAAATAACTCAAAGATTAACTATTTACAGTAGTTTTTATCTCAAAAAGATGAAATATACATGTAGCTATAACAAACTAACGGACAAATTACACAGATAGCCCTACAGTAGCACAGCTGTGAACTTCTTTCGTAGGATAATAACGGTACTGAGCATATTTTAAAATAGAGATTATATAAACAGATAAATTTCCAAGACCAAGGCCTATCTGTTAAAGATCATTTTCTATCTTGACTCTATAGGGGATTAAACCCGAGGCTACAATGACATAGAGGTTGACTTCCTAAACTGTAGAATTAATCAAAATATAAACAACAGTTAAAAATAATTACAGACATAAATAGTTTCAGCCTCAAGAGAAAAAAATTGGTCATCTATTATCATAAGACGAAATTACTGAAAAATAATGATTTTTTGCAAGCACCAAGTACAGAACCATTTCTGTGTTATCACTAGAGATCAAATAATCTGATGCATATTTATCCAAGGTTAATTTTTAGCTAGTATAATAAGGAAGCGGTTTCTTAGAATATTTTATTAAAAATACAATCCGGTGTTCCGTTTTAATTTTTCGTGTCACTCGCAGACTAACAAAATAATTATATTCCACGAATTTTGTTGTGTTCTTTTATCATTCATCATCAGGTCTTTCTAGTCTCCATTGCAGGAGCACGACCCACCCTGAACTACCAGAGACAATTACTAGCCTGAGTAGTCAGAGGATTTGGCCTACACTGTCCACGCTGGCCAGACGGGTTGGAGAGGTCTCTTTGATGTTAATAAGCTTTGGTTAGCTTGTGTTTCCTCAGTCGCCTTTTACGACATCCACAAGATGACTTGGAGTGGTCCTATTCTACTCTGCCGGGAACCACACGGCCTTTTATCATTAGTAACAATATATTATAATGTTTTTGCTTTGTCAAAAATTACTGACATTAAAGTAGAGCAAACCTATTTCGTTATAACAGGGAAACTGGCATTATTTGTCATGGATTTATTATTATATTTCACGACTACAATTAAATTTGTTAATTTCCTAATCGCGGGATATACTCGATAAAAAGTTTACCTATTCCATAACAGTCAACTATTATGGAATAGTTTTTATCTGAACTTTAGGTAATATGCAACCGAATATCCGATTTCGAATTATTATACAAAATTCGTTTTTTTTTTTTTTATACATATGTTCATATATTTTTTGATCTTTCAGGTGCTTCCTAGATACAATTTGCTGTGAAGAATAGAAACTAAGAAAGAAGAAAGGAAAATAAGAAGCTGGATTCACAATTTGGTGCCCTTCGGCATCAATATTAGTGCCCTACATCTACCCTGTAGATCCGAATTTGTTTGAAGTGAGGCGACAAATTCGGTTCTAGAGAGGTTTGTGTGGTGCATGCACTGCAACGATCAAGACAATGAAGAAGATGAATTTAGTTGTTCATTTCCACAGAATCTGTATATTTCTATGTCGACTTGTGGGGAATGATAAAAAATGTTTAGAGAATAACGAATTACCTTATGGGCTAGATTTTGTGTCAGATATATTTTAAGAGTAGTAGAGTATTTTTCGCCAGCGATATTATTTTACCTGCCGTATGAAACTGTTGGTAAGTTTGGATATTTAGTAACTGTTTACAATAACCGGTGTTCTGCATGTGGTTGGCATATAAAGTCAATCAGAAAGTAGTCAATCGAAATTTTCTAAAATGTTTGATGTTATTTATATACTTATCTTATTTTTTAAATACTTTTAATAAAAATTAAAAATTATTTAAATTTAAATACAATACTGATATAATATAATTTGATAATACCAATTTAACCTAATATGAAGCAATAACTGCTAAGTTGTAACTCCTCGGTAATGCTTTATTGACGGATTAAAATTTCTAATAGGAAACAATTTTGTCGTCACTTAGAAATTTCACAATCTGATTTGAATGGAAGGTCCATTTCTTTTTACCTTCAACTGTTTTTCTTGCGGGTCTTTATTATATTAGGAAACTTTAGGTATAAAAATACTGCCAGGGAGTTCAGAATTAGTACCTGTACACAGATTTTTTTTTGGGAATAGTAACTTAGAATCATCAACTCATCAAACAATATTACTTGTCAATTTTGCTTGATGAGGATATCAGTAGGTACACATTGTAAACAAAAAGAAATCTTCTTCATTTCTCCCAAGAAAAATAATCTGCTGTATCATTCCCTACGAGTCTAATTACATATTGAAATATGTGTTCCTAAGTTTTATCGCATTATTTTGTTGTAATATATCTAAGTGTGAATTTTAAGCAGTTTGCCTTTCTACCTCTTTCATTATAAACTTAAGCATAATTTTATCTTAGAATCCATCCAATATTTTACATTGTGTTCTTAAATGTAGATCGTATTTTTTTCACTCTCATAAAACTGTGTGACAACCTGCTATAATCCGTGAAATAGTATAACTCAAATATTTTCCATTTATATTTTTCCCGTAAATGCTTCGATCAAGCATATGAATGAATACATTTATGCTAATAACTTATTTAGGTAAGTTTTACTATTTAGGTAAGGTTCATTTTTGTAAATTAGCTTATTTACTAAAATTGTGTTATTATCTTAACAATCAAATTTCAGAGATATTGAAAGAAATATATAAACAAGTCTTTGGAAATAGAACGTTATCAATTGTAACAAAAGATGCGTTTTAATGATGCTCATGTAGTAGTGTTATACCCATTTTTTGTTTGATTTATTACTATTTTATTCATTGTTGACATCTTTTTCATATTACCGTGTTCCCGGTTGCATTTGCAGTTATGCTTTGAAGGTTGGGGTCCGTCTTTTAAATGTATTGAAAAAATATGTGTATGTTTCATATTTTAGTAATTTAAGTCATTTCAATCAATTTTAGTCTGTTTAAGTCACGAAAAAGAGTTAGTTATACGGTCATTAGTACTCACATAAAATATGTTTCGTCAGGTTAAAATTCAACCTTATTAAGAAATAAATGTTGTAGCAAATTTATAAGCAAATGATGTATTTTTATATAAGTTTTTTTACATAAATATAATTTTGGTATATGTTTATTAAGTTTAGTAATATTTACAGCAACCGTGTCTAATGCACATTCACAATTCACAAATAACTCAGAACATAATTATCCCTTTTTTTCAATCTTAATATACTGCAAATATACGGACCCCAAGCTCTAACCAATACATCACATCTAACGAGATAACGAAGGGTATTCTCAAATGAAAGATAGAGATTAGTTAAAGGTCTCTGAAACGCTGCTAAGTTATTTAGATCCTTTCTACCTATTCTTTACAAGATTGTGTGTTAAAAACGTAACTATTACAGAGCAGGGAATGTAACGGTTGCTTGTGCGCTACTAGAGGCGCATTTTCGTGGGCGGTACCGTTTATTGAGGTATTGGGTTTACAGGTAATTGTAATAAAAATTAAAAAAATTTGCTACTTTCTACTTAATTGGTAAAACTGCCCCGATGTGCTATAATATGACATTATAACAGGATTCTGATATAACCTATTCCTAATTATCCTAAGAATCCTATTATAATGTCATATCATAGCACATCGGGGCATTTTTACGTTTGGTTGAGCATGAACTGAGAGGCCGAATATTCGATTTTCGCGTACTAGCCCGGCGCTGGCTGACACGCGGTAATAAGATTATAGTCTCTAGTAGTAGAGTGACATTCCGTGCTCTATGGTTACAAATATCTAGGTCTACAGCAGCAGCGTCGAGTGCCACATCTCGCAAGTCACTCGATGCAACATCATGTCGATTAACTTGAGAGCTTGTGGCTGTATTCGTTAAGGACGATTGGCGCTGCTTGCTTAATTTAAAATTTTGGGTGATTTCTATGTATATTTTATAAAATTATGTTTCTATTTTTCTTTGTTTAATCGTAGTATCTCTGGCTTAAATTACATAGCAATGTATTTTCTGATTGTGTTATATTTTGCTATTACATTTATATTTGTTGTACTTTAATGTTTTCGTTTGAAAAATTACAGTATTTTTTAAATAATTTGTTATTTAATTATTATCACACAACGAAGCACTTACAGAATGGTAAAAACTTTGACGTCATCCGTGGTATAGTGGTTAACAGGCTAGCCTACTACATAAGGGGCGCCAGTTTTAAATCCCTGCGCAGGTAAATACATGTACTTATTTCCCGTAAGTATTTGTATCAGGAAGGTAGCCGGTTGTAAAACTTTGGCCGATTTATATCACAAGCATGACGCTGTCATAAAAGCGGACGCCAGGCTCCAACGTAACATAACTGAATATACAAACGGGAAAAACGCTCAGATGATGATGATGATGACAGTTCGGTTAAAACTTTCTACTGAACCGTTGGACAAAGGTTTATGTAGTGACAAAATTATATACGACTCATTCGAAATATTGTTTTTATTAGGAGCTAATGTTGGTATTTTATTGATGCTTGTTAATTACCTACTAAGCTGATGGTTTCTAGTCATATAAGGCTGCCACTATGCCATGTACATAATTTGGTGATATAATTTTTTTATTAATTTCTTTAAGGACAAGGTTTCTGGCTATCTATAATACGGAGAAGTGTGGAATGGAAGTGTAAGTTGGGTATGGTAGAAAAAAGATAAAAGCAGATTAAATGCTGTTAAATGAGAGATTGATAATTCAGCATTTAAATCAAGTCATCCCATAATAACCTGCGTAGGTACGTTCTTATGATTTGAACAAGAGAAAAGACAAGAGCTCTTAAATTTTGATGATGAAGATAGAAAGGATAACGATGTAATAGAGTAAGGTAGTAGGTGTAGGTATATCAAAATATTTTTTACGAGTCAACCATTCATCCGGTGGCTAGACTGACGATCAATAAAATTTACGTAAAACGAGCACAAAACTTGTGCTTCCGATGCTTAGCTATCCGACAACAGATGGCAGCAAAACTTAAATAACTTGAAACAAAAGGCTTCAATATATTTTATTGCTTCTTCCTACTCATCAACAGATGGCGCTAGCGTCTCATAAGAATAGAAATTAGTGTCTTGAGGAGCCCGATGGTCCAGTGGGTGTGAGCTCTATGAGCGCTTACGTATGTTAAGCAACCCCTGGTGCAGTCCCTACTTGGATGGGTGACCGCAAGTGGCATAAAAATATCTCGAGCTCCTCCGTGCTTCGGAAGGCACGTTAAGCCGTTGGTCCCGGCTGCCATCGTTGATGGCAGTCGTTAAGCTATGTCAGATGCCTTAAGGCAGCTTGAAAAATCTGACACCAGTGTTGGCCACTTACATATACGAAAAACAAAGTTTTGTCTTTTCAGCTGGGATGTTTAAAGTATACTAATAATGGTATTGTTCCAGCTAGTAGTAAGTATAACGTTTTCATGTGAGTAAAAGCGTTTCGTAGGTATATTCTTAATTATTATCCACAGTTATTTTTAGCATGATAAAATGACTTGTTTAATCTTAATGACAACAGAGTATTTTAAGTATAACTTTTCATCAATATCATAATTTAAAATGAAGAGATCTAGGTACCTACTCATAAACGCCAAAAGTGGCCGCATAAGTAGGTACTTTTATTTTACCAAATGCAAAATAATGAAAAGTAGTACCAAAAATACTTTAAGTAATTGACTACCGACTTAATGATGTAGATTATTTTAATTTGATCTTGTTTAGTAGTAAAAGAAATAAAATGAGGGGTTGCGCTAGATAGGAAATCAAAAATTTTAGTATAAAAATGCAAATTATCGGATTTTAATAAGTATTTATTAATATAAATATTAAATAGGCATAGGTATAATAAAAAATCGTCTTTATGTAAATAGGAACATGAATTATAAAAAACAGGACTAAATTCTTCTATTTGTGGAGATAGAACAATTTTACACCGCAGTAGATACCAGGATACCAGAAATGTATAAGGAGCGAGTAAGATTAATGATCCATACTAGAGACCGCGGCCGCGCGGTTTGACAAGCGCAGGTGCGCTATTTTCATAATTGGCCCGACCCGCGGCGATGCGCCCTTTCAGCTTGCGGAAAACTCACATGTGAGTTTTCCGAAAGCTGAAAGATGAACTTTGGCAAATGCGTATTGACTTAATTTTAGTAAAGGTACATATATGTTGAACAGTAGGTCTTGAATGATCAGGAGATTCCGCACAATCAAACAAAAGAGTATTTTTTTATAATTCGCAAAGCTTAGGTAAATGTTCTTTTGAGTTGTGGGTTCAGCCAACAACTAAGTATTTCGAAAAATTGTTAATGTAATTTTTCGATAAAAAAATATAAATGACATAGGTACTTCTGTTTACGTCCGCAATATTGACACCTCACACTTCAAAATTGGTAAAGCCATTTAAGCTATAGGAGGTAAACAATAGATCAGACAAACACACATACGCGATAAAAATATTACTCTCCTTCTGGGTGAAAAAGTGGGTAAAAATGAAACTTTACCGACTATTATAATATACTTATATAATTATAAGTAAAATATTATACATATTCACAATAATGAAATTAGCGTTTTGTTACCTACGTCTATTAACCTGTGCATTTTGTTAACCATGCGATTTAACACTGAATGTAAAGTATTATTCTGAAAAATAATTTTTTGTCGTAATTATAGACATCATTCATGAGGGACATTAAATAATGAATCTCTGCCTAATTCCAAAAAGGCATCAAATTACATACAACCACAAAAATAATATAATTATCAGAAATGAATAAAAACATTGATAAATCGCGAGAAAACCCAAATTAGATTCTTACATTATTTTTTTTATATAATATGATTAAATATCCCATTGAATCGACTCCTGCTTGATAACTTACATAAGTATTCTGCTGATTGATTCTGGATAAAAATTACAATTTATTGGTTTATGTAGAAGCCGGCTGAGGAAATGGACAAAAATCTAAGGAGTCATTTTAATAGGCGATGCGGCTAGCAACCCACTTATCACTATTTTAATTCCGTTTACCTATAGTCCCACCAACACGCTAAATGTGGCCTTTGAGTCTTATGTCCTAAGGCTCTGTCTACCCTGCGGGAGATTGATTATATTATAATCGAAATCCCAAGCGAATACATACACCTATACAAAGTGAAAGGGACATACCCGTAATAAATCGAACCACGGCCTATACTACATTACTAGAGTACCTATAATGAAATTAAAATAACAGTCAAACAACCAAAAAAAATTCGGCGTTCCCATACAAATCGCCCGGGCAACTGCACACTTTTGTATGGAAATGCCGAAATATATTTTTGTTTTCTGTCTGTTATTTTAATTTCATTATACTATAATGATCAACTCGTAGTATAGACTGTGGTTCGATTTGCACGGGTACGTCTCTTCCACTTGTATATGTACATACATATACGTATTCGTATATTCGTTATGTATATGTACATACGAGTACATATACAAGTGGAAGAGACGTACCCGTGCAAATCGAGTAGTAGTCGAAACATACATATGTTTCGACTGGGAAATACGCACAATATAAAGTCAATGGTTTTAAAAATACAAATGGTTGCGCAGCTTTCAGTAATGAGTTTAACGATTTTATTGATCTTCTAATAAATGCGATGCTACCATCTCAGTCAGTCATCAAACTTCGTAATAGGTCACCAATCGTGATAGGTCATAGTAAATAATAGTAGATCATTTTCAGAACACTTCACCCTCATCTATTTTAACGACACTATACAATAATCACTTTCAAGCAATAATCGAACTAGATAAAAGATGATTTTATAATGTAGGTATTTGTCGTTTTTCCTGTGAGAAACTTTTGAACTTAAGTTTGTCTCTCTACTTGAATATTATCTAGGTAATAATTTTGTTTTATTAATAGCTAATATAATAAATTAATCAATTACTGTTCAAAAATATACCTACAAATATTAAAATTATTATCCGAAATATAGCTTCAACTAAATGTGTGTATTCTTATATCAAAAAACCTTCGAATGCGTTAAACTCCTTAGACAGAAAATTACAAAATAATTATTTAACATGCATTGCAGTAGCTCACAAAATGCATTAATTTAACGTAATTCCCTAAGCAGGTCGCATACGTGGACAAATCTGACGGGCCTTACCTTCAGCTATTAATCACCGGCAACCCTAAGACCTTGTTTAAGACACTCTAAGAACCTCTGCTTCGAGCTCTGCATATGTGCCAAAACTAACGATCTACGCTGGATCAAAAAAAGGAACTTCGTCTATTCTTATATCCTTCGAAATGTTTTCACTAATGGAGAAGAACGAAGTTTCTGTTTTTGATCCAGCGTAAGTAGTAATTTTGGCACATATTTACTAATTTAGGAAGCCATTATGCTCATTGGTGATTATTGTGTGTGTAACTAAACTACTTAGATATATTTTTCCTCAATTGATACAAAGTTCTTAGTCTTTTAAATAATTTTTAGGGTTCCGTAGTAAACAAGGAACCATTATAGTTTCGCCATGTCTGTCTGTCTGTCCATCCGCGGTTTTACGTAGAGACTATAAGTACTAGAAAGCTGTAATTTGGTATGGATATGTATATTAATAATGCCAAAAAAGTGGTAGAAAACATATTGAAAAAAAATTTTTTTTTAGTGTAGCTCCCATAAAAGTAAAGTGAGGGAGTATTTTTTTTTCTCTATTAACCCATTCATTGTTAGATGTTTTTGGTCGTTAAACTGTGAGGTGCGAGTGTGAACAGTGTGAACTCAAAGTTGTCATTCGCATCTACAGAACCCTACACTGCGCGTGGCCCGACACGCACTTGGCCAGTTTTTAGGGTTCCGTAGTAAACTAGGAACCCTTAAAGTTTCACCATGTCTGTCTGTCTATCTGTCTGACTGTCTGTCCGTCCGCTGTTTTACTCAGAGACTAAAAGTACTAGAAAGCTATAATTTGGTATGGGTGTGTATATTAATCATGCTAAGAAAGTGGTAGTCCCATACAAGTAAAGAGTGAATAATTTTTTTTTTCTATACAAACCCATCGTGTTGGTTATTGTTAAATAGGTCTTTAAAAAATATTGTGAGGTTGAGAACATCATTTTCGATTTAGGGATCTGTTTCCGAAATATTTTGTTTTAAAGTGCAACTTTTTGTGGTTATATATGGATACGTGAAAATATATACTGAAGTTGAAAGGAAAACTATCAGAGCTGGGTACTAAGTGCAAACTAAAAAGTTATAGGCAACCAACTAATAAAATGTACTCGAAAATGTAAAATTTCATACAATTTTCATTGTTTGTTGTTTTTGGTCTGTAAACTGTGCGGTGCGAGTGTGAACAGTGTGAATTCAAAGTTGTCATTCGCAACTACGGAACCCTACACTGCACGTGGCCCGAAACGCACTTGGCCGGTTTTTTATAGATAAATAAGAATATTTTAAGTTCGATTTTTCAACAATAAACAATTTAATTTCTTGACTTTTCGTACTGTAAAATTAAACTTTGTTTTTTTGGTGCTTTCTTTATTTATTCTGTCTGTAAAATAATATCGTCACAACAAAGGACTCTTGAATTTCCTACTCTACACACGCTCCTGCTTCAAAAATGTATATTAACAGTCGTGTGCTTTTACGAGTGACACTGAAATTGGAACCCTATCGAAAAAATTGTACAACTGAACGAAAGCATTGAAAGCAGGAAGGGCCATGTCAAAAATTACTATTATACCTCGACATAATTAATGAACTGCTTATTCAAATACATTAAAAACTATTATTCATGCCGTTTACGTTTGTACTATTCCGACCTTCTTTGAAAGGACTCCTTGGGTTATTAATTAAAAAGTTTAGCGATTTTTAGATCACTGTTAAGGCGTAACGAATGCTAAGGGTAAATACATTTTGTTGATAATAGTTTATTTAGAAGGTGCTTAACCCGCGTGTTTCATTATAAATTTACTTAGGTTCCTCATACATAATGGTAGTCTTATAATTAGGTTTAGTAATAGGGGGTAAAATTAAATAACTACGACAACACAAACGTTAAAAGGCAAAAAGATTTTGTAATATAACTTATCAACATAGTGGATAGGTACTGGTAGGTAATATTTATTTAGTATAAATAAACCTATAAATGTAAATGTACCTTAATATTTATTTAGTATAAATAAATATTAAGGTACATAATATAAATAAGCACGATTATACTTTGGTGAATGCATTTGTGCGAAATTTTGAAAGGAATAAATAATAATAAATACTAAGTTAATAAAATTACAAAAATATATTTTCTTGTATTAGATGCAAGAATCCATGAATATAAAAGAAGGTTTATCGTAACTATTAATTTCTCATTGGAGATAGGTATGAATCTGGCGCAAATCATGACAAATCCGACCTCAGCTAATCTAATAATAATTCAGCACACATCGTTAGGCAACATAACAAAACAAAAAAGCGATGCCTTACAAGAAAATGTTTTCTGCAAAAATGGACTTGCCGCGTCTTTGATGCCTCCGACCAGCGACTTAGATCCACCCTGCCCCTGAATTAATTCTATAAAACAGAGAGCTGGAGCCCTGGGGGTGGATTACGAGAGGTCACATTATATTGGTCAAATGCGATTACTGGGAATTCGAGGCGATGTTTTTTTCCTGAGTTTCTTTTGATGTTTTCGCCATTCGGGTTCCTCCCCACCTTATTATTTCGGAAGTCTGGGAAAATGACTGCTGGCAGCACAGTCGTATTGAAATGGATAACGTTTTTCGATTAGTGAGCTTTTGTTACTGCGTGCCACGCACCCAGCTTGAAGGGTTGATGTTAACACCGCGTAATGTGAATTAATCTTCTGGAATTTGTGACACAATGATACTAACTAAGCTTTGTAATTTTATTTTGATAACAATCTTAGAGCAAATCGACTTTGGTCCCATTTAAAGCTTAATTTTGCACATGCTCAATACACTTGCTGTAAAAGTATTTAATAAATCTACTGAATTTTATTAATCTAAGTCTGTCATATATTCTAAAAAGTTTTAAAGAAAATCATTTTATTTAGAATAATTTCATATATTGCAAAAACCTTAACTTACCTTACGTCTGGCAACCGGCCGTAAAAACTTTAACGAATGTTACATCATGAATGCTGTCATATTAGCAGATTCTGGACTCGGACACACCAAAGCTAAAAATGCAATCGGAAAGAAACTTAAATGAGAAGCAATTTTTTTTTGATCCAGAATTATAAGAAGCATTATTTTAATCACACCAATATAGTGTGATGAAAAGAAAATTTGCTTGGAACGATTTTTTTAAATAAATCATGAGTACCTCACAAGTTCGTACAAAAACCATTAGGCACCCACAATAGTAACATCATAACGTCATGAAGACGGCCTCGAGAACTATAATATTGCAGTTGCATATCGAAATCCCATTGCAACATCGCACAGCGAACTTTTAATCAAGTCCTGGAGAAACGATTTACTACAGTCAAAGAATATACAAGGTCGCAGAAGGAACTTGGATTAGTTGTAATTTCAGCAGTCTTCACGATACGATGTGCATGTGAGTAAAGAGGGCCTCCCATCACATCTTTGTCAATAGGTAGCTGATCTGCCTCGTGATATTTCCAAGATAAGTGGCCAAGGAAGTTAAGGTAGATGAAAATGCGTAGTAAAGCTTATAAGGTAGTCAAATCGGAGAAGAAAGTCAAAGACGAAAAAAAATAAGATAACTTGGATTTTTTTTAATTTTCACACTTTTTAGGGTTCCGTACAAAAGTTGAAAAACGGAACCCTTATAGGATCACTCTAGCGTCTGTCTGTCCGTCCGTCCGTCTGTCACAGCCGATTTTCTCCGAATCTACTGAACCAAATTAGGTGAAATTTGGTAAGATAGTGTAATCCTATGACCCAAACACGGATGTGCAAAGTAAATAAAGATTTTTTTGAAATAAGGGTCATTTTGGGGGGCCCAATTACAAAATTTTAAAAGTAAGTTTTGCAAACCTTACTGTGTTATATATCAAATGAAAGGGCTCATTATGAGGATCTCAAAAATATTTTTTTTTGTTCGGGTAAAATCAATACTTTTGATTTTATTCACGAAAGAAGGCAAAAATTGACCATCCCCCCCCCCCCCCCTGATCTCCGAAACTACGGGGCCGAAAATTTTGAAAAAATTACAAAATATAGTTCATTCCCTGAAGATTACAGTAAAAATAATAAGAATTCTATCACTTGAAAATTAAGTAGTAAACTCACAATAATAAGTTCATCCAGGGAAATAGTTCACTAAAACACCACTAGATGGCGCTAGTCAATTGAATAAAACATTTTTTGCACATTGTGTGTGTGTTCACGAAGCATATTGTACGGAACCCTCATTGCGCGAGTTTGACTCACACTTGGCCGGTTTTTTTATTTTTTATTGGGCAGGTTACTTGTATAACACTAGTAACCACATAGGAGTAGATAGCACACAAAGTCGCGTTGACATTCATGCGAATGTATAGAAAATGTCACGAAAGGCATACAACTTGAAAAATCATTTATATTTAATATCAAAACTCGTAAAACAAACGTTTTGTTAATGATGACTAGCTATCTATCTACTCCTGCAAGGATACTGATTTTTCATCAGTTGTCTGGTGGAAATATCTTCAAGCAATAAAACCGCCCATTGAAGAACGCAAGGGTCCTGTGGTTCCTGGCAGAGTAGAATAGGACCACTCCAGGTCTTCCCGTGAATGTTGTAGAAGTCGACTAAGGAAACACAAGCTACAAACATCAAAGAGACCTCTCCAACCCGTCTGGCCAGCGTGGAGAGTGTAGGCCAAATTCTCTGACTGCCTTGACTGATATATGGATCTGGTGGTGCAGAGAGAGTCGTGCTTCTGCAGTGGAGACTGATAGGGACCTGTTGATGATGATGATGTAGAACGCAGAAAAATTCATATTTTGTAAACGTTTAATTTATGGTGGTATGGTGGACGAGCTCCGTGACGCAGCAGTCAACACGCCGGCCTGCGACACGGGTGGTCCTAGGTTCGAATCCCGGTCAGGTCAAGATGGAAAATGATCTTTTTCAAATTGGACTGGGTCTTGGATGTTTATCTATATATGTATTTGTAATAAAATATATGTAGTATCATTGAGTTAGTATCCCATAACACAAGTCTCGAACTTACTCTGAGGCTAGCTTAATCTATGGGATTTGTCCGTATATATTTATATGGTGTCACATAAAATGTTACTAACTCACCAGTAATCACCAGCTTAGTTGCACTCCCTCCTTTAATTCCGCGGGTGTTAGCATTTTTACATTACATCCATCATCTTAGCCGCAAGATGTCCACCACTGGATATAAACCTGCTCGAGGGATTTCCAATACGACTGGTTGGAAGTGTTCTGCATTGTGTTGAACGTCTTCCTGTTATCTTGGTCCGGTCGACCGACTTTAGATGTTACATACACTTTGCTTTTTAGATACACTTGCTGTGGTCGTTATTCGAGAATTTTCTGTTGACATTTCACCTTATCTTACCTACAGTCATGTTCTTTGTGATGTTTGTCTCAGCACGCCCGCAGTCGGGCGCCGGGGGCAGCGTACCATTAAGAGCGTATCCTAGCAGTATTTTTACAGTATGTTTTCACACAACAGGCACAATTCTTTTTTCATAAAATCTGGTTCTTACATAGGTATGCCTCTATTTTTTATTTTTTTCTAATGGTACTACTAGCAGTCCATCTCACACTACAATCATGACGCCTGTGTACCTTGTAGTGTTTGTCTCTGCACGCCCGCAATTAGCACCTACTGCAGGTGTTAAGTAGCGTTCTCTTCTCTTCTACCATCAGTATTAGCCTCTTTCTATTTCTGACATACAGTCTCTAACTAGCCTACAATAATAATGCCTCTTAGCATTTGTCTTAGAATGTCTGCACGAATCCCACCGCAGGCATTTAGCTGCATTCTCCTCTTAAGCTTCTTCCATCAGTAATTGCCACCCTCTATCTCTGGCATACAGTCCATCCCACACTACAATCACGATGCCTCTGTACCTCGTAGTGTTTGTCTCAGCACGCCCGCAGTAAGCACCCACTGCAAGTGTTTAGTAGCATTTACTACTCTTCTACCATACAGTCCATGCTTAACCTACACTACAATCATGTATGAGTATGACGCCTTTGTACTTCGGAGTGTTTGTCTCAGCACACCCGCAGTCGGCGCCCGCCGCGGACAGCGCACCATTAATCACTAGTTTAGTTGGACTCTCCTCTCCACCTAAAGTATTTGCCACTCTCTATCTCTAACATACAGTCTCAACCTAGCCTACACTCATGACGCCTATTTAGTGTTTGTCTGACATGCTTAACCTACACTACAATCATGACGTCTCTGTAATTCGTAGTGTTTGTCTCAGCATGCCCGCAGTTGGCGCCCGCCGCGGGCAGCGCACCATTAATCACTAGTTTAGTTGCATTTAGTTACATTCTCTTCTCTTCTACCATGAGTATTTGCCACTCTGTATCACTGACATTCGCCGTGTAGTTCCCGGCAGAGTAGAATAGGACCACTCCAAGTCATTCCGTGGATGTCGTAAAGGGCGACTAAGGAAACACAAGCTAAAAGAGACCTCTCCAACCCGTCTGGCCAGCCAGCGTGGAGAGTGTAGGCCAAATCCTCTGACTACTCAGGCTAGTATATGGCACTGGTAGTACAGAGAGGGTCGTCCTCCTGCAGTGGAGACTAGAAAGACCTGATGATGATGATGATGATCACTGACATACAGCCAATGCCTAACTTTTTGTTTTACGTTGACGCCTCTGTACTTCGTAGTGTTTGTCTCAGCACGCCCGCAGTCGGCGCCCGCCGCGGGCAGCGCACCATTAATCACTAGTTTAGTTGCACGCTCTGCACACCGCGCTGCCTGTGGTACTACCGCCGGTATGTAAGTATAGCGCCGATACCGCATGTAGCAAATAGTTTATTTCATGAACGGTATTTATTTTGTATGAAAACTGTATTTTATTACATAAGATTGCGAAAATAGTTGACCGTTTTATCAATTCTTGTCCAATAATATCCTTCCTTCTTAAAAAGATGACTAAGCATAAAAGCTTTTTTTAATATAACTCTACCAATATACCATATAACAATGATGATGTTAATTGAATATTATTGCTTAATACCTTGATTGAGTAAAATATAGGCTTATACTACGTGTTAAAGACATGCCTACGTAATCGAACTAAGGGCTACACTAGATTACTAAAATATACTGAAATAACCATCATGCAACAAAAAAAAAACGGCTTTTCTATAAAAAAGTTTAAGACTAAATTCGCAGTCACCTGGGCAATTTGTACCTATGAGAACGTCGATTTCATTTGATACTTTGTAGAGGTCAAGTTTAGCCCGTCGTTCAATTCATTGGGGATTAGTATGTGTTGACACGTTGAAAAAAGAACCAATGGTAAAAAAAAGTTAAGAAAGTATTACATAACTATTTAAGTATGTTTTCCACAACTACCTAAACTAATAACTTTTTAACAACCCACACGGAAGGTATAATTTCTTGCCCATTATTTAAAATACGGTATTAAGATTATTGAAATAAAAAAATACACCCTTTTCACATTATTTCAAATTAATATAAAGGTGCGGTAAGAAAGATTTAATATAAAGTTGACAGAACCCTAAAATTATATAATGAATGTCCAAAGCAATGATCATACGAGTAACTATAATCATTTTTTATTCTCATGTTCATTTTAATTTAATTAGCCCAACATATTAATAATAATGATTTATATGCGTTTTTTAATCAAGTATAATTAGTAGGCTTCTAATTAGGGAATCTGCTTATATTTATTTATATCATTAACAAGCTTTTGCCTTTGACTTATTTCGCGTCGACATGATTAAAAAAGTACCTGTAACTTTAACAAAGTGGTTTTTAGAAGGAAGGTATCGATGCCAATACTATGTCACATATCAAACTCAACTACAACTCAGTTTCAATTGATACATTTTTCCCTCAAAAGCAGATAAAAAGAAAATAATTAAGGAACAAAAGGTACTTAAAAGCTCTTCTTATATATATTGAATAAAAATAATTTCAGTAAGAGATACTTACGTACAAAAACCCTTTTACAGCTTTATACTATAACGCCTACACATATTTATAAAATAGGTACTAACTAGATCCTATTTAATCAGAAAACTAATAGATCTGTAATTTATCTTTATTAATAGTGTCTGTCTTTTTGGTTACTTCAATAACTACTACACATTAGGTAGGTAATGGTAAAAAGTGGTTGCATAAATACTTGTCATGTTCTGATGATTCTCTTAATGTTCACGTTACAACTCGTGATTTTTAGTGTTTGGATTAGATTTGTCTTAGCAAGTCATTATCAGAAGTTAACTAATGTAAGGCATGATAATGATATCCTGATTTAAGGTTCACAGTGGAGGTTGAAAACGATTTAAAAATGGTGAGATAAAAAAATTTAATTTTCAAATCATTTAAACCTCATCAACACCATTTAAATTATTTTTTACTTCAGAAAATGAAAATTTTTGGGTTTTAATAATTTTCAAACTAGTCTAACTAGTAGTCATTCATGGTTTAAACCAATATTTTATCCAATAATCTCAAATAATTTCAACCTGACACTTAAAATACCTATCTCAAGAAAAAAGATTTTCTAGATTCCTCGCATAACATAAATAAAACATACCATACTACTATCCCCAGCTAAATAAGCCAATCAACAATGGTGCCAATTGGGTCTTTGTACTAACGTTAGTGAACAAGGGCTATCTTGCTGAGTCAGCGAGGGGCCCATCGAACGGTAGTTAACGGCCCCGGAATGCCATATGGAACGAAAAAAATATCGATATCTAATTAAACGGAATTCCCTTCAACCCTTCAGGTAGAATTGAACGGAATAGACACTACGGTTTCTAAACAGACCCGTTGCTGTGGACTTCCTGTTACTGCAAGCTATGACGATGTTAATTTTCGCCCTGCGTGGTGCAGTGGTTAACAGTCCAGCCCGAGTTACGAATGGTCCCGGGTTCGATACCCAGCCAGGTCATGATGGAAACGATCTTTTTCAGATTGCCATGGGTCTTGGATGTTTATCTATATAATTATCTAATATAAAATATAGTATCGATGAGTTAGTATTCCATGACAACAAGTTCACAACTTACCTACTGTGGGGCAAGCTCAATTTGTGGAATTGTAACTTATGCAAGTGATAAAACAATATTTTTTGCAATTTATGAAGTACTGCAAAATTACCGATACCTCAGAAAAAAAAACGAATTCATTCAGCTAGTTGAAATAATTTTACTACATCGTGATTGAAGTAACATGTGTATTGAAAATTAATTTCAAATGAACACCAGGAAGTTGTTTGATTTCATACACACAGACATCCGTAGTAGTAAAAAGTAAAAATAGTGTGACAGATGAATCTTATTAAAGTGGACCATAAATGTCAATTAAGTGTATGATTAGAACAGTACATACGTAGGCACTAAATAAGGATAGCAGGAATCTTCAAGGCTCAATTCTAGACCCTCTCTTATTTATACCTACTGTTTTCTTTTAATTAACTACACTATAACTAAACTAGTATATATTGTAGAAGTTAAAAATAACATTATCAAAACATGCATTGGTCAAAAATTTGCAAGCTGCAAACTTACTTTAACTCTTTGTATGCAAATAGTACAAACTTGATTTATTGTCTTACAACAGTAGCTCTATTGTCAAACCGTTACAAATAACCCTTTAGTGCAAAATTGGTGACTTCTGCAAAAATAAAAAAAATATTGTTACAGTTTTTGGCAGGTTTGCGAGTAATTTATGGCTGTATAGGTGGTCTATGCCATTGCTACAAAGGTTTTGCAAGTCACAGGCTTTTGTAGGTCAGTTACCCGATGCTACCCTATGTCGATACTGTAATGGCATCTGTACAATGTTAGTCAAACTGTGATCTGTAAGATTTCACTCCATTAAGCCTCAAAATCATCCATATAAATGAATTATCTACCTAACGACCAAACTCACAGCACTAAAATTTAAAATATTATTTGATCATCGTCTATAGGTCGTTTTTAGTTCCTGCAAGAGCACTCTCTGTACTATCAGACCCATATATTACCCAGAGCAATCAAAGGATTGTGCCTACACTCTCCACGCTGGCCAGATGAGTTAGAGAGATCTATTTGATGTTTATAAGCTTTGTTTAGCTTGTATTTCCTCAGTCGCCTTCTACGACATCCACGGGAAGAGCTTGAGTGGTCCTATTCTATTATTTGATAAATAAAATATTTTTTGATAGTTAAGTTTATAGATAGTATGATACAAGCTGATAGTAGTTAATATATATGCTTATTCTTTTAATTACGTCATCATAAAAATTAAGTAGTACTGCTAGTTAACGGCTGTTGGTTACTGAAGTTTGCAATAGCAACCAACTATGTTTCTTACTGTTAGTGCAGTCATTTTTAATATCTTTCTTCTACTTATATCTTCTCTATCCCGTAGCTCTTTCTTCTCTACATAAATACGTGTATCTGTGCAACCCTACCATAAAAGTGGGAGACGCATTTTTTGAAGCTATGTATTCGACAGTGCATCTTACTTTAAAGTTTGAGCTCCTCTGGTATTCGTTTGGCATTTTCGACAATAGCTCACTAATGATCGTCTTAGCATTCAAATCGCCCACGCCTTTTGTCTCCGAAAACACCCAGTTTTTCATTCGCACAGCCATTTTTCAAGCAGCACGATACAAACCAGCTAAATAAAATGCCTCGAAATGATTGAAGGATGTAGGTCAACGGGTTGCCTCTTGAATGGTTGTAGTTTCTTGCGACATCGGCGCTCAAAGGGTGATCAGTTCATGGTTGGCTGTTGTTTTGCTACTGATAATTGCATGCTGTAATTTCGTTCTCACTTCGTTTTTACAATAATACTTGTATGTATTATTATCTTAGTTTCATTTTACAAGTCAAATTGGAAAAACAGTCAATAAGAGAAATTTCAAATCGATGGAAAGTATTTCATGCTTTTTTTTTCTTAAATAACGGAAATAACTTTACAAGACGCAAAAATCAATGACAAGAGAAATAAGAAAGCAATTTAGCCTTTTTTGTAATTATGGAATTATAAATAAATGCTATGATCTCAAAAATGCTGAACCTATGAGAATAGGTAACACTTATTTTCTGCAAGATTATTCACACAAGTGACGTAACTTCTGGCCCTGTTAAGAAAACTTACACGTATCTTATCTCGTAATGAGTTTTAGTTATTACATACTAATGTCAAGCATTTTCCATTCAGACTAGACCTGTGCCCAGAATTTTCCATTAATCACAACGTTATATTTCAAACGTTGACGCAATGCAATCTTATTATCATGTCGGTCGCCTGAGCTAGTCAATACAGTAATTGGTCAATCATGTAAGAAGAAAAATCAGCTGCATCCTGCAAAATCTGGCGTAGCGCCAGTGCATAATTTTTATGAATTTTTTTATAATAGAATAATAAATATATGATGCATTTTGTTATTGGGTACCGAAATTTGTCTGGATATATTAATCAATGCATGGTTAGATTCTGTTGTTACTAATGTTTACCTGGGCAAATTGATCTAGGCTGGAAGTTCCAGCTTAGAGGACGAGGTCTTTCGAAGAATCCGATTCAAGGAGGAGGTGTTTCGACAAAAAGGATTCAGCTGAGCCGCGTTCGGGAAGCTCCGCAATGTCTTCTCGTGCAAAATACTAGTGCCTAAAAACAAAAGTTTATAAGTAGGGAATGTATGCTACCAGTGATGATTAACGAATCCAAAACGTGGTCGTGCATATAAGGCTTTTTATATATGCCCTTCTGTAACTCTCTTAAGTATAATTTTTGTAATAATAGAAAATATGTACCCAACTACGTTAGTTTTTATTAACACTGTTTATGAGTAGGTGTGATGAAGGTATCAATAAACTCGTGCAGAACATAGCAACGGCCTGAAGCACTAGAGCATGTCACAGCGTCGGCTCTGACACTAAAGTTCTTTGCTGGTGCGGGCACGGATATGTGTGATCGAGTCCATGGAAAATATATGTACCGATTTTTTTAAACTTCTGATAAACATGTTTTGACCACGTCCTGGGCACGATTTAATTCTTACCTACAGCCTACGATGAATTGATCAGTAGCCTACAACTAACTTTAGCTCTGCTAGCGAAATGCAAGATAGCGAAATATCAGCGGTAGGAAGTCTACTGCATGCCATATCTCCCAGAAGGATTTTCATCATGTGGGGTTGGCAATACTCACCATGCTTGGCAGACGGGTTGGTGAGCGCAGTTTGTTTGGCTTATCGCGGTTCCGACGCTGCTGTCCGTCAAAACCGTTTTTAAGAGAGGGAATAATACGACTTTGTTGGATAAAAGAAATGTGATAAAAGTATTTGGGATGCTACTTGCTCCGATGGTTTGCGGGTATGAGAAAGGAGCAGCTCTGTAGACCGGGTGCTACAACCACCGCACTGTCTGTTGAGGATGACAGCCTTGGCCCGCGTAGAAAATAAGTAGTATAACCTTATTATTTTGCTGAGTTTAGTGAACTAAGTAAGATGCCTTTATTAATTAGGAACTTTACATTTCCAAAGAACCTTTACATTTCCTTACCAACCGTCCCAAAATAGTATTTGGACGCGCATGACGTCGCGTCCATATGACAACCAGTCTATTAATCACTTGACTCTTCAGAATGGACTAAATATAATCACATTGCTGTCTTTAGCGCAGTTCATTAACAAAATGTTTTGTTTACGTGGCTCTATAAATAAATGTGATGTGGATTATTTTTGTGTGCTATATTTTAAGATTTTCAATATAATGAGCCCAATTTATGTTTTGACTATTTTTATCTTAAAACTTTCATAAATATTTACTGATATCATGTAATGATATAAATTTTATAATTTCGCCTTTTCCTGTCACGTTTTAGATTGTTACTAACATAGGTGTCTACTTAAATATTTTACTAACATAGGCAAGTTAGACACTTTTCCGGTTAATATATTTTTCCGCAGATCATACCAAAAAACGTTTTATGTCCTGTTCTGTTACATGTAAAATTATAACAAACATTAACGTTTTTATAATTTACTAGCATTTTCTGTAAATAATAGCTTATGTCACCATATCTTTTAATAGGGGAAAGAATTTTGAAAATTGCTACAGTCGTTTCGGAATCTATTCAATTCAAACAAGCAATCAAATTTTTCATCTTTATTGATGCCCGCGATGCCGATGTCGCGTGGACTTTATGACTCCGCGGGGTATTTATATACCTCAATGCGAACTAATGTTGATGCATACGGAAATACTTGTAGTAGTGTTATAATATGATACATGTATACCTATTAAAAGTTAATAAATATCAAAGTGTTTTGCAAAAAAAACTTTATTTACTATGTTGGAACTATCCTTTGGGTTAGTTTAGTTTGGCTGCATCAGGTGTTCCATTTTTCGAAATGATTTCTACCCTATATGTTGCCCAGGCTTAATAGTTATATAGCAAAAGAAGTTTCATTCAAATCCGTCTAATATTTCCGGAGATAAACGTGTTACATACAGACAGACAGACAAGAAATTCGAAATTTTTTTTTCTTTCAATTATTCTTTTTAAGTGTCCCTCTATCGATATCAGCCAAAAATACTAAATGTACAGACAAAATATTTTTACTGTTTTATTATATTATGTATAGATAAGGATTTTCTTAAATAAACTAAGAATTAAAATACACCTTTTTTCGGGCTATGGTTCAGCTTCCACTAGATAAACATAAGCAACACCCGTCATATAAGTATTTACCTTACAATTTACGTCTCTTCAAAGTAACAATTCGAAAATTATTAAAAAGATCCCAAAAATCGTGTGAACAGCGAACAACATCATTAACAAACGTCTAAACTACATTGTATTGTTGGCGTGGAAATGGAAAAATCGTCTTTCGGTTCGTCCGCAGAAACGTCTGAATGGTTGCAATTTCACGGGCCATAAAATATCATGGATTTGAAAATTC
This sequence comes from Rhodophaea formosa, assembly GCA_963082605.1. Classification (NCBI taxonomy): domain Eukaryota; kingdom Metazoa; phylum Arthropoda; class Insecta; order Lepidoptera; family Pyralidae; genus Rhodophaea; species Rhodophaea formosa. The sequence goes on along the minus strand of OY720211.1, from coordinate 7,166,841 downwards.
CGAATACCGATACGAGGAGACGAATCGACCCGCTGGCGTCCGTATCGAATAAAATAAATCGATTCATTTCAAAAACGATTTTATTATTTTTTGACAAGGGATTGAGGGGTATTGATGAAAAGCGATGGAATTTTAAAGAACAACTGTATTTACAATCTTTTTTATCATTCAATGCGGTGCAGCTATGTAAGAAATATTTGGGATTGTGTATGTATTTTCCTTACCTGCATTCTTTACGTAAAAGTATAAACACGCGAACTATAAACACTTTATTTTGACTTGGCTAAGTTATGTCTTTGTTATATTCATTTATGTTCTAAAATAAATACTTATTTGGGTTTATGTCATAATTTTAATTTAACTAAAAGTTTTAAGGTAGGAGTAAGTATTCTTCGTAATGCTGTTGATGACATTTTTTATACTTATTACAAATTTATCTTTTAATCCCTCACTACTTATTAACTTTACCAAAATATAACGCACATGTGAAAACTTGGTGATTGATGTGAAAACTCGCAACGCCAAAAGTATGGCTGTTAATTCCCTAATTCCCAGAGGCGAGTGGTCATCGTCCCCTAATCCAGTGGAGCCGTGCCAATCAACACTCCAGTGCCCTCACCGGACCTCACAGGACCCTTCCTGAGGGACGCAGGGACTGCAAATCGAGAGGACGCGGGAGGGACAAAATATCAGGGGTGAAATTTCATCTGTAGCTACCCATGTGTGATAGATAATGTGAGTAAATGTTCAAACAGTTCTGCATATTTCAAATGTTTAAAAAAAACTACACTATTCATAACAAAATTTGGCCGCCCCTGTTTTTAACGACAAAAAATATTTTTATTAATATTTTTGTTACGAATAGGTTTGAAAGACAAAGTTATTCATAAAAGTTACTTTAAATCATATAATTTACATTAAATAGGAAGAATTATAGTGATAAACATTTTCAGATCATATTTTTTCAGTCCCTCGCGACAGTTTAACCCATTTTCACAGTCGAATTTGTCGAATAAATGTAAACATAGTTTTCCAGTATTTTTATTTAAATTTTATGATCATCATCAACTTTTTTAATCAAAACCAATCAATTAAAACTTTTACAAATCACACTCCTACGCCCTAAGCCTTTATTAACTACCCAATAGCAACTTTACTTTTAGCGGGAACTTTTAATCACTGGCAGGTACCCGGTCAAGGCTTTAATTAATTGTGAAAGTGTCCGGGGAATCTAACATAGTCCATTAAGCTAGGGTTTTATAACGCTGGTCGAGAATAGCCGTTTTTCCAACCCTCCCTGAAATCCCTATAGTCCAGTAATGTCCGAAGAATAGTTGATAGAGGAGTTTTGATGCTTAAATCCATGAAATATTTCAAATTTTAGATCACTAGTTATAATGTTTAAGTACATATTTTTAATTTACTTTACGTCTTTTTCTTTTTCAGTTTAAACAGAGCCCAAGTCTATCAGACCTAAAAATTCATCAGATTTTTGTCTATTTCCTTTGGAATTCAGCTTTGCAAAAGCGATGGTACATTCTACGTTATTCTTTTGTTCCCTGACTAGTATGTTCAAGTAATGAAATTTTGACTATTAAGTTAGGGATTAATGAAGTTATAAACGTAAGTTTCTGTTACTGCCTTCAACCTCAACTAACAAGAAGTCATAACACCAGAAAATAGTACGTACAACCAAAACCATATTAAATTTTGACAGTTGCTCTAACTAATTTTTACTGTAACTTTCTAGATGATCTTGCAAATATGGACTAGGTTTTTAACAACAGTATCTAAGTAACCTTTAATTTTATCTAGATGAAGAAAACATAAATTAATAAATTTTATACTTTATTTGAGTCAAAATCAAATGAAAGTTGCATAGAGTAGGATGTTCAATATAGTAGGAATGAAATTTACCCAAAAAATAAAATGGCCGATCTGACTCAAGTACCATTGGTCGTAGTATTCGTAACTTTTGTTTTATTCAACGCTCTACCTGCTGAGAGGCGGTCTTTAATAGGATTAAAGATTCTTGATAAAGGGCAACTAATACAAGTGACTAGCCCTGTGTTAATTCTGACATTTAATTATACGGTTAGGGCGATGTTAAAAAGAAACTTATTTTAGTTATTTTATATATCATTTCAAAATGAATAAACTTTACACAGTAGTAAAGCAATAACAAATATACAAAAAAATTCTGAACAACCTTAAAATACTCGTAGTTTAAAGACAGAATCAGAGTCTCTAATAGAAGTAAAAAAGTAAAATATGAAAGAAAATATTTGACCTTTCATACAAAGGCACCAATCAGCTGCTGAATTTTTTTCCTAAGTTTTAGTAGTCAAAATATTCCTTGATGGTTCAATGGAAGTCCAAATATTTATTTTTCATTCGTATATATATTCTATTAGAGATTCTGATTGCATAATTAAAATATTGAAAGGTTGTTCACAATCATCCATGTGTATATAGTAACAGAAGTTTTTTTTATAGAAAATATCTAAATTTTTACTGAAAAAAAAAATAATTAAAAATTTTTCTGATAAATAAAAAACTAACGATACAAAGTATTATCAAATATTTGCAATATAATAAAATGCATGTTACAAATTCTGAAAACTCAAGGATAATCCCGTTACTTACGCATGACGCAGTAATGTATAAGAAAGGCGTCAACTTTTTGCAACATTGTGAGTAATGACTTTATAAGAGTTTCAAGTTGAGATAAAAACGATTATGTAAAAAACATGTATATGTAAATTTAGTAGGTTCAAACTTAAGAGATTCAATTTTTAAATACCATAGAGAGGCAACAAACATTTCCATAGAACGAATATTAAGCCTAAAATAGCTGTCAGTGTAATGAAATTGTGAATATAATACGGAATTAATTTGAATAACTTTACAAAAGTTTTTTTTTTATTACTCTTCGTGGGGTTAGCATGTTGCATCAACGATTTTCAAACCTTTTAAGGGCAGAGAGCAAAGTAACAAACATATGTACATATGTGCGACAAAGATTACCCTTCTTTTGGGTAAAATTTTCAGTACAATTATCTGACTGAATTGAACCAAAAATTAAAACGGATCCTTTAAATTTTTTGGCTTTTTTTGCAATCTCTTTTAGTTAAGAATTGGTTTCTAGTTCCCTTTCCGTATCTTTTATATTAAATCTTTTAGGTACGGACGAAATGAAGTGTAACTATTAGCGTAAATTTCTACAGCACGCTTTTTATGAAGCACAGTTAACAAATTACCATAAACAAAATGATCATTAATTTCAACAGCAATAAAATTATAGGAGTCAAAGTAGCTGAGAAACAAATGTGATAAAATAAATGAACCTGTTTATATGTGGACTCTTCTTGGAGCCACGAAACACTAATCAAAGTACCACTGGTAAAAAGAAACAACTACGATACGCCTGTATAACATTTCTTCTAACTAGATAAGTAGCTATTTCATTGTGAGTTGTATGAGACAGTCAGTTTAAAAATGTAATATTGATAAATAAAGATAACTCGCCAAAATACTATCTATGTCAGAGGTATATCACTTTATTTCGTATTTTTTTAAATAATAAAAGTATGTATTAGGTACTTGTTTGTTTCCAAATAAATAAAATAAATGCCAGAAGATTCAAGTGTCCTTGTCCGAAAAAAAAAATGCGTAGTGAAAGCGCTCAGCCCCACGTAAAGTCTTTAGTTAGTTATTAGTAATTTGAGGAAGTCGAGTGTGAGAAATATTTCAGAGCCGAAGAAGATTTTTGATCCAAGGTTCAAATGAAGCTTAGTCGTTGTTTCATAGCAGCTGTAGCTAATTTGAGGTAATATATTTTTTAGAGGTTAATATAAAGATTCATATAGTACTTCATAGATTTCGAATCTGTTCCGGAAATAAGTAGATATGGTGATATAAAAAGTATACATGTCATAATTTCACAGCCCTTTTGAGCAGTTGGGTAAAACATACTGAATTTTATATGTATATTTCCTAAAGACTGATTTCTTACGACTAAAAATAGTTACTAGGTACGTCTAAGTTACAATGGGAGTGAACCAATTTTACGTTCGTATTTATTTAACTAACACTCGTAACATCCGTTGCTGTGATTAAATTTCGCATCTAAATTGATGGCAGTGCAGTAGTAAAAGGTCGGGCCTTTCACACCTTATAAAGAACTAGTTCTGTGTCCATTAAAACTGCTCTAAATTAAAACGGAAACGATATGTGGAAGGCAACGCGTTTTAAAACGATAAGTGGCTGTCATTTAAAATCATTCAGCAGTCTTGTATATAGATACAAGCACTAAGCAGTGTTTTTCTTTTGTTTTTAATGCTGATGAGCACTGTTTCAACAGTACTCTCCATCAGTTATTGTTTGGAAAATCATTTGGAAATACTAAGATTTTTTCTTTTCGATGGTGCAAATCAACACAAGAAAATGCATGTCCAAATAATAAATATTTTATTTATCTCAATTTTAAAATACCATATGTAAAAATGAGATTGGCCTATTTTACGTTGTTATTGAAACTTTTATCAACTCAGAGCAAAAAGAGAAGAAAAGTAGGAGTACTGTAGTTTGTATCACAGAACTGCATATGGTTTTATCTCATTTCGACCAGATTTTCAGCTAAAATCTACTATAAAAAAACAGGACACTTAAAAATTATTCAACATAAATTAATATTGATTCGGAAAACATCTGAATAGGATTGCTTTGTAAAATTTCATATCGTTAGTCTTTACTTCCAACATAAAGCCCATGCAAAATTTGTGCAGCGTATTTAGTACCCTTACTGTTACAGTCTGTTTTACAAATAAGTTGAAGTATTTTATAATGTAAATATTTATGAATTATAAAATGTTTACAACTGTCTTATCATAGTAAAGCTAGTATTGATGTAGCTTAAAAAACCTCGATTCACCATATAAATAATTTGAAATTTTGATCAATTTAATCGTAAACTTTTACATTGATGCCGTCAATAAATAAAACTTTTTCATTGGCGCTAGTTTATTTTACTTGAGTTAATAACTTTTCAATTCAAAAATATGTTCATTTCTAAGACCCTTTGTCTTTGTAAGCCGCCCAAATCAATCCAAGCGGTATCTCCATACACATAGGTGCATAACATCGGCCGACATGTGCCCAGGCAGGCTCGCCGGGCGGCCTGTAACAGCGGGAGTCCCCGGTTAAATTGAAAAACAATCTCCCACCATTTTCGCTCACCGAACGTAATAAATCTATGTACAAAAATTCTACACGTTATTTATGAAATCTATCCAGCGGGCCGATCTATCGGATTGTAATGGCGGGCGTGGAAAAGTGTACACGGTTGGAGTGTTTTATGAGCTATCTGAAAGTTGTGAGAAAATGGTACTTGCGTTTTTCGATGTCTATTTAAGTCAGGATTTTCTATCGCCTAAGAATACTGATATAGTGATTTCGCCATCATAGATATTTATCAGAAATTAACGAACAATTTTTCATCTTTTACGTAGTAAGTAACTTCTTGATACCTTATCTATTTTTTTCACTGTACAGGGTTCCCTAAAAAATATCAGTTACTTCGCAGGAGTAGTTGGCTAGCATTATAAATAACAAAGTTTGATCTCTACGTCTTGTAAAAAATTTGTATATTTTACTTTCATACAAAAATAAATATTGATTTAATTTTCCAGTTAAATGTTAACAACTCTATCATACCAGCTTCGTGTTGTCCTTTTTCTGTTGGAATTAAATATAAACGTACAAATGTCACATTGTCCTATCATGACATTTGTACGTCTATGTTATAAAACTTGAAAAATCATTATTATTTGATCAATTGAGTTATGTCAAACTCGTTGAACAAAATTTTGTTGTTTATGATGTTAGCTATATATTCTTGTGAGGTTATTGGTACCCATTTCGTCATTTAACAAGTAACACCTATATATCCCGTGTCCATTTTTTGAGAACGGTGACTGGCGTTTTTTAACATTTTTAAACGCCTCTATAAATTGAAAGTGAATCAATATTTAGACTCGCAGTGTACATCGATCCGTGGCTATTGTGGAATTAATTGCATTAATCATAGTCAGTGACAGCTATTACATTTTTGGTGCTCGACTTTTGGCTAGAGCGGGCTACGACAGACAGACAGTTTCATTTCGGTTGAAACAATGGGCGATATTGTGGCCGAAAACAATTACCGGTATATTTCATCCCGCTAGGATGTTAAAAAAACAAACGGCTTGTTGTGTCCGGTTTTATTATACATAATCTATTTATAAAATTATGACAAAAGTATTACATGTGATTGAGCTTACCCTTTATCACGCTGAAAGAGTATCAAGGATGCCTTAGTACGATTTTGTAATAGGACACAAAAATACACACTTAGTTTACATTAAATTGTCGTTTACAAAATTGTTTTGTGTTAAGGTCAAATTTTAAATTAAAATCAATTTATCCACCACATCCCACCCTTTACACGCATTATTGCTTGCGTCACCTAACATAACTACCAGAGCGGTATCTTTTTTTTTTTAAATGAAGTTTAAAATCAGTGAATATGTAGTAAAGTAGGTATGTCGAGCTCCGTGGTGCAGTGGTCAACACGCCAGCCTGCGACACGGATGTCCCGGGTTCGATCCCCGGCCAGGTCAAGATGGAAAACGATCTTTTTCAAATTGACCTGGGTCTTGGATGTTTATCTATAGAAGCATATGTTATAAAATATAGTATCGTTGAGTTAGTATTCCACGACACAAGTTCACAACTTACTGTGGGCTAGCTCAATTTGTGTGATATGTCCCTATATTTTTTTTTTTATTATTTTTAAGTAAAGCCATACAAAAGTGCCCGTGTGAATTTTTTTCCATAGGTATCTTATTTCTTTATTTTAATAAGAATATAATAAAAATAGCATTGTGAATGCATAAAAACACTTACATAATAAAATCAACTTGGTTCATCATCATCATCATTTCAGCCGCAGGAAGTCCACTGCTGGACATAAGCCTCTCCTAAGGATTTCCAAAATGACCGGTTGGAAGCGGTCTGCATCCAGCGTTTCCCGGCTATCTTGGTCAGGGGTCCGACCACCTGGTGGGTGGGTGTCCGACGCTGCGCTTGCCGGTACGTGGTCGCCATTCGAAAACCTTTCTGCCCCATCGGCCATCCGTTCTTCGCGCTATGTGCCCCGCCCACTGCCACTTCAAAGACAAAGGTCACCGACATAGCTCACTCCTCTTTGTTTATTAATTGAATGAAATATGATTGAGTGTGCCCTACATGGATCTAGACTAGTGCACAACATTGCCAGTCAAAAAATAAACTATTCTACAAGTCTACTATAAATTGATAAAGATAGGATTATGAATGCATAAACTACCTATAAAAATAAAGTACGTATATAATATGTAATTTTAATGTTATTCATGCGTTCTGCAAAATTAAATTCCTTTTTGTGGAATTATGTTATTACTTTGCAACTTGTGCTTATTTGCATACTTACGCTGTATAAAATGTTTGCAATTCCAATAGTCAATAGTCAAAAATTTTATTCATAAGTTATTTTAAATATCATTTGGTGAACGTCACTTTACATTTACAATTGGTTTACAATGTTATGTTATTGTTGACGTCAATAAGTTACTTAAAGCTACGTTTACACCGCTTCCAAGGCGGAGTGCAGAAGAAGCGGCAACAAACTGCACAACGCATTTTCTCCAAATGACGTCAACTTACAATCTACGACATACAAGTACCTACTTAGAACTAATATGTGGACGTGAGCTTACATTGTCATGTGATAATTTAAAATTCAATTAAATATGTCAATGATTACCAAAACTGATAATTGACTTGTGGCGACCTCTACACTCGTCACAAGAACTAACACGAAACACCCAACTGTGAATATGACGAGACAGCAAAATAACTACAAGACTTCTCACAAGATGGCGCTGCTCAATCCTAAAACGCGCAAACAAAGTTTCTGCGAATGGAGACATAAGTAACACCTCCGACAGAACTCAGTCGGAGCCGTACGGTTCCCTGGGCGCACACCTTGCCCAGCGGGAAGATCTTCCCTTTGTGGCGGTCGAGCATACCACCTCGCTCTCGCTACAGTCACGTGGTATATAGAATGGCACTTTAGTATGCCACGAAGTAGGTTTAGGGGATAATTTCGCCATGTGCGCACGAAGACGTGTTGCGTACTGAGTGATGTCAGATGTGGTGTAGTCATCTACAGGAGCGAGAAATTGGCCAGGCAGTTGAAGTGGCTCGCCATACACGAGCTCTGCAGGGCTGGCATCCAGGTCTTCCTTCCAGGAATTGCGGATTCCTAGGAGAACCAGTGGAAGTGATTCTGTCCACTTTGAAGAGTCGTGACACATAATAGCCGCCTTCAGCTGGCGGTGCAGGCGCTCCACCATCCCGTTAGCAGCTGGATGGTATGATGTAGTGTGTAGATGCCGCGCGCCAATCATAGAGGTGAGTGCTTTGAAGAGATGGCTCTCAAATTGGCGACCACGGTCGGTAGTCACTCGTGCGGGACAACCAAATCGGGCTATCCAGCCAGACACGAGAGCGGCGGCGCAAGTCTCTGCCGTGATGTCCTGCAGTGGGATAGCCTCAGGCCATCGTGAAAATCTGTCAATGACCGTGAGTCAGTACCTGTAACCACAAGATAATGGTAATGGGCCCACGAGGTCTATATGGATATGGGAGAACCTCGCGGAAGGGGTCAGGAAGGGGGAGAGAGGAGCACGAGTGTGACGGGTGATTTTGCTTGTTTGGCATTTTAAGCATTGCCTAGACCACTCTCTACAGTTCTTACGTATCCCCGGCCACACAAATTTTTGTGCGACCAGCCGTGCAGTAGCTGAACTTCCAGGGTGATTCCAGTTATGAACCATATCGAAGACTTGCCTTCTGAGCTTTGGAGTGATGTATGGCCGCGGTGGATGGACAGAAGTGTCGCAGAAAATTGTTATGTTACTATGTACCGTTGACATCTTTTTGAGTTTCAGAGCGGAGCCGTGAAGAAGAAGATTTTGCAGTTCGGGATCGTCCTCCTGAGATCTTGCAAGTTCTTCGTAGTCGAGTGCCACAGATATTTCATCCACACGTGAGAGGGCATCAGCAACCACATTTTCCGGTCCAGGTATGTACTGAATATCCGTCGTGAATTGTGATATGAAGTCCAGATACCGGAACTGCCTTGGTGAGCAATGCTGCTTGCTAGAAGAGAAGGCGAAAGTCAGGGGTTTATGATCCGTGTAGACGGTGAAAGTTGCGGTCTCCACCATGTGACGGAAGTACTTTATAGCTTCATAGACGGCTAACAGCTCTCTGTCGTAGGGACTATATTTTTTCTGAGTTGCCGACAGCTTGTGTGAGTAAAACGCCAGAGGTTGCCAAACATTGCCTTTACGCTGCTGAAGTACCGCCCCAATCGCCGTGTCTGAAGCATCAGTAACGATGGCAAGTTCTGCCGAGTAGTCCGGGTGAGCTAGGAGCGTGGCTTCAGACAAAGAAGTCTTGCAGTCTTCAAATGATTTAACCAGCTCAGGAGTCATGGTCACTGGATGTGAGCCTTTGATTTTGGGTCCCTGTAGCAATGAGTTCAGCGGCGCCTGGAGTTTGGCAGCGTTAGGAATGAATCTACGGTAAAAGTTAAGCATCCCCAAGAAACGCCGGAGTTCTTTCACAGTTTTTGGAACAGGGAACTCCTTCACAGCCTGGACTTTCTCGTCCAAGGGCTTCGAACCAGCAGCTGACACCTTATAGCCCAAGAATTTGACGACTTCCTGACCAAATACGCATTTCGAAGTATTTATAAGTACGCCGTATTGCTTAAGACGATCGAATAGCTGCCGTAGATGTCTTTTATGTTCTTCTCTGCTAGAAGAAAACACAATTATATCATCAATGTATCCAAAACAGAAATCCAAGCCTGATAGCGCTTCATCGATGAATCTTTGGAATGTTTGAGCCGCGTTCCTCAGTCCAAACGTCATGTACGGGAACTCAAACATCCCGAACGGGGTCGTAATCGCAGTTTTCGGGATATCCTCTGGATTTACAGCGATTTGGTTGTAGGCTTTCACGAGGTCAACTGTAGAGAAGATTGAGCAACCTGAAAGCTGGTGGGCAAAGTCCTGGATGTGGCGGATCGGATATCGGTCAGGAATAGTCCTGGCATTGATTGCCCTGTAGTCACCGCAGGGTCTCCAGCTGTCGTCCTTCTTCTTGACCAGGTGAAGAGCAGAAGACCAGGGACTCTCCGAGCGTCGTGCTGTGCCAGCTGCCAACATATCCTCGAACTCTTTTTTAGCTGCTGCAGCGCGGGCGGGGTCGAGGCGTCGTGGCTTACATGAGACTGGCTGTCCAGGCGTGGTTCTAATGTAGTGCAGTGTGGTATGTTTTGAAGCACATCGCATACCTGCAGGTCTGGTGATCTCTGGAAATTCGCGTAGGATCTCGTGGAACTCGCTTTCACCCGTCACTGCTTTGACCGATGCGATGTCGTCTGAAGTTTTTGTCTTTCCCGTAATTGCAGCTACGTGTAGGGCTGTAATACCATCGACAAGACGCTGATTTCTGCAATCGACCAGTAGGTTATAGTAACTCAGGAGGTCCACGCCTATGATGGGCTTCGACACATCAGCCACGGTAAAATTCCAGGAAAAATCCCGTCTAAGTCCAAGATTAAGATGCAGCTGTATAGGACCATAAGTATGTATTATGCTGCCATTTGCCGCGATGAGGTCATACTTGGATCGAGTACAGGGCGTCCTGACAGCCGATCGTGGGAAAACGCACAAGTCGGAGCCAGTGTCCACGAGGAATTGCATTTTTGAGACACGGTCGGTGATGAAGAGACGGCCTGTAGAGGGGGGGCAGTCGTTGGCCGCTACTTCCGACCGCCCTGAGCGTTTCCCGACTGGAATGTGCAAGGCTGCCTACACTTATTCGCCTTTGCTCCGTACGTATAATGGTAAAAACAATGTGGGTGGTCCGGCGGTGGCTGTCTGGGCTTTGAACGACTGCGTGAGCGGTTGTACCTTTGGAATCTAGGCTTGGAGCGCGACCGGTCTCTGCCATGCATAAAAGAGTTACTGCTAAGAGCTGCCACTTGCCTGGTTAGCTCGCTAACCTGCTTCGCCAGTTCGTCCAGGGTCGAAGAGGTGCCAGTCGAGGTGCTCGCTGCGGAGACTTGAGGTGTAGCTGGAGCAATCTCGTGCACCTTATCCGCCAACTCTCCCAGTTTATCTAAAGAAAGGTCCATCTGTGAAGCAATTACAGTTTGTATATTCTGTGGAAGACGACTTGTCCAAATTGTGGTCAGAAAATCCTTAGGCACTGAAGGACCTGCTAAGCTCTCGAGATGTCGTAAAAATTGTGAGGGCTTTCTATCACCCAGCTCCTCGTGCATCAATAACTGTTTGACGCGTTTTTCTTTTGACGCTGAAAGACGCTTAATCAGTTCAGTTTTAAGTTTTGTATATTTGTCCTTCTCCGGTGGCCTAGTAATAACATCTTTCACCTCTATAGCGTACTGATGGTCAAGCTGGGCCACCAGGTAATTAAATTTCGTGTCATCGGTAGTCACTCTAGAGAGGTCAAACTGGCACTCTAACTGAGCGAACCATAACGCCGGCTCTTCGGGCCAAAACGGCGGGACTCGTACACCTACTCGCCAAACCTCATCAACTTTATCTACTTTTTCCGCGTCGGACATAATGAAAGTAAAAATCGCTCACCGCTCGTAAGTTGGACCACACCCTATTTTCCTTTGTTCTCGTAGTAACGGAAATTTCGAGATAAACACGACACCAAGGCGTGGGGGGCTTGATTTGCACTATACTCAGAACGTCCCAGCTGCAGAAGAATCCAGAAGGTGCGAAGACAGTAGTTTCTTCTTTGTTCAAACTCTAGGGGTCACCAGTGTGTAAAGGTACGTTACCGGTAGGTATTATACTTCCCAACAGCGTTGTCGTCGTCTCCGACGTGAAGCCAAGCAGAAAGCAGCAGCAGGCAGCAGTGGTAAGAAGCAGCAGTGAAGAAGATGAAGAAGGCGGTGAAGAATGAAGTAGGTGAGTACAGTACACGGAAGCAAATGAAGAGTAGTAATTTTAAGGAAGAAAGTCAGGTTTATTAAAGTCACAGAAATAACAATTAAAGCACTAAGTAACAGTCTAGATTGCCACACAACAGTTCACAAGATGTCGGACACTAACTCGCGGTAGGTAGTAGGCGTAAGCAGGTAAGAGCGCGCGATACGTGCTGTGCGTACGAGAGGCTTGCGTCGACTGGCGGCGGCGGCGACCGTTACGGGATCTTGGGCGCGGCGCGCACGCAGGCATCGGGTGATCCAATTGTGGCTTGGTGCAACTTTCATAAGCGGAGCGGATTATAGTGGCGAGTGTCTCGCCACATCACTCCCCTGGCCAGACCGTAACTACGGTCGATAAAAGTCGGGTAGCTTGACTCTTCTGCCACTCCGAGTCCTCTTCTCTTCTTCTCGCTCCCCAGTCTCGGTTGAAGTAGTGGTAGAAAAAGGAACGTCAACTTCTCTCATCAGGTAGGCGGGCTTCAATCTATCGATCGAGACATTAGTGGGCTTACCTCTGACTTCTATCTTGAAAAATTTAGGTTGTCTGGCTAAGACCTTGAAGGGACCTGCATATGGGGGTTCAAGTGCACCACGTACATGATCTTGACGGAGGAAAACATGAGAAGTTGTGTTAAGATCACGCAAAAGTCGGCTGCGATGAACCTGATGGTTGACCCGTTTGCTGGCTTCAGTTCTTCAGTCTAACCGCAAGCCAGCAAACGGGTCAACCATCAGGTTCATCGCAGCCGACTCACCGAGCCACCTGTTCCTGATACTAAGCACCCACTCATCGACTTCAGCAACCGGCACATCCCCGCAGCCATCCTTGGATCTGAGGCCTCTCCAGCGTGGCACTACGGCAGGACATCATCCCGGCGCCAACAAGTCGACATCGCTCACGACAGTCTCGACCCACCGCAGACTACGAGCACGCTCACGACAGTCTCGACCCACTGCAGACTATGAGCAGCAACACTCCCGACTCACTGGGACACTCCCTACTCACTGGGACATCACCTGGCACTTGCGGGCTACGACGAGAAGCACAGATTGCACTACTGGACCTATCAGACCTTCGGTCTTGGGAGGGAGTACTGTGGCGACCTCTACACTCGTCACAAGAACTAACACGAAACACCCAACTGTGAATATGACGAGACAGCAAAATAACTACAAGACTTCTCACAAGATGGCGCTGCTCAATCCTAAAACGCGCAAACAAAGTTTCTGCGAATGGAGACATAAGTAACACCTCCGACAGAACTCAGTCGGAGCCGTACGGTTCCCTGGGCGCACACCTTGCCCAGCGGGAAGATCTTCCCTTTGTGGCGGTCGAGCATACCACCTCGCTCTCGCTACAGACTCATAAAAATGATAGTTTGTATATTTATTATTCTGAAATCATTTTTGGCAATCAAATAGTAAATTACTAATATTTACGAGACGAAAAATGAATGCAGTTAGTTTTGATATTTTGAAATGTCCATAATAATACATTATGATGCAATATATTATGCTGGATCTTATATTCAAGTTGTTTATAAACCGATGACTATAATACATAGCTTACTGAGTACGAGCATCATATGACGTTCTTCAATACACTTGCCATAAAGTGAAACAAGGTGGCAGTGCAATGAGTTGATAAGGAATATATAAAAGTAAAGAATTTAAGCAGTTAGGAAAAAATACAATTACAGTAATAAGTTACGATTATTCAGGTTAATTTTTCAAAACTTACATTTCGCACCTATTACCAAAACGTTTTAATGCTGAACATGAAATATTTTACATTTAATTTTATTAAAAAGGTTTAAATATACATTTGTGTGCATTGGGCTATTGAAAAGTGGTGATTGGTGTAAATTAAAAGAGCTTAAGAGTCCCACGTAAAGCCGCAATCCCATACAAACGTAGTTTCGTTTTAGTTTTACAACAGTTAAGCCAATCTCAACCAAATTCCGTACATACGACCGGATAAGGCATATTGATGTTAATAATCAGATTTCAATTTTAAAAACAATACCGATACAAAATTACAGCGAGTACAAGTTTTCGATACGAAACTTCAAATCGCTGTAATTTTGTATAGGTATTTTTACGTGGGACCCTTAATCCGTAAAATATATCATTACGATCCAAATAACGATGTCATAAGGGCCGTATTAATGGCAAATGTTTAAAAAAAATATTATTGGCGTATTTTGAACTTGGCGAAACCGTGAGAATTGTGATTTAAAATGAAATCTAAATTTAAGCTCAACTTTCAGTAACCAAACCATATTCTCAAGCTAATGCAAAAGCTGTTTATATACAAAACGATTAGCTGATGGTATTTTAAAAGGGCATGTCGATTAAAATTTTATAAGCATCTTTCCATTAGGTTGATGGGTGTTGGGTGTAATGACTTCATCACAGCGATTTTCCATACCTTAATGGCGAGACATTTAAGAGAGATTTGAAATTACAGGACCGCATTTAATATAGGAACTTTGGGGAAATAATGATATTAATTATAAATTTTCGTATCCTAGGTATTTTTTGAATTCTTTGCGAACTGCAGGCCTATTTGCTAACTTTTGACAGCTACGGTGTACATCATTTTCATGGTAATTTCAATATTCATTACGGCTTCGGTATGAATGACTATTTCTATTTAAGATATGAAAACCGTAATGGATGCTAAAGTGACAATCAAATCGTTGTACACCGAGTTGGCAAACCGGCTTGTTGGTCTGTCTTAGTTTAAAATGTAACTCCTGAAGGTCTTTACAGGAATTTCCGAGGTGAATCCCGTAGCCAAATTGAGGCAATTTGGTCGCCTTTTTTCCGAACTACTAGTTTACAATAGATTATTATATATCTTTATTCATTTTAACACATATTTTTTACATTTTTAAATATTTAAATATATAAAAAAAAAAACATTTAAAAATATAAAAATAGTACCCCACCGGTATTGGGAACAGGGTCCAAGCTACCGGTGGTCAGGGCTCCAGGGAAAGGAACCTCCTTACAATACGGGCCGTGTCCAAAAGTACTGCCTTCTGAATCAAGCCCTTGATCCAGCTGCCTAACGAGAGCCTCTTTAGGTATTGATCGAGGCTCTTGGCAATTAAGCCATGGGCTGTTACTACTATCGGCACAATGATCGCTGAGTCAACATCCCACATGTCGACAACCTCGCGAGCCAAGTCAAGATATTTAATTTGCTTATCTTTTTCGGCTTTCACGAGGTTCTCATCATGCGGGACTGTTATATCAACAATCATTGCGCGCCGCTCTGATCGATCCACCACCACTATATCAGGTTTATTGGCTACAATAGTCCTGTCAGTGATGATGGATCGATCCCAGTACAATGTGATACAGCCATTTTCAAGAACTGGGTCGGGCACATACCTGTAGTATGGAACTTCCGATTCCACAAGGTTGTATTTTAGAGCAAGTTGCTGATGTATAATCCTGGCTACAAGGTTGTGTCTATGCAAGTATTCTCCGTTAGCTAGACGAGAACACCCAGAAATAATGTGTCGGATTGATTCGCCTGGACGGTGGCATGCCCGACATATGTCAACCGTGCCATCCTTCACAATATATCTCCGGTAGTTATTCGTCATGATAACTTCATCCATAATTGCAAAGACAAAACCTTCAGTTTCTCCGAAGAGGTCACCAGAACGTAGCCAGGCTACGGACGCTGTTAGATCTACATCGGGCCCATGCAAGGCCCGGAAAAAGCGTCCGTGAAGCTCCTTACTCTGCCATACCTCCCTGCGGTCGTTAGTGTCAAGCACTACAGGTTTGAGCCAGTTCTCTTTAGCCAAGGAGAGCGGGGTGAGGCCCTTGTCTACTGTGACTACATCTTTATGCATCCCCACGTCAACTTTAAGGAAATATTCCCTGAGACTGCATATCTCGCGATTGTGAATGGTCTTAGCATTTAAAAAGCCTCGACCCCCACACCTTCGCGGGATATACAGTCTCATAACTGAAGACCGTGGGTGATGCATTCGATATTCTGTCAGCAGGGTACGGACCTTCCTATCCAAGGTGTCTAGTTCTGTTTGAGACCATTTTAGTATGCCGAAAGAGTACATCAAAACCGGCATGACCCAACCGTTGAAGGCACGCACTTTATTTCCGCCTGATAAAAGACTATTAAATACTTTCCTCAGGCGGCCAAAGAATCGATCCTTCAACGATCGCTTCATGTCAGCAACATTGATGCCCAGCGCTTCCGACATACCCAAATACTTATAGGTTTCAGTTGCTGAGAGGGATCTAAAATTTATGGTATCCGTGAGCTGGGTTCCCACCGATTCCACAATCTCCCCTCGCTTTACATGCATGATCGCACATTTATCCACACCGAATTCCATCCTGATGGCACTACTAAAGGTTTCAGTTACCTTCAATAACTCCATCAGTTGCAAATCGTTGGGGGCAAAGAGTTTCAGGTCATCCATGTAAAGGAGGTGAGATATAACTTGACCACCTCTCCTCAACCGGTAGCCTAGATCTGAATCCTCTAGCAGCGTACTAAGAGGATTTAAGGCTAAGCAGAACCAAAGTGGACTCAAACTATCACCCTGGAATATACCTCGCTCTATCCTTATAGGTTCGCTATTCCTTTGAATTTGCCGACATCCTGGATAGCGAAGGACTGTCCTCCATTGTCTCATACATGACATCAGGAAGGTGCGCAGAGTTGCATCAACTTTATACAACTCTAGCACCCTCATGAGCCATGTATGTGGCACCGAGTCATAGGCCTTCTTATAATCTATCCAACATGTCGACAGATTCCTTCGAGAACGGCGGACCTGTTGGCTAATGGTCATATCATGTATTATTATTATTATTATTATTCTTTTTATATCTTTTTGTTTCTCCTTTTTACAAGGGGGATTTATCCTATTTATACGGGCCGTAGCCAAAGCATAAATAGCTTTTAGACAATTGTATTGTAGGATGAGGAGACCGATGAGGTAGTTAGGAATTTTCGAGTAAGACGACAAGTATTTAAAATTACTGCTTTCTGTAATGTATGGAGTGTGTTTTTATTTAGATTTAGTACATCTAGGCATTGCTGTAAACTTTTTGGTACAACACCTGTTGATGAAATTATTATTGGTACAATATGGACAGTTTGTACTTGCCATTGACGCTTTAACTCTATTGCTAAGTCCTGGTATTTTGTCAGTTTTTGTGATATGGTAGATTGGATGTTGTGGGTGTTTGGTATAGCTATATCAATAAGGTAGGCAGTCTTGTTGGTTTTATCGTGAACTGTGATGTCAGGTCTGTTATAATGTATCGTTTTATCTGTAATTATAGTTCTATCCCAGTAAATCCTGGTGTTACTGTTGTCAAGTATTGAGTCTGGTGTATATTTGTAGTATGGTGTTTTACGTGAAATGAATTTGTGGGAGTGTGCAAGATGTTGGTGTATAATTGCAGCAACTTGGTCGTGGCGGTGTTTGTAGTCGGTTTGTGCAAGAGATTTGCATGCGGAAGTTATATGTTGTATGGTTTCAGAGCTTGCGTGGCAATGTCTGCATGTGTCAGATGGGAGATTAGGATTGCGTATGATGTACTTTTGGTAGTTACGTGTATCTATTACTTGATCTTGGATCGCGATCATAAAGGCTTCCGTCTCAGGGAAGAGCTCACCATATTATTAAGGATTTCTATGGAAGTTTTTATTTTCTTCTTGCATCAGTAAATTTGTTATATTCCAGTTCTTATTTCCAATCTTTATTTCAAGTATAATTAGTTATTTATGTACGGTCTCAATAATTTTCATTGATATTCAGCTCAAAATTGAATCTTGACGAATGTTTGGAGGAGACGAAGGTAAAAGTGAGATAAATTTACTACATAAGGATAGAATCTCCATCCACGTTGCGTTGGCCGATGGTAAAATGATGCATGGAGAATAAAATCATGCAATTTCTGTGCACATTCCCCCAAATTTTATTTTTTTTATATCATGAACGAGTCTTCTGGCATGTTTGTCGATATTTTCCAGGGTAGGATCGAAGCACTAAGCTGCGTGCAGCGATTGGTCTCGCCGCCGTACAAAGCGCGGATGCAACCATTAATTACGGCCGATTGGAGGAAAGATCAACACCAAAAAAAGGGAATGATTGGTGACAGGAACAGGAACATGGCTGCTCCTTTTCAAAACATATGTGTAAGTGTACATTTTGAAAGGTAACAGCCATGCTCCTTTTCTAAAATGACCTGTGTTTGGCAGTTGAACGGGCTCTTTTGAGCAGTGAACGGTCATGCCTCGGTCTTCAAGGCATTGAATCCCAACTAATATTATAAATGCAAAAGTGAGTTTGTTTATTTGTTTCTTACGCTTTAAAGCCGTATCTATTGAACCGATGATCATGTAATTTTGCATACACGTTGTCTGCAGTGCAGAGAAGACGTTTTCATCCCGGAGAAAACGGTACGGATGTACCTGAGGGATCAATACATAAATCTACAAAATAAGTATTCAGGGTAGCCCTTTACAGCAAGTTTACTAAACAAGTTTACAAGAGATGTCAGATTGGAAAGCTAGTATTACAAATCGAAGCACTAAGCCGCGTGCAGCGATTGGTCTCGCCGCCGTACAAGGCGCGGACGCAATCATCAATTACGGCCGATTGTAACGGGGATCAAAGAAGCCGGCGCATGCGCAACTCAGATGTAAATTATGATATGCGGTGGTTGCATGAAATTTTAAGGAAATCGATGTTTCAGGGAAGGATTCTTTCCTACGCTGCAGCTGTTGTATAGACTTTTGGCGATAGTAAATATATACCTATAAAATTTTAGTATATTGAGTTGTTTAAGTGACAGTTAAGAAAAAAAATAGAAAAAAACCCTCGACACTAGATTGTTTTGCACTAATATTGTGGCGCCCCCGTGAGTTACAGCCATGACACCTGTCTAAGAACATGAACTCATCAAACACTAACCCGTTATTGAAAACCGCATCAAAATCGGATCATTAGTTTAGAGGATAGGTGGGAACATTACTTTACACAAACGCACACACAAACAAACATCTCTCACCCTAAACGCATATACCTGCTCCATTCCGTCGTGGGTAAAAATAGCTGAGGAAGTACATCTCAGATGGTTTAATGTCAACTAATATTAAACAATTTGTGAAATAGTTAAAGTAGACTGTTAAATGGACTCGTATAGATTTGTCGCCAAAATATCCCACGAGGCTGCCAAAGAACATACGCCATCTTTGATGCCACATACCGTACAACACCGATACTTAGTATCTCATTATACTGGACATTGGCAGAATCACTCAAATCTCGGTGGAAGCCATAATTAAAAAGAAGAAGAAGAAGAAGGAAGCTGAAAAGACAGCTGTCGAAAATTAATTTTAAAACTTTAGACTATTTGTAAATGAAAGAAATATTTTTTGTGGAATAGCTAAAGTATTCCTTCACACTGTCATAATTTAATTAAAAAATAATGAATGAATTAAAAAAATCTATTCTCACCTACACAATTTTATGAAGTGTCAGAATTTTACAGTGGTAAGTTTATCATTGGCGTGCGTACGCGCATCGACAGACAATTTATCAAAACGCGTTGAGACGCACGATTCTGCATTGAGAATATATCAAACCAGCTTGGTGCCTCACGATCGGCGCTTGTACCTTTTGTTTTGTGCCTTGTATACAAGAAAAATGGTTTTGTATCCGTTAACCCAATTTCCAGCTAAGCCATTGTAGGACTGTTGAGTAAGTCTCCGCGCCTAAACTTAAGATTTATTAATTTAATAATGTTTGATTGATAGATAAACCAATGATATGTTGGTTGACGAAATCATACATATATTCTTTTTGCTTACGTATACTACATAACTAACGATATATATTTTGCATTGTTGAAACTAACTCGTTCTTAAATTAATGAGTTTGAACTAAATTCTACCTATGGATATATAATAAGTGCCAAATTAAAGTATTATTATTAACATTTGGTCTTAGCATTATAGTTTCAGCATAATAATATATCTATTTCACGCTTTTTGGTTTACACACTAAATAAAACAAATTGTTTACGTAAACAAATCATCATTCAGGTCTTTTATAGTCTCCACTGCAGGAGCACGACACTCTCTGTATTACTTGGGCCATGTATTGGCAAGAGCAGTCAAAAGATTAGGTTTACACTCTCCACGTAGGCCAGAGGGGTTGGAGAAGTCTCTTTGAGATTTATAAACTTTGTTTAGTTGGTATTTCCTAAGTGGACTTCTATGACATCCACGGGAAGACGGGGAGAAGTCCTATTCTACTCTGCCGGGAACCACAAGATACTTACGTTTTTTCCATTAAAATACATTTCAAATATGTAAGTACATGAAAACATTTGGGTAATTAATTCAAAACTTTTAAAAATAATGATATGACTTCAAAAAAAAATTTTACTCATACTATTAGCATATAACTTGCTTGTGAAAAAAAAATCTTCTTAAAATGGAAATATTTGAGGATCTAATTGATTGGCTGACCAAAATTAATGACAGGCAATAAAATACCTTATTTAAACATGCTTCTTTGACTGATTGATTAATTCTTTTTATTGACAGGTAACTGTTTGTGGTCTATAAAGTTTATTAATATTAAACTCGGTGTGCTAAGGCATACGAAAAAATTTATTGGAGTCAATTATTTTGATGGACTGTTATTTATTTAATGTTTACTGTAGCGAATAGTTCTGCTTGTTATCTAACAGTAGTATTTGCTGTTAATTTGTCAACTTCTTGTTTTTCGACCAGAAGTTAATAGGTATGTGTTTTTATTATAACAAAATTTTATTATGATTGTCCCGTTACTCTGTCTGTGAGGCTGAAATTTTAGAAGCTTCATTAAGGCCACTTTTGATATTAAATATAGCTGGAAATGTTGCATACTTTTGAAATCAGAGGCAATGCAATATTAAGCAGTAAAGAGTAATGATAGAAAGGGGCAGACGGTGCCATATAAATAAAATCAAAAGAGATAGGTCGGTCATGATTGAGCTCATTCGATTTGTTTTGGTAAGCATTAAACAGTCTGAATAAGAAAGATGTAGTAATGTCCTTTTTAACCTCTCATTTGCATTTATTTTTACCTCATCCATATCTGTTGTGTCCGTGGTACTGTAATCTGACGGTCTGAACATGAAAAAAGCTGATTATAAAACTTTCCATAAAATTAATAATATTTTTTTTTCTACAAAGCATTTTTTATGCATCAGCGACTATTCAATCATTACTCTAAATTTTCTTAACAGTTGAAGTATCTTCATTGGCATACGTTATTATACTAAGGCAGCTTGAAAAATCTGACACCAGTGTTGGCCACTTACACATACGAAAAACAAAACAAAATTATACTTCAGTTTTAAAATATTGTAAGAAATAAACTTATGCTTATTGAACTAATGAGTTGTACTTCCCACTAGAATCATTCTATATCCTAATTCTAATCCTAACTCCTAACTAATATTATAAATGAGAAAGTGAGTTTGTTTGTTTGTTACGCTTTCACGCTGAATCTACTGAACCGATCATTTTAAAATTTTGCATACACATAGGTTAGGGTGCTGAGAAGGACATAGGCTGTATATCACGCGGGCAGAGCCGCGGGTAACAGCTAGTATCCTATAAAATGATACAAACTTTACTACTACATATTAAAAAAAAATTCCTCCACTGCTTCTGTCTGTTCGCAATAAAAACAAAAACTTCTGTGCGGATTTACATGTAGTTTTCACCAATATGGTTTGTAAGGAAGGTTGTAAGTACAATACCTACATGCCTAGGCGCAGTCGGGAAGGTCTGATAGTGTAAAATAAAAACACTAAATAAACCAACCACATAGTAAGGATTGTCTTATCGCTCGCGGAGCTACATTGAAAATTCATTGCTCTGTGAAACAAACATTGTATAAGAAATCATAACTGTAATCCGATTCATATTTCCTTAACCCCATAACCCAAATTACACGGTAGATCCCATGAAGAGCGATGTTTACAAACATCCTAACCTAGGCTAATGATAAACGACAGGGCGCCGTAATCAGCAGGCCGTTGACCCTGATAATGACTGGCCGATGACGATGCACGAAGCCACGTGCGCGTAGTTTTTTTGCCGATGGGAAATTTGACAGTTGTCCGTTTTTTGGTAATAGTAGGGCTTTTAAATTGAGATTACAGCTATGGGGTGTTAGTCTTCAATTGCAGTAAATGAAATATTGGTCCCAAAAGGTCTGAATAGGTCCAAATTCCAAATATACTATATACTATATTCAGGTAATACATAGAGTTAAAAAGATTAGAAAACATCTTTACTTTATGAATTGCTTGAAAGATTATCATCACCTTAATACCGTCGAAAAAAAAACCACTACATATTTTTGTGGCATATAACAACAGTTTCATTAAAATAGTAAAAGATGAAGTAGGTAATTTTTTTGTTTTTTTTTTTATTAATTTGCTCCTGCTCTTTCTTATATAATACTAGCTGACTCGGCAAACTTCGTACCGCCTAACAGTCAATGATTAAGTATTCATTACACATATCGAGTTTTAATTGTTTTTAAGATGTATTCTGCTAACGAATCAATAACCATGAAAATTGGTTAAGCAGATCTCGAGTTATAGGTGTTGTAACAAACCCGTCTTTGTTTTATATATATAGATAAGAAAGAGCAGGAGCAAATTATTTAATAAAATATTGTGAAAGGAATGAAGTTTTTCATTTAATTTCTTTACTTTACATGAATTATTACATAGCAATTACATCAAAGTATGGGGCACATAGCGCGAAGAACCGATGGCCGATGAGGCAGAAAGGTTCTTGAATGGCGACCACGTACCGGCAAGCGCAGCGTTGGACACCCACCGATCAGGTGGTCGGACGACCTAATAAAGGTCGCAGGAAGACGCTGGATGCAGGCCGCTTCCAACCGGTCATATTGAAAATCCTTGGGGGAGGCCTATGTCCAGCAGTGGACTTCTTGCGGCTAAAATGATGATGATGATGATGACATGAATTATTTCTCTAGTTTCTGTAAACCGTTAAATTTCCGTTCCGTCCGTCCGTTTTTCTTTTATATTTTGTTATTCTTGTATATCTTACTAAATAGATTTTAAATAAACTATATTTATAAATAAGTTCAATACATTTTAGTCTTATTTTATATATTTGTCGATCCGATGTATTCTATCAAAGGATGTTGATCCGATCCAATGGAAGGTGGAGTCAAAAGATGGTAGAGTGGAGGCCGAGGATTGGGCGTAGAAGTGTCGGCCGTCCACCAACGACATTAGCAGACGATATAGCCAAAGAGTACGGTAGAAACTCGATGCAAAGAGCCCAAGACAGGAAGCAATGGCGTGTAATCGAGAAGGCCTTGACGCCATGAGTTGATAATGATTGAAGAAGAAGAAGTATTCTTATGCATAACAGAGACATCGTTCCTGAATAATTGACTTTGATTTGACTTTACGATTGATTCATAGACTACTCTATTTTAGATAAGTGCATTTTATTTAATTTATAAATATATACGGACACTTTCTTTTCTCGAGTCATGTATGGTCCGGTCATGTATTAATCTTCATTATTAGTCTTCATTTGGCTGACATCCCAGAAATTTGATACAGGACAATCGCTAGTGAGTTTTTATATTTACTTGTTTGGTTATGCTGTCACAACTTTTTGATGAAATTTTGCACACTCTCAGGTTCATTTTTTCAGATTTTTTTCTCAAGTCTATAGTTCCCAGGGGGATATTCCTATATGATAGGTACTTTAAAGCTAGGAATAAACGAGTCAAACTTGCACCAACGTTTCGTCCAAAAAGTTTTGTAAAGTAACAATAAAATTTAGGTATTTGGATATTTTTCCTTTACTTATGCTAAATGCCAAACTTAATCATTATAGGTCATGGGGAACTACCCTTTAGGATTTGTGTCGCATGAAATGTCTCTAGCTCCTTCTAGTCATACTCCAGAATACAAGTCTTTATTTAGCTGACGCTCCAATCTAGGTCTGGCAGACGAGCCTGATAGCAATTTTTAGAGAAGTTCAAGGACCCATCACGCATTATAAGCGCTAACGCATGTTAAGCAACCCCAAGTATGTTACCCACTGGGATGGGTGACCAATGTCGCGTTATAATATCTTAAGGTCTTTTGAGTCGCGTTTTGGAATATTAGTCTTCATTTGGCTGACGTCTCAATGATGGTCTGACGCGGACCAGAAATCTGATGCAAGCTTGACAGCTATCAGAACAGACAATAATGCGAATCAAGCGCAATAAAAATGTTTGCTTTGTTGTTATTGTCTTGATTGGCTCTTAACAGTTTTTTTATAGCTTCAATCTCTTTTCAGATGTGTATCTATGCCGAGGCGCTTAGGCCGAGGTCTAACACACATTACTCCCGCACATTTCTTGCAAACATCCTTTAAAACGCACCCTTACTTTACCCCATACATACTATTTTTGAACGAGCGACAAGTGAATTTTCCATACAAATATCATGAGTTTTTGAGTAATCGTTCTTTCCACAATACTCATATAGCACTTCAAATTCTTTGAGGCATTTAGCAGTTGTGATAGAATGAAGAAACTCACATATTTAGTTACATTTATACACTCTTAAATACTTCTTTAATGTTCAGCAATGGTGATTAAAAGTTAATAGACCATTGGTGGGTACAAACATAACGAAGCCACTTAGTTTGGATTTTACCAATACCTACTAATGTACCGTGCCCGTAATGTAAAAGATCTCATGTCTTGTAAAGAAAATCCGTAAAATTTCTTTAAAAAATACGAAAATAAAAGAAATACATCAGCAGACTCTTGGCTTAGATAATTTTCTTTTCAGCTCAATGTCACTGCCCGATGAAAGGTTTTGAGGATTAAAGGTATATTGTGTGTAACGAGAAACGAACATGTGACTGCATTCGAAGTTATTGGCTCAAATTGACATGTCCGTCTTCATAACGGATGCCGTCAAATTAACCAGTACCAGCAGCCCACATGGGACGTAACTCTTTCAATGAAATCATTTTAGTTGGCTCCCAAAATACTTGGCGGTTGTCATGCGTTGAGAATGATTGGTCAAATCCATAGCATTCGAACTAATATGATAAATCTGAAAGTTACTCTATCTATCTGTCTACTTTTCATACCATCCATACCTTATATGATAAATCCGGATTTAACTTTTTCTGTTTACTTTTTCACATATAACGCATGAAGTAGATGATCATCATTAAATTTAAAATACGCGTTTTCAGAAATACAGATAAGAACCTAATTATAAAAAACCTGTTCCTGAAGAATCAACATGTTCATGGGCGAAACCTAGTGTAAGTTATAAATGCGAAAGTGACTTTGTTTATAACAATTTCACGCACAACAATTCAAAAAACATCATACAATTTTGATCCAAAAAATGGTATAGGCCTTAACTTATATTCCTGAAGATATGCTGTTCCCGAGAGACCCATATTGACACACGGAGACACACGGAGACACACGGAGCCACGAGAGGGAGCTAGTAGCTTGAATTATGATTGCTAGGGTGCAAAAGTTAAAGGTGTGAGATCTTCAACTTGCCCCCATTGATATCGGATTCAGAACAAATAGGATTAGTTTAAAGCTCTAACTAACTTAAAAGCTAAGGCAGGCAGGTTAGACCTGCTCGGATCAACTTTCTACAAGGAATCTTTATTTTGTGTCTTTTTTTTTTTTAGAGGAATACTATAACTGCGGTTTTTATTGTTTCTTTTTTGTATTGGTTTATTTTTATGAATATATTGTGTTCATTCATTCACAACTAATTAACTTTTCATGCTTCTGTTGCAATCTGAAAGTTATTCAATATCATGAACCGCAAGAAAATTTGAATTTGCACCACTAAGTAAACGCTAGTTATAATAATGTCCCAAGGGTAGTACGTGTGTATATTTGTCTACTTTCAATCATTTTGATCAATTTTACACCTCGCTAATTTGACAATTGTTAATTAAAATATTATCCTTTCTATTGGTTTATGAAAAAGTTGACTTCGCAGTGACGTCAAAATGACAGTGATTAACATTACAACAGGTGAAAACAAATTATTAATCTTCCAATGCAATAGTTAATAGGATTATATGCGAATAAGGTTTTTTTATAAGTATTTATTTGATATAATATCAAAGCTGTTGAGTCGGCTAAACAAAACCACGCAAAATACTTAAGACTTCGGCCTACAGCCATTATATATTTTTACTAGTTGCTTTTGAAGAAACGGATGCCTGCCGAAAAGATACTAGGGCACACATAGATTATAGTCATTATAGTTGCCTGAATTATTAAAGAAAAGCTTTTCATAGCAATTCAACGAGGCTGTGCAATGCAACCAACAGAATAGGATCTTTTGGACCGAGTATGAGATTAGCTTTTCAAACTTGTTGTGGATAAATTAATGTTATTCTTGACAATGCATATTGCAGTTTAAATTATGTAATTTATGTTGTGGATACTTTGAATTGTAATGAATGCACCAAAATAAAACTGAGTATTTATAGAATCATGCTTTATTTACTAAGAACCAACCCAACTCACAGAACCCAAGGATGGTTGGCATCAGGAAGACAGCTTGCTGTAAAAAATAAAAACAGCACAAATTATTTCTGTCATATGAGCTGTGAACGCCATAATAGCGGACCAAATGAAAGAGCCAAACATTTAATCCATTTTGATCAAATTATTTATGCAAAATCATTTGCTACATGAATAAATATATATGGGCAAATCACACAGGTTTAGCTAGCCCCAATGTAAGTTCGAGACTTGTGTTATGGGATACTAACTCAACGATACTATATTTTATAATAGATACTTACTTATATATAGATAAACATTTAAGACTCAGGTCAATCTGAAAAAGATAGTTTTCCATCTTGATCTGACCGGGAAATGAACTCGGGACCATCGGTGTCGCAGATCAGCGTGTTGACCGCTGCGCCACGGAGCTTGTCGAATGAAGAATTCAACTTGACTACCTGGCTACGATTTGCCTTGACCAATCCGGAAGCCTACTGTCTGTCTAAGAACGCAGTTTGGCAGATGCCAAGATAATCTTGTCGAATATGATAGTGACAATGATTGCAGCTGTGACACAAACAATGGCACACTTACGTGTACCCCGCAGCCTGCTCGCGGGAGGATATACTACCATATTATATAATATTATAAAAGCGAGATTAACTTTGTCAGTTTGTCTCGCTTTCAAGCTAAAACCACTGAACAAATTTAAATGAAATAATACACATAGCCGAATGGTTCCCGGCAGAGTAGAATAGGACCACTCCAAGTCTTCCCGTGAATGTCGTAGAAGGCGACTTAAGAAATACGAGCTAAACAAAGCATATAAACATCAAAGAGACCTCTCCAACCCGTCTGGCCAGCGTGGAGAGAGTAGGCCAAATTCTTTGACTGCTCTGGCTAATATATTTGGCAGTACAGAAAGGGTCGTGCTCCTGCAGTGGAGACTTAAAAAACCTGATGATGATGATGATACACAGGTAGTCTAAGGTCTGAGAAAAGACATAGGATTTTAAATCGAAAAGGACACTGTGATAAATCCGAAACCCACGCGGACAAGTCGCGGGAAACTGCTTGTGTACATATAACACAGTACAAGTCACCCAATACTGGGTACATAAATCTAATAAGTTGAACATCGACATGCTACATAGAACAACATGACTGGTAGGAGCAGCTTGATCTTCATAAATGTTCTATTTCTTTCCCCATCAAAAGAATGTTTTACATCTTCTTTTCATCCTTTCCTGGTTGCAAAAAACAGAGATTTTTAAAATTTTCTCATTTCAGGACAAAAGAAAGAGCTACTGAAGAGGATTTTTTTCGAAACGGCTGATCTATATATAGAAAATATTGCACGAAGAGCATGGACACTAATTCATTGAATGATGAGGTAAGAGATCAGCGTTGAGTCTGATTGTAACAACTACTGATACGGCAATTAACAATAATACGATAGCGTTATCTTGATGTCGTACTATTATTATCCAAACATCTTTCAACCGTCCATAGATCTTCGAAATGTAGCCTTGTGTCGTTTGAGTTATGGTTGAATTTTGAGTGGTTGAATTAGAATTAAGTACGGATAGTTAAAAAGCGGCAGGTGTGCGGAAAAGTGCTGAGTCAGCGCAGTGGCAGTAGTCTGTAGTAGCGAGTGATCACGATGTTCACGTCAGCCGCGCCGCTTGATATCCGATTGTGTCTAGCGTATGGCTGGTGCTAGTCATCCCTGACGATTATGGTAATGCGGATTTAGATGTAACAGTGACAAGTCTGTAAGCAGATTACGTGAAATTTTAAATGAGGTCTTTGATGTTGAGACTTTTTATACTTTAAAAGTAAAAGCCAAAGTGCTGGTTACAAAAACTGTTTATTGAGAAGATAGAAATACTAATAAACTACTAACTAAAGCCAAATACTAATACCCTTTTTATGTTAGATATTTGTCTGTGGTTTAAAAACTTCCCACGGAGTTTTGACATCAAGCAGGCAACTAGTTGTAACATTTACTAAATCATATGCAGCATGAACGATTTTATTATAACGGATCCCGGGCTAAAACTCACCGGAATTTTTGGTGGGAAGTCAAAGGGATTAGTTTGCCTTAGATTATTTTACAAAATTGATTTTAGTGGACTTAATTTTATGCAACTGGTGTAGTTTATTGTTATAAGTGCTGATGCTCATGAACTCTTTGTGAAATGGTTAAGGTAGACTGTCATATGGACGTATATAGATTTATCACCAGAAGCTCGCATAAGCAATCAAAAGACCTACATCAGAGGATGCAACCGGGGGAAAAATGCTCAGATGAGGTAGAGGATTCATGAAACCACGTTCCACGTACAAGCAGACTTTTTTACGATAAAACGTGTTTTGCTAGCAAACTTATACCTACACTAAAGATTACAAACTATATACAACAAAGGATCACATATTCCATCCGACCTTCGTCAAATTTTTATCTAACCATCGCTATAATCATATACCGCTGCAGGGTTTTTTCGGCCATAATTCCCTGATCTTAATGCCAAAAAAAATAAAGATGTTTTTAATCTAACATTTGAGAGATTGACAGGTCGGTTCGCCCCGGCCCCAGGTAAGAAGTTTGATTAAAAATATATCAGCGAAAGCTCGCCTGATGTCTTCCTTCGGGCGTGGTCTTTGTGACGTCAGCATCAGCTGCCTTTATGTTTTATTATTTTAACAGTTCGTTCTTGTAAAGGTCATGAATTTCTGCAATTAACTTCTTGGTAGTTCAAAGCAGTTGGAAAATCAAAAGGCGATTATTACTTTCTAGTTTTCCTGCGCTTATCTATAATATATGCTATGACAATTACTCTAAAGTTACTAAAAAAGATAGGAAGATTGTAGTTGCAAGTAAAATATGAATAAATAAAAATATATAGGGACTAATAACACAAATTGAACTAGCCCTACAGTAAGATCTGAACTTGTGTCATAGGAAACAAAGTCAATGATACTTTATAATAGATCTGAAAAAGATCATTTTCCAACATAAGGATTGACTCATGTGTCGCGATTTGGTGTGTTAACCAGTGCACCACGAAGGCTGTCATTCTAAATATTATGTTTATATTTTAACATTTCTATTTCATAAATAATGTCTTAAGTCACATTATGTAATGTGTGTGTACATAAGTGATTAATATTTTTTCTATAAAAATATTTACTATTTTTAGCGTTCAAAATTGTTTGGCATTAATTCAACTTTGTATCTGTGTGAATGCTTCAACATACCAAGTATACCAGACTTATATAAAAAAAGATTATTAAATTGGAATAAGATATAGAAAATAAATTTCCTCAGTGATAGGGCAGTAAAACATCTCAAGCACACAATCCACCCTCTGGAAGCACTAAGCAGCCATTTCTCAAATTGGACGCATTCAGCAGAAGCAACGCCGAGGGTGTACAAAAAAATATCGAACTAAACCATCCCCTAAAATTATTTTAGTGAAAAGAAAGGAACTTAATACAGTCCCCTCCACGCCACCCTTAGGCGCACCCCTCGGTGTGGTATGTGTGCGTGAATGTCTACGTTTGCGCACGTGTGAGTGCCCTCGGAACGAAGCGGCTGACAGCAGACCATGGAAGTATCAAAAGTGTGGATAATCCATTTAAGATTTTTGAATGCAATTAGGAATTTCTTGACATCATAAGAAAGCAATATATCCAGCAAATTAAATATATGTGTTTCAAATGAGAACTTATTTACGCATAAAAGTTATATCACAATACAAAATGTTATTGGAGATATAATCTCAACGTTGAGCAAAAACCTCTCTTTAATATTCCTAGATTTTCCTATCAAAAGCTTTAACCATACAGTGGTATTATAGATACATAATCTTATTTAACTGGAAGTTATACCTATTTTAAATTACAAACTGACATGCACTGATGATGGAGCCGGAAGATAAGAACTGGAATTTGTAGCGGAACAATATAATATACGTAACGTAAGTGTTGTTAATAAAATCTTACATGCACTTTAGCCAAGACCGGTTTCTCGAGCCTTCTTATGAAATTGCAAGCTTATGATTTGCAATGAATAAATAAGTATTTAATACTCCAATACTACAAACGTGACTTTTGCCGGTTCTCTGCGAGATATTAAATAATAAACGGCACAGATAGACGCTTGAAACATTCATAAAATAATAAGCTGTAATTTTACTTTAAAAATAAATAATTAAGTAAAAACAAATGTTCCAGCGGCAAATAAAATAAATATTTAAGGATACTTCCATACAACAGACGTTTTTATTTTTGATTTCTGCTTTAGTCTAATGTTGTATTGATAATGGTACGGAGCTCTTTGTCTGCGATTCCGACTCGCACTCGGCCGATTATTATCTTTTTGACGTTTTTATAACACTTTCATTACACTTACTATTAATGCGGTCCTTATGACATCGCAACCTTAATCGCTTTGACTATATTTTTTTCGAAAACTTATGTTGTCCCACGAACGGAGTTAATATTTCCTACTCCAACTCCAACTTAACTCGTTTCGGAGCTATTAAAAATTAGCAACTTTAAGAGTGCTATTATTAATTTAATTGTTACGGTATGACACACAGTCTTCCTAAAAAAATGTGTCTTTATCGCATCCAAAAATTTTGTCGCTCCACGGCACGCCTCGGCGGGCGGGCGCGGCGCTGTCGGGAAATCAACACACACATCCACGCACACAGACACAGGCCCCACTGAAGGGCACAAAAGCTTGGCCGACTGACTACCGACGCAAGATATGTGCTATACCGTGATATATGGTACATAGAGTTGGTAGGTAGAGCCCGATGAGTGGGAATTCGAGTTTTCAAACGCACGTGTATTTTTATTGGGGAATTTTGAGCTGTGTGAAAAACAGAATTTATGCACAAAATATTTTATTGCTAAGTAAAATATACCAATAGATATGTATGCATTCTTGTACTTGGTTAAAACATAAAATACCTAGCTTTGTTTTTGTTTCTGGATGTCATCAAGGCAGTCGCAAAGCTAAGTCAAATGCTGATGGACCGAAAAACATACCGAAGTCGTAAGCACTGTAAGCACTAACGCAAGGCATAAAAAAATTACCTACTTTTTTTTTGTTGAACATAGATTAACTATATTAGTAATGCCTAGACTGACAAAAATACCTTTTTTGGTTAACACAAACCTAACAATAATGTGAACAAAAGCTTTGCCGAATTACTTCTGGCCCAAGATATGTGCTATACAACGGTATTATTACGATATATGGTACATAGATTGGTATGTAGAGCCCCTTGAGTTAGAAAAGAGTGAGTTAGAAAAGAGTTTTCAAACGTGCGTTTGTAGATTTTTACTGAAAGTTATGAACTGTGGATTGTAATGGACAACAAAGTTTAGTTTTGCGCAAAACATTTTATTTTTAAGTTAATATATTAATAGATCCGTATGCAAACATACACCGCTTCTACATATTAATCAACTTCTAGCGTGACTAACATATGTCATAAGTAACATAAATCCCTGGATTATTTTAAGTACATACAAGGCAAATTCATAAATAACAAAAAAAATTACATTGACAAGTTCTGACGACTAACAAAGGCGAAAATTTTAATTTTGCCTGCAGCATATTCGAGGAATTTATGTCATTCAATTTAAATTAGCAGGTAGATTCTTAGACTAAGTCTACCTTAGGTGTTTAAATAATGTATTAAACGCGATAAAAACCGTTTTAAATTAATTTTATTTAAATGTGTAACAGTCGCGAAAACATTAGAAAACAATATGTCATTCAATTTCGTATCTCCAGAGGCCGAGAGGTGGTGCCGAAGAACTCTGACACCAGGGTGTGTATGGTCGGCTGACCGTGTCACCTATGCGAAATGATGATGATGATGTATCTCGTAGACAAAGCATATTATTTCTGAAATTTAGCAATAACCATACCTTAAACCAAAATCCCAAGCTTTTCGAAGTTTTCAGAGTAGCTAACAAAGACCCCCACACACAACTCTAATAAAATCTTGTACTAATCCGTATAAGAATCAATCCAAACAAAGAAATCCACACTCGTCTTAGCTCCTGTCACGTACATTTCTGCAGCTTGGATGGACTCGAGTATGGATTACATTCAGCTGAGTTGAGTCACCCCATATACTATATCCAAGGCGCAAATCATAGGAGCCTATGGTAATTATTATAATAACATAATTTTTATTCAAATAATTACGAGATAATAATATTAAGCTTATATTTAATTTAATAATAATTATTATAAAAGCCAAACTATTATAAAAGGTGCCTCAACTAAGATAAAAATCGTCCAGCATTTAAGGCGTTAAAAGTACTAGGTACTCGTATGTACTGAATACAATAATGTAACCTTTTTTTTTAAATTAAATCTATTGTTAAGTATACAGACTGCATAAATTTTTAGGGTATTTTAATACTCTAGGTAATACCTATATTTTATCAAATATTTTGTTACTGTTTATCTTGTCATAGGTCTTCAGCTAATGACATAACAGATGTTTTATAAATAGCTTTTTATTACATAACCTCAGTTATCCATATCATGTTTATGATGTAAATTTATGATGAAGAGTAGTAAGTAATATTTTAAGTTTTTCACTTTCATTTATAAATCCGGAAAGGGAAAATGACAGGTAATGCTCCGTAACGTCTCATAGATACGAGATTGGTTATCTCACAAATAATGCACGTATTGATTTGCTATACAACACTTGGTTATGTCTACTTTGTAAGAAACAAAGTGTTTGAGTATGTTTATAGTATTACAAGTCTCTTCCAATTAATGTCACATCGTAAAGTACTGCACTTTTTGTATAGAGTTTTCTCTTACTCATCTTCAATATCAACACCTTACCGCGCAGCCCAATATATTCACCATATTTCCGTGGACGTGGTATATAAATAGCGACTCTTAGAAATATTATATGTCGACTTGGTGCTTACAACATTCAGCTTATTTACCAAACGGTAATGTTAAGAGACGGGTCTGCCTACTCCAACAGTCAGAGACCGTTTTTCTACTTATACGCTTTGTTGCCTTGTCTCGCAGCGACATTCCCAAAATTTCTATGGAGTGAGCTAATCTATCACATAAAAGAGTTGGCACCATCGTCTTCTTAAAAATAACGATACAGATTACAGATATATGCCTTTTTACAATCATAAAAGCAAATGCCTCTGCCTTCATTGTCTTGTTCCACACTCCAACATATTCGCCATATTTCCGTGGGGCGCGCGTACCCTACGCAACGTCTCTCAGATGTATTGAAATTTGTCGTCTCGCCGCCTTCAGAATTCAGCGTGTTCGCGAGCTGTAATAGAGAGTTGGCTCTTGCATTATGTATGTCGTGATATCATTTGTAATCTTGGCAAAACAGAAGTATTATGGAGATATGTGTGGCTATAAATAATAATTCATTTGTTACGTCTTACAGCGCATCTACAATGTGTGTACTATAGAAGGAAAAATATACTATACTATCTACGCTTTTTTTGGCTCTATCAAAGTGTTTTCCGTGACAATTTGTTACAGATAAAAATGTTTCATAACGAAATAGGTTAACTTATGGTGAAAATTCTTTCCAAGTCAAACGAAATTAATTTTTAGCCTTAAGGCTTTGGTATTTGTAGTTTATTTTATTTAAAGAATTCCTTTAGGAACCTTCCGTCTCCATCATCAGATCAGCGTTTATGACTGCAAAAAAAAAACCACATTTGTTAAAATTACAAATACAAGGTTATAGTTAACTGAGGTTCAGTTGAAAAAAATTATATGTACGCACTATTATACAGCATTATCAAGAATACCTTATTATTATTCGTTCCAATTTTCCTAGAAATGTTCTCCGTTCCATAAACAGCAAGTCATTGGCTCTCTCTCGTAATATTGCAGCCCCTATAAACAGTCCCTGAGGAAATCAGAACCTACTCATCTACAAAAGTTCCCTGTTTCGATTCATGGTCAGCAGTATTTTTTCTAGATTTTTAAAAAGAACTAGCCGCGTTACATTACAATCTAAGAATCATAAAAATTTTAGAAAGCTTTTTTGAGCTTCAGAACACAATTTTTTTTTTCAGTATATTAAATATTAACATATTATACGTCCTACTGATTCTGTATCAATATATCAAGTTTATTTTTTCAATATTTTTAAAATGTACAAATAGTTTTGACATTTTTAAAACGTACAAGTAGTTTGAATATATAATTATTAATATTAACAGGACTTAACACGAACCTTTTTACTTATTTCTGCTGACGTTTCTATGGAGTTACATTCATCTTGGTCGCAGCGAGACTGTCCTGTTAATATTAATAATTATGTGTTTGAAGCGCGAAAGTTAGAATTTAGTTTGAATATATATTTCAAATTCATTAAATAACTAGTATCTGAGAATTTAAAGTGCCTTTATACAAAGAGTCAGTATTTTAATATACAGCATATAAATCGACCCTATTCCCTTTACCTTTAAGGGGTGACTCAGCCCATTAATATGAACTTTTCCTAAGGGATCAAAGCTGGGAACTCAAAAATGTCCAGGGAATTTATATGGAATCGTCAAAATTTGATTCTCGTTTCAAACTTTGGTTCCATTGAAATAATTCTTCATACTGACTTGAACAAGTGTTTTTATTGACATAAGCAATTATAAAACAGCTGTATTAAAAAGGAAATAAATCTTCAAATCTTAGCGAGTAGCATTATTACTTACCAAATTTCATGCCCTAAATAGTTCAAGTTCCAGAGATCCGCAAGTCACCGGGTCCTCGGCGCCGCACTTCCTCTGAAGCCTCCCCAGAGACCTCACCTGCCGAAGCTACCAATTTGGACCCTTTTACTTTACCGCTATCTCTTTTGTTTCCGACTCTAGAGGGATTTCGTGCGGTCTTTAAGATCATTGTGTCTCCGTTCACGAAGCTTTGATTTTCATAGAACTTTTTGATGGCAAAACCTTAAACACAGCAATTTTAGGTCTTGTCACTAGTTAAATAATATCAATATAGGCTAGTCTAATAAGTCTGATTTAACAATATGAAGCCATAATATGAAGCAGACAATATCGCGTGATCTCTGAGACTCGGAGAACTAGAGGTTTATATCTCCAGTGGACCATACTTTTCTAAAATTTTACATTGCAATAAGATTTATGAGCGTCATTTGTGATAATAAGGTTGTCTATTTTCATAAAACAACCAAATTACAGTGACAGGTTTCGATTAAGAAAAAAGCGTCTAGAATAGTTCCAAAGTATGACTTAGTTTTTGTCATTCACAGAAAATGTTAGCTTTTTTTTTACTTTTTCTTACTTTGTGTTCTGCTTACTTGTAAGTATACATTAAACCTAAATGACTCTCCTTCATGCAGTATATTACATTGTATAAATAATTCCTACGTACATCATTAATAACATCACCATGTATCTATTAATTATTTACTCAATTATTTTGGCTTTCTCCTAATTCTGCATTACCTACGAGTATTTGATGTAATCAATACGGGTCAAAGGTTTTATATGATAAACCTACAATGACTTGCTAGGCACAATGCTAAACTAATCAATTTAACTTTATTCAGAGAGAAACCGCACATTTCCCTCATTCTCATCTATTTAGCCAACAAGTTATATTATAAAGCTGTCGTCCTGTTCAAAGGTTGTTATTATGTAAAATTATTATATAGAAAAGGCAGTAAGAATAAGACTAGCGGTACTGAGAAGTTTACAACCAAACATCAGTACCAAAGTATTGCAGTAGTTTTTAGGCGGTGATTTAATAATCATTGTAGTGCTTTATTATAGTTATGCTAATTTGGACTTATACTTAAAGAGGAACGATTTGATTCTGCCTTTCGGATTTTGTTAAGAATAAACTCAAAAACTTCAAGCTGATATTACAATCACTACATTATTAGTGGATGAAATAGACTAAAAACTACATTGACGAAGAGCCGTAAAAAAAATTTATTATTTTAAAAAATCGTGTAGAGATTCAATGCTACATAAGAATTAAGAACCTAAAGCTTATTTCGAAATATACTTAAAAATTTTCTATACTTAACATTATCCACCAAGACATGTATAATATTTACTTCATTTCTTTTTTATAAAAAAAGTCTAATTGTAAAAACATTTATTCCCAAAACTAAGTTCCAATTGTCAACGACGACAACGAATTTTTTCCGATGCTCGTCATACTCGTAAAGTAACTGTAAATCGCTACCGTGCGGGAGTCACAAAAGCTCAGCTTTAGTGCCAATAACATCAAAGCGAAGAATAACACCATAAATCCGTCAACCGGTAGCATAATCCTGTTATTTGCATACGACTATTCTTTTTGTTCGGTTAACTCTTTGACGGTCGCAAAAAAGGGTATTGTCGCAGCTATTGCAAAGGTATTTATTGGAGTTTTGACTAATTTGCTAGTTTTTGTCGCGCCGTTTGCAAATCCTTTGTGTATGTTTTTGCTGGTGTTGAAAAATTTGCCGAGTGACTGCGTCTTGTATTCTATATTCTTCGTATATCTTTATGTTTTGTCTTATCTGTATTGTTAACAAACGTATTTATCTGACTAAATTATTAATGGATATTTAAAAATACATAAATTTTCAACAGAAAAAAACTCATATTGCAATTTATATACAAATACTTTTTGAATCATGTATTTTTGATTTCATCACATCCCTAATTTCGTTGTCGCCTGCTCGCATTTTATCCTATGTTACCGCACATACACTTTCTATACCTGTAAATCGGCTCAGTAGTTTCGGAACCTTTTCAATGCAGACAAACAATCAAATATCTCCTCTTTATAATATTAATATTATAATAAACGACAAAATAACTATAATAATAAGAACCCGCTCTGTATCATTTCCGGTGCAAAGGTGCCCAAAATGCTAGATGTATTAGCACACTGTATCGCAATGGCCATCCTTTGCACCAAAAACGACCCAGCGCGAGAGTCACCATTTCTTTCTGCGATACGTTGCCCTAATTCCCTGAATAGACGCATAGCATCCGTGCCCCAGCATCCCATGGTCTCTATAGCTATGGGCACAAAACAGTAGTGTGGCTCCATAGCTGCGTATTTCTGACGTTCCTTATTTGCCGCGTCTTCGGCAGCGGCCGCTGCTGCGCACGCAGTACGACCAAGGTGGCAAATAAATATTATAATAATAATATCTTTATCATAAATAATGTCTTTATCTCACGTTAGTTTTAATGATATAATATTAATATTTATAAATATTAACCAAATGATGCTTTATCGCTACTGTTGATATCAACATAATTATGTACCAAGACTACTTAGCGATCCAGATCAAGGGAGGTGTCCCAATGTAAAATTTCCATGTTCCAGTACAGAATTTCTCGAGTCTTTAATTTTATGGATCGCTAAAACTGCACAATACTTATCGGTTTCCTAAACATCAAATCGAATCTCGAGAACACCCTGCATTCCACTTAAAACAATAACCATACCGTCTTCGATAATACGGCGTCAGTGTTGCAGGAGATACCCGTTGCGTGCTGGCCACACAATGAGCGCCCGACGTTGATTGATGACGAGCATTGAAATACATTACGATTTTTGCTTTCGTTCATCGATACGAATGTCACAAGGTTATGATATCGACGCGATGGATATGTAAAGCGTGGGCGCTCGCGAATGCAAAATGGATAAAAGAAAGATTCGAATAAATGTGCTTTTGCACCGCTGAGGTTGAAGAGGTTGCAAGACTAGATTATAATTGATAACGTTATTTAAAATGTTTTGTTCTTGTGGATAAGTTTGTTTGTATGTGATGTTTACTTTCGGCTAAATGTTGCTTTATCATATTTATGAATAATAGCTCAGCAACGACATCATACTTCACGATGTATTGTTTTTGGAATTGTGCAGATGTTTTTGTTAACCTCTTGCCGCATACGAAACCAAAAATGGACGCAAAAGTTTAAGGTTTTTTAACAACTTTTATTTTCTACCTATAAACAATAGATAAACCTGTGCATTGGTTTCTGCAATCTGTAATCTGATTGCACTGAATCGCGGTACCTACCGATCCAAGTATTCATTCAGAAACTTGAATTTATAAAATAATGAAAGTTAAGTCCCGGCCTCTCTTTAAATGTCTTTTTATTTTATTAGAATTAGGCAGACAATCAATAATTCGAGGTACTAAATATGTAGTTTGATTCGTTATCGCGAGTATGAAGCGTAAAATTTATTTACTTGATTGTCTCTGTAATCTTTCGTTTTGAAAATATCGCACATATTGTTACTTGAGCATACACCTCAAATAATTGTACCTAGACAGTTGAAGGAAAAGTTTTCAAATATTACATGCGTTATTTGTGTAGGTAACTAAAGGTTTTAAATGAAAAATAGCCAAAAATCATATCATTACTATATTTATTGGTTTCGTATTCACAGTTCTCCTATTTTAGTTACAAAACAATTTCCCGATTAAAATTAAAATTCACATTTTGTACCTAAGCCTAAGTCATTGTCTACATCACAATTTTAATTCATCAATTCAGTATTTAAAACATTGTATCATTAAATTTCGTCCTCATTTTGCTCATCGTCAGGTTTTAGATTTACAGTCTCCTTTTGGACATTATACAACTGTTTTAGTCGACTGTATCGTAATTTTAACAGAAATGCACTAAGTACTAAAATACACCACATACGATTTAAGATCCATAGGTACAATATTGTCATAATGCAGTAAAATAAAATATGGTGTGCAGTAAACACTTAAGTTATGTAATACATTGGTGCTGTTGAATTTTAATTTGAAGGTGAAGAATAGGCATATCATTAGAAAAACATTGTTAATACATAAAAACCCTTCTCAGACTATTATGTTATTTATAAACTTAAGGCCGCACACTAGGCACACTAGCGACGCCAATCATTTTATTCCTAATACTTTACAAAAAAGTAGAAAGAAATTCAAGAATATAAATCATATAAGCCTTAGTAAATAAGTAGTACCTGAAGTATTTTTGGAATCATGTTTAATATTATCAGAATCAGGGTAATCACTATTTCTCTTAATGACTGATTCTCATAATATTAAAACATGATTCCAAAAATACTTCAGGTTATTTACTGAGGCTTATATGATTTACATTCTTGAATTTCTTTCTATTTGTAAAGTATTAGGAATATAATAATTGGCGTCGCTACTGTGCCTAGTGTGCTTCCTTAAACTTAATATTCACAAGAATTAAAATTTGTGTTTATTTTGTTACACCCGATTGTGTCTTTGTTGTACGTAAATCATTGTATTACATAAACAACCAACTTATTTATTGCATTCTATGTTGATCAATCAGATTCTACTGAAGTTACACTCACTCATTTATGTTTACTGCACTCGTAAATCGTTCAAAAATATATCTTGGTTGTAAGTGCATTTCTTAGTGTATATGTTTAGTTATGATCCAGTTCAAATCTAGGCAATACTGAAGAAAAATAGTTTTCTAATAAAATGGAATAGGGTTTTAATTTTAATATACAGTTATGTGGAAGTCTACCCATCAGTTGTATATCTGCTACAAAATACTTAATAATGAAACACACATAAATATTACTTATTAAATGAAATTATTTATCATAATCAATGACGTAGGCAACAACATACTATTATTAAATAATGATAGTTCTTTTACAGTGATATATAAAATTAGGTGAATAAAGACTCAACAGCAGATTACTATTTTAAGGTAGAATCGATTGGGAGACTTAAAATGATTATGAATAGATAAACAGTTAACGTATGGTAACTTGTGTAATGTTGAATAAATGTTAAATTATGTAAAAGCAACATAACACTATATCTTATAAATAAAATACTGTGTTTACAAGTTTACATTTTCAAAGTAGTTAACTTTAATAAATATAGAGTTCACGACAATGACTTAAATTAAAATGTACAAATTCAACACTCAGATGTTAATATCTATCCTAAAATAATAATAATCACACTTTTGACATTGTAAAGTTTTCCACTTAACTATGCAAACATTCATTATGACTGGTTACTCTAAAAATACTTACACAACTTAAAATAATCTTAAATTATTATTTTAATCACTTTATTACACCTTATCGACACAAAGGAATGGTAAGTATTACAGTAAGTTCGTTAAAGAAAATATAGTTTTTTTTTTTACACTTCTAAAGATTATAAGGCGGTGAGACCGTAGTCTGATTTAATGACTGGCTGGCTTGGGATGCCTGTACCGCAGCCCGAGTTGCCGACCGGAGAGCCATGAGTTGAAAGATTGGCCACCATAGATGGATCCATTCCTGCGTGCATACCCATCATATGAAGATGATGAGCAGTCATTGCATGAGAATTCATTTGGTTCCCGTGATGCGACATCGGACTAATCGCCGGGTCATGCGACAAATTCTGTTGCGCTCCGACGCAGTGTAAATCATTCATAATATTGTCAGTTACATTCTCTATACTGTCTGGTCTTCCATTATTATTGGATTTCTTTTTGTCGTTGTTGTTTGTATTCTTACTTTTACTCTTTGGTGTGGCTGCTCCCTTAGCCGTGGTCGTAACTCCAGCCGGATTGGTTTTTCTTCTAACATTTTTGGTGTTTGGCAGTTTATTATCTTTCTTCCATTTCATCCGTCGGTTTTGAAACCAGATTTTGATTTGTCTTTCTGACAGGACTAGAGTGTGGGCTATTTCTATTCTTCTTCTTCTAGTTAGGTATCTGTTGTAGTGAAATTCTTTCTCCAATTCTAATATTTGGTGTCTTGTGTAGGCTGTGCGCTGTCGTTTTGGCTCCATTCCAGGTTGAAATGAACCGTTAGCTGCGAAAAAAAATTAAAGGTTAGAATTTGAATGAACAAATTAAAATTATCTTTAGCTAGTTGGTTTCTCGTAATAAGTTCCGTACAATAAAAAATAAAGAGTGTGGGAATCTGCGGTGAACACTGATTATGTTCTAGGTTTCGCATCATCAATAGAAGATTACTTAGTTTGAATTCTGAGAATACAGCTATACATTTTTAATGAACATTATAATTATACCTGTATCTGCTTTTAAATGCTAGGTATATTTTCTTTATTAACTTGTGTATTCAAGCTTTTTGTTACTTTAAGGCCTAATTATTATTGGATGTAGTAACAAAAGTAACTGAACCTATTGTGCGCATAATGAATTGACGTCTTTCTACGCAGCAGTTTGAGTTTTTCCTGTATTGACACTAGTTCCTTAGGAAAAAACTATGAATATAATAGACTGAAACTAACTTAAACATCAATTTATTTTTATTGAATTTAAAAGTAGTTTATATCCTGCCTTCTCTTTAACGCTCGTCTGAGAACGAGAAAAAAAGTTAAATTTTTTTTGGTAACAAGTTTAGAATGTAAAAAATAAAGAGTTAACTAAAACTACTACATATTTACAAACAAAACAGGACTGGCAGCTCGTTGCCCCATGGTAACGTGCTCAGAAGGCTGGCAGCATTGCCACGCTGTATGGCAATGCTAATCTTTTGGCCAAAATATAAGCCAGCCCTCTGGTCACGAGACACATCTATTAATTTTTTGGCGATGGCATTGAATAATTTATGTGCCGAGGGTCCCCACGGCTAAAGTGTATAATGTACTAGCTGATTCTCTTTTTTCACAGAATGTAAAAACAAGCCGAGGGAGTGGGCGAAG
Organism: Rhodophaea formosa; assembly: GCA_963082605.1. Classification (NCBI taxonomy): domain Eukaryota; kingdom Metazoa; phylum Arthropoda; class Insecta; order Lepidoptera; family Pyralidae; genus Rhodophaea; species Rhodophaea formosa. The sequence goes on along the minus strand of OY720211.1, from coordinate 7,124,362 downwards.
AGCCATCACTATATTTTCGATTACACTTTTCACCTACACGCCAAACCGACACGCTAAACGTGGCCTTTAGGTCTTATGGTCTTAGGATCTGTCTAGCCAGTATGGGATAAAGACGTGATATCATATAATTTCCTTCTAAAATTGAACAGATTTATTATAATTATTAAATTAATACGTACTTATATGATATGTCAAATGATTTTAATTAAATAACGCTTTATTAATACAAATTTGTACACCTATAATAGTATATTATGATACAAGTACGGTAAGCTGGATATTATAGTCGAGGTTTTTGCAGCATGAAAACTTTTTTCTGATTCGTGAGATGTGATTTTTTAACCGACTTCTAAAAGGTGAAGGTAATCAATGTACTTTTTTGGAGAAAATAAACCTGAGTAAATGTACCTGATTATTATAAATGTATTTTTACAAACTGCTTTAATTCCTAACTTTTATAAATTCCTTATTTGCTGAAATGCAATCTTGTTTTAGTTTGTAGTAATCGCAAATGTATTGAAAAACGTCGTATGATACTCGTACGGTAAGCTGTCTATTATAGTCGTCGGTTTATTTTAAGCACTCAGCTTCGCCTCGTGCCTATAGACACCTCGACTATAATATCCAGCTTACCGTACTTGTATCATAATATACTATTTAGATACAATAATTGTTTAGCCTACCCTAAGTAGGACACCAAGCAAGATAAATAATTACTAAAATTAAAATTCTAACGCAACAGTAGATACCAGATGTCAAGAACGAATCACTTGCCAGACTCACTGACAGGTTGTACAAGCGAGTTAGCGAGTAAGTAGGTACCTATCTAAAGTTTTATGTAACTCTGAATTAGCAGCTTGCAACTATCTATCACATAATATCTATTCCATTTTGAATGTTTCTGATAGAATAGATATTATTATGTTTACATAGAATTAGAGTTAGTGATAGTTAATAAGGAGAAAATTTGATTGAATTTAAAATCAGATTGATATAATTTCTATAAGTGCATGTTTTTAAGCATTCACAATGATATTTTGATAATATTCTTATTAAATAAAGAAATAAGATATGGAAAATGCGTGTAAGAGGAATGGGATATGGTGAAGAACTTTGACGTGCAAGATTGAACTGCGGTGGCCGAATTGAAAGGCATTGTCGTATAAAAAACAAAGACGCAGTTCAAATACTGCCTGTGTGGACTTTGTTCCAATTTCTTATTTCTTAATTTTATAAGAAGCTGATTTATATGTTTAAATTAAATAGATAATTATGGAACTATATCGGTTTACTGTTTCACTACAAAAGGTAAACGTAGAAATTAAAAAGGAAATAAATAAAAAGAAGAAAGAAAGAAAGAAGAAACACTAAATTACTCAAATTTTGTTATTCCCGTACTGTTATTGTCTACAAATAAGTCATTTTAACCAACTTTTTTTATTTCAGATTGTTTTATTTATCAATAATCAATTTAGTTTGTAACCTAAAAAAATAATTTTAGTAATCATTTGTTTTTTTTTTGTTACACTGATTGAATCAATACAAAAAAGATAGAGCGTACCTATTGACAAAAACAAAAAGGAACATCCGCAATCCGCATCCAATAGGGATCGCCTATACACTAGTTGTATAGATAAGGTAGCGAATTGCGTGCCAGCCGCCTCCATGCTGAATAATTTATGTGGCAACACCGTTAATTAATGTGCATAATAATTACACATGCACGAGCACGGCTTCCTTTTTGTTTTGATTAATTGCCATAGCAAATTAGTTCGTTTTTCAAACAATATGCTGGCTAAATGAGTTATAGTGCATCTGCACTTGCAGTTTGTAATTTGATTCTTGATTGGATGGAAATTTAATGAGAACTGGAGAGTAATTAAATTATTTTTCTTTAATGAACAAATAGTATTTCGCTTGTTTTATTAGTGAGAGCAGCGAACGTTGTTTTTGTTCGTTTCTATCTTTATATCTAACAACAATACCTACATATGAAGCAGTTGGTATTTATGACACTTTGCAGATTAAACTTCTGTCTGCTTAGAAACATGTTTAAAAAGTTGTAGTTTGTAATTTGATACTTGATTGGATGGAAAGTCAATGAGAACTGGAGGGTAATTAAATTATTTTTCTGCAATTAACAAATAGAATTTCGCAAGCTGTCATGTTCGTGAGAGCAGCGAACGTTGTTTTTGTTTGTTTCTGTATACCTAACAATACATAGGTAGTACTTTTTTAATTAAAGTATATAAAGATCTTCCACTTCACATGTATAGAAGATTGAAATTACCCATATAAGGAAATAAGATGTGGATTGGATACAGTACTATGTCTTTTATTAGCATATTGTGTTCTATTGTTGGGCAAAAGACCTAGACCAGAACTAGTGGCAATGGACTGCCGATTACTGTCTTAATTTTAGTCTTTTTTTATAAATGCATACCTCATAAAATTACTCTTATGCAGGACCCATGCAGCAAGTAAGTACTTACTTTAATTTTTCGTTGTCAAAGCCTGCACGCAAGACCAGATACTAAACAAGATACAGACCAAGGAGAAGAAAATAAATCCCTACAGGCCAACTTATTGCACAATTGACGACAATTGAGCAAAAAAAAAATTGTAAGTGATAGAGATTTATCGTCCATATTGGTAGATACATAGTATGCAAAACACGAAATTTGCATACTATGTACCTGCAAAAAGGGACGTAGATTATACTCTTAGATGAGATGATGCAAAATCAACTAAAGTTCTTTCTCAGAAAAAGAACATAGCACATAGAACATAGACCTAATTGCAATCCAAATGAAAATTGCTATACTGACATGGTCTAACTGAAGTAGAATATTTAGCCTAAAATAAAACGCAAAGACCACTCCAAGTCTTCCCGTGGATGTCGTAAAAGGCGACTTAGGAAACACAAGCTAATCAAAGCTTACAAACATCAAAAAGACCTCTCCAACCCGTCTGGCCAGCGTGGAGAGTGTAGGCCAAATCCTCTGACTACTCTGGCTAATATATTGCTGTGGTAGTACAGAGAGGGTCGTGCTCCTGCAGTGGAGACTAAAAAAGACCTGATGGATGGATGGAAAACGCAAAGGTACAGTAAGCTCGACAAAGGAAAGAGCTTTATTTTAAATGCAAAAAAAAACAAAGCTCGACAAAGTATTCTTAAATACAAAAATATGATGAGCACTACCAATTCGTTTGACGTCAGTCCTTCGACAAATCTAATTGTAGTACTGAAAGTGGAAATAAGGCGTCAATAACACTAAAACGAATTGTTTACAAAATGAAGTCATTTTGTGAAAGTTTGAAGAAATCCCTTAATTTCCTTCGGCGGAAATTACCTTTATACTCAGTGTCGAAGAAAAAGGTTATTTCGTAAAAGGATTGCCTTTGAAGACTTATTTAAGAAGTAATTTCGGTAATGGCAATATAATGAAGTAAATAAAGTGAACTGTTGATAATTCTGTTCAATACAACTTGGTAGAAGTTCGATATAATAAAATGAAACATTGTTAAAATTATATTTATGATTATTAGTAATTTGAATTCGCTATTAATATATTGGAAGTGGTCTGCTGTGTGGTTCCCGGCAGAGTTAAATACGAGTACTCCAAGTCTTCCCGTGGATGTCGTAGAAGTGGATTTATAAGCAGATAGAAAATATAAGCTCAACAAAGCTTATAACATCAAAAAGAACTCTCCAACCCGTCTGGCCAACGTGGAGAGTGTAGGCTAAATCCTCTGACTGTTCCGGCTAATACAGAGAGGGTCATGTTCCTGGAGTGGGGTCTAAAAAAGACCTGATGGTGGTGGTGGTGAAGTGTAGTAAACTGCAAAGTTTTGTAACAACTAAAATATATTATGTCAGTTCTCAATTTTCTATTTTTTTTTCATTGTTATCGCACGATTTATTCTAAAAATACGCTATATACGTTGGCAGCAAGATAAAAATAAAAACTTTACGAAATAAAAAGTTGATAGGTATTGCGACCTTAGGAATACGAACGTGATGTACCTGCAGGAAGTGTTTAAATATTGTTAACTTAGCAAGACACGTACATCACGTAAGAATATACACGTATTCCTAAATCAGCGATCTCCCCTACCAATGCGATATGCACTCGTATATTTCCTTAGTATATAAGTTACGAGCAGCGTTTCTAATAAAGACTTCACTTTATTCCTGGTATCAGTCTCAATGGTTTAATTTACGCACTCGCCATAATTGGTGACCCCGACGTGATCTAACCGACGTGATCTAACCGACGTGATGTAGTCCGACGTGATGGATACGCGCCTCAACCGAAGACCCAGACGACGCAAGCCTGAAGAACGAATAAATCAACGTGCACATTTTCACCGGCTTCCCACAAGCGGGTCTCACCGGTTTGAAAATGCAAGAGGAACTCCGGCAGTAACCAGAACCACAAGGACAACAAGGACCATCAAAAATGGCTCCAACCACGCTGAAAAAAGGAATCAACACCGGCTCACACGATTCATTGATCGAATCCTGCACCATAGCTGAACGGTCATAAACTTATAAAACAGGAGGCACAGGAACTACCAGGCAACCACAATGGACAACCCCGCCCCGAGGCAAAGAAAAATCCGGGAAATATCAGCGCAACCGCAAGCTGTAGCCGTCAACTTCAAGAAAAATAAGAAAGCGCATGCACAGTAGAAAAATTCATCGCGAGCGGCAGAATTATAAAGAAAATGATGTCACAGAGGATCAACGAAATTATTAAATACAATAGAAACAATTACGCAACGTGAACAGCTGATATCTATATGATGACGCATTTGACGTCACAAATCGCATCACTTTACATGGAATCAACAACGAACGAAAGTGCAACTACAACAAATAATTGAACGAGGTCAAGATCGCAAGGCCGCCGATGGCCGTATGTTGTTAAAAAAGGCGTAATGAGAAAGAATATAAATATTTGCCTATTATTTGAAGAAGAATTTATTTGGCAACAAAGAATCTTGCACCGCATTTCGTGATATCATTAAGTTCTAATGCCTAATTGCTACCGACTTACACAGTGGTATAGATTTCATGGCAAACAAGGACAATAAATTGATAACTTTGAAGCCTGCAAGCAAAAGAGCGAACAACTTTAAGATGGAACAGCGATCAACATATTGACAGGAAAACATTAAAGTAAAATGGCGATCACAGAAGCACTACTTTAACTGAAAATTACGTCTCTCAAGATGCAGCAAATGGTTCACAGCAAGCAGTCTCAAGAGCAAGCCAGCAAACGGGTCATACTTCAGGGCCACAGCTGCCGACGCACCGAGCTCCTGGTCCTGAGCAGAGCACCCACAATGTTTATTTTCGACAATTATAACGTCCGGCACAGCCGCCGAGCTCACGCTTAGAAATTTTTAAAGAGTGGCCACTCTTCAGCGGAGCATTTCGGCAGGACTTCCACCGGCGCTAGTGGTAAAACAGAGGTATTATTTTTGAACGCGTGGCATATGGCGAGTTCCCATCAATCGGCGAACTCAAGAAAAGAAAATCAGCATCAATTTTAAAGTTTATACTTTTTGGTCAGACCTGACCTAACCAGCAACTAGCATTGTCATGGTTTCTTGAAGGTACGCATTATAAAGGATTAGCCCTATAAAAAGAGCAAAGAGAGCAAATGCCTACTTTGAGGAATTTTGTATTATTTTCGTATTAGTAGAGACCCTTAAAATTGTAAGTTTGAAGGTTTGTCACGTATAATTTGGAAAGGTTTGACGAAATATTTTCATAAAAGATTGTCTTTTATGCAAATACTAGCTATACTACTTCTCAGTACCCTAACTAACCTATGTGTATGCAAAATTTAATGATGTTCGATTCAGTAGGTTGGGCGTAAAAGCGTAACAAACAAAATCAATTTCGCATTTATAATACTAGTTGGGATTTTGTTTTACAAAAAGACACTTTTGCGATTAAACTTTTTTCATCAGAAACTACTAGTTATTGTCAAGACTGAATGAATAAGATTAAAAATCTGTTCAAATAATTCATAGTGATACCTGAGAAAATGTATTTAAATATTATTATTACACTAACGTCTACATCAAAGTTTAAAAAACTACAATGTTTTTTATTTCTTCAAATGTTTTTAGGAATCGATTGCAAAATGTAGAGATCAAGCAAGAAAATAGTCGGATTGTTCGGAATCGGAAAGTTAAAAGAATAATCACTTTTAACTTTTTGTTTAGTATGAGTATGGCTTTCGCGGAAGATCAGCGTCATGGTAGCCCCATGACAAAATGCTGAGCGGAAACCATTTTGGTACTATGCGTGTAATTTATAATTGTTATTGTTCTTTTTGTATTTCATGGGTAACAAATAAACAAATTTTCTTTCTTTCTTTCAGATTGCATTTTTCCCTACAAGGAAAGCACGAACAAAACACAAATCCACCGCACATATCGCTAGAGAGAGATAGCTACAAGGTATTGGGTCCGCTTGGAATTTCCTGGGAATGTCGCGGTTCGGCCGGTATGTGCGGTCGGGGAGGACCGAGATTTCGAGTGGTCAGGCTACACGCCACATTGATCCGGGTCTAAGCGAAGTAAAGATATAAGTAGATATAGCCTCAATGTACATTGGGAGGGAGGAGATTATTGGCTTGTATTATATACTTGCTAGCAAACTGGAATTATAGTACAACTATTTACGAATAAATCTAAGGTGTTGTGGTCAGGCTACACGCAACATTGATCCGGGTCTGAGCGAAGTAGATCGTGTAGCCTCAATGTACTATTGGGAGGGAGGAAATTATTGGTTCATTTCATATACTTACTAGCAAACTGGAATAAATATAACAACTATTTACGAATAAATCTAAGACGTTAGTGGGTTCGAATTGCTTGTGGTGCGAAACGACTAAAGACCCGTCAGGCTACACGCCACATTGATCGTCTAAGCGAAGTAAATATAAATATAAGTAAGTACGTATAGCTTCAATGTACTTTGAGAGGGAGGAAATTATTGTTACCTATATACTTAAGAGCACAAACTGGAAACAAATTTCAAATCTTAGAGAGGAAGTTCAGTCAATCTTTTTTCAGTGGATATGTGGCCAAAACTCAATCCGTTTAGTGGTTTGAGCTGTGTGTGATGTAACTACCTATATCAGTCAGTCAGTAACGGCTGCCTTATATACAAGAAAAAACTACAACCTATAGTAATTAAAACTTTATGGTTTTACAAAGTCACAAATAACTATTTAACTAAGAGATTAATAATTAAAAAAATGTTATAGTAGTTAGTTACTTATCTAATCTAGTTTTAATAACGTAGTAGGTTATTTTCCAAATAATAAATATCTAAACAATATTAAGAAGTACGTAAAGCTTTTAATTAATCAGTCAATGAAACAAAGAGCTGTAATGTTGTGAACATTCAGTAGAGTTAATCACAACACTAAGAAACAAGGCCTTGTAGAGTGGTGCACATAGGTACATTAATTTACCTGGCGCAGATTCTATCCATTCAGCGAGTGTTACTTGTGCACTATACACTAGTAACACTCGCCTTTACATGCAAAACTTGTAGAGTTTTCAGTTAGATACAGAACTATCTTTGTTGACTAAGTAATTATATCTTTGTTTGTTTCATTTTTGTTTGTTGTTTATTGTATTACAGATGATATCATTTAAGAGACCGTATATTAAGGTTCTGTTGCAAGTTGCAATTCAATTCAAGTTTATTCATTGAAATTTAAGGTAATTGTGGATACCCCGGGCTCTTATGCATCACAGCTGAAGACACAAATGAAAAAAAAGCTTGATTAAATAAGAATTGAAATTTAAGAAAAGTAAGTTAAATTGGAAGTGTAATAAAGCGCTATCTACAACGCATACAAACTTATCCTCAACTTCACCTGGAATGCCTTCCACTAACAACCTTAACTCAGCTCGACAATATGAACTATTTTCTATGAGACAAACAATGGAAACCCAAAACACACTTATACACACTTTTGCATGCAAAATGCTCGGCTGACTGTACTATTTTACATTTCAGATTTTCGTTATAACGTGCTGGGTAGCCTATTTAAAGCTATGTTGAAGGTAAACTTACAAACGGTACACCCACAAATACCTCGATATGAAATACTAATCTGTCTAGATTAGTATTTCATATAAAGGTAAATAGTCTTCTTTTTCCGTCCCATTTCGGTACCGAGAACTAACAGGTTTGCCTTGGCTCAGAACATCACACTTATATCAGGTTTCCTAAACAAGGTACGTGTAATTATAAAGCAAAAGCAATCCAACTCACTCTCACTCAAATCGTAAGACAAGGTTAATTGCCACTGGGTTAATTACTTGTAGGTACCTACGGCAAACGTAAAAAGTAGTCTCAACGTGTTATTTGGTGTAATGGACGGCGGTCGTTACGAACCGATCGAAGTTTTAGCTTTTTAAGAACCGACCGAATATAGACCTACGAGTATTTGTGTTTCTGTTCCCGGTTTAATCCTCGGCTAGAATGCTTTGGAACCCGGGGTCTGCTTTCCGGCTAAGAGTTGTATTATAACTTGCAATTTTCCCGCGATTTCGTCCGCGTAAATCTAGACCCCCCTATTATCCCCTTAGGTTGAATTTCGTAAAATCCTTTCTTAGTACCTAATAACGTCATGAAAGAAACTTCTGTACCAAATCTGTCTCTCGGTGCCTTATCAAAATTAGCTCGATTGATCTTCGATAGAGTAAAGTTCAACGAACAACAAATTCAATGAGAAGCTGATGTGATGATGGAGAACACAGCTGACTCCGTGTTTCAGCTAAGGATATAACCGGGAACACACTAAGAGAGAGAAAGAGAGAGAGAGAGAGAGAATAAGAATGATGATAGATATAACCTTTTTAATTAGCGCGGTCACAAAATCGGACGCAGAAGACCGTATTAGAAACTTCTATATTCATGGCAGTCTCCATGTAGTGACATAGCGCACAAGTTGCAAGAGATTCGCCAACGCTGGTATGATCACGTATTGCAAAACTGCAAATTACATCGGCCGGGCCTCAGCAGAAGGGGGAATCCAAGAAATGCTGACGTGATGTCCTTAAAGGACAATAAGCATACCAATGGTCTCACAATCGTGCCAAAGAACATGCGAAGTAGAAAATATAAAGCTGGAAAGTGGACCCCGGGATCCGAAGCATGTGTTTGTGTACAGGGAGAAACTCCGTGGCGTTAAGTTGCAAAAATTTTGGGCAAAATCTTCACTTGCAAAGATTTTGCCCAAAATTGCAAGTGCAAGTGGAGGTCATTGACGTCGCATTTCAGCTACGGTAACGTGGTCAAGTTGTATGTACCAACTAGAATATAATATAATATAATAAATAAATATATACGGACAAATCACACAGATTGAGCTAGCCAGCTAGCTAGTAAGTTCTTAAGTAAGACTTGTGTTATGGGATACTAACTCAACGATACTATATTTTATAATAGATACATAATTAGATAATCATCAAAGACCCAGGTCAATCATAAAAAGATCATTTTCCAAAACCTGTACTTATTTCCTTTGCAAACATATTAAAAAGCTGATTCTCAACTATGATGATGATGATGACTATAGGAGCTCAACAAATGTATGAGTAAGTACTTAAAGGAGCTGACACGCTTTAGGTACGTACGTTCAGGGTATTTTCTCATTAATTCCTCATTGTTTGGATGACATATTCTATTCATCCATTTTCAGTCTGTTTGTATGTTTGAATGTCTCCGTGGTCCAGTGGTTAAGGCGTCTGCCTTGTTGACCCGGGGGTCGTGGGTTCGATTCCCACGGGAAGCAAACTTTGTTAAGTTGTTTCCAGTTTGGTTAGGACATTGTAGGCATGAATCACCTGATCGTCTGATAAGAAAGATGATTCCGTGCTTCGGAAGGCACGTGAAGCCGTTGGTCCCGGCTGCCATCTGGTAGTCGTTAAAGGAACCACGTCAGAGGCCGAGAAGCGGTTCCGAACAACTGTGACACCAGGGCGTGCATGGTCGATTGACCTTGTCACCTACACGAAATGATGATGATGAGTCTGTTTTTCAGTCGATGGGTTATATCTCAATAACGGTAACAGGTTGTGTATTAATTTTTTCTGAATTTGTATCTTGTAAGTGTAGGTATAACCACAAATATAAAAATGATTTATGTACAAGTATAATTTTCGAGGTTTTGCTTGATACGAAACCTTTCGTGTGTGAGACCAGGTTTATTTGGCGAGGGTTTGTAAATTCATTGAACATATCATAAGAAGTGGCGCCTCTTATGTCCCTTAACACAATCTAATTCGTCATGTCACCACTTGGACCACTTAAAAGTATCTCGTTATTTTATTTATCATCGAGTGCAAAACACGATAACCCGTTACGGCTACCGGTCCAAGTGTTCCATCTTCGCTTCGTTAGCGCTATCACATCATCAGGACGATGACAATCTGAATTGAATTACCGGCTACCTGCGACGAATGTGTGGTCTCGATCTGTTAATCTCCAGTCGATCTTACGACGCATGCGCTATCGGCCCGCTTGGTGGTCCCGCCTCATTACGACGAACACACAGCCTGAAATCGTCCCACTATTGTGTACCAGTGAAAAATGTTCAACAATGACAGGTGTCGATAAGCGAACCTTTCCGAGGAAACGCGTGCGATTTCGTCGGCGATCGATCAAACCGGTCCGTAATGCTCTTGACCCGGCGAATGCCTAAGTATTGCATCACGAGCAATCAGTAATCTTACATGGAAATAACACTATCTGTGTCGCGTATCTCGAGGTGAACACAATGTGCATAATTTACAGCAATTTTGATTGAAGCGCTGTCAGCATTTCATTATCTCTAACAAACATTTGTTTAACACCGCCTCGGCTTTACGTAGGAGGATATGATCAATGATTTCTATTCATTAAGATACCTAAATACGGAGTGGAAATAATTATAAGATACTTTTCTTTGCCTTCTTATTTTAATTATAGTTTCCTTTTGTATCACTGCGGCTATGACACGAGTGAAAAGCAGTATGTGCGTGTAGCGTGTCATTTTAATTGCACGGCCTTAGGCGTTGTCATTTGCTCATTGCTTTTAATTACGAGCTCCTTGTCTTATAATTACAATAATTGTGTATTTAAGTAATGAATCATTTGTCTTCTTTATAAAAATAACTGTTACCATCAGATCAGAAAGATTAGATTTATCAGACTTAGATCACAGATAAGATTTTATTATTATTATTATTTTTTACCTACCATAAAGAAAAAAAATAAACTGCTAAATAATATTCAACGCATTCTCAAGAGTTTTGAATAGCGAAGCAAAAAAGTAACAACACAGAATAAGAAAACAAATTACACCACTTAATAATGTCACCAAAGCAAACCCAAAGACACAAAAACTAGACATTGATAATCTTCACGGCGAATTCTCAACCACAAACACGTATTTAAAAGCTATAAAAATAAACGACACTCATTAACATTAGTGTGTGGACCTTTGGGACCCATTGTTGTATGAAAGGACCATCTCAGGACCTTAATGACATCGCATTAGTAATCTGTCAAAACAGATCAAAGAGAAGGAATCCTGAGAGTTTAAAAAGTCTTGAAGTGTTATTGATCGCTGGCAATTTGTTAGGTTCTTTAAAGTGCGCACGCGGCCCTTTACGACACTTTAAAAGGTATTTGCACTCATATTTTATGAATACAATGGTGAAATTAACTGTCAAAGGTGGAATTAATGCACTTATTAATCTTTTGGGAGGTTAAGTTTGCGTATCACTTGGTGATGTATTTTGATGATATTTTACATAATGTTTTTTTATAAGATATTATTTTTGAAGATATTTGTACAGACAAATATTTGTTATTCTTCAATAGACTTTCAACCACTGTTTGTCTTTTAAAATTTATAATATTCAGAATGTACTCGTACATAAGATACCTACATTTTCTTGAACACTTATTTTAATAATTGGGTAAATGAAGAGTGGAGTTTGAAATATGTTTTAAATTAACGTAACTTAACCCTTAATATTCTCTTAAAAGGGTGACTCAATCCGACAATATAAACAAATTCTCCTTTTTTTATTTTTACTTTCCTATACTAATTGAGACTGGCAGCTGAACGCTTTTGTATGTTTAAAAGATGTTTTTTTTTTAGCTAGAGCAGTTAAAGGATTTGGCCTACACTCTCGATACTGGCTAGACGGGTTGGAGAGGTTTTTTTGATGTGTATAACCTTTCCTTAGCTTGTTTTTCCTAGGTCGCCTTCTACGACATCCACGGGAAGTCTTGGAGTGGTTCTATTCTACTCTGCTACGAAACACACGGCTTCATATGTGACGTAGTCACTACTGATACTATTCAAATGCGCTTTTGTTGATAAATGTATTACTAGAAATATGTTGAGAAGACATGCCTCAGTTTTTACCAGACTATAGTGAAGCCAAAAGGAAATTGATTTTACATGTTATGTTTACAAATGTTCTTTTGTTATTTCATATCTCCAAAACAACATACCGACCATAAAGATAAAGTATCTAGTGACTGTCCTTTTGTTATAGACAGGCACAAAATGATTATTCTATACAGGGGATAATCTTTGGACATGTTCGTCTCACTAAATTCGATATGGCACCCGTCGTAGACCGTAATGTCTCCTAGACTCTTCAGGCCAAATCCTCTGACTGCTCTAGCTGGCTAATATATGGCTCTAGTAGTACAGAGAGATTTATGTTCCTGCAGCGGAGACTAAAACGTATCTCATGATAATGATGATACTTGAAAACCTACGTTAAAAAAATATTTCGTCATTCAAAGAAATTAGTGAAGTAATAGATAGACCCTTGCGTAACAATCATATAATTATTTCTCCTGCACTCCTGTGGCATCGACTTAGCAGAGTCCGTGATTCGTTCATGGGGAATTGTATACGTTTTTACAAAAATGTTTGCGAAACTAGTCCTCAATATGCCTGGTAGAAAATTCAAATAAATAAATAACGGTTACTTTATAAAAAGTCTTATTAAAGGACTGAAGATTTTCTAAATGACAAGAATATTTGGCATGAGTTTGGTAGTTGCGCATAATACGGAACTTGCACAATATTGTTTTGTTGTGCTATGAAAAAAGTTCTTAAAAATAGACTCATAGGTACGTGAAAAAATTAACTTTCTAACCCAAAAACTCTTTAAAATGCAAAGGTTACAAAGTCACAATTTTTCCTCTCGACGTAAACGCCTAACAAAAATCGACAAACAAGTGACGTCACTTCGTTAGCATCTTGAATGGGTGATGTGAGAACTTTGTTCGGCAGCTATGTTAAATATTATGTTTATGGAAATGGCTTCTTAACAATAGTTGTTACATATTTTAAAGGATATCTTTTGGTTATATTAGATTTTTAGCTTTAGCTTCACTTGTATGTAAGAAAATCTTGGAATCTTAATTTGACCCACTTCCCGGTCTTCGATTAGGATGAAATTTTGCACACGCTCTGAATTCTGATGACAATACATGATTCGCGTGCTAAAAGCATGTTTTTTAGTTTTTTAAACGAATTATAAATAATTGCAATTGACTTTTGAACCAATTTTTACCACACTTACTGTTTTGATATAAAGATTTAGAAGCGGCATTTGCATTTTCAAAATGAATTATGTATGACAATTAAGAAGCGCTCTAAAAATACCTATAATAAATAAACGATTTGATTGATTGATTGATATTAAACTAGGAAATAACAATTAATGCAATCTATAAATTCAAATTGCCTTATAAAAATTACTTTTAAATAAAAGAAAATGATGACTATGTGCCTAGAAGAGGTAGCAGCATTGCAAGATAGTTTTACCAGTTTTGACATGGCGTGCAACACGGCCTGTGCTCTTGGAAAAGCAGGCCATGATGCCCCAGGCGATTGACTATATATCACAAGGGCAACAATGTCGGACATTATTTGCACCGCTTAAACGGAGGCTACTTGCCAGACGGAAAGTGCTATCGCCCAAAAAAGCACCCAAATGGTAAGACGGTAACGTCCGATATCATAAAATCAACTCGCATACAGCAGAAGCAAGAAGACAAGCTTTTTCTACAGAATTACTGACAGAAAATTCAGTTAAGCTACTCTGTCTAAGTCTACAAAGCAGGTTGTCCCTCTGTGAAAGGGGATGATCTGGAGTTTTTAACCTTACTTTAACTGACACTTAAGATGATTTTATGATGCAAAGTTTTGGTTGATATTTTCTCATCTAAAAATGCGCAACGCGCCTAAAGATATTTTCACAACAAAAACTCAACAGAATATCTGTTTGGAGTAAGTAGTTATGATAAGATTTGTTTAAACATTTGCTTTTTTTTCTTTAGTAGATGTGGTTGTCACCCATAGTTTACAGAGAAGTGTAATATATTTTATTATTTGTGTGAACCTTAACTCAATCAAGCACAAATAATATGATACCTAGTTGAAATTAGATTATAGCTACTAAATATATGCAAAAGCATACATTATTTTTATTTGAATTGGACCCACTTGCAACTTCCATAAAGGAAGTTTTATATACTTTCTACACATATTTTATGCTACACATATACATTGCAACGTTTAAGACGGAAGCCTTTCTAATTTGCTACTATTAACATTAAAAGCTCCAAAAGCGTCTCAACATCTCCTTCCTTAGTAGTCTTTTACCCTTCGCCATAAAGGATAAGGACGAAGGCACAAGAGGTTACTCTGTAGCAGCACTTTAGGCCCAATCATCCGGTTTCTGGTGGATGACAAGTACATCTTACATTTATTTTTGATGCTGGCTGCAGAAGTGCCCATTATTTAGGGCCACATTTTTTTCGACTTTCACTGCTACGTCTTTACTACTTTTAGAAGTCTTCTATTCGAGAAGAAGACAAAAAACTAGTCTATCGAGATATACAGATAAGGACGGCAGGTAGGCAGGTATGTATGGGAATGGAATGCTACATGCTTGCAATTGCATATATAATAAGAATCGCTTTCATGTCAAAGAATATATATATTTTTTGTTTTGAAAAGATACTTATTAGCGGTAACTACAATCTGTGGGTGTTTCTCTGGATTTATCTTTAACAGTTATCTATCTATACATATAATAAAACAGTAAAAATATTTTGTTTGTAAATTTAGTATTTTTGACTGAAATGGGTAGTGGGACACTAAAAAGAATAATAGAATTCAAAACATTTTTTTTTAATTTCTTGTCTATCTGTCTGTTTGTATGTATGATCCCGCTTATCTCCAGAAATATTGAACAGACTCGAATAAAACTTTTTTCGCTATAAAGCTGTTAAGCCTGGGCAAGATACAGGGTAGAAATGATTTTGGAAAATGGAACACCTGATGCAGCATCATAATGGTCCAGCTGAATAAGAAATATAAAAGTGGAGCCTTAGCAAAAGTTGTTAAGCCTTTTGAGCATTTTTGTTGAGGTATAAAAATCTTAGATTTGCAATACCTCATGCAGAGCCATAATGGTCTAGGTAAACTATAAGAAATATATATATGACGCCTGAGCAAAAGTTATTCAACCTGATTAACATTTTATGTTGAGGTATTTAAATTGAAGATTTGGAACACCTGACGCAGAACTATAATGGTCCAGGTAAACTATAGAAAGTATAAAAATGACGCTGTAGCATAATTTGTTCAGCATGATTAGTATTTTTGTTGAGGTTTAAAAATCTAAGAATAAGAACATCTGATATAGAACCATTTCAAATTTATAACACCAATTTTACAGAGTCACACTCTCCACTGGGATAGAGTGCGTAGAGCACAATTAGCTCATATTACTGTTGACCGCCCAGCGGTCCCGGGTTACTCGCAACCAAGATATTTCCTTTTGGCAACACCCAAAGCCGAAGTCCGTCCCTCCCGAAGGCTCTTCGGAGATGAGCGCTTTATAGGTTGAGGGCACTCTGCCCATACCTAGGTCACATTTATTTGCTAAAACATGTTTTACAAAAAATCGAGGATCATCTGATAAGGAAATTTAAAAGATCAGGTTAAAGTTCTGCGTTTACGAAATTTGTCTGCCGGAGTCATGAAGTCCACGCGAACAAAGTCGCGGACATCAGCTTACTAGCTGATACCTACTGGTATACATGACTATTTAAATTACACCCTCAGTGGTAATTTGGATCTGATTTGATTTCTAATATTATGACAGCATGATATATATCAATCAAAAATGGTAAAAGGTAAAATGACGTAGTTTTTATCTGCCGGCCACCTCTCTATCCCCAACCCTTCTAGTTGTTATTAGTTCTTCTTTTTCTTCTTCTTCTTTTTGAGTCGTTTTGTAAAACCCAGTATGCAGTATACCCTTGCCCGTTCATTTGCTTCCGTTAGGTCTTTTTCCATGCAGTGATTATAATGTAGTTGCCTGTCTGCTTATAGGTGAGCAGACAATCTTATTCAGTTTAATTCTTTGACATTCCTATCGACAGTTTAGTTGATAAAATTATGGGGAAACTTTATGACAATATGATAGTTAGCCTACAAATTAACCTTCAGCTAAATATTATTACTATAATTGGTCTTGCAATATTTAGGGCCCTCTGCTTTATAAAATGTAAAGACATTGTACTGTATCCAAATTTCCCTGTCTCTAAATACTCTACTTAGGATTTTTTATTACTGTTTATTGATCATCATCATCTGCCTTACCTTATCCCATTATCTGGGGTCGGTCGGCGCAATATGTCTTTTCTCTCCACAATTTTCTATCGCTTGCCATTTCGGCATCCACCTCTACCTCTTTCATATCCCTATTAATACAATCCATCCATCTCTGTTTTGGCCTACCTCTTCCCCTATTACTGTTTTTTGATCACCGCTATAAAATTCGATAACTGTCAGTCTTGCTTTATTACATTTTACGTTACATTAGTAAAATTAAATCATTTTATAAAAACAACACAAATTAATTTTATATCCTGCGGAATGCAGTTCTTAATTATCGGCCCCCATAATTTTCATAAATTTTGCAAGACAGCGTACATAGACTAGAAAACAATCATTCGAATATAACTACTTAGTGTATGGTATACTTACAAGCACCAGCAACGTGGATCTTCTTCATCCAAGGATAAATAACCCTGTCAGTATTGTCCGAGCAGATTGACGAGTCATCATCTTCAACCGGCGGACTATCAAGCAGTAGCCTCTCGTCATCCATCTCCGAAACTGGAGAGCCTTCTCTCCCCAACGCATGGAGTTTCCTGCCAGCTGGAGCTGCTTCTTCTATATGCCTTTCTAGTCTCAATCCTAGTTCTGCCAAGCCTGGCGCTACTTCTCCACTATGCGGTGGGACATAACCATGATCTGCATCAGAGGGGTGGGATGGCTCTGGAGGCCGTGGAGGTGGCGCCACCGGAGGATGCTGCGGTAAAGGATGGTAGTACCCTCCGTAACCATAACCAGTCCCAATCTGGACAGGAGCGTACTGATGCTGGTATCCATATTGTAAATGCTGATGCTGGTAGTATTCTCCTGGTGGGATGTAGTCTGCTTGGCTGTACTCTTCGGATGGCGGGAATTTGGGGTCCGGCTGCGGCTGGTACCCGCCGTTCATGAGAAAGGAGCTCATGGTGGGCGTGGTCGAGTCGGCGCATCACCTCGCGTCCAGCACGCCTGCTAATATGGCCGCCATTCAAACGTCACAGGATAACATGACCTTTTAAATTGTCTGTCCAGTCACTCGTTTTATATTAAGAAAATGGAGAATAATCATGGAACGTAAACAAGTGGACTTGACTATATTTTAGGACGATTTAGTAGGTGTTTTTTTTTTTCAAAATTGATACTAATTTATTCTGGTCTGTTCATAAAACTTATTTTACTGCATACGAAAAGCAAGAAAAATATACACAAATAATTGTATCGATTTCGGAGCATGAAAATATAAATATCTTCAATAAAGCTCAGTGATAACTTTACAAAATGTTATAGATTTGCACCATGCACTCTCACAATCATAATTATTTGGTAATAAACAGTTCTATAATATAGGTACATTACATTCCTTCTTTATTTACATTTAAACTATACTCCAGTTTTCATAAAAACAGTCACATAACACAATCTCCTTCTACAGTCCACTATCACTTGCACAAAGTTTTAATTTATCCAG
This sequence comes from Rhodophaea formosa, assembly GCA_963082605.1. NCBI lineage: Eukaryota > Metazoa > Arthropoda > Insecta > Lepidoptera > Pyralidae > Rhodophaea > Rhodophaea formosa. The sequence goes on along the minus strand of OY720211.1, from coordinate 7,106,161 downwards.
TTCACAATATCGCAAATTTCTGTTAAACTGAATAATTTGCAGAGTCATTTGATTTATCACTTTTTGATAATAAACAATGGAGACGAAGGCGCGCTATCCTGCGACGACATTTTGAAACAATATACACTTCCAACACGCCAGCGCACTCTGTCACTTTAAGGACTCCTATACATGTTCATCAATTTTTACATACCACCTTCCATTTTTAAGGCGGAGCTGTTCTTATGCAGTCTTATTCACGATCAAAATTCCAATTTTGCACCATATTTTGTAAGTCATAAGATCTCAATTAAATTGCTTTCATGTTCAAAAGCATCAAACCGCAACAATGATTCTCCCCCTTCCGCCTATAAACAACGCTAAGCGTGCGAATGAAATAGGGCTATTGGGGACGGTTCGAAGCAAAAACAGCTAAGTTATACTGCTCTTTCTCTAACATACTGGTTTATACTATGGAGAAAAAGAGAGAAAAGACCAGACTGGGCACTTGCGTGGAAGAGATTAAGAAGCTGCTTTAATAATAATACAGAATGAACATGGTCTCTGTTCGTAACGACACGGCCGTTTTAAATATTTAATATGCAATTTCCTTTAGTTTTCATTATTGTATTGTTCATTATAATAAAGTACCTACAAGTGGGTATGATTAAGTGTAAATTAACAGTTTTACTGACAGACGTCATACGGTTATTTGCATTATGCTGGTAGCGATAACTAGATTGCTGTCAGATTTTATTATTCATGTTCTTTTAGCAAAACCTATGCTACATTACGTCCTACTACCTATATTCTGGCAAAAGCCTCTGTATAATATAAAAAGTGAATACCTATTTGTCTAAATTTTTACAGCTGTAGTAAACAATTAGGTATAACTTAAGTTTTTGAAGAGTTTGAGATGGGAAGCCAAGGGGTGCTGTTGGGGTTTGCCTTAGATGATTTTGCAAATTGATTTAAGAGTCGCCTGGAAGCGCATGTCTCCATACAAACGGAAAAAGGGAATTGTGGCAATATTTGATAATTTTAGGGCAAAATTAAGCATCCAATCAATTAATCTCATTATAATCTACGTACGTTCCTATACATTTTGGTTAAATTATCAAATGTTTGAGAATTATACGCCTCTCAAGATTTCCATACAAATTTGAAAAGGCTTGTAATTCTCAAACCATTGGTATTTTAACCAAGCTGTATAGGAACGTACGTAGATTATAATGAGATTAATTGATTAAATGCTTAATTTAACTCCAAAATTATCAAATATTGCCACAATTCCCTTTTTCCGTTTGTATGGAGACATGCGCTTCCAGGCGACTCTTAAGTGAACTTTATAATATGAAATTGGTGTAGTTTGGAATAATAAATGCTCGTGCTCATGAAAAAAAATGTGAAATAGTTAAAATAGACTGTTATATGGACTCGTATAGATTTGTCAGCAGAAACTCCCACGAGGAATCAAAGAACATTTGCCAACGCCATCTTTGATGCTACTTGATAAAGCTTTACCGTACTACACCGATACCTAGTCTTATTCTCTTCTACTTCTTCTATCTCATTATGCTGGACATTGGCAGAAGCACTGAAATCTCGATGGAAGCCATAATATAAAACATAAGAAGAAGAAGTTTTGGAAATAACACAACTTTAAACATCTAAATATATATTTAAAATTAATAAATATGTAATAAAACATACTCAACCTTCTCACAGTTTTTATGCTGCAACAGACTAACTGCACATAATTTGATGTTCTCAATTTTAAAGCAATTTTTTCACATTACCTTTTACAAATTTCAAACTCAACTAACACCGAAGTACAATTATAAATCCCTTGACAAATCCCAAAACAATCTTACGCAGTACAGTCAGACACGATGTCCATCAAAATAACTCCTCCAAAAACAAAAGTCATGGTCCGTATCATGGAGCTTAAGCCGGCAATACACCGGTAAGTAGCCGACAAAGACGAGCAAACAGACAAATAAACAAAAATGTCCGGTGATTTTATTGAATTAGACGGACAGACAATGACGGAGGGTCATCGGTTCGATTCCTGCAAGTCACGGCTTCCAGCCGGCTGCTACTAAACGTGGTAACAACCGCTCAATGGGTGTTTGATCAATAAATAGATGCCGTGGTCATGGTGTTCTGAGATTTTGTTTAGAATTTGTTCCTAGTCTATTTCATCTGAGCGTGTTCCCGGTTGCATCCTCAACTAGAATGCTTCAGAGCCCGGGGTCCGCTTTCCGGCTTTTAATTCTCCATTTCGCACGGTCTTTGGTATCCTTGGTTGATATATCATCCCTGACAACATCACTTTTTGGGTTAGTACAAGAATTTGTTCTAAGTAGAGTTTTTATATCCAATGATTTCATCTTAGGTATATCAGGATAACTAGTATTGTCACGTGTCACGTGCATCTAATCGCGACGGTAAATGTCTTCAATTAGGTAATCAATAAATTTAAAAACCGATTTTATAAGAATGTACGTTTTACTTCAGTTACTTAGTACGAGTTAAATAAAACTTCTAGTAATTTTACCTTGTTGCAAAAAGCAATATTTTTTTTTGTTTATCCTGATGTATAGATCAGATCCAGATTTGTTTTAAATTCCCTCCCAATTTTTGATCAATCAAACCTGGCAGCGCTAGAGTACATACGACATCTGAACAATCTAAACTATTCAAACTGTATTCATTTACGTGCGAAATAGTTTTAAAATCTAAGTTGGGTTGCGACTTTGTTGCTTGCTTGCTATTTGTGGGTGAAAACTGGTCAGTCAGACTTTCTAAGCTGCTTATACAGGTATCTTGTAGTCATGACTATCACCTAATGATTAAAGCTAGGATCAACTTAGCTGTCCTAAATCAACGTGGATTCCAAAGCATGGTGAAGCACGAGATATTTTTATGGCACTTGTGGTCACCCATCCGAGAGCTGCTGAAGGAAATTTCCTTCGAGGTCTAATAACTAAACTAAATCTAGACAAATCTATTTAGGAATTAGATTAAAAAAATGAATTAACTAGATCGTTATATTTAGTATGAATGTACTTTGATAATTACAAAATGTTGAAGTTCGTATTTCACAAGATGGCTCGGTATGAGCCTGCCATCCGGCAATGTCAGTCATGATGACCATCATCCTTGATATGTATAGATGATGATCAGTGGTTAAGGCAATCTGGGATTGGAAGCCCAAAGGATCCAAGTACTGGATGGCCTAGCATGTATTCCTAAAACAAACATTCACCTAATCGTGCACAGATCTCTACTCCATATTTCAATATTTACCTGATCTGTTAGTTATCTACAGCGTGTTAATTAACCTTCGACATTCCTTTCAAGGGATGAATCAGACCGTCAATATAAACAACTTTTCCTATGGACCCCATGCTGGATACTCGAAAATTGTTTCGGCTTTCTCATAGGACTTCTTGTCCGGGCGACTGTACACTTTTCTATAAAAATGACGATTTTGAAATGAAAACTTCTTAAGCGGCGCTGTGCACTTTTTGTGATGGGGAATAATGTTTAACTTGCGACAGGTCACGTGACCAACAGATTCGTCAGCTTGCAAATTCGTAAGCTGGTGCTGGGCGCTTGCGCGAATGGGCGTGTGTGTTTGTGTTACAGCGCGGTACGCACATCCATGGGTGGTGACTGCTGTTAGGAAAGGTATTAAATTATAAGTGATAGTATTAAGTTTTCACTTCTGCCGGTACTCCCGAAGTGCAACCAATTGTTTTTTTTTTTTGAGTTCCCACCACTGATCCCATACGAAAAGTAATTCCTATTGACGGGCTGAATAACTCGTTCAAGGGTATGTAGAGGGTCAATTCACACACTGTATCATCCTCGTCGTCATCGTCTCTTACCATCAGGTGAGATGGGAGACAAATTCCTAATTCAATAATTAATAAAAAAAAATCTGTATTATTGGAATTTGAAAATAAAAATATCTGCCTACAGTCACTATATAGATTCTTTAACTTCTTAATAAGCAACAAAGGCAGCTATTTGAATCAATGTCGATCAAGACAATGTTATCTCAAAGTTTGTCCGAAGTTTCCCCCGCACTGTTTTTTCTCCGCGCTAACTGCTTGCCGCTCGTTCTATCCAGCGCAAACTTAATCCAAGTTTAATGAACAATACGACAGGCCCTTAATCAAACTTTGAATTTCCTAAACATACCAACACACCAATATCAACTTTAATGTCAACTACTAAAGCTCAAAATTGTGTAAAAGTATCGTTGCACTTAGAGCTTTTCGATTTAAGCACTCGCAGCTGGAGAAAAACCTATTTAGCTGACTTTGATCGTATTATTTGTTTCTTGTTTTGCCTTTGGATACAGTCACGGAATAAGGAAAGTTATTTAAACGGAAGGTTTTGGCTTGACAATTTATTATAAAGTTTATTATAAAAACTTCAAAGGTCAGAGATCTTAAATTGAATTAGGACGTTGCCATGCGATTAGTTTCAGCTTCTGTGTGTCCGAGGCAGTGTTGTATGAAATTGGATTGAAAAGGTCATGTGAGAAGCTCAATACCAAATTATTGAATTACGTGCAGTTCACCATCAATCATAGTTTGATTGTTTTTCTAACTGACCTAGCCGAGGGCCTGGCTCACGTACGTCACTCTGACCATACTTGTTCATGCAAATTATGTTTGGTTGTCGAGTTCGATCCAATTTTTTATCTATTTTATAATAGGTACTGAGAATATGATATCAAATGTTAATATACATATTACCTATCTTAACTCTTAACAGTGTGTTAATTGACCCTCGACATACCTTTAAAGGGGTCAGCCCTTATGAACAACTTTTCTATGGGATTATTGCTGAAAATAAAAAAAAATAGCCATTTTCTTACAATAGTATTCTACCGCTCGGGCAAGTAGTCCTTCATTTTAAAAGGTTAATTAAAAAACTCATTTTTCGACAGTTTGAGGCAAATAATAAAAAAAAACTTCCAATTTAACACGTTTTTAACGTTACTAAAGTTACTAGCTACAGCCAATTTTCTAAAACGGTGGGTCTATATTGCACTTTTTCATTAATACCAAATTAAGGTTAAATAGTCACTTCTTTTTTATTTATTTTTTGTTAAATAGCTCGTCTATTTTTGTTGTCTATTAATTATTTTATTTATATGTTTTGAATTAAAGGTAAGAAAATAATCACAGTATTATTGATTTTCGGTTCATAAAGAAATGCAAAATTATTAGAAGTTCTTGAATATAATAGGAAGTAGAGATACCTAATCCATGTCTCTGCACATAGTTTTTTATTTTTTCTATTATTCTGAAAGACTTTAATTCTTAAAATGTATAACACAATTAACCTAAATCGTGCTAAGATGAAAAAATAAACAAAAAAGCCCTCCCAATTACATATGCCCGATGCAAGGGGATCGCATAGCCAATTTTCTATAATGGCGGGTTGCATAGGCTATCTTTGTTGCACCAGCGCCGACGTTTTTTGCACGCTTGCCCCTCCCATAGGGCAGGGACGTCTGCACTTAAATTTATGGGATACATATATGTGTTAGATTGGATGGAGTTTGTACCGACTTTAAGATTTTAGTATAACTTGGGCTTGTTTTTTTATTTTTTTAGGTAGGTATAATGATAATTTTATAGATGCGATGATCATTACGTACATAATTACATGCATCTTTTTGTATAAAAATTTTCTATTTTAGTAATTTTTTTTATTACCAATACGTACGACACATTCTACATAATTATAACACTTGCACTCCCCTTCGGGGTAGACCGAACCAATGGCCAAGATATTTTTCATATTAAAAATTACCACCATAATAGTAGATTACTATCAGATCCAAGAATATGTAGGTAGGTAGTATGAAATCTGGTACTTTTTTCCAAGGATTACTACGCCAATATACTTATGTAGGCAAAACTAAAGATATCTAAGTATTTTTTGAGTAGAATCTATGCATAGATAGATCCTTATGTATGTACGTTGATGGAACAAACTTTCTAAAGTATACATTTATATAGATTTTTCAAATCACTAAAAACTTCCGCCATAGGCACTGATTGTAAAAAATGTCGATGTTTCAAACTCAAACACAAATTTTTTATTTAATTTATCTAGATTTCTTTGAACACTTATTAACTGTCATATTTCATTTTACACACAGAACAGTAAAAAAGAGACTTCTGTTCTATGGTGTTTACATGTGTATAGACATACCTACAAGAACGCTATAATCTTTAGTCACTCAAGCAACATAACTGAAACTGCTAACGCAATTTCAAAGCAAACTTAGGGCATTGTAGCGACGTTGACGGAACATAACACGTCTGAAAAGCTTTTGAAGGAAGTTTCTGACGTGGCCCGTCATCGTATGTCAGTGGTTTGACAGCCGACACCACTCTCCCTCCGCCTCCCGTGACGTCACCCACCTTCGGCTATAAAGGTTTAGTCTTTCTGTTAGCGGAAAAATGGAAAGTGATTGTATCTTTCCCAATATATACTACCACATATTCAAGTGTATGGTAGAGATTTAGACGGAATATAACGCATCCAAAAATCATGTAAAGAATGTTTCTGACGCAGACTGTCATGTTAGAGGTTTGAAGGAGTTTGTGGTGGGAAGTCAAGGGGTGCAGTTGGGATCTGCCTTGGACGATTTTGCAAATTGATTTTAGTGGACTTTATAAGAAAATGGTGTAGTTTGGTATTATAAATGCTCGTGCTCATGAACAATTTGTGAAAAAGTTAATGTAGATTGTTATATGGTCTCGTCACCAGAAGCTTCCACGAGGCATCAAAGAACATACGCCATTTTTGATGCTACTTGTTACATATTTACCGTACAACACCGATACTTAGTATCCCAATTTACTGGACATTGGCAGAATCACTGAAATCTCGGTGGAAGCCATATTATAAAACAGAAAAAGATGAAGAAGAAGAGGTTTGAAGACCGATACTTTTCTACGTACACATACGGTGACGTCACCAACCTTCAACAATAGAGCTTGTCCCACTATTGGCGAGAAATATCAAGGCGGTGACAGCCTTTTTGTACTATTTGGCATATTATTATTTATTAATTCAATAGGAGCAAATATACATATAAATGCAAATATACACCACTAAATCACCATTAATTGGTTAATTACTGATTTTAGATTAATCATAAGAATTGGCATGCTTAATAGAAATTAAAAATCCCTGTGTAAAACATCAAACTACATCGAAATAATTATTTTAAATTGCACTAAATGTTTATTGGATGCCCTTTTTAAAAAAAACATTAGCAGTCCAGCGCACTCTGAAACTTTAATTCTAATTAAACACGTTCAAAATCGCAATTTTTTTCCATGAAAATATCTCTTACATACCCGCGATAAAGATACAAAAAAATGTCCTAATATTCCATATTTCTACTCATGGCTGACTTTGAAATCTAAGCATAATTCTGGACTTAACAACCTTAACATTTTTTTTATCAAACCAAAAACAAATGATTATAAATATAATCTATAAATATATATATAGACAATGTTTTCGTTTCTCATTTGTCGCTGTATGTAAGGCCGGCCCTTTGCCCGGCCCGGACTTCGGGAGTATCTGACAATATTCGATGTCTAATCAGAATTTGACGTTGAGAAATATCTTAGGGTATTTTGCGAACTTATTTACGGTGAACCGAGAAACTTCTTGAGAGGCAGATACCATCCGTAATTTAAATTCAAGTTAGCAGAATAACTAAAGCTTAAATGAAGAAACCTCAATAAATTTAAACAATCAGTACTGCAGTTATAATAAAAAGATCATAAATTCTCAAAAATATATCTACTTTACTGCTAAAAATTCTGTTGTTAATAGAATTTGTGTTTGTATTAAGTTGGATGATGATTACAATATTTGATGCAGATTTTTGAGTTGAAAATTTTAGTACCAAGTTTCTAGAGTTAATATTTTGCCATATTACATGTACTTATGCCCCACAAAAACGTCAAATGCTACAGCGTAGGGGAAACGTTTGGTATTCTTGGAGATGGCAGCCCTAAATGTCATATAGCTTAAGAACCCACAGTTCAAAAAGTATTCTATTAGACTAGTAATAAGGTTGAAGATCGAGATGGTAGTATTAGTGATATAATGTGGTTCACAGACGAGCGAGCAGAGCTTTCATTAATCAGCGAACAGTCGCGACAGTGCAGCGGCAGTGCCGTCGTGGTTCAATTTTTTTCCTCTTGCGCCCTTAGATTGGATATTGGACACGATTTCCTGCGAAACTCTTAGAAGAGTGGGTGGTCTGTCAGATAGAGTTACTTACACCTATTATTATACACTGTCTACTATTTTAGTATCTATTGCATTCATTTACGCGGGCTGAACATATTCAATACTTGCTTAATGATTTCACATTTTATTTTAAGTCATGAAGCTTTTACAAGTAAGCTCTAATTTTATCAATAGCATTGTTTCGAAAGTGTGTTTAGATTTTTGTTACTTACTACTTCTGATACTAAGTATGATGTATTTATTTGGCGTGACGTAGGTATAACCAAATAAAGAACCAAAACCAAAGACCAAAGGCCAAGTTAGGCATTGGGTCTAAAAATTAAAAAACTCTAATCTTATTCATCGCAATTATTACGAGTTTTGTTGCTCCTAATTTGTTCATTCTCAGTAAGTTTCAATATCAATACATACTTACCAGCAATTGAAGTTATCAGTCCATCTGGCTAATCTTGGAAGCTTCTTTGGTGGAGTTATCACTAACATGTAAAAGAAAAAACAATGGTAAGGTTTTACGTAAGTATGCTATAACTCGCAGTAAAATAAATTAATATTTCGTTTAAATTCAGTTATGTTATGTTATGCTTATGTAGTTGATGCTGTTTCCAGTTAGCGTTTTGATAATATAACAACCATATTTTAGGCATAGCACTACTGAACTGTTGGCAGCACTCAAATGTCAACCACCCTTCGTCGAGGGTGAGAATTTGCATCGCATGCATAATTTAACTTATATATCCAGAGATATCTCTAAATAAATATTTCTCTTATCTGCACCCCTCAGACCCTCTTTGCACTGTATCTCGAATAATCCCTCAGCGAATGGGGTGGGAATGAAAGCACTTTTTTTTATTTTTCTTTGTCGTAGCTTTTAATTTAATGTGCTATGGTCGACAAAACTGATGTGGATTGATGTTTTAGTGTAGGTATTTGTTAAGCTAATAGAAAATAGAAAATAAAGTAAATGTGTTTTTCACATTTGCAGGTCTGAAATGACAACGAAATTATATTTACTTATAACTTTTATGGCAAAGATTTTGATATATGATATAAAAAACCGTCCGTGTGGTTCCCGGCAGAGTAGAATAGGACCACTCCAAGTCATTCCGTGGATGTCGTAAAAGGCGACTAAGGAAACAAAAGCTAAACAAAGCTTATTAACATCAAAGAGACCTCTCCAACCCGTCTAGCCAGCGTGGAGAGTGTAGGCCAAATCCTCTGACTACTCAGGCTAGTATATGGCTCTGATAGTGCAGAGAGGGTCGTGCTCCTGCAGTGGAGACTAGAAAGACCTGATGATGATGATGATGATGATATAAAAAACTAACGCTTCTTATATAATTAAACTAATTATATACAACATTATTTTTGGACGTCACTTGAGAGATAAGGAAAACAAAATCACTTATTATTTTTTTAACAAAAACTTGCAATGACAAAAACAAGGACTGTAATATTATAGTACCTACAGTTTCTTGACGTATTAAATTGATCATTACTTTTCTCGAATTCTATAAAAATACCTCAATCCACGATCAGGTAAACTTACATCTTACCTTTTCTTAGTATTAACAATTTAAAACACCTCTAAATGGTCATCATCATTATTGGATCCAAAAAACCTCACATTTTGACAGAACGGTATTCGTAGTAAATTGATTTGCTCAACGATTGCCACGAAGGAGCCTTGATCTGCGCTTCGTTTTTACTTAATGAAACGTCAAACATTTTGAACTCATTACTAACACTTCAATTAACACGTTACTTACGCAAACGTAAGTGAGAGTCACGTTGGACTACTTTATTCCGTTATTTTCGGCCGCCAAATGATAACATCGAAAAAAGTGATCGACACGTTATTTCGCTACCAATCAATCATGTTATTCTTAAATAAACTCCAATTTCACGCGTCCACGACACATCTTACTTTCTAACGGGGAACTGATCGATCGGCCGGAAAATCGTACTGAATCGTAAATATTATGACACAATTCCAGCATCGTATTAGGAAACAATCGTTTTTGAAATGTTTGATCGCCTACGGGCTCGGTGAGGGACGTTCAAAAACTTAATATCTTGGACGTTTGATAGATCGGTCTCGAGGGTGTACGGAGTACGGTAGCGCTTTGCTCCGCACTAAACAATGGTACGCTGTGCGTCCCTGGAGGAAATGTACTACGGATGACACGCTTTTGATGTTTGCGAGAAAGATGTACTTTGGTGTGATTGAAGTTTAATTTTGACTTGTCATCATCGTCACCGCAAAATTATATTCAACCAATATTGTAGAGTTATGTAAATTTTCTTTCCAATGCTTATAAAAATTTATGATCGGAGAAGATCGCTCCAAAGAAACAGGATTTAAAAATAAAATTATTATTTTACACATAAGTTATGGTCGTATATCTCTATAAAGTTAAAGATTTTATAATATTTTGTTTCTATTAATTTATCAATTTTTATTTTATTTTTACAATATAAAATAAGCATTGACAACTAACGTTTCTTTAAACATATTTCAACTATAAATTGTGAGCATCAAACGGCCATTCGCCCAAACTAAAACATTTCCATCCAACATTTCCACTAAAATAGAAGCTGAAATCCTCGCAAAATGCACATTTAGGTTTGGAATTGCATCAGTTGAGTGCGGCAAAAAGCATCACTCCTCGGCAGAATGACTAATGATGCTCGCTCAGCGAGGATTTCGAAAAATACCTCGCCGGTAGACAATGACAACGATTGAAACTCGAATTGAGGATCGAGAATAGGATTCTTCAAAGGCGCCGCGTTCACAGGGATTAGTTTTTGGTAATAGTTTTTGTATGAAATTAGCGAAACGACTGTGAAATTATTAATCGTGTTCTCTTTTGAAATGTTTTTTGTGAGAAAAATTCTTTCGCTTTCCTTGGTTTTTTTTATTTATTTCTTGTTGGTAATATAAATAATAGTACCAGGGTGGTATCGTCTTTGAATTTTCCACGACGTTACATATAAACTAGAATTGCGCTGCAACTATACACAGAGGACGCTACGTGCTGCATTTAACAGATATGTATACTACAACTAGAAATAAAAATCATTTTTGATTATTAAAATAATGAATAAGTTATAAATTAAGAATATGAAATAAATGCATAATATCTATTTTAACGCCTTTACATATTCTTATTAGCCTAGTTAATTAGCAATGAACCTAGCTGCCAACTAACAGTGACTTTAGGAACTAAGCATGATTGACAGAGCTTTCGCCAGAGCATGTGCCTCCGGATGAGATATCTTTTTTTGTAGAATTGAATACAGAACTTGAAACAGATAGAGTCAATGGCACTAACTGCTTCCAAAAAGTTAGGCATTATCTCAAAGGTTCGGCGGTACTTCAGCTCTGAACGGCTGCTCAATCTTTATACAGCCCAGGTTCGCTCTTGCATGGAGTACTGCAGTCACCTCTGGGATGGCTCAGCTAAATACCAGCTTGAAGCTTTAGATTCTGTTGACCAAAGAGCCAGAAGCTTAATAAATAATGATGTGGTCGTAAATCTGCAATCCCTGGAGCATCGCCGTAAAGTAGCTTGCCTATCGGTTTTTTATAGGATCCATTTTGGCGAGTGTGCGAAGGCGCTCTTTGAGCTAGTAGAACCCTCACCAGTCCTCCATAGGACTACGAGACGCAGGGAGAAATTTCACCCTTTTGTCGTAGAAATTCCAAAGAGTCGTACTAAACGCTTCGACAGTTCCTTTTTGGTTCGAGTTGCTAAGGAGTGGAATGAACTGCCTGCGTCTATATTCCCAGACAAGTACAATCCCGGGACATTCAAAAGTAGAATAAATGTCGTCTTCATCGTCTTCATCGTCACTTACCATCAGGTGAGATGGGAGACAAATGCCTAATTCTATAATTAATTAAAAAAAACATGTACCTACCTCTTTTTTCCTTGTAAGAGCAGAGCATACCTATTTTACAATGCCCATGATTACAAATTCTTTTGCATTCTGTTCGTATTTCGTAATAGTTCTCGTAGGTAGTAACTAGTTTACTTCATTGAGGAATTATTTCTGATGTAACCACACCATAATTGATCTTATTAGGTATCCTTCTTATAAATAATGATTGTCTATTAATGATCAATTCTCAGAAAATATTATTTGCCTAGTTCAATACAATTATCTGAGAAACCGTGAGCTTTGCGATGCAAAATCATTGTTTACATCGATTTTCGACCCAAACCTGTAGTAAATTTTATCCTTATCTAAAACATGGAAATAAAAAACTTTCATAACACACAAAAATATTAATAGAGTTAAAATAATATGCACATAACAAATCCTACTTCTATATAAAGTTTATTAAGTAAGTCTTTCTACATAAAACTAAAGTTAGTGTTGCTCAGCCTTATTTTAGTTTTGAAAGTTTCACGAAAACTAAATTAGACTTGTGTGGTAAATACAATGTTTCTCACAAAGCAGTCATCAAAGCAACTACTAAATAAGACTACAATGTGTTGGTATTGAACTAGTGATACCTTAAATTCACGTTCTCAACATGAAAACGAAGACTTTTGTTCTGTGACCAAGTCTGAAATTAAGAAAATATAATGAGCTTTTCCATAGTACTTTGAATAACCACGGATCCAAAATGTATAAAGCAGTTAATATTTTTTCCCGATTTTAGGCTTGTTCATAGAACAAAATTCGTAATGTAATGTTCAGAACGTAAATTTAAATTATCGCTTGTTCAATACCAACCCATTGTATTAAGGGGACGTGAATTCACACACTAGCGCTACCCAGCAATTAATTCATTGACTCCTAAATCAAATCAAATTTAAGAAATCTAATAAGATTATTGCCCTAGTAAATTACTTGTAGTATTCTTTTTGTTACTTTTCATAGATATTACCGCCAAAAGTGGCCACTTTTGGCGGTAATAATTAGTTCTCTTAATTCATCTTATTAAAAATAGTGAAAACTTGTACCAATAATACTACAAGTAATTTACTAGAGCATTCAGCTATTAGATATTTTAAATTTGATTTAGGACTTATAGAATTAATTGCTAGGTGGCGCTAGTGTGTGAACTCACTACGCCGTAAGTAGTTGCTTTTATGACTGCACTGTGAGAAGCACTGTATTTAATACAGAAGAGTTCATGAAACTGACAAAAAAGAAAATGAAATTAGACTCTGCAACACTAATTTTAGTTATCGCTAGCTTAGTACCAAACACATTGTATAAGGTATCTTTATGTTTTCGAGTCCATTGTTTCAAAATCCATAGTTTAATAAAGCGCTCGTTTTTACAGTTCCGCCGTAGCCCTGAACCAAACAAAGACCTAAGTCGATCCTTTGCACCAGCCGAGAAAAATAGTAGGAAATCCATTAATAACTGTCACAGAGGCTCCTTGTTAAATGCATACAATACTTGAAGCTTTTTAAAAGACTTACAATGGAGTCTTGGCTAAATTAAAAGTTTTTCGATACAGAACGCGACATCGCACGGAACTGGAGGACTGTAATTATTGTACGCGACACTAGTAACGTCAGCAGCAACAAAAAAAATTTTTTTTAAATAAAGTTTAAAACATCTTTTCATTTTGAAGTCAGTAAAATTATCTATGTTGTGCGGTACTGACTGGTTCCCGGCAGAATTGCATAGGACCACTCCAAGTGGATGTCGTAGAAGGCGACTAAATAAACACAAGCTAAACAAAGCTTATAAACATCAAAGAGACTACTCCAACTCGTTTGGCCAGCGTGGAGACTGTAGGCCAAATCCGCTGACTGCTCTGACTATATACGGCTCCGTTAGTACAGATAGGGTCATGCTCCTGCAGTGGAGACTAAAAAAGACATGATGATGAACATGTGCGGTATAGACAATATTCGAATCATATATGTACTTGTATGCCCAGAATTAAATAAATGCATAGTACCTTTTCTTTATAACTTTATGTCTGTGTGGCGAAATTCATTAATTTCCTTGTGCGATCAGTCGATTAATATAAGATTGGTTGAATTTTTAGCATGATAAAATCATGAATATGAACTTGTTTTGTTTATATAGGTGCTGCTGAGTTAAACAAAATGATAGTTTTCAGAAAAATAACTAAAACAAAAACCGTCATGGTGCAAGACTTTGAAAAAAAAAATTGTAATGTTGTTCTTTATGACTACTTGCATTTCGTGTATTTATAGCAAAAGAGGTTTTTTTATTGAAGAAACATATTCTTCACACACTTACGTCACATATTAAATAATTATTCTGCTATCGGTAGCAGTAGTAACGTCAACTGCCACAGGTCTGTAAAGACACATTTAAGCGGAAAAAAATCAAAATTAATGATATAGCCGCCAACTAGTAGGGCATATGGTTGAATGCTCTCTTTCATACCAAGTATACGCGTACCTCCGTTTACAATTTGCCTGCGTTGTTGTTGTCAGAATAATATATAAAGATTTCCGGATACATAAACTGTATAGTACATGGAGTTCCACATTCTTTAATTTTGGACTTGTTATTTAAGTAAGTGTTTTATCTTATTTATATTGCTATGGTTTTGTAAAGTCCCAAATTTGTTCTAACGTTATATAACCATTTTTGGGACTTTATTGTCGGTATTTGAGCATAATAAATTTAAAAATATAATTTCTGATTTTGCAAGAATGCAGTACGGTCCTGCAAAATTCCATGAAGAGTTGTTTAAAATAAAATGTGTACTTAGGCACGTTATACCGTTGGTCCCGGCTGTCATTATTTATGGTAGTTGTTAAGCTATGCCTTTACGCTACTTGAAAAATCAGTCGGGAGTTTGTGGTGGGAAGTCAAGGGGTGCAGTTGGGGTCTATCTTGGACGATTTTGCAAATTGATTTTGGTGGACTTTATAATATGAAATTGGTGTAGTTTGGTGTTATAAATGCTCGTGCTCATGGAACAATTTGTGAAATAGTTAAAGTGGACTGTTATATGGACTCGTATAGACTTGTCACCATAACCTCCCGACCACGAGGCATTAAAGAACATACGCCATCTTTGATGCTACTTGTTACAACTTTACCGTACAACACCGATACTCAGTATCTCAATTTACTGGACATTGGCAGAATCACTGAAATTTCGATGAAAGTCATTTTATAAAACAGAAAAAGAAGAAGATAAATCTGTCACCAGTGTTGGCCACTTACCCATACAAAAAACAAACTAGATATTCCTGATAATCTTTCCCGAGTTCCACCTGAAGGTCCATCATGTTTCTAAACATAACCCTTCGGTACTTATGACTGTCGCCCTGGTAACTTATGAGTCGACCCACGAGAGCTGAAAGCACTTTCACTATCCACATCTCCGCACTTACATATTATCTTACTTCTGGTGCATACTTGTATCTCTTTTTACTTTAGGTTCCAGAAGAATTGGTTAGATATTAGAAGTCTTCTAAAAACGCCTGAACTTTACCTTGGTTTCTTGATCGAGCGAACGCAAAGCGTCTCTACTTCAGGTTTTCCAAAAAATCCCTCGTGTTTTTGTCTCGCTGTTCTCTTTTTTTGTGAGTAGGTTCGAAAAATACCATATACATAGCTTTTCTAAGGGTTATCTTTTGAGCCTTTTTACAAATGGCGGAATACCTATTATAAGCCTTACGAGATCTAAAAGCTCTAATAAGCTCGCTAATAGTAAAGATACGAAGGAAAGAAAATCCAATTATGCGAGTTATGTTTATGCAAATTACATGAATTTGATTCAAACTCCAACTATCAGCCTCCGATCAGATCGTAGCCAGCGATGCAATTAAATAACAATTACAAATCAATACACGCCTCTGCTCCTGTAGAAATTGCTCACAACTCGTGCTCCAAATCCCACGACCTCAACTTTGATTGACTTATCGTAAGATCAGCTCGCTGCAAGTTTACGCGGGGGCGCTGCCTCCCAATCATCGGGCGATAGCATCGGCAGACGTCGGCGTGATCGCCTGTCAATGTTTTGATGAGGGCATGTTGGTGGACGGGTAAATAAAGATTTATTTTTAAATAGGTATTTCTTTTTTGGTAAAAAATACTCATAGCTTTAGTATAAATTAAGTTTTCGAAGCTAACTGCATCAGCAAATCAGCACAGAACGTCGCTTTAAAGTAGTGGCTACTTATTGGGTTCTTTCCTACATATTTCGAGGCCAGCAGTATCGAGTTCAATACTAGTCCATAATAATCAAGCCCGCAGGGCAGCTTGTGGCGAGCTGTTGGTGAGTAACGACACCACGGACCCGAGTGCTCCAGAGAGTCGGTCAGAGCCCGGAGTCGTTAGAGCTGTTGCTACACGGGTGGAAGTGTTAAAGGGCATAACGCTGCGAGTAACTTCGGAGAAAGCGCAGCACACCTCTCGACACCCCTGAGTCGCCCACACCGGTGTTGCCCCTTTTGCCAGCAGTAATCGTCGGCTAGTTTGAGGGCCCATCTAGTGGGCGCCAAGCCACCACCTGCCAATGATGTCAGTTATCATGATAATGACAGGCGACCCACCCTTTGCCAGCAGACCCAGCATAAGTCCACCTATATTTCAATCCCATAGCCCATTAATTTCCCTTTTAAAATACATATTTATTGTGTGTAATAGTTCCCCGACTGGCAAAGACCTGTTCAAGAACATATCATACATTGGTATTTCCAGGAATAGGTTCTGGCTGTTCTGGCTACATCAACTTCTCCAGGCTCTACGTGTTGGATCTATATCCCCATGCAAGCCTTCTAAAGGGCCGGGGTAACACCCGTGACTCCAAAAGAGATACAAGATAATAATAATAATAAAATTGTCTGTTTTTTTTTTGTTCAATAAGTTGTTCTGCTGAATCTGAAGGTCTTCTTCCAAGTTCGCTCATCAGCTCGCTGTAAGTTTACGCGGAGGTGCTGCCTCCCAATCATCGCGCGATAGCATCGGCAGACGTCGGCGTGATCGCCTGTCAATGTTATGACGTGGGCACGTTGGTGGATCCGAAACATATAAGTATTTTACTTTCATATATATTTTAAACTTTGCTGAACCATTTTATATATATCGAATGACTCATTGAGATGGGTGAGTAGGGAAATTTTTGCTGCCTATTAATGATAGAGGAACAAATGTCAAGATATCTCCTTTATATAAAAATTTTACCGGCGCAGCTACCTGAAAAGGGAAATTTTTGCTGCCTATTAATGATAGCGGAACAAATGTCAAGATAACTCCTTTAGATAAAAATTTTACCGGCGGAGCTACTTGAAAAGGGAAATTTTTGCTGCCTATGAATGATAGCGGAACAAATGTCAAGATATCTCCTTTAGATAAAAATTTTACCGGCGGAGCTACCTGCCTAGCCTACCTTACTAGTTTAAGACTGAGGTATTTCCTCAGGCTTAAACTAATACCCAACTAGAGACGGGTCATCAAAATATAGATTACGTAGTATAATAACACAAGGATAGTCATCTATCCTTGTAGTTTTAAAGACAAGTAGTTAAAATTTGTAAAGCAGATTTTTTTGGTATTCTCACTTAATAACTGTCAGCTACTTGTAATTTTATATGTTCCCTGCGGCATAAACAGATTATTGCTGCCATTGTGAACCAACCTGTCCAATGCAACTTTGTAATTTTGATTATTGTTTAACTAGCTTTTGCCCGCGGTATCGCTCAAGGATAAACCCTTACACTGACCTCCGTGGCGCAGCGTTTAACGAGCCAGCCTGCGACTTCCAATTTGTTCCTATACATATATTTTTTAATTTACCCTATTACGGTTAAGGCCGTGATAAGTATATTTAATTTTCTTTGTGCCGCTTGGAAACGTATTTCCTGCATAAGAGCGTATCCTAGCAGTATTTTTTCAGTATGGTTTCCAAACAAATGCATTTCTATATTTTCTCGCTGAAAACTGCGTCTTGAGGTACAATTCTTTTTTCATAAAACCTATTACTTAAATAGGGATGGCCATATGTAAATAAAAAATAGGGACTACCTATTTTACTCGTAGTACTAGATTTTATGAAAAAAGAATTGTGTCTCTAGAAGCAGTTTTCAGCGAGAAAATAGAGAAATACATTTGTATGGAAAAAATACTGCTTGGATACGCTCTTAAGAGACGAAACTAGCGCCCGTAATTTTCTTTTAGTACATTACTTAGTAGGTACCTACCTATTTTTGAAATTCATTTTTTTTAATTTGGTTATGGTTATGGTGGTATGGGTTAAACTGTGAAGTTTAACGACCAAAAACATCTAACAATGAAAATTGTATGGAATTTTACATTTTCCAGTATATTTTATAAGTTGGTTGCCTATAATTTTTAGTTTGCACTTAGTACTACAAGGAGGAGCTAACCTAAAAAAAAATTTTTCAAGATTTTTTTTACCACTTTTTTACCATGATTTAAATACATACCTACCCATGCCAGACATGGCGAAACTATAAGGGTTCCTTGTTTACTACGGAACCCTAAAAACGATCTTCTCAGATAGGTTTGGGTCTTGGATGTTTATCCACATAGGTATCTATTTCAAAATATATTATTGTGAGTTATAGTATCCTACGACACAAGTTTACAACTTACTATGAGGCTAGCTCAATTTGTGCAATTTGTTCCTATAGGTACATATTTTTTTTAATTTACCCTGTTACGGTTAAGGCCGTGATAAGTATATTTAATTTTCTTTGTGCCGCTTGGTTAGTAGTAGGCCCGGCAGAGTAGAATAGGACCACTCCAAGTCTTCCCGTGGTTATCGTAGAAGGCGACTTAGCAAACATAGGTAAGCTAAACAAAACTTATAATCAAAGAGACCTCTCCAATCTGTCTGTCCAGCGGTGAGAGTGTAGGCCAAATCCTCTGACTGCTCCGGCTAGCCGGCTGCCTCTGGTAGTTTAGAGAGAGTTATGCTCCTGCAGTGGAGACTAAAAAAGACCTAATGATGAATATTTAGATTTTAGTGGAAAATCAGGTAAACGTTAAGCAATACCAAGAGTTTATATAATACCGCATTAACTTTAATTTAAAATCAACCAAACCAGTTTTTGAATATAACACTTGATTTTCCTTGGAACTTCAAGTGCTGTTATTCGATTAAAACGATTGTTGGTGGTTGGACTGTTGGTTGGACTTTGTAAAGTGGCAGTGCAAAATGTATAAGGCTATCTAATGACACACGTAAGTTAGTTTAATCGATATAATAAAAACGGTGTAGGCAATATAGTTATATAGTCTATATTTTAAGATAAGAACATACACTGTATTATTGTTTGTTTTCCCCAATATATACAAAAAACGTTATATTTGAAAATATCAGTGAATGGTCAAGTTCGCTCGTGTTTTTTATTGGAACAACAATTAAAAGTATTCGTCTTCGTAGTATTATTAACTGATGGGGGTGGAGTTGAATTAAGATACTCTGCCGATTTGAATCGATAAAATTTCCCTCTTTATTATGATACCATTATTAAAACGTGGAGTCGCGTTATCTTAACATAATTTTTCACACTTTGCCTATATTTACAATATTACATTATTTTGCTTACAAATATTATTTTACGGAAGACAAAAAGACAAACAATACTATTGTAAATGCCAAAGAAGAATAATAAAAATAGACTTCGTTCAGTCAATTTCAAAGAGTTAAAAACAGTCTGATGAAAATGAAACTTCAGCTTCGCTTTGCTTGCTTGCTTCAAAATAACTTGCTTTAAAATAGTAATCCTAACTTCGCAACTAATATTATAAATGCGAAAGTGAGTTTGTTTGTTACGCTTTCACGCCCAACCTACTGAACCGATCATCATGAAATTTGCACACACATAGGTAAGGGTACTGAGAAGGACATAGGCTATATATCAGCCCAAACCCTCTCAAACAATTTCATTTAATATCCCATCTGCCAATCGTAGGTATATCGATTTACGAATTTTAATTACTCCAAGTGGCTGAGCGATCAAGAAGGGACCTTGTGACCCATTTTAAAAGTTTTATAGCGTACCAACGAGGGGAGTGATAAATGAGGAACATCAATCAGACGAATTTAAGTGTTGCAAATTTTCACCCGACTAAAGGGATGCCGTTTGTTGCGACAGAATGGAACGAGTTTGCAGAATCGAGAGTATAAATTTGAATTATCATTTTGCGAAGAAATTTTCTAGTACCTATATTCTAAACTTTCTTCGTCGTCATTAGCGGGGCTACTTGCTAACTTTTAATAACTACGTTGTAACGTTTTGATCACTTCAAAAAATACATTGCGGCTTTCATATGATTGACTTTTTTTTATAAAAGATATTTAAACCGTAATGTATGTAGGTAACCCACAGGTCATGTAGTCTCAATTTTTTTATCGAAACGTTTGTTTATCATGGTATGATGCACGTAGTTAACGGTTCCTAAACTGCACTCCTTGTTTGGTTATTTAAATTTACATCATCATATTAGTATATAATACGCATACTCTTATTTCACCAAATTGAAACAAAAATGAATTTTAAAAATAGATAGGTACTAAGTAATGTACTAAAAAGAAAATTACGGGCGCTAGTTTCGTTCGTAAGAGCGTATCCAAGCAGTATTTTTTCCATACAAATGTATTTCACTATTTTCTCGCTGAAAACTGCTTCTAGAGACACAATTCTTTTTTCATAAAATCTAGTACTACGATTAAAATAGGTATGCCCCTATTTTTTATTTACATATGGCCATCCCTATTTTAATAATAGGTTTTATGAAAAAAGAATTGTACCTCAAGACGCAGTTTTCAGCGAGAAAATAGAGAAATGCATTTGTTTGGAAACCATACTGAAAAAATACTGCTAGGATACGCTCTTATGCAGGAAATACGTTTCCAGGTGGAAATACACTAAGGTATATAATGATTTGGTGCTTTTCCACTATCTGATGAGATGAGTTTATATACCAAAGACTTTTTTAGAACTTGTCTCTTCTGTGAATAAACTTTAGTGAATCTTTGCCCGATCAGTTTCGCAACAAGGCACTTTCTTAAGAAACTTTTAAGTGAAACGTTGATTTCAAAGTGGGTGGGAAATTCTTGTTGGCACCTACACCAATATCTCTCCTCTAGATGGATTTAGTTAAGTGAAAGTTGTTTATTTTATAATGTTTTATAGTAACTGAAAACCTGCATAATAAGAACAAAGTTACCAAAAACCGCTATGTTTATTTTAGCGCCCACTATAATATAATTTTCATCGGTGTCCTAGTATTTTCTTTTTAAATAAGTATTAGTATTCGTTATTATACTTCGCAAGAAAAACATTCTCGGGTTGGCTCGATTCCTCATCATTATCATCATCATATATTTATTTAAGAACTTCGTTCTTGTCGATGAAGTATTTTCCATTTCTCCCTATTCTCCGCTATCTCTTTGACCTCTCTGTACGACACGCCTTTGCCTTCTCTTTTATTTCGTCTGTGAATGCTCTCCTTGGCCTTCCTTTTCCTCTCCTAACTTCGATCTTCCTTCTAAGATTCAGCTCGATTCCTCAGGCACAAAAATACTTGTATCAACCTATAAGTACATGTATCCCTTACTTAGCACTTGTCTGCTATTCTTTTATCATCTATAATAACGATAGAGTAGATATTTAAAAAAAAAAGTTTATAAATTTTATAGACTTGCTATCATTTCTTTTAATAAAAGCATATTAAAAACACTCTGATTTTATTAAAACAATGGGTCGGGACATCAATTACCTGTTATCTGTGATGGCGACCGCTAACCAGCTACCGGGGACACTTTTGTACAAGCTTCTGGAATATTTTATGGAGATGTTAATACCACCTTGCGTGACTGTTAGAGGCCTTTTTACGCAGGCTATACAGGTAATTAAGCATAACCCAGGTAATTTAAGATAAGCTTTACATATAATTATCTCCTACAAGTAAGAATTAGGTATGTACGTAATTTCATGATAATTTATATAAACCTATTAAAAAATAGTGTATTTCATCTTTTCACATGCTGGCCCACATTTGCAAAACTTTGGCGAAAGTAGTATAAATAGGTAAGACTTATATTATTTATATCTATATTATAGTACCTATATAGTGCCTCTTTATCGACATTTAAGTTTTGGAAGTCTTCAAACAATAGGTACCTATTCATGTTTCTGTGATTCCAGATTTAATTGAGAAATACTTACTCGTTGATAAATGTTAAGAAAAACAGACAGCTTTATGGATATTCTAAAGAACATCACTGCGACAATACTATCATCTCATTTCACCTCCGATCGCCGTGTAGGTCTAGATTAGAGACAGTTTTAGGTAACTATTAAAAAATAACTCTGTCATAAGCTATTAATCAATGTTCGATAAGGAACTCAAAATGGGCGGTCCGTGTTGTAAGCCAGGTGATTTATTTTATAAGTCCAAAGACTAACACGACCAACTGTAGTTGGACTCCGCGATTTCGTTCAAGCTTCTTTATCGCGGGATGGCATTTAAGAAAGTAGAGGGCTGGGAAGGTCTTCTTGATTTGGTTGCTTTGTATTGGCGATGGATGATAGTGACCGATGTATTGACAACGTATTCCAGACAATGGGTAATGCTTGTATCGGTCATCGTAATTTTTGGTGTACCCAGAAATTTGATCGGATCGTGGGTACACGAACGAACAGAACCAAGATAACACCATAATACTTAGCCGATACCGCACGATCACGTATTTATCCCATATAAGGCAGACAGAGAATACGGATGCAAAGGGACTTTGTAGGCATATATTTTTGAAGAAGAAATTTTTTCAAAATATTTCAATTTACTAATACTAAACATGGTTTGAAATCGTAAATGCATGACAAGAAATATTGTATTAGTTACATTCTAGTTATATTTAAGATATACACATAAGATAATTTTAATACTTGACTTTAATAATTATTTTTGCTGTATCTATTAAATATAATTAATTTTGTTTGTTTTTTTTTTTTCGTGTGTGTAAGTGGCCAGCACTGATGTCAGATTTTTCAAGCTGCCTAAAAGCATCTGACATAGCTTATAAATACATATTAAATATTAAAGGAAGGTAACGTTATGCTTTAGACGTTTTTTGTAGGTACGTAACTTTTTAAACATTTTGTCAAATCAGCACATTGAATTCTTAATTTTTTGCTATATCCATCAATATGGATGTTTAAAAAAAAATCGAATGTCTTTTAAATCTTACCTAAGATTATCTTGCCCAAGATTAATTACTCAGAAGTTATTTAAAGCCTAGCCAGATAGATGTGAATGAATTTAATCCCACGATCTTTGGCCAGCAACTGAAGGGCGAAGGTGGCTGCCGCCGCTGAAATGGATTTTCGTAATTTATTATGTGGTATCTACGTCATGTCTTATTTTATAACTCAATTTTAACATTTTACTTAATTTTTATGGGTATTTAATACAACTTTAAGCATTGTAAAGCATTAAATAAACACTTAACAGCTTATAAATTGCTGGATGGATATAAAAAATAGACAAGACAGAATTGTAGACATAAGAATTACTTACTTACAAAATTGAGTCCCAAAGGAGTGTGTTCTCCTCGGAGGAATGTATATTTCTGTAATATTTCAATGAAAAGTAAATTAGTTTTCCATATAATATGAAAACGATATAAATCAGCCAAAAGAATGTACATACATATCAGTGGTAATTCATACATATCGATAGGATGCATCGTATTTTTGTGTTTCTGCCAATTTGATAGATTTGGCAATACTTCTTAGGGCCGGCTGCCTGCCTGTGAAAATAAAATACGGATTTTTGTCTATACCGGGAATCAAATGCAGGGCCTCATGCGCATTAATCTTGCGTATTAACCACTGCGCCACGAAGCAGAATTCAAAACCTGTTGTCTAAAATGCTCAACGTTACCACTAGGATCCTGTCAATCTTTGATGTTATTTTGTATATCCTGTTAAAAACTGTGGCGCCATCTATTGCCGAATAGTTATCTCCTTACATAGCTGATGATTCCGTGCGGAACGTGAACGTAAAAAGTAAAATTAACAACGCCATCTACTGACGAGTAGCTGAAACTCAACGTTACAAACTTTTTTTTATGAAAGCTAATACCTAAAATAAATGAGAATAAATGATTGAGATAAAGAGGAAGATTCGTATGTTAATCAAGTCGTATTCAAAGTTCCAAATTTCATTCAAAAACTTTTAGTGGCGATTGAGTGACAGACATCTAAAAGTCTATTTAAACATACTT
Organism: Rhodophaea formosa; assembly: GCA_963082605.1. Lineage (NCBI taxonomy): Eukaryota > Metazoa > Arthropoda > Insecta > Lepidoptera > Pyralidae > Rhodophaea > Rhodophaea formosa. Next base: position 7,081,647 of record OY720211.1, on the reverse strand, counting down.
ATTTGCAGCTGGTATACTTATGTACATTTTGGTATGTATTAATTAAATCAAAGTAGTCATATGTGTAATAATAAAAGGTATGCAAAATTAAGCTAAATCTGAATGTGAGTTTATGTCTCAGTGTAATATGAGCCGGGCTCTTGTCGGTGCATTGTAAGTGGAAAGAAACGCACACGATGCCTTTGGTAGGAAAATGGAGTGGTTTGCCATTGCCTTCTCCATTTCTTTCACTAGTGAAGAATCCACAAGTGTGCTGGTTGCCTCACGATGTTTTTCTTCTCCGGAAGCATTTTACTACTATCCCACTACCGCTTGTAGATAGTTCATGTGTATTAATTTGGTAAGCTTTTATACGAGTCGCCTGGAAGCGCATGTTTCCATACAAACGGAAAAAAGGGAATCGTGGCAATATTTGATAATTTTGGAGTAAAATTAAGAACTTAATCAATTAATCTCATTATAATCTACGTACGTTCCTATACAGCTTGGTCAGTGGCGGATTTACCAATAGGCTAAGTAGGCTGAAGCCTGGGGCGGCAGATTTAGAGGGGCGGCAAATCTAGCCCAAATAATAAAAAAAAACTTATAATTATATATATACACATTACGTTCGTAATCCGTATATAAAAGACTAGCTGTTACCCGCGGCTTCGCCCGCGTGATATATAGCCTATGTCCTTCCCGGTACCCTAACCTATGTGTATGCAAAATTTCTTGACGATCCGTTCAGTAGGTTGGGCGTGAAAGCGTAACAAACAAACAAATAAACAAACAAACAAACTCACTTTCGCATTTATAATATTAGTTAGGATTACTAAACGCACTGTAAAATATAGGTACTTATGCGATCATGAATTTTAAAAATATTCCAGTCCAATAACGTTTCAATATTAATTTCAATTTAGTAACCTAGTAACTGACAGAAATATCACCTACTTCACAATCATACTAATAACGGGAAAAAGCCGATGTAATGAGGACGATAGAACACAAATCATAAAGTAGCAATTTCTGAATAACTAAATGTAATTAATATGATTGTGAACTAAACTAACGTATTGAATTTCAAAACTCAGTAGGGGCGGCAAGTTTGAATAGACTACTAGCGGCAAATTTGTAAATCCGCCGCTGAGCTTGGTTAAAATACCAATTGGTTTGAGAATTACAAGCCTTTTCAAATTTGTTTGGAAATCTTGAGAGGCGTATAATTCTCAAACATTTGATAATTTAACCAAACTGTATAGGAACGTACGTAGATTATAATGAGATTAATTGATTGTATCCTTAATTTTGCCCTAAAATTATCAAATATTGCCACAATTCCCTTTTTCCGTTTGTATGGAGACATGCGCGTCCAGGCTACTCTTAAAGTACTGCACTGATCATTAAAATCATTTATGAATATTGCCGGAGGTAATGACTTAGATGTACATAGGTAACATTTCATCCAGAAGAAAGGACTATTCCCGAGGAATTTAACGGAAGCTTTATTTTCCACTAGCTGGTGGAAAAAGCCTATGTCCTTTCTCAGGTTCTAGACTATCTGTCTACCAAATTTAATTTAAATCGGTTCAATAGTTTTGGTGTGTCGTGTGGTTCCCGGCAGAGTAGAATAGGACCACTCCAAATCATCCCGTGGATGTCGTAAAAGGCGACTTAGGAAACACAAGCTAAATAACATCAAAGAGCCCTCTCCAACCCGTCTGGCCAGCGTGGAGAGTGTAGGCCAAATCCTCTGATTGCTCAGGCTAGTATATGACTCTGGTAGTACAGAGAGGGTCGTGCTCCTGCAGTGGAGACTAGAAAAGACCTGATGATGACACAGTGATTATGACCGCTCTTTAGGAGCTTAGGATGTTCTGTTATGTGGCGATGTTAGGAGAGGCGATGGAAATACAGGACAGCCGTCTTGATGATGTGCATTAGTAGTAGTGCATTAGTAGTAGTGTCGTTGAGTTAGTATCCCATAACACAAGTCTTTCATTAGAACTTACTTTGGGCCTAGCTCAATCTGTGTGATTTGTCCGTATATATTTATTTATTTATTTATTAGTCCATGTTGATGTTCCTACTTCACTTTATACGACTCTAAATTAGTAAAAGTTATGTATTAATATGATGATGTTAATCAGGTCGCCATCGATTTGAGGAAGCTAAAACATATTTTAGATAAACATCGTAGATTAGCAATTTGATATGCTAATCTACGATGCATTTCGTTACTTTATTCATGCTAGATGCTAGTACCCACAAATACTTAGAATGTACCAACTGAGTTCCACATGGCCAGACGGAATATTTCAGCCAATAGAGTGGACTATGAAGATTCATTCAGTAGTTCATTTATCAGAAATTGGCCATTGCTTGATTCATTCACCAATAACATGGATGGCTACATTTTCATTCTAAATAATCTTAATTTCCTATAATTCCTAATAAAATGACCTCTAGATATCAAGTCAATTATTCCATGCTCTGATTTTCTTCCAACGCAAATATAAAAACCGGTCGAGGGAATGGGCGCCAAGTCTTACTAATCATTTCAAGAGGCAATGCGGCTAGCAACCTATCACTATTTTGATTCTGAGCGTCTGCCATGAGATACAAATACCTACATATGTTTATAATAAAACCCTGTCCGATCGGACCAATATGAATATTTTTAGTATGGGATTAATGCTAGAAATTTTCCATTACAACATTGCCGAGCCGAGCAATTTGTTTGATTTTTTTTTTATTTTCTGCATTAGTCCTGTAGGAAATTTATTCATATTAATGGGCCGAGTCGCCTTTTTTGAGGATCAGACAGTGTTTTATTTACATACATTGGTACTCGAGTCGTAAATGATTTCATCCTTAGTAAACTATTATCTACTATCTCGTAATAGTTTGACGAATTATCTAGGGCCACGCAGATCAAAATTTTAAATGATTTTTTTTCAATTGGACACTGGACTCATGTATCCGCTTGAGGAAATACGAATCGAAAACTACTCTGGTATATTGTACTCAGGGTAGACAAATTATATAGTAAAAAATGACGGTTTTAGAAACGTCACTGTATACTACTGTAGTAAATAAATGTACGAAATCATGATGGACGCTCTGTTTAGCACCTTATAAATCCATCAGCAGCTAAAAATCGAAACCTATTATGCAAAACATTGAAAATTACTCACTCCTGGATCTGTCTACCTCATAAGTTTTAAAATGTAAAATTACACGGCCTAATTATTTTGTTGTTAAGTCGGATATTGTTTGTAGTCATACTATTAGGTACTACTTTTAAGTAGTACTTACTGAGCCTACCATCTTTTGTTTTATTACAGTTCGTCCACAGAAGAATAAAAAATAAAACTGTTGTCATTAAAATAAGTTTATTTATACACAAACAGCAGCTAGATTTAATTTAGTTCTGTTCTTCATATTTCTACAGCCATCCATGAAATTTTTAAGTCAGATTTAGCGCCTGTAAAATAAAGTGCATGCTTCTTCTTCTATTAGAAGTACTTATTCTAATTTTTTTTGCTTCGAAATTAACTTGTCTCTGGTGAGTTGTTTTTTTGCCACTTTTGAAAACTTGTGTATTATCATTATCCGAGAGTACTAACAGTTGCATCCTAACGATAACGCTTTAGAGTCCTCGGCAATTTGACGAGATTACTGGTTTTCACACAGACAGACTGCCGACTGACTTCCACAGCCCAAAAAGCAGACAAGCACCGATTCTTTCTAAAAGTTGTGTACATGTATGAAATTGGATTAATCATTTCCGATATCTGTTACAATAAAATCTGATATCTCTTATCACTTTTTTAATACAACTAACAGCTTTTTTAACGACAGAGTAAAGCATGTAATGGACTATGAAAGCTACTTCCAGAAATATCGGAGAATGTCCCCTGTATTCCCTGAACACGCCAACTCCTGAAATCAGAAAGGTACACGGCAAAAAATACAAAGATTTTTTTCTGTGCGACGGGAAATATACATATGGAATTTACATTAATTTGCAACCATTATTGTGCCATAATCATAATCCTTTCATAATCCTAACTTCCTAACTCATATTATAAATGCGAAAGTGAGTTTGTTTGTTTGTTTGTTAGTTACGCTTTCACGCCGTATCTACTGAACCGATCATCATGAAATTTTGCATACACATAGGTTAGGGTACCAAGAAGAACATAGGCTATATATTACGCGAGCGTAGCCGCGGGTAAAAGCTAGTAAGTAAGAATAAGTATTCACGGTAATTAATCTTTCAGCATCAAATAATTTTTATTAAAAAATCACTTTCTTCTTATATGACGACAATAACATGAAAACAGTACACAAGCAAGCGCTAGACTATCATACTGCTTTTAACTAGAAATGTCATTGATTTACAGTCAAAAACGTTCGCATATTTATACGCATAAAACATAATAATTGACAGAACAGATATTTCAAAAAGAAAGTAAGAACATTTAAAATATATTCGATAAAAGCAAATTTACAAAATATATCATAACGAGCTTTTTAAGGATCGCAGCAGTAGAGAAGTAGAGATCCTGAGACTCTGCCAACTTGTCTTTCCGTTTCCGTCCCAGTTTTTCATCCCACCTCCTTAAAATAATAACACCCATGGGAAAGTGTGATACCTAATGTCTGTAAGTCATTACAATACCGTTGTCAGAAGATGGGAGGCACATAAGCAAGTTTATCTATCGTTGCACATGATCCAATACATTTTGATAAGGAATTATTTTCTAAATGTCATATTTTGTGATGTTAGTGATATATCCTATGTAAGTGCATTTGATACTGAAAGACACTTCAGATGTTTAAACTTCCCACGTATTAGTAATCCATATTATAAGACTATCTGCAGATAACTTTTATTAAGGAATACATAATAGCTTAAATATTTTTAACACTTTTTAATATTAGCACTCTCTCTCTCAATATCATAACAACGTTACGTTAAATTAATCATAAATTAACGCATAAATTTTAAAAGCTTTCCCGCCTTTCTAAAATAACAGTTAGGGGCCCAAAAATATACCTTACTCCTAATCCTAACCCAATATTCACATCACACGGCTTAACATAAAACAACCGCAAGACTATGTAAGATAAGGCATCTTAACCATAACATCCATAACACTTACAAATATAACTAACTTACAAATCCATATAGCTTGAAATAAAATAAATGTGTAAAACCGTAAATTTTTTGAGTTGGTACAAAATATAGTGATTTCCCTTTTTTATTCAAAAATATCAATCACAAACGCTCATTTATTTTTAGAACACTGTAAGGACACTGCGGTCTAAAACCACAGTTACAGAAAAGAGTAATACTAATATATTCCTATTTCCTACACCCTTAACTTAACAACAAACATTGTATATGTTTGTTGTTAAGTTTATTAAAACCAACCTCAAAATTTAGAGAAAACGTCAGATTTCCATCAGAGCAGTGGTTTTATTCGTTACATAATGGGAAATACCTCTTAATATTATTATACATTAGTGCATTGACAGCGTTTCGGACCTGCCCTTCTTTCTAAGTTGGTGAAAATAAATATAAAACAAACATAACAAATACAAAAAAGCAGTTCATTTTAAATCTATTAAATTTTTAAATAATTCTTAGCAGTCTGGAATTTCACCAGCCTGCCATGAAAAGACACGGCCCTATATAGAAATGAAGTGCAATTAAACTTTGCATTAAATCCAAAGTCAAACACTCGTAAACTCGTCAAAGAACTTTAATCCTATAAATAACTTCAAAATCGTAATGAAAATATTCGTTTTGTCATATAAAATTGAAATGTAGTACGACAGTATTGATTTTCTCGATGTTCGTTTGTAATATCACAATAATCCCCTCTCGTAGATTTATCTTTCTACGTTTGGACGTTATGTTTATTTTAAATTGATCAAAAGACACGCATCAATACACAGGCTACATACAAATCGAAATCAAAATCAAAATATAATACCACACGTACCGACATAAAACACGAATGCTCCTAAATCTAGCACCTTTACTAACTCATTTTACTCAAAGAACTTGGATCCTCATGATCCAAGTTCTTTTGACCAGCGTCAAAATCGTGGAGAAATAACACAGTATAGATTTATTTTGAATTTATCATATGAAATATTGACCGACTCTCGGAGCGTAAATGTGTAAGTAGAATAAATAATTCACAAGCACATAAATTTTAAAAAGGCTGCAAAGGCACGTCGATCTAAAACGACAGTTACAAAAAGGTTACACTAAATCCTAATCCAATATTCGTATCACACGGCCCGAAATAAAACACAAGTGCATCTAAACCTTACCATAAATCCAGCGCCTTTACGGTGACGATATATGGCGCAATAAAGAATACCGTTGAGCCTGCTATTACCGATACTATGTCCTCGAAGTGTTGTTCTATTAGATTGAGAAATAAAACGCTTTAGTGCTACGATATTATGTGATGGTTAGATTGCTTTATTTCTTGATGTCTGTTTATTTATTTATAAGAGAAAATAAAAGAATTTTGTGAGTAATTAATGTTTTAAAAATCATTCTAAGATATATGGCACAATATAGTTTAGCCTCCCATTACCGATACTATGTACTTGAAGTATTGCTCTATTTGATTGAGAAATAAAACGCTCTAGTGCTATGAGGTTATCCGGAAGGTGATGGTTAGATTGCTCTATTTCTGGACGTCGGTTTTTTATGTTTATTTATTAGAGCAAATAATAGAATATTGTGTGTAATAAATGTGTGTGTGATACTCAAAGTTTTGGTCTATTATATTGAGAAATAAAATGTTATCCAGAAGTTTGATGGTTAGATAGCTCTATTTCTGGACGTCTGTTTATTTACATATTTATAAGAGCAAATAACAGAATGTTGTGTGTAATAAATGTTTTAGAAATAATTGTAAGACATATGGCGCAATAAAGAATACCGTTGAGCCTGCTATTACCGATACTATGTCCTCAAAGTGTTGTTCTATTAGATTAAGAAATAAAACGCTTTAGTGCTATACGATATTATGTGTTGGTTAGATTGCTTTATTTCTGTACGTCTATTTATTTATTTATAAGAGAAAATAAAAGAATTTTGTGAGTAATTAATGTTTTAAAAATCATTGTGAGATATATGGCATAATATAGTTTAGCTCCCATTACCGATACTATGTCCTCAAATTGTGGTTTTATAAGATTGAGAAATAAAACGCTTTAGTGCTACGATGTTATCCGGAAGGTGTTGGTTAGATTAATCTATTTTTGGACTTCTGTTTATTTATTTATAAGAGCAAATAATAGAATTCTGTGTGTAATAAATATTTTAAAAATAATTGTAAGACATATGGCGCAATAAAGAATACCGTTGAGCCTTCTATTACCGATGCTATGTCCTCGAAGTGTAATTTTATAAGATTGAGATATTAATCGCTTTAGTGCTATACGGAAGATGATGGTTAGATTGCTCGATTTCTGGACGTCTGTTTATTTATTTATAAGAGCAATAATAGAATGTTGTTATTGATAAATGTTTTAAAAATCATTTTATGGCAGGATATAGTTTAGCCTCCCATTACCGATCCTATGTATTTGAAGTGTTGTTCTATTAGATTGAGTAATAAAACCTTCTAGTGCTATGAGGTTATCCGGAAGATGATGGTTATATTGCTGTATTTCTGGACGTCTGTTTATTTATTTATAAGAGCAAATAACAGAATGTTGTGTGTAATAAATGTTTTACAAATCATTCTTAGATATATGACACAATAAAGAATATCGTTTAGGCTCCCATTACCGATGTTGTTTTGTTAGATTGAGAAGTATTTTATTCCTTTTTCTCCATCTTTCTTTTAAAATAGGCCATCGTATTTGAAAAGGTGTTCCAGCATTTTCTTATTCGATTATTTTCAATATTTGCCTCATTTTGCCTATGTAATACGTTTTTATTGCTTATTTTTTCAGCCCACTTCTTCTTTCTTCTCCAAGCCAGAACCGCATTTTGATCGCTTCTATGCTTAATCTTTTTTTTGACAGTCTGTAGTTATTTGTAAAGGCTTAGGTTCTTGTAATTTTTACCAAATTCAGAAAGTAAATAACATTGTAGCTAAAAGTTATTTCCTATCATTCAATAATTTTGTCATTTAATTGGCATATTTCAAAATTTTCGTACAAATTCCCCGGCGGGCGGAAAATTTTTGTATGAATATATCGTATTATTTTTGAGTTCCCAGCATTGGCCCCATAAGAAAATTGTTCATATTATCCGACTGTAACACCTCTTTAAGGGAACGTTGAGGGTTAATTTCACCCGAAATATATTTTTTCTTTTATAAATAGTCAGGCTAAAGCTTACTTCCGGCCGTACGATTCGCATTTTGACTTTCTATATGTTCTGACGTGGTTTTGTCTGAGTGACTGTCTTTAGAAATTCTTGTTTGACGAGATCTCCTCTCACAATACGTTAACAAAGCCAAACATTAACATGATACTAGAGACGATGTGGGTGAATGCAAAAGGTAAACCAAAAATACATTTAAAAGGAAATAAACCTTGATTGAATTTATTTATTTCACTTCTAAACCATATCAAATTTAAAAAATCTAATTTTGTTTTTCTTCGTAAATTATTTAAAGCATTTTCGGTATTACTTTTCATCAATATCATCATTTCAAATTATGAGAACTTCTCGTTACCACCAATAGTGCCAAATGCAAAAAATGACAAGTAATAGGTACCTAAAATACTATAAGTAATTTGCTAGCGCAGTACCTACTTAGATTTTTTATTATTTTATCTGATTTAGGAGTAAAATGATATAGGTAGGTGGCCTTAGTTTCGGTGACATCTTAAGCCCAATAAGGTAATTTTACATACAAAAATGTTATACTTATATACCAGAAACTCGAAATTATTATTTTACATTTGCCCACATAAAACACACGTATGACAATATAATCTTCTATTCTTCTTTTAGCGGCAAAGTAGCGTGGTCTTCCAGCCGTGAGATACCTGTAGAGACGAGCTTCTGATGTGGACCTAAACTACAAAAGCCCGGATCTACAGGGTAGATCACGAATGTGCCAATTATATCTTCTCTTCTTTCTTCTGTGAATGCTTCTCTTTTCTATTCTTTCTTCTGTCTTCTGTGAAAGCTTCTCTCTTCTCTTCGATTTTGCGTTTTCATTTTTGAAATTCTTTCTTGTGATGCTTATAATGTTGAAGTGCTTGTGATGTTTGTCCTCTTGCTCGCATGTTCGCCAACCTGAAACTTACAATGATTGTGTTAGAAAACTTTCAGTATCCTAAGTAAACGTTTAAAATTTATGTTTTTTTTTCCTGGTATAAGTAACACACGGCTTTAGTGGTAATTCAAATTGGTAAACTGAAGTAGGGACATTATGGAAACCCGGCTTTACTTTCATTTCACTTCGTCGGATTCGCCGACTAGTTTCAGTCTGTTACGAAGACCATGATCTTTGAATGCTTTGAGGGAAGCGTTACCGTCGTGTCGCCACCCCTATCACTCAACCCGATGATGGTCTTCGTAACAGACTGAATCTAGTCGGCGAATCTGACGAAATAAAATGTGAGTAAAGTCGGGTTTCCATATTAAATTTATCTCGTGTAAGATTTAATATTATTATTGAAGTAGGTACGTTTTAAATTATACTTTTTGGGATTCCATACCAAAATTGCTAAAAAGGACAATTATAGGATCGCTGTGTTGTTTTATTCATATTAGGAATTTGTTTTTAAATAATCAACACGCGGTATAAATTTTACATTTTGTGTAAATTTATTAAAGTTTCAGACAAAAACAAACTGGCTGGCGACCAAAATATAATAATCGACTACAATAGCACGGGGCGTTGACAAAAGAGTCATGACCGCGATGCCGGCATAATTAAATTGACGACGTCCGCCATTTTATATGGAAATCTCATTACCGAGACTATGGCTAGTGTAGTTTATTACTATAGTTAGATAAGACAATGCTAGGATGGCTGGCTGCTAAAATAAATTAAAATCCGCTACAATAGCACTGATTTAACAAATTTTAAGACGCGAAGCTAATGTTACGATGGCCGCTATATTTAATAATGAAATCTCGTATCTAGGAGACTACGACAAGTTTAGTCTATAATTATACTAAAAATTCCTAGACAAAGTCAAGACAGCTGGCACCAAAATATATTAAAAGCTACTACAAAAGCGCCGCATTCACAAAAGTTTCATGGCAGCGCGACGCCGGCGTCCGCCATTTAATATGGAAATCTCATTACTGACAGACTGCAATTCGTGAATCAATTATTGTACTATTTTTTGACAAAGCTGCGACTACTATAAAAAAATCTACGACAATTTCACTGCATTAAATGCGTGGATACAAAATAAAATTGACGACGGCCCCCATTGCATAAAGAAAACTCAACTGAAAGGCTACGACTCGTGTAGTCAATAATTATTTTGAAAATTTCTAGACAAAGCCAGTACTGTCTACTGAAAAAGTATTAAAATCTACTACAATAGCACCGCACTGACAAAGGCTCATGGGAGTGCGACGCTAGTCTAATTAAATCGACGGCGGCCGCCATTTAATATGGAAATCTCATTACGGAGCTGTGATGTGTGTAGCCATTAATACGGAAATTGAGGGATAATTTATATTAAATGCTTTTAATTCGGGTATCATACATATAAACTATCACGTCTTTTTCCCTTGCGGGGTAGAGAGCCCAGATTTGTTAAACCTTAAGGCCACGGGTAGCATGTTAGTGGGCTTGTAGATGAGAACGGAAATAAAATAGTGTTGGGTTACTAGTGGCATCGCCTATAGACATTTCCTGACGCCCATTCCCTCAATCGGCTTTGACGATTTGCACGGGAAGAGAAACAGCTGATAATATAAAAAAAACAATTGAGATGAATTAATTTTATTCAAAATAAAACACAAATCAACCGCGCGCAGAATACTATAAAATTTTCACTGTTAAAGTAGGTTATGCCAAGTTATTTACTATTAACCAATGTAGCGTGTCTAAAAGTGTCGATGTAACAGCTCTTTAATATGGAACACGTTGTTACCACGTCGGGGCATGGTTTATTACTCTCAAAGCTCGTTATTTTAAGACGAGGGAAAGCTCTGAGAAACTAAAGTTGTTCGCATATTTTACACAAACTTAATTCAGTAGCTTCGCACTACATCTCGCGAGATTCACGCTTTAATCCCTCACGGGGCAGATAGAGCCTAAGGCCACGTTAAACTTGTTAGCAGTCATATTAATAAAAAAATGATATCAAATGGTTTGTTTACCGCATAGGCTTCACGCTATTTATATGATACTTGACGTTCCTCTTCGACTTTTAATTGGACTAAATCGATTTAACAGAAGCTTAACATGACCTGTAAATAGTTATTATGTTTGCATAATAAGCTTTCACAGTTTTCCATAAAATCTATTCATCAATGCTATCGTAGAAAAAAGTTATACTTCACTTGGTATATACATTTGGAACGTTTAATCGAAAAACACAGATAACAACATCTCCAGAAAGGTCGGTCAAGATTAATTAAGTGCCTGCAAATGGCGAGGTTCCACATCAATACCCCGAGATTCAATTTACCGACACAATACAACACTAGCAAATCCGATGGCATGACGAAGGACCACAAATCAGACGAATCGGCAACCAACTCTCGCGGGATTCGCAAAAAATAATCTCGACGTCTTTCCGCAAATCATTGCTACCATTGTATACCGATAATGTAGTAGAAGCGTGCCCTAACAAAAAGGTTCACTTAATTGCGCGAGGGAGGAATGCTGAAAGGCGCCCGCCATTGTTTCCCGCGAGGCCTTTGTACGACTCGAGCGATCCTCTGACTCATCAATTTCCCAGATTGACGGAGCCGAACGATTGAGACTTAGATCCGTCCGACTAATTCCGAAGATCCGCGGTTTTTCGCGAAACACTTCAGCTCGATCATGTCCTCGTTAATCTAGATGGAAACCTCGGAGCGATTTAAAACCGAGGAATAGCAAAATTTAATTAAATAATTTAACTTAGACCTCATTCGGAGCGCTCGACTAGATTAACTAGCGGGAATTATAGAGGCTTATAAATTGAGTCTCGTATGGTTGGGTAAATATCTGAACGCAATTAGCTTGTATAGAATTAGAGCATTACTGTATTTCGAGGATTGAAGTGAAACCCTGAGTAGGCCCTCTGTACTAATCTTGTACGGCGAGCAAACAGCGTCTCCCAAGTTTAGAGCTGCGCGGAGTCGATAATGTAAGTAAACTATTGTAGATATGATCGATAACTCGGCCCACACCGTCCGCTATTAATTGGGTTTCGACGAGGGTCAAAAGTGTTTCCTTTTGTAAGAAAAACGATTTATTGCTTGTAAAGAACGAGAACATTTTAAAGCTAAAATAAGTATTTCTGAGTTAATACTTGCCTTAAAATTACATTTAATGTTTAACAATTGATATTTAACGTCCGTAATGCGTTGATAAAACTAAAAGATAAAGCTTCAATAATTAATCGAAAGTAATACCAATACTATTCTTTTTTATATAGATTAGGTTGTTGCAATCACCAAAAAAATGCGTAATTTTCTTTTCATTACCTAGGTAGGTACAACTAATCGATTTCACAAAAGTACTTTACTCACTGAGCTAGGTATATATGCAATTTTAAGGGTCGTAGAAAGTAAAAGAGGCAACCGTTACTGACTGATCTAATACTAATGCACGCAGATAGTTATTATGACGTAGGTGTTCGCTAAGAAAAGAATTTCCAAAATCAACTCACTAAGGTGGTGAAACGGGGAACCTAAGTTTGTATTTAATGTCAGGGAAACCACGAAGAAAAAGCAATTTTTAAACTAGGTATTCATACAATAAAATAAATAACACTAGGTACCACTAACTTACAGTTTTATTTACATTTAGTGTCAAATGCTATGCAAAGTTTGTCAATAAATAGTGATTTATCGATAAAAGCGATTCCCACCCTAAACCAAAGAGGGCTAGTATTTCAGCGGCGTGGGACGCATAACTATTAGGTTGTGGAGCATTTCTGAATATGAAATCCTGGAATCCATCGTTCTTATTCTCATTTATTTTTATGTCGGTGGTAAGGTCAATTCTTTCCTCGAGATAATGCCTAAAATATACATAGCATCAACCGTTTTTGTACCTGAGTATACCTACAATGTGTTTGGTATTAAACTAGTGATAATTTTCATTCGCGTTCTCAACATAAAAACGGACACAGATAATCTGTGAATAAGTCTGAAAGAGAGAAAAAAAAACAGAGGTATATAACGTACTATGGAAAAGCTTTGAGTTTTTCTCGATTTAAGACTTGGTCATAGAAGAAAAGTTGTTCGATTTTATGATGAGAACGTGAATTTAAATTATGTCTAGTTCAATAACATTGTATATTAAAACTGAAACCACAATTGTGTCTTCACCTGTGGTGTGTCGGAACCCGGGATCTGCTTATTGACGGTATACATTCAGTGATATAATTTGACATAGTTTTATACAGCCGGATGCCTGCCTGACCCCAACCTTTCTTGAGTTTTTTTTGTTACACATTACACACTGCTGTTATTTGATAATGTCTATTCACCGTTTAAATTGACCACCGACATTTTATTAAAGGGCTGACTCAGTCCGTCAATATGACCATCTTTTTAAATGGGACCAATGCTCGAAACGCAAAAATGTTTTCGACATTCTCAAACACATTGCCTAGGTGGCTGAACCCTTTTATATGGAAGTGTCAAAAAAATAATAATATCGCAGCATAGACCTCATAGGAAAAGTTGTTTCATATTGATGGGCTGAGTTGAGTTTGAGTGAGGGGAATGTCGAGGGTCGTTTAGTACTGGCTGTTTAGTTAGAATGTATACATAAGTAGCTACTTTCACGCGCCTCCTTTTGCGTAAATTATAGCCTATATCACCCGCATAGAAATTAACTTTTTATAGGTGAAGGAATTTTGAAAATTGGTCCATTAGTTTCGGAGCCTATTCAATGCAAACAAACAACACTATTCGACGAGCTCCGTGGCGCAGCGGTCATCACGCCTGCCTGCGGTACGAGAGGTCCCGGGTTCGATCCCCGGTCAGGTCAAGATTGAAAAACGATCTTTTTCAGATTGACCTTGGTCTTGGATGTTTATCTATATATGTATTTGTTATAAAATATAGTATCGTTGAGTTCGTATCCCATAACACAAGTCTTTCATAAGAACTTACTTTGGAGCTAGCTCAATCTGTGTAATTTGTCCGTATATATTTATTTATTATTATTTATTTATTTATTTATCAAATCTCTCTCTCTTTGCCTCATAGTTTTTTTTAATCTATGCTTTGCCTAGCCTTATCCCATGCCATTTAGGGTCGGCTCTCCTCGTCATTTTTTGACATACACTTCGGTTTTAGGTCGTCAACGTGTCAACTTTAGCTGACTTCAGGTCACTGTTTATAACAGATATTCAGTTCTGAAGTGGTCGTGTCGTCCTGGTTTTCTCATGCCAGTGTTTATGTCGAGAACTTTTCGTCCGAAAATCTTTCATTTTAATTCTGTGTGTAGCTCCAAATAAAATATTTTCTTTCTTTCTTTAAAGTTTTTTTTTTCTAACATTATTTCTTTTAACTCATAAAAGAAACCAAAATGCCTGTAAAAGCTCACCTGAACCCGTTGTTTTCGCCGGCAGCTCATGCCCGCCTGTTTTGCAGCCCCTGAAACATTCAGTCCCAAATGTTACATTTCAATATGCCTGCAGACGTAACTTTTACTTCGGCCCCATATTTCACCAGAAACAATATGTCTCTGAAGGCCTGTCATGACGTATACATAATTTCATATTTACATTGAAAGTCCGATCGTATTTCGCTTTAGGATAACATTACTTTTATTTATTACGGTGATTCATAAAGTTTGATATCAAGCTTTTGTTATATATCTATATCTATAGTAATATTATGAAGAAGACAGATGTGACTATTTGTTTGCATTGAACGTGGCCTGTAGGTTTTATGACCTTGAGCTCTGTCTACCCCGCAAGGGATAAAGACGTGATAGTATGTATGTATTGAATAGTATTTATCTGCGGGTGACCTATCATTTGCGCGGGTGAAGTTGTGGGAAAATTGCTGGTGTTTTTATAACAATACTAGCTGTTACCCGCGGCTTCGCCCGCGTAATATATAGCCTATGTCCCTACCCTACCAAAATTTCATGATGATCGGTTCAGTAGATACGGCGTGAAAGCGTAACAAACAAACAAATAAAAAAACAAACTCACTTTCGCATTTATAATATTAGTTGGGATGGGATACCTCCGAGAGCCTGTCATTACGTATACATAAATAATTACATATTTACATTGAAAGTTTGGTCGTATTTAGTTTAAGGATAACATTAGTTTTATTTATTACGGGGATTCATAAAGTTCGATATAAAGTTTTTGTTATTTATCTATATTTTTACTAACATTATAAAGAAGAAATATGTGATTGTTTGCATTGAATTAGCTCCAAAACTACTGGATCTATTTTCAAAATTATTTCACCTGTGAACAGTGAACTTATCTGCGTATGACATAGGTATAAATCTTAGCTGGGATAAGTCTGCCTTATAATATAAGAATAAGTGTACATGTTTGTGGATTTACATACATATATACGGACAAATCACACAGATTGAGCCAGCCCCAAAGTAAGTTTTTAAGTAAGACTTGTGTTATGGGATACTAACTCAACTATACCATATTTTTTAACAAATACATACATAGATAAACATCCAAGACCCAGAACAATTTGAAAAAGATCATTTTCCATCTTGACCTGACCGGAGATCGAACCCGGGACCATCCGTGTCGCGGATAGGCGTGTTGACCGCTGCGCCACGGAGCTCGTCAAAACTTAAGAGGATCGACTACCTGTAACTTTCATACAAAAAGCGATAACTCTTCCACCTCCCTAAACTTTTACGAAATGAGGAAATTTTGGTGTCATTCGATTTAGCACACCTTAATCTAGGGCTAGCCGATTTTTAGGGTTTCGTAGTAAACTAGGAACCCTTATAGTTTCGCCATATGTCTGTCTGTCTGCCTGTCCGTCCGCGGTTTTACTCAGAGACTATAAGTACTAGAACGCTGTAATTTGATATAGGTATGTATATTAATCATGGCAAATAAATGGTAGAATAAAATCTTGAAAAAAAATATTTTAGGGTAGCTCCCATACAAGTAAAGTGGGGGAGTATTTTTTTTTCTCTACTTACCCATTGTGTGGGGTATCGTTCAATAGGTCTTTAAAAAATATTGTGAGGCTGAGAACACCATTTTTCGATTAAGGGTCCGTTTCCGAAATATTTGGTTTTAAAGTGAAAATTTATGTTAGCGGTAAGTGTGCCCCCCGCCCCCCCCCCCTCTATTTGCTAAACGATTATATATGGATACGTGAAAAAAGTTACAGCCGTAGTATATATACTGAAGTTGAAAGGAAAACTATCAGAGCTAAGTACTAAGTGTAAACTAAAAAGTTATAGGCAACCAACTTATAAAGTGTACTGGAAAATGTAAAATTTCATACAAATTTCATTGTTAGATGTTTTTGGTCGTTAAGATGGCACACTAGGCGCAGTAGCGATGCCAATCATTTAATTCTTAATACTTTACAAATAACAAAACGTAAACGTACGCCCTACTTCTCCAATTTATCAATAATGTGTAAGAAAATTTTTGAAATTGGACTATGTTTAAAGGGTGGGAAGCGTTATCGCTTTTTGTATGAAAATATACAGGTAGTCTATCTTCTTAACGTAAGGAGTTTACTTTTAAATCACTTAAATCATCATGTACAACCATCCGTAGACAGGAGTTGTGTACAATACTGGCTACATTAAACGAGATCCCTTGGACAAAAACTTTGCTCTTAATAATCGATCTAACGAGTTAACTTTGGATACATGTGCTACAGCAATTATACCTATTGGGATTTCGGAGTACCCGTATATAAAGTTTCATATTCACTGCCCTGATGTGCTAAATACATGAAAACTTTTTTATATTGCTTGTAATATCAATCAATAAGTTAAAGTTAACATATCATCGTCTAATGTTAATCTCCTCAATAGAAAATTTAATATTTCAGAATTGTTACTTAATGTATATTCCCTTAAGTAAGATCACCAGTACGAATTATCAAAAGTAGGTACAATTTTAACGTTTAAAAGAGTTTAAATGCCGAACAGGAGAACATGAGAAAAAATCGCATGCATAGGTAACGCCGATGCGTGCGTTAGCTTGCGTCGGGACACGTTTAAATGCATTTTGCACCAATGATTCGTTTCTTAGGAGCCTATTCTGATTTCTTAATAATTCTCATTAAACATCCAGTTTTAGATACAAACTAGCTGTTACCCGCGGCTTCGCCCGCGTAATATTTAGCCTATAACCTTGTCGGTACCCTAACCTATGTGTATGCAAAATTTTATGACGATCGGTTCAGTAGATGAAAGCGTATGTGCTGAAAGCGTAACAAACAAACAAATAAACTCACTTTCGCATTTATAATATTAGTTGGGATTGGGATGGGATGAGATTGGGATTCATAAAAATATACAAAAAGTTAATCAGATTAATAAAATTTATATATTACAGCTCTGGTAGAACAACAAGAGTCGTGCTCCTGCAGTGGAGCATAAAAGACCTGATAGAGATAACGATGATAACGAGATAACCATAATATGTCCCTATATATTTATATTTATAACGATAAATATATAAAAATAAAAGTTCTTTGCATCTTCAAATGCTTTTTTTAATTTTATCGAATAAATCCATTTCTACCACAAAGGTTGTAATCAATAATGAAATCTGTAATTATCGCTTCTAAATATACCTATCACAAAAAATATCCCCGTAAATAATAGATCCAAAAGTAAGTAATAATATAACGTGACCTTTTCTGCCTTAAGTCTTGCGAAGATCACTGAAATAATATGGTAATCGAATCCGCAGACCTGGATTATGGGCCCAGTCCTAGGGCCGTAAGATAGCCCGATCATTTTACCGCGAATTGGGTATGGCTCTTTGAGAATAAGAAATCCGTTCATTGATGTCTATAATCCATTGTGTTATTTTATTGTAGGCCCCTTTTACATAAATTTATTAAAAAAATATAAGTATATTTAGGGTTAATATATATTTTAGTATTCTTTGAGCATGTCGTATTGTATCAGATTGTGATATCTGAATAAAACTTAAATTACATTTACACGAGTTCCGAGTTGCATTTGAGGCGAGTTGCTCCTTGTTTCATTATCATCATTTTTTACGTCACGTCTTTTTTAGTCCCCACAGTCAGTGCACAACCCTCTCTGTACTCCCAGAGCCATATATTAGGCAAAGTAGTAAGAGATTTTCACCGACACTCTCCACGCTTGCCAGATATTGAAGTGGTCTCTTTTGTTTTATGCTTTGTTTGGCTTGTGTTTTCTAAGCCGCCTTCTACCACATCAACGGGAATACTTCGAGTGAACCTATTCTACTCTGCCGTGAACCACACCGCGAAGATACTTAAGCACGCATACCTACCAGTATTATGATATATGTCAAGGTAATTTCATCAGGTCTTTTTTAGTCTCCACTGTAGGAGCCCGACTCTCTCTGTACCACCAAAGCTATATTAGCCAGAGCAGTCAGAGGATATGGCCTACACTCTCCACGCTGGCCAGACGGGTTGGAGAGTGTAGGTAATATTAATTTTTAAAAAGAATAAGCGAAAAACCTAGTATGGGGCAAGTTAGGCCAACTCTCTGTAAGATTAACATATTCGACTTAACTTAGTGGTATTGACGAAGAAAGTAACCACCCTAGACCTCATCGATGTTTATTATCAAGCAACATAAAGGTAAACACACTCAACTGATTCATTAAAAAAAAACCTATACGTATAACAAACATCAGTAATTTTCTTTGGTTTGAATTTTTTCGAAAATATGGATGCATTGCAAAACTATTGATACAAATAAAAATAACAAGCAAGGATACAAAGGAAAAATTAGAAGCAGATTACACAATTGCACAGCCTCAGATTTGCAGACAAGCCAACACGAAATGATTCTCAGCAAAAACTAAATTGCTGGACGCAGCTGTTGCCGAATTCAATTCTACATGCTCACGAACACAAGCGTTGCAAAATTCAGCCATATTATATTGAGTTTTATCTTTGTTTGCTGCATAGGTTTGTTTGTACTAGGTATGCTTTCAGTATAGATAATCTCTTTTTTTAAAGGCAGACAAAATAATTGCACATGAGCCTTGCATACAAGCCAACACGAAATGAGACTCAGCAAAAACTATTGCTAGATGCAGCTGTCGTAGAATTCAATTCTACATGCTCACGAACACAAGCGTTGCAAAATCCAGCCATATTATGTTAATAGTGTAGGTAGTTCTATTTTTTTCTATTGAGTAATTTCAGAAAATTTAAATCTTTCAGACATTATTATTGAAACTATATACTGTACTGATTTTCAAAATTCTTTCACCTGTAGAATGATAATTTATCTGCTGATGACACAAGCTATATTTTATGAGGACAACGTCTCGCAGAAAATTGCTGGTAAAAAAAATTAAAGAAACAAAATGGGGGATGGGAAAAAAGTCGTAGAGAATGGGAAGGTCGCTGGTTTGACTCCACCTGCGTCGACACACTCACGTCCTCCCACCTTTCCGGCACAAATTCTAAAGTTGTCATGGCTGCAGCCAATGCAGAGTCCCTCAAACGGCGTAATTATGCTTGTATCGGCAACGGCTTCATATTTGAGCCGTTTGAGGTGGAGACTCTGGGTCCGTGGGGCCCCTCGGCGCATAAACGTTTTAAGGTTTTGAGCCAAAAGCTTTGCATCCAACATCCAACGTGACAATGCTGCCAGCATTCTGGGTACCCTTTCATGTGACAATGAACAGCGGGACATTTTTATTTATTGATTTTTTTGTAGTTTTCTAGTTAGGTATTTAAAAATAGTTTTATTATGTTTAATTAAGTTTTATTTACACTCACAAAAAAAAAACAAACCCCTTCAAGCGGTCTAAGTAATTCGAAAAAATATATTATTGTTAATTGTATTGTTACTTTTGCATTGTACTTGAAATATTCTCTTTTTTATTATTAAGCCGATTGTAATCTTTAGGAAGAAATTCTAAATGTTTATATTGTTATATTTAAGCCCCCTAATTGCATGCACTCCCGCATTCGATCTCAGGGAGAGGGGTGCCTGAAAAACAGTGTTATGCTCGGACCTTGCTCCGAGCTAACACAAGCTGAGGCATTCCTTTGCCATAATGTATATTCTTTTTTAATTTAAAAGTTACATTGATTTAATCGTGGCAATAAAAGTTTTTTTATTTATTTATTTTCAAATTAGTTTTAGTAAAATGTATATTAAGTATTATTGTTATTAAATTTGCATTATAATAAACAAAACACAAAAAAAAAACAAAAATGCAATCTAGAACTTATATGTTTGAAAATTATAATAAAAGCCAAAAACATTTAGCAAAAAAAAATATATAAAAATATTAGCAATAATCTTAATGATATCTAAGGTTATTTTAAAAGAGCCAATTAATTCTATTATAACAATGAAATGAATTGTATGAGTGAGCTGTTTTGCGTTGAGGAGTTCTTCGTCATGAACTCAGGTCCTATGAAGCCATTGTATTGCCATTGCAAGCTATAGCTATAGCTGGATCTAAATTAAATATCAGAGTTGTTGTTTTCACCTGCTAAGATTTGAGCTACGCTCAGATAGGTACATAAGTACATACATTACATAAAGGTATCTGCGGTTGGATTATGAGATATGTATTCAGGCCAGGGTAGTAGCTAGTACATTATGAACACCTGGATAATCTCATAATCTGTAAGCCGTACACAATGAAAACTAGACTACTGGACACATCTGCCGCCAATTTCAGTTCATGAGAACAAACGCTGCAAAATGCAAATCCAGGCTTATCCTATTAAAATTAATGGCTGGTAAATAAGTCTTATGCAAACCTTGCATTTTGGGTTTAGTACAACTGCAGTACAAACTAATTAGAACCAAAGTAAACTTCAAGAAAAACTACCTGCCTGTCTACTCAAAGGTCAATTACTTAACTACGTCCGAATACTCAAAAGCATTTTAACTAAAAACGTGACAGTCCTAGCAAAACAGAGAATACGAGACTTAAGAATGGTATTAGTTAAGATTCTATTGAGTATTGGGGGTAAAGGTTATAAGGTTTAATATACCTACCTTAATTTTGTAAAAACAGTGTTAAGCTTAACCGAAAATTTGTACACATTTATACGTAAGTATACATCAGACATTATCAATTTTAGATGAATCAAACCGGATGAGGGTATTATTCATGTGTTATTGTTTTTTGTACATGCCCTTAAATTTCCCTAAAAATTGATGTTAGATAAGTTTGAAACTGTTGGTAATTAAAATAAGTACCTTATGTTGTCGGTTATTAAACTACTCCAAATATATGTTGTCAAACTGAGTTTTATTGTTTTCGATACCAAATTGACCAAAAATGACTTAAAACGAAGGCCTGAATACCAGCATTTTATTGAATAATTCATGAACAAATAAATCCAAATACAATATTAAGCGCCTATCATCTCCAGCCTCCATCCATTTTAATTAGGTAACTACCAGTGCGGTTTTATTAAAACAGAAATCCGGTATTGGCACGGCGCCAGGGTAACCGCGCGAGATTTATATTTCCAAACATATTACCATAGGACGTGCCCGATCAATATGCCTCTATCGTTGTCGACGCGCATACCACAAAATAGGGAGCGTAGTAGAAAGAAAACCTATTTACATACTTGACATTTTACGAGCTGTTAACTTTTGTTGCGAAAATACTCTAACAAGTGCGTTGCTACGTTAGGTGTGTACGTATGTACCTATTACGTGCGGTGGTACAATAAATAAATATCGTACTAACGTAGAAATTATCTAAAACCGTTTTTAAAAGTCTACAATAGTATAGTATAATAAAATAAATAAATATACCTATATGGATAAATAACACAGATTGAGCTAGCCCCTCGGTAAGTTGTGAACGTATGTCGTTGGATACCAACTCAACGATACTTTATTTTATAATATAGACCTACTTATATAAATAAACATCCAAAACCCAAGCCAATCTGATGAAGATTATTTTCTATCATGACTATATAGTAGGGACCTAATATTTATGCTTTAAAATTTCTTTTTTATTGAATAAATGTAATAAAATCCCTCAAAGTTATGTTACATCTAGCAGGCAAAAGGTGAGTAAGTCATACGAGTATGTATCAGTACGCAGTTAAAGTGTCACATTTATAGTTTATATTTTATGCTCATACTTTCATACGCGGATTTACTGAGCGTAAAGATCCGCAACATTTTATAGGCCACAAATTCAGTACGTGATACAGACTTAATCGTAAAATCGAGCTAAGGATTTAGGATGTCTAGGATGGTAAATATTGACTGTAAAATATTGGTGTATGTTTTATAGTGAGAATACTGTTACATTTTATAATATTTTCATATTTCTGTGTAACTTTTCTCTATATGAAGTCTTTTTTACGTTTTAAATTTTTTTTTTTACTTCGTTTGACAAGACCAATCGAAAAATAAATTAAAAATTTAATTCTATCTCATCATAACCTAATTTGTATACTAATGCGACAATGAGATTGTATCATGATTAAATTTATGAGAAGGACATCGCGTACCTTTAATCTCCATGGAAAAGACTATTCCTGTCCTAAGTCCTTCCAACCGATGTATCAAACTTCTCGTCATTACCATTGTTAACTTGATTTTTAAAATTTTCTATTTACTTCCATGCTGGTCTGGGAGAAAAGAAAAAACGTAGAATGTACCAGCTGCTTTTCTTCCCGCGGAGATCGTAAAAGCCGATCGAGGGAATGGGCGTCAGGAATCATGTCAGTAGGCGATGCGGCTAGCAACCCATCACTATTTTTTTTCCGTTCTCACCTACAAGCCCACCAACATGCTTAACGTGGTTTTAAGGTTTTACAGACCTGGGCTCTGTCTACCCCGCAAGGGAAAATGACGTGATAGTATGTATGTATGTATTCTATTTACTTTTCTTTGAGCACTTCATGTTGTTAAATTGATCATGTTGTGTACACAAATTTTGGACATTTACTAGATTTTACCTTGTATACAATTTTTATATAAATGCTCTATTGTAAACTGTCTGTATGTGTACTTAATAAAATAAAAAATAAAATAAGGATCGATAAAAAAGCGAGCGAGGCCGCGGGTCAAAGCTGATATAAAAATAATTTACACACATAAACGCGTTTTGGGATGTTTTATTTCCTTTAAAAGATAGTCTTGTGATTTAATTATATTAAATTATACTTCCATGCATTCATTACCAAGGATCGGCTTTATCTGTAGTGATAAAAACTCGATTCCGTAACCGTAACATTCTATTTAAAAACGTGCTCCAAAATGCAAAGCTAAGTCCGATCCTTTTTCAAAAGACCGTAATAAATTGCGCCAACAGAAAGCACCGGACGATCGGATAACTCAAATATCTGCACGGGCGAAGCGGAAACGCTGTTTTTCCGTCTCCGAAAAAGAAGAGCAAAATTCAATCCACGAAGAAGCGACGGTGACAAGAAGTTTCCAAATTGTTTTTCTTTAAAGTACAAACAAAGGGAGCAGGGAAATTAAACGCGGCGTCAAATAAAACGAAATAAAAGCCAGTAATGGCGGCCTTTCCCTGATAACGCGTTTCGAAAAAACCGCAGACATGTTTTTGTTTCTAGACAAAAACCAGGCTTTGTGCTAAAACTACGTATTTTTGCATGTTAAAGAGTAAAACAGGCCAAAACGAATTTTAGTGTTGTCAAGTGTGTAAAGCATTATTCGGATAGATAATTCCTGTATTTTTTTAAATGTATGAAAGTTCTTTGATCTGTAGTTCTGATCTACTACAGAGTAGGAAGCTTACAAATTGATGTTTGTCAAACAGCTGGACAAACTAAAAAGAGGACACGTAAAAAATACTAACATACACATGAGTGACACATTATACAGACCCGAGATTTGTATTGCTTTACTAGCAATAATTTATCTCTACAGGACTAAATGGTGTAGCTAAGTTCCTGCTCTATCGGAGCCATGGAGCTAGCCTAGTTGAGCTGCGGCTTATTTGCAGCGATATTAATTTGGATTCTGCATACGACACAAAACCAGCGCCTAGTTTACAGCGGAGACTGCATAGAGATGTTAATTAAATGATTAAGTATAAACACACAGAAGTCATGTAGTGTACCAGAGACAATTTCACAACTTAATTTAGTTGCTAAGTGCACCACTTTATCTGAGCAGCGGAACTAGCTTAGTTGAGTTGCGGCTCATTTGTAGCGATATAAACTTGAATTTTGCATACGACACAAAACCATTGCCTAATTTACAGAGGAGATTGCATAGAGATGTTTATTAAGCGATTTAAGTCTAGACATCCAAAAGCCGTGTAGTGTACCAGAGATAATTGCATAACATAATTTCGTTGTTAAGTGCACCGCTTTATCTGAGCAGCGGAAAAAGCCTAGTTTATTTTAGAATATAGAAAATTCACGCAACATTGTAATATGCAAAACTTATTGCCTTTGGTAAATAAAACATAGCTATTTGTCTACTTCTAAAGGCACATTGACTAGGAACAAAACATCCATACTCAAAATTGGGTAATTAGACAAGAAACAAATGCATAATTTTATTGAGTTGCTAAGTTCATGCTTTAGTCGATGTAGCGGAACTAGACTAGTTGAGCCGCTGTTAATTTGTAGGGACATACATTTGGATTCTGCATATGACATAAATCCAGTGCCCAATTTACAGTGGAGACTGCATAGTATAAATAAAACTATTTAATGTAGACCTACAACACTTGTGTAGTATACTAGAAACAATTGGATAACATAATTTAGTTGCTAAGTGCACCGTTTTATCTGAGCAGCGGAACTAGTCTAGTTGAGCCGCGGCTCATTTGCAGCGATATAAACTTGGATTCTGCATACGACATAAAGCCAGTGCCTAATTTACAGCGGAGACTGTATAGCGATGTTAATTAAGCGATTTAAGTCTAGATACACAAAAGTCGTGTAGTATACCAGAGACAATTGCATTACTTAATTTAGTTGTTAATTGCACCGCTTTATCTGAGCAGCGGAACTAGCCTAGTTGAGCCGTGGCTCATTTGTAGCGACATAAACTTGGATTTTGCATACGACACAAAGCCAGTGCCTAATTTATAGCGGGGACTGCATAGAGATGTTAATTTAACGATTTAGTCTAAACACACAAAACTCGTGTAGCGTACCAAAGACAATTGCATTACTTAATTTAGTTGTTAAGTGCACCGCTTTATCTGAGCAGTGGAACTAGCCTAGTTGAGTTGCGGGTCATTTGTAGCGATATAAACTTGGATTGTGCATACGACATAAAGCCAGTGCCTAATTTACAGCGGAGACTGTATAGAGATGTTAATTAAGCGATTTAAGTCTAGATACACAAAAGTCGTGTAGTGTACCAGAGACAATTGCATTACTTAATTTAGTTGTTAATTGCACCGCTTTATCTGAGCAGCGGAACTAGGCTAGTTTAGCTGCGGCTCATTTGCAGCGATATAAACTTGGATTCTGCATACAACATAAAGTAAGTGCCTAATTTACAGCGGAGACTACATAGTAATGTTAATTAAGCGATTTAATCTACACACACAACACTTGTGTAGTGTATTAGAGACAATTGCGTAACTTAATTTAGTTGCTAAGTGCACCGCTTTATCTGAGCAGCGGAAATAGCCTAGTTGAGCCGTGGCTCATTTGTAGCGACATAAACTTGGATTCTGCATGGTGCATACGACACAAAGCCACTGCCTAATTTACAGGGAGACTGCATAGAGATGTTAATTAAGCGATTTAATCTACACACACAACACTTGTGTAGTGTATCAGAGACAATTGCGTAACTTAATTTAGTTGCTAAGTGCACCGCTTTATCTGAGCAGCGGAAATAGCCTAGTTGAGCCGTGGCTCATTTGTAGCGACATAAACTTGGATTCTGCATAGTGCATACGACACAAAGCCACTGCCTGGGAGACTGCATAGAGATGTTAATTAAGCGATTTAATCTAGACACACAACACTTGTGTAGTATACTAGAGACAAATTGCATACCTTAATTTAGTAGCTTAGTGCACCATTTTATCTAAGCAAAGGTACTAGCCTAGTGGAGCTGCGGGTTATGTGCAGTGATTTAAGCTTGGATTCTGCATTCGGCAAAAAATCAGTGCCTTATTGACAGCGATGAATGCAAAAAACAAGACAAGACAATACCTATATTATATTGTCTTTGTTATGGGGAAGAATTTTGGGGTCCAGTTCGGAACTAAAAAAAATAAAATAAAAATAAACCTTTTTTTTCAAATGATTTATTTAAAATAGGCAGCAGTGGACGCCGGAAAATTTATGAACCAATTTAGCATTTATTTTCTTTTTAAAAATAATACCATTGCAGGGTACGGGAGACAAATGCAGAACAATAATCTAGTTGCTTATAATGCATCGCTTATATGAGCAACAGAATTAGCGTAGTTGATTATTCTGCTAATAAATAGAATGACCAACTAATATTTTTTTCTAAGAAAAATTAAACCCAGGCACAATAAATTATGTATACATACATACTATCACATCTTTATCAATTGCGGGGTAGACAGAGCCCAAGGTCATAAAACTTACAGGCCACGTTTAGAATTATAGTGGGCGTAAAAGTGGAAAGCGGAATCAAAATAGTGATGGGTTGCTAGCCGCATCGCCTACCAATGTGATTCCTGAGATTTTTGTCCAATCCCTTGACCGGCCTTTACGGTCTGTGCGGGAAGAAAAACAGCTGGTATATTCTATGTTTTTTCTTTTTTCCCAAACCAGCAAGGAACCATTATGTATATCAATGCATAACACTTGTATAGTGCATTAGAGACTTTATTAATATGTAAAATACCACTGCCACTATTACAAAACTTAGTTGAGTTGTTAAATGCACCACTTTATCTAGGCAGTGGAACTATTCTAGTCAAGTTGTCAGTCATATTAGTAACATTATCAATTGTCTGTTTTTCCAAGACCATATATACTAACTAAGTAACAACACTTTATCCAGACAGAATACTCGTTCAATTAAGACGACTAAGTTATAGTTAGTTAAAAGACGATTGCACGACCTAATTTAAAAGCTTATTGCAGTAAAGCCCAAAATCCAACATAACCTCGTTGATCTAGCAATTATAAGCATATACACCAACGTTTATTTAACCACATAACTTACCAAAAGCAAATAGACCCAGAAATACTATCTGCCATTTGCCACCCTATACAGTGATAGTATACTACAGACGATTTTAGAACTTAATTGAATTGGTACATGAATGCTTTATATGAGCCACGGAACTAGCCTAGTTAAGTTGTGGAACAGTTTCAACGACATTATCTTGAATTGTACATATGGCACGAACCATAAGCCAGAGTCTGATTAACAGCGTAGAAAACGGAGAGTGCATAGAAATGGTAACCAAGCGAATTAATTGGATGTTCATAAAGCTTTGTATGATTAGAATATTATAATTTGAAAATAAGTAGAAATGAACCTTTAGGTACCACTTAAATATAAAATGGGTGTATTAAATGTGAACAAAGATATTTATATGACTGTTGAGTTTTAAAGGCAAGAAACTTACTCGTATCCATTTTTGTTTTAAAAGATGGTATTTTAGTTCGCTACTCAGTTCCTTAGGTGGTCGGTGTAGAAACTAAGATTGTAAAGTAAAACTATTATTAAAACGAAAACTAACCTAAAAAAAATATTATAGACAGTGGTCGGACTTAAGCGATGTCCAGTAATTGCTTCAAAGACTCACAGTCACACACTTGTATAATAGCTGTCTAGGTACCAAACAACTTAATTGAGTTGCTAAGTGCACCGCTTTATTTGAGTTAGCCTAGTTGAGCTATGGGTACATATACAGTGACATACACTTAGATTCTGCATACACGACATAAGCCAAGCGCCTAATTAACAGCGGAGAGCGCAGAGAAATGTTAATCTAACGATTCATTTTTGGCACATTAAGCTTAAGTAGCTTTACTACGCCGCTTTATCTGAGAAGCATAACTAGCCTAGTTGAGCTTAGGCTCATTTGCAGGAACATAAACTTGGGTTCTGCATACGACACAAAGCCAACGCCTAATTTACAGCGGAGAGCGCATAGATATGAGAGAAGCAATTAAATCCCAAGTCTACTGTGCTCGAAGTGGCGTGCATTAAAATAGGTACAAGTTGAATGATAGACTAGATAAATTATACATCAAACCCTGAAATGTGAAAACAGTCTAATCGAAATGCTTTCCTTATGCATACACCCCTATTTTCAACCAAAACACTAATTTCGATAAGTAAAGTAGAAATTTATTAGCCAACCTGCCATACTTAAATGTTCAATATGAAAAGTGTTCACATTTTACCTAAACTGGATATAAGTTTCAGAAGTTGACTGTACATTTATATTTACGTATGTTATAGATGTTGGCAGGAAACACACTGATTTTTAAACAGTAGTCAATTTTTATAGCTATTTGACTCCATGATACAGAACTTATTCCCACAATAACCATCAGTGAAATATGATGTCTAATTTGTTGTTGAGGTCCATTAATGTCCCTTTACCAAAATGTCCCCTGGTTTCAAAATGTCCCTTTCCCAAAATATCCCTTGTCCAAAAGGTCCCTTCCCCAAAATGTCCCTTTCAAATAAAAAGTATAGTATGGGAAGGCTTTCTTTTCAAAATGTTTAAATCGACATTATGTCTGTATTAGTTACTGAAATTGCTGTAAGAATCTGGTACTATTTCTCGTCTACTTCATTTTACGTATATCCTTTCATCTAGAATCTATATGTCGACTCACAATAAAGAATATTATAGAAATCGAAATAAAATTAACTTTAAATATTGCTTTAAACATGGTAACAGGTATGTTTGGTGTTGATAATATTAAAACTTCATCAGTTATTCTAAAGAGTAACCTGAAGAAATAAGTGTGAAGAATAATGTGTTATTCTACCATTGATGAAATAAGTGTTGAATGAAATCATAAATCATCATTAAGTACATAAAACTTTAAAATTTTAGTTGAATTGAATCCGCTATCCGCTTTCTTCTTGCACCAAACCCAGGTCTAAGGTTAAGCCCGCTAGAGAGCTGTTAGTTCAAATTGCATTTGCATATCGTATACTTGTTCCTTTGTGCGGGTGGAGCGAGAACTGGAAACTATTAAAAGGCTAACATGGATATTACACAATTGTAAACCACGTATGCTATTTACCTTCTATTTACATATAAATAGGTTTAAAACAAATATCCTCATTAAATTAAATTTGCCGAAAAACATTTGTTTGATTCGTCATCATCATTATCATAAGCTTTCTTTTCTTTTGAGCCTTCTTTGGTCTGTGACATCCCCTCTATCTTTAGCCATCGCAATCCAGTTCAACCCACCTAGCTACGGGACGTCCAACGCTACATTTTCTATTAACTGTATTAATAATATAAAATATAAGTCAGTACCTACGCAGCGTCTTATCTCGAAAACTGCATAAGCGTGCCCGGGGCAGCTGCGCGGGCAGCGGCTGGACAAAAATGTACAAAGTATTCGGTACTTAGTACCAACTAAGAATTTGTCCCAGTCGCTGTTGAAACAGCTGGCCCGTGGTGCGCCGAAGCCAAATCATTCATTCGAGAGATAGGGCGCCGTTTGAGGGACAAAGGTTGCGACCACCGCTCCGGATGGTATCTGATCCAAAGGATATCCATTGCCATTCAAAGAGGCAACGCTGCTAGCGTGATGGGTACCTTTGATTAATTATTTTGTTAGTTTTAGGTTTTTTTTTTTTTCATTATTTAGTTCTGAATTTTCTTACCTTTTAGTTAAGTATAGGTTTAATGTTTTAGTTATATAGAAATATTTTCGTTACTTGTTTAATAAAATTAATTAAATATTTTTTCTAATTTAATGTACACATTCTGCAGCTTTAAATGATATTCCAATTTATGATATTGCCAATTGAATTACAATTGAATTATTAGTAAATGATGCCAAAGTAACTGTTTTATAACATTTTTAAGGTCTGTTTTATAAAATGTAGTCATAAAGTTAGTTTAGATAACATAAAGTAATAAAACTTGCCGAAGATATTTCATTTAAAAATTATTCTAAGTCTTCGTAATAAAACTCAAAAGTTTCGCATGAAATGTGACCGCCCAAACTTGGGTACTCTGTGCAGGAATAATTCAAAACCCCTATCGCTGAAAAGTGAAATAAATTGCTCTGCTCCAACTATCGTTAAATAGACGGCAAAGAATTATTTAACATTAGTAGTCGAGTTGTGAAGTCGTTACTCATATTTATGCAAGTTCCAGCGCCGGCGAAATTAATGCGAGGCGACGAACATATAAAGTTAAATAAAATGGCGTAGCTCAAATAATTTACGAGTCGTATTCCGTATTAAGCTTGTTTTATATTTTATTTTCAGGATTAGAATGGATTTAAGAATTTACTACAGGAACTACAGAAGATTAGAGGAAATGAAGCAGATCTACTGCGCTGTTATCTTACTGGTTTAATGTCTTGTTATTTATGGTTAATTTTCTCAGGGTCGAGCGCAGAGTCAAAGCGAATCATTTCTGAATCTCAGAAGCAAAATAAGCATTTCGGTGTTACGTTAGAGGTGAGTTTGCAAAATTAACAAAGCTTCGCTTTGTCTCTGTTCAAGTATGAATTTACTCTTAATGTACTTCGTCGTTATAATATTTTTATCTAAATACACAGTTCCAGACCGCATAGAAGTTTTTGTATCCATATATTCCCTTTCTCTTCGCATGTAAACGCATTAGTATTGAGTTTATTTGAAAAGTAGCAATTTTCAATAACCTTTATAGATAAATTAGTTTTCTATAGGTGAAAGAAGTTTCAGAGTCTTAATCCAACCAAACAAATAATTCTTTAAAATATTAGTTTAGATGAAAGAGTATTTCCCAAGTAACTAATATTTGGCAAATGCAAAACATCCACCTAAAAAGCTACATTAGCACTGCAGTGCACACTGGTTTACTGCATTTTAATTGTGCCCGAGCTGAATCAAAGATGGCGGCTGCTGGGTGGGGGACCGGGGTCGTAATTTCGCGCCCGGGGCGACATCTATAATTCCAGAGAGCTATCATAAATTAGCATACGTATTAGATTGCGAGGCGGCCGCGACAAATTCTGCGCACGACTGTACACAGACGCAAATCCGGGTGATCTGGTAAATTAGTGCGAAATAGAGAAAAGGTTCTGACGGTTTGGGTTTACTGATATTAGAATTGTTTGGTTTACTAAAATGGCCCTCTCCATTACATTTTCCCTTATACATATTGCAATGGACGAACGCATCATTATAGTTTTGAATACGTCTACTGAATAGTGAAATCAGAAACGTTCTGAAACTTTCTTCTTCTTTTATTTTATTCTTGTTATTTATAGTTTTGTAGCCGTAATTTCTTTCATTGTAGGTACGTATTTTTATAACGTTAATAAAATGCAAAAAAGGTTAAACCAAGGAGATACTGATACATTAGCTGAATACAATGCTCTATTATTATATCAAATTTGCATGATAAATCTTCAACATCTGGTCTTTCAATTTATATCAAGCATCAAATTCGCGAACATTGTGCGTTGAAAAAATAATATTTAAATACGACATTAAAACAAAAACTTCATCATGACGAAGATTAATATAAGTCGTGAGATGTTTGTTGACGTTTTAAGAAAAAGAAGGTAAAATATGCAGACTACAGAAGGATAAATTACTGTGAAGTAGTAAAAAGGTTCTGTCGGCTTGGGTTTACTAATATTCGAATTGTTTAGTCAACTAAAATGGCAGCCCTCTCCATTACATTTTCGCTCATACATAATGCAATGGACGGGCGCATCATTACAGTAGAATGTGTCTACTGAAATATTTAATAGAGGTCCAATATCTTTCGTTCGTACCTCTTTTGCATATAGATTTATAATGAGTATTTAGATACTCGGCAAGAATTAATTTATTATGCAGATAATAAAACTTATGCAAATATAAAATACTCAAGAGATTTATCCAATTATTCCGATTAATTTTATTAAGTTAAAGATATGGTATTATAATATTGGGCACCTTCCCTTTGAAATTGGCGTTTTTTTTCCTGTTGCCATTTTGTTCCTAAAGACAATAATTTTCAGGCAGATACATTTTTTTTATTTAAACTTGAAAGTGGACTATGTTATTAACATTCTGCATGCGTTAAATTTTTTTTGTTGTGAATTTAAGTATTGAAAAATGCTCATGGAATGAGCTCGTTTTAGGTTTGTCCGTTTTAATCAAAAATGTTGCCATTGTTCTAGTATTTTCTAACTTTTATAATGCCTAAATTAGGTTTAATATTGTTCGTAACTACATGCAAAATTTTACTTTAGTTGTATTTAGCAAACCCGAAATAATACTAAAAACGTTAGTATGAAAAATTCACTTTGCTCAAAATTCTCTATAGAAAACGCCAATTTCATAGGTAAGGACCTAATATATAAAGTTTAAAGCTATATACTTTACAAGGTGTACAGAATTAGTTGTGGGAAAAAATGTTAGACGGTGTGTAATGTGTTTTTGCAAATAAAAAATAAACAAATATTGTATAAATGGCTAAATCCTCTGTGTTCTCTGGCTCTAGTAGTTAGAGAGGGTCATGCTCCTATAGTGGAGACTAAAAAAGACCTGATGATGATATAAAAATGTATAAGTACGAAGAAATCATCAAAGAAAAATCTCAAACATAATGCAATTCAAACGTCCAAAGTGGGTCCTTACTACGAGCATCATTAGGAAGCACTAATGAAAGCAATCGCAATCATTAAGCCAGCATAAAATGTAAACGGGGAAGCCCGCTTCATTTACTCGGTACAACGTCTAAGATCCGGTCTGGAATAAGGTAATTAGCTAAAAAAGGTAAGTAGTTAGTTACATTCATGAATTCCGGTTATTTTATTTTAACGTATAAAATAAATCATAAATATACATATAATTGAGCTAGCGCCTTAGTAAGTTCGAGACTGAGTTATGGGATAGTTACTCAACGATACTATATTTTATGACAAATACATTAATAAATAAACATTTAGGAGCAGGATCAATCTAAAAAAGATAATTTTCCATGACAGGACCAGGGATTGATCGCAGTCCCTCCGCTATGACAACCTGGCCTGTTGCATGGCCACAGAGATCGTTCAGTATGACTGAACACTTTTTTCTCGGAGAATTAGTTCAGTTACGTTTTACTATCCGTAATATGCATGAAAAAATGAAAAACAAATTTAAATTTTTTTTTTTTTTTGTAAAAAGTTTTGTTGCTAGAATACATATTCTTTCTTTTACTTTTATTGTATTCTCGTCTTTTATAAATTTTCTAGATTGTAATTTCTGTCGTTGTTTTGTAAAATACTATTTTTATTATTCCTTATTTAACGTCTACACAATACAAACAAGATAAACCAAAAAGATACAACATTCATTAGCTTAATACAATGCTATAATATTATAATATCAAATTTGCAAGATAAATTTGGTCTTCAAATTTATCTCAAGCATCAAAGTCGCGTACAATGTGCGTTGAAAAATTAATATTTAAATACGACAATAAAACAGAAACTTCATTAAGACGTTTTGAGATTAAAATAAAAGTCGCGAGATATTTCTTGAGGGGATAAGAAGATAAAATATGCAGAGTGCAGAAGGATAACTCGTGCTTCGAGGTAGAATAGCATTTGGTTATTTTAACTTTAATAAAATCATGTTTTATTATTTAATACCTATTGTTTAGTTTTCGTGTGTGCAAGTGGTCAATACTAGTGTTAGATTTTCAATCATCCTCAAGAAATCTGACATAGCTTAATGACTCCCATCAATGAAGGGTTAGAGATATGTTTATGCCATTTTTGGTCACCAAACCCAGTGGGGACTGCACACATAATTGATTAACACGCTTAAGCGCTAAAAATGCTTACGTCCACTAAACCATCGGGCTCTTCTTCAGCTGGCTGTTTGTGAAATGATCTTATTACAATGCAACATATTTGTTGCATTGTAATAAGATCATTTCACAAACAAGTGTTAAACACGCTATTGCGTTAGTTACCTAGTTTCTGAGTAAAATATTGTTGGTGTTTACTGTTTGCTTTGAAAATTAAGCTTCAATAATCATCATCACTTCAGCCACAAAAGTCCTCTGCTGGACATAGGCCTCCCACCAAGGATTTCCAATACAACCGGTTGGAAGCGGCCTGCATTCAGCGACTTCCTGCGACCTTTATCTTGATAAATATTTTTAAAGCTTCAATGCAAAGTGTTAATTCTGTACTTTTAATAATTTGTTAAAAGCGTGAGATAAAAGGAATTTTACGCGGGCCCGCAATAAAAGATCCCTTTGTGAGACTTGTTGAGCACACTCATTAGTTATTCATTTTCATTTTCGTAGTTATGACAGTAATTTTATACGTCTTGTTTTATATCAACGGAGATGTAAAACGGACTGAGATAGTGGATGGACGTAAAATTATGAACATCTGATCTTTTAGAGGATTAACATTAATGCTTCGTTTTATTGTTCTTGTGTTAGGATCAAAACCATTCATCACCGTACATTATATTAGTAAATAAAAATTTTCATGCATCAAACCAGTTCGTAAATGAAATCTATTGGTTAAAAAGTTATTATTTTCAGGCATGAAAGAAAAACAAAACCTGAATATAGCTATAGTTTATGTCAGAGACGCCTTTCATATATGGCTGGAATAAGGATATGTAGACTTGTAAATAGAAAAATTAAACTTTATGACAAATTACAAAAATCAAGTTTGGTTAGCCAAAGAAGAATGTAGTAGCTATGGAATACACACACAATGATTTTTTTATATGTTTCAATTTAATATATAAATATAATGGGATATCTTACTAAAATTGAGATAGCCCCACAGTAAGTAGTGAACATATAAATAACAATAATAAATAAATATATAGGCACATATCACACAAATTGAGCTAGCCCCACAGTAAGTTGTGAACTTGTGTCATAGGATACCAACTCAACGATACTATCCTAATCCTAATCCTATCCTAACTAATATTATAAATGCGAAAGTGAGTTTGTTTGTTTATTTGTTTGTTTGTTACGCTTTCACGCCGTATCTACTGAACCGATCATCATGAAATTTGGCATATACATAGGTGAGGGTATCGAGAAGGACATAGGCTATATTTTACGCGAGCGAAGCCGCGGGTAACAGCTAGTATTTTATAAAAGGCACAATTGTAGATAATTAAATAAATATCCAAGACCTAGGTCAATCCTAAAAAGATGTTGATAAACATCTTACCACTAATAATACTTGTATTAAGCATGTGAAGCAATTTTCACAATTCTATAAAACGACTGGAACTGCCTGATGCTTTTCTTACAATAACCTAGAACAAAAAGCGCCCATCTATTTTCTAACGTTTCACAAAAAAGAAAACAAAAGTAATTCAGCGAAGCTATTCCAGCGGATTTGGTTACACTGACATTATCAGTAGCCAGCATGTTTCCACAGATAATCTTGATTGACATAGGATAAAAGGATATGTGTTACACAAAGCTGGATCAACATGGATAATAT
Organism: Rhodophaea formosa; assembly: GCA_963082605.1. Taxonomy (NCBI): domain Eukaryota; kingdom Metazoa; phylum Arthropoda; class Insecta; order Lepidoptera; family Pyralidae; genus Rhodophaea; species Rhodophaea formosa. The sequence continues at coordinate 7,045,721 of OY720211.1, read as the reverse complement.
GTTTCTATGCTATGATTTGTATTCTACATAGAATATGTGCGATGACATATTGTGTTTGATCGAGCATAATAATATTATATGAATTTATTACCAACACCGAAATCTTGATCCGCTGAAGGCATTTTTAATATTTTTTTAGCATGATGGTTTACATTAATAAGAGTTTATATATTTAATTTGTTAATTTAATGAATAAAAAAGGAACGTAATTAGCCCTTTTGTACAGCTTAAAAATAAACAGTGATCTTAGCCAACAGAAAAAAGAACAAAAAAGAGGAGAAATATTTTTGAAGATATGAAAATATATTACTCTGTGTGAAAATGACAAATTTTGGATAAATTTTATCCAATATTTGGCCTAAAAAAGAACCTTTATTATAATGTGGCGTTGCTGTCCAACTGTGTATTTTACTCGTGACAATCAAGACAAAACATTTAAGAGTCCTACGTAAAGCCGCAATCCCATACAAACATAGTTTGTATGGGATTGCGGCCTATACAAAATTACAGCGAGTACAAGATTTCGATACAAAACTTCAACTCGCTGTAATTTTGTATAGGTATTGTTTTTAAAGTTGAAATCTGATTATAAACATCAATATGCCTTATCCGGTCGTATGTACGAAATTTGGTTGAGATTGGCTTAACTGTTGTAAAACTAAAACGAAACTACGTTTGTATGGGATTGCGCCTTTACGTGAGACTCTTAAACTAGCACAAAAGAAGAGACATGAATAACAAAACTCCTAAACGCAATAATCTGATTACCAGATTCTCGTGACGTCCTACCAAAAACAAAACGTAAATGCTACGTTATAAATTTCCCTCACTCTTCGTAAACAAAACAATCCTGGGAACACTAAACACTAGCGGCCAAATTGCTTGGGCTATATCAGAAGCCCAAGAGAATTGTTATCAAGTGTGAGGGAGATACATGTAGTGGTAGGTTTGGACACAAAGTACGAAAAGTACGGAAATGACGCACCTAAATCTTCATTTCTTTCTATTTCTAACCCCTTAGAAAGGAAAGAAAACGCGTTTTAACGCTAAACTAGCTACATACAAATCTCTCTGTAATTAAAGCATATTTTTGGTGACATTTTCAGCTGAAATGCTTTAGTGCCTGGGGTCCGCTTCTTGATACATACAACTGGCACAAAAAAAATCCCTATAGAAGTTTTATTTTCAGTTGTAAAATTAAGCTTCTTATACCGATAAAGATTTAGCATTTTACAGTACTGTTAAAAGAAAAATGAACGCATAGGTAAGTTTGATTTGTCTTTTTGAGAACACGGTACCATGTTTAATTTGATGTTCAGTTTTACGTTGCAATAAATACTGATTTAAAAGAATATCACAATGTAATCCTTTCTTAGTATAAACCGAAAGCTTCATCGTACTGTTGTCAAAACTACCGGCAGGAACAGCCCAGAAAACTATAATATTACTAGCCATTATCACGTGACTTCGTCCGCATAAATTATAGCCTATATCAGTTGCAAATAAATAAGTTTTCTAAAGGGGATTTTTTTTCTGTGCAGTTGTTTCTGAGCCTATTCAATGTAAACAAACAATCATTCCTCTTTATAATATTAGTATAGATAAAGATAACCAGTGACGGACAAAGAAGAGCTTCACTTCTGTTGTTCCTTATTTTGATAGTATGGAGAAGTAATCCAGGGAATGCCGGGATCTTCCCGGTGGAGTAGTATAATGAATGGCCACAACAGTCGTGGCCAAAACGGCCTCTTGGTGTCGAAACTATTTGTTATATACAAGATGTTCTAACGAACTTGCCTAATTTGTAATGGTGGGTCAGGGGTTTCAACAGATGGGTTTATCCTTTATAACATTGTTATGTTTAGAAATTAATTCGATTTTACAACTAAATATCATCCACATAATGACTTTGAAGTGGTACATTTTAGTAAACAGCTAGTTTTAAGAGGAAAGTTTATGTTAAATGCGTACTATTTAGCAGCAGCCTACACCATATTGCTTTCCCTAATTATCTTTAGTTGTTTATATATCTTTTTATGTCGTTTTAATTCTAAAATGTTTTTACTTAAATAACATAATATTGATATTGCTTACGTTAAGTGCGAAGCAATTTTATTCGTAATTTTTAATAATCCGAAATCGGAGAAAGTTTGTAATTCAATGCAGATTTGTAACTTCAAAAATACAGTTATATACGAGAATGATGATAACCATATTACGTGGGTAGCCAAATTCTTTCTGCCCCAAAATATTTATAGGCATATAATGTAGCATTAAGTACCTGCAATGTACCCGGAAAACCGCACGCTTCATGTCTGATATAAGGAAGCAGTATTAGAAAGATTTGGTGGGAGATTAGTTCGTTCCCGCAGAATCGTAAAACGGAAGTTTCTCCACAGATATAATAATGGAAGCGTCGAGGAAAACAAGGAGGAAATACACAACATTGCGGAGATCAGTATGAAAAATCTGACTTATCGGGGATGTACTCGTGTGGCCGGAATTTTATGACCATCATCACTCCCATACCGAGCCTACCCGTAGCATCATAAAAAAAACGCAATCCGGATTGTTTTAGGGGAAATTATCAAATACCTAAAGGAAATGGAATTGTTCACAATAATCTTTTTGAATTATTATAGAAAATCAAAGCCTCAAACTTTTGTCTTGGGTGTGTTTTATAATCAGTACCTAACTTTTATCCTTACAATGATAGCATGGTACAAAAAAATGATTACAAAAAGTTTTTGCCGTTATAATTACAAATGAAACAAAATCAAAAATTAAAGGGTTTAAAAAGCACACAAGAAATACGTTTCTTTTCTTGTTTTTCCGTGAAAATTCGAATCTGTCAAAGTTACTACTAAAATGCCACGCTAAAATGTTACCGAGACCGTTAGTGTCCGTGTTAGAAAGAGTTTGGTTAATCACACCAGGGAAGTCGTATGAAAGAAGTTTAATTTTGTGTGATTTGTCCATATATATATTTATTCATGCTTACTTACATTCAGGGTCCCCATACCAAAAACGTAGCTTTGTTAGTTAAATGTTTTATGGTAGTACTGAACCCTTCATGTGTGTGAATCTGACTCGCACTTGGCTAGTTTTATTTAAGGCCCCACACTAGGCACACTAGCGATGCCAATAATTTTATTCCTAATACTTTACAAATAGAAAGAAATTCAAGAATGTAAATCATATAAGCCTTAGTAAATAACCTGAAGTATTTTTGGAATCATGTTTAATATTATCAGAATCAGTGAGAATTACGAGTATCAGATTACTGCCAAAAACGGCTGTTTTTGGCGGTTATCACTACTTCTCTTAATGACTGATTCTCATAATATTAAAACATGAATCCAAAAATATTTCAGGTTATTTACTAAGTCTTATATGATTTACATTCTTGAATTTCTTTCCATTTGTAAAGCATTAGGAATAAAATTTATTGGCGTCGCTAGTCGCTAGTGTGCCTAGTGTGGGGCCTAAATACTACATCGGACAATGACAGAGCTAGTAGTACATAGATTAAAAAAAAATTTTTTTCGTCTCATGTAGTAGTACGCCATAACAGCAAAATGTCAGACCTCTTCAAATTGGTTTGCGCACGTTGCAATATCAACTGCACTGCGTTGCTATAAATCCCGGTCACCAATATAACGCCTTTTGTTAACTTTAATAAAAATAGAAGAGCAAAATTTTTGCAGAGCATTTATTTTTAAAAAGTACCCTATGTTTCATGTTACTTTGAGATAATAGATACGAGAAATTTAATTATTCACCTTCCTTTTTAATAGAAAGACTAAGCCATATCAGTTACCTGGAGTCAGTCTGTCAAAATTACTCAGTCAGCCAATTTTGATTTTAACCTGCTCGTAGCAATATCGACTGGACAACGTTGCTATTAATCCTGGTCACCAATATCTCGCAGCTTTTGTCAACCTTAATAAAATTAGAAGAGCAAAACTGATTGAAGAGCATTTATTTTTAAAAAGTGCCCTATGTATACGGTACTCTGAGAGTTTTGATATGAATAATTTTAATTCTTTACCTTCTAAATACAAAGACGCAATATCAGTTACCTGGTGTTAATGTGTCAAGATTACTTAGTCAGCTAATTTTGATTTCAACCTGCTCGTAGAAATATCGACTGCAAGCCGTTGCTATAAATTTCGGCCAACAATAGCTTACAGCTTTTGTTAACTTTAACAAAAAATAGAAGAGCAAAATTTTTGTATCGCATTAATTTTGAAAATGTGTCCTACATTCTATGGTCCTTTAAGAGTTTTGATATAAAGAATTTAAATTCATTGCCTTTCTTTTTAATAGAAAGAGTAAGCAATACCAGTTTTATGGTGTCAGTCTGTCAATATTAATCAGTTAGCTAATTTTGATTTCAATCTGCTTGTAGAAATATCGATTGCACTGTTGTACTATAAATCCTGGTAAATCTATGATATGTTCTGGCTTTTATTTATATTATTTATGAGCAACATCTATTTTGTACGACATTCATTTAAATAATGAAATATTACTGTTGTTGATTATTGTTTTCGCGATTATTACAAATTTGATTAATAACTTTAAAACCGTTTTATCGTTTTTATTACGCTAACGTTATATTAATAATGTAATAAACGTGATGAAATTGTATTAAACGTAATTTTATTCAAATTGTTATATTACTTCTGTATCTGAGATGCTATAATAGTTTCATAAGAATTTCGGAAGTCAACGGCACATCGACGGATTACTTTGCGTATAAGATTTATTTAAAAAGAAATTGGCTTCAAGATTCTAAGGTACTTTAATAGTTGAGAATTAGTCTATTTTATATTTGGCTTCTCGATTCAACGTTGCTACTAATTTCATTTGGCTTTTATTAATATCAACGATTATTAAAATTTAGATTTACTGAAACATTTACTTTTTTTTTCGAAATATGAATAATTCCCTTCTTCTTGAGCCAATCAGATCATTATAGTTATATAACAATGTTAATAAATGACAGTACATCGATTCTACATTCAATCAGGCAATTTGTTTTAGGCGTGCGCGTTGCAATATTGACTGCACTGCGTTGCCGTAAATTCCCGGGCGGCCAGTAATTTCTCCCGGCCGTTATTAACTGCGCGAGTTGTTGCAAAAAATATGAGAAAAGTTGTAATCTCTTGTCCCGGCCGGCTTTGTGGCGGAAACTTGCGACATTAACGAGTATTAAATGCGACGGGTGAAAATTTAAAAGCGTACCTGTACCGATTTTTATATTAAAGATGCGCTTTTTAATTACAATTTCAACAAAAAATTAAAAACAAAAAGAAAATAAAATGAACATAAAATAAATTATTTTAAAGATAATTAAAACATATTCGTAGTTATCATTTTTTTTCGGCAGGTAAATGCCGATATAATTAGAATTTTAAAAAAAGCTTAAGGAAAAGAAATTGAAGATAATGAATTAAATTATAGAAATAAACCAATAAAAGATTCAAAGAGAAAATTAAATTAAATATTTAAACATAAAACGTTACATAAATAAAATTAAACAAAGAATATTTATACATTACCTGATCCAACTACATCACTTCCGCGCCCGGCCGCTCACAGCCTCTGAAATGATAAAACGAAATCATTCACACGTCAAATAAGTTCCGGCGACAGACAGTGAGGAGAGAAGTCAAAACAAATAGAAACAACAACTCAACAACACTTGTGCGCGTCACGAAGGTGAGGGAAGAAATCGCGTTAGGGACCGTTTGACGCAATCAAATTATATCGGAACTTCGCCCGTCGCCCCGCGGCCGGCAACTTACGCCCGCAACGAGGGACAAAGTATTCCACAATAAAAACGTACCTTTATCTCGCGAATCTTCATCTGACTTGAATGCAAAAATAATTTAAAATTCTCAACTCTATCAACATGAAGTGTCGTTATCGGCTGGAGCTCAGTCGCGTCTAACTTTGCGGCGAGCCGCGCCCCTACACGCTACTTGTACTGAATCTCTACCCCTATTCCGGGCTTCGGGAGGCAATATCACATCCGCTCGATACGACTTAAGATGAAAAATCTTTGCTCGTCAAGAAGGAATTTTAGTACTCAGGGATAAGGCTCAAATTCGGTCGAGAGCGTTGGCGTATAAGACGTTTGAAAGTCTGCCGACTGCATTTGGGTACCCGGGGATGCTGCGCAAAATAGGAGCACGAAATATGAACGAGACTGCGAGGCGCTGGCGGGTGGGGAGGGGTGTGAACAGACAGGGGATATTTGAATAGACCTCGCCGGCTCTTTCGCGCGGCGCGGGATGAGGGGCGCGGGGGGACGGACGCTGTTGTGTCGGAAGCACGCTCCGCGGTACAAATCGGCAATGTACAGTAAGCAACAAATGTGCACTTTCCATCACAGTTTTTATCAAGGCCTGCCTTTGCGAGAAAAAAACAAAGGAGCGGCGAGTAATTGAATTTACCCTCATTACATTATCTGGGAAGCAAGATGTTTGTACAGAAAATGTATTCAGTTCCGTTGCTGCTGTTACCGCTAGACGTTAGAACGACGATATACGGCCGGGTTCGCATTTAACAAAATATACATATTTAAATCGAAACAGCAGCATTTCAGCATAAAACCAGTTTCCTTTCATAGGTACATTATGATAACATTCTTTTGTATTCTTTAAATTTTGAAGAGTTTATGAAAATAATAGATACCTAGGTATGGAATTATGCATTTTGAGGTGGATACCGAATACATTCATAATTTTTGTTTTGCAGGGGGTTAATTTGTGAGCAGGAACTTATTTACTAACGCCATCTGTTGATACATTAAGTAAACTAAGCTTATTTTCTGAAACACTTCTGCGTTTATGGAATAAGAGTTAAATTGAGAATGTTGCCAGACATACCCCACAAATCTGGATAATACGTATCTTGATTTAACTTTGATCCGTTATTTAAATATCAACCTATTTCGTTATAACTCATCCTTTTCGTAAAACAATCGGCTGTATCAAGTATACAGTCAACCTGGGGTTTTTTTTACTTAATTCGATCATTAATTTTAATTATCTCTAGGTATATATTCTCGTATTTGGCTGTAAATTCATTCATATGAAACAGAATAGGTGTCAAATCTTACCTTTTAGAAAAGATAGACCAAAAGATTGCACACTGTAAGGGTTAAATATATAAAAGGTACAATTCATCGTCATGCCTATGTAGACTTGATGGCTGATCACACAATGTTAGAACTCAAGTGGAAACAGCGATGGTTCTACACGCGTCTAATATATTACGTTGATATTTACATAAAAGCAGCCATGAATCCCACAGGCGGCCATGTGGAATACATTGATAACTCACAACACCTAAACCCAAGGCATAGTTTACTTGGCAACTTGCTGGGACACTGCCAACTCAGACCTAGGACGGGTCAGTCCCATTGTTACCGTCTGGTTAGTCCCTATTAATGGGAATAAACGTTTTATATACAATTCGTTAATTTACTAGAGCCAGCCACTATTGTTAGGCCGTAAGTGAAACACAATGACAACTCACAAGATCACTTTGATGCTATGTATTTCGACCTTTTCTACTAAAAGTGAATTGAGTCTGTCTGTGATATTCAAATAATTGAATCTGTCTTAATAATTGCTTTCACCGTTGATACCCATTATACTTTAATTTTTCAGATTAACCTGGGTATTGGATGCTTGTCTATTTTAGTATGTAATTTTAAAATAAAGTGCCGTTGAATTAGTTTGCCACTTAATGTGGAGCTAACTCTATAATATTTATTCATTTATACTACTCGTACTACTGTACTACTTTTAGTAACGTCTTGCAAGCAGATAACCTACTAGACGTTACTTAACACTATCTGGTGAGAATGGTTTTAAAGTTCCTTTGTATATTTTTCTCTGTAATCAATGAAGGTTTAAAAAGGAAATGCGAGGATGTGATTCCACCATCTGTCCTTTCAATGGGGACTGGGCTATGGGTTACAACGGGAATGACCTCGTAGAACACTTTCAACATTTTACTGCAAGCTGCTCTAAACTTAGCTTCAGATTCTCCTTATGACGGTATTTTCATGAATTTGATCTGTGTCAGGCATCTTTGCCAAAAATTTTGAACAAGTTCCAGAATTTGTGATGAATATTATTGAAGTGAATAATGAAAACGTGAAGTCAAGAGTGGTTCACAGTTATTTGAAAATTGGAATAGGATCTTAACATGATCGAGGAATTTTGAATCCTTGTATTATAATCAGAGAAACTATAGTTTATTTGACAGTTGTTTGATTTTTCTAACTAACTCGGCAAATTATTTTTGTATCACATGTTCCATTCACGTTCTGAATTCTTATAGTTAATAAGTATTGAAAGGTATTTCTTCCACTTATAATAAACTATATGTTTTTTGGAACCTTTATAGCCATTTCATGTTTCCCTTAACAAATACAAACAAAATGTGTGAAGAAACAAAACTGATCGCCAGGCTTACACGCAGCAACAACCAATCTCAAAATACATTTCCGACAAGGTCAGAAGAGGACTCCAGACAGCCATAATTTCGGAGGATTATGATTTCAGAAGGCTTAAGCCAAGTGTATACTGTAATAAGTAGAACAAACACGCTATTTGTGTGGAGATCCGAAAGGCCTTTCAAGTCAAACAGCAAATAAGCTGCATTTCAAACAAAGATCCGCTTCGTAAAACCCCATTAATTGAACACAAATGCGATGCCCGCTTGGGCCTCGGCCAATTTAATGTATGGCCTGGCACGAAGCTAGCTACGTAATCCAATGTTGAATAGAAATAATGGTTGTGTGCCTAACGGACACAATAGTTCAGTTGACGTATGATTCTTACGGCGATTGTAGTCTAGCGCAAAGATTTATGGAATAACTTAGGAGATTTCTTTGCTGGAATATTTTTAGTTAGAGATTGTAATAACTAGCGTTCGCTCGCGGCTTCCATCACTTCTATGTAAATTCTTCTTTAGGTCCCTCTTGGAAAAAAATATTTTCATCAATGAAAAGTATATCCATAATGGTAAAACCCTGACAGTGGTATAGATAGTTTATTTTTAGGAAACTTTTCGTATTTATAATATAAAAGTTAGGAGAGTAATTTTATCGACATACATGTATATTCTTTTATTTTATATCCAATAAAAGTAGGTTTTATTTAACACTTTAAAACAATTATACAAAAGGTTGAGTATATATTTATTATGTGCCACTCGACCATAGGAACAAACAGAAATAAACAGTCTATATATATATATATTAACAATCGAATTACTAAAATTCGAGGAAAAAAGCAAATTTTATCAAATTCTACGTATTTTCTACAAAATAAGAAAAAACCTTAGCTTGAAAGCCATGGGAAAATACATTTTACTTTAAACGTTTCATCCGCCAATGTCAAACCCTTATAATGAACGTCAAAAGTTCCGACCTTCAGCCGGTTATCACAAAAACTTCGAGCCCTCGAGAATTACACCAGCCCTGATCTTTTCATTGGTGGCTATAGACGTATCATTTAGTTGTAAATTATTCAGGAAGTAAAGATATGCTTCTTTCAACAATACTTTTACCGTATTTTATTTTAACGCCATTTTAAATTTGTACCATCCAGGAAAGGGTTAATCACAACAGAAGGCTGAACTTGCTATGTACTTAAGATATACTTTATTTTGGTAATTACTGACAAATTCTGAAATAGTAAACAATTGTCACAACAATGAATGCTATAATGTTCGAATCGCCTACAAAAATATTAACACTAGCAAGGCATTATATTCAATGGGCCCGAATAGGCGGCCTAAGTGTGGAAAATAGCCCACTGTAAGGCATTATATTTTAAAACTTAAAGTAACTTTATCTTTATTTCTGCATTTTTCTTGTTCATGTAACGACCTATTTCTCCTAGTTTAAAAAAAACGTATGCAAAGCCATTAGACACCATTACAGTAGAATTTTACTTCAACACAGCAAATTAAGTCTAATTACACACGAAATTGCATATTCCACGTGGCAATTATACAATATAAATAAATAAAAGTTTAAAAAATGCGGCCGTTAGTTTTATTGCCAGCATGTTAATTGCCCGAAGGCGCTCCGTTGGTGCTGGTCCAAATGGGAGTTCAACATCCTTATTCTAGAAACTTCCTCACACGAAGTTTGCAGCTAGAATGGTTATATCACAATAGAATGCGGAAGAGAATTTCGAGTCAAATGTGTACATTCGAGTGCATTTTCTGTTTGGATAGAAGCTGATATTAGATGGTGCTTATGAACTCGATGCTTGTGCTGAGTTTACTGTGCAAACAATGTTATTTTTCTCTTAGTATTTGAATTTCCACTCTATCTACCTCTTTATTTTGGTAACTACACGAACTTTGGTGAGTCTTGTGTCTGGTAAGTAGGTACCATAATAAAGTATTTGATAAGTTCATTATATGTTGAGCCTTTTTAGTTATATCTTAATTCATTCATGATCACAATTTGAAGACTTAAACTAATTAATGTGAATCAGTAAAATTTAAATTTAACGTGCCGGAATGCACTAGATTCTGCAAAAAGCTCATACTATAGGAGTAAAATATAATAAATATGCGCATTTTATAATAATGGTATTTTCCCAGTTCATTACTTACTTAATAATGGAAAGTATAATTTAATACCTAATGATATGTTATACCCTGTTCCTATAAATACGGAAATGTATAAAATTTAGCTTTTGGTACAAAGTGTTTCTTAATAAATCACTATCATTGCTGTGAGCGCTGTTACAAATTACAATACAAAAATATGATAAAATATTTTTAAACTACATTAAATCTCAATTAAAAGTTCATTAAATAAAAATTTAACTGTAATATTACATTCAGTACGAACGTACAAAACCAATATCAAAGTCTTCCAGAATAAAGCCAGCTGGCAGGAACGGGGTCACCATTGTCAATGCAACTTGGCGGCAGCTAGCACTTAAATGCTTTAATTTTATATAACGTAGTGTACATACGTGCATCGAGCCACAGACTGGCTAGTTATGAGACAGCACTGTATATAAACTTATGAAGCAAGCCATTTATTTCGCAAAATTCCAGATAAAATTTAATACCTATCTTATGGGTACCATCTAGCTGGCGCTTTTTAGGGTTCCGAAGTAAACAAGGAACCCTTATAGTTTCGCCATGTCTGTCTGTCCGTCCGCGGTTTAACGCAGAGACTCTTTAGGGTAGCTCCCATACAAGTAAAGTGAGGGAGTAATTTTTTTTCTCTATTTACCCATCGTGTGAGGTATCGTTAAATAGGTCTTTCAAAAATATTGTGAGGTTGAGAACATCATTTTTCGATTAAGGGATCCGTTTCCGAAATATTTGGTTTTAAAGTGCGAATTTTTGTTAGAGGTAAGTGTCCCCCCCCCCCCCCTCTATCTGCTAAACGGTTATATATAGATACGTGAAAAAAATTACAGCAGTAGTATATATACTGAAGTTGAAAGGAAAACTATCAGAGCTGAGTAGTAAGTACAAACTAAAAAGTTATAGGCAACCAACTTATAAACTGTAAAATTTCATACTATTTTCATTGTTAGATGTTTTTGGTCGTTAAACTGTAAGGTGCAAGTGTGAATAGTGTGAATTCAAAGTTGTCATTCGCAACTACGGAACACACTGCGCGTGACCCGACACGCACTTGGCCGGTTTTTCAAGGTTTCAGATAAGTTGTAGGTTAAAATTAATTGTACATTATCATTAACATTCAATAAAGTTATGAAACAAAATTAAATAAGTACCATGGTAACTCTTTGTGCTTGATTATGATTTAGAAGCACAATTACAACAACAACACAAAAGCAATTCTTACACGTGATGCATTCATCAGAAATCATCGAAAAATCTAATTGTAACGTATTAGATTACTGAACAAAATACAATACTAAAAAGGTCAACAAAACAATATTTAGGAAATGAAGGACGGCACGGAAACAAATAGAAATGAAATAATGTTCAAAGAGAAGGCAGAGCGGAAGCAGACAAACTGAATATTAAATATGGCATCTCTACATCAATGTAGTAAAGTAACAATACTACTTACTGGGTTTCCAGGAACAATATGTTTGCAAATAAACATACCAGTTTTTAACCATTTAATTAAAAACGCAGTAATAATGAAATAAAACTCCTATTTAACTTCTCTCGTCGGAACCAGCGCTGTTATGCAAATACTAAAACTAAGTGTTATATATTAAATTTAGCTGCGGATGGCACGTCGAATGGTTGAGTCTAGCTATTATCATTAATACTTTTAAACGCAAAAGCGAAAAAATCTTTCTTAAGGAGCTTTAAATATCTGCCAACAGTTTTGGTACAATGCTATACATAATATAAACAAAAGAGAAATAAAAAAAAATATATGATACTGTTAACATTTCATTACGATTTCTGAACGGAAACCCTGGAACACCATAGCCAATATACAATGAACTCAGTAACACGTAGTTGTACCAAACAATAGCAATAATAAATCGGATATACCGAGTTCCCGAACGGCGGTACAAGTTGGAGCGTCCATTTAGCTTCGGCGTTGGTAAGATTTGCCAGTGAAATATGCGGAACACTTGAGCAGGCCGCTTTTATTGCCTAGCTTCGTGGAGATTCTTTTTTGGTACTTATTTTACGTTTATCCATTAAATGGTAATAAATGATCACTGCTGCCCATCTAGAAGTGTGACAAGAGCGTTACCGGCCTTTTATATTATTAAGATTTTATTGCGATTATCTAAACAGAAACCCTTCAACACTTTAGCCTAGGTATATAAAATTCCACAATCAACTCAATAACACGTAGTTGTACCAAACAATAGCCCGATATAATAAATCGGATATACCGTGTTCCCGAACAACGAACAAGTTGGAGCATCCTAATAGCTTCGGCGTCGGTAAGATTTGCCAGTGAAATATGCGGAACACTCGAGCAGGCAGCGTTTATTGCCTAGCTTTGTGGAGATTCTTTTCCCGTACTTATTTTACGTTTACAACTAAGATAAATCATTAATTTTTTGCACATAAATTTAATGATGATTTTATAATATGATTATAAAACCCTGTCCGATCCATATAGGAGCGACTCAGCCCATCAATATGAACCGGTTTTCTATGTAACGATTAATGCTGGAAACTCAAAAAAAAACATACAAACTGCCTTTTTTTATGTCATGGGACGGCAAACGAGCAAGTGGGTTACCTGATGGGAAGTGATCACCGCTACCCATGGACAACTGCAACACCAGGGGTGTCACAGGAGCGTTGCCGTCCTTTTAATTTTCCCTCCCCAGAGGGGAGAGGGAGATGGGCCTCCGGCTCTTTCACTTACCGAACGAAGCATAGCAGCGGTAAAGCTACTACTCAAACGTCGATTTTCTGTGAGAGTGTGGTACTTCCCCGGACGAGCCGGCCCATTCATGCTACTAGCAAAAGTGATTTTCGCCGGTAGCGAGGCTCTACCACAACTAACTGCCTGGCTGGCTGAACACGTTTGCATGGGAATGTAATTTTGTTTTAAGTTTCCAGCCTTTGTCCTATAAGAAAAGTGGTTCATATTGACAGGCTGAGTCACCCCTTGAAGGATCGGACAGGGTCTCATTAACATACTATATGTAGGACAATAGAATATGAAAACAAATGTATGTCTGAATTGAACATACTTTTACAGAAATCGAACATCATATCCTTCTGATAGGTCCGCTGCAATTCCGACCATGTTCGTAATAGTCGGTATCGGTGAGATTTATTAATGAAATATGCGGAAAATGCCAGAGGGTGTAGACGGGAAATGCACTCGTATCGTTGTTGCGAAACGAATTTTGTCAGAACATCTGCGTAATACACAATTCAAAAAATTAATAACTATCTATTCGATAGCTTAGATGCTTAAGAGTCCCACGTAAAGCCGCAATCCCATACAAACGTAGTTTCGTTTTAGTTTTGCAACAGTTACGCCAATCTCAACCAAATTTCGTACATACGACCGGATAAGGCATATTGATGTTTATAATTAGATTTCAATTTTAAAAACAATACCTATACAAAATTACAGCGAGTACAAGTTTTCGATACGAATCTTCAACTCGCTGTAATTTTGTATGGATTGCTAATGTTCTTAATAGTCACTATCGGTAAGGTTTATAAAGATATATGCGAGAAATGCCGATCAACTTATATTGCGGGCTCACTCCCATTGGCTACGTTTTTTTTAAATATCAAAGAAAATAATTAGATCACAAAGCAGACTTTACATTCAAAAATAAAATAACCATATATCAGTTCGATCGCTGGGCTGCATATTCCAAACATGGTCGTAATGGTCGGAATTGAAGAGGTGTTCTAGTGAAGTATGAGGGACATGCCAGACAGGTGGCGTTTGCTGCTGACTAACTTGCATTGAATCTTCATTTACAAAGGAAATAACAACATACCCGTAACGGATATCTAGTTATAACAATGAAAAATCAAATTTGTGAATGAAGAGTTGAGTCGCTCGACTGCATATTCCGAACATGTTCGTAATAGCCGGTATCGGTGAGGTTTACTAGTGAAATATCTGACAGCGTTTATTGCTGACTCCCTTGCATCGACTTCACATTCACGAGCTAAATAACCACATACCCGCTCGATTGCTCGGCTGCATATTCCGAACATGTTCGTAATAGCCGGTATCGGTTAGGTTTATAGTGAAATATGCGGAAATGCCTGTCTGGCATTGCGTTTATTGCGGGATAAAACTTCAGTTTTGTGAATACCATTGAAAATTGCATTGTTCAGAAAATATTTCGTGGTACAGATTTCTTGGAATATTGTATGAAAGCATTAGTAGAAAAACTGAACAGAATACAGAATAGAGTTAAATATTAATTTCCATTTAGCAGAAAACAAAGGAAAAAGAATATTTATAACAAAAATAGTGATTTAAGCGAACGATCAATTTTCATCACACAAGAAAACCAAGAATACAAATAAAACCACTCTTAAACTCGTAGGTACTTATATACTTTATTCCGAAATTACAAGTCTCTGAGATATAATCAAAAACCCAGTTTGAATAAATAAAGAAGAATATTACGTGGCCCACATAAGTGAAGTCGCGAAAATAAGATACTTTAAAATATAACACAAATGCGTTAGTAAATAAGACTCCAAGATCTTATTAGAGCAGTAAACATTGCCCAGGGTTATAAGGAGACACCTTTTAACGTTAAATCAGTGTACCACTGAAGTAGTCACACTCTCGTAAAAGCAGAGCAGAACTATAACATTTTCTAGACTGAGTATACTTGATACTGCTGTAACTTATCTCCTTAGGCCCTAAATAACTAGAAAGCTAGAAATATTATTACGTACAAAATTTCCGATTCTTGAGCATCAGACTTTGTTGAGCAACAATTTAAAGATTTTTATAAACTTTATTGCAACACAATAAGGATACTTATAAAACTTTATTACATTCAATAAATTTAGTACAATCTCAATCAATTTAGTAATCTCTTCCCGATAACCCTTGAAGAGCTGGAGACATTTAACAAGGAACATAGACAGGCAAATAGCTTGTAACTGCTCCTGCCATTTACGTAGTTAGGTTAAAGTACAGGTATTATTTACAGGATACACCACATGGACATTAAAATTACTTTAAAGAAAAATCAATAACTCAGAATTAGCAATATTAAATATATAGGTACTCAACTCAAAAATCTCGAAAGCCTGCTATTTCAGTAATATAAATACCTTCTGCATATGTATGAAACAATTGATGCTGGTTTTCGTATGTTTATTCTATACTAAAGTGGTTCTAAAAGTATTTTGAACCACTTAATAAACTCCCCGGAAATATATATCTTCATAATAAATACTGGTGTCCATAAAATGTTAAAACTCGATGCTGCCATGCATGCTTCGATAAATAAATATAAATTTAGTATCGGTAGATAACGAAACTAAGATAACCTAAATTCTTTTGTTTACCCGTCCGTTTCAAGTCTCTAGCGAAATCTAAACTCAAGATACTAAAAGTAGCAAGTCAGCTCAGTATCTACAGTACCAACGTAAAAGTTCATCGCCCGTACTCGGAAATTTTACCTTTTCCGCTCTTCATCTCAAGTTTGTTTCCAGATCCAATCCTTTTATGCAAACTCCTTCTGTAAGAAGCGAAATAAATAACAATCAAACATTACCGCTCTGAATTGGGGTATAAATTCTGTGAGGCACTTTAACAACTATTCAGTTAATTTGGTTTATAACTATAGTTTGTAGTGCGCTGAATTAATTGAGAATTTATGGTGTCATTAAATTGATGCAGAAATAGTGCAGCGAATGGGTAGGGTTAGCAAATGTTGTGTGTAACGTTTGTTCATATAAAAAAAATAACACTAAGGAATATAAACGAACACATGGTTTGCTTATATTAAAATTTGTTTGCATTGCATAAAATCTCAGTTTCTCTGTTGGTTCCTTTAGATTTACCTTGCGAGTGAGTACGGTATTATGAGATATAAAATTTGTTAGAGATGATCACTAGTTTTTGAAACGGATACGAAGTAATTTTAACTTCGAAAAATAGAAATCGTAGAATTTGAAATTATCGTGGAAATCGTGATTTCTATTTGTCGTCACAGAATACTTAATAGCTAGGTCGTAGAGGGTCGTAGCAGGTGCTACGACAGGCCTACGTACTTGTAGCATACAGACAAGAAAACATGCAAAATTCAACTGCTGATCGTAAGTACCTTCTTATATAAAAAAAATACAACGCTATGATACCTAAATACCCTTTAGTGTTGCCAGTTAAATCACTTAAGCCTCCAGTAAAAGAACATTATTTAGTTGAGACATTTGACGCCCTATTGTAAATAGTATTTTTAATTCCAGATTTTTTTTGTATAGTAAACAAGTTTTTTTAAACATCAGCAATTTTCCTGCAATTAGGTCCACGTAAATTATAGCCTATGTAAACCGCAGCTAAATGAGCTTTCATTTTAAGTGAAAGAATTTTGGTTATCGGTCCAGTACTTTCGAAGCCTATTCAATCTTTATGATATTAGTATAGATAAACAGTTTATAACATTAAAACGTAATATTTTATTGGCACCTGGTGGCCCTAAAACCACATTTTATAGCAATAACAGTAACAACTACGCGAAATTCTCCACTCAGGTCGTAAAATCTTAGCGCACCCAAATCGAAGTCACGTCTACCTGTAACTATAACAGTGGCGTTTAATGTCACCGTTTATATTCTGTAGACCTTACCAGCACTATAAATCAGGGCGATAATAATTATAGCACGCCATTTGTAGCCATAAGGGCCGACAAACAGAGGTGGCTGATAAAAGCAATGACGTCAATTATAATATGTTGCGCGATAGACTGGATGTGTATAGACTCGCCTCTATTGTATTGGTTTAAAAAGGTCTTGAGAGATCAAGATAACTTAAGAAGTTTTTCTCTCTGCATGCAAACTTTTTTTGTAATATTTCTCAAATTTTATTGTATGATGCTTAATAATCCTTTATCGAATATAGTTAACGACATTTTTATTATTTTCTTTGTATGATATTCAGTTATGGACAATAATTGCGCAAATAACTAAAATATGCATTTGAAATCATAAATGATGAAGCTATGTCAATCAATACACAATTTGCATTTGTTTTTTCACGATCGCATTTAACTTCTGACTATCTTGGTGCACGAGGACAAGGATGTCTTGACACATCGAACATCATGACAATTTATTCTAGTATGTTAATATATTTAGGTCAATGTACACAAAGTGTGCAGGTGCAGAAATAATACAAATGCGTAGCAATAAAGATTTTATATTTTAAATCCTCCACCATTCGAGCCACAGCCAAAAACCCCAGAGAGGGGCATAGACATTTCTAGAATATCATAGACTACCACAACATCCCCTCTTTTAGGTTTTCTTAAATAACAAATTAGTTTTACTGAAACCTTAAAATGAACTTAAATCAACAACTTTTCAAACATAAAAAATTACAATCGTAATCATCTAAATATCTAGGTCTGACTCTAACTCGTTCCGGCCTATGACTAACTGTACCCTCAGACAAGTTATCATTTTCCACATTTTCTTCATCAATTCCAACTTCACTATAAATAGTTACATATTTCTCATTATAATCATTTTCTCTCTGTTCTGCATCCTTCCTATTCTGACTTACTACATTTCTATTTTGATCAACAAATGCTTTCTCCTTAACATCGATTTCCTGGAAAGGCGCTGGAACCAAATGCCATCTGTTCCTTCTATAGTTCACTCCTCTAACTTGTACAAAATATGACCTGGGTTCCTTCGCCTTTCTTACAATAAAACCATAAGAACGTAAATCAATAACCCATACTTTATCTCCAACTTCTAAATCCTTTAACGACACTGCTCTATGACTTTCATTATAATTTCTAGCCATCTTTTCCTTACCTTGAATTCTCTTTGATTTGAAGTCATTATGCAAATCTGACCTTACATTTAATTTATCAGGATAAATTGGTAATATTTCCCTTAATTTCCTATTGAACATAAGCTCGCTAGGACTATAACCAGTTTCCAATGGAGTGTTTCTATAACTTAACAAAGCTAAATAAATATCACTATTCTTCTTCAATAAATTCTTTGCAATTTTAACACCAGCTTCTGCGCATCCATTACTCTGCGAAAAGTAAGGGCTGCTCGTGTAATGTACAAAATTATAATCTATAGCAAACTGCTCAAATTTACTTTTGAATTGTGTACCACAATCTGTTCTAACAACTTCTGGTATTCCATAGCGAGCAAATGTTTCCTTACAACACCTTATAACCGCTATTTCTGTCAAATCATGCAATTTAAAAATCTCAATATACCTTGAATAATAATCTATCATTACAACATACCAACTACCTTCGTACTTAAACAAATCTATACCAATCTGTTGCCAAGCCCTCGAAGGTATGGCCTCTAAAAGCATAGGCTCTCTACAATTAACTCTCTCTTGAACACATTCTGGGCAGTTTTCAATTAAAACTTTTATTTGAGTGGACAATCCTAACCACCAAACCGACTGCTTAGCCCTTTCCCTACATTTGGTAATACCTAGATGTCCCTTATGTATATCATCCAGAATATATTTCTGCAAACTTGATGGTATAACTAACCTTGTATTATAAAGTAGAAAACCCTCTTGGATTGAAAAATTATGCCTATATTGATAGTAATCTTTTAATTCTAACGGTATTTTAGATCTTACAGGCCAACCCTTTTCTGTATAAGAGATTAAAAAATGGCAAATTTCACACTTTTCTTGTTCCAATTTTATTTTACTTAACTTATTATCTTCAATGCAGCTTTCCGTTACCATATTGATAAACAGTTCATTACTTTCATTCTCTGTACAGGATAAGGGCGCCCTTGACAATGCATCAGCTACAACTAATCTTTTTCCTGGAACATAAACAACTTCATATGAATATCTCATTAGCTGTAACCTGAATCTTAAAAGTCTAGGCGTTAAATCATCAATGGGTTTAGTTTGTAAAATTTGAACCAATGGCTTATGATCTGTTTCTAAAGTAACTTTAACACCTACAACATAATCTCTAAACTTATGAACAGCCCAAGCTAATGCTAAACATTCTTTTTCTATTTGTGCATAATTTTTCTCCGTATTGTTTAAAGTCCTGCTGGCAAAGGAAACTACTTCCCTGTCCCCTGACTGATTTTCTTGCAACAGGACTGCCCCTAAGCCATATGAACTACTATCTGCTGAGACTATAATTTTTTTTGTTGGATCGTAGTGTCTTAACGTTGGAGAGTTTGCAATCAGATGTTTTATTTTATTGAATGCAGTCTCTTGGTGTATGTCCCATTTATAAATAGTTCCATCCCTTAACAACTCATTTAAAGGCTGAAGTATATTGGTCTTATTAGGTATAAACCGACCAACGTAGTTTACCAATCCTAAAAATTGCATCAATTCTTTTTTATTACATGGTACCTTAAATTCTTTAATGCTTTTTACTCTCTCTGGGTCTAAAGAGACACCCTTTTCACTTACAACATGACCTAAATAAGTTATTTTCTCTACTCCAAACACACATTTATTTTTATTTATTGTCAACCCTTCTTTACTCAATCTGGATAATACCTCTCTTAACAGCTTATTGTGGGTTATTCTATTTTTAGTAAAAATAAGAATATCATCAACATGTATGACAACTCCTTCCAAATCATGAAATAAATTTGAGAACTTCATAGAAAAATATTCAGGAGCACAGTTCAGTCCCATGGGCAAACGGTTATACATAAACCTACCAAATGGTGTCAATATTGTCGTAAGCTTTTTTGATTCCTCAGTAAGATTTATTTGATAAAATCCAGATGTGGCGTCAATTTTCGAGTACACTCGGGATCCTTTGAGCCTGCCTAAAGTGGTTTCAACCCTAGGTATAGGAAAAATAGGCCTGACAATATTTTTATTAACTGCTGTGTAATCACCACAAATCCTCACGTTCCCATCCGGTTTAGGCACCACTACTATAGGCGAAACAAACATTGTTGGTTCCTCTACAGGACATATAACTCCCAACTTTACCAATTTATTTAATTCTTGTTTCACCTTGTCCAGTAAAGGTATCGGGACAACTCTAGGACTAGTCTGCACGAAAGGGGTAGGGCTATCTATTACTTTTATCGAAAACTTATCCTTAAATGTACCCAAACTGTCAAAAATTCCGGGAAATTCTTTCTCAATCTGTTCCGAAGAATTAAGATCTGAATTACCCTGCCTTAATATACTACATAATTTAAATATATTCATCTTCTTAATAGCTGGCCTTCCTAAAATTGGGCACTGTAAATTATCTATTACAAAAGCTCGCCCACAATAAAGTGCGTTTGAATATTTTAACTGAATATTAACATACCCTTGAACTTTCAATGGGTTACCATCTGGGCCCCGAATAATTTCTTCACAAGGCCACACTTGACACCTTTTATTTAATAGTGAGCTGGGAATAGCTACTATGTCCGCACCTGTATCAATCAAAAAATTTAATACCTCAGTAGTCCCTCCTAGTTTTGTTTCCATCTTAACCTGAAATTCTTCTCCAGTCTCTGTCATATTGACTCTTTTGTTATCTCGGCAACATCTTGAAAAGTGCCCCGTCTTCCTGCATTTATAACACGAAGCCATTGCCGCTGGACATTTTTCTTTTGGGTGAATTCCCCATTTTCCACACCACCAGCATTTTTTCCCTGTATTCCATCTGGCATTTTTTTCCATCTTGTTTACTTGAAATTCCTCTATTTGGTTGCTTCTTTCCTTAAATTCTTGTGCCTGTTCTGCCTGCGTACAAATAATTATAGCTTCTTCTAAAGTTAGGTCAGGCTTCAGTTGCAATTTTTCACTAGTCTGACTATCTTTCAATCCTATTACTAATCTATCCCTAATCAACTCTTCTTTCAGCGGGCCGTACGCACAATCTTCCGCCAATATGTGTAATTCCCTCACAAAGTCCGCAACTGTTTCTCGTTCCTTCTGTGTCCTAGAATTAAATTTCGCTCTCTCATAAACCACATTCTTCTTAGGTTTAAAATATTTATCTAAACCTTCCAAAACCTTTTGATAATCAATACAATCCTCTAATTTCAACTGTTTCAACAACTGTTCAGCTTTTTCGCCTAAACAATAAATTAGCAAATTAACTTTATCTTCTTCTTTCTTTTTGTAATTATTTGTTATAATTAAATATCTTTCAAACCTCCGCCGCCATTTTTCCCAATGTTCCGGTTCTTCGAAGTTAAATTCATTTGGAATTTTGACAATAATGGGAGCACTCTTGCCGCTTCCGCTTGCCTCTTCTTCCTTCGACATATTTTATTTTAATACTTCCAGCACCGCTGCCACCATGTGCAGGTGCAGAAATAATACAAATGCGTAGCAATAAAGATTTTATATTTTAAATCCTCCACCATTCGAGCCACAGCCAAAAACCCCAGAGAGGGGCATAGACATTTCTAGAATATCATAGACTACCA
The DNA here is from genome assembly GCA_963082605.1 of Rhodophaea formosa. Taxonomy (NCBI): domain Eukaryota; kingdom Metazoa; phylum Arthropoda; class Insecta; order Lepidoptera; family Pyralidae; genus Rhodophaea; species Rhodophaea formosa. The sequence continues at coordinate 7,023,623 of OY720211.1, read as the reverse complement.
CAACACAAAGCAAACCGACAAGAGCTCTCTTTGTCATCGGATTTTCCATATAACGCCATTTAATTTCGCTTCAAAATCTAATGGATGTGTTGACAAACAAAACATTAATCTGATTCATCTGATTGTTTTTATCCGCGAATGTTTAATGGATCATGATTAATTGTTTTTTTTTTTTGGGATCTATTGATAGCAATTTGACCCCTATCTTGCCTGATTGCCTTGCTTGGATCATGACCTTGCAAAAAGATCTGGGGTGGACGCAAATACAAATGCCTATTTACTACTGCTTTCAAAATCCCTAAATTGTACCAATAAGTTACAAGTTAACCGCGTCACTGTTTCCATTGTATGGAAACAGTGACGCGGGGATGGAATTCCATTCTTGAGCGGTACGCATGATGTAGGAGGAGGCTAATCTTGTACAAATAGACTCATGACATACATATGTTTATAGATCATAAATAAATATACGCAGATACAATATGGATTAATTTCTCCTGCTCCGTCCATGGAGGTTATTTTAAAATTATGTAACTACATCATTTTAAAATAACGGAGCAGCAGAAATTAATGTATTTTAAAGCGGGCGTAGTCCCCACTGAAATGGATGATCTCAAGAGATATAAAATTCGACCTCCACTAGGTTTCGAACCCGTTAAGCCGTTCGTTCCGGCTGTCATCATTGGTGGTACACGTTAAGCTATGTCAAATGCCTTTAGGCAGCTTGAAAAATCTGACACCAGTGTACAGGTATACAATGTTTCTTTTTGTAAAATAAAAAAATTGTATACCTATCCAATATACTATCAACTCCCTCCTTGCATGCCAGCTGCATACATAATAGTTTAATTAATGCATCCACTGTATTATACAGAGCTGAATATAATTGGTGTCACTAAAGCGCTCCGCTTACAATGGCTTGGGCATCTGGAAAGAATGAAGAAGGATTGTGACATCAAAGAAGCTGAGGCGTATTAGGCTGAAAACCAGTGGGTCGACATAGATACTGTGCAGCCTTATCGACGGGAGATGGAAGCGGCCAGCTGACAAGATATCGCCCTGAACAGAACATTGTGGCGTTCCCTCGTGTCGGAGGTCAAGATCCACTTCGGATTGCTGAATCAGCAGAGTAAGTATGTATTTGGGTAGTCAAGATATCTTTACTAACTTCACACACTCATCCCTAAGTAAATATTTTTACACTTATTATCTAAAATCTTCCTCATCGCAAGAAAATAAAACTTTTAAGAAAGTACGTACCTGTCTCTAAAAGCAGCCTATATTTCTCGTGTCTACGCAGTCAGAAATGTGACGTGCTCCAGTATCTGTAACAAAAAGAGAAGCTATTGACTTACTTCTGCAAATAATATTATTGTGTCTCGTTTTGTTTTGTTCCCATTAAAACTACTTCTACCTACGAACCTTGTTAGAAATGGTCAAAAAATGGGTAAATATGTCGGGGACCTCGTCATTTGTACTACAGATAGCAACGCATTACTATTGTGATTCCGATTTCCACATCACACAACCTCCATCATGCTACTTGCTGATAAAGTCTTGTGACCACATCCTCTGTTTACCTTCTAAGAAATAAAGACGTGGTTTATATATTATTTATCTAATTGTAAAAGAAGTACAATTAACAAAGATCTAATAAAGTAGTCTTTTAAGACTAGGAGATATTGAAATGTTTGATTTACTTCTAAAAACCTAACTGTAAGCAAAACCTTTCCCCTAAGCTTGTTTGCGTAAAACATCGAAATAAAAAGGCCTTCTATAGAAAGCCCTGTGAGCGTAAAGCCCACACATTATACTTTTAAAATAGAATATTCAAAATTTAATATAGTACGGACAACGTCTGCACAAAGCCGCGACAAGAACCAGTTATTCGCAAGGAAAACTCTTTATTCATAGCGGACGCCTATTCTGGAAACATGGAAATGGAAACAAAAATGATCAAAATCAAAACGTTTATTCAGAAAATAGGCCTTTGCAGGCACTTTTTCACGTCATATCATCCTCTCTCATTCGACCTCTCCTCGCCGATCCTCTTCTCATTCGACATCACGCCGACACATAGACAGAAAAGGCAAACCTGACTCATTGACTTATATATCAACGCACAGCCAAAACTACTTTACCTAGAAACTTGAAATTTGAAAGGAGCCTCTTTCATGATGTAAGGGAAATTCAACCCCTAAGGGGGTGAAGTTTTACGCGAACGAAATCGCGGAAAAATTGCTAGTGTAAATATGTGGCGCTTTGTGACGCTGCCAGCAGGTTGTCATCTATTCACTCCAGTTTACCAAGCAAGAAGTTCTTGTGGCAAAAGAATTGGCCATCAAATTCATGCCACTCTAAAGAGCTTCCTCTATCTACAAGTTATCATTGCTTACCTGGAAGAGTTTGTGTAGACTCACAACGCAGTTGGGCGAAAATAATCTAGCAAAGACGTTTCACTTTTCAGTCGATGCTGATAATTGGCAGTTATGTCTTTGTGAAGTAACCTAGTATTTTTTCTTATCTCAAGTGATATAGACTTTTTTTTTAGCTGGATACTGCCTGTCATTTGTGTTTTTAGCTATCAATGAAAAGGGTAAGTATGGTGCCCAGTTGGGTCGACACAACATTTGCCCACAACTGGCAAAACATGAGATGTGAACTCGAGGTCAAATGTCCTTTGTTCCATGCAAATCCGATCCAGACTGACTCCCTCAGTCTATGCTACTCCCGTTCTACGTTCAATCTTTCTCAACCAGATTTCTATTACTCTGAAAATATAATACTTTAAAACATGCCTTCTGCTTTGCAAGACCCACAACCCTTTTTACAGTTCTTGTCAGTCATCCTTTTCAGAATAGGATCCACGGCCTCCTTCATCCTACTCTCGCGATCTCAAGAAACCCTTTTCCGAGAGATTACGCGAATCATGGCCGCGTAGGTAAATAGCCGGCCGCTACCCGCGCCGAGCCAGCCGACATCTATCCCGCTACTCATGTAAATAACGCCGGGATTCGTTGTCCTTTTATTCCCTACAACTGGCGCACAACTTATCATAACGTGTAAATAGTTTGCCTCGGATGGACTCACACACGATCCTTTGTTACGTTGCTTGTATTGCAGCATTAATACGACCTCGAAAACTATATAACATGTTACAAATAAAACTTCATTAGATGAATTATTTATTTGTATAAAATACTTTATTAAATGACTTGTGGATTCCCGAAAAAGTATTTTTGATTTCAGTCGTATCTGAAACTCTTACTGCTCGGTAGTAGATAACATATAAATTTTATACGTAACAGATCTTTTTCCGGAAAGAGGAAAACTTTTTGATCAGATCAGATCATCCATAAAGATCAAAAACTAAAAAACGTTTAGTAGAATAGGGAATATGCAAAAAAAAATATCTGTTATCTTACCAGTTTATCCAAAAATATTCAATAGTAAAGTATTGAAGGTGAAAACAGAATAAAATTTGGTTGAAAAACGAACGAGATAAAATGATTTTACGAAAATATGTCTATCCCACTCGCGAAAACACTATTTTGTATGGCAAATGTATGCATGACATAGACTATGACGTCACTAGTCCATATCAGACTCAGGTCATACCTATAAGTATGTACTACGTAGTAAATAAGAGTATACTCTTAGCTACTACGAGCATATGTATTTCTGCACGAAATTGGAACAAGAGAATTCACATTATCGATTTAAGCTTAAGAGGGTATACTAGCAGTGCGTTTTCCATACAAATGTATTTCTCTATTTTCTCGCTGAAAACTGCTTCTAGAGGCACAATTCTTTTTACATAAAATCTATTACTAAAATAGGTATGTCCCTATGTTTTATTTTTTTTCTAAAAACCTGTCTAAAAGAAATAAAATGTACAAAAACAGTTTTTTTGGAAAAAATAAAAAATAGTGCATTCCTATTTTATGAAAAAAGAATTGTGGCTCTAGAATCAGTTTTCAGCGAGAAAATAGAGGAATACATTTGTATGAAAACCATATTGAAAAAATACTGCTAGTATACGCTCTTAATGCCTCCAATGATGTTGCATCGTGTACAGAAACTCTTATATGCGACAACGGTTAACTTCCAATATTACGTGAACACATACTATGTTCGATATTTTATTTTATAGATATGGGCCGGAACGCTTTGGGATTCGGGTCGCTGAATTTTCATTACAACGGTCTGATTTAAACTGGGAACTTAATTAATGCCAGTCTAGGCTATAAAATTTAATAATTTTACAATCTACATTAGTAGCAAGAACTTAGTATTTACCCACTTAAAGATATTTCTTCTTACTCGTATTTTAATTAAAGTCACCGGTTGTATTACTATAATATTATCTGTTTTCTTTGGTGTTTGTTTTAAAATGATTTAGATTTCGGAACTGTTCGATAGAATTCTTGGAATAAGTTAATAATTACTTAAGCAATTATATTTTCATCTCTCAACACAAGTTGAAATTTTTATCGTTTCTGGCTCTTAAAGGGGTTTGTTTGTTTGTTTGTTTGTTTTTCGTATGTGTAAGTGGCCAACACTGGTGTCAGATTTTTCAAGCTGCCTTAAAGGGGTGATTCAGCCCGTCAATGTGAACATTTTTCCTTTGGGACTAATGTTGGACTCAAAAACAAATTGACATTCATATACAAATTGACCGGGCGGCTGAATATTTTTCTTTTGAATTGTATTATTTTTTTGGTTTCCAACATTGTTCCTAAAGAAAAAGTTGTTTATATCGATGACCTGAATCAACCCTTGAAGAGTCCAAAATAATCAAAATTTCGCTATGTATATAGTATACCCACTTTAGATACTAAGGAGGTAAAACAAAATTCTACAATCAAATCCATTAGCTCAGCCCTTCATACGGTCAAAAGAGAGAAAGTGGCAACGCGGTGGGCTGTCGTCTTCAGCATTATTGGCTACTCACCCTTTTTATTTGGGCCAGGCCGACCCTCGCCAAGTTTCGCAGGAATCATCGCCTCAGTCCCACCCTTTAATATTGTTACATAATATTTCCCAGATAACCCGATATCAACAGCGATTTATAGACGCGGCTTAAAGCAATAGAGCGGATAATACGTCGTAAAAATCCGTCGACGATCGTATTTACAAAGAATGACAGAGTAAAGACATTATTTTAGACCATCGAACGTGGAATAGGATCTATGTGAGATACATGAAAAAAGATCAGGTACTTTCCGATTCCGTAAAGTATTTAATGTTTCTTATTAAAGGTCTTCTAAATGTGGGTCTTTGGGTCACCCATGGAGGTCACAAGTGACATTAGACACTTTTTTCCTTTAGAGAAAAATAAGTGATGGTGTTAAGCTAATATTTAATATTTATAGCTAAGCTAATATAATATTTCTTCAGACCTAAAATTGTATAATATGATATAGATACTGGATCTTCTGAAATAAGGAATCTAAAAAATTATCATATTAAAACATTCTTCTCCTTCATCAGGTCTTGTTAGTCTCCACTGCAGGAGCACGGCCCTCTCTGTACTACCAGAGCCTTATAACATACTTCAACTTATTCGCCTTCTTCTTCTTCACCTTTTCCCACTTTATGTGGGGTCGGCACAGCATGTCAGTTTCTTCCACTTCACTCTATCGCAGGTCATACTCTCTGTAACACACTTCTTACACATGTCCTCTCTAACGCATTCCATCTACCTTTTCTTTGGTCTTCCCCTATTTTTTCGACCTTTAACTTCCATTTCCAAAACTCTTTTCGTTACATGATTTTTATTCCTCCTCATGACATGGCCATACCAACCTAACCTATTACTCTTTAATTTTTCAGTCAACTTATTCACCTACTGAACATAAATAAACCCAACAGGTAACCAAATCAAAGTAGATTGATAGACGATTTCAATCTTTATTTCAAAATCAGTCAATATAAATTTACACAAAGTTACGAGCATGGGTTGGAAGAATGATTTCAATAAATTGCGTCTGAATTTCAGATATGATTCCTCAATCACAATTTTCGTCAGTCACGGGGAGTTCCGATTCATCCTTCATAAACTCGGAAGATGAGATACAAGACTGCTGTAAAAATCATATTTTGCAACATCGATCTAATACAAGTAAATAATAAAACGGAGATAGAATATTTATATGATACGTGCTGATCGTATCGTGCCGAATTTTTACTCATCACGTTTTCATGATGTTTTGTTTACCTATTCCCTATGATCTTATGTCGATTTGCCTAATATTATGCCATCCTAAATGTTTGTCATACTTAAACTCTGTCAATATTCCTAATCTGAAATAATGCGAATAACAAACAAAATGAAGTTTGTCGCAAATAAAAGCAAAATCTAAATATAACATGCGTTGTTTGAAGTCAATTACGTTTTAAATTAACAATATCTTCTAACAGTTATATTTAAGCAGATATCTAACTTTAAGATTTCTGTTTAACGTTGGTGAAGTTTTCCAAGCGCTCTTTGCAAAGCTAAAAGCAGGATATAATCTGTTTTGTGCGCGAGATACTAAAAGCACTTTATTCTTAATGTACTATCCTGGGAAATAATATCATTCTCCTATTTTAAACTCTTGAATTTTTAAATAACTGAAATAGTGCCTATGGATTATTAAAAAATACATGTATATATATACACACATACTATCACGTCTTTATCCATTGCGGGGTAGACAGAGCCCATGGTCATAAAACCTACAGGCCACGTTTAGCATCGTAGTGGGCCTAAAGGTGTAAAACGTGAAATGAAAAAATGTGATTCCTTAGATTTTCGCCCATTCCCTTGACCGGCTTTTACGGTCTGCGCGAGAAGAAAAGCAGCTGGTATATTCTTTGTTTTTTCTTTTCTCCCAAACCAGCATGAAAGGAATAAAAAATAACTCTAGATAAGTAAGTCACTCCCCTAGTCGTCATATCTGGCTATGAAAATTTACATTAATTAAATAATAGGAAGGTCGGAATAAATCTTAAAGACTTATTACTTTATTTTGACTCTTATTTCTAATATAATTAAGTGTTTGTGAAAATGATGGACTATCGGTTGATCAATATGTCTCGCACCCTTTAACTAAACATATTTTAGTGATGTAATTGATTGAGTATGACATCGAATTTATTTTGACTCCCAGTTTTGTAATAAGCAAGAATATGTAAGTATGTTTCTTGCAGAACTATTAATTAATCGATGGCCAGATAACTCTGGCAATCTCAAAAGGCAATTGATTAATCAATTTACCTTCTTAGTATTCACAGTGCAACCGTATACACATGTATATACCTACAGGTACCTGTAGACAGGAAAATCTGAAGTTCGTGAGCAAGCTTTGAAAATGGCCTAATACTTTTGCGAGACATTCTGTTATATCAAATATGATATCATTATCTTGAAGTATCAGTGCTACAACCCTGTCTCGTCACCACATATCCGTTTCAACGGATAGCATATTTTTATGGCAATGCCTGGCTCTTCGGCCAAATAGGAAATTGTTGCCACTCCCAAGACGCCTACCATGTCGCGAAATATGTACGCGAATTATTCAGTTTTTTACCTCCTCCCGGGATGATCCTTGTTCCAATTTATTTTCAACGGAACTCACATTTCACTGTTTTAGTATAATACGCATTATAGACTTAAAGCTAAGGTTGAAATTGCCTTGATCATTAAATGAATGTTATATCCGATAAGTAGCAAGCGCCGATTTCTTGTTTTTACTCCTGCGGTGGGATTTCAAGAGCTTTTGTTAAGTGTTCAGCCTGTTCAGAATGACGGAACGAGAAAATTTCGTCTCAGTTAAGCGTCCTCGGAAAAATATCCCACCGTATTTTTGTTTGAATTTGATTTGTCACGATTTTTTGTGGGAGTATTTTTATTTTGAAATTTAATTAAATACCCTATATTATCTTTGCTTAAATTTTGTAGGTTGTAGTTAATGAGAATATTTTTTATTTTTTTATTATCCATACTTCCATACTTTCTGTACTTCCACATCCGGTATTTTTATTAGGCATTTATGAGTCTGTCTGTCTGTCTGTCTGCAGCGTCTTCACACTCCATCCATTGAAACGATTTAGATAAAATTTGGTATGGCGATAGTTTGAGGTCCATGAAAAGACATAGAGTACTTTTTATCCCGAAAATAGATACCTACTCCTCCAAAATTCACGCGATTGGATTCGCGAGCGCAAGCTTGTATTTAATAATAATTCGATTAATATTTTAAATTTGGAAGCACAGATATAAGAATGCTTATTACTCTTTCACGCTAACTACTACATGGATTAAATTATACTTTGTAATATAGCTGAAACATCAGAATAACACAAAAACTATAAATCACGTGAAAGCAGTCGCGGGCAAAAGTAACTTTATCATAATTCAACTGCAAAATATAACGTTCTCGTAGTCAACACTATCCCTAAACAGAATCATAGTTATTTTTTTATTATTTACTGGTTTACAGTCCCACAGAGCACATTTAATCTCATCATCAGGTCTTTGTTAGTCATAGTCCAGGAGCACGACCCTCTCAGAAGATTTGGCCTACATTCTCCATGCTGGCCAGACGAGTTGGAGAGGTATCTTTGATGTTAATAAGCTTTGTTTAATTTGTGTTTCCTAAGTCGCCTTCTACGACATCCGCAGGAAGACTTGGAGTGGTCCTATTCTACTCTGCCGGGAGCAACAAAGCACGGCTAATTTACCACATGGTTATGGACTGTAAACGGGTTTAACGGATTAAACATCTAATTACAATCGAACGAATGGTGACCTATGGTACAAATAATTCACGATCAGTGCAGAACGCGAGCTCCATATATTTTTCCCCGGACCCTAAAACGTCGTCAGCGCCGATGGGACCCGTCATAAATCGGACACCGGGACCCGCACTAACTCCCTAATCTATTGATTTTTCTGTCCCATTTATCACCAATTTATGTAAATTATAAAAAAAAATAGTATGCTATAGTTTTTTCAAGGAAATCTTTAACGAAAATTTCCAGTTCAATAGAGTATCTATTTACTCTACAGAACTAGCGAATTTTTATAATGAGCATTAATTTATTTTTGTAGTTTTATGTATTATATCTTCCAAATATAGAATCATCATCATCATCAGGTCTTTTTTTAGAATAGTCAGTAAAAATATATTCAAAATGACATTTCAAAATTTTTTCTTCGTTCGATCGGTATTAAAAACTGCGTTTATGCCAAACAAGTTAAATTGGAATACAAGTTATATAAAAAGTTTTTAGCAACTCTGACATTAAAATCTTGTAAACGGCTGTATCAATAAATACACAATTTTCTGGATGGTACCGTGCCGTTAAACAGCAAGGCATAGTGCCGTTGACCGGCACGGCACTATCGCCATTGAACGCCCTTGCATGTGGCTGACACTGCGTTAATAAACGGCACGGTGCCTCTCGCGGACGGCTGGTAATCGAAGAATCAGTGCAGTGCTAGCAACCAACTTATTAAGCCTGAAACTAGTCGACCATGCCAAATAAAAACATTCAAAGTATGTTGATTATATAATACAGGTATGTTAAAGTTGTGTATAATATCTTCCTTAAGCTTTATGCTCCTTCTACACAATTGCCGATATATGACTGTCATTGTGACTTTCCTGTGTACTTTTCTGCTTTAGATAGAACACTCTCAAGAGATTCAGTAATATTAATTCTGAAACTACTTGACCATGCCCAATCAAAACATTCAGAGCATAATGATTGTATAACATAGCTTTGTTATAGTCGTGTATATCTTAATTAAAGCCTTACTTAGGGTCCTCGCGGGCGGCTGGTAATCGAAGAGTTAGTGCGATGCTAGCAGCTGGTTTACAGCCTATTAAGTGTGAACTAGGCGACCATATCAAATCAGAACATTTAAAGTATAATCATCATCATTTCGTGTAGGTAACACGGTCAGTCGACCGTGCACACCCTGGTGTCAGAGTTCTTCGGAACCACCTCTCGGCCTCTGACGTGGTTCCTTTAACGACTTTCAGATGGCAGCATAATATGTAAAAATAAAGTACATATAATGATTTCATAATATAGTAGCTATGTTATAGTCGTGTATATCTTCATTAAAGCCATACTTAGGGTCCTCGCGGGCGGCTGGTAATCGAAGAGTTAGTGCGGTGCTAGCAGCCGATTTATAGCCGGCTCCCATCGATTGCGATGCCCAGTTTTAAGGTTCACCGACTTCTACATTTTTCCCAAATCGTAATTTTTTTTTGATTGCGCGATGAATACTTAGTAAGATGTTTGGGTGAAAGTAATATGGTATACTGACTTTGTTATTTAGGTAGATTTGTATTTTATCGGTATTAATGTAAATATTGTATATTTAAATAAGCATGCTTTCTGAGTAAATTTTTACTTCATAGTAATTAAGAATCGAAGTAAACCAACTCTAAAAATTATAGCAAAAAGAATATTTAATGATATTTAGTTAAATAGATTTGATAGTACATCTTATATTATACAAATTTACAGGAATCATCTGTATTACATTTATCATTATTACTATTACTATCACTACATAGTACACAGCAATATCGCTTTCCGGTGTATGTCTGTCTCTACGTATGCTTAGATCTTTAAAACTACGCAACGGAATTTGTTGCGGTTTTTTTTTTAATAGATCGAATGTTTCAAGACGAAGTTTTTTAGGTATAATACATGCCCGGGCGACGTCTGCTAGTACAATTTAAACCTGTTTTTTTAATAGTTATTACCTTCTTGAAAATATCTAAAAGAATAAGGAGGATAATGTTAACCAGAACATACGAATAATGTCACCGAGCTCCACTATGTTGTAAAATAGTTGCTACGGTCTAGTGATTTTGTTCTGATTTATTGGAAGGACTTCCTGAGGTTAAGTCATATTTTATATATTTCTATGACATATTTATACAAGGACTGGTTTGCTCTGTAAATTGTTTAAATGAATTTTTCATAAACTCATGTAAATTATACTTTTAATTATTGACCTATAGTTTGACAAATATTTTTGGTCGTCAAGTCTATAGCTATATTCAATCACATACAGATATACAATATGTTTATAAAACCCTGTTCGATCCCAATAGGTGTGACTCAGTCCAGAAATATGAACAACTTTTCCTATGGGATGAAATACAGGAAATCGAAAAAAACAACATTTTCATACAAATTTCCGGCTGGCTGAACAGTTTCTAATGGGAGTGTCAAAAGCTTATTATGAATTTTAATGATTTTTTTATTGCATTTGTCTTGTAGGAAAAGCTGTTCATATTGAGCGGCTGAGTCGCTTCTTTAAGGATCAGGCAGGTTTTTATTTACATATCGTATAACTTGACTCAATTCGTTTTACTTAACATAATGGAACACCGTTATTGTGTATTTTCTTTCATATCTATCGAGCAACAGCTGCCGTTTCTGTCACATAAAACGAGCAGTTAATTTGACACTGCCATTATTATTCTCAAGCAGCGAACAGAAGTTCAATTAACAAAATTGTCAATTAAATGTTTGCACTCCGTAAAATAATTTTAAATGCCGAAAATTTTCATAATCAAGCATTATCTTGTCCCGTAATGACGTTCGCCGCAAAACCCTAATCGCCACGCTAACATGACTTAGTAATCAGGAACTCTAAGGGCCCGCGCTTCAAAGGGTGAAGGGAAAATTCGCTGCTGAAATCTGTGTCGTTATACGACATATCGAAACTGTGACACGGCGTCGCGTCAGACAAGGACGGAAGTATAAACGTGCCGTGAAAGAAAGAGAAAGCATTACCTTTTGGTAGGTCATATTGATCTTTCACCCGCCATTTTAGAGCGTGCCATTTTCGCTCCGGGCGTCACATGTATACCAAGGCTCGTCTGAAAAAAAAAAGAATCCTTTTATTCGCCTGTCATTTTATATTTTAATGAAACGTTCCACAGAAAGGGATGTAAGGTGGAATTTGAAGTAAATTAGCATTTTTGATGCAGTGTAAATGAAGCGTCGACGCGGGATTTGCCCGTAAGATCTTGAGAGAGACTTGCCAGTCCCATATTTTTATTTGTTGACGATAAAAGAAACACCAGTTATTTATCAAATTGCTTTTTATAATTTGATGTGATCTATTTTTCCGATATTATCACAAATCGTTTATGTTTCACTCGTGTACCTAGACTATTTAAAAGCAAAGTTAAGATTTATTTTTTTAATCACAACGATTATTATAGACGCACCATAAAATAAATTTATACCTATTCGTCGCGACTTAATGTAGGCATACTTCTTAATACATTTAGGTTCCTGAAGGACAAGGTCGACACCGATAGCTGCCTACTTAGATTATTAAAATCAAGAGCGACGTATTTGTACTTAAACGGATAGCTAGTTTTTTTTTATTTGTTTGTAAGATTGGCACTTTATGTACCTAATTTTATTCGCTCATCGACAGCCACACTAAATATTATCAGAGAAATTAAGTAACACATCAATCATACTTAATATCACAAACGTGAAGACGTATACATGTTTTGATAGTAGCCCCTATTGGCCGTCCCGGGATAAACGGCCTAATAAAAAATAATGCCAATATTAAACTCCTAACCGGGCCACGGCCCATGGGACCCAGGGTTTTGACGTCGACACCTACATAAGCAATTATACAATGAAAAAGTTTAGCCGTTCCCAAATTTTAATTGTGTGTAAAATTTTTGGGGTCAAAACGCATCTTATTTTTAAATTCGTTTGGATACATCGCAGCGTCCTTTGTATTATATTGTTTATGGAAATAGCTTCATAAAAAAACGACGTTATAAATTTTGAATTCTATCTTAAGACAATGTTAGGTTATATATCAATTATAAATTTATGAAATGGATTTTTTGAAAAAAATTCATCCAAGCTTAATGTATCGATATCAGGTTAAAAGTGTCCTTGATAGTCTTGTAAATCTTAATGCAAACATAATCAGACACATTTTTTAAATCTATTCATATTGCAAGTTCCCATTTATCTACAAGGGGTGTGAATCCCTGCCTGTCCGCAATTTGCAATGATATTGATACAAAAACTGATTCATCATTTCATTTCAGCCGCAAGAAGTCCACTGTTAAACATAGGCCTCCCACCAAGGATTTCCAATACGACCGGTTAGAAGCGGCCTGCAAAAAATTGATTCAATTTATCAAAAATAAAAGAAAAATATAGTCTTCCTGGCTGGCCGTCTTCCGTCCTTACAATAATTTCTCTCATTTTCTAACATAATTCAGTTTAATTCTTGCGCCATGTCGGGAGCACTCGGAAATATCGGAATATTTATCTCCTAAGAGGGTTATTAAGCGGGGTTTCATCGCAACTTAATACCGGGTTAGAAGTATACAGACCATATTCTATAGACTCATTTTAAATTAATTCATCATACGAGTTTGAACCTTATGTCCAAGCATAAAGGTACAAAATATCACAATCTATACTAATAGTTACTTTTATTTTCACACTATTCCGTAGTGGAAATGTTTACTTAAAATTCATACATTATAGTGGATATAAAAAGTAACAGTACTTTTTAAGTGACTTTTTAATAAAGTCTGGAAATGCGATGTTAATTTAATCCATGAAAAATATGAAGAAAAAAAAATGTCTAAAGAATTTTTCGATTTCTAGTTACTTCATTTTGGGACACAAAAAATATATTAAAGTCAAATGTAAAATAACAAATTTTACCTGCGCTTCCAACTGCGTAAATTGCTGCAACTGAATTTCGAGATATTTAAAATGTGAGTTATCATGTAGATCAGTCAAGTAAAAATATGCAGATTGTCCAGTTTTTAGTGTTAAGTATGACATTTAGGGATAGTACTTTGGATGGAGCCAAATATTATGAAAGTACTCAATATTGTACATGGACCTATGAATAACATGGCCCAGACAAGGAGGATGTACTATTGACGACAGTATTTTACGTAGCATGTGTGCGTGCAGCATAAATGGGTACTCATTTTTTTTACCGAATTCAAAAAAGGAGGAGGTTCTCAATTCGTCTGTATGTTTTTTTCTCTGTCTCTTTTTCTCAGGCAGTTATGGATCGATTTTAGTGATTCTTTTATGTTCGATAGGTAATGCTCCAGAGGTAGTCCCATAAAAATTTTGTCGCAACGTATCGAGTACTTTTTGAAAAATAAAAAAATTCCAAAAAATTGTCAAAGTACGCCGTTCGGTTTAAACTTATTTGTGTTTTATTCTTATGCGAATCAAGACAAATTGATGAGAACGTTACTCCTCTGTTTTGACTGAACTTCAAAGATGGTCTTATAATTTTTTTATCGAAATTTATCCAGTGCTTTTTGAAAAAAGTAACAAAAACCAAAAAAAGTTGTACACATATGCCGTTTGGTTTAATTTTTCGTGAATCAAGACAAGTTGATGACGACATTGTTCCTCTATTTTGATTGAACTACCACACCCACTAAAACCTTATTTTTAGTTCCAGTTGGTACATTTACGTATAGGATTGAAGTCGGTTTTACTTTTTTGTTAAAACTAATTCGTATGGAACAAGTTCGAACTTCAAACACGGAAAAGTGTTGGAAAAATTGCATCCATATTTAAACTCGATCAGTGCCAGAGCTTGTGTCGCGATATGTTTGCATGCATTGGTGTTTGCGTTACTGTTACGTATCTTTGTAGCCTACCCTACGTATTCTTGGATCCATGATATTGTACAGCTCCTTGTAATTTGCACAACTCGTATGTCCATGTCCATTATTCTCTAACGTAGTTGACATCAATGGTTGATTTAGGTGAGCTATTACAGCCTGCAGTTGTAAGTGAGGATATGACAACGAGACGCAAATTGCAAAGAACTTATCTATGATGAGATATAGAACAAATTGGTGTCCGCCATTCAATCATAATCGATTTTGATTACTACTAACAAAAAGCATCGTAAAATAAAATAAAAATTAGGACTGGAGGACTGAAAAAAAACACTACAACTACTACTACAATCAAGGAATATATATGTCGTTGCAGGTCATGTTTAGCAGTGTGAGAGAAAAACAATTTGAAAAATAACGCATTAAATTCAAGACCCTTAGCTCTGGAATTTCGCCATGAATTTGAAAAACAATCTAAAGTTTTCATGTATACTCGTTGGAAAAAAAATATGAATGAACACAAAAATAGATCAAATTATTCTTTCATGTTTAATTCATTGGATTTATTTATGAATCTATTATTATCAAAGGGACCATACCTAATATCATTACTAATACCTACCGCAATTACCCTGAAGTAGATAGCTCCTTGCAGTTTGAACACCTTATATGTCCATTGTCCATGTCCAATATGTTCGAACGGCATTGAATGACATTACAGCTTGATTAAGGTGAGCTATTACAGCCTGTAGTTGTTAGTGCGAATATTACTTGACGCATATGGCAACGGAATGATCTATGTTAAAATAAAGGACAATTAAATATCCGCCATTAGAGACTACAAACAACAACATATCGAGGAGCTGAAGAAAAATTGCAACTGGTGCACAGAAACACACTTTGGGCAGTATATATTCTTTGCTGTTGGTACTTAAAATGTCAAAGTAATTAGTCATTTCATTCTTGATAATAATAGATCCATTACTATCAAGAATAAAATGAAGTAATTTTTTTATTCAAATTTGGATATCATGTGTCGCTTTTTGAACTTCATATATCAAGGAGACATACTCAATTTCTAACATAAGTACCGTGAACTAGATAGCTCCTTGTTGTATGTCCATGTCCAATATGTTCGAACGGAGTTGACATCACAACTTGATTTAGGTGAGCTATTACAGCCTGTAGTTGTTAGTGGACATTACGTGACATAAATTGGAACGGCACGATTTGTGTTATTAGTTATTACGCAATTTATTGTCTGACATTTTGGCTGGTTTTGATTACTATCGCTAACAATCGGATCTAACGCATTAAGAAGCTTACACCAGCCAACTTACGACCCCTCATTTACCACTAAATTAGATAAAATTGAAAAAAGAATGTATTTTAGTACTTTGGTGGTAAATTAATTGTAATATATTAGGTATTACTTTTCATTATTATATACTAGCTGTTACCCGCGGCTTCACCTGCGTAATATATAGCCTATGTCCTTCTTGGTACCCTAACCTACGTGTACGCAAAATTTCAAGATGGTCGTTTCAGTAGATACGGCGTGAAAGCGTAACAAACAAACAAACTCACTTTCGCATTTATAATATTAGTTGGGAAGTTGGGATTGGGATAGTTGAGATTAAGTAAAATTAAAAAATGAAAAGTAATACCAAAACTATTACAATATGGAACTAAGACTCGTTACTGCCAAAAGCGGCCAACTTTAGGCGGTAATGAGTAGTTCTCTTTATTTGAAATTTTGATATTATTGAAAAGATATACAACAAATACTACTACAAGTACTTTACTACTGAAGTACTGTCGTCGATTTTTTCAATTTGATCTTATGACGACGAAAATAAAATATGAGTGTCGCTAGTCATAAAAATAAATTAAATGCTCGAAAATATATATACCTATGCCAATAATGACGAGAAACTTATTTAGATTAGGCTCATTTATATTTGTGATTTACGCTTTTCGTGAGAGTACTTGCCGACAAGCAATCTAATCTATTTGTAGAGGTTCTGATTATTGTGCGACAAGTGATACATGCGATGCAAGATGATTTTATCAGACAAATGGGTTTGTACATTTACTATAGCGCATCATGAGGGAATTAAGCAGTAAAGACATTAAGGGATCTCACAAAACTGCCCGAACCCTGAAAGCCTCATTTTAGTACATTTAGTGCGAAACACTAAAAAAGATATTACGGCATGCGGTTGTTGCTACTCTCAGGCAAGGACCATTTTGTTAAGACCTATCAATTTGTATGCATTTGCTCTCGTTTATCCTGTTTAAAGGGGTGTAGGAAGGTTACTGGAGGTCAATTTATATTAGTTAAGTAGATTCCGGAGTGGTTAGCCCTGTGTCGAGCCCCTCGGGTAATAATTGTCACTAGTCGGGGGCAATGACCCACCGTAATGTAGGCTAGGTGCTTACCCACCACCTTTTGCAGTAATAATAGTTCGATAGCTCAGTTCATACTCCTATCTTTATTAGATGTTGGGAAAAACAAACTATATTTTAAATTAAAATTTTAATATTATAATTGGCAAGTGGTGTTGACGCCCGTGCCGAATCGTATCTGGTGCAACGTATTTCCCTTGCAATACAGAGGGGTAATGCGACAAGTATCATGGGAACCTTTGCGTCAGGTACTATTCGCGGCGGACTTTTTGATTAAAACTGACTTATATTATAGTATGTTAATTTGCATTGTTGACTAAGTTTATATTGGCAATTAACTCAATTTTTGTCAAATATGCTGTAAAGTATAGGCCTCTCTCAATGCATGCCATCCATTGCGATCTTGTGCCTTACGTAGCCAGTGCATTGAGAGAGGCCTATACCCAGCAGTGGGATGCAGAAGGCTGTTGATGATGATGCTGTAAAGTAAGTTAAAAAGGATTCCTTTCGATATACCTAACTTGATAATTTAGAGAACTAAAACGTTCATCTACTGATGAAAGTTACCCGTTTGTTAATAATTTTAGCCAAAAGAATCAACCTAATCGTACTCGATTCGGTTGATTCTTTTGTATAAAAAGCATTACGACAACTTGAATACTGTCATACATAAGTAAACACCGGGGTTCGAATCATCGCAGCTGGGTGAAATGTTTGAATTATGAAGATGCCTATTCTTTCGCTTTTCTCCCACACTTCTTTTTCTTACTTTGTCTCAATCGTGAACCAACAAAACAATTAACCGATGGAGCGCATCAAAATATATCCGTTTCAGCTTAGATAGGTACCTACATTGCTTCCGTATTTCCGTCTGTCCCACTGTCCGGCTGTTCTTGTCTACGTATTTCACAACCAATTCTCATGAAGTTGGTGAAAAACTCGTCGTTCGTTTTTTTTTCTACAGAGCAAAATAGCTACAAGGTTTACAAATCACAGAGCCACTATATAAGTGTATTTTAGAATTTTATTCATCCAGCGAGTCTTACAGGCATTCTATATAGTAAGGCATTAGATTTAGTTGTTTGTTTAAAAGCACGGTTGAAATAAGTATATACACGGCGTTAGGTACAAATAAAATTCATCCTGTTTCTTTATAATCTTCGTTACTATTCCCAGTGCAAATCAGACCGAAACAAACTTCTAGCCGTAAAATGGGAGAATAATTGCTTGTTTTATTTTTCTCCGGACCAGATTACTGTCTGTGACATAAAAAATAAATTATCTCTATAATTGGATGGTAAATTTTATGGTGGTCGTAAAATTACCATGAAACAGTGCAAATAGCTTTTCAAATCAACGTATTTTTGAGTTTTGTTGTGACAACGTTGCAATGTTACAAAAGTTGGAGCATATAAGTATTTTCGGCACAAATTATGTATTAGGTTTATTTTGGCTGCAACTGAACCGGGTTACGCTACGCGGTGAAGCAATGTAGATCTTACAAGAATAGTAGATATTACATAGAATATTTTAATATAATTACTTATAATACGGTTTAATCGTATTAAAAATAATCTGCAGGAGTCTTCCTACGAACATGAACACTGTAAAGTGTTCGAAACGTTAGGTGTATAAATAATATAATAAACTCAATAAAACCATATCAAAAGTAATTTGATTGATATATGTAACAATCGCGAAAATATTAGAAATATTATAAAGAGTAGATTTTGAAAAACAATTCAGTCTGGCCATTTCTTCACAAATGTAATTATTCTCGTACAGAAACAAAAAACTCTTAACCTGCTTTGAAGTAAAAATAAGTATAGTTTTGAAAGTTTAAGATTATTTTAATCGATAAAAGATTTTGATAAAACTTTTGTATTATTTACTGACGATTTACGCTTCAAAATTTAGAATAATTCGACCCTTGTAATAACAACAAGTTATAATAATAAAAGCCAATATGGCGGCGGTATCAAGTTTGGCAACAGTTCAGAACTGGCGTTAACGGCACATTCGCGCCATCTGTCTGCGCAGGCCGAGAACGTTTTTAATATAAAGCCTTCGTGCTATGGTACATGTGATGCAGAATATATGATTCACAATGAAAATACTTGGTCTACTTAGAAACATTTAGCAATTATTTCAGAAAATAAAAAACCACGTCTGCCTTTTTGGACAGTTTACATCTTCGAGCAACACGGCTTCTGTAGGCGTGTTGCTCGAAGGTTTACATCCTCTATATTGATGTTTGATGACGTTACATAGCCATTGAAACTCCGGAAAAAATGCCAATCTAATGATACCTCACTATCAAATCGGTCTAAACGGCTAGACCGGCTAGGCTACAGGAGGCAACAATGGAATATACACACATACATACACGCGAAAAACATTACCCTCCTTCTGGGTGGTTCAGTCGGGTAAAATGTAGACTTATTTCATTGGCATTATGGGATGCTAATTATAAATATGAGAATAGGGAACCGACGGTCGTAAGTTACCGATTTCCAATTATTTGAAGTAAACGTCCCAATAGCCGTGAAGTTTTGAACTTTCCTGACTTTGCAAGTCGCTTGTGTTAAAACTATTAGTCTAACAATGATGATATATACACGTGGTTGTAGGTAATTTAAAGTAGTCTTCACGTAAATAATTTTATGAAATAAATTATCAACATTACTTATTGTTATTACAAATTAAAATAAAAAACCGGCCAAGTGCGTGTCGGGCCACGCGCAGTGTAGGGTTCCGTAGTTGCGAATGACAACTTTGAGTCCACACTATTCACACTCACACCTTACAGTTTAACGACCAAAAACATCTAACAATGAAAATAGTATGAAATTTTACAGTTTATAAGTTGGTTGCCTATAACTTTTTAGTTTGCACTTAGTACCTAGCTCTGATAGTTTTCCTTTCAACTTCAGTATATATACTACTGTTGTAATTTTTTTCACGTATCCATATATAACCGTTTAGCAGATAGAGGGGGGGGACACGTACCTCTAACAAAATTTTGCACTTTAAAACCAAATATTTCGGAAACGGATCCCTAAATCGAAAAATGGTGGTCTCAACCTCACAATATTTTTCAAAGACCTATTTAACGATACCCCACACGATGGGTAAATAGAGAAAAAAAAATACTCCCCCACTTTACTTGTAAGAGAGCTACCCAAAAAAATTTTTTTTTTCAAGATTTTATTCTACGACTTTTTTGCCATGATTAATATACACACTCATACCAAATTACAGCTTTCTAGTACTTATAGTCTCTGAGTAAAACCGCGGACGGACAGACAGACAGACATGGCGAAACTATAAGGGTTCCTAGTTTACTACGGAACCCTAAAAAGGGTTGATTGTACCAGTATCCGGCAAGTTTGTACTAATAACCGTTACTATATTGTACCAGAAACCGGTAAACTACACCGCGATTTTGAATTCTATTATAAGTAGCATAAGACTTACAAAAACAGCATTTATACATGTTCGTCTGGACGGTCGGACTACTGCTCTGCTTTATTTTATTTTATACTTAATGTACCTAATAAAAAAGAGAACTGCGTCCACAAAATGAAATATAAGAACTGGTTGAGTGCGAGTCTGATTCGCGCACTGAGGTATCCGTACCAACTTGCATTTTTTTCTAAGTTTTTATAGTCAAGCATGAACTTAAAAAAGTTGTCAAATCATGACATGATGTATTTGATATAAATTTGAATTTGATTCCTTTACCTTTAATGTACTAGTTTTTTCCCGCGGCTTAGCCCGCGTTAATGTCAATCCCTCAGAAACAGTAAATTTTTTTCGGATGCAAGGTATCCTATGTCCTTCTCCGTACTTTAGAGAACAAAAGATAATTAAGGCGGTGAAAGCGTAACCGACAGACAGACAGAGTTACTTTCGCATTCATAATATTAGTATGGATTTGTGATTATCTTACCCTTATGCAACTTGAAAGAGATATTCAAATTTGTTTTATAGTAAAATTTTTCACCATACGTTGACCCTCCACCCTGATGCACATTGTTTTATGTTTAATTTGAATCCGGTAAGAACGTTATACAGTATTTCAAAGGAAAATCAAACTTATTCCCTTGCAATAAAGTCTTAAAATGGGTTTAGGTACAATAAATATTACTGGACTGATGCGTGTACTAATATCCGGTAAATTTTTGCCGGATTATAGGTCAAGTAGGGAATTTTGAGTGCCAATAAATGTAAAAGCCCAAAATATTCACTTTTATAAAAGACACACTAAAATTTATAGTTTGTATTGAAAGATACATTATTTAACTTGTTAAATACATAAACAAACTTACCAAACTCCTCGTATGAGTATGACACAGTTAATATTATGAACATGTCGTTGATTCGTTCAGCAACTGCACACAGCCAAAATGTAAAAATGTTGGAGTACAAACTTTTGACATTTTATTGTGGTGATGCTGTCATACTTTTTGGTAATTGTTGCCACTATTATTGATCAAAATATAACAAAAAAACATTTTTTTGTATAGAAACATTGTAAATTTATTCGTAAAATAGTGCAAAAATTAAAAATATGTTAGATTACCGGTAACTGGGACACTACCGGGAATAGGTGCTTTTACCTTACAGACGACTGTGTTACTGTGACTGTGACTGAATTATTTGAATAAAATAAGTCCAGAAATGATTATTTTTAAAACTTTAAGAGATAACTTTAGACTTCCCATTGACGATCAATATCGTTTCGAGTTTTTTCACTTTTAAAAAGGAAGGATAATTAAAGTACCTAACCCCGGTGCCTCTAGGCCTTGGGCGTAATTCAAGATTGAAATCGTAAATCCACGACTAAAAAGGACTAGTTATTTACTTCCAAAAGCTTACCCCTAGGAAATCCAATTATTGTATCTCTTGACTCACAGTGATATAGCTATAAGAAAGTTTCACCATTCGCAAGTTCCACTGCACATTCTGGCAAGTAACTACACGCGAACAACTTAACAGTGCCTGTAAATTAGCAAGAACGAAATTAAATTAGCCTGGCGGTCTCTGTTTTAGCACTTGGATATTTCTTTCTAGATTTATTGCTTGTGACTGTGAGGATGATTTAGCTTTTGCAAGATATTTTGTGAGTTAAAGTTAATTTTCTTCTATTTATCTTATCTTTTTATAGAGCAAATATAAATAACTAGGAATATTTCGGGAGTTTTTGGTCGGAAGTCAAGGGGTTCAGTTGTCGTTTGCCTTATACGATTTTGCAAGTTGATTTAAGTGGGCTTTATAATATGAAATTGGTGTAGTTTGGTGTTATAAATGCTCGTGCTCGAGAACAATTTTGAAATAGTTAAAGTAGACTGTTAAATGGACTCGTATAGATTTGTCGCCAAAAGCTCCCACGAGGCTGCCAAAGTACATACGCCATCTTTGATGCCACATACCGTACAACACCAATATTTAGTAAGTATCTCATTATACTGGACATTGGCAGAATCACTGAATTCTCGGTGGAAGCCATAATTAAAAAGAAGAAAAAAGAAAGGAATATTTCGCGGCATCAAGTTACGAGACCGTGTTTCAAACACCGTAATTCGTCAACGTATGTACTAGGTGTGGTTCGATGATTTGTATTACACCTAGTACGTTGACGAATAACGGATGATCACATGCATGTGGCTGTGGGCAAGAATCGTGCAAAAATAATTAAAGAACAAATCGTAAAACGTAATCAAATGTTAAATATCATGTTGTGAGCATCATGCATCATGCCCTTTATATATTTCACATATCAGTTACACGCTAAATAAGTCCAGGTCATTATTCCGCCTCTATTTGGCCGACCGTTAAATCTCCGAAAGGTCCTTTGGCCGATGACAAATTGCCGAATATTTGTTTTACTGCTAGTTGTGAAAGTAAGTGATTTAGATACGCAAATTAGTAACAGAAGGTAGGTTAGGTTATCATCATCATCATTTCAAGTAGGTGACACGGTCAGTCCATGCACACCCTGGTTAGGTTATGGTAATCTATACATAGACTACTACACGAGCGAGCGAACGACGAACTAAGGTGCGAAGTGAAATAAATATTCGGAGAATTTGTCATCAGTGAAAAGACCATTCGAAGATTTTACGATCAGCCAAATTGAAGCGGAATGACCTGGACTCACCTTGACTTCTTCTTCTACCTTATCCCACTCCTTTATGTGGGGTCAGCACAGTATGTCAGACTCACCCTGCCTGAATACGTATTATTCCGATAGTAAATTCTACTGATCATAAACATACGCTATCTGTTATAATTGCTGCACATGCGTAACCAATATTAGATGCATAATGCATGTTATTACTGCGGGGTTGTATTTCAACTGATACATGATCGTCGTTTGCCACTAACGGCTATTGGGATTTGAGTAATCACATCATTACTAGTTAGTACATGATCACTCAGGAGCGCGGAAACCGAATATTGGCATCATAGGCAGTCGGCCGTTTTCTGGTTGCATCGTCACTTGAGTTGATTCAATACCCGAAGCCAAGGGCCTGTGTTTTACTCGGGAGTCAGGATAAATTCCTTGATAAAAACCAAAATCCACGCGGACGAAGTTGCAGAAAACGACTAGTAATTATTAAAAGTTAAGTAAAATTAGTAAAAGTATACCTACTTTTGACTATCGAACACATAAATTTCCTGTTCATTGAGTAGTTTTTTGCACGATATCTGATTACATTATTATAAATATACCTTCTATTGACCCTCGACATACTTTACGGGGTGACTAAGCCCGTCAATTTAAACAACTTTACCCACAGACTTTACCTATGGGATCGATTCTGCAAATTCAAAAACCATTTCGACATTTTAATACAAAAGTGTTGAGCCGCCCGGGCAATACTTAAGGAACAAAATTCAAGTTCCCAGCATTGGTCCCAAAGCAAAAGTTGTTCATATTGGCGGTCTGAGGCACCCTTTTGAGGAAATTTCGAGGGTCAATTAAGACACTGTATACGAGTAGGTTATCTGATTTTTATATTTATCTAAATTAGTGTTAATTAAGAAAAACTGTCACGGTACTTGTTTCATTTGGTATTTTGACCGTATCATGAACGGTACACATGACCAAATAGTATTAATAACAATTTATGGCAGAAATCCCGACAGCGACATGGAAACCGAATGTTTGAAGATTAATGCTGATTAAACACGGCCAGCGTGTTTTGTTGGTAATGTGTGTTTGTATTAATGATTTACTGCTTTTGTAAAAAGAGTATATACACAAATAAGTAAGTAAAAGGTTCGTACTGTTTTGTTAATCTAAATTGAGTTGACTGAAAAAACCATGAAGAGGCCTATACCCAACAATGGGTGAACACAGGCTGAGAAAAAAGAAGAAGTTTTGTTAATATTAATAATTTAAAGTATATACAGACGAAAATGAGCCTTTTCCACTTTTGCGACTAAATCATGTGTCCCTAAAAATGTTGGATCACCTCCTATTATGGCAATGGTTTTTTTTTTGTCATAATGGAAACCCGGCTTTACACGCTTTTTATTTTCATGGATATACCGACTAGTTTCGGTCTGTTACGCTGTTACGAACACCATCATCGGGGCGAGTGATAGCGACACGACGTATGTTGCTTTGGCTCAGCAATTGCTACTCAATTTCGAATCATTTATCCTTAACATAGACCTGATCTAATGATGGAGTTGGAAGGCAGCTATAGGCACTTCTAATGTAAAGAAGATAAACCCATCATATTTGAGCGCTTTTGATTGTCTTGCCAAACACTTTACATATATAATAAAAGCTAGTCACATATAAATGAAATTATTGAAAAAAACTACCTCCTTTAAACAATTTTATTAAAAAGTTCTTATGACTTTTTCTACTAATAAGAAAATTTATATATACTAACGAGATACCAATTTATAGGTACCAACATACGCATTTACCAATATATACATACCAACATTTGCATCAAAAATCAGTAAAAACGTTCTCACAATTACAGAATACTAATCCGAATCGCATAGTAGCGCCATCTGTACAAACGATACGGCGTTTCTCCGCCGTGAAAGCCTCCAAATAGCATTTCCTATGCCTTCCACAAACAAGAACCTCTTAACGGCCACATTCACATGGTAATAGGAGTGATTGTAAACATCGAGATGGCACTTATCATTTTAAAATGGAGCGTAAATGACCGGCAGAATTTCATGCAGAAATATATTAGGTAAATATTACTTAAATAGGCCTGCAAATTTGCGCGCCCTTTTACAGTTGATTTACATATTCTAAAATATACACAGTTTTACACATTCTATTTATACCTTAACCTAAATTCACCCGGCTAAATAATGCACCGGTTTACAGGCAGTAATTATTAAGAAAGATTTGACACTAAAATAGTATACAGGTCTCAAAACAAAATTTATAACACATTACCCTCTTTCTGAATCAGCCAATCGGATAAAAACAAAGTATTTACTTACATCAAAGCATCTTGAACTTCAACTCCTTATTTGAAAAAGTGATGCCGCGCCATTTTTCAGCTGTCCGAAATTGCATCAAAGTTACAGATATCACAATACTATCACATTCCTCTTCAAACTACAAGCGTTGATCCTTACAATTTGAATCCACTACCACCAGGTACCACGCTCATCTCACTGCAAACTGTTGACAGTGACCAAACTCTCAAATGTCTGAATCACTTTCCTCTGTTACAGATACACTCTATCTTCCCTCTCGTTCCTCCTCAAGCATTCCCCTATTCCGCTCTCTGTCAGCGGTGTCGATTAAGTAAAACCATTACGATGAGAACAAAAAAAGGTCCCCTTTGAGCAAATGGTAATATATCATCGCTTTGACGTTATGAGCTTAGGGTCTTCGGCCGGGATAGTCCGCTTTTGTCCCTGGAGCCATAAAATTTATTGGAGTAACGGTTGCTAGCCGAAGCTGCGAAATTTTTGCTGACTTTTGTTTTTTTTTTTAGGTCAAACGTTTTACGACACTGACATTTCGTTACATCCTCCTTTACTTTCATACTGCTTGTTCTTATATAAACAAGTTGCAATATTTAAAAATAAAAACCCGTCTGACACTTCACATTGGTTTTTGCCCGGTACGGAGGCCGTGTTGCTCGAAGGTTTTTGCTCACATTAAAGCCTGTCTCACATTAAACACTCTGGCAAGAATACAAATCTAATGACACCTCATATTTGAAAATCGTTCAAACTATTTAGATTACAGGAGGCAACAATAGAATAGACATACTCACATGCACACATACATACGTATGAAAACATTACCCTCCTTCTGGATAGGACAGTTGGATAAAAATACAACTACAAGAAAGTGTTGCAAATTTTACACTTCATCTATAGTAATATGAGGTTTATAAAGGAAATATCTGATTGTTCCTTTGCACCGAATAGACTCCGAAACTACTGGACCGATTTACAACATTCTTTCACCTATAGAAAGCTAATATATATTTGTATAGTTTATGTGTATTATATTGGAAGTACATTCATTTAAACTTTACTAACGGATATTTTGAGAAACAAAGCTATTCAGTTACTGAATGCCACCAAATGTTTTACATATATCCATATGCTCTACCGGCAGGATTTCTATCCTTCTATCGGCTACTTTACAGTAGCTGGATTTTTTCCATAACCCATAATCCTATACCACAGTACTTCTCTTGCGACATAAAATATCGATATAAAGGATATCCACACATCAAAACAAATCCTTTTACAATAGTTCTGGATCACCAGCAGACATGGTAAGCCGCGCTCGGGACGAGCTCTCACGACCCGGAGCCATCTATCATGTGCAACAATGACCAGGGTCGGCGCGATCGCAGCTGACTCTAACGCCTGTAGCACACAGCCGCGAATGCGAAACGGAAGCGTTCCGGAGCGAAATATTGGCGAAACCGCAAAACGCTGTAGTACGATTCCGTTTCAGTTACGTTCCGCTTGCGGTGTGAAACGCACCATACAAAATCATACTAGACAGCGTTTCACGGTTTCGCCAATGTTTTATTCCGAAACGCTTCCATTTCGCATTCGCGGCAGTGTGCTACAGACGTAAGGGATCGCCACCACGAGCGAAAGAATCGCGATAAGTCCGCGCTCATCTATACTTCTATGCTAATATTATAAAGAGAATATAAAGATTTGAATGTTTGTTTGCATTGAATAGGCTGCGAAACTTGTACGAGCAATGCACCGTAAAATATTTGATAAGTCAGCCTTTGCTAGTGCAAATGCTGAGCAAACTGTCAATTTTATTTTAGAGGTGAAATAGTTTTCACCTCATTACAATAAAATTGACAGTTCTCTCCCTACGGCCAACAAGAGTGCCACGCGACTCATATATCATTTATATCAAGTTATTTTATAGTTAATTATTATTATACATCTCGGTATTATCAGTTTATCAGTAAATTTCATTTGAACAGAACTCTTAGCTTCGATCTAAACCCGAACAAAACTACTGGAACAATTTTTAAAATTCTTTCACCCTTAGAAAGTTAATTTATCGGCGAGCAGCTAGGCCATTTACGCGAAGAAGCCGCGGAAATATTGGTTATATTATTATATATTCTATTCAGTATACAAAATGATAGAGATTCGCTCGCACTCTGCCACTCGTCGCATCCCGGCGATAACATCGCCGTGTATAGACACATGCTAAGGGAGGAAATGTATGGAAATAGGTGGCTTGACGATAAAATCGTCGCGATTCTCTCGCTCGTGGAGGCGAGCCCAAAAGCCTTGTTTGCACTTGTATAGTGAATAAGTCGAGCAGTGAGTATTTTAGTAACTGCCGGAACTGGCTGAATCCACAGCTATTTCGGGGTACTTATATGCTCAAAAGTGAGAATATTTCCGATGTAACAGATTCTAAAAATTAGGGATGAAGCGTTAATAAATGAATTTTGCGTTCTAAGTTAAAGTTTCTAAATGAAGATTATCATTTTGAAAAACTCGTTTTAATTAATCTCATCATTTAGAATATTGAATTTTTGCCTCATTCTAATAAAAAAGCAGCACTGAATCAGAAAATTAAGAATTCAAGTTTTAAAAAGAAAACTTTAATGAATCGCAGAAAAAAAGGAATATGTTTTTTTTTTAATTAGGTTTCCTTTTATATCTATATACTAATGTTTAAAACTGAAGAGTTTGTTTGTTTATTTGGTTGAACGCGCTAATCTCAGGAACTACTGGACTGATTTCAAAAATTCTTTTACCATTGGTACGTTATCCCTGAGTATCACAGGCTAGGTATGTACCACCAGCGAAACCAAGTGGACTACTGGACTGCTAGGTAAAAGATAAAATCATGACCGAGAGCAAAAAAGTTACTGAATAGTAAACAAACACTTTTCACATTTATACCTTAGGCATGTTCCCTAAAAAGATCTTTTAAAAATAATAAAAGCTGGACTGCCTTATAGATAATCGAAAAATATTAGAAATGTGTTATTTCTTTTTTTAATCTAACAAAATATTATAATGATAATTTACGATAAAACGCATCAAAGTGCAGGAATGGGGTTCATGACAAAACAGGCCGGTCAGTGACGTCACGCGCAACTTTAAAACGGGCTATATCATTTTTGTTTGATTGACAAAAAAAATACGTCCAATATTTTTCAATAACCCTTTGGTTGCTTAATTCGAAATTTTCACTGTTTTTCCGCAAGTCAAGAGTTAATCTACCACTAATTATTAGCAAAATATTTTTTAGGAAACAAACTTAAAAGGCATATTGGCTTCACTTTAAGTAGATGCAGCTAATATTGTAATTGATTTTGTAGTTTTTTTCTCCTTAACAGACAATTAATCATCAGTTAACAAAAATAAATCAAGCTAGAGGCGAAGTTCCCCGGTGGACTGCTATGGAATTTACCTCTAAACCCGTAAACCTCCTTTGAGCTAACAACACAGTAAGCAAAAGAAGAAATCAGCATTTGCAGCTTTGTTTTCCAACCATAGTATAAGGCCACGTCCACAGTAGGCAAACTGTTAGCGGCCGACTGAGTTTGCGGCGTATCGATTTAGTACGCCCTTTATTATTGAAATGGAGTGTCCACAGTTCGCTAGTTTTGCGCTCACTGTACGCAGTTTGTAGCGTTACGCGCACCGACTATCTCAGTGAGCGGCCGACTCCCAGCAAAACCGGTTCCAGTTAGCGGCGGCGATATGGTTGTTCGCCGGGCGTAAGTGAGTCAGTTTGCCGCAAACTGTACAAACACAACCACTCCCTTCGTACAACAATAGTAAAGTGATGATTCAGTCGGTCGACCTAAATAAGCGGCTAACTCATAACAGTTTGCTTGCGACGCACAAATATTGATCTGAGTTTGCAGCTAACTCAAATTTCAGTTAGCCACAAATTTGCGGCTCACTCAGTCGGCCGCTAACAGTTTGCCTACTGTGGACGTGGCCTAAATCGTTCAGTACGCCAAACATGTTTCGCCATGCGTTTTACTCCGGAAAGAAGCTACCGTGAGAGTATATAATACGACTAGCAGCATGACGTGAACTTGTTACTCGGAAATATTTTTAAATATCTAATCAATTTGGGATGAATTTAAAATGGATTGGAATTAATTTCAGGATATGTAAATAATTTTAGAAAATACAGACTAGTTATTGTATTTAATTATCAATACTTTAGACATTTTGTTTTCATTATCTAAGAAAACTTTTTCTTATCTGTTGTTTTTTTTTTTTGTCGTTTATCTCCCAGAATATAAAAAAAAATATTTTGTTTTGCAGAAAGTAAAAACAACAATAAAGCAAAAAAAACCTTTTAAAAACGCATCTACCTATTAAAATTTAAATTAGGATTTTCATATCGAAGTGTAAACAAGGTGATTAAGCGCCACGCTTTAACGGGATTAACTATTTTGGGTGATTAGAGAAAATAAGTGGCAAAAAAGGATTCGACAGGAGTGGGACTAATTACTAATTACAAGGAGCCTATGTATAAAAAGAACCTAAATTAGCATAACCCTATCATTTGCTCCCAGTGTGTCGCAAGGATGGCTTCTCTTTGTCAATTTTTCGCAAGCAATGACGTCACAGTCGTTGAGAATAATTTGTCCAAGGCACATTGGAATTCATATAACGAAAATATCTGGCGCGGCAGTATGCCTCAGCAACCTGAGAGTTATCATCAGGTATACATTCGCTAAAAAAAATTATAGGCCATAAAATTTTGTTAAAACATTTTTACATTCATGAATTATACTAAAATTTTCTTTCTATCTTTACAGATTCCACAGTGTGTTCAACAAACTCAAGAAACATGCCAGAATTTTAATACTCGGTTGTCTCTAGAGGTAAACTTCAAAAAATATTGCATATTTTCTATTCTGTTCTTGTGATGACTTGCCTGTCTTTTGTGCATATTTCTTTATTTCTATAACAATTTTCTTTTTATCGTGTTTCAGGAACATAATCCAGTTTATGAAAGTCTTATTGAAGACATAACATCCACAATCAGTTCCCAAGAGTCAAATTCCCAATGCATCCCTCACACATATTACAGTGATTCAAGAAATCTTCCATTACAGGTAAATAATTAAATATATTTGATACGTTCTCGGTTTTCTAGGAATCTCAAAGAAGTTTTAAATATTAATGTTTGATTTTTATTTCAGAATCAACTGATGGTACCATGTAATCGGATACATAAGGGAAACTACTTTGAAACCACTCATCCAAGAGCATACCTATCTCAAACAAAATGTAAGTATATACCTATAGACTTTCGTAATATGCATTCAAATAACAGATGAAAAATTTTGTAGTTTAGAATTATTAAAAATGTTGTTATTATTTTTACAGATGTCAACACGAATGCCGGCCTCCAAGCTATTAAAAAACGCAAGCGCAAAAGGACCATGTTCACTACAGAACAAGTAGCTGTATTAGAAAAGGTGTTCCTGAGCAAACCCTACGTGAATCGAGACGAACGGCAAGCCTTGTCAGAAGAACTTCAGATAAACGACAGAGTTATAAAAGTTTGGTTCCAAAACCGTCGTTTAAAAGAAAAAAGAGAAGCTGAAGAGGCTGAACAAGAACTGTACTCCCCAGATGCAGAACCAACTGAAACCAAATATCAGTTTGATGAACTGTCTTATATTGAATCGCAAATCAATCAAACAGATAAGTTTGGATTCGTTACTCTCGATGACAGAGCAATGAATGGACTAGTCAGTGTAATCGACAATCTTTTATCTAAAGAAGCTCAAGTGAATTTGTTAGAAGATAGTCGTGGTGAAGACGTAGCAAACCCATTGCAAGAAAACAGCGAAGGCAGTACTATATACGAACCTATATCACCCGCTTCTTCGGATTACAACAGCAG
This sequence comes from Rhodophaea formosa, assembly GCA_963082605.1. NCBI lineage: Eukaryota > Metazoa > Arthropoda > Insecta > Lepidoptera > Pyralidae > Rhodophaea > Rhodophaea formosa. The sequence goes on along the minus strand of OY720211.1, from coordinate 6,992,150 downwards.
TGAGGCGACCACAAGTTATGAATCTTTCGAGCCGAAGGAATCTTTGCAAAGGATTTTCGATATCCAAGAGTTTTTAATATTTAACAAAAAGACTATTCAGTGATAAGGTATTAATTTGTTAGCTTAAGTAGTTTTAAGCATGTCTAAGTTATTTATTGTTGTAATCTAGTAACTAATTTTTTGTATGAAATAAAGTCATTTCGTTATTGCATATATGTTTTTATTTTTCTCACAAGCCTAGATTATAAAAATGTTCCCATAGGTGCTTGTTCATAAATCAACATCCCAACTCTCAAACATATAGTAAATTTAATATATATGTATAGAACGTATTTGTCACTTCGTATCGAAACTTAACATTTCAATTAAAAAATAAATCTATCTAATCTGGTATCAATAAGTTTTTTTTTTTAATCAAGTGTCAGGATCCTATGATGTTATATAAATCTGTAGAGGCATGAATAAGAAACTCACATACACTCATATTAAAATACACAATTTGAACTCGAAATTCAATAAACTCATTTTTAACAATCCTATACTAGCACTTACTTTCATACCAAAACATACCTTTCAAATATGTCATTTTAAATCACCAAAATATAACAGACCTTTAAAAGAAAAATTTTAAGTGGTGCTCGCTCTGTTATTCCCAGAAATATTCAAAGACTTTGACTACTCTCATATTGGTCCATCCCGATCGTGTGTAGGACAATTTATACTTGTTTTTACTCATGTCAGATGGATAGTTTAGTAAGCGCAATAAACCACAATATCGCATTGTTCGACCGTTAAAATAGATTTCTATCTACCTTACCATTCGCAATATTATTCATTGCCTTCGCTGCGTTTTGCAAATCTGTGCTCAAATAGTACTTTTTTATATTTTGGAGGAAATTACAGTGTTTTACAATGTTTCAAAATGTTTTGATGACGGCGTTAACACCGCTTGGTAATACAAATGAGGTGAGTCGAAATTATCTTATTTAACTTCTTTAATTTTATACCGTTACGAATCCTTACATTAATTGCGTAATGCTAAGATTTACACTTATACATTCAATTGAAATAAGCTATTTATGTATTATATAGTATGTTTGTTAGAATTTCTATAATATAATAACATAGTAAAACTAACAAACATACCATCTTTTTTATTCCCTACTGGATATTCAAGGTCTGAAATATGAAAACTGGGCGGCCAACCCGTCTATCTTTTCATACAAACGCTCGTACGTGATTATGGCGGTGTAACAAATCTTTCTTTAAAGATTTTCCACTAATATTTTTAATTACTTTATGGGTTAAACAATTTTTATTAATACAATACAATACATAATTAAAATAATTACACTATTTACATATTTACATAAAAAAAAGAAACCGAAAACACAATAAATTTAGAATAATTCCTGCCCGTTTGGCATGGTGGCAAGAACACTAGCTGCGTTCCCCCGTTGGATAGCTATGCTAATCCGTTGGGCGAAAAAGCAGCCAGCCCTCTTATCACCGGAAGCTGATATAAGTCGTGGAGTAATCTCTTTAAAAAAGCCCCTTGCGCTAGGGCCCCATGGTCCCAACGTTTCTACGCCAAACGGCACAAATATATAATCCTCAGCTAAGGTTGCATACTTGCGCCGTTTGGCAATCTCAGCGCCTTCAGCAGCTGACCCGGCTCTCGTGACTGATCCCCTGAGATGAGAAGGCGCTAGTGTGTCGACGCAAGTAGCGTCCCACACCAGAGCCCTACCACGTTCCCATGGGATCAGCGTCATACCATCAGGCCTCTTGCCATCATCACGCGCCACACCTCGAGGTTCGAGGGTACAAGGTACATTGATGGTGGCAAGGGCCCTTCTGATTATGTCGTTCAGAGAGCCATGGCGTGGGATTCTGCCTGCGCTGAGATGACAGCACAGACCGTGGAGCCCAAATTTATCAACTTCAATGCCGCACGGGCAGGTTCCACTAATAGGTATCTTGTGTTTTGGAGAAAAATCTTAAGTATTAGCCTCCAAAAATCCGCGTTTTTGCACAAATTTTATGTGAACTTTGGGCGTTTATAATGTACTCATTAAATGTAACAGTAAAGAAAATATTTATTTAGAAACCTTGCAAATGTAATAGAGAGTCTAGATGTACAAGGTTATTTTCATAAACTTGTAAGGCTTACCAATAAACACGTATTTGTTGAAACAAGTTTAATGAAATTTCCGCACACTATTTTTCGTTCAATGTCTTAACGTACTCACTAGGTTGTTTCCATGAGGCAGTAAGAGGTGTGCGGGAGACGAGGGCAAGGGGTTCTTTTCACTTTGCATCTTTATCTGACATTGCGCTGGACGGAACAAGCTTTTCGACCATGCTCGCGTTGACGATAGTCGGTCGGGGATACACCTTAATGTTATTTTATCAAAAATTTACGTGAAATGGAAATAATCATAAATTTCGTTTCCTGTTAATATGGAAAACATGCAACGATATTGTTTTTGGTTTTTTGCTTTAACCCGGCAATGACCCTAATACCTAATTCTTATGTATATAGGTACTTAAGTTGTAGTTATAGGTAATTTTATATTTAAAAATAAATATTATTTCATTTCAATATATCTTTTATTTTCTTACTTGAAAATAAAAGATATATTACACCGACCCAAGGCCCCAGGTAATGGGATAAGAAAAGGTAGATCATGATGATTCCTTCTCTTGTTTACAGGCACAGCAATGGGAAAACAGGCCTTTTACCACCGTGTGGCCAGAGGAATCAATAAAAGAAATCAAACGTAAGTATCCTTTATCTTTTCTTTGCAAAAAACTAAATATTTAGAGGGTCATATCACGGACGGCTATATAAAAAAGGTTAGGTTAGCAGATGGACATATAAATCAAAATTGTGTGTACGTTTATGTATGTAAAATGTCATTGGTTCCCGAAAGTAAGAAAAAATTTAATCCTGCTAATTATTTTTCTTTATATATTGTTTTTTTTTGTTTGAGGTTGATTTATTGATATCTTAAGATTTTAAAAGTACATATTACATTAATAACAAAAATACCGGCCAAGTGCGAGTTGGGCTCGCACACTGAGAGTTCTTTACAAAAATAAGATACTTTTAGTTCTTTTTAGGAACAAAATGAAAATAAGAATTTTCTTTTTTCATTTTTTCCTATACTTAGCTATACGTCCTTGTTTCATGCCTAATTCCATGAGTCAAGGGTAACGGGAAGTACCCTATAAATTTTGATTCCCTTGCGATTTTGTGACATTAACGGCAATATCTTGTGATTGCGTTGACCACAGGCGTTGACATAGTAGTCTGAGTTTATAATTTCAGCTTGACACGTCAACGCGTTCCTAAGAAAAAGGACAGACGGACTAATGAGTGATCTTTTAAGGGTTCGGCACGGAACCCTAAAAACTAAAAATATTTATGAAATTAACATAAAACATTTTTATTTTCAGGTGCAGAGGCGCCAAGAGTGGTTCGAAGAAAGCCAAAGAGACTTCGAACAGCGTACACTACCGAGCAATTGAAAGTTTTGGAGAAAACGTATACTCGCTTTAAGTACATCGACGTGGAACGACGGAGGGAGCTTGCCGCCTCCCTCAACATCGGGGAGAAGAGCATCAAGGTCTGGTTCCAGAACAGAAGGATGAAGGAGAAACGGGAATCTTCAGAATCTAGCTGCGACTCGTCTACTGAAGTATCTCGTGAGATGTCACCTCCTCTCAGGAAACCAAATATTCCAGCATATGATACCACTCCACAAAATGTCAACAATAATTTGGAACAGCCTTATGAATTTCCTGTCTACCACGTTCAGGCTTACCCTAATCAATTTTATAGTCAAAGCAGGGTTCCAATGACTCAATATCAAGACGCTCAACAACAAAATGTGGTCACTTCTACGATGCAATCTAGAGCTTTTTCTAATGAAGGTAGTGTGTATCCTACTCAGTACTATCCTAGTTCGACTGACTACAACTACTCTGAAGGCTATCAATATGATAACAATTTGGTTACAAGTTCTGACTACTGGTCGCCCAATGGCTTCGATTTGACTTACTTTTAATCTAATTATTAAGTAGTCAGTAGCATCTCAGATTTTAATTTATTAACTAAATGATGATAGACTATATGAAATAGATTAAGGAAATATTATTAATTTATTGTACATCCAGTACTTGTAGTTTTTAAGTTATTTATTTCAGAGGTATTATGTATTATTATTTATTATAATGAAATTATTGTAAATTTAATTATTATAATAAACTGTGAATGTGTGAACTTTATCGGGTAATTTTGTATAAGAATATCATAGTAAGTATTAGTGACTAATATTTATCTACTAAGCTTTTAAAGTTCTTTTCCAATTGATATTTTCTATTGTTTTCTGCAATTGTTCCAATGTTACTTTTCACTAAGAATTCTATTTTTTCATGATGTTCTAATACTTATGTACTGCTTTGTTAATACATTAATGTAACATGTTTGTAAAGTGTAAGTCTTTGAAAAATAAATGATTATAACGAATAACAAATGCTTTTATTTATTACAACAATAAAATCACAACAAAAATTTACAACTTAAAACCTAGGTATGAATGATCCACCTCAAGGCAGAGGTATCGTTAAACATTGTGCAACTCAAAACAAAAATAAACATCTTATCTAAAATTTTGGATAGTTCTGAAATGGTACAGCTGTGATTATATACTGAGCATGAGGATTGGGTGAGTTTTCAGTTAAATTTACAGGAGTAGGGGCACTCAAATGGCAATTACAATTACAAGTTTTTTTCGGGGCGGCTTGCTCTTGTGAAACAGCTAAATTTCCTGCAAGGTTGCTAGATATCGTCACCGCAGACGCTCCAGTGGACATTATTGGCATTACATTTACAGGCTTCCATAGCATGTTTGCCGCAGGTAGATACGGCTGAGGATAGTTTGCCACATAAACGGGTTGAAACCCAACATTATTTGGACTCACTGTTTTCGAAAAATTGTCAAACTCTGTTTTACACTTCATCTTGTTATAAGACAAATCCTCAGGAACGGTTTGAGTAGAACATTTGGTATCTTCATATTTGTCTTGCTTTATCAGTGGCAACGGTGCACTTTCAAACGTAATTTCTTTTGGTGGCTGGTTCTTATAAAATAAATCATTTCTGTATTTTTTGCATAAATCAATGGAGAACTCGGCTGATGACTTGTAACATGGAACAACATTGTTTTTCAAAACTGGTGGTGATGCTGTAAAATCCACGTTATGTGTAGGCGATGCATTTTGTTTTCGTGATAGTTCTTTGTAAAACATTGTCTTAGGAGTCTCTGCAACGACTTCAGAATGATAAGATTCTGTTTTTTCATCATTATTGTTTCTTATGTCTTCATGTGACGTCAACATAGGCAACGATTCGGTGCAATGATCGTTAACTGATGGCTTTGTAGCAACATTATTTAATGGCTCATTACTCGATTCCACATTCTTATGATTAATTTGATCATCCAATTCTGGTTCCTTGATTACTGCTTCTTTTTTTTCTTTCATTCGACGATTTTGAAACCAAATTTTGACAGCCCTTTCCGGGATGTTCAAGATATTAGCAACTTCTTTACGATGGGTATTTCCAATATATGGGTATTTCCTGAACTCCTTTTCCAAATAATTTACTTGTTCTGTTGTAAAGGCGCTCCGATACCTTTTTGTCTTTTTCATAGAAAAATGATCGTGACTTCTGTCCATCTGTAATTAAATATAATAAATTTAGATATGACGAAATACAATCTTTAACTGCGACTTGTTAGTTATTTTTGGAGTAACTGACCTGTATACAAGAAATGTATGAATTTTAGTAATGATTTTTTAAATTAAGTAGGTATGTACTGTTACATATTATGTAGCAACTATCCAGATTATTAACTTCTAGACATACATCAATAGGAAGCAAAATACAAAGTATGTACTTGTGGTAAATTTTATTAATTGCTGTAAATATTAACAAACTGGCTCAATATTATGGATAAATCGATAAGTTTAGAGTTAATATTTTTGAGATTCAATATTTTTTTCTTAAATCCTATATAACCCAGCGAAGTATGTTTATTAGGATTACCAAAAGGAAATACATGTATGAAAAAAATGGTAGACACTTACTTGTGTGTACTCCTTTCTATCGCTTTCTCTATTCTGCAAAACTGAACTCGTAACCACTTCGCTTTGGTATTTCAGTAAATGTCTCATCATTTCTTATCAAATAAAAATAACAATACGATCAAGAATGATACAGCAACACTGAATGACAAGTAATACTTATTACCAATATATACTAGTCGTTCGAAAAACATTATTTAATCACTAATAATATTACCAAATCATACACAATTAACTAATTATTGAAGAACAGATACGACACCCGATCGAAATTATCGTTAATGATGTTTCTCAATGTCATTATATTATTATTTATTACGTAAATTAGAGGTTGAAGTTAAATTATTTTGATAACTTTTCCAATTCCACCTTCACTTTATCAATACATTTTTATTAGCCGTAAGTATGAACGCTAAGCGCACTCATTATTAAATGGGTGCCTTCTATTGAAAATAAACTAAATTACGTCTTATATTCAGCTCTTCTAGTGAAAGCCACTAAAATCAGTCAATTGGCGTCATATTGGACATAGGTGACCTAATATTTTTACAGAATTAGGCGCTTACGAATGTGTTTATTTAAGGGGATACGTTAATTTTACGAGGTCAAGTACTGTCCTCATTTGAAATAAAACGCAGATATCATTCAAAATATTGTTCTACGAAGCAACCCTTCATACTTTTTTATGAACTACTGTTTTTAACGTGAATATTTGCTAAGTAATTTCGCAAAATGTGGCCGTTTTTAGGGTTCCGTAGTAAACAGCACCCTTATAGTTTCGCCATGTCTGTCTGTCTGTCCGTCCGCGGTTTTACTCAGAGACTATTAGTACTAGAAAGCTGTAATTTGGTATAGATATGTATTTTTATCATGGCAAAAAAGTGGTAGAAAAAATCTTTGAAAAAAAATTTTTTTTGTTGTTTTCCCATACAAGTAAAGTGGAGGAGTATTTTTTTTCTCTACTTACCCATCGTGTGGAGTATCGTTAAATAGGTCTTTAAAAATATTGTGAGGTTGGGAACACAACTTTTCGATTTAGGGATCCGTTTCCGAAATATTTGGTTTTAAGTTAGTTAAGTTAGTTAAGTTTAAAGTGCAAATCTTTGTTAGAGGTAAGTGTCCCCCCCCCCCCTCTATCTGCTAAACGGAAGTTAAAAGGAAATCTATCAGAGCTGAGTACTAAGAACAAACTAAAAAGTTATAGGCAACCAACTTATAAAATGAACTGGAAAATGTAACATTTCATACAATTTTCATTGTTAGATGTTTTTGGTCGTTAAACTGTGGGGTGCGAGTGTGAACAGTGTAAACTCAAAGTTGTCATTTGCAACTACGGAACCCTACACTGCGCGTGGCCCGACACGCACTTGGCCGGTTTTTTTACAAAAAGCTTTAGTTCACTTCGCTTTAATTTGTTAATTCGCTTCACTTGAATTTGTAAACTGTAATTTAAAAAATTGTTTGATGGGTCATCTAAGGCTTCCAGATCCAAATTTTAAATGATATCTACGGTTTCTTTCAAATGATTTATTTTAAATGGGGACAGCACTGAATCCTGAATAATCCAAGTTTCCCCTAAGTTAATAACTTGAGGAAAATATGTATTCTCATACATATTGTTTAAAGTTCTTGATATTCTTCACATATTGAACAAATGGAAAACATCTGGGCATCTCACTCTGGGCTTCAAACACGTCCTCTGGGCTTCGTCGCAGTCGAACTGTGCCACAGTTCGACTGCGACGAAGCCCAATAGGACGTGTTTGACCTAAGGTTAAACACAAACAACGTTACAATACGTCACGTTACGTTTAGGTTGTGTTGTTGTGTTTATTTAAGTACGAGTACATTGTGTTATGGGATACTAACTCAACGATACTATATTTTATAATATAAGTATAAGTATATACTGGATATATATATATATAGATAAACATCCAAGACCCAGGTCAATCTGAAAAAGATCTTTTTCCATCATGACCTTACCTGACCGGGGATCGAACCCGAGACCCCCGTGTCGCAGGCTAGCGTGTTGACCGCTGCGCCACGGAGCTCAATAAAGTATATATATATATATATATATATATATATATATATAATATAGATCATAATAGAGGATAAATTCTGGTTTTTAGTGGAGTTAGGGATTACCAAAAATAATGTAAGCAACTAAAATTATAATCTGTGGGGCTTACGATTTTTTTAATAAAAATATATACCAGCACAGTTATCTATGTAAAATTTATGTGACTGATTATATCCAGAGGGATAATTTTGTAATATGTAAGTTGATCAAAAAACAGGAAAATACCTGAGATATTTTTGCACATTTTCTTGCTGCGTTTGTCAAATTTCCATTTTTTTTTTCATTAATCTTAAGCGCTTTATTGGACGTTTTGTCTTTTATTACAATTACATTTAGGCAGCAAAATAAAAAAAAATTACATGCTTAATAAAAAAAAACGGCCGAGTGCGAGTCGGACTCGCGCATGAAGGGTTCCGTACCATTATCTATACAACATTAAACGGCGTAGTTCGTAGCGCGTAGTGGCGTATTTTTTTAACCCTAAGTTATTCAAGGATATGCATACATATTTTCTTTATGTAGTAATTTCTTTTTTAATTATGTGGCTCACGTAACAAGTGTATGAAATAATGGGTTCTTTCCCCCAGAGATCCATGCAGGGAAAAAGGGCTTCAGAACAACTGCGTTCGCCCTGTTACCCTAAGGCAAAAGCGATATACTATTTTCATACACCCTCAAGGCAAGGCTTACCTTAGCATTAGGTCCAGCCTGTCCCAAAACAAAGGAAGAAGAAGACTAGGTTTGCTATTCCAACCGCATCTTATAAAGACCTATATTATCCGGCCTTGCAAGTGTGTTTTATTTTTGAAGGTATATTTAAATTGTCTTCATATTAACAAATAACATCGATATAATATCTATGTATATTATATCATAAAATTCTAATTCATATGAGATGTACCTAGCATCTCATATGAATTAGAATTTTATGTGAGTATCTAATTACTACTTACTAACTTTTATTGGATAAGTCAATTATATGTTTTGACTTGGGTAAGATACATAGCGCCTTCTTAAAATCTCGACGACAAGCGAGGTTGTACCCTTTTGTACTCGCTCGGACTTACTTAAAACACTTAGAACTTGTACTATTTTTTATGTTACTCCCTTTTTTATGTACCTTGTCAGTGATATACAATATTTGAACACAACTTTTGGAAAATGAAATACATATTTCATACTTTTATATTTCTTTATTAAAGCCTAATATTATCAATATTTACAATCCAATATCAATTTAAATACGCATAAAATCATTAAAATTCATCATCTGCTTGCATACTCCGTATCCACGACAGATCCCAATTTTGCTCAGGAGCGACACTAGGTTCAGCAGGTGAACAACTGTCTGGCTGTGGCGTCGAAGGGTCGGCGTGCACCTCCTGCAACTCGTTGCTGTACACAGGAGCGTAGTGCTGCACTTGAAGGTGTACTTGACGGCACTGCGCTTCATAAACCTCTGGAGAAATATATTCGCCGTATTCACCCTCTGGATTCTGAAGACCTTGCGGCATTGCACCCGCTGAAGTAGGAGTAGACGAAACTTGATAATCCATGTACATGCCTCGGTTGTACACGTCATTGGTCACTGTCGTTGGGTACTGTTCGTGGATAAGTATAGGCATAGGAACAGCGCCAGACATTCCCAATTCTGGAGATGATTCAGTTGTGCTCACTTCCTCCGATTCTTCAAGACTCTCAGCCCTGTCCTTCTTTTCCTTCATTCTGCGGTTTTGGAACCATATTTTGATAGTCCTTTCATTTAAGTGAAGGATCTCTGAAAGTTCAATGCGACGCGTGCGATCCAAGTACCGAGTTCTGGCGTATTCTTGCTCTAATTCCATCATCTGCTGGCTGGTAAACGCGGTGCGATTACGTTTCTGTTTCTTGACTCCATTGATGGTTTTTGTTGGCGTTATCCAGGTTGTTGGCCTTGGAAGGTAGCGTTGGTTGGCTGCTGCGTTTAAATATCCATTGACTACATTCATGTTGATTCCATTGCTATTCGGCCTTAGCATGACACTCGTACCGTTGAGTCCATTAGGAATATTCAAGGACCTCATTCCATTTAATAATCCGTTTGAGAGGTTAACACCATTTCTTTCACAAGGTCCATTTAAGTTGCTTTGCACATAGCTGACCCCGTTCAACCCATTAAGGCTTAGGCCGTTAGGAGCTTGGTAAACAGGAGGAGATCCGTTGGAAGACACCGGGATCAAGTTAGGAGGAGACAACTCGTAGAGGTCAGATTCCTGTAAAAAAACAAAAATGTATCTGTTAGAAACGATCTTATTTATTCTTTTGATATATCTGGAGAATACCCAATTTGTTTCAAAAAGAAATATGTGATACATTACATAAAAAAATACATAAAAAATTATTTGATGTTTTTGTATTAATCAATTTTTTTATAAATTAGGTATAGCGCATTATAAAAGTTTGAAATTGCAAAAAAATAACGATATTTTCTTTTTTAAAATATTTATAAGCACATCATCATCATCATCAACATTTATTTATTACTCTCTACTGTATTTTAAGCACGTTTAAACCAAATTAGTCTTACCGTCACAGTTTGAGGAATATTAGGGCTCATCTCCTGACTCCACTGGTTGTCACTGGTGTCACAATAAAGCGGCTCAGGCGAGCTAACAGTGGACTTCAAAACCGACATCTTTGATGGTAAGCAACGTTCGTGTCGAATGATGGAGAGCAAATAATGACGGTTGAAAAACAACCCTGGGTTTTATATGCGTCCTTTTTGCTATTAATTAGCGAACGAAAGCTCCTTTAATTGGGTGATTAACTGTTGTGTGTCATAGTTCGTCAAAACGATTTGAACTTACTTATGTAGTAAAAGATTTGATATTATTTGATCGTAACAAATATTCACTTATATTAGAATAAGTAATAAGAATACTAGGCTAATGATTGAAAAAAAAAATGTGCTGATGAAGTTTCAAATATAAGTGCAACTGATAAATATTTTCAAATTATTTCTTAGTGTTTTTGAACTAGAGATGTTTAATTATCACACTTATAATTTGACATTGGGGTCTAATAGGAAGAGTAATAACTTGAGTTACATAAATCATAACTACCGAATTGTGATTAATAATAAAATTTTAATAGTTATTTATTATGATTCCAAAGCTGACATAATAATAACTATAAACTAAAACTGAACCTAATATAGGTTTAGTTTTAGTTTATAGTTAAAGTAGAAAATAAATATTATTAATAAACATATCTATAATAAAATTGCAAATATTTTCTTCTTTTATGTCACACACTATAATTACCGCAATACCTATTAATTAACAAGACTATGGCTAATCAAACCACTGATACTAACAAAATTTCAATTTGTGTTTTTTACTGTCAATCATTATGATTATGTATAAAGAAACCTAGTCATAACGTAATACACCTGAAAATATAGAATGTTTCATTCATTTTCATACCCAGTTTAAAAGTTGACATTATATTTATAAAAATTACACTAAACATGCTTTTACAGTTAACGTTATTGCTCTTAAATGAGTTTCAAAATGAACCGCAGAATACTATATACTGCACCTAATTAGTTTTTGTTTAATTGTACTATTACCGTAATAGTTTTACTGGCATCCATAGTAAGTGTGCATAACAAAGATTTTTAGGAGCCCGATGGCCTAGTGGGTGTGAGCATTATAAGCGCTTCCACATGTAAAGCAAACCCGGACGCAGTCCCTAATTGGATGGGTGACCGCAAGTGGCATATCAATATCTCGAGCTCCTCCGTGCTTCGGAAGGCACGTTAAGCCGTTGGTCCCGGTCGTCATCAATTTGATGGCAGTTACGTCAGATGCCTTAAGGCAGCTTGAAAAATCTGACACCAGTGTTGGCCACTTACACATACGAAAAACAAAAACAAACAATTACTTTTATTACGATTCACATTTGTAGTCTTACAAAAAAAAATATTTTTGTTTAAAATATACCGAACCTAATAGTTTTACTGACATCCAAAGTTTACAATACTAATTGGTACTACTACAGAAATTATATTACTTTCATTACGATTCAAATTTGTATTTCTTACTAAAAATATATTCTGCCGTAGACGGAAATTTTAAACAGTGCCATCTAGCAACGTTCTTCTAAATTAAAAGCTCGATGCGGCCAGCAAAAGCTTTCGCTGAAATGGGTTTCCACTTAGAAATTTCTTACGCCAGCTGAAACTTTGCCCTAAATTATTCATACTCTTAATAAATATCAGATGTATGTAACGTTTTCAAGATGTATATTTCATCTCCTTATTAGACGTAAATAAGGTAGTTTTGTACATTCATAGTGCAATGGAAATTTATACAAAAGTGTTATCAAAAATAAGTCTACAGAGAAAACATCTGGTACGCACGTTGTTTTACGTGAAATAGAACCTTCGTTTGTTCACGTTTATTTACGTTCGAAGCGTTTCGGTAGATGGCGCGAACAGTCGCTTTCGTAGCCGTAGCTACGAAAGTTTATGGCTTTGCTGTTCACTACGAATAAAGTTGTTCAGTATTCAGTGTGAAGTTGAAAATATTTTTTCTACTTTGCGTCGTTTATATAATGTTCTTTTAATCAATAAAATTCAAATTAAAATAATACACACGATTGAAGTTCAATTATTAAAGATTTTATATTAAAAGTTTCTGTCCATTCTTGCAAACTTAGTAGCAAAAAATTATATAATTAGTTAATATGTTTACTTTACCCAGTACATTAACAGAAAATAATAACTCAAAACTTACTTGGCTAACTTCATTTCGTTTTCACTTTTAAGTAGGTACATTAGTATTGATTACTTTGGCTTTGCATCCATCGATATTTAACATAAGAAGATTTTATTTTTCATAAACACTTAAAATGCTAGGTTTACAATAGTAAAATCTGTATCTGTGTATCGTGATGCGATATACAATGTGTGGCACCCTAGTAATTCTAACGCCGCCACTGCAGGAACGTATACTATTATTTTTGATAGGTGCTTAAAAAACAATATGTACTTAAGTGATACTAATTAACCCAACGAAATAAGATTTTCATGCCTTAATACAGAATATGGATTATACCTACTGGATGTATTAAGAAAAGGAGCTCCTGCGGGATAAATTAAAAAGATTTTCAAGCCTGCTGTGGGTACTATTTTTGAATGCGTGACACTCGTCTTCGAACGATATTTGTATGGAAAAATCGTTCGGTGGCGAGTGTCACACGTTCAAAAATAGTACCCCTGCAACGCAGGCTATCGCATCACTCATCACAAATACCCTTCGAGCAACACGACCTCCGTACCGGACGGAGGGAGTGGGCAAAGCGACAATTTACTATGACAATTTTTCTGGCGTTTTTTGCGGGGGGAAATGTGCACACAAGTTTAGTTCCGCACACCTACATACAAAACTTAAACTGTCACTTGATAGTAATTATGACATTGTCACAAAAAATGACATAAAAAGAAAAAATAATTTGTGTACAGATGAGTCACACACAACTAACACATAGACATGCATATGCCTAATTTTGGCTTGTACCTTGACAGAGGGGAATGCAGCGTATGGCTACTCCCTTCCGTGTTGCTCGAAGCAAATACCTATCGTATGTACTAAGATGACGAACGCCCGCAACATACCTACATTAAAATCATTGCAATGCTGAATATTTCGGCAACGTACTTCTACTGTGGCCTACGCTTGAGTTTGCTTATATTGAATAAACGTGAGTTGAATAGTGGAATAGGGCTGGCAACAAATTTTTTTCGTTGCATGAAACTTTACAAAATTATTTCAACCACTGCTAAAAGAAAATAATAGGCGGTAAATATGTTAAAAAATATTTTTTACAATGTAAGACTTTTCTCGTTGTTAAACTTCACGGCACTAAGATAATGTTTTTTTGACACAAAATTATACTTAATTAATTGATCGAGCAGTCAAAATACGTAATCATGATGTGTGATGTGTGATTTGTCCGTATATATTTATTTATTTATTATTATTTATAACACTTTAAAAATGCTGAATGAAAATATATAGGTACTTACAAGTTACTAAAACATTAATGAAAGTCTTGTAGGTGTTTATTAATGTTAAGTAATAAAAATTTTACGAACACGTCAAACAAAACAACGTATTTTAAAAAATATATAAATTTTTATACTTAACAAAATCATTTATTGAAATCCAGGCCCTACGCCCTACGTTGTAACTACTAGATAGGTATCTTCATATGAATCGGTAGATAAGTATAATTTTCAAATCTACATTTGTGCGAGTATCAATGGAGGCGGAGCAACAAATCAACAATAGGGTACTAGCTGTCAATCAACATTAGCAAGGGGATAATCCCCATATTCTTAGTTGAGCGCAAAAGGGATCTTTGGCATCTATCTTTGACTGTTTACCTTATGATAACAATAGCTGAGAACTGCTAATCACCTTGTTTACTCGTTCTTATCAGTAACAGTTGTTATTTTTTGTATTTAGGGTAATAATGTGCTTACTTTCTTATACCCTGTATGTATCGGTCTATTGTTTCGATGATATTAGAGCGGACGAGTTTATTTTGAACCATTCCGTGCAAAACAGTTTAATTAGTTAATATGTTGACATGTAAATATTAACTATAAGAATTAGTTAAATTTTAAGCAAGATTTTTTTCGTGAAAAACAAACTGCGTACCTTCGCACGCAAGCATAAAGAATGTTGTGTTGAACTTATATCAAGCTACATATTTTTTACTTACTAATTATAACTTAATAGTAACTACTCATTGCTTAATGATAATGATATCAATTACCTAAGTAATATAGGAATAATGCAATTCAACGTTCAAATTATTCAAACCAAATATTAATCACGACTAAAACAATCTAAAACAATTTATTTAAATTTAGTCTCGATTTGTGCCAACTTGATGCAGAAGGCAATTCAACCAATATAAGGGGGTTAAATAGGGGGTTAAGTTTTACGGAGACGAAGTCACTAGTCAAAAATTTAATTTCAAATTTTTCATTTCTAATAAAATATTATCGCGCAAAATATAGGATTTACCTAAAATTCGTTGTTTCTCAATTTTTAACCGGCACTCGACTTTTGCAGAGATATATAGGGACAAATCACACAAATTGAGCTAGCCCCACAGTAAGTTGTGAACTTGTGTCATAAGATACTAACTCAACGAGACGATATATTTTTCAAAACAAAAATGAGAAGTAAAAATTCTTCATTGAAAGTTTAAATAAGATTGTGCCGAGCAAAAACTACCACTGGCAACCCTGCGCGCAAGCCGTCGCTAGAGATCATCAATCATCGCCGCAAGACAATCACAACCGGTGGCACATCTGCCACGTTCGTCGCGCCGCATCGCGCTCCATCCAGGGATTTTAATGTATCGACTCGATATCGAGGTCGATATCGATATTCTCAATTTGGAAGCCTTTACGAATTTTTATAAGGGACTCATAGGACTCTCAAAATCGGTGACGTATCTGCTATCAAGGTCGATGGCGATATTCTCAATTTTGAAAGTTCATCTAATTACCTTTACAAATTCTTAAGAGCGTCTGTTTCCTTTAGTAACATATAATACGCAGTACGCACTGATGATAATGACTATTATCCATTATCATAAGACTATCAAATTTTCTTGATTTTTTTTTGATATCGCTCTTTTTAAAGCGTACTTACATATAAGATAGTATATTGACGATGATTTAAGAAGTGTCTGTTCCTTGTACGTAAGTCCTGACGATGACAGTTTTTTTTTCTTTAAAGGTATTCTTCATTTAAATAGAATAATTCGATTACTTTACCCACGAATATTAAATGCGGGATTCAATTATACAGCTAGCTTTTAAGAGTATTTTTATCGACAAAATAAAATTTGACACCTCACTATCAAATATAACGTATCGATATGCGCCGATTCGTTTAGAGAGACCAAACTCGTAATTTTAAGACCAAGTTTGTCAAACACAATTCAGATCCATCGGCGGAATTCATTGCAATTTTAATGAAGATTGGATTGAATGTTTGGTTCTTTGAACATTTGAAATTAGGTTCTTGAATAAGTAAGTTCATAATGGATATAATTATTGTAATGCAGCTGCCTTATATAATGTATGGAAATCGTAACTATTTATGACTCTAAGTAGATACTTTCAATGGATACAAATATACCAGCTAGTCCTTTAAATATTTCCTGTAAATAATAAATGAAAATGGCTAAAAAGTAAATGTCATATAAAAAAGCATAAAATTCACCAAAAATCGTGAACGCCCGCCTGTTGGTGATTACGAAAATATTTTAATAAGACGCTCAACCCTTCGTAGGCGCGACTTTTAATCTCGTCTATTCACCTTGTTATTTTCTCGTAAAAAATCGCTTTCCATATTTCACTAGTGGAAAATTGTAATATCGCGGCGCTCCGCGTCTTAATAAACATTTTTTTTCGTCATACGAAAATGACATTCGGGCGTCACGTGTGACATTGATGAAAAAATATAAAAGAAATGGCGGGCTCGAGACGAGGACCCCGCTATCCACTCTTTTCCCTGTTCCTTATTTTTGAGGCGATTTAATACAGTCTTTTATTTTATGAAAAATTGGTGTACGAATCTTAGGTATTTTGTCAATACAAAAATACAAATACTTTTATTTTGCTCAAAATATTTTGAACTTTACTTCCTAACGATTCTTCACATTTAGTTATAGATTAATTATGGATGCTGGATGCAGGCCACTTCCAACCGGTCGTATTGGAAATCCTGGGGGGAGGCCTATGTCCAGCAGTGGACTTCTTGGGGCTGAGATGATGATGATGATGATAGATTAATTAGATCAAATGGAGTTCCTTCTTAAAAGTGTTGGTACCTATAGGTACGGTGTCTCATTAAGGATACATGCTACTATTTTAGTATTTAATCAGATGATGATAGTTAAATACATCGTAGGTACCATATATGTAGGTATTTAAAACAAAATTCATGGTAGTAATTTAACAATTAGTTTTATAACTTAATATCGTCATCACACTTGATATAAGTATTAAAAAATTCTTTCCTTGATTTTCATAAGCTAATTCATATTGAGAATGTTAGATGCATGTAAGTACTCACCTAATTATAAAATTACAACGACTACATTACGCTAATAGGTTACGAACACAACACGATTTTAACCAAATTGAGGAGTAAATTACCCAATTTACTCCTCAATTTGGTTAAAATCGTAATTAATTGCAGCAAAATTATTGGAAACGAAATATTTCGATTATTTCTTGATATTAATTAAGTATTTCGCCTTTTAATGGGCGTTGAGTAACTTAAATTATGAATTTAATAACAAGTGATATATCGTAAGACATGCGACCAACTTAATTAACTGTCCTATTCATTACCTATGAATTATGATTGAAAGACTAAATGATTCATACGAACTACCAAAGAACTATTTCGTAATTATCTGAACGCCTCTTGCATACGTGTATGTAAATCCTTACATTAGCAATATTTTTGTAGATACTATATTATTTCCGGATAAGAGAACATTTAGAAGTAGAAGATAATTTCGAGCTTCTTGTGCCTACGTCGAAAATCTGTGTGACAAAGTATTATTTTAACGTCGTTGAGAAGATAAAGCGTAGTATAGCTTAAATATATTATTTTCTTATAATAATTCACTATATGTACAGCCACGAGCATTAATAAGTATTCGATTGTATTCCATTGTAGACCTTATCGCATTGACTTAGGAATCAATTTGTTTATTACAAATTATTGCTCATGACAGTCATGACTGTACGCTTATTTGTGCACAGGAGAAAATATGTTTAAGTAAAGTTGAGACTAGTAGATATTTACCTGTTCTTAACTAGATAATTCTGTTCATATTTGTGACGCGTTAATAATAGTTATTATATCCATGCAGCCTGCAGTTACTGATGAAAAAATAGGTAAATATGCTAAATTACCATTTGCTGAAGCATCCAAAAAATCAGTTTATAATTTTTATCGCCATCTTGCTAAATTACATCATTTAATTACCTTTATAAAGTCACATTTGGAAATACACCACGGTTATCTTATGCTCAGAGGGCATAGACCTAAACTTCATCATCTCTATACAGCGTGGAAATGGACCCTCTGTGGCCGACAATATGAACGACTTACTCTATGGAAAGAATCCCAGGAACTCGATAAAAAATTGACATTCATCTACAAACTGCACGGACCATTGAATATTATTTTGTAACTGACTATATTTTTTTTTTTAGTTTCTAACATTAGTCGCATAGGAAAAAATATTTATATTGACGGGCTAAGTCACCCCATTTAAGAAATGTCAAGGGTCAATTTATACGCTGAATTTCCCATGTAAATTATACAAACAGGTAGCACTTACATAAAATGAGATATTTCTTTCAATAATTGTGGTATTGTTTAATTTATTTCAGCAACTCAAACATGTCAGATGAATACTACAAAGACAAAATTGAATAATGAAACCATGGATCTAAGAATAATCAGGATATGCCCTTGGAAAATGTAACAGTGACGCACATAAAAATCCCTACACTCGTGTCGCGACACTAGCGCACGCACACATCGGCACAAAAATCCCTACACTTTTCCCCGGTCGAACGAAATGTCAAATTTCCCAAATGTCAAATACATGCTGCACACATGTGACTTGATGTGACGTAAGTTATGCTTCACTTTTGATGTGTCTAATGCCGGGTCCATATTATTCCTAAGTCCATGAATGAAACAAAATGGCGGTGTTTATGCGTCGTGTAATACAGCATGAACAGCGGATCCTGGGGTTTAAAGCATCAAAGTAATAACTTAAACGGGAAAAATCCTCGTATGGTGATGTCGTCTTTAATCGTAGAGAAGTATAAAGAGCAGAAAGTAGGGCTATAGACAGACGCCCAAAGGCCACCAATGGCCATATTTGGTGTGATGATCATAGTGTGATAGGTATACTTATTTTAATCAAAATATTGACGGGTTGCAAACCGCATCACCTGTTGACATGAATTCTCAAATTTTCGCCCATTTTCTAAACCGGCTTAAATTTACTAAACAACTTAATAAAATCTGTAAGAATCTTGCCTAAAGAGAAAATATATACTGTCGCATACATATTGCTACAATGTTGTGGGTTTCCCAAACCACCGTATAATAAAGTGCGCGGCCCGTCTCTGCGATCGCACTTGACAAATGAGCATCATTATTTGACAGCCGCGATCGGGACGCGGTGTCGACATGTTGTTGTCTTTTGTTTTATTAAACCCACCCCACTGATATTACGGGGATGAACGGGACGTAGTTATAATGCTGGAAAATTGAATCAAATCGAGCCGTAATACCCATGCTGTGTTCGTAAGATGTAAAGGAGATATCATTGTCATATGTGTCATAGATTGGTTTTTCTTTTGATATTATTCACTTGCTTTAATTTTTCTTGCTGGAAAAACCATGAAATAACTCGCTACATATTGTGAAATACCAGTAATAATAGTATAACACTTTAAGAAATTGCATAATCTATTAAAATTTATATATTTAGTATCATCAAATTTAATTTGAATGCTAAGCAATTTATGAAGCATTTGTTTTACATTTTTAGGTTTAGTCGGCACTATTTTTGTGGAAGAAAAATCACTACAGTTACTTTTTTTTATTGATAAAAAAGGGCTTCATCATTTCTTCCTTTTCTTCGCACACTAGTGTTTGACTTTTCCTAAAATTATTGGAAGCTTCCAAACAATACAAAATTTTGCTTTTTATTAAAAACTTCTTCAAGAGTTCCTAAACGCTCACAAAAATCAATTCAATTTCCTCCCCATAGCTAAAAATAATATTATTAAAGAGTATGACTAAGTCAATTCCTTTACAAAACCGCGTATTCATTACGAAATCGAATGATCGGTTCTCTAAAGCCACAAAGCCGAGCGACAAAGGAAACCGGCGAAATCTCGCGCAACATAAATCATAGGACGGATACAGCGCCGCGCGCTCAAGGGGTTGCTTTAATACATGCTTTTGTATATTTTACGTGTTTATTATAGAAAGAATAAAGATATTCCAAATATAAAATAATAAAATTCGATTTGCGCTTAGAAGATTTTTGCTTTGATATTAAGATCAACTAAGTCAAATTTTACGCAATATATAACTCATTGGACGGATACAGTACAGCCCCACGCGCTCAAGGGGTTGCTTTAATACATGCTTTTGTATCTTTTACGTGTTTATTATAGAAACAATAAGGATATTCCAAATATAAAATAATAAAATTCGATTTGCGCTTAGAAGATTTTTGCTTTGATATTAACATCAACTAAGTCAAATCTTACGCAATATATAACTCATTGGACGGATACAGTACAGCCCCACGCGATCAAGGGGTTGCTTTAATACATGCTTTTGTATCTTTTACGTGTTTATTATAGAAATAATAAATATGTTCCAAATTTTAAATAATAAAGATTTTACTTGCGCTTACTTAAGTTTTTTACTTTAACATACAACATCAAATGAGCTAAATCACACGTAATATAAATCATTGGACGGATACAGCGCCGCGCGCTCAAGGGGTTGCTTTAATACATGCTTTTGTATCTTTTACGTGTTTATTATAGAAAGAATGAAGATGCTCCAAATTTTAAATAATAAAGATTAAATTTGCGCTTACTTAAGGTTTTCACTTTAACATACAACATCAAATGAGCCAAATCTCACGCAATATAAATCATTGAACGGATACAATACAGCGCCGTCCACTCAAGCGGTTGCTTTTATGCAATGTATGTTGTATCTATTACGTGAAAAGAAAAGGCATTTCAAATTTCAAAATAATTAAAACTTAATTTGAGCTAAGTGAGGTTTTTATCTTGACATAGGTATTTATATTGACTGAGCTAAATCTCAAGCAAAATAAAGGTCTGATACAGAGCTGCGCGGTCAAGGGAACGTTTTAATATAAGTACATACTTTTGTGTCTGTTACGTGTTTATTTAGGAATAAGAGATATTTAAAATAATGTTATATTTATAGTTTATGCAAAAATTTAGGGCTACCTAATTGTTATTTTTCGACGTATATTATAACTAAGCGATATAAAATCATAGGTCTTTAATGTTTCTGTATCTACTAAAATTTATTAAAGTAAAAATAGGGATTAATAAAAATTACGAAAATTAACCTTTGTTAAACGTCAAATTTGAGATACCTTAGTTCACAGTATTTTTCTTTGACTTATTGATATCAACTTAAACCTCAGGGTCTATAAATCATACGGCGGATACAGCTCCGCTCTGCTCAAAACAGATGCTTTCATATCTATTATGAGTAAATACGTATGAAAATATTAAACGTATATATCATACATTATTTATATAATCTAAGATTAAAATAACAAGGATTGAATTTTTACATAAGTTAAGTTTTTCTCTTCCACATCACATCAACTAAGCGAAAGGTTCCTTCGTCTAAATTACTACGATGCGATATTGTTTAGGAAATATAAAATAGAAAAAGTGCGAGTCAGATATGTACGCATCAAAGGTCCCATACCATCGTACAATAATTAACTACAAAAATGACCCAAATATTATTATTATCTGTTTTTTTTGCTTCCTATCCACGCACGCGTAATAAATTAACACCAACTTAGCCAAAAACATTCAAATGCTCAAATCATAGATTATGTAATTAAATGTAGTATCCGCATTTGCTAATTATTGGAATGGTAATTAAAATCCTAATTTAATGTTAGGACATCAATTAAACTAAATGACATATAACTTCCACGATATACCTAATTAGGGGTGTACATAAGTGGACACAAATTATTCATACCTTTGCCTATTTTTTATTAAGTTATGTTGGAGTGAGCATTATTTTGTTAATTACCATAATTATTCAATTGCCATTAAATTAATTAATATAGGAAGTAATTTCAAATATTACAACTATGCGTAATGCAAGTATTAGTTAATATTAGTAGTAGTCATATATTAATTAGACGGTTTTATATGGAACCCTAAATGTTTGATATTATAGTTCTTAAATACAATGAACAACATACCTATACCAAAAAATTAATAAAAATTGTACTAACATACAGAATGGTAGCTCGTAGCGTCCCCCGCAAAATGGGTGGCTCCTCTCCCCCGTTCTTGCGTCATGTGCTGTTGTATGTATGGTTTTGAAACATATGATTAGCTTCTTGCTACCGTTGTTAGTATATTTATGTAGTATAAGGACGTTAATACTTGAATTCATTCTGCGGTGGTGACACTATTTTTTTACTCACACATTGACGTGTGCACGAATCTAAAGTTACGTTTGTAGTAGTATTGGGCATAAATATTACTCCCCTTATATGAAGCGCCATACATACCTGTGCCAATACCTTAGTAATTTGTCATAGAAACCTAATTTGAGTTGAGTTAGAGTTAAGTCGAGATGCAAATATTTTTGTAATCGAATTGCTTAACATCCTTTCTTTATTAGATCCCTTATTAACCTAAAGCATTATATTATCTTTGATCAAACATTTTTCTTATTATTGTGTGGCTAGTGACGTTGGTATCAGATATTCTAATCTATCTTAAAACATCATACATTTAAATGTTATGAAGTACCTGTGTCGTCCAACTTATCACTAACCACATTATTATTCCACAAAAGTTAAGATTTTGTAACAACTTGATAAAATTTACTGCTTTTCAGATATAACATGGAGCTGCAAAAACAGCTTCACATAAAAAATATTTGGTTTTTTAAGTTTAATAGACAAAAGTAAAATCTGGTTAAGGAAGTAGCATCCTAAATACATTTATTCCGTTTGCTCAGTCCAACAAACTCCCACCCTTCTTTGCCATTGAATATCTGACTTTTCTCGGTTCTATTCTCAGGAACAGGGATACCTATATAAGCCAAACAAACTGTACCTTTACCAACCCGTCGGCCAAGCGTGGTGAGTGCAGCAAAAACCCTTCATGATGGAAAGCCTTAGAGGATGCATATATCTTGCAGTGAACTTCTTGAGCGACTGAGCTGATGATAACACATAATCTGGTTACACATAACTTTCAATATTTCAACGCGTGTCACGTAATCATGAGTAAGAAAGATGGAATATTCCATCTGACGTTAATTACTCTTAGAGAAGAAGAAAGGGAAAATTTCGTCAGTTGGTAACGGGAAAAGTGTCACAGGTTTCACCGGCAGCAAAGGCGGAAAATTTCTTCTGGATCGCATTCTGGACTAGGTTCTTTAATCATACTTTCATCCGTGATTCTTCATCTTCAAAACTTCATACTGAGCGGCTGGAGTGATGATAGTCTACAGTACGGACTGCCAGCCATCGACCAGCCGCTAGACAACTTAACCCGTCTAAAGAGATGAAAAAAGAAGTCATCTTAGTCTTTATTTTGATCAGAGTTCTTATCTTACTCGGCGTAAAAGTTATACTTAGAAAATAAGAATGGGATAAGGGAATCCTTACAAGGACCATCGGAAATGTTTTTAATGTATAATATTCATATTTTATGACGAGCTCCGTGGCGCAGCGGTCAACACGCCAGGCTGCGACACGGATGGTCCCGGGTTCGATCCCCGGTCGGGTCAAGATGAAAAACGATCTTTTTCAGATTGACCTGGGTCTTGGATGTTTATGTATATATATATTTGTTATAAAATATTCTATCGTTGAGTTAGTATCCCATAACATAAGTCTCGAACTTACTTTGGGGCTAACTCAATCTGTGTGATTAGTCCGTATATATTTATTTATTTATTATTTATCAATCAACTAGGGTTATAAATTGAAAAGGAAACTTGGTTGCATGTTAAGGATCCTCTCCTCTCTTTAAGCGTCCGGGGCACCCTGTGTAACAATCTGTAGGACACAGTCAGTGTTTACCACAGATTGGCGAATCCTTTGACTACGTAATGGCTAAACTAGCCATTGACGACTCGAAAGAGAGACATCTTTATTCAATAAGAAGTGTTGCGGCCTCTTTGCTTTGACTCTTGACTATAACCACGATGACGGACTGTCTGACATATAGAATAAAAAGGAGACGATCGACCGACTTGAGGAAAAAACGAAGATAAAAGTAAATAATAAAGTATTAATGTGAAAACGCTAATTCCCTCTGCTCCTAACGACCAGGCCCATACAAGAAGTAATATACCAAATCATTGGTTGTCACACGCCAGCAGCTCTATATAGATCCGGCATCGATGATTAGTATCCTTGTAAACCGTCGGGCGCGGAGAGCTCTTGATAAATAGTCGCTTGGCGATAGGCCAACCTCGCGGAATAATCAAATTTAGCTCCGGTGACTCCAAGCTCGCGACTACCGTGTATTTTATGGATTTTACTCCCCTAACAAGCTGCTTTAGGGTTACGTCGCGGTTGAATTAAATCGTTGATAAAGAGCCAACATGCTCTCTTATTTCCCGTTGAAACGGCGAGACGTGCCGTCGCTGAGTGATAGCACTTTATCTGCGCGCATTTTTGGTCTATTTTGAGGGTTCTGTATCTTAACAGGAAAAGGAACCTGTTTCTCAGACAGTTAAAGTGTTTTGCACATTAAGTTTAAAATAAAATATTGAACATTTTTAACAATAGTCTAATATTTAATTCGTTAAATATCATTTGGTAAACGATAACTTTCATATCACAGTATTGATTACAAATTATATATTATTGTTGACGTTAATAATTTACTTAAAGCTATTTTTAATACCGCTGCCAAACCGGAGTGTAGAGGACAAGCTAACAACAGCTAGGCCGCAGATTTGTCCGCTCGAAATAATATTATGTTTTACAGGTGTGTATCACATTGGTAATCATTCTGTCACTAACTACATGTTGCTTCCCAGATCTGTGTTCAAAAAATCTTATTAGAAATGTTGATATTATTTTCCAAGTAGAAAAAATTCAATCAAGAGATTGAAATTATTCTTTTTAAATGAAGAATAAGGATATGGGAAAAAATCCACGCGGGCAGGACTTAAATCTGCGTCTTTGTCTTTATACGACAAATAAGAATATATCAGAATACCATTGTGAAAACACACCTATTGAAAAGATTCAAATTAGTTTATATTAGAATTCCTATTGGAAAATGAAAGCTGAGAGAATGAGAATAATGATAATCAATCCTCCGACATCAATAGTGACGATGTGTTTATTCCGAAGTTCACTGAGCCCGTGTTGGGCTAACAATCTTTATAAATAAAGCGAGCCCATTGCCTATTCATGACCGGGCAGAATTTCCCCCCCTCCCGCTGTCAGTTCGCCCCCGTATCAAGCAAGCCCCTTCATGTCAAATACTCCGCGCCCCGCGTCTGTCAAACTCTTCGCCAGTTTGACAAGGACCTCCCCAACCCGCGGGGCGGTGGAGTGCCACCTTTACGAGACTCTCAACTATCAAAATGAACCTTATAATATCTACTCATAACGTTCAAAATTGCTTGAGTTTAGTATTCCACCCGTTGCTGTCAGGAGTCTAGGTGCAGGCGCCACGTCGAATGATGGATGACGTCAGGGAAGGTCGGCAGCATCACGCGTCATTCATGTGTACACAGGCGTAAGGGATACGTTTTTCGCGTGACGATATAATATTGGTGATATGCAAATTTGGTGTCAGGCGAACGTCGAACGCTGTAGACAATGCTCAATGTTTTCGCATGTCCAAATTGGATTGGAGTGATTTTTACTGGAACATAACTAGTAATTTTTATTTTGCAATGCAACTTGCAAAATCTATGGAAGTATAAATTTTAAAATTTCTTTAACTTTTGTTAATTAGAATAATTAACCACAAATTGGGATGAACCAAGATAATAATGCAATTAAATATTTTTAACGTACACAATAATTCTTATTTTCTTAATCATGATAAATGAATAACAACGATGAACTGAAACTAAAAACTGCTATAAACTCGTCGGCTTTTTCCCATTTTCATGCTGTGCTGACCCAGCATGTCAGTCTTTTCTACTTAGCTAAATCTGTGACTAGTACCCTATGTCTTTTAACTGCCTATATAAAGCTCATCATCATTATTTGAAATAATGAGCATTTTCCCGGTTTTTATCCTCAGCTATGATATGCCCAGTGCGCTATAATGACATCATTGATGTTGCAATATGATTTGGCAAAGGTAATACGGCCGGCCAACTGCCTGATGCCAACCCTCCTTGGGTAGAACTGCCTTTAACTACGAGTGAATAATAGTATGGCACAAGTACATCTGTACTAATATTATCAAGAGAAAAGATTTGATTGTATGTTTTTTTTGTTTGCACTGAATAGGCTCAAAACTACTACTAATTTCAAAATTATTTTACTTATAAAAAGCTTACTCTATCTGCTGGTGACATGGGTATAATTTATACGGACGAAATCGCGGAAAAATTGCTAGTATTAAATAAACGTAAGCTCGTATTGAAAAATAATGAACAAAAAATCGATTCTAGACTTTATGATTTTTCTCCAGACTTGGTTTAAAATTAGCAGCCATTCAATTAGTAAATGTTTGGCGAAACTTAACAATATCATTGAGAGCGCCTCACCGCGAGCGCCCCTCGCCGTCTAATGTATACTTTATGAAAATTAAATATTTCACTCGCAGCCTGAGATGTTCGCGGAGCAGGGATTACAACAAATTTGCATTATTTAATGGATACGCTGCGTGAGGATTTGTCACGAACTTCACTTGTACGCCGAGCGAGCGACTCGATTTGATTGATCGCTCCACGACTCGAGTAGAAATACAATATGTAATCAGTGCGTTCAACTGCGTTTTACTAACTTCTAAATATTTTCTGTTTGGCAGTGAATTACTTGGTAAAGTTGTGTGCGGGTTCTGTTTTTCTTCTTATTCTGCGCCAAGCGATAATTGCGTAGACGTGTTTGGTATGAAGAATGGGAATACGTTGGTAGTGAAACTGGTTGGATATTTACTAACACTAATCCAGAAACATATAACCATACTCAGTGGTTAACACGCTAACCTGTGACATTGAGGTCCCGGCTTCGATCGCCGGCTAAGTCATGATGGAAAATTATCTTTTTCAGATTGGGCTGGGTCATGGATGTCTATCTTCGTTGAGTTAGTATCCAATGGTAGAAGTTTATAACTTACTTACTGTGGGGCTAGCTCAATTGTTTGATTGAAAGTTATTATGTACTTGGTATTTACGTATCGTATAACTTCGATATGAAATTACCATAATATTCCGTAAAGGTTAAATATAGTCAAAGAGTCATTTAGATAGAAAATTGCCAGCAAAGATATTGATATATTTAGGTGAGAAACAGAGCGTCTGCGCGGATGAATATACCTATTATGAGTAAAAAACAACTTTGTATTTACACCCAACATAAAAGACCACATTTTATAACCATCAGAAATTACTGCTTTTGACTTTAAATATAGTTAAATCTCTGATCTGTCTAAGACAATAGATTTAATATCATTTAACAGTTATCACAACACTCTCGGTGTTTTATAATCTAAATATTTTCTCTTCAACCCGTGAGTTCCTGTTTGGCATTTCACATTTTTCCCTTCTTTATTTTTTCATGAATAAAACAACAGATTTCTGCTTCCGCAGGCAACTTCTCCCTCCCACCTTCGATTTATTCGTCGGATAAAGAAAACTTCTTTTAAAAATGTAGGTAAAGTTCCCTTTAATATTTCCCGTCTGTTAGCTATCTCGCGGCTCGCCGCTCAAATTATGTGCATTTAAAATTGTGTTTTATTTTTTAGTTTTCCTTGAACTGAGAGCAAGTGCAGTTTTTATTTTAATCATAGTTTACAATATGAAGAATCTACTGTGTTTCTTGACATTATTAAAGACAATACTTTTTTGTTGTTATGTGTAAATATTTGTTTAAACTAGTGATCTAAATCACTTCAATTAGTAACACAGCATATTGTTCTAAATTATTCTGTTTTGGTTTTATTCATTATCATCATAATCATCAGGTCTTTCTAGTCTCCACTGCAGGAGCACGACCCTCTCTGTACTACCAGAGCCATATATTGGCTTGAGTAGTCAGAGGATTGGCCCACTTGACTCTCCACGCTGGCCAGACGGGTTGGAGAGTTTGATGTTTATAAGCTTTGTTTAGCTTGTGTTTCCTTAGTCGCCTTTTACGACATCCACGGGATGTCTAGGAGTGGTCCTATTCTACTCTGCGATGAGTCTAATATTTACTCTACCTATGAGTGTAATTGGTGGTACCTATACTTTTCTATTTGGCCCAATGTACTATGTCAAGGGATTTTTCTAAGAAAAGATACACAGAAGAACACTATAAATAAAATTTATGGCTTGCAGGTGACCAGTAAACACACAGTATTAGGTATCTTTAAATCATTTAAAAGCTTCTGTTATTATTTGGTAGCTTCACTTAGTCTCCATTTTAATAGCGCTGAATCAAGTGTTACTTCTTAGAAATTTCATATATCTGCGGCTATTGCGTCAATACGTATAGATTTTTTTATCGAAGTTCTTGCTAAATATATGTAAAGGCTCCACTTTGGTTTGTGCTAACCAAGTGTTTCTTCTAAGAAGTTTCATATATATTGTCGAGCTCCGTGGCGCAGCGGTCAACACGCTAGCCTGCGACACGGGGGTCCCGGGTTCGATCCCCGGTCAGGTCAAGATGGAAAAAGATCTTTTTCATATTGACCTGGGTCTTGGATGTTTATCTATATAAGTATATATTATAAAATATAGTATCGTTGAGTTAGTATCCTGCGACACAAGTTCACAACTTACTGTGGGGCTAGCTCAATTTGTGTGATATGTCCCTATATATTTATTTATTTCAAAATATTGCGTAACAACTTATTCCAGCAATGCCATCCGCAAACCGCAGTGACCTCCCAGCGCGCACGAAGCACTCACAGAATTATCCTTGAATCATCTATTAGCCACGCTCTCGCATCGCTCCTCGGTTCTAGTGGTGCAGTCTCAGCACATTTACTATTCTAATACAGACATACATTTTATCACGTCTTTATTATCCTTGCGGGGTAGACAGAGCCCAATGTTAAAAAACCCAAAGGCCAGGTTTAGCGTACTAAGGTGAAAATCAGAAGCAAAATAGTGATGAATTGCTATCCGCATCGCCTTTTAACGTGATTCTTTATATTTTTGCTCAATCCCTTGACCGGCTTTTACGGTCTGAGCGGGAAGAAAAGCAGCTGGTATATTCTATGTTTTTCCTTTTCTCCCTAACCAGCATGGAAGAGTACGATTGTAATACTTTGCAGAAACTGTCAATGTCGATAATTTTTACAACATTTACGAGATTCGCGATTCCTATAAATTTCAAGTTGTTTCCTGCACTTCGACCTCATGGGTTTCGGTATTATAACATACTCTTTTTCCAAAATAAAAATAACCTATGTCCTATCTCAGTCTCTCGACTATCTGTGTATCAAATTTCAATTAAACGAAAGAGTTCCTGTCGCATTAATATTATTCGTAAGTATGTAGGTACGTATGGATAGTATGAGAGTATGGATTAGTAAAATCGTAATTAAGCAATCATTTTTAATCCATCTCTCCCAGCGACGAACCACGTCAGAGGCCGAGAGGCGGATCCGAAGAACTCTGACACCAGGGTGATGGTCAACTGACCGTGTCACCTACACGAAATGATGATGAGCGACGAGCAAACCTTTCAAAAGCAATCTTTCGCTTTTCTCTCTTAAGGAATAAACTGTTTCTGATTATAAAGTTGTTCTGTTTTAAAACGCATATAAGAGTTGATCCCGATACAATCGTCGATCGATCACGTGGCTGTCACGGGTGACACTTGTCAGATAGAGCGCGCAATTTAAATTTAAATCCTAGGCCAGCCCGCACCCTTCTCTATTATATTGCCTGTACAGTTTAGGGCAGATACGTCTCAATATTTTAAAGAACAGTTTTTTTTATTATTTTATTTTTTTATAATACGGACAAATCACACAGATTGAGCTAGCCCCAAAGTAAGTTTGAGACTTGTGTTATGGGATACCAACTCAACGATACTATATTTTATAATAGATACTTATATAGATAAACATCCAAGACCCAGGTCAATCTGAAAAAGATCATTTCCCATCTTGACCTGACCGGGGATCGAACCCGGGACCATCGGTGTCGCGGGCAGGCGTGTTGACCGCTGCGCCACGGAGCTCGTCAACAGTCTTATAATACTTTGGAATAGGACACAATTTATTAGTTTTCCAAGATTTTAAGATGCTTTAAAAATTAAAATAGTTTATAATAAGTAAATTTTACGAGTAAAAAGGAGAGTATTACAGAAATAGATGGCTGACACGGGTGACACTTGTCAGATAGAGCGCGCAATTTAAATTTAAATCCTAGGCCAGCCCGCACCCCTCTCTATTATATTGCCTGTACCTAAACAGTATGGGACAGATACGTCTCAGTATTTTAAAGAACAGACCTTTAATACTTTCCTATACGACACAAATAAATTGATTTTTAAGATAATTTACAAACAAAAATAGTGTTTAAAAAGATAATAACACGGGTAAAAAGGAGAGCATTACAGAAATAGGTGGCTGTCACGGGTGACACTTGTCAGGATAGAGCGCGCAATTTAAATTTAAATCCTAGGTCAAACCGCACCCTTCCCTATAATATCGCCTGTTCCTATACAGTATGGGACAAATACGTCTTAATATTTAAAAGAACAGTTTTAATACTTTGTAATACAACTGAGCAATAGTATTTTTTTAAAGATTTTAAAATAATTTGAAAATAAAAACAGTGTACTTAAGTTAAAAACACGGGTAAAAAAAGAGAGCATTACAGAAATATATGGCGCTAAATCCTAGGCCAACCCGCACTCTTCTCTATTATATTGCCTGAGCCTATACAGTAAGGGACATATATGTCTCAATATTTTAAAGAATAATCCTTTAATACTTTGCAATACGCCTCAATTCAATAGTTTTTTTAGAGATTTTAAGTACGAACACTTTTTGTGTGTGATTTTAAGTTCCAGGCGGTTTTATCTAATTATTATGTAATTGTCCTTTTATTGAACCAACAAACTTCCACAGATATACCTATAATATCATAGGATTTTTTAGACAATTTACACATGACAAATAGTGTAACACCATAGAAGAGTTTTTCAGAAATATTTTGACTTGGAATGACATATCATATTTAGTGAAAATAATTTTAAAGGATCGGCACTCTATTACGAAGCCTCCGCCTTCTATTCAACCGCCTGTTTGGCCTTCTGTGAACTTTATTTCATGAATCTTAATACGTTGAAATTTCGACATATCGACCTAGAGATATACTTATATAGGTATATTATACATTCACAAAATCTACTTGCTGCTTTTAAAATCAAAATAATAATCACACAAAGAAAAATAATGTTTTTTCGTCATGTTTATTTGTCTCACAAAAGCTATTGAATAGGTTTTGCGAGTGCAGCATTTTGTGGTTAACTGACCTTCACTTTATTGGGGTTTTTATTGAGGAACGTTAAACTTGTAACTTGGCAAAATAAACTTTGTTGATGAGTAGGTACACAATAAATTAAGATTTCCTAAACAAAAAAGAGAAGAAATGCTGCAAATAAGAAATATTTATTACGACAAAGCAAGTTCCATCAAAGTATACCTATACGCTACGTTTGAACCGTAGGCCCTATCATCGCGAGCCAAGGTGCACGCCGTTTTTGTGTCCAAATGGCTAAATAATGACAGGCGTACGGGCCTCACCGCTCCGGGTTTACACGTACACCCTATGCTAATGCTGGCCATGAATATTTATAACAGTTGCACAGAAAAAAACAATAACACACGAAAAATTATCCACCCGACGCCGAGCGGCACATGCGAATTATGCTGTCTTTTTGAGTAAATGGGGAATGGATTGATGATATTTTTATCGTTACACTATTAGTTGCTTTTAATATTTTTGGATATAAAACAGTGTTAATTATTTCTAGACAGAGGGTTAATGTGAAGGAAATAAAAATAATTAAATAAAAATATAGGAACAAATCACACAAATTGAGCTAGCCCAACATTAAGGTGTAAACTTGTGTCGCAGGCTACTACTTCAACGATACTATATGGAACTTAAATAGCTAAACGTCCAAGAGGTAGGTAGCTGATCACAAAAATGTCAAAATATTTTACAGGATGAATAATTTACTAAAACAAACCCCGGGCTGTGTATATAGAAATGCTAGTTCAGTACGTGTCAGCCATCTGAATTAGCATTTTCTAACGATAAATACGGCGTAAATGCTTCTCTAATACGTCTCAGAGGGTGACGTACTGCAGTAGGATTTCAAGTGGTAGGCGTAACAAAGTATCCTAATTCTGTTTGTCAAAGTAAAACTGGTACTGAAGCAAGGAAAAAATATCTATATGGGTAGGTTTCTGATAAAAAATATGATAGGTATGTAGCATGAAAAGAAATCAAATTGATTGAAGAGTTTTTTAACACATAAACTAAATGTACGTGTTAGCATGCATGCAATGATAGTAGTTATTTATTTTCATTAAATTCTGACATTTATTGATGTAATTCAAAATTTAAATTTTTGACTTATTATTTATCAGTGTAATGTATTTTTTTTTTAACTGTTATTTAATACTCAAAATATGGACCTGTAATCGTTGTCTGAAATAAATAAATGAATGAATGAATGATGATGAACAGCGCGCACAGAGCGAGATAGATAATACGCAAGAGCATACTGTGTGCGTGTAATAGTAAATGCATAATTGTAAACTTTTGCAATAGGAATCCTACTACACATTCTCTGAGACGGAGTGGACCAACGCCGTGTTTAGCGTTAAAAATGCCGATTTGGTTAGTCTTTGCCGGCAGAGAAGTACTGAAGTAGCTTTTCTACATACGCGCGAGACAGCACCCAGAACACGTTCGGATGAGGACGAAGTCGGTTCATTACTAAATCTAAAAGTTTTAAACTTCCATATTTGCTCTCAAAAATGGTCAAATCTTTATATTACCTACCTCGTGTAGGTAGTTAGCAGCTAGCTGTACACAGCATGCTGGTTCTCTCCATTGCATTCCTCCCATATGATCTCAATTGTTACTTCGTGTCTACTTACACTTTCTTTAACACTTTCTTTCCATCATATCCAAAGCCTTTCTCTTCACAAAATCGTCAATCAATTCCAAAGTCTCATAATTATAGTTCAATGAAAACAAAAAAATAGTTCGTAAAAAAATCCTACAGTCTACATTGCAAAAGCACCTAACCTTTTCATTGCTGTTATTGTGTAATGACTTACATTACCGTATTGCAAAAGTTAAGCTCAATATTTTGCGCAACATTTCATTAAACCTTTCTACCATTAGGTACTGTTTAAATATACTAAGTACCTTAATGAATTTCAGCCAAATAAAGAGAATTTATCCAACAAAACGCTGTCTGAAGAATTACCGACTTAATTATAAAATAGAATTAAACTTAACTCAAGCGTTTGAGTAAAAAAGTCTTGAAACAACTGAATTAATAAAAGAAAATCCCCGCCTCGTAGGGTGAGGGAAATTATAATCCTTTCTTTTAAAATGCAATGAGGTGGTTGTTAAAACGTTGGGGATATTTAGAATGCGACTACCCTCGCAATTAGTGATTCGAGTGAAATTAAAACAATGAAAAAGATAGGGCATGGCGGCTGGGTACGCAACCGGGGCGCCGGATGAATGGACCTCCTGGCTCTTGCCACGGACCATTGCGGGCGTAGAAGTCTAGTTCATGTACAGCAATAGTAAAAAAATATCTATAGAGTTAATTCACATAAATTGACCTATCCCCACAGAAAGTTGCGAACTTGTGTGAAATGACATTTCATTTCACACAAGTTCGCAACTTACTGTGGGGTAAATGAAATGAAATTTTGAAATGAAATGAAATGAAATAAAATTTTTATTCAAATGAAATGAAATGAAATTTTTATTCAAATTTGGATATCATGTATCGCTTTTTGAACGTCATATTTTTTTTAAATTTGCAAGATCGAAAAACTACTAGCGTTTCGGAAATACCACTGCTGAGAAGAATACGCCGAAAGAAACTCAGTCCAGTGTCGTAGGATACTAACTCAACAACATTATATTTATAATAGATACTTACATAGATAACGTCCAAGAATCAGGCCAATCTGAAAATGATAGTTTTAATCATTACCAGATCGGTAATCGAACCCAGGAGCACTTGTGTCGCAGGCTGGCGACTTAACCACTGCGCAACGGAGTCTTCGTAAATTAATACATTTGTTTTTAAAAATCGTACTCAATTTCTCATTGCATAATTAGAAACTTCATCATATCGAAGATGTAGGCTAATACTGATATCAGGATTTTTTATACGAATGTCGCGATCATTCTAAACATCAACACGAAGAAATATGTAACGTTAATTTACCACATTATTTCCATATACCAGAAGCAATCGAGCGATTTAAAAAAGTTGTGTGCGCATGTATTATATGTAAATACGTGTCTATGTCTCATCCATTGTTACTTCCTGTAGCCTAAACGACTAAACCGATTTTAAAGTGTAAGGTGGTATTAGATTTGTATTTTTCCCCGAAATGTCATAGGCTATGAAATGTCGCCAAAAATCGACATGGCGAACGTGAACTGTCAAAAACACAAACAGGGCCTTTTCAAATGAATTTTGACAAATGTGTGCACCCAACAGTCCACATGACAAAAGCTAAGCTTTATCTTTACACTCTTACTACTCCATTCTAGGAAACAGTCGTGCCATCTACCCGTTTACTGCAGTTTCATTGTTAGAAACCACACTTTTGTGAAGCTCTAAAAGGATTCTTATTGGAGTTTTCTACGCTCAGCTTTTCTTATGCGTCATCACTCTAATATCAGACTTGTCAGTAATACAGACAGATGATGTAGTCTTGATGATTTTTTCAACTGGTATTAAATACCACTACTTTTGCACCCTACACGAACATGAAATATTTATAATTATTTTAAATTTTAAAAAAGGCAGTCTAAGAATAAAGAGAGCTATTAAAAAAATCATACTTACATGTTAAAAAAATGGTAAGGGTTCATTGAAATTTGTTCATAATTTCGAACTAATAAATATTCCATTTTTTATTATATACGGTGAAATTCAATTTTTTGCGTTGTTTTTTATCTAAATCGGTGACTTTCGGTAGCTTATTGATGTCTGGTTACAAAAATCTGTATACTTCATTGTTGAAAAAATTCAGATAAAATGTAGATACCTACATATATTATGTAAAACATAAATTCTACGAAAAGGTCATACTGTGACCCGCCGGCTTATGAATTTCCTGTGCACCTTCCTTCATTACGTAACTATGTAGCGATCTTGATAGGGCTTGCGATTTGATGAGGAACAGGAAGAGGCAGTGACGTCACGCTATCGGGCGCTGATTGCTCATAAACCCGTGTCGCCAGAACTGATAACGGAGATGGCGAACTTAGCAAACTTGCTGCTCTGGCTCCCTGAATAGATGAGGTAGGTATTTTCTTTATAAAACTTACCGTCTTATTATAAAACGAGGACTAACTTTAGTACCTGGTTTAAATTCTTTGACTAATCTCTAGACACCATCATGCCTGTATTTCAATGATTTAAAAACTAGCCAATTTCTTAGTGCTTGTGTGCGTGACAGCTTTATGTTATACGCGTCCTGTCAATTAATGCCTTTAAAATCCGTCAAATTGGTAGCTGTGTGTTTGCGCGACAGACTATGGGTTGGACAATATCTTTTTCTACGCTTTTAGGCTAATAGAGTCCATCTAGGCTTTATATAATCTAAGTTTAAACCATTGAACCACCGAATCAACCACCGAAAACGAATTGATGACACTTGTGGAAATGTCAAAGTGAAAGGTGTTGACCTATTTTGGTTGGATATTGGTTTAAACCAGGTACTAACGTTAGTCCTCGTTTCCTAATAAGACGGATTGACTTTAACATTCAACTATCTTAATTAAAGATAATTATTCATAAAATCCCAAAACTAAACTGGCACATAGACTGTTTTAGTTATTAGGCCGAAAGCTAGATGAGATATCGTGTGACCAGACGGCTTGTAATTTTCTAGGACAAAGAATAGGCATTGCTAATTAATCTGGCAATGCTTTCAGTCTTCTTGGGACCCTTCCGCGTGACGAAGACATATTAAATTTATAGTCTTTAGAAATAGTGAGCCATTGTTTGACCTGGTATGGCCATTTCAAGAGGAGGAATGCTGATCAAAGCTTGAAAGATGCTCCACTAAAATGTTGCTGTAATAAGACTATTTCTTCGACCACGACTAACGTGGACGAAAGCAGCTGATCATTATATGTTTTTCTTTTAATCAACGTCAAAACAGTCGCGAATCATTTCAACCGAATTTGCGATGTCACACCTCTGTTTGGGTATGTAATAATTCAAATATAAATTTCACAAATCATGAGCTGGTTACCTTTGTCTTGAGGCTTCAACGCGAGGAGTGACGTTTAGTGACGTCATCATCTCGCTGCGGGTACCATTGACATTGTTCTGTCCTCGCGGGACGTGTGCAGTGCTGCCATAGAGTATTGGTGCAGTTATTTTAAAGAATAAGTATAGGACGTTTAGTGACGTGTGATGTGTGAAATGTAATAAAAATTAATTATTGTATTTAAAGTAATAATGGAAAACTTGATATTTATATGTGTTACAAAATTGTTCCTGCGCCAAATATTGGCAGAATCTGCATGTACTATCTGTTCTGTACCACCTGATTATGACCATTTTCGAAGGAATAAATGATTTCCGATTTTGATTCTGATTCTAAATCTCGTTGCGTGGAACATTGACACTAAGGTGCAAATATTTTGATGGCTGGCAACCATAAGCTAAATTAATGCCTTAAAAGTTAATAAAAAACATCGTCATGCTTGATTTTGAGATACCTTAACATTTAAAAAACAGACGCAATAAACACCCGTATATTCAAAAACACTAACGTAATTTTTAATTTATCCTACTATTTATATACAATTCACTGACACCGTCTATTGAAACGGTGATTTATCGATAGGTACTCCTAATTAAAATTAAATAACATTTTTGAAAAGGCCAAAAATTAAAGTAACTTGTTTATTTCTTAGAATTAGCAGGCATTTAAATATTTGTGCTTATTTTAAATGGACCTTGTGGTTGTGTGTGTAGTTTTAGTGTAGAAAATATTTAACATACATTCGAACATCAAATTTATTTATTTCACCTTTATTATAAGGTAACACAAATAGTACTATAGAAGGTGGCGGTGATATTAAATACAATTTTTTACTAGATATAAGTAGTATCAGCTTTAGCGACAGTTATGTAATGCGTCCCGAGTGAAATCACTCAAGAAGTGAACATACTAAAAGTAAACGCAAGCAGTGAGAACCACCTCCAATTTTGGTAGCAATGCTGTAATGCTATTTACCTATATTGCGATACTAAAATTTATTTATAATAGGTCGGGCAGGATTCGAACTGTACCTTAGTATTTATACTACTAACGCCTTACCGATTCGGCCAACACGGTTCAACTCTACACGTCAAATTTATTCACCATATACTATTCTTCCTACAAGCATTAGGGCTCGCGTCATACCCCACCATTACAAATCTACTTTTATTTCAATTTTACAATTAATTTTAAAATCAATGTAGAAAGCCACACAATATTTTTTATAGGTGTTTCTTATGCATTCGCAATTCTATTCTGATATATTCACATTAAATTAAAAAATAATGTATGGGGAAAAATTCCAACCTCTATCTTCTACATAATAAGGGCTAGTAAGTAAAGATGGAACTAATGCACATAGGTACAAATAGGTACACTAGATAGGTTAAAGACGTCGCACCCCAAGCTACGATAACCAGCTCCGTTTATTGTAGCCTTCCTATAAAACACTAATTTCAAGAATATTACCTAAATTCTTTATTTTTAAATTAGTTGAAAAAATTACAAATTGTATCAATATTTAAACTCCAAAAGGAGCCAATTCACATTAAGCACACTAGATGTCATCGTAAGAGGTGTAGCGTCATTTATCAAACGCGTCGCGCCGCGAGCGCGGAGAACCAGCTCCAATTCTTGTAGCCTCACTAAAAATATCTCGTGAGCATTTACATGTTATGATTTAAGTTGAACTAGCTTTTGTCCCTGAATTTGCTTACGTTAAAGTTATAAATTTTTGGAAAAAATACCATTCGGGTTAAACGTTTTCAAATTTCGAAAACGTTTAACCCGAATGGTATTTTTTCAAAATATGTACATACTTACATGATTTATTTATATATATGTACTAATATTATAAAGAGAAAATATTTGATTATTTGTTTACATTAAATAGGCTCCGAAACTATTGGACCAATTTCAATTTTTTTTTCATCTATAGAAAGAAAATTAATTTATCTGCAGGTGACATAGGCTACAATTTACATGGACGAAGTTGCTTAATAATATAGAGCTACAAAAATGTAATTAACGCTGGGCTTATTTTATTTATTTATTTATCATCAATGTAGTGCAAATTAGTATACCTACCAAAACTTAATTTTGTCAGGTTCAGTATTTCTCGTTGGTTATTTTCCTATCATTGCTAGTAGTCCAATTTATTGATATTCACATTCAGCTGTATCTTATTATTAGGTAATAATAGACTCCATACCTATACTCTTCATTCATCATCATTTACTCATTAAAAGCATAAGTGACATAGAATCATAAACACAGTGAATTAAATAATTCCAAATGTATAGAGCCAAAGTTAAATAAAACCTTGACTGTCAGGTATTCCATTTACGACCATAATTACCTCAAGCTAAACAGCCAGTTTATCTATTATCTCTCATACAAATATGTATAAAGTTATTTTCAATTCCCGCTATCTGATCTAATATTTTACGGATGACATCACCGCATCAAAACAAGCGCGTAATAAAGACATTGAAATAATTGTTTTAATGGGCCACTATTACATGAATTGTCATGATATCTTCTTTTATTTAAAACTACATTACGCCTACAGCTACAGCACTAGTTTCCGGGAGATGTTATCGAAAAGCACTGTATCATTGCGAGATAATAATGGCGGATGACAACGTATTATTTGAGGTTATTCATTCCCACGTTTTGATTCAGCCAATCTCAGCAGGAGCTGGAGTTTTCGCTAGAGGGATCGCGTCCACAATTGGATTTTTGGTTAGGAAACCGGAATAATAAAATCGGATTTCGTCGTGAGATCTCTGATTTGAATCGCTTCTGCGAGGCTTTGGTGCGGATTGCTTGGGTGTTTAGGTGTTAGCGATGTGCCGAGTCACGGCGCGCCCTACCCGGCCCTTTTGACCAGATATTCATTGCTATTTTCCACGAAAATGGTTGGAGTCAGTTTGAAAATTCGCCATAATCGTGTCGATAACAAGAAAAAATTTAACAGACTTTTAATTTTTTTAATGACTGATAAACACTCTTTATCTCAAATTAACCGAACTGATTTTAATGTACGACCCTGGGTTGGACTGTAGCAAGAATAACTAAAAAAGATTTTTTGCAATCCAACTTAAACTTATTGAAATATGTATGAATGAACATACAGATATACAAACAAAAATACACACTCTTTCACACACGTGTTCAGAAACTGGTAAATACTAACATGTATTGTTAGAATTGCACAGATTTTGACAATATTACATATACTTAAGCGGGTCGAATCGAGGAGCACCTCGTTTGAAGTCGGCTAAAAATTAAGAGGCAAACTTTATAAACTTAGGTATACATTGTACTCATTGACGTAGACGAGCTCCGTGGCCCAGCGGTCAACACGCCAGGCTGCGACACGGATGGTCCCGGGTTCGATCCCCGGTCAGGTCAAGATGAAAAACGATCTTTTTCAGATTGACCTGGGTCTTGGATGTTTATCTATATATGTATTTGTTATAAAATATAGTATCGTTGAGTTAGTATCCCATAACACAAGTCTCGAACTTACTTTGGGGCTAGCTCAATCTGTGTGATTTGTCCGTATACATTTATTTCTTTATTTATTGCATAGCAACAGTTTTACAGAAATTATTTTAATTTCTTGCTTTGTGGGAAGTCGTCCATAGATAAAAAAAGAAATAGCACTTAGGTATGGCATGTGTGCTAGATTAATCATTGTCTTTGCCATGTTGGTGGTCCTATTTTACATTATAGCAGTTTCCCTTGCAACATTGTAACTGATTCCAACAGTCTTAAAAATGGAGTTGAAATTGATACACCCATATTTATCATGCAGCCACTGGCAAACGTAGCACGTATGCATTAGTTTATCTCGCATAGTCGGCCGCCTCACAATGCCACGCCGAGAAAGGAAAATAAAAGAAAATATACTTTTTCTCATTGTGTTTGTGCGCCTGAAGAGGTGCTGATTTCATACGACGATGCGTGTGTATTTTGAATGATATTGTTGTTCCTGTACTTACCTACACCTAATTCACAATTCTAGGGTTTTACTGTTTTGTAAATGTTATATTTTTCTACTTACTTTGCCGTAGCCTATTCACAAAAAAAAACATCCTCTATGTAAGTAATTGAAATCGTTGTTTTAGAAGATAAATTTTAAGTCAAATTAAGTCTCGTATTAGTTTTTAGTATCCACCCACCTAGCCATGACATTGCTTAAACTAGTTTAAAAGTTAATTGGTACCTGGTACAGAAGCATCGTCATCATCATCAGGTCTTTATTAGTCTCCACTGTAGGAGCACGATGCTCTCTGTACTGCCAGAGCAGTCAGAGGATTCAAAAATTCAGGTTCAGAAGCTGTCCATAGCAATTCAAATAGGAAACGCAGCAAGCATACTGGGGACCTTTGAACCGGGTACAATTCGGGTGGTATTTTTGACTGATTTTATTTTACCATTTTGACGAAGCTGAAGTGATTAAAAGTACTCTAGAGCATAATAATTGATCTGGTTGTTGACCCTATTGTGCATGTAAGTCTATCGTATATAGGATTGTAGATATGAATATAAACTTTGAGAGTTAATTAGTCTGACTTTTGACTAGCAAGCTCTATTGCTTTGATTCTAAGAACCAAATGGAAGCTCTTTCAATCAATTACAATCTATAGATGTCCATTGCAAAGAGCTAAGCGAATTAGATCGGCATCGCACAAAACCTAATACCGTTACCATTCCATTATTCAAGCTGGTAGGTTGGCGGCGATGGTCAAAGCGAGGCGTGACCTCTGAAGGCGTGAGAACGCCGGTGCCGCCCGCGTCGACCACGTCCCCCGCGTCCCCCGCACCGCTGCCCCTCACCTGACCGCATAACACAGCCAGGTCACGATCATAGAGTATGGACTGGGAAATTCTTTGGTTGTGCAAGAAAATCTTACATCGCTGAGCGAAGCCACGAGCACGCTGAATTGCGTGGGCGGGTTGCGAAGTACTTATCTCTTGGATTCTTTTTGTTTTTCTAGCTACATGGTTTTTCTATCTTCTAATGTGGTCATAGTCTTTTTTCAATATGCTTCAAATAAGAACGTAAGCTAGATAAACAAAAATATCTTCGGTTATGTAACTACAAATCCTTCATTAACTGCTCTCTAAAAAAATTTACATAAGTACTTAAATATGATAACAAAGTATATACTATAAGTAATACCCTATAGGTACCTACTTTCTTATATGTACATACAATACTCCAATAAGAATCTCACTGTCTTTGATTTGAATACCTGAATTACTTTTACCCCTCTTTATTTACCATGGTGAACTTTTACACAGTAACTAAG
Source organism: Rhodophaea formosa (assembly GCA_963082605.1). Lineage (NCBI taxonomy): Eukaryota > Metazoa > Arthropoda > Insecta > Lepidoptera > Pyralidae > Rhodophaea > Rhodophaea formosa. Next base: position 6,950,003 of record OY720211.1, on the reverse strand, counting down.
AAATATTATATTTTCGTTCCCTAAACTTAAATTTAAGCACAGCCAGTAACTTCCGTGCAAGAACTAGTTTATCGGCGTATGTTTTTGTAGGGTCGTATTTTGGAGAAACGCAAGCTCGCGTGATTGTGGGCGGGGGCACAAAGTAAAGAGAATAGAGAAATAAGAAGAAGTAAGACCTACGCCCTTTTCGGTATTATTGTACGTAACGACATAGGTTGATGCAATGACTATTACTATTTTTAGCAAAAATAATAAAGACAGTGTACCTCCTAAGTACACTGTCTTTATTATTTTTGCCAAAAATAGTAATAGTAATAGTCAGAGGAAGAAAGGGTACTGAGAAGGACAAAGGCTATATATGTCGCGGCCGGAGCCGTGGGTATCAGCTAGTACTTACTATATAAAAGAAACCTAAAAAGTGACTGTACTTATTTTTCCTACATAATTATTAAAGATAAGAATTTTACAAAAACAAGTCCCCTAAGTATACGAGCTTTATGTGTAGTTTAACTTCTCTAGTCTCCTTATTTTGTAGCAGAAGCGATTACAATTAAAACATTGGTGCTCCCCGGTTCCAGGCGGAGCCGAATTTTTGATCGAAATCTACTTTGTTTCTACTAAAATTCCCTTTTGTATTTATTTTTGGATATTTCTTACTCGTATAAGATACAATACACACCGTCACGTCTAGGTATTTCCCTTGCGGGGTAGACAGAGCTTGGGTCTATAAGACCTAAAGCCACGTTTAGCATGGTGGTGAGATGGAAATCAAAATCGAAATAGTGATGGGTTGCTAACCGCATCGCCTATTTTCTGTGTTCTGTGCCTATTACCATGATTCCTTAGATTTTCGCTCTTTCCTTGAGCGGCTTTTACGATCTGCGCGGGAAGAGAAGCAGCTGGTACATTTCTATGTTTTTTCTTTACTCCCAGACCAGCGTGGAAGAATTCTTATAAGATAGAATACATATTTCAGAAATTGTTTGTAAATGGATGAGGATAAAATATTTATTCATTCTAAAAGAAATTTAACTCCAGACAGTAGGTTGGGACCGCTTATAGCCAAATTAAAATGGTTGTAATATTTTTAAAGACTACTACTTCTAACTTCTAATGTTCAGTGACTTTTGCCCTTTTTAGGGTTCCGTAGTAAACTAGGAACCCTTATAGTTTCGCCATGTCTGTCTGTCTGTCTGTCTGTCTGTCTGTCTGTCCGTCCGCGGTTTTACTCAGAGACTATAAGTACTAGAAAGCTGTAATTTGGTATGAGTGTGTATATTAATCATGGCAAAAAAGTCGTAGAAAAAAACCTTGAAAAAAATTTTTTTTTTGGGTAGCTCCCATACAAGTAAAGTGGGGGAGTAATTTTTTTTCTCTATTTACCCATCGTGTGGGGTATCGTTAAAAAGGTCTTTCAAAAATATTGTGAGGTTAAGAACACCATTTTTCGATTTAGGGATCCATTTGCGAAATATTTGGTTTTAAAGTGCAAAATTTTGTTAGAGGTACGTGTCCCCCCCCCTCTATCTGCTAAACGGTTATATATGGATACGTGAAAAAAATTACAGAAATAGTATATATACTGAAGTTGAAAGGAAAACTATCAGAGCTGGGTACTAAGTGCAAACTAAAAAGTTATAGGCAACCAACTTATAAAATGTACTGGAAAATGTAAAATTTCATACAATCTTCATTGTTAGATGTTTTTGGTCGTTAGACTGTGAGGTGTGAGTGTAAACAGTGTGAACTCAAAGTTGTCATTCGCAACTACGGAACCCTACACTGCGCGTGGCCCGACACGCACTTGGCCGGTTTTTTTATAATCAATTTATATAATCTTTTGGGTAAAAGATGACACTGATTTTGAGTTATAACGAAACTTAGATTTTTTTTAAAAGAAATGTTTAAAAAATATGGCTTATTAATTGATATGTTCAAATGAATCAAACCTTATTTAAAACATCCATGAAACTTTAAATTTTAAATTCTAGCTTCATTTTAATTTCATAATGTGTCAGCGATTCATACAAATCGCTCTACGCTGCATGAATCAAATGGACTGTAAGCGTTCGTAACTAATTTGTCCGAGTGTACAACCATATCCGCAATTTGGATAAAAAATATCATGTTTTAACAGTCGTGGTTCCGTACTCACGTGAGCAGAGCTCTGCCGTTGTAGAGACCAAAACTGGATTTAGTTTCTTTAGAAGTTGTTATTATTGATTACAACAACGATTTTCTAAAATGCTTTCAACTAAGACACAAATAAACTTGTCGTAGTTATAAAAATATACTAATAATAAATAAAATTGTTTTGACAAGCATTTTTGGTAAATAACTTAATAATTTTGATTAAATTTTTTTTTATTGCATAGTGATTTAAAATATATAAAAGATCTGGTAAATTACTGTTCAGTCAGATTTAGTAATACATACAATAAGTACGAAAATACTCCTTAAAAAAATTACGTGACTTAATCATATCTACCGAGGGACCCCAAACCATAGACACGGATATTAATCGCGTTAGTACCGGTCGGTAGACAAATGCGTTGCCTGACAGTCCACGTTTTTATATAGTTAATTCATATATTCATCCCGGCTGCGTCATGTCAATATTTTGTCACGAATTCCCTTTTAGCGGCGACGTGTATTAATGCCTCCATTAATACGTTGTACCAAATTAACCGGCGGCTCTTTTATGTCCTTCGGTACGTGTTAAAACAATAATGTTGTTGTTAACGCGTGAATCGGGACGTTATTCTCACCTGTGGATCTTATATGGCGTTATTATGAGAGGAAACACTTGATTATATTTATATTAGCAATTAATTTAAATTACTAGGTATATTTATTTATCGGTTCTAAAATTCTAACACTACACGTAATTCGAGCTTTTTTAAAAGCAAGCTGAGTTCTGTACACTTAAAGCACCGAAGGTTTATGTTTGAAAGCTCTCATAGAATATTTATATGTACTGCTTCGATGTCAAGTCAACATTTTTCGTGTCTATTATCTTACCTCTGAGAGGTAGTTACTGAAGATTATGTATTGTTTGTTTTTAAAGTTGAACACGCTAAACTAAAGAACTACTGGACCGATATGTCAAAAAATATTTTACCTTTAATAGTTACTTTATCTCTAAATGCTATAGGCTAGTTATGTACCACGGGCGAAGCCGTGGCGGACTGGTAGTATAAGTATTATAAAGATGAAAGATTTCACTGTGGTCGTTGGTATTGACAAACTCAAAAACAACCGCACCAATTTTAGAAATTCCCTCACGTATAGATAGCTACATTATCAGCTTGTTACATAAGCTTTAATTTACATGGGCGATCGCGGTTTAACAGTTAGTATCCATACATCAGATTACCCTACGTATTGACTAAATAAGTATGTACAATTTTGACCAAACGTAAAACAAGGAATTGAATTTTTAACTGAACGATGAATCGAGCTAGAATTAGACTTCCACGCTGGTCTGGGAGAAAAGAAAAAACGTAGAATATACCAGCTGCTTCTCTTCCCGCGCAGGTCGTAAAAGCCGATTGAGGGAATGGGCATCAGGAATCCTGTCAATAGGCGATGCGGCTAGCAACCCATCACTATTTTGATTCCGTTCTCACCTACAAGCCCACCAACATGCTAAACCTGGGCTCTGTCTACCCCGCAAAGGGAAATAGACGTGATAGTATGTATGTATGTATGTATTCTTCTTTATAATCGGGGTTTCAAAAGGTGTTCACTCGATTCCGCAGGTGAACAATTTTCTAGCCCTTCTCCTAGTATCCTAGAAAATCAGTTGTACCTACACCTGATTTTCTACTAAGTAACTGAATACGAGTAAGACGTAGACATTCCTCTTTTTAATCGAGGTTTGAAAAGGTGATCACTCGATTCCGTAGGTGAACCATTATCTAGACCACCGCCTAACATTCTAGAAAATCATTTGAACCTACAACTAATTTTTTACTTGCTGAAAGATGAACTGAATATGAACAAGACCTAGACATTCTTCTTTTTAATAAGAGTTTGAAAAGGTGTTCACTCGACTCCGCAGGTGAACCATTTTCCAGCCCTTCTAGCATCCTAGAAAATCAGTTATATGCACCTACAACTGATGTTATACTAACTGAAAGACAAACTTAATATGAGCTAGACATATACATTCTTCTTTTTAATCGGGGTTTGAAAAGGTGTTCACTCGATTCCGCAGGTGAACCATATTTCAGCCCATCACCTAGCATCCTCGCTGGCTTTCGTTACCAGGCACCACGAGGCCGATGACGTATGCTCACCATCAATACACGTCGCTGTGCCGCCGCTATTAACCCTCGTAATGAGGTCGGACAGCGTTTAATAGAATTAAACGTTTCGACACGCCGCCGAAGGGTTACCACAAAGTCACTGTATCTTAATGTGTTTGGAAAATTCGACCTTTATGTTGTTTTCAGTGGCTTTGGATAGAAGGTCGCGATTAATAAGAGTTAATGGTTCATGGTGAATAGGTCAATAGGCTAACGTCCATCATATGTTTTGTAAATAACCTTAAAAAATTTGTAATCAACAATTTTATATTAGACTTTTGGAAGTAAAGTATACGGGAGAATGACCTCTCAATGGTTGTGATAAGTTAATGATAATAATCAAAATAAAAGTAAGACTTTTATTTTGATTATTATCATTAACTTAAAAAGTCTTAATGGCTTATGGTGAATTCATAGTATAGGTACTATAAGTACTACGTCAATCACGGTCGTACGAGCGCCATGATATTTCTTAAATAGATATCCCTACGAGTAAGTATCCTAATCAAAAAATGTGACCGAACTTTAGTTATCCGTATTTGGAAATTTGGATTTTTGTTTTTAGACACCCGGGCAATTAGTATGGGAAATAAAAAAAATCTAGTTCCCAGCATTGGTCCCGTAGGAAATGTTGTTTAAATTGACGGGCTGAGTCACCCCTTTAAGGGTATGTCGAAGGTCGATTTACACGTATCTTATGTAGATTCTAAACATAAATTTATAGGTAATCTTTTAATCACACAGAAAGGGAAAATGAGACTTACCTACCACACACCGTCGACCAAACAAGCCTACCTAGGATAAAGGAATGACCAACGATACAAGTAATTTATCTCAATTGTTTCAACACCCAATAAAAGCTATTATCACAATATCGATCCCCGACACGATTGGCTCTCCCCGAACCAATCGCATGACCCGATCGCCTATTCCGATCGATAACGTCCTCACCAGCCGACATTTCACCTGCTATAAATTTTATTTCATCGAAAAAAAACAGTTATAATTTCCCCACGGCCAATAGGAAAAAGTTTAATAAAGGTATGCGGAAAAAAAGGTAAAAAAAGACACGGTCGCCGCCGCCGCCGCCAGGGGCGGACTCGATTTCAACTACTTTTTGTTTCGAGCGAGTATCGAGATCTACATAATGTACATCTGCCTTTAGCAATTATTTTTATGCTTCATTACATTATTTTATGATAGTTCTCGATATTCAACTAGTACGATATGCGTTTATAATAAGAGCTCATGTATTTTAATAAACATTGACATTATATCCTTACACTGTCCCACAGAATATAAGACCTAGTAAAACACCATAAACCACCTCTAATTAACATAAAGCGCAGTTTTGTTAAGACCGTAAAGTTTTTAAATTAATTTTATTTGACACATCTAGACAACAGACGGAAATTCAATTAACTAGGTAAGGTAAGTACAATGCTATTTTAAGTTTTACGAATAAATCCACAAAAGTAATTAAAATGTAGATAAACATAAGGTCAATGTATTTTAACTTACTTAACCAAATAATGTGATACATTTTTGTATTCCAATGGAAGTAAACAACCGAACTAAAGTTACCTATTTTGTGCAGATTTTTTATATGCAAAAGTGGGACTTGGAACTATTGACCATTATATTTTTATCGTCCTAGTGGTATCCCCAAGACCTTTACATAATTTACCAATTAGATCAATAACCTGGACCATTACTAGGGCTGCGCTAGCTTCGGGTAAAGACTGATGGAACAAAATTACGGATAATTGCCCGATTACAGGCTGCGGGTAGGGATGCCACCTCTCCGGACTTGAAGTGACCGTTTCTGGCCTTGAAGAGGATATAAAGATGTCCATGATGGATCATGAAGTTAAAAAAATCCATACAAGTTAGTTAAAAGTAATCTAATCAAATGGAACCACGCAGATAAAGGGCCATTTTTATTAAAAATCACCAATTTTCGGTTACAAACTCGTATAATACCTATTATTTTCTTTCAGAATATACTCGTTTTTAAATTCTGCGAGGAATAAATTGAATTGTATGATTAATCAATTAATATATCATAAATCCTGAAACTATTCTGGCTAATACATGGCTCTGGAAGTTCAGTGTCGAGTGAGTCGTGCTCTTGCATTGGAGACTAAAAAAGAACTGATGATGATGGTTGATACATTTTAGTGAAAAAATCGCTATTGGTCTTATTCTTAGGCAGGTGGAAAGTTGTCGGAGGCTGCGGGTAGAGCGTTGCTTGTGCATAATGTTTCCGAGTCTCTCTCTTCTTGTGCAGGTGACAGCCCTTACTTCGGCCGTAGGCGGCGCGATCGGCCGGCGTCTGCAATACTCTGATTACAAATGGGACTAGCTGGTAATCTTCGATTCCGATCCAGGTCCAGCCTTATTATATTAAGTGGACGGATAACCGCGGTGACGGCGTAATCGGCCGTAATCATAGTGGATGAGACGTTCCAATTTTAAATTATCTCAGTGGTCGTGGCTTCTTTATTTTACACGTTTTATTTTTTTATATACCTCTTTACCTATATTATTTACAAGCCTTTTGTGTTTGGGTAATGCGTACATAATATACCTACTTATATAATGATTTTCTATCGAATTGATTGTAATTGAATATGATATAATATAGTTGTATTATATCATACTTTGTAGAACACTACAGTTGTAGAGCTGTAAGTTTCACTATCTGATGGGAACAGTTTGTTATTTTTTAGTTATTCTAATGAACCTTAAAAAAATAGGTAGTTCATTGTGACATTATAACTGTAAAATGTTTGTTTTAAAATTGAAAACCAATTCCTAAAATTTCTTTTTCGGGTTATTTATATCTGTACTTGCACAGTAAAAACTTCATTTGATTATATGAATATAATCTGATCTTATTACAACATGACAGCCAAATTATCCACTCACCGAATTACTAAAAGCACCAATCTCTACGAGTACAAAGCGGTGGATTTCCGCCTTTCTAAATAATGGATAATTTCTTTCATTTCCGTTACATATCAAATAAATACGCCCATGTAAAAAGAAACGTACTTTAGATCTCTTACGCTATAATAATAATTACACACCCACCTACACACATACGAATAGTTTTAGATATGGTAGTAAAACTACAAGGTAATGATCCTTGCTCATCAGCAGGTAAGCAAGGCAGGAGTGTTTTGGCCTCTATACCTACGTCTTCTAACTTATTTGTTGCTTATGCGTCTTAGAGGCTTTCAAGGCACTTAACACGTGTCTTGCCACCCAAATCATATTATTAATAGCATACTACTCTGGACAGGTTTTTTAAAGATGTATTTTTACTACATCATCTGCATGGTCGACTGACCGTGTCACCTACACGAAATAATGATGATGACTACATCATCATCCGAGCGTATTCCCGGGTGCATCCTCAGCGGTAATGGTTTAAATCCCGGAGTTCGCTACCTATCCTAGGATCTGACTATCCTACAAAGTTACTAGTTGTTACACGGAGCGACTGCCGTTTGACCTCCGCACCCAAAGGGTAGACTAGGACCAACCCCTGGATAGGTTTAAACACTTTCGTATTGATTCTTTTTGGATAAACAGGTCATTCAAGCCTGCAATATCCTTACCAGACTGGAAACAACTTTCACAAAGTATGCCTCCCAGTCGGAATTGAACCCACAACCTCCAGGTCATTAGGCAAACACCTTGGATCACATTGGCAGTCTGGTAAAGACTGATTTTAAACTTTCATACAAAATCGGTAAACGAGTACTAGTCCTATAACTTAATAAAGTATCAACCAAAGGGTAAGGAAATCTTTACCTCTCAGCTCCTTAATATAGTTGAGATAGCCAGGCGTTCCCTAAAGGGTCATCCCTTTATTTCTGCAACAATCGCTGGGAAATTGATATTGATGTGGAAAGGGCAAGTTTTCCATAAAAATAGGGTTTATTTGAATAAAGGATGACCGGCGGGCCCCGGGCCTGACGTGTGATCGTCGGGCTACTTTATAAGATTGTCTAGGTCCCTTTCGGCCTGGTTTGATGCATGAGCGAGGTACGGCTACAAATATACGATGACTTGCTTGTAATTTTTGATATTTTTTTTCGCGATTTGTGATAGCCATTCATATTTCTTTTGCCTCATTGTCGGGATACCAAGTAGGCACCGTCTAATGTTGCCAAATTCAAGATGCCACTTTTGGCACTTGAACGCCCACTTCCAATTTTTGATACAATATTTTTTCAGATTTTAATTTAACCTAGTACTTAACTAAATATACATACATTATTCATCTCCTAAAATATTGATTATTTTAAGAAATTATATAAAGACAAACGCAATATTTACTAAAACATGAGTAATGAGTATGTACAACAGGACTAGCATACGAACCCATCAATTATAATTTTAGTTTATAGCTTTCCATCAGAAAGTTCACTTATCTCCCTCTAGCAAAGTATCAAAGGGCAATAATGAACTAGGAAATGGACAGAACACCACAGAATAAAAATATTTACGTCAACAGAAGATATATTGGCGAATAATAGGCGTGACATTACAGGCACGTCGGCGGCCCCGCGGGATTCGAACCCGGGACACATGGGCAACGGTGCCGGAATTAGTTTTACCCCATTTCACGGAACTTTGTTATGCCCTAAAGCTCGTATTAGAAAAGTAATGAACGATGAATCAATAATGTCTGCAAATGTGTCTGTGTGCTACTTGCACCTGTGTGCAAAATATGTTATCCACGTGCCAAAGTAAAATTGGTTTTGACATTCACTTGAAGATATGTAAATTTAGCACCTCAAAAAATATAAACAAATTTGACATTTTGAAGTAATGTTGGTTGCTTCAGAATACTTTATTCAAATTAACTAAGGTGAGGGAGAGACCTGTGCCCAGCAGCGGGACAACACAGATTAATGAAAAATAACAGGTATTACACGAAATATTTTTTCCCCAAGTTTCTTAACTATCAGAGGAAGTAAATTGAAAAAACCTGCAGTATTTCGGTTTTAAAAAGCCTTATTACAATCATATGTACCTCAATTATAAACTCGGTCTTTTATAATATGAAAGAAGGTATATGAAAAAGATGTGCGTGTCGGTCTGTTTGGGCCATATCAACACCGGTTGTTTACATGGACACGTCGGGCCATCCACGGTGATCGCTCAATTCACTCGTTAACAAACACTAAGTAAAGAAAATTATTTGATTGGTGGGTGGAAGTTACTTTGTAAGGAACAATAAAACAGAGCTTCTTTGAGTGTCCTTTTATTAGCTTTTCGTTTGGTTTTCAGTTTACTAGGATAATACTGCTTTTCTATGGATGGACGAAGAAAGTGACTAAAGTTGGGTTAGTGTCAGGCAGTAAAACCTACGGAAAATCGTTACTTAATATGAATGGAATCAACTTTAAAAAACAGACTCGGGTAACCGTTATACTCCAACTGAGGATATAACGCTTAGAGATAAATAATCTTCTAACATACATATTATAACCAACATCGCAGAGCAATGGAGCTATCGACTATTAATTTTTCCATCATAATATAAAACACATATTGTTTTAGTCTACCTACCTAAAAGTACTTGGCGTCAGAGGTTGGCGTGAAAAAGCCACAAATAGAAACGGCTGGAGAATCTTACTGAGCCAGGCTAAGACTCACTTGCGGCTGTAGTGCCTAAAATGATGATGATGATATTGTTTTAGGCTCGACGCATACTAATAGGAAAGAAAGAAAACGTGTTTCAAACTGCACCATTTTAGACATCCACAACCGTCCCAATTTCTAACTTATCCACCTATGACAAAGTGTATGATTATATAGTACTATCCATAATCAAACTGAGTTTATTTATGTCAATAACGCGTTATTTGAATAAGAACAAACTTAAACATTCCGTTATGGTAGCTAATGTCTTAATTTACTTTTCGTGTGTGTCACGAAAATGGAAAATCGATAGAAAACCTAGCACCTCTGTTATCAACTGAATACTTTGACCGTCTGACAGAGAAGAGTATTATAGCGATTTTCTTCTCCATCCCACTGTCATTTATTAAAAACTTAATAGGGCTCTGCTACCACAACACTTATGCAAAACGGGACAAAGTATGATATGTATATATACATATCATTAACATTGTTAAAACTTTACCAAAAATCATAACGTCAAATTTATACTCTCTATGCTTAATGTTATGGTATAAATTCGTCTGTGTGTCGTAGAGGAGTAAAACCAAAGAATTGACATGTACACCGCAGTTCAATTAGGCTAATGGGGTAAGGCTCAAAGGGATTAAATTAATTAGTAAGAAAGTTTCGCTCGATTTCGTAGCGTCGCCTTTGTTTGTCGCCGTGTCTCGGATTTTTGTTTTTATTAAGTAAATTAGATATATCAATTTTCTGATTAGAATGAACCAAGTTTCTGGAGACGAGACTAGAATCTTAAAGTTTTCGATTTGGAAGAATATTCGAGATTATATTATTGTTTTATGCTTTTGTCCGGGTCATACTTGTCCTATTTTAATTGATATCAGACCTTACAATTTTATATTTTGCACAAAATTGTATACTTAAATTTTGGTTAGCCTGAAAAATTTTCAATACTTGATTTATTTTGTAATAAAGTATAATTAAGGAATTTATTATTACAAATGAGAAAATGTGATGTTTGTTTTTTTTTATTTATTTGTTTGTTATGCTTTCACGCCTTAATTACTGAACGTCATTTAATTTTGTAAACATGTTGTTTTGATTATGTACGTATATAGAGAAAGAAATACCTTTTCATCCCAGTTAAAAGTAATTTTCAACATTAAAGTGAACGAAGCCATTATTAAAAGTTTGTAATTACATACTGTTGTCGCCCGTGTAACATAGAAACTCACTTTCACATTCATAATAATTTAGAATTAAGTATTTTCTTTTTTGTTATTTAATATGTTATTATTACCAATGATAAAAATACTTTCTAGATAATATCTCGCGATCTCACAGTACAAAGCCAAAAGCCATAAACGCCAGAGCGCAAACATTAAAGCGAGCCAGTAACACCTAATTAACGATATTAAAATACGTCCTCACCGCAAAGCGTCGCTAACATTGCATTCGCACGTTGTAAGCCATAAAACGCAAGCGTTACCCTCCTTTAGGGATGAGAATTTTAAATTAACTGTGTAAAGCATCCCTAGGATGCCCCGCTCGGGACTTTGGTGCGGTAAGGTGGGCGATGGGTTCCATTTGACTCTGTCCGTTCGACTCGAACAACGTTGAATTTATTTTATCATATCCATCGATAATCAAACTATTACAATCATTTATATTGTAAGGTAGCAGAGAAGGTCGTGCTCCTACAGTGGATACTAAAAAAAGGGCCTGATGATGATGATGATGATATTGTTATAGGATTCCCTGCTATAGTTGGAGTTGATTGACTCCAAGTGGAATGGAGCCGTTTATTCGACACTACACCGTAGGCTACAACTACGCGACTGCTAAAGACCTAAAGATAATTAACTGTAAGGTAATTTCATTTCACATTTTTGCGATAATTATATTAATTTTAAGCCTTAAATTTCACATAGTGATGAGCAACGGCGTAAATATTTTGAGCTGGCACACATAGGTCAAAGAAATGCTTCAGTAGCGAATTTTGAAAAATTGATACGTTAGTATTAGGATCAGCTATTTCAAACATTTTTTTTAAAACAACCTTCTTTTAATAAATTATAAACAGAGTAATAATTATGGTTATATTAGGTACTACTAAAACTAAGATTTTTATGCCCAGAAATTGTATCTTTGCACACAGGTATCTCGCCGCGGTCAGCCCTCTCCATATGCTTTGTCCTTGTTTATGTAGGTTCCTGGCCTCTTAAAAACTTCAAGTTTTCTACTAAAGATAAATTTTACTAATGGGTACAGGCTCTTTAAATATTTGTACCCAATTTTAATAGTCCTTACCTATTACATTGCCCTACTAGGATTATGCCTAGCTACTGAAGTCCTATATGGAGCCCACCAATAATTTTATGGCGGCCATTATGTCGTGTCTTGTAAACAAGTCTCGGGCACTTGTCGCGATATATCTCGCCGCGGTCGGCCCTCGCCATATGCTTTGTTCTTGTTTATGGAGGTTCCTGGCCTTTGGGATGGAATTGCATACTTTTTTAATTTAAATATTTCTGTCTTTCTGAAGTAAGTACTTTCATTGGACTTCATGTAAATACTTAAATGAATTGCTTGAAAATCGTGTATCGTGCAGATAATAGGCAATCCATACAATCCGTTCTTATGTTACTTTTTCACGCTTTCACTGTATGAAGTATGAAAACAGACTAAAGCCTGTTAAAAGACATAGACTATCTTTCATCCCGGAAAATGGAACTGTTTCCGAGGGATCTATCATGTTAACGCGAGCGGAGCTGCGGGCAAAAGCTAATAGTTATTTAATAAAATCTAACAGAGAAAATAAACTCCTATATGAACTTATTTAATCAGCAAGAAGAATCAAATAAGTATTATGAGTTTTAGACTGACCTGTAATAGATACAACACAGTTGCGTTACTTTGCCCAGGACAAACCAAGCGATCGACTATTAAACAGGATAGCGCGGGTCGCGGTCTGCAGAGGCGACAGAGGTTGTCAGAAAGTGCAAATAACAATGTAAATAACAAACATCCGAAAAAAAACATATAGTGGAATTCAGAAGCTCCATCTTTTTAAATCATCTAGAATAAAACAAGTACATAATTTAGGTATTCAATATCTACAGTAGGCTATTGCTGTCTAAATTATTAGAAAAATATAACAAGAATGTCCTGCTGCTATGCCCTACCTTCATGTGTATCTTTAATAACCCATCAAAAATCAATTATCGACTTTATTACATATGTACAACGTCTGCAGTTGACATAACATTTCAGTAAAGATGAACATGGGCAATTGCACTAAGTATCTTACTCTAAGTTTTCCAAAACACTGTAAAATTAAGTTGTCCTACATTCCCCTACCTTCACGTTCAGTGATGTACAATATTTATTTACCCGTCAAACATATCAATAGCAGGAAGAATCAGTAATCCATTTTATTTAGGAGCAAGAGTTATGCAGTTATGTCGCCAAATCAATTATTCACTGCATTAAGTTATGTTTTCAGTGGACATAGCATTTCAGTAAAATAAAGGTCAGCACTGAACATGGACAATTGCACTTACATCATACTCCAAGTTTTCAAAAACACTGTAAAATTAAGTTGTCCTACATTCCCCTATATTCACGTTCAGTGACGTACAATCTTTATTTACCCGTCAAACACATCAATAGCAGGAAGAATCAATGATCCATTTTATTGAGTAGCAAGAGTTATGCAGTTATGTCGCAGAGGGCGCGCTCCTATCAATCATTGGAAGCTTTTTTTGAATTTAATAAAATAAAATTTGTATTTTGTCATCGGTGCTCCCTCGCGTTTTATCGCAGGGATGGATTTGGGATGGTGATAAATAAAGCTATTGGTGTTTTTGATATTGTTTTTTAGTTATTTATAGTATTGTCTCAAAATTAAAAAGTATCGTTTCTTATCATTGTTGTCGATCTACAGTAAAATTAAAATTGTATTGTTAGTAACTATAGATCCTACGCCAAAAACCTTCTTGCCTAAAATAAAAAACAATTCAACTGTAATATTTTTTTAAATTTTCCCTTTTAATTTATGTTTGTGTTGGTTTTTAGTTAGTCTAGACAGTTTTACAGATTCAATGAATCAAACCATTGAATAAAATGCATGCATTGAAATTGAAGCATTTTATTTTGAAAATTAAGCGGATGTCGTTTTTGATATATTTTTGAGTAAAAGTCATGAAAATAAGATAAATTTCTAGAGTCAAGATGGCTGGCGACTTTTTACATAAAAACATCGACATGGGTGTCGTTTTCAACGTATTTAGATGTGTGGAGTACAGAAATGAGTATTATGTTCACTTCGGGACTTGCCTCGATTATTTTTGAGTCCTGTCTGATATTTCGACAACATTGCAGCTGCCATTTCACAGACCAACTCTCATGACCGCATTTCTTTTCAGAATTATTTCGTCTTCTGCGTATCACTGAATCCGGCCCCTCGTCGTCTGGAGCTGGCGCGACGGTAATGCAGCGCATCTGTTACCGCCGCGCCGCGCCGCGTTGCTCGTCCCGCGCTTCGCGGACTGCGTTCGACAGTTCAACAGCCAACACATATCTCAATAGTGTATACGCACCTTTACTTATATACCTACTTACCTATTTTGAATTTTAAAAATATATGCCAAAACTCTTTCTTGTTCTTCAATCCTATTATTTCGCTTGCTGATTGGTAATCTTCAACTCTGTAACTCTGTAATGAAAATTGTTTTAAGGGGCTTATCTATCGGTTTCTGATCGCCTTGTATTTTAAAATTGGTACCATTTTCTTGATGTTCCATTCTGTATCTTTAAATGGTTTTTGAAAAAATTTAAAGCATCTTGATGTTTGATTTTTTTTTTTTCGTATGTGTAAGTGGCCAACACTGGTGTCAGATTTTTCAAGCTGCCTTAAGGCATCTGACATAGCTTAACGACTGCCATCAACGATGACAGCCGGGACCAACGGCTTAACGTGCCTTCCGAAGCACGGAGGAGCTCGAGATATTTCTATGCCACTTGCGGTCACCCATCCAAGTAGGGACTGCACCAGAGGTTGCTTAACATACGTAAGCGCGCATAGATCTCACACTCACTGAACCATCGGGCTCCTCAATGATGTTTGAATAAAGCTGCCTCAGCATCTGTACTAACAAACTCAACAAGTCACTGTTATAAGAAAATTGGAATACAAAAAGAAATAAAATACTTTATTTGATTGTCAGTCTGTTTCATTAGAGACCCAAAGGTCAGAACTCGTACAAATTAACACTTTCATCAAAATGTTTACGCTGTTTTGATGTATTACAGCTATAAAATTACGACAATACCTCCGATTGATCACAGTTGGGGCCGTCTGCCGTGTCGTAATGTCGATCCATTAGTTTTATAGACGTAAACGATGACCAATTACTAGACCACGTGAAACATTCAAGCTATTATTCATAATATACTCTTACATATGCTGTGGCCTTTATATATTCCCCCAGGGCATCAAACAAATGTACTCGTTTATAAACACGATAAGAGCCTTGTTTTGAGTATCTGAAGTTCATGGTTACTGATGTAATATAAAGTAAGTAACTCGAATAAGTAAGGCTGAGACAACCTGGTATGTTTTCAGTAGAAATATTCTTTGCTGAAAAATATTTTTTGGTAATCGAAATAGTTTAGATAAACTGCACCGTCCTACTTCAAATTTAACTGATTTATATGGAAAATCTGACTGCTCTGGCTAATATATGACTCTGGTAGACAGAGTTCAGTACAGAGAGGATCGTGTTCCTGCAGTGGAGACTAAAGAGACCTGATGATGATGGTATCAAAAATAATAAATTACTTAATACATTAAATTTGCGGATATAAAGCTGCTTGCGGATGTTAACAAATGTAACAGTTTTAATAAATATCAAAAATACAATTATTTAGATGCTTCAAAATTTTAGCATAAATGGTTTTTATGATAAACTAAACCAATATTCAGATTTTTTAGTTATGACTTTGTTTATGATATAAACTTAAGCTTTTATTTGTAATAAATCAATTTAACTATTATTCCCAGTTTCTTAATTCATTAAAACAGTTGTAAATTCTCCGTTATCTTGGCTGTAGAAACAAGATTCTTTATTTTCATTATTATGCCAATAAGAAATTCCAAATAGAAAATTAAAACATCGGGTATACAATGACAAGCCCTCTTAAAAGATTGTATCGTTCACTAACAGCTTGAACCATATCAAATACACATGTCCTTACTGAAACAGAACGGAATTTCCGACACCTCCAATATCCATCTCACCCACACATCCACCCCAACCCAAGAAAAAGAGTATACTTAATTTAAATATTGTTTCGCATGCTATGCGATCGACACGCTCCGCATATTGCAAGCAAGCCGACTGGTATTACTTAAAACACAAAAAAGGGTTATTTTCTCAAATTGTGAAGCTCACGGTGCACCGCTGGACCGAAATAATGATTAATGATGCTAAATAAGCGGGTGAGGCGAGTCGCCACAAAAAGCAGGCGAGTGCGATGCAATGAACCGAAGGGCCGGCCCTGCGAGCTGCAGGACCACATGTTGAAGGATAACTCCTAAAGGTGTATTCGCTATTATTTCCATAATTGGCGATTTAAAGCCGGTAAACTCTCTGCCGGAGCTAGTTTTCATGGAGATCCTGACGAGTTAAATAAAAATATGCTTGCCGTAGGACTTGTTACTAGAGTGTATGAAAGAATAAATTTGAACCGCATATTCTCTTTAGAATTTTACCATAAAGTTGGAATTAATAATTAATTATGCGCGTGTGAATAAAAACCTTAGAAAAAATAGGTCATAGAAAGGTTTTTACAGAATCTGGTTTCAGTATAATTACCTCCAAACCAATATTTTTCAATGTGTTGTTGAAGGTAGACTCTTTGGACTTTCCATTGATATTTGTCCTTTATAAACACAGCAATGAAGCTCTCAAATAGGTATCTAATAGCGGCTTGACAGCGGTCAGGTCATAAGCTGTAATTTGGTCCGGATGACATGTGGCTTTGGCCCCTGAGTGTTGTTGCTAACCGACTGTAAACTATACACTTGCTAATATATATATATATATATATATAAGCTGTAACCTTTCCTTCCGGATTAATAGGTATTTTTTGCTTAAAATATCTTTCTCTAGACTCTGGAATATTTAAAAGAAGAGATGTAAGACAGTTAAACCGAGCGGTCAAGGGATAAGCTGTAGTTTGGTTCGGGCGACATTTGGCTCTGGCTCATTAGTCTTGCTGCTAACCGTCTGTCGACTTAACACACCAATAAGTTATGCTCATGCTATCATCAAACATTTTAAGTCAACCACAGCGTTTTATAAACCAAAGTGCCCTTTAGAAGATTTATAGGTCTTACATCCCTACAAGTCACAATGAGACAGGTCAAACTGTTGTAGAAACGTCGGTGAAGTGAATAAAAGTTACTTTAATCCAGTATCTACTTATTACAGGTAAATTCTAAGGATCTGTTAGGTGTCAATATTGTGATGCCCATCTAACACAATCCTATTTTAAAAAGTACATACTCTTAAACCAGACTAAGGAACGAATAAAAAAAGCTTATTTTTACTGATTCTGATCAATTACAACTGTTATACAAATTTTCTTTTTGATTATTTTTATGGAAAATGAATGCATTAATGCTTTATTGCTACAGACAATTATTGAAATTATCGGTACAAAAGGCGGGCTTATCGCATGACGCAATCTCTTCCAACTCTTAGTATTTGTGTGATTTGTGTGCAAACTATCTGTCAATTGTTAATTTAATACGTGCCAACGGTAGAAGGTGTAGAATATTCACAACGCTACAAGTAGTTTCAATAAATTTCGTCGACTCGTTCAAGCCATAAACTCTTATTTTGATGACTCGCAGAACAGCCTGATTAGAGTCCATGTCAAGTGACAACTAAACACCTTTCTAATGTTTACCTTTAAAAATATTAATTGTCTCAAAATACCTGCAAGTGTTAGATTTTTGACAGCTCGATCAAGTTATACTTTCATTTATACTGGTTGCTGTCTGTCAACTAAAAACTTACCAACAAGTTATGATGCCTCATTTGTAAAACATTCATCGTTTAAATTTATGATCTATTAACCACTATAGACAGACATACGTCTACTTTATTCATTTTTACTTACTATTAGTTCAAGACAGTTTTCCAGCTCAATCAAATGATAAGCTGTAATTTGAGGTGCTAGTATTTGAAGTCATGTGCGGAATCTCATTAGTTGCTGCGTGACCAAGTTCGTTTAAGACCACAGCGACGACAATATAATAATTTATTGGACAAACCAGCATCTTATTCCTATATATACAAAAACAATGTTTATAATATGTGTATCACCATATATAACAAGCTTCCGAATTCAATGCGAGAACTAAACGGAAAGAAATTTGACAATGTTTTGACTGCATGGCTGTTAGAAAATACTTTTTATGACATTAATGAATATTCAATCTATTGTAATCAAAATAATTTGTGATTTTTTTTTTAACGTTTATATTTATTTTCTTTAACTTGACTTTTTAATAATGTACCATTTTAACATTTGCATGCCTTGCTCTAAGGTTGAATACATGTACCTAATAGTAATTTTAACATCTTTGTATTACTGTATTCTTGCAAATAAATATTGATTGATTGATTGATTGATTGATTGCCACTGTCTGCTTCATACTTAAGGCGCTGTGAGTTCAGACGATACGACACACTAGCGCTCCCCAGTAATTAATTCTATAAGTCCTAAATCTAATAGCTGAATGCCCAAGTAAATTACTTGTAAGTATTTTTTTATTACTTTTAATAGATATTATAATCTAAGTTTGAGAGAACGAATTAAAAAAAGAGAAAACTTGTACCAATAATACTACAAGTAATTTAGTAGGGCATTCAGCTATAATATTTTTTAAATTTGATATAATTTATGACTTATAGAATTAATTGCTGGGTGGTGCTAGTGTGTCGTATCGTCTGAACTCACTTCGCCTTAATTGTAATGCTTCTATGATGAGTCAGTTAGTCTTCAATTGAACAGGTTCCCTGTCACATTAATTGTTTCACTATGATGTCACATTTACACATTAATGAAGAGGAAAAGTTAAACTACTTATTAACTTCACAAACAGATCGATCTATCTACTACTCGTAAAACAACTAGTCAAATAAACACATTTTCGGCCGACATTTTACGCACTACCTGCTTACTATCTCTCAACAAAACGATATTGATCATGATGGACCGAATTATTCAAAGACAACCAATTCAGTGCCTTTTAAAAAGTAAAAATGTATGCCTTATAAATTGATGTGAGATTGTGTGATTTGACGACGAGATTCCAATGAGAAGACACAAAAACGCAGATTCTAGCTGCCAACAGTCTGTTAATTCAATACTTACATTAAGTATTGGTTTGATTAAACCTATGACATAAATAAAACTTTGTTATAGCGGGTTAATTGACCTCTTAGTGGATTTTTACTATTTACAGTTAAGTAAATGAAAACCACTCAAAAAGATATTGATGATAATGGACAGAATATTCAAACACAACCATTTTAGTATCCTTTGGAAGGTTAAAAATTCTCACACGTACACAATCATTTGACAGCTCGGTCAAGTGTTAAGCTATAATTTGAGCTCGTATGTGGACGACATGCGGTGAGGCTCATTAGCTGCTAACCGTCTGTCAACTAAACACTCACAACGGTTTCGATGTGTTGCCTCTGTTGTAAATTTGTAATACAATAATTATTTAAACTATTGATCTATAAACCTCGCAAATAGACCGAAGTCCTCCACGCAACTAACTGACCACAAGTTTAGACAGTTAGACGGACAGCTCTGCTCATTGATAAGCTGAATAATACTTAAAAACTCGGTCTGTCAGGACAGGTTGATGATTTGCTTCAAACTTATGACATATCGACCACGGTGAAATAATAATTAAACATAATAATTTAAATGATCTTTAATCAAAAATTTTCACGTCGCTATAAGTTTGTATAAGACAGTTTGACGCTCAGTCAAGTGATAAGCTGTAATTTAAGCTCATATTCGGACGACATGCGGCGAAGCTCATTAGCTGCTAACCGTCTGTCAACTAAACACTCACAACGGGTTCCAATGTGCCTCCGTTGCCTTTATTCCAAAGGAGTTGACATGTAGGCATCATTGTTATGTTTTATTTTGGGTTTCTGGAATAATGATGATGCAAAATTAGCGAGCGACCTTTGATATACCCCTTTTTTATGCATCCTGCCCGTGTTGACTACTGGGTCGTGCAGAAGTTTTCAAGAATTATTCACCTTCTACAGGTATATATTCATTGAATGCACAGCAGTCTGAGTGTGGAGTAAAACAAATGAAACTACTTATGTATTTTTTCTACATAAACGTTTTTCTCTAACCTCGGAAACCAATTATTTTAAAAACTGCTTTTATTATTTAATGCTTGAACATCATGAAGATTGTAGTTCTTTGTTTATCGGAATTTATGGTACGCTTGTTTATAAAAAGAACGCTACAAATTATTTTTTTGAGAATCTTTAAGATCATATTGGAGTGGCCCCACTCCGGCTGCGCCTGCGCCGGAATGCTATAAGATATAGAGATTATCCCAATATTCTCTACATCATAATGTAAATTGTAAGTAATTACGTCAGTCATGTCTGTATAATAAATACATATGGACAAAACACAGATTGTGCTATCTCAATTAAAGTCAAAGTAAGTTAAACTTGTTTTATGGGATTACTAACTCAGCGATGACTTTCATTGGCATCCGCACGAAATATTTACATGTAAAAATATTTCTTGCGTTAAGACGATCGGCTACCTGTAATTTTCATACAAAAAGATTCAAGATTCAATCGTTTATTTAATATAGGTTTCTTTGAACACTTATTAATTGTCATATTCGTGTTTACAATTTTTACAACAAAAAATTTTTGTTGACGTCAATAATTACTTATGGCTAAGTTTAGGCCGCTTCCAAAGCGGAGTGCAGAAGAAGCGGCAACAAACTGCACAGCGCATTTTCTCCAAGCGATGTCAAGACGAAAAAGCGATAACTCTTCCATCCCGAAACCTTTACGAAATGAGGACATTTTGGTGTCATTCGATTTAGCACACTTTAATCTAGGGCTAACCGTTTACTTTTTTTATTGATTCGGTTTAGATTAATTTAAATAAATTAAAATGCCCTGGGTATTTTTATGTAAAAAATATGGATATTTACTTAGATGCTCATAACTTTTGTTGTAAATAATATATCTTAAATATATAAACATACAGCTCTAATTCTCCAATTTATCAATAATAAAAAATATTATGATTGGACTATGTTTTAGGGGTGGGAAGCGTTATCGCTTTTTGTATGAAAATTTACAGGTAGTCTATCTTCTTAAGACTAAATTGCTGGTTTGTGTAATTCGCTGGTTTGTATTTTATTGAAAACATATACCTACCTACTTTAGTACTGTTCGTGGGCGTGACGCCTGAGACGTGGTACAGGGGTGTGGTGTTACTTTCCCTCAAAAAAAGCAATACCCTTATGTAAAACTAAAATCCCTGAATGGTTTCGGATGTCATCATGAAATATCACCAGCTGACCGGACGATCTGACCAATGTAAGACCTAAAATCACTTGGTTTGCTTAGGTGATTGTCGCTGAATGACGAATATATTGATACTGTTTGTATTGATTTATTTTTCTACGTTTTGGGAAATTAAGCCGTGTTTGAATTTTTGATCCCATTTAAGTAATGCAATGGTGTCTGTTACAGTGGATGAGATAATTTAATGGTTTTCTTAAATATGAAAAATGTGAATGTGATCTTAAATTAATTTAATAATGGATATAGTCTATATTTTAAAGGATCCAAATGAAATTTAAAACACCCTTTATATATAACATCAAGGATAATGATAACGATGACATTCGTGAAACCGAAATTCATTTCATTTACAAACTTATTCCGCAAAATACGAAAGCTGCAGCTTCCGTAGCCCTCAGCACAAAAACTTGCAAATAACCCTAGGTAATTAAGCTGGGCAGATCGGGGTATTAATCAATTTAATTAATTTAGCGGCGAGTGCGTCAGCGCCAGGTATACAGGTTCACGACAGGTGTCGGCAAATCTACAGGAAACGGAGGCGATTGGGGAAACATCCGGATCGAGAAACAAATCTACCGTTCTTTGTGTTAATGCCTCAGCTGCTTGCTAAAGATTAATTTGCCTCTCTATTTAAAATGGCGTAGATACTTGCTTAAACATATACTTTTTCATATTAAATAGCGCCAGTGTTTTTGGGGGGTGGGTCACTGCAAGGACTGTATGATTTTTGATTAATATTTGTTTAAAATAAGATTGTTTGCGTATGTATTATGAGTTTTAAGTAACCCTATTTAGCCGACTGAACCACCCACGTCCGTTTCCGTTGTTGCCTCCTGTGACCTAAATCGAAGTCTGAGGTGTCACTGGATACGTATTCTTGGAGTGTCATAGACACATCAGCAAAAAATCAAAAAGGACTTAACTGTCAAACAGATTTTTTTATTTTATTTAAAACAAATACCTACCTACTTTAGTACTGTTCGTGGGCGTGACGCCTGAGACGTGGTACAGGGGTGTGGTGTTGTTTTCCCTCAAAATAAGTGGCAATACCCTTATGTAAAACTTTCATAAGTAAAAGTAAAAGTAAAAATGTATTTATTTTTCTTCAATCAATCTATGACATAAATTTGCGAGAACACTATCTTTAATGTGACAAACACAGATTGGAGGAGACTGGAGTCTGATGTAGGCAGGGCCTGTATTACAGAATCCCTGAATGGTTTTCGGATGTCATCATGAAATGCAACGAGAGATATCCAACTGCATCCCTTATCCCGCTATCAGAGCACCTCCCGCCTGGCCATGATTTGCCTTGGTCGACTTGGAAGTCCTTGAACAGACTCCGGACTCAAGTTGGCCGAAACAAGGAGAATATGAACAGGTGGGGCTACAGCTCGGAAATCTCTTGTTCCTGTGGTGCCACCCCTCAGACCATGGCACACTTATTATCTTGCCCTGCGTGTCCTACCACCTGTACACGCGAGGACCTATACAATGCTACTGAAAACGCTATATCAGTAGCAGAGTTTTGGTCAACACAAATATAATTTGCCCGAGTTGATACACTAAGAAGAAGATCATGAAATATCACCAGCTGACCGGACGATCTGACAAAGGTCGCAGAAAGAAGCTTTATGCTGGCCGCTTCACCGCTCGTATGGTCCTCGATGAAGGTCTATGTCCAGTATTGGACTTATAATGGGTAAGATAGTGATGACAATGACGTAGAACGCTTAACATTTTTTCTTGTATTGATGTAAGTAATTGTTTTTCGAACTACAATGATTAAAGTCTTTCTTCGACCAAATTGCTTCCATCCATAAAACCAACCGAAACACACAACGTAAATGAGAATAGAGAACGAGTTGTAAACAAAAGCAATAAAATACTTTCGTTAAATTTCCGAGAGGATGTAAACTATACCTGAAGGGAAGCCACTTCATGTTGGGTTTGTAAACGTAACCCATTATGTCAATGTCATCTGTCAAATAATGACAGTTAGTATAGTGCTGTCTCACTCACTCATATTCCACTCTCTGCTAGCTATGGTCGCGATTGTATCGTTTCATAAATTCTTAAATAAAGAAATCCAAGTTAATCTATTTAATTCGTTTAATTTGGCTAATAACCCAATAGGTTATGGGCCCAGAGACGTATTCTGCGCTCTGCAACGTAATTATTTCAAGAAAGTACGCGTTATTTTGTCTTTAAATTAAATTCAAGATAGTTAACCTCAAACGATACCGGCCACCACGACTCGAGCGCACCATGGCTTTGTCTGGTACTTCCATTGGTATCCCGATTGAAAAACTAAAGGGGATTGAAGACTACAATCAATGGAAATTCATGATCAAGATGATCTTGATGCATGAAGACTTGTACGACTGCATCGAATCAGCGGAATCTGCTGAGGCATGTAAGGACGAGAAGAAGAAGCAAAAGGCTCTGGCGAAGATTTGCCTGTCTGTTGGACCGTCGGCTTTGCAACACGTACGTAACACGACGTCGCCTTATCAGGCTTGGACCAACTTACAGCGTGCATATGAAGACAAAGGACTTTGTCGGCGCCTGGGTTTGCTGAGATCTTTGTTTGGTGCGAAGCTGAGTGAAGCAGAGAGCATGCAGAGCTACCTATCGCGCATTACGGAGCTCGGACAGCAATTGGATGATATAGGATCCAAACTTGAGGATGAATTTTTGGCAGTAGTCATGTTAAGTGGTTTGACAACTGACTATGACCCGTTAATAATGGCTCTGGAAAATTCAACGAAGGCCCTCACGACAGAACTAGTCAAATCAAAGCTATTACAGGAGC
Organism: Rhodophaea formosa; assembly: GCA_963082605.1. NCBI lineage: Eukaryota > Metazoa > Arthropoda > Insecta > Lepidoptera > Pyralidae > Rhodophaea > Rhodophaea formosa. Next base: position 6,925,545 of record OY720211.1, on the reverse strand, counting down.
AACAACGCCGTGATGATAAATCTGAGCGCTCCGACATAAATGCTTTAGCGGCAAAGAAGATATTCAAATGTTTCCGATGCAAGAAACCTGGGCATATGAAGAGAGATTGTCCAAAGAACCAGAAGAGTGACAGCAAGGTCTTTCCCCCTTCTAAGGATAAATCATTGTTAACAGCGTTATCAGTAAATGTGCAGAGTGATATCTGGTGTATTGACTCAGGAGCTACAAACCATATGTGTAACAATGAAAAATCAATGATAGATCTTCAGTGTGATAAGCCGTTACAAGTAAATGTAGCTAATGGGGATACAGTGATGACTAGTGGACACGGAAAAGTGCAAATTCAGTTGAAAAACGGTTTAAAGACAATAAGTAATGTTTATCTTATTCCTAAACTTTCTGCTAATTTATTATCAGTGAGTGAGCTAAATAGGAAAGGTTATAATGTTATATTCAAGCCAGAAGGCTGTAAAATATATGATGGTAGTGAAATTATAGCTACAGGAACATGTAATAATGGTATTTATCAATTAGATACTGTGAAACAAGTTATGAGTTGTGAGATTAGGTCAGAGGTTGCCATGAACTCGGCTTGTGAAAGCCCAGTAGCTGGTGAGTCCATGCAGGGTAAGCAGACTGCATTGATGTCAGCGGGGAGCAAGGTTTCACAGGATGTTTGGCACAGGAGACTAGGTCACCTCAACTCGAGAAGCATGAACCTGATGAAAAATGGACTAGCAACAGGTATGACTTTTGAATCAGATACATTCAGTCCTTGTGTTGCATGTGTTTTAGGTAAACAAACTAAATTACCATTTCCTAAGAAAAGTCAAAGTAGGGCAACTGAATTGTTAGGGCTTGTTCACACAGATGTTTGCGGTCCAATGCAAACGCAGTCTTTAAGTGGAGCACGTTATTTTGTAATATTTTTGGATGATTTTTCAAGAAAAACATTTATTTATTTTATGAAAAACAAAAACGAAGTTTTTGATAATTTTAAATTATTCAAAAATCTTGTAGAAAATCAAATGGGTAAAAAGATAAAGATACTACGCAGTGACAATGGTGGTGAATATATCAACCATGTTTTTCAGGAATATATGAAAACCTGCGGGATTCTACATCAAACAACAATACCACATTGTAGTCAACAAAACGGTGTCGCAGAACGGGCACTAAGAACGATCATGGAGAAAGCTCGCTGTATGCTGGAAGATGCTGGCCTAAGTCAACAGTTTTGGGCTGAAGCTGCTAACACGGCTGTGTACCTAAAGAACTGTTCACCAACAAAAGCAGTTAGAGGGGCTACTCCTGAGGAAGTGTGGACTTCTAAGAAAGTTGATGTAAGTCATTTACGTATTTTTGGTTGTACAGCATATGCATTAATAGAAAATTGTCGAAAGCTGGACACAAGAGGAAGGAAATATATCTTTGTCGGGTATTGTGATAATAGCAAAGGCTATAGACTAATAGATCCAGCATTTCCAAAGAAGTGTGTTAAGGCCAGACACGTCACGTTTTTGGAAAATGAATTTATGGGTAAAAAGGTATCACATGATGATAATAATAGGCAAAATATATCATTTTCACTGGACTACTCATCTAGTGGGCAAGATATTGTTTTAGATCAAACCTCACCTAGGTCGGACTCGTCTATAAATGAGACCCTGCTATCTGATGATACTGTTAATCCCCGTAGGCTGACTATGTTCAATGTAGATGACTCGATGGATATTGAAAGCACAGATGATCTGTCGGATAGTACTTACGTTCCAGATGAATCAAACCTGTCTTCTGAAGAATCCACCGTGACATCCTACGAAGATGCTAACAGCAGTGACTTCGAGCTTGCCGGGCTAGCAGAGATCATGAGTGAGGAGAACACTCCGAGTACGGTGCAGGAGGCATTAGACAGCAGTGAGGCCAAACAATGGAGAGAAGCCATAAATGATGAGTATAACTCCTTTATCATTAACAAATGTTGGACTTTAGTAGATCTGCCTGAAGGAAGTAAACCAGTAAAGTGTAAATGGGTCTTTAGTAAAAAGAGAGGGCTTAATGGTCAATTACTCAAATACAAAGCACGCCTAGTCGCGAAAGGATATTCGCAAAAATATGGAATAGACTACCAGGAAACATTTGCACCTGTAGTGAGGTATTCAACCATAAGAATTTTGCTTGCCCTGGCTGCTCAATTTGATTTATTAATTGAACATTTAGATGTCAAAACTGCATTTCTGAATGGAGACTTGTCAGAGGTGATTTACATGCAGCAACCTGAAGGATTTATTATTAAAAATCAAGAGAATAAAGTATATAGGCTCAATAAAGCAATATATGGCCTTAAACAGGCAGCAAAGGCATGGTACGAAAAAATTAACAGCGTTTTAACAAATACATTACGATTTAAACGTTTGTCTTCTGAACCATGTGTTTATATTTTTAATCAAGACGAAGAAATTTTGATTATTGCATTGTATGTCGATGACATAATGTTATTTTCTTCAAAAGGATCTCAAAATAAAGATATTATCAAGAATAAACTTATGAGCGAGTTTGACATGAAGGATTTAGGCCCCACTAATCATGTTTTAGGAATGAAAGTTACTAGAATGCAGGATGGTGGCTTTACTTTAGATCAATCAAGCTATATCAAGCGTATGTTGGAAAAATTCAACATGTCAGATTGTAAACCAATCAAGACTCCTATGGAAGTTGGTCTCAAATTAGAAAAAGAAGAAAATTCTCAGTGTAATTATGACTACAGAAGTCTTATTGGGTACCTGATGTATTTGGCTGTATGCACTAGACCCGATATAGCACACAGTGTGAACTATTTGAGCCAGTTTAATAACTGCTATGGGGAAAGTCACTGGAAAGCAGCAAAAAGGATACTTAGGTATTTGCAAGGCACTAGGAATTATAGTCTAGTTTTTCAAAAAGGTAACTTTGATATTGTAGGTTTCACAGATGCAGACTGGGGCGGAGACCAGCTCAATCGAAGATCGTACACAGGATATGTTTTCAGGCTTGGTAACTCTGTTATTTCTTGGGAGAGTCGTAAGCAGCGAACAGTGGCACTCTCAAGTACTGAGGCAGAGTACATGGCAATCTCTGACTCGTGTAAAGAAGCATTGTTTTTACAAACTTTTATTAAGGAATGTACTGGTACTGTTTGTGAGATTCATTTATTTAATGATAATCAATCTGCACAAAAACTTTGTGGTAATTCTGTATTTCATGCCAGAACAAAACACATTGACATTAGACACCATTTTGTTAGGGATTTAATAAATAAGAAAGTTGTTCAGCTGAATTATACTCCTACTGATGAAATGTTAGCTGATATAATGACCAAGTCTTTAACAGGAGAAAAACATTTAAAGTTTGTATCTTTATTATTGCATCTATAAATGTGAAGCATTTAGTAAATAGCAGCTGATGTCTGTTTGTTATTTTGTTAACTAATGTACGCAGATCATAATGTAACATTGAAATATTACATATTTGTACCGTGTTAGTTTAAGGGCTAGTGTCAGTGCATAATGTATTAGTTTAAGGGCTAGTGTTGGGTTTGTAAACGTAACCCATTATGTCAATGTCATCTGTCAAATAATGACAGTTAGTATAGTGCTGTCTCACTCACTCATATTCCACTCTCTGCTAGCTATGGTCGCGATTGTATCGTTTCATAAATTCTTAAATAAAGAAATCCAAGTTAATCTATTTAATTCGTTTAATTTGGCTAATAACCCAATACTTCAAGCAGTGCGCTTCCTTCTCATAGGTATGCAATCCTACCCAACCTTTCAGTTAAATTACTATGCATTGAAAAATGCAATACAAAGTGTACACAAACAGTGGGCTTATCACAAATCTTTAATTATTACACGCGGTAAACATCATCAGATTACAGCGTAATTACGAGCTCTCACATTATCAGATGTTAATTACAGGTTAAAATGATTGCATAAAGTTAATGTCTAGAAGCTTTTTGCGTACGCAGAGGTAAGTAAGTCTTGTGGATGATTTGCTGTAGCTTTACCGTGCCCGCCTTCCTGGTTGGCCTGGGAAATATTTAGGGATATATCACATACAAATTGAGCTAGCTCCGCAGTAAGTTGTGAACTTGTGACGTAGGTATATAGGATACTAACTTAACTATACTATATATTATAATAGATTACTTACATGGATAAACATCCAAGACCCAGGTCAATGTGAAAAATATACAGGCCTGTTCCTACCTGTCGTAGTGGACTTCTTGCAGTATTTTTTTTTTCATTTTCAAACTGTCTGATCAACCCTAAGGTGCGTCTGTTTAGCATATAGTCCATCTTTAGGTGTATTTTTGTAATATTATTGTATTTGTGTAAAATAAAGAGAAAAACCTACACAGAATATGTAGTTTCCGGAATAAGTTTAAGAAGAAGGCTCCGATGTATTCACAGCGAGTTCATGAATTTGTCTGCTTATAGTGGTTGGAGCAGAAAATATGAATAAACCAGAAAGTGATTTAAGGTCTAAAGCCTTACATCTTGTGAATTTACTAAATTTCCCTTTGGTTAAGATTAAGGCAGTCAGTCGTTTAGAACTTAACTACAAATACAGACCCTGGGTTTGGTAGAAATAATCTAAGGCTGCAACAGGGACGAGATCCAGAAAAAAGATAGGGAGACACTAAAAAAACATCAAAACACTACACAAACACTAAACCCTACAATAGCTAAGACTTCACCATCATCGTCATCTCAGTCGCAAGATGTCCACAGACATAGGCTCCACCAAGAATTTTTAATATAACCGGTTGAAAGCGGCCTGCATCCAGCGCCTTCCTGCGACCTCTATCAGGTCGTCCTACCACCTGGTTGGTGGGTGTCCAACGCTGCGCTTGCTGGTCCGTAGTCGCCATTTAAGAACCTTTCACCCCAGTGGCCATCTGTTCTTAACTGTAAGTATTATTCGTGGCGAAAAAAGATACGAAGAGAAGAACGCCTCCGCGTATTGTCTTCTCATATTCCTTTTTAGGGTTCCGTAGTAAACAAGGAACCCTTATAGTTTCGCCATGTCTGTCTGTCTGTCTGTCTGTCTGTCTGTCTGTCTGTCTGTCCGTCCGCGGTTTTACGCAGAGACTATAAGTACTAGAAAGCTGTAATTTGGTATGGGTATGTATATTAATCATGACAAAAAAGTGGTAGAATAAAATCTTGAAAAAAATTTTTTTTTAGGGTAGCTCCCATACAAGTAAAGTGAGGGAGTAATTTTTTTTTCTCTATTTACCTATTGTGTGGGGTATCGTTAAATAGGTCTTTCAAAAATATTGTGAGGTTGAGAACACCATTTTTTTGATTAAGGGCTCCGTTTCCGAAATATTTGGTTTTAAAGTGCGAATTTTTGTTAGAGGTAAGTGTCCCCCCCCTCTATCTGCTAAACGGTTATATATAGATACGTGAAAAAAATTACAGCAGTAGCATATATACTGAAGTTGAAAGGAAAACTATCAGAGCTGAGTAGTAAGTACAAACTAAAAAGTTATAGGCAACCAACTTATAAACTGTAAAATTTCATACTATTTTCATTGTCAGATGTTTTTGGTCGTTAAACTGTAAGGTGCGAGTGTTGTTGGAGTTGTAGCTAAGATGTATAAGATTCGGAAGCTGTGTAAGTTGAGGAGAGCTTGAGATAGATGTGTTGAGAGGATCTTGAAGTTGTGTAGTTGATTTGAAGATAAAAGTAGATGTTAAGTTAAACGCACAGTACACACACGTAGTTTAAGTTTATTAGTTAAGATAAAAATACAAGTTAAAAGTTATAGTTAATAGCTAGAGTTTAAAGTTAGAATGTATGTTGCTTAGTGACTAAATAAATACAAAATAATTGTTTATATGCGGCGCAACCGATCAGACACGCCGCGTTAGCAAAAACCTATATTGTGCGGTCATTGCCCGTACATATTCCCGAGGGAAAATGTAAAACAACAGAAAAAATATAAGTAAAAAATATAAAACTAAAAATGATTATAAGTAGAAGAAGTTAAGGGTAAATTATATAAATCAAATATCACAAATAAAATATTTAGCTTGATCCCGCAAGGTTAACGTGATCAGGTCCCAGCTCCTGGTGTGCGGTGCGAGAGATGCCTTCCTCAGCAGCAGCGTTGCTTGTAGAATATTCCTGCTTGATCTCCGGTACTCTATCTAGGGGTAACGGCGCCAGTTTTGTGATTGGACGTTTTAGTTGGCTGTTTTTAGTTTTTATTGTGACTACCCGTACGTAGCCATCTGCTCCTGGATGTAATTGGATGATTCTGCCAAGTACCCATTTTCCAGGCGGTAGGTTATTCTCCTTTAGGAGCACAATGTTACCAATCTCAAGGTTTTTAGTTGGCACTCTCCATTTGCTACGTACTTGCATTTGATGAAGACATTCTTGAGACCAGCGCTTCCAAAAGTGTAAGTTAAGTTGCTCGACCAATTTCCATCTATTCCATAGATGAAGCGTTTCGTCGAATCTTCCTTGAGGTGGTGACAAGACAGGACCACCAACGAGAAAATGACCGGGAGTCAAATAGTCTAGGTCATCAATATCCTCGGTTAGCGGGCAAATGGGCCTTGAGTTCAGACAAGCTTCTATTTGACAAAGTAAGGTGGTGAATTGTTCAAATGTTAGTTTTTGTTCTCCAAGCACTCTGTGCAAGTGATACTTCATGGCCTTGACACCCGATTCCCAAAGTCCCCCCGCTGATGGCCAAAGGGGACAGTTGAAGTGCCATTCAAGGTGCAGTTTGTTGATTTCCTCATGAAATTCTTGCGAGGTGAAAGTTTTATGCTCTCTAAAGTCTCTTTCTAGTACCTTGGCAGCACCAACAAAGTTTGTTCCATTATCTGAGTAGATGTGTTGAGGTTGTCCTCTCCTCGAGCACATCCGCTTTAAAGCTGCCAAAAAAGTTTCAGTTGAGAGGTCCGATACCAATTCTAAGTGCACGGCTTTAGTAACCATGCAAATAAAAATGGCTATGTAACCTTTGCAGGTTCGTACCCCTTTCCCCTTGTTGATCTTCAACTCCACATGTCCAGTAAAATCGATTCCAGTTCTGGAGAATGTTCTGGAAGGTACCACCCTTGCTTTCGGCAAGTCGCCCATTATTTGTTCAGTTTTATGTGACTTATATCTGTGACACTTGATACAGCTTCTCAGTTGTTTTTTGACCGCACTGTTGCCGCTTAAGATCCAATACTTTTCTCGAATCTGCGCCAAAGTAAGTCGAGCTCCACCGTGTAAGGTCAATCTATGATAGTGGTCGTTTACAAGTTCACTCATTCTTCCAGGTGGTAATATGATAGGATGTTTTGTTTCATATGGAAGATCTGAGTTACGTAGCCGACCTCCGACTCTCAATAACCCCTTTTCGTCCAAACGAGGGTTGAGTTTCAAAATGTTACTTTTCGAAGGTACACATCCAGTTTTCCGTAGTTGTGATATTTTAGCTCCAAAATGTTGCTTTTGTACATGTTTTAAAATCATCTCAGTTGCCTGCAAAAATTCTAAATATGATAAATACTTCGTTTTATTAGCTAAATTATTGTTCCGAAGTGCAGAAATGAATCGTCGTACCCAGCTGACTACTCGTATTACACGAGTCATTGTACTACATTTTGCTAACAGTGCAGTTAGTATCGTGTTATCGCCCTCCGCATATGTTGTCGCATAAGTAGTTATGTATGTTCCGATTTCTGTATAGAATATCTGTTTTGTTTTTGAGTCCTTTTCTTCGTTGTATGTTTTCAGCCATTGGGGTCCTTCCCACCACAAGGTAAAGGATAGTAGTTTTGATGGTGATAAACCTCTAGATGCACAGTCAGCAGGGTTTTCTTTGCTCTTTACATAGTTCCAGCGATCCACAGGAACGATGTTTATTATTTGTTTCGCGCGGTTAGCGATGTATCTTTCTGATTTGTTGTAGTCCCGTTGTAGCCACGCAAGAACGACCTTTGAGTCCGTCCAACAGTAATAACTTATAGATTTTCTTTTAAGTGCGCATCTGACTTTTTCAATGAGTTTTGCTAGTAAGAGAGCTCCACATAATTCCTTCTGAGGCAAAGTTAGTTTTGTTCTTAGGCCTGCGACTCTAGTTCGGGCGGTTAATAGAGTTATAACCGATTCGCCGAAATCGTTTTGTGTGCGACTATACACAACGGCCGCATACGCCTTTTCGCTTGCATCTGAGAAACCAAATAGTTCAATTTCTGTTTCGTAGCTACATCCGACCATCCAACGTATTAGTTTTAATTTGTTGATGTTTTGCAGGTCTCTTTTTATGCCTTCCCATTCCATTGCAACTTCTGATGGTACAGCGTCGTCCCATGCCAAGTTATCAAGCCATAGTTTCTGGAATAATAATTTTGTTTGAAGTATTATAGGAGCGAGCCAACCAAGTGGGTCGTAGAGACTGCTTATCTCAGATAGCAGTTTTCGTTTGGTTTGTGGTTTGTTTGAGACTGGTAAGTTATATTCGAAGTAGAGATAATCTTCTTTCGGATTCCACCTCAAGCCCAATGTCTTCGTAGTGGTTGACGTATGTTCATTTTTGAAATCCAGTACGTTTTTCTGAGATCGTTGTTCACGGGGTATATTTTTTAATAAAGACGGTTCATTGCTGGCCCACTTTCGCAAATTGAAACCTCCTCCTTTCATTAAGGCGACAAGATCGTGTATCAGTTTCTGACCCTCGTCGATATTGCTGACTCCGCAGGTCAAGTCATCCATAAAAAAATAGTTTTGTAATACTTGAGCAGCTTGTGGATATTTTTGACCATCATCTCGCGCAAGTTGGTGTAGCGTGCGAATAGCTAAGTATGGGGAAGCTCTTAATCCATATGTAAGAGTGCACAATTTCATCTCTTGTATTGGCTGTTGCGGAAATTCACGCCACAATATTTTTTGTAAATGTTGTTGATCTTCATGAAGCATTATATTTCGATACATTTTTTCCACATCAGCAACCAAAGCATATTTATGTGTCCTCCACTGGATAATAAGATCCTGTATATCTTTCTGGAAATTCGGGCCGGTGTACATGAGATCATTTAAGCTGTATTTTGAACTAGTTTTCATAGATCCATTGAAAACTACACGTAGTTTAGTAGTAGTTGACTCTTCTTTCATTACTCCATGATGCGGTAAATAACAGGCTTGTTTACTTCCAAGTTTTGAAGTGTCGAGTTTCATATGCCCCATATCCATATACTCCTTGATAAATTGTTTGTACTCGGTTGCGAAATATTTTTGTTTCTCCATTCTCTTTTCTAGTTGATAAAATTGGGATAGCGCTTGTGGTTTCGAGTTACCAAGTTGTTGTTCATAGTTAGCTCTCATCGGCATTTTGACGATGTATCTGCCGTCACTGTGCCTCTGAGTGGTTTCCAAATAATATTTTTCGCAGTGTTCCTTCTCGCTTAGTTCGTCGTCCAGTTTCTTTATGTCTTCCGTTTCCCAAAATTTCGTAATGCTTTCAAGTTCGTTGAGCGTTACGCAACATTGAAAAGTTTTTACATTTCCACATAGGATCCATCCAATTTTGGTTTGTTGCGCAATGGGATAATTATGCTCGCTTTTCATCACTCCATCCAGGATAAGCTCTGAGTATACATCTGCTCCCAACAGCATGTCAATAGGTCCCGTAGTATTAAACTGAGGGTCCGCAAGCTTAATATTATCTAAATAGTCCCAGTTTTCGATAGAAAATGATGTCGTAGGTAGCTTATTGATAAGTTTGCTCATTATTAAAGCTTCAGTTTGGAATGTGTACGCTGAATGAAGGGATTTACATTCCAGTAATAATGAGCCCTTGCAGTTGCCATTGATGTTTCCTACGCCAGACACAACGGCGCTTAGTTTACGTCGCGGAAGACGAAGACACTGAGCGGCATCTTCGGTGAGGAGACTGACCATTGACCCTTGATCAAGAAGTCCTCTTAAGGTTACGTAATCTCCGTCGACATTTTTCACTTGAAGTTGTACAGTAGTGAGCAAAATCTCCTTTTTATCATCAGTGATGTTGTTTACAGAGCGTTGATCAGGTTGCGAAACAGAATTTAGGCTGTTATTGTGAAGCAATGTGTGATGTGATTCATTGCAAGTTTTGCATCGTTTTTCCGATGTACAAGGCCTCTTATGACCGAATAGACAATTTTTGCAAAGTTGAAGTTTTGCAACGGTGTTGTTCCGTGCGTCACTATTCATGTCGATGAACTTGTCACACTGCATCAAAACGTGACCAGTTACCTTGCACATTGGGCAATATCTTTGATATGTTGTATAATATGTTTTCGCAACCCTTTCCTGTCTATTTTGTATGGGTTTCTTTTCATAGTTATATTTTCTAGTTTAGTTGGATGAATGATTGGATGATTTAGTATGTTGATCGGAGTCGAGCGTTTCTAAAGCCACAAATTTTGATTCCAGGAATTCTAATAGTTCTTTTAAGTTCGGAATTTCTCTGGGCGCTTTCAAGTCTTTGATATACTCGGCGCAAAGATCGTTGTCGAGTTTTTTCATAATCAGATGAGCGATTATGGGATGTGCTGAAGTTAACTCCAACCCAATGTTTGTCAAACCGTTGAGACACTCTACAGAGATATCATGTAATTTTTTGATGGTTTGTGCGCTGCCCTGCTGCGCAATTTGCTGGTTGAGAAGCGTGTTCATGTAAGATGTAAACAAGAGGCGATGGTTGTCGTAACGATGCGTCAGGATTTCCCAGCACGTGTCATAGTTATCTGCACTAATCGTGAGATGTTGAACTAGTTTCTCAGCTTCTCCTTTTAGCTTAGACTTGAGGTGTTGCATTTTCTGAGTTTTCGCCAGCAGGGGATTGTTGTGGATGCCCTCCATGAAAAGATCTTTGAAAGAAACCCAATTGGTGTATTCGCCCTTGAAATCCGGTATTTGGATCCTAGGGGTACTTTTTTCAAAATGAACGTTGTTCCATATTTTTTGGTTAATTTGTTTTTTAATGTCTTCATAAGTATATTCCATTTCATTGAATTCCTGTTCATAAAAATAATCAGTTTCGCTCGATGGGTATTCAAGTTCAAAGTTGATTTTTTCGATAGCGTCCCACTTTGATTTCAGATTGTTCAACGCGTCATCCAGTTCCCATTTTTCTGCCAAAACTTTGACATTAATTTTGGAAATAGTTCTTCGAAACAGCTTAAAGTTACATTGTTGGTGACGTAGTAGTTCTTGCCGTTTAGTTTTGAAGTCATCTGGAGATTCCTCCGCGGGCGCAGCTATCAACCGTTTAGATGGTGTTGGGATGTTTTGAGACATGAAAAGCTCGCTCTTTAGTTTCATGATTGACAACACAGTGTCATCACACAGTTCTTTCGTCTTGTTGTAAATGTCATCAGTGAAATACGGTTGCTCCTTGTTATCCAGTTGTAGCAGAATTTTGTGGTTCATTTCAAATTCCTGCCAATGAGCTCGCAGAGCATCGAGACGTGTGTCCAGATACTCGTTAGTTTTTCTTGATACGCTGTCTTTCTTGAAGTTCGTGCAGATTTGCTTGATCCTTTCAAAGCTCTCCTTCTGACGCACGAAGAGTTCCTCAATGTTGGTGGTCATAGTGGACGATGTAAATATTTCGGTAAAGCTGGTTGATAGTTCCTCGGTACCTGCCCGTACGCTATATGCACCTTCTCAATTCAGCTGGTGAGACCCGCTTGTGGGAGGCCAGTGAACCGATTCGCTAGCGTAGTACAGGACAATTGGCACCAAGTACTCACGTGTTACTCGAAGGACCAAAAATGTTGGAGTTGTAGCTAAGATGTATAAGATTCGGAAGCTGTGTAAGTTGAGGAGAGCTTGAGATAGATGTGTTGAGAGGATCTTGAAGTTGTGTAGTTGATTTGAAGATAAAAGTAGATGTTAAGTTAAACGCACAGTACACACACGTAGTTTAAGTTTATTAGTTAAGATAAAAATACAAGTTAAAAGTTATAGTTAATAGCTAGAGTTTAAAGTTAGAATGTATGTTGCTTAGTGACTAAATAAATACAAAATAATTGTTTATATGCGGCGCAACCGATCAGACACGCCGCGTTAGCAAAAACCTATATTGTGCGGTCATTGCCCGTACAAGTGTGAATAGTGTGAACTCAAAGTTGTCATTCGCAACTACGGAACCCTACACTGCGCGTGGCCCGACACGCACTTGGCCGGTTTTTTTTTCTCTCTTACTTTATCTTATATCGCGAACCTGTTTTACGTAATGAACGTGATATTGGAAGTTTTCGAGCTATATTAACGTTGTCGCGCATGCTTTATGTAAGTATATGTACCTACTTATCGAAAGGCTGGACCCATTGCGTGCGTTCAAGTTCTTAGTATTTATTTATGACACACCTACTTCATGTAAGTATACGTAAGGACAGTAATTCTTGACCACTACGCAATTAAACTACAACACGCGATCTAAGTATAGCTAAATTGAATTCTACATTAATGTAATTATTATTTTTAACTCTAAAAATGATATGCCTGTGCCATTTTAATACTAGTGCATGTGCCTATAAGGCACGACTGTTAATCACACTTCGTAGATATTATTACTATTACTATATTTAATAAGTTAGTACGTTTCTGCTACTCTAGATGGGTGGATAATTATTATAGACTTGGTTTTTTGTAATTCCCCCGTATACGTAGGTTATTTTAATAAGAATGCGCGCTAAGCTGTGTAACACCACGTATGTGTTAAGCACACGTATAAAATTAACCATATTTCACAGGGTTTAATATAATTAAATCTTAGTTAGGAAAAACCTGAAGATTTTTAGGTTTTCAAAATTAAGAACATCGTCATTATTTGGCTATATTTCCTGGTTGAATTAATATAATTATATTCCTATGTCTTACCAAGCAAGCGACCGTAAAGCTTCTCCGTTGCAGCTTAAGCAAAAATTATTACGTAGGTACCTAAGTCCGGCTGCTCTCCTCTGTAGGTCGCAGTTCTGAACCGAATCTTGTGAAACTTTGTAATCAGGTTTGATATTTACATCGAACGCGTTGATTTTTTATTTACTTTCTTTATTAGGAGAGTTTGCAAAAAGACCTAAGCATCTAATCGCTTAAGGCCATAGTGAGTTGATTGTGAAAAACTCGACAGGTATACTGCCAGTAAAGTAACTCAACCCAAATACATTAAAGAATGTAAGTGCCACGTACCAGAAGGATGAACTGTGACAGACGCAGTTCTTTTAAGGAGTTGACCCGGAGGCGACCGCCCCAAAGCCGTGTGTGTTCCAACGTTTCTCGCACATATATATTATTCGAGTGTACTACAATAATTACGGCGTATTAGCGTCCGATAACGTTAATTAACAGTTCACACCGCTGCTCGCATTAATCATGTGTACGCTGTGATTATATACGCATATACATACCTACTATTTATTACTATAAATATCTAAATGCTCTATGATACGATCGCTTTTTGCCTGAAAATTATTTAACGCAGCTCTACATTGCCCCTTGCTTTACTCGTTATAAAGTCTTCTGCTAATAGTTTGCCTATTTATTCTTAAATTATTTATACATGAAAATTATTAGCTACATTTAACAGTACCTAAGATATTTGTTCAAAATATGCCTAATCTGATTTTTGTCAAAAAAAATATTAAAATCATTTGGTTACTTACTACTTTAAAAAGGTTGCAGTAGACTTTATTTTATGTAACTTTTTTTTTTCATTATCAGATTAACTGACAGTATATGTCCCTAAAAGGGATATTAAACAAAAAGAATTGAAATCCGTGCCTTTACAAAATTACGAAACCGTACGAAATATAAATCACATAGCCAAAGGGAGAAATAAACGAAAGATATTGAACTGAGACAACTTGGTTGCAACAGCTGTTTTAAATTTTATTTAAAAAAATAAAAATTGAGCTTTAAAATAAAAAGATGTATCTATAAGTAAGTACGAAGTCACTATATAGTAGTTGTACTGCTTCATCTTAAATTTATTCCATGTACAATTCACGCTCCATTCTGGACAAATACTATAAAGGCATTCATGAATATATTGACAAAATTGTTAATTATTCTTTGATTGGTTTAATGAATTATTTTTTGTGTTTAGACTTTTTTTTTATTTTAAGGTTTCCGTACAAAAAAATTACAAATGATCCCTGATTGGATCTTTCGTGTTGAAGTTTTTTTTTTAAAAGGGAAATATAACAAAATTTTTAAAGAGTACTGCAAACTTTACTGTATCAAATACCAATAAAAGGTTCGTTATGAAGATATCAAATATAATTTTGTTAAGTAATGTTGTAAAATACAAAGTTTTGATTTTATCCATAATAGAATACGAAAATTACCATATTCTAATTTTTAAGTTGGTTAAAAAACTAAAAACTCAAGCAAAAAATTGTTATGCACCTAATTCGAAAGTTCATACATAAAATACTAATAAACACTAATAGTAAGACCTAATGGGTGAAACAGGCTTTGAATAGCTGATGGCCGCGACCGCCCTGGAATACTTAAATAAGTTTTTCTTTTAATTATTCCTTTGCCCTCCTGAATATGCAACAAACAGAAGCTGGTATTAACGTTAATTTTAAATGTGAGTGGTGGTCAAGGCACTCTCTATACTAATGACTTAGCAGGTACTTACGTAAAGCATCCACAGTTAATACTCAAGTTCCTGAAAAAAATTAAGTGCCTAGTATGTTGATCAATGTTTACGGAAGGGTACGAATACCTCATAAAAGTTCAGAAATAATTATTTTATTTAAATTTATTTTGCTTGGATACCTACCAGATAAACAGACCAGACAGAGTATAAAGCTATTTGTAAGTATATAGTAAGTATACCTTAACCTGAATTCAATTATACCTACTTCATTTTTTGACAGCGTTTTCGCACAGACCGCTCTTATGACAGTCCGTTTGGCTGACAGATAATTGGCTAAGTTTTTACCAGTCGTCCGTCTACTACCAACCCTTCTTGGGTAGTTTCAGAACTGTATACAAATATATGTAGAAATAAAGTGTTAATACATGCTCACGCTGGTTATCATGAAAAGAAAATTAAAATCATGAAAAATGCATGAAATAATTGCTTCCTCAAAAAAAAAATTTTGTTGCTTAGCATTCTTGTTTTATATTATATTTTTTATTAAGACTACTATGAAGGTTTCAATAAAAAAAAATTAAAGGTAAGAATTTTTTATCCTAGATTAGAGTTTCTTTTCTCTATTTACCAACCTACTTTATTGTACACCATGATACAAATCTTAATATCATTGCACTTCAGTTTTGTTTATGCATTTGTCTAAAAAGAACGCAGATAACTCAGTACCACGAACAGATAATGTTCAACACACGAGAGAAAGAAGTCCTAAACCGGCGTAGGGTGTAATTAAGGCGACCACCCACCACAACGACCTCGAGGCCTTGACCGACAACCCTAATGAGTTCACCGGCTGAGACGCCAGACGACCGGCGAGCCAACCCTGTGCACTATGCCTCAAAAATACATCATCTACTCGAAATGACACAACTCAAAAATAATAAAAACCGAAAACAATTTGCCTTCCCCAGTTACGTAAATCGTAGTTCCACAATTCTCAATAAGCCATCAAACTGCATACGTTCAGATGAATACGCCGCCATATTGTTGCATTGCATTTCTCATGCAATGTCCCGTTCACAAAACAAAAATCAAGCAACAAAAGGAAAATACCGACAAGCCGGTTACTAAACTTTTTTACTTTATTTCAGAGACTAGCACGAACTGTGCGCGCTTGAAACCGAAAGGTTCTATGTCGCTACCAACGCTAAACTTAAAGCCTCCGTACACAAAAGGCTTAAGTTTCTCAAAACAGGTTTTCTTTAAAGACATTTCGTTTTTCAATATTAAAGCTCCGACACAAGAGCTCCGCCTACACTTGATTTAAAATTAGAACTCTTGCGTGACAAACGCCGGTAACTTCGAATTAAATAGTAAAAAGTTAAACTTTATTCACAAGTGATAGAGCACAATATTCCGCGGTAGTTTATATGCTGTAAGGTGGGTTGCTCCGTAAATGCTATTGGCCCAATCGTGCAACGTGAAACAAACAAGAAATACTCGAGTGAATGGGATGGCGTTATACGAAGCGCGTCGCTGCGAATAACCGAAGCGAAAAAAATAGTGAACATAGTCCAAAATTCAATATTAAAATCTGTAAAAATATCAAAAAAATCGATATAATTCCAATACATACTTTCAGTAAAACTAAGAAAATTTGGTAAATTAATTCATTACAGCTAGACCAAAACTTGTAAACTTCAAGAGAAAGAGATGCAAGATAACCTTTGCCGTTTGTGAGAAGAGTACAGATAATCTGTTTAGTATAAGCTTTTGTCGATCATAATGTCGTAAACGCCTAACGTTGTAGATATCACTTTAGCTTGAGTTTCGTGCGGGTAGAGTCGAAATGAGGTTTTTTAAAATGTGTGTTACGTCATTTTAGATCGGATTGCCGTATAGAAGTGGGCATGGCGGCAAACGAGCAGTGACGATTCGTTTAGTAGACAGTTGACAGTCGCCACGCCACACTGACATTCCGATAGAAGGACTGATAACAATTTTCTATTGATGATTTTTTTGCTGACCGTTCGATTTGGTGCTTAGTGTTCGACATTTGAATGGACAGATCCAAACTGTGTGACACTATTTATTAATTTTTTTATGAAACTTGTTTTGTTTAAGTGATAAAGTGAAGTGTTGTGCTGATTAAGTAATGACTAACCAGTGGTGTTGTTGACTGTACATTTGAAACTGAAGCTGAAGTTTTCTTTGTAAGTTAATTGCAGTATTAGTAAGTATATATGTTGAGCAACCAGCTCAAATATGACTAAACCAAACTAAACTTATGTTATAAGTTTGTTTGGTCTAAAGTTTATATTTTAAAAGGCAAAAATTTTCAAGATATTTAACTTCTAAAAAACATTCCTTATTGTTTGTCATCCCCGGATAATAATTTCCATAATAATAGGTATCAACCATATTAGAATCCTAAAATTCGTCATGCATAGTCTGTAAGAAATTGCTTTGTACCCAATGAGATAACATCTTTATTACGCTCAGCTCTACATACAGTAGTAAGAGTAAAATTAACAATATCAGGGTAGATTTCTTGTAAGTATTGTTAAAAATATTAGTTACTTTGGTAATCATTCGCATAGGGTCTATATATAATCCAAAATACCTATATTTTAACCTGAGCGCAGAAATTAACGTAGGTGACTACTTATGTATGTCAAAGCCTGATTCGTTTTATGATATGGTTGGTTATAGAGTCTTAAAATATAAAAGCTATACTTCAATTCCTATTGCTCTGTATACTTACCTAATACAGTGACCGCGAAGATATCACAAAGTAAGGGTAGTCCTAAAATAAATAAAAATCATTAATGGCATTTGTTTTATCTATGAGGAGAAATAGTATTAATTTTAAGTGGTTGGGATTATTTTGATAACGCTTATGTTATAATTCTATTTTTAACCGTCTTCAAAAAAGAGGTTTTACGTTTTATTGTATTTTTTTATATGGACACGTTTGTTATCTAGAGAGGTATATGAGTAAATATAGCTATTGTCATGCCATTGCCTTGTCAATTTGGGTTTTTAGGTTTGAATTTTGGGCCTTGTTTCATAACAAGGATTCAAAACAAAAAATATATTCCACATATGTACATAACTAAGTACAACGTAAAGTATATCATTTTAAATGCTGCTGCGATATAGGTATAGATAAAATAAATTAAAACAATATAGGGAAGAAGGTAATGATACATCTCAACAAAATATCTTTAACGGTTTTAGATAATAATTAATTATTTTGTAAATTCTTCAAAGCTACCATCTTATTCAGTTAATATCTTCAATTCGTCTTCGATTTTTAAATTATAAAATTTTCTAGATTCTTACTAAGAGTTTAGCCTGTGTAAGAATTACAAATTGTTATCATCCAGATTCTTATGCAACTGTTTAAATTCCTCAACCAAACTTTGACTAGCAAATGATACATTTTGGTATAAAACATCTAAATTACCATAGCCACTTACAAGTGAATATAGAGAAATACTTATATTTTGTATACTTAGGTATGTGTAAGTTTAATCCAGCATATAGCTACTGCTCTGTTCAAATTTCTAGCACATCTTCTTCAACCTTTCTCGACCACTAGGGTCTTCCTTCATATTATTCATTTTCTTCGATATTGGGCAGATTTGATCCATTTTATTCTAGCCATTCTTTTAATATCATCGTACCAACGCATTTTTGGTGCTTTATAGAAATTGTTGGGTTATTGGTTTTTAAGTTTTCCAATTGACTTACAAACTTGCCCAGGCTATGACACTTGTAGGTTAAAATCTTATGCTTTATAATCTAGTCTTCGATATAGGTATTCAAATTCCTAGACTGAAGTTTGAATAGCAAGTGATACATTAGGCGTGAGGCCCGCCTCCGTCGCTGGGCGTCGGCGTCCTGCCGCCGACACGCCCATTTCTGCTATATGCCACGCTCCGTACTAAGCCTCCGACTCCGACATATACCGCCTTATGTGGAAACCTAGTAGATTTCCATACAAAATTAGCCGTTTGAAATTAGAGATAAATAAAAGAACGAAGACTTGTGCACTTATAATTACAAGTCGTGTGGACTGAAAAATATGTGTCAAATAAAGTTGGTTAAAAAAGTACTTACCTTTATCATGTTACTCATTTCTGCTATATTCCGCGCTCCGTACTAAATGTCTGACTCCAACACATACCGCCTTATGTGGAAACCTAGTAGATTTCGATACGAAATTAGCCGGTAGAAATTAGAGATAAAAACACGAAGACTTGGGTTAATGCTCTACATCTACAAACAAAGTTGGTAAAATAGGACTTACATACCTTTATCTTGTTACTAGAAATAGAATTCTTTTAAGTAGGTCCCTACTTAACTAGCCACAAAATCTACGTGAAATAAACTATATTAAATTAAAGTTGTTATACAAAAAATACAAACTTTTAGTTGGTTTGCTGTTTATGTCACTTTATTTGTGAATATACCTAGTGAAAATAACTACCGTTGAGTGTGTTACATTAAGGAGACAGAAAATCTGGCCATTTATTATATTCTTTTCGGTATCTTTTTAATGTAATAGATTTGTTGTTATATATTGTAGACATTTTACCGAGTATAAAAAGTGGCGCTCCGTATGTAGAGTCAGGCGAAAAGAATCGCGTGTAGAAAACTTATGATAATTAAACTTAAACGAGATATAAGTAGATACGAATTAAGGTATTTTAATAATAGAAAAATAATCATGTAATGTGTAAGATATGATTATAAAAATAAAATGTTTCAAACAAAAATGCAGAGGCACTTTAATCTATTCCTAACATAAAAAAAGAAAAGATTTTTGTTTATATTCTTTCATCAACAGAAAGCTTCATTATCAGCAAGTAATATAGCCTAAAATTTACGCGTATGAATTCGCAAGAAACAACTAGTGAACGAAATACTTAAGTCAACAATAATATATTGATGTAAACAATAATGTGTAATGAAAATTTACCTTCAGAAAATGATAGTGAATCTTACGATAAATTAAATTAAGACTGTCTTCTGTGAGTTGTAGACCTTGTGAGTGTTATGACAAGTATTATTTATGTAAGTAATTTTCAAACCCGTTCACAAAATATCATGGAATTTTACTTTCAAAACAGCCAGCAAAAAATATATCTAATATGTAAAAGAAACGCTTGAAGCAGAGACGCTTGTCCCGCGCTTAGCACTCGCATGGTTAAAAATTTCTTACTGGGTATTTATTTAAATATTTTAATGATACTTAACTGACAAAATTCCATGTAATGCTTAAAATTACCTCCTACGGTCGAGACAATTAATCATGATTGCAGAAGTCGTAGTTTCCATAACTTAAAGTAAATATAATATTCATACTAATATTATAAAATATAAAATAGTAACTCTTCCAATATATCTATAAAGAATATAATCTATATATAATAATAATAATATACTTTTGTTAGGATACACGTTGTCAGGGGCTTAACAGGAGAAAAATTATATTATTTTTATGGGATCAAGGAACTGTTCTCGAAGAATTTAAACCCTAGAGAGCAAAGCTGCGGAAGAAAGCTTGCTCTATAGTACAATGATACTAAATGTACAAGTTACCACATAACATAAAGGGAGATACGAACTAACCTCATACATTATGTAACGCGACGTTCGCAAGTAGGTACGTTGTGCACCACATGTCTTGAATATAATGCTCTGAAGATCTTTGTGAATGTAGCGAAACTTGTGTTCGGGACTGTACTTATGTATTGTATAGCTAGTAATGTCACGATTATTATTCTTTAAAATATTTTACAAATATTATTTCTTGAACGTAATAACGATATATTATTTTAACATTCCAGAATATTCCAGATATTGTTATTTTTGTACTAAATCTTGCAGTATGTAAAAATCATAATTCTTAAAGTGATCGCAAACTATATAATAATTATTTTAAAATTTATGACACAATACTTATTGCACTGCTGGACTTGTGAGAGTACGGCGATATCTTCTTCTTCTGTTCCTATAAATAAAATAAAAGACAGACGTTGCTCACTGACTGATCTTCAACCCACAGCTCAAAGTTGAAATTTAGCACACAAATATTTTTTAATATCGTAGGCAGTCGCTAAGTAAGGATTTCCCAAAATTCACCATTTAAGGGGATGAAACGGGGGACCAATTTTTTTACTTATAATTATGAGTAAGTGAACTTGAAAGGCGTTCAGTTTAAGGTTTGGATATAATCTACCATGATTTCGACTAAAAATATTGCCTAAGTCAAAGATGGCCAATCAATTTATCTTTTTCTATACTTTTATTCCTACACGACAGAAAATAGAGAAGGGGTATCTGAATAGTCTCGATCTTTATAATGTTTAAAAATAATTGAAGTATATCCGGAATCCGTGTCCTAAGTATATACTTTATACATAAATAAGGCACACGATTATTTAAAGGTTTTTGTTTCTGGTTATCTTATATTGTTTTGCATAATATTGGAAGTAAAAGGAAGTAAGTACCTAGTTTCTTACGAGGACGTAGATGTCAAAAGAGCTTATCATTAATTCACATGTGAATGATAAAACTCTTTTTTCAGTAAAGTCCTCGTAAAAACTACTTCTTTCGAAAATTTGTCCTACTAAATTGTACATACATTATCCATAAATTTCAGTTAGACAATAAAATCGTGTTCCCACGCGGTAAGTTGTAACACGATGTAAGGTCGTATCCTCGGAAGTAGTACATCATTGCTGCTCGTAAAAGCGGGTGCGCAGTGATTTCTGATGGATCACCGAGGGCCAACGATACACAATACCTATATACATATTAAAATGGAGATTTTTTATCTCAATTTTAGGCAATAAACAATACGTTAATAAGACCCTGTACGATCGTGAAAGAGGCGACTCATACAAATTGCCCGGCTGGCTGTTGCTGAACACTTTTGCATATAGAATAGTAATTTTTTTAATTTCCAGCATAAGCATAGGAAAAGTTAATCATATTAACGTGCTGAGTCGCCCCTTTTGGGATAAGACAGGGTTTTATTGACATTTTGTATAGTTAAAGACTGAAGGTAACTTTCGTTATAAACTTGCCTAAATTTGGCATCGTATATTTTACTATACTACAACTAGTACATATAACTCCATGACTAGAACTAAAACGCAAGCTGACAATAATTGACATAAAATCGTTTTCATTCTTTTATTTCAACAATCCTTATTTTTAAATCTTCACCAAATCTACCATAGGCTATTGCAATTATTATAAAGAGACTATGAGGGAACCGATCAGCAACTTTATTTATTGCACATATTAGTGGTATTAAAAAAATTTACCTTGAAAGTATAAGTAATGTTAGATATATGGCTAACAACGATTGTAAACTTCTGCCTCTACATACTTAGTGATTCTTGATGGATTATTAGATAGATATTAGTAAATAAAAACATTTGCTTACTTTTATGGACTTTATTTGTTGGGCTTAACGTACTGGTATTGAAACATTCTTATTTATTACTACTTTTTTTTTCTTACTCGGGTTCTATTAGTTTTATGTACTCGGGTTCTATTCTATGGCGTAGATATCTACGCCAATATATGGTATTTGAGTCTCGTTGCCTTAGGTTTTGTCAAAGTTTAAACCTCTTTGTCGTTCTCAGATACTTGCTATCTTCGAATGTGATTGATTGACAGAAACGCATTTCGTGCGATGTATTTTACTGAAGCTAATAAACAAGCTGTCTTTTACGCCGAAGACAAGCGTAAAATGTGTTTTCAAAATTAACATAAATACGTACATACTATCACGTCTTAATCCGAAATGGGTTAGACAGGGCCTAGAGCCATAAGACTCAAAGGCCACGTGTGGCAAGTTGGAGGGCGTAAAGGTGGAAAACAGAATTAAAAGAGTGATAAATTGCGAATAGCCTATTGATTTTCCTAAGATTTTTGACCATTCCCTCAGTCGGCTTCTACTGTTTGCGAACAGCTGGTGCATTCTACGTTTTTTCATTACTCCCAGTCCAGCAGGGAAGTGTTTACAACAATAAATCTGTAGATATGTATAATATCTGCGATAAATATCTAATAATCATATTAAAAGTATATCCATTTAAAATATAAACCGACTAAATACGAGTTAAACAAATTGACGGCTTTCAGTTATTTTCATCAAAGTCATGAAAAAGCCTACGGCTTAGGTCTTTCCAACGCTATAAAGGAACATACACGTGGTCTTTACAATAAATTACCTCCATTCCGTCACGCAGTTGGATAAAAATCTTCTAGCTCAATGTGATAACATAATAGAAACATCTTAAAAGTCACTGACAAATGCAATTAGGTGAATCAAATATGAAAGCATCTTCTTGTCTGCAGACACGAGTGATGGATCGGCAAAGGGGTGCGAAAAGTGCACTGCTATGATTCCTTATTTTTGTAGTAGCTATGCCAGAGTTACGAACAACCCTTTCAAATTCCAGCCAAGCTGAAATATTTCTTTATTTTCGTACAGAAAAATATTAAAGGTATAAATAAGTGTTATAAGTATAGTGTGGCATATGTTTTTAACAGTATATGATTTTATAAAAAATAACCATTATCTTAATCAATTTTGACATTATTTTTTCTTAAGAACCTATGATCTTTCTTTGTTTGTTTACCTGCCTGTTACAAACATAATCTCGTTTGGATTATCTCTTCTCTTATAGGTAATCTGCTGCCAATAATAACAACGGTACCCTTTACAAACGTCAATCAACTATCACTATACATTTCTGATTTCCAAATTCATCTCAATCGTTACGCCTATCATATTGCTACTTGGGGCTTTTGACTATGTCTTTCATCCCGTTATAGAGAAAAACGTAATACTGAATTTCATTAACAACACTGGTTGGCCCCACCTACAGGATTAATAACGTATTTTCTAATAAATTGTATTGTAATACCCGAAGGTAATATCGCTAATGGCTTAGTTTTTTCCAACATTTTCTAGGGTTCTAGGTATTTGATCGCTTTCCAGCAAAGTACTAGAATTAATTAGTATTTAAATTTAGATTAATGTGACCTGTATTTCATACAAGTGAACATAAGCTATGTGGTCAAGGGTTATCTAACTCGTATGTCATAAACACGCTAAGAGTACTTAGAGTTTACGGAATTTGATGGGAAACATAGGTTATCTAAACACAGAACCGTCTTTCCCACCGAGCATGAAATTTGAATTGATAAAAATTCGCGCGCGGCCTACATTCTAATTCCTTGCTCTGTGGTCTTTTCCTTCAGCTTTACTTTTAAGTCAGCTATGGCGAGAACTTTACGAATTGAATAGCAAATCGGATTACACTACATGATTAATGATTTACTTAGATCATCCTCGTTATCTTGACAAATCACACATTTCTTTTAACTTATTTGATTAGAAGTTATGTTGATTTTATACACGCATGCATTAAAAATCTAGCTTGACTCCAAATAACCTGGTTTCCAATTTCACCTACTAAAAACCTGCTGTTTAAAATTTTCACATGGGATCCTAACTGTCAATTGCTTCGATATTCCTTTCCATAATAGTAGGTCTATTATGGTTAAATTTTATATTTTATTTTAAGTTAAATATTAATCTGTCTTTAGAATGAGCATGATCCCTGATGCGCCCATTTGAAACGCTTTAGAGTTCAAGGTCCACTTTCCATGAATGGTCTTCAGCATATTTGGCTATCTGATATATATATGCCAAAAGATATAGGAAAATGCCAAATAAATTTTATATTAATTAAAACTAATAAAGGATACCAACTCACTTCATGCAAAACTCAACCAGAAGCAGATATTGAAAGTGATCATATTTTATAAGCAGTAAACTTAATTTAAGAAGTAAAAGAACCATAAGAACTAATAAAAGTAAGATCATTGATCTCAATGAACTTAAAGATAGTAATAAGTATTAGGTGCAATATAGTTAGAATCGTATAAAAGCAAAGATGCAAAGAGTAATATTGAAGAAAATAGGAAGTATCGTAAAAACAAGTGCAGAAGAAAGTATGCAGAAGAAAAAATAAAAAAATAGCAAGGAAGAAATGACTTATTGCAGAAATTATGGATTTGATAAATGAAAACAAAGAAATGAAAAGATCAAAGTAACATAACTTAATATAAAAAACTAACTAATCAAATAACGTTGAAATGTAGACAACAGAAAGAAAAAGAACTTAATACTTGTGATGATGTAGAATACTATTTAAAGAA
The DNA here is from genome assembly GCA_963082605.1 of Rhodophaea formosa. Classification (NCBI taxonomy): domain Eukaryota; kingdom Metazoa; phylum Arthropoda; class Insecta; order Lepidoptera; family Pyralidae; genus Rhodophaea; species Rhodophaea formosa. The sequence goes on along the minus strand of OY720211.1, from coordinate 6,900,647 downwards.
AGGACTTGTATATAAAGCTTACAATAGTATTAGAGAAATAGATAAGAAACGTTAAAAATAAAGTACAGCAAAGTTAAATGAAAATAGTAGATTATTAATGAATAACAAAGGTATAACCAGACGATATAGGCCGTGTGGTTTCCGGCAGAGTAGAATAAGACCACTCCAAGTCTTCCCGTGGATGTCGTAGAAGGCGCCTTAGGAAACACAAGCCAAAGCTTATAAACATCAAACAGGCTTCTCCAACCCGTCTGGCCAGCGTGGAGAGTGTAGGCCAAATCCTCTGACTGCCCTGGCTTATTAGGTGGCTCTGGTAGTATAGAGAGGGTCATGCATGCTCCTGCAGTGGAGACTAAAAAAGACCTGATGGATGGATGGATGGAACCAGACGATGGAAGAGATATATTGAACATCTTTATGATGGTAGAGAGGTTAACAAAAAAAATATATAGAGATGCAAGATACAGTAAAAACCGACAAGTTAGAACCTAATATTCTCAGAGAACAATTCGATAATGCCATAAATAGCATTCAAAATGGCAAAGCTGTCGGAAATGATGGTATATTTTTATAGAATTAATAAAATAAGCCAAATGTGACCCAATTTAAGATGTAATATATGAATTGATTTGAGACACGTAGGAAACTGGAAGCTTACCTAAAGATTGTATAGATGGATAGATAGCATATAACTTTATCTCTTATTTCACACGCATAAAAAATATTATTAAAAATAATTCAAAATGGATTAAAACCTATAACAGATACAATATTAGGGGCAGATCAATACAGTTTAAGATAAATTAAAGGATATAAAAATAAAGACGAGTTTATAAAAACAATCATGGAAGGCAAAATAGAAAGTGGAAGGGGTAGTGGAAGACCCAGACAGAGTCATTTTAAACAAATAAAAGAAAAAGTATAATGGAGTCGTACCAAGATGTCAAAAGGCTGGCGGAGGACAAAGAAAGATGGAGAGAGCTCCACCAACGAGAGCGTCGCTCTTAAATTTTGATGATGATCTAATTATTTTGAGGGTCTGACACGTCCAGCCATGATTTTCATTATTATTCATTATTATATTAGTATCATGGTGCTATCACCTTCTGTAGTACGTCCATGCTAAAAAGTCTACCTAATATTCGTTAAGATAGTCTTATGTACTTAGTGAAATGTTGGTAATCGGCGACAACTGGGCCCATTGTCCATTCATCAGCCATTCCCACGCTACGCACTACGACGTCCATGCCCAGTCAGTTATGAGCAATTAGCCACGAATATGCTTGACATACCAACACGCAAGACCTGATTTATGAACCTCTCATGTCTGACAGTTGCTGATAGGTCTTCGAATCAATACGATTAAAAGTGTGCGGTATAAACCAAACTGAAATGAGCAACTGTAATTTAAAAAAAAACTCGCATAGTAAAGAAACTTATCTAAATTCAATATTAACACATCCTCAGCAAAAGACTTACCAAAGAATAAGATTAGAAAGACAGAATCGATTTACCTCAAACTATCATCGTGTATGTTATTTAAACGTGAGTTTATTTCATCAGAAGCACGACCCTCTCTGTACTACCAGAGCCATATATATATATATATATATATTAGCCAGAACAGTCAGAGGATTTGGCCTACACTCTCCACGCTGGCTAGATGGGTTGGAGAAGTCTCTTTGATGTTTTATTATAAGCTTTGTACAGCTTATGTTTCCTAAGCTGCCTTCTACGACATCCACGGTAAGACTTAGAGTGGTCCTATTCTACTCTACCGGACATTCACACGGCTAGTGACTGAAGTAGTCACTAGCTGAATTTTATTCAGATATTATTGTTTAGACTTGTCTGTGTCTGTGTTATAATATGATGTGATCTACCCAACCATTTGCCATAAAAATTTATAAACGTCTTTATTATTTGTACGTTATTGAGATTAATAGTCCCACTTATATTACAGAACATACCTTATGCGCATCTAGCCTTCGTCGTATGATTTTTTGAGCATATACCTATTTTGCCTATAAGGACCAATATGCTTGTATCGTTGGGTTAGTATATCATAAGACGTCCATCGAGTAAGTTCTTTTGTTACAAGGTTACAAGTGATTTCGATGAGTTTTTATGTATTGTCCAACATAAGAGTCAGTTTTCGCTCGTACAAAGTATGTGTGCTCCCTCTAAAACGGTTTAAAAAGAAGATGAGCTATCGTAATTCTGAGAAAAAACTCGCAAAGAAGACATAGGTAATATACGAGAAACGGAGATGAAAAGTGGCAAGCTCCATTAGAAATTTCCTCGAGGCATGTGGGATGTCTGAGAAACCACTTTCTACGAAGATGACGTTTTCTTCTAATCAAAACGGACCGGCCAGCTTTTTGTGAGGGTTTTCGTAATATTTAATTATGTTTACTACTCGTGGCATTGAAGTGGCTGTGGATAGATTTTAAGGCCTGTAAATGAAAGATTTAATTCAAATATATGTTACTTATTCAAATAAATAATTATTTTAATTTAAATCTTATTAGGTACTAAGATTACTTACTTTTTCTAAGTGTCACTTTCTACGGGTAAGTAATTCTTTTTTTTATTGTTTTATGAACAATGTATTCTTACGAGCAAAACCTAAACTCTAGCTCTTTAGGCCAAACAAAGGAAAAAGTTCTGCATCGATTGTTTGAGTGGCTTATATAGTTTGGCTTCGGAGAATGACTTATCATGTAGGTACTTATTACTTGGCATCTCGTTGGAAAAAAGAGCATAACGCCACTACAATGGTCTTAGTCTTTATAAAAGAAACACAAATGCATGGTATAGTACTCCCTCTACGTGACCAAAGGTACAGTCAACCGCAAATATTTTATGCAAGTCTATCTATTTTAGACCTTACATCAGAGATATAAGAACCAAGCTGGTCATGGTATGCAATACATAAATACATACTCGTATGCAGCTATGTGTAGCAGTGGGCAGTGGGCGGAATCAGGGCGCACGCCACTCGATTCCCAGAAGAGGAAATCGTTACCAGCAAATTGGGCCGTAACCACTGGTTTGTGCCTGTACACGCAGACACGTAAGCTGCCCAGTTTTAAATGCACATTATAAAGTACTCAATTGATGGAAGGAATTGTTGCACGAATATATTCGCTGAAAACTAAGGGTTAAGGGTCTTGTGAAAAAAATGTTGTAAAGGTTTAGTTTCCTTGGCAAACGAGTTCAATATTATGGAATTAAATAGATTTTTTTAATTCATCAAGTCTACTTCGTGTTAAAGAGTAAGAATATCGAATTATAACAATAAAGTTACACATTCATGTAATAAACTTAAATATTTAATCTTTCTAGGTTGTTTTGCTACCATTGTTTTTACTTTGTCATATCAACTTAAGTAGGTAGTAGGTATACATTTTTCTTACGCATTTATAAATGTGTAGTTATTTTTTTGCCAAATGAAAATATTTTTATTTCAATGTCTAGAAACATATCGCTAGAGGGTCACCTACGTGTCTGCGAATCACTTTTCTTCGAAAATTGATATATCGCCAACCTGACAGCGAAGCCTTCCTCGAGAGATGTGTCCGGTGTCCCGCTATCGCTTTTCTTTAACTAGGTCTAATATAGTTCTAACAACACTTTTTCAATATCAATCATCGTGTCCTTTCAAAGCAATAAAAATGTTATATTATTAATCTCCAAAACCATATTGGAAATGCAGAATGCAAACATCTGCATCCTACATCAGTGTCATTGACGTACGTGTAACTACATAATAAATTATATATATAACATGAAGTAATACCAAGCTAGTATTACCATAGGTCATGTCATGATGTAATAAAAAAATAACGAACTTAGGTACAATTTATATTTAAGTGCGGACATAATATTTATGGTATAAAAATATTGGCAATTTATTTATATAGTTTTATTTTTGTACTTAAAAGATTGTTATGTTTGAAGTTTCAAATAAATTATTTTTCTTTCTTTCTTTCTTTCAATGTTTACATCTGTATATTATCTACCTATATTTTATTTAATGCTGTATGGTGGAAAACGAAAATAAAAATGCGCATAAAGTCTCATAGAAATTTGTCGTGAATTTACGTGGGTGGTATACAAATCTTTTTCTATTAGCGATTCAGATACCTAGTTTTTTTTACAACTATATAGGCAAACTGGCATACGGCCGAACTGATGGAAAGCAGTTACCACAGCCTATGGAGGCCTAACACCAGGGATGCCACTCGCGCATTGCCGATCCTAGAGAAATCTTTTTACACATTTTTAAAAGAATATAATGTTGTAGTGTCTCGAGACAACCATGGGAGGAAGCTCGTTACACTACTGTAGCGTACGTGGCAGTAAGCTCTTTTAAAATGTTCTGTACGCAACCATTTACGATCTAAGGTTTGAGGATAAATTTCCTATCGATATCGTAAGTTGCGGTGATAGAAAGTGGACGTAGGCATCATCCTTGAAGCACAGCTCATTTTACAAATGGTAGAACACACACGAGAGATGGAAAATTTCTCCTTTGACTGTAATATTGGGATCGTCAATACTTCTAACAGCTCGTCTTTGGACCAAGTCAAGTGGATCCAGTTGATAGGGTGCACCTGCCTGACAGCAGTACCTATTCCATGTGTGAACGAACTGGCGACTAATTAAGTAGCAGTTTGCCCTGGGGTAAAATACAGATTTGCCCGGTTGAGCGCATGCAGCTTTTTTGATACTCTAATAAGGGACTGCAGTATCGTTGGCATTATTTCGACACGTAAGATCCCAATCTTGTTGGAGATAATGCGCCCTGGAAGCCACCGCAAATAGGGTTGTTTTGTTGGTGAACGCACAAACTTGTGTTTTCGAAGGAATTAATTCACCAGATTTTTTGGCCCTAATCAGTTACTTGATCAAAGTGTTTTTGACTTCAGATACCAGTTAAATATGCCCGAGTTAAACTTGTCACCCCTACTATCATCCGCATAACAATGAATGCTATCTATGGATAGCATGTCACTGACATGCAGAAAAACAGTTCAAGGACAACGAAGAACCCTATACGAGACGTTAGCGTTACTGTATAAGCTATCAAAACAGCTTCCTGCAACTACTGCTCTAATGCTTTTTCAAAAAATATTCCAATTACAGCGTTCCTCAAGAAGCCCGTAAGATGGCAACTTCAAAAGAAGACCCCGTCGCCAGACCATATGGAACACTTTCGCCACATCTTAACTGAATGCACCTCGCCTTGACTCTTGGAGGCCGATGCCTGTTGGTGTGTGATATACAATAGAAGGTCACTTGTATAGCGACTGTGGGGAGAGGCAATGGCGATCTGTAATTCAATTAATATTGCCAGGTGGTTTAAAATCAATGGGTTATGTGTTTCTCTCTCTCATCTGAGTGTTTACCCGGTTGCATCCTCAGCTGGAGTACTTTGGAGCCCGGGGTCCGCTTTTCGGCTTTTTTCTTCTCCACTTCGCACGGTCTTCGGCATCCTTGGTTGTGAGGCCATTGGCACCCATATCCTCCCTAACGACATCAAGCCGGCATTTCTTGGGCTTCCCCCTTCTGCCGAGGCCTGGCGGAGGCGGCATAGCTAGACATTTGTTACCGATGAATACCTGGATTATGAGTGTTCATGGGTTTAACGGATATTTTGCAACCATTTGCATAGTTAATATATAGGTATAATCTGTGCCCTGATATAGTAGTTAGTGACAGTTGTTGAGTAGTAATCAATCTAGTTGTAGAACTCCAGGCATACTTGCAGGCGTATTGCAACATGCAATTTATATTTGAGTTTAATAGAGGCAGCTAAAGAGAAACATTCAAAATTATAAAATAAATCTAAATTAAAATCTTAAGTTAAAACGTATTACACTAAAGTTGTTCTGTCTTATTATAAAATGAGACCGGTTTTAGAATAACTGGATTCAAGCTTTATCCTCTAAAAAATAAGTCAACACATCACTTTTAGATTTTTCAGCTTTTATTGTCATTCTATTACAGGTATATTTAAGCCAAGTATTACCCAACTACTACCAACTTAAGTCTACCTTTCATAATAAACAGGGTCGTTTTAATAAAATAATGGCTTCTGACTGATATTGTGCATAGAGAAGATGCATGCATTTTTTCGTTAAGCTATGGAATGATCTCGCAAAAATAGGCACAACAGTGAAAAAATTACCTTAATAGTGCAAAATCTCTTTGAGATATAAACGTTGCAGATTCATCTTTGGATGATTCCATTAATACCGCCACCATGCCTTGATAAGACCAGACACTTGTTACGTCACGCATTGCTTTTTAACGGGCAATGTAAGAAGTTTGTTTGGCAGTTAGCTATGCTGAATATTGCGTTTATAATAATGGCCTCATAATAAATGCGAATTTTGAACCACCTACCAACCAACTTTAATACGAACTTAACGTTGGAACCAATATTAAACTATTTTTTTTAGGGTAGATGCTTAAGTTATCAGAAATGTTTTACAAAATCTACACATCATATCTCTTCTCAAATACTGGAGTAGCCGGCAAAAGAGGCATTGATAGATGAACTTAAGAATGTGGTCCGAGGCGAAGCCAAGGCACTCATACATATCATCATACATTTCAATTGTCTATCAATAAAAAAAAATCAATGCCTCATTGCAACCAAAGCATCTAATTTTCCCAAATAATGCGTAGAAATTCAGTAAGTAGGTAGTATTTATTTCAATGTTAACAGAGAAAGACTTTCACTTCTTAATAAGGTTTTAATTTACTAGAAAAAAGTCGCTGGAAAAAGCCAGTGAAATACAAAAGTACTCTATAAACTCTCAAAGAAATCTAGCAAACGAGAATAACAAAACCACTCACATTCTCCATATCAATTTAGGAGCATTAAATTAGGAATATTGTTATACGGTAAGCCCGAGATTTCGGAGACGTTCTAAAAATAGGGCCATAAACAAATTCATAAGTAGGCTGTGTTCTGGTTTTATGGGTTTTTAAGGGGCTCCTCTTGGGGGTAAGTGAAATGCGGCGTGAGACGCCCCGCGGTGCAACCAAGGGGAAATACTTGTTTGGCATTGAGGAAATTTAAAATGCTGAAATTTTAAATCCGTAAAATGTTGAAAGTCTTTTTATTTTATTTTTAAGTTCAATTCTATTGTGTTGTTGAGATCTAGATTTTTATAACTACTTACTAGCACAAAGATTTATAAAATTATTTTCGTAATACAATAAATCAATGACTAAAGAGGGTTTAAACTATAATAGTTCCTAAATATAGGCTAATGATAAAAAAGTTCAATTCAAAAAATAAAATATTGCATTAAACCATTAAACAATGATAAATACTTGGAAATAGTGTTTTGATCAATTCTTATTCGTAGAAAACCATGTTAGAACAACGGTCTCATTACATATGTGCATTTAAAACCCAGTAGCAGCATACAATTCGTTGAAAAGGAAATTACATTTCATTGTCCGCTCGCACGCCACAGACAGAAAATTTTAATTCAAAACACAGAGCAACCCATACGCATTAAAATAGGTTTAACCGCCAGCCGTTCCATTTTCAAAATAAAATAAAACAAAAAAGGCGCGTTCCCGCCATTTCTCCCGGGCGCGCCGCAAATTCCAGTGGAAAAAATCGTATTTCGAACGCGGCTTGAATTTTAATTGACATTCAGTGCGCTGAAACCAGCCAGTAGGGTAGCCAAGGCATCAGGGACGTTTTCGAGTTAACATCTCGTAGTCGTTTAGAGCAGGGCGCATGGCTATGCGTCCACTAGTTGCTGGTCATACAGAATAAATCAATATGAATATAAATTTCTGTTTTTCGTATTTACCCAGAAAATATATTTGTGAGTACTACCCAAGGTTTCGCAACTTAATACCTATTGCTATCAACCTGATAACCTTAGAGACAAGAATTGACAAGCGTTAGGTTCGCGTAATTATAAACGTTATTTCTTTCCCAACCAAGGTACCTTTTTGGTAGATATCATAAAGCAAGGCTAAGTTTAATTATCATCAAAATATAATAACATATTTTAAAGTGTGTGAATCGCTTAATTGCAGCCCTGTGCACACAAGAATGTGCTGCATACTCATGTTAATAATAATTTTACACGCAATTAAACACAAACGCTGTCTGCAGACTCTAAACTCACAAAGTCACCAATTGAGATTCATTTTGAGCATCCATTTACAGTCATTATTCTGTTTTTATTCAGTGGAGTTCATGACAATTTTAATAACTTTATTGTGGAGCCAGCGTCACGTGCTGTACACTCCATGATGCTCGCTAAATTACAATAAACAATTTGGAGCGCTCATTATTCGCGGGTTCATCACGTTGTAGGCGTTCAAATTATTCAACAAAACCGCGGTAATGTCAAACGTCCACGAGTAATCGCTAAATAACCACGAGACAGCCTCCTGTTACATTTAATTTGGCGCCTGTTGATTAGACGCTAAATTGTAAACGAGGAGATGCCTTTATTTGTCAAGCTTTAAGTATTCCATGAATACTGACTGACTACGGGCAAAATAATCACAATCATTTTCTTTTTCAGATATCATGACACCGCGGTTGCGATCCAGAAGATTAATCGCATTCAGAAATCGATACACAATTTAACTCGATGGATTCGCAAAAATGTTGACATATGCGGCGAGGCGGAAAACGAATTCGTCTCGTGAATGATCGCAAGTACAGAGGGCGCGCACATCGGCAGCGATGCAAGAGATATGCAACACCGCCGCCCTGCCACTTGACACTAACCCGCTAGTGCGCAAGATAAAATGCGAAGAGTTCCCCACGATCAGAGGGAAGCAAGCGGCCAGAGTTGGCATGGGGGTGCGCGATGAAATGGAAGAGGATTACGCCGTGAAGACAAGGAATACGCCACCAATGGGGCCCGCACCGGGGCAGGAGCACCCGCGCATGGAGCACGGCGGCAATGGCTTCTGGTTGGCTGCTGTCACGGCCGCCGGGGCACCGCATCCGATGCTCGAAACGTGTACAGAAACTGGCTTTATCAATAGTCAACCCTCCATGGCGGAGTTCATGACTGCTCTTCCTCAGTTAGGAGCGGGAGAGCTCAGCCCGCAACATACTCCACCAGGGTACCCTCCTGACCTTCCTTCGCCTGGAGGAGGACTCAATGTACCCGAATATCCTTGGATGAAAGAGAAAAAAACGACAAGAAAGAGCAGTCAACAAGGTGAGTTTTGACTTTCGCTGAATATTCGCTTGCTTAAGTTTTAGATTTCCATCTACAGGTTAAGTAGGCAAATCACAGTATTGTAAGGCTTATCACTCCACACAATCGCGTGGCCAATAAGAAAACAGCTCGTCCATCACGAAACGACGACAAATTTCGTTTCGTAAGTGCGCCTAACTGCCTCGTGAATAACTACTTCGGAATTATTATTGTGCCTTTCAACGGCAACAACAAATGGCCATTCAACCATTGTGTTCTGGTTCACGGTCCCAGAGTTTCTGTAATGAACATCAAATTACTCCGAAATATATTGAATTGTATGCCGCGACGACGTTTTGTGTCTGTAACTGTAGTTGCTGTGGGAGTGGTGGCAAGCCTGTACGCGCGGACGCATTATCCGAGCCAGCGACCCGCCTCCAACATGCCGTGTAACGGAACGGAATACTCGACATGCACTATAACCACAAATTATGAGTGAGAACATTTTAGAACATAACTTTTACATGCTGACAAGTCTAGTATACGCAAATTCGAATTCATCGCTCATGAAATAACAATGTAGCGTTTCCAGATACAATCTCTTTTAAGAAGTCCCGTTGGGTTTATGAAAATATTTCTATTGTCTATTATCTGGGACAAAAAATATTTCGCACAGTCAAACGTTGTAATACGGGCGGTTAAAAGACGGAATGACCCCAAATTTGTCGTTGGGACAAAACGCTGAGTGGCGCAGAACAAAGCTCAGCGGATGATCCATCATCATCCGTCGGGCGCGCCTGTGGGAACATGACCTCACCTGGTGAGCCAATACATCATGCTCTAGATGTGCTAAAAATTACATCATATCTCTGCCAATTTCTCCGTTTAATCCTTGGGATTATTGATGTCATTGTAATTGAATTCAATTATTTCTAAGCGATATTATATATGAAGCTTAATTATTACATCGTACATAGGGCTTACAATTATGCTGATTATTATTCATATTTGGAAATGAAAATAATTTTGCGATGGTTTTATTAATTTATAGATTAGAGACAAGTACCAAAATTAAGATGTGCTTACTAGCTCAAAAAACAAATCTAGCTCGTCTTTCCATATTTACTGCCGTTTACATTTTACCAAATACAGGCCTTAGTAGGATTACAATCTAAATTTAAAATCATAAAAACGAGAGCACCAATTAAAACATTTTTATCATAATGTTTCTTAATCGATGATTTACCGAGTAGTCTTCACTTGTGAAGCGTATCATAGACAATATTTTCATATTTAACCAAATTATCGTCGGTGGCGAACAGAAGCGGCCCCCCGCCGGGCGCTGCGGGGGTTCACACTGAACATCGCGCGAACACAGTCTTTGGCCAAGCCGTAATAGCCACTGGCGCTTTCATGTTGATGACAAGATTTTCAAGATTTTTTTAAACAAATTGGGAAAGCTTTTAAATAAGAATCATACACTCATCGAGACTATGTACACAGTATCTCGATGCACCATAAGCATTTAGCGCGGTGACACATGCACTGATGTACTTGACTTGAAAACATACTGTCTTTATTGGTCTCAAGGTGCCTATTTTGGTAATTACGTTTATTTAAATTTTCTCAATTTGTTATAGTGTATCTTTTGTCTGAGGTTAGTATAGTGGGCCACAGATCAAACGGAATTTATTGATGAAAACTATTTTTTCTCCGACATAAAACTTACCTAATTGTTACATGGCTGTTGTGCCTTATTTCCAGCAGACAGTATTTAAAAATACATATCGATGTATTGTGTATCGATTTGTGACGATTGCATCACAAAAATTATCAAAAGTAAATGCATGTTATCCGGTGCACAGTCAAGGTACTCTAAAGAACAAAGGGTTAATAGCGATCAAAGCTGCAATTCTAAGCTATTAACAATAACGCTATACTGTTATAGTAGAGTTCGATCCAACGCATCTCCGCCGAGATAGTGTAGGTTACACAGGGGCTGCGTCCGTGAACCGCTTGTAATCCATCACTGTCACAGATATCGAGCGATGCACGCCCGACGCCCGACGCCCGTCGCCCGCGCTATGCACCGCGGATCCCTCGCTTCAAAAGTAGAGACGCCGCGAAACGCTGCAACAAATCGAAATGATATTAAAATGCTATATTAAATATTATAGCAATTCTCGACCTCTTCCATGTAAAATAGATCATATGACACCCGAAGATAAATTAACTTTCGATAGGAGAAAGCAATTTAAAGTCCTGTAGTTTTGGAGCCTATTCAATGCAAGCAAACAAATATTTCCTCTTTATAATATTAAGTATAGGTAAGCAAATAATTCAATGCACGCTACGCATTATGCTCATATAGGCATGCAACCCTAGGTCCAAAATTAAAGACGCCGCGTATGGCCTCGATACACAGAGACGAATCAATAATTTATCAAACAGTGTCCAACCAGTAATCACTTCTAGAGCCAGATTATAATTTAGGTAAAATAGGCAGCTGCCTAGAGTCTCTACGTCTGATAAAGGCAACCATCGAAGTGCATGCATCACCCATGCTATGTACCACTGACTAGTTAAAATAAGATAAAAATAATGATGACATTTAGGTGACATTACAGTTTCCAACATGTACTACCGCGTTAAAACTAACATTGGGATAAGATAGCGAATCGTGACGTATTCCAAGCAAAATATGGGATGACGTTCAGAAGCATCTATAAAATTTATAATAAAACGAATAATTAATTCAAAAAAGATTTTAAGAAGTACATTTTCACGTCCTGGGAACCTTAAACTATAGGTAAATAATTAATTTTCCTTATAAATAAAATAATGTTTTTAATTTTTATAGACAGTCAGTACATAGCCTTGGTTCAATTTGACCTTGATTGTCACAGTTTTTTTTTTTGTGGCATAGCAGTCTTTCTTTTTTTACTCAGCCTGAGCGATCAGCCGTTCCACTCCGCGCCAGAAGCAACGCTCTAAACTTAGATATTGGATTTACCAAGTTTTGACTGATTCCCTTAAGTGACGACGCCGCAGCATTTTGACGTTTCCTGTGAAGATATCCGGGTGGCGACAACGTTCCGGAAATAGGCTGGAATTTTCATTACCTTAAAATATTTGGGTAAAGAATGCAAAGTCTGACTAACGTTAAGTGAATACAACATACTCTAAAAACAAATGAGCACACTGCATATTTAATTTGAGCGGAAAAACAGCCATGGCAAGTAGGTTTTGAGTTTTAATTGAGTCTCTTGAGAATTTTCTCAATGCGGAATAATGACGATGACTTTGTAGCTCGCACTAAAGATGGTCCTGAAACGGCTGCAAGCTGACTTATCTTAGTCCGACTTTGCGACTTTCAAAAGAAATCAACTAGTCTCAGCCTTAGACCTCAGCCATCAATTAATTCTCCTACAAAATAAGTTACATAGATATCAATTTAATTAATAATCTTTCCTTGTAACCACCTCGCATCCCACAAAAACTCCACGTCGGCTTCGAGCCACTTTCGTCTGCCGTCATAACGACTATAGAGATAGGTATTAGGGACATGAAACGAATTGTTCTCGACCACGCCTCCGGCGTATCTCCGCAGATCGAAATTAAAATGAACGCCCTGACACGATCGATCATTCGATTCCTCTTTAATACAATGCCGTATTATTTTTGCACAGTCTCAATTTGTTCGACCACGCTTGACTGACGTGTGATGCGAATTTATAAACTCCTTTGTTGTCGATTAAAATGATTGTCGCAACAAAAGGACGCACGAAATTGCTGCGTCTTGCAGTGCGTTGACATAGTAATAATTAATTTATTGCATGCCAATATCAACTTTATTTCAACTACAAAAAATCTGTATTTGCTTTCAAAGTCTGAGATGCTGGTAATAAGCAAATACAAATATATTTCAGGTCTGACACCATGATGCTATGCTTACTATATTATATAAGGCTCAGGATACACATTCCTAAGTTGATTGCGTGCGGTCTATCTTTTATGTTTATTTAAAACGAATGTTCGTATATTCCGGTTTCTGATATTTTCTTAAAAATCCAAGGAGAGTGGCTTATTTATTTCTTACTATTTTGATTATTTATACTTCATATGGAAAAAACGTTCGTTTTTTTATGACGTTTTTTTTAAATATAGGTACCCATCGAAGCACCCATAAAAAATGTATACAAATAAACTTTATTCATCTCTTTGCTTAAGCAGGTGATAAACATTTTTGAGGGGTAATAGATTATATAAGAACTATGAACATAGTATACAGTTATGCTTTTGTTAATCATATAAATATATCCCTATTTATTAATAACTTATTATTATCTATGAATATAGCAGTTATAGATATACTAAAGATTATAGTTTATTCTTTAAAATAGTAAGTAATTCTGTTAAAAATAAAGTCAAATGAATTTATTTCAGGAGTTCTAAAAGCCTGCTAAAGTCGTCAAATAGTATGCATGCACCACCGTATGTAACTAAACAACTATAATATTAACTGTGATTGGAACCCATTACATGTAATGGTAATAGCATGGGAATTTTGCGTTCTTTGTCTATACTTACACAATTTACTATAACTAGTTGGCTGGCTGTTTATTGGAAAACACAGTATAAATAATACAACTTATACTAAGATTAAAATTGTTACAAAAAAATGTAAACACGTATAAGAAATGAAAAAAAGAATGGCAAAGAATTCTGGAGCACGGATTTAGCATGCTGTTTACACTTTCATTTTCAAAAATAAGTCATAAATTATTTAGTGGTCGAAAAAAAATTGCGAACAAGCTCAGGTAAGGTTTTGTCTTCGTCCATTGTGGCGACCACAGATAGCAATAAATCTTTTGGCGGGCTCTCTTTGATTTATGTGAAAAATGACCGTAAATTTGAGGTTAGGAGATAGCCAAAGGGCGGGACCCTGGTCACAGATTATAAGATGCATTTTGCCTACGAATTGGCTTGAAACAATTTAAGAATAAGGAAACAGATGATTGGAAATTATTAATGAAATATTTTTTGTATGAGCAATGTAAGTTTCTTAGAAGGACCATAAACTAGAAAAAATAACTAGCCATCGTTACTCTTTACACAAATTTAATGAAGTTTTGAAAATATTGAGCATTTTCTCACTGCTTTTAGGGAATAAATAAATATATAGGGACAAATCACACAGATTGAGCTAGCCCCAAGTTCGAGACTTGTGTTATGGCCTGAGGTTATGGCATACTAACTCAACGATACTATATTTAATAATAGATACTTATATACATAGAATAAACATCAAAGACCCAGGTCAATCTGAAAAAGATAATTTTCCATCTTGACCTGACCGGGGATCGAACCCGGGACCTTCCGTGTCGCAGGCAGGCGTGTTGACCGCTGCGCCGCGGAGCTCGTCTGCGTTTTAACACATAGTATGAATTTATGTACTATGTGTTAAAACCCATAATATTATGATTGCCTCAAATCATAAAGAAAAATTACAGCCTATTTCTCGTATATGGTGAGTACTTACGTACCATAAAATAATATGATGTTCAAGAAGAGATACCTACCTACATGTTTACACACAAATTTACATTCATAAAATGTAAATTTGTGTGTAAATATGTCTGAGAAAATAAAGTAAATTTATTACAACAAATTCGGAGGACATAAATAATTTAAAAAATAAATATTCAACCTTACCTTATCATCATCATAAATCTATTGAAAATTCGGTAGTTAAGTCACTGGCAGTCAATACATCTTCGGTTATGATTTACTCAGCA
Organism: Rhodophaea formosa; assembly: GCA_963082605.1. Lineage (NCBI taxonomy): Eukaryota > Metazoa > Arthropoda > Insecta > Lepidoptera > Pyralidae > Rhodophaea > Rhodophaea formosa. The sequence continues at coordinate 6,885,643 of OY720211.1, read as the reverse complement.
CCATGGCCCTATTGGCCCTACAACAGTTTCACCTCAGCAGCCGCTATGTCATCGCATTGTCGAAACACTTTACTCAAATTGTGTAAAATTCAGCAGTCAATAAATACATTTTTGGTTATGATTTACAGCGGACCCATTGCCCTATTGGCACTACAAAAAATTTATCTCCTCAGCCGCTATACCTATCTTCTCAAAACAGGGTTGTCAAATCATATAAAAAAAGAGTGAAAATATTTTACTCAAAAATTTGTAAAAGTTGGTAGTTAACTGTGAGTCATCGGCTGTCAACTCATTTTCGGTTATGATTTAATGCGGAGCTATGGCTCTATATTTTCCCTACAACACAGCTGTCAATACGTTTTCGGTTATGATTTACAACGGACCCGTGGCCTTTTCGGCCCTTCAACACTTTCACCTTCACAGCCGCTATGTCATCTTGGAACAGGGTTGTCAAACCATTTAAAACATGTAATTTTAAAATATTTTACTTTAAAATGTGCAAATTTTGGAGGCACATGAAAAACAGAAAGAGAATTGCGGCAATATCTGTTTTTGGTATAAAATAATTTTAGATATTTTTAACCGACTTTAACTCTATCAATTTGTTTAAAAAAGCATTAAAATAAAATGGAAATAAGTGTAAACCGAACGGCATCCTTGTAAACATTTTTTGGTTTTTGTGTATATTTTCAAAAAGGGCTCTATACATTTCGATAAAAATTTAATGGGATCATTTGTTAAATTTGTTTGACCTATCGAACAAAACAAAAAAATCTTAAATCGGTCCAGGCGTCTTCGAGAAATCGGGGAACATACATAAAAAAAAGATTACGACGAATTGAGAACCTCCTCCTTTTTTTGAAGTCGTTTAATAAGTATTAAATTAATTAATCCTTCAACCGTTGTAAGTACGTTCTGCATGGTTTAAAAAATCATATTTTTTTTTTAAATTTTAAAAGTTGATGCCTCTAAACATCTCTATTTTTTAATTCGTTAATTGCCAATTCTTCTTTCTTTATTCTTCTATATTATGTTTTCCACCGTGATTTCAGTGATTCTGCCAATGTCCAGTTTAATGAGATACTAAGTATTGGCGTTGTACGTTAATTTTAACAAGTGCCATTAAAGATGACGTATGTTCTTTGATAGCCTCATGGGATTTTCTGTTGATAACTCTATAAGAGTCAATATAACAATCTACTTTAAATATTTCACAAATTGTTAATGAGCACGAGCATAATAGAGCACTACACCAATTTCATATTATAAAGTAAAATCAATTTGCAAAATCCTCTGAGGCAAACCCCGAGTGCACCCTTTGACTTCCCACCACAAACCTACCTCATTGGAAAAAATATTTAATGGCATAAGTAACATTGAATAACAAGCTCTTCTTTTTGTAAATCAAATTAAGGGTAGTATTTTTTTAATAAGTTCCTATGTAAATTGTATTTTACACTTTCATAAACCTGATGTACCTGGTTAATATCAAAATAACTCAAAACGTTTGTTTTAAAACACAAAGACATAAATCAAATTAGAGCTATCCAATCTTTTATTCTATAATTTATTGACATTTTTAAGCAACATATCGAATTTTATTATATTGATTAACGAAATGGTGGTTCGACAACTTCCTTTATCAGCTATTCAAAGTAACACACCGAGTAATAATATAAGGTATGATATAAATAATATGAAACTCCTTTGAGAACGGAAAACCGTCTCAACGTCCAAAATTGTCAACCCTGCACCTAAGAGACAAATCAATGCGGGGCGAAAAGTGTCTTGAGGTCTTTATCAGCCGCACGCACCTTATACTCGTAATACACCAAGCAAGGTTAACGTGATATATTCACTCAGTTAAAATGTACACGTACTTATATTTATGTTGAAATACTGTTTTCAGTCTTGCATTGCCTGCATTTTCCTAAAAATGCAGGCAATGCAAGACTGAAAACTACGGATCCCTAGATCCGTAGGAATCTTTATGGTTTCGCCACGTCCATCTATCTGTATATCCGCGATTCAGCTCAGAGCCTTTAATTTATAAAAAGCTAAAATTTGGCGTTTTAATTACACCAGTAAAGTGGTGATAAAAATTAAAAGAAAATAAAAACTATTTTCTTTTTAATTTTTATTTCACCATACAATATTTTTTCCCATTGCGGTGGGATTACGTTGGATGTTCTTTCAAAAATTTTGTTGGTGTCTGAATAGTTGTTATTTTTCGATTTAGGGATCCGTTTATGATATATTAAGACTCAGAGTTCCAATTTTTATTGAAGTGTTCCCATCCTCTGGATTCATAAAAAAATTTGAGAAGTAGCATATATAACTAAATAAAAAACTATCACAGCTAAGTATGGTTCACAAATCAAAGAGTTATAGTCGATTAACTGATAATTGACGGGCAACTACGGAACCCTCTATGGCGCATATCTCGACACGCTTTTGGCCGGTTTTATTTAAATCTGTATGAACTGATAACTACTCTTAGGCCTTCGTTCTTTATTCTAACTAATGCGCCGAGCAAGGTTAAAGTGATGCAGTATTTTTGTGTTTAAATTGTTAAGATAGGGTATATGAATAATAATTTTAAAAAGGTTTTAATAACTAAGAACTTCAGCGTCAACCCTGCACCCTAAACATAAATCCATGCGGGGTAACAACAGCCCTTTATCCAAATAATACACCGAGCAAGGTTAACGCGATGTATTCGCTGTAAATTGTTGACATTAGGCATCGATTTCACTTGATTGCTGTGATTATATTGATGAGGCACCTATTGAAATAAATGCTTCGTATAGGTAAATAATATTTGATTGTTATGAAAATGTACATTTATATAAATGATTAAAGTCGTTCTAAATTAAGTGTTAAAAAGTTTGTTTACGTGAATAGCTTGAGATTGCTTGAGATGCCATCACTTTGAAAAATCAAAGACCGACTTTATATTTTACGTGGGTAGTCATCGATGAAAAAAAGCACTATTGTATATGAATAAAATCGAATCTAAAAAAGTATTTTAGCCTCTATTTCTTACGATGAATAAGCACTAATTCGGACTTGATTCTCAGCCAGTAGACATACAATAGCTCAAACAGAAGCCGCTACTAACAAACAAACAAAGAGTAATCCGCCTAAGCCGACATAAAGAACGGACCAATCAATAAATCACTTTCACTAAGGGCCGCCGCGCACTGGGCGCCGGCTTTTGTCAACTATTGTGCTCGCCGATTTTTACAGCAATTAGAGACACTTACCTGCCACGGTCTGTGGTAATCCTATTAGTGTGGGAGCGAGACAGGTGCCCCGTGGGCGGTCAAAGGCGACAGACGGCTTTGCTAGGAGTTCGGAACACGTAATACCCCTCAATGGGTGTATGGAGCGATGAGCTCGGGGTTTTTAAACTGGTTTTTACTAATCTTTAATGGTTTTGTTTGTTTTGGACATTACGTCTATTAACACGTTTAAAATCATTTGTATTTAAAAGTCAAAGACACGTTTTATAAATAAAACATTAACAAAACGTTACGTTTTACGAAATAACTAACAAATTGAGCTGTTCAGACATCATGAGTTGCAAACGATAATTCATTATTGAAATATTTGACTAAATACGTTACCCACAGACATAACTGGCATTCACTCGAAACCAAACATAAACAATTTGCTCATTTAACGCTAGATTGTTTGCATTTCGCACCCCTCAGCTCTCAAGTGAGATGTTTGGCTGTAAACTGATTTATCATATCTGGAGTTTGCCAAACAAGCATCATCTTACACGCATAAACCCTCAGTATCGCGACCGCAAGCCCACAAAACATTCTCAACAATATGCACTAAAACTTGAAGCACATATTTGACTAACGTTATAAGATCATCTTCCCTCGTCCCTTGACATGTAAACGTCGTTACTATCATGTTGTTGTGCATACAAATTTGCACTTTATGTGCTAAAAGATAAGATATATTTTCAGTGTTGTTGTTTATATCCATGCCGTGATGGTCGACATGGAGAAGCTTGTCTGAGACGAGGGTGCCGTGTATCGCGTTGTCCGGTTTCCGGACACGACACGAGTAGCTTGCCCTTAATTAACTAAGTTCTGCACTACACTACACGACATTTATTGATAAAACTATTCTTGTTGATACAATGTTTGTTTTACGTATTCTAAAGTATTTAAAATTGGAATAGTATAAAGTGTGACGGATAAGTGAACAAATACATAGTTTTAATTTATTTTTGTTACTACAGTTACATATAAGTAGTTAATCAAAATTTTTGCAAATATGATTTGATGTCAGCGGCTACAATGCACAGTGTGGTCTAATGGTTTATTTTTTTAAAGCTTTTTTTGTTATTCGAACTAACTTTAACGTTAAATATTGCGCTATGGAAATAGCTCCTTATCAAAAGTTGTTATAGATATTTTCAATGCTATCTAAGGCAATAACCTATTTCCTATCCATCCATCCATCAGGTCTTTTTTAGTCTCCACTGCAGGAGCACGACCCTTTCTGTACTACCTCAGCAATATATACGAGTATGTTCCTATAATATATAAAATTTATTATTTAGATTTAATCAGTTCCATTTATGGCCCTCAGTGGTATATCACTTAGGGATCAAAGATTAGATGAGAATTAGGGAAAAATAAATATATCAAAAAATTATTAAGAGTTTAAGATAATAGTTAATCACTGAAAAACAAGTTATTAAATCAATGACGCAGTATTATAAATTTTATTAGTGAGTACATATATTAAGTGCTTCATTTGAATATTTTGTTCGATAAAATACTTCGAGCAACACGGAAGGGAGTAGCCATACGCTGCATTCCCCTCTGTCAAGGTACAAGCCAAAATTAGGCATATGCATGTCTATGTGTTAGTTGTGTGTGACTCATCTGTACACAAATTATTTTTTCTTTTTATGTCATTTTTTGTGACAATGTCATAATTACTATCAAGTGACAGTTTAAGTTTTGTATGTAGGTGTGCGGAACTAAACTTGTGTGCACATTTCCCCCCGCAAAAAACGCCAGAAAAATTGTCATAGTAAATTGTCGCTTTGCCCACTCCCTCCGTCCGGTACGGAGGCCGTGTTGCTCGAAGATAAAATATGATATGAATAGTTATATGATTAAATACCCTTTCTTTTTTATTTAAATCCTCACTTTGCTTATTCTCACTTAGCTTTTCAAGCATTTAATATGTACATGACGCGTCTCCGAATCCAGTATCATACATCAAAGACGCTCTTACCGCGAAATCCGTTTAATCATCGGGGTTATTAATCGCGCGTTTGAAATTAAACAATAAATTCTGCGAGCTAATCGCGCGACGCGGCGAGCCGCTGAGTCAACGTTTATAGAGACAAATTGTTGCACCACTATTGCAAATGTAGAATATGCAGAAGGATCACGCATATGGACTACCGCTTTTCAATTATTTTTTTTCATAGGTGGGGGTTTCGCCATACTTCTTCTTCTTAGCGTATCGACTCGGGCAAATTATATTTGTGTTGACCAAAACTCTGCTACTGATATAGCGTTATCAGTAGCATTGTATAGGTCCTCGCGTGTACAGGTGGTAGGACACGCAGGGCAAGATAATAAGTGTGCCATGGTCTGAGGGATGGCACCACAGGAACAAGAGACTGTATAGTAGTAGACTCGCCATACTCAAAGTCGAAAGTCTTCGACCAATGTGTGTTACCAGTGATGACCCTTTCTATGGGTCTCATAAGAAATCTTAAGGTCAAAGAGCTATGGCGAGGGCTATGCTCGGTGTTTCCCTGCAAGATCGAATCAGAAACGAGGATATTCGTAATAGAACAAATGTCACTGACGTAGCTCCGTGGCTTAGCTGTTTGAAGTGGCAGTTGGGTGGATGAAGCACCACTTCTAACCGCTTGTATTAGAAATGCTTGAGGGAGGCCTATGTCCGGCAGTAGACTTCTTGCAGCTGAGATGATAATGAGGACGTCTCGAAACACCTATTTAAAAGACCATGGTGCCCTAGAAAGAATATGCCCAATCTTTCATTAGGATCCCGAGCAACATCGTTTGACTATGCGTCAACGAAGTCGAAACGGTGATTATACGGGAAAATAAGATATTACTTACGCAAGTATTAATCCTTGAATTTGATTTAAATTGGCGATGTATAGTTTGACACGTGTCAGCGATTAGTTCCAAGTTCTATTGAGGAAAATATGAAGTGCCAATTATTATTTATTTGCACAATTTCCATTGCATACCTAATAATTCAAATACATTAAATTTACAATTTCCAGTCTCATAATTCGTGCAAAAGTTAATTTTTTATTTTCAAGGGAATGTCGCATCTGTCACCCTCGTCTTTGTGCTACGCGGCCTCTACGATGTATTAATCTTGAGTCGTAGACTCGTAGCGATCTACGCCCGCTCGTAGCTGCTAAGGGAGCCCCGGTGTTCGCTTATGCTACGACACTTTATTTGCAATTCCTAATGGTTTTTCTTTCATTTCGAACTGAGTAGGTAGGGTTCATAAATTTTGGTTACCTTGCGTTTAGTTTGTTTAATTTTTAGAGCATTTACAGTTCTTACTTTTGTCATAATTTAATAAAAAATATTAAAATCGTTTTTAAAAAGTAGCAATATTATGATCGTTCCATTCAGTGTTGCAGAGCTCTCCTTCATTAGACAACCTCACTGATATCTTCAGATATATTTATAGTCATACGATTAATGAGTCATCATCATCATCGTCTTCAGCCTATTGCAGTCCACTGCTGGACATAAGCCTCCCCATCAGCTTTCCTCATCCAGCCACTACCAGCGATTAATGAGTACCTGCTCAAAATTTCAACTCGATCCAATATCTGAAAGGTGTTTTAATTAAACGTGCTTTTATATGTATATACACAGACGGTATTTTTTTTTCACTACGAAAAACGTTTTTTTAATAATTTATGCTTAGATTTAAATTTTCAATACATGCTTTGAAAGAAAATAATTTTAAATAGTACGCTTTGATAGTACGTTGGCATTAAACTACTCTTTATTTATAAAAGCAGACAACGTACCTTAGTTATGTTAATTTAAGTGGCTTATTCAGTCATAAATGTCATTTCATTTGTATGATGCGCATCATTATTTTAATGACCTTCATGTTTAATTCTACTAACTATTTGTTAACATTAGGTGCCAATGACGTAAATTACGTACATGTAGTATCTAATCTATCTTTATTTTTTATGTAGTAGACAGCACCAAGAGTCATAATTATTCTTTCGAAGTCAGTTTCTCAGGCAGACTGGCCATAGGACTAGGCACGATGGATGCAACTGCATTAAAACGTCAGACACAGCATTGAATAAAATAATTCGTTACCACATAAGTAACTTAGCCTTTTATAGTTGAAACCCAAAATTTAAATAAGTTTGATTTTATTTTTATTTTCGTTTTGGTGACAAACTTTTATTATAAGTGACCCATACTGTAAAGTGCTTGCTAAGACAAATCTAATGAGCCTTTACATGATGGATTTATCTTCTTTAGTTTAGAAGGTCCTATGGCTACATTTTGACTCTGAATAATCAGACCATCTTTTTGGTACCAAAATATTTTATTGTCATCCGACGAACATATGTATACGAAATTTCAGGTCAATTAGATACATCAAATTGAATTTAAGGACTTAACCCAACATACCTTAAAAGTTAAATTAAAACTTTAAAAAAATATGGTGCGTCATACATCTCTTTCTTGAAACAAGTACTTTTTACAATTAGTAAAAAAAAAACAAATAAGTAGAAAAAGAGCAAAACAAAAGAACAACAAAGAGATATCAGTTTGCCAAAATCAAATAACTTCCCGATTCTCGAATGAAATCGATTTACGACGTGAAAAATCGTGTCTAGCTAACCAGACAAACGATTCTTGACCTTATCACGTCCGGGAGTGATAGGAGCATTTTCCCCCATTACCCTCGCATGATATATGGCTGCGGCGACCGGCGACCGAACTGCGACACGACTATTAGTGCATCAGTCATTAGTCACCGTCAGCACAACGTTTAGTCGCTCCCGCTGCATAAACAACTACATCGTCTCCGGGGGCTCTTACAATCGGCGATGTGCTTACGATTTGGTTGCGTTTATTTATCTCTAAGTCCGAGATTCTGCATTTCAATCGCCATTTTTCGTTAACTGGATTCAAACTAGAATAGTAATTAAAATTGAGTCAGATAAAGTAATATCTGAGCACCTAGTAAGGTGCTCAGGTAATAAAATATAGCAGCGGCGACCGGCGACACGACTATTAGTGCATCAGTCATTAGTCACCGTATTAGGTTGCGTTTAATTCAGGTCTAAGTCCGAGATTCTACGTTGCAACCGTTACTAAATCGTCAACTGAATTCAAACTAGAATAATAATAATAATCGAGTGAAATATTACTAGGTTCTCAGGTATGAAAGTATGGATGCGGCGACCGGCGACCAACCTGCGACACGACTATTAGCGCGTCAGTCATTGTCACCGTCAGTGCAACGTTTAGTCGGCTCCCGCTGCTTAAAAAACTACATCATCTTCGGGGGCTCTTACAACCGGCAATGTGCTACAATTAGGTTGCGTTTAATTCAGGTCTAAGTCCGAGATTCTACGTTGCAACCGTTACTAAATCGTCAACTGAATTCAAACTAGAATAATAATAATAATCGAGTGAAATATTACTAGGTTCTCAGGTATGAAAGTATGGATGCGGCGACCGGCGACCAACCTGCGACACGACTATTAGCGCGTCAGTCATTGTCACCGTCAGTGCAACGTTTAGTCGGCTCCCGCTGCTTAAAAAACTACATCATCTTCGGGGGCTCTTACAACCGGCAATGTGCTACAATTAGGTTGCGTTTATTCATCTCCAAGTCCGAGATTTTGTACTGCAATCGTAACTTAATCGGGTACTGGATAAAAACTAAAATAAAAATAATAATGAAATTTCATTATTATTTTACTACGTGCGCCATACGAAATTCCGACTACCGTATTTGTTATAACTCTTGTCACTTCTGATCATCGCACATGGTTTTTTAGGGCTTCTCCACGAGACCAATTGCAAAGCCAAACTAGTTATAGCCACTAATAGTAAGCTAATCGGTATTGGCTTACTTTCAATTAAATAAGTAAGGCCAAACCCTGATGGGGATGAGGATTGGCTTACTGGCCTAGTGCAAAAGCCTTTAACGATAAGATGTGGAATGCGCAAGGTATTTACTCAATGTTGTCACAGGCTTCAGAATAATGCCCTTGACTTAATATGTTAATTCAAATTCTAATTACCAAAAGAACTGCAGTTAAATAAAAGATAACTAACACACGATGAAAACCTAAATTGACTATCATGGTAATATTCATGAAATGCGTCAACAAAACGCACTTATTCGTAACAATGAACCAACTACGAAATTATTTATTGCCGGCGCACGATCATTAACAATGGCAATAATGCGACGCGTTGTCCGCAGTAAGTGGGTCCGGGTCGGATCGGCAAAGGGCGTTAATTTGCTAAGACCCTAACGTGCTAATGAAAGCCGCGACTTACCGCCGACGTCTCCGATCCCCGGCGCGATAAACGCAAGACGTTCGCAGGAAATTGGCGTTTTCAAACCGTCACTTGTTCACCGGCTAACGATGACATCGATGCGTTTTGAGAATCGACCCGTAAGAACCCTTACAGACTAGGCTGTTGTTTGGCCAACAGTTTTTTTAACGAACCAAAGTAACACCAAGTATATGCTCATATTAGATCGATTCGGGGGCCTTTAATTAAATGATTTATGGGTAAGCTTATTAGATTAAAAACTATGACTACCACCATTTCCGGAGAAAAGTTCAAAAGCTTTGACGCTTTTTAGACTAGAATATTTATTTCCAAAAATACCACAACATGTATTATGTATAATGATAGCCAAGATAAAAAAAACACATAAGAACATAACAAGAAAAAATACTTTATACAATGAATACTTACAACTGGTGGATCTGTGAGCTGTAGATCAAGCGCGATTTATGACAGGTTTAACGACATTTCAATATTTTTCCAAAACAGAGAGAAAAATTTCTATGAAGAATCTGTCAAAATTTCACAAGTATTGGGTGGGACCTATAACAGAAGAAAACAATAGCCTGTCAGACATACGTAGTATTTTTTCCCAAGCTGAAGCAGAGACGCATCGTTCGAACAAAAAAAACATCATATCTTTAAGATATTTTCCATTTGCAAATCATTGAATTAATATCTTTCTATTCTTTTCTATGTGTTATTAAATTGACTGAATGCTTTACTGTTGGTCCCGGATGTCTTCATTGGTTGCAGTCGTCAAGTTATGTCAGATGCCTTAGGCAGCAGCAAAATTCTGACACCAGTGTTGGCCACTTACACACACGAAAAGCAAAACAAAAAACAAACAATTAAATAAAATATCTCCTTATAAAAACTTACAGTCGAACGCAATATTAGTTGAAGGAGACCAGAGTACAGGCTGATCAAAGTTTGGACAATGTATTTGCCGTCTTGATACTATTAAATTTGATTTCGTGTACATACAAATATTCGGGGTCAGTGATAATGCTTTGAAACCTTGTTGGAAAACTGTCAGCTGATTAAAAATAAGTTGCCTTTCCTACATTTAAAAAACTGTTTAATTAAACACGCATGCTATTCAAATATAACGGCGCCGGGGTCGTAATATTGAGAGTGGCGATCGATTGTGAGGGAATCACTCCGCCTTGGAACTAATTTGATTTTAGCATATTAAGGGGGGTGCAACATCTAGATATAAGGAGCGCGTCTTGCCACCCCGCCGGGCGGTAGGTAATAACGCAAATGATGTAAGGTGTGCCCTTAATATCCATCACACGCGTCCCCGTATTTGCTTATCTATGGAAACACGGAAGTGTAAAAATCGTCGGGAAAAAGCTACAGGGGTTTCAAATGTTATGTTCAACGTAAAAACACTTAAGATTATTAGTTTTACACGTTGAGATTTGTCGATACATTTTAAGCTAAGTACATTAAAAAATGTTCCATAAAAAGTTAAATTTATGGGGATACATCAGATTATTGTCAGCAATTTAAGTGTCGAACTGCTTGTAAAATTATTTTTTTTCGCTTTAGCATGATACACACTTTAAGTGATTGGTATCTCACCAGAATGCCAATGTTCAAAATGCTAAAACTGAACTGTAACAAATATTTACACCTAACAATAATTTAATTAAACTGTGCCAAGATCACAAAACAATTTCACTTCCCTAACAACATTTCATAAATTACATAATAAAGCCAAAATATATAATGTGTATATAACTCGCATATCCCGCGAAGCGTATCCGAATTTTTATCAGATCCAGTTACGCAACAAAGCCGATTAGCCGACGCCAACAAACTCATTTAACTTGGAATCGCCCGCTCAAAAATTCCTCTTTAAATATTACCCCCGCTTCGATTTTATTGTCTCGCCATCTCGGTGTCCTCCTTTTACGATACATTTATTTTATTTATCAAAATCCGTGGATTAGAAAAGCTTTATCGATATTAAGTTGGAAGTTGTGGCTAGCGAGCTCTATGTTTGGCTGGACGAAAATTTGGTCTCTTTAATAATAAAGAGACCAAATTTTCGTCCAATTTTATAACCTTTTCCATTACAATGATGTAATGGAAAAGGTTATAAAATTGGACGTCGGAACCCCACTAAACTAGAAATCTACAAACTTCATCATATACATACTCATAATAATAATCATGTCTTTAACCATACGTGTCCTTAAGATCAGATGGTTAAACTTATCGACTGATCATAAAATACCACGGCTGTAACTGTGGGGCAAGTTGAGGAATTTATCCATAGAAGGGTTTTTATTTTGACATGTAATTGTATAAATATTATTAAATGAAAAGTTTTGATTGTTTATGGGTGTGTTTTTTAAAGGATAAACTTAACATTAACAGATTTTTAAAAAAATCACTTGTAGGAAGGAAAATTATCAGCTAGTAACAAAGGCTATAATTTACGCGCATGACATCGTGGGAACACAAATAGTGTACAATAATTTTAGACTTATTGTAAGTATAAGTTACATTAATTCTATGGTACCTTTTTGATTTGAAAATAATTGACCTTGATGAAAATGGTTAATCTAAACTGAGTGTTGAATTACAGCGTATTGATTGACCGTCGCAGACACTTAATGGGTTGACTCAGCCCGTCAGTATAAACAATTCTTCTTCCAGATGAATGCTAGAAACTCAAAAAAAAATCGACATATTCATACAAAAGTGTTCTGCCGCCCAAGCAATGTGTATTATGTAAGGGAAAGCAAAAAAAATAGAGTTCGGAGCATTGGATCCATAGGAAAAGTTATTCATATTGACGGCCTTTAAGGGAATTTCCAGGTTCAATTTTCGCGCTGTATACTAAATAGAGAGAAATGTTTTGCACTTCCATGCTGACTGGGACAAAAGAAAAAACGTAGAATGTACTAGCTGCTCCTCTTTCCGCGCAGATCGTAAAAGACGATCGAGGGAAGGGCATCAGGAATCATGTCTATAGGCGATGCGGCTAGCAACCCATCACTCTTTTGATTCCGTTCTCACCTACAAGCCCACCAAAATGCTAAACGTGGCCTCAAGGTTTTATAGACCTGCCCCCTTATTTACTAACTCGGATGACAGGTGTCGATGCCTATCAATCTAGAATTTACAGTTACAATGCGGGTTTTGCTTGCTCGAAATTTTTATCTGGAATACAAAAACCGCATTGTAACAGCAAATCCTAGATTGATAGGCATCGACACCTGTCATCCGAGTTAGTAAATAGGCCAACCGGGCTCTGTCTACCCCGCAATGGAAAAAGACGTGATCTTATGTATTTATGTATCTATGTTTTGCATATGAGAACCACAAAAGCATTCAGGTGGGTTGACACTCAACAATCGGTCGGTAGGAAGCGCGGTACGGAAATAAATGTAGGCTCGAAGGGTAGATAAGTGAGCGTGCAAATGTGCCGGCCTCAGAGCTCAATCGGATGGCGGCTACATAAATAAGACTGGATAAAGGTGCTCTTATCTTGCGCCACTTTCTTACTTTTGTCGTAGTTTACAAGTAAATATCTGAGGGAAAGTTTATTTCTCCCTTTCACAGGTTTATGGTCACGTGATATAGAGACGACTTATGTCTATGGTTGTGTTCAAAAATGGAACAGCAGATACGACACTTCCTTAATATTAAAAAGGTTCAATGTGCCTTGAGTTAAATTAGATGGCTGCTATTTAAGGCTTAGAAATAAACAGCTGACGGAATATTAATTTCTTCAATTGACAGTATTATGATAAAATTGTGTATCTTAGCTTGTCTACTTGAGGTCAACATTTTTTTATTTTAATATTAATTGCCTTATTATAAATTCTAAAATCCTTTATTCAATAAATCTAACAATAGAATCTTTATAAAGAATTCTTTACAAAAACTAAGTTGTATTCAATAATGAGATTTGTATTAAATTGCCAGTATCTTTTCACGTGAGATGTTTAAGCAATTCATCTAAAACGTTGGTTTTCTCCAGTGGTTTGTTTATTGAACCGCGAAGCATTTGTAATCGTTTAATACCCTCAATTCTTTATCAGCGCCGTGGGGGAGTATCTGTGTGGCCGGATTCGCCCCCGACCGCTCGCATAATGTATTACTTGACGAAAGCTATCTGATTATCTCCATCACAATATTTAACAAAACAACATTTTCGCGCTATAAAACGCTTTGCAGCCCATAAAATTTATTCATATCGAACTAATAAAAACGCTTCCGGGTCCAACTGATATTTATTAGAGTTCGAGAGTGAAATCAAATGAAAACGGTACAAAGTAAGGCAGGCTCAATAATGACATCATTTGCTTATCAGCTGACCATTACCGAAAATCGAAAGCTACATTAGGTAGGTACTACGCAGCGTCCAAACGCTCCGACTGTCCCCGAACCAATAAAACGTTATCGAGACTTCGCCATTGAAAGCTGCCATCGATTGCGATATATACTTTAAAAGGAGACATAAATTCGTTCTATTTACAAAAATAAAAACATTTCACTTCTTATCGTGTTCGATTTTTAAATAACGGTGCGCCATTGGTAGCTAAGTTGAGGACAAGGTTTTTGTCCTCGGTCCCCCTTTTTTTCAGGGGAGGAATTTCTTTTCGGCAATTTAGAGGCGAGCAGATAATAAAAGGGCTCTAACTGCTTCGATCGCACCCTAATGAAAAGTTGAAAACTCCTCATTTCTGTATCAATAACTTTCTATTTCACGAGGGAATGCCGGCTGTTGCTCTTCATACGTATTATTTTTTATCAGGGCTATAACATCTTAATTAAGATAAGCTTAACAAATAGTCGATATAGTATTATTGCAACTTAAGTGCGTTACTTACGTGATCATTCTAAATAGGTTTCTTTATGTTGCATGATCGAGTAAAAAAATATCTTAATATAGAATCAATCGTATGTATAATAAGTAATGAGAAGAATTAACTATTTCCTGCAACTTCGATTTTATGGATCAGTTTTCAGTTATATCTAAGAAACCTTTAAAATGTCAAGTTTGATAACTTACTAGCAGTTAACAAATTCAGTCGCACCTTCCTGAGCCCAATATAATAGATGCTGACAGACAAACAAACATATTTAAGTAATCTGTTTTGGAGTCTACGAACTTTGACTTTTTTGACATTTGCTCTCGTACTACAGATTCCACGGTGGAAAAGGAATAATCGTTTATAAAACGTGACATTATGTGCCTAAATAAAATACCTATGTTAATAAGGCTGTAGAATTTATTAATATACTTTGATAATAAATATACTTTTGATTTATTTTTATATTTGTTTTATGCATTCACAATGCTTTTATCCGAAAAGCATTGTGAATTAAATATGGGAAAAAATTTGACGCGAGTACGAGTCGACTATTATAGTTAGTCGTATAAAAACTAAGACGCAGGCTCAAATCCTGCCCGCGTGGAATTTTTATCCCTAGGTATTTTTTTTTTTATTTTCGTTTACTTATTAATTAAATTTATTAAATTAAATAAAGAACCACAAAAAGGCTTACAATAGCGATCTTATAACTAATTCCTGCATTATTAAATATTCGAATTGTAGATCCAACATCGTTGGCCACATCGTAACTGTTACTTATATTAAGTGTACAAAGCTTATCCAGAAATATCGAAAACAATATATTCGGTAAACTTACAGCGTGTGATGTTAAGTGGTTAAAAAATAATAAAATAAGGTTTACAGTAACCAAATGGGTTCCTACTGATGGCAAACGTTCTCGAGGGAAGCCAAAAATGAGATGGAAAGACGAGTTGTGTGCATTTAATAAGGAATGGCAAGACAGAGCACTGGACAGGACTAGGTGGAGAACAGAAGGGGAGGCTTTTGCCCAGCAGTGGGACCTAAATAGCTAGTAAAAAAAAAGGTTTACAACAACGTATACTTTGATATATAAAAAATAGACAAACTAATTTAGATTTGTTTTTGTAGCAATCTCTAAACGATAAAATCAATTTTCTTTTTCTTAATTTAATAAGAATACTTATCATTTGTTCACTAGCTTATTTAAAAAAATCCGCGATTAAGATAGCAATGTTGCCTGAACCAAATATGTTTTTCCGAGCACTGTGATCATTAATGAGATGACGCGTGTAGCGCGGGAGTCGCCGTGAGAGCGGGGGTCGTTGGCACATCGATTTTCGATTTGCTCCCGGTGCAGCAGAAGTGGGTCAAGTGCTAGGGATCATCCCAGACCAAACATTGGAGAAATGCATACAGGCTTTAAAAAGTTATTATTGTTATATATAGTGTTTATTTCTAGGAATGTGCAAATGACTATTGACTATCTATCTATGACCAACATTTAAATGGGTGTTAAAAATTCGCTTGACGAATCAAAACAATTTTCTGGCTTGACCAATCATACCCTTAATCCATTTACACAATAGTCAAAAGTATGGATAGATAGGAAAAATGTTTTCTTAAAGTTCTATCCCACTAGTTACTCCCAGTACGAAGACAAAATTTAAGGCAACTTCTTTCATAAAGTCTTACAAATAAAATTTGAAGTAATTCTCAATTTGTATAATTCCATGAAAGTCCGTCCGCTCAGGCCGCAGCGGCACGACCACGTTTTTTCGTCGCCAGCGGTTATTCCCCCCGGCCACGTGGTGGTCACTAATTGCTCAGCTGGGACGCCCCAATCTACCCGATGCACGTTTTCCACTTAAATAAACAGAAAATATTAATTACATGATAGTGGTGGACTGTGACGTTGAACTGAGTTTTTAGGTGTCCTGAATGTTATTAAATAACAAAATAAGATGGGATAAAAATTTCACGCCAGTGTAGCGGCAGTGGCGGAAAAATTCGTTGTGAAGAATCTAAGTTCGGTTAATTAGTAAAGCACTGGTCGTACAAAGACCAAGTTGCAGGTTCGAATACTACTTCCGTGGAATTTTTCCACAATATCTTATTTCTTTATTCAGATTATGATAGAATAACATTATGAATGCTTAAAAACCCTTATAAAATATTCCTGAATGTTGTAAAGAAATTAGAGTGCGGTGTGTTATTTGATGAACAAGTCTGTCCGAATTATCTTAACTCTATGTGTACGAGTATGTATAATATGCATATCATACATGAATGTGCATATTACGACCATATTACGTTCAGACGAAAACTTCTTTTTTTTTATACAAATTGATACGTACTATACTTAGTATACACAATGTGTTAAAAAAAAGAAACACCAATGTAGTTTTACAAAGAAATCTAGATCCGGGGTATAGTCATTGCTACGAATCTATACATTTCTGTTTTTGGTTGACTCGATGTTTCATAAACTTTAGTTCTTATCTTTTATAAGTTTTTCTTGTGATTACTGAAACCTGAACAATTTTCAAATCGATTTAACGATTATACGTATAGGTAAAGATCAATTTCTTTTTGATTCGACCTTTACATTTTCTTGCGTTTGGTACTGATCCGTTCTCAGATTTAGTTGTCATCATACTCATATATCCTTTATATTTTAAATAATTCGGCATCAAACTTGTTACAGATGCAATACGTTAATCTTGCAAACATAAGTTTCCATGAGCCGCTAGCACCGAGAGAATTATCGCGCCCCGCCATATTGAGATTGTTTCAACTTTGGAATTATGTACAACCACCACATGTCCTCGGTGCCCGGGACTCGCGCATTCGAATTCCTGTATGGAGTAGAAATACGGCTTTATAGGAGTAAAATCATACTTTCTCCACGATGGCGCGGGGGGTGCGCGGGCCTAATGACCGCGCGGGGAGAGGCACTACCTACCTATACCACGACCACACTTTATATTGCGTTTAGCAGGCTGCCTACCCACACTCCTGCTCACACACACAGCCCAAGGTTTGTGTTTTTTTAGTTATTATTCCGACGTGTACTATTTTCTTTTGACGGACCGAGTCAGAAACTCAGAAGTTGCTCGCTTTGTTCGTTTACGTGTTTTACAAACTGCTACAAAGTTGGAGCCTTGCAAGAGTCAAGCAAATGATACGAATTCGTTTCTTTTTATTTGATGATTGAATGAAATTTATGCCGACACAACTAGTTTAAGTTAAATTGAATCTCTTCTTTGTAGTACAGTACTTTACACCTTCGATTTCAAACCGTATACCAGGCTAGACTGCAATGTTTTTCACATAATTGAGAGCTTACTTACTTGAAATTTGATTCCACTATGAACTAGTAAAAGTCTTTGACACTTAATACATCTTTCTTTAAACGACAAAAACTCGACTATTGTTTGTACATGAACAATCTGCCTTAACTAATATTGAGTTGTTAACAATATTAACACATAACCAGCGACCAATTAAAAAAACCTGTCACGTTTTCAGCAAGTCACGTTGGGGCGTGCATGTGCTGACTGCCGGCTGCTGCGTCACGCACCCTGCGTCAAATCTCGATGGACAGTCCCGGTGTTCAGCATGTGTGATCTACCCTCGCTGAAATAACATATTTACAATCATTGCGAGGCATTTGGCTGTAACATGACATTGTGCCTTAAAAGGTCCACTTGGTCTCGTGTCAGTGTCACGGTATTTTACACGAGGCAAACCTTTATATGTCCTTTGACAAAAAAAAATGATTGGTTGGTACCGGCAGTCGGCAGTGAACCATTTTATAGCCTAATTACTTGATAAGTAAGCCCTAAGCTCCTAAGCAGTAGAGCTATGGACGAAACTGGGACTTTGTTCTAATGTGGGGAGTGGACAACATTTTTTGTCCATTATGTTAAAAAAATATGGTTCTCTATTGCTTTCTCTACTTATTCGTAACTAGCTGTTAGTCGCGGCTCGGCCCGCGTGACACGGTCAGTCGACCATGCACACCCTGAACTCAATACCCTAACCTATGTGTATGCATGATTTCATGATGATCGGTTCAGTAGATAGGGCGTGAAAGCGTAACAAACAAACTAACTTTCGCATTTATAATATTAGTGAGGAAATTAGGATAATGGTGCATTTAAAACTGTCTGATTTCTCGCCGCTATTTATTAAGTATTACCAAAATCAACATTTTTAGCTGGATATTCAATATAGTCATAATAATAATATGAGTAAATCTAAAAACAACAAAGCGTACCAAACTTGAATAGAAAGTAAATTACTTAAATATCGCTAACCTATTGTGGAATTTTGCCCAACAAAGATTTCTTGGTAAATTAAGAAAATAGGAAAACCGCGACGCAGCAAGAAAAACAGAGAGCTACAATTTCCAAGAACAAAAAGAAGACGGTCCGTTTAGTTGTGAATGTGTGACAGCTATGAAATATCCGTTCGCACGGCTCCGCGATTACTGTAGCTGCTCGAGACCTGTACTTACGAACGATGCTCATGATTGCATAGCACTGCTGCAGGGTTGCCCGCGTTTAGGATATTTTACATCTGGGTACATCTTATGGGTGTCTCTGGAAGAAATCAACGAATTCCGAGAGCAAAAAGAAGACGATCCGTTTAGTTGTAAATGTGTGACAGCTATGAAATATCCGTTCGCACGGCTCCGCGATTACCGTGCTGCTCGAGACCTGTACTTACGTGCGATGCTCATGATTGCATAGCGCTGCTGCAGGGTTGCCGACGTCTGTACATCTCATCGTTGTTTCGGGAGGAAATCTACGAATTCCAAGAACAAAAAGAAAATGGTCCGTTTAGTTGTAAATTTGTGACAACTATGAAATATTCGTTCACACGACTCCGCGATTAATGTAGCTGCTTAAGACCTGTACTTTTACGTACGATACTTTGCATAGCGCTGCTGCAAGGTTGCCGGCGTCCAGTTGAAGAAATTTAATATATACGAATTTCAAGAACAGGAAGAAGATGACTCGTTTTGTTGTAAATGTGTGACAGCTATGAAACATCTTTTCGCACTGCTCCACGACGACTGTGTTCCTCGAGACCTGTAGGTACTTACGATATTCATGATTGCATAGCGCTGTTGCTGGGTTCTCAGCATTGATTAAAGAAATTTTATGTCGAATCAGCCTGCCTGAATTGTTAGATAACGTTTTGTTTTGGTACATTCTTTTTGTGTCCCATTAAATAATCAGACTGTGTACCTGATGTGTGCCTTGAATCCCCATACCTATATGCAAAATAAATAGACATGTAATATCGGGCGATAAAGTCCTGCTATTACAAAACACGCTATAGTTAGGCGTCCAATCTGGATATTACAGACCTATTAAGACCTATTGAGTTATTGAAAAATATAGACTAATAAAAAAAATATATGATTTTAAAAATATATGGTTACATAACATTTCTAGTATCTTTGAAGTACTTTCCTTCCTTTTATCAGATTTACATTTAACGTTTACAGTTTGAAAATTCTATCTTTAACCATATATTATGTTAGTCTTAAAATATGTGTAATTACATCTACATGATGCAATCTCAATCCAACTTTGGTTAACTCTTCACCTTCAGTTTTCTTAAGACGCCTGCAACATTTGATACATGACTGAGCATTCACCGTACATTACATATGTGCACATATAGATCGCGACTTTCAAATTCAGCATACGATATCCAAATTGTTATTGGAATAACGCATCATCCATCAGACGTTGCGCCCGTCAGTGGGGTGAGCGGTGAGAACAAGACAGATAGATGCTTAGCATACGTGGGGAAACGAGACGGATATTGAATTTTGAGAATTTGCATAATCTGCTCGGGTACTTTATCAAAGAACCACGTGGCAGTGACTAGTGCAGTGGATTACGCAAGCCGGGATTAAAACGCTCCTCCGGCGAGGTCGTTTGCGTCACGCGTCTGCTCTCTGCACTCGTTCTACAAATCTCTAATGTTTTTTGGGTCGAATAAAAAGGTCTGCGAATTTTGTGGCTTGCGAATTGCGACTGCCACGTTAAATGTTATGAGCTCTTATGAAATTTGATATAGGTACACATTTGTATAATTACTTAATATAACGAGGAATAATAATCTAAGGTATCCCATCTTTGATTTATTATTAGTCGTTGCGTGTAGTTTAAAAATATCTATTACATTTACAAAAGAATACGTATGAATATTTTATCAAGCTTAACGATAGGTTCTGTTTGATTAATCCAGACCAATACAATACCTGACTTTGACGAAGGTAAATGATACTGGCTGGTAGAATAATAACTGGCGTCCGATAGCTTCAATTACAAAAGAAGGCTCAGTGACCGAAATCAAAGTAAAATACAATCGGAGATTCAACGTTTTATTATGAAATGATAAATATCACACCGCCATCCAGGCTCGTCCAAAAAACGCTTAACTTGTCCCGCTACAAAAGGAAAAAGCCAGCGCCTTCCGTTCGGTCGGAGCTAAAGAAAAAATCTTTGCGAGGGATCCGAGCCTTCCATTTATCATATTCCATATTCATTTATTCGTCAAGTTCTGGATTCATTTATTCGTCATGTCTTGATTTCGTCTCATTTATTATTAAAAATGAACTGTCCGGAGCAGAACACGACATCGGCCCGAGGCCACTGTTTCAATCTTAGAATAATTTCATGCTGAATTGGGTCAGTGCAGCGCACATTTTTTACGGTTCTGAATTTTCAAACTTTACGGTGAATTTAAGCTGATTTAAGTCTATGCATAGTTAGTGTGAATTATATTTTTTGTTCTTATCTCCATAACATCAGATTTTCTGAAGCATTTAGTACAGTCTGTATAAATTAATAGACACCTAAAGAATAGATAACAGGGACAGAAGATTTGTATAATATGAACTTCATTAGGTAGGTATACTAATAGCATATAATGACATCATCTTGATGCATAGGCATTACTTGGAACAGTGG
Source organism: Rhodophaea formosa (assembly GCA_963082605.1). Lineage (NCBI taxonomy): Eukaryota > Metazoa > Arthropoda > Insecta > Lepidoptera > Pyralidae > Rhodophaea > Rhodophaea formosa. The sequence goes on along the minus strand of OY720211.1, from coordinate 6,864,193 downwards.
TATGCAGGCGGTACTGAGGGGTTAAATGCATTATGAAAACACGGCTTTACTCACATTTTCTTACGTCGGATCTGCCGACTATCCCCTCCACCGGTCATCGTTTCGAGCCGCGCAGCGCGGGCAGCGGCGCGGGCGGCGACGCGTGAGGCGGCCCTCAGCAGTGGTGATCATTATTACAATAGCAGTTACTATAACGCATTATTTTTAATTAATGAATAACACTGTTATTGGATATTTAAATAATGAGCTATCATTATTGCCTGACGCCTGTTATTGCTATGCACGGCACGGCAACAGGGCGTAAGATCATGCGCTATCGTTAAAGTCAGGCGTTCCGCGTCGCAATCGTCCGCTATTGCTACATTTTCTATAATGTTCTCTCACTCACCTGTTACCTGTGTTAATGTTATTTGAATAATTTGAATTTTACTTAATTAGTGATTCGCGGGCATGGCTATTGCGTATGCGTGCCGATTTTTGCTATGCAACTTCCGTGAGTTATTGAATTGTGTAAATAGGTATTTCTTTGCTAAGTGTGAAATTGTACTTTTGGATATTATTGTAATTGTGTTTAATTAAGTGTGATGACTTGGCCGTGTGCTTCCCGGCAGAGTAGAATAGGACCATTCCAAGTCATCCCGTGGATGTCGTAAAAGGTGACTAAGGAAATACGAGCTAAACAAAGCTTATAAACATCAAAGAGACCTCTCCAACCCGTCTGGCCAGCGTGGAGAGTGTAGGCCAAATCCTCTGACTACTCAAGCTAATATATGGCTTTGGTAGTACAGAGAGGGTCGTGCTCCGGCAGTGGAGACTAGAAAGACCTGATGATGATGATGATGACTATCGTACAGTCGTTTGGTTCCCGGCAGAGTTGAATAGGACAACTCCAAGTCATCCCGTGGATGTCGTAAAAAGCGACTAAGGAAAAACAAGCTAAACAAAGCTTCTAAACATCAAAGAGACCTCTCCAACCCGTCTGGCCAGCGTGGAGAGTGTAGGCAAAATCCTCTGACTACTCAAGCTAATATATGGCTCTGGTAGTACAGAGAGGGTCGTGCTTCTGTGTGTCAGTGGAGACTAGAAAGACCTGATGATGATGATGATCGTACAGTTAGTTTACTGTAATGACTTTAGTGTAAATAAACATTGTAAAAATGTCTAACAGGTGAATAACCACAAATATTTTGAACTATTTTGACGTCCATGATAAAATATACCTACATTGTTATTTCAGAATTAGCTGTTATCTTTTAAAAAATGAATGAACTATTTGACTATAAAAATAACAGGTTAACAATAACAGTTTACAATAACAGTTATTGGCAAATAATGTAGCAGTGTTATTCATTATTTTGAAATAGCCGTTAATGCCATCACTAGCCCTCAGTGCTTTGAGGGAAGCGTAACCGTCGTGTCGCCACCCCTTTCACTCGCCCCGATGATGGTCTTCGTAACAGACCGAAACTAGTCGGCAGATCCGACGTAATAAAACGTGAGTAAAGCCGTGTTTTCATAATGAATTTACCTCGCGTAAGGGTTAAATGCAATTATTTTATTTGTTCAAATAAAATTTATGATTTAAATTCTCACATTAGTTAAAACGCAGTGCAATATTAACAATTTTATTAACTTAGAGTGTCCTGGAATTTCTTCTTGTCCAATGTACCAATCACATGAAATCTTTTGACCTGCCGTTTCGTGCAATAAAGCCGTTTTACAAACATGGTAATGCAATGCAAGTACAGACAAGATTATTTTAAAAATATTTGGACTGTAAATATGCTTACACCTATACAATAGCCACGTTACCAAAAAACCTACAATCAACCTCCTGATCTTGATACAGTCTACTGAGGCAGGAGGTCAGTGGGCACGCTATCAGGGATCTCGCTGACCCGCCCGTGATGGATGGCGGGATGAATCCCACCCGTAGGGATAAAATTGTTATATCAACAATTATTTTCACATACTCGTAGGTACCGTTATCCTTGAAAGATTTTAAAATCATATTTTTTATTAGTCTTAATAAGACGGTGCATATAACACGTTATCAGCAGCCTCTCAAAGCTTATAACCAATCTAATTTTATATATTTCAGTAAGGCATGAGGTCAATGGGCACGCTATCAGAGATCCCGCTGACCTGCCCGTGATGGATGGCGGGATGAATCCCAACCGTAGAGATAAAATTGTTATATTAACAATTATTTTCGCATACCGTTATCCTTGGATGATGTTTAAAAACCGTCATAAGTCGTAATAAGACGGTAAATCTTGTTATTATCAGCAGCCCTACAAGACCTGTAACTTATCTTGATACATTTGGTGAGGCATGAGCTCAATGCGCATGCTATCAGAGTTCTCAGTGACCCACCTGTTATGGATGGCGGGATGAATTACATCCGTAGGGATGAAATTGTTGTATGAACAATAATTTTCGCATACTATTAAACAAAATAATAGGTATCTTTCTAAAGAAACAGACTTTTTTGTTTTAGGAATGATATACTTACAACTTTTACTACATATAGTGTAAGACTTGACTTTTGAGAAGGAAATCACTGTACACAATAATTAAATTGGCCAAATGCAAGAAGAAATAACTCTGCACTATTTGTGCGTGCTATAATTTCACGTGCCAGCTATATAAAATCCCCTGTCGATTAAACTAACAATGGAGAGCCTTAAAAAACTGCAACCAATGATCTTCCTACGGTGTCCAGTCAAGGAAGCGTGACCGGTCAGGGATTATCTACAACGAGCGTGATAGATGATGTCGCGGTGAGACCGCGGGACGGGAAACACGTGACCTCTCTATTATCACGACAAAGGATACAATCTTGAAATATGCTAATATGACAAAGATCTTTTTTCTAGGGAGATACTTGTTTACGCACTATAAGATTTCGGAGTGCTGAAAAGTGCACAATTCGTGACCAACTAGATTTATCAGAAAGAAGTATAAAAGAAGATGCCACGATGATCTCGCATGACTAGATCACGTCATCTCTCTATTATTATGACGCAGAATACTACCGTGAAATATATCGTAGTACTAATAGTTATTGTTAAAATAATGAATAACATCAATTTTTCTCATGTTTTCAGTATCATTCGGGATTTATGATTAGGTTTAGCCATACCTAGAAAAAATAATACAAGTGACCGGTCTAAAAAAAGAATTCTGTATCTATTGTTTGTTATATATATTATTTGTGTACATCAGATAGTAAACTTTTCCCCCGCGAAATTTCAAAATATGCCCAAAAGTATGTAGGATTCAAGTTTTTAAACTTAATTTGTTGAGAAGTGTTTTAGTTAGAAGCACACAATGGCTAAAAATTAGAAAAGTCGCCTACAGCACATCAGCAAATATTGTACGGTCAGTGAAGCACCATTATCTGTATAGCACACTACAGGACTGTGAGCGTGATAGATGATGTGACGCTCCGACACGTCACCGCTCTATTAACACGCGGCGGGGAGCATGCTACCGTTCGATCTATTGATTACTATATTTAATAAGTTAACTGTTATTTTTCAATGAAATCTGATTCAATCCCATTAAAAAAATTACCAACTTATTATGAAACGCGAGTTTTTGTTTGAATTCATTGGATATCTATATCAAATACCAAAACATGTCGAAATCCCATACAAACGTAGTTTGGTTTTAGTTTTACAACAGTTAAGCCAATCTCAACCAAATTTCGTACATACGACCGGATAAGGCATATTGATGTTTATAATCAGATTTCAATTTTAAAAACAATACCTGTACAAAATTACAGCGAGTAGACGTTTTCGATACGAAACTACGTTTGTATGGGATTTCGGCTTTACGTGGGACTCTTAAATTGGCAAAAACATAGCTCATCATATAGGTATCATAGCAAAACTTTTTTTAACATTACAATCTCAAATAAACTCGTTTTTTGTGCTCGTTTAATACACTTACCCAGCAATAAACCGAAACCAAATAAATTCTCTTCCGAACCATGCTAACACGAGAAGTACAGAGGTAACGTCATAAATAAAACGCGGAGTTGGGGAGATATGGGAAAGGCGAGCAAGGAGCAATATATGTGATCCATTTGTAGGCAATCTCGACAATAAAACGTTGTCAGTCTTTGTGCGGCTGTCGGCGGCACCGTAATACGGCCATTTGGCAAACATAACAAATGAGCTCGCATTACGAGTGGCCCGTCGCCGCGTCGGCCCATGATCGGCCGTGGACGCGCTACATACGTCATCGTTATATTACTATATCTGGAACTGGTATTACTACTTTGGTATGCATATCCCAGCTTTTAGTAGGTATTTAACATGTATTTAAAAAACTTTTACTAACCTCTATCGGAAACAAAATTTAAAAAATATTTGAACATTAGAGCAAATTGTTTTTACAAATGAAAACTTCTTTAGGCGCGAAACAACCATTGATCTCGCAACAACGTTACCAAAAAAATCGACACCTCTGTATACATTAAAAGTATTTCCTGCACAATATTTCCTGACGATTCAGAAAATACAGACATAGTACTTATTTGTTCAAATTTTCACTTCTATTGGCACTCCGGGAGTGCCAATTTTTTTTTCTCTCATACGTGATACATTGTTGTTACATTTGTTTGCTGATACAAGCATATAGTCAAATCGTTCTTAAAAGAAACTGATATATCTAACCTACAGATGAAAACCAGTTTCCTTAAAACAATGTAACGATAGAGCTGTAGATAGTTGAGGAACGAAAAACAATTTTAGCTTAATATTTTATAACAACTCAAGGTCCCGTAAAGGCCACCGGGTAATGGAACGTAACATCCAAAAATGGTTCAAGAGCAAAAGATACGTAACTATAATAAACGAAATTTCACGCTAATCCGCCGCAGCCCAGAATACTTAGCCGCAGGCTGAAGCTATTTGTTAATAAATCCGACAATTATCCATGACCACAACCGTAATAACTTACTCATCAAGTGTATATAACCATAAGCCTTTCTCGGCAAGGTCAACGGCCCGTCAGACTCGGATTGCGTCACATAGGAGCGACTGTCTCTGAAGCATCACGGTGCGCCCCAAAAAACTTGGAGGTTTGATGGGCAGCCGGGAGTCCCGCCCCGGGCGCCGCGGCCGCCGAGCGCGACAAGAACAAATGACCAAGACGCATCATAATAAATAAAACAATTTGTTCTTAATTAGATTTCGTGAATTTAATTTTCATGCCAGTAATTGGTCGGTGGCCACAAAGGCCGGCTCTCTATCGGTGATGGATGATCGACCGGCGCCTTCTTACTATTTACCTTCGAACGCTCTCGTAATTAGGGGTTCGGAAGTTTACTTTCATTATTGCTTATGAACCTATTACTGTTTCTAATATAGATTTCATTTACTATCGTTTTTGTTTTATTGTTTAAAGCGTGAGAGAACATAGTTTTTGTTGGCATACTCATAAGCATAATTTGAGATACAAATATTTTATGTAACTCATATCTCTTGGTCAGCTTTGTAATTAGTTTTCTTTAATAACCTGTTTTATGAATAAATCTTTCGTATCTACTTTTCCCAATAAAAACAAATGGAACGGAATAAGTAAAGAAGGAAAACAAAAGACAAATCGGAAAACGCTTGATTTTATATACTCGGAACAGAACAGCGCCGCACCGCGCAAAGCGTAAACTTTAAAAAATAAACGCCGAAAAAATCTTGAAAAGTCACGGACGCTTAACTTTCTTCCCCTGTTTTATTTTTCGTTCCCTCTTCTGCAATCTTTTGTCCCGCTCTGACTTGTGTCTGGCCGTTATACTCTCCTACTCTATTTAACTGATAAGTAACTTTTTAAACTGCAGGAAAATCGAAGTCGTTCACTGGCGAAATTAAAAGCTGGCACTCGCAGACATAAGTCATAAAAAGAAAATATGGTGCACGTTAATCAAATAAGCTTTTTTGTTATTTGTTTCATTTTGCCCTGCGAGGAACATTTTCCGTTCCGAAATAAATTCTCAGTTGATACATTTCCAGAATTAGGTAGATAATTTGAGCCTCAGAGTAACTTTTATGTTAAGCTATACTTTTTTCCTTCAAGAGAGAGAGAGCAATTTCAGTTTGCTTCATAAGCGCTTAAATATTCTACTTCAACATAAAGTCAGTCAAATAAAATGTGTGAGTACAAAGAATTCTTGGTATCATTTTAGAATTTTATATCTTAATTGCGCAAGTGTATATTCTTATTACTGGCAGCATTTGCAATATCCGCATAGATATAATAGATAAATAGAGTTTGTGTTTCATCATAGACCGTTAATACTGCGAAGTAACCGCGTTTGGATTTTTTATCTGCAAACATAGAAATCCACGAAGCGATGGGGGCAAAGTTGCACACTCACGACGCTACAAGTAAAGACAGCATAATAAACAAACAATTTGTATAAATGCAATTCATCATCAGGCAAAAAAGCGATGCATAGTGTTGTCACTTTGCACATGACACTCAAGTGTGAAGTTAAGTATTCATGAAATAAGATTTTAAGATATATATATAGGGTTAGCGTCAGGCAGGCAGCCACCTGTTAAAGTTTCGCCAAATCATATTTCTACATTAATGCGGTCATAACGCCGAACAGCGGGCATCTACGGGAACTTAACTCCGAATTTTATAATTTCTTGGAAAATGATTATTGAAAAGGCTGAAAATTATTTTTCTTAATATTAGATAGGATGTCTTAGTATTCCGAATTTCAAACGTACAATATTTAAATATCCTATTTGTGTTGTGCTCCGAGAAACAGAACATCCAATTTCATATTTCAGAATTAGAGCGTAAAAATAATAATGTTAACTTTATTTACTCTAAGTATTGAACAACATTGGGAACTAGGAATGTATTTGAATGCCATGTTCGAAGCATTGTGAATTTTTTAATATCGATTGTATGGGTATAATCATCGAAAATTAATGAAAATGCATACTGTCAAAGGCTTAGAACGGAATTTTATTTGGAATTTTAAAACATTCAGAACTTTTGTGAATCGGTTATTAAAATCGAAATTTCAACAATCAGAATTAAGTTTTTCAAATTGATGTTAGTACACTATCTTTCTTACATTTTTATTAGTATTCAACTTTACATTTTAAAATGCGGAAATATCTAAGATAAGATATGAAATCACACCTTTAACAGTAGTTTTCTGCTGACGTTACAGTGATGCAAATGTAACGGTCCGCCTCGTCACCGCAACGGGGGCGTCTCTACGCAAATTGCAATCAGACAAACGTACGCTCTTTTCCGGGGAAAACCTGCTCCTGTCGCCAACTTACACACTATAGAAAACAATATACCAAGTTTTGAGTACAGGCGAACTTAAAAGGTGCGCTGGACCGCTTCAGATACTTGTTGTATAAATATTGAGAGCGGTGAAAGTCAATACCATATCTTGATTGCTGTTTGAATTTGTAGAATAACGAAGAATTCAATATTTCTTTGATAGATAGATAGATATATAAAAGCTTTATTCTTTTCGAAAAGACACACATACATTTACACAAAAACATAACATTGAAACGGTAAACGAATAAGATCCAGTATGTGTGCCACAACGACAACAAAAGGTAGGAGCTCAGCGATGCGTTTGCTCGTAGAGCAAACCACTGATTTTCAGCTCCACCACTGAGACTCACAGGGACACGTACAACAATACCATCCGTATTAGTAAATTGGAATAAAAAATTACCTGTCCTACTTTGTTGAGCACAATGATTTTAGAGATCTGGTTTCACAACAAAAAATAACATGATTATTAAAAAATAAGAATTAGTATCATTTAATTAATTTTGATTAGATTTTTAGTTTATCTTTTAATTATTTATGGCATCTTGTAATGTATTAAAAATATTAGTACAACAAATATGTGCTTTTCTTAACAATACTATCAGTATCTATTCAGTATTGTACTATGTAATTAAATTAGATTATTTAGGTATATAAATAGCCAGGTTTTGAGTAGGATATTTAATTTTGTATTGGCATACGCTATGCGAATAACAGATAATATATTCCGGCACTCAATAAGACAGGATACTTGCACCAGGCAGCTTTATACGTTATCCAATGAGTTATTGGTTGGTCCCCAGGGCAGCAACAGCAAGCCCATTGCCAGCATAATTGCCGATCCAGTCATCAAACTGCTTCTACAAGATATCTACAGATAAACGGAGAACATAAATCATGAAGCTTGTAGACACTGCCATCCATAAAACTATCGCCAAAGGCAACTCCAAACGTATCAATTTGTAACACGCGGAAGCATTTGAGGCGATTTGTAGCTCGGTAGCCAGTTTGCGGGTTGTTACGCAAAAAGCAGCGGAACGGTGCCCCGGGCTGCCTGATATTGATATGAGTGACTTGCAGTTATTGCCCTTTGTTGGACGCCCTCACTGTAAAATAAAAAGAGTAAGAGACGAGACACTTAATAGGTACATATAGGAGACATTAAAACCTATACTTACCAATAATTGACGACCTCCGTGGCGCAGTGGTCACGCCAGTCTGCGATACGAGTGGTCCCGGGTTCAATCCTCGATCTGGGGTACTATTTTTGAACGTGTGACCACTCGTCTTCGAACGATTTTTGTATAGGAAACCGCAACTTTGCGAACGGCGAAATTTCAAAAATCTTACTCCAGGTTCTCAAATCAACGCGCATATTTATTTTTTTATGTATGAGCACGTATAACTTTTTATATGATGGAAAACGATATTTTTCAGATTGGCCTGGGCCTTGGATGGCTATCTGTGTATATAAGAATCTATTATAAAATGCTAATCGTTGAGTTAGTATCCTACGACACAAGTTTAAAATTAACTGTGGAGCTAGCTCAATTTGTGCGATTTGTCATTTATTTAAGTAATTCAGGAAGATCTTAAACAGAAAAAATAAATAAATAATCGCATTATCGTATTCAGGCAAAGACCATCGCGAGCATTCCATTTGTTACACGACTACCCAAAATTAGTATTATGTCTTTAAAGATCTTGTCTGTTTCTTTTTTCTATCGTATCTTATAAACTCTTGAACACATTTGGATGTGGGAAGAACTGGGTCCTATTATTTTTTAGCTATGTAGTAGTGTATATTTTCTATAAAGGAACTTGTGATAAAGACACGTTGCTTGCCATAGAGCCTGAAACGAAAATAGTTAGTCAGAGCCTGGGTTCTTCCTAGGTCATTGTCCTCAATTATCATGCCGTGCGATACAGTTTTGTTAGCATAAACGTCACGAGATTTTTTTTCTTAAATTAATGCAGTTACGTGAATTATCCTTCTTCACCACCCTCTAATTTGGGCCAGCGCCCCGTTTGTGCGCGAGCGTTGTCGTTTGTTGCGACGCTTATGTCCTAATCTGTGTTTAGTGTGGAAAGAAAGTTTGCAGGAAGGAATAGCAAGTTATTCGATAACTACAATTATTGTAGTTAGATCAGACATCATCAGACATCCAAATCTACATGTTATTTTCCCGAAGATTAACTTTTTTCAAATACAATCGGAGCGGCACCTATGAATTAAGATTTGTTAAAACTGAGAACTCTTTGCTGAACAAACATGAAAATACTAAAAACACACCGTGTCACAAAGTTAGCATATTAACCACAAGTGCTTTATACCCAAAAAAATTCGGTAATGTTAAGAAAAAGCACTAGTGCAGTAAAGTGCAGTTATTTTTAATTTTTGATTAAGTATACATATATTACATCACAATATTCATAAAAAAGTAAGTATAAGTAAAATTTTTAACAAACGCCATACTTACTATTAAAGCCATTATACACACTGGTCCCTTGCCTCCTCTATGCCCTTCAAACATCAGTAAATCTTGTGAGCCGACATCAAGTGTACATTCTGTAAAGTTGAAGCCGCAAAATGGGCTGAAACTGCCGCCGCGACCATAAACAAGTGGACACTGCGAGACACGAATATTCAAGAGGAAAGTTTCGAGTTGGCCCCAGTTGGTCAGTTCACTCTATAGCGCCACTTGCATGGAACGGCCGGAGTTGGCCGGCATATGCCGTGTATTGTTCCCTTAATGAAGCCTTAAGTTTGCGATACTCTAACTTATCGCAATATAAGCTTATTTTGATACCCGCTCGAACGCCCGCCTCACTTAATAGTTTGAAGTTTGACCATTATAAACGGAGGTTTGATGTAACGGTCAGTGGTGACTGTCGGTGTTACGCAATCAGCTCTTTAGTGCTTTTACTAATAGGATGGTGTGATTTTCTGTTAAGGGCTTTGATAATTTAAGTCGTACCTAATAATAGTTGTCATTGATTACAAAGTTTGTGAAATCTAATTAACACAAGCAGCCTTATACGTTTTATAGTTTTAAACAATGATGATCTCAAAAATACAGGAGCTTTGACATTTTTTTGAAATATTTGTGGAATCTGGTATCTATTATTAAATCTAAAGCAGCAGGCCCAAGTCAGGAAAAGTTTTATCGGTAAACAAAAAAAGTAAGAAGACATCTCTATTCAACCAGGAAGGGAAACTGGAACAAACCGACTGTGAATATAAGCCCTATTATTTGCTATAATAAAAAGTTTTCTTCGACACTCGGAGGGCAGGTCAAAACCAGAATAGTAATGAACTGGTAAAAATATGAAAATCTTGGCACACTGCTTCCCTGCTTCCACTTTACATTCCTTTCAAGTCTATATATTGCTGTTTGCTTAACATATTTTGTTTTCAAATAAAGAAAGTCAAGGTTCTTTCAAATAGTTACAATTCTTGCTAGATTCTGGATATAATGCAACAGTGTGTACTGTGTAATATATGGGAAATAACAATTAGAAATTTTCGTTACATCGTACATAGGTACTAATCAACATTAGGTACATCAGGAACTTTCATTATTTGATATAGTCAAAAAGCAGGATATATCTGATAGATATTTTATATCAATCTAAAGAAACAATACAAGCATACCTGCGTATGCTTAATGTAAACGTACTTATATTTTTTTTAATTATGTTGTTTAAACATACATATATTTTAAAACTCAACGACATATTATAAAAAATTGAATGAAATTCGATACAAAAAATATTGGGCTTCACATGGAATATTTTGTCGGTCGTCTGTCGCGCGTGTCAATCGTCGCGTCCGACATTTTGGCGGATACGTCGTGTACGCATCTAAACAAATAAAAAGTGTCGCCACGCTGATAGCTGTGATCGTCCAATACACATGTTAAACGTGGACGTTTTTAAATAATTGTATTATTAATAGAAGTGAGTACAGTCGCGATGGAAAGAGTTTCTCAGGTATTTTTATCTGTAACTAGCTGTTAACCGCGGCTTCATGCTATGTCCTTCTCGGTACCCTAACCTATGTGTATGCAAAATTTCATGATGATCGGTTCAGTAAATATGGCGTGAAAGCGTAACAAAACAAACAAATAAACAAACAAACAAACTCACTTTCGCAGTTATAATCAAAAATAAAAAAAATCAAAACGTTTATTCAGAAAATAGGCCTTTGCAGGCACTTTTTCACGTCATATCATATTTAAAATTATCTTATTAGATAATACCTATGTATTTATTAATTGTTCAAAAGCTACAGACTACTAGTTGTTAATTTATATATAAATATTAGTTGGGATGGGATTGTGATGGGATAGAATTTGGTTGTGCAATGATGTTCATATGGTGGTAGTATAGCTTAGTGGTCCAAGAGCGCAACCTATACGTGACAGGTTCCGGGTTCAAACCCAGCTCGGCTCAACCTGTAAACCACTTAGTTTATGTGACTCAATTAAGTACGGTAACCTGCACACTTTTGAAATGGTCACAGGTGTGTAAAATGGAGAAAGCAATGATAAACCACTCCATGTTTCCTGCCAAAAAGTAATATTTCAAATTAATTGATGTATAAAAATATCTCCACCTTAAAATTATGATTGTCCTTCAAATACTTCTCGTTATCATTAAAAGGGTCTCTTTCATTGAAATATCAGTTAGAAAACTAAAAACTTCGAAGGTAAATAAATTAACATGTTATTTTTATTTTATTTATTTTCATTACAAAGCGTTCCAAGCGAAAGCCTCCCTAGATTTCTTTTTCCTTATATGCATTCTTAAATAAAACTATCTGTAATAGATAGTATTTTAATACGATGAAAGAATGTTTGTCCCGCGTGTCTCATGCCGAGTCAAAGAATGACTTTGCTTCGTAAATACCCGCAACGCCTACAAAAGTCCTCACTTCTTCATCCATCGGCACCTCGCCGCTCACCAAAATAACTTTCTTCGACATAAAACAAGCGGACAACGGATACTTCTTGTGAAGACAAATGTGACATTTCGAAAAATAGAATTTTATTTTCTACTTATTTTTTTGAGTGCGAATCTTACTATTATTAGCACTTATTCATTTAGCATTATATGTTATTTGTGTAGTCTGACTGACCTGCTGTGCCAATCCCACTTAATAGCGAGCGAAAAGGTAAAAACAGTAACTTCTTCGTATTTAATTCTTTCTATGAGCCTGCATTCTGAAAATGAAAAGTGCGAATTTGTTAAAAACTTTAACATATTTTATCATATATCTCACCAATTGCCGGTCATATTAGTTACATACACTAGTATAGTAACGACTTTCTCCGAAATAGCCAACTTTTTCAAAAGGTCAAAAACATTATCTCATGTATTTTCAGTTGTTTAGTGAACTTTTTTATCAGTGCTTGACCTAAAATTCGTTTCTATGGAATTTTCAAAAGTATAATCTCTTCCAGCTTTACCCGTCCCTGAATACAATACACCACCCACCGCCCATCACACATAGTAAATACAAAATTAATTTTCAGACTTCTATATTTAGCTTCATAATCATATCTGGCATCCATATTTTCCAACCGACATTGCCAAAAATATCTTTTGTATATTTAGCTGATCTGTGACTCTTTTACCAGTACTCAGCCTAAAATGGGTTGCTATGGAATTTTCAAAAGTATAATCACTTCCAGCTTTACCCATCCCTCCATACATTAGACCACAACACATAGTAAATTCAAATTAACTGTCAGAGTTCCATATCCTTCTTCATAATCATATCTGGCATCCATATTCTCCAACCGACAGTGCTGTTGAATAAAATAAGTAGCGGTTTAAACAATAACATGAACGTCAACAAAGGCCTGAGAAGTGAAAAATAGATAAAAGTAGCATACCGGCGTTGTATGGACTTCCGTTCCGTTGTCTCCTCAGTGTTCGGATTGTTTCTTTTAATCTGCCGGTTGTGAATGGAGCTAATGACGGCGCAGGCGCATAACGGTCGTGCTCATTCATCAGAGTGTCAGCGACATCTATCGGCGGCTTCTGTGTCACGCTGTCCGAATGCTGTGCATACGCTGATGGATATTTCTTGATTGAACTTTTAAATATGTGGCAGTTATTAGATTAAGGTAATCATTGCATTGCAACTGTCGATTTTATTGCGATATACATACATAATCATTTCTTACTTGACAAAGCTAGTTAGCCACGTATAGAAAGAATCTAAAACCATTAAACATAGTAGAGAATAATACATATTTTGTCTAGATCTACTCTTCACTATAATATCCCTTAGTATCACAACTAATCACAACCACAATCGAATTGCGATTCCATAATTTGACCTGGCAGTCAGTATCTAGATATAGAAGTACTAGTACAGAACGTAGTGGAGATATAGTAGGTATTTCGTAACTGGGGGGATAGAGTCTTAGTAAGCACTGTTGAACTGCTCAAGTGAACAGGAATATCGGATGGTACCTAAATTTTGTTGGATGACGGAGTCACTGGTCATAATAGTACTTATAGGTACAAAGAATACGCACAGTTTTTTACTGTCTAAAATTCCTTTGCCTGTTTCCTCTTGATTAAAACTAACGTGAGATAAAGACATTATTAAAATACGTAACAACGGGTTACTCACGTAAATAGTCAGCTACTGGCCGACATGTTTCAACCTCATCCGGAGGTCTTCTTCAGGGCGAATGTGAATTGAGACCCGCGCACGGTGTCGTCCCAATCCGCACACAGTGCGGCCAGTAGCTGACTATTTACGTGAGTAACCCGTTGTTACGTATTTTAATACTGTTTCCTCTTCTAGAGAAAATCACTAAGTTTGTTCATTTTCTTTGTAGCTACCTATTTCCACAAGAACGTTTTTGTATTGTTTGCTAAAAAGCCTTGCCTAAGGTTTCATTGTAAGTAGTAAAAACGAGAAGCGTTTTTGTACATGGCAAGTCGGCAGCTACCAACTACAATAGTGATAAGAATGTTAAAGAAAAATAAACCATTAAAATATCATCAGTCATCGGCGACCCCCGCGGCGGCAGGTCAGCGGCGAAGGAAAAAACCTCACTCGCCCCGAATTCAAATGAAGAATGATTCATTTATGAAAATGAAATGACAGATTGAATGAATGTGAAGATGTGGGCACAAAGCGAGCGGCTACTGCCCGCCGCCGAGGTTTTGTGTCGCGTGCTCCCACGCGCCTCTAGGGATTCCTTACAACCTCGCCGCAGCAACACTCTGAACTTGCTTTTGTTTGTCTCTGATGATGAACATGTGGATCTATCTATAATCTTTGCTGTCTTTGAATTTAAATTCTTTATATCTATAAGAACTATGTGGATGTGTGCGCAGTATCCTGCAGAAGTTGATCAAAGACTTTGCGTTAACCTGAAGACTGGAGATTCTTCTTATTAAAAAAAACCGGCCAAGTGCGTGTCGGGCCACGCGCAGTGTAGGGTTCCGTAGTTGCGAATGACAACTTTGAGTTCACACTATTCACACTCGCACCTTACAGTTTAACGACCAAAAACATCTAACAATGAAAATAGTATGAAATTTTACAGTTTATAAGTTGGTTGCCTATAACTTTTTAGTTTGTACTTACTACTCAGCTCTGATAGTTTTCCTTTCAACTTCAGTATATATGCTACTGCTGTAATTTTTTTCACGTAAGTATCTATATATAACCGTTTAGCAGATAGAGGGGGGGGACACTTACCTCTAACAAAAATTCGCACTTTAAAACCAAATATTTCGGAAACGGAGCCCTTAATCAAAAAATGGTGTTCTCAACCTCACAATATTTTTGAAAGACCTATTTAACGATACCCCACACAATAGGTAAATAGAGAAAAAAAATTACTCCCTCACTTTACTTGTATGGGAGCTACCCTAAAAAAAATTTTTTTTCAAGATTTTATTCTACCACTTTTTTGCCATGATTAATATACATACCCATACCAAATTACAGCTTTCTAGTACTTATAGTCTCTGCGTAAAACCGCGGACGTACAGACAGACAGACAGACAGACATGGCGAAACTATAAGGGTTCCTTGTTTACTACGGAACCCTAAAAATGGCTAGTAAATACATACATTCTTTCACGTCTTTTTCCCTTGCGGGGTAGACAGAGCCTAGGCCTGTAAAACCTTAAGGCCACGTTTAGCATTTTGGTAGACTTGTAGGTGAGAATGGAATCAAAATAGTGATAAGTAGCTAGCCACATAGCCTATTGACATGATTCCTGACGCCCAATCCCTCGATCGTCTTTTACGATCTTTGCGGGAAGAGAAGCATTCTGCTGGTACATTCTACGTTTTTCCCTTCCCCAGACCAGCATGGAAGTGGCTAGTAAATAATTTTTCATTACTCTCCTTCCAACCATCTTGCTAAATTTAGTATGAATGCTTTGCATCCGCATCAGATGTCCGCCTCTACATCCTATCCTCTATCTGTGCAAAGAACAAAGCTGTAGTCAAATTATATTCTCCATGATAAGTATTAAAAGTCTCTATGATAAGACCCATCCAAATTTTTACATATTTACATTACCTATGAAGAAATGACGACCTTTTGATATCTAATATAAAAAGTCGTCACAAGACTTTTAAAAGCCGTATAAACACCCTAATGCCTCATAAAATATGTTTGACATTCAGAAGTTGCGACCTTATCTCGTAAAAATAGCAATTAATCGCTACCCTTGCAGCGACCGCGAGTTAACTCCGCCAAACTAAGAAAGAAGGAATGGGCAATGAAATTAAAAATATGTCTTAAGGGCAATTAGCTTTAACTTTTACAGTAAGTGCCCTATCTCGCCCCTGTGCTTTTCAATTGTGGGGAAAGCGGCCAGCTTTTCGGTTGGAGTGAATTTTATGAAGTCGCGAAGAGTTTTGACTTTTGAACGAGTTCAGTTACCCCGACGGAGATAAACATACTTTAATTTAGTTGGTCTTGTTTGATGGATAAGAATAAGAAGTTTCTTCTGTATAATTTCTCTGCAATATATTAGCCAGAGTAGCCAGAGGATTTGGCCTACACTCTCCGCGCTGTCCAGACGGGTTGGAGAGGTCTTTTTGATGTTTGTAGTAGCTTTGTTTAGCTTGTGATTCCTAAGTCGCCTTTTACGACATCCACGGTAAGACTTGAAGTGGTCCTAAGCTACTCTGCCGGGAACCACACGGCTCTATATATACCATTCGTAATTATTTATGTAGCTACTGATAACAATCTGTTAAATAAGTATGTTAAGTTTATATCCTCTACATGAACTTTAAAAAAGAAGCAAAAAAAGAAAATCAGAAAAGAAAAATACAAAGAATCTGAAAGCGAACATTGAAACTAGGTAAAATTCTTAAGCGCTACTTGCATTGACGAAGTGTTTAACAATAAATTTCCATTTAAAAAGCCACAAGCGGGGCCTCGGGGGCGGGGTGCGGGGGGAGCTTCCGCCGCTTTTTTCCTTCATTTCCTTGAGGCCGCGTGGCTAGGGCGCACCGCCCCGAATGAATTAAAACGTTTGTTTTTGTAGGATATACAATTATATTATATGTATAAGCTAATGTACTCGCCGAATGGAGTCGACAATTTTCAATGATGGCGTTGAGAAGGAAATTATTTTATTGTAACTTGGAGTTGTTTACATTTACCATTGTGTTGCGTGGTTTTAACGAGCTCGTAATACGAATCTAAAAATAACAAAATTGCTACTTGAGTGTCCGTGGCAAACACCGGGCTAACGGAGCTTAAACACATTACTTGAATTTAAAAAAGAAACGGTTTACGTCGCGGGCGTAGAATTAACTAAGATCCTACTTAACTCATTGCTGGACACTAAATGAGAACAATAAAAGTTTAATTGAATAAACGCTATAGACGTTCAGTGAGCATATGAGTTATTTTTTACTACATTATACTCATTTTGTATAAGAGGTTATTAAAACGCACTAGGAACAGAATACATAAAATTTATTTTCACATTTGATTATATATCTACACAAACTTGGAAACCAATTATTTAAATCATTTATGTAAAGGTTCCAAAGAAACCCCGAGGATGCAACCGAAGGTTTATCTTATGTGCTATAAAACTTTGCTTACTAGGCATCACAGATACAGTATAACTGCGTAGAAAGAGATACAAATCATGAGCTAACAACTATTCAATTCAAGTTTGATCATTATCATTTTATTTTATATATTTCACTTAATCATAAATATGGCCAAACCACACAGATTAAGCTGGCCCCACAGTACATTGTAAACTTATGTCGTGGATAATAGTATACCTACTTATCTATAATATAAAAATTAAACGCTGAATGTGTTGCTAAGCGCAAATTTCGAGAGCAGCTGAACCGATCGCCAATCCTTTTTTTAGAATATCCCTTGAAGTACGAGGATACTTCTTACGGAGAGAAAACTTTAAACGTACCACGAGCAAAGCCGGGGTGAACAGCTAGTATCTATATAAACTTAATAGATCTAGGTCAATCTGCGAAGATTGTTTTCCATCTTGGATTTATTGGGGATCGAAGCCTTACATACAAATCAAGGGTCGCCCTGCGATACAAATCAAGGGAACTTACGTTACCACTAAGTTACAGAGTTCGAAATCACTAAAACTTATAATAAAAAGCGATATCGATTAAAATAGAGCAACTCTGCGGCACAGCAATATAAGCTAGGGCCAAGTGGCATAAAATATCGGCGGGATAATAATTAAAAGAAGCGATAATGTCCCGACGCCGTGAAAAACGAGCCGGCCATCCTTTTTATTTGATAAATAAAATTTATTCCCCGGCCCCGTGGCTTCCTTGCTTCTTTGCTCCCACTTCCTACTAACGATATTCTTTGTTTTAAGTTTTACTGATTTTGTTTATGGATCGTTTGCTTCCTTATGTTTTCATTCATTTTAGCATCTACTTTTTCCTTACTGTATAAGCTTAGGCACCTAGTAGATACTTGCATTAACTTTCATGTAAGTGTACGTATATTACGTAAAGTGGTGCTGGTGCGAAGCTAGAAATTACGAATAAGTTACCTATTGTTCTATATTGTAATATACTATCTAGAAAATATAAAAATGTATAATTATATTTTATGGTAACATGTAGCTTGTCAACGTGAACCAACTGTACTTACATATTTTTTCTACTCTTTAAATTTAACGACACAAGAGACGACTAAAATATTTACTTAAGTATTCATCATCATATAATCAGTTTTAAGTATTTTTTGTCTATAGGATTTAAATTTGTAGGGATTTCGTAGTAAGATTTTCAAAGAATTCCCTTAGTAAGTATGTCTGTCATGAAATCGAGACTTCGATACTAATATTAATGCGAAAGTAACTCTGTCTGTTTGTGGTGCTTTCACGCCAAAACTACTGAAGCGATTTAAACGAAATTTAGTACACCGATAGCCTAGAGCCTGAAAAGAGACATAGGCTACTTTTTGATTCGAAAAAGACTGTAAAACCGGAACCCACGTGGACGTAGTTGTGGGAAATATTTAAATAAATTCCACGTTCTCTAATCAGAGTAATCTTTTCTACACCCTTCGATTTCACCTGCAATGATGAACAGAGCGCATCTTATCACATGCTTCCTAAGACCGCACCCCAACTAACCTCCCCTCCCGCGGGACAATCAGGACGCTTTTACTGCGTACTAAATATTCTCCCGGCGACAATTGCGATTATGAAAAGTGCACGGTTATTTATACCCCGACAGTAAATTTTTTGTCCCCTTTCAAGGGCAATTAAATACCGCCAGTCTTAAACGCTTTGCATATTCTGACGCGAGCTAATAAAGATAGTAAAGGTCGTCTTAACGTTCTGGAAAAATGCATTTTTACTGTTATAAAGTTTATAAACTATCCGACCAACACAAACAATAAATTATCATGCAAAAAATCATAATTATTATTGACAGAGAAATCGTTGAACATACATAAAAAACAATACATACAATGAAACTATGGAACCTCCTCCTTTTTGAAGTCGATTAAAGAAAATTATAATTGGAAGGTTTATATACAAAACCAGAGCCATATATTAGCAAGTAGCAGTCAGTGGATCTGGCCTACACTCTCCACGCTGGCCTGACGTGTTGGAGAGATCTCTTTGTTGTTTATAAGCTTTGTTTAGCTTGTGTTTCCTAAGTCGCCTTGTACGACATCCACGGGGAGACTTGGAAAGGTCCTATTCTACTCTGCCGGGAACCACGCATACGCATTATACTAACTTTAATCCTATTTTATCTATTAATGTTCCTTTGATGTTATTAATTAACAGCTATATAGTTTGTCTTACTGTAACAAATATCACAAGATATAACATTAACTTTAATCATTCATATTATTTCACTTAAAATGTAAGATAAAATACTAAAAAGCGAGCAGAAACATTAGGAAAAATAACTTTGTATTACGTCCTTAATGAATTTCCCCGTTGACGGAATCGAACGGGTCTCTCGAGACTCGAGACGGGCTGTCAAACTCGAAGGCAGCACGCTCGCGACAACTTTTAATAACCCTGTATCAGCCAAATGGATTTGGGATCCGACACCGACACTCGTTATATTTTCAACAAACTTTGGTATTAAACAAATAAGGACAGTGGAAACTGTCCTTCGAAATGACATCATTTAGGTGACAAAATAACTTAGAGAAAAAATATCCTAGATGCTACTTGCTATAAACATTTAATAATTAAAATTGTTTTTAGTATGATATTTTAAATTTTGGTTTGCGACGTATGGACTATCATTTGGAATTATTATATTTTCATAGTTTTTCGTAATATATACTTTTGTTTAAAATACTTTATTTTCTAAAATTATAATTCCTATATTCTTCCTAATAAGAGTGTAAAATCAGACTGTGCTAAACTACAAAGGTGGCTATAAATAAAACAACCTTATATTGCCTTGATAATCGGCAATATGCATCATAGTTTGTGTACTAAAGCGACACAGAAATGTTGTGCACTTGTGTCATAGGATACTAACTCAACGCTACTATATATAATAGATACTTGTATAGATAAACATCCAAGACCCACGCTAATCTGAAAAAGTTTTCCAACATAACCTGACCGGGGACCGAACTCGGGTCCACCCGTGTCGCAGACTGTCGCGCTAACCACTGCTCCACGGAGGCCATCAACGCTGAGAACATGAAACCAAATCCCCTATCCCCTACCTCTGTAACCCAGTATGACCTGTGCATAATCGGAAAGGGCTTTCATCGTACTGATAACGAGATCCCGCTCACTTCCTGATACGCGCCCCTCGACAGCCCGCAAACGAAATTGGACGTCTTAGATCTGTCTGTAGTAATCCGCGCTTATAATTGATGCGACAACCGCCAGATAATCGGAAAAATACAAATCTGAACATGATCGATTGTACGGTTCATAAACTCGGATACAGATTTATTTGACAGTTGTGGAATTGGGCGTTTTGTTAATGATTGTACTTTGGGCACTAGCTGTGGTTATTTTCTAAATACCGTTTAAAAATTTCTCAAACTTGGAAATTTGAACATTATTTTGACAACCTTGTTTACTATAACTATAGCTTTACTGGCCAAATAAATACAAGACAGCAAAAAATGTTTCAATATAGATTGAATATCCAAATGTGTCGTGAGTCGTGGTTTAGCGGCCAGCAAAATTACTAGGACAAGTTACATTATTTATTAAAAAAACAAAAAGCACCAGACTGCTGTTTTTGACAATTTACGTTTATTGTTTGCTGACGTTACATAGCTATTATACCCTGGGGAAGAATTCACTTGAATATCGGTCAAGCCGTTCATCAAGAACTCTTGCAGCCACTGCAACATTTACTACAATTTTCTATTATCTCGTTACTTCGCCGTACTTTTAGATCACTGTATCACACACATGACTTTCAATTTGCCGAACCTAAACTTAAAAAAAATTAATGCTGTGCTGGTAGACCCTCTACGGCATATCGTAGAGCCATCTACGATCGTAGAAATGAGAAAAACGCAGTTACCGTCAAAAATTGCGGAAAAATTTACCCGTTTCGCGTTTGAAATATTGAATTTTTACATTTATGCTTTTCACACCTCATAACGTAATATTTCTCCGCGGAACTCCCCTTGCTAACTTTTCCGTCGCAGCGGCAACATTCAAAATAAATGTTTGGTACTTTATCAGCTGGTGTGGCACGCACCATGTATGAAAAACTTTATTTTAAAAGTTATAGGTTGGATCTGTGTTTTTAGGGATCCAAATCTCAAAATGCAACAAAATAACTTGTCGAAGCATTCGGTTGTCCGTCTGTCAAGAGTATTTTTTCAGGAAGACGTGGACATATCAAGTAGAAACTAAAATTACATATTGAGATCCCTAGAAGCTGTAAAAAATCAAACTTAAGTAAAAACAAAAAAAAAGATTTGGCAGCTTATGTCGCATATTTTGCTCTAACTCACAAGGGAAAAACCATGAGGGCACTTCGTTTCTACTTTCTAGTGTATTTCGTTGTCCTAGCATCATGAATTTGGCAATTTTTTGCTTTCTATTTCTAGGTCCACTGCTTTACAATGGACTTAATAAAAAATAGGTTTTTACCCCTTTACCTATAGAGCTACTAAAAAAGTTCTACGAGAAGCCCTTCTAAATATGTCATACGATGAAACAGAGGAATTACTTAATAGTTTTAAAATAATGTGTTATTTTATTTTTAATGTAATTTAAATTCCAAGTGTAATTGTTTATTTTTTTATTGTTTTCCAGTTTTAAGTACAAATAAGTATTGTAACGCCTGAAACACAGGATGATTATCATCCTAGCTCAGGCACCATTCAGTTATATTTCCTTTTATTTATTAACAATGTATTGTATAATGTTTAGCTCTTAATTATTTGAATA
Organism: Rhodophaea formosa; assembly: GCA_963082605.1. NCBI lineage: Eukaryota > Metazoa > Arthropoda > Insecta > Lepidoptera > Pyralidae > Rhodophaea > Rhodophaea formosa. The sequence goes on along the minus strand of OY720211.1, from coordinate 6,841,945 downwards.
AAGATTTATTTATTTATTTGATAAGTATCTAAGGTCTTATTATTTGTAGATAAGAGTTTTCCATCAACCTAAATGAATAAGGAATTCGCCATATGTTTCGCCGACAGCAATGCGACCGCAGCGTTTAGGGGCATCGAACGCTCTCTAATGGCGAACCACCAACTGGCCGCCGCATTAATCCTTTAGCTCTTGATTAATTATTTAAAGTTGAGGGGCCGCACGTATCCTTCGCAAATTGTTTACTACTACTTTGGCTGTTCCATTCACTGAAGGTGATTTTATTTTTATTTCATTCATTATTCTAAGTAGTTTACCTGTAAGGAAATTTAAAATTAAGAAAGGGACAGCCGCTTCTGATTTCACAAAAAAATGTGGAAGTAAGCAAATTAAAAATTGAGAACTGACAGTAGGTAATATTTCAATAACTCCTCATTATTGCAGATTCTAGAAAAAGGTAATTTAAAAAAATCATTTGTGTCAAATTAAATTTGTATTAATTTCTTTAATTAAGAGCGCGTCGTACGCGGTGTTTTTAAAGACCTTGCCAAGACAAATCATACAAGCCCAAACAAAAGGTTTAACTCTTTTTTAGTTTAGAAGGCCTGTGTATATTCCTCTGTACCGTCAGACTCTATCATTAGGCCAGCTATTTGGTACCATAATATAGCAACATAAAGTTTCAGGTCATTTGGTGAAGAAAGAGTTGACAAGATTCCACACAACCAAACTCATTAATAGGTCAAGTTAATAGTACATTATGATACAAGTACGGTAAGCTGGATATTATAGTCGAGGTGCTTATAGGCGCGAGGCGAAGCCGAGTGCTAATAATAAACCGACGACTATAATAGACAGCTTACCTTATACGAGTATCATATGACGTTTTTAAATACATTTGCGGTTACCATAAACTAAAACAAAATTGTAGTTCAGCAAATAACTAATTTATAAATGTTAGGAACTAAAGCAGGTTGTAAAAATACATTTATAATAATCAGGTACATTATATATAATAACAGGGAGAAAATAATCCTGAGTAAGTTTATTTTCTTCAAAAAAGTACATTGATAACCTTCTCCTTTTTGAAGTCGGTTAAAAAATCACATCTCACGAATCAAAAAAAAGTTTCATGCTGAACTTGAAACTCTTTGCTCGGATTCTATGGAAATGTTAAAATTTTGCATCTGTGGCATTGAGCTATTGAGCGGTCGTGATTGGTGTATGTAAAGTAAAAAGCACTAGTGCCGTAAATACATCATTACAATACAGATTTTGATGTCATAAGAACTGATTATTAGCAAATGTATGGAAAATGAAATTAAATGTCTTGCTTCTGTAAGCTGTATCTCCCCGTCGAAGATACAATGACGTAATCTATTCTGTATCTTCATTTGAAAAAACTTATTCTCGGTAACAACTATTGGTATTTTAAATGGAATTAAAACTAACCAAGTCATCCGAGATTAAGAGATGGGTTTTCCCCGTATGGAATTTCTTATTACATTTAATAAAATAACGAACCATTTAATCAGGTGTACACGTCTGCAATACAAATAACTAATCCACTTTTTATCAAAATTCCCAGCCTGCTAATTTCAAAACATGAACAAGCAATTTTAATTGCTGACCGCCGAAATTATTTGAGTGAAATAATTCAATAAAGCGAAGGGGGCCGGCGATACCATCGAATTATGTGCGGACAAGCCAACTCTTGACTTGAGCAATGTAAGTGACCCTTAATCCGCAGTAAATCTTCGGTCGGAGGCACCCAGCCTGTCCACAATCGGGGGTTAAACAAGCCGACATAACTTCGCGATCATTTATTACCTCTACACCGTGTTTACAATGTGAGGGATTCCTGGTATTAGCATTTCAAGGGGTTAAATACTCTTCTGGGGCTTTGTTTTTTTGAGGAGTACATCACCTAATTGAGTAACGATTTCATTAAGGTAATTGATTTAATCTATGCAGTTCATAACTGTATTTAATGCTCCTTTCTTTTTTTTCTCCTTCTACATCTAAAACGACTCTAGGCTTTTGCCCATTGACAAACAATTTGTCAGAAGTGACAAAATATAGTCGATACGTCACTAAGTATCGACCTATACTTTGTCTCTTCTGTCTATTTTCTACTTAAAAACTAAGGCTATTTGTTGCTCAAAAGTTCTGCTTTTAGTTGACTAAACAATATTTTTGGTTAGTCAACAACAGTTTGAAGAAACTACTCCTAGTAGAGAGTAAATAGTCAAAATCATAAAAAGACTCTTCTTCCGATATCTCTGACATTTCTTATTTTGATCCAGAAAACAAATGAGAAATACAAGTCGGCACAAAACATGAAGTGACAAAGTTTGTCGGTGTGCAGTGGATCGGAATATATGCCGCGATAATGTTGGCATTATACGACGCGGAGCCTGCATAATGGTGCCTATTTTAGCAAAAACTTACCAACTTGCTGCTTTCGGACATACATTCTCGTCCTCGAGTACACGCATGCTCACAAGTTCATCACATACTTACGTACTCGAACAAAGTATAGAAAGTACTAGACTATCCACGACTTTGTTCGCATCATCATCATATCATGTGGGTTTTAAGATCAAATAATGACCCGATGAACCGAGGTGTCAGTTTTTAAACTGCCTTATAGGCCTCTGACATGGTTTTATGTAACGACCACTGCCAAAGACAGCGACCGTCACCGGGACCGACGGCTAAACGTGCCCTCAGAAGATCGGATCATCTTTCTTATTGGACAATCAAGTGATTCTAGCCAAACTGGAACAACACGTGGTATACTTATATGTTGTCATTAACCAAGGTCTTATCTATCTTCATGCCAATATTAAATCAGAATTTGTGTAGAGGTTTAGCCAAAACTGAAAAGTAACAATTAGAATCACTGGAGGTTTATAATAATAACACATATAGATACGAGTAGTAATTGAACACCCGCAACATCATCGCCAAATCAGAAAGCAAATTTGCGCTATTGCAAAGGCGGAGTACGGTACTTCACAGTTAGTATAAAATGTTAAGAATATTTTTTGATAGACAGTAACGAAAGTTTCCTGTCTTAAATTGTATTTGGAAATGCATGAATATCGATGTAAACGTAGTACGTCTGTCTAAAACACTCTAAACCTATGAATATAGATGATACAGACATGACGAATACCTATACCTTCATAAATTTATGCTCCAATAAATTGGATGAGCACTGATTTATTGAATCTTGCTTGTGGGATACCACTTTGTAAGGAACAATAAATAGAAGCTCGTAACACTTTTGTTACGTAGTGTACTACAACTCATAATAATTCTAGTGGCTGACCAAGGGCTATCGAGTTTCGGGTCCAGTACACTGATAATTTAGTACCTACGTAACATTCAAGTGCTCGGCGTATGCGCGTTTGTGAAATTAATTACAGTTGCACACAACTTTAGCGGAATTAGGAATACAACTTTGTTTGATATGGGAAGTGTAGTTAGACTCTCATTGTTATAGTAGGTACATTATTCGGCTATATAAAAAATGGGCGAGTCTTCATTCAAATAAGTACGAAAATCCGCTTTTTGTACTTTGTTTGCCGTGGTGCAGCCGAGCGCACCGAAGGGCAGTGCACTAGTATGATTGACAGCTGCCCTTGTCCAATGGCAAAACAGAGAACTGACGAGCCACGTCAATCAAGCGCCATCACTACCAACCCCACCAAACACATTCACCGATCAACAATTCGAAAATAAACTTTAATACATTCTTTTAAGAACTAAGCTAAATGCACCGTTGACATTGCGAACACACACGAGCGACGCAGCACGCGAACGCGATCGCCCCATTATTCGCCGCCCTTTTGTAATTTGAATTTCGAATTCCAATTCGTATTTTGTGGTAAAATAAAAAGAACAGCGTTTCGACACAATGGCGTCAAGGGCGGTACTCTGACATGCGATCAAGTTATTACATTAAAGGAAAGCGTACCCGCGAACCGCCTCGCTACTCTGTTATTGAAAGCTTCCAGGAATAGCGTTTCATAAAATTAATTGTGGGCAACTGGAGTTTTCAGGATACCACTACCTAGGTACATATAGCTTTCAAAATCAATAGAGCACAGGTAATACCTACGAGTATGTAGGTAGACTTTACATATTCAACATTCAAGTCACGTGTTTATACTAAGATACTTAACCTATTCGTTCTAAGTAAACGGCAGTATTAAGAATTTCGCAATTAAAACACATGACAAAGTTTACCAGTCAGCTCTACAAAATCCCGTAAGCCGAAAGTAACTCATGTTCCTGACACGGAATGCGAAAGATATAATTATTAAACACAGTTTTGCACACACCTTTTCCTATAAAGTTTAGGTATGACTAGAGCAAAGAACTACTTAGATGCTTAACTATAAAAGTTTAGTAAAATATAAACTAATAGCTGCTCCTTCGTTTCAGAAAATGGTCTTCCCCGAAGGCTACGGACTGCGTACACAAATACCCAACTATTGGAGTTGGAGAAAGAATTCCACTTCAACAAGTACTTATGCCGACCGAGAAGAATCGAGATCGCTGCATCGCTCGACCTCACGGAAAGACAGGTACCTAATTTATCTTTGACTATTTAGCTAATTGTATATTTTTTTTCTAAAATGCATTGATTTGCTTGACAAAACCTTACTCTTAAGGGGTTTTTATTTCTATAAGACATTATTAGTTATAACTACTTACAACTAGGTACTTTATTAATATTAGGAATTCGGTAACAGGCAAGCAAAACTTAAATTTTCATAATCCTACTACGCATTTTATTATTGCCAGTAAGAACCTATGGGTAATGTTATATAGGGATAGGGATAATGAAAAACTATTCTAAATAAAAGAGATACTTGAACTATTTGTATTTCTTGCAGGTGAAGGTCTGGTTTCAAAACAGACGAATGAAACACAAGAGACAGACACTGAGTAAAAGCGAGGATGGCGATGACAAAGACTCTACGACATCCGAAGGTGGCAAGAGTTCCAAAACCGGTCTCGATAAATTCCTAGACGATGACGGGCCGCTCTCTGGGAAGAAAAGTTGTCAGGGATGCGAACTACCGCCGGGCGCATTATGTTCGCCGGCAGAAGACTTACCAGAGCTGGCTTCGCGTACTCGAAACAACAACACTCCCAGTGCGACAAATAACAACAGCTTCGCCAGTGACGGCGCCTCCAGCGTAGCGTCATCTTCTTCCCTTGACAAACTAGCCGAGGACGATTCGAGAGACGCTCACCCGCCCGCCAACACAGTGCCTGCAGCCCCTAGGAGCTTAGCGAAGAGAATCAAACAGGAAGCAAGGAAAAGGTCCCCGTCTTTAGATGCTACGTGCAAAGTGTCACCATCTTCCTCTAAAGATGGGCTGGGCATAGTAGCAGGTTTGCCAGATGGCGCCAAATATTCGTCGGTGAACCTAACACCATCATCAACGCCGGGAACACCATCTAGCATGCACCAGAGCCCCCTCGGTCACTATCCCCGACCATCACCTCCAAATGCACCGCCAGGCCCACCTCATCCACAAGCTGTACCCAATGCTATGCCTCCTTATGTCATTAGAGGAAACGCACCACCCGGTCAATTTGTACCTCACCCAGATTTCCGCATGGATTCAAAGCAATTCGTTGGGAAATTGTCTCAGTACCCACAGAGCAACCGAAGCTATGAAGGTTTTGGCCCTGCGGTACAAGGTGCTGACCAGCACACTTACGGTCGGAACCAGCACGCCAGACAGCAGGATGGATCACCAGCTAGACCAACAAATGGTATAGGATCTAGACAAGCGTACCCGCATGAGATGTATCAAAATTACGGCTATCCTACGTACGGGAAAGATCAAGTGGGATACGGACACCCCGGGTATGACCAGTCGACGCAAGGTTATGGAGAGCATATGGCGTACGCAAATAGCCATTACGGCTATCATTACCATGATGGTCAGCATGAGCATTCACATAACTACTATGGGACTGAGGGCCAGAAAAATGCACATGGGAGCGAATATGCAAAGAACGCGTACTATGACGCGAACGCATATGGCGCTCAACAAGGAGCAACAGCATCTGGATACGCTGCTGCCGCAGGAAACACACAGAGTGCTGCTTCAAGCGAGGCTTATGGTAGCGGTGCCGCAGAATGCGGCGACGCCTACGGCTCGTTCCAGCAGTTCTACGAGGCGACGCACGCCGCCCCCGCTGGCGACAATTCTAACTCCTCCTCAGACTTCCACTTCCTTAGCAATCTCGCTAACGACTTCGCCCCCGAGTATTACACCATTTGAGATAAGGATTTCGCCGAGCAGGCGAGCGATCTGTTCGTGTAATGCTGAATATGGCGATGATTACTAACATTGCTATATAAATGCAAGGATAATGCAAGGTAACGCCTAGTATTTACTACACACAAAACATTTGTTGCACAATAAAGCACTAGCGTGAAATGTTTTTCAGAAACATTATTTCGAAACATTTCACAGGTAAAAAGAATATTGCGCTTTCCTCGTTGCAACCGTGAGGCAGCACACACAACAAAAGGAAGCATTTTTTTTTTTCAATACTAAATTTGTTTCGTAACAAGAATCGATTGTTCCGTAGTGAATACGTGGCTTCGTAGCCTCAAAAGGATGTTGTTGCCGCCACGCCAAAGGCGATGCGCGAAATGGAAATGTCTTTGTACCGATATTAAACGTTGCATTGAATTAAGAAATAATGTAATTAACTGTAAATAGTTGTCTAGCTTTTACTTTTAAGTATGAATATTTTTACTGGTACGTATACTCAACATAAAATTAGGTGCTGATATCAGTCAATATTAGAACGAAAATAATAGGACATTAAATAAAAGACCGTTACAAAATCTTCCGATTTAACTAAGAACCTACCTATTGTATATAAATGTCATTGGTAACACCAGATAAAAGTAACAATCCAAATTACAAAATTACAGCTACCGTAGTGGAGTGCCGTTAAGGTTTGTAGGTACTTCAGAACCCGGAGCTCCTCGATAGATCATTTTGAAACTTTTTGGAGCTATGTTTTAACACTAAAAGAGTTCGACTTTTTTTTTATCAAACAATAAAATAATTTTTCAGTGTTTTCATAAATGACTGTAGACCATGGTGTCGACCAAAATTATAAGACTTTTTTTAGAAATTTTCGATCATCACATATTAACACTAAAAACATTCAAACCTACCTATTACTTTTAAAAACATATTTTAGAAAGGTTTTATAAGAATCTATTGAGGAACCCTGGATTCCGAAGTTTTACGATTTTTCACGGCACTGCACTATAATACGGTCGCGTCAACTTTGCCGATGACTATAACCCCTCCCGCCTGCGCAGACCGCGACCCGCGCTCGCCTAGTTACTAGGCGATCGTTGATCAATTCGTAAATCATCGACAAAGTTGCGACTGTGTAGGTAGTACCTAAATACAATGCTTTAACCATTTGCTATAAATAGAGTATGATACAGCTTATAAATACAGTTTCAATGTATGTATAATTTGTAAAGCTGATATCAATGTAAATTTTATTCTATTACTTAATATTTAAAGTTTATCTTGTATCCAAACACCTTTTCACGTGTTCAATGTAAGAATTATTCGAATAAAACTTAAATTTGATTTATAACACTTATAGAAATTGTTTACAAACTTAAGGAATAGTCGTTGCCTTATTTAGTTAATATTGTTTTGTGACTATAAGACATATTGTAGATACTTAATAATATAGTTTAAAATAAGTCATTATATTGTAGATATCAGCGCTATCATTTTGGCCTATTAAAAAGAATAAATCATTTTGGTGTCACAAGTTTAAGGTTCTTTTGATTTGCTTCCCCTATGTAGGCATCCCAATAAGTAAAGGTTCTAAGAACACAGACTTTCAGTTTCACGAATATAATTTGATGTGAACATTGACATTTCAACGAGTATATTCGTGCACGATAGAAGGGCACCGGCATAACTCAGCGGATTAGCTCTCTAAAGTAGTAGTGGGTGGGGCACTTAGCGCGAAGAATCGATGGACGAGGGGGCAGAAAGGTTCTTGATTAGGGACCACGTACTGGCACACGCAGCGTTGGACACCCACCTACCAGGTGACCAAGGTCGCGAAGACGCTGGATGCAAGCCGCTTTTAACCAGTGGTATTAGAAATCCTTAGGGAGATATATGCCCTGCAGTGGACTTCTTGCGGCTGAGATGACGATGAATGACATATCTCTGTCAATGGAAAAGCACGTTATGGAATAAAACGGCTGAAACGAGGCACGGTTTCTTATTGTCACCTTCCACGGACGTATATAAGGGTGGGGCATCTGAGTTAGGGTGCCCGGTAATTCTTACCTTATGGGTCATTCTATTGCCACAAGTTACGTCGATGACTTGTCATTCCATCCACTCTGCGTTCGTACGTACCTAAATGGGACTGAGTGTCAACCATGAGTTTATAATACGTAAGTAGTAAACGATTCGATCTAAAGTAAACTATTGTTGGCTCGTTCGTAATAGTAAACTTTGTCTTACTCGATAGAAACCGAAGGTCAGTTTTGTAACTCATGATACTGATACCACAGAAAATGTTGTAAGTACTACTGTAAACATAGGATCGTATTCGCCTACAACCTTGATACGTTTTCGATTACGAGATTCCAAAATTGTATATCGTACTCATGGTAGACAAAGTATAGTAAACTATGACGGTTATAAAAACGTTACCGTATACTAATCTCGAAAAATGAAATGTAAAAACTCATCGTTGACGCTCTGGTAGGGATACGCCCATCTCAGGCAACTTGGAGAGTAACTAAGTCAACCACAGTCGCTGAACAACCGCTGAGCTATGTTCTACTTATTAATCGATTTTTTCCGCCTTTGGTGCCGCTTTGCCAGCCTGCACAGAACCTCCCTTCCTTTTACTCCAACGACAACAATAGAATCTGCATAGAGCATGCACCAAGGAGCTCCTCCTCTGGTATGTCTGACGTCAAGTGCAAGTGCAAGCCCACCACCTCACTGAACTGCAGGCCTATTTAGTAACTTTCGATAGCTGAATGTTATCATTACATAAAATATATAGAGACGGGCTACGTGAGCCAGTGGCACATTAACGCACAAGCAACAAACTACACGAGGGGATGGGTTAGATTCCCAGCACCGGCAAGTACTTTAACTTCATATTCTCTGGTATTTGTCTGCTGTTTTAGACTACAAATCAGGTAGCAGCCGTACGTAAAAACTTTGACAAATTACATAACAGCGTGATTCCTGACATAATACGAGCAGCATACCATGTAATGAATGAATGGATTTTAAAGCAACATAATTGCATGGGCATTGAAATAAACCCAATAGCAAAACCCCCTGAATTCCAAAAAAAATGGTGCCAAATTAACAGGTTGGATGTGGGCGAACCAGGGCGTTTAATACCGGTGCGCATGGACCAACTCGCCGGCCTGCGATTGTGGCGCTCCTGTACAGGATACCTGGCACATTATCCGGGACTGCCCACTAACGAAATATAATGGTGATGTCGCAGACCTGTTGGAACCTTGGAAAATGAGCAATCCATCGGACGAAGCAATTAAATTTTAGACTTTAATAAAAGCGACTGTAAACTGCCAAACGAATAAATAATAGGTGAGGAAGACACTAGAAGTACAGAGACAGAGTATCACAACTTTGTCCCTAATGATAAGCTGATATTCACATAACTCGCGTACCTACTTTAAGAGTCGCCTGGAAGCGCATGTCTCCATACAAACGGAAAAAGGGAATTGTGGCAATATTTGATAATTTTAGGGCAAAATTAAGCATCCAATCAATTAATCTCATTATAATCTACGTACGTTCCTATACAGTTTGGTTGAATTATCAAATATTTGAGAATTATACGCCTTTTAAATAAAATTATTTTAATACGGTTTTTATCGCGTTTATTACATTATTTATACACCTAACGTTTCGAGCACTTTACAGTGTGCGTGGTCGGTAATGTAATAAACGCGATAAAAACCGTATTAAAATAATTTTATTTAAATGTGTAACGATCGCGAAAACATAAGAAAACATTAATTATACGCCTCTCAAGATTTCCATACAAATTTAAAAAGGCTTGTAATGCTCAAACCATTGGTATTTCAACCATAGGAACCAACCATGTATAGGAACGTACGTAGATTATAATGAGATTAATTGATTAAATGCTTAATTTTACTCCAAAATTATCAAATATTGCCACAATTCCCTTTTTCCGTTTGTGTGGAGTCATGCGCTTCCAGGCGACTCTTAAGGAAGATTACGTATAAGACAAAGATTCAAGACTCCACACGAAAATAAACAGAGGTACTTAAAAATTTACATGGAGGAAGTTTCAACTGGCACATTTTTATAATTTAATTCCAAGCCAACATGGAAGTAATACTTATTTATTATACCTTCAAGGCACCTTAGATAACTGGTTTCAATAATATATTTCCGACTTCTCAAATCTGTACTGATAAAAAAATACATATAGTACTTAGATTTTAAATTGAAAACAATGTAGTGAGTTCTTAATACTTTATTAATAAAGAAACTAGCGAAAATTTAACAGTTATTTATGTAACTTTGTTCTATCTGAATTCACAGATATATTAATAAATACAATTTTCATTTCTTGCATCATTATTGCTATCCCAAGATGTTTAATTATCACTGAGGTGTTAATTTCCAGTTATAGTTAGATTTCATAAAATTTAAATAGGAAAGAGAGCTTGTAATTTGGAAGATACCTCATTATTCACTAATTTAACCACCTTAGTGGTTCATTCATATAAAAGGTTTAAATAAATAAAATAAAAAGATATATAAGGTCCTATCACACAGACTGATCTAGCCTCAATGTCCTTTCGTGAAATTGTGTTGTGGGATACTAACTCAACAGTCCTATATTTTAGAAAATTAGTATTAAAGAAAGTATTGATAAAGGTAATGTAATGTTTACACCCTATACAAAATAAGACAGAAGGCAGCAAGCAATACCAGAACTAGCTCCAATGAAATTTACACAATTTTACAGATACCATGTGGTTTAGTTTCTATTTGCACACCCTCAACAAGTCACATGTTGGCAGTAAAGGAATGCCGCCCTGTATGGTTAAAATGGCCGTGGCCAGCCTCATATTACACTTTTGTCACCACATGTTAAAATACCTGCAACAAGTTTTATACTTGTATAGTGTCGTTGTATAGCCGTAGAGTGCAAAAATTCTGATACTAAACATAGAATATGTGTGTATGATAAAGTCTTTGAATAGTTATCTTTGTGGTGGTAGTAGGTAGTTGCTCAACAAGTTGGTTTAAAAAACAAATATATTATGAATACTGACAAGTAAAAAAATCGAAACAATGAAATCTACTATAACTAGACTGCAAGCATCTTACAAACACATACATAAATATGAGGATTAAAATCTCAAAGTGAAGCAAAGTTTGTTATAATAAGTGTTATGACGACGAGGGCTTCTGTGCCTGAGCCTGGGCCTCCAGTTTCATCTCCATGACCATGCAAATAGCATCACGCACTTTAGATTTCTCTATGCCCATGGCCTGGATTTTCTGCATCTGTTCTGTCACAAACTGAACTTTTCTTTTGAAGTAATCCTTGCCTCCTTCAATATCCTGCAAAATATAAGTATTGATTTCATTACTGATACATCAAACACTGCCATCTAGCCAGCACCAGTCCTAGTCCTTTATAACAGTAAGTAGCAGTAAGACTGACTGCGTCTAGCAATAGCTTCTAATGCCATAAAATGAATTACTTAAAGCAGACTTATTATAAGGTAAAAGATCATCATCATCATCAGGTCTTTTTAGTCTCCACTCCAGGAGCATAACCCTCTCTGTACTACCAGAGCCAGAATTAGTCAGGGCAGTCAGAGGATTTGGCCTACACTCTCCATGCTGGTCAGGCAGGTTGGAGAGGTCTCTTTGATGTCTATAAGCATTGTTTAACTTGTGTTTCTTAAGTTGTCTTCTTCAACTTCCATGGGAAGACTTGGAGTGGTCTTATTTTACTCTTATATGCGGTAAATGTAAACCTTTAAAAAAATTGTATAAAAATAACTAATAACTCACTTTTTGTGCATAATATCCAGTGCCAATATCTATGAGAACATTGTTAGTATCTGCTATGGTTCCAGGAACATACATGGATCCAGTCAATGGAACTAAAATTGTCTTTCCCTTTGTCTCTGGTGTTATTTTATCTACACTCTCTCCTGATTCTACAAATTTGCTTTGAGCCATTTTAAGGGTTTGTAGTGAATCGTGAAAAACACTCATTTCCTGTAAGTAAATAAAAAATATTTTTAAATAATGATACTAAGAAAGGTAGTCAAGTGGTCACAGAGTAACTATTATCACTAGGTTAAGGGTATTGTAAACAAAACTCTTTCTGTTTAGCATATTATACTTGGTCACCGCTCGCTTTCGTAAAAGAAAACCTTGTAACGAAAAATTTATTGATTCGGTACCTATTATTATTTATAGTTTCTTTGAGTAAGTATCCTACGGCACAAGTTCACAACTAACTGTGGCTAGTTATCCATATAATAAAAATGAAAAATTTGTAAAAAAAATGTAAATAGTACAGCAGTTAAAGTAGTAGCAATTAAATTACTTACTTCATCCAGTCGCTGCTTCAACTGAGCCAACTGGTGGAGATTTAACTTGGACAGATCGAGCTGATGCATACCCGGTGCTGGTGCTGTAGATACAGACGCCATTTTTAGTAATAAATATTTTTTGCAGTAGTGAAATACGCAAACAACAGAACAATATAAATAATTAAATTTATTTAGTTGGTCAATCGCTATGAGAAAGATAACCTCAAACAAAAAGTATTTGATCTTGACATTTGTGACAGATGGTTAATGTAATGTCATTTTGTCCTCGGCACTTCACACTACCAGATTTTTATTTTTTTCCAAAGAATATGAAGTTTCAGGCCCAGACTACATAACTCCGGATCGGGCCGGGGCGGAAAATATTCCAGAGCCACTTGGAGTGCCGGTAGTGCCGGGACTACGCGGTATTCGGGTCGATCCGGGAAAATTCAGAACATGTAGCCCAGTCTTCGAATATTTCCCCTCATTAAGAGCAAACTATTCTAATGAATCACCGGATAACGAACATTAAATAGTGAAGTTTATTTTAGTTTGTTTTATTACAGCAAATCTATGACATTACAAGTCAATAAAAATATTTTCGCCGCTGTTATACTTATTGAGATTGGAACTAAAAACCTGAAATAAAATATTTTGGCTTCGAATAAATTGACAACATATTCTTTACCAGAAGTGGCACTTTTTATATACCTTGTATGTATATGTTATGGACCACGTGATAAATAGGGCATCATGCATAATGCCCGGTCATTACGAAAAATGCCCAATATGAGCGTGCAATATGATAATAATTATTCAAGTATTCAAATTGACCGGGCATTATACATATTGTCAATCACCTTTTGGGCAAAGTAATACAAACATATTAAAAAACAATATTTTTTTTATTATTATTGTCATTAAACTTAAAATAAACTAACTCAATCACGACAAGACGGGAACCATTCGGGGTGAGTCATATCCTATCATATCTTAATCTATCCTTGTCTATCCTATCTTATGATAATGGTCTATCATATTTAAAAGAAGAAACATGTTGTGGTAGTGAATTATTGAATGCATGATGAATTTTCACATTTCTTTCTGTACTTATACAGCCTAAGTTTGTAATATAGCTGTACAGTAACTTTAAGGTGAAGATACCTCCTTTTCCACCGGTAGGCAAGCTAAAGCACTGGACGTGACTAGTACCATATGCAATAAATAACTAAAAATAAATGTATAACGAAAAGAGTTGTGATAGAGCCTCGCTACCGGTGAAAATCACTTTTGCTAGTAGCATGAATGGGCCGGCTCGTCCGGGGAAGTACCACACTCTCACAGAAAATCGACGTTTGAGTAGTAGCTTTACCACTGCTATGCTTCGTTCGGTTAGTGAGAGAGCTGGAGGCCCATCTCCCTCTCCCCTCTGGGGAGGGAATAAAAGGCCGGCAACGCTCCTGTGACACCCCTGGTGTTGCAGTTGTCCATGGGCAGCGGTGATCACTTCCCATCAGGTGACCCGCTTGCTCGTTAGCCGTCCTATGACATAAAAAAAAGAGCAAGAATAACTAGTCATTGTATGGAAATAGTTTTCAACAATGGTTAGCCCGATAGAGCTAGACATTATGTATAATGCCCGCGCATTATAAATAATGCACACATTAATCAGTTGGTCCATAACATTATACCAATATACTTCCATATTTTTTATAAATAAATATCTGTCCCTTATCACCTGACACCGTCAATGTGTCGTAAAATAATGACACGATCACCGGTCAGAGTTGCCAGATTTAGGAAATTTTACCTGGGAGTCGGAATAATCTATAAAAGGCCTCTCCCAATGAATGATGAATATCGTATCCATTTTCACTGTTCTGTTCATTGTAAATAACCAATTACCATAATGTCTTAGTTGCGGTAGATCGCTACTGCCTTCATCATCATCATCAGCCTATACTCGTCCACTGCTTACAATCGAAAATATCTTGTATACCACTTCCGGAGTGCTATTTTTGAACGCGGGCCACTCGTCTTCGAGCGATTTTTGTATGGAGAAATCGTTCGAAGACGAGTGGCACGCGTTCAAAAATAGTACCCCCGGTAAAGTATGTATACCTAGTTGGGTCATAAGTTCTGTCAAAACCTTATTATTTATTTATTTTAATACTGGCTAGATGAACTTCACCAATTTTAAAAATAGAACGTTTGAGCTTGCCGAGAATAGGAAAGACATTAATTTTTATTCATTTTCAAATATGGAGTGGTCGAAGAAAGAAGATAGAGTAGCGGTTATCGCGTTGCACCGCTGTGGTTACGCGCCAAAAGAAATTTTCAATATTCTACAAAAATTGAAAATAACCCTACGATTTGTTTATCGCACTATCAAACGATTCACTGAAGATTCAAGCTTCGAAGATCGTAAGAGGACCGGCCGACCTCGTACAGTTAGGACACCAGCGATCATCAAAGCAGTGAAGGCGCGAATCCAACGAAATCCTGTTCGTAAATAAAAAATCTTAGCTCTTCATATGGGCCTAAGCAGAACCACGGTCAAAAGAGGGATAAATGAAGACCTAGAACTACGAGCTTATCGTAAGAAGACCGGACATTTTTTGAACGAGCGTTTGAAAAAAATTAAGCTGGATAGATCCCGTGCTTTGTTACGGCGGTACGCGGGAAAAAAATACCGCGAAATTTTGTTTTCGGATGAAAACATTTTTAACATCGAAGAAAGTTATAATAAGCAAAATGATAAGGTGTATGCCCACAGCAGTAAAGAAGCCAGCACACGTATTCCAAGGGTTCAACGAGGACATTATTATATAGCCAAACCATGAGTGACGAAGTCACTCATGTTTTGGCTTGGAGTCTCATATTCAAGCTTAACTGAGATGTTTTTCTGTGAAAAAGGTGTAAAAACCAGTGCCGAGGTTTACCTAAATACCGTCCTAAGTCCTAACAAACATAGTGGAACCTCTTTCTCAAACAATTCAACAGGACTCTGCACCAGCTCATAGAGCACGAAGCACGCAAAACTGGTTGACCGCCCGTGGAATTGACTTTATCGGACATGAAGACTGGCCCTCTTCTAGTCCAGATTTAAACCCACTGGATTACAAGATATGGCAACATTTGGAGGAGAAAGTCTGCGCTTAACCTCATCAGAATTTGGAATCTCTACGAGCATCTTTGGCTAAATCAGCGGCAGAAATAGATATGATTGTGGTGCGTGCTGCGATTGATGATTGGCCGCGTCGATTAAGGGCATGTATTCAAAATAGAGGAGGGCATTTTGAATAATGTAAAAAAAAAATTATTCTAAATTAAATTAACTTCAATTTCATATATAATTTCTTTATAATTATCAAAAAGTGTATCATAAATTTTATAAAAAGTTTTTGACAGAACTTATGACCTGACTAAGTATGTCGTCAATTATACTCAAAATGATATAGTTCTATTAATTAATCCTATTTGTATAATAAAAGCAATTTTTTGTAGGTTTGGATGTATGTCTATCTCAGTACCGACGACGAGCGACGAGCTCCGTGGCGCAGCGGTCAACACGCCTGCCTGCGACACGGATGGTCCCGGGTTCGATCCCCGGTCAGGTCAAGATGGAAAATGATCTTTTCCAGATTGACCTGCCCCCCTATTTACTAACTCGAATGACAGGTGTCGATGCCTATCAATCTAGAATTTACAGTTACAATGCGGGTTTTGCTTGCTTGAAATTTTTATTTGGAATACAAAAACCGCATTGTAACAGCAAATCCTAGATTGATAGGCATCGACACCTGTCATCCGAGTTAGTAAATAGGCCGGCTGGGTCTTGGAAGTTTATCTATATAAGTATCTATTATAAAATATAGTATCGTTGAGTTAGTATCCCATAACACAAGTCTCGAACTTAATTTGGGGCTAACTCAATCTGTGTAATTGTCCGTATATATTTATTTAATAAACTCATCGAAACTTCAAGATTGATTTGGATAAAATTTGGCGCATACATAGTTTCTTTTTAACTTGAAGTAATACGTAGGTCTATTCCGATTTTTTCATAAGCGAGTGTGATATAACCGATATCCACGCAGGAAGCCTTACCTAACACAAAAATTCAGTTTGTCAGACGACCATCGAATCAGAATCAAAATAAGATTTTTTTGGTATTAGTCAGTAAAACTTAATCTAAAATACGGAGGAATCTCATGAGGTTTGTCAGTCACGTAATTTCGGTGACATACAGAAAGAAAATAATTTTATGTCGTGTGACTCAAATTTTGAATAAAACCAAATCCTAACCAACTGCAAAACATTTTAAGTTTCTTTAAGTTGAGCGCTCGGTGATCCAAAATATTAAGAAGATCGACTACCTGTACATTTTCCTACAAAAAGCGATAACGCTTCCCACCCCTTTAACATAGTCCAATTTCGATATTTTTTTACAGTATCTAAGTAAATATCCATATTTTTACTTAAAAAAATACCCGGGGCATTTTAATTTATTCAAAATTAATCTAAACCGAATCAATAAAAAAGAAAAACATTTAGCACTAGATTAAGGTGTGCTAAATCGAATGACATCACAATTTCCTCATTTCGTTAAGGTTTAGGGGGGTGGAAGAGTTATCGCTTTTTGTATGAAAATCTCCTGCAGTGGAGACTAACAAAGACCTGAAGATGATGAAGATGATGTATGAAAATTTACAGGTAGATCTAATAATAAAATAATTTAATCTTAAACAAAATCTTTGAAGAATGAGAAAGAAAATTACTACCTTTATCAAAAGTATAGTGCACTAAAGCACGGTATAACTGAAAGATTACAAAGTATAAACTATTTACTACAGAACATACTACTAGTTTCAGGGTCTTCTACAATTATAAACTTTAACGTCACCAAGTTTCATGTTCCTCCATATGCGTAATCTTTATTTAGGTATTAAATAATCATTTATTTTCGTCAGATATTATATCACAAGCTGGCTATATTACACCATAGACAAAAGTATCGATATCGACATTAGGTTTTTGACTTTTGCATCTCTAGTAAAAAGTCTTTTGACTACGACCGTGTACGTTTTGTTTCTTCGATCGAAGGTTCTTCTGTGAATCTCCATCTCCATATTCTTTAGTTTTGAGACAGCTGAATGTATGGACTTTTGAAATTAAGAACGTACGCAGCTACATCTATAATGAGCTTTACGCTGCCACCTCTATTAATTCCGCCCTCAGAACAACGAATCGTTGTTGAGATTCCGCCCCGGACCGGCCCGACCCAGAGTAATGTCGGAGAGAATCTCCATTTTTTACTCTTGAGCCACCCCTATTTTGACATTGACATTTCAAACATCAGATTGGCCCAATTTGATTGGCCTCGCTCGCCTTCACTCAAAATCTCATTAGAAAGAAATTGAGGAAATAGTTTTCAGTTTTTTGTGATTAATTTTATATTCTGATCAAGTAAATTAAGATTCTAGAACTTTCACATCCTATCACGTTATTTACTTTATTAGAGAACTGTCTTCAAAAAGTGTTATTTAATCGTTGTCACTCCGAACTAACCTTAGTTTCACAATGTCGGTCTCTGTTTTAGATTCGACTGAACAATTTTTAAACTTAATAAAGTAAGTATGACAACATTACAATTAATAACTTAGCACTCGAATCAATAATTGACTTCGTTCTCATGTACCTATTGGCATGAATTATTTTTGTTATAACTGAATTGTTTTTGTTGCTACATTTTGATATTATAAATTCACATTCTCACTTACTTAATCATTCACTTCAAGAGTAATTTAACACTTACGCTAAAATATATTGACGATAAAACAATAACATATTAGATAACAAGTTGTATAGCTGATATTTTTTGTTGATAATGAACTCTTCTACAGGTCACCATCATTATCAGTAGTACATTTCTCTGCTGACTGGGCAGAGCAATGTGGCCAAGTTACGGAAGTACTTAAAGAATTACTGAAGCTTCCAGAAATAAAATCTAGTGGTAGTCAGTTTGGTGTATGTGATGCTGAAAAGTTATCAGAAATCTCATTGCAATATAAGGTAACTATAATTACCCTTGTAGGAATAAAATCAGTGAAGCATTGTATTTGATTATTTTTTATTGCTGTTGTGTATTTCAGGTGGATTCAGTTCCTACTGTAATATTATTTAAGAACAATGTGCAAGTAGACAGGGTTGATGGTGCAGATGCAGCCCAAATAACTGCTAAAGTTAAGAACCATAGCCTCGGGAAGGGAGTTACTATGGGTGCAAGCCAACCTACATTAAAACTAGAAGACAGGTTGAAAGCCCTTATCAATAGACATAATGTGATGGTATTTATGAAAGGAAATAGAGATACCCCAAGATGCGGGTTTAGTCGAACACTCATTCAAATTTTGAATGGAACTGGGTAAGACTGTTTCCTTCTCTGATTTGTATGTTCAAAAGAATGTTTTATTTTTCAAACTTTTTGTAAGTTTCTTTGGTTGCTTTTAGTAATGTTACAAAAGTTTGTAACCTATGTTTTATCTATAATTTGCACATGGTATTTCATTTACTCAAGTTAATAATTTACTGACTTAGAATGAGCTTGTTTCTTAAGTGATTTATTATTGATTATTAGTTTAAATACTATGTTATTATTATTTCAGGATCTCCTATGATACATTTGATATATTAACTGATGAAGAAGTCCGCCAAGGTCTAAAAGAATATTCAGACTGGCCCACATACCCTCAGCTATACGTCAAAGGAGAATTAGTTGGAGGATTAGACATAATAAAAGAGCTTCAGGCAAATGGAGAATTAGACTCTACCCTTAATGCTTAATTGGATGGTCAATAATTTGTTTTTTATTTATTGCAATAAACTTTTGGGGCATGTAAAATGTTTTTTTTATTAAACCTAGTGTGAGTCATTTAGTTTTGTAGATCAAAATCACTTAAGACTTAGATAACTCCTTATGATAATAAGCTATCATAGTATTATGACCGGATTACAGGTTAGCACAAAACGATTATGATATGAATTAAAATTAAATTAATATCATTGATTAGTAATTAGAATCGACACCTTGGCTCACTGAGTCACTGGGAATGCTGTGGGTATATTCTATACCGTTTATTGATCACAGAGTATTGACTGGACATAAGATATCAAGCAAGTACATATATCTCCATGATATCAAGTAAAATAACAAGACAGCAGCCAAAGAGTGACTGATGCAGGATGCTCATAAATTAGATATTTCCTGAATGCATTTCTTTCGTGAAAATAATTGTTCAACCAACACAAACTGACATTGACATCTTTCTTAACATTGACATTTGGAAAGTCCATCATCAAAATAATTGGGGCAGCAGTTTACAATCATATATTGATAAAAAGAAATTAGTTTAATTGCTGTAACACGGAATTTATAGATCTTAGTAAAATTTTATGACTATTGTTTCTGTGAACATGGAAAAACTGTCATCATTTTATCCAAGTAAGTATACATTAATTTGTGTGATGTGTACTGTTCATGCATGAAATCCCTAATAATTTGTTTTTTGATCAGAAATCATGAGTAAAGCAAGGACAGCCGGTGATGGCATGGAATCAGAAGACGGTACGGTGGAGAAGGCTAGCAAATCGGTAGTTCCGTCCACGTCCAGTACTAAGATCACACCTCACCTACCTCGTCTAATTCAAGTGTCGTATCCTACAAATACTGTGAGAACCGAAAAGAAATCATCACATATCCATTCTAAAAGCCCTAAATTTGTACCTTATGAACCATATCCTGGTGCTATCAAGCCAATCACTCCTCAAGCAGTGCATAAAGGCTCAAAAAAATCAAGAAACAACATGGATATCAATACACTTATTTGTCAAATGTCACAAATGAATACAAACCTGAATGAGTACAGGCCTCGACCTAAACTCCTGTCCTCAAGTGAGAAGTCTGCACCAGAAATCGATAAACCAAGTGAAGAAAAAATTGAAATGCAGAGAAAAATTGATGAATTGCTTCAAGAAAATGAGTCACTGAAGGAGCAACTAAAACAACAAGCACAGGTAATAATTGATTTGTCCATTCTTAATATAATCTAGTTTTGTTATAAATAGATAAATTCAGTCAGCTAAGTACAGAAAATTATTTATTAGTCTGAACTTGTCATTATGCCTTCCTTTGCTCTACTACCAAAGAAAAATTTTTAGGGAACTTCCTAGTACTAGAACTAAACTAAGTAATCAATCAACAAAAAAAAAAGTTTTGATCATGTTCATTCTTATAAATATTTCTGATTTTGATCTAGTTTTAATATTGGTGAATTACATCTAAGAGAATAATTTACTGCTAGGTAAACAAGGAACTGAAAACGATGTTAGTAGCGTCAATGGGAGAAGACCTTGAGATACAAGTGCAATCTCTCAATGAAGACAAGAAACACCTGGCAAATGCTTTGTTAAACTCTGCTCAACACCTTTCAACCCATCAGGTAAGCTTGCGTATCCTGTACTTGAATAGAGTAAACCTAATGACGTGTACATTTTGAAAATTATTTCTAATTACATACATTACATATAACCATCCACTATAAAATTAAATGGCCATCAATTTTTCCTAGTAATTAATGCACACATGTATATCTGGGCCAGATCATATCACCCAATGATCAAATGACTAAGGAAATAGACAAAAGAATTGCTACAGGATGGAGGAAGTTTTGGGCATTAAAGGAAGTTATGAAAAGTAAGGATTTAGGCATTAAAATCAAGAAAAAAACCTTTGATACATGCATTCTCCCCTGTATCACATATGGCTGCGAAACCTGGGCTCTGACTAAAAGGCATAGGGATAAACTTGCAAAATGCCAAAAAGCAATGGAGAGGAGCATGTTAAGAATAAAACTAAAAGACAAAGTCAGAAGTGCAGACATCAGAGGTAAAACAAAAATAACAGACATCTTATTACGTATCGACCAGCTCAAATGGAGGTGGACAGGGCATATGCTCCGCTGCAAAAATGAAAAATGGAGTAAAAAGGTGACAGTCTGGTACCCAAGAGACGGTTTTAGGAGCCGGGGTCGTAAAGTGCAAAGATGGGAAGATGACCTGAAAATGACCCTAGGCCCCCTCTGGTTACGAGTCGCGGCCGACAGAAAGCAGTGGAAGAATTTGGAGGAGGCCTTTGCCGTAAGGCACACCGAGCGAAGAGACATATTGTGAACATGAACAATCCAAAAAAGTGTTAATTTGTAAATTAAGTTTGGTAATAAAGGCTATTATTATTATTATTATTATGTTCTCTCTAGGTTTATCCTTCACGGGACGTATCCCGGACCTTTGAGGCTTGCATGGGGACATAGGTCCAACACGTAGAGGCCTTGTGAGAGTTTTTGCTTTAATTTGTGATGGGGCGCCACCAGGGCATGACAGTAAGTCACACTATAAAATGTTCTCACTGACAATTCCCAGTAAGTGCAGGACTATGGAGGTATAACGGAAAAAACTACATTGGGACTATTGGGATGATATATGCTAGTGGATTGGAAAATGGGCTATGGAAGGACTATGGCACCTGTCTGACCAATGTTTAAAAACACGGAAAAATAGGCAGGTGGTGACTCGCCAACTCAGTCAATGGGCCCCCGGAAATGGCTGCACGACGCAAAATGTGCAGCAAGAAGGGCAACACTAGTTGAGCGGCTGAAGGGTGGAGAGGTGTCACTGGACTTTAAACAACCATCATTTGCTCCCTTAGGGTCCCATCAGGTACGCCCACTCGCCACTTACGTGTCACATCCACCCTTCGAGCATAAAGCTCTCGCGACTCCACTCTGGCCGGCCGGTGAAGGCAAGCCAGAGGTAGGGGTTCCTGTTACCTCTTCGGTTTCCACTCCGACCGACCCGCTAAGGCAAGTCGGAGGCGAGAAACAGGGACAACAGAACTTATTATTATTAATTAATGCACACTTACAACTAAACCCTAAGTTAGACTATGCCAAGTTAAAAGTGTATTTTTACAATCTGACATATCGTTTTTGTGATATGCACAGACAAATATACATACACACTTTCGAAATTTGGCACACCTGCTTAGAAGCTGGTATGGGCTAACATATACAAGAAACTGTGTAATCATGAGGATGTGGCATAATGGTAACTTTTTTTATTAAAGGAACAAACTGAGTGGCTAGCTGGTCAGTGTGAAGTATGGAGGAGTAAATTTTTAGCGAGCAGGTAAATATTTATTTTTTACTACCCCGCCCCAGTCAACCACACTTATTTGCAAACATCAAGTTTTATTATTCCCTCGCATTATATCAATCCCTCAGGGACAGTTCCTATTTCTGGAATTAAAAATAACCTTTGTCCATGTATGTCAGATTTTTATAATGATCAGGTCAGTAGTTACGGCATAAAAGAGTGACAAACAAATAAACAAACTTACTCATGCGATATTAATTTGTAAACATATCAATTTTGCTGAATTCTATTAATAGGGTTTTAAACAATTATTTATATATAAAATGTACTAAGTATCAAGTTGATGTTTTCAATGGATAATTATATAATTACACTTGTACAAACAGACTGTTGAATAACCTTGCTAGTTAAGAAGTAATTTTGTTACGCATTATTACATTCAATAGTAAATTTTCCTTGAATTATTTATGCAGCATCAAGTGACTAGTCTTTCTTTCATAGAACTTGTGTCAGTACTATTGACTCATATAAGCACACACTTAAAAATGTTTTATTTTCAGTCTCATGGTAGAAGAGTTGGCACAATGTAAGAAATTGCTCACTGACAAGACTGACAACCTTCAGCAGGCAATTAAACAACTACTAGACGAGCGATGCCGCGCAAGAGACATGATGCTTTGCACATACAAAAACCTGTACAGCCTCCATGAGAAATGGCTGGAAAACATAGCGATCTCAGAGTATGTAGGTGGTAGCAATGCGTATGGAAGACCCATAGGAAACCTGAATTTCAACGCAACCACACTCCAATCTACAAATATTCTGGACTTGTCATCGGTGAACCTGAAATTGTCGGAGAACATCAGCAGTTCCACAGAGAAGCAAGATATTGCTTATCTCAATGATTTACCATCTGTCACAGACGGTGAAAAGCATGCGGAAAATGTAAGTAAACATTTCTCATTTACATTGACATTAGATACTCCTTTTTGGAAAAACAAACTTAGTACCTATATAACGTGCAGATATATGTACTACGGTATATACCATGGAGATATATGTACTACGTGTATATAACATACTAATATGGTAGTGATATTTGACTGCTGTTTGTTTTTGGATTCTTGTTAAAATTGTAAACTATCTTATTATTGTGGAATACAGTAAGCAGGAAGTTTTACAATGAAGTTGGGCAACCACTTCAAACCAAACAAGTCTGTAAGGAAGGCGTTATTGCGCTACAACTACGACTGATATCCGCTAGGCATTCTTTTCACGTGTACAAGTGATGCAACATGTTTTGTTCCACATTACAGGTCATGGCAATGCCTTTAGAAGTAAGGAAGGTGAATGAAGAACCAGTGAATGCCCTAGTTCACCACGCCTACAACAACAGTACGACCACAATGCGCCCGATAGCCTCCTGTGTGCACTGCAAGGGAAGAGTCCAACTGCTGTAAAACTAGTGCGATTATTTTATTATTAAGTTATGCATTATGTTGAATTGATTGAGGCGTTACTTTACGCGAAAGTTGAAGTTACATGCACAAGTTAAATTAATATGTGTGATTGGGCCTCCAATAAGTTCATGTAAATAATTGCGGCAAACACCCACCCACTAATTTTAGTTTCTTCATGCCCGCCACCAATAGTTAATGCATGCGGCCCTTGCCGATATTGCTGTATCAGTTGAAGTTGCAGCAGCATCGACTCTACACAAGGCATCTTCAGGCAATGAACCTATTAGATGTTGATCATTCGAATTACAAGCAACAAATTACTCCAAGCTCCAAGTGAGCTTTTGCTACTTACCGGACTTTTTGAGGTGAGGGCAGGCCCTCAACCTATTTGCCCACGAGGGACAGACCACGGCTTTGGGCGTTGCATGTGTGCGCAAGGCTTGGACAGACAGCAAACTCTCATATGACTGATAGGGTGCGGTTTGCACTTAGCCGTAGCACTTAGCCGAACTGAGAAACAATGGCCTTTGGAAAGCAACTACTCTCATGTTTTGCCGGCACAAATTATACCGTATCGACCTTTTATACTATAGAGGGAGGGTGTTGAACTTTATTTAGATCCTTGTCCCGTTTATAGGTATGTGTGATTATTTGATAATCTGTGATTGTGTTCCAAAATCTAATAGTTTCATTGCCTTGTGTAGAGGCGAAACACGTGTCGCGTGCACGACGGCCGATGCTGCTGCAGCCTCAATGGATGCAGCAACATCGGCAAGGGTCGTATGCTTTAACTATTGGTGGCGGTCATGACGCGACTAGCAGTAGTGGTCACTGTCCAGCAATTGTTTGCATGAACTAACTGGTGGCAGAAACACACAAATTAATTTGACTCAAAGTGCATATGCATTAGGTTGTGGCCGATCGATAACTATGTATAGGTACTATACCATGTAATGTTGAACATAACTATACAACCGAATTACTCTACAAAATATTACTTGACAACGTCAATTGTGGGAGGCATTTTGTTTCGTAGTAAATAAACTATGAAATTATTTGAGGGAAAGTCGCGTACAGCTCTAATAATTTTTATCTACACACACACACACACACACCATCAAACCTCTATAATGCCTTCAGAAAGTGGCCGTAATGACCTGCATTTCATCAATGAGATTTATAGTATGTCATCATCATCATCATTATTATTATCAGGTCTTTGTAAGTCTCCACTGCAGGAGCACGACCCTCTCTGCACTTCCCAAGCCATATATATTATGTATCATACATATAGCCAGAGCTGTCAGAGGATTTGGCCTACACTCTCCACGCTGGCCAGACGGGTTGGAGAGGTCTCTTTGATGTTTATAAGCTTTGTTTAGCTTGTTTCCTAAGTCGTCTTCTACGACATCCACGGGAAGACTTGGAGTGGTTCTATTCTACTCTGCCGGGAACCACACGGTTATAGTATGTAATAATCATCTTTACTCTGTATTAGTTTGGTTTCAATGCTGGTCATTACGTACAGTATCTGAAATATTTTAGTGAGTTTTTGTAGTATGTTTGTAGAAAAAGAAGTATGCAACTGTTCGTAAGGCCTTAAAACACTCGTGTGGTCCTATTATGTAACTCGCTTGCGGCTTGTTTCATAAACCGACACTCGTATTTTAAGGACTCTTTTACGTAATTGTTACATAAAATACTATAATGCCAGTTTTATAGCTTAATTAAAATCGTGTTGTGTATAATGTATTATATCAATTATCATTTTAACTGAATTATTAAATAGATAAAATGACTTATTAAATTACATTATAAAAATCTAGTTAATAAGTTTGCTAAAACATTAACATATATTATTTTGTAAACTATTTCGATAAGCTCTTATCTGACCGGTGACAAGCCAAACTTAGCAAGTTGGGTTCTTGTAACTTGGTAGGTATATAAAAACGCGTTCGATAATTTCAATGGTGCTATTTTACTTATATTTTAACTTTCTTCATTCCACTATAAACATGTACCTGGAACTGGTTAAATAAATAAAATATTGTTGAAATAAAATGTTTTATTATAAAACGTAGTAAAACCTATCTACATAAAAATAAATTGTTTTTTTTACACCTTTATTTAATTTTAAATGTTGGTTTCACTTGAAACATGATCACAGCACTGACTTACTGAATCTACGTATATTTTATAAGACGGTACACTTACACTACAGCAAAAAGTTCTGAACTCTTAAGGTTAGGGATTGCTTGATGCACTTTATTCAATTGCTACTTATTTTAGTATAGCACGACCACCATCTCCAGGCCTAATATTTTTCAACGTTAAATAAAATATTAAACTTTGCTTGGCAAAAATTACCCTTCTTAGAAGTCGGTAAAAATTCAGCAAGTAAGAGTAAGAAAATATTAATTTAAAATGAGTCGATTCTGGCCGATTCCCCATACCATATGTCTTTTCTCAATCCTCAGCTGACTGTACTAGTAGTATGTTTCGAACTGTAAAAATGATACAATGGACTTTAACTGGAGAAATCTAGAAACTTGAAATTTGGTACAGGTGTTTCTTTCATCATTCAGTCGTGTTGACATACATCATAAAGTGAAGACCTGCACCTGTACCTGTAAAAAAGGATTATTAGAATTTCATGGTGAAATAGAGGGTGAAGTTTAAAGTGACAAATACGATAGAAAATTGCTAAAAGAATAATAATGTCATTTAAATCCTGTACAGTCAGCTTAAAATGAAGTACCTAAAGGACATCTGAGTCGATGACTATTGAAACTCTATGATTTTCTTAAACCATACAGATCAGCAGTGTTTTGTTTACGTAAGTTACACAGCCATAAAACGCGTGTTCCATTTGCTCAGCAAACTGGTGTAGTTGTACGCGAGGTAGTCCTTCACCGGGATGTACTTGGCGCCGCCGAACCAGTCCACCATCGCGATCTGCGCGATCTTCAGCTTGGCCACGAACCAGTTGTGGTCTGAAACACAATCAATAATAATATATTCGCCGTCTTATGTACCGCAAAATAAATAATAATAAAAGAATAAATATTTAGAGACAAATCAGAAACAAAGTTATTGTTCTCATGTAAGTGGATTAATTGTAATCTTTTATGAGAATAAATTCTTTAAACCTAAACCTAACCACACTGGCGAGCTAGCCCCACAGTGAGTTGTGAACTTGTGTCGCAGGATACTTAGGTAGGTACTCAACGTTAAATATTTTATAATAGATACTTATATATAGATGAACACCCAAGACCCAGGCCAATCTGTAAAAGGTCATTTGCCATCATGACCTAGACGGGTATCGAACTGTCGCAGTCTGGCGAGTTAACCACTGCGCCACGGAGGGTGTTCACTAGCCCTCCTTTATTTCCTTTGACAAAATTGAGAAAAAAGCGCTTACAAAATCGCGTTTCTTGTATGTGGCCCCCACTGTGTAATTTTGTTGTTTTACCGGCAATTGATATTCTATACATTCATAGAAAATTTCAAGTGTCTACCTATTACAGTTTTACAGTTCAAAAGATACATCCCTGTGACAGACGTTAGCGGAGACTTAGTAATAGGGCCTGTGGGTGCTCGTTGGGTATAGAACATTTAAAATATAATAATACACATAAAAACTAGGTGATAAGTATTTTACTTATTTTCCTCATATTTTCGGTACTTGTGGTTCATTATTTTATACACCTACGCACATTTATGTTTGGAAATGTTTTCCTTATTATTAAACTAATAACTCTTTAGACAACTTTGATCCTAACCCAGACTGATTAGAAACTAACTTTTCCTGTGTATTTTCCAGTCGTATATTATCTGCTATCTTAACTAACTAATATTAGCCAGATACGGTACATTCCCTAGTCATGGTCTAGAAAAGTATTTCAAACAATAAGGCAATATCACAATGAATATAAATTAATATGTATATAGGGACAAATCACACAAATTAAGCTAGCCCAGCAGGGATACTAATTCAACGATACTAAATTTTATAATAGACTAGCTGTTACCCGCGGCTCCGCCCGCGTGATTTATAGCCTATGTCCTTCTCAGGACCCTAAACTGTGTATGCAAAATTTCATGATAGTCGGTTCAGTAGATACGGCGTGAAAGCGTAACAAACAAATAAACTCACTTTCGCATTTATAATATTAGTTAGGATACTTAGATAAACATCCAAGACCAAGGCCAATCTAGAAAATATCGTTATCCATATTATGACCTGGCCGGGGAACGAACCCGGACCCCTCATGTCGCTGGCTAACCACTGCGCCACGGAGGATGTCTAACAAATTTTGGCTATAATATCCTGATTAAAATAAAGAAATAACGTAGGTATGGGAAAAATTCCACGCGAGCAGGATTTAAACCAGCTGTCTTTACTCTCTGTACGAGTAATGCCTTACCAATTGGATCACCGCGCTTCATATCTTACACGTCAAATTTCCCCCATTCCTATTCTCCTTACACGCATTATTGCTTCGTCACCTAACATAATTAACTGCCTCACTATTACAAGTGTGGTATCTGATTTGAGGCCAGAGCGCGTGCCTCGGGATGAGACACTATGATCAATTCATACTGACCTGGAGGGAAGTTAGCCATGGACGGATGTCTCGCAAACAAGGCGGCCTTCGCGAATTGGTATTCCGGTGTGCCCTCCTTGACCTGCAATGAGTTGCGATAGCATATCAATCAACATGGCCGATTACACAGGAATTGAGAATTGAGACCGTGAATGACCTTATTATAAGATAGTTATCTCTTGTTTTAGTCCATAGTCAGTAAGCTTTGCTACGCGTTATTTTAAGTTTTGAAGTAAATCTATACTAACATTCAAATGGTTTTTAAATAGCATTACAATGCTCGGCATATTATTAAAATTGAAAATATGTGATGAAAAAGAATTCGCCACAGGTAGGATTCGAACCCACAGCTCTTAGGTCTACGCCCTAAGTGTGCTACCAACTAACTGTGGGTTCGAATCCTACCTGTGGCGAATTCTTTTTCATCACAGGTAGGATACATATTTTCAATTTTAATACTATACTAACATTATAAAGCTGTAGAATTTGTTTGTTTGAACGCGCTTATCTTAGGAGCTACTGGACCGATTACAAAAATCATCCAACATTATAAAGGTACGTTATCCCTGAGTGTCATAGGCTAAGTATGTACCACGGGCGAAGCCGCGGCGGACAGCTAGTTTTTTATAAACACAGTGTCACAATCACAATCAATCACAGTCTCTCTTTCCCTCTATCGCTATCGGGAGTGTTTCCAGTAGCATCCTCAAATGCGATGCTTGAAATGCCGGGTGTGCTTTTTGGATTTTTCTTCCCCAAATCGCATGGTTTTCATATCATATCTTTGTTTTTAAGACACCCATATCAACACCTTGATTGCTTAAGCACTGATCAGATCAGTGCTCTATGAAATCGCCTAATTGCCAGCGGGCGAATTTAAAAAGTTTACTTTCAAATATTATGAAATAAGATTTTTTTTTTTGTAAATCTATGTAAAATAAGGTATAAAATTTAAACGTTCGCCGCTTTCCCGCAAGTCAAAAGTACAACACTGAGTTAGATCTTAGGGTTTCCTCTCTGCTGACGCCTGGGATAAAAGTGGTGATATTTCGAATATCTAGTGTCATGCTATAATATACTTACCTTCTTCATGATACCAGTGAGCATGAGCCTCGTGCAACGCGGGTCTTCGGGGTCCATGTCCTTCCTCTGGCAGTAGTCGAGTTGCTGCAGGGAGACCAGCACGGTAGCGCGGCTGTTTATCTGCAATGGGAAAGTACCATTTCATTATTGGCGATCATTCCGGCGACATTTTACGTTAGTTACGTTAGTACGTAGGGCGTTAACATCCAGTTAACATTTTCCTTCTATAATCATCATCATCATCAGGTCTTTAAGGTCTCCACTGCAGGAGCATGAGCCTCTCTGTATTACCAGAGCCATATATTAGCCAGAGCAGACAGTGGATTTGGTTTGGCCGACACTCTCCACGCTGGCCAGACGGGATGGAAACGTCTTTTTGATGTTTATAAACTTCGTTTACATTGTGTTTCCTAAGTCGCCTTCTACGACATCCAAGGGAAGACTTGGAGTGGTCGTATTATACTCTGCCGGGAACCACACGGCGGATCAAATCCAATCTAGTTTCTAAGCGTGTGTGGCAAATTTCATAAGTGTATGTAGTCCGCGCATTCTCAAAAACTCTCTACAAAAAGGTTATGATTTATTCTTACCATGAGGTCCTTAGCAGTGAAGTCCAAGGGAGACATGTAGAAGTAAGGGATGCCGGTGGAGTTGTCCAGAGGTCCGTCCACGACCGACTTGACGTTGGAGAAGGGGAATCCCTTGATGGCTGGCTGGGTTGATATCGTAGCTATGGACGCCCAGTCTGCAAACATTATTTTCAGTTACATTTAAACGTAAGTACCTCGTTAACCCTTTGCAAGGCAGTAGATATATTTAGTCATTGTTTTTGGACCTTATCTCCTGGCCATAAGGTTCGATTTTTAGTGGCTATTATTTACCATTGCCTTGAAAAGGTTTAAGTATATCTATATGTATGTGTCGCAGTCATCTGGTTGAATCTGCTATTTGATTGAATGACTAGCGCGTTCATTGAATGACCACGTTTAGTTGAATGACTAGGCCGAACGTTGATTAAATAAGCGTCGCTCAACGTCCAACTAGTTAGCGGATTGTAACATAGCCCTTTGAAAAGAGCTGACATAGAATCAGTCAGGTGATCAAATTTAGTTCATTTTTTTCCCACTGCGGCGCTAGTAGTCACCAAAACAAATATGGCGTCAAACAGCTCGAACAGATAGCACGGTGTTGATATTTTTTTCGATTAAATTTACTTAAAAGTGCGTTATTTGTAAAAAAATAGTATGACATCATGATTTACCTATTATTACGCCGCCGCCGGTTACTTTAAAAACTAAGAAAAAATTGCAAAAATATGAGATTAAATAAAGCTTTGGAAATCATGCTACCACCAAATATTACAAAGTCGGCTAAGATTCAACGACTTCGCTAAATGACTTTCATTCAGTCAAGATGTTGAACGTTACATTCAACGACTTGACGAGTTGTTCTTTAGTCATTCAGTTAAACGTGGTCATTCAATGAACGCGCTAGTCATTCAATCAAAAAGCAGATTCAACCAGACGACTGCGACATATGCATAGATAATTTTGCTATTAATTCTCAATTAACATGTAATAGTAGAGTTATTGAGCTTGGATTGTCTGATCATACAGCTCAAATCATGGATATTCCCGTAAACATGGTACATAAGATAGATAATTCGACTTATTATCGTTTTAAAAAACGTGATTTTTCAAAAGATTATTTGAATATATTTAAAAAGTATGTAAATGAATTTCCTTTCTATAATATTTACCTACACTATTGACGATCTAAATGAAGGTTTCAATTACTTTTCAAATGTTATATAATCTGTGCTTCCCTTTTAAAATAATCAACATCAAAAGAAACAAAAAAAATAAATGAATATCAAAAGGAATTAAATTATGTTGCAAGAAAAAAAGGTCTTTCTTTCTTCTTTTTAATTATGGCTTCCACCGAGATTTCAGTGATTCTGCCAATGTCCAGTATGAGATACTAAGTATCGGTGTTGTACGGTATGTGGCATCAAAGATGGCGTATGTTCTTTGGCAGCCTCGTGGGAGATTTTGGCGACAAATCTATACGAGTCTATTTAACACTCTACTTTAGCTATTTCACAAATTGTTCTCGAGCACGAGCATTTATAACACCAAACTACACCAAATTCATATTATAAAGTCCACTTAAATCAATTTGCAAAATTGTATAAGGCAAACGACAACTGAACCCCTTGACTTCCCACCAAAAACTCAAAAAAAAGGTCGTTACTGTGGAAATACAGAGTGACACCGTCATTACAAAATAAAAATAATGTAAAAAATTATTCAAAAAGGTTGAGAAAAATTATTAATTTGACCCAAAAAGCTCAAAATTGACATTTCATTAATAATGCAGATATAATAAAACAAAGGCGTGGCAAATAATAAATGATTAAAAAAAGACTAAACCATACATTACAAAAATAAATAAAGTTACTAATGTCATTACTGACCCAAAATTAATAGCGAATGCCTTTAATTCCCATTTCATTGACAAGATTGAAGATAATTCGTCTTAATTCGATAAAAAAATCAATATACCAAATCAACCGCAGTCAATGTTTATGTTATCAATATTGCATAACGGCATAGAAAATGTCATTCAAACCTTAAACAATAAAAATAGCACTGGTTATGATGACATAGCCACAAGGGTGTAAGTTTGTGATGACATTTCTCGATATTTATGTCATCTTATAAATTTATGCATAATGGTTGAAATATACCCGGAAAATTTAAAAATAACAATTATAAAACCACTACATGAAAAAGGCAATTAAGAAGATATGAGAAACTTTCGGCCAATAGCGTTAGGTTCAAATTCACAAAATATTTTTGTATTTACAAAAATTTTTGAAAAATATTTACTTGACTGCATTTATAATTATTTGACTAAATATAATATATTGTGTGACAAACAAACGGGATTTCGAAAAAATAAGTCTATCAATTTGGCAATTTATGACCTACTTCATACTGTTATGCATTCTGTTGATGTTAAAAAACCTGTATGTGCCACGTACACGGACATGACACAAGCTTTTGACTATGTAAAACATGAGAGACTGATTAATAAATTGGACGCGTATGGAATAAGAGGAATCATACAAAGTCTTTTAAAATCGTACCTACATGACAGAAAACAATATGTTGAGATAAGTAGCTTATTTCATAAAACAAAAATGGAAAAACAAGACCTATCTAGTTGTAGGGTCAACAGATATGGTGTGCCACAAGGCAGTGTATTAGGGCCATTGCTTTTCCTTATTTATATAAATGACTTACCTAAAAATGTACGACAAAAAATGGCTCTATTTGCTGACGACAGTTAAGTACTGCAATAATAAAATGTGACGATATAAATGAATATGAAAATGACATAACGTTTTAAAAGACATAATAACTTGGCTTGACATTAATAATTTAAAAATAAATTTGCATAAAACAAAAATTATGCATTTTCATCAAAGATTAGACATATCGAATGTTGACATAAATTATAATGGACAAAGTATTGAAAATGTAGAAACAAATAAATTTCTCGGACTTTATAGTAAATTGACCTGGATATCACATGCTGAACAAATATGTTAAAAGCTAAGTGAGTCAGCTTAAGCATTATTTAGATTGTCGAGAAAAGTTAAATTAGAGGGAGCTCTTGTAGCATATTATGGCTTAGTAACTCCTACATTACAATTATGGTGTTCTTTTTTGGGGTAATACAAGTGAAAGAGACAAAATCTTTAAACATCAAAAACGATGTACGAGTATGTGCGGATTAAAACCGAGAGAGAGTTGCGAATCTGTGTTTAGATCCCTGAAATTGTTTACCTTGGCATGTATATATTTATATATATTAGAAATTTGTGTTTTTGTCAAAAGTAATCGTCATTTGTTTGCAACATTTAAAGAAACAAGAAAGAGAGCATGGCTTATTCGACCAAAATATGAATATAAATTAGTAACCGGCGGCCATAACACGGCGCTGATGAAAAAAAGCATTTTTGGTATGGCATCCGTTATCTATAATAAGTTACCCGACAGTTTTAGGGATTTAAATGTACGGACTTTTAAACACAAATTGAAATTATTTTTGACACAGAAATGTTATTACTCTATTAATGATTATTAAAATGACAATATGCAATAATTATATTTTTGACTTGTATAGATTTATGACCAACATTATTACACGTCCAAATTTTGGCAGGACACGGCTGCACTAACTTTTTTATAAGAGCTTTTTACCTGTGATCCACAATAAAGATTATTTGTATTTGTATAAAGCAACACTATAGACTACTACTGCCGCCAATTTTTAGTAGGATGTATGTGTCTCTCTTACTCTCATCTGAACGTGTTCCCGGTTGATCCGGTTTCCAGCATTTTCTTCTCCACTTCACAAGGACTTCAGAATCCCTGGTTATGAGACCATTATGTTACAATAAAAGGTTAGGTATGTGTATTTTTTTAATATAGGTAAGTACCTGCGCGCTTATTAATTTTCCTGCATGGTAGGTACAGTCGGGGGCAGAAAAACCTGACCCATTTAGAATTTGTTCACAGGGGGGTCAAGTTTATCTGCCCCCGACTGTGCATATAAGTTTTTGCCAACATTAATCTCAACAAATAAATAGCCACCCTGTCCTTTTTAGGGTTCCGTAGTAAACCAGGAACCCTTATAGTTTCGCCATGTCTGTCTGTCTGTCCGTCCGCGGTTTTACGCAGAGACTATAAGTACTAGAAAGCTGTAATTTGGTATGGGTATGTATATTAATCATGGCAAAAAAGTGGTAGAATAAAATCTTGAAAAAAAATTTTTTTTAGGGTAGCTCCCATACAAGTAAAGTGAGGGAGTAATTTTTTTTTCTCTATTTACCTACCTATTGTGTGGGGTATCGTTAAATAGGTCTTTCAAAAATATTGTGAGGTTGAGAACACCATTTTTTGATTAAGGGCTCCGTTTCCGAAATATTTGGTTTTAAAGTGCGAATTTTTGTTAGAGGTAAGTGTCCCCCCCTCTACCTGCTAAACGGTTATATATAGATACGTGAAAAAAATTACAGCAGTAGCATATATACTGAAGTTGAAAGGAAAACTATCAGAGCTGAGTAGTAAGTACAAACTAAAAAGTTATAGGCAACCAACTTATAAACTGTAAAATTTCATACTATTTTCATTGTTAGATGTTTTTGGTCGTTAAACTGTAAGGTGCGAGTGTGAATAGTGTGAACTCAAAGTTGTCATTCGCAACTACGGAACCCTACACTGCGCGTGGCCCGACACGCACTTGGCCGGTTTTTTTAGTTTATCCATTAGAATAGATTTTCTTTTGTTTGCTTTTGTATTGGATATACGGAGGATGATCTTCAAATAATTAATAGCCATTAACATAGCATGCAAATACATACAGATTTTTTTTTTTTTTTATTACAAATAAGCACTCAAATCTTTCCTCTTCAAAATAATATTTTCCCCCTATAATATTAGTCTAAATAATAATTATGTTACTTACTCGTGTTATGAAGCACGTATCTCGCCATGGGAATCAACTTGGTGTGGTCTGGCGGATCCGGTATGGTATGCGAGACGCGTGTCGGCACCGCGTTGGCGTAGTCATGCTTGTAATGGATGTACCTAGGCCGGTACTTTCCTTCGCTTTGCAGCACTACCAGACATGAAGCCAAAAAGAGTAAAAGACCCTTCATTGTGTTTTATCTGAAAATTAAAGGTTTATTTGTAAGATTGCGCCTTTCACTTTCCGAACCAAGTTTTAGGACACCCCCCAATGATATCGT
Organism: Rhodophaea formosa; assembly: GCA_963082605.1. Lineage (NCBI taxonomy): Eukaryota > Metazoa > Arthropoda > Insecta > Lepidoptera > Pyralidae > Rhodophaea > Rhodophaea formosa. Next base: position 6,806,071 of record OY720211.1, on the reverse strand, counting down.
TTCAAGCAAGTCTGGCAGTTCCCTTTATAGTAGCTTGAAGTCGGTACATATCATATGACAGGGGTCACCAAAGGCGGACCGGACCCCAAACCTATTTTTTTGCAGAACTTGTTTTGAGTATGTAATTTGACATCATGTGTTTAGTTAGTGGGACATTCGTTGAATTAGCGTACCGTACTTAGCGGATATCCCAACTTATAAATGCGAAAGTGAGGTTGTTTGTTTGTTACACTTTCACGCCCTATCTACTAAACCAATCATGAAATTTTGCATAAACATAGATTACGATACTGACCCTTCTTGTTCTTGCGGGGAAGTCCAGAGCATGATTCATCTCACTGACCACTGCCCGCTCTTCTCTTTCGAGGGTGGCATTCGAAAGATTCATGAGCCTTACTTTCACTTTATGAGACTTGCTGCATTTAAAAACCATTCGCAAATAATAATAATAAGGGTACTGAGAAGGACATAGGTATTACGCGGTTAAAGCCGCGGGCAACAGCTAGTGTTATAATAAAGAAAAACCCATAATGAGAATAATTGGTGACCCCTGTGGTATGGCATAGTAGTGCGAAAATCTAATTTAAGTTTTTCATCCTGTACTCCAAGTGACGTACATATGAGATTACGACGGTAAAAAAAAATACTAACTCCCTTTGCTCGTAGGTTTTGTCCGAGTGTTATGAAAAAAATTATGCGGTCATCGTAAGACTGCGGGGTCGTCTCAAAGACCATAATTTCATCATGAAATTTTGATTCAAAATTCAAGTATTCATTTTTATAAATGTAGGTACACTTGCGTACCTACACCTTGTATGGAGTACGGAGGACATGTCTACCTGTCATCCCGGAGAAAAGTACTGTTCCCGAAGGATCGACACTAACGCGTGCCGCGTGCAAAGCTTCTCTGAAATATTGAGCCTGTACATAGACGAAGAATTACACACAAGAGGTAGATACCAAGTATTTCCGTTTCCGTAATATGAGTCCTTATAAAGTTCCCTCCGGATGCAAACCCTCACCCAGTATGGAAATATAATACGGAACCAGAAAGGTAGGACGATTTTTTTAGCTCTTGCATATCAGCCTATAGGTCAGTATTAAGGTCGCTGTAATCTATCTGGTTTGTACGTAGGTATTGACCGCTGGACAGTGCCTGACTATACTATTTGTTTAAAAATTCGGAGCTAGAATAATGATACGACGAAATATACGCAGACAAGAGGATAACTTCGGTACCTATGTATACTTATTCTTCATAAAAGCCAAATTATTATAAGTAGTATATAATATTAAAAATTAGTATAAGTAGGTATCTCTCCGAGCTAACTTTTTGTTGAGCTGTGTGAAAAAAATAATAGCTACAACTTTTGATAGAAATTAAGTACAGTAGTTTAAATAAATAAATAATTAATCCTAAATATATACGGACAAATCACACAGATTAAACTAGCCCCAAAGTAATTTCGAGACTTGTGTTATGGGATACTAACTCAACGATACTATATTTTATAATAGATAGATACTTATATAGATAAACATCAGTTTGGCATTGTCATCTTCATTTCACCAATTGCTTGTACAGGCAGCAAAGTCTAGATAGATACCTTTCGTCTCTACTTCCGATTTCATAATATCACAGATGAAAAAAATACGACGCACAAATAATATCAATTCTAGAAAATACATATTTTTTAAGTTCAAATTTTGTTATAACTTTGTATCAAGTTTGTATCGATAGAGCTGCCGTATCAGAGACAAAAGCTCCTAAATAATATCTAAGGATATAAAAGAATTCTAGGGGGAAATCAGGCTAGGTCTTCCAAAACTAAAAGTTAGCTATATGTATATCTTTTAATAATATTTCCTCAGTTGTCCTGTTTCTCGTATAACTACGTACACATTCGTGTGCGTCGTAATGCGATAGCCAATTAAACATACCAGTACCTAGTTACACAAAATATTGAATTAAACTTAACCACTTGTTTAAGTATGTGAAACACCAAGCTTAGCTAGTTAAACAATCAAACTTCGTAACTATTTTTATACACGGTGATTTTGATCTGCCTGGCAATATTTATGCGTCGATCGGGATCAGAATCCCTTCTAGGATATACACAGTGTAACATGATCCTCGACCTACCCTTGTGGTGACTCAGCTCATCAATATGAACAACATTTGCTATGGGATCAATGCTAGGAACTGGAAAAAAATCTACATTTTAATTTAAAAGTGTTTGCCGCCTAAGCGAAATGTATGGGTAGGTAAGTTAAAAAAAAATCGAGTTCCCAATATTGACCCCTATGGGAAAAGTTGTTCATATTGATGGTCTGACTCACCGAGGCTCTGTTTATGGACCGACAAAAAAATGACAAAAAATTTGACCTACCTACCATACAAATTTAGCATTCTGCTGTTAAAATATCAGTGGAGTTAACGACTACCAGATGGCAGCCGGGACCAACGGCTTCACGTGCCTTCCGAAGCACGGAATCATTTTTCTCATCAGACAATCAGGTGATTCATGCCTGCAATGTCCTAACCAAACTGGAAACAACAAAGCACACTTCCCGTGGGAATCGAATCCACGACTCCCGGGCCAATAAGGCAAACGCCTTAACCACTGAACCACAGAGGCTGTAGAAATGGGAAAAGATGCAGGGACGCTATTGCGAGGCTCGCTGCGCATTTCCTTTCTGTGGCGATGTCCGAAGAGAATTAATTTCAGTAACTAAAATAGTGTTTGAATTAAAAGTGTAAGTAGAAAAAGATGATCAACAGTTTTCTCAGTCAGTCTTTGCAACCATTGGTAACACTTCATTCCACAAATACATAGCTTGCACGCCTTCAAATGTGCCATCAACTTGGGCCTTTAAAAAAAAATCAGTTCGCACGCATGGCATTGATACGGTAGTTCCCGCGTGTGTATTTTCAAATGTAATAAATATAAATAATAAATATTTTTCTTCACGTAATCTGCTTCTGCAAAGCATACATCCAAAATGTTTCTGTTCACCAGTAGGTATTTGCCTTTTTATAACTAGGGCTGGGACTAAATACTAAATATACGCTGACATATTACACAATCGAGGAGCGCATCAGTTTGTTATAAATTATAGTATCGTTGAGTTAGTATCCCACATGTATCCCATAACACAAGTCTCGAACTTACTTTGGGGCTAGCTAAATCTGTGTGATTTGTCCTTATATATTTATTTATTTATTCACGTATGGTGGAGCATCCCCTTAATTTTTATTTTTTGTATAAATATCACAAAGTCGTTCACAGAATCCATCTAACTACAAATTTTTAACTGTGTAGTCGTAATAGTATCGGAATAAAATGGCTGTGCCAAACGGACAGACACACAGACATGACGAATCTATAGTGTTCCGTTTTTTGCCTTTCGACTCAGTACCCTAAGAAAGATAGAACCACATTTTGCCGTGCCATCGTACCTATTTAGGCTCATGTAATTTGTATTGGCAAGCAATCGCTCATACATAAATACCTTAATAGCTTGTTAAGTTTAATAAAACTATCGTTGAAGTAATATCCCATAACACAAGTCTGGAACTTACTTTGGGGCTAGCTCAATCTGTGTGATTTGTCCGTAAGTTATATATTTATATTTATTTTTTTACGTTCACAAAATTAAATTAAAAACTAAATCTTATTATTGACAGTTTAAAGTGCAAGTGCTTGGTGTATTTGTGTAGGTAAATGGTTAACCTACCCATGTCCTTAACTTACAGTTGACAACGCGATGATTATCTCAGTGTGTAAGTAACAAACTCGTTTTAGCGTAATATAATAATTATTAAAAAAAAAAGTAAAACCGACTTCAACCCTATACGTAAATGGGTGTGGTAGTTCAATCAAAATAGAAGAACAACGTCCTAATCAACTTGTTTTGATTCGCGAAAGAATTAAACAGAAATAAAATTAAACCAAACGGCATACTTCTACAATTTTTTTGGTTTTTGTTGATTTTTTCTAAAAGCACTGGATAAGTACTTTAAAAATTATAGGACCACTTTTGAAGTTCAGTCAACAACAACAGAGAAGCAACGTTCTCATCAATTTGTCTTGATTCGCATAAGCATAAAATACAAATAAGTTTAAACCAAACGGCATCCTTTAACATTTTTTTCGGGTTTTTGTTTATTTTTACAAAAAGTACTTGATACATTGCGACAAAAATTTCATGGGATCACCTCTGGAGCATTACCTATCAAACAAAAAAAGAATCACTAAAATCGATCCAAAACTAGCTAAGTAATCACGTAACACAAAGTTTAAACCAAACGGCACATTTCTACAATTTTTTTGGGTTTTTGTTTATTTTTTCAAAAACTGCTCAATATATTGCGACAAAAATTTTATGGGACCACCTCTAGAGCATTACCTATCAAACATAAAAAGAATCACTTAAATCTATCAGTAACTGACTGAGTAATCGCGTAACATACATACAAAAAAAACCACACGATTTGAGAACCTCCTCCTTTTTTTGAAGTCGGTAAAAAATTACGTTATTAGGGTAATATTACTAAAATCCGCACATTTTCACTTCAAACTCCTCCTCCTTATCTGAGCGTTTTCCCGGTTACATTCTCAGCTGTGGTGCATCGGAGCCCGGGTCTGCTATTGTGACAGCATATATACTGTTGATTGTAACATAATTTAGCAAAGTTTTTACGGCTGGCCGATTGTCTGATGCAAACGCTCCCTCATAGAAAGAAAACATAAAGCGCATAACACCAACACCGGATAAGTTACGTAAATTATTGTTCTAAGCTAGGTATTGAACTTTTGACCTACCTTTGAGTCCAGATCTCTAAGGCAAAACTAGACTAAGGTGCGCAACAAAACCCGTCCGCACCACCTCGCCGACACTACTCAAATGGTATCACGGTATCAGTAGGTATCAAACAAAACATAATATGACATTGGCAGTGAGAGGGCCGAACGAACAAAGCCCAAAATTATCACGAAAACCGGTAGTATAATCGGAGACGTCCTGAAATTAATCAAATATTAATCGCGAATTAAAAACGCAATAGTCTTACTTGTCCCTTGAACTTGGTATATTTTGGCTGCATGACTTGTCATTCCAACTGCATTGCAAAGTCGGCCGTATGTGTTTAAAATTAAGTGTTTGTTTCTTTGGCAAAATTTCATTCCAAATCATTTTCACATTAGATAATTTCCTACGTTGAATACCTATAATGACGAGCAACTATGTAACTAACTGGATAAGTAAATTGAAGATATCCTAAACTTGTGATAATTTGTACCAATAAGTGTAATTGTGTAAAGTGTTTGTTTGGACTTACCTTCGTCTTTCAGCAGTAGAATTTATTTTTGAGGTTATGCTTCACAATAAAACACTGTTTATATAACTATTTTAGGAAGATTACAAGCAAAATAAAATTTTTAATTAAAAACAATGGAGAGATGCTGTTCCTAGATATCTAGTACCGTCACACTGCTGATATTTGGCAACCTAACCTAAATACGCAAACATCAAGTCACGAATGTTTGTAAATAAACACTGACTGGTCTAAACAACTCTTAGTGCGCGTGTGTCATCCAACTGCCTGTTTTTAGAGGTCCAGTGCTGACTGCTGCCCCGTATTTGTTATAAATAATTTGAAGGAAAACAAGTAATAAAGATGACATCCCTCCAAACCCATAAATGTGAAAGTGGAAGACAAGTTCTATATTAAGTATCATATATGTGTGGCGGTCAAGTACAAATGACAAATGAGGGAGACAATGAGCCTCGTTGAATGTTTGCATAGAATTGCGAGTTGTGATATCATCTGCATCCGCATTATTTATTGTGGATGTTCAATAAACTCCAGAACTTGGCAATCGTTTAGATCAAAATTTTATGGACGGTTAAGTTGATCGCAACACAATACCATAATTATATAGTATAGAACTTGGCTTCTACTTTCACATTTATAGTTTTGGAGGGATGTCATCATTGTAGATTACTACTACTAGATTTGTTATAAGAAGTACATAACTGAAGTAATAAAATGGCAAAAAAAAAGAAATGGGATTTTTTTGCTCTTGTAAGTGTTATCCAATAAAAATTCATTAAAATTAAAAATCCACTCCTTGATTGTTATTATATTAATTTGTATTAGTGTGTAAATAGTTGCATGCCAAATTAGAACCTTCTAGGTCATGTGGATTACTTAGGTTTTTGATCTGTCAGTCGCTCACAAAAATAATGATTTTGGATGTTATTTTTTTACCATTCAATAACATTAAACATGTTTGTAACATTACTACAGAACTGGCTTCTCGGTTCTGACCGAGTTCGTTTGACTTCCTTGTCGGGTCGGAAAGAACAATGAGAAAAAAGGTATTCACATCGTCCGATTTATCGATTGTTCAGTTAAAAACTGTTAATACTGTCCTCTTTGCGAACTTTAGCTAGGATACCCTCCCTAGCAGTACGTTTTCCATACAAATGCTGAAAACTGCTTCTAGAGGCACAATTATTTTTTCATAAAATCTAGTTCTCTAATAGGTATGCCCACTCTGTGGGTATGCCCCTTTTTCCTAAAAAACTGTTTTTGTAAAAAAAATTATTTTAAACAGTTTTTTAGAAGAAAATAAAACATTTTAGTAATAGATGTTATGAAAAAAGTATTGTGTCTCTAGAAGCAGTTTTCAGCGAGAAAATAGAGAAATACATTTGTATGGAAACCATACTGAAAAAACACTGCTAGGATACGCTCGCTCTTAAAAACGGGAAAAGACTGGTCCAGTGGTCCCCTAATCAAAACATGTCTCGGATCAGAAATCTGGACTGGTTCGACTTTATAAACAAAACGGTAAGTCGAATAGGTCAGATACATTCTAAAACCATCGGTACCTCGATCCCAAAAACTATCCTTAATACATCCTAAAACGATTCCCAACATAACTCACAGCAGTTCCTAATGATCGTAATATTCAAGTATAAAGAGGCAGTAAAAATGCTTTTGAAGAAGAGTATGACCACAAAGCCAGCCCGTCAGGCCAGCGTAAAGAGTGTTGTACCTAGGCCAAATTCTCTGACTGCTCTGGCAAATATTTGGCTTTGGAGCAGAGAGGGTCGTGCTCCTGCAGTGGAGACAAAAAAAGACCTGATGGTGATGACCAAAATGGACATGTTTATCTTCCTTGTCGTGCAGTATGACAAAATAGGTAGTATGACTACACGGACGTGTCGTGTATCCTTGTGGTTACATCAAATTGACGAACTAACGAGTCAAACAGTGTCCACTACCATCACTGTCATAAGTTCTGAGTTTCTGACCTATTCGGGTAGACGAGCTCTGTGGCGCAGCGGTCAACACGCCGGCCTGCGACACGGATGGTCCCGGGTTCGATCCCCTGACAGGTCAAGATGGAAAATGATCTATTTCAGATTGACCTGGGTCTTGGATGTTTATCTATATGTATTTGTTATGAAATATAGCATCGTTTAGTTAGTATCCCATAATACAAGTCTCGAACTTACTTTGGGGCTAGCTCAATCTGTGTGATTTGTCCGTATATATTTACTTATTTAATGTGTATGCATATTAATACTCGTAACTGACAGTAATACCGACTTGCTATCAAGAGGGATACTTCTATGTACGACGATCTTGCTTTAGATAACGTAAAGATAATTCTTGATGTAAGACAACATTTAAAACTTACAAATGATCTCAATGTCGAGGACGTACCGATAAAGCGCTCACGTACGCGATAAAAAATGAAAATAATTTGATCCCCCCTAATCTGTCAGCTATGATATCGCTCACGTTCGTTTGCTTTACATCATTAATGGAGATTTCGAACAATTAACCACTAATATAAAGTGTTATCAGTTTAATGGCAAAAGATCTATGAATATAGCAAAAGATAAAAATCGTAGAGCAGCATTTAGTAGTGAGTGAGTATTGTTTTTTTAATGTAATACAGTAAGTTAACGAAAATTTTTTACACAAGAAAAACAAAAAAAAGCTAAAACTCTCCTTATTTATCTATTACTTGGTAAAAAAAATATGTTTGTCTAGGAACCTACTTAGGATCAGAAAAAGGCGAAATATTTTTACTATATTTATTATAAAAACGACGTACATGTTAAACTTAAAGCATCACAATAAATGTCAATATAATTTGATAATGACAAATATTAGAGCCCCTTTGCCCAGCATTAACATTGTTTGAGCAAGTTTATAAAATTGCTATAAATTATCATTTTATTCTCAAAAAGTATTTGAATTCCATGTGAAATTATATTTTTTCTTTCCATGCATTCGAAAGTAAGGATAGGACTGATTCCGTTCGGCAAATTACATTAAACAAACTAACTAGACTTACGAGTACGGCAGTATAAACACCGAAATTGAGTTGATTGAGAGACCTATTTTCTTTGAGATGAGACATAAACTACGATATTTTCTTACTTCTATCTACTGGCTACACTAGTGTAAAGGAGCTCTCAACTTACATTATAGCTGTAGCGAAGACTTTACCTCCTCCCCGCAGTCTTACTCTGTCCAATTGATTTTTATTTCGTCATATGTTTTAGTGCTTTACACTTTAAAATATCTCTTTAGATCCTGAATGACTCTAAAAACGGACACATAAGACTCTTTGATGAAAATTCCTGGAATGTTTTATGCCACATTTACACTCAGCCTTTTTGGGCAGGGAATTGGGCAGCGCATGTATGTAAATAGGTAAGTCGTGCTGTCACTGCTCAGGCCGCTCCCATTGCCTGGCGCTCCCTCTAATGTCGGTTTTTCGCGCAAAAGTCAAAGGACGGGCAGTGCGAGCACGAGTGAGTGTTTACAGTTATTATTGCGAGTTGATAAATAAAAAAGTTTGAAGACTGGGTGTCAATACTTTGATCGCGTCGTTATTGCCGAAATATTTCCAGCAGCGACAGCAGCACTGGTAGAGTGTAGTCCTAAATGTAGCATTTGAAAAAAATTACTGTTACAATGCGGGTTTTGTTTGCTCGAACTTTTTATTTGGAATACAAAAACCGCATTGTAACAGCAAATCCTAGATTGATATGCATCGACACCTGTCATCCGAGTTAGTAAATACGGGCAGGACTTCGCTCCAACTACAATGAGATTCCAAAGACGTATCAGTGGTCCTAGCGTTGCTGCGTGCTCTTGGCTATCTGCTTCCTGAGCATGAGGATGCTGGCGCGCTGCACAGTTTTTTCATCTATAGATGAGACACAAACTACGGTATTTTCTTACTGCTATCTACCGACTACACTATCTCACATTATAGCTGTAGCGAAGACTTTGCCTCGTCCCTGCAGTATCACTGTGTGCATTGGATCTTTATTTCATCACATGTTTTAGTGCTTCACTCTTTGAAATATCTCTTTTGGGGAACGCTTCCACGAGCACGAGAATCGCGACGAATCACACCTATCTCATATTATAATATATTCTATTCAGTAGGCGATACGATTGACATTCGCTCGCACTCTGCCACTCGTCGCATCGCGACGATAATATCGCCGTGTGTGAGTGTGAAAATAGATGGCACGACGATTAAATCGTCGCGATTCTGGCCCGTGGAGGCGATACATTGATCCTTAATGTCTCAAAATACGGACACATACGAATAAGACACCTTGTTGAGAATTGCTGGAGTGGTTAAAAATAGAACAGGCCTTCGCTCCAACTACAATAACATTCAAAAGACAACTCAGCACTCCTAGCGCTGCTGCGTGCTCTTGGCGATCTGCTCCTTGAGCATGAGGATGCTGGCGCGCTGCTCGGGCGGCAGCAGCGCGATCTGCTCGTCCGACAGCTGCAGCACCTGCATTATCAGCGCCGCCTGCGACAGCACAATATCCATTTTATATAATATAATGTACGGGATGAGACTATACGACACATGAATTTTTTGGCGTCCAATGCTGCCCCCATTTGAAATGGTTTTCTTAGCGATTTTGTCAATGAGGGTGTTCGGAATCGAGAATTCCCCAGATGACGGCACTGTGTAGAGAGGTATTTTTGACAGCAGCTGTCAAAATCCACCAATCATGTTTCTTTTTTTTCTACTTTTGGCTTCCACCGAGGTTTCGGTGATTCCGCCTATGTCCAGTTTAATGAGATACAAAGTATCGGTATTGTACGGTATACGGTTTTCACAAGTAGCAGTCAAATATGAATTAGACCCTGTAATTGCCTGTTGCAGCTTCTGGTGACAAATATGTATGAGTCCATATGACAGACCACTTTAACTATTTTACACATTGATCATAAGCAAGAGCATTTATAACAGCAAACAAAAAAAAACACCGATTTTATATTATAAAGTCCACTAAAATTCCCTTGACTTCCCACCATAAACTCAGGCAACTTCTTGATAGCGTGTCGATTTAGTAAAATCTCGAAGATCTCTAAAAAAAGTAAAATCTCGAAAAAGTTATTTTTTGCGTGTAATCATTGTTTACATTTCTATCATATTTAATGCCTTTGTCCACATAATTTGTATAGCCTTGTTACTTTAATCAACCGACTTTTGTGTAATCTTAGAAATAGCCGTAACAATTTCAATGAAATTTAGTATCGTTGTTCTTATAGGTAACTGAAAAAAAAAAAACACGATTTTCCGCCTATATCTCGGCTTTCTAGGTACAAGTCCTATTAAATGTCGTCTCGGAGACCTCACGCTACACTAGCGCCTCTAGCGGATAATTCACACGCGATGGCCCTCATTTTGTCGGCCCCCGGTCGGTAAATATAAACAGAGGATAAACTAAATGTTCTCGTTATAACATTATCTTACCGGTCAGCAAACAACCTGTATTAAAGTGTATTAAGTTGTTCGCAATATTTATCGTTGAGCCCTCGATATCCATGTTTGCACAACATAATTCCTTAACATCGAGTGGAAGAAAAATATTTTTTCGTATAAATACTGGCCAAATATAGCAATATATACTTATTGATAACTAACTCTACGCGCTAATACCTACTACTACTATATATTATAGTTCAACTAGCTTTTACCCGCGGCTTCGCACGCGTTGACTACACGAATTAGATTGTTTTTTTTTTAACTGGGGCTGCAATTTATTAAAATCCTATAAATGGAGTAATTCAATCAAACATGCTCTGTTGATTGTGTAAGCGCAAAAAATTCAAAGCAATCTCGGGTGTGTCCAATATTGGGATGGGTGACCACAAGTGGCATAAAAATATCTCGAGTTCTCCGTGCTAACTGGACCGTTAGTGTCGGCTGCCATCACTGATAGGTGTCTTGAGCTATGTTTATGCATCTTGTAAAGTCGGACACCAGTGCAGTTGGTCACTTACGATTTCCATGTGGGGTTTTTGCCATATTCTCCATGCTTGGCGGACGGGTTGGTGAGCGCAGTTTATTTAGCTTATCTCGACGACGCTGCTGCCCATAGGAACCATTTTTTTAAGCGAGGGAAGGGTAGGATTTCGTTGGAACGGGGGAACGGGATAAAGGTATTTGGGACGCTACTTGATCCCCAATCTATCCAGATTGGGAAGGTGAAAGCAACAGCTCGGGAGGCCGGGCTCACATACAAGAAACCATACCTGCAACCACCGGATCGGCAGTTGAGGATGACACCCCTGACATATCATCATAATACGAAGATCTCTCTCTCTCTCTCTCTCATCTTAGCGTTGTCCCAGTTGCATCCTCAGCTGGGGTGCTTCGGAGCCCGGGGTCCGCTTTCCGGCTTTTGCTTCTCCACTTCGCACGGTCTTTAGCATCCTTGCTTGTGAGACCATTGGCACGCATATCATCCGTAACGACATCAAGCCAACATTTCTTGGGTTTCCCCCTTCTGCCAGGGCCCGGGGGAGGTGGCATGGCCAGACATGTTCCCTACGTAATTTGCCGGTTTTCGCGAATATACATAATACGAAGATCTCTTTTACCCTAAAGAAGAAAAGATTACCTTTTCTTGGTCGGAGGCACCAGACGGTATGCCCTGTATGGTTCTCGCCTGCGCCATGCTCGGCATTCCCGGAGGCATTGGCTCTGTAAAAATGTTACATTTAGATAGGACGAAAGGTAATGCAAAGAGGTGGTACACGTTAAAGTTAAAAAAGTCATAAAAGATGTGAAAGAAAAAAGTTAGGATCACGAAGTAACAAACAAGAAAAAGGTTTTAAGTCAATTTATTTTTCCCGAAAAACGTCTTAATGTCATGTAATGGTATATATCAAGTACTTAACTAAAACGTGACTTTGGCGTTTCCGTATATTTTATATTGTAATTTGGTGCTATCTGTGAAGACCTATAATTGGCTTTATTGTTGCTAATGTACAACCTATGTTACTTTTGTTGCTGTTGGTCATCCAAATGTAAAAAATAAAATAAAATATAAATTCAGATCTTTTGTAGATATAGAAAAAAGGCTCTAAGTCACACATTAACATGTGCTTACTTTATTAGTTCATAACTTAAAGAGTTTTAAGTTTGACTAGACGTTAAGAGGGCACTGAACGGAACATATGTAAATTATAATGAGATTAATAGATTAAATGCTTAATTTTATAGCAAAATTAACAAATATTAGCTTTCGCCCGCGGCCCCGCTCGCGTTAGGGATGACAGATAGCCTATGTCCTTCTCCGTACTCTAGACGTATATGCAAAATTTCATGACAATCGCTTCAGTAGATGGAGCGTGAAAGCGGAACAAACAAATAAATTTACTAACAAATTCACTTTCGCATTTATATTATTAGTTAGGATTGGGATTAGGATTGCCACAATTCCCTTTTTAACCGTTGTATGCTTCGATCAACAATACCAACTAGATATCGCGTTACGTACAAAATCGAAGCAAAATTCTGTCCCCTTGAATGTAGCTATAAAACCGTTTTAAGTTCAACGTATTCTCGACCATAGCATGTGATAATAAAGTCGCAATTCTATTATTCCAACTAAACAAAATAAGAGCTCACCGTATGGAGTACGCTCTTATTTGCCGAGCCGCTTTTCTTGCGCCGACCTGATATCTAGTTGGTATTGTTGATCGAAGGTTGTATGTGTCTCTGACTGATATGGCTAATATATGGCTATGGATGACAGAAGGGTCGTGCTCCCGCAGTGGAGACTATAAGAAACCTGATAATTAAATGATGATGATGTGTCCAATGTTGTTTGATTCGGGCTCAGTTTTAAGGACACTTGCTGATGACTGTTGGTGACACAGTGAAAAAAATAGGACTTATATAAATACTAACGCTGCTGCTGCATCTTGGCCTGCGTGCGCGGGTCGTTGGACCGCACGCGCGGGTCGGCGCTGAACGGGGGCGCCATGCTCGCCAGCCGCGGGTCGCGGGGGAAGCCCCTGTCCAACAAACACACGTTACAGCATCGCCTTTGAGTGCAACCAATGTTTACACGACTGCCCAATAACTAACGTACTTTTTATGGCTCCCGTTAGTATGTCTTGTAAGTCTGGATTGAGTTTCTTTCGGCGTATTCGTCTCACTAGTAGCTAGTAGTTTTTCGATTTTGCATATTAAAAATTAATAATAAAGAAAAATACGACGTGCAAAAAGAGATTTATTTATCCAATTTTGAATATAAAACTTTGAATTTTGAATTTTGTGGGATTTTAACTGAGGGTGTTCTGAAATAAGGGGCGGCAGAACTGACGCGTCGGGTCTGGTGGCTGTGATTGGGCCACAATGTGTAAATTTTTGCTGCTTGTCAAATATTATCCAATGGCAGCGGCTTATCGCGGTCTACGCCTTAGTGCTGCCATTTGGTGGCGAGCTTTTCAGAAAACCCTCATTGCACCATAACTCCTTTATGCTTGAATTGATTTTGATGTTATGTATCGCTGGAATCCTTTTAGTAAATATAAATATATATGGACAAATCACACAGATTGAGCTAGCCCCAAAGTAAGTTCGAGACTTGTGTTATGGGATACTAATTCAACGATACTATATTTTATAATAGATACTAATATAGATAAACAACCAAAAAAAAGTAAAGTAGACAATATTTTTTTTGCAAGGCATATCTTCTATACCCACTTTTTTAAGAAAGCTTGTTATGTATACAAACTATTTTCAACTAAATCGATATTTGTTTAGTCAATTTTTAATAAGCAAAAGCATTAACTGTAATGAATATTAACACAAAAAATAAAATCGATTCGCACTAGCGCAATTTACGCATTTATTGTCGATTTTTCACGTTCCAAGCATCAAACATGTGAGCGAGAGAATGTTTGGAATCCTAAGACATCCACACACATATTAAACAATTTTTTATTAAAAAGTAATGCTAAATGGAATGCTGTACGTACCTACTAAAATGGAATATATTATGTTAAAATGTGCACTAAAGTTATGAAATACTTATGTAAAACTTACATGTCCAGTACATCCGTAGATGGAACAGAACTTGTGAAAGAAAATATTCTTTATAAAGAATTTATTCATACAGAACATATTATAGGATGGCATGTTCTCTAGAGAAACGATGTTTTTACTCTAGTGGTTATGTATCATTTCAATACAAATCGATAGTTAAACATTTATAGGTAAAGAAAAGCTGCTCGATAAATTTATCATCATCAGGTCTTTCTAGTCTCCACTGCAGGAGCACGACCCTCTCTGTACTACAAGAGCTATATACTAGCCTGAGTAGTCAGAGGATTTGGCCTACACTCTCCACGCTGGCCAGACGGGTTGGAGAGGTCTCTTTGATGTTAATAAGCTTTGTTTAGCTTGTGTTTCCTTAGTCGCCTTTTACGACATCCACGGAATGACTTGGAGTGGTCCTATTCTACTCTGCCGGGAACCACACGGCGATAAATTTATACCTAAATGGAATTAGTAAATAATTACAGAATATCAGGGACTGGGAGCTCTATAGCTTTCGGCTGAAAAAACAAGCTGCAACTCGCTCAAATGAGAGGAAATGCAGAATCTAATGACATGATAGGCGTAATTTATAATAAGTATAATATTATAAGAGCGAATACGCGAACATTTTTGTAATAGGGAGACTCCACATCCTTTCGGTAACGCAAGATATGCGCGCTGTTTGTTGTTCAAACGACTTGCGCTTTACACTTTGTTCGAACGCTCAAAACACCATAGACAAGACATAAATCATTCGTTATACCAATCTGCAGCCAAAGATAAGCATAGGAGTCATGTAGATACCATAAGGACCTTATAATATATTGGTAGAAGGACTGTCAAGTACCCATGGTATTTCCATATAGAAAGAGACGGAAATACTACAGGTTGGTGTCCCACTCGCAACTTGCACCTATGCAATTGTATAAAAACTATAGACATAGGTATGTATTTGTCCCTATTAAATACAATAATAATATGTGCAAGCGGGACACCAACCTGTCAACCATAAATATTTGCACAGAATTATGCTCTCTATTTCAAGAACGATAAGGGTAAATATCGTATATCAAAAATTTAAACAGTTCTATAAAGGTGCTCCCTCACCGGGAGCATTCACGTGTACTGTAACATTATAGATTCGTCTTTGAGCATTACATTACAATAATACCTCCCTGACTGACGAGCAGTCGCGTGTAATTTAATATAAATAATTACAAGGTGAGCGTTGTAATGCTCGGTTCTCCTCCATCACTGATGTAATACTCAAATCTGTAACGTTACATTACACGCGAATGCTGCCGGTGAAGGAGCACCTTTAGGGTAGTAAGGAGAAGACGCCTATAGTATTATGATAGGTACTCACGGGTCGCTGGCGGGGGGTGCGGGCGGCGGCACGGGGTGCGGCACCATGGGCGGCAGGCTGCGCATGTCCTGGTCCAGTAGTGGGGGGATAGCAGGCGCGGCCGCGCGCGTCCCGCGCAAGTCCACGTCCATTGGCGGACGCGCCGCTGATGGACAAAATTATAGATTACTAGCTGTTACCCGCGGCTTCGCCCGCGCGATAAATAGCCTATGTCTATCGCAGTATACCGACGACGAGCGACGAGCTCCGTGGCGCAGCAGTCAACACGCCTGCCTGCGACGCGGATGGTCCCGGGTTCGATCCCCGGTCAGGTCAAGATGAAAAATGATCTTTTTCAGATTGAACTGGGTATTGCATGTTTATCTATTATAAAATATAGTATCGTTGAGTTAGTATCCCATAACACAAGTCTCGAACTTACTTGGGGGCTAACTCAATCTGTGTGATTTGTCCGTATATATTTATTTATTTATTTATATTTATTTAATACCCTAACCTATGTGTATGCAAAATTTCACGATGATCGATCGATCGATTGTGAACACAAAACAAACAAACTAATTTATAATGTATGTTAAGATTAGGATTAGGATTGTACTAACGCGCAGTGCTTGTTGCCGCTTTTTTTGTATTCCGTTTTGGAAGCGGCACTAATTGACGTTAACAAAGGCTGGTAAAATGATTTTAAGTTTTCAGAAAACAAATCTCTCTTTAGGTACAATATAAAGCTAGTCTATGGCTTAAATCACTACATATTAAAAATTAAAGTCCTCCGCCGCGTCTTTCTGTCTGTTCGCGATAAACTCACATTATAAAGTCCACTAGAATCATTTTGCAAAACCATCTAAAACAAACACCGCTACAATTCCACATCGAAACTTTGATCGTAATGTTGTACTTTATGGACAAGGCACTTTTCCTTACACAGCCTGGAATGATATAGAAAGAGGTAAAATAGGTAAGTATTTTTTTTAAATGCTTACGTGTATACTGGCTCTGCGGCGGTGGTACAGGAGTGTTGAGCATCGGAGGCTGCTGTTGCACTGAAAATACATAAAATAGATAACCATTATGTATACCTATATAAAAATTAGTAAAAATGTTCCCTTATAAACACACATCCTTAAAAACATACCAGGGGGTGGCGGGTTGTAGGGATTCTGTGGTGGCGGTGGTGGCTTGTCTCCCGGCTGGAGAACTGGAGGTACCGGGTTAGTTGGGTGCAGCATGCTCTAAAATATTTTTCAAAAATACAAATTGAATTTAGTATTCCATGTCCAAGAACAATAATTTGGAACTACAAATTTTCCCGAAACTTCATCTGCATAAATTACAGCCCTACCATAGGCTATAATTTATGCAGATGAAGTTTTGGGAATGATATAAATAAATAAAAGAGTTTTTAAAATCGGGTCATTCTTTTCTGAGTTTATCCATGCACAAACATACAATCATATCTTTTCTACACACCATCATTGAGCTATGTCTGACACCCCTTTATTGCAGCTTGTGTTACCTACTTTCACACTCAATTAGACAGGAGACAAATAGCTTACCACAGCGGTGGCCGGATCCACAATTCTCATGATGACTTGTGCCTGCAATAAGGCATAAGCCAACTGGGGATTTTGGAGAAGCATGTTTCTAGCTTCTGTTGGATTGTTCTGAAAATATTATTAAAAAAAATTACACAATGAAACTTTCATAGTGAAAACAAGACGTTAGACTAATAATAACAGAATATAGACACTTTCTGACACAGTCTTGCATATAGACGTAAAATTGTTGTTTACACAAATAGAGTAAGTGCAACAGTAGAAAGTCTGGAAATAAGGCTAAATAAGAATAATACAAAATCAAGAACCATTCAACCAGCATACACCTTGTATGCCGGTTGAATGGATCTTGATTTTGTCTCATCAAAATGGGTCAATGGAGTTTTACTAATTTATCAATAGGAGATAGAGCAACTTGGTCATAGGAACCATGAACCAAGTTTTGAGAAAATAATCGGCAGATTTTTAAGCCAGCACACATCCAGTAATCAACCCTTTTTTTTACTTTCTTACATCATAAGGCTTGAATTAATAAGTAGATATTTATAATAAAGACTGTTTTCATTCTTAATGTGTATTGTTAACATATGCATATGTTTTCTACACAAATTATAATATAATAGACAAAAATTCATTTTAATTTTCCATAAAGGTATATAGTTAACATAACATAAACAAAAATACAATTAAAGAAATAGAAGTATGGGCTATAGCCCATTATACAATTATAATTATATCAAAAAATCTTTTAAATTCATAATATTTCTTAATCTCAAAAACCCATCTTTTTGAAATTTCACCCAGATATTTTGATCATCCCATCTGGCAATCCTATTATAGCATTTTTTTTTAAATCTACGAATGCCGTTTTTAATTTGCTTAAAAATCTGCATCATGGTTACTTGAACACTTTTCTCCATTTCCCACAGTTGAAAATCTTCTCACTGATCTCTCTCAATGAGTCACCTTGATAAGTGGCACTAGATAAATTAACATGACGAAAAAACAAAAAAATATTATAGCAATAACATATTTTACTTACCTGAATACACAGTTTCATTTGTTTCATCAGTTCAAACATTTGTTCTGGTGGTAAGGTGGCGACAGCCTTGCTTATAGCTTCAGGGGCTTTCTCAGGTTCTACTGGGTCTCCATATGGATTTTCAATCTGCAATTTTAAGTTACTTATGTTGATAAACGAGATGTGGTGTTGGAGACGAATGGAAAAAATAAGCTGTACGGAGAAAAAGACAAACAAGGAAGTTCTGGAACTTGTTAGTGAAAAGAGAACTTTATTGAACTGTATAGACATAAGGCAAGGAAAGATGTTTGGCCATCTTATACGACACGACGAATTTATTAAAACCATCTTAGAAGGAAAGATTGAAGTTAAGAGAGGAAAAGGAAGGCCAAGGAGAGCATTCACAGACGATATAAAAGAGAAGGCAAAAGTCGTGTCGTACAGAGAGGTCAAAGAGATAGCGGAGGATAGGGAAAATACTCCATCGACAAGAACAAAGTTCTTAAATAGATGATGATGTTGATAAACATGTACCAATTAAATTTCATAGACAGCTGGTTTTTAACTAATTTCTACCAAACTTTTTTTATTTTAAAGCATCGAAGGCCTTTTATAACAAGAAAATACCTTTGAATACTTAAAATTACTAAAACCAAGTTCTATAATGTTTAAGGAAATATATTTTGCCTAACAGATTATTTGATTCATACATTCGTATGTGTATGTATCAAATAATCATTAATATACCAAAAAAAAATTGTACCAAATAACAGTTTACTTGTTTAGTAAATAAGTGCTCCTTTATTAAGGAAAGACTAAGTTACAAGTTAGCACCATATTTACTGTACATTGCATAAATTAACCCCAGAATATCCAAAATCCATCCATCCATCCATCCATCAGATCTTTTTTAGTCTCCACTGCAGGAGCACGACCCTCTCTGTACTACCACAGCAATATATGAGCCAGAGTAGTCCGAGGATTTGGCCTACACTCTCCACGCTGGCCAGACTGGTTGGAGAGGATTTTTGATGTTTGTAAGCTTTGTTTAGCTTGTGTTTCCTAAGTCGCCTTTTACGACATCCACGGGAAGACTTGGAGTGGTCCTATTCTACTCTGCCGGGAACCACACATATTTAAATAAAATTATTTTAGTAGGGTTTCTATCACGTTTATTACTTAATTTATACACCTAACGTTTTGAACACTTCACAGTGTTTGTGGCTGCAGGTAGACTAAGTTGACATTCAATTACAAGGTAGACAAGAGACCTCTCCAACCCATCTGGCCAGCGTGGACAGTGTAGGCCAAATCCTTTGACTACTCAGGCTAGTATATGGCTCTAGTAGTACAGAGAGGGTCATGCTCCTGCAGTGGAAACTAGAAAGACCTAATGATGATGATGATGTGAAACAATCGCGAAAACATTAATACCTGAGGGCCTTGCATCAAAGCTTGCATCTCCATCCTTGACTTTTCTGTACAAGCATTATCCACTCTAAGGGAGCGCCCTCCGATTTCATACCCGTTCAAATTCCGCATAGCACTGAGAGCAGTCTCTTGGTCTTTGTATTCACAGAACCCATAACCTTTAGGTTTACCCGTCTCACGATCGAATACTAATTTAAAGGAAAGTACAGGCCCTACTTCACTGAAAATATCTTTCAGTTTTTCTTCGGTTGCTTCATATGGTATATTCCCAACTGAAAAGAAAGATGAACATTATTTGAATATTTTAAACATTTTAGACTTTACTAATTACCTACTTTGCAGGATCATCTTCTGATGTTTATAACAGGTATAACACTTACCGAAGACAGACCTCATGGACTTATCCATGATACTTTGTTCTTCTTTTTCTTTACTTTTATCCATATTTGCAATTTATTTTTACAGTTACAGGATAATAAACTTTTGTAATATAATAACCTAAAATAGGCGTCGGTATTTTACTGTGATTTGACTTGACCACAGATTAGACAGAGTATGTCCTAGACTTGACTCAAAATCTCCACAGAGCAACAAATCTCTCAATGTTTGTTTGTTATTGGTTTGTTATTTAATGCTCTGGAGTGCTATTTTTGAACCTTAGTATTGCCATTAGTGCTGGGGTACTATTTTTGAACGCGAGACACTTTTCCATACAAAAATCATTCGAAGACGAGTGTCACGTTTTCAAAAATAGTACCCCAACGGGTGCTATTTTTGAACGCGTGACTCACTAAACGAGTAATTGACGCGAGTGTTTCCAAAAGGTCGCATATTTTAATCGTTAGTTGACGAGTGATGGCAACGAGTGGTTGGGGTTTTTGGTGGGAAGTCAAGGGGTTCAGTTGTCGTTTGCCTTATACAATTTTGCAAATTGATTTAAGTGGACTTTATAATATAAAATTGGTGTAGTTTGGTGTTATAAATGCTCATGCTCGAGAACAATTTGTGAAATAGTTAAAGTAGACTGTTAAATGGACTCGTATAGATTTGTCGCCAAAATCTCCCACGAGGCTGCCAAAGAACATACGCCATCTTTGATGCCACAAACCGTACAACACCGATACTTAGTATCATACTGGACATTGGCAGAATTACTGAAATCTCGGTGGAAGCCATAATTAAAAAGAAAAAAGAAAGAAGAACGAGTGGTTGAGACTGCTCGTTACCGCAGGCGACGAACGCTTTTATGTCAAAGTCATTTCCTGTCACTTAAAGTTCATCTGTCATGATTTTACGTTCCGTTTGACGCAACACTTCCTAAACATTTTAAAAATCCTTATAACCTTAAAAAGTTTATAAAAATTCTGCGTGAAATAAGAAGAAATTATATATTCTTCGCTAAAGGTTGGCAGTACTGCAGTTCAAGCAATGCGATGTAGTGACTTGGAAGAAGAGTGTGACTTAAAGTCGTGCATGACTTGCGTTTTGGTGAAACAGCATTTCAAAAATAGCACTTGTACTACAGCTCAAGCGATGGTTTAAAAAACACGGCCAAATAGCATTTCATGACTTCGGAGACGAGTGTGACTGGAGTGAGTTTTGAACGCGTGACTCATTATACGAGTGATTGACGCGAGTGTTTCCAAACAGCCCCATTTGTGGGCAACCTAATATGTCTCTACACCGTGTCGTATGCTACACAGACCAAACTAGGCTGCACACAAAGTACTAATAGGGACGTATCATTAATTTGATACCTGCATGATAATACTTCTTCTCAAAGTACACTCATACAAGCACCTGGGCCTCAATTTATTCATACATACTAATTAATCTGCTTCGCTTTTATTAAATCATGTTTACTTCACAAATCTGAACAAAGGTGCTTAATATAGAATTCCAATTATCTATCAATGAAAGTCAGCAATATGAGTCAATGATCTTACCTCTTAATGTTGTACTAATCCTCCTTTCTGTAATGATTGCCTCATATAGTTGTTCTATTAATCCAATTGCCCCCACCTGTGGTAAAAGTGTCATATGATTTAAACTGCATAAATCACCAAGTATTTAGATCCTTATATTTACTATATTATAATTAACATATGAAATATCAATATGAACATTTGTTATACAGATAAATTACGTCGTGTCACTGTGTTAAAAGTCATCCTTATAGTGGTTTTAACCACCAAAGCATCTGTTCACGTTACCAGACTGCAAGCATTACAATCCATACGTATGGTTGTCTATTAATAAGGTTAACAGCCCATGTGCGCGTATTCTAATCAGACCGTTCGCACATCAAAACGTGCTACAGATTTAGTCGTAGCCACGTCTTTATAAAATCTCCTGTGGGTTACAATTCCAGACTATTTTGTAAGTCCGTCTAACCCACAATCTTATTACACTACACCGGCTATGATTCAGCACCTGAATACTTCGCACCCCGAAGGTCAGTTGTGTAGGGGATGACAAATAACACCCTTTTCCCTCTCCTTTAGATATGGGAAACGACAGAGCACTTTATATCATTTCGGTTCCAGAGGATTCATTAGCTCAGTGAGTTTCAAGTGAAGGAAACGAAATTATACAAATATAAATTAAAGTAACAGAAATAAATTAATAAACTTAGATCTAAATACTTAGCTTTCCATATTTTTCTAGATTACTTGAATAAAATATTATCTGAAATAACGTTCTTGTTTATCCGTTGCCCTGGTCAACATAAAAATGAAGCTTACCATAGATCACATAGATAGATGTTTCATCCTTCTTGTTACATTCAATTTTGCTATGTACAAATACTTATCGCGACCCTTCGCGACACTCCCGCCTCGCAAGCTAATCTAATTTTTTCATCAAGTCGCGAGTCCATTTGTGAATTTTTTCCATAGCTTGGACTGCAGCAGCTCGACGTTGTCTATCAGCAGGTATTTGGTTTCTATCAGTGTCTTGTGTCTCTGAGTTGACACTACAAGAGTTTCCTTCTCTTATGAGCTCAGCGTCATGTGTTGAACTCATATTCTCTAGCTTATCTCTCGTGTCCCGTGCTGAGACTTGTTCTTCCGTGGTCTCCAACTCAATGTTATCAACTTGTTTATTGCTGATTTCAGATGACCGATAGATACTAACATTATCAGTATCTATAGACAGTGTTGGAAGCAATGCTTCTTCAGTACTCATAACATACTTTTCATAAAGCGTATCTTGTTCATCTATTTTATCAGTTATTTGCTCAGACTCTTTCTCCTCTACTTCAAGAGGATAAAGATGAGCAATAGACCTTGTAAAGACACTTGTGCCAACTTTAACTTTGGCTATTCTGCAAAGGTTGTCTTTACCTTTGATTAATTCAACAATTTTTCCAACTTTCCAGCTTTCTCGATTTCTCGTGTCACCTTTAATCTGTACTACCTCTCCGAGCTGAGGAGTCTTATGATTTCTTACCCTTGTTTGCTTAGGCGAGTTTCCATATCTTTCTCTCAGACTCAACAAATATCGGTTGATAAACATCTCTTTGTATTCATCCATTATCATGTTGCCCCGTTTCCAACCTTCGATGAGTTGTTGTTTTATAACTGAGCCAGAGAGCGGTAAGTTTTCGATGAGTACTCGAATATTCAAACATTTCCCTGGTGTTAGAAAATCAGCTGGTTTCAGAATGAGATCTATTTGAGCTCCGACGTAGGTAAGTGGTCGTGTGTTAACTACTGCTTTAACTTCTTTGATGATAGTTAAAAGTTGATTGTCACCAAGCATATGTTTCTCAAGCGTTCGCTTTAAACAATGCTTTGCCACTGCTACGAGTCTTTCATATGCACCTCCATGCCAAGGTGCAAGCTGAGGAATAAACTTCCATTTTATCTTTTCTGTTAATACTCCCTCTCCTGTCATGACTTCAGCTAGTAGTCTAAACTGTGGTGCGTTGTCAGATAATATAAGTGACGGAATTCCTCTCGACGCTATAAAGCGTCTGAATGCCATCAGACATTCATCGGTTGTTAAATCCTTTACTACCTCTAAATGAATCGCCCTTATGACAATGTTTTTATTCCTTTGCTTCCATCTGTATTCAACAGACCCTCCCCCATCAGAAGAAAAGTATCTTTTTTCGGATGAGTCGGATAGCTGTCTCAGTTTTGCATTAAAAACTTAGTTCCAGATAACCACAAAATTCGATCATCTTCGCGGAATATCGGCCGTGTTGCAATATCCGCAGGATTAATTTCAGATGGAATATATCTGACAACTAGATTTTTATTCTGTTTTATTTCTTCAAGTCTTCTAGATACGGTTCAAGTACCTAGTTTGTTTGAGTGATACCAATTGATGATTATCTGGCTATAAATGTCCATAGTATCAGATGAGTTATGTTCAAACGTAAGAATCTGAGAACATATTTAATAAGTCGACTTGGTTTTATATGATGCTTGAAAGTACATAGGAACTGACAATTTAATCTCTTGTCTAACCAAAAGTATCTAACCAAATTCAGAATTGACATATAAAATAATCTTGTTTTACTGTTAATGTAAAGTAGAGGTGCCCTCCTTAGAATGTTCCATTTTAGGACAGAGTGCTCTATTATGCAGATCCTTCGTTTTGCAATGTGGACATACAATGTCATTCTTACTACAATCTCTCATAGTGTGTCCAAGGCAAAAACATTTAAAGCACCTTTTGCTCTCTTTTAACTTCAATTTTCTTTGATATATCGCCTTATAATTTGTGCATTTATCATTAAAATGATTTTCTTGACAGAAAATGCAGCAGATCTTTTTCTTTTTCCAGCTCGATCCATTATCTTCATTGAAATTTCTTTTTATAATTTGATCTTTATTGAAAGCGGTTACAATCTTATAACGTTTATTTGGAAATCTAGAACTGTTAGAATTTCCACTCTTAAATCTCCTGTT
The DNA here is from genome assembly GCA_963082605.1 of Rhodophaea formosa. Classification (NCBI taxonomy): domain Eukaryota; kingdom Metazoa; phylum Arthropoda; class Insecta; order Lepidoptera; family Pyralidae; genus Rhodophaea; species Rhodophaea formosa. The sequence goes on along the minus strand of OY720211.1, from coordinate 6,781,367 downwards.
GAAGTTATCATCTTTTACATGAAGTGTTTCCGTTGTGTAACTAAGCTCTTCTGTACTATTGCTCTCATAGGTTCTTTTAGCATCTTCTCTGGCTGAGAGTACAACATGAAGTTGTTTTCTTAACTCCTCTATGGTATCATTATTCAGTTTCAATTTCAATTCGTATACAACATCTTGGGGAAATTTTTCCAAAATCAAAAATCTTAAATGATTGTGTTCTGTATTTTCACCCAGTGAGCTTAAAACACGTAGATGCCTTTCAATTTCATCCAATGTTTTTCTACAATCTTCATGTTTCTCCGCTCTATTGAGTTTGTAGAGCGTCGAGTAGTGAGCATCAATTATTTGGTTTTTCTTCCCATATCTATTCGTTAAAGTCGTTACAGCAATCTTGTAACTATCGTTGGTGGTCTCTAAACCATCCAAAATCATTTTAGCTTCACCTCTTAACGAAGCTTTCAAGTATAATAACTTATCAACATCTCTTAATTCTCTTTGATCGATGTTAGAACAAAACTGATCCCAAAATTGTGTCCATTGTAGAACGTCTCCAGCAAATATTGATAGGTTTAACTCGGGTAATTTTCCTCTGTTTATAGCTCGATTCAATTGAGGAGTAGTCACTTTATCTTTCTTAACCAGAATTCAAGCATTCACTTCAGCTAGTACTTCTTCTCCTTCAAGCTGAACAGCTGTCATGTCAGATATTTTATCTGCATCAGGACATGTAGAAGTGTTAAAATACTGATATAATTCATTATTGAATCTGGTAAGTATTGCTTGTAGTTTTGATGACAAAATTCTTGCTTGTTCTAAATCATCATCAGACCACGAATTTAACACGCAGAGAACACGAGAGCTGCTGGTAAAGCTCTTTATATTTGTGACAAATTTAGTTAATCTATCCAAATATATCTCTTCCATGACATCAAAGTTAATTGGTGTCTGAAATAGACACACAGGCAACTCCTTAAAATTATTATCCATGCCGTCCTAATTATTTTAATTTCATACATATACATGTGACTTTCAAGAATAAAGATCATAAACATTATAAAAATCATGAACAATGTAAGTTAATTTTACCATAAAACTGGTTTGCTTGACATGCTAGTTATGAGAATTCCATCAGACACAACTTTCAATAATTAATCATATTTACTAGACCTGAGGTGTCTAGTAATACTTACTACTATAGTATACTATATATACTATACTAGTCTATAAACATAGGAATGATCAGTCCATCAGTGTTTCAGCCGAAACATTTTAATATATTTTTGCCCATATAAGTTGACTATGACATTCTCAAAGAAAAAGAAAACAATTCTGATTTGTCTCTTATTGCTTCATGACAGATTAATCTATTTGTTTTCAGTTTTTATGTTTATCCTGACATTTCTGTAGACTCAATTTCAAACAAAGACAATCATAAAATGTAGAGAGACATTTTAGATGCTTAGATTTACTAATGAACAAAGAAATATTTTGTAAGCATTCCCGGTTTCAACTTTGTCTAAAAAAAATAAAGTTTGTTTGTAAGCAAATGGTACTGCAGAACCAATAAGTTCAATTTTACTTGATGAAAGTAAAGCTTGGTAAAACCCTCTATACTATCTTTGATACAATTCTATTTCTATGGTAACTAGTAATTATTTTCCAGAATTTATAAATTACAATTCTTTGTGCCACAAGTTGTACCTAGTAAACATTTGTGTACGCACCTTCCAGTTTTTGAGATAATAAACAATAATATATCTTATTTGTACGGCGCACGCTGACGTCGTCTAATGAGGTTAATTCTTGTTTAGCACTATTTGTTTATAATAATATGGTAAGTAGAACAATGTCACTGTTTACTTGATAATCCACACTAATTTCACAAAGAAACAAGTAAGTAACTTTTATTCACACAATAATTGAACCAATTCGCAATTCGCCATTTTCAAATTTAAACTTGTAGAAAATGTCACAATGCCTTAAATGTCTAATTCGATATTTCAAATCACTGAAACAAAAGAGTTTTAAAAATCAATCTTTTTTAAAGGTTTCATTTTTATAAATTGTTTATGGCATATGTGTGCCATCAGCAGAAAGATCACTGACTCATAGGTTCTCAATTTTATTACACCCTTAATGACCCTTTGAACAGATGTTATATAATATTTTTACACATGTCCTATGTGTAATCGTCAAATCTTATCCCAGCATCTCCACCAAATTTGTGGGCAACCTAATATGTCTCTACACCGTGTCGTATGCTACACAGACCAAACTAGGCTGCACACAAAGTACTAATAGGGACGTATCATTAATTTGATACCTGCATGATAATACTTCTTCTCAAAGTACACTCATACAAGCACCTGGGCCTCAATTTATTCATACATACTAATTAATCTGCTTCGCTTTTATTAAATCATGTTTACTTCACAAATCTGAACAAAGGTGCTTAATATAGAATTCCAATTATCTATCAATGAAAGTCAGCAATATGAGTCAATGATCTTACCTCTTAATGTTGTACTAATCCTCCTTTCTGTAATGATTGCCTCATATAGTTGTTCTATTAATCCAATTGCCCCCACCTGTGGTAAAAGTGTCATATGATTTAAACTGCATAAATCACCAAGTATTTAGATCCTTATATTTACTATATTATAATTAACATATGAAATATCAATATGAACATTTGTTATACAGATAAATTACGTCGTGTCACTGTGTTAAAAGTCATCCTTATAGTGGTTTTAACCACCAAAGCATCTGTTCACGTTACCAGACTGCAAGCATTACAATCCATACGTATGGTTGTCTATTAATAAGGTTAACAGCCCATGTGCGCGTATTCTAATCAGACCGTTCGCACATCAAAACGTGCTACAGATTTAGTCGTAGCCACGTCTTTATAAAATCTCCTGTGGGTTACAATTCCAGACTATTTTGTAAGTCCGTCTAACCCACAATCTTATTACACTACACCGGCTATGATTCAGCACCTGAATACTTCGCACCCCGAAGGTCAGTTGTGTAGGGGATGACAAATAACACCCTTTTCCCTCTCCTTTAGATATGGGAAACGACAGAGCACTTTATATCATTTCGGTTCCAGAGGATTCATTAGCTCAGTGAGTTTCAAGTGAAGGAAACGAAATTATACAAATATAAATTAAAGTAACAGAAATAAATTAATAAACTTAGATCTAAATACTTAGCTTTCCATATTTTTCTAGATTACTTGAATAAAATATTATCTGAAATAACGTTCTTGTTTATCCGTTGCCCTGGTCAACATAAAAATGAAGCTTACCATAGATCACATAGATAGATGTTTCATCCTTCTTGTTACATTCAATTTTGCTATGTACAAATACTTATCGCGACCCTTCGCGACACCATTTTTGAATCGTTCGTTGACGAAGGATTGCAACGAGCGGTTTAGACCGCTCGTTTCCGCAGGTGACGAACGCTTTACGTCAAAGTTACTTTCCGTCATTTGAAGTTCATCTGTTATGATTTTACGTTCTTTTTGACGCTACGCTTCATCATAAACGTTTTAATAATCTTAAAAAAGTTTTTGAAAAATTCTGCGTGAAATATTAAATAAATTATTTTTCGCTGAAGGTTGGCAGCACTACAGTTCAAGCGATGGTTTCAAAAATATTGAAAAAATGGCATTTTGTGACTTGAAAGCCGAGTGTGACTTGTGGGCGTGCACGACTTGCGTTTAAGTGAGTCACGCGTTGAACGCGTGTCTCACTAAACGTGTGATTGACGCGAGTGTTTCCAAAAAGCCTCAATCAATTGACAACATAAAATGCATAAAAAAATCAATTCTTGTTTAAAAAAATATATAAAATATGGTAGTATATACATACAAGGTACTTTCGATTGCATATATTAAAATAAAAGTACCACTTCCGGTAAAGTACATGTTGTCAAGTGACAGTACATGTTGACAATGTATATACTTCCATATATTTTATAATTTTTTTAAACCAATGTTTATTTTTTTATGATTTTTTGAAAATAGGGCACAAACGTAGGACTTATAAACAAATATCTGTGCTTTATTCCCTGCCATTGTCAATCTGACGTTAAATAATGACATTGACAGGACTTTGACCGTCTGAGTTACCAGATTTGGGAAATTTTACCCGGGAGTCTGGAAATTTTCTAAAGGCCTCTTCCAATGTAAATGATAAATTTCGTATCCGTTTTCAATGTTAATACCGGCCAGAATGTTTTCTGATGTAATAATGATTTGGTTTCGCTTATTTCTTATACCTGTTAACTATTTTCCTAATATTTTACCTGTTTATTGAATCACTTTTCATTCACGGCTGCACGATACCATAATTGTTATCTTGGTAAAAATCAACGTCCTGCCTATGTGAAAATCCATGGTCTGTCAAAAGATGAAGAACTCGGAGTGCAGTGTCTTGAGAAGCCAAGTCAGCACGCGAAGAGATATCGGTGTCCAGAAGTCAAGCCAATGTTATCAGGTTGCGATCGAGAACGAACAAAAACCAAACAACAACAAATCAACGAACTTTTTATGATATTGATTAGCATGGCAGCCTTTTTTCCTTGCCTTGTATGTAAGGCAAAGTCAGTCCATCCATGTATACCATCAAATTATAATGTACAAGGCAAGGGACGTTTTCGGGTGTGCTGGCTGCTCAATGATTACAAAACTGATGTCATTCCCAAAAGATCCCTGAAATATTAAAAAAAAAAGACAATAATCATTAATTTTAAATGAATAGCTTTGAGCGCCATGGCGAAGCTTAAAACTGATGCCAAACCATTATTTATTGCTTTGAACATACGACCTTAGGTTCTGTCCAGTCTATAGATGTGTTTTCGACTTTCGAATTATCTGAACGTCAAAGAAACAAATAAAAATATCAGGAACATAGTTGACAACCAAAAGAAATAAGCAAATCCAAACCATTATTACATCGAAAAAAATATAACGGCCGGCATTTACATTGAAAAAAAAAACGGATACGATGATTATCACTCACATTGAGAGAGGCAAGGCCTTTAGAAAATTTCCAGACTCCCGGGTAAAATTTCCCAAATCTGGCAACTCAGACGGTCAAAGTCCTGTCAATGTCATTTTTTTACGTCAGATTGACAATGACAGGGAATAAGGCACAGATATTTGTTAATAAATCCTACGTTTGTGCCCTATTTTCAAAAATTAATAAAAAAAATAAATTCTGGTTTAAAAATATTATTGAAAATATGGTTGTATATACATACTAGGTACTTTCGATTGCATATATAAAAAGTACCACTTCCGGTAAAGTACATGTTGTCAATTGACAACATGAACTTTTCCGGAAGTGGTAGATAGGTAGGCACAAACGTAGGATTTACAAGCAAATATCTGTGCCTTATTCCCTGTCATTGTCATTCTGACGTAAAATAATGACATTGACAGGTCTTTGGCAGTCTGTGTTGCTAGGTTTGGGAAATTTTACCCGGGAGTCGGGAAAATCTCTAAGGCCTGGACTACTTTACACCAGGTTGGGTCGGGCCGGGACGGAAAAAATCTGGACCCACCCGGGGACTTCCGTTTCGGATCTCGGAATTTTTTTTCGTCCGGGATTTCCATGTAGTCGACACGACACACGAAAATTTCATACATTTGTTCGAATGACGGATTGAACCTGGGTGGGTCCAGAATTATTCCGTCCCGGTTCGGCCCGACCCGGTGTAATGTAGTTCAGGTCTATAAGGCCTCGCCCAATGTAGGTAATTGATAAATATCGTATCCGATTCCTCTGTTTTTTTTTCGCATTGTAAATGCCGGCCAGAATGTTTTTCGATGTAATAATGATTTGGTTTTGCTTATTTCTTTTACCTGCTAACTATATTTCTCATATTTTTTCTTGTTTCTTTACGGTTTGAAAATAGGAAACCACATCTTTTATTTTATAGGCTAGTTAGACAGAACCATAATTCGTATGATCAAAATTAATAATGGTCTTAGAGTATCAATATAACTATAGAGCGCTCCTATCATTTTTTCGCCATTGTGCAGAGTGTAAGCAGATGTTCTATAGATTTGTATCTATAGATGTAGCGGTCGGTAGTGATGGGCATCGCGTCCTTGCGAAACGTTGCAAATGAGTTACATCCGAGCGAGTCTTTGGATGTAACTCACTCTTAATAAATCATGATTCGGTTTGAGACTTGATAATCGTATAAATTTGTCGATAGTTTATTAGATACGAACCTACTTTTAGCATTATTTTCCAAATATATAGGTTTTTTGTGTACATTTTGAGATTGTGGTTTTTTGTAGTATTGATAAATATTGCATGATTTGCGTCTCATGTGTGCCAACACAAATGTCACATTTTTCGAGCTGCCTTAAGGTATCTGACATAGCTTAACACTTGACGAGCTCCATGGCGCAGCGGTCTGCACGCCTGCCTGCGACACGGAAGGTCCCGGGTTCGACCCCGGTCAGGTCAAGATGGAAAATGATCTTTTTCAGATTGACCTGGGTCTTGGATGTTTATCTATATAGGTATCTATTACAAAATATAGTATCGTTGAGTTAGTATCCCATGACACAAGTCTCGAACTTAGTTTGGGGCTAGCTCAATCTGTGTGATTTGTCCGTATATATTTATTTATTTATTTAACAACTAACAGAATACGTCTAACTACCAAATTTTCAACTGTGTAGTATTAATAGTATCGGTATAAAAACAAAACTGTGATATACAGACAGACAGATGGACATGATGAATCTATAATGGTTCTGTTTTTGCCATTCGGCTACGGAACCCAATAAAGCATCCAAATTGGTTCAACCGTTTAACAGCCAAGGTGCTACAGACAGACGCGAATAGACACAAACACACATAGCGGTCATGCATATGATATAATTCCCTTATTTTCGTATGGAGTTAAAAAAATGCAGCAGATTTTTTTTTTGTTTTTAGTTGAAATAATTTTATTATCACTTAAAATAAATCACTATTTATCATAAAAACCATAATACTAGTAAAAGTACAAAAATCTGGATCCGACGTGGTACAACACTAAATCAATTGCGGGGAGAAGTAAAGCGGGGGACGCGGAACCGCGTGCTGCGTTTAGTTTACCCGCCCGCTCGCAACACCCTTTCTCGCCCTAGTCAATTATAGAAAAATCTATGTTTTAGAGTCAAAATAGGACTTATTAATGAAAAGTAATATCCTTATTCCTTTTATTTTGCTTCCGGAAATCATATTCACAACTCGGCACTGGACTTTTCATCATAATTAATAATTATTGTAAATATGAAAAATAACGGTGGGAGAAACAATCCGTGCGCGTGACCTCGTGTGACTAATCGCGACGTTCGCACTGTTTTGAAGCTGTTCATACCCGTGCTTACGGTTCATACTCATAGAGGCGCGCTCTATAGTTAATATTGATACTCTAAGATAATGGTGTTAATAAGTCTACATGCGGTCAGCATGTAGATTCTGAAAATATCTAGTATAGCGTAAATATAGTGTAAGGTTATATAATTTATGGAAAGTTAATTTGGTATCCAATAGTTCAATGTGATTAAATTTTTCACAATTTAAAACAATCGTATGATGTCTTGTTCTATTGTACTATTTAATATAAAAAGTTATAGGTACGAACGGTCAAGTGACTTTTACATAGGTATATGAATTCTATTAACAGCAACGCACGAATCATCTTGTGCTTTAGAAGGTATAGAAAGAGTTTTTACGGTTGTGTTAGTTAAAAGTAATAAGCAAAACGAAATCATTATAACATCGCAAAACATTCTAGTTGGCATTAGCAATAAAAAGGTGAAAACGGATACAAGCTAGAGATTTTTCCGACTCTCGGGAAAAATTTCCCAAACCCGGCAACTCAGACTGCTAATGTCCTGTCAATGTCATTATTTCACGTCAGATTGGCAATGACAGGGAATAAGGCACAGATATTTGTGTGTAAATCCTACGTTTGTGCTCTATTTTCAAAAATTCATAAAAAAATAAATACTTTTTTTAAAAGTTTATAAAAAATCTGGAAGTATATAAATACAAAGTACTTTCGATTGCATATATAAAATCTACCACTTCCGGTAAAGTACATGTTGTCAGTTGACGAGTGATTGCAACGAGCGGTTTACACCGCTCGTTTCCGCCACAAACTATATAGAGATACTACGGTTTCCGCAGAAGACTTATTGCTCTGAGCAGAAGACGCCTTTACGTCAAAGTCACTGCCTATCATTTGAAGTTTATCGGTCACGATTTTACGTTCCGTTTGACGCTACATTTGATAAACATTTTCAAAATCACTAATAATCTTAAAAAAGTCATTTCGTGGCTTGGAAGACGAGTGTGACTTGTAGACGTGCATGACTTGCGTTTTGGTGAGACGGCTTTTCAAAAATAGCATTCCTGCTGGCTGATTCGAACGTTTCGTTTGGCTATCGGATCGGACGTGTATTTCATGGCTGTATACAAATGTATGGCAAGTTGGGCAAGTGGCAAGAGCTTCTTCGGAAAGTCACAAGAATCGGATCCATGGAGACTGTACTTACGGCGGATCACATATGCGGAATTTATCTTCACCTTGAAAATCAGAAAACTTGTGGTTTTAGATGGATTTGAAACAATACTAGGGATTGTAATTGTCTGTTGGCAACACTGCAGTTATACAGATTAAAAAACATAATTGACTTTTGACTTGACAAATCTTGTGAAGGCGCAGCAATGTCGAAGATCTAAGTTTTAATTATTTTTAGGCGCAACAAGCGTTGCCTTTTCCTATAAATAATATTTCTTCATGAAATTTTTAACGTCAGAAAAAGTGCCAACTATTGTGTTTACTGTATTTCTGCGGCTGAATTCCAGAAATGCGCTAGATCAGTGTGGTTAAAATAAGTATTGATTTGTTTCTATTGGATGGATGAATGAGATGACTGAACCATGTCAAGTGTGTTTTAGTAAATAATCTACGAACGCGTAATAGATTATTACTATTGAGATAACTGTTCTAATCAGCAACAACGGAATGAATCACGATAATTCGTCCAGAGAAAACTCCGAAGCGTTGGATACAGTTGGTACCGTTAGCCCCAAGGAAAAGTATCACAGCATGAGAGAAAAGAAGTTATCTACTGCATCGCTAACAAACACAGAGGGAGCACGACCGAAGGTCGTGACTGTCAAGCATCCTGAGTCAAATAAGCCGAAACCCACAGCTAAGAAAAACAAACCTATTCAAGCAGATTTAGATGTGATCAAAGAGTTCATGCGATGCCGAGACGAAGGTGTCAAACGACTTGACCTCAGCAAGTCGTCTATAACGTCTCTTCCGCCAAATGTACGAGACTTGACTCACTTAGTTGAATTTTATTTATATGGCAACAAGTTAGCTGCCCTCCCTGCAGAGTTTGGCTGCCTCACTAATCTACAGACATTAGCATTGAATGAAAATTCTTTAACTAGCTTACCTGACTCACTTGCAAATTTGAAATGCCTCAAGGTTCTGGATTTGAGACACAACAAGCTCAATGACATACCTGAAGTTGTGTATGAGTTGACTTCTTTGACAACCTTGTTTCTGCGTTTCAATAGAATCAGAGTGGTTGGAGATGGTATTGCCAATCTGACTAATCTTACAATGCTTAGCTTAAGAGAAAATAAAATAAAGGAATTGTCTTCAGGGATTGGCAATTTGGTGAATCTGGTAACATTTGATGTTTCTCATAATCACTTGGAACATCTACCGCAAGAAATTGGCAACTGTGTTAATTTATCAACTTTAGATTTGCAGCATAATGATTTATTGGACATCCCAGAGTCTATTGGGAATCTACAAGCTTTGACTCGTCTGGGACTGAGATACAACAGACTGACCAGTATACCACCTACATTAAGTAATTGCAAGCATATGGATGAGTTTAATGTTGAGGGCAACTCCATATCTCAACTTCCTGAAGGTCTTCTTGCTAGTTTGAATGAGCTCTCAAGTATTACTTTGTCTCGTAACTCATTCATGAGTTATCCTTCTGGTGGACCGGCTCAGTTTACCAATGCATTCTCAATCAATCTTGAACATAATCAAATAGACAAAATTCCTTATGGCATATTTTCAAGAGCAAAGAATCTCACCAAACTGAATATGAAAGAGAACTTGCTCACATCATTGCCCCTTGATATTGGCACCTGGGCAAACATGGTGGAACTGAACCTGGGGACTAATCAACTTACAAAATTGCCAGATGATATTCAATGTCTTCAAAATTTGGAAATATTGATCCTATCCAATAACCTTCTAAGGAGAGTGCCCCCAAGCATTGGCAGTTTGAGGAAGCTGCGAGTGTTAGATTTGGAAGAAAACAAATTGGAAGTATTACCAAATGAGATTGGGTTACTGCATGACTTGCAAAAGTTGATTGTACAATCCAACCAGCTGACAACTTTGCCCCGCAATATTGGCCATCTAACTAATCTCACATTTTTAAGTGTGGGGGAGAATAACCTGCAGTATATACCTGAAGAAATAGGAACCCTTGAGCATTTGGAATCTCTATATTTGAATGACAATCCAAATCTAATAAATCTTCCATTTGAGTTGGCTCTCTGTGTTAATTTGCAAATTATGAGTATTGAGAATTGTCCTCTGACATCCATTCCACCTGAGGTTGTGTCTTCCGGGCCGTCATTGGTGATCCAATATTTGAAGTCTCAGGGGCCATACAGAGCTATGTGATATATGGAAGATGATTACTTACCAGGCAGTGATGGCACTTAGGCTGGAAAACCAAGTGTGCAAGCTTTTTTAAAAAAAATGTATACTCATCAATTTCCTGTCATAAAATTATAAATATTTATGTCAAGTTATATTATGTATAATTTACATGTATAAGGACTTTTCTAATGGATTTCTAAATTTTACTATTATTATTATGGTACCATCATGCTGTTTCATGATATTTATGTTATTAAGCTATTTACATATTAAATTGTATGTTGTCTGTAGTTCTCTATAACTTCATAAGTTACTAAATGTTTTATTCCTTTAGTAAGATTAAATGTTTCATTTATATTTGTGTAATAAAAAAATATAAAAATACAAAAACAAATCCTTTAGTGTTAGCTAGATGTTATGTTGGGAAGCTGTATAAAGTGTATAATGCACAGAAAATTATATACTATTGCCTTGGTGTTGAATATTAATGTAATTTCTCAAAATATTTTATAAAAGAGAAGATTAAAAGAATATTATTTTAATAATGATTGCTTATTAATATGCAAGAATTCATAATCATGGCATGAGCTACAAAAATATTGTAAGTCATAATAAATATCATAATATTTTATTGTTATAATTTTATTAAGAGAAAAAAAAATACAATTTTTTATAATTTTGACAATATCTAGTGTTATACATAAGATATTAGATTGGAAAAATATTTTCTCATTGTGTTTTAAAGTAGTGTAGTTTTGTTAGAAATATGTAACCAGTATTTTTAAAATAAATGTAATTGATGTATTGTTTTTAAATGAGGATATAATCCTCTTATTATACATTTTGAATTTTAAGATCTCATCGGTTTATCAAATGTGATCATCAGTATTTTTAATATGTATACTATGTATTTGCTATCATCATCATCCAAGTGAGGTGTCCCAGTTGCTTCTTGAGCCACTAGGCTTCAGGAGTAATCGAGAACTGATTCAGATGTACTATTTGCTACATAATGTTTTAACCGTATTATCAGTTTGTTGCCATTTGCACTCGTGCTGGTCAGTAGTGTAGATGAAAGTGGATCTTTTAAGCTGAATGCAGTTTTGCTGTATCACAGTTTTGATGGCTAATATATCAGGATCTTGCATTGCATTTGCATCAGCCATAAAACTATAGAATATCATAATAATGTAACAATTATATATAAGTGAGTTTAGTGTCGATCATCTTCACTACTGCCAATGAGGGTGATGAGCACAATTTCAGCTATATTTAGTATGTGTATTATGCTTAAAAATGAATGTTTCCAGATGATGTTAATGTATTGCAAATGTTATGTGAAAAAACATCTTGTGCCAATGTGTACACATGTTTATAATGGTATAATGTTATCTGTTCAAGTTACTAAAATAGAACATATAACCCATCCCTTCCTCGCTGAGGAATGCAGGGGTGGTAAGGAGTGACAAACGCGGGGATTGCGATGTTGATGACGAGGTACATTGCCAGTCACCCGTGCGCACGCCGTATTAACATCTCCATTCCCCCTTATTTCTCAGAACGTGATTCATAATAAATTAGGCACTTCTTGTGGCACTTTATTTAAAAAGACGATATTTTTTTCTTTGTCTTTTCTATTGAAACAGCCTAAATAATCAATATACTTTTAATTTGATGTAATGTATTCACTCAGTTTTCCTATTACGCTGCATTTATTTTATACAATTTTTTTGTTAATTTTAAAGTAATTAGTGAAGTGATTTAATTTGTAGTTATTTAATAAATTTGTAAGTAGTTAGTTTTCTATTTACTTATGCTATGTATGATTAACTAGTTATATTTGTTTAACATAACAACTCTTAGACTTTTTACAATTTACATGACAATCTACTAATTTGGTAGTCCCAATTTTTCTATCAATGCAATATACCTTTATGTGATCATTATACCTACTTTAGTATGTACCTTAATATTTAACCCTAATTCATTTTATAATTTCATTTTTATTAAGAGATTGGCATCTTACTAAAATGATACTTTCTAGTCACAATAAATTATGCCTGGATGCCTTGGTCTTATTATATAGAAAGGTAAAATAGCTGCTTACATTTGAATGTAATCATATTATGTGCCCCATTGTCCTGTTATTCTATGGATCGTAACGCGCGTAGACAATGATATTTGAACACCTTAAAATATATCGACATTGTTTCTAATAAAATGATTGGATATTATTTTTCAGATGAACCTACCATGTTGATTCATGTAATTTGCATCATCGTTTCTATGATATGTAAATGTGTTATAAGAAATAAATTACTTATAATAATTAGAAGATTTTTATTTCAATCATACTTATGAAATTGGAGATAGTAAAACAGTTAAATTGGTTTAATTAAATAATAACACTGCAATAAATTCAATAATTTATGAAGTGCAATATTACACAAGATTTGTCCTTAAATTGCGCATCTCCTTATACGTATAAATAATTGAATAGTTATATACACAATTGCCTTCAAGCTTTACGTTACAATAACTCAAAGCAGTCTATAAATGAACTTTGACAAAATTAGTGTTTATAAGAGATATCAATTCAGAATAAGTAATTAATTTGCTCAATTATTTGTAATGACCATGGCTAGAGAAAATTTGTCACAAAAAATACAGCTTAAGTAACAGTTTCAAAAAACTAATTAAGATAGATTAACTTTGCCTACAAACGCTCAACCAACAGTCTCTAACGGGTTTAAGCCCATTTACCAGTGGGTGTATGGATCAAAATTCTTAGTATTTCTTCCTAACAATTGTGATACCACTAATGGTAGCGAATGGGATTGACTATCAATAAAATTATCAGTCAGTCACCACTGGAAGTGGGAGATAAAATAAGTTTGAGAATTGAAAGTCAATCTGGCAAAAGCACAAGTAAAAAGTCTCCAAAAAAAGGTGTAGAGCCGAACCGTAGTGTTTAATATAAACTTGCATGTATTTGAAGATGTCGCCATGATTCTTTAGATAAAGTGTCGGATAATCAAGACATGGTTGCAGGTCAATCACATATTTTTTTTTAATATTTACTGTTTAACAACATAATTGATACCACTCATAAATGCTTCATTTGTTTCTATTACATTTTAATGCAGTTCTTGTTTGTTTCGTATGCATTCAGTACTTTAAACCTCCTTGAACCAAGAAAAAGGCATTTTTTAATAATTTACATTATTACATGTTTGATAAAACAAGCATGTGAAATACTTATTGATAAATGTGCTAGCAGGACCAGTCCGCCCACAAAATGGCGACTGGCTGTGGCGGACTGGTAAGATTTTATTGAATTTTCTATAAAATCAAACTCCAGTAGGTACAAGAACTGCATAACCTTTAGTGTAGGCCAGTATGTGCCCTTACGCACAAAACATTGAATCAAGCAAGATTGCTGCATTAATATACTCGATCCCATAATAATAATTTCACGAAGAATTTTGAACATACAATTTAAATATACTTAAGTTTGATTAAAATAAATCATAATTTAAGGGTTGGTTAATCAATAAATAAATAAAAGAGACAATACCGAACGGCGACCTTGTTTGCCTTTCGGTTGGTCGCCATCATTCACAACATGTAAAAGACATTGCAGTGCATACTAGATCAATTATTATAACAGTCAAGAAACTCAAATTAGTCAAAATGCAATTTTCATACGAAATAATTTACTAAGCATCTTTAAAAAATCGTAAGAACTGTATTTAAGATACCAAGTTGAATTAAGGGTTAATTGATCTTTGTGATGGATTTATATGAGTTTTAGCATACCATCATTATATTCATTATACTATGACATGACGATTTATTGCACCAATGTCTGTTACACGTTGTATAGTCCTCATTTTTACGTAAAAAGCATCCATCATTAAGTGACTGCATAATAATAACATTCATGTATTTTCTAAATGCATATTCTTAATTCTACATGTTCACATAGAAAAATACTTCATTCTAATGAATTAATTTAACACACTTGATTTCCATTCCATAATCTATACATTTCTAACTGAAAAAAGAAAACGGAAATTCAGTAAATTAGTAAATACAATTAAATAATCAAACGTTAGAATAAGAAAAATCACCACCTTACATTCAGCTGCCAATAATTACTTTAAAATGTACATAATTTACATGTAGAACAATATGTACATGTTATCAGTCATGTCATGGTCATAAGAGCTAACTATCTGACACATGCACCTAAATGCTCTACTACAGCTCTTTAAACCTTGTATGTTATGAAAAATTTGTCAAGTTATTGCCCTATACAATTTGTTTGTTAGTTACGCTTACAAAAATACTTTTAGCAAGTATCCTACATGATTTATAAGCACATTTTATATCCTTAATTATATTAAATAAAATGCAATAACAAATGTTTCGTTTATTGAATATTCATATTAAATGCTTACCACTTTACCGCAACTAATTACAGAATATATTGAGTATGTAAATAGTACACACTAGCGTCTACCATCAGTCCTTATTCACAAGTTGCATAAGAATATAATATCTCAAAACTCATATTCGAGGTTTAGTTGCATGTATAAAAATAACATTTTTAATAATTTCACAAGTACTTAACAGTAACAATTTGTTTCTACCCATTAAAAAGGTTTACAAACAAACTATAATATACTGCGACTTAAAATCTAAATGTATTAATCTTTGGCATTCCTTAGCTTAGTAAATAAGCACAAGTAATATCACTAGAATATAAAATTGTGATGGTTTTATTTGTCTGTAGGCAAATATCTGTGATGTGGTCAACAAAATGTTTTTGAAAAGTGAAAGTTAATTATGCATAATCAAAGCCAATATTATTAACCTATACATATTCATTCGCCTGTTACATATTCTAATGCAATAAAATATGTATGACATGACATAATCCTAGATGTCTCTGATAATTTTAATGTTTTGGAAAGGAAATTTTATGCATAATTATATAATTCTTATTCCACATTATTGTAAGAGCAACATATTTGAGGTATTTGCCATAGTGTGATGGTTCACAAAAGAAGTAATAATGGGATTTATGGCACATATCGTCATGAATTTGTATAGAAAATGAGAGCATTTGGTATAGAAACACATTATTACTGTTCGCCTGAGATTCCTGCTTGTTGTGGTTATTATTGTTATTTTGTCAACCATATACTATATTTACATAATTAAACACTTCCTCTGATGCCTTTTCTGTGGTTCTGGTCTTAAAACTGCACGCACAGCTTCATCAAACACCTGTAAAAAAAATAGATCAATGAATAACAGTCAGGCATCCCTTACTCATGGTGTAAGAAACCATATCCAAACTATTCTTAACACCTAAAGATATTTTTATACATCATTCTCCCTTTTATTCTAATGTCTTATCATTGTACAGCGTGAATAAGTCATGTTTAATACTTGTGGTAGGTACCTTATGTAAATGTATGTATAGTGATGGCATGCAAAAATCCATTATGTGGTATATGAGGAAACAAATTTTGAAACTCCAGCTGTTTTAAAGCAATGACTGAGTGAGAGGGTTAACAACCGGCTCCAATATATGACACGCCCCACAAAACTGTGACAGAAGCCAGGTGATGGCTTCTACCAAAGCAACCTTCAGTGAAGCTTCTTGACAGCTGTGAGGGTAGACCCTGTCATTTTAATGGTTGTATTTCTCTTCTATGGTGTAAATAGGATAATTTTTTGATCAGTTGTTTTGCATAAAGCAATTGAAAATCGTGACCACCTTTTTTGCATAAACATTAGCTCTATTTTCACCAACTATTTTCATATACAATATTGTTTTAGAAGACTGAAGTCTATTTCATTTATATTATACAGAAACAACTGACCATCAAATAACATTTAGTTTTTAAAATTTTTGAAATCTAATTTAGGGACAGAATTTTCAGCCAGAAGGTACAAGACAAGAGTTCCTGGGACATCCAGCAACTATGAGCTAGGCCTGCAGTTCTATTCTTTTCAATAAACTGGGATGGCTCATGTAATATCGAAGATCAACCCAAGAAAAAATTCAAAGGAAAAAAGGTCTCTTCAAAGCAGAAGATTAACAGACAAGAACTCTTCTTTTGTTTAACATGCTGTTGAAAATATGATATACCTGTGCCTTCTGTCAAAGAGGGTGTGGGGTTTAAATGACTTAAAATGTACATTCAGGTTATTTGTTCATGGTATTTTAATGAAGTTGCAGTGTATTTATTATAAAAACACATTTTAGTTTCTTTAGTTAACATAATTTCACTGTAGTACACACTTTAGTCTGATTTTTTAATATGAAAATGTCTTTTCTGAACTGTATTAGCCCTTTTTCCACCAACTGAGGGCTCTTTGTTTCCATATTATCAAGTGTGTGTTGAGCTATTGATTAAAAAACAATAAATATACCTGTTTGAGACCACGTTGGGTTAAGGCAGAGCATTCCATATATTTGACTGCTCTAATTTTGTTAGCCAGTTTTTGTCCTTGTTCTCTCTTTAGAGGAGACATGCCTTGCTCTGAAAGAAGGCTCAATGTTTCTCTGTCATCTCGCAAGTCAATCTTTGTTCCTGCAACATATTTTATATATTTAATGACTTTGCATGTATATCAAAGTTAGGTGTCATCAAACTGAGACAAGATATATCTGAGGGAGATCACAACAGGCATTGAATAACAGAACAGTATGAAGCATTGGTTAGGTTGGGGCTCTGATAAAATAAATAAATTAATGTATTAAAAAAAAAATTGTGCCTTGAATTGACAAACTTCAGATATGATTCAACTTACCAACTAATATTATTGGTGCATCAGGGCAGTGATGTTTTATTTCAGGGTACCACTTGGAAGTAACATTTTCATATGATGAGGGACTGAAATAAATATTACCTTTAAGTACAGCATAGTGAAAATAAATAGCAATAAAAACTTTTCAATGAGTGTATGATGATTACCTAGTTACACTGAAGCATATAAGGAAGACATCTGTTTGAGGGTAACTCAAGGGCCTAAGTCTGTCATAATCTTCCTGCCCTGCAGTATCCCAAAGACCCAAAGAAACAGCTACTCCATCCACAACCATAGGCGCTGAGTAATTGTCAAATCTGTAAATAAAATTTAACATAAAATCTAAAAACTATGTACGAATATCATAAGAAGAATTTTTATAGATTTTTATGTTACTTACACTGTAGGCACATATTCTCCAGGAAAACTGTCTGTTGTGTATGAAATTAACATACATGTTTTTCCTACGGTACCGTCGCCGACCACAACACATTTGATGGGTCTTCCTGAAGACATCTATAACACCAAATTGTATTAGAAGACAAACCTATGAGTCATTATCATTCTCATCGTATGGTAATAACAAACAGACATTATACCTTTTGGAAGATATTCTTAAATAACTAATGTGGTACCTAATAAAGTAATGTCCAAAATAATTTAAACTGTAAGTCACGTCTAATATAAACGAGATAATAAAGATTTTTGAACCAAAATCGAATCAGAAATTGAGAAACCAGACAGAATCGAAAGCGCTTTGAAAGATGGATGACTGACGTCCATAGAGAGAAAAAAAAATTGGTGACAGAAATAGACAAATCATATTTTTCCCCCTTTTTGGAACAAAGACAATAACTTTTATAGTGCCATTATTGCAAGGTGGATTTTAGTAGAAATTTACTGATTTAGGTAATGGCAACTTTGTTTCTGAGCTGTCAAGTCAGGTCAATCACAAAAAAAAATGTTTCTGTGATTCATTCATGATAATTTTGGGCTGATTGTGATATTATTCTACAAATCTTGGTACAATTTACTTTATATTGAAATTATACAAATTCTTGGGATCCTTTATGATCGACTTATGAAGTTATGTTTATTTTATAAGTGATACAAACTGCGACTGCTACTTTAACGAAGGTTAGTAAATATTTAATATTTTATTATTTAGTCGATATATTTAATTGATTTTAATGTTAAATTCGTAAATATATATGTTACAGATGAGTGATTCCTGTGTAGAAACTCCGGAGGCACCGGCATGGCTATCAAAGCTTGAGAGCCAAAGGGAAAAACTAAGTAAAGCCCGGCTAGGACACGACAGCGGCGCTGGCGCTCCGTGCAACTCTTGTGGTAAGAATATTAACTTTATATTTGCCATTAGGAAGTAAATACTACATGCTTACATACTAATATTATGAACACCATATTTATTAGAAAAAAGCCCTCACCTACGGCTTTGGGATGAAGCTTATCAGTGTGATATATATTTTCATATGCTTTATGCCATTAAAATATAGTCTGTTTTGCAACTTAGGGCACAAAATGAATAGTACCAAAGTACAGAATGGAAACTCACAAAAAAGCTTGGTTACCTGTTACTGTTCTCAATCCCACATTACTAGCCGTCTCTTTTTTACGTACTTTGATTCATTCCGTGGTGTCGACTATGATAGTTAATGGACACACAGTTGTGCATATCGACATATAGTATTCATAAAGTTTAGTTTGTACTAGTTTTAAACATAAATATCACTCTGCTTTTATGAAATGGCTAACCTAAGCTTAAGGGGTGTTACACTCATATAGTGGTTGTTCCATTGTAATATACCTACAATGAGGTAAAAAATAAGTATATGTGTAATAAAATCAAACTATGAGCTGTACTAGATCAATCTAGTACCTATGTTATATATTCCATTCTTAAGGCGCTCCTATAGTAACACTAGCGCTACCCAGCAATTAATTCTTGTAATCCTAAATTATATCGAATTTTAAAAATCTAACAAGTACATAACTAGTAAAATACTTGTAGTATTTTTGTATTCATTTTCACTAATATTTGTTTGATAAAATAAGAGAAAAACAGGTTAACGCCAAAAGTGGCCACTTTTGGCATTAACCGATTTTTCTCTTAAAATATGGCACTAGTAAATTACTTTTAATAAACAAAAAATAATTTATGTAATTTAGTAGTTTTGTACTTGTTAGATTGTTAAAATTCGATACCATTTATGATTTAAGGTTTTTAATTGCTGGGTGGCGCTAGTGTTACTATAAGAGCGCCTTAAGTTCTTTTTCTAGCTATTTAGGTCCACTACTAGGCAGAAGCCTCTTCTTAATGCAGAGGGAGTAAATAGTACAATATCGCCTGGATCAAATCAAAACGTAGATTAGGCAATTTTTGAAGCACAAACAATTCTTAATATTTTTTATTTTATTCAGGTTCAGCTTGTCCAGGCCTAGATTTGCACTTCTGGAGGAAAGTATGTAGAGCTTGCCACTGCAGTAAAGATGTACATGATGTGCAGGATGATGACCTATCTGGGTGGGCACAGTTTGAGTTGCTCGGCACTGCCAAGCCCAAAAAGGGTACATGTGAGTATCATACATACACTATTTATTTCATAAAGGTTTGATAGTCTGATGCCTTGAATTGAAGAGTTGAACCTTGACTTACTACAATTTTATTTTAAAACACAATATTTTCTAAAGCATATTAAAAAAATGTTAAAAGCAGTTATATTAATTTTAATTTGATTTTTCTCAGCAATCACTAGATAATTTTTTATGAGATTTTGCATGTCATCATTATACAAATGTGTGGTACGATTAATTGTGTGTATGTTGTATCCATGTTACAAAAAATTATTAAAATAAATCCATATTAAATAATTTTCACAGTGCCACTTATCAAGATCCGAGGGGTAACAGATAAACCTGTCAAACTTGATTGGGTTCCTCCGAATGCTTCTACTGAGCTGGTAAGTAAATCTTTGATTATACTTCTGTCAGCACAGCACTTTCCTCTTAACCCACTACCAGTTGTTGGTCAAATGCAATCTTGACGCACCTTACTCCTCCCCTATGCTGTAAGAACCTAAGAGTAGACTGGCTAATTTCTGGATTAATGGAAAGGCAAACAAATATTTCCAAGGCATACATGCTAATCATGCAGTGCTTCTTATGTAGTAATGTGGTCCCAACTCCTATTATAATCTAATAGGTATCACCGCGTACGATTTGTTTCATTCTCATGACACAGATGGCGCAATAAGTTCATTCACAACTGCATATTATGAGAAATTATATGCAGTATTCACGAAATATATTTAAGATTAGAAGATAAATAATCTTGTCTTAAATCTTAGCTTCACTAAGCTTAGGCTACGCCCCCTAGTGACGTATGGAAAAGTCACTATGCACTGCGTTGCAGTTAGTAGAACTCACTGCAACGGCTTGCTGGCATATTTGTCAAGGGTGTACATGCTTATATCAGGCCTTAAGTTGAGCCCATACTTTTGTATGTGTCTGGCATCTTATACTTACTATATTTACTGTTCATTGGAGACAGGCCCGTCATAACTATATTGGGCGACTGGGTGGGTAAATGCTATTTGCCAACGCTTCTATCTATCACTGGACACTGAGCTCCGTGGCGCAGCGGTCAACACGCCTGCCTGCGACACGGATGGTTCTGGGTTCGATCCCCAGTCAGGTCAAGATGGAAAATTATCTTTTTCAGAATTTACCTAGCTCTTGGATGTTTATCTATATTTGTGTTTGTCATAAAATATAGTATCAATGAGTTAGTATCCCATAACTCAATTCTTTGGGGCTAGCTCAATCAGTGTGATTGGTCCGTATATATTAATGTATTTATTTTTTGACACATTTCCCACCATTCCGGCCCCGGTTGCTTCGCATCCTTTGCACCCTTGGATAAAGAAAAGTCAGTTAATACACTAAGTGTATTATACCTTCTTATTTTAATCTTAGTTTGAAAGGTTATATTGACATGGGATCTTATCATATCAGCCAAATTATCGTGATTCTATTATCAGTTGTTTACTCCGATCACTATTTATTGAAATATCTCAAGAATGTTATCAGAAAGACTCTATCCCTTAGTAATTAATTTAATAATTAATTATTATGATTGTATAATTACTTTTTCACTTGATATACGGAATGAATAAAACATATCAATAAATAAACCGTCGAGAACTATACTTTTATGATGACACTGTGTTATTTATGATGCCACCTCAAGACCCTTTTAGGAACCACGAAACACTTAACAAAGAGCCCTACAGGGGTAGGGCTCTTAGATATCTAATAATAACACACACTTACGTAGGATAAGGATATCTTAGCTGCTTCTTCTTATTCAGACAGAAACGAGAAATAACAGAGATATCCAGTTGAAATACAGGGCATTCCTTAGGACAATCAGCTATCGTCGTGTTTTCCTTGACTTATTAATAGTAAATAAGTATGTACGGACAAATCACACAGATTGAGCTAGCCCCATACTTGTCTTATGGGATACTCACTCAAAAATTAATATTTAAATATTGATTTATATAAGATAAATATCTAATACCCAGTTCAATCTGCAAAAGATCTTTTCCATCTTGACCCGACTGGGAATCGAACCCGGGGCCCCGGTGTGACAGCCTGGCATGATGACCACTAGGCAGTACAGTTTACTTGCTCTGTTTGTCTGTGAGGGTCAAATCTTGCAACTCAATTTTGAAGCTGTTATCCTTAACCGATGGAGCTGTAATTATATAGTACAAAGCTGTATGGTACCATAGACCTGTTTTGATAATGTTGTTGGAAGGTGGATATGGGCACTTCTAAACCATAGAAGATAAATCCATCGTGTTTGAACTCATTTGATTTGTCTTCTTCTTTTTATTTTATTCTTTATATTATTATTTCTTCTGTCTGTGCCGCAAGTGGTGCCGTCTATGTGCAGCTTTCAGAAAAAATCGTACGAATTTGAAGTTGTGGCCACATGTGTGAATTATAGCCACTTTGACTTTGACTGGAGAAGAAGTGTGGCGTACCTCCACTTATAATTAGAAAGTTTTATTTTGTGTAGTTTAATTATGTGTCTTTAAAATAAGTATTCTTCGTCTTAGAAATACTTTTCCTTTTCAGACCCACATATATTGCATTGTTAAAATCTTATGGTGTAAATTATATTATCATACAAATAATATCTGCATACATAAAATATAGCATAGCCAAAGAAGAATTGTAAGATTCTAAAATATGATTCCAGGTGTCGGAGTACATGTCGTGCTTGGGTCCTTTAGCGCCGGTGTCGGGGTCGGAGGCGGCTCGCAAGCGGCGCGCACAGCTCCGCACACAGCTCCCGCCGCACGACGTGGCGCCGGCCGCCAGGCACCACGCCACCAACCAGGAGAAGACCGAGCACACGGTATGTATTCTTTTACTTTGTCGACTAGGAGGGTTTTGGGGGTTCAAACCCTTCTCGAAATGTTAATACTAATATTAATAATAATTTTGGAGTCGCCCTCTCCAATACCCGCCATCGATTATCTGATTGCATTCAGTTCAGACTGATCAGTTAGTTTTTTTTTAGGGTTCCGTAGTAAACAAGGAACCCTTATAGTTTCGCCATGTCTGTCTGTCCGTCCGCGGTTTTACGCAGAGATTATACGTACTAGAAAGCTGTAATTTGGTATGGGTATGTATATTAATCATGGCAAAAAAGTGGTAGAATAAAATCTTGAAAAAAAATTTTTTTTGGGGTAGCTCCCATACAAGTAAAGTGAGGGAGTATTTTTTTTTCTCTATTTACCCATCGTGTGGGGTATCGTTAAATAGGTCTTTCAAAAATATTGTGAGGTTGATAACACCATTTTTCGATTAAGGGATCCATTTCCGAAATATTTTGTTTTAAATTGCGAATTTTTGTTAGAGGTAAGTGTCCCCCCCCCCTCTATCTGCTAAACGGTTATATATGGATACGTGAAAAAAAAATACAGCAGTAGTATATATACTGAAGTTGAAAGGAAAACTATCAGAGCTGAGTAGTAAGTACAAACTAAAAAGTTATAGGCAATAAGTTGGTTTCCTAAACTAAACTAAACTTTAAAATTTCATACTATTTTCATTGTTAGATGTTTTTGGTCGTTAAACTGTAAGGTGCGAGAGTGAATAGTGTGAACTCAAAGTTGTCATTCGCAACTACGGAACCCTACACTGCGCGTGACCCGACACGCACTTGGCCGGTTTTTATTTTATTAAGTTTTTATTTTTTTACCCTCCCCGAAACTCAAACCTGGCTATACCCATGGCTCGTGTAACTCAATTTTGTAGGTCGTATTGTTTGGTTACCTTAAAAATTGTTCGTGTGTTCGTGCCGTGTGGTTCCCGGCAGAGTAGAATAGGACCACTTCAAGTCATCCCGTGGATGTGGTTGAAGGCGACTAAGGAAACACAAGCTGAATAAAGCTTATAAACATCAAAGAGACCTCTCCAACCCGTCTGGCCAGCGTGGAGAGTGTATGCCAAATCCTCTGGCTACACTAGCCAGAGCAATCAAATAATTTTGATATGGTGACTCTGGTGGTACGGAGAGACTATAAAAACGACTCTGTATGTCTTGAAATGGCTCTGTATGTCGTGTTGGCGTAGAATTTAAGACTTATATTGTAAAGTAGAAAGATTTGAGTATGTACTTGTATGTTTGTTTGTAATGGATGGATGAATAGTTGTAGGAAACTCAGGGAAACAGCTAATCTCTTTATAAAATATCTATCGGATTGTTAAAAATTTTAATTCATGATCAAATCCCGTCATTTATGGCAGTGCTATAACTTTCTTGTATTTGAGCTCCTTCATTTAGAGTAATTTGTGTTTTTCCAGGAATACATTACACGCATCAAGGAAAATGTCGTGGGCATGGGTAACGTCGTAAGAGTGGCGCCACTACAAACTGGAGAGATATACACAGTGGAGAACAGCAAAACTCACTCGGCGCCCAAATCATATGCCTTGCCACTCAAGATATCAAACGTTTCCCGAGGCGTTAAGTACAATATTGTGCCCAAGAATGCCTCTGATAAGAAATTGGTATTGGATGCCGAAGGTAACATTGTCAGCAGTGCTGCCAACTTGCCAGATTATAAATCAAGTCCAATACTCAGCCGAATTGTTAAAGACAAACTGAATGTTATGCACATTGAGTCTGACAGAATTAAGAGCGCTGTCGAGCATGGCCCGGTTTACGACAAGCTCTTCAAGAACCTGAATGATCTAAACATGCCTGTAACTAATGATGTATACCTGCAACCGATAAAACTGTTCCGAGACGAGTACAACAAAAACCCACAATTTAGAGAAGAGACTAATGAGTTTGTTGGAAAAACTCTAGGAGCTCAGATCATGCCAGATTTATGGGCAAACAGCAATAACAATGTTATGGGAACTGCTAAGTTGCTGGAGAGCAGAGTGCAAAAGGGGACAATATTTGCCCCTAATGGCGAAATTTGGAGTTGGAAACATGAGCCTACTACTCCCGAGCACAGTGGTACCATATGCTCCACTAAGATCAATCCTCAGTATTCAACCACTACTAAACCAATGAACCAAGTGGAACCACAACAGACGGCACCCTTGAGGGAGTATCTTCGCAGCCAATCTGAAGAAGACGTGCCGCCACCATTACCTAACTACAGTACATATCCTGGTGCTGTTCCACCGGCTGGGGGCGCTAATGATTGGAACAACACAGCTTTGGAAAATACGCCAAGTGATAGTGGCTACTTAGGTTCCCCTCAGGGTAACTATGATCCCATCAACCCTATTATCGATCAACTGAGTGACATGACTCTCAGTCCTGACGAGATGGAGTTCAACAGGAAGCTTTACAACGAAGGAGTCGATTGCCAGCGCTGTGAAAAACCGATGTTTGCGGGAGAAGTGGCGGTCAAGGCGGAGCGCGCAGGCCAGGCGGCCATCTGGCACCCGCAATGCTTCACGTGCCATAAATGTGGGGAATTGCTCGCCGATCTCGTGTACTTCTTCTACAAGGGTGAGATTTACTGCGCGCGAGACCTGGCGAACGTGTTAGAGATCCCTCGGTGTGCGGGCTGCGACGAACTGATCTTCACGCGGCCCTACACGGCCGCCGAGGGCCGTGCTTTCCACGTGCAGCACTTCTGCTGCTACCACTGCGACGCGCCCCTGGGCGGCAAGAAGTACGTGCCCGACGACAAGACGGGACTGCCGATATGTCTGTCGTGCTACGACCAGTTTCATGCGGAGCGCTGCCGCGCCTGTGGCGGCGTGATCGCGCCGGGCCAGCAGGGCGTGTCGTGGACCAACATGCACTGGCATGCTGACTGCTTCATGTGCTCGGGCCGCATGTGCGGCAAGAGCCTGCTCAGCGGCCGCTTCGTTGTCAAACAGGAGATGCCATTTTGTAGTGTGCCTTGCGTTCAGAGTCGGATTAACTAACTTCCGAGCTCTAATAAATATTGTTCTATAAAATCTATTTTTCGAGAAGTAATAAACACGATATACAAAGTAGGTAAATAAAAATATTGGTAAAATATTTATAGTAAATAAATATTTACAGTAGCTACATTCCACAGCATGTATTTTCATACGTATGTATTAAATAAGTCACAAAAATTATATTTACCTTTGTATTGTAAGGAGAAATAAATCATAATAATTAAGGAAACCTTAAGACTAGTAAAGGGGCCAATTATGAAAAACTATACTTAAGAATAAATTTATATTTTTTGGTGAAAAATGTTGTATTGTGCAATTTAATATTGGATACTTCATAATTATTGTGATAAGCAAGATATTTATATACCTTAGTTATAATAGTATTAATAGTTTTAAGTAAGGGAAAACCTTGTGTTCCTTCAACAATATTCCATTAGTATTTCTGTTCAGAAACGACTTGGGAAAAATATAAAGTAAGTAAAATGTGATATGAAGATATTGGTGCAAAATATTCCTTGTCATTTATGTGCCATTCTTTGTATAATTTTTGGAAATATTGGAATAAATATTGAATTAAAATTGTCTTTTATTGTATTTTTTACAAAAAATTAATTACTTTATATTGGGAACCAGCGAAACAAGTCGTAAAAGTCTTGCATACTAATTACAAAGTTGTATTGTAGTACATTCATGCTATAAAGTGTCTAAAATAGTTCAGAAACTGTTTATACAAACTTTTTCACACATATGTATATCAACTTTGTTGCATAGATAATTTTTTAGGTAGAGTTCATACTCTGTCATTAATTACATTATTATTAATTACTAACTCATGTCTAGGATGGGTGGTAAGTATCAATCGAAGTCCTTTTATACTGATTCTACATTTACACAATGGACTTAGGCAATGAAATAATAACTAGGAGTAATATGGGTCTGGCGCTGAGGGCGTCATACATTACTGACACCAACGTTTTATGTTACATGTGTGGTGCATAAATAGGTACGAATTTAACATTAGGAAAATTTTGAATTTCGAGGAAATTTTCCTTAACATATTTCCATATTGATGTATGTATGAACTGTTGTACATTTTTGTGCATTGGTATTTGCATCACTGTTAGATTACGAAGGGGCCTATCCTGATTATTCTTAGATCCATACTGCCAACCGTACTTAGCGCTTTTGCCAAAAGTCTATTTCTGACAAAATGTTAAAGCTTCATGTTTACACTTTTAAACTGTAAACAGTAGTTAGTTCATAAAATACTTTGAAGGGTTATCTAGGTATTACTGAAACAAAATTTTAATGGACCTCTGTTTTCTTTTAAATGGCGGCTATCAATAAAAAAAAATGTGCCAGGGCAGCAAGTCTGTCTCTCTAGTTTATACTCGGGGGGTTTCACTCAGGCAAGTAAATATCATGACATCTCTGTGTCTGACAAGGAGGAGAGGAGGGAAGAACTTGAGTACCATCAGAGCAAAAAAAACACAGTTACTGTCTAGGGCCCCCGTATACTGGCCACCTAGGCATGTAACATCAGGTGTTTAGCTATTTTCATTTGCCTATACAAAGTGAAAATAACCCTATTAAATAGAAGAGATTGTAGTCATAAACTCTATTATTCCCAATACCAGTTATACCTACATGACAAATTGGTTGATTTATTTAATACACATAGAATTGATCATGACTTTAGTCTGTCTGTATGTTGACCTACTTGTACACTTTGGAAGTGCATTCATTTTAGAAGTAGAGGTAGAGAGAGATTAGTAGTAGTAAATTGGCTCTAGCTTCTTAATCTGAAAATAATAAAACTATGATTCTTATAGGACTATAATATATTTTGACCTACTTGTACACTTTGGAAGTGCATTCAGTTTAGAAGTAGAGGTAGAGAGAGATTAGTAGTAGTAAATTGGCTCTACCTTCTTAATCTGAAAATAATAAAACTATGATTCTTATAGGACTATAATATATTTGTTAAAATAGAAACACAAATTAAAATTAATAAAGTAGCATTAGTTCACACTAGATAGCATGTTTTGTGATTGCGAGTTTCAAGCCTGTATTTTCAGTTTGCCAAGATCATTCTTTAATTTGTTTAAAGATTCCTGCAAAGCCTCTTGTTTGTTTTCTAACGCACAAATGTGATCATCTGTCCTTTTAATTTCCTTGCTAATGTAGTCCATTCTCTTGGACACATTTTCCCGGGCTTCTTCCAACTGTTGTTTCACTAATACAGGGCCAATAAGTTTATAAACTTCTGAGTCTTCCTTGAGTAACATTAACTCTTCCTTAACCGCCTTATTTTCATTAAGTTGACTATCTAACTGCTGTTTTTGTGCCACTGCCTTACGGTATTCATTTTGTACGCCCTGGAAAGCTTCTAACTCTTTTTGTAGTTTTCTTTGTATTTCTTCGGCCATTTTTACTAAAATAATGGTTTGACAATAATTTACAACTGAAAAGAACTATAATTAATTAAAAATTGCAAATTATTTAGTAACTGACTCGTATCGTAGTACCAAAAGTCCAAAATTTTTAGGTTATAATGATTTGACACTTTCGTTTAGTTACTACTACAAAATGACTACAGAGAAATATATTGTGCGTTTTGTTTTTATTTCATCGTCATGCGGCTTCGAGCAACACGGCCTCCGTCGAAGTCATGCGGTCGCTATTTTTGCACAGGCAACTCGGAACCTTTGCTCGGAACTCGGAATATTATTTTTGAACGGGTGGAAATACCGCTCGTTTGCGAACGGCAGATTTTTCCATTTTTGCCACACAGAAATCCTCGCACTTATCGTTTATAAAAAGACACTTGCTTTGCGGTACGGTATGCTGCAAGCGCTTGAGAAGCAGGTGGTTCAATGAAAGCGATGCCTACTTTTTCCAATAAATGCTACGAATATTACTTACTAGCTGTTACCCGCGGCTTCGCGTGCGTGATATATAGCATATTATGTCCTTCTCAGTACCCTAAACTTCGTAAAATCCCGTTCCCTAAAATTGTACAATTACATGATGATCGGTTCAGTAGATAGGGCGTGAAAGCGTAAAATACAGACAAAAATACAAACGAACAAACAAACTCACTTTCGCATTTATAATATTAGTTAGGTGTTAAGCGTAACTTGATGGCGAGTATGTTTCTATGAAATTATTCCAAATATTATGTAAGTTAGGATAAATACCCTAACCTATGTAAGTTAGGATAAGTACCCTAACCTATGTGTATGCAAAATTTCATGATGATCGGTTCAGTAGATAGGGCGTAAAAGCGTCACAAACAAACAATCAGTTAGGATACGTGGAATAAATGTGAATTTGATTTAGATATGTACTACAGGTGACTATAGGTACTAATATACTTTTAATATCTATCTCATCTTCGTCTTGGCCTCACTCGGTAGATTCGAAGCGCATTAGGTAGAATCCATAGTGAAAACATGAAATGCTTACCTATGTACCGACTTCGGTCACATATATTGTGATCGAGTCCGACTCGCACTTGGCCGATTTTTTGTTTAGCCTTTTTGCTAAAACTGGCTGTAGATGTAAAGATTTGCGACAGGTTATCTCTGAATTTGGACTAGGTTCTCAACACAAGGGATTTATACAGTGGAAATTATGTGAGTGATGCTATAATTTGATTGACCCACGTGTAGTGTAGTAAAATAAGTGCGTAGGTATAGTATAAATACAAGAGTAGAAACAGAATAGGAAAATCAAGGCAGGGGAAAGTAAAACAAGCATTATTATTTTACAAATTGTAATAAATAAATTTATAGACTTAATTAAATTAAGATAACCTAAGATATTTATGTAACAAATTCTTCACCATGATGCAAATAGATTTTTCTAAAAACCATTTGTGAATAAAAAAAATGTTCAATAGTCAATAACGTTCAATAGCAATATGAGCATTTTCTTACAAAACCCGAATTTAAACCGTATATAATGTTTTGCTTTTCCGACTAGCTTGTTATCGCTTTTATCACTTTTATTTACCGGTATGGCCTTTTTTTGTATTTAAGTATTATAAATTCAGATTTAAAATTAATATTAATAAAAGTAACTCACTTATCGATAAGTAACAAACTTTGGTCATACCTGTAAAACTACTTAATAATGTTATAAATTTTGACCGTATTCTAGAGTCCACATATAGCCGGCATTGGGGTCTCCACTTTTTTGAGCTTGTTTTTCAATATCATGTGTTTTTTTCAGAACATTTTTTATCCTTTCGTATAATTGAGGATCTGCCACAGGTCTTGGATTTTGTAGCTTTTCGGAACGCTGTGCGAAAGTGCCTTGCTTGCCGAATCTTTCTCTTACAAACTTCTCATACAAGTCCGCGTGGTCATCCTCTTCCTCCTCCTCCTCCTCATCGTCATTTTTCTTTTTATAATTATCTCTCTCTTTATAATCATCTCTCTTTTTATAGCTATCATAATATCTGTCGTAGTCGCTGTCATCATAATCTTCTTTGTCATTATTATCAGGATTCTTGCTGTTCTTATCGTCATCTTTTACGAAAGACTCATAAGGATAATATTTCGGTTTGGTGCTATCTTCTTTCTTTTGTTTTTGGTAGTGAGGTTCTTCATATGTATATGCTAATATATCTTCTGGCAGTTTAATTTCAGGCAATGAAACGGTTACGTCATCAAACTTGAATTTTAAATGTTCGT
The DNA here is from genome assembly GCA_963082605.1 of Rhodophaea formosa. Taxonomy (NCBI): domain Eukaryota; kingdom Metazoa; phylum Arthropoda; class Insecta; order Lepidoptera; family Pyralidae; genus Rhodophaea; species Rhodophaea formosa. The sequence goes on along the minus strand of OY720211.1, from coordinate 6,750,609 downwards.
CATATTTAGGGTCATCTGTTGGTATAATTTCTATTGTACCTTCACTCACTTCAACTTGAGTATTTATGTTTAAACTTTTTTCGGTTGTTAACGGTTGGAAGTCTTCATTGTTTTGTTTTTGTTTATATTCGTCACTATTGTCTTTATTTTTGTCTTTATTTTCATCATGTTTATAATCCAAAGGAATCCTTTCAAATTGTTGCTTGACATCTCCTTTGTCTTCTTTGGTTGGGATTTTTATTTTTTCACTTTGCTCATTTTCTTGAGAATCCTTTACACCAAGAAATGCCTCTAAATTTTTGTCCTTTATTTTAGAGATTGCATTTATTGGTTCCTTACTAATAAACTCGCCACTATTATGGTCTCCGTTAATTTCTACCACAGGTTTAATTTCTTCAGCATTAATTTTAATTGAACCTTTATTGTCTTCATCACTTCCTGAACTAGAATCATTGTTGGAATCTTCTACAGATGAAGAAAAATTTTCATGACTTTTATTTTTTAAAGTTACAGACTTTGGTGTAGTCAAGGGCAATGTGTTTTCTTCATAACTGTCTTTAGCAGGAATAACTTGCCCTTTATCATTTACCTCTATTCTTTCATAGCTAAAATCTCCTAGATCTACATCTTGAATTTTTAACGGAACTGTATGATTTTTTGATTCATCTTTATAATTTTCCCGGGATAAGTCTTTGCTTTCATTGCTATTTTCAGAGCTGGTTTGAAAATATTCAGGTTTATCACTATTATAGGCTTTCTTTTCTTGATTATCGTATTGTTTTCTATAAGGTTTGTCACGTTCATCATATTTCTCTTTTTCGTTACTTTCTTTGCTGTAGTCTCGAGGTTGAGAGTACTTATTTGATTCATCGCTTTCCAGTTCACCGCTTTCTTTGCTCTTTGAGTTTGAGTCGTCACGATCTATAGGTTTTTGTTGAACGAGTTTCTTATTTGATGGATAGTATTCTTTTGATTCGTTCTTTTCTTGGGATTCATCAGAATTAATTATTTTATCCTGTTTTGAATTGTATTTTTCATTGCTTTCAAAACTATCCTGATTTTGCTTAGGAGTATATTTTGGGTAAGTAGTCTTTTCTTTACTTTCCTCACTTCCTCTGTAGGGTTCATGTTCATTCCTGGGTTCTGATTTGGATGGTCTACCATTGTTCCCATAGTTATTCGGGAATTCTTTTCCACTATTTCGCCTATAAGATGTATTTTCATTGTAACTGGGAGGACCTCTACTGTCTTGTTTATAATGGCTTGGGTATTCTTTGCTTTCAATTATCTCTTTACTTTCATTACTATCACTATAGGGCTTTATATTGCTTTTCGAATAAGTTTTAGAATCACTGTTTTCTTTCCTTTCTATACTTTCGTCACTATCGGAAGATTGATTATCAATTTTATGTGCATAATTATTACTATCTTCTTTATTATTTGAGCTTAATTTATTATTTTTGCCTAAATCAATAACTTCTACCTCAGAATTTAAATTTTTGTTATGTTTAAGAGGTTGTGCTTCCTTTTCATGTAGTGTTTCTATATTAAAATCAGCTAAATCTGAATTTTTAATGACATTTCCAGAAGTACGTTCATGAATTGGCAGTTTTATTTCTACATGGCTAGGCTCTTGAGGAATAACTAAATTAGAATTCTTTATAATATTTCCCGAGGAAATTAATGGGGAAAAATCTAATTGGTTTTGTTTGTGAGAAGTTTCATAGTTAACTATTAGGGGTGCATGTTTACTTTCATTTACTTTTATATCTTCAGCAGTAATTTGGCTGTTATCTGAACGTCTTTTTCTTTTCAAACTATTTTTGGGATGACTTTCCCCTTTATTTTTGGAAACGTTATTTTTATCGCTGGAGTTATAAACATATTTTAGAATTTTGTCATTGTCTTTGGCATCATTCGGTAGATTTGCTGTATTAGAGCAGTTACTAGCTGTAACGGTATCATCTTGAACACACTTTTGATCTACATTATTAATTATATCTTTAGTAGTTGCATTAATTGCTACTGCCACGGTAGCAATTTCTTTTCTTCCCTCAACTTTGTTATTTTGTGAGACTGCATCTGTCTCCACAGTATTATTGCATATTTCGTCATGATGAGAATCTGCAGTAACTGTTTTATTATCCAAAGCGATCTTTTCGCTGAGTTTTTCTTCCGTACAAGCTGTATCATTTTTAGAAGAAACATACGCATCTGTCATCTGAAAAAATATAAATTACTTTTAAGATAGAAGTAGTGTGAACTACACATAACATTGAATCTACTTACTGCCCTGTACCACTGTGATGATCTACTTTCCAACTGTGTTCCCATTGTGTAATTTCTAGAGGTAGGTACTAAAAATAATAAGGTTTTTTTTTTACTACGTGCCAAGAATGAAACAATCTCTGTTTATGTCTAATATTTATATTTATTCAACTATATATACAACGTACTTATGCAATACGACTAATAAAAATAAATAGAAATAATACGGTGAACGATAGCGTACCTACAGTACAGACGATGCTGACAAAATACATAGATGCCTTCCTTTACTTATAATCTTAGTGAATAGAACGTTTGTATTTATATTTTATAATTGTATAGGTACACTTAATATGTAAAAGTTACTCAGCTTAGAGAGAGGCAATAGCGTAAATACATAATTAAATTACAAAGACAATAAAAGAAGTACAGAGTAAATACTTCTTTATATAGTTAAGTAGCTATAGTATATATTAAATGTTTACGAACGGAAGCCTCGATTTTATCACGATGCAATTATATAAAATATGTGTGTATTTTTTTCCAACTGTAGATAATTTTGTACATGGACACCACACCACACATGTACGTGCACTAGATAATTCTAATGAACATTTTATAATACTTAGGGATTGGTTAATACATATATATTTAGCTACAAAATATATGGCAATCAAGCATTTGGCCTCTGCTATATTAAGCCATGTTCTACATTAATTTTGTACAACTTCCTTAGACTACATTATAAATAACTTCGTTGACAACAGTATTTGACTTGTGGTTTATTGCTGGCGCTAACTACTAATTCAATATTAACCAAACTACTGAATTACAATAAATGAATCAAATTTCATATAGCGCTTCGATTAAAATATATTTTCTTATTTTATTCTGAACTATGATATTTTTATTATACGTATGAGTTGTAATCTCTAGTCTACTTTAAGTCTTAAAATAGGTTCCAGCCATAGCCAGCCATCTTTAAAGATATGCTTAAACGAAGCGCTTATAAAATTTGGATTGATCAAGATTTGAGTAATGATATTAAATAATGCAAATTAAATCTAAACGTATTCATCAATTTAACAAAAATAACAAAGACACCAAACAATTTCATTCAACATATTTAAGCTAAACTTCTTTAATACGATAAAGATATGGATTGAAAGATCGTCGATAATATTTTATACATTCCATATTTCTACAATAGTAATTCAGTAGGGGAGAGTGGGGGAATTACGGACGGCGGGTAATGGCGAACACTAAGGTATGAGAAGTTAGAAAGAGATAGTAGATATCTCAAATGACGCATTCGCACGTCGGATCCGACCTTAGTGCCGAACAGTAACTGGTGACGTGAGACTGCGCTCGGTGTCAAAGGTAAGTTATTTTTATGTTTTGTAGTAATTTTATATAATTTTGCAAGATAAATTGTATGCGTGTATAGTACTCCATGCAAAACGTAGGAATCTGACATTTTTGTTGTGAAGTAATGACTAAATATGTAACTTATTTCAAAAATCACCACGTGCATTGCCTGTTTCAAACCTCGAAAAATTAAATAGTTTTACTTTTTGGTCCGTATCGGGTAATAGCGGACGATTTAAGTGGGGCAATCTCGAACGTCCGTAATTACCCCGTGTTGTAATTTACTATTTTTTTACCGACTATAGCTAAGGGTTTAACAATTTTTAAAACTGCAAAATATATTTCAGTTGCCGCGCCGATCTTAAAAAAGCCGTTCAAGAAGTTAAAAATAACACGCTGTCGTTAGGAAAATCAACCACTGCATATGCTGTTCCAAAGAGCAATATTCACGACTATCTCAATAAAGACATTGTGAAGATGCCACAAACTGGCAGGAAGGCCATATTTACGGCCTTTCGCAAGAAAAGGATTTTTTTTATTGGATTATTAAAGGATTGATTAGTAGATCATAGATATAGATTTTTAAATGTAGGAAACTATTTCGCGTCTTCATCTATCCAAAACGCAATGACACCTGATGCTCACATGGAACTGTCACCATCTATGACATCTGAAACTCAGATAGCACCATCCGAGCCTTATATGCATGAAATAGTTGCCTGTGATGATCAGCTAGTTTTGTCACCATCTTTTCAAAGGATGGTAACACCCAAAGCGCAGATTGTTCAGCTCAAATCAGTTACAACTTCAGCTTCAACAGTATTTAATACATCAACTCCTCTTTAAAATATTGTCAGTATTCCACAGCTACAAGAATCAAAGAATATACAAATGTCCAGAAAGAAACATACAATTATAATAATAAAAGAGAAAAAAGAGGAAGAAAGCAGAACAAAAAGAAACTACAATAAAGTACACATGAAAAAAGTTAAGACAGAAAATACAAATAAAAAAAGAAAGCTGTTATAAATCTTAAAGTACAACAAGAAAAGAAGAAAAAAGAGGAAAAAAGAGAAAATAGGACTGATCGGTCCAATAAAAGAAAGAAAGTTGTTAAGAATTTAAAGGGTTTCGAAGATGACCATGTTTCACATAAGAAAAAGAAATCCACCAATCAACACCCGGAGGACGAAGAAGAGTATTATTGTTTGATTTGTAATGAAATATATGAAACTCCAATAATCGAAGACTGGATAATATGCTTTAATTGTAAACGCTGGGCCCACGAAAATTGTACCAGTGGTGAAAGTACATCTAGAGGATTTCTCAGTGATTTCTGTGCCCATTAGGCTATGTTCGTGATTACCCGATAAGCCGTCCGCAATTACCCGACATGCTTCGGGTAAACCCGGACAACAAACTTTTTGTTTTTCCCCCAAATTTTGATTTTATAGTAAAAATTTACCAAAGTTAATTATGAGAGTTTATGAATGATTAGTTTAAGTTGACATTTATCAATAAATGGCTTTTGTATCTTTGTATTATTTTGTTTTATTACAATTTTCCCTTAGGTGTCCGCAATTACCCCACCTTCCCCTATGTAAAAACATTAAATGTATAAAATATATATTATTAGCGCGTTAATACGGATAAACTAAGGTCGAGTGGGCAGGATCAACTAATGCAAAAGTTGAGCTTGAATACGTATGTGAATTACATGCAGTACCTAGACTTGACGAAAACACTAAAGCGGCCGAAAAGGGGTTATAACAAATGCGGTTTGAATTTTCAGGATTTTATTTACACTTTATTTTCTCATCAGTGATATTTTTGGGCCTTCAGTGTTTTCCTCAAATCGCTTTTCTATCTAAGTGACTAATTAACTAATGTCTACATAGGTGCTAGTGCGACTACTTCTTCCCTAAATAGGGGTCGTACGCAAAATTACTCACGAATTGTTTGGCGGGGCCGTGGAAGGGCGCGGGTTCGGCCCACTTTGTGAAGTCCATTGAGGGAATTATTCCACTTCTGCAGGGCACACGTGGGTTCCTGGGGATGATTTCATATTGCTTTATAGGTGGCTATTAAGGTTGCATGTTAAAAGATATGTTCAACTTTAAGTGTATGATTATCCTATTCAGTATTCTCAAGTCAAATCGTTAGTTCTTTTTCATTTTGAGATGACCGAGAGTGGTATCTCTTTAACTGATGTATACATGATACGTCACCAGTTGTAGATCAAGACACTTACAGTTCATGATCGGGCAGGACCATCGGGTACAGCTGCACGGTGTCGATGATGTCTGTGTTGTCGCAAATGACACGAGCAAGGCGCGCCTTCCTCAACTCTGTTAGCTGCTCCGGTGTGAACGATGACGGCTGGTTTGGCAACTCATACCTGGAATAATTGCAGTAAGTTAGTATTCGGCACGCTCAACGTAGCTTTTATGTGTTATTTTACAACTGCTTTTCTTTAGATGATGCCGGACCACTTACTCAATGATAAATGAATTTGACCTTACAAGCAGTTTTTCCGCAATTTCGTCCGCTTAAATTATAGCCTATATCACCCGCAGAAAAATTGGCTACAATCATGCTGCCATAAACAAATTTTAAAATAAGACCCGTAGTTTCGAAGCCTATTTAATGCAAATAAACAAACAATCAAATCTTTCCTCTTTAGAATGTTAAGTAAAGATAGTGTAGATAAAAAAAGAAATCATCATCATCATCATCAACAGGTCTTTGTTAGTCTCCACTGCAGGAGCACGACCCTCTCTGTACTGCCATGTATTAGGCAGGGCAGTCAGAGGATTTGGCCTATACTCTTCACGCTGGCCAGACGGGTTGGAGAGGTCTCTTAGATGTTTATAGCTTTGTGTAGCTTGTCTTTCCTTAGTCGACTTCTACGACATCCACGGGGAGACTTGGAGTGGTCCTATTCTACTCTGCCGGGAACCACACGGCAGAGTAGAAAAAAAGAAATACTAACCAGAATCTGTCACCACGTCTTGAATACGAAAATTGTGTGGCTATGATACAAGCGAAGGTAGGTCCCAACATCGAGCCTGGAAGGGGGCGCTCGGATACGCCACCAGACCACAGATCTACATCAACTGGATGCTCGAAGATTGACTCATATTTACGAACAGTATCGTTGGGCATAGACCCAAACAGATCCTGGAAACTGTCAGCACCGGAAAGACCACAGAATTTCCTGAACTCCATGTATCCTGGTAAACCGAATTCACGCCCTCTTTGCATGTTGAAGGATACCAAGTCCATTCCAAATCGTGCTCCGACTTTCTTGAACAGGTGGTTGGTGACTTCTTGTGTGATGGAGTCGTCCATAGCTTGGGCTACTTGGTTCATGAGACCCATTACGTATTCGTCGAGTACACCGGCTCTGTATAAGTCGTATGGTCTTCGGATGAGGTCTGACAGTCTCTTTGATGCTGAAATATAAAGCGATCGATTAATTTAAGTTATTGTTTATTTGTACGTATGTGTATATTAGTTATCCCGTGTTTCTATTCTTGATCTTACAATCATTGCATTACTTTTAACTCTCAGTAATCCGATGCATTAGTTTTGAGTGTATCGAAAGGGAACTGCATTAGTAACTAGTAATATTAAGTGTTTAAAAAAATACAAAACCTGGCCGCCTTTTTGACCGTTAACGTCTTGCTATATTGAAGTTTTGCTGACGTCATATAGCCTATGACACTCCGGAGAAAAATACAAATCTAATAACACCTAACAGTTAAAAATTAGTCTAGCCGTTTAGGTTACGGGAGGCAAAAATGGGACAGTCATACATACATAGATATATATAAGTACATACACACGCGCGAAAAATATAACCCAGGTGAGTCAGGTGAGTCAGTCAGGTAAAAATTGCTTGACCTTTAATACTCAATAGTAATGCACAACATCAAACGTTCTGCGTTGTAAGGTGAGCAATATTTCCAAAAAATATTAAAACTGTGGAAATTGTAAAGACCGTACTCACCGATGAACTTGTGGGCCTTGGACCACCTTTCGACAGCTGTTGGCAGGAGGGAGTGTCCGAATCGGTACGCGGCCGCGGCGAAGGAGTCAATGACATCCGGGTTCACTTCAGGATCGTAGCCGTTCCAGTATCCCTATAGGTGGAAAGAAATCGTATTCAACACTGCGTTTGAATTTAAAAGCGATTATCTATACCAAATCGTCACGGTAACATTTATTTACTTACTACTTGTTCAGGTTAGATAATACTATTATATCCGTCCCGCCTACTTAAGAGTCGCCTGGAAGCGCATGTCTCCATACAAACGGAAAAAGGGAATTGTGACAATATTTGATAATTTTGGAGTAAAATTAAGCATTTAATCAATTAATCTCATTATAATCTACGTACGTTCCTATACAGCTTGGTTAAAATACCAATGGTTTGAGAATTACAAGCTTTTTAAAATTTGTATGGAAATCTTGAGAGGCGTATAATTCTCAAACTATTGATAATTTAACCAAACTGTATAGGAACGTACGTAGATTATAAGAAGATTAATGGATTGGACGCTTAGTTTTACTCCAATATTATCAAATATTGCCACAATTCCCTTTTTCCATTTGTATGGAGACATGCGCGTCCAGGCGACTCTTAAGCTGTTTTTATTGGACTTCCTAAAATACATAAAATTATTCTAACGAATCAAAAAAAAATTAAGGTAGAAAATTTTGTTCTGTATGGAAGTCCACAAAAGGTACAATCCGAGTTTTCAAGTAAATCAGTTAGAGACCAAGTCAATGTACAATGCAATGTATGCAATGTACAAAAACTCCTGGTTGACTGGAGGAGATTACAGGGATAAGTCCGCTATTGTGCACAATTTCCTTTGGCTTTAAGTTTTCTCTTTCTTTTGATTTTTATTTTTTTACGTGTATGTGCAAAAAAGTGTTTCTTCCAAAGAAATAAACGAAACGTGATTATTTGAATCATCATGGCTACTTACGTCTTTTTGCAGAACTAATCCAAACTTCTCCATGACGTCTTTGCCGAGCAAGATAGGCAGGAACTCGTTGTAGGTGATGTGTTGGATCTCGGCGATGTTGATGCGGCGAGCCTCCTGGAACAGGGTCTCGTCGTCCCAATGAGGGTTGACTTCGGCCAGACCGCGGGCTACGCGGTTGTGTTCTCTGGCCATAAGGGTGTGCATGACCGTCAGCACCAGTTGTTCGTTCACTCGAATTTCACCTGATAAAAAATTACTTAGCAGCTAGTATCATATAAATATTGAAAGTAACTTAAACCAGTTAACGCAACTTTCTAATCTTATAGTAATAATTTCAATGAAAAAAAAAAAATAACTAAAAACTCAACCGCTCGGAATAATCCGAATAATGTAACAATTCCATAGTTCTGACTTACAGATTCTAGATGTTAGCATGTACCTGAAGGTATGGTTAAGTATGGAATAAAACGTTTTTATAATTTTTTGGACATTAGTGATATACTTAATATTCAATTGCAAAACTTTAATTGACTTAGAATAAGTATGAAATGAATTAAACTCAAAGTAATGAAAACAAGAAAAATGCTTCCTGATACCGTGACATAACACATCTAGATAGAGCCTATGAGACCTAGGCTCTGTCTACTCCCGAAAAGGACGTGATTGTATCTATTTGCGTATAGGTGGAAAGCGGATTCAAAATATATTGCTATTAACATGGTTCCTCAGATTTTAGCCCCTTCCATCGATCAACTTTTACGATCTGCGCGGTAAGACAAGAGCTGGAGAACATTCTATGATTTTTCTTTCCTCTGCTTCAGCATGGGGACAAATATCCAAAATAAAACAACATACCATTGTATTGAAAGCCTCCTCATTTTTCGTAGTCGGTTGAAAAATTGTTTTGAAACAACTCTAACGCGATTGAAAGGAATACTAACCGGCTTCAAAGCAGTACATGTTCTTGTTGGGTCTGGTGCAGCCTTCGTCGGGGATGTCCAGTTTGAGCGGCAGCAGGTCCTTGAGGCCATACTCCTTGAACACGGGGTTCATCCGCAGTAGACCGCCGAAACCGGTGCGCAACTTTCTGCAATCAGTACCATCGTAAAACCAAGCACAACGCGTTATATCATAATGATTCCGCCTCAACTTGTTTCTAGTTAAGTACTTCTAATGTTTACATGTTTATCATTTAAAATATACGGTAAGGATTACCTATTACATCATCACTTGAGATCGGAGGAGTACGCACATTAAAGCTAACAGGTTAAGTAACTGCTGGTGTGGTTCACTTTTGGATTGATTAACTATCTCAAACTACTCCGTTCTTATAAATGCTTTTTCAGCGATAACTCGCTGACATCATTTGATTACAGGTTTCAAGTACCTATTAGATCCTTTTCAGCAACTTCAAATACGCATCTAACACCACGATAAAATAAAGTTTACTGAATGTTTATTATCGTGTTGTCGTATGTAATTAATAAATAAATTAATGTAGTACTTCTTTAGGATTGGGGAATTTTCTTTAGTTTTTCGTATTACACAACAGCGTAGCCTGTGAAGTTGAATTGATTCAACTTTCCATTTTTATTTAAAGGACCAAAAACTAAACACGTAATTACAAGAAGTCCACTTAATTTATGTTTTCGTCAAGTTACTTATAGATAGGTGAATGTTGTGTTCTTCTCCTTTTCGAGTCAAAAATCGAGGCTCAATTTATTAACATCGTGTACCTTGCCGACAAGAATCGTTGGTAAATAAGTGAGATATTAAGATATTTTGTGATTTTGAGTATGCATTTATACGTTACCTCGCGAATTTTTCAGTTACACCGTACACGGTGTTTCCATCGATAACTCCAGTCAGTGTGTTGAATGGAACCCTTGATCCTTAAAAACAAAAAATAAAATTTGAATTTCATACAAAAGCTTTACATTAATTCTGAAAGTTTGTAACTGCAGGCACATAATTTTATCATTTCAAAGTTTAAAATGTTAAAATTGATTAAAACCGTTCCCTATTTTCTGATACCAATATACGATGGTAATATTACTAAAATATACAAGCTAAAATTTAAATTAAAACATAACGAGCAGGTCATATCAGTGACCTATAATTATCATATGAGTTATATTAGAGACTACTTGTTAAAGTCTGCTAAACGAGATAATTATTCATAAGTTTAAGTCAATTAACCATCCTACATAGGCTAGACCAGTCAACCTTCAAATCTAGAAATATATTAATGTTTTTTTACTCACACAGTGCGAGTCAGAATTAGGATTTTAATTTCCCATATAAGTTACATTACAAGTAAAATGTAAACAGGACATAGGGATGTAGAAACTAGAAGTAACTAGATGATATATTGATATCATCTAGTTACTTCTAGTAGACAACACAAACTAAAGACTAAAGACAAAGACATAAATTGTTTCTCCTATCTTGCACGTATTTTGTTGCTTTAATGGCATTTATTCAAAGATGGGCATGATACATAATGAATGCATGTTGTTACGTACAATGTGTTGTTAGTTATATATAACTTTACTAAATTTGAACATAGTGCCGAGGATTATATTCACATTTAACGTACTTATAATATAACAATGTCAAAGTACAATTAGTTTGTGACTTGCACTGTGTACTTAATCATAAAATACCTACTATCGTAACACAAATTAGTCATCAACTCAGAATAAGCAACTCAACTGTCAACTCGACATGTTTAGATATCAGCTTGTCTTAATTCCTTAGTTTGACCTCACTAGACACAGAATTTAATCTTTCTGTACATAATCCGGGAGATATAAATTACTCGTTTCCCACGAGATATATTTTAAACCTTAGTCATATGATGTTAATTATACCTTCTAATGTTCGTTTACATCAGAGTAAGTTATTAACATTCCATAATGTTGTCAGGTTTAGATTAAGTGAAATATTAGCGCTATTTTATGTTATTCATGTGAATTGACATGTTGCCATTTGCCATAAACGCTAAAATAGCACGAAAAGAAGACATTAAAACAACTTACAACATTTATTTGATTAAATTAATCTTGCAAGTTTGCAGCAGTATCAAATGGGCGACCAAAAGCGCCCATAGCTGGGTAAATAAATATATTGGGATATATCACACAAATTGAGCTAGCCCCACAGAAAGTAGTGAACATGTGTCGCAGGATACTAACTCAACGATACTTTATTTTATAATATATATTTATATAGATAAACATCCAAGACCCAGGTCAATCTGAAAAATATCGTTTTCCATCAAGACCTAACCGGGGATCGAACCCAGGACCCGCGTGTCGCAGGCTAGCGTGGTAATCACTGCGCCACGGAGTTCGGCTGTGTCATATGTCGTAAGGTTTTATTTATGTTTATATTTAAGTAGTATATAGTTAACTAGTACTATTATTAATTCTGTGAATTGTGTGAAATTACAAAATTTTAGATTTTTAAAATTCTGTCACCTGTAGAAAGCTAATTTATCTGCAGGTGACAAAGGCTATTTACGCGGACCTGGAAAATTTATAGTTTTTAAATTTGCAAATTATGAAAACGCGTCCATAATTCATACATAATTGGGCTTTCTGACAGGTCATGGCATAACATGGGCGTGTGACGGGTCGTTAACATATCAGATTTGGCAGCGGTGCCGACGGCGGGATGCCCTCGAATGCTTTGAATGTGTTTTGCACTACATTGCGAAACTGGCCAACAGTAGGAGAACGTAACACCACTTTCCCCTCTCACCGGCAGATGGTTCAGAGGTCGGGGACTGGTTTGCTCTTGTATACTATTATGTGTAACACGTTAAGATAAAGATTAGGGTGTTTTTAATATCAGGTACAAATGTAAATAAATACTTATATTAGGACAAATTACACAAATTAAGCTAGCCTCACAGCATGTTGTGAACTTGTTTCGCAGGATACTAACTAAATGATACCATATTTTACAATCGATACTAATAAAAGTAGATATGAAAAAGATTATTTTCTTTGGATCGAAACCGGGACCACTCATGTTGGTGACTGGCGTTTTAACCACTGCGCCACGGAGGTCGTAAAAAGCACTAGAGTATCTCTAGTAGCGTACTTATGTGTGGTATGTACTGTGTAATTAAACGCCACTAGTAGCAGTCCACGGCTATCGTACATACATATGTTTAAAAAGATCAAATGCCATGTGGTGATGTATTCATTTTGTATCATGACTCTTTCAAGATGGTATAACTACCAGAAAATATCAGTCATAAAAAAATAACTTGTTTCCAAGTTGCAATCAGTTGAATTTAATACAAACATTGTATCAAATTATTTAACCTACATGTTTCACGTGTCAGTAGTTTTAGTACTGATATACCTATCACAAATCAACCGCAAACTGGCAGCGCGGTTGCCCAAGCCAGCCGTCACCCGCGGTTGACAAGAGGCCGGCCCTCGGCTTATATTCCATTCAATTAAGTTTTAATCTTCCCTGTCAACAAAACGACGACGTAAGGTCGTCACTTATCTGCTGTATCTTTGTAAATTATCCCACGACATAAATATGTATGAGCATGGCGAAATAAACGAAATATTATTAACAAACCAATCTACAACAGTTACGATTTCAATGTGACGAATAAGATTACTTACCACTATAACAACCGTCGCAAAAACCGTGATTTTGCGTGAAAAAAGCAATATTTGTTCTATGAAACCGCTATTGCAAACAATTGACTTACCCAATCTGCAGCCGGGCCTCGGTGATGGGAATCCTCTGACGAAGTCGATGCACTTAACTCCGAAAAGCCGGTAGAAGTAGTCGTCATCGGGGACTCTTATCTCGTTACAGTAGGGATGCTTCAAGTGCAGCGGGCGCTTGCAGCACTCCTCGGGGTCGTTGCGGTTCACCGGGTCTGCGAGAGAATTACCGATTACAATTGGCTAATCGTTTTTGATTTACGATTCGTTTACTCGTCAATGTTGCGTATTTATTGCTTTACTTAAATAGGTAAGGTATGTTGCAAACTTAGGTCAACGACTGAAATGGATCTTTGGATGGAAATGTTGGTTATAGAGTTAGTACTTCACATAAGAAATTCCAATCGCTAATATTCTTAGATGTTCCTTTATTTTCTACTAGCTGTTTCCCCACTTCGTCCGCGTGGGTTTCGGTTTTATCACAAATGTCTTTTTGCAAATTATAATGTAGCATATGTGCTTTCTAAGTTTCTAAGGCTTAAGAGTATTTTAGATTATCTGTGTACCAAATTTTAATTTTAATCGGTTCTGTAGTTTTAGTGAAAGCAAGACAGATAGTAAGAGTTACTTTCGCATTTATAATATTAGTATGGTCTAGTACCTATGGATTATCTTTCCATTGCAATGCCATGTTAATATTTACTATAGGTCTTACCAAGCGGAGTGCCGGTAAGCGTGTAGTCGTGGTCCATGAACTGTCCCCAGGCGATCACCATCACGGTTCCAGCGTGGTCGTGGAACCCTTCGTCAGGGTGCATGGTGCGGGAGACCACTCGAGATAGAGGCAGGTCGCGGCCGGTGTGCGCGATACGAGGAGCGTTGATGCCATCGGCGAAGAGAGGACCGATCAACCTAAGAGTGTTATATTAGGATTTTATTCTAGTTCTTAGCAGATAGTAATGAACTATATAGTGATATGAATATATACGGACAAATCACACAGATTGAGCTAGCCCTAAAGTAAGTTCGAGACTTGTGTTATGGGATACTAGCTCAACGATACTATATTTTATTACAAATACATATAAGAACCAGGTCAATCTACAAAAGTTATATACCTTTAAACAAAGTAATTATATGAGAAAAATTACTCAAAATAATTTTCGTTGCACTGAGCCCCAAGGATTTAGATCATTCTAGAGCGATAGTGTGTTATGCAGCCAGAAAAAGTGTGAGTGCTCTACCATACAAGCAGAAAATAAGATGTAGATGTATAACATCTGTTTGCGCATTTTGGCATTAAATCCATGTCATGACTGTTAACGGCATGTCGCTCTCATGCGCGAATAGGTAAGATATTATATACACAGCACACCTATAGTTGATAAATACTATATGGCATGTATACGTCATCATCATCAATCTTTGTTAATATCCACTGCAAGAGCACGACCCTCCCCGTACTACCAGAGCCATATATTAAACAGAGCAGTCAGAGGACTTCGCCTACACTCTCTACTCTGGCCAGACGGGTTGGTGAGGTCTCTTTGATGTTACTTTGTTTAGCTTGTGTTTCATTGTCGCCCTCTACGACATCCACGGGAAGACTTAGAATGGTCTTATTCTACTTTGCCGGGAACCACATAGCTAGTTCGCTAGTACATGTATACCTGCATGTCAACTAGTATTCATATATTTTTTTATATTTTTATTAAGTATATATTTAATTGGTTACCTTTGGAAAGGAGACATGGTTGCGCCCCAAGTCGGATGCTGCAGGTTGGTGCAGAGTCCATCGAAGCGGCGGTACTTGCCAGCACGGCACTCGACGTGGGAGAAGATGGGTGGGCACACTTCGCGGATGAGAGTGCGCGAAGTATCGATGAGCGGCAGGCCTTTCTCGATTTCCTCATATGTGAGGCCGTACCTGATAAAGGAGATAATCCATTTTTAGAGATATTTAAAGAGTTTCCAATTCAATTCCATGTTTAACGTGCAAAGAGATTAAAAAGAGTTTCTTTCGGCGTTCTTCTTTGCAGTGGTCGGTTCCGAAACGCTAGTAGTCTGTAGCTTTTGAACAACAATTATTTAAATACCTACTCTTATGTTCTATTGAATAAGATAATTTTAAATGTGATTTGACGTGAAAAAATATCAACAAAGGCCTATTTGATAAATAAACGTTTTGATTATGATACCTTACGAGTAATAAAAATGACGGTTTGATTTTAAAGCCATCATTTCAATGTTTGTTTTAATGATAATATATTTTTATTGTCAAAAGCCTTTCTCATGCCTACATAATGCAATCGTATATTCTTTGATTAACATGAGTTTTCATATGAAATGCCCTTATTGCAGAACAAATTTGGTTATTCAAATTAATGAAGTTCTATGTTTATTGAGGATGCATTGCAACCACACCTCCCAATTGATTGATATAATTTACAACATTTACTGCCAGTAATTTGGTAATGATGTTTAAAATGCCAAGGTTTATTGCGTTAGTTACTCAAATTAAACTTGTTGGCTTAACCATACGTTCAAAATGCATAACCGAGATACAAATGAAAACAAATTGTATGTTGTGGTCTAGCATTAATGATACGCGTAAGTCTCATTGTGTATAGTTTGTAAAAAAGGAGATGCATACTTCTACTTTTAAGTCAGTGACTGTAAGCGGGTAAATGATTTATGGTGGCTTGAACTTTGACATTTAAGGCAATTAGAGGATAAGCACTGGCTTAAACTAGTGGCCGAATTTTAAATTGCCTATAACAATAGAATGAATTAAACTTTACCCAACTAAACATATCGTAAGTAACAGCTTGAGCCATTTTTATTTTTGTCTTTAGTTAGAACTTAAGGATTTTAAAAAAAATATTTAAGAACTTTGTGTTAAAATTGTGTACAGACACAATATTCTTCACTTATACTTACGTACGTACCTATATTGATGTTTACTTGGAATTTAATCAAGCTATGTAAGTACAAGTACGCGCATAATTTTAACAAATCGAGGTCAAAAACAATCTGAAATGTAGTTCAAGGTCCGTTGTGTGATCGTAAGTATGTTACTCGAATATAGGTTAAGTTGATGCAGTGTCCTATCAGTAAAGGTGAAAGCTATTTATTTTTCGACAAAATATTTAATATAGGACATATAAATATAAACCGATCAATATACAGCGTGTAAATAGACCCTCTTCATTCCCTTAAAGGGGTGAGTTAGACCGTCAATATGTTTACCTTTTCCTGTGGGGCCAAAGCTGTAAACTTGTTTTTTTTTTACTTTCCCCTATTAATTGCTTGGTCAGCTAAACACTTTTTTATGAATATGTCGTTTTGTTTTTTAAGTTCCCAACATTGGTCCCATTAGAGAAGTTGTTCATATTGACTGATCTTAGAGAGAATTATTGAATTCCAATAACAGGAATTTAGAATGCGTATGTGATTGTAGGCGTTTAAACTTGTTTACAGATTATGTGATGCAACTTCGATTGGTAATATTTCAAACACCTCTCACCTCTATCTGCTTTTTAGAAGATTTGCTTAGGTACCTAACCGTATTTCGCTGTACACACCTATGTTTTAGTTTAAGGGATGGACAAAGTGCTAATTACACTTATCACGTACTAGGTACCTATTTTGTAGAAAATCAAGTACAACCTCGTTTTTTTAATGCATTACGCAAATATAAAAGTCTAATAGTTATTAGACTTTTATATTTGCCTCCTCGCTTCTAAGCATCATGCGTAGAAGAGAGAGAGAGGGAGAGACTTTCATGTGACACATTATTAGTTTTCTGATTTCTATAGCAAAGCTAACTAGCTTTGCGTAAGTAATGATTTAGAGAAAACTAAAGAAGTCGACCAAAAGAGCATCCGATATAGGCAAGTTATTAAGCTTTCGAAGTGATCAAAATATCTGTGCTTGAAATAGATGTCATCCATACATACATACATACTGTCATGTCTTTTTCCCTTGCGGGATAGACAGAGCCTAGATCTATAAAACCTAAAGGCCACGTTTAGCATGTTGGTGGGCTTGTGAGTGGAAAACGGAATCAAAAATAGTGACGGGTTGCTGTTGCTCGTCTCTCAAATATTCACCTAAAGTCTAACAGAAGAAGGTAGTGGTGGTAAATGAGCTAGCAGACAGCTGAGGCAGGCGTAAATAAAAGGATATCCGATTTATTTCGCAAGGCAACCTAGAAACTTCAACTCGTCCACGATAACATTATGCAACTTAATTCTGCTTTCGATTCCGTTGTTTTCCCATAACTCTACCATATTGTTACTTTACTAGTCGCGAGCCCATCACCATGCAAACGCGTTTATTATGCTAAACTGGCATATATGCATGTAAATATAGCAACGGTACAACTTGTACTCTCATTATAGCTTGCGTAAGCTTTTTTTAAGCTGAATGTAGTGTTAACGTCGATATTTATTTTTAGGTAGGCAAACTATATGACAAAATTGAGATTCATCGTACTTTGACAAATGACAAATATTATTACGAATTTCAATTTTTATTTGAAGTCGAAACTAAGAAAGTGTTTTTAACCCTGTTTTTACCTTTTGATAAATTCTCAGAGACCTGTTTTTACGTAAAGACATAAAACATTTAATGAAAATTTAGTAAAAACGAGTAGATGTAATATAAAGTGGTGTGATTATTCTGTGATTGCAATCTTGCCAGGAAGGTCAGAATCGTCTTCTATAGTTATATAGATTATCACTTTTATTCAAAATAACTAGTTAGTTTCAGGTTAGATCTCACCTTCGATTAGGTACATTTTAAACAGTTTTAATTATACGTTTCTTTATAAAAGATGAGATTATACGATAGGTTTTTATTTTTACCCGACTGCCAGGAGGGTTATGTGTTTAGCGCGTATCTTGTATGTATGTAATATTCTTTATTACCTTGTATCTCTAGAACCGTTGAATGGATTTTCACATTTGAGGTATCGTTAGATTTGTCTTAATAGCCCGAGTGTTCTTAGGTAGGTGAAATATAAAATAATTGTAGTTATCCATGCAGGCGGGTTTTTTGTTTTTTAAATTATTAACTTGTTATATTAAGCTTAAGTATTATTTTCTTTGTTTGAAATAAAATAAAAAAAGTCAGTCATTGAAAAAAGTTTACATACTTCACAACATTAATTTAAAACAAGAAATGTTTATGTAAGAGAACCCTGCGCGTAAATTGCATCAATCCTCTTAACTGTTGCAGACTCATCGCCATTTCATCTTTAAACTCGTTACATTATGTGATGATTAAACGGTCTTGCCTTTCAACATCCTCACACTTGTTGTTGTTGTTCCGTACTCCGTTTTGGACATGATGACACGTAACTAGCGATTATGTTTACAGCAATGTTAAGTGTTGCGTATTGCGGCAGCTGTCGTATAAATTTTAAAGCATCTTTACAATTTGTACGCGATGTTGTGAATAAATTGACGATTAAGTACCGGTGTAAAAATATCAATAATCACTACATAGTATAAAACAAAGTCGCTTGTTTGACTGTCCTTATGTATACCTTGATCTTTAAAACTACGCAACGGATTTTGATGCGTTTTTTTTTTAATGAAATGATTCAAGAAGAAAGTTTATGTGTATAATATATGCTTTGGCGTAGCCGGAAAGGACTGCTAGTATAAAAATATATTCTTTATTTATGCTGCCACTAAGTTCCCTTATTAGGTTGTTTTAAATTCATGTATTGTTTACTTTTAAGTGTTGCTGCAAAAAAGCATTTATTCATTCAATGTGTCAATGCCTGAGTCTGGCCACTATCGCTATGAATGCAACTTCATTGAAATGTCAGATAATAAATAAAAGGTTCTTGCCAAGAAACATCCCAATCCCAACTAATATTATAAATGCGAAAGTGATTTTGTTTGATACGCTTTTTCAAGGCCTATCTACTGAACCGATCATTATTAAATTTTGTATACACGTACCGTACGGAGAACGACATAGGCTAACTTTCATCCCAGAAAAAAGTACTGTTCCCGAGAGAACGATATTGACGCGAGCGGAGCCTACTACTACTACACAGAATAATCAAATACTATGTACTTACGTGTGATCATTAAATTACGTTACACATCACTACTGTGTAACATATTTGTTCCAGTAACCTTTAACATAGTATTTAATTATACGTAGTGATCATATTACATCAATAGTCCAAGCCTGAATACATTTATACATCGTCAAAAGCCACACTGTAGGTCGAGTTTAAACAATGAGTATTTCGGCCTAGACCCGTCAATCAAATTAGTATTAATTCTAGTCCGGTACAAGATATAATATCGTCGTAACCTTCGAGATGATACGCAATGATAACAGTACGAACATGGTCCAAATTAACCGAATTATTTAGTGCTGCAATATTTACCTAATGCCTGAATGACCTTGTCGTTACGATTTGCAATATATGAGAAATGCAAGCTCCGGTAATAAAATTAAGGCTTTTATGGACTGAAGTAATGATTGATGTATTTTTACTTTACAACATAAGAAAATTGATTTTTATAGAATAAAAACTATTTTGTATTTATAATGACTGGTTTTGGACAGTAAGTGCTCTTACTGTATTTTACAAGTTTATTACAATAAAAAATGTATTTTAGACAATAATATATGTAAATTTATTAATTTTACTGATTAAGTAAAAAAAAAAACTTCATTAGACACTTATTTTTTCGTTTTGCGTTTATGTGATAAATGCTATTAATTCGATTTCTTATTTAACTTTCAATGCGTTGATGTCTTTTGTTCGGACTTTTAACAAAACTTAACTTTTATATTTTAAATGCAAAGTCAATTATAAACCAAACATTTTAAAAACGTTTATTTTTAAGATTAACCAGTATTGTTTTATCAGCCGTTCAATTTGATTGTTACTGCGAAACATCAATTTTTATGTAATCTTATTTAATTTGTGTTTCTATTCCGCATTATTCCGCTATGCGCTGCGTGCCATATGTGCCCTTCATTTTGCATACCATACATTAAATCTTATCGATATCTTCCAAACACTAATTCATCATCTAGAAAATTGTTTTGTCCTTAGCACTCCATTATTTTAACACACAAGGTTATATAGATACATTTTGGAAATAATCGCTTAGGACTTCATCGTTATTTCAGATTAAACCACGCCATTTTATTCTATTAATGTCTTTCAAAGCGCCTTAAGGACAAAATTAGTTAGATTTCGACCAAAAGCATATCATTTGCAGATAAACAATTTTTTCCAATCTTTTAAAAGTATGAGACAACATGCTGTCAATTTAGCTGTGGACAAAAATGGTGTTACCGTTTTTGTTAGCCTCGGGTGAGCAAGAGGACTCATAGTTATTTCTATCTCTCCATTTATGAATTTATTATACTTACAGATTTAATGCTTCGTCTTTGTTACGCAGCCCATGACCTAAGACATATTTCATTCAATGTAGAAAATAAGTTAGTATGTCTCCGGTTGGTGATTCATACACTAAGTGCTCCGGTTGTGATAATGAGTGGACACGATGGCATTTACATACTCCATTCACTAAAAATGTCAGTGCACACTGTAGGCGACTATTTTAATATCAAGGGCTTGTGCGAATGTGAATAGGGCAGAGAGATGAAAATAGTCATATTGAAATGTGATAGGTAGTTACAGTTTTAAACTCTTAATTGCTTCACTATATCAAAGACATTTTTAGTAAAGAATGGGGTCAGAGCAAGATGCATGTAAAAAGCTCTTATGGAGACGAGGAAAATTGTCTATACTTACTTACTGTATGTTCTGTACTTAATGTTAAGATTGTAATTTCTGTTCTATACAGCGTGTTAATTGAGCTTTGACATTTTCTTAAAGGGGTGACTCAGAATGCCAATATGAACGACTTTCCCATTGGAGTAATGCGGGAAACGATTTTTTTTAAATACCCCATACAGGCAGCTGATAACTTTTGTATAATAATGGCGAATTTTTGGGTTCCCAGCATTAATCCCTTATTCATATTAACGGGCTGAGCCACCCCATTAAGCATATGTCGAGGGTAGATTTACAAGCTCTATAGTTGTATCTTCATCAATGACCTCTATTACATCCTGATGTGAGAGCACTGGATCAGTGTGATTGGATTATATTGCCTTTGCTGTGACACACTTGCTTGGATTGGCCTACAACCCGATCTAATCTCCAATTCTCCAGGATAGACAAGACATATATTTTACATTGTCATACTGTTGTACTGTTTTTGTTTAGCTTCTTAGGTCCCACTGCTTTGTGCACTGCGCAAAAGCCTCCCCTTTCTGTATCCACCTTTTTATTGTTTTACGATTGTACTCACGGACAAAATAAATATGTTTCTTTTACTTTTTACATTAAAATATCAGTTAAAAAACATGGTTTTAAAACTCGGCCCTATAGTAATGCCCAGAAAATTTGATCAATTTTATTGTCGTCCTCACATTGCTGTCTTGTATTGGGCTATTTAAACTGCACAGGTATTTTTTACAGTGCCCTTTTCACTTTTTCCATAACATTTACAATAATAATTTTAGGACCGATACTATATTACTTAACATTTATGATGAAAAATAAAATAACTTACAAAAATGTCCGTAGTTCAGTACAAAAGCCCGTCTATTACCTCTCAATAGTCAAATAAGTACTCGTGTGTTGTCGAACATTGTAAACAACTATCATTCTACTTAAAGCGTTTGTTTATGCAGAACCTCATTTGTTTCTTTCAAAGTCGTGCTTGTTCATAATCAGAGCGTACAGCATACAAATAGAGAAGTAATTGTACAAGAAATCTGACTGAATGAGACATAACAGCCGTTAAATGATACGCGGTGTGGTTACATGTCCCAATCGCGATCATATGATCACGGAGGTTTCCGCGTCGAGCGATCAAGAAGACAAAAGACAAGAATAAAGTCTTCGATCAGAAGAGCCATTGGCCTTGGGCCTTTCTAAATGATCTGCTTTGTTTGTGATCTTGAAGTAAGATTCGGCTTTAAGGTCGGTATGTGCGTTCGCTGTAGAGAAAAGCTTAATGAAGGCTAGCTGCTTAATAAAGGAACTTAATATTTTTTTAAGCACGCCTTCACACTAGTGTCGAATTTTCAAAAAGGACATTTTTTTTTACTTTTTAAAACAATATCAAAAGATGTGAAGTCAGGACATAGAATACTTTGATCGATGAGCCATTAACATTTCGTCATTCCTAGTGCTTTACTATCCATACACTCTACATGTCTAGTTGGTGAAAAAAATTCGACTCAGGCATACATTTTTCTAGTTTTAATACGATTATTATTATAATTTCGCCTATTATTGCCCTGCAATATAAGATTATTTATAATTTACATGGCAAATACATGAAGGGTTTATACTTTTAATTTTACTACCTTCGGGTACTAAAATCATTAGTTTTACATAATAGAATTCAGTTACTTTTGAATTACTCTCTTATATACTTTACTTTCACTATTTGATCTGACTTACGATCACCCTCATTGTATGTAAAAACATGTACTTTTTAATTAGTATTACACGGAAAGTTAATTACGATTTATGTGCAATTACGTATGACTTAATTGTAAAGTTTTGCAAATTTTCTTTTCCCTAACAGAAAAACTGAAAGTTAACAAACATTAAGGTAATTGCGCCAAATGCTAACGTAAATGGAGAAATAACAAACGAGACAAAAGTAAAATAAAGTTTGTACTTATATATGTTATTATAAAAACATATGTTAAAATCTTTTTAATTTGGATAATTATTCACCCACAATAAGGTTACGTACATCATCATCATCATCATCAGGTCCTTCCAGTCTCCACTGCAGGAGCACGACCCTCTCTGTACTACCAGAGCCATATACTAGCCTGAGTAGTCAGAGGATTTGGCCTACACTCTCCACGCTGGCCAGACGGGTTGGAGAGGTCTCTTTGATATTAATAAGCTTTGTTTAGCTTGTGTTTCCTTAGTCGCCTTTTACGACATCCACGGGATGACTTGGAGTGGTCCTATTCTACTCTGCTGGGAACCACACGGCTTACGTACACGTACTTACAGGTTACGTACATAAAGCCTCAATTCTGAGCTAGAGAGTAGCTAAATTCTAGAGTAAGGTACTGGGCTAATAAAATATTACTATTAATTACAGTTTTTCCTATTTGCTCTGATCCGAGAACTCACTGTGTTACTGTATAGAGAAAAACAGCAAGTTCCTGTATCCGTAAGAAACCAGGATAAAGAAGTAGACTCACGTTCTCGCCAGGTTGATGGAAATATCGAGCAGTAATTCACCCACGCTGGCGAAGTCCTCAGCCTTCCAGTCTCCTTTGGGCTGGGAAACCACTGCACAAATAAAATTGGGTAAGTAGCGTTAATTTAAACAGTAAAGATAGGAGATTGTGGTTATTATAAATATAATAGTACTAGCTGTTGCCGGTTCGCTCGCGTAATATATAGCCTATGTCATTTTCAGTACCCTAGCCTATGTGTATGCAAAATTTCATGATGATTGGTTCAGTAGATAGAGCGTGAAAGCGTAACAAAAAAACCGATAAACTAACTTTCATTTATAATATTACTAGCTGTTACCCGCGGCTTCGCCCGCGTAATTTACAGCCTATGTCCTTCTTAGTACCCTAACCAATGTGCATGCAAAATTTCATGATGATGGGTTCAGTAGATTCGGCGTGAAAGCGTAACAAACAAACAAACTCACTTTCGCATTTATAATATTAGTTAGGAGTTAGGATAGTTAGGATTAGGATAGTCAGGATGGATGGACACAATTCGAAAGTAACTTTATCTGTCTGTATTACCATTAACCGGTCATCAAATTTTTGCACACTATATCACTGTGCTGTAACGATAGTTATGTCCAAATAAGTTAAGTCATTTAAAAATTATGGTGGAATAAAGCACCTCACATACATGAAATCGAAAAACAATACACTCCCTTTTTGGAAGTCGTGTAAAAAACATCTAATCTAGGGTATAGAAAAGAACAAGCATTAAAATTATTAAAGAATGTGAAGTGCAACCCTTTTGAATGGTAAGAAATTCTTACCTGTTACTAAGCAAATACCACTGAGGAGAGTTACTCAAATCGAGCAACAATTCTGATAGCTCAAGAAAATATATATTTTTTTTGTAAAAATATTGAGATTTATGTCTTAACTGGCAAATAGAGTTATTTTCCGTTACTAGGTATATGTTATATACGGAATATAAAATTAATGAATTTCATTTAAAGTTATAAAGACATTTATAGCTAAATATGTAAGTGCTATATTTTCATTGCAGTAGCTCATAGCAAGATAAGTGAGCCTGTTCGTCATATGTCTACCAACGCAAATATAACTGCAGTTATTATGGTACTTATAAATGTGTATATTCAATCACAGGAGTTGCACTCAAGTAGGTAATTACAATTTATTACACGTATCATTCAAGTTTCAAGTCAAAACCACTAAGTTTATAATAACTATATAATTATGATATGGATTAACATATATAAATATATTAAATGTAGTTTATAACTCGACAGATAATCAAATAAACAAATGAAGCCCATATTTTTTAATATTTATCTGGTAAAAAAAGTAATGAGCTCCTTAGTATTCGATATATCTTTCAGATAAAAAAACAACTTCACCTTACCACCTTCTATGATGATTTTAATGAAATTTGAATAAGACAAATAAAAAAGGATATTCCTCTAAATAAAAAAAATAATTTTGAAATCGGTTTGTAAATGACGGATATATTAGATAAAATCCACTTCCATTTATGGTGTCAGTAAAGAATGCAACTTTTGTATATTTGCATTTTGTCAGGTTATACATAACAGTTGTATGATAAAGTGATTATTTAGTGGATCCTAATGAAAAAACGGGCCACATTTTATACTAACTAGAACAACTTCTTTATTTTTTTCGTTCATTCAGGATTCTCTTCTTCCTGACTTCATTAAGTATTAGTAGGTGCACGCTTACCGATTCTATTCCTGGCTTCTAGGTACGCTTGGTTGACTGCATCGTAGGTAATACATGTGTGCTGCCCTTCGTAACCACTGAAACAAAAAATATATAAAATCAGGTAACATCTTATTTAGTTTGGAGAAATAAGGAAATAATGATGTACACAAAAATCAAGTTCGACAATAGCCTTAACTTAGCTGAATGACAGGTATCATGCAGCTGCTATATCTTAAAAATAAATTGATATGCAGTTTCATATTAACTACTGGTAACTTTCCTTGACTACATCCGCGTAAATCTTCATTCCCGTATTTCACACCTTAAGAGTCCCACGTAAAGCCGCAAACCCATACAAACGTAGTTTCGTTTTAGTTTTACAACAGTTAAGCCAATCTCAACCAAATTTCGTACATACGATCGGATAAGGCATATTAATGTTTATAATCAGATTTCAATTTTAAAAACAATACCTATACAAAATTACAGCGAGTTGAAGTTTCGTATCGAAAACTTGTACTCGCTGTAATTTTGATGAAGATTGGCTTAACTGTTGTAAAACTAAAACCAAACTACGTTTGTATGGGACTGCGGCTTTACGTCGGACTTTTAATGGTTTAATTTTTTAAAATCCTTCCTTAGAGCTCATTTACATCATGAAAGGAGCCCCTGTACCAAATTTCTAGTTTCTAGGTAGGTACAGTAGTTTCGGCTATACGTCGATATAGAAGTCAGTGAGTCAGGTTTGCCTTTTATATAATTACTAGCTGTTACCCGCGGCTCCGCCCACGTGATATATAGCCTATGTCCTTCTCAGTACCCTAACCTATGTATATGCAAAATTTCATGAAGATCGGTTCAGTAGATACGGCGTGAAAGCGTAACAAACAAACTCACTTTCGCATTTATGATATTAGTTAGGATTAGGATAATAAAATAATAATAATAATATAGTTTATAAAATAATAATATATTAATAATATAGTTGGGAAGTTGGGATGGGATGGATAAGTATTTACACACTCATATTAATTCGTGACATTTTTATTTGGGGTAATTGGTCTGTTAGCGTACATGGCGGCACAAGGGCCAAAGGTTCTGTTACTTAAGAATTACATCCGTCAGATCTCACGCAGCATCATCCGTTGCACAATTATCTGGTCATGGTTCAAGAGAGCACTTACTCTCATTTTTACTTTAAATAAACATCTTGAAATCTTTGGCGTAATTGCGGCATGTTACAAATTTTATGCTTGGGTACAATTGCCTAGGCTTTTTTTAACTAGCCATATTGTCCCGCTGCTGAGCAATGGTCATCCTTTTTGTTTCCACATATCTCTATTTTGTGCTAAACTCCGCTTATTTGGGCTTAATTATTTTATTTAAAATTATGGAAAATAATCTTATATTAGAAATCAATAACTGTTCTGCTTTAAATAAATAAATAAAGGGCGCCTTAAAATAACCTTCATCCAAGTTTGCAACTTTCCTAACTCTGTGCTACTTACCAAAGGTTAAAGTCCTAATCGACTTACCAAAGGTTATAATTAGGACTTATTTCTCCTATTGTTAAAAACCCTACCCTAAGGGACTTTTCGGGTACTTCCGCTTTCCAGGGTTTTACTTAGGGTCATTTATGGTAAGGGTAGTAAAAGGATTTTTATTATATTTTATTCCAGCATTAATAGTCTCAAATTCCTCCTTCTCCTCGATCTCCATCAACACCCAGCCTGCGACATGGGTGGTCCTGGATTCGATCCCCGGTCAGGTCAAGACGAAGAATGATCTATTTCAGATTGACCTGGGTCTTGGATGTTTATCTATACCTATATGTATTTGTTATAAAATACAGTATCGTTGAGTCACACTCAATCTGTTTAAATTGAAGCAGGCAATTAAGATAAAATATTTATAAATATATCCCCCCACGGATCGAAAACGTAACATCATGCGGTTTTTGGCATATAACATGTTTATTTAGCATTTATTTGCATCAAACAATTCCGGTCGAGTGGTCACATGATTTCGCACGTTTACATTAAGCCAATCGAAAATTTCCTATTGGCGTGAAATATTTATTAGAAAGCTGTGGTTTGTTGCAAAAATTTAATTTATTTCGCAAAACACTTTAAGTATTATCAGTATTGTGTAATAATTTATTTTGCTTATGCAATACCACAACTGATACCTAAATGTAGATCCTCGGATTGATTAAGAAGATCTAAGAGATTAATAAATGATTATGTTGGGTCGTAAATTCAATAAAAAATCACGGATGAAATGTGTCGTGCGTGGGTTTACTCTGGTTTAATAAAGAGGACCCTTACGTCATAAAGAAAGACCGCAAGTGCCGCTCTTCCATGCTTTACAAGGCACGTTGCACTAGATCCCGGCTGTCATCATTTATTGAAGGCGATGCCACTAGCCAGCTTAAGAAATCTATCACCAGTGTTGGCCACTTCACACAAAAGATTAACAAATCGGGCAACATGAGTGAGAAAGCAACCACTATTCCGATCATACATTTGAGAGAGAGTCATGAATTTAAAAACATTTACTTATTTATTGGAACTATAGGAAGTGAATAAAAATTGACCTAAAGAACCTCTTATGCTATAATTTAACAACTAATGAACTCTATCGCAGAGTTGTGTCATGTGATTGTTGCGGCACATCCAGTTCTCACGTGTAATGGTCGGATGCCGGAAGGACGGCGTTTCTCACAATTAGTAACTTCGTCTATCCTCTAGACGGATTTACAGAAACTGGTGCGTCTCGATCCCTCGATCTATTAATCTGATTGATGAAATATCGGGTTGGGCAATCCCCAAATTACTTATGTAATTCAGTTAACCTATTTTATTGCTATGTTTATGACGATAATATTACTTTTAAGTTAGGTAACTTTGGAAATGCTTAGTCATAAAATTACGCTGCCAAAATAATGCATAATGAGGTGGAAGTAAGAATTAAGATAGAAATAACCATAAAATTCGTTTTCTTGTTATACTTTCACGCTCAATTTAACTTCTGAGCGATGCCTGAAGATAGATTTGTTAGACTGTTTTTTTATTTCTGCTTAAAACCTGCCTCCTCTCTTTTTTGTAGCTCGTGCATTTTACAAAAGTACCGTTAATTTTAAATTCCATGACAATATTCGGCTAATAAAACATAATTTCTTATGAAAAAGAAACCAGATTAATTATGGACAGCCGGTAGAACTACTATGAGAAATATTTTTCTAAATTTTTACTTTTTTTTCTTACCATTCTGTATTCTTTTACGGATTGTGATAAAATATTGCGAAGGGGTTCATAATAAAATACCTACCTGATATTATAACATTACATAATGTCACATAAACATCTAATAAACCATGAAACACAATAGCTGCCAAAATAATTGCGATCATTGATAAAGTGCTGAGTCAGTTAAATAAATGACACGGTGTTAAGGCATGACATAATGGACGGAGATGGTTAATCAGCCGAGAATGCCACAGAGCACGTTGCCTTTAGAAAGTAGCAGTTTTACTGCATAATAATTTGCGACGTCAAACAAAATTGAACGCTAATTTATTTGGGCGAATTTCGTTCACTTAAAATCTTGTCTATCAAGCCAAATGTGAACTAGCTAGGTGCTCGCAACCGGTATAACCTGAACGAATTTGAGAGTCCAAGATGACTATAAAGATGAGTGTGCATCGATGAATACTGATGTGTAGGCGATTCATGGGGTAATGAACGTCGCATTAAACTTTATGCTACCTGAATCCGTCTAACAAAAAGTTTAATCCCCTTTCCAAAATTTTAAACGACTATTTAACATGTGCTTTTAAAGGCATCAAACTTAATGTTCATTATCCGAAAAGCAGTCAAGTACCTACTTTAAAGTAATAATGACTTGCGTTCGCTTTTTCTTCACGGAAAAATATTTTTATATATATTACTGGCTTTCGCTCACGGCTGTGCTCGCGTAATGTCGATCAATGGTAGCTTATGTCCTTTCTCATGCTCTAGACTATCTGTGTATCAAATTTATTTAAATCGGTTAAGTAGTTTTGGTGTGAAAGTGAAGCAGGCATACAGTTAGACAGACAGAGTTACTTTCACATTCATAATATTAGTACGGATTTATCCATGACTACGAGGCAATTCTTGATTTCATCAACGCTTTATCATAAATAATGTGATATAATATATAGGATATTTGAAGCCTGCAATAGTCAAAGCGTACACAACAGAGGACGAGATTCTAAACTCGTACACATTTTACATGTGCTCTCAGCTTAACGTGAATTTGAATACGTATGCGCACTGATCTCTACGTATGCATGAGTTGGAACAAAACAAACCATGGACGAGAGGTCACACCGTTACTCGCCGATATTATGTGTGGTCATGACCACCATTCTTCGTTTGAAATGACAAATGTATGTCAAGCTCAGGACTTCACACTTCACTCTCAAGCTTCTAGGACAGAGGCTCTTGAGTCTAGCTTTATTTTGCATTGATAAATTGAGATACGAGTAGGTATTAAGGGCCTCAGTCGATGGTGAAATCAAGGTTTAAGGGCTTAGTGCACAATAACTACATCGCTTGTCGCTGCATCGAATCCGTTCCATTAATAGTTTACTGTAGCGAAGGCACACCGTATTGCTGATACGCTAGATCAAAAACCCACCATATTGTCGTTTCATTGCATTGACGGCGCAGAATATCGATGGTAAACTGCATCGGTAGTGCAACGTATCCATATTTCACTGTATTGTCAGTGCATAACATTGATCGATGGTACATACATCGATGGCGTAACGTATAGATTACTAGCTGTTACCCGCGGCTTCGCCCGAATAAAATATAGCCTATGCCCTTTTTCGTACCCTCACCTATGTGTATGCAAAATTTTATGATGATCGATTCAGTAGATACGGCGTGAAAGCGTAACAAACAAACTCATTTCGCATTTATAATATTAGTTAGGAAGTTAGGATTAGGATAGTAAGGAAGTTAGGATTGGGATTAGGATTTTGTTCAACGACAGTGCACGAACTCGATAGATAAGAATCCTTTATTGATTGTATGGTGAGAACTTAGGTGAGAATAATGGGATATTGACATTTCACTGTCTAAGTAATGGAATCAAAGACTTAAAAGATAATTGTTAGCTTTCTAAATTTAACAAGTATCAATTTCAAGCAGATAAGATCAGATATTTTACGAGTCTATCAGTGGGAGGTAATGCTCTATCTCAAACATGATTTATGTCGTGTCACTTATATTATTAACTTTCTTATTGTTTTAATTGTAGTTAATTAATTTATAAGAATAATTTCTTAAATACTTACTATATTACTAAATACATTATTTATCTAACAAAAAATTATAAAAACAAAGCCAAATCTTGTCAAAGAGATGAAAATGAACAATCTCAAAAAGCATTTTTTCCAAAACAGTATATCATCCTCGTTTTATTCTACTACCCTGACCCTAATATTCTCTACGTCAAAATGTTTTGAATTATATGAAGCTAAGGCTAAGAGTGTTAAACCAATGTTGAAATTTCAGGTGTGATCGTAGTCAGTGGTCCGGCTAGCGAAAGGATTTTGAAAGTGAGCGTCGGTCGACTTCGACTCCCAATCCGGCCATTGCCTAATGCAATGCGTGCTTGCCCGAGACTAGCAGATGAAAGCAATTGTTTATACCTCTGGTTACGACACACGGTCACTTCTCTACAAGTAATCAGGGATACAGCAGTAAACGGTGCTCAACAATGGGAACCTCCGTAATGAACGGCGAACTTTGGTTGCGTAACGAACGTCAGCTAAGAAAAAACGTACAGCCGTCTTATGCGGACGGAGTTATTAGTGATGCGGGTCAGCGATGGGCAAATTCAAAGAAACTTCGCGAATACTGACCTAATAAATCAAATTTAAATTCATTCGTTTATTGGGAATTATATAAGAAATACCGGAATCTTGGTTGGCATGCTAATTTCCTTTTACGACGCGAGAACAGTAATAAAATAGTTTTCTCATATGGAGGTTGGTGTTT
The DNA here is from genome assembly GCA_963082605.1 of Rhodophaea formosa. Lineage (NCBI taxonomy): Eukaryota > Metazoa > Arthropoda > Insecta > Lepidoptera > Pyralidae > Rhodophaea > Rhodophaea formosa. The sequence continues at coordinate 6,719,208 of OY720211.1, read as the reverse complement.
ATACAAAAACAGCGAAAATGCTAGATTTAAATGCAAATTTAGTAGAATAGTGATAATAAATAAAGTGCACAAGACTATAGAAATGATGATAGAAATACACATTACGGACAAGAAACATTACGGTACCGGGTGCTACCTGCTAAGTGATGTTCAAATACTACATAGACTACGTTACTTGTGATGTGGAATGGACGCCGAACAAACGAGGAGAGACTATCGTTCGATAGGTCGTTGGCGTGTTTTTTTCAGTGTGAAATAGGGTTACCAACTTGTTTTACTACCTACAGGGAATAATCATAAACTAAAAATACGAGAAGGTCCTTGCATTTTAGGATTTTTTTATTTATACTTAACATTTGGCGCACGACATGTTGCACAAAATATTGAAAGTTAGCGAACTTTTGTTTAACGACGTTGTCGGTCCACTCATGACCAGTGGTCGGGAACAAATCGCCAGAGGACCTAGTGATTTTAATATATTTTTTTGTTCATGGTGAGCAGTGTCCCACAAACATTCATAGTTAAGGTCTAGTTGACTTAATAAAAGCACATACCGATTCACAGATTCCCCACACTAGAGACAATTTTTCACGTTCTGTCTACACTTGACAAAATTTTATGCTCTACTGCAAATTGCCCGGAAACAAACAAGTTGTTGTGTCACGTTGTTGATCATGTAGAGCGTGTGTTGTTAAACTTAACGTCGTGTTGAATAGGGAATGGCTGGCAACCCTAACAGTAAAGTGTGCCTTGATGCCGCGGAAGTGTGTCAAGTTTGCGGCGCGACGACGCGACACCGCGGTCGCCGGCTGCACTGCAGGTGACGCAACGGTCGCTGCGAGATGCCTATCCAGAGCACGACACGACTGCACTTGTATGAAATGAGAGAATGGTATTGAGAGCTGCATAGATTAGCTTGTTTTCTTAACTGTCTGTTCCATCCACATTATTGTTGTTCAACTGATCGTAAATAAGTCGGTGGGTGGGTGTGATTTCAAAGCTTTGTAGTGATAGTTTAGCGTTGTTCGTTTGGCAAACGTTTTAGGTTACGGCTCCTTAATGTTTAAAACTTACATTTAAGTTCGTATAAGATATCGTTAGATTAAATTGTCTACAAAACGTCTTAGAGAATCACATTGCTTGCTTTTCTGCCTGTACAATTATATGGAATTTATGAAAATACTTTGAATAAAACATTACTTTTATCCTTATATTAATAAACTTATTACACACGTGCAAAGTTATAGGCAAAGCAATTATAAAAAACATAGTTAAGTTTCCAATGCTGTTAAATTCTGAATCGGCCAATTATGGTGGGCATAAAACTATGATATCAAATAGGTACTTAGGTATTGTTATTAATATCAACGGGAATTAGCACACACCTTTTATTTATTTACTTTGCTCACGTTATTACTAAAAAAGAATAGTTACGTATTATGTATGTACCATCCTTGTTAAGATCGCGATAATATAATCGCACAGTACAATAACATCGATCGTCTCAGTCAATAAAGTTCAACAAGTGTCGATGGGTGTTACAGGTGTCACAACAATCACGGCTCGAATCTGCACCGTCATTGACACGTAACTGTTTGTATTTACATTTTTATTTTGATACTAGTTTCATTCCTTCGCCTTGATTGCCTACTCCCGAGACCTCCACTTATATGTATCCTCCATGTTTATGAGCATGAAATAAAATTAAAAATTAAAGTTGATTTTTTATTTCAGCCATAAAAGTCATATGGTATGTTAAAAAGGTATTTTGATCGTTTTATTCTGACTAGTTACATTTATCCATAGTAACTCAAGATTGTACTTTTATTTTTATTAATAACTAGCAGTTGCTTCGGCTTTTCCCGTGGTAACAAATTTTCTCTCCGTAAGAACCATCCGTATTCAAGAGTGTTCTAAAAAAAGAATTAGCGAAATCGGTTCAGCTGCTCTTGAGATTTGCGCTTAGCAACACATTCAGCGATTCATTTTTATATTATACTCGTAGATATAGATATTTTTCTAGCTTTTTGTTTTATTGTTTTGTAATTATGTAGGTCTAAGTTATTCTGTATACTTAGTTTAGGAGTATACCTACACTACCTACAATTTAGCATTTTATTAATGAATGACCTCCACGGTTCAGAATATTTTTTTATGTAGGTACATTCAACATGGAAAGAAGGACAGGTAGAGTTACTTTCGCATTTTTCTAAGTTACCTTTGCAGTATGTAATAAACTTAACATGACTCAATCTCGACTATTTGGGTCGTCGTTGCAAAAAAATAACTTTCAATTAAAATATCTTGAACGAGTCTGTCATAAAAATAATGACTTTCGCTCTCGACTTTATCTAAAAATGTAGACCGATGTATTTTTAGACTTGTATTCACACGCAATTACTCTTCAAACAATGCATAAAATAATGATACATTATAAACAAATTTGCCTGGTTACGTCGGTTAAACAGATCATGAGCAATTTATTTGCAGTCAAAAACGAAAGTAGTAAACCGGCCATGGTACAGGTAAGTAACTACGATATTACTCGAATTTGCGATAAAACGAAAATATCTATATATTTTTCAACGGAAAATATTGATTGCCCTTTAACCAAGCTATGGGATTCTGCTGTTTGTTATAGAGGACCTTTTCCTCTGTATATATCATGAAACTGACAATCATAGTTGTATCGATCAAGTTTCTTTTTTTTTTCTTTGTATCATAATTAGGGTGAGTAGCCGAATAGCAAAAAACAGAACCCTTATAGATTCGTCACATCCCTCTGTACGTCTGTCTGCCTGTCCGTATGTCACAGCCATTTATTTTTATTTTTGTGTACTTACAAGTTTCCTTTGAGTAAATTGAGGCTGTAGTCGTAAGCAGAGGTCCTGCCGGGTCCCGTCAGGTACAGGGCGCATTCGTTGTCGTCACCAGCCGCCGACAGAGGAGCTATTGCGGCTGCGTACGCGCAGCTCAGCGCTATCAATAGCGCCCTGAAATCAAGACAAATCTTATAAGGTATTAACACAAGCATTAATAAAATCAATACATAAATATATCAGTTAATACATAAATATTTAATTAGCTAATCTGTCTTATATATTAATGAACATTGATGGATTGCATCAACTTAAAGGATCAAGTGACACGCTGTTAAGGGTGTCGCTATAAATAGAGAAGGCGATGGCAAAGGAAAAATTAAGTGACCATTTTTCCTGCCCAAAAATAGTCTTTGCGTGCGTTTCTTACCAAAAAAGGAGACTGACAAGAGCCTAGCTCTTAAATTTTAGACGGACAGTAAGTCATACGCAGTGGTGATCTAATGAAAGTGGTTTTTTAATGACTGAATGCAGTCCGGAAAAGCTTCAAAAGCTCATTATATTACTATTGTTTCGAGTTTCTAATGAAATCTAAATCCGGCTTATTTAAAAGGAAACTTTTTGCGACTATTATGATATCAAAGGCTTCCGGTTTGTGGGTGCGGCGCGAAGTTTCGACTGTCTTTTGAGCGCCAATAAACTATTAGGTGAGTGATAGTTTCGAACTAAAATAATGGTTAAGCAGTTTGTATAAAATATTTACGTAGTAAGTATCGATGTATACTAAAAGTTTTAGGTTTAGTAGTAGTTTTAGTAAATAATTTAAAAATATGGCTGATAAGGTACCTAAAACAATTTTTATTATCCTACAATCCATATTCTTTATTTATTTAGCTTTTGCGGTCTGGTTCATTCTATCTGCCATTGTAAATTCAAGTTTGCGTAAATACCTTTAAATCAACCTTCATTAAGTCAGTCTAAAATTATATCCAACCATCGGGGAAAGGAGAAATAAAAAAAAAATTGGGAAATATTTTTAACGTCTGACATACTATAATAACGTTTTTTGTATCGCAATAGTCAACCCATATTTTCTTCTTCTTAATACGAGCCTTTTCCCGGTAGTATCCTCAGCTATGATGTAGCAGTAAATATATTGAAACATATGTATGTAAACCAAGTGTTTCCTCCATGCCGAGGCACGTAGCAGCATTATTAGCTTGCCGCATAATTAGCTAAGCACACAACTGATTAGCAGCGTTCACAATGCCCGTTTCATTTTAGGACACACGCACCTTATACGAGTGTTCGCTTAGAGTGGGTTTCAAAACGACGGAATACCGCAATTTGGCAAATGGGGCATTTCTAGATTTCAGGCTGGTTGCGAAGATCTGTACTTAAAGAAGTATTTCGCTTGCAAATATTTACTTAATGAAATATATGTAAAAGCTCTTTCTGTGGGACCTGTGTTGCAGACTCAAATGTGTTAAAAAGTCGGTCAATTTTATGGCAATGCCTAAAATTGTCCGACTTTTTAACACATTTGAGTTTTAAGACTTTATTAGTGCCAGTCATTTGGTCCCACATGAAAAGTTGTTCATTTTGACGGATAGGGTAAATATATACCCAGTAGGTGTAGAATAATATAGCATGACGCCTCAACTACGTGACTTCTTTAAATTAAAATGTTGAATATTAATACGATAATTGAGTTAAGAGTCTAGCATTAGCGATAAATTTAGACAAAAACAACAACTTAATGTCGATAAATAAAATTAAGGTAGAACACGACTGTTAGTCATTAAATGAGTTAAAAGTCTAATTGCTTAGTTAAAGGCACGTTTTTACAGCTATAAAATAAAATAAGTGTTCTGTAAAATCATCTATCACAACCATATCACAACTTGGCGTCAAATATTTCTATGTGCCATAAATTATGATTTATTATGATTTCCTCCTAGATATTTCGAAATGAAGGTATCGCTAAATGGCATTTGCCAATAACTCTAAAAACTTAATGTATCGCACACATACTTGAAAACCGTTCAACATACCGACACAATAAAAATCTGGTCATTACTCGCCTTAGAAGGGTTTTAAGAAACGTTCGTTCCATTGCAAAATTGCTACCAAATGTAAGTCGCATGTGTGTTGGCTGACAGAATGCAATAAGTATGTGTGAAAGGCACTTGTAAGTTTTAAATGAGGTCCTTCGTTAACCATAAAATATTGGACTGTATATTAAATGTATTCAATTGCGCTGGCTTAATAGAGACATTAAATTACTAAACATATTGGTTGTAGAAATAAATCGTTTTTGCAATAATATCCTCAGTGTTGCCTATAGGTATTAGTTAAAAAGTCATTAACCAGCAAAAAACCGGAGGAGGTTCTAACGTTGACGCGTATATTTTTTTAAATATAGGTATAACTACTCATAAATTTTTACAGAGTAGCTTTTTCTATTGGAGAGAGTATACCCCGAAGTAGATTACATATAAATTTGGAATGAAAAGCCAACCCCTAGGGTAGAAAAATAGGACACGATTGATTGTCAAATGTTTTTGTTCAAAGTTTTTATTTACATCGTTTTCTGATATATCTAAAAGTTTTAAATTTTACTATTATGTATACCTATGTGACCGATGTAGATATAGTTTTTACAATCTCAATTGGTCTAAATTCCGCAAATCTAGGTCTTTTGTAATTTTATTCCTATGTCATCCCGCGCTTTGTTCATATTAGTATAAAAATGTAACGTTATTTTTTAAACAGTCACAAGGATTCCCAATATTGGTATGTATTTGTGATTTTCAAACTAAAATGAAAACCTAAAGAGTAAAAGTTATTAACACCTTAGCTATATGAAGCCTGACGTCCCATACACAGAGATATCCCATGAATGAGCTGCTCTAGTAATGTTGTATTACAAGATAATGATAATTCATTCAGGTAAAACCCAATATTTTTTAACATGGTTTAACTGTACAGCCAAATGAGAACATTTTTTTCATAATTATCGCAACATAGAGTTTAATTAAATTAAAATGTAAAGAAAAATTTGAACTTTATCTTTATCGGAACTTTATTGTATGTTTTTTTTATACTACTGAGAAGGCAAACAGGCATATGGCCTATCTGATGGAAAGCGGTTACCGTAGACCATGGACGCCTGTAACACCAGGGGTGACACTCGCACCTTGCCGACACTGAAGAAATAGTTTCATGCCCTTTTTAAAAACAACTTACTTGTTCATAATTGAGTGTGTAAATGATGAATACTATAAGAAATAAATTACGAAAAATGTGTGAAATTAAATTGATACCTAAATTTTGAAGTAAGTTCTTATAAAAATGAATGACTATGTTATAACTATTTCGAAATTTTATTGTTCGGTGTAAAAAATCAAACATTTACAGGTAACAAACTTCGCTTGTAGTTAGATAGGTTTCCAATTTTAAAACCTGTAATGGAAAATGCATTTTTTGCTCATACGAATTGAATACTAGCTTGATATATACCTCAACTACTAATGAATTTTTATGTCCATTTAGAGATACAAAAAGTATGATTAAGTTTGCATTGATCCAGTTTCATGCGAGCAAATTAAACTAGGTTGGATTGGAAATAATTGTCAGAATAAGGCACTGAGCCAATAATTCATTTCAAAGGAATGACGATAAATAAACAAATACCTATATTTTCGTTCCACAAATGATAGAAATAGCTGTCAGAGAGTTAATAGTAGAAAAATGAAAACATATTAAGACGAAGAACTTTTGCATGCCGGGCGTTATATTAACCCTTGCCATAGCCTCAAAGGGGCTACCCAGGCCGTTTATAATAACAATTTTTCCAACAAGACTATACATACATATACATGTAAATTTGTGTGGAGGATATACAGTGGGCCACATAAAAGTGTACAATCAGTAACACTCGTCACACATCAATAGCACCAATAGTATGGGGATACTATTGGTACTTTTCTAAGTGGCCCCCTGTGCAATATTGTGTATTTTCTGATACGTAAGTGCTGGTCTCATTATATCAATCATCATCATCAGGTCTTTATTAGTCTTCACTGCAGGAGCACGACCCTCTCTGTACTGCCAGAGCAGACAGAGGATTTGGCCTACACTCTCTGTAGTATAATAGAGTTTGTGTTCAACCTCATATTGTCTTTGACGTCAATAAAACAGTTGTCATCTGAACTCGTACTTTTACTTATCACAATATGGTGGCAGCGGTAAAAAATTAATTGATTGCTGGATAAAGAATGTAAAAGGCATTAATTATTAGGTAAGCGGATATTTTGATTATCGCTTAAGTAAAATTTGTGAGAAATGGAGCACGCGCGACCGCCGCCTGAGCTGAGTTTGGATGGCACCTCCGTCGGCCGGGCCGATGCTTGAAAAAAAAGGAAGACGCAATTTCAATTATTTATGAAGGCAAGTGGCGTCGTAAGGGAAGAAAAGGGAGAAGTACAAGCAAGTTTGTTGGTCAATCTAATTGGGCCTGAAGGGTTTGACGTGTATCAGACCTTTTCGTTTGATAAAGAATCTGATTGGGATGACGTAGATTTGGTACTAAAGAAATTTGACGAATATTTTGGAGTAAAACCAAACATTACAGTTGCACGTTATAATTTCTTTTCAAGAAATCAATAAAACGGGAGAAAATATTAACCAGTATGTGACGGCCAGACGGGTTGGAGAGGTCTCTTTGATGTTTATAAGCTTTGTTTAGCTTGAGTTTCCTAAGTCGCCTTTTACGACATCCACGGGAAGGTTTGTAGTGGTCCTATTCTTCTCTGCCGGGAATTACACGGCATATAATTATATATTGCCTCTTAAATTTATCGACCGTGATGGACTTCAAAAGGTTCTAACCTGATTTTATTCAATTCGACTAGTCTATTCAACTAGCCCGAAGTGAATAAGGCTAGACATACGAGTGCGTATCCGCTAACCGCTAATAGTCCGCGACACTCGGCGGCCTCGGTTAAATAAATGGCAGCGTTTGCCGTTAATCCTTTCACCGAGGAACATCGACTAAAAAAAATCTGCCAATGTCCGAGTCGGATTCGCAAACGAAAGGTTCTATACCGCACTTTAAAAATGTTGAACTACAAACATGCCAAACATGAATATTCCTTAAATGTTTTATTTGCTTGTTTTTATTAACTTTGTATTTACTTCGATTTTATTATTTTTTATAATATTTTTTATAATTCAAAACAAATATTTCTTCAGTGAATATTTCAGGTTATTACCTACTTTTGTTCAAAATGTAGAGGCCTAATGGTAGATGCACAGAATATGTACAGGCGTTTAATAATAGGGTTCCGTTGGCATCATTGGGTTACGGAACCCTAAAACCCATAACCTCGGACTGATGTATCCTGTGCAGATTGATTTATATTTAATCGATTTGCAACTCTAGTTCCGCGAAGTCATGTGATGCAGTGTTGGTAAATATCATCTGATAATTGGGTTTTACAATAATTATACCTATTACAGTTGGTGATAATAATTGCCGGGTGGGTACTCGAATAGTTTTTATAGGCAATTACGTATGCGCCTGACGCTTTAGGTTAGTTGATGGTAATAAATATAATACCATAAGCATGATTGCATTATGTCAATTCTTGAGCACTTGCATTTATTTGAATACAAAGATTAATTTCCCTTGGTGCTGCTGGCGTCCATAGGCCGTATCCTGTTTGCCCACTTCGTAGTATAAAACAACACTCACTGTTCTGACTCAGTGACCCAAAGTCAGAATGGCTTTCAGAGAGAGAAGACCACAAAAAAAAAACTTCACTTACGTCTAACAAAAAATTTTCGGAAACGGATCCCAAAATTGAAAAATGGTGTTCTCAACCCCACAATATTTTTTTAAAGACCTATACTCCCCCACTTTACTTGTATGGGAGCTACACTAAAAAAAATTTTTTTTTCACGATTTTTTTCTACCACTTTTTTGGCATGATTAATATACATACCCATACCAAATTACAGCTTTGTCTGTCAAATGACAGACATGGCGAAACTATAAGGGTTCCTAGTTTACTACGGAACCCTAAAAACAAAGTAAGAATGCGAAGGGTTAACAACCCATTCGCGGGAACTATTACAAGAGAAATGAAAAAAAATGTTCTGAAATTATCCGTAACTTACTCTACAAGCCTGTGAATAATGAGAGCCATTTAGATCATTGTTTCAGTTGCGTGATCTCGATGTCCATACAAAGCGGCGTGGCAAACAAACTTGCAGTGTTGTGACAAGTTGGCTACACCCCAATGTCATAAGGTGTGGAACACACTACAATTATCATATTAGCATATAATGGCTATAAAATTGGTCGAAAATTGTGCTCTTGGACGACTTTAGTTGGGATATTTGCGCAATGCAATTTATAAAGATTACATTGGAATAGTTTCTAAAGGTGCATTTTTATAAAGACTATAGGTAATTCCGCTTCTTAATAAAATTATGACCGAGAGGCTTTTTAGATACGATAAAGTTTTAAGCTATTTAAGGAATAATGAAAATTAAAAACGTATCTTACAATGTGTTAATAAAACCCTGCCTTGATCCGTAAAGGGGTGACTCAGCCCGTCAATATGAACAACTTTTGATATGAGCATAATATTTTCATACGTATTGCCCGGCTGGCTGCACATATTCCTATGGAAATGTCGTAATTTTGTTTCGAATTTCTAGCATGCCATAGGAAAAGTTGTTGATATTGACGTACTGCCTGATGCGTCCTTTTAAGAATTGGACTGGGATTTATAGGTATATTATCACATCCCAAATAATATTATAAATGCACAACTGAGTTTGTTTGTTACGCTTTAGCGTTACTACAGAACCGACCATCATGAAATTTTGCACACATGTTGCCTGTAGTACGGAGAAGGACAAACTACCTTTTATCCCAGAAAAAAGTATTATTCCCGAGGGATCGACATTAATCCCGAGGAGCCGCGGGGGAAAGCCAGTTGTATATACATCTACTAACATAACTCTAAGGCCACCATCGAAACCATAGTGAGGCTGCAATAACACTCATCGCTGAGCAAGCCTTCATGGTGCAATGTTTCACAATGAATTGTTCCAATTTACGAGCAATAAAACGAGGCTCATCTCAAAATATAGGATTATTATCTTGGCAAGAGTAATAAAGCTTAGAGCAACGTACAAGTTATGTAAGTGGCCGAGGAGACGGTGGGGTTCCTCTCGTTACATCACGTGCCTTTACACATTATTTCGCTGTTAAAGTTCATGCCATTTGATCATACTCTCACATTAAAAGTATATTGAGTTGTAGTGGCTATGTTATTTTTTTTTCTCCAACCGTCGCAATGGTCTGGTATTTCTAGTGAACTATATCTCTTGAGTAGGGTTCGGGCGGTAATGTTTGCTATATATATATTTATCATCCCAATCCCAACTAATGTTATATCTGCGAAAGTGAGTTTGTTTGTTTGTGACGCTTTCACGGCGTAACTACTGAACCGATCATCTTGAAATTTTTGATGGCTGCCTCTCATCCCGGAAAACGTACTTATTGAGGGATCGACTTTGGCGCGAGCGGAGCCGCGGGCGAATGCTAGTTAATTATAAATGGGACAGTTTGTGACGGACCGACGATGAATCGATGTTTGTTACGCATAACTATTTGACGGATTGTTATGATTTAAAAAAAAAGCATAGCTAATGTAGTAGAATAACACATTTAACCCGTATATTTATCAAGAATTATTTAGTATGTCGTAAAATTAAGCAAATATCGTACCATTTATTTTCAAAAAAACATGCTTTGCATATTTGTTGTATAAATATCGTTAAACCGTTTAAAACAGTGTAATGCAAGTGAGTGGATGACTTTCAAGATTTTTCGTAAGCTCCGCACTTCATTGGGAAATAGTCAACATTTGTGTTTCACGTGCGTTTAGAATAAAGAATCTGTGCTATTTCATAACTTACTATGACATTGACCGTTTTGTAATATTTGTTGATAAACGATACATTAACAAGGTCTTCCATATTTTTATCTCAATATCTTGAACAAATGTATTTAAGAAATCATAATCATCATTTCTTATGATAACGACCTCTGTGGCTCAGTGATATCGAAAGTGTCTTTGAGTCTAAGGGTCCCGGGTTTGATCCCCGGCCACGTGGTGATAGAAAAAGATCTTTTTCCGATTGAACTGGGTCTTTACCATATAAGTATTTTTTTATAACTTTCACTAACATGCTTAACTTTGCCTTTGAGTCTTATGCTCTAGGCTCTGTCTACCCTGTTAGGGATATATACGTGATAATATGTATGTATGTATGTATCTTTTTAAAAATATTATATAGTTGTGTTAGTATCCTACGACTGCACCTTACTGTGTGGCTACAGCACAATCTGTAAAAATTATCCCTAAATATTTATTTATATTTTGGCAGGATACTGTAAGGTAAGGATATTTAGATTCAGATTCACCATAGAATTCCTGCAGCACTCTACCATGATGTAATTCTTTCTAATGTTATATTAGAATAAATTAATGTAAATGCTCATCAAGAAGACAACTATACATTAAGACGATAATACAGTAGCTTAAACTTGTTAATCTACATCTATTTCTGATTTTTTAAATTTATTTTATTGCAACTATTAGTAAATAGGAATACTGATTTTTGCAAGCATACTACACACACAAGTAAATGAATTTTATTTCATTCAGTCTCTACCTATACATTATACAACGCACGCACATAAAATAGTTTGTTGAGCTGATCGAGTTGCTACGGAAAGTTAAATGTTTTTCTCTTATCATGGATATGCCTAACAATTAATATTTTAATTCTCGTTGTATTGTTTATGTATACGACAAAAAGAAAGTATATGTAATAGATACTAAAACATACTTTATTACACCAATAAAATAACCAATAATAAAGAAACCAATACAATACAGCTATCAATTCTCTCTTTGACGTTTGGCAGCCTCAAAAGATCATTTAATATCGGCGGCATCAGACAACTACTCTCGCTTTCTGATGTAGATTACGAACCTAAACATGCACTTTGCATTGCTCAATGAACTATGGCTGTTTCTTTTTTAAATATTTTTTGGTGTTATGGATCTTTTTTTTATGTCATAGGACGGCAAATGAGCAAGCGGGTCATGGCACGGATGGTAAGTGATCACCGCTGCCCATGGACAACTGCAACTCCAGGGGTGACAAGAGCGTTGCCGGCCTTATAGACATAAAGACCCTTGATAAATAACATTAAGTAACGTGATGTCAAAATTGTATACTTTTGGCTCCGCGATACTACAGTTATTTTTACTTTGCGTTTGATTTCCTTTGTATAAGGATGATGAACTGGTTCGCTTGGGTCAGGAATCGAAAACCCTTTAGATATTTTAAGCATTATTGAGCACTTTTGGAGTTTTGTTTATGCTAACTAATATTTTAAATGCGAAAGTGTGTTTGTTTGTATGTTTGTTACGACTTCACGCCGTATCTACTGAACCGATTATCATGAAGCTTTGCACACACTTAGGTTTGGATACCGAGAAGGACATAGGCCATAAATTACGCGGGCGAAGCCGCGGGTAACAGCTAGTGTTTTATAAAATCAGCTGTTATTGACTGACTCTTCTATCAACACACAGTTTCAAACAGGCATTCGCTAAGAAGGCGAAAAAAAGGATTCTCCATCCAAAGTTTACTTTTAATGCTAGCGAAGCTGCGGGCAAAATCTAGTTATTTTTTACGTGGTAATTTGAGTACGTTATGGATATCTCATATATGAGGTATATCATTCAATTACTACTTTAATACAATATGGCACTGTTTTGTATTGTATTATTTAGTTCAGAAACAAAAATACGAGTAGGTTTTTATATTGAACACATACAATTACATTGGAATTCTAATAACCGTAACGTATTTGTTGGAGCAGTAATGTTGTTTGTATGTCAGAATAGTATTACATAGCCTCCGAATGACAAGTCACGGTTTGACCTCAAAAGTAGATTATGTGCTTGCATGCATTACTATCACAATATTCGTCTAATATACAATAACAAAAAAAAATTTTGAGCCTAAAGTTTGAATTAACTTGATTAAATCTAGAGTAGCACGATTATTTATTTTTGCATACATGTAATTTGCATGCACTTTTTCACATAAAAAAATTGATGCTGTGGTTTGTCTAGACTTATAATTTTGTTTTTAGAAGGTTAATGGGCAAGGCTGCAACGGTACTTTCTGCGGTAGTTATTTTGTTTGTTTCGAACATCAGTTAACTGGTTTCACTAGCTGTCGGTTATTTTTGGACGGTGAAATACGCGTGGGATATGAATAGTCGTTGTGTAACGAAAGTTATAGTAAGCTTGGAAGCTTAAAAATTTATTAGTTATTGACATTAATGGGATTCGAGTTCACCTATTACTTAGACTATGAAGGTAGTAGAATAGATATATCTTGCTACATAATCAAGTTATTAAGTATGTTCCAAGTAATATAAAGTATTTTTTATTTATTGTATGGTATAAATATTTACAACAATTGGTCTTAAGGGTGCGCTAGTCAGGTGTTTCGCCATACAAATTCTGTAGGGTGATGACTCCGTTGTTCGGTATCGTCTGTTTAAAGTTTTTAATTCTATCGATTTGTTTTGTCGTTATCTATGCTTGTATGGAATCATAATTGTAAAATTATAAGTACTTTAAAAGTTATGAGTCTCAAAACATTCCGTTTTAACACGTAATTTTAACGCAACTTTGGGCACAATTAAATACCAGAAGGAGTATAAAATCTCTAAAACAAAATTCATACAAGCATAGTTTGGTTATTAAAAAATATAAATTATTTTACTTTTAATAAAAACATTCAGCTGTTTTATCACAAGAACACTTCTCCCAAACGCATACTCGCGAATTTTTAGACGGCGAAGATTTAGATTTTCAACAATATTTGTGTTTGCACACACTAGACTGTTGTTCCGATGTGCTTATACATCAGTGTAAATAGTTCCGCACTGTTCAAAACCGAGTCTATCCCTTTTTCAGCGAAATAGCACGCATTTTAGCCACGTGCGCTGACGAGTTCGAGTTCCCGACTAGCGCATCCTTAAGGGGGTTTTTGCCAAAAGTGGCCATTTTTGCCGGAACCCTGAGAAAAGCGTCACGTTCTCACTTTTACAGCTGTTCATAAAATAGTTTTAAGAGCATGGACCTAGGTTAAAGAGTTAGTTTTTTAAGGCCTCGTCGAATTGCAAAGCTTGAAATTATATCTCCGTTTTCTGAGTGATTGTGATTTATTTACAAATGAGGGCAGCACAGGACCCATAAACATTAACGCTTCCCCTTTAAAAGTATATTGAATACAGTTATTTTAATGATTCAGAATAGTAATGTAGTTTTTAGACATACTAACAAGATAAAAACTAAGTGGAAGTCCTTTGACGGCCATTCAAACATTAACCTATGGATCCAGCCAGGGCAGTTAGCGAGTACCTTTTAAGTACTTAAATAAATTAAAAGTAATACAGAAGATTTCACATATTTTTTATTGTCGACCGGCATGCTCATTTTAAGCTTCAAGTATCTTTTAATACTATGAGCCACGTAAAGAATATTTTATGTAATGAAAAAATAATTAATAAACTTAAAAAGTTACAACGATTATTGTTGCCAATAACTCATTTGAAATGTTAAATTGAATTGTTATATTTACTACAATTTTATGATGAAATGATTGCTGTCGGTATTTTCTTTGCTCAAAGTCAGCCCACAAATCTTAACTATTACTTACTATACAAACCTTAACAGATGACTGATCTTTAGAAATTATTTTCCATAAAATTGATAAATATTACTTCATCATATACTTTACCATAAATGACCGTTTTATTTTATACTTGAGCTTATATTGAGCTTTATTTTTCTTACTTCTTTGGCACACATGTTAAAAAGTTGACAATGACGAACAATATATAACTCATGTCATTTTGACTTTATTACATACGGATCAGATTGATAAGCTCCTTTTTTGAAGTCGGTGGAAAATAAAAACGAAAAAAGCAATATCATTGTGGCCAACATCCATAAAAAATATTGCTCTATTAGTTAAAATAAAGATTTTATAATACGCCGATTCCGCATGTTCCTTATTTTGTAAAGCTGGTGTCTAGACACCAATCCCTCGTAGATTCTTTGCTCGTGTATTGGAATGTCTCACGTGATTTCGCGGATGGCCTCGGACGAGACGCGACGCTTCGAGCTTTGCTCCGACAGCTCAATGCAGCTTGTCATTGTAAATTAGAGGTGACGTGCAATTTACTGCACATTTTATTGACGAATCAATATGAAATAATAAAATTTTAAGAGGAAAACTGTAAAAGTTAATACTTTTAACTTTATTTCAGAGCTTAGTATTTATAGTTATTTTATATATTGATTATTTTTATTTTCTTTCTTTCGGGGAACGCTAGTTTTCAGGTCAGTTACAATTATTTCCTCAAACTCTCAGCCAACTTGTAGTACAGGAACATATTTCCTTTTTTTTTACTCCACTGCCAAAAAAGGAGTGTATTGTTTTTCTAAGTAATGTTTGTATCTTCACTTCTAAATGCTTTAAAATGTTTGGACTTAGGGGTGATTAAAGGCTTGTTTTTGTAAATATTAGTGGCTAATAACGATGTCAGATTTTTGAAATCACCTAAAGGTATCTGTCATAAGCCAATAACTCCTACCTGGAGACAGTAGCTGAGATTAACGGCTTGCTGTGCCTTCGGAAGCATGTTTACTAGTAAAATAGATCATAATTCCTATGTTTTTTTTTTTCACTAGTAGCAAGTGATGGTTTTGAAAACAAACATATATACAGCGGTCACATCAATCGTCAGATTGGTAGTTAAAAGTCAGAGGTACATGTCGTGTTGAGTGAGGATCGAATTTGCGTCTCACAGATTGTATGCCTTTAATTTTAATGTTTAGATATTAAAGATATAAAGCTATATATATATATATATATATATATATATATATATACAGACGATTTTTTTCTGAATCGGTCATACAATGGTAAGTCTCCTTGTTGCATCAAATATACAAAATACTATACAAAAAATAGGTCTTGTCTCACCACAGAATCACCGAGAAATAATCTATCTATATATACATATAATAAAACAGTAAAAATATTTTGTCTGTACATTTAGTATTTTTGACTGAAATGGGCAGAGGGACTCTTAAAAAGAATAACAGAAAGCAAAAATTTTTTTTGGAATTTCTTGTATTTCTGTCTGTCTGTCTGTATGTTTGATCACGTTTATCTCCGGAAATAATGAATGAATTCAAATGAAACTTTTTTTGCTATATAGTTATTAAGCCGGGGGGCAACATAACAGATAGAAATGATTTCGAAAAATGTAACACCTGATGCAGCATCATAATGGTCCAGCTACACTATAATAAGAAATATAAAAGTGGAGCCTTAGCAAACATTTAAGCCTGATGAGCATTTTTGTTGAGGTATAAAAAAATCTGAGATTTGGAACACCTCATGCAGAACCAAAATGGTCCAGGTAAACTATAAGAAATATGAAAATGACGCCTTGGCAAATTTATTCAATCTGATTATCATTTTTTGTTGAGGTGTTTAATTTGGAACACTGACGCAGAACCATAACGGTGCAGGTAAACTATAGGAAATAAAAAATGACGCAGTAGCAAAAGTTGTTAAGCCTGATTTTTTGTTGAGGTAAAAACATCGAATATTTAGAACATTTGATACACTACCATGTCAAATTTTATATCGTCAATTTTACAGAGTCACACTCTCCACTGGAATAGAGTGCGTAGAGTACGATAAGCAGTAATAACTGGTGACCGCCCAGCGGTCCTCCTTTTGGCAACTTAGTTTTCAGCCTATACGGCTAAACACGAGGGTTTGCCGCCTCTCCAAGAATTGAACACACAAGCAACACCTAAAACCGAAGTCCATCTCTCCCAAAGGCCCTTTGGAGATATGCGATAGGTTGCGCTCTGCCCATACCTTAAAGTTTGGTGAAGTAGCGCAAGCTTACTTTGAGCTAGCTATATAGTCTTCTTCTTATCGTGTCGGTGGCTCAAAAAGTCTAAAAGAATCCTATATTTTATCCCTCCAGTATTTAGCAACAGCCAATGCAAAGCCATACAATTTTATAACAAATTAAGGTATATTAATACGCCGGAGTCATAAAGTCCACGCGAACGAAGACGCGGGCATCAGCTACTTTAAACTAATCATTTAAATTCAATTTGTTTACTACAAATCATTTCTCTAATAAGAACAATGGAATTTTACAGAAAACAAATTTGGCCAAAGACAAGTTGTCTATAGAGCCGGTTCTAATATCGTTAAATCCTTATGCAGACGATCATAATTAGAGAGTGAAACATGTGACTTCACTTTCTAAGCCAACTTAGAGGTTATTTCTTTGACATTGAATCACTGACCTACATTAAATGAGTAATTAAGAATAATTTAACGAGATTAACATAATGCATGCACCCATTGTTTGCCAACATATTAATGCACGTTGAAAGTACTTCTGTACATTACTTTTTTCAATTTTTAGAACACTACTTTTGTACAGACAAACACAGACACGGTCTGCTTCGGTGGCGCAGTGGTTAACACGCTAGCCTGCGACACGAAGGGTACCGGATTCAATTCCCAAATACTATATTTTTACACATATTATTCCGCTTTTCTGTTGCTAGCCAATGAAGGTTGGTGTTAGGCAGGTGGCCGGCCGTAAAAACTTTCGCCAAATCATATCACAGCATGAATGCTGTCATAATAGCGAACCCCGGGCTCCGTAGTATCAAAGCTGAGGACGCCATCGGGAAAAACTTTAAAAGTTTGGTGAAGTAGTAAAAGCTCATGTGGAAATAGCTACACTTACGAAGAGACAAAGCTTACAGCCATATGACCTATAGGCCAAGAATAGCGTGATGGTGAGCAATTTTGTGGTGAGGTGACATGCGCGGACAAAGAAGCAGCCATAGGTATCTTTTCTGGCAGACCAGCGTTAAAAGAAGCTACGAGTACTAATTAGCCAACACAAAAAAATGGAAAATAGGAAGAGAATGTCTAAGAAAAATTAAATTTTCTATCTATAAACTTATGTAGGTTAAAAATAGATACTATTTATTTTTGCACTGTGCTTTTACCATGTGATAATAGTCATAAAACAGTCTTTAGATGTGTGTAAGAACGCAAAGTGATTAAATTTCTTGAATGAAAAACAATACAACATTAGAAAGCAATTACTCAAGCACGTAAAAAGAAAGACTAACATATTTGTAATCTTTGATGAAAATTAATAATACATTTTCAGTGAAAAGATTGTATTCTGTAAGTTTAATACGAACCCGAAGTTTTCGGTTATACATGTATGTTTATGATCAACTAGTACTTCTTTATCGGAGAATTTTTCCTGGGAACATCCTATGCTGTAATGCGTCAAAGCTCGGGATTTGCTTTTTGAAAGGATTTAACTTTGCTGTGACATGATTTTGGGACAATTTTAATGGCCCGCTGGCGGCTTAACGCCAACCCTCCATGGCTTTTCCAATCGATCATTTTATATAATTTCATATAAAATATTATCTTCTTGAAAAGATGTTGCTAATTTTCACAATGAATTTGCTGCAACAATGAATGTGCTACGAAGCAGCGTAGAGGCCGCGCGTAGCAAACGGCTACGACCGCCCGAGTTTGAGTACAAAAGATATCAACGAGTTTGCGTGTCTACGTGAAAAGCTTCAGGAACTTATGTTGTTGTAGCAAAGTCCTTTATTAGGACTTTGCTATACTTAACAACATTAAGTTTTCTGATTATTGAATAAACTGTAATATAAATTTGATTTGTATGGTAATTTACTTACTTTAATACATGTGTTCAATATGAAAATTATAAGGATTTTATTTTTAAAAATACTTGAATAATCGTCAAATTTTTGTGGGTAACGTAATTATTAGAAAAAAACTTTTCTTTTCAAGAAAACTTTACAAATTTTCCAATCAAATAAGTTATAAAACACCAAAAACAAAAATACCTTGCTAACATCTTCGTATCGTTCACTCCACACACAAAGTTTGGGCACTAGAGCACTATACCATGGACACACACTACAGCAGCAGAGTCATTGGTCGCGGAGTGGTGGGCGCGTGTAGACAGTGGTGCGCCTGCGAGAGCACTGGCCGCGCCGCCCGCCGGCGCCGAGTCGAAGCCTCCGTCGAAAGTGAAGCGCCGCAACCCTGGTGGCATAACAGTGTGTGCTGTAAGGTTCGTGGGCTGTTTTTTTCAGGCGGTTTGGACACTGAAAACAGGATAAAGTTTATATAAAACCCGACTAGACAGGAGAATGGTTGTATTTTATACATGAATGAAATTTTATTTACTTTTAGATATCATGTATCCGTCAAAAGTGAAGCGCCGCAATACTGGTGGCATAACAGTGTGTGCTGTTTTTCAGGTTCGTGTGCTGTTTTTTTCAGGTGGTGTGGATACTGAAAACAAGAAGTTTATAAACTAAAGCGTGCTTTGTAATTCACGTCAAGCCGTTGGTCCCGGGTGTCATCATTGATGGCAGTCGTTAAGCTTTGTCAGATGCCTTTAGGCAGCTTGAAAACTATAATCTAAAATCTGACTACGAATAATTCGGGGCATATTTTGAAGTTTCATGGGAGAATGGTAGTATATCAAACATGAAAAGAAATTAATTTGCTTGCTTGGAATCAAGCTTGGATATCATGTATCCGCCGAAAGTGATAGGCGCCGCAACCCCGGTGGCATAACAATGTGTGCAGTAAGTTTCGTGGCTTGTTTTTTTAAGGTCGTTTGGAAACTAAAAACGAGAAGTTTAAAACCTCAAACCCGACTACTTATATTTCTGGGCATATGTTTTAATTTCACGGAAGAATAGTATATTATGAAATGAAATTTTATTCGAATTTTCATGACATGTATCTCTATTTGAACGTTTATATAAATATTTATTAGTATATTATATTTGCAAACTCGATAAACTTCTAGCGTTCCGGAAAGACCAATGATGAGAAGAATACGCCGAAAAAACTCAGTCCAATTTTGGTCCCTATTAAATACATATCGTCATCATCATCATCATTAGGTCCTTTTTAGTCTCCACTGCAGGAGCATAACTCTTTCTGTACTACGAGAACCATATATTAGCCAGAGCAGTCAAAAGGATTTGGCCTACACTCTCCACGTTGGCTAGACGGGTTGGAGAGATCTCCTTGATGTTTATAAGCTTTGTTTAGCTTGTGTTTCCTAAGTCGCCTTCTACGACATCCACGGGAAGTCTTGGAGTGGTACTATTCTACTCTGCCGGGAATCACATGGTTAAAACATATAAATCATACATTTTATAATCTACATAAAAATAAATTTCATTTGATATCAAACTCAATATATTTGGAAAAAATGTCTAGCTGGCGCTATTTAAATGTGCTGTAACGTCACATAGCCAGTAACCAGTAGACGGTCAAGACGCATCTAAAGATGTGTCAAGTGATATTTGTGAGTTTAGGAGATTTGAGGGAACAAACCACCACTAATTTATACATACATAGTGGCTATTGCCGTAATCGGGTAATTAATAGGCAACTGGCAGACTTTTGAGTTTTAGCACTAAGACACCAATTTTAAGTAGTTTGATATCCATCAAGAATATTATAGGATTATTGTCTGCCCGTAATGTCGACTCTGATTCCCCAATGGAAATGGTGCAATTGTATTTTCATTGTCACATGATAATTCTAAATCTTTAAAAGGATATCTATATTTGACAGACTTATTTTATAAACGGATGCCGTTCGGTTTAAATTTATTTCTATTTTATATCTACTTATGCGAATCAAATCAAATCAAAAAGAACGTTGCTCATCTGTTTTGATTAGACTTCAAAGTCGGTCTTATATTATTTTTTTTGATAGAAATGTATCCAGTATTTATATATGTATATAAAACATGTACACGGATGCCGTTCGGTTTAGACCTACATATTTATGATTTATTCTTTCACGAATCAAGACAGTTGGTGAGAACGTATTGTTCCACTGTTTTGATTAAACTAATGGAAAATTTAAAATATTTAAAATAAAAATAAAATACAACCGACTTCATCCATAAGGTTTATGTATAAGCATAAGTCATCTTGTACTAAAAAGTAGGAAATAATAATTGAATAACTAGAAACCAAGCGCAATTGCCAAAGATATTGATACTTTCATACTTATTTACAATTTTTGTTTGTTTTAAAAAATTAATCTATCTTTGTTAAATTGGCACAAATACTGCAAGATCAAATGATTGTAAAAAATAAGAATTGCAAAAATATTTTTACAAATACACTTCTTTGACCTTACATTTCAATTTATAGAAGTATGCATTTTGTTAGGTCAAGTCCAACGTTATGATTTATGTTAATACATTTAATCTCACTATATTATAAATAAGAGGATTACGTTAATGTGTATTTCATCATAAGTGCTATCATCGCATACGGCAAGGTAAATAAGACGTCGAGTTTTACACTTGATTACGGCAAAATGTGGAATTTCAAACTTGGCCATAAACGCAGACGCTCAGGTGACTAACTGATTATCCTTATTTGGTAGAAGATGTCCGCTAGCCGCTCGAATCACTTTCCACCTTTTTATCATTCGAGACATAATAGAAAATGATATACTTTTACACGTTTGCCAAAAAAGGAGGGTATTGTTTGCACTTTATTTAAAATTTTTGGGTATAAATAAAGCTAATAACTATTCATACACATTTTGACATCGTTTAAGTTAAAGTAGCAGGCATGACCGATCGTATTGCGTAATGTGATCCGGTCAGTAGTCATTTGCCGTATAAATTGTGGCAATAAAAAGCTTGCCAAATCAAATTGACCATTCTTAACATTGAATTTGTAATAAAACATCTCGAACGTTTTATATTCAGTGTGTTCACTATTTCATTAAATCGATACAAAAACTACGATCGAGAGTTATGTGAGCGGATCGAATAATTTGCTCCGGGACTTGCAGAGTCAACATTACCTAAGCGGCAAATCAGTGAAATTATTCGATGCCATGAGAATTTAGCATGCAACGCTCGTTTTCGTAACAGATGCAACTGTCTTCAAGTAGTTTTTATTCAAGTTACATCCCGGACAGTTGCGCCAAGCAGATCGGTCCGCAGTTATCTGTGTCACTTACGAAATTTCCATCAACATCCGCCGCCGAATTTGCGTCAACATGCAAAACGTCCCTTGATTATATTTTATTGATTTCGCGGTTCACAGAATATTCTAAACAGTGCTGAAAGTAACTCATTTTGTAACATCAGCAAATTAATTGTGTTGTTGGAAGAGACTGTTTCAATCTTAAATCCTTCGATATTATCGTTTTCTGGCGGATAATGTCGACAACCTAATATCGATTTTACTCGACGGCCTGTCGCAACAGTGATGAAACATCTACTTTGAATATTGCATTTACTAAATTGTATTTAAACTAAACAAAACTTTACTCCAATACTTTTATACAAATCAAGAGATATTTCAACATTAATAGTTTACCTCTTTATTGCCTCATTAACAATTTTACTACAGAGAATATAATTGTTTCAAAACCATGAATTAAAGATCACAATCCAAATATAGACTTGGAGAATGTGTAGATTCACGTTGGATATAATTCGCCATTAATTTGTTTGTGTGTGTGTGAGGGGGCTTTCTCTGTTATGAATGTGATGTTCCTTTCACGGTAAATCACGTGCTTTGTTAGGGTACCTTCACACTCTAACATTTTATTGACTTTACTTAATATATCCCAAACTGATCATATTGACCTTTTTAATAATTTCCCTATCGAAATGGCAGTGGTCAAGAGGTGTAAGAAAAATGTACCGGGTTCTATATTACCCAGTTAATCTAGTATTTCTGAATTGATAGAATCTACTTAGTACGATTTGACTTATTTTCATCGGTCATTTGCATCAACAGGTCCCTGCTTCCTAACTATTAAGAAAAAGGGAAATAAAAGAAAATTAATATCACTGAATAACTACATTGAAATCGGCAGGTTAAGCTGTAAAAAAAATTATCAAAGTCAACGCTATGATAAGATATGGCCATAAACGCTTATATCTTTTTATTAAAACGTATACGGTAATTTTTAGTGTCTTAAAATCATGAAATTTGGCAATAAGTAAGTTGTAATATCTCAAGTAAAGAAAAACATACAAAACGGTTTATTTGTTTTTAGAACACAAATAAAATATTTCGAACCCTCGGGGGGCGAGGCCGAATCATGTTGCTGTTATCTTTATAATATCTCTCAGGTATTGAAAAGTTTAAATTGCGTAAATAAATACAATTATCTGGTAACGTAGTATTCAAATGCTTGTTTTTAGAACGGGCGTTTGACAGTAGAGACAGCTACAGTGTAAAACTATCCTTACCAGCCTGACTAATATCACCTAATATGTAACAGTACAATACATGAATAAAACACAGGTATAGTGTTGCTCTTTAGTTACATATCCTATTAATGTGTATCTGTTATTTTCATCGCTATTTTCTGTATTTTTTATTTTCGTTGTATTTTTATTAATATTATCAGTAAGTAGCTATTTACTAACTACAATACTACCAACAGATGAACACCCGCCACTAGGTGAACAAAACGCATATTTTAGTTCATCATCATCATCATCATCTGAGGCGCAAGAAGTCCATTGCTAGTTATAGACCTCCCCTTTTAGGATTTCCAGTACAGTGTAAGCGCGCCTTCCTTCAAACTTTGTCGAGTGGTTCGGCCACCTGGTTGATGGGTGTAGCGTATAATTAGAAGTATCAAATATGATACTTGTTTTATTGATACTTCTAAATAGCTTTTTTAAGCGACTTCGGTACTGTAAAAACGTAAAGGAAAAAGGTAAAGAATTTTTAAAATCAGTTTCTCCATTGTAAAATATGATCATATTATCCTCTTTAAACTAGTAGAAGAGATAACTTGAAAAAAATTAATGAGATAAATGTAAACCTACGAGCACGCATAAACGCGCATATTAAATGTACGTACCACGCACCATGTTGGTTTGAAACTAATAACATTACACAAGATTTAATTAATAAATACTTAAGTGTGTTACATTGACACCAAACGCTTTTTATTTTATTACGAAAAATCAGACCACATGTTGCGTCTAGGCTAGCTGTAACGTCTGCATAAATGTTTACAAAAATGTTGCATGCACATCTTTTCAACGTTTTATTGCATGAAATAAGGTGACCTAGATCAATTAAATGAATTTATTCAACATTTTAATACTGGATATGTAGAATACTACACAGATTGTTTTCTCGATACTTATGTAATAATAGGAGAATGATATTATGTCTACGCATCCGTTAGATTGTATATTTCAATAAATTAACATAAGATGACGATGATGTTTTCTATGAGACTCGTTTATTCCATGTAAATATTTTAATTTGTTTTTTAAATTCTTTGTCAGACTTTTCCAATAATCAACAATTACTATATACATACATTGTTTCTTTAGGCAATTTATTGCTATAATTTGAAATCTGGAGCAGAACCGTAAACGCTTATTATATGATGAATCTGAGGGTCCTAGTTTGACAGGTAACCCAAAAAAGGTGTCTAAACTTTTAACTTAGGAATTTGAAGGGAAACCTGTCGGTCTTGGTCCACCTGCCCGCGCGTGCGTATGTCGAACGGAACACATGCGTTATTACCACACACTGGTCCTATAAAACACTTGAATTTATCGAAAGCTCTGGTTTCGACAACATTGAATCATGTAACATACGTTAGTGTGTAGATTTGGTAAATGTGTTGTGTATAGAGACATTATCGTAAACACGATCAGTTTACTAGATAATAATGAAGCTAATCGATGTCAGTGTAACTGTGTTAATTATTATTGGCTTGTATTGCATTAATTTTGTACCAAACATATGAGCATATAAAGAATATGATAGTTTGTAAAAGGAAGGTTTTAAATGACTACATCTATTGCACTGCAGTCTCATATAAAACAGACATATGGCGTTATGACGGAAAACAGTTAGACATGGTATCCAATTTATATGTATTTCCATTTATTGTTGGTCCTAGTTGAACAATTCATTGCCTGTAGATGCTTCGTATAGAGGCCAAACACATGTCGCAAGCACGACGACTGATGCTGCATCAGCCACAACTTGTGCAGCAATATCGGCAAGGGTTGCATGCATCAACTTGGTGAGCTTGAGCAAAGTAAAACCTGAATACATTCAATAATTTTAAATGTTTATTTTATTGTTCAGCATTCAGAAACAAGCACCATATACCTAATTATTCTCACATTGATCGAAGGTAGTATTCACAAAAATCTGCCAATTTTTTAGTTCAATCTTTAAGCATTGAGAGACGAGTAAAACATGAAAAGAGAGATTGTCAAGGTTCCACCTGCTCGTGCAAATTAGATAAGTGTAGTTGCGCCAGCGCACGTGGGAACGACAATTGTCGGCGATTGCAAGAACTGCTGCAAGCGACATCCGAGCATAACTCACATAATAGGAGGCGGAAAAAGCGGTCGCCTATTCATTTATTGTTAGCCGTTTGTGTGTCGATTCAGAAAAACAGTCTGTGACATGGAGTTATTAGACATAAGTTAGAGTGGTGATTTATTTATCTGTAGGAAGCCTTATTTCTGCAATCATTGAATGCACTAATTAGTGCACAAGTGCATTAATTAGTGCAGTCAATTAAATAAAGTTAATTGAAAGAAATACTGTTGCGTCAAAAATATTTTTTATTCATTGTTGTCTGATATTTCAATGTTAAATGTCAAAAAAGAGAAAGTCACAAGTTCATGATTCAAAGAAGGGTATATTCCTAGTATTTGATTTGAAAATTACCGGAATATAGTATGAATGCCTACGGAAGTTTAATATTTTTTAAAGTGCCAGTGAAAAGTTATGTAAAGTCACCACACCAGATATAGACACCTTGACATTTTCTTCCTCTTAGTGGAAATAACTTTTTTTAATTAAAAGTTTTAATAAGTATATTTTTAATCAATAAATTATAATAAAGCTTGTTACAGCTTTTATTATAAGCGATTCTTATATAAAGTGCTTGCAAAGACAAATCAAATGAGCCCAGTCAGTGAGGTCTATATATTATGAACCATAATGTTGTATACTATCAATTTATCAATTATCGTTGGTTAAGGATAAGTGCTTCGAAATTGAGTTGCAAAATTCGAATCTTATTAATAATCAAACTAACAGGGTAAACCAAATCACAGGAAAAATTAGGTTAACCAAAGTCCTTTGTCCAGTAAAGCCTATGTACCTATATTGATCTGACATTTGAACTCCACTTACAGCTGCACGTGCATACAGTTCCACAATAATTTAACACACAAATGTCTCTCATTATGCCGTTGTTTGCATAATGAGAACGCTTATTTTACGCCATGTACAATAATACTTGCTTAAGGTCGGAGTTGTTTCCAATGCTTTAATAATTCATTTTGTTACATAAATTCATGTAATATTGATGTTTTCTGATTCTCAATTTTACATTAACTGATTTACCTAAAATAACCCAAAGGAAATAGTATGTTAAATATAGCAAACCAGTTACAAAGTAACAGTTTGCTTGAAGTAAACTGCAAACGCAACGTTACAAGTACTGGTACGTTAAAAGTACTGCTATTTTTTTTAAATAAATAATTATAAACACAAGCTAAACACAAGCTAAACAAAGCTTATAAGCATCAAAAAGACCTTTTTTACCCGTATGGCCAGCGTGGAGAGTGTAGACCACATCCTCTGACTGCTCTGGCTAATAATATATGGCTCTGGTAGTTAGTACAGAGAGGGTCATGCTCCTGCAGTGAAGACTTAAAATGCGAACTGGACGCGAGTCTTATATCTATAATATAATCATTTTATATATAAAAAGACCCGATGATGATGATAATGATTATAATATTATAGCAGTCCGCCCCGCTTCACCCGTAGTATTAAGGGGGAACACTAGGCACAGTAGCGACGCCAATCATTTTATTCCTAATACTTTACAAATAGAAAGGAATTCAAGAATATAAACAATACAAGCCTTAGTAAATAACCTGAAGTATTTTTTGAATCATGTTTATTACTATCGGAATCAGTGAGAATTATGAGAATCTGATTACCGCCAAAAACGGCCGTTTTTGGCGGTTATCACTTTTTCTCTCAATGACTGATTCTCATAATATCAAAACATGATTCCAAAAATACTTCAGGTTATTTACTAAGGCTTGTATTGTTTATATTCTTGAATTTCTTTCTATTTGTAAAGTATTAGGAATAAAATGATTGGCATCGCTACTGTGCCTAGTGTTCCCCCTTAAGGAATTTTTGAAATAGGTCTAGAACATAGAAGTATGTATACTCTCGATTTTTTTTAAATCTATGGTCTAGAAGTTCCTGAGATTAGGGTTCAATCAAACAAAATCTTCAACTTTATAATATTAAATAGTATATATATGGTAGATAATTGTTGTAAATAAAACCATAGCGGCTGATAAGAAATTTAAATGATTACAAAAAAATAAAATACGTTGCAAGTTATGCAATAAGTGCAAGAGGGCAATATGTTAAGGTTAAGGGCCGGCGAGATGATGATATGATATTCATTTTATGCAAAGTGGTCTCAAAATTGTATGAGCTTTTCGTCTTTAATTTGAAATACTTTTTAGCATACAATAATGATATACTTGACCTAAAAATCATACCATTGTCCATTAAGGTTACAAAAGCTGATATATACCTATATGGCATATCTGTTGCGTGCGTGTCTGCTTGAGGGTAAGTCTCTTTGAGACAATAATTATATCGAGAAGTGGCGTACGTGATGTAAGTACTTAATTATATCAAAAAGACTATGACTCATTTCGAACGAGTTTTATTTACTAATATTTCAATAAGGATATCTCGGATAGCAATTAGCATATGAGTTCTTATAATAAATATGCTAATGAAAAATTAAAACAACAATGTATAGAAATGAAATAACAACCAAGTTCATCGATCAATTATAAAGAGATATTTATGTCATTTAATTACCTTTCTACATTTTAAGTATTGTTTAATGTTGGAGATGATCTTTGTAAGTAATGTAGAGCAATAAATTTGTACCAGTTTTCAAAGTTCTCAGTGACGCAACGGCTTTATTGTTTAATTTCAACCGCGGCTTATCTGATAGAGTCTAGGGTCCTACCGTAAAGTAACATACCTCATCTAGACTATCGTACTTATAAAGAAGTTTACTTGCAAGTGCTTGGAAACACTACTTAATCTTTGCTTGCATATTAAGTTAGTGTTTAGAATGCCGTTTTATGGTGTGAACTGTTTAATGGTGGTGAGCTGCAGAAGTAATGAATTGTTTAAATTATATATCTCTGGAATAAATTATAAAAAGGTTATTAGATGCGAGTGAAATGGCCCAGCCCCTGGTTTACTTTTTAGTTCCGCTCTTTAAGGAAGGTTTTCTCTTTAAGTTACAGAATGGAAACTTAATATTATTAAGTGTCACTGAATTACTGCAATACATAGTGGCCTAGTTGGTTTGTTGAATGAGGTAGGAAACTTTACGTTTGGTGTCTAGACTAATGGATTGGTCTCTTGTAACGTCATCTTCCATAGACCAGATAATTATCAGATAGTGCCATTAGTTTGTGTAGCCATTAGTTTCTCCGGGAGTGTGTCATTACGATACTTAGTGTACCCCTTACTCCGATGGACTCTGGGCTCCGAAGCACCTAGTAAACCTTGGGATGGAACTTGAAAATGACTTCGATTAAAGATAGAGATACATGTAATAACTTTAGATAGTTACGCATATCAATAATTTCATTCTAAGTAACTATTTCTTTGGTCGTTCTATAAAAAATAAGTGAATTGAATAAAGTAACACCTATAAGTATCTGGTGACCTGTACTACAGGTTTTTATAAGCCTACTTCAGGCACCAGCTTCTCATACAATTAAATTGTAATAATTGTAATTAGATCTAAAGCATTGCTTATAATCTTATGAACATTGTATGAGATGAAATAAATGAATTTATTTATTTACTTATTATTATAAAATTTTGATTATGATACTTATAATAAACTTATTTAGCTCAGTAACGAAGGCTAGATGAAAATAAATATGCAATTATATTTACTATTAACTATATTCGAATTGGTGCAGTGAGCAAGTCTCAGTGAAAATTGCCACAAAACGGTCATATTTGGAACGGAAGAGCCGATATTCCGTATACCGAGAGCTAGGTTCAAACCCAGTGTGAGCCATTAATTGTACTTTACTTTAGTAGGTCACATCCATCCATCCATCAGGTCCTTTTTAGTCTCCACTGTAGGAACACGACCCTCTCTGTACTACTACAGCAATATATTAGCCAGAGTAGTCAGAGGATTTGGCCTACACTCTCCACGCTGGCCAGACGGGTTGGAGAGGTCTTTTCGATGTTTGTTAGCTTTGTTTAGCTTGTGTTTCCTAAGTCGCCTTTTACGACATCCACGGGAAGACTTGGAGTGGTCCTATTTTACTCTGCCGGGAACCACACAGCTAAAGTAGGTCACATGTACCTGCACTTTTGGAGCTACCCAAATAAGGTTGACTTAAAGCAGGTGGCTGACTGTAATTTTTTTGCCAAGTTATATTTGATTATTGAAATTCTGTACGATTAATTAAATTTTCTGAATTGGACCCCAATTGTACCTTCATCAGGATTTATTAGTAGTTTTTCCCATATCTATTTTCTTAATTTTCACTATTTGCGCTTGGAGAGCTGACTGCAAATAGTGGGACTAGGGCAAGGCAAAGAGATTTCGAAATTTACCAAACCCAGTCCTACGCTAACAGAATGAAAGATGATACAAAAAAACTGGGTAAGTAGGTGAATTGAGTTTATTAATTTGCGGAACTCCGCTCTCTGCACCTTCACCACAGACTAACAAGGTTCACTCTAGGTAATTACCGCCTATCTTCGAGATCTTCTGCTCACGTGATATATAAACTGGTTGCCCAACGATGAGCAGATCATAAACTTCAATGAACGTCCTTACTCTCATCACGTGCTTTGTGACCTTGTATAGGAACACGGAATTAGGAACAAAGAGAATTTGTTTCGATGTCTTCATGTAAGTATCGAAATGCTACTTGTCTAACTATTATATGTTCAATTTTACTCAACGCGCATTTTGGAGCTATAGACTGTCTAGGTACAAATTGCATTAGTGCAAATTGTTATTCTCACTAACTTAAACGTGAAATTATACTAGCTGTTACCCGCGACTTCAGCCGCGTAAATTATTGCCTATGTCGCCCGCAGATAAATTAGCTATCTATAGGTGAAAGAATTTTAAAAATCAGTCCTGTAGTTTCGGAGACTACAATGCAAACAAACAAATAATAAAATCTTTCTTCTTTTTAATATTAGTTTGTATAATGAACTATGAAGGTGTAGTCAGGCTTTTTTTTGCAAAATATATTATAAAAATACGGATACATAACTTTGCTTGCATCCGGGTCTTGATCACAAATAGAACTTATTAATACACCTAAAAACCCTGACAAATACCCGTGAAAATAAAGTCATTACTTGTAAATATATCCCAGCGTTGGGAAATCATTGCCCGGAGATCATTTTGAAGCAGTAATACGACAGTTTGTAGGAGTTATGTTTTCACATCGGATCTTCTGACTAACCTTCATTGACAGCGGCGTAGTTTTAATTCAAATAGCTCACACACGATCCCAATCGGCAATGTAGTTCGAGGCCGGTCTCTTATTAGACGGCTAAGTGTCGATTTGTCTTATCGTGTGTCGAAACCCTGCCCCGGGACACACCGGCTCCCAGCTGTCATTAATCAAGGCATGCGACCTCCAAAACTAATAGTTCACACGTCCCTGGGTGATTAGGCTTTTACAAATAATAATTTATTTTAATTGTGACATTCTCAACTTCTTGTTTTAAAAACATTAGAAAAGTTAGGCTAAGGAAATCGTCATCACTTTTTTATTCAAATCATTAATTTTGAATTCAAATAGTTTCAATAAAGCAGCCTCTGTGGTCCAGTGGTTAAGGCGTTTGCCTTATTGACCCGGGGGCTGTGGTTCGATTCCCACGGGAAGCATACTTTGTTAAGTTATTTCCAGTTTGGTAAGGACATTGCAGGCATGAATCTCCTGGTTGTCTGATAAGAAAGATGATTCCGTGTTTCGGAAGGCACGTTAAGCCGTTGGTCCCGGCTGCCATCTGGTAGTCGTTAAAGAAACCACGTCAGAGGCCGAGAGGCGGTTCCGAAGAACTCTGAAACCAGGGTGTGCATGGTTGACTGATCGTGTCACCTACACAAAATGATGATGAATAGAGCAGTTGACATTAAGTAGTTTAAAACACGCTTTGCCAAAAACATTATAACCAATGTTACTTAGGGTGATTTCAAAATTCCAGAAATACCTCACAAATACAAATCTTAAGGCATTGAGGAGTTTTAGTGGAACAAGGAACTAACCAACATACATTGGTACATGGAAAAAATAACACTTCTTTTTTTGGGCAGTGAAAAATGTTTTCTTGATATCTGTAACTCTTGCCCTACTCGCCAGTCTTGGGCTCCTTCTTTTTCTCGTCGTTTCGTCGGTCGTAGTTTTTGCAGCAAATGCTTTTATCCATCTATGCAAACTTAACTTGTTGAGTTGAACCTATATAAAAATGTATCATGAACAAGTGTAAATCGAAAAAAACGTAATATTTTTTATATTGATAAGTGATTACTCATCTCATTTTAGTAAATTCATTCGTTCTTAAGTTGTCTACATTGACCCATTCTCGACTTCTCGATCGTAACTTAAAAACCACTTGATTTTTATATTTTAATATACCCGTCACTGAGGCCATGCAAACTTAAGTTACAGACCATTACGTCAAAATGATAAAATTATAAAATTAAGAACTTCATCTCCTCAAAGCAAGGTTTCAAGAAACACATAAAGTATAACCAGTAGCAAAAACATCGAAAATTCTCGTGTGAAATTTATTTTTATATTGAACTATAAAATTGTTAATGAACCAAACGAGGTGACGATTACATTTAAGAGCTTTTCATTGCTGCGTGTAAACGTCACGAAATTCTCAGAAAAGTCAAGTGTTTGGGTGTGGTGCTCCAATTTATAAGGTAAGTGGTGATATCAGTGCAAAAAAGTAAATAATTAAAAGCATGCAAGCTTCATTAGGTAGTTTTCATACTTTACGTATGCATATGTTTATCACAGAGGAAAAAAAGTTACGTAATCGTATTATGATTCTTACAATAAATACTAGGTTTATACATTTTGATCACATATTTATCCTTTGGGATAGAAAGGGCCTAAAGTGATAAGAGCTACAGGTCACGTTTAGCGTAATGGTGGATTTATAGGTGGAAAATGGAAATAAAATAGTTTGCTAGCGACATCACCTGTTGACATGATTCCTGCTTGATTCCTTATATTTTTCGCCCATTCCCTCGATTGAACTCTAGAGTTCACGCAGGAATAGAAGCAGCTGGTACGTTTTTGTATATAGAGCTAGCCTTTGATTATTTAGAGAGTATATAGTCAAAGGAGCTAGCGAGGTAACATTCTTTCTTTTTTTATATAATTGAATTATATTTTTACCAAATATACTAAGTTCTATTACAACGAGTATAACTAAGATGCAACCCTTTAGGCACTTTATCGCACCACCCGTTTTAAACTCTCTGTTTGGTCTAAAGGTTTGACTGGGAGAGAATGCCTTATGGCATTAAGTCCGCCTTTTGTACTATGTATTTTTTTATATATGTACAATAAAGTTTAAATAAATAAATATTCTTTTTTGATGAAAATCTTTCAATATTTCACAACCCTCACGTCTGTCACTATATATTTTTTTGACAAAGTATAATTATTTATTTAAACCATATTGCTTATTTAGGGGGGTAGACATGTATGTATGCGGATCCTTATTCTACCTGAACTTTTAAAAGCCTCAACATATATGGACGTTTGTATTGGGTACGTTAGAAAGTTTCATCATCATCATCACCAGGTCTTTTTTAATCTCCACTGTAGAAGCATGACCCTTTTTGTACTACCAGAGCAATATATTAGCCAGAGCAGTCAGAGAATTTGGCCTACACTCCTCACGCTGGACAGACGGGTTGGAGGGAGAGTTATGTTTGATGTTTAGAAGCTTTATTTAGCTTGTGTTACCTAAGTCGCCTTCTACAACACCCACGGGAAGACTTGGAGTCGTCCTATCCTAATCTGCCGGGAACCACACGGCAACACCGTTAGAAAGTTAATGTCATTCCAAATTTTTTTGCGAATAAAAATCCCAATGCAGCCGAATTTGTTTTTATTTTTAAATACATATGTATTTAAAAATAAAAACAAATTCGGCTGCATATACAATGCTTATTACCTACTTAGTGACCAAACGAAACCTTCGCCAATAAAAGCTGGTCTCCGCTTGTCAGTCCCACAGAGGCAGTGTCATTTCTCCGACTGCAGTCGATGAGCTTGGTCGTCCACTGCGCTGACATTGACCTTCTTAGCCGGAACGGGTTCACCGATGATTTACAACATGTGCGGCATTGTAATTAACGCCTACGTCATTAAGACCAGCTTTTGGGAGTATCAATCTGAGACAAGGAGCTAAATGAGAGTAGAGCATACCTGACTAGACTGGTTGTTGCGCTTGGGATAATTTAACGATATATATTAAGTATTGAGACAATAGTATTTTAGCAAAATCCTTCATACCTTCCGTAATATCGAATTTCACAATTGTCTGTTTTTTGACGAGCTCCGCAGCTGGCGCAGTGGTCAACACATGGCCTGCGACACGATACGTCAAGATAAAAATTATCTTTTTCAGATTGACCTGCGTCTTGGATGTTTATCTATATACGTTTTTGTAATAAAATATAGTATCGTTGAGTTAGGATCCCATAACAAAAGTCTCGAACTTACTTTGGGGCTAGCTCAATCTGTGTGATTTGATTTATATTTATTTATTTAAGTCGTAGAATTCGTTGTAAGTAGTATATTAATCAAGTTGAAAGGAAAACTGCCTAGTAGATTTCACAACTCAAAAAGTCATTTTATACAGTTGAATTGGTTGACTATGCTATAACTTACTTACCTATATAAGACGACGCATGCAGTTAGCCGATTTTTTTGTTGTAAATGTCACTTTTGGTGTAATTCAATCTTTAAATATCCTTGCCTTATTCTTGCACTTGACCGAGTTTAAATCTTGAAAATGAATTGCGATATATAATGCCACTGACCGAAAAATATGACCATAACTTACCTCTGTAAATACGTATCTAAGTACCTATATGTTTGCAACATATAATTTATTTGGTAACATTTCTATGTTATGCATACAAATAAAAATCTGTTTCGTACCATTATCTATGCAAATAGACTATCGAGCAAAAACGGCTTAGAATCATGTTTGTTGCTTGGGAGCCCCCACTAAATATTTATTTTATTCTGTTTTCAGTATTTGTTGTTATTGCGGTATCAGAAATACATCATCTGTAACATTTCAACTGTCTAGCTATCACGGTTTATGAGAAACAGCCTGGTGACAGACGGACGGACAGACAGACGGACATAAAATTCTTAGTAATAGGTCTCGTTTTTACACTTTGGGTACGGAACCCTAAAGATGTATTAAAACTATCATGTTCGCATTTTGAAGAGCACCTTGAGAATATCCGCATCTAGGCACTGTAATATGAGTATTGGTAAGCAATATAACAGACGGCTAATCGATGATAACTAAAATTAATTTAAACAAGTTACTTAATTCAAAGATAAGCTACGCTAGGAAGGTTGATTACGTACTTATTTGCGTTATTTGCATACTTTCCTATTATTATTTACCGACTTTAAAAAAAGGAGGAGGTTCTCAATTCGTCGTAATCTTTTTTTTATGTATGTTCCCCGATTTCTCGAAGACGCCGGGCCCGATTTAAAAAATTCTTTTTTTGTTCGATAGGTAACTTTACAGATGGTTCCATTAAAATTTTATCGAAATGTGTCGAGCACGTTTTAAAAAAATACACAAAAACCAAAAAAATGTTTACAGGAATGCCGTTTGCATTACACTTATTTCCATTTTATTCTAACAAATTGATAGGGTTGAAGTCGGTTTTTGTTTCTTGTTAAAAATATCTTAAATTATGCGATTCACAGCAGCTCACTAAAATCCTGAGTTTGGTAGAAGCTGCTTTTTGTTTTAATCACGTCATCAACGGTTACAGATTTCGGACCCTTTTTTTCCGGATTATGTTACCGGTTGCGCTGCAGGCTTAACCGGACGTGCTTGGCGAAGACTATGCGAACAGAGTTTGATCCTCAGTCAAAGATTATGACAGTACAGAGGGCTCCCAAAGGAGCACTGACTCGGCTTTGGGCGTCACGTTCAAGCACCATAAGGGCGCGTCAGTCCTAGCACGCCTCCTCACTTAGCACCAACCCGGCGTTGTGGAATACGTAATTGATAAAGCTAGGGTAGACTTTGGAAGCGAGCGTCTATAGCGTCAGTGGCGCCACGTCTATGACGCCGCGACAGAGCGACAGATCGATGTTCTATGCAAATTTATGAAATTTTAGTGAACATCATTCGAGCATAGCGACACTGACGCGGCATCACAGCGACAGTGGCGACGCGTCAGTGTCGCTATGCTCGAATCTGATCTTCCAAAGTCTAAGCTCTGCTCTAAGTCCTATGCTCGGATGGAGTGCCGATGTCTGCGGTACCTTCGGAACTCGGTGGGGGAATTTTAGGTAGGTAAGTAATTAGATCGTAATATGTTCCTTTTGATTGTGACTTATGGTTGTCTAAAAATGGGTACGGAACCCTAAAATAATACAACTAGGTACTTAAATAAAATAAGACCGACATCTAATGGAACCTTACACACATGCGTAAACACGATCAATGACAGGTTGTCGCATTGCACAATTTGGTCCACTTATTAGGTCTAATACATTTTATCATATTTATCTCTAAACCAATTAAAATCCCAATCCATATGTCATGTCATGTCGGTCTGTAGGCAGTAGCCTTTACTTTTAATAAAGTAATTACAAAAGTAAGTTAATGTTTTATTTTATGGCTACTTTACGAAGCTTGCTTAATGATTTTTGGGTATTTATTATAATAACGCTTTGGGTCAATTACTACTTAATTAAATCATTACTAAAAAGTTCTTCAAAAAGAGTATTCATCAAGTTCGTGTGCGTTCAGAAGCTGTGTTAAATTAAAGTAATTTTTATTTTCATCAAGATAACGCAGTACAAAGGTACTGCGTTAATACCTACTACTTGTGGGGCGAAAACACACTTTTGTAAGTATGTAGATATGTTTGTCTCGCGATAACTCTCAAACGGGAGCATATCAGAATCTCAAAAAACATAACACCTTTCTTTAAAATGTACGAGTCAATAATACCCGAACTCAAAATACCTTAAGATTTAAAATACCTCAACCGATTACACCTTACTTTAAAATGCCAGAATTAGAATTACCAAAACATCATAATGTCAGTTTTTAAAATACCAAACCTCTAAATATTCAATTTTCAATTAACCTTACATTACAATACCAAAGTATGAAATGCATAAAATAAACAAAACTTGAAATTATCATTCAACCACTTCAGAGTAACGGGGCACTTTCGTTTCTGGAGCTTCGGCGGCCGCTGCCGCGGCACGCTCGCTTCGCTCACTCGCCTCGCGCATGCTTGGTTCATGTAGAACCTCGTCGCATCGCTCCTCGCAACCTATTCCTGGTTTCCGCTAACCAGTTCCTTTCTAATACCATATTCCTGATCTTCGGAGACGATTTTCTCAGAACCATAAGTTACAAAAGAAAACTGAAATAGAAAAAAAATTTTTTTTTCTAAGTCCGATACCTCAAGAACGGTGCGTCGGATGATATCAATCTATGGAACATTTATTACTCGTCAGCATTTTGCTTCATGATTTTAATTGATTTTTGTGATAATTTTAACTAAAAATATAATATCACCTGCGGTAATAATTAGATGTAAATATGATTGATCATCAGATCACAAAACTTGGTTTTATTTGCCCTAGAATACTTTGAGCTTATAAAATCAGTTAGGTAAATTAGGCTAAGTTTTTTAAAGTAACGTATTTATGGATGAAGTTCTTACTTATTCTGTAATAAGATGTTTTGAGCTTGAGCTATTCAACCATAAGGTAATTTAAATGTTTTGTATTTGAATACTTGGAATTTTAAATGTGTGGTATTTAGAATTCGGGTATTTTGGGCTCGTACATTTTAATTTTACGTAACTACTAGTAGGTACTTTTTAAGTAGATAGGGTATCCAAATAGTTCAGCAGTTAGAAAATATTTAAATAAATATTCGCGAGGTCCAAGATCACGACTAACTTCTAGTACGTAATAACTACCTTTATTAATTAATTACATGGTGTCGTAACGAAAATATTTATATTTTGGCCAAACCATCACTATTACACAATAATGCATTTTTGTGTTACAGTATAGCTTCAGTCTCTTCACCCGCGTGAGCTTTTGTTTTATATTAAGACCTCATGACCCCACATAGGCTAGCAGCGCATTTTGCTAGTTCTTAAAATACGTGTATGAATTGATTGTCTCAGTACCTATTTCAGTTTTACCTACGTGCTATAAACAAAAATTAAATCCGATAATATTCAGAAGATAATTTGGATTGTGTTATGTAAAGAGAAGATAAATTTAGCTTCATGCATTGTTACATCCTTTATTTAAATGTTGGAAAGGTTCAAACCCGGTGTACCGTATCACGAAAGTTAGAAATTTAATTAAGAGTG
Organism: Rhodophaea formosa; assembly: GCA_963082605.1. Taxonomy (NCBI): domain Eukaryota; kingdom Metazoa; phylum Arthropoda; class Insecta; order Lepidoptera; family Pyralidae; genus Rhodophaea; species Rhodophaea formosa. The sequence goes on along the minus strand of OY720211.1, from coordinate 6,681,334 downwards.
CGACATCGCGGATTTTCCGGTGTCGCTCGTTTTATTGGGTGATTTACGGCAATCAGTTTGGGTAAGAGCACGTCTTGTGAAACGCTAAACAAACAGTCTCGCTTCTTATGCAACGTGATACAATTTGCAAAACGCCCGCTGAACGGGAAGGAAATATTATTTTTTAATTCCTGAATATTTCCCAAAACTATTAGGAATGGGCCCAAAACATTATGATGAGGTGATACAAGAATAAATAATGCTCTGTGATATGCAATTTCATGTCATCTTACACTATTTGAACAATTATATCCAAACAACACTGTATCGTAAATGCATAGTACCTACTTACCTACATTTTTTTTAAATATATACGGATAAATCACACAGATTGAGCTAGCCCCAAAGTAAGTTCGAGATTTTACCCCATAACCCCATATCACATTATGGGATACTAACTCAACGATACTATATTTTATAATAGATACTTATATAGATAAACATCCAAGACATATTAATAAAATTGACTGACGATACCATCATATACTTAATTCTTAAATTCTATTCTCTAACATAAGATGTACGTGCAGCAAGTGAAAGGTATTGAAGTACTCTCAATGAAATGAAATGACGGAACATCTCAAATTACTCGCCTTGGATATTTTTAAATGTATTAACATTCATAATACCTATAGTGTTACAGTGTTAGGTAATACTATCTGCTCTGCTGTGATGAGGTTATAATGCATGGAAAGTGAAAGAAATACCTAACAGCATTAATTTTTTTCCGGTTTACTATTTTGCAATCCTAACTTTTGGTCATGTCTCAGAGTATATTTATTGAAGATTCAAGAAATTGCAATATTTTCATGATAAATATATCCTACAAGCAATTCAAGGCACTGCTGCCCAAAAACCATAATTTACTAACACAACAAAATAATAAAAAGTAACTCAATTAAAAATTAAAATTTGAACATACTTGAGACTTTTAAATTTAATATTGTAAGGTGGTATGGAACCCTTGGTGTAGGTAGGTACAATAAAATCGAGGCAACTCATGAATTTTAGTACACATTTTTACAAACAAATACAAATACAAACATTTTATTTGCTAAAATAGGGTCAAAATACAGATGTTACAAAACAAATAGAGCAAGCCTATTCAACTGCTGAAAACAGTATGCAAAATCTAATAAGTCATTTTCGAAATGTCACTACTAACACACATTCATTATTTGCATACATGCATTTTCGATTTTATATATTTTTTCGAAAGAAAATGTCATTAAATAAATTAATAAACACATTTGTCACATAAAAATAATAATAAGGTAAATTTTCTAGTCCCGTGCCAGGTAGTCATTAATTGAGTAAAATATGTTGTCTAGTAAAAATTGATGTAAAGCTTTTTTAAATTTATTAAGTGGTAGCTGTTTTATATGATCGGGGAATTTGCGAAATTATCAAGTTTAACATGGCGAGCATATCAAATAAGCAGACACATAAATCACAGTGTTCAAGTTCAAATTCAAAGTAGTTCCTTATCTTAAATCGGCCTTAGAATAACAGTGACTGCCAATGCCACTGAAGAAAGTGTTTGCTCAGGTCTAGTCCGACCAATCCGTCACTCTTACACGACATCAACACGATGTGCTCTTTAGAGTATATATGTCGTGGGAAAACAGTCAATAGTCGAATTTTACTGCGGATGTTGAGCAAGGGTCGGTAGGCAAGGTGAGTAATAACAACAGTAGCAGCCATGATGATTCTACTTATTTTAATCTTATAAGTATCTATTTATGGCATACGTTTAGCTTACATGTTTAGGTTATCCCACTTACATAAGTACTTCTATTTTAAAAACAAATTTTCAATAATTTACAATACATCTTGGACAAATCCATACGGATAAGCAGGTTGATTATTATATGCTACATACCTACATATATATTGAAATCATATTATACCAAAATATAAATAGGGATCAACTAAATTTTCTACCTAACATTGTATATGTGCACGCGTCGAGTTGTTATAAGAAGTTTAGTGATAGCTTAGGTACCAATTAAAACTTACTGGAAAGCAAGTGTACCATTGACATGCCAATATTTCGCTCTAAACCCGATATATCCCGACACATGGCCGAGTTTTCAGTCCACATTCTTGCCTAATGGCGATTTAAGGCGTGTACTCACGTGCGACAAGTTGTGCGCCTATAACACAGACAAAGAAAAAAATAGAGCGAACATTTTGATTTGATCTGATTTATGAGAAAATGAATAAATTGCTGAGTGGCGTGGTGCCAGTTTCGCATATCTTAGCGCCATAATAATTAATAAATATACCTATATTAATTTACGAGGGCGAGTAAAATAACGTATACATATGTATCTACACATCAAAGAGCATACATACAACTACTGCTTTGTGTGCGAACACTAAAGCCGCATAAACGCATAGGGTGGTGGAGATAATTTTTGGTGGAGAGCTTTCGCCATGGATATATATTTATATATATAAATATACTTTTTCGCTTTCACATAAAAAAATAAATTGTCATAATTCTGACAAGTGTTCAAGTCTATATGTAATCTATTTCGATGTTGGTCTATATGGCAGTGTGAGTGTGACAAGTTGGTTGGGTAATTTCTGATATCGAGATCAGTTTCTACTTACGAGATAAAGACACATTGTTAAATAAACATTAGACCTGCGGCAAAGCACGCGCACCACAATACTCGCAATTGACCACTTGTCTAGGTATTTATTATGCGATGTTATCGTTTCGATTGATTATATCTATTTCAGTTATTTACAAATTAACTTGCACACTTATCTCATTGGGTTCACTGAAAATTTTACAAGGCGTAGGGGAATAATAAGTAGTTAGAACTTTAAAAAAATCTGACCTAATACCTCAAAGAAAGGTTACCTATTTTTCTTTTATTCCTTTCATAAAAATGTGTCTCGGCCTTCCCAGTCTCGTTTTTCCTTCTATTTTTCTTTCTATAATGTTCTTAGTCAACTTGCGTGTCGTTAGAGGTGTCCTACCATCATTCCTCTTTTATTTTTAGTTATTTTCAAAATATGCCCTTTTTTCCACTACCCTTTTCAGAGCCTCTTCATTAGTTACTCAGTTTATCATCTCTATTCTTCGCCAACACCACAACTCGAATCCTTCAAGCCTTTTCCTTTCAATTTATTTGTTTACCGTTAATTCATTTCAAAATGTTATAATTAATTAAATAATGAAATTTATTGCTACACTAACATTGAACTGAGAGATAAAAATGTTTAAAATGGCTAGACCTGCTAATTAAAGTTACAATAACCTTAACAAATTCTACATTAGTGTATCTAACCCAGTGTTTCCAAAAGTGGTTATATCACTCTGATCCTATGATGGCCATGATGATATCGTAGACCAAGATAAAAATTAAATTGGACGTCTATGGGGCCTGATCAACGGCCTATGGAAAATGGGGTCTACAAAGCTACTACGAGGTTCTGTTCATTTTTTTTAAATAATAAATAAATATATACGGACAAATCACACAGATTGAGTTAGCTCCAAAGTAAGTTCTTAAGTAAGACTTGTGTTATGGGATACTAACTCAACGATACTATATTTTATAACAAATACATATATAGATAAACATCCAAGACCCAGGTCAATCTGAAAAAGATCATTTTTCATCTTGACCTGACCGGGGATCGAACCCGGGACCATCCGTGTCACAGGCCGGCGTGTTGACCGCTGCGCCACGGAGCTCATCCAGTTTCAGACTGTCGTGTGTGTGACCCACGTAGTATTATACTCAGAAAATGTTGCTGAGCAATCCTCTGCATATATCGCATATGAAATAGAATATAATAATAATAATATAAGATAGAATTGTAGACTCATCGCGATTCTCTCGCTCGTAGAGATGGTCAATTTTGAACTTCTGAGCCACAAGTAGAGCCTGGTAACTGGGGATATGTGATATGAGGAAGCTGTCTTAGCCAACACCTATCACAGATTGACGTTCAACCTTGTCGCCATAGTGATTTTCCAGCCTGATGTAGACCTAATACCAAAGAACACGCGGCAAGTGGTTAAAAAGATAAAGGTTTCGGAACCACTAGCCTAGCCTAAACATATGGAGCTGCTATAAATCCGTCGAGTGTCTATGGCACACCTTATACGATAGTTCACATGCATGCCCTGCCCATTTATCAATTAACTTAATTTGAAATTTATGAACCATTTATTTTGTTCGGGCTAATTAAATACCTTGAAGTTGTTGCATCATGTGATCAGATGTTTTAAAGCGGATATAGGTATGCATTTCAAAAGAAATTATTATTACGTAGTAGGTAGTAGTACTTTTTATTACACGTAACATTTTATGCAATTACGGGGGCACACTAAGCACAGTAGCGACGCCAATTATTTTATTGCCATGATTCCAAAAATACTTCAGGTTATTTACTAAGGCTTATATGATTTACATTCTTGAATTTCTTTCTATTTGTAAAGTATTAGGAATAAAATGATTGGCGTCGCTACTGTGCCTAGTGTGCGGCCTTAAAATAGTTCTTTTTCACAAACTTTGCCAAGATTCGGTCTTGTATTAATTTAGGTAAATTATAATTTCAGCTCCAGAAAGACGCAATATTTTTTTTAATTTTAAATTTCAGCCATTTCCAAAAAAGATTTTGATGATATTTTGTTTGAATTTACATAGTATTAATATGTTTCGTTCAATTCTATTTCTTTTTTTTTGTGAAAGTATTACCGAAATCACATACCATTGAAGTTTCATATATATAAAATGAAAAACATGATTTCAACTATGGTTTTACAAGTCCGCACGCCCTCGAGCGACAGTCACATTTCCTGCTCTGTGGCTGAGACCTATTCAAATACACTATACCTACAACCTAGAGGTTAAACGTCAGGTCAAATATACACAAATTGAATGGGCAATATTTTAGATTCGCCTATTTGGACATGTGATTTAGGTACTGAACATACGTGCACGCATTCTATTCTTTAGCCAATAAATTATATCATTTATTTCTCCGTGTATGTTCACTATATCCTGTTAGATAAATAAAGGCGCCACCATACTGCTGTGTATTAAATAAATATGGAAAAATAAACGCTACGTTTCATCACTTTATATAACGTACGTCATGTTTCTATTTACTTTTATAAAGTCTAACTTACTGCCATTTAATATTAGAGAGTTGCGTTTTAATATTTCCGAAACTATAGTTTAGCTGTGGCAAAGATAGGAGAAACATTTAGTAGTAAGTTAACCGTTTGTAGACATTGTGGCTGCCATGTAGTAGAAACCTTAAGCAGTACCTATCTAAATATCGCCGTTTAGTATGTAAGCAATATTAATTTCATATTGGTAGAACATGATTGATTGCGTGGATACTGCAACGTTACATGAACTTAAGATTGCAAGAGTATTTTAATAGAATATTGAAGTTCAAAGGTTCCGAAGTAAATTTAGGTGTTTCTGCAGTCGAGAATTGAATATGAAGAAAAATGTATTAGAATGTACCTAGAATCTAATAAATCTACCAGATGTTTGATAATAATATTTAGAAAGGTCTTAAAAATCCACCAGATTTTTGATAATAATATCACCCACATTTGGAGAAAATACGTAATGGTATACCTACTAAAACATTATACAGTATGTTTCATTCATTTATCTTCAAGGTTTCTTCTTTACAGTGTGACGTAAGGAAAGGTGAAATTTTGTGGTAATTGCCAAGTGATCGTCGATCACTGACATGATGATGACATATTTTGTTATAAAGTAGTACTAAAAATAAAAATATTTCCTCTATTGTTTCCACGGAAGTCCAGTGTTGCTGACTGTTACTTATATGACAGTCAGCAATGTATGCTGAGTGGAACTAACTTTCAGTGGTTTAAAATATAATTATTTAAACCTTGTACAAAATTAGTGAACTGTGTTAACTATTGCTTTACCATTTGTTATCATTGATCAAAGATTTTTCTATTATATTCTAATCAATTCTAACTAGGTACCTGAGTGTCAATTATTTCACAATATGCGAGGAACAGTGCGCTGAATATTGAATATGAAGGACGAGACAAATAACGATTTTGTCGTTACGACGTGGGTGATCAGGGTTCGATTCCAGCGACCCACCCACGTCTAGACGTCTTGACATTTACGCCACTAGGTATCATTCATTTGTAACAATGGATCCTGTAACCCTGTAAGCCTGTAATGATAAAGATGAAGTCGCTGTGTATTGCTTATTGCCGACTATTCATCCTTGATGTATCTCCATAACACATTCTACATCATAGATATGTACAGTAAAATATTTATTCGTTTTAGTTTTATTTGTGAGTTGCATTAAGGGGGAACAGTAGGCACAGTAGCGACGCCAATCATTTTATTCCTAATACTTTACTAATAGAAAGAAATTCAAGAATATAAACAATACAAGTCTTAGTAAATAACCTGAAGTATTTTTGGAATCATGTTTTGATGTTATGAGAATCAGTCATTGAGAGAAAAAGTGATAACCGCCAAAAACGGCCGTTTTTGGCGGTAATCAGATTCTCATAATTCTCACTGATTCCGATAGTAATAAACATGATTCAAAAAATACTTCAGGTTATTTACTAAGGCTTGTATTGTTTATATTCTTGAATTCCTTTCTATTTGTAAAGTATTAGGAATAAAATGATTGGCGTCGCTACTGTGCCTACTGTTCCCCCTTAAGTATATAACCTTTATGGCATTTTACTAGGTGTTTCATATTTAAAGTTCATGTTTTTTCATTGTCGTTGAAGGTCAACAATGATATAAGAAATTTACATTTTTGAGATACTTACATATCTACTTATATACGATATGCACGGAATACTTACGGAAAAGGAGAAACAAGATCGCGGAATTCTTTTTAATAACGTCAGTAGTTACGATGACATCAGTAAAGAGAAAACGTACCTAGTCAAATCGATACACAACTCAATTAAGCTTTGAATAACCTAACTTTTTACGCTAAATATAATATAGTATAGGTACTAAGAGTTCATGAGGAGAGAAAGCGTTTAGGTAGTTTGTAAAACTTGCTGTTTACTGGGAAGACCAGGGTCCTGAGATCCGGTCTATACAATCCGATTTCGATCCAATTCATTCGGCATTAAAAATCAATTAGAATAAGGGGTTCTAATACTTATTAGAACGGTAAGCAAGGAGTAATCAATTAAGCTTTTAAATAATAAATAAATAAAACATATACGGAAAAATCACACAGATTGAGCTAGCCCCGAAGTAAGTTCGAGACGTGTGTTATGGGATATTAACTCAACGATACTATATTTTATAACAAATTCATATATAGATAAACATCCAAGATCCAGGTCAATCAGAAAAAGATCATTTTCCATCTTGACCTGACTGGGTATCGAACCCGGGAACATCCATGTCGCAGGCCGGCGTAATGACCGCTGCGCCACGGAGCTCGTCGCGTCGTTGGAGCTTTCAAGTTCCACATTTATTGAAGGTGCATGAAAATTTTATTGAAGGTGCACGCCCGGAAAAAATGTCTTATGTTGAACAAAAAACCTTCCTCTCCCCATTTCATGATGTTAGATTTCGATCTTATTGCATCAGTGTAGATGGTTAGCTATAGAGTAACGATATTAACTCCTGTTACATATTTAGTTGTCGTTAGGAAATCCGTCTACTACACCATGAATTAGCGGTTGCTATGTTGACATTATAAATAATAGTAAAAATAACTTCGACAGACCTTTTAGTTTTTTTTTATCTGGTCAGAAGGACTCATATTTCGCAAAGAGAATTTATAATCACAGCCATTAAAGTGAGTTGTGACAAAGGGCACCTTTTCCAAATGTCAGTGTTTGTAGACGGCGTCGTACGTTGAAAAGATTAATAGCTTAGCTGCTAAAAATAATAACTACCTACGTTTCATTTAAACGCCTGCAAAAAACCACAAACTATTTCACTGTTGACTGATTTCTTTCAAGACGTTAAGGAAATTTTCTAGACAGTAGCGGTCAGCAAAGTAAATTGTGGTTTGGTTTCGTGCAAGTAAAAGGTGTTAGGATTAATAGTTTTCTAAAAAGAAAAATAGACTATATTCTAATCTGTATTACCGTTAAGCACTAGAAATAAGTTTTGGTCTGTTGCTAGTTTATAAAAGTAGACTTTGAGTAAGAATAACAATGATTGTTAACCTTAGTTAAATAGTAATTACAATCCCAATATTTCCAACGTCTTTAAAATAAGAATGAGGCAATAGTAATATAATAAGCCTAGTAACTTTATCCAGTTATTGTGATCTGTTGGTACTTACCGTTACTACATTCCAATAATAAGTTTAATATCCATAAAATAAGTTTAATCGCATCACAATAAAATCTTGTTAAACGATTATTAAGGCTCCACGATAGTCAAATGATTTCGTGGTCAGAGCCAACCGATTAGTCTTTGCATTGCGTTTGCGTCTGAGCCTATATTTACGCAACGGTTCAAACCGTTATTAAACTAAGAAGTGAGCAATACGAACAAAGATATCATCGGCAACCTTGCTCTACTTGGGCGTACCATCGTCAATCATGGAAACTAAAATTAATATAAACTTGGTTAAGTTACTGTGTACATGAAATGAATTTGTTGGTAGACTGTTACTGTATAATTAAAGCGTAACTAATAATGATAAGTGATGTGAATAAACCATGATAATTGTGTCTAACGTAAAATCTTCAAACGAAAGTCGAACTCTTATGACTTGCATCATCCCCATAGTTTGTTGTGTCGAGGTACTAACTAAACGATAATATAAAGCGTGATATTTGTCTTCATTCTTCTTCTTCTAGGCATATATTATTTATTTTGGTATTAAAAACAAAAATGTGAACCCGTAAAATTCACCTTCACCTTGTCGGATTTCAACAGATCTCTTTTTTGTTTTTAGCCTTTATACTTAGCATTTTGTGATACCTATTCTTATAAATCTATTATTCCTAAACTTCACCCTAACTCAAAGGTTTCACAATCACGTCTGAAAGTACAGATACCTATTTAGTGAGAACAAATCGTTTAGGTTCAACATTTATTTTCCTGGCAAATTACGCTGCTTTAAGTACCAACATTGTTTTTTAGTCCAGTGGTTACTTTTTGATGACGGTAACAGCAATGTAACGTTACTAAGTATAGTGCTTCTCTTGACTGCTGTTATATTTAAACTTAAAATTAAATCGTTAAGGATAGCTACTAGCTTTTCAAATGGTCTCACAACCAAGGATACCGAAGCCCGTGCAAAGTGGAAGAAAGAGCTGAGGATGCAATCGGACGGTCAGCAGAATGCAATTTAATTTTAATTTAATACTATCACGACATGTGTCGTTGAAATCGCCTTCTATCTGTGCAGTAAAGCAAACAAAATTAACATAGCCACTTTCTTTGAACATGTTTACAGTGGGTTTGCTATAATGACACTATTAATGTTATATATTTTTGAGGTCATCTGCCTGCCTGACGTCACACCTCCTTGAGCATCTTCAGAACAGCGAAAATTTAAATTCAGAATGCTTTATGTTTTTATTTGAGAGAACTTTAATATTTCATTTATATGATATGAGTTCTTAATGAGCTTCGAATACAATGTGGGAACAAATTAAGACTGAAGTGACCGTATTGTCCTTGACCACAACACATGTTATATTAACTTATGCCCATGTTACCAATTCAGTTGCGATGTAACTAACATACTCGTATTCTATCGAGTAGTTTGTCGGCAGCGTGCGAGGGCGCGCCGGTGGGCGGAATTTGCGATTTCGCAATTTAGTCTAGGCAGATGTGTGGATTTTTGAATATCAATAATTCTTTAAAACTTTAATAAAACACTTTTTGAGGGAAACATGTGGTTTGAAATTAAATGAGATCTGGCTGCGATATAAGCAAAACTAGGTACGACTTTTAGACCGGGTCAAATGGAAAAACCATGAAGAGGCCTATACCCAACAATGGGTGAACACAGGCTGAGAAAGAAGAAGAAGGTACGACTTCAAATTTAGGTGTTTACCATAAGTCAGTTCATCCTGTTCATATCTAAGATCATCATGAGATAAAAATTTGAAATCATAGACTTGAACTTGATTAATAAAACACATAGGTAGGTACATAATGTCACGTCTTTTCCTTTGGGTGGTAGAGAAAGCCCAGGTCTATAAAACCGAAACCTGATTAGTATAGAGACCTAAATATATAAAGAGAGAACCAATACGAATACTAAATTCAGTGTTAGAGTAGAGACGAACTGCTGACCCGGTGGCCACGTTAAGGCAAGGTCAGATTTTTCCTATAGACCCATAAATCCCCGAGCCTAGGGCCCAGCTAGTGTTGGTAGGTGTGAGTTGAGAAACTATTAATGATTTTATTTTTATCTAGACCTAATTGCCCTTCTTCTCCAGCTCGTAAGCTGAGGTGCATCGTATCGTGGTACGTGTATAGAAAACGGCGTCAATTAAATCCGGCCCTGTAGATAAGATTACAAAACCTACTAAGCTTATTAAAATGTGACATGAAGTATATTTGGTATGTCGTTGCTTAGACTAACTACAGCAACAGAGTCGAACTGACGCCGATGCAAGGCTGCGCTGAACAAAACGTACTAATTACCAAACGCATTATTAATGATCAAGCTTTACCGGTCAACGCATTGAAAAATTGCTACAAGAATGAGATCACGTTTGCGTTTGATGGAGTCTACCTACTAGCATAATTATTATACAACAAAAGCATGAAAAACATAAACATGAACATGCCGACGGGGAGGTAGTCTCCCCGTCGGCTAGTTTTAAATAAAGTTTAATTGTTAATATGGCGGCAAATGATATTTTTCCTAATGAGCAATAAACAATAAATAACCGGAAAATATGAAGATTCTTATCAATATTACCACAGAAATATTACTTATATGTATTTTATGAACATACCTATATAAGTATATAGGATATTTTATTATGCCATTAAAAAGAAAAAGGTCAAGTGCTTCAGAAACAACCTAAATTTTAATGAAGTTCCTAACTAAAAAAGGCATTTATTATATGGTTTAAGATACTACGAAATATATATATAACAACAATCACTTCTCTTATTTTTAACAATAATTATTTATCTGCCAGCTAGATGGGCCTCCGGCTCTCTTACTCACCGAACGAAGCATATAGTAGCGGTAAAGCTACTACTCAAACGTCGGTTTTCTGTGAGAGTGTGCTCCCCGGAAGAGCAGGCCCATTCGAACTAGCAAAATTAAATTACACCGGTAGCATGGCTCTACCACAACTGAAGTAAAAGTACCCCTAAGTCTTTGGTAGCGTAAATCTATGATGTTTCCCAGGTATTCAAAGAGACCTCACGCTGCACTAGCGCATCTAGCGAAAAAGTCACACGGTAAAATCATCAATTCTTAATTAAAAAACTCCACTAAGTATTTTAAAATAAATAGAGGCATTGTTGTTACCCGAGTTTTCAATGTAAAGAATATACCTTAACCTTACGTTTCAATAAAAAAAAAAACTACGTCCATAATCTAAAGTAATTATGGACGTTGTATTTTGACTATTACTCTGTAAGCTATAAATTATGCATTTCTTCAGCAACTAGTTCATGAGGATTCTCGATACGATCTGTGCACGACCGGTTCATGTCATAGCTGTCAAAATTATGATCGGGCCACGGCCAGCGGCCTACGTGACGATTCATTGATTTGATTGGGCTTCTGAACGTAGCAGATATTTCAAAAATTTGGTTTATAGCCGCTAGGGCGTTCCAATCAATGTCGGACCATTTTTTTATAACCAACATTTGCTAAGTATCCCATTGTCCAATAACATGCACTCGAAATGTAAGCCGCAAGAATGTACCAATGACGGACGGCCAACATTTTACTTAGGTAGGTACGCATTCATTGGTCACTCTTGTACCTTTAATCAAAAATGTTTAGGTATACCAATAATACTAACATGACATGACCGACAAGACAAGTAACCGACCTTACTTGGAAGACAGTAATTTCCACACGTTTTTACGTAAACAAGAGATTAAAAAATTAAGATACCTATTTAATTTTTTGTTAACACTTATTGCCGAAAAACCTTTTTGGATTACTTTTTACATTTTTATCAGTACCTACCTAGTCAACCTTACTTTCAATTCCAGTGATCGGCGTGACGAATATGATCTGATATTAACTTAAATATGTGGTAACCTTGTTCTCGTCCTAAACTGGTCTATAAATCACGTATACTGTTTCTCTGGGCCGACTGTCATCGAGACAATACGTCAACGGAGCCGTGTGTCTAGACCAGATTGTGAAATAAAACAGTTATCTGAAACATGCGTCGAATGACTGATACTAAAGACACGTTTCAACACTTGCTCTACCTATTCGATATCAAACTTTTACAATCTGTTAAAAACTAGAACATTTAAAGTTTTACGCATTTTAACTTTGCTTTAAAAATGTAGATCTAGCATGGATCTAGCGAAAGTTTTAAATTCATAATCTACTGGCTAGTTTCTGGATGAATTCTCTCTCATTTCTTAGTTACATCGTACTTAATAAGCCATTCCTTTCAACTTGTGTATATACCATAGAGTTAAGATAATCAACTAGCAAATTTAACTACGAGAATTCCTAAAAACTGTTTAAATTTGTAACAATTTTATAAAAAAATAATATATTAGTTAGTAGTTGGGCGAATCAGGATGAGATGATTTATATAGGAGTTCCGGTACAAAATTAAAATCATATTTTATAAAATTGCCTACTTAAAGCACCCGTTCAGAGCTGTCATTAAATAAGATATGATTGAAAAGTGTCCTTACATTTATTTACCTAAGTTCTACCCAGTTTACCGCTGCTTACAGGTAAAGTTATGGCGATTACAAAGTCATGCAATTGTGAGGTATGTCACATGTTCATCAGATCTAATAAAATTGTGTCAGTGCGTTACAAATTATTCGATCACGACCAGCGCACCTAATTGGCGTAGGTAGGTGTGCCTGGGGCAGTACATACAGAATAACATAGCATTGATCTAATGTTGTCAATGACAAAGTTTCGCAGCCAAATTAATCCTCCCTATCAATTTAATTTGCGGTTTCAACAGATGTCTGACCGATACTGCACTTATTGTGTTCAACCATTCAAGCTTATGATTCAATTAGATACATTTAATTATTTTTATCTAGTTATGCTAATGTAAGTATTATCATAAATTTGTCCGGGGAACCTGTGAATAAAAAGAGGTATTTTGATAAAATAATAGAATTCACGCAGCTAGAAAGTCATAAAATGTAGACCTAAAGATCTTAACTAAAAAGCATTTTCACTAATTAAATCACAATAATCATGTCGGTACAGACTGACTACGAAAAATCCTAATCCTAACTTCCTAACTAATATTATAAATGCGAAAGGAGTTAGTTAGTTTATTTGTTTGTTACGCTTTCACGCCGTATCTAACGAACTGATCATCATGAATTTTTGCATACACATAGGTTAGGGTACTGAAAAGGGTATAGGCTATATATCACGCGGGCAGAGTCGCAGGTAACAGCAGTGTACTATAAAATTAATTACAAAAAATACTTGCCTGCAAATTTTCGATGAGACTTTGGGTTTAATAGTTTTTTGTTCTTTATTAACGCATCAAAGTACCTAATGCAATATTATTCAATATTTCATATGACTTAAAATAGGTAACTGACAAGCTGATTAGCCAGAATTTCTGAAATTAAGAGGCTGGATTGTTTAAAAATATCTCATCATCGTCATCATAAGATAACCAAGCAGTGCTAGACCAAATTTAATAATAATAAATACCTACATTAAACATACCTACTAAATATAAGTTTGTAATCTCTTAATATCTAACAAGCAAACATGTAGGAAAAATAATAAAACCACAAATAACTGAAAACCTGGCATTCTATATCCAATAAACAAGAAGTAGAACCTTCAATTAGTACCTTTTGATTTTCGATTTCTCAACAGCAGTCAATGCTCACACAGTGGGAGTCAATCGGCATTTACAAAAAGAATCAGGAGTAACTAAACAAGCAATACAATTAAATTAAAGCAAATTCGATAAGCCCAATACAGCCGCGGCGAGGATTGCGGTGCCACATTGTTCGGAGCTGCATGGGGTCCACATCGACGTCAACAAAACCGTGGAGGAGGTTACAACCAAATGGAGATTCACAATGGATGTTTGTTTTTCGTGTGTGTAAGTTGCAAGACTGTTTTTCAAGATCAGACATAACTTGACGACTGGCATCTTATTAGGACAGATAGGACCTACGTTTAACGTGCCTTCTGAAGCATGGAGGAACTCCTGATAGTTTTACGCAAATTGGATAGGAACTAGTTTAAAGTTTAACACTGGCTGTGTCCTAGAGGAAGAGAGGTAGAGATAAAAGGTTTCCGATAGATAAGAGTGATGGAGAACACCGTAAGAAATTTGTAATCTCTCATTCTCAGCTGAAAATGCAACCGGGATCACGCTTAGGTTAAAAAGAATAAGACTTATTAGGTAAATGAAAGGTTTTAATTAGAGAAAGGGATAAGACCGCAAAAAATATGGAAGGAAACAAGTAATACCTACTAATAAAATTAAAAATTTTGATCGTTCGACACGAAAACCCCTCCATCTTGTAAACGGCTGAAACGATTTTGATGAAACATGTCTAAGAACTGTCACTAAGAAACCTTCTTCCAAACCGGTCCACCCATTTTAGAGCTACGGTGCTACATGCACCGTGTCCGTGTGTGTGTTTACACAGCCCCCTTTTTGCGTCAGGGGTGAAAAAGCTAGGATTTTAAAGTAAAAGATTGTGGCGAAGAAAGGGAACCTAAATGATAACAAAATTCCTCCTAAAAACCAAAACATTACAAAATCAATTAGGTATTCTTGAAACTCGTATAGAGAGAATCGTAGAAAACGCTTACCCACTTTATTTTATTACATAACAAAGTCTATTTCCTTTATATATTTCTTGATTTTTTTATTACTGCTGATTTTGCAATTTTCTTGTTTGTAAGGTTGTTGTTTTTGAGACTTGCCATGATAGAAATAGGGTGTACCTAGGCCACAACTTCTAAGTGAATGGATTGAATTCTTTACGTTGAAGTTTTCTCGTTTTTGGTAATTCTGCGTTGTACAATTTTTTTGTTGTTATCTAAATCAATAGTTTTATCCAAGCGTTTGAGCTTTTTTGAGTTTTAAAGGACTGAATCATGGGTAGGTATAATCTATAAGTATTTAAAAGAATGCTAATAAATTCAAAAACACTATTACTTAACACTGTATAACCAAGGAAGTACAAAGTAATCTTTTGTTTCAAGAAAGTAATCTATTCGAAGAAAGAAAACTGTACCTACCTACAGCGCGTTTGAAAACACATAATATTAAAAATAATATAAAGACGTAACCCAAGCTTATCACGAAATTTAACATTTCATTTGCAAATAAGCAATTTGGAAACCATCTCAATTTGAATGTTATGCTGTGTCCGAAAGAAGTAATTGTGCGAATTAAAGTGTGGCAATGTTTTGCGAAAGACTATTATTTATGGTGACTCGCCCTAATTGTTTAATGCAAATTTTTCCGCGAGATAAGTTGGATGAAGATTCTTCTGAATGGCTGATTTTCTCATGAACCATTGAAATTACTTCACTACATAGTAAGTATAAAACAAAGTAACTTCCCGATGTTTGTTTGTCCCATGTATACTAGATCTTTAGAACACGCAAAAGGTTTAGATGCGGTTTTTGAAGAGGGTTTATGTGTATAATAGGTACATACTCATCATCAAAATATAAGAGCAACGCTCTTGTCGGTGGAGCTCTCTCTATCTTTCTCTGTCTTCCGCAACCCTTTTGACATCGTGGTACGACACCATTTTACTCATCCTTTTATTTATTTGAAATAACTATGTATGGGTCTTCCCCTACCCCTTCCACCTTCTATTTTGCCTTCCATGATTATTTTTATAAATTCGTCGTGTCGTATCAAGTGTCCTATCATATTTCCTCTTATATTTTCAATTGTTGACAAAATGGATCTTTTTTCTTTCTACTTAGTTACATACATAAATACAGTAGTAGGCAGTGGATTACGCATTTAATGGCGTCCGTGGTGTAGTGGGTGACATAGCTCCGCACGAGCGGCTCTGGGTTAGATTCCCAGTGCGGGAAATACTTGTGATGGATTTTCACAGGTCTGCGGTTCTAGCACTATCCAAGAAGGGAAGCGGCCAGCCGCAAAAACTTTACCAAATCATATTACACCATATTCTTGTGATAATAGCGGGCTCTGACCCAGTACAATTGAATATGACACCGGGAAGATCCCCAAAAGGTCTATTTTTGAACGGAACGTACATACATACATACATAATATCACGTCTTTTTCCCTTGCGGGGTAGACAGAGCCCAGGTCTATAAGACCTAAAGCCACGTTTAGCATGTTGGTGGGCGTTAGGTGAAAAATGGAATCAAAATAGTGATGGGTTGCTAGCCGCATCGCCTATTAACATGATTCTTAACATTTTGGCCCATTCCCTCGATCTGCACGGGAAGAGAAGCAGCTGGTACATTCTACGTTTTTTCTTTTCTCCCAGACCAGCGTGGAAGTGTGAACGGAACGCTCATCTAGGATTCCGTTAAAACAATGGTTTCCAGATGAGGGGAAGGAAGGAAGGCCTTCACGTCATTAGCAGTTGGTACTACCTTACTGTCGATTTATTAGCTAATAAATAAATGACGAAAAAGCAAATCGGCGGAAAGAAATACATAAGTAAAAATGCGAAACGCAGATTCAGAGTGTTATTCGAAATCTAAAATGAAAATCTTTAGATCTATTAAAATCAGACAGACACGTACCTACTGTTCATAAATACAGCAAAATCTTTTTCTTGATCCAAGTCAGAAATTTTGTATCAGGAGTATACTTGCCACTTGTAGTAGCAATAGGTTATTAAAACTTTACCAACTGGGTCACAGAATGTGTCCATAATAGTATTTATGTGCTGTTTAAGAATATATTCATTAAACTTTATAGTAAGCGGTTTTTGCACTTCATTCTAGGCAGCCGTGTCCGCCACGAGTTGACCTAATGTAGAGCAAAGTGTATCAAATTATAACTTGATATTTTATATGGAGTTTTATGGCCAACACAACGTTATATTTAGTAGGTATAGTAACGTTAGTTATAACTTTGTCTAAACCAAAAGTTAAACTAAATACAATTGTAACGGCTATCACGACAGCAGTATACCTACTACGTAAGATCTACCGATAATAATAGTGTACCTTACTCTTACTCTACATTTCTTTTAGATAGGTACCTATAAGGCTGGCTACATATAGGTACCTAGCTTGCATTTTTCAAGGCACACCTGAGTAGGCATGAGGAATAACTTTTTATGTTGCTATGCAAAAACCTCCCAAAAATAAACACAATAGCGAAAAATAACTGGTTATACTGCCCCCAAGTACCTTTTTAAGGTAGTTAATAGGTAGGTACCTTATTTATAAGATTCCTTGCATCGGTAATTTATGCTCTAGTTTCGAATACCACCATAACTGCAGCCTGCAGGTGTCGACTGTTCGATAAAGTGAGGCTTTGGCCCCCTTTGATTCTAAGCCGATTTGTTATTATCTGAATACGAAGGTGTGTCGCTCATGATTTCGTGTTGGGCAACCTATAGCAATAGATACGTCTTAGTGGACTGAAGTTAAGATTAGATAAAATTTGTGTCAAATTTTATTAATATCTTTCTGAAAATACTTCTAAGAACACCTTTAATTTTATATTGATTCGTTTGCTGGCACAGGACCATTTTCTAAGTAAGTATGAAAATCTAAACATGCTGTTTTACTTCACCTAATATTATAGTCTACCTACCAAATTTACAGCAACTTTTATTATCAAACCATTCCTAAAAGGTAAATATATACCTACTATTATGTATTATACAGCTGAAGAGTTTGTTTGTTTGGTTGAACGCGCTAATCTCAGGAACTAGGTACGGGACCGATTTTAAAAATTCTTTAACCGTTGGATAGTAACGTTATCCCTGAGTACCATAAGCTATGTATGTATCAGGGGCGAAGCCGGGGCGGACTGCAAGTACATTATAACAGGCCTTGAAGGGTTTTATAGAGGCAAATTTCGTTTTCCTTGGCAGGAGTTTCGCGACTTACACTAAGCATTTTCGGTAAAACTGAAAGTTTAAAGATCATACTAGTTTTCTTTCAAGAAATTAAACAGAAATTTCTCCTTCGTAATAAGGTAAGTCCATAGTCGTTCAATATTTAAGCACTAGTGGTACAGTGAGCTTTAGATCCTGGCTACTTCAGCCATTTTGAGAAAATTCCAAAGCATAAAAAAATATTTAACGAATCTTCTGACAAAGAAGAATGCAATCCGTGTAGGAAAGTAAGCGGATATACGAAAGCATTTTACCTAAGCTGTAACGTCGAGCTTCGCCCTCACTCGGTCAATAAAAAGGCAACCTATAATAATATGAATAACACCATGACATCGCAAGAAATGTGAAGAGCTCATTGCTAAACGATGGGAAAACACTCTGTACAGTACACGTTACATAATATTTTCGATCAATATTTAATTGCCTTTCAACAATGACTAAAACATATTGCAGAAGCATCTATCCGCCGCACTTTTTTTTCTCGCCTTTAGTGTTGCAAGTACGATTAAGCAAACAAAAGTGGCCAAGACAATCGACTGCGTACAGCTTACAACTTATTTTATCATGGTTGCAATCGGCCGGTATCTAGGTTGATGCTCTTAATTAAAAGTTTATGAAACTAGTCCGATCGGGTTTTAGTAATAAATACACTGATTAGATAACACTTTTACGTTTATTAACATAATACAATCTTATATTAGTGTAGTATGTAGTATAAAAAATAGACTATACTTTTGTATAAATCGTCATTTTAATATCACACGTTTTGTCGACACGAATCTTGTGATTTATTAATATTTACTTTATTATGATATATTGGTAACAAAATAAAATTTATGCATTAAAATTATAAAATTACCATAATTGTATTCAAATTATACGTATACTAATTTTACATTCATAAATTGTAGAACCCAGACAAGTACATTTTAAAACTTAGGAACTTCATTTATTTTAATTAAAGTTAAAAAGATTACTTTATTTAAAATAAAATATGGCAAGTATATATTATAAACTCCATTCGTTGGATGATTTCATAGATTTAGGCCATTACTTCGAGAACAGTGTCTTCAACATCGAGTTTCCAGCATTGATCTGATAAGTGCTGTTGTTAGGTGAGCCCGGGTAACATCTTTTTGGGGGTTGCTCATTCAAGCTATGCGACTGGGTTCAATAGTAAAAGTTGTTCATATTAACGGTGTGAGTGGCTTCAAGGATCGAAATTGTACGTAGCCTAGTGCTGCTGTTATGTTATTTGATCTCAAAATAGTTTAAAAGGTTACATAGGGCTTCGTTGAACATAATTTTGATATCATCATCAGGTCTTTTCTAGTCTCCGCTGCAGGAGCACGACCCTCTCTGTACTACTAGAGCTACATATATTAGCCAGAGCAATCAGAGGATTTGGCCTACACTCCACGCTGGCCAGACGGGTTTGAGAGGTCTCTTAGCTTTGTTATGGTTGTGTTTCCTTAGCCATCTACGACATCAATTACACGGCGGAAATTTTATATAAGTAGATTAATTTTCTTTGAAATAATTTATTAAAAATCGGGGCAGCACTAGACCTCAATAAATATTTTCCAATATTGGTATCTATTAATATTGTCCTAAGAAAACAAAAGTGTATCCTGTATAAAACATTGCATATAGCTTGGTAAGCCTCGAGATGGCTCTCCTTGGCGGGCATGAGCTACAGCTTAGCCCCTCGCCCGCGCCCGACGTGATGAGTACGAGGCTGGGCGATGCATGACCTGATGATGGTGTTGTATGGCTCCTCGTCACTTTACACCAGCCCTATTTTTTAATAACATGTAATGTGGTAGCCTGTATCAAACATTGCATATAGCTTCGTAGTACTCGAGATGATTACCCTTTGCAGGCGTGAGCGTGAGCTGGCGGCTGGCCTTGATGAACAGCGCGCAGCGGCTCGCTGTCACACGCAACGCCAAAGCCCGACGTGATGAGTATGAAGCTGGGCGATGATGGTATTGTATGGCTCCTCATCACTTTCCACATGCCATATTTTTAAAGTGAAAATTTCTTTAGCGGCGCTGTGCACTTTTTGTGATGGGGAAAAAATGTTAAACTCGCGACAGATCACGTGACCGTCAGATTGAAATTTCGTAAGACGGCGCAGGGCGGTTGCGCTAACGTGCGTGTGTAATTTGGTATGCTATATCAAACATTGCATATAGCTTGGTAGGCCTCGAGATGATTCCCCTTTGCAGGCGTGAGCGTGAGCTGGCGGCTGGCCTTGAGGAACAGCGCGGTGCCGGGCGCGGCGCGCAGCGGCTCGCTGTCGCACGCCACGCCAGAGCCCGACGTGATGAGTATGAGGCTGGGCGATGGCCGGATGATGGTGTTGTATGGCTCCTCGTCGTCTTCCACCTGCGTTTTTTTTTATTATGTGTAATGTGGTATAAAACAAAAACAATATCGACATTTTCATAGAAATTAATGAGGCGCTTTTTAACCCTTTGGGAAGATGTTCAGAAAGACGAAAAAAATTTTTTTTTTTTAAATCGTAATGTTTGTTAAGAAATATATATAATGCCGATTTTTTTACCCGACTGACCCACCCAGAAGTAGGGTAATGCTTTTAGCCTAAACGGCTTGACGGATTTTAGAGTGTAAGATCTACGAATAAGTAAGTAAGATGTCAAAAAATCAATACCGCCGGAAGTAAACTGACAAAAACGACAGTTGGGTTTGTTTATTTTTAATAATGCAATATTTAAAAAAAAATGTTTTTCTGATGTGTAAGTAGCCAATACTAGTGGCAGATTTTTCAAGCTTCCTAAAGGCATCTGACATAGCTTAACGACTGTCATCAATCATTACAGCAGGGACCAACGGCTAAACGTGCCTTCCAAAGCACGGAGAGATATTTTTGTGGCACTTGCCCATCCAAGTGGGGACTCTGCCCGGGTTTGCTTAACATGCGGAAGCAAGCAACATTAGACTAATAGTTTCATATAGCCTCTTCTGTCTGCCCTAAAACTCGGCTCGTCAAAATGAACAACTTTTCCTACGGGTACAATGGTAGTACCTGAAAAAATATTTTGACATATCATAACCGAAACCATCTTTATTTTCTGAGCTGAGGATGTAACTGGAAACAAGCTGAGATGAGAAAAATATACTTTTCAATACATTTGCTAATAAAACGGTTCTTATGACATCAAAATCTGTATCGTAATGATGTATTTACGGCACTAGTGCTTTTTACTTTACACCAATCACAACCGCTCAATAGCCTAATGCCACAGATGCAAAATTTAAACATTTTCATAGAATCCGAGCAAAGAGTTCCAAGTTCAGCATGAAAACTTTTTTCTGATTCGTGAGATGTGATTTTTTAACCGACTTCGAAAAGGAGAAGGTTATCAACATACTTTTTTGGAGAAAATGAACCTGAGTAAAAGTACCGGATTATTATAAATGTATTTTTACAACCTGCTTTAGTTCCTTACTTTTATAAATTTCTTATTAGCTGAAATGCAATCTTGTTTTAGTTTATGGTAATCGCAAACGACTGGTAATGAAAATCCAGCCTACCGTACTTGTATCATAATGTACTATAAATAAATTACCCGTATTTTAACGACTGCGAAATCAGGCACAGGCGGTCGCCAGATGCAGCTGTTAGCATCTTCAATCTCCGGGCTGAACAGCAGCTGCTCCAGGCTGTAGCTGCTGTAGTCCAGCATCTCCACTAATGTGGGGACATCTATGTGTTTTGGCGTCAGCCCGGCGCGCACCACGTTGTCGGAGCAAGCCATACACTCTACACAATCTGTTGGAAAAAAAATATTTTTCATCACGTGCTACGGAATCTCGTCTATTCCAAAAACGGTCATGGGTTGTGTGATCTGATGTACTTACTTATTTACTCAGTACTTACTTACACATAAAGGTTTGTTCTACATCAACACATTGCTGGACACACTCCTATTTAAAGAAAGCTGTTAATAAGGAAAATTGTAGCCAGTTTTATCCTCAGACAAACCATTAAATCAACGTCGACAAGCATCTCCAAGAAAACAGAGCCCTTACTTTGAAACCTCATGCGCAGATGAGGATGGAAAATATTCAGATTAAAGAGTCAAAAAGAAATAAAATATTTTAAAATCTCACCTCCACTCAAGTAAGCATGTGGTAGGTTTGGCTTGAGAAAGATGGCTTGTCCCGGCCTAAGTTGCAAGAAGTTCATGAAGAAAGGCGCCCAGCATCCAACGTCACCCGGAAAGTCGTTGTGAAGGCGTTTAATCAAAGGATATAGAAGAGATGTTTGTGTTTCTGCATCTGAAATAAATAATAGTTAAAAAATTAAAAAAAGAGCAAATTCACACATGGCATATCTTGACTTGTGTCCTTTGGAAATTTTATACTGAATGTTCTACTCTATACATGCTTGTATGTAGTGCCTACTTATGTTTTTTTTCGCAGCTTTACACATATTTGCGTCGCATACTGATACTTCAGTGTATAAATATTTTTTTTACTATATGCTCATAGCTTTAAGCTGAGGCGTCATACACTGGGATAAGTCCTAATTCTTCCTTTAAATTAATCTTGTTGAGAAGTGTAGGATTCTGCATAGGTAATAACAATAAAGAAAATAAAGAAAAATATTGCAAATGCTGCTCACCTTCCTTTTCGACCCTTGTTAAGAAGTTGTTCAAACTGCTGGCAATAGCTGCCTTATCACAGGTCATTAGAGCGTGGAATACTTGTTTGAATACTTTGCTGCTATCTCCTTGTTCCTCGTGAGACAGTAATGCACTGACACTGTCTTTTGGCAATATTTGCGTTAACTCTGGTAGTTCTGTAATTGTATGATACATTTTAATTAATATTACCACGGCAACACATGCAATGAAATAATTTTGTATTAAGAGCTTACATTAGCAAAACTAGTAAAATCCATAATTTTATTCTTGTACTCCATAATACCAATATAAAGTAAGTTACTGCTAAAGTACTAATGTAGATTTTTTTTCAATTTCTGATCTAAAATTAAGCTGGGCCCCTTATGTGATAGGCTGGCATGTAAATCACTGCGCCACTTTAGTACCTATTCATATTCAACAAGTCATTATTCTTGTTGAAACTCATGCATGACATGACTTATTATCTGCTTAAAGTACTTTAAATGCAGTAAAAAAGAAGTAAACCAACAACACATGGCCGTTTAGATAAAGCAAAGACACATTGTTACTTGTCTCACTTAGCTTCACTCACAAGTAAAATTTTAGGTTTCTGGACCCCGCAGAAACCTGTATAATGAGTTTGATACATATATTTTTAACTTTATACCTGTATACATACTCTTAATTTAGTAATTAGAAATTGTTTTGTTTTTTACATTAATAACATAGAGATTTCCAATATTAGTAAGTAATATATATTTTCAAGAACTTACTTGATAAATATTTTTTTATTTCCGACAATAATCTGAAGCCACAGAGAGCTTCAAATGGAGTGAGAGCAATTGCTAATTCTGGTTTATGGTTTGGATCCTTATACATATCAGGGAACTCCTTGTGAAGCTTTTCAGCATGTTCCTGGAATAGCAGATACCTAATTTTAAAAATGAGAATAAAAAACACACTAGCTTTCAGTCACTTTGATTCACATGTGTATAATTTTGCTGTACAAAATTTGCTGAGTCGCTTTCGCAAATCCCATGGTAACAGTACTTTTACCAGGATGAAAGTTACCCCTATGTCCCTCTCAGTACCCTAACCTATGTATATGCCAAATCTCAAAAGAATGGTTCAGTAGATAAAGCGTGAAGAGTAACCAACAAATAAACTCACTTTTGCATTTGTAATATTAGTTGGGAAGTTGGGATTTTTGTTATAGCATGTGATGAATTTAAGTGGAGAACCTATGGTATTTTAGGTTTTCATCGTAAATGTGCATCTCTAATATAGGGCAAATATACTTACGCAACACCTGTGCTTACTACAAAACTGGACCCTATGTTTAAATTTGTTGCATGTAGGTATAAGTTATTCCATTTCTTACAATTTGAGTATCATGCAACTTGTAATATTGCTTTTATGAAAAATCAACACTTACTTTATTAGGATGAGCTTGTATAGACAAGGCTTTTCTTATTGACAACACTTTAAGGAGAAAAGGCACTGTAATTCCAAATTTGTTTTTGACGATAGGTCCAACTGCATCATGATTATCTTTCAAATACTCTGAAAGAAGGATATCTCTCTCGATTATAAGAGATGGCCCATTAGGATGTGTGCCCACCCAAAGTTCCGCATACGGCTTTAAAGATTCTATCACCACATTTGGATTTCTGCTGGCAACTAATTTAGCCACTGTGCTCTCATTGCCCAGTTTGCCCCATTCATATGTTTGTACTTTGCATTGCAACTCCATGATCACCTGCAGAAGTTAGAAATGGGTATTTTAATTTGAATTTGGTACTTGATTAGTCTTAGGAAATAAATAAAGATAAATATTATATGACCGTACTTATTAATCTTATTATTTATATAAATATTGCTCTGCTTTTTGGCTCTTTTTCAAATTTGTATAGTTGGAATTGAAAATATCAATGACTTACCTTATTCCACGGCCCAGGCCCCTATATTCAATTAGGGTACGCACGCACCGCGACGCGATAGTCGCGTCGCGTCGCGCGACAGAAAAAAGCAAATCATGGGTGCGCGCACTGCGATTCGGCAGTCGCGTTTTAAGGATGGGGCGTTATGACTTTTCGTTTAAAATCGTAACGAAACTGTTATTCGTTTCTTGTTGTATTACGTTGTTTACTTCTTCGTTAACTTTTAGAATCGTTACGAAACTGTTATCCGATACTTGTCGTAAAAATAAACGTAAGTATACAAATTACTTAGGAAACACAAGCTAAACAAAGCTTTTAAACATCAAAAAGACCTCTCCCACCCGTCTGGCTAGCGTGGAGAGTGTAGGCCAATTGCTCTGGCTAATTTAATGGCTCTGGTGATCAGAGAGAGTCGCGCTCCTGCAGTGGAAATTAAAAAAGACCTGATGATGATGATGATACAAATTACTATCATAGAAAGAAAGAAAGAATTATATTTCTTTGGCGCATAACATCAAACATTTGAAAACACACAAGAAACACAACTACTATGAAAGTTATAATGTTTACTATGAAGAATTACTGATTGAGAAAATTCATTATCGCGATGAATCTACTTCGATCTTCAAAAGTTGCTATGGAGAAATGCTCCACAGTGAATGTTCAATATCTTTACACGAAACAGTAAACATAAACTAAAACAGAAACAGTAACTATGATGCTAAAAGTGGCCAAGTCTTATGACTTTCGGCTCTGTCTACCCCACTAGGGATAAAGACGTCATAATATGTATGTATGTAGTAAACATAAACCAGTAGGCAATGAATTGACACTGTGTGTTTCTGTCGGTTTGTTTCAATATGACTTGGTTTATTATACTTGTGTCTTCAAACTATACAATTATTCAATATAAAATATTTAAATCTCCCGACCCTGTAACATCTCCAATAAAATTTGCAGTACGGTGCAACACCACACCTATTCAGGATATTTGAATCTCAACTCGATTAACATTAGAAAACACGTTTTTATTTGAGTTGGCACATCACTAGTTGGCTATGTCCTGCGCAATGTTGCCAGGGTTTGCTTTTGTTACTTTTTTGAAAAAGTTACATAACTGTTGGTACAATTAAAAAACAATACTGAATAAGGATTTATCGTTTATTATGCTTATTTGCAATAGTAATATTAAGTTCTAATTGCAACGATATTTTCCAGTATTATAGATATATTAAATACGGGAGTATTAAGATGTAAACACTACTTAGAACTTAAAATTGCTTAGGCATAGCTTATTAAAGTTACTAGGAACTCAATAAAGAAATAAAAAAATCTAAGTATGTTCGAATGGGTTAATTATCCAAAAATCGAAAGTAACTTGAAGTTACGCCAAGGGTATGAAAGTTACCAATATGTAAGAAATGTTATTATAATGGCAACATTATCGCGCGACTGCCGAGTCGCAGTGCGCGCGTCTTCATAGATCTCCATACGTTGCAAACGCGTTTGCGACAGATCTGTCGCAAAAATAGCAACAATAGGTATGCGACGGCGCGACTATCGCGTCGCGGTGCGCGCACTTCTATGGCACTCCATACGTTGCGAATTTTGCGACAGCAAATCGCGTCGCGGTGCGTGCGTACCCTTAACCAAAATCAAAGCAGGGACACGCAAAATTCAGCCGAAAGAAAGTGTCAAAAGAGCGATAGAATGTTGCTTAGTTATTTCTCGAATGATCAATATTACAATACCGTGCGCCACTTACTTAAATTGTTTAAAATTACTGCATTCAGGTACTTTAGTACGATTTCTATCTAAATATTTCTATAGACACATCGAAAAAAAGCTATATAAATTTATTTGCAGCAGTACATATTTATCTGCAGCATTTAGGTTCGCTCGCTGTCAAATCGGTAAAATAACAAGGTTAGTCTCAAACTTCAGTGTCGTGTCGTTGACATTTGTTCATGATTTCTTTTTAGAAAGGCAAAGAAGTAAGTTAACGTAGGTACCTAGTACACAACACGAGTCATGTACAACGAGCGGTTTTTCCATACAAAAATCGTTCGAAGACAAGTGGTCACACGTTAAAAAATAATTGCCCCGATCGTTTCACACCATGGAGATATATGTACTTATATACTTCCGTGTTTCACACACGTTTTACGCATCCTCGCACCGGTCAACTACCTCGCACATCTCTGGTGGAAAAGCAGCTATCTCTGAAATGAAATTTGATTGAAGCGAAAAAATCCTACCACGTTTGTGGACACAATTTTTAAGTAGTTTGTTGTTGTAACCTTCCATGCTAGACTGGGGTAAAGAAAAAAAACGTAGTAGTGAATGTAAATTTCTTTGAGAAATAAAGTTCTAAAAAAAGTTCCACAAACCAATCACAATTTTATAAGATTTTAAACTTTCGCGTTGCATTATAACTATAAATGTAATAACCGGGACTAAACGCGATAGGCATTTCGTAGTATTACTACCACTTACTTCCTTGACGTTTCGACCGAGTTGCATCGGCCGTGGTCACAAGGCGACTGACGGGCGGCGGCATCGTCTGTTCGGGCGTCGTGAAGTATTTTCTTCCACCCGCAAGTTGTCACTTATTGAATCACTAGTGATGTGGCCACGACAAACTACACTCACGGTATCCGGTTTCGGTTTTAACGGTTTCACTCGCGGTATGCACCCATTAATTACAGGATTCCACGCTGGAGACAACTTAAATCCGTCCTCCCGATTGAAATTTTTGTACTTCTTAATTTCAATCGCTTCACGTACCATCCTGGTGTGGTAATGCCGATCAGTGGAGAGAATTTTAGGGTTATGTAGCTCCATCCAGTGGTTGACTCCCGTATCCAATAAGTGTTCTGCTACCGCGGATTTACTCGTCTGTCGATTTTTCACTGCGGCAATGTGTTCCTTGGTCCTTGACGCGTTCGGCTATAGTCCGTTTTGTCTGGCCAATATACGAACTGCCGCAGCTACAGTCGATTTTATATACTCCCGGAGTTTGTAACGGCAAGGTGTCCTTTGGTGATCGTAGTGACTGCGACACTTTACGTAAAGGCGTATAAATAGTCTTTATTGAGAATTTTCTCAACACCGTCCCAATTTTATCCGTTACGCCTTTAACATATGGTAAAAATGCTGCCTGACGATTCACTTCTGGACATCCTTGTCTTTTCTTCTGCTTTCTCCACTCTCTAGACACCCTGTACCCGTTACGTTTCAGTACCTCCTGAACATGTAAAAGCTCCGTTTGGAGATGGTCAGGGTCACATAGGTTATGCGCTCTGTTCGTTAATGCAGACATAACGGATTGAAGATGCCGGGGATGGTGATGAGAGGATGCATGCAGGTATCTGTCCGTGTGTGTAGGTTTTCTGTATACCGTGTGAGATAAATTACCATCCGGTTTGACCTTAATCATCATGTCCAGGAACGCAAGAGATCTGTCCTTCTCCATTTCATAGAAGGTCATAGGAATTTCATAGGTGGAAGAAAATACTTCACGACGCCCGAACAGACGATGCCGCCGCCCGTCAGTCGCCTTGTGACCACGGCCGATGCAACTCGGTCGAAACGTCAAGGAAGTAAGTGGTAGTAATACTACGAAATGCCTATCGCGTTTAGTCCCGGTTATTACATTTACAATCACAATTTTGTTTAAATTTTCCAACAATAAACCCACTAACATGCTACCCGTAGCCTTTGGTTTTCACAAGAACCTAGTTTTTGCGCATAAACTTGATATGTATTATTTAGGGTTCCGTAGCCCTAAACGGAACCGTCTCATATCTATCTGTTCTTCGGTCCGGAGTCAACCGATTTTTTTTAAATGTGTTCCTAACAAAATGAAATAATCAAAATAAAGTTTTTTTTTGTCGTTTACTATAAATATTTGTTTAACTAAATAGAATTCCTATAAATCTATTGATAATAAGTATAAGGTTCTGGTTAGTACAGAGAGGGTCGTGCTCCTGCAGTGGATACAAAAAGACCTGACGATGATGATGATGATGAAATCTTTTGAACGGTGAAATCTATTGAAAAGGTTAGTTTGTTTTTCGTGCGTTTAAGTGGCCATCACGGATGTGATGACGGCCGTGCCTTCCGAAGCAAGGAACAGCTCGAGATATTTTTTTTTGCCACTTGCGGTCACCTATCCAATGGGGTTGCGCCCGGGGTTTGAGCCCTTAGGTAAAACTGTTAGATATGTTTAGCATTATGTTATTACCTTTTGTACAAATCAATGATTATATGTGAAACAAATTACCTAATTTAAAAAAATATCTGTACTATACAGCCATGAGACTACAGTTTTTTTTTATTTATTATTATTATCTCACCTGATCGTGGGTAATATTCAATTAGTTTTATTATACACATGCATTATAAGTAATTTGTCTTTCACTCAATTATACAATGATATAATATAATAAAAATAAGTAGGTAGATATACTTATTTTTGTTTGCACCCACTACATATTTACTTATAAGTACCATAATTGTGAAAAGGTGTTCAAAGATAAACGTATAAATATATAATCTTAGGCTTATACAATTATATAATTTATTGTTTTGATAGAGCCACGCTACCGGCAAAATTCACTTTTGTTTGTAGCATGAATGGGCCGGCTCTTCCGCGTAAGTACCACACTCTCACAGGAAATCGACGTTCGAGTAGTAGCTTTACCGCTTCTATGCTTCGTTCGGTGAGTTAGAGAGCCGGAGGCCCATCCCCCCATTGAAAAACGTCGTATGATACTCGTACGGTAAGCTGTCTATTATAGTCGTCGGTTTATTATAAGCACTCGGCTTCGCCTCGTGCATATAAACATCTCGACTATAATATCCAGCTTACCATACTTGTATCATAATGTACTATTTCTAGTCTTCACAGTAGGTATGCTTCGATATATTTTTTCAGACTGTGCAATCCATCTTGTTGTTGTTTTAAAACTGCTTTAGGTCCTTCGATTTTATCTTGAATAGTTTTTAAATCGTTAACTTTTATTTTATTCTCAAGAGCACTCATAGTTTTGACAAATTTCTGTGGTATAGTAAATCCTGAGAGGCCTCTATTGAATATTTCTACATTTATATTATCTGGCGGTTCACATATTCCAGGATCGTTTGCATCAAAATTGCTACCAGATTGGTCTTTTATACTTTGCCTGGTATTTTTACCAGGTACCGAGATATATTTATCAATCTGATTGAAATCTAAATATGGATATTTCTTCATGATTACAAGCTGCTCATACTGACGCAGGTCTTCGTCGCTCAATTTCTTTTTCTCCATTGCGCTGTGATAGACCTCTTGGGCAGAAAGCTTAATTTTTTTCATAGCGTCCTCAATATCACTTGCCATTTTTTTAGTTCTGTCTACAATGCTTGTATGACGGCCTGAAGGTTCGCATGTGTGCGTATCTGAAATATATCAAGCAGGATCAGATAAATAAAAAACCGGCCAAGTGTGAGTCAAACTCGCGCAATGAGGGTTCCGTACAATATGCTTCGTGAACACACACACAATGTGCAAAAATGTTTTATTCAATTGACTAGCGCTATCTAGTGGTGTTTTAGTGAACTATTTCATTAGATGAACATACTATAGTGAGTTTACCATTTTATTTTCAAGTGATAGACTTATTATTTTTCCTGTAATCTTCAAGGAATGATCTATATTATGTATTTTTTTCAAAATTTTCGGCCCAGTAGTTTCGGAGATCAGGGGGGGAATGGTAAATTTTTGCCTTCTTTCGTGAATAAAATCAAAAGTACAGTAAAATTTTCGGTGAACAGTATCGACCTACATCTGTACCTATTAAGATTTGGTGCTGTTAATAAATTAGGCGAGTAATTTTATTGTGGTAACCTTTCCTATTCGTGGGCCCTATACAACTAATGTTTAAGATTCCTCATATGCAATATAATAAATGCTAATTTGAACTTACTATTTCCGTGAGGACCAAACTTAGGCCATTTGATATCCCTGTGTAAAGGAAACGTGTAGTTAAAGGCGAAGCACAACAATATGCACACGATGGTCAGCAAACCTGCATTCCTGTGCATGGCGTGCCGCTCGCAACCCTGGGGCATTTGAATTATTAGGTAATTTTAGCAGCCATCGACTTGCGTGGACAGCTTTGGTTACGAGCTTTAAAATAGTGCTAAATGGATAAAAGTGTTTTTTGTGAAAAACCCGAATTTCGTTCAACCGGTCACAAGTTTTGACATCAGTCAACTAAAATCCAAAAACAAAACAAAATTTAGAAAACCTATAGGAAAGAGGAAACCAAGAGGTTCTTTAGATTTTAATAGGAGGATCTATGGTTAGGGTAAAATAAAATTTATCTATGTTGATAATCCAATCCAAATACCGAGTCTAAAATATATGTGAGATATTTTTAACATACAACATATCTAAAAATAAACTAATACCATTATAAAAGTAGAAACGACGGTCTTTTTTGATACTTTACGTCCGCCATATTAATTTTTCGTCTCCTGCCTATGCAACTATGCGGAAGAACCATGGATGGAAATATATAATGCAGGTATGTACTACCTACATACAAAACACAAATCTGACAGACACGACACACTCCAAAATCGGTCAAGCTGTATCTCAGAGCTGTATAGCCATAGATTAAAAAAAAAATTCGTCTGTATAGCCCTCAAAAAAAAAATTTTCGTCACTGAATAGATGTCGCATAAAGCCATTTTTGTATGAAAACCTAGTATGTCAAGCCGGGGGGGTGTGAAAAAGAGGAAAGGGGGACGGGTTTATAGGGCTGCTATTTTTGAACGAGTGATATCATGAAGACGTACAAAAATTTACATAGAAATCGTTCGTTTGATTTTTCAAACAACCGAAATTCAAACCAGCGTACTTAGTCGCCAGTTTGAAAATAGCACTCATGACTTTTGACACTGCTGTCACAAGTGATGTATCAACACCGCGTAATATCGATATCGAAAACACAAAACAAACCATTTTGTTGCAATCACAGATTTAATGTAGGTAGATAGGTAGATCTGCGGTTGCAATTTAGAAAACAAAGGTTTTTGAATGTGAAATTATGTTTTCTATTATCATTGCGTAGCTACCTAAGAGTGCAAATACCATCAAAATTAGTTTATTAGTCATCATTGTCTGAGCTATTTCCTAATAGCATCATAAGCTTTGTTGTTCCGCTATTATGACCGTATTTATGCGGTAATGAGAATTGGCAAAGTTTTGCGGCACGGCTGTTATGGGACAAATGAAAAAGATGTAGAATGTAAGTGAAAGTAAAAGCCGGCAAAGGGAAAGGGCGAAAATATATTAAACAATATCAAAATCGAATTTTCATAGGCGGTGTCCGCAATCTTGGATCCCAAAATTGAAGTTATGTATTTGTAAATCACACCCATCCAAACATTAGAAACAAACTTTTTTATCTTGGCACTTTAAGGACAAACAAGTTTGACTGGTAACATGTTGTATAGATATATCATCATAATCTGAGCATATTAAGG
Organism: Rhodophaea formosa; assembly: GCA_963082605.1. Taxonomy (NCBI): domain Eukaryota; kingdom Metazoa; phylum Arthropoda; class Insecta; order Lepidoptera; family Pyralidae; genus Rhodophaea; species Rhodophaea formosa. The sequence continues at coordinate 6,648,922 of OY720211.1, read as the reverse complement.
CATTCATGCCAATATATAATTTGGCAAATATATGAAGAAGAAGTACTGTCTATAAAGAAGTTTACCAAAAGGCCGGTTAGGATTTTAAAAATAAAATTACTTTTACTTTGATTATTTGACATTGTCAAAAAAAGGAGAAATACGAAAAATTTAATATATGTTTCTAAGAAAAAAGAATAATGAAAACTAGCAAAAATTAAAGGCATTGCATTAGAAATATTTTGAAATCAAGGATTGACAGGATATAGAGGTAAGACATGGTCTGTTATATGAGTTAGTAGAATCGGGTCACAATTATACTTCTGGTACGCTCCTTTGTACTCATGTCGTATTCATGTACATTGTTTATCGATATATTGTAAGAGTAAGTAGGGGCATCACTATTCGTACTATCTTCTCTTACTTACTAAGGATTTTGACATTTAAAATGGCGTATAAATACATTTAATTTTTTTAAATAAAACATACAATTGCCTTACTTACATGTGAAAAGTAACAGGTCGGGATAACATTTTAATATTTCTGTCAGTATTTTTGCAGGATTTCACTGCACAACTAGGCATGTTTACGGCTATAAACTATTAATTTCGTTCTGATATTTGCACTTCGACAGACGTCAGATGACTGGGGTCACTGCCGAAAAACTGCCTTTACGGATTTTAGGGCATAGAACACACGTCAATTGACTTTGAATTTATGGCCCCCCATAGAAACTCAAAAGGAATTGTATGGCATTTTTTTCATTTTCACCCTCACTCCATTATTTGTCTATGATCCTTATTGCCTAGAGAAAACATATGGCAGTCGGTCGTCTGATACTAGTTATAGTATCTTCTTCGTAGTTTGTGACTGGGGTCGCGAAAAAGCCGCGTGTATGTTTTACGAGTATAAGTCGTAGGACAGATCAAGCAATATTCACATTCTAGAGAGTATTCATACTTCTATGGGTATAGCCGTCAAGATTACAGGATATGACAGTGGAATAGACATAGATTTAAAAAAAAGTTTTCGTCCTGGAACAGACTTACTTAAATACATAAGCGTGAAAAACATTACTACAACTGAATGAGTCAGTCGGGTAAAAAAGTAACCGGAACCTTTTCCAAACGCATTCCAGGCGAATCCTAAAAATGTTTTCAAACTCCAGAAAAGTTAAACTTTGGAGCATTCTACCCGCCCTGTAGGCAGGGTTATATTCGCGATGCGCTATCCTATTGGTCGCAAACCACCCTTCCTAAACTGCGCCCTCACTCCACTGGGATGTTTTGCGGGAGGCGGGGCCATGTTCCAGAGGGACATCGAGAGGATCACCTGACTGTCAATGCACGTGTTAACTCCGTTCCGATGACACGTGTTAAAATTTCGGGAATCGCGAACTAAAAACTTTGAATCATGAGCGTCGAAAATTCTGATCAAACAGAGGCGTCTATTCAGGCACCCCGTCCGTCGTCACCGCGGAAGTTTTTCGCTCGTTTATATGGTCATCTCGAAGAACCGAAAGAAAATGAACCAGTTCAAGTTCCGGGGTTTGATAGTGGGTCTTCATCGGATGTGGAGGTGGAGGAGAACGTGAGTGAAGCAAGGAGTCCGCCGCTATGGCCGCCGCCGCCGCTGCCGCTGTGTCCACGCCCGATGCTTCTTCCACACCAGCAACTAGCTTTTGGAGCTGGTCTTGCCGCTTTTCGTAAGTTTTTTTTTATTTTACGAAGAAGAAAATTATTAAAAATGCCATCGATCCAGACGAACGAAGTAAAAACTACTTTTAAACTCTGTCAGGATTATTTCAAGATTTTAAATACATAGGTACTTACCTACTTTTAAATGATCTTAGGTCATTACTCCACAGTCATGAAAAAAATCGGTGCAGAAAAAAAGCTCAGGCTCAGAACATTACGATGTTGAAGTCTGTACCCATGTGTAAGCGGGAATTTGTTTTCGGTATAGAATTTTATACGACCTCAGGCACGGTGGAGTGATGATTTGCGCAAGATGGCTGGCAGGAGCTGGATGCGAGCAGCCAAAGATAGATCTCGATGGCGTGCAATTGGGGAAGCCTATGTCCAGCAGTGGATAAGTATAGGCTGATGATGATGATGATAGAATTTTATATCGCATTTTTAGAAAAAAAAAAAACAAAAACCGACTTCTACCCTATCAAGTTCTTTTTAATAAGCATAAGAAAAAAAGTCGACATATTTCGATAAAAAATTTATGGGACCATCTGTAAAATATTACATATCGAACAAAAAAAGAATTTCTGAAATCGGTCCAGTGTCTTCGAGAAATCTGGGAACATACATTTAAAAAAAACATTACGACGAATTGTAAACCTCCTTTTTTGAAGTCGGTTAAAAATTTCCAAAACCATAGATAGGTCTTTAAAACTGAAATTAAGGTTTCTGAACCCATTTTTTCTCAAATTCAATCACTTGAAAGAAAAGCACTTCAAAAGCGGTAAAAATTAAAATGTTTGACCTCTCCAACTGTAACTTTCAAAATTAGAGATATAAGTATTTTTTATATTCCTTACATTCATTTTCTAAGAGCGACGAAAATTGGTTTTACCTAGATAATATAGTCAGCAGTTTATGAGATAGCACATTTTCGTAAACCGCGAATATAACTTTGTCATTCATACAAAACCTATGAAAAACAAAGTAATATTTGGTGCCGCAAGGTGATAGTGGTAGGTATTTTAACTAATCTATGCTTTGCTACCCTCGGAAATCTTCATGAGCGAGAGCCCTTGACTGCATCAAAAATTGGCACTTTGAGGCGAAATATATGTTTAATAATCAGGTCTTTGATTCAAAAAAGAAGAGCTACCCTTAATATTTTTGTACGGAACTCTTAAAAACGGAGATGTTAATCAATGGATTGCAGAATCAGAGTTCGTCTATATGCGTTTTTTAAATCGTATCCTACAGGCTGATTTTGACCCTATGATCTATATTAAGATGAAGCAGAATCCCTAATGTAATACAGAATCGAAAGAAAAAAAGTGAAAATCGATAAATAAAAACAGACTTCCCATAGAAATTCGCTATCTAAAAAAAGGAAGGTCAAAATTTTTTTTAAATGTAGTCCCTTACTTTTCTATTAAGTATTGTGATCCCCAGATTACAATATAGTTCATAGAATTATGAAAAACTGTTAAATAGAAGGCTTTTCAAGGTAAATGTTCCTGTAGTAAATACATCCTTTGCACAGCGTTTTTGTCCATTTGTTAAATACTATATTTATAATAAAGTTGTCAAAGCATGTGATATTAAATACAGTACAATAAGAGAAGCTAAGTCTAAAATTTTTAAATGGTTGAGTGCCCTCACATATGATGAGACTGAAGAATTGTTTGTAATTCGTAAGTAATAAAAGAGTTTATGTGTGTGTGTACGTATAGTCATATATACGCACACATGTTTTGTATGTATGTATGTATTATATATATATATATATATATATATAAATAAATAACTACCATGTTACAAATATCTATTATTAGGTATATATTATAAGTATAAAATTATAATTTTTAAGATAGTCCTAACAGGATTATTTATTTTTTCCTAACTAGCGATGCAAAATTTAGATTTTTTTTGTAATTCCATTTATGTAGCCATAATACAGGCTCTGCCTAGTATGGATACGCAAGAAATTGTGTTACGGATTATATAATAATAATTATGTTAACATGTGTTTTAAAAAACAGCTGTATCAAAATTTTTTGGAAATAAATATATTTTCATTTTCATTTCATATTTTCATTCAAAATCAGCCTACCTATATAATTCGCAATTTCTGTATAATTTTTTCCTGACCCAGTGCTTACACAGTGCCACAGAATGAATAATAGTACTAACGTAACAGTGCTACGCCTTCTGTGTTCTGTGACGCCAGCCGTAGCCTATAGCCTTAGTACTACATCGTATCGTAACCCCTGTTCTACGCCGTAGTACGCTTGTACGCTCGTACTCGCATTTATCTATTACACGACGCAAAAGACAATATAATAGTTAACCAGAACCAGTTGCCTTATTTCGTTTCGTACAAAATGTACATAAGTATTGACACGGGCGATGAACCGTACTGCAGCAGATGATTTGCTCGAACTTGTAAATATTCTGATATCTATGGCTCGAACCTATTATTGTTAAGGCGCCGTATTTTGTTTCAACAGCTATGGAGATCTAATATTGATTGGGACACACCTTTTCTACCTTTAATTGCATTGAAGTGGCCAATTCATGTTACGGCGGATTTCAGCCATTTTAGCGACTGGCTACAATTAACACGTAGTACTGCTCGTGTGTTACAAGCTATGGCCATTTTTGCAGTAATTATAGAATCAATTGCGATTATTCCGATCGTCACAGATCCTCCACTACCCTAGTTCCCTTAACAGCAGGCTTCATGATAGCCACAGAAAAGCAAATTTTGCGAAAGATACAACTGGAGAGTTTTGAGGAAGAGTTGCAATGTTTGTTGAATTCACAACCAATATTTAAGAAGAGTCGCCTTTTAAAACTATCGCCTAGGTACTTTCGAAGAAGATAATCTAGTACGACTACGTGGAAGAATTAAAGTCATGGAAGGTATTGGTCAGGATGTAAAGATTTCAATCATTTTAGACAGTCGTTACAAAATACTGCAACTATTGGTTCAACATTATCATAATCAAGCAGGTCACGCGAATAATGAGCTAGTTGTCAATGAGTTGCGTCAAAAGTTTTGGATTCTTCGTATAAAAAGTACCGTAAGGAGCATCAGCAGCAAGTGTTTTATGAGTAGAATAAGTCTAAGCCACTGAATCCGCCAACCGGAGACTTTGCTAGCAATAACATTAGTACACCATCGTAGACCAATGTTTACTGGTCTTGACTATTTTCTACCAGTACTCACAGCTATCGGCCGCAGACATGAAAAGCGATATGTAGCCTTACACACATGCATGACCACGAGAGCGGCCCACTTGGAACTGGTCGATAGTTTGACGGCAGATGCAGCAATTATGAGTTTACATCGATTCTTGATTGCAAGTAGAGAATACTCCAACACCATTTATTTAGACAATAGAATAGCTTTTGTCGGAGCCAATCGGCTATTTAGAGTTCTACGCTGAAAGCGTTGCAAATAACTTTGTGAAATGGAAATTCATTCCAGCCGCAGCACCTTCGTTTTAACGACTGCTGGAAACGACTTGTCAAGACAGTAAAGATTGCCCTAAGTGCCATTTTTCACGAAAAAGCACTAAAAGAAGAAATTCTCCGCATATTGTTAGCAGAAGCGATCGTCAGTTTACGTCATGTGTCCGTCGATTACTTGAAAATGAAAAAAAATTTTTTAAATCTATCGTCACTTGGATGATGAGACGCCTTTTCATTTTGTCATTGACTCTTCTTCTATTCAGACTCTGCCAACTACATTAGGTGACGGTGATTTGGTACGACATGCGAACTGGAAAAAACCGTTAAGGCTTGCTGACCATTTTCGGAAATGTTAGGTAAAACAAATTCTGGCAACAATGCAAACACGCGCTCAGACCATCACCAAATGTAAGAGCTAAAGATTGGCGATATTGTTACGATCGTGGACACACAGCTACCAAGAGGAGTGTGGTCACGTGGCCGCGTTACTGCCACGCCACCTACCTAGCCTGGTAGAGACCAATATATTTAAGGTAGTCGATGTTCTCACTGCGGGAAGCACGCTTCGACGTGCTTTAAAAAAATTAGTGAAGCTGCCATAGATATCAGAATACATCTCTGTGGAAGCTGCCAACTTTGTCTACTTTTTTTTCATTTTAGTTAGAACTTAGATAACATATACATACATGGCGAAATTTTTATCGTTCTGAACCCTTAAAGGGGTGTTTCAGCCCGTTGATATGAACCATTTTTCCTATGGGACCAATGCTGGAAACTCGAATTTTATTTCGACATTTTCATACAAAAGTGTTCAGCCGCCCGGGCAATTTGTATAGGAATGTCGAAATTTTTTTCGAGTTTACAGCATTTGTCCCATAGGAAAAGTTGTTTATATTGACAGGCAGAATCACCCCTTTAATGGTCCGGAACGATCAAAATTTCGCCATGTATATTTAATTATTTTTTATTTTATTTTATTCTGGCAACATACAGTCGTATACTCAAATTAACTTATGAGTATAAAATTACAAGAGTAAAGACCTAGAGTGCCAAAAATGTGTACATAATTTACTAGAATGTGCAAGACAGAAAGAGTGTGAATCAAAAAGCGATCGCTAAGAATATCAGCAGCTTATATATATATATATATATATATATATATATATATATATATATATATAAATGAGGTGACTTTACTTATAAACTATTAAGTAAATAAAAAAAAAGTATATAGAAACAAAATCAGGGTGCGTTAATAAAAACTATGTTTTAACTTAAAACGATTATCTCGTTTTAAGTTAAAACATAGTTTTTATTGGCTTGTTAGGGGAAAATCCTATACAACCGACTGGCCAATATTGCATAGCCACGCAAATCACACAACATAATTAGAGTATATCTTACAATTTGTTTTTAATTTAACTAATGTGAAGTAATTTATTTTTGTTTCATTTTTATTTGTTCAACTAAAAAGTAACCTACAAATTGTTACAATATGTGATTCCCATGCACAGGGGGTGAAATATGTAACTAGGTAACTCATTAGTTTTGTTCATATTTTCCTTTTTATAAATTTTGGTTGTGTGTCTATGAAGGAATACAAGGATTACAAAAAAAAAGTGCTTCTTTATTATTTTTATTTCTTCTTCGCCTCATTTGATACTTTTCACTATACAGTCCGCCCGCCACACAAAGTGTTAAACAGTGTCATTGTTGTATTTATCTTTTTATTAAGAGCGTCAATATCGTGATTCCATAGTATTGTATTATTGTCGACAGCAGTTTTAGTAGAATTTGAGAATTCACCATTAGCATTTAAATATGATTTCAATAGGCTCAAGGTTTTACCCTGAAAACCATAAAACTTTAATTTAATAAGGATATCGTGATTAACTGAATCAAAGTCCTGCTCAGATCAAGAAATACGCCAGCTATTTTAAGTTTTACATTTTATTTACTTGTCGCACGTCATGCCATGGGTCGTCTCAATTTTTAGGGTTCCGTAGCAAACAATGCACCCTTATAGTGTCGCTATGTCCGTCTCTATCTCTATCTGATCCGCGGTTTTACTCAGAGACAATATGTATAAGAAAGGTGTTATTTGCCTGAGGAAATGTACTTAATAAACAAAATGGTGAAGTATAATTTTATAATTAATTTTGAGGGTTCCTATCTCATTCATGAAAAGTGGGAATAAATATTCCTTTCTCGTCAACCCCTTACTGTGGGGTGTCGTTAGATAGGTCTTTTAAAAATATTGTTGGTGTCTGATCTGAACCCCATTTAGGGATCCGTTAGTAATATTGGGACTCAAAGTGCTAATTTTTAAATATATATGCTAAATGGCTGTTTATGCTTATATAGTATTAAGAGTTATAGTCGACTAATAATTATTAAAATGACGTACAACACGGAACCCTACACTGCGCGTGGCGCGATACGGTTTTATTTCATAAATTTCCTTTTTTTTTCTTGCGGATGTAACTATATTATATTTTAGGGATTCCACTAAAATAATGCCAGGATGTACGAAATGCACCATGTAAGTTCACCATACAAGAACAAATCGCCTCATGAAGAGGCTGGCCTTAATATGACTCTGTCTTCAATGTTATAAAATTTGCTGCGTGTGTAGCGTTATCACCGACATTCCCTTACTTTTTTATGGAACCAAAGAGGGAACCTTGAGGGAACTAAATTATTTTGAAAGTTTCATACACATGGTCAAGCCTAACAAATGTTCGGCATACGTAGGTATATGGAAATATGGAAATTTTTTTCGAGTTCCAGGCTGGAACTCGAAAACGATGCTGGAACTTCCAGCATTGTTTCCATAGGAAATGTTGTTAACCTAAAGTTCTGTAAAAAGTAATATCTTAGTAATCTCTAAATTCTGGTAAAAAACATTTATTGAAAACCATTTTAATAGCTGGACTTGTTAAATAAAAATAAAGAATCTCCTTTGAGATCTTTTTTCCACATTCACACAAACAGATCAAAGATACGTCTTGCTATACCAGCCGTTCCTACTTCGTCGTAAAAATAAAATATCACTAGAAAAATATTTGAATATAATAGACGTCCGTCGTCCAGCAGATAAGCCCTAATCCCCCCAACTCTTTACCGGTCGTTTCTTTGTGAGCTCAATAGAAAACACTTTATACCGCGCAATATCTGTTTTTATGAAGCGATTGAAATACTTAGTGGAAAACGTTTATTTAACTCTGTTGCTGGACGAGCAGAAATTTATTACTTATTAAATTTCTACTCGTTTTGGTTAAGTTTCTAGTTGTTTTTCTAAACACCTTGAGGTCCCAACTCTCTTATAGCGGACCTCATATAAAAACGTGAAATAGGTAGAATTGGCAGTAATTCAGCAGAGAGAGAACAAGTTCAGAAAGAAGCAGGCAAGAAATTAGAACGCAGCCGAGCACGCAGGATGACGAGATACATTTCAATCATTATTTCAGTGATTTCACAATTCTTATTTGTATAAAACATACGAGTAGAACAATAATTCTCCAGACCGAGTATCTGTGTCCTAGTCCTAGTCACTTGATCTTTACCCTTGCTCCTAGAGTCTAAGAAGGGCAAGGAGCAAGGGTAGAGATCGATTGTGATTACCAGGATATGTAATGGCAGAGGACACAAGTGAAACGATTGAGTGTTGCTATTTTAATTTATTTTAATCATTGTGCTTCCAACGGAACAGAAAAAAACAATAAACAAGGTGCATCCAGTAAACAGTTTCATTTAGCTACATACACTATACGACTACACTTAACTACACAGGGATATTACCCTGACCGAAACTCAGACTACGTTACAAACACACACACAGCCTTTAGAAAAGCCAAAAACCAACATTTGTAGAGCCAAATCGGTAGTTCGACAGTTAGACGAGTTAGAGTTTTTCAAAATTATTCAAAATTATTTAAGAGCTAAGTTTTTTTTTAAATTCGCTTATTATGTCCCACTGCTGGGCAAAAGCCTTCCCTTTATTTCTCCAAGTTCTTCTGTCACAGCCTTCTCCTTCCAGTCACTCTCATAGTGGTATAATTTATCCGACTACCTTTATCTGGACCTTCCTCTCTTTTTTTACGTCTATCGTATTCCAAAAGGTACCAACTAATTTATTCCAAACAAATATTTTACCTTTTTTTGTAACATATCAGGGATACTTTACCTACTACGAGTATGACGGACAAATGGTACCTTTTACCCAAAAAAGTGTTTGTGTCCTAAAGGATCCGATTACACCTAGTAGACACCTCAATCACGGTCCCCCGGGGTGAGGACTGGAAATATTGCGTCCATGGTGTGACATATTTTTCCAATTGTTCACTTTCGATTCATGCCAGAAAGGGAGACAATTGCTACGATTCCTTCCTAGTTTATCCATTCCAAAAAAATTATAAATATGTCATATAAGATCGATGAATAGAAATGCCCTGTAGTGTGTAGATAGGTCCATGGTGCTCTAACGTCTCTTTTTACAAAATTACAATTACCAAAACATCTCAATAAATCCGCATCATTTTTGACAATAACGACAATTTCGTACATAATCTCATTACCGCAAAAATCGTTTCTGTGTGGGGATTCTTATTGCCATGAAAATAGAATCATAATGGTTTGACGCGTCGGTGAAAAACGGGCGGTTTGTGGGGAGTGACGGCGGCGTGATGCGATTACGCCGGCACGACTCGGTGCCCGGGAATACCGACGTGCCGGGTCTATTCGGAGCCGCTCTGATGTGAAAATTGCAGGCACTGTTCGCCCACTCGGTACGAAATCTACCCATTGTTCAACTCAAATAACTATTACGAAACAACAGTCCATGAAACATTTAACTGAATAGGTATTATTTGCGCTGAAATTATTCAGCATTCAAATTATGAAATTATGTTGGATGACAATGTTTGACTACCTATTTATAAAGGCGAAAATATTAATGAGTGTACAGTAGGTAAGATTATAGAAAATGTTTTCAACTATAAATTTTATCATAATATCGTAAAAGAGTAAAAAACGTCTATTCATGCCTTGTCTTTTTATACTAACTAGTTTAGGTACACTCACCCGTAGATAGGTATAACCTACACTTTCTAACTTTATTAACACTGATAAAATTATCATACAATGCAATGTGTTTAAACTTATGTTTGTCCAGCTGGATTGACCACCTACCTTACCTACATATACAAAGTAGATTAAGACAAGGGATATGCAACCAGAGGCCTGAGGCACCCTGAGTTTATATTTTTTAATCCGCCAAAAATCAAACTTATTGGCTCTGCTATAAGTTATAACCCAAGTGCTAGGTGCCCGGCATAGTTAGTTAGTTCAATTATAAGTAGGTAAAATATGCCAATATTCCTTTTATTTCATTAATAAGTGTGATACATCTTTGAGTAAAACCTATGGTGCCATTTATGTGTCGTTGTCGAAACCAATTGTACAGGAGTTGGCATCCATTTTCATCACATAGGTAGGTATATACACCTAACGCAAGTTTTCAATGTTTGATGTTGCTAGGTGGTTACTATACCTACTACAATTTTATAACAGTAGGTACATAACGTAGGTACATTACGTATTGGTTCATACATAACAATAAATAAAATTAATAGTAAAATATTTAGGCTCAGAATGCAACTAACTGCGTCGCGTGAGAACGCGCAGGTGTCGGGAATAGAATCAGCCGGGCCCGTTCTGCTGGAAACGTAACATTTCGATTTATATTAGCCACGGGCTGCAATGTAGCGTTTATAGTAAGTATATTTAGTTAGCCAAATTATGAGTATATACCGCGTACTGTAGGTAAATGTGTAAAGAAAGAAATCGTTTTCATTCCTTGAAGACATAGGTACCTATTAAGCCAAGTTCCACAAGACTTACAATTTTAATTATTTTTAGGTAGTTTCTTTTAGGAATAAGTACTTATTTCATTAGTATGTAACGTCTCATATTCTCCATTGACCTTAATAAGAGGTACCTACCTATGTAACCTACAGAAAAGGCAATTTTTTACCCTCTTTGAAGTTAAAAAATGAAAATAATCGTCTATTCGTGCCCGTTACACGTCTACATTATTTGCAAAATAAAAGCATACAATTCATTCGCGATTATTTCGAGATCTAGAGAATCTATCCATTGTGTTCGATCGTAAGTGAAGCGTTCTCGCAATATCAATATCCTTGTAATGTAAGCCATTGAAAACAAAAATAAAGCGAGCAAGTCAGGTGCGGCATCGCTGCAATCTCGATCCGACATGGTCGAGCGGAGCGGTAATTAGGATCTTGTAATAAATATTAGGGGTCGCAACCCTATTCACGAGTAAGTATTGTTTGAGTTTTAATCACCGCGTTTTGATTGCGAGCTTATATTGTAAATGTTCGTAAACCTTAAACGAATTGATATGCATATTAGTTAATATTTTTAGTACTTGCTTAGTAAATACTAAGATAGATAGATGTACCTATACCTACATACAGCCTGTCGTCGTATTTCTAAATGTTAGCAAGCAAGGACTAATTAGGTAGCTATTTGGTATGTACATACCTAGTTATTTATCTACTAATAAATAAATATTGAATTAAGATAAAGGTTTTTTATTCCAAGCCTAGCGTAGCGAATCGTATAATGTAATAATAATATAATGTAATAATTACGATATGAAATGTAGTAAACAATTTGAATTGAATCGTCCTTGACGACAAGCTGTGTTAATCACTGGAAACCTGAAATGCAGATATCGATCGTTAGCATCACGTGTTCCGTCCCACATTTAAACTGCAACTCCTACGACAAACGAATCGAAAGTAATCTGTTTAAAAAGCTCGTAATTCTATCACAACTCAATTTCAACTCGATTGAGCGCGTGACGACATCTGACAACACTCAGTCAGATAATGCCCTATTGTGGGACAATTACATACGGGATGTAGTAGGGGTTGACCACAGCACAGCTGACAACTCACATGATTGTCACTCATATAAAAACCATAAATACAAAAGTGTTAACATAGTTCGGTGAGAGTGCCACAGCATGTGAGGTTTTTATTGATACTGGGATGGGTCACCAAGAAATTATCTCAAATTCCTCTTTAAAGACTTGTTGGGTAGGTACCTTAACCCTTGTTCGAGGCCATCATCACCACTACTGCTAATGCCATCTATACTATATTCTAATGTTACATAATGACTGTCACTGTCACATTATATGACAGTCAGAACTCAGAGGACTTGACAGATTGAAAAATCTAAAACTGGTGTTGGCCACTTACACACGAAAAAATTCAAAGATCACCTTTTTAGATGACGGTTTGTAACCTAAACCAAGGTAAGTACCTAAAAACTAAATAAAAATTTCAGAAGTTCTAGAATAAAATATTGGCATTTCTTACATACAAGTTTGTTTCTTTGAGAGAAACAATATTCTCTCAAAATTCAGACATCATTTCTTTCATTCATTTGTTCCTATTATTATAGAAGATCATTAGGCGAATGAGCATACCATACTAGTACAATAAACATATGGCCGATGGCCGAGAACAAGAGATCCGCACGCACCGCCTAACGATATGGATCATGCCAACAATAAAGAACCAACGATTAGTGGGTTATGGGAAAATAATGCTTCCTCCGTTTTTGATGGTGAGGGATGTTTAGTTTGAGATAATCATTTGAATGATTTTTTTACGATAGGGATTTGGGTAGATTGTAGATGTTAATGAATTGTGTTGTTTGTGTTGTGGTTCTGCCTAATGCTTATTAATGGTACCGTCTTAATTCTTAAAGGCATCTGAAATAAAAATCTTCTCTAATAACATTCTGTCACTAGTAATAAAAACCCAACTGTCGTTTTTGGTAGTTGTTGTTTGTTTTTCGTGTCTGTACCTAAGTGGCCAACAAGGGTTCAGATTTTTCAAGCTGCCTAAAGACATCTGCCAGAGCTTAACAATTGCCGTCAACGATGGCAGCCAGGACTTACGGCTTAACGTGCCTTCCGAAGCGAGGTATTTGACAGTTTAGGTCCGCCATATTGTTTTTTTGGTGTCGTTACCTACATAGCCCATGAAATTCCGGGGAAGAATACAAATCTAATGACACCTCACACTTAAGTCAAGTCCATTGATATAAGAGTGGTCAAGCCATGCTCGCTACAGGAGGCAACAATGGAATATTTAAAACGATTTAGACATAAGCTCCTCAACATGTTCGGTTCGGTTCGATCATCCGAGAAGAGCCAACATATGCTACTGGTATTCAATTACATTACTTCCGATCACAGGTGAATCAGAATCAGTGTAATTGGCCGGACATGCACCGGACACCGCCGCGGCACTGATACGCCACATGGTGCACATTGTAGCGCTTCTTGTCGGCGGCGATAATCGTCGACAGTACAGAAATGTAGTTGCTGTAGCGACATATTCAGGGTGTCACATCGAGATGGGTCAGTGGGGACAGTTTTTATGTACAAACATAACAAATGTAACATGGTTCCTTTGCTATGATTTCTACATACAGTACTGAGCATTTTTTGTTAAGGTAAAAAATCGAAGATGGGAAACTTGATGCAGAACCATATCATTCTAGTTAAACTATAAGCAATACAACAACGACGTACGCCTTACCAAAAGTTTTTGCCTGATGATGACTTAAATTTTTAGGGTTCTGTCTGTACCCAGAGAGTAAAAACGGGACCATATTCGAAGATTTCGATGTCTGTTTTTCCTCTAAACATATTTATAACAGCAACAGGTCGACGCTTGAAATATGAACAGAATATTAAGTACCTAGTCATTTATTTGAAAATAAATTATTTAATCAAAATAAAAACGTTTCTTAAGTGTAGTCCATACAACAAACGTGTTTTTTTGCCGTTTTTTTCTTGCTAATGTATTGTTGTAATAGCTAATGTCCGATTTTTATCTATATCTTAGAGTCCAAAAATCTTCCCACATTCTTATTTGTTATAGGCCAGCCATAGATTTCCAATTTAGATAATCTACTAGATTTTAAATCGTGGAGTAATTATGGCATGTAGGTACACATATATCTACGCACAGGTCATTTTTTTAAAAATAAATTTATCATTTGTAGCAAAACCACAGACATGAAATTTTTTTTTTGATCAAAACGAAGTTCAAAATGCGCACCTGCTGCGAGAAAATTCCATGTTTGAATGAACTGAAAGTAAGCGTCACATCTCTACTTTAACTAAATTGTGGCCAAGCTCCCAAGCTCACTGCCGGACAGTTGAGGAGACAGATTTTGTTTCCCTAATATTAAAGAATTAATATAAAACCCTAGCAGGACGTACATGCGATTTTCATCTTTAACTAATTGATCAAAAGTCTAACAATGTGTTTTCTTATGTTTTCGCGATTGTTACACATTTAAATAAAATTATTTTAATACGGTTTTTATCGCGTTTATTACATTATTTATACACCTAACGTTTCGAGCACTTTACAGTGTTCGTGGTCGCAGGTAGACTGACCACGAACACTGTAAAGTGCTCGAAACGTTAGGTGTATAAATAATGTAATAAACGCGATAAAAACCGTATTAAAATAATTTTATTTAAATGTCTAACAATGTTTCACACACACAAGTATAATTCTGTGCGAATTAATGTTAAGTAACGTAATGAAGGTTACATTTTTTTTGTGGTCTAGAAACTAGAAATACTTATAATATTTATTACTTTGTCATCCTTCGCGGATGGCAGCAATATAGGTAGTCAATGCCACTCGACGTACGCGCAATAAAAGCTTTAATGTTCAATGCAAAGAGCATTTATAATAATCGCCACATTTGTCAAAGCAGGAACATAGGTAAATGATAAATTCCACCGGTCAACTGCCTCCGTGGTCCAGTGGTTAAGGCGTTTGCCTTGTTGACCCGGGGGTCGTGGGTTCGATTCCCACGGGGAAGCATACTTTGTTAAGTTGTTTCCATTTTGACTAAGACATGCAGGCATGAACTTCCTGATTTTCTGATAAGAAAGATCATCATCATTTCGGTGACACGGTCAGTCGACCATGTACTGTACATCCTGGTGTCAGAATAATAATAATAATAAGAAAGATGGTGGTCCCGGCTGCCATCTGGTAGTCGTTAAAGGATCCACGTCAGAGGCCGAGAGGCGGTTCTGAAGAACTCTGACACCAGGGTGTGCATGGTCGACTGACCGTGTCGCCTACACGAAATGATTATGACCGGTTATTCCAAATTCAGATCCCCTTACGGCTGACGTCGGCTATCATTACAATCTTTCCTGAAGACATTTCATAAATACAGACCCTATTTTTAATTAATTAAATTTCATATGTAATACGTACGTTATCATAACAGATTTACCTATATGAAATTTAGATAAAGTATATGAAACTTGATTTACTTTTGTAGTTCTACTAAGAAGTAGAGTATTTTTCCAGTTTTCCAAGTCTTAAGCCTCCTGCCTGCCTGCCTGATGCTGACAACCTTACGTCACCTTTTCCTTTACATCCGTCAACAGATGTCCGTGTAAATTTATATTTATATTAAAAAAATCCCGTCTTCCCTACTACAGTCGCTAGTAGGTTTCACCCGGGATTCGCTTCCGCAACCTGTTGTGCAATTTGGACCTGGCTCCTTTTTCTCAGGCTCGGGCTTGCCTCTCAAACAATTGCTGACGCCTTCAGAAACCGCAAGGAATCCTTATGTGTATCCACTATTTATGGTTACTGAGAATGCTCGTTTAATAAGATGAAAATATTTTTAACAAAAATCAATAACCGACTTCAGCCCTATCAATTTGTTTTAATAAGCATAAGAAAAAAAAAGTAAATTAGTGTAAACCAAACGGCATTACTGTATAATTTTTTTTTGGTTTTTGTGTATTTTATCAAAAAGCGCTCAACACATTTCGATAAAAAATTTATGGGACCATCTGTGAAGTATTACCTATCAAACAAATCAAGAATTTCTTTAATCGGTCCAGGCCTCTTTGAGAAATCGGGGAACATACATAAAAAAAGAGAAAGATTATGACGAATTGAGAACCTCCTCCTTTTTTTGAAGTCGGTTAAAAATCAAATTATACCCTTAAGGGTCCACACTAGGCACACTAGCGACGCCAAAAATTTTATTCCTAATACTTTACAAATAGAAATTCAAGAATGTAAATCATATAAGCCTTAGTAAATAACCTAAAGTATTTTTGGAAACACGTTTTAATATCATTGATTAAAGTCATTAAGAAAACTACTGATTACTTACCGCCGTTTTTGGCGGTGATCAGCTGATTCTCATAATATTAAAACATGATTCCAAAATTTTTTTAGGTTATTTACTACGGCTAATATATGATTTACATTCTTGAATTTCTTTTTTATTTGTATTAAATTATTGGCATTGCTAGTGTCCCTAGTGCGGGTCCTTAAAGGCAAACTTTAATGTAGATGTAATGGTGATTTTTAAGATAATGTAATGGACCCATCTTTTTCAACTCTGTGCTAGTCCTAGACGGGCCTGAAAGTGGGGTTTTTTAGGGTTCCGTAGTAAACAAGGAACCCTTATAGATTTGCCATTTCTGTCTGTCTGTTCGTCCGCGGTTTTACTCAGAGACTAAGTCTAGAAAGCTGTAATTTGGTAGGGGTATGTATATTAATCATTCCAAAAAGTGGTATTGTAAAAAATATTGAAAAAATTTTTTTTTACCGTAGCTCCCTTACAAGTTCATAAAGTTGGAATATTTTTTTCTATACAAACCTGTCGTGTTGGGTATTGTTAAATAGGTCTTTAAAAATATTGTGAGGTTGAGATCACCATTTTTAGATTAAGGGTCCGTTTCCGAAATATTTGGTTTTAAAGTACAAATTTTTGTTTGAGGTAAGTATCCCCCCCTCTATCTGCTAAACGGTTACATATGGGTCCGTGAAAAAAATAGGTACAGCAGTAGTATATATACTGAAGTTGAAAGGAAAATTATCGGACTTGAGTACTAAGTACAAACTATAAAGTTATAGGCAACCAACTTATAAAATGTACTCGAAAATGTAAAATTACATACAATTTTCATTGTTACATGTTTTTGGTCGTTAAATTGTGAGGTGCGAGTGTGAACAGTGTGAACTCAAAGTTGTCTTTCGCACCGACGGAACCCTACACTGCACGTGGCCCGACACGCACTTGGCCGGTTTTTTTTACAGTTTTTTCGACTAAGTACGTTACTCAAAAGAGTGACAAAAATAGAGGTTATACATATATATAGGTACCTACTTTGAAGAAACAAAAGACGTAAATAGATAACTCCATTTTACTTTTAAATTAGAAAAAGTACCTACTTTCCAACAGCTGACTTTTATATTTCAGTGGCCCGAAGGCGACGGAAAGAGAGTCGCCCGCGAAGACAACGGACCACCTTCTCCGCGCATCAGACTCTCAGGTTGGAGCTGGAGTATGCGAGGGGGGAATACGTAGCAAGAGCTAGAAGGCAAGTAGATAATGGAGTAAGAGAATCATGGGCTCTATGAACGAAAAGAATTAGAATTTTCTGGCCTCCCCATCGATAGCAAAATCGATAAGGGAATGATCATGGGCGTAGCGAGGTACGGGCATAAGGGGCAGTTGACCCCGCTGTTTTCTCGTGGTCCCAGGATTTTGTCCTGTTAATGGGACCACAATTGAGAACATTTTTATGTTCAGTAACGTATTTATCCTTCCTGCATAGATGAACTTTGTACGAGCTTAAAGTACCTAGGTAATAAAACTTAATTCTAGCTGCTATATTATTTGTTTTTACCTATTATAGACAACCTACTTATTTAAGTTAAAACATCTCGACCAATAATAAATCGTTATAGGTTATCCCCCCTTCAAATAGAATCTTGGCTATAAAGACCTAGAGAGTGATCGTAATAGCCATTCTAACAAATAATAGCCGTATGTACTGTACAGCTCAATGTTGCATTTGAGTCCTGCAGCCACTGATTCTATCTGACTGACCCGTAAATACATTTTTATTTTTATGTCAACAGGTGTGAATTGGCATCAGCACTGTCGCTGAGTGAAACACAGGTTAAGATTTGGTTCCAGAATAGAAGAGCGAAAGACAAGAGGATTGAAAAGGCACATCTTGACCAACAATACAGGTCAGAATCCAATAAAAATATTATGGTTTATACCAGCCAATAGAGAATAAATTTTTCATAGTTCAACGATACGTTCAATTTAATCATCACCGTCCGAGCGTTTTTCCTTTTCGTCATCAGCACACGGTCCGTTATTATGACAGCATTTAAGTATTATTGTAAAACCAGTAATTTGGCAAAGTTTTACTGCCCAGTGTCTATCTGACGTCAACTCTCCTTGGGAAGCTCCAGAACTGAACGCTGCAAAGCCGTAGTAGTGGGACTGAACATTTCATTTTGTTAGCATTAATTCATGTTAAACGACGTCGGTGGGGGCAACAGGTAAACCGATGTGTGTGGTGTATGTATAATGGAATCGAGGCATTTTTACTCTTCAGCTTTATAGTATTGGTAAGTATAGAATGTAACAAGCTTCCTTAAAAAAATAAAATCCCGACTTGATTTGATTTGACACGAAACACGATAAAAAAATAAAAAAAACCGGCCAAGTGCGTGTCAGGCCACGCGCAGTGTAGGGTTCCGTAGTTGCGAATGACAACTTTGAGTTCACACTATTCACACTCGCACCTTACAGTTTAACGACCAAAAACATCTAACAATGAAAATAGTATGAAATTTTACAGTTTATAAGTTGGTTGCCTATAACTTTTTAGTTTGTACTTACTACTCAGCTCTGATAGTTTTCCTTTCAACTTCAGTATATATGCTACTGCTGTAATTTTTTTAACGTATCTATATATAACCGTTTAGCAGATAGAGGGGGGGGACACTTACCTCTAACAAAAATTCGCACTTTAAAACCAAATATTTCGGAAACGGAGCCCTTAATTAAAAAATGGTGTTCTCAACCTCACAATATTTTTGAAAGACCTATTTAACGATACCCCACACAATAGGTAAATAGAGAAAAAAAAATTACTCCCTCACTTTACTTGTATGGGAGCTACCCTAAAAAAAATTTTTTTTCAAGATTTTATTCTACCACTTTTTTGCCATGATTAATATACATACCCATACCAAATTACAGTTTTCTAGTACTTATAGTCTCTGCGTACAACCGCGGACGGACAGACAGACAGACAGACATGGCGAAACTATAAGGGTTGCTTGTTTACTACGGAACCCTAAAAACCAAAGATATCGTGGCTATGAGAGTGTTACTCAGGGTGATGGTAATGTACGCCCCCATACATCCAAATCTGTTCAGGCCCTAAACAGTTAGGTATTGTGTTGAAATAACATAATACCACAGATATGAAAAAAAAATCTACTATCTTTCTAATATCTGTGCATAATACTGTTAATTAGTATTCATGTAAAAATCTATGTAATAGTGGCACTTACATACCACTTAATATATTATTCTGATTGCAGGCACTTAGCAGCAGCTTCAGGTCTCTTTCCAACAGTGCTCACCCCGCAGTACTGCCCACCGTGCCCTTGTCTACCAGTCCACCCACCAGCGTTGGACAAATAACTAGCGAAGTACAGCAGGAATCAGAAAAGCTGCATTGCAAGCATGCAACTCATCTGCCGTATCTTGATTCATTTAAGTTACTTAAATTATTGAGGTATTCCTGTTATTAAAATTTTAGTTGCGCTTCATTCGGTGCGCTAAGAGGAATACTTACCTCAAATTATTATACCGGTAGCATTACTAGCACCCCTGGCGAGATTTCTCTCGGAAATTCCATCACGCTGCCCTGCGCTCCCCTAAGCTCCGAGCCCGCGGCGGTCGTCCAAACACGCCCCACCCTACTTACAGGGTAAGTAGGTATATTTTGCTCAAGTTTGTTATAGGACGGCAGGTGTTATAACAAACTTGTAAATAATCCATTCCTACTTTTAGCTTTCCACATACTTTTACCATAGGTAGGTAGAAACTTTTCGTTTCTCCCGACTCTGCAAAGTGCAATGCTCAATGGTGTGCATGGTCGACTGACCGCTTCGAGTACGGAGGCCGTGTTGCTCGAAGACTGACCGTGTCACCTAGACGAAATGATGATGACTGCTCAATAATAGTCAGAAAACGCAAATTAACTTTGCTGTACACTGAATTGCTTTGACTATTTCGAGAGTTGTGTATATTTTTCTAGTCAAATGAATGTTTTGTGTCAACAATATTTCATCATACCTGTTACCTATAAGCCTACTATAACTCTTAAGAATCATAATAGCATATAGGGACCTTAATATAGGTAAATAGATAGTAGACCGACCGAAACCGCAGTCTCTGTTTTCAACCGAATCCGAAACTTATTCAAATGTGTGTAACAATTAACTACAATATTATGTATGTATGTACCAAAATTATGCAAACATGTTGACACAGAAACAGAGAGTAAATCGCGTGTCGCTATGTGTGAGTGACTAGTGTCCGACGAACCGCGACACCAATTTACATCACCGAACTGAGTTTCGGCCCCGATATTCTACCAAAACCGATACTTCGATCATAGATAATTTTATTACTTCTAAGGTCGTACGTGAGCATGTGAATTGAGCCTCGACATTCCCTTGAAGGGATGACTAAGCCCGTCAATATGAAAAACTTTTCCTATGATTTTAAGTGCAAGGAACTAAAAAATAAAGTCGAAGTTTTAACACAAAAAGTGTATGGGAAACAAAAAAACACTTTTGAGCTCCCAGCATTGTTTCCATAGAAAAAGTTGTTAAAAGGAAAATGTCGAGGTTCAATTTACTTACAGCCTGTAAGTAAGTAATTATTTTATAAGGACTGGTCTATATTTTGTACAATTGTATTATAGTGACTTGCATGCCTAATTCTAAATCGTTGAATTTAAAGGCCTGCACATTTATGATAGTCGATTAATTTACTGCGTTATTTTACATAACAATGTAAATGTAAAATTAAAAATTCGACGCTTATGTATGAGTTTCGAGGAAAACCCGAGTGAAACCACGGGTGAAACACATGTATGTATGTATAACTAAGAATATTCATATATTGTTCCTACTGTTGTAGTATGTATAAAGAATGTAAAAAAGCGGCAGTATTTGTGTTATAGGATAAGATTAAGGAGGTTGAAATAAAATATATAAAGAATTGTTTTCAAATATTTTATTCAGGCAAAGTCACTTACCATGGCCTTTTCCACCAGCGACTCGTCCACGTGTAGAAGAGTCCATGGAAAACAGTATTTATTTAATATTTTGCACACCAAGTATAACCAAAATATTTAAACTTTACACTTTATAATGGCGAAATAATATTATGTCCCAAGAGAATATAACAAGAACACATGAAACTAACAACTAAGTAACTTACAAATCTTACAATACAACCGTTAATGTGAAAAGCAATTAAACATTTATTGAAAGTCAGTCAAACAAAAAAATAACAATAACAACAATTTGTAATAAATTTTCGCTTTTTTTCCAACAAATATGTAAATTCTTAGTATATTGCATTCTAACACTGAGAATCGTTAAAATTGCATACACACTGCTATATAATATATGGATTATAATAGGTCAGTATATCAAAATAATTTTAAATGACCTTTGCATGGATATTAGTATGCTTTCTGGAATGTCATAGCTAACATTAGCTAAGTGGACGATTAGATAAATGATTAACATAATGTAAATTAAACAATAGCTACAGAATTATTGAATATATCCTCTTACAGACTAGAAAGAAACGCAAATTGCCCTCGCCACAGCTTTTACAATGGAATATATTTTGCTATCATAATAAACCTTTATTTTCATAAATATCCTGACTGACACAAGGGTGCATAACATATATTGTGACATTTCAAATGTAAAAACTGTGTTCAGTGCTGAATGACTAAAACTTATATGAAAAGAATCTAGTGCCTAAACAGTACCTTATTGTGAACAAACCTTACTTGAAGGAGAAAAAAATAGTTAAATTGCTATGAAACGTGGTCGCTTCTCTAAGTCCGCTTGTCCCTCACTAGCTAGTGCCGGGGCCTACTCTACCGCCTGCCTGCCTAGCTTCAACTAAGCAACTTGACACCTACACATTGAAAAATAATTTGTAAGTAACAGCTCGCGAATTCACCTGAAAAACTGCAATGCTAAAACCGTGTAACACATTTGGTTAGATATATAAATTTTACCCTAGTTGTAAAAGGTATGTTTTGTAATGTGATGTGAGCTGCAAAATTGGAATGGCGGAGCGTGCAACACCTCTATTGAAATACTAAGTTAGTCAGTGTACACTATGTACCTGACCCCCCTAAACTTCTTCGTTACTTCTCTATTAATCAGTGTTTACTATAATATGTACCACCCTAGTCCTAATCGCAGCTTCTCATCAGGTAAGATTAGGAGTGAAAAAAAAACATCTAATTGATTAATAAAAATAATCATTTTCCAGAAGATATCTCAATCTTGAATGTTTGAGATATATCGACTAGTCAGAAAAGCCGACTATTAGGCCCTAGTTATAGACTGTAATCTGAGACAAGCCATACCGTCCATTTTCTTCGAAATAGACTTATACTAAAAATGCGTATTTTTCCATGTTAGTAACGCAACAACCCAAAAACTACCGAGCGGATTCGTATGATCACGCTAATAGGTATTAAAACATTATATAAAACGTGTTCAATAAAAGCGCAAAGCCTCAAGACACCGCAACTTATTTTTATCATACACGAATTATATACATTATTTAATTAAATTTTTGCGGATTATTTATTTATTTAAACAAACTTTACAATTAAGTTACAAAAAACCTTAACTGCTACAGTGTAACAAAAACCTTACCTATATTAGACTAGCAGCCCTACCCGGCTGCGCCCGGGCATGTATTATACCTTAAAACCTTCCTCGTGAATCACTCTATCTATTGGTGAAAACCGTATGAAAATCCGTGGAGTAGTTTTTGAGTTTATCGCGAACAGACAGACAGACGCGGCGGAGGACTTTGTTTTGTAATATGTAGTGATTTGAACATACACTGGCATTCAATATCGAGCATCCATAATAATAATTGTCTATATGCAAAAATTATGAAGTTATTAGTTTTTTGTTTCCTTTGCCCAGCAGTGGGATTTAACAAGCTTTAATAAACATAATAAATAAACATTTTGTTTCCTTGTCATGTACAAGTCATTCGTCATTGAGCGATCTAGGGCGAGATTGCCGCTTCGCGTGCCGCCGCATGATAGAGTTATGTAATGAACAAACACGGCGTTATTAAAATATTTGTTTCGTCAAAATTTGACCCCTATATAAATTTATATTTGTGGAATCGATTTACTATCGGATCTGAACAAACTAATTTCAGAATTTTTTCTAATATTTTCGCGAAACTAATTTCAGGTTTTGCCCTTTTTCATTAACACGTTGTATATTACAGTAGTATGTAAAATTAAACGTTATTCTTAATTATACGTAACTAGCTTAAAACCCAAAGGACGCCAAGACCTGCCATTCCAACTTTGAGCCGAGTGTAGCAACAAAATGAGTCATACTCACAAGAGCGTGGGGCTTAGAACCGGCGCTGGTTGCCGGCGGGCGCAGCGTTGCCCATGTTGCTGTAGCCGCCGCCGCCGGCGCTGCCGCTGGTGTTGTAGCCACCACCGGCACCTCCACCTGTAAGGAATGTGAATCATTTTTAGGGTTTCGTACCCAAAGAGTAAAAACGGGACTTTATTACTGAGACTTCGATGTCCGTCTGTCTGACTTTCATCAGGCTGTATGCTGTATCTTATAAACCTTGATAGCTAGACAGTTGAAATTTTCACAAATTATGCATTTCTGTTGCGCTAATACAATGAATAATTAAAACAGAATAAAATAAATATTTAGGGAGGCTCCCATACATTAAATTAAAAAAACCGGCCAAGTGCGTGTCGGGCCACGCGCAGTGTAGGGTTCCGTAGTTGCGAATGACAACTTTGAGTTCACACTGTTTACACTCGCACCTCACAGTTTAACGACCAAAAACATCTAACAATGAAGATTGTATGAAATTTTACATTTTCCAGTACATTTTATAAGTTGGTTGCCTATTACTTTTTAGTTTGCACTTAGTACCTAGCTCTGATAGTTTTCCTTTCAACTTCAGTATATATACTACGGATGTAATTTTTTTCACGTATCTATATATAACCGTTTAGCAGATAGAGGGGGGGGGACACGTACCTCTAACAAAATTTTGCACTTTAAAACCAAATATTTCGGAAACGGATCCCTAAATCGAAAAATGGTTGTTTCAACCTCACAATATTTTTCAAAGACCTTTTTAACGATACCCCACACGATGGGTAAATAGAGAAAAAAAAAATACTCCCCCACTTTACTTGTATGGGAGCTACCCAAAAAAAAATTTTTTTTCAAGATTTTATATTACGACTTTTTTGCCATGATTAATATACACACTCATACCAAATTACAGCTTTCTAGTACTTATAGTCTCTGAGTAAAACCGCGGACGGACAGACAGACAGACATGGCGAAACTATAAGGGTTCCTAGTTTACTACGGAACCCTAAAAACCATGATTTTTTGCTGTTTTACTCACTAACGTGAGATCCTGAGATATCTATAGACATTATTACAATACGTAGGCGAATGTGAATCGAGACGCGCACACGTCATGCGGATTGAAACGATATCGTGCGCGCCTCTCAATTTACATTCGCCCTGAGAAAGACCTTCGGATGAGGTCGAAACATGTCGGCCAGTAGCTGACTATTAAGGGTCAGTTCACACCGAAACGCGACGCGACGCGCACTTTTTACACTGTGATAGGATTTTAACTCTTATTTGCACACTTATAAGACTAAAATTGCTAGAAAAACTTGATAGACAGTGGCCGCAAGATACCAGAGGAGGAGGCGAATTTTTGATGCGAAATTGGTCGTTTTGATTATGCGTATAAGGGTTAAAATCTTATCACAGTGTAAAAAGTGCGCGTCGCGTCGCGTTTCGGTGTGAACTGACCCTTACGTTACTCGTTGTTACGTATTTCACTCATGTCAATCATCACAATAATTCGCCCAAATCTACAGTCTACAGTCCTATGCCAGTCTCATTAATAGCTTTCGCCTAGAAAAATATAATTTACAGTATCTTTATTATTTTTAGACCATATGTAGGTATGACGTCACCCACTAAGTAGATATAGATAGATATGTCCACTACTTATTGAGATATCCAAAGCGTTATTAACTAATTAAAAAACCTAATAATGTTCCATACAGTGACAAATATTACCGTGGCAAATCGGAACATTTACCTACTTTAATAATTACTCCTAGCCAAATGCAGATACTGACATTCGAACAAACATTATACGAGTTGTGAAAGCAAAGATTTAAAAATCTAGAAAAAATGACGTTGGTACTTAATGTTCGAACATTAGATTTAGCTACCCAAACATCGCAATAATCAGAATTCCCTAAGTATTAGAAGATTCTAGAGAGAATTCATGTTCATTGTCATTTGTCGGTCAAAAATACTTGCGGAAGGAAAACAATCAAATATGAAATGCTCAACAATACGAATAAATAGTTAAATTATTACGCCGTGGTGCACGCTCTTCATATCACCTTCAAACATAATAATAATAAGCTACAGCACCGATCAATACATTAACCTAGAAACACATTTAATAGGTGACTGTCTGCAAAGTTATATTATTCCTAGCTTTCATCCGCGGCTCTGCTAGCCTTAGTGAAGGTCCCTCGGGAACAGTTATTTTCTCCGGGATGAAAGGTAGCCTAATGTCCTTGTCCGTACTACCGTCCGTACCGTCCTTGTACTCCAGACAATGTGTATGCAAAATTTCATGATGATCGGTTCAGTAAATACGGCATTTACAAACGAACTCACTTTCGTATTTATATTATACTAGCCGTTACCCGCGGCTTCGCCCGCGTAATTTATAGCCTATGTCCTTCTCGGAACCCTAATCTATGTGTATGCAAAATTTCATGATGATCGGTTCAGTAGATACGGCGTGAAAGCGTAACAAACAAACTCACTTTCGCATTTATAATATAAGTCAGGATTAGGATTAGTTTTTGGGATTGATAACTAAATTCTTGCAATTTTTGATTTCATTAGGGATTCTGATTCCGATATTAAATTAAAGTCAGGAGGGTTCATAATCAGCCTATGTAGGAAGTATTTCAAGAGTCTACCTGTTGCCGTTATCAATATTGAACAAAAAATGTCACCCTTAAATATTTATTTCATTCTGTTTAGTTAGCATTTGTTATTATAGCGGCAACAAATATATATATATCATCTGTTAAAATTCAACTATCGAGCTGTCACGGTTTATGAGATACAGCCTTGTAACAGACATCGAAGTTTCGTGAATAGTCCCATTTTTAGGGTTCCGTAGTAAACAAGGAACCCTTATAGTTTCGCCATGTCTGTCTGTCTGTCTGTCCGTCCGCGGTTTTACGCAGAGACTATAAGTACTAGAAAGCTGTAATTTGGTATGGGTATGTATATTAATCATGGCAAAAAAGTGGTAGAATAAAAAGTTGAAAAAAAATTTTTTTTAGGGTAGCTCCCATACTAGTAAAGTGGGAGAGTAATTTTTTTTTCTCTATTTACCCATCGTGTGTGGTATCGTTAAATAGGTCTTTCAAAAATATTGTGAGGTTGAGAACACCATTTTTCGATTTAGGGATCCGTTTCCGAAATATTTGGTTTTAAAGTGCGAATTTTTGTTAGAGGTAAGTGTCCCCCCCTCTATCTGCTAAACGGTTATATATAGATATGTAAAAAAAATTACAACAGTAGTATATATACTGAAGTTTAAAGGATAGCTCTGATAGAGCTGAGTTCTAAGTACAAACTAAAAAGTTATAGGCAACCAACTTATAAACTGTAAAATTTCATACTATTTTCATTGTTAGATGTTTTGGGTCGTTAAACTGTAAGGTGCGAGTGTGAATAGTGTGAACTCAAAGTTGTCATTCGCAACTACGGAACCCTACACTGCGCGTGGCCGGACACGCACTTGGCCGGTTTTTACCCTTTGGGTACGAGGCCCTGAAAACATCGATCTATGAAACTTTGATCATATATTTCTGATGAAGCTATGAAATAACATACAATGACGTTACGTAATATTCAACTATTACTAGAACAAAGAAAAAATGCAATCTGCCCACAACCACAATCTCTAAAACGTCTCTCTCTTTTTCACGTATCTGTATATAACCGCTTAGCAGATAGGGGGGGACACTTACCTCTAACAAAAATTCGCACTTTAAAACCAAATATTTCGGAAACGGATCCCTAAATCGAAAAATGGTGTTCTCAACCTCACAATATTTTTGAAAGACCTATTTAACGATACCCCACACGATGGGTAAACAGAGAAAAAAAAATTACTCCCCCACTTTACTTGTATGGGAGCTACCATAAAAAAAATTTTTTTTCAAGTTTTTATTCTACCACTTTTTTGCCATGATTAATATACATACCCATACCAAATTACAGCTTTCTAGTACTTATAGTATCTGCGTAAAACCGCGGACGGACAGACAGACAGACAGACAAACAACAGACAGACAGACAGACATGGCGAAACTATAAGGGTTCCTTGTTTACTACGGAACCCTAAAAACACTTGTAGTGAAAATAAAAACTTTTTAACGTAAAACTAACAATACACGTATGCGAAAGTGAGTTTGTATATTCGTTAGTTACCTCTTCACGCTATATCTACTGAACTAATTTTCTTGAAACATAGGTTTTCATTCCGGACAAAGTATCTAGGTACTGTTTGTGTAGGATTTGCGATAAACGACTCTGCAAATTTATACGGCAAATTGAAACGCGAGCGTAACCGCGTGTAAAAACTAGTACTAGACAAAAATATAATCTTTTTAGTACATATTTTTTTTTTATTTACTTAATAACGGAAATTCCCCAGCGCTCCCGAAACAGTGATCGGCTTAGCCGGCTAATCGGCCAAAGTCATGATCAGCGCATCTCTAAAAAAAACCTATTATAATATGATAATACACTATAAGCGTTAAGACATGGTATCACAATCACAACTACGGCACCGTTTGAGAAGAATTGTAAAAATGACGATTACGACCGTGGCGCCACTGTGTCACAGTAAACAAACTGCAAAGGTTACATTGCTTGCAGTTGCTTAATTTCTGTAGCGATGTGTTGTTACAATCTGTGTCCCAAAACATCCAATTCTCTTACAGGATTACTGTTAGGGCCATTCACCATACTTTCACAGTCGTAGTGGATCACAAAAAAAACTTACCTGCATTATAAGGCTGGACTCTAGTGTTGTTGTAGTTGCCCCTCATAGGGCCTCCACTGTAGCCTTGTTGGTAACCACCTCCGAAGTTGTTTGAGGTTTGTCCCCAACCACCTTGATCTCCATATCCCTGGTTGCCCCAGCTTCCACCTGAATTATTGTCCCAAGGACTGTGGTTGCTCCAACCACCTTGTCCGTATCCTGAATTGTAACCTCCGTCTGTTTCGAAAAAATATCTGTGCTTTAGAATAGTTTAGAAGCACTTTGTAATTTCTGAGGATTGTAACTGATAGAATTCACTTTTAATCTTCTTCACAATAGGATTTTTTAAGCGCCTTGATGATGGACAACTCATCATCAGATCTTTCTAGTCTCCACTGCAGGATCATGACTCTATCTGTACTACTGGATTTGGCCTACACTCTTCATGGTGGCCAGATGGGTTAGAGATAACGTATTGATGTTTAAAGCTTTGTTAAGCTTGTGATTCCAAGTCACCTCCAACAACATCCACAGGAAGACTAGGAGTGGTCCTAATCTACTGTGCCAGAAACCACACAGTAATGATGAACAACTACTTATAATTATAATTTAAGATACTTATAATTTAAGATATTTTTCACAAAAAACACAAACAACTTCAACCTATTCAATTTGTTTGAATAAGCATAAAAATAAAATGGAAATAAGTGTACACCGAATGGCATCCTTGTAAACATTTTTTTTGTTTTTGTGTCACGTATTTTTTCAAAAAACGCTCTACACATTTCAATAAATATTTTTAGGCGTCTTTGAGAAATCGGGGAAGACATAAAAAAAAATTCCGACGAATTGAGAACCTCCGAGAAATTTTGAAGTCAGTTAATTAGTAAATTTACCATTGCCCCAATCCTGATGGTTCTGACGGTTGCCCCAGCCGCCGCCACCGCCGCCGCCGCCGCCACGTCCACCGCCTCGTCGGCCGCCGCCGCCGCCTCCAGGCCCGCCCGCAGCGATCTCAGACTTTGATAGAGCCTTCTTCACATCAAGGCGGTTGCCCTTAATCTTGTGGTTTTGCTGCACTGTACAACAATGGCAACTTTCATTATCACAATCAACACAGAAATGTTATACTAATTCATTTTTTTTTTTAATAGAATAGAAAAATCTTTCTTCAGTGATTATTTATATTATTTCTTTCATGGGTTAATAGAAATCTATAGTAGTAAAAATATGAGGTTTTTCAGGTATAGAATCTGAAATATTGTTCCTAAAAGATTGTAATAGTCATGAACACACAAATAAGGTGAATATCAGTGGAAAAATGGTAAGAGATTGTGATCATTAAAAAAAAGAAATAGTTCAAGAAATATAACAAGTTATATATTATAACCCATATTGTCTATCTTGAGACACTTGAACAAACTTACAGCATATCCTATCCACTGGATCATAGTCATCAAACTCTACGAAACCAAAGCCCCTTTTCTTTCCTGTCTCCTTCTCAGTGACCAAGCTCACAGAGACGATGTTTCCATAAGAACTAAAGTACTCCTTCAAGTCATCCTCTTCAATATCATGCTTAAGACCTCCAACAAACAACTTCTTAACTGTGGCACTTGCATCAGGCCTGTTTATCTCTTCTCTGGGCACAGCCCTTTTAGGCTCAACAATTCTAAAAAATCAGATATGACATCAACCAGGGTGACTGAACATTGATTAAAAAAGTTCCCTCTGGCTACTTTAATAGGTGCCAGAGGTATCAAATGAGCGCTTGCCGGGAGCAGCGCAATGGAGAAATTGAAAGCATGAATATTTTTTTCATCTTTGTTGTTCAATTACGGCTATCCTGTCCATTTCAGTATATATTTAATCATCATCATCAGCCTATACTCATCCACTGCTGGACATAGGTCTCCTAAATTGTACACCATCGCCAAATTTAATCAATAAATATTTATTTTTATATTCTTTCCACTAAATGTTTATTGTAGAGTTGGTGATGAGTCCTAACTAGATTGTTTTTCGCCACAAAAACCCTGTGCATTCACAATTTCATCTAAATCATTAGAGCAGTTAATGAGAGAACATTAAGTACACATATGTTAAAAGTATACAAGATTAATTTATAGGTATGCTAAACACCTAAAATATAATTATGTTTAAAAATGGTTGAATGACATAAAATATAATTCTTTGAAGCTGTACGGTTATCCCTACTTGTAGTTTACAAGCATGCAGCTCAATACATATTGTAACAGTTAATTACCTTCCATCAATCTTATGAGGTCTGTTATTCTGAGCATCATCAACCATGTGAGCCCGGGAGTATGTAATAAACCCAAATCCTCTAGACCTCTTTGTTTGAGGATCCTTCATAACAACAACATCCACAATCTCCCCCCATTGCTCATAGAATTCCTTCAGTGAAGTGTCGTTTGTGCGATAATCCAGACCCCCAATAAATAACTTTCGCATATGCTCGGGCTCGTCCTAATAAAGAAAAGGCAAGTAGTCCAATCAACGAGGCGTTTGTAACCCGAATAATTCTCCCGCCTATGAAACTTTGTATATGATGAAAGTAGGTAATACACATTATATATATACAATAATCCAACAAATTTTATTACGAGAAGTTAGGTATTTTTATGTATTTTTACCTAAACATGAAAATCGTTTATAGCTCTCTGTGAAAAATTCCTCAGACTGAAATTCTTTCTATATACGTACCTATGTACTACTTAGAATGTGTATGTATAATAATCCAAAACTTTTTCGATTTCGGTTATACCCTAAATTCAACTTTTAATATTTTGCGCTATAACTTGAGCGGAAAAATTGCTCCGCTGATTTTTGTTTTTTTATATGGATTTATTTACTTAAATAAATAGCTTTAATAAGTAATCCAAAAGATTTTCCTTAACATTATTAGATAATTCTTATTTTTTCTTAATTACGTCGTGTGAATAGTTATTAATTACTCAGGCAAATTTGTTGCGTTTCTTAGGTAGAGGTCGCTCTATTGTAGCCGACTTTTCAATAATTTAATTAAAATTTAACTAAATAACAAGTTTTAAACACAAACTTAATCGGTAATTCAAAGTATTTATAGTAGTGCGGGGAGTGCGGGGCGCTCGCGTCAGAGCAGTGGCCGCCCGGCCGCGCAGGCGCGAACTGTCACATATACTTAAAGTCTCGCACGAAATTCAAAACGCAACATTTGTTTTTGCGTGTACCTACTGAGCTGTAGTAGGTAATATACCGACTTGTTTAAGGAACGGTTGCATTTAATTTTTCAACACACCGTGTCATAAAGAAGCTTATTAACACAATAGCCAAAATAATGCGGTAAGGTAATGTCAAGTATAAAATCGGCACCATTATCTAGCTAAACACTATTGAGAAAAAAGTCGGGCTCGCTCTTGAAAGGTTCTGTAGTAGCAAGCTTAAATTAGCCAAAATTCATTTTTATATTTTTTGCTAGCAAATATTTTTTTTTCATACTGTTTAAAAAACAAACTCAACTAGGTATATGAACACTGTAATAAGTATTGTCATAAACAATTAGAAAATTGCATTTAAACCTGAACTCAGCGTTTGTTTAATAGAAAACAATGCGTATACCTACGCCTCGTTTTCGAAATATGAAAGGTATAGGTACTTGCCCCGTTTACGCACTTGCCCCACCTGACCACCACAGGTTTCACAGGATGGAGGGCAACGATGCTAAATATGTCGGTTTGCTTGCGCGGGGTGGTTGCATATGGTAATTAAATATGGCACCTGAAAAATGTGTTATCTTGACAACGAAAAAAAAAAAAACAATATGGCAAATGGCTGCAAATAGTAATGAACAAAAACTCAGTTGTGTTATGGTTAATTTATTGTAACTAAAAAATAAATACAAGGTAAATGGCTGAAAATAACGAAACATTAAAATACACTATATATTCGCTAATTAGTAAAGAAACTCAACAAATCTTTGGTTGCATTTCGTAGTTTTAGGCGATATAGTCTAGACTTGTGAATAGGCTAGTTGCCTAAATTTGATTGATTGTTAGACAATATACCTACCTTATTATACGTTACACATGAGAAAAATATTATATTTTAAAAATATATTGATTTTCAACTTGTATTTCGCATTTAAAAAAATGACATTAAATTTCTCCCGAAAACGCTCAAAACTGTCATGGCGTATTGTGTGACGTCACCCTGTGCGAAACAGAGCTGTTTGGGTATGGCGATTGTAAATTAAATGTTATGTGATTAAACATGAATCCTTCGTGTTACAAGTACTATGGTGCCCCAGTGGGAGAGCACAAGCATTAAAACACCAAACAAATTATTTATATTTGTCCCAAGCAACAAAAAATTCGGAAAATATGGAAAAAAACACTTGCAAGGAGGAATGATGCACATTGTTTTTCAACAAATTTAGAATGTATTATTGTGAAGATCATTTTGATGTAAGTATATTTAACAAAATGTAATTCAGCGTTTTAAAGATAATTATAACAACACAGATGAATTTTGCTCGGGCATATTTTACACTTCTCAGTACATAGTTTACCCTCTCGCTTAACTTACACATAGCTGACAACATCATCTCTATAAAAATCTCGTGATGGCCCTGAAATTGAGTTTATTCATTTAAGTACATTAATCTTTCAACAAGAGTAAGGGTAACAAAAAGCCACGTTAGTCAATTTAAGATTGGCTAGTATTATTGTCTATAACATGATTTCTGAGATTTTTATCCGTCCTAGGATTGACTTTTACAACTGGTACATACATTCTTTAGTTATTGTTTGTTACTAGATAAGCATGAAAGTTTTTAAAAATATCATTTCTATTTTACTATATTTCTAACCTCAAAACATCCTCAAAATAAGTACATGTATCAAAACTGTGGTCGAAACATAATCAATTAAAATAACATATTATGTATCACGACTGAGAAATTAGGATTTTAGCTTATTATAGTTTTATCACATGTATACTTACATCAAAATTTTAACATTGCGGAATTCCGATGAACAAAAGTCGCTGTTCGATGCTAAAATTTTGCCAATTTTAGGCAAGTTATTGCTATTTCCTTTCATAAAATCTAAATTCCATGGTGTTCTTTTACAGTTTAATACTTTAAATAACTGAATAAATGTGACGACAAAAGATAAAACCATAAAATATTATTTTATGGTTTTATCTTTTAACTTTTAAGCTTGTAACACTCAGTTCTATGAAAATGTCAACAACAACGATTATGTTTTGCACAAAGTGACGTAACGCTTTGTGATTGGTGTTCCCGGTCACATGACCTGATGCCTATATTTTCATAATTTGTTTTGTAAAAATATCAACAATCGTAAATTATTTTGTTGAATAGATTGATTTTTCCTTATCTACATATCATAATTATTTTTTACATACCTTAATCCAACCCATTTGTTCTCAGTGGATACATGCCTATTCTGCTATGTTAAAAACTATAAAATTACATTAAATTGTTTACAAATAAAATAGACCATGAGTAATAAACTACTAAAACAATTTTAGAAATCAGTCAGATAATAGCTGAGACATAAATTATTAAATATCACTATTTATTCGCGGCATGACCGAAGTCGCAAGTTTTTGTGACTTTATTAATATGTAAAATACAAGTCACTTACGTATGAAATCAGCTACGTGCCGTTTTTTGTGAATTGTGATTGCAATCCAGTAGAAACTTTCAATCTATTTGGATTTTTGCCGAATTTAAATAATTTTTTTTACTAATTGTCAGGTGATGGTCTATATTTTGTAAATATTTATAATAATTTGTATTTTTTTTCTATTATATAGTTTTCAACATCACCCGAGTCCCTAAGTTATGTTCAGTGTTTTAAGAATAAGCTGATGTTTAGTGTTACTTTAATGTTTCGTAGTCTTCAGCCATTTACCTTATAATAACAATAATCATCTTTGTACGACCGTTGTTGACCGTTTCATAACGCAACCAAAGTTTTGTTTAGTTTTTACTCAATACTCATATATAACCGTTTAGCAGATAGAGGGGGGGGGGACTTACCTCTAACAAAAATTTTCACTTTAAAACCAAATATTTCGGAAATGGATCCCTATATCGAAAAGTGGTGTTCTCAACCTCATAATATTTTTCAAAGACTTTTTTAACGATACCACATACGATGGGTAAATAGAGAAAAACAAAATTACTCGCCCATTTTACTTGTAAGGGAACCCTAAAAAAAATTTTTTTCAAAAAAATTTTCTACCTCTTTTTTGGCATAATTAATATACATACCAAATCACAGCTTTCTAGTACTTAGTCTCTGATTCAATCCGCCGACGGACAGACAGACAGACAGACATGGCAAAACTATAAGGGTTCCTAGTTTACTACGGAACCCTAAAAACCAGTCAGATATCCTACTAAGTCAAATTATGAAGAGTTTGGCGTTCTAAGTGTGCGTGGATTGTTTATTCTAAGAGTAATGATTAAAACACATAAAGAAGTTATCAGATCACAAAATTATGAAAACATGCTTAATCCTTGACTGTCCAGGTTACCGCTTCCATCTTTTAATACTAAATTCGCTAGTAAGTTCAGTCCATATCTTCACCCATATGTATATTATAAAGTAAATTTAAAGTGTCCTATTAAAAATTGCACAACTAGAGAATTAAAGAAAAGATTACAAACTGGCTCAACACTTTAGACTATACTGACATTGAATTAATACTTAAAGGGATCCAATAATTATTACAGGATAACACTAGAAACATGAAATGTTACACATAAACTCACATTACAAGCACAGTATGCTGCTCAATACAAGCGCGCACACACATATACACACACTTAAACATGCACAATACACTATATCACAAACACTCATCAACTGCTCCATTCCATAACCAACTTTCTTTTCTTTTTTTTTTCTACAAGAATTTTATTTTTTCTGTTTGTATTAACTTTAAACCTTAATTCTTTTAGCTATTTATCCCAAGAAAGATGACACTGTTCAGATATATCATAAATTAACTAGTTGCCTACAAGACAGGCACAGCCTAGTGTAGGAACTAGAGGTAAACTCCAATGTTCGTCCATTCTGCTCCCACTAGCTAATGTGATTTTTTTATTTTGTGTTTTATTAGATTAGTGTATGTGTGGAGATACATAAAATATAATATTATATTATATACTATTCATAGACACTAACTTTGATTAATAACTAAAATGATGTATCGGAAGCTGCCATAGCTATTTAAACTAGGTGTAAAAAATGAAAGGGGGAAACAGAGTGGTGCAATTCTGTTAGGAAAACGGAATGTGTATAGCAAATACATATTATATAATATAATAGCAAATCAAATTACCGAAAAGAAGCTGTATACCTGGATAATGCCAGGAGATATAGGAAGATACCAAATAGATTTTATATTAATTAAAAGTAATAACCGATATCAACTTACTTCATGCAAAACTCATCCTGGAGCTGATATTTAAAGTAACCTTAATTTGTTAAGCAGTAAACTAAATTTCAGAAATAATTGATCTTAATAAATCCATTTTGTCAATAGATCATTTTCTATTTCATTTTCTCAATAGATCCATTTTGTCAACAATTGAAATATGATAGGACACGACGAATTTATAAAAACAATCATGGAAGGTAAAATAGAAGGTGGAAGGGGTAGGGGAAGACCCACACAGTTATTTCAAACAAATCAAAGAAAAAGTTAAATGGTGTCGTACTAAGATGTCAAAAGGCTGGTGGAGGACAGCGAAAAATGGAGAGAGCTCCACCGATTTACCGTTTAGCGAATATATTGTTTGTGTTTTTATTTTTCTTATCCTTTAATAAATTCTATTAAAATACTTGTCATGTTTCTCATATTAAATAATAAATCAAAGTTTAATTTAATTAGGAAAAGTCAGAACTCTTTATTAAATACGTTAGGTATACATAGACCAGTACAAATATAAATTCAACCGTTAAAATTCAAATACAAAAGTTTAAAATCTCTGATTAGTGGCAAGCTCGTGCATAATGCATTTGCCCCAAGCAAAAGTTGCACTTGCCTCTTTCAATTTCAGAACAAACATAAATGAAACATACATGTGTGAAGTATAACATTTGTAAAGAAGTTTAGTCAAGTCATTTATGATATTTGAATTTCTTTAGCGCTTGAATGAACACCTGCCAACTTGACTTACGATCTAATTACGCAACAAATAAAATTACGTCTTGTTCTGCACTGTAATAAGTATTCCCCTAAACAAGTAGAAAATTGTATTAAACCTGAACCCGGCGTTTGTTTAATAGAAGAAAATGCGTATAGGTACCTATGAGCCTCGTTTTCGAAATATGAATGGTAGAGGTACTTGCCCCACCTGACCATAGGTATACCTACGGTTATTATACCGTAAGATTTCCACATTATTGCATCAACCAAATGTTTAGCAGTTCGTCGCTAACTTGGACCTAGCGAACATTTATTTGAATATCTCATATACTAATGAACCAATTTTGATGCCCAATGACTGAAAATATATTTAATATACAATAAAGATATCACAAACAAACAAAACGAACGACATATAAAAAAATATTTAAAATATTCGTTTGTACCTACCTTCTTGTAATGTATAAAGCATAAGGTAATGAAAAACTCGCTACAGACATGCGCCTACCTTTTGTTACAATTTCAACCTTAGAGCAGTAGTAATAAAAACGGATCGCTGAACTTAGCTCGCAAACTACATCTCGTCTGCGGTTAGTACATTCTCAAAGGTAACTGAACGTTTGAAAATTTGTTGGATTATTGGTAAATCAGTTTTAAAATACAATCAAATGACCAATAATTTTATAAAAATAGACGGAGGAATTTTTCATCGCGTCAAAAAGCTTAAATAAAAAAAATATGTGTTTCCAAATGAAAAACTTTTGGATTACTGAAAAAACCTTTGTATTTGACCATATAAAAAATTAAAATCAGCAGAGCAATTTTTCAGCAGAAGTTATAGCGCAAAATATTAAAGATTGAATTTAGGGTATAACCGAAATCGAAAAAATATTGGATTATTATACATACAAATTCTAAGTTGTACTTAAGTACGTATACAAAAAGAATTTTAGACTGAGGAATTTTTCACAGAGAGCTATAAACGATTTTCATGTTTAGGTAAAAATACATAAAAATACCTAACTTCTCGTAATAAAATTTGTTGGATTATTGTATATCTATAGTCTGTATTACCCAGTTTCATCATGTGCCAAGTTTCATTGGCGGGAGAATTATTCGGAAGTCTCCATACAACGAATCTCCTCGTTGACTGGACTAAAGTGTTAATAATTGTGCTGTTGCCCACTAGATATTTTTTTCTCAAATGCAAACAAAAACCTAGGACCTACGTGTCTATGATATTCAAAAATAGAACATTATATGTTACCCAAAACAAAATAATGTTATACCAAAGTGCAATCATGGTCATTTTCCGTAGATAAAGATACAAAGAGTTGTCGATTATATTGCGTGAATAATTCTTTGTAAATGTAGTTTTAGATAGTGGCATTTTACGACAAATTGTGCAGTGCCTAGATATCTTGATTACTTACATATTCATCGCCTCCTCCACTGGGTTTCATTCTGTGTAAACTAGGGGGTATGTATTTTGACTTTATAAATAATTTCTTATACTTTTTATGTGGTACTTACTACGTTTAATAATTAACCGAAAGTAAAAATGATTATAATTCTTTTTTCAAATGACAATGCAAACCAAGATTGACCAAGATGCAAACAAAATGTCACGTCCACAAAAATAATTGACGGATGACGTATGCAATGCAAGTCGCTACTTTTTCATTTGTTTCGATTTGGCTCATTCGATTTTTGCCAATTTTGAATAATATTTTGTTGTAGGAAGTCTATCCAGCCAGAGCCTGAAACTTTTTAAAAACCCAAGCTATTGTCTGTCTCCTTTCTACAAACTGTTTGATGTATATTGTTCTCTTTGTCACTTCGTCTGTCATCCCCTCTTTCTGTATTATTTCTTCACTAACCAATCACATGGCTTGCCTTGACGCTTTGACACAGAGCTTTGACAGGAAGCAACCGTAAACAACCAATCAGTACAAGCTGTGCTGTCAAAACGGGGTCAAATTGGTCAAAACGTCATCCGGCCGCGCGTCCCCTTGGTCCCCTCGCGTCCCTCCCTCTGTCTCCGTCAAATTTCTCGTTGTGTTTCATTCTTTTTGGCGTGGCGTCGGTTCCGAACGGTTGTGTCTAGAAGTAGGTATCCGTTCAGTTTGCCAGTATCAAGGCACGCGTCAAAAAGAAAGTGTCTTTTTTGTAAATTTAATAACTTCAGTGATATCAAGATGAGACCTCAGCAGAATGGTGATGATGGTTTTGTAAGTATATCATTCATTAGCTAATGGGCTATTTTGTCTCAAATAGTTTGGCTTTGGTATTGAATGAGTCATTGATATGGACCGTAATTCGTGCACTCATTTTAGTAAATTTTATAATTTTATACTATTCTTATTTCATTTTAGTGTATTGTTTAGTCTTTGTTTCGTCCATTAGTATCTTTCTTTACTTGAATTACCTAGCTTGCGTTTGAGGCCACGCCGTCCGCCATTTTGTTCACGCAGCGTCCTACTTTCAGGACGAGCCCGAGGTGCACCGCAAGATCTTCATTGGTGGTTTAAATTACCGTACTACTGATGAATCTTTGAAATCCCATTTTGAAAAATGGGGAGAAATTGTGGATGTCGTCGTTATGAAAGACCCGAAGACCAAAAGATCTCGCGGGTTTGGCTTTATCACCTATTCCAAGGCACACATGGTAGATGACGCACAGAACAATAGGCCGCACCGCATCGACGGACGGTGAGTGTTTACATAACTATAGCCTTTTTACTGCAGTCCAGCTATATGAAAGCTACTCCATCGTTTTCATATCGTTTTATACTGCAAATATAATAAGGCACTACTTGGTGAATGTCTCATGGTATTTACACGTGGCATTTTCTGTGGGGCCGATAACTATATATTCTATGTAGGTAGGTACCTAGGTAATTTTAAGTTCCAAAATGTGTCACATGTACTGATAGACATTTTTTATTTTTTTTAGCGTTGTTGAAACTAAACGTGCTGTAGCAAGGCAAGATATCAAAAATCCAGAGGCTGGAGCTACAGTGAAGAAACTTTTCATTGGTGGCATTAAAGATGACCATGATGAGGACCAGCTCAGGGAATATTTCTCAGCCTATGGAACTGTACAGAATGTGAGCATTGTCACTGACAAGGCCACTGGCAAGAAGCGTGGCTTTGGATTTGTTGAATTTGATGACTACGACCCTGTTGACAAAGTTTGCTGTAAGTAACTATGTATCTATAAATGTATGCACTTATTTATAATCCCACAATTTTGCCCCAGACTGGAAGTTCTGTGTCCAAATCTGGCTTCTCTGATTGTGGAGAGTAATTATTGACTCAAGCTATACCTTACTTCTTTGGTGGGAGATATGGTACGCAAGTCAATGTACAAATTTTTACAGATAACATTACTAGGTCACTGAACTCATCATTTACAGTTCATTGACTTGTATGCCTAGACTGGACCATTGACCTCCTCTATCTTGTTATTTTAATGATTTGGATTCTTATTTATATCTTCTATTTTAGTGAATGCCCCTCATAAAATTAATGGAAAACAACTAGATGTAAAGAAAGCACTGCCTAAGGATGGTTCTGAACAGAGAGGAGGTGGCGGCAGACAAGGTGGTGGAGGCCGCAATGACAGCTGGGGCAATGCTGGTATGTATAACAAAAATCAAAGGGCAAAATTATATTTTTAATTTTTTAAAACATGTAATTACCAAAATTTTCTTTAATACTATTTTCAGGTGGATATGGTGGTGGCAACCAGGGTGGGTGGAACAACTCCAACCCGTGGGATAACAACCAAGGAGGTTGGGGAGGCAGTCAGGGTGGTGGCTATGGAGGTGGAAATGGCAGGGGAGGTTGGGGTAACCAGGACTTTGGCAATTATGGCCAACAGAGCTATAGTGGGGGCCCAACTAGGAATCAACAGTACAGTAACAACCGTTCAGCACCCTATAACATGAACCAGGGTGGTGGCGGTGGCGGTGGAAGCTACGGCAGCGGAAACTATGGTGGCAACCAGGGAGGCAACCGTGGAGGCAGATTTTAAACGACGTAAGTAATAAATTTACATATACAAACATCATTCATACATTTTCACTACAAGATTCAATTTAATCATTAAAAAGTATTTAAAAAAGGCCCCCTTTCCGACCTTTTAGGAACATGGTAAACCATCATTCTTTTACTTATTTTGGGTCCCTTTGAGCCACTACATAGCATTAATTGAGCTTAGGCAGTGATAGTTACTTATTTCTGTACTAATGATAGTTTAATGATTAATGCTATGCAGGTAGCCATCTGTGTTAGTGTATTTTTTGTACATGACTCATAAGGTTTTTTCAATCTCTAGGTTTCGTGCTAAGTACACTAGTAAAGCAGTGTTAACCGTGCTAGTGTAGGCAGTACGCTCCGGAGCACTAGATACACACTTCATGGTCCACACGCGAGACCACCTAGGAGACGCCGTCAGGAAACCAATAGACATGTAGCTGGAGCTCTTGACTCTTAATTATTTAGAGATTTCTAGAATATTTAAAATGTGTACTGATTTGTAAGTTGGTCTTCTATTTA
Organism: Rhodophaea formosa; assembly: GCA_963082605.1. Taxonomy (NCBI): domain Eukaryota; kingdom Metazoa; phylum Arthropoda; class Insecta; order Lepidoptera; family Pyralidae; genus Rhodophaea; species Rhodophaea formosa. The sequence continues at coordinate 6,607,646 of OY720211.1, read as the reverse complement.
TTGTAGTACCTAGGTACTTATCGTGACATACTTTATAAGGAAAATAGTTTGTAAAATGAGAATAGTTACGTTTTATACGAATAATTAAGTACAATTTAGGATAAACTCTGTAAGAACTCCACCTGAAAGTAGCTGCTAGGTGAATATAATCGGAGTTAGTTGACATTAACTGTGAAGAAAAATTTTTTTTAATTTTCCAGACTATACTCAGTATTAAGTTCTCAAATAGCTGTTATATCAAATCTAGGTATAGAATTATGACTATAGGATAAATATAATGTAAAAATAAATTTAAATACAAAAATAGTAGGGTTTTTTCTTTAGAACTTTGTAAATATTCCTTATTATTTTCATAGGCATGTCAGCAGCAGCACAATAGAATGCGACATTATCTGTCAAAGCTGACAAAATGTTAATCATGATATTTTATGAATAAATTTTTATTTTTCCCTATTTCTTCTCTTTATCTACTTTGTCATAGCCTATTTTTTCCTTTCGCAACTAATAATAGGTCATAGGTACTCTGCAGTCAAGAGTAGGTATGCTTTAGCTTTCGTTGTAGAAAAATTACATTAATAATTTCGAGTAACGGCGTAAGGTCAATGTAGGTATACCTACCTATCTTGTATGAGACTTCACAAAAAAAATAAGTGATAACATGAATTCCATTCAAAACTGATTTCGATTGGAATGAGGGCATGTAGCTGTACTGTACTTCATAGCGGTTTTTTTAGGTAGCGCCATCTCTTTTTGTCGTACGATGTTTAATGTTCAATGGGGACACAGATGTCGCTCCAAAGACGATTAGTTTTGTTATCGATTGCCTATATTTAACGATGTCGCTCAGATTATGGACCATAAAATGTAGTACCTATGTACTTTAGCTAGATAATTGAAGTAAACAAAGTCATTGCAAATTACATTTTATTAGGTAGGTACTTCCCTAGATGTTTCCACTATAAGCATTTTCCTACCTACCTAATGTTCTTGTAATGTCCTTAATCTTAAAACCCGACTACGCGTAATAGCAGTGGACGTCGACTCTTAGCCCTTTACAATGACTGCCACTGCAATTAACGATTGAGTCTCCTACCTAATTTATACTATAGGAAAGAAATTGATAGACTACAACAAGTCTTGCTAGATTTAGTTTTCGTGTCAGATAGACTCCATTAGTAGCGTTCCGCGCAGTCGGGTAGATATTTAAATTAAAGTGACAGTATAAATTAGATTGATAAGATTTTTCATGTCAAAATCCAGTGTGGTTTGTTTAATGTATTGTCGATTGATGACGATTTTCTAATATAGACAAGTAGGTCTGTTCTATCTTTATTCGATGAAGGCCCATTTGTATGATTTCTATTTGTAATTATAAAGTAATTTTAAAACAAGCTAGTCGTTTAATATATCGTTTTCTATGTGCAACCCTTCTCTAACACGGGACTATTAAATTGAGAAAATATGAAGATAAAGACGTAGGTGTATATCAATCCATCAGTATACAATAGAATTCGCCGCAGTACAGTATTGGAAAGAGATTCAATAGGTACCTACTACTTGTAAATCATCAAAACTCATCAGGTGCCAGATTTATTATTTTAGGACACTACTTACATCATATAAAAGTTCCTACGTACATTCTGACGGCGGCATTGCCACATTCTCGCATTATGAGCCGCGCCAGCCCAGCTTAATACCTACTAAAGTATATAGATAGAAACTTGCAACGGCTATGGCGTTTAAAAGTCGTAAAAGCCCGCTTTTATGTTGGTTGTGAGTAGGGGCCTCTTCACTGTAATATTTGTCATTCTATTAGTCCGCCTTTTAAATCATTTCACGTTTCACGGTGGCTACATACTAATTTTCATTTCTAATCAGTTAATTTTATTTCCATGGCGAACTTCGGGGACGCCGGGGTTCTGTCCATCTACCAAGGTTCTTTCAGCTACAGGTAAGTCATGTGTTCAGTAACTAACCTGACATACTCTTGTATCTAACCATTTATTTATCTACAATAAAATATTTTAAATTATTTAACTTCGTTTTATTCGTTTTGTCCGATTGATATACGTACATACCCCATGAAATGAAATAAAAATGTTTGAATTAGGTATTGTACCAGTTTGCCTTCAGTGGAGGCTGAAAGAAATTGTCCCAATATGGGGAATTGCGTTTTTTTTTTATTTACGGTCACGGAGGAACTACTCCAATCTAATTTTTTATTGATTTGCTCAGTCAACAGGAAAATATCATTTTCCATATTAGGCCATATTCCTACAGTTGATGGCACTACGACGAAATACCTAACTATTTTTCTGTAGTCCTGTTGACGCGGACCACAGGAAATCTAAAGCTTTTATAATTTGACCTTTTGGTTTAATAGCTATATTAATTTTTTTTTAAATAATAACAGTAGGTTAGTTAGGTACCTAACTGGGAAACCTACCTTCTTGTCGGTGGTTTCATAATCACAAGCACTAATCGGTGCTAAAACACACACAAGTAGGCTGAAGGAAAGCTGTGTAGGTATAACAGCATAAGGTATGAGCGGTGTGAGTTGAGTGTTTCAATCTTCGGCCCTTCAGGTCATGCGTGCAAATCGCGGCCCATCAGGCATATGAGAGTTTGCTGTCTCTCTAAGCCTTGCGCACCCAGACAACGCCCGAAGCCGAGGTTCGTCCCTCCCGGGGTTTTGGTGATGTTTGCCTTACAGGTTGAGGGCACTCGACTCACCTCAAAAGTCCGGTGAAGTAGCGAAAGCTCATGGAGCTAGAGCTACGTAGTCCATTAAAAAAAGCCAAAGCATCTTCTCAGACTTCGAGCAACACGGCCTCCGTACCGGACGGAGGGAGTGGGCAAAGCGACAATTTACTATGACATCCGTGTTGCTCGAAGTTCTCAGAGGATGCAAATAAGTACACAGTAGGTACCTACTTATGAGGAGAGAAACATTCCATAAATTATATTTGCCTAGGTACTTACTAGGTTTCTTGGCTACACCAAAGACAATATAATACTAACGTAGCTACATGAAGAGGGTCAGTACATAGTACATACCTACATTTAAATATCCTGTTGGTTCCCTTGGGGAACTGAAAGGGGAAATAACAGTACGAAATGGAAAATTAAAATAGAATATAAGTTTGCACTGGAAATAAATAATATACGGACAAATCACACAGATTGAGCTAGCCCCAAAGTAAGTTCGAGACTTGTGATGGGATACCTAATCACTAACGAATAACGATACTATATTTTATTACAAATATATAAATAGATAAACATCCAAGACCCAGTTCAATATGAAAAAGATCATTTTTCATCTTGACCTGATTGGGGATCGAACCCGGGACCATCCGTTTTGATCCTTGCGCCACGGAGCTCGTCAAATCGTCGTTGGTTTTAATTATAAAACAAATTACAAATGTTGTATAATTCAAACCAAAACGCACGAACTCATGTTTGCTACGCACATTTCTGGGTTCCCATCGCTAACGGGACCCGACCGGTTCGGATTTAATCGATTTACGATTTGTACTAAACTCGATCTGTGACCCGATCACTCAGTTCAGGGGTGCTATTTTTGAACGCGTGACTCACTAAATTAGTGCAATGACGCGAGTGTTTCCAAAAGGCCGCATTTTTTAATCGTTAGTTGACGAGTGATTGTAACGAGCGGTTGAGACCGCTCGTCTTGCACGACTTGCGTTTTAGTGAGTCACCCATTAAAAAATAGCACTCCAGGAGTGCTATTTTTGAACGCGTAACTCACTAAACGAGTGATTGACGCGAGTGTTTCTAAAAGGCCACATTTTTTTTAAAAGTTAAAAAAAATTCTGCGTGACATAAGAAGAAATGAAATATTTTCGTTGAAGGTTGGCAGCACTACAGTTCAAACGCTGGTTTCAAAAATATGGCAAAATGGCATTTCATGACTTGGGAAGACGAGTGTGACTTGTAGTCGTGCACGACTTGCGCTTTAGTGAGTCACGCGTTCAAAAATAGCACATAATATCATGACGTGCTGCCAACCTTCAACGAAAAATATTTCATTCCTTCTTATTTCACGCAGAATTTTTTTTAACTTTTTTAATGTAAGATTTTTAAAATGTTTAAGAAGTGTAGCGTCAAACGGAACGTAAAATGAAGACAGATGAACTCAAACGACAGGCAGTGACTTTGACGTTTGACGTAAAGGCGTTCATAGTCTGCGGAAACCTGAGGCGGAAACGAGCGGTCTAAACCGCTCGTTGCGATCGCTCGTCATAGAGAGATTCAAAAATAAAGCTTTTTGGAAACACACGCGTCTATCACTTGTTCAAAAATAGCACTCCAGGAGTGCTATTTTTGAAGCGGGCCACTCGTCTTCGAGCGGTTTTTGTATGGAAAAGTCGTTCGAAGACAAGTGGCACGCGTTCAAAAATAGTACCACAGGGCTGGCAGTGTCCCTGTGACTGTCCGTCAGGGCCACCCGACTTTTACCAGTGGGAACGAATTCTGTTCGTTTCCCTGGGGAACTGAGAGAAAAAATTGTTAGTTCCCTTTTGAACTGTTGTGGAAATGGACATTTATTCTTGTTACCTATTTTACACTTTTGTTTAGAAAACTCTTAACCTACCAAAAAAGTCTCTGCTCAGCTGAATGTTGCGGTGGTGGTTCAAATACCGCAACATTAAGCTGAGCGGAGACCTTTTACCCGACTGACCCACCCAGAAGGAGGGTTATGTTTTTCGAGTGTATGTATGTATGTATGTAAATATGTCTATCCCAAACCCACAGACCTATAAAGATAAGGTCTATATCCTGTTAGGTGTCATTAGATTCATATTCTTCCCCGGAGTGTCATAGGACGCTAACTGGCAAAAAGTTGGCCCTTTCTGTAGCCGTAATGCCTTGAGCAATTTTGAAGAACGAGGTCTCATTAGATTTGTGTTCTTCCCAAGAGTGTTGTGAACCATGTAACGTCACATAAAATATATTTTATCGGTTATTAATGCAACAATTTTGCAGAAGTAAATACTATGTTCCTATAACGCGAGCTAGATGGCGCTAGATCAATTTTAAAATGCGCTATTGTTGTTTTTTAGCTTTTAATTATAACCGAAACCTTTTAAAATTTCCCGAGGCACACCCGGTGCTGACAAAGTCTCGTATGTAATGCTTAAATGCTTTCCACAGACTTTTATTTTTGAAAGGACTATGTAACTAGCTCCAAGTGAGCTTTTGCTACTTCACCGGACTTTTTGAGGTTAGAACAGAGTGCCCTCAACATCACCAAAAGGCTCCCAGGAGGGATGGACCTTTTTGCGTTGCCTGGGTGCCCAAGGCTCGGAGAGACAGCAAGCTCTCATATGCTTGATGGGCCGCGATTTGCATGCATAGCCTGAAAGGCCGAACTGAGAAACAATGGCAAAGCCTTTAGAGAGCAGCAGCTCTCATGTTTTGCTGTATGGGCCGAAGGCTACGGTGTCAGAAGGACCTATCCTTGGTGCAAATCACCCGGGACCGCCGGGCGGTCACCAGTAATTGGAGCTAATCCTACTCTACGCACTCTATTCCGGTGGCGAGTGTGACGGGATCGGAGAGTGGGATTCCTCTGGCTACTCAGAGCCGGAGAGGGATCGGACTAGGCTTGAACAATGTCAAAGGGTCATCGGGATAATTAAGAACGTCCCTTGGACGTCTACGACGTAATGTCGCAGTCATGTAGGGTGGAGGAGTAGTTAACGGCTTACAAGCCGTTAACTACTCCTCCACCGTGTGACATCCCAATCCCCTTGAGGTACACCTCAAGGGGATTGGGATGTCGCACGGTATTCTCGAAGTGACGCTTGGAGGCGTTCTTGCGAAAGCCGTGGATGGACTGAACTCGTATGTCACGGTCTTTCATCCGCACGTATCGGGACTGGCCGGCTACACGACAGACGTATCGGTTCTGCACGAGTTGCAGGCGTTTGATGAATTGAGCCCGCGTTCCTCACACCGCTATTCTTTCGCCCCTCCTGTATAACCTACATGCGACATTCCTAAAATCCCTAACGTAGAGTTGGTTCTATTTGCTGATATGGCTGTCTATACGTCCCACCATCAGGGACGTATGGAGAGCCATATTTCATGTGAAATCAGTCTTTATGAAACGTCTCCAATTCGCCGTCGACAAACTAGGTTTGTGATTTAAGAGGTAGCGCATTGAAGCTTCCGTGTCTTCTCGTCCAAAATACCTCAGTGCTCAAAGTTGAAAGTCTTCGACCAATATTTGTTACCAGTGATGACTTACGGATCCGAAACGTGGTCCCTTACTATGGGCCTCATAAGAAAGCTCAAATTCGCGCAATCAAACGGCTATGGAAAGGGCTAGGTATGCTCGGAGTTTTACTACGAGATCGATTCAGAAACGAGGAGGACATGGTTGTCAACGAGGTTGGATATCCGCTGACTGGGGGTCGGACAAACTGATAAAGGATGCAGGAGGCGCTGAATGCAGGCAGTTTCCAACCAGTCGTATTATATATTATCCTTAGGGAGACCAATCTCCAGTAGTGGACTTCTTGCGGCTGAGCTGATGATGATGATAATTTAAGATGGACAGCAGTAAGGAGACAAAATGAGAGGGGTACTGGGTTAGTGCCGGCTTCAACGCAGGTAAAATAAATTACCAGTAGGAATTTGTAAAAATATTGTTAATTCGTCTTAATTAAAATTCTGATACTTTAAACGTCGTTCTGAAAATTTCGTAGCCCTTCGCCATAATTGGACGTAGTTAAGCAGAAATGACCTAATCCACATCAAGTCACTTTTGAGTAATGGGCGTTTGAAGTTTCAGCTGTAATTGCTCTAAGAGGAACATTCTTTTTTTTCAAAATGTCTTTTGTTTATTCTAGTAGTCTAATATTGTAATTGTCAACGTAATATAAACATTATTTTTTTCAGTAGGTTTTGAGATATTAAGCAAAATGTGGGTTGAGTCCTTACCAAGAAAAGCAATTTTTAAAGAAGTCGTCAATTTTTTTTATTCCTCAGAAAAAACTCAAGCCACAAAATAATTTATTAAAAATAAAACTAAATAATTATATCACACGTACAAGTACCATACGATTGGCTGGGTCTTGGATGTTTATTTACATAGATATATAAGTATTAATTAAATTAATACAAGTTTCGTAAAACAAAGTCACACGTCAAGAATATAAAATAAACACAGGTCAATAAAAAAAAATACACATTAAACAATTATAGCCCGCCACTGGTCGCTTCCCGTGCAAAGGTACCCAATACGCTGGCAGCATTTCCACGCTGGATCGCTATGGCCATTATTTGCACGACAAACGAGCCAGAGCGGGAGTCACCAGTTCTCTCTGATATTCGGTGGCCTATCTCTCGAATAAGACGCTTTGCGTCAGTGCCCCAGCAACCCGTCGTTTCAACCGCGACGGGAACAAAACAATAATGCGGTTCCAAGGCCGCATACTTGATGAGTTTCCTAGCAGCCGCATCCTCTGCGGCCGCCGCCGCTAACCCGATAGTACGGCTAAGGTGGCTGGCCGCCACAGTGCTCACGCACGTAGCATCCCATACCACGCACCTGCCGCGCTTCCATGGGACCAAGGTCAGGCCGTCTGGTCTCTTGCCATCCGACCGACTGAGCCCCGGGGGTTCCAACATGCAAGGGACATTGGCAGATATAAACACCCGGCGGACAATGTCATTAAGTGCGTGGTGTCGGGGAAACCTCCCCAAGCAACGACGACAACTCAGTGCATAATATCCGTCGGCCCCCACCATGGACCCGCATGTACACGTATGTGGCTCACATACTCTGCAGCCCAGGCGCAGCGCAACAGCTATCCGCAACGAGTTATCGTCCAACAGGGTGCCTAGGTAAGGCGATGGAAGGGCGTGTAACCATGCCCCCGATTCCATCTGCGACACAGCTCTCCTTGCTAAGTCTGCCCCTGCGGCGTTGTCCAAAAGATCTTGATGGGTCTTTTTGACACCGACGTCGTCCCAAGCTCGCTGGATGCAGGGTTCGGATAGTCTTGTCGTGCTGGAATTGCCGACCGACCAGGCAGATATAGCCCCAGACACATAAGGGATACTTACCCCGTCACCATTATAAGAGAGAAGCACAGTGACCAGGTTTGTAACCTCATGCGCCGATGCCAGGAAAGCCGGAAGGCCGACATCAGCCGCACACCTTATCCCAAGCCGCACAGCTAGAGTCGCCTGATCTCATTGAGGCTCGTTAAGAGACACATTCAAAACTGCCTCTACCACGTTTTTCAAAGTGCCGTCAAAAGCTGATACCTCCTCGAGGCACAGCCAAGTAGGTGTGGTACGCAGCAGGTAATTAATTTTGGGCATTGCGAAACACGAACGCAACAACAATAATGCCACGTAAGCGGGAAGACTCTGCAGACGTTCTCCCGCAAATAGGAGTAGTTGCCTTCGGGATCTGATGGACTCCGGGACTGCCTCGAGAAATATAGGTGAGCCTAGAAGGTTGAGTGAGCTGGCAGACAGTTCCCTGAGACCAGGCAAAATAGCTGCAAATCGTGCAAAATGGTTACTTGGCTCACCACTACAAGCGAAAAACTCGCACTTCGAAGGATTCACCTCCAGCCCTAGCTCCCTAAAGCGAGGAATTAAAGTTTGCAAGTCCTGGTATACTAATTCTGGTTCACCACCAAGGGTGCCGTCATCCAAGTACCATACAGAGAGCACACTTTAACACACACACACAATGACTTTCTGTATGGCCAGGCTGAAGATGAGCGGTCCAAGGGGATCGCCCTGCTGGGCTCCAACCTGTGGGAGAAGGAGGCTGTCATCGTAAAATAGGTTTGATGGGGTCTGATACATCTGGTTCAAGAATGGAGCTTTATCCCCAACTTCCTTCAATAAAACGTCTCTTTCCAGTGTATTGAAGGCGTTGCGGATATCCACTTTAAGCAACACGCAGTTAGAATTATTTGAGTCCGCAGCAAACGTACGAGTGGCATGGATAGCTGCCTCACAACCAAGACGAGTACCAAACCCCAACTGATGTGGTTGTAGATATTCCGTCATCTCCTCCTTCACGGCCCGACAGGCCAGTTTTGCAGTAAGTCGTCTAAAAACGCTGCCAACCGCTATTGGTCTTAGGCCGGCGTCCTTTTTATGCAAGGCGCAAAGTTCTTATTACCTCCGTGCCTTTAGTCGTGGATAATTTTAAAATTGAATACTAGTATATTTTTAACATATGCATTTGTTACAAATTCTAAATACAAAAGTCGTTTCAGTTAAAATATAAGTATATGAGTCAATCACTAAATCTTTTTCTTATAAACGACTTAACCTTCTTGAGTAATTTTAAGTTATTAAGAATTGTATGAGTGTTTCATATAAAACCGTTTTTCTGAAATAGCCTAAGTGTTTTGAGTCGTTTCTAATAAACAAAAACAGAAGTTTGTTAGCAGTAAACCTAAAACACAGAAACAACCCAAATTGTTTAAGTCGTTTCAGTGATTTTTAAAGATTAAATTGTTAGGCAACATTTAATTCTCAGAAAGAACTCAAACTGTTTGAGTTTTATCTGATAAATTATCTTTAAGAATACGTACATAGAAATTGCATTACTCAGAAACAATTCAAGCAGGTTGGGTTCGTTCAGCAAATTTTTTCTTCGTGCTCTTCATACATGTGGGATGAGTCGGGGTAGTAACAAAAATAGTTTCCATACACATTTCGAAAATAAAGTCTTCACTGTATGATAGATTCGACCCTTAGGAGTACGATGGCATACTTAACTCAATTTCGACCAAACTGTGGGTTAGGTCCTTTCTGCTTAACTACGTCCAATTAAAGGTCACAAACCCGTCATGAACATAGGAGAGCCGAATTTCTAGTGCAGTATTTCAAAATATTTCACCGTCAAATCCAGACGAAGTTACACTATTCTTGTGTTTGATACCAAATAAACATTTTTCTTTCTTTCAAAAAAAAAAAAAAACCCCAAATGACTCATTATTTGACTGCACAGATATATTAAGTATATATAATTTTTACGGAATTTACACACATAATGTAAATTGCAACAATAACAAACAATGATATTTTCAATATAAGTTTTTCGATGAAACTAAATGTTGTGTTCAGTATATAGGTAATTATAAAGAAAAAAAAAACCATCTCTGATGTATACACAGATCCAGGACATCCCGGCCCTGACGGGAAAACGGACGGACCAGATCTTGGATGGCTCTTCCCGGCATTTATTTGTTATCTATCTGGTACCTATTTTATTGTCCACTAATTTTTCCAACATTTACTTGTTTCTCCGACACATTATTAATTATTTTAATTTGTTTCCCCGATCTAAGTAGGTAAGGTAAATGTACCTACGTAAGGCATTCTTGTCTTTCCAAGCAATTTCCAGTAAAAGAGGAAAATTCAGCAAACTGAAACTAAGTAGTTCAGTCGTAAAGAGTGGTTTTCAGAGAAGAGATTCATGTTACATTTCTAGGTTATACCTAAGTCTTGTTTGTTTGTAACTCTTTATTGCGTACACGACACAAAAATAAGAATTAACAATAAGTAAGATACAGTTTTAAGGAAGTACGTGTACAGTGGCGGACTTATTATCCCTGAAGGGATTTCTTTTATTCTTGTTTTATAAGAGTATCGAATCGTCCTTTTTCTGGACCTCCCATACAAAAAAACATGTTGTTTTGGCGTTTTTACTCTATTACGGCTTCTTAGGGTCTGTGCGGGAAGAAAAGCAGCTTGTATATTCTATGTTTTTTCTTTTCTCCAACATGGAAGAAATCACCATGGATGAAATTGAGTAGTAGGTGGTACCTATCTACATACTTAATTACCTACTGTTGTTAGAAGAAACGAATTGTTATAACTTAATGCGGATTTTCTCTACTGCCCCTTGTAATTTCTGTATATCACTGGATGGATCCGGTAGGAGTAAAAAATAAAACCCGGTCACGTCACATTGCTGTATTTGAATCAATTTAGATTTTTATTTACTGAAGCACACCGAGAGCGTCGCTAGTCTCCCACTGCCGCGGGTCGCGGGCACCAAAGTCATGACGCGTGCATGAGAAACATCATTATCATCAGATCTTTTTAGTCTCCACTGCAGGAACACGACCCTCTCTGACTACCAGAGCAATATATTAGCCAGAGCAGTCAGAGAATGTGGCCTACACTCTCCACGCTGCCTAGACGAGTTGGAGAGGTCTCTTTGATGTTTATTATATTATAAGCTTTCTTTTAACTTGTTTTTTCTAAGTCGTCTTCTTCTACGTCAGTCTTCCAAGCGAAGACTTGGAGTGGTCCTATTCTAATCCACCGGGAACCACACGCTAGCATGACATACAAAACCATAGTAACTAGTAGTGTCATCTACCGCCATCCATGACAGAGATCGCGCGACCCTTGCTGCTGCCGTTGAACAAAGTTTAGTTTTTAAGCTTTCGCTGTCACAATCACTATTATGTTCACTACTGGACTATTATGTTTCAAGCTTTCGGGTACATGGAACCCTGTGATTGAGTTGTGTAAAAAGTGTACGCGCGCATCAGTGAACAATTCCCGAATGGACACCGTCAGTGTTGTGTGTAAAAACCTGTGTAATAAAAGACAAAGAAAGAGGGTAGACCGATACGGTTTCCCTTGACAGCTCAACATCCACCACCGCAGTCTCTTTAGTTAGTCTGTGAAAATGAATCAAAAATAATCGCGCTAAGTCCCGTAGTGAACATAAAAGTTTAGTTTAGATCTAGTTCTTTTTTGTTTTTGGTGTGTGTAAGTGGCCAACACTGGTGTCAGATTTTTCAAGCTGCCTAAAGGCATCTGACATAGCTTTACAACTGCCTTCAATGATAGCAGCCGTGACCAACGCAAAATTAAACTTTATGGCGGCGGCAGAACATCGCGCGAGGCGATGCGCAGAACACAATATTAGATTCAGCGGGGCGCGCGTGGGGAGGCGGGGCGCATTCTGCGCAGCTCGCAGCTAATATTCGAGCCACCATAATGTTTGATTCAGACTGTATCTAGTAAAGTATTAAGTAAATTGTTTGTAGCTCGTAGCCGTCACGATTACGTGTCTGGCGGCGGGACGACGGCGCGTGTTGCGGAAACCACGCTGATTTCACTTTCGTTGAGCATGGAAAATCCAACGGCATCCGCGATCGCTGTTCCCACACTGCCTTTAATTGCACGAGATTGTTTTATTTTTCGACATTTCATTTAATGAGCTTTTTTATATTTATTTTTTCCTACGAAGGAATAGTTTAATGACGCCAATGAAGTACATAGGTACATATATAGTATCACATCTTTATCCCTTACGGCATAGACAAAGCCTAAGGCCATATAACCGAAAGGCCATGTTTAGCATGATGATGGGCTTAAAGATAGAATACGGAATTACGTAAAAATACGCCAATTAGGTACCTAGGTAGCTTTGTTAATTAAAACTTATCGGTAATTTATAGTGCTTAGGATAAAAAGTCAGTTTAAGCTCAGGATAAAAAGACAGGAACACAACACTTCGTAAAATATTTTTTATATCTACGAGGCAAAAGGAAAAAGGAAGAGACTTTTAGCCATTACTAATTATTACTAATGTAAAATAGGGCAAGTGGCTGAATTAGCTATTCCCAAATGTAAAGATCAGACGAACTGAGTTTTTATGAGAGGAATGAAATGGAAAGAAAGTAACTTCGCTAATGAAGTCATTTCTTTCGAACCCTGAATATTAAAACAAGTCGTGGGAACAATACTTCATTAAATTTATATGGTATTTAATTTACCAAAGGAGGGTTGGCGTCAGGCAGGCTAAAGTAGTTTTAGGGTTAAGCAATGACTCCTTAGTGGTACCTACTACTGATTGATATGTTGTATGTAATTTTTAAATGGCCGCAACGAAGCTCACGTTTAAGAGCTCTAGACATACCTACCTAAGTATGTTACTGAACAAAAGATTAGGTAACCATAAATACTAGAGCTGCGCCATCGATTGAGGCACTGGCACCGATGCTGCATCGCGGGGTGGGGTTGTATGTGGTATCTGCATTGGGTTTTTGGTGCGAGGAGAAAGTCCGCGAGGTGGTGGACGAAGACCCCGGCGCGCCACTCGGGCTCCGCGCGGCCGCGGCCGACACTCGGCCGCCGATTCATGGGCGTTTCGTTTGCGAAATAATGCCATTGAATCGTCGCCGAATTCGACAGTGACGCGGCAAGCGGCGGAGATGCCGCGTAAATAAATACTCGTGTCGACAATCATCGCCCGACGAATCCCCACGACAATGTGCCAATGGAAAATAGTGACTATAATTCACGTGGTCCTTGCGTTAAATTCGGCTGCCGCCAGGGAGATTTATCCGGAAGCTGTCCATGGTCATGTAAGTATTGCAGTGATAGTGGTGAACCGGGCTATCGGTCAGGCACACGCACGGTGCAACGACTCGTAGCAATTGCACTTTTACTTTCCGTTGAACGCATTCGCTTTTTATGTATGAATTCAAAATAAAATGTATCGGTTATTGTAGTTCCTGGAAAAACAAAGTGTAGTATGTAAATAAGTTTTTGCTCATAATGGTTTTGTTTATTCATGATCAAATTAGTTTTTCTTGAAATATTCGTTAGTACCTAGTAATCATAGAATCAAAGACTACCTATATCTTTAAGATTAATTGCATTATTTAGAGAATTTTTCTTAATTCTAGAAATACCAATATCTTTTTGATTGCGTTTATGAAAATAATTGCCTTATGTTTAGTTATGAGTATAGGTACTTAATTTCTTGATTTTGTTTGTCATAGTAATCCCAGATGTGAATTTAATATGAAATCCAATTAGAGCCCAGAGTGCTCCCTATGTATTCTTTTAATAATTTGATTCAGTCTTCTCTTGGATCAGACAAGCTGTGCAACACGTATATTTACTGTTCTTTAAACTTCTTAAATAAATCAGAAAATATTTTACCTTCTTTAAAAGTTTTTGATACATGACTTTCGAGTGCTGCTACAATTAGTCATTCAATCAAATTCAAATCATTGGTAAAAAAACGGAGAAGAGAACCCTTTTGAAATTTTGTCCTGCGAAGCCCTAAATAATTTTTTAATAGCATTTTCGCCAAAAGTGTATTTTTTATCGCCGAAATTGACAAAACACTAAGAAAAGTAGATAAAATATTTTAAATGATAAATCCGTTTTCTTTAGAAAAATATTTCAAATTTGGGCAGCACTTCTCCCCGAAGAATTCAAACACGTATGGCCTTAAAGTAAATTGGTAGAATAGCGTTAAGATAATGTGCGATGACATAAATAAAACATTAGTTACGTTGTGTGCTAAGTGTAATGGAATAGATTCATCTAAACCCTCTAAACCACAAGTACCATATAATACTTCGGTAACCAAGCTCCTAAAAAGTTACGCATCGCTTACTCACTTCCGTTTTAAAATAAAACGCATGTGTTACGAGTTGATTTGCTTACGGAAAGAGCACTAGGCCAATCGAATACGAAAATCGACCTATAGTTATATAATAGCAATACATAACACGTAATGGGCGAAAGCAGACCTAATTGGCGCCGCTTCAGCGGGCTTCGACCGTATCTCCGTTCGTGATAACAATGTTTATCAAATTACTATACAACAGTTTCCGTTTCTAATCAAAATTTAACTACTTATCATAACAGCTATTTATTATAGAATAAAGTCTTCTTTAAAATATGAGCTTTGAAATTTTAAATAATTTAGAGTAGCTTAACAAAAATAAATAAAATATATAGGTATTAATATTTTGCGAAAGGTTGACTGGAAGAAATTGCTTTCGCGATATGGCCGCCTTTCGCGCATCTTCAGATTTGATTATTTGTTTTTTTTTTGTTTTCATCGAATAGGCTCCGAAACTACTAGACCGATTGTGAAATTCTAACTTACAGAAAGCTCTTTAAATTGCTAGTGTCTTATATATTATTTGTCAAACAACATTGGTCTTAATTAAATACAGAAGCTATAGTTTCGTACTTTGTCTACTCAGAGATACTGATCACAAAGTGACAGACGAGTCGGGTAGCCGCTTCTCATTTCCTATCAGGAATTTCCCAACCTATAAGTAGAAGATTCATTAAAATCTTATTTCAGTTTACATACATACTAGCGCGTAATTTTCCCTTGCGGGGTAGATATAGCCCAAGTCTATAAAACCTTAAGGCCACGTTTAGCATGTTGGTGGGCTTGGTGGAGAACGGAATCAAAATAGTGGTGGGTTGCTAGCCACATCGCCTATTGACAGATTCCTTACGCCCATTCCCTCGATCGGCTTTTGCGTACTGCGCGGGCAGAGAAGCAGCTGGTACATTCTACGTTTTTCTTTTCTCCCAGACCAGCGTGATTCAAACTTTGTCATAAAGTTCATGCCACGACAAAGATTTCCTCGTATACGGCTGTTATTTAAGAGCAACAATAGCAAGAAATATAGTAGTAACAGTGGGTAATGGAGCTTTCCTGCATCAAATTTACGAGTGGCGCCGCAACATAGTACGCTTTGCTTTCTTACATTTGATAAACGACGGCGGATAACAAAAAGGAGAGCAACAATTACTGCGTGAAAGGCACTCGCAATACTTTGGAAAGTGACCTTATAAAGGCATCAAAATGCATTATTGTACTTACGCATTATTAAGTTGTATTTAAAGAAACTGCTTTAAGGCAGCTTAAGAAATCTGACATCAGCGTCGGCCTACGTTAGACATGCGTTACACATTTTTCATGTAAATATTAGGTATTTTGTTTGCAAAGATATTCAATGAAATACTTTTGTGTTTTGTATCTTATAAGCATAATGCATAGTTTCCAAAAAAATAATGAAAAGACATCAACGAGCCCCCTTAGCATTTTAATTTTTATAATGGACTATGAAGGTAGCCCCAAGTGAACCGAGAATTATACATACATACATACTATCACGTCTTTTTCCCTTGCGGGGTAGACAGAGCCCAGGTCTGAAAATTATAGAATTCATAATTCTCATTTCACTTGGGACTACCTAATGAAGGTAAATGATAGAATTCAATACATTCAGAAAACTAAAAAAAAAATGCAGGTATATCAAAATTAAATTCTTAATTTTTTTTTATTAAGACAATTTGTTTAACAGACTCCTTGTGTGTTATAGTACACTAACAGTCTTACATTTGCAAGGTCGATGATCGTCTCCATGTAGCTTCTTGCCACCCACAGAAGTGGCAATTATTTTAGTAGAGAGGTAGCAGTTGCCTTCTTACTTTCTTACATCCAGTAAGATTTAAAAATCAGCATTTTGCATTGCATTCAGTTTGGTTTTTCAGGCATTACTAATTTAACCAACCAAAAACACACTGACTGTTGTGTATGAGCGTTTCCTCGTAGTTTACATAAATGGAAATGGGTTTGTGCAATTTCGTTTCATAACTCATTGGCTGATGCTATATTGTTTTTGTTGTTCCGGAAATATTGACTCTTATGTATTTACGGCTAAGTAGGTACTTGCTTTCAGTAAAAAAAACAGCAGTTTCTTTTATCTATCTTTGTTTGTGTGTAATAAATTATATCTGCTTTGGAATGCACGTTACAGGCTGTTATTTGATGGAGTCTCTTAAATTTGATGATTTAATTGCAAAGCACCAGAGTTTGCCCAACACGAAAAAAAAAATTCGTCATTTGATTCTGAACCCCGCGCAATATATTGATCTCCAAATCAAAATTCAAAAATAAATTTCCTATAACTATAGAAATTTGACCAGCTGATTGGTGAATTTATACAGAGGACTTCGAGGTCCAATTTTTTGCTTTTGATATAAATTCCATCCGAACTAATATTATATATGCGAAAGTGAGTTTGTATGTGTGTTTATTTGTTTGTAACCTTTCCACGCTTCATTTATTTATCTGCCAATCTTCTTTTGGCATCCTGAGAAGGACATTGTTTCCGTGGAATTTGCGATAGCGAACTCGGCAAATTTATACAGCAATATTATCTATTAGTCATCGTGCTGCCATGAGAAGCATACGCTAGCGCAGCTGCGAGTAAAAGCTAATATTATATGTATATGTCAGCGGTTTCAAAATCAGCTGGTTAAAACAAACCAATAAACATTTAGGTGACTGCTGATAAAGTGACATTGAACTTCGCGAGCGACACTCAATGGGTCGCAGTCAGGGTCGGTTGCGAAATATGACCAACCAGGTCACGGCACCCGCATTTCAGTTTCAGGCGCACATTTTAATTTCTAGATTCACCCCAGATATTTTTTGGGTAGCCTTCGCTTTTAATTACTTCTAATTTATGGTCAAGGCTTTTTGTTGGCTTAATATTAATTCAATTGCTGATATATATGATTATTGACTAGCTAAGTTATGCGGCAAGTTATTAAGCAATACTAAAATAAGAAACCTATCATCGTCATCATGCTGCCATGAAAAGCACACTTCTAGACAAAGGCCTCCCCCAAGGATTTTAATTATTGAGGGTCTTTTGCCTTATACGATTGGCGAACAGGCTTGAGCGCAGTTTGTTTGGCTTGATTCGGTTCCAACGCTGCTACCCATTGAAACAGTTTTTTAAGTGAGGAGGAGTAGGAGTTCATTGAACTGGGGAACAGGATATGGGTGTTTAGGATACTTCTTGCTCGCATGGTTTGGAGATCGGAAAGTAGCAGCTCGAGAGGCTGGGCGCGCGTACCCGATGCCATACTTGCAATGCAACCACCGGGCAGGCAGTTGAGGATGGCACCCCTGACTAGATCATAATCAGAATCATATAGGTATACTGTCAAAGTATATAATCTAATCGCCCAACTAGTTCTATTGAATAATTAAAATGGTTTACAAAAAAAACCTTATTAAAGCGCCTAAATAAACAGAAAAGCAAAACAAAATAATAATCACCCTCTGTTTTCGTAACCATAGTTAATAGTTATTTTATTTTCAAAATTTATTTGCGACCAACTTCGGAGTATACACACATAGAATTATCAAAATAGGATCACTCTGTAAAATGTTGTGAGTATTTTCATACAAACAATAACAATATGTGCATCGACTTGAGAACCTACTCCGATTTTTCGTCAGCTTAAAATTTTGCGTACCTATTTGTATCTCCTACTTTTCATCATCAAGTCTTTGTTAGCCTCCGCTGCAGGATCACGAACCTCTCTGTACTAAGTACCAGAGCCATATATCAGCCAGACAAAGGATTTGGCCTACACTCTCACTCACATCGCCTATTACGTTACTTAAAAGTAATAGTAATAGAAGAAACTAATAATTCAGCCGTAGAATGTACGTTAACGACAGGTAACACTAACACCTGAATGATCTTAAGCATGCATCTAACTAGAAGATACCTCAGAGTGGATGAATTATTAAAGTGTTGATTTATGGTACAACTTTTATTCTGTTTTACACGTGCTCGTTAGTTTGGAATGATAATAAGTATGTGAATTGATGCTCATAAGACCATAATCGTAAAACATTAACACAAAATTACCAATCTAACCCTTCTAGGTATACTAATATTAAAAAGAAGGAAGGTTTTATTGTTTGTTAGTAATGGATAAATCGCAAATGAATTCGACGAGCGATTTTGAAAACTGCATTACCAGCAGCTAACATCCCAATCCCAATCCCAACTAATATTATAAATGCGAAAGTGAGTTTGTTTGTTTATTTGTTACGCTTTCACGCCGAATCTACTGAACCGATCATCATGAAATTTTGCATACACATAGGTTAGGGTACCGAGAAGGACATAGGCTATATATTACGCGGGCGAAGCCGCGGGTAACAGCTAGTAGACTATATTTTTATGTGATCGAAGTCAAGTGTAAAAGCTGTTTAAAAAAAATCTAGCTTTCACCCGCGGCTCCGCTCGCGTCAATGTTGATACCTCATGAAAAATAAGTTTTTCCGGGATGAGAGGTAGCCTATGTCCTTGTCCGTAGTCCAAAAAACGTGTGTGAAAAATTTTATGATGATCGGTTTAGTAGTTACACCGTGAAAGCGTAACAAAAAAAAAAACAAACAAACTCACTTTCGCATTTATAGTATTACTAGCTGTTACCCGTGGCTTCGCCCGCGTAATATATAGCCTATGTCCTTCTCGGTACTCTAACCTATGTGTATGCAAAATTTCATGATAATCGGTTCAGTAGATTCGGCGTGAAAGCGTAAGAAACAAACAAACAAATAAACAAACTCACTTTCGCATTTATAATATTAGTTGGGATTGGGATGGGATTGGGATAATGTGGATTGGGATTGCAAGGTGCCGAATATCAATACTATTTTTTTTTCTTAAAACCAACAACAAATATATCCAAATACGAAGTGGGACACAGCTACCATTACTTTTCCATATGGAAGTTGCCATACCCACACTTCCTAATAGGTAAGTCGCTCAACCAAAACAGATACATGTGACAACCTTAGCCTCATTTCGATCGTTACGCAACGATTACCTAATATCGACGAGTCACATCTGTTTCGTCACATTCTGTTACGTGGATCGGCCACATGAGAGAAAGTACATGAATATATTCTTGTAATAATTGGCAGCCAGGCGGTGTCTGATAACACGTATTACAAACCGCCCCCTATTTACTAACTCGGATGACAGGTGTCGATGCCTATCAATCTAGGATTTGCTGTTACATTGCGGGTTTTGCTTGCTCGAACTTTTTATTTGGAAAACCTAAACCGCATTGTAAAGAAAAATCCTAGATTGATAGGCATCGACACCTGTCATCCGAGTTAGTAACTGGCTAGTGTAAGTGACGTGTAAAACGACCTCATAGTCTACTTTTTTCAAGCTTTACCTGTCCCGCTGTCTGTTGGTACCTATGGAATTAAATTAAATCTGACAAATTTTGCGGTGTTCGGTTGAGCTAAAATGCATTCATAATAATTAAATAGGATGACAATACAAAACAATGATGTCAAGACGCTGATCATTCTCAATTTTGTTTTTTTTCCTTCTAGCTATTTATGTTCCTCTGCTAGGATCCTATTTAAAATTAAAATAATAAATTTATATTACAACTAGCGGTCCACCCCAGCTTCGCCCGTGGAACATACTAAGCCTATGCGCCACCCAGCAATTAATTTATTTACTCCTAAATCAAATCAAAATTAAAAAATGTAATAGCGTATGGCCCTAGTAAATTACTTGTAGTATTCTTGTTGTTACTTTTCATAGATATTACAATCTACGTTTAAGAGAACGAATTTTTACGGGTAACGACACCAAACCTATCACACCAAAAAAGAATATAGCCGATAATAACACCTCCTTAAATTTAAATAAGTACTTAATCTAGTAGAAAAATCTTCTTCTTTTCGTGTCGATGATACAGATTAGCTACCATCGTGGTGACAGAATTGTCCAGCCTGGTCTCTGCGGTACCGAGTCCAGCTGTGTCGCTGTACCACGGAGGCTGTTAGTTATATTTTTAAACAAGGCTAAAAGCGAAAACAGCATTTCCAAGATCTATGCCTCATTGTGTGATCGATGATTTTAGTTCTAGGTTAAATTAGTGGAAAGAAATGAATGAAGCCGATAAAATTTACAAATGATTGTTTTTCATAAATATTTTATTTTGTTTTATTATATAGTAAATATAATAAGTAGTCGTAATTACTTATTTTTAATATCAAAAAGCCGTGTGGTTCCCAGCATAGTAGAATAGGATAGACATATAGGAGTCGCCGTCGCCGGATACGGCTTGGACGACATGAAATTAATGAGTAGAATAGGAGCACTCCAAGTCTTCCCGTGGATGTCGTAGAAGGCGACTTAAGAAACACAAGCTAAACAAAGCGTCTGGCCAGCATGGAGAGTGTAGACCAAAACCTCTGACTGCTCTGGCTATTAATAAAATAACCAGAGCAGCTAGAGGATTTGGCCTACACTCTCCATGTGGCTGCCCCATGATCCAAGCTCTGGTAGTACAAAGAGAGTTGTGCTCCTGCAGTGGAGACTAAAAAAAGACCTGATGATGATGATGAACATCAAAAATGAAAAGTATTCTGAGACAAACCCTTCTTTACTTTTTTTAAATGATAAAAGTCAACAAAACGTGTAGCTATTTTAGTTATTCGCCTATTTAGGGAACAAAAAAAAAACCGGCCAAGTGCGTGTCGGCCCACGCGCAGTGTAGGGTTCCGTAGTTGCGAATGACAACTTTGAGTTCACACTATTTACACTCGCACCTTACAGTTTAACGACCAAAAACATCTAACAATGAAAATAGTATGCAATTTTACAGTTTATAAGTTGATTGCCTATAACTTTTTAGTTTGTACTTAGTACTCAGCTCTGATAGTTTTCCTTTAAATTTCAGTATGTATACTACTGCTGTAATTTTTTTCACGTATCTATATATAACCGTTTAGCAGATAGAGGGGGGGGCCTTTTGCGAATTTTTGTTAGAGGTAAGTGTCCCCACTCTTACCTCTAACAAAAATTCGCACTTTAAAACAAAATATTTCGGAAACGGATCCCTAAATCGAAAAATGGTGTTCTCAACCTCACAATATTTTTGAAAGACCTATTTAACGATACCCCACACGATGGGTAAATAGAGAAGAAACAATACTGCCCCACTTTACTTGTATGGGAGCTATCCTAAAAAAAAATTTTTTTCAAGTTTTTATTCTACCACTTTTTTGCCATGATTATTATTATGATTATTATATTAATATGCATACCCATACCAAATTACAGCTTTCTAGTACTTATAGTCTCTGCGTAAAACCGCGGACGGACAGACAGACAGACAGACAGTCAGACAGACAGACGTGGCGAAACTATAAGGGTTCCTTGTTTACTACGGAACCCTAAAAATGACTGAGTCTGTAAGCATACTCATAAATGTGGTGACAATTTTTTTTGTTGTGCATATTTTTTTTATGTGTTTCACCAGCTAAAACTATTTCTGGTATTTGTCGACTCAGTTACCAGATTGTTTTAATGTTGTGCGTCTGGTATATGCAGTATTTCAATACAATACTCATTGTGGCCCTTGCACAAGGACTGTGTAGTAATATATTATGTTACATTGTTGTCTGTGAATATTCAATTATACGGCACTACTTGGCTATGCTTGGGGAATTTAGTAGGCTCGTTTTGCTATCACCATAACTGTTAAAAATTTATAAAGTATAATATATAAATAGGCACAAAATTGATATAGATAGGTTTGCATATGACTTATACATAATCTCAAAGCCCCACTCATATTACCGGACCACTCAAACTATATGCATTTTGAAGAGGTAAACAATCGGTGCTATACCGTAATAAGCGTTTATACCTAACTTACCTTTATATCGTGTAAATCTGTTACTTTGCCATATTCTCAGACTTACTACTGATCATACTCATTTTCTGACTAGCATATTGATGATTGACTAGCTTGATATTATAATGTAAAACATACATTTACAGGTAATAAATATGTACTTCAAAGTTCACGTTAAGCGTGTTGGTGGGCACCGAAATCCGAATCCGAAAGAATATCAATATCGGAAAAAATAAATAATGAAGCGTTGTGAAATAATGAGTAGGTATTAGTTGTGAAATAAGATGTAATGACGTTACTTACTTTAGCTCATTAGGATCTGATTTCTATTGTCAATCAAACGATACTACCGCTCGAAATATTACCTAACCCCGTAATTTCGGACGAGAAAGTACAATAGGAAAAACACGGATAATGGCCGATTGGAGCTTGTTAAGATAGTGAAAGCATTGACATTAAGCCCAATTAAAGTGGCATTGCGCAAGATCTGAGTGCTGGCAAGGCATATCGCGAAAGTGCCTGCCGTTGCGTTGCATTACTACCTGTAAATGGTAAACAAAATTATGTAAGGCCATTTTCGACGGAGATACCCAGCAGTTGTCGTACTTAAAATGATGTAACATCGCCTTCAGTATATGTAAATTTGGATTTTGAGAATGACACACTTTTGGCCATTTTGATTATTTTTGGATTTTTTCTAGGTTAAGTGGGTTTTTTGTAAAGGAGCCAAGATAACCTAGTTATTTTAAATCTTTACTTGAGTGAGACCTTCCATTTACATTTTCCAATAAGGTTATGTCCATCTATCATCATTGGTGGCATTCGTTATGTCAGATGCTTTTAGGTCGCATTAAAAATCTGAACTAAATTAAGAAACATTGGGCATAGGTACTTACCATGGGTTAGTATGTTAAATGTTGTCGATTGATAGGAACCTGCACTCAGCACAGTCAAAAACTGTTGTTGATGATAAAAACAACCATGACTTGTATTTTCCAAATAGGTCACTGATAGTGCTATTCTTAATAAGAAATTTAATTTAAATCAATTTCTGTTAAATTCCAGGTGGCTTCGGGTAACAGATCTCAACGGTTCTTGTTCGATGCAATCTTCGGCCTGGAAGTCCCGATCCTCGAGGAGCAGAGCGTCGAAGATGACGAAGACACCACTAACGTCAAGAATTGTCCATGTGGCAAGTATTCACTGTTACACATATTTAAGAGTAGATCACTTTTGCATAGGTAATAGCTGCATTAAATTATTAGCATCTACGTAGACTTGAGATATATATCTTCTTGCTAGAAGGCTAAGAAATGTATTAAGATTAAGCTGATGTACATAAGTACACGCTCATGGTAACGTTATGTTCTGGACCAAAATTGGGTAAATTATGTAAATAACGAATACGCAACAAAAATTATCTATCTGGATTAATTTAATGAGTGAATTTGCTTAATTATTTTTTTTACTGTGATTGAATGACTATTCGTTATTGCAATCATATTTACCTAAGTTTGGACCCAAGAGGAAATTATTGCAATTCTGAAAAGGGTTCATGATTCATCTTTTGCTGTAGTTAAACCCAAATTATTTTCCCATATGCAGTTTTTAGCGGAGAAAGCAAAGAATTGGTTAGTATGAAACTTTTGGAATAATTTAAATGGCACGAATAAAAGATGTCCAGTAGTTTGAACACTATACTTTATGCATGTACTTAATTGTTACAGAATATTACAATAACTGTAACGTTTTTATTCACATTCACTTTTAGAATGCGGCAGAGCAAACCCTCTTCCTAGAAAGATGGGTAAGTTTCATGTATGTAAAGCACCTGTAGATGTTAATACACGTCTTCTTTTGGGCATCTGTTCTTATTTTCTATGTAGATATAATTTCCTCCCCTGTGCTAAAATATATCTAATATCTTTTCTACCCCATGCTAAAATATATGATCTATTTACGACCTTTAGAAGTTATTCTTACAGTAAGTATCTTTGAATCGCAAGGTCCCAGGTTTGATCAGTTTTCTATATAAGTATTTATTTTATAATTAGTAGTTGAATTCGATACAAGTTCACAATTTACTACAGACCTAGCTCAATCTGTGTGATTTGTTGTTATATATTCATTTTATTAATTTATGCTACGACAGTTGACCATACATAAGTTATACTGTGTACTTTGTCTCGTGTACGAACAAAAGCGTATCAAGCTACCCAAATTATTTTTGTTCTCGCACACTTTCGCTATTATTACCACAGCATAAAGTTATACCATAGGTAAACTTGACCTGCAATTGTCTGTACCTTATTTAATTTTATGCTCTTCATATAATAATATTTATTTATTTTAGTTATATACGCCTATTGTTACAACCAATATGTAACTATCGCTTGTAAATTACATTTTTAATAGTTTTATTTTATAGTCGTTATGTGTTAACCATTGTTCCCCGTGACTGTGTTTGTTCCTAAGCTACTTTTAACCACGCTTTGTTTCTAATACTGTGTTTCTTGTAACATGGAGATTCTTGGAAAATACCTCGCAAAAAGTGTAAGCCATTGGCTGTGGAAGAGATTGTGCATTGAACTATGAAAATGATAGTGAAAGCGTACAGATGTCGTTCTGGTGGCAATTTGTATCTAGCATGCCTTGGGAAAATTAATAAGATCCTTTGTAGTATATTTATGAATAGCTTTTCTAAGTATATATCTAATGTATGAACTTTGACTATAAGGTTTATCATAAGGCAATATTTATTTTGTAACTTCATTATAATGTAAATTATGTACAGTTGGGTTAATGTTTTATCTAGGTGTCACTAATGAATAAAAGGAGATTCAACAGTTCATGTCATCATGGATACAATTTCAAAGCTTTCCAATGATATCTAATTTAATATTGTAAAGAGAAAAAAGATATACTTGTATTTTGAGTCTGTTTGTATATTTGTAATGGATAAAGTTAACGACTTAACTGGTTTTCAAAATTAACGAACAGAAGAAATTCGTGCAGACGAAATTACAGGAAAAGCTAGTGAAAAATAAAAGAACTGAGTAATTTTTGATAGTTCGGAATCGGAACTTGGCCCGCTGTATCTGATTATCATATCCACCAGTATTAACATTCATTTTCCTCTGGAAATAACACAAACCTGCCTCGCTATCTTGTTGTCTGTGTACGACATTTCCTTCCGCATTGGTTCAATAAACTGACTTTCTCGCAGAGTGCGGCGGGGCGAACCAGGAGAACCGCATAGTGGGCGGCATGCCCGCCGGTCTCAACCGGTATCCATGGATGGCGAGGATCGTGTACGATGGCCAGTTCCATTGCGGGGCGTCGCTGCTGACTAAGGACTATGTGCTGACGGCCGCGCATTGTGTCAGGAAGTAAGTATTATTATTGGCAGAGATATAATGTTTTGTGACGTAACAACTATTGAGTTTGGAGAAGAGCCTGGGGAAGGGATGTTCGTCAGTTCCTACCAGTATCCATGGATGGCGAGGATCGTGTATGATGGCTAGTTCCATTGCGGGGTGTCGCTGCTGACTAAGGACTATGTACTGACGGCCACGCATTGTGTCAGGAAGTGAGTATTATTATTGACAGAGATATACAATGTTTTGTGACGTAACAATAACAATAACAGCATAATTATCCATGGATACCATTAAAGACTGACCAATATCCCTCATTTTCGTTTGTCTTAACTTGTGTCCATGGATGGCGAAAATCGTGTACGAGTACGATGGACAGTTCTACTGCGAAACGTCGCTGCTGATAAACAATTTTGTGCTAAGGGTCGTCTTATTATTGGCAAAAATGTGTTATATTGTTTTGTGCTACCGGCTGAGTATAAATGCCAAAAGAGCTTTAAAGCATTTAAGACAACATTGAGGAGCTTTTTGTTGAAAAAATGTTATTATAGCATCAATGATTTTTTTAATGTCAATACTTAGAATAATAAATCTCCAGAAACCGCATTGGCGTATAAAACTGAGGAACAAAAAGATACGCTCAAAGGACCTGAGATACGCTCATGGATCGTCAATTGACATTTCTCATGGCGGCCGGCTAACGTGTCGGCGCTCTTCAATTTTAATTTCATTATGCCGTAATGTGCAGTTCCCACATGCAGAATTGCAACTGGACGTAACAACAAAAATGACGAGATCACATTTCACGTATAATTAAACATCTACGAGCTATTTAAATCATTTACAGATAAAATTTTACAAATATTATTTTGCCAAAGACAATGTCAAGTCCATATGACGTTCATTGTAAAGTGTTGCTGCTCTATAAAATATTTTTCCCCAGTATGTTAAACTTTATTTTAAGATAAAATTTATGTAAGTAGTATAACTATTAACTAATTATAACGTTTTGAGGTGCATTTAGTCAAATAAAGTATTTAATAAGGAAAATTTTCAGTAGAGTATATTGAATGATCTGATTTATTGTGTTAATTAGGTTATTCATTGTATAAATGTCTCTCAGGAATAACTCAATATTTATTCAAATGTTTTTAGCAGCTTAAAGGAGTATAGATCACAATAGTGACGTCATTTTTGGAATCCATATTGGCGGACGCGACTTTTCATAAATAATCGAGTTGGGTGTCATTTAATAGGTTTTTGGGGTGTAGACGTCAAATATGGAATCCAAGACGATGGAGACGACTTCTCATAAAAAAATTACTTGGGTGACGTTTTATAGGTTTTTGGGGTGTAGATTTCCAAAATTACTGCTGTTTTGGAAGAATTCCAAACTGGCGCGAAAATCTATTACCTGCAAAACCTGTACAGCGACATCTATGTCGATTTTGCATGAATGATTGCGTCCACCAATATCTTAACTGACATCATTTTCGAAATCTACACCTAAAAATGTACATAACGATACCCATGTTGATTTCGCATGAAAAGTCGCGTCCGCCATCTTGGATGGCAAAACTGACCTCATTTTCGAAATACTCACCCTGAAAACCCCATAGAACGACATACATGTTAGTTATTTATCAAAAGTCGCCTTCGCCACTTTGGATTACAAAAGTGACGTCACATTTTAAATTTACACCCGGACAAAACCCATACAACGATATTCATGTCGATTTCACAAGAAAAATCTGATCCGCCATCTTGAATTTCAAAAATGAGGTCTCTATTGTGATCTTTACCAGTAGCTATTTGAAAAAATATTCATAAGTCAGGCTGTCTTACGCCAGAGTCGTTTGTCCTAAATATTTCAGGACTAACTAGTTTGTCCCGAAATCAGTTTTGGCGTGTAACATGTAAGTATACCATAAGGGAGGTACTAATCAGATATTACGTGGCACAACCACACAAACCACTGGGTACTTATACAAAGTGGAAGGATATACCCGTAATAAATCGAACCACGGGCCAGACTAGATCACTTTAGTATAATGAACTTAAAATAACGGTCAAAAAACAAAAAGAAAATCGACATTCCCATACAAATCCCCGGGCGGGTGCACACTTTTGTACGGAAGTGCCGAAATTTATTTTTGTTTTTCGACTGTTATTTTAATTTATGTATACTATAATAAACTATAACCGTAGTTCGATTTATTACGGGTATGTCCCTTCCACGTTGTATAAAAACGACTAACAAATTAACACGAGTGTTGTTAATGTGGTTTCCAGGAAAATGTTGTCACTCTTTTGCAGGTTTTTATAAATATCTAAATGTTATTTTATAGGAATAAGTCGTTATATTACGTTCAAAAATATCACATTAACTTACTATCTGTGTGATTTGTCCGTATATATTTATTTATTTATATTTACTAAAAAAATTACAATTTTTTTTCCCAAGTAAATGGTAAAAACTTATAGTCTAGCAACACTAAGCGGGTGTGAAACGTGCGGGCGCGGGGGGTTATGCCGCGTTTTTGGACTCAGTCTGACGCATTGAAAAATGACAGAAGAAATCCTTCTGGAGATTTATTATTCTAAGTGTCAATAATAGGTATAATTAATTTGACATTTACTTTTTCTTTTAAATTTTATTGCTGATATATAGGTAGATAAATAATTTTGTTTTATTCATTATTATTATTGTAATTTATTGTAATAGCATGTTAAAAATTCAAACACAATGTATATTGTTTTTATGAATAAACTATGAAACTATGACAATTATTGAGCCTGGAGAACGGAATAGGGAGGGACGCTTGTCAATCTTAACCAGCATTCATGGATTTTGAAGATTGTGTAGGATAGACTGATGAATCATATTGTGTCAGGAATTACGTATATATCTATTCTTATTGACAGGAATTTATTGAAATATATTGCAACTGATTAGCATGAACAACAGTGAAAGGTAATTTTTGTGAACATAATCATCAGCTCAAAAACAATTAGGGATACAATGTGCTGATACTAAAGATACTACGAGGGATATAAATCAAATCAAAAAACTTGTATTTTGCGTCTTTGAACACCATCGCCGTATCACGCCGTATAACTGCTTTTGCGCAGTCCATTAATAGATACAGTATGGTATATTGCGCAGTTTGATGTAACGGATACTGATTTTGTTATGATCATAAAGAAAGACAAAAAACTATATTGCATTCTTATCCATTGCAAAAAGAAAAATAATTAATGCTTAGCTTACGCTACTGAATAAAATTATACCTACAATTGAGAATGAAATCTACAAAGTTACATTTGAGAATGGTATTATCCGTCTTTTTGGTCTAAATTAGTGGCGTTGATTCAATTGTCCTAGCCCATTCGTGCACTACGAAAAAGTAACGAGTCTGTTGTTACGGAAACGGAAATTAAGATTTAAGTAATTTGTGTGATAGTTTCAGCTGTCTGATTGTAGAAAACAATGACAAATTTTGATTACTAACTTTTATTTAGTTTCTTAATTCAGTCACGACATGTGCTTGAAATTGAAACAAATTATATAAGATTGAAATGTAAATACAAGTACACGCCGGAGCGTTTATGTCTTTTGTATGAAAGTAACAATTATTTAAATAATTTCGAGAATTTGTATAACTTTAAGGGCTGGTATTAAAACTCCTGGCAATATTTCAACCTCAGCATTAGAATTCAAAAAGAATATAGAATTTGGAGAATACACTACACTAAACAAGAAATTTGACAATACATTGGCTTGCCCACCGATCTTAACCGGTAATATCCATGGATGGCGTGGATCGTGTACGTTAGCTAGCAGGCCTTTTTGCAAACTTTTGACAACTTTAGTGTACAACGATTTGATGGTCACTTCATCATCCGTTACGGTTTATACATATATAAAAAATAGTCAATCATACGAAAGCCGTAATGGAAGAATAGTTGTAGTTGTCAAAAGTTAGCAATAGGCCTGCTTTTTTATTGTGTGGCATCAAAACAAAAAAACATAAGAAATAACATAAATAGGCATGTTAAAATCGGACGTCTTCATTAAGCAAGCGCAACACTCTTTTCTAAATCATATCGTTTTTAATTTTGTAGGCATGTATGCGTTATTATATTTCATATTAATATTGCTAACTTGCATGAAAATAAGATCTTAATCTTCCGGTAATTATATACTACATGTATATTTCTGTCATAATCTGTAACTGTTAAATTTTTCAAATTACAAAAACATTAAATGCAAGTGTAAGTACCTATATAAATAACATTTTATTGCGATTGGTTATATATAAGTTACTTTTACTTTCTACGTAAATGAGGTAAATAAATATAAAGAGATAAATTCACATAAGATAAATTTATGGAAGATGTTCAAATGTTTTTAGTTAATTAGATACAAAAATTAATTAAAAGTACCTGCTATGGTCCATTTTGGAGTTACATATGTTATTATTATGGGTAAAGAGGATTATTTTACCAAAATTTATTTTGATCAGCCTTTTCAGTATTTACGTTTTAGGTCCTACTCGTGCCATAAGTTTAGGGGAATTAAAGATACTTATTACAAAATTATTGTCACTTAGAATCTCGCAACCAGAGAGAATTAAACTTTATAAAAAGTGATCCACATCATTTACACAGTCTAGGTCATCATCATTTCGTGTAGGTGACACGGTCAGTCGACCATGCACACCCTGGTGTCAGAGTCATGGAACCGCCTCTCGGCCTCTGACGTGGTTCCTTTAACGACTACCAGATGGCAGCCGGGACCACCGGCTTAACGTGCCTTCCGAAAGCACGGAATCATCTTTCTTATCAGACAATCAGGTGATTCATGCCTGCAATGTCCTGACCAAACTGGAAACAACTTAACAAAGTATGCTTACCGTGGGAATCGAACCCACGATCCCCGGGTCAACAAGGCGAACGCCTTAACCACTGGACCACGGAGGCAGTCTAGGTGAAAAAGAACTTCAAGAACAGAATTTCTTGAAGTTCTTATTCACCAAGATCGTAGGCTCGCAGTACATTTGCACGTTTGAGATTACAGTAGGTATCCTTTGAACAACCGTGAAAACATAAAGTGTATATTTTACATCTGTCATCATTACAAGATAGAGGAACTTCAGTATCATGTTGATTCACAAGAACGATGATATTCCATTAGTCCTCTTTTATCACGTAATAAAATGATGATGTTTGTATCGTAACTATACATACATAGCTATTAAGCCAACGTTAACAACGTCATTTCAGTACAGTTACATTAGCATAACGCGACATGTAACTGTGTATGTTCTTACATGTGAGGTCGTGATTTAACGAACCTATCCAAATGTCAAGTCAAAAGTGAAAGTTTCGCAGGCTGGAGAACGTGAGCCTAACCTTACTCGTAATGCAACTTTGTGGTGAGATAGGATTTCTTACAGGGAACACCTGACGTAATGATGATAGCTCAATCCAACGTGTTATCTTGAACATGAAATGAAGATTCAAATTATTATGAATATCTTTACATAAAGTTACATAATTCAATATTATCGAGATAAAAACCAACTTCAAATAAACTACTGAAGCGATAGTTATGAAATTGAAATGATCAATGAATTTCGAAATATTTCAAATAACCAAAAATAATTATCCGAATTGGGTCAAGTGGCTTCTAATTATCAAGGAACAAATATAAATATTTAAGATTCCGAAGCATAGTGAATAATAGCGTGAATAATGTGTATATAGTCCAGGTCCAAGACCAAGAACCTGCTAGTTTCTTATTTTTTTTGAACAAAATGTATATAACGAGTTACATATTTCTCCATAAAACTATAATATTTATTATTCTATTATTTTCGTTAATTATTTCTTACTGCAAATAATAAAGTAACCTTTTCTGGTTATCATTTACTACTCAGAGGAAATTAGGTACTTTCTGGGTAGACCTTAAGTTCTATGATTTCGATTGCATTTCAATAATGATAGTTTTGTGTTTTGGTTTTAGTCATATTTAGGATTTTAAGTATTGCCTTTAGACTCTTCAAAAGACCTCTGAGGAGCATTATTAGCGCTTACAAATAGCAAGTGGCATAAAAATATCTCAAGGTCCTCCTTGCTTCGGAAGGTTCGTAGCTGATGGTCCCGGCTGTCATCATTAATGGCAGTCGTTAAGCTTTGTCAGGTGCCTTTAGGCAGCTTGAAAAATGAACCGACTAAAAGGGACCTTTTAACCCCCTTTGACTCTAGAGGTATTTTTGTAACACCTTCTACTTATAGTAAGAGTAGTGTAGGCATACAGCTGCGAACTTGAACTAAGGCATTAATTGTACCCGGTGTACATTTTGCTAACACGTACATTAGTACAGTTCAAAACAAAATGAGAATAGACTAGGGATGGAGGATGAGTCAGTGGTATTGAAGCAATAACATGAAACAAAATAGAAGAATAAAACAAGATCGAAACATGATTCTTAGGTATATTTATCTGAACGAAATCGAATTTATAATTTCTTCTTTTTTTCCATTAGCTATCTTTCACTTTGCGTTCATATAAAATAGTTATAGAATCAATTAAACGACTGCACTTCTGATAGAACACTTATTTATTTTCTAATATCACCTTATTTCAGACTAAAAAGATCTAAAATCAAAGTCATCTTGGGGGACCACGACCAGACCATCACAACGGAGAGCGCTGCGATCATGCGTGCAGTGACGGCCATCGTTAGGCACCGGAGCTTCAACGCCGAGTCCTACAACAATGACATCGCACTGCTCAAGTTGCGGAAGCCCGTCACCTTCTCCAAGATCATCAAACCTGTCTGTTTGCCTCCTGCAAGTATGTTTACAATTATAAATCTTATCGTCATTTGAGCGTTTTCCTGGTCGCATTGCTGTCTGTTGTCCTGTCGCTTCAGATCCCGGGGTCCGCTATCGTGACAGCGTTCATGCTGCGATGTAATTTGGAGAAAGTTTTGACAGCTGGCTGCCTGTCTGATACCAATCCTGGGTAGCTCTAAAGCTGAAGACAAATACCTGTGAAAATGCAGTATTTGCCCGCACCGGGAAATCAAAATGCCACGTTGTTACGAGGTTTCTAGTCATTGACTACAGCTTCCATCTTTGGACCAACGTTAAACATCTTAAAATAAAGCAGCTTCGATTTCATTTTTGGTCCAAATAACAGGTAGCTATAATTGAGACAATTGTTTAATATTGATTTTATTTTAGCTCCAGGAAGATAATTTTAAACAGTTTCAAAAGTTTATTTATCTTATACAAAGATAGTGTTTCCAGAATATTGAAAATTATCTTCCTTTAAGTAAAAATAAACATAATATTAAACAATTTTCTCATCTATAGCTACTTGTTATTTGGAGCATAAACGTAATCGTAGCTAGCAATTTCTTTTCTTAAATAACGTATCTATATAAAAAGTTAATGTACCTAGTACCATAACATAGTTTTAAATAACATAATAGGGGCACAAGAAAAATGTACTAATTTTGTAAAATCTTCTTGCCGCCAAAGCATTTTGTTCTTAAATTTGTATTCAATATCTTCCAGGTATCGATCCATCAGGTAAAGAAGGCATCGTAGTGGGATGGGGCAGAACATCGGAAGGAGGGCAGCTACCAGCTGTAGTTCAAGAAGTTCGGGTGCCGATCCTGTCACTGGCCCAGTGTCGCCGAAAGAGATATAAGGCTTCTCGTATCACTGCAAATATGGTGAGTTAGACTCAAAAAGTCATATCGTATACATAATCGTTAATTTTTGTAAGAATTAATTAGGAACTATTTATATTAATAATCGTTTTCTTTTTTTTAAAGAGTGATGCCTCTCACTATAACAGATATATAGAGAACAATAAGAAAACGTGATCTGTCTACTCAAAGAAGGGTATATAATAATTTTTATTGGGTATATGATAGAGAGAGGCGTGGAGAATATAGGCCAAATCCTCTGACTGCTGTGGCTAATATATGGTTCTTGTAGTCAGAGGATTGTGCTCCTGCAGTGGGGAATAAAAACAACCTTATGATGATGATATAATAATTGAAATTCCTACTATTTCCAGCTGTGCGCGGGTCGAGCTTCAACAGACTCCTGCCAGGGTGATAGTGGTGGGCCTTTATTGGTGCAAGACGGAGACAGATTCCAGATTGTTGGTGAGTGATATGTATTTTTTAATGCTGACAAGTAAATCATATTTGACGGTATGCATAAAAAAATAAGGTTATTTAGAATAAGTAATGGTCCCCATAAATACCACATACTATTAAGATAATGATAAGAGAATTCTTGGTCAGCTGGGATTTGATATAGGTTTAATAACCAAAGCAATAAGGGTTTAATATAATTTAAAATAATTTATTTTATGATAATGCTTAAAAAGACTATATAGGACTATATATGACTATATATAACCTTTGAAAGTAATTTCAATAAAAATAAGGTGTAAGGTTTGTATGCAATTTAGCAAGATAAATTAGTCAACAAAGTTATAGATGTTGTTTTCGTATTTATCTATGAGTTTAAATTTAAAAGTCTGTTTGTCGGTTCCAGGCATCGTGTCGTGGGGCGTCGGATGTGGTCGGCCGGACTACCCGGGCGTCTACACTAGGATCACGCAGTATCTCAAATGGATCAGAGCCAACTTGAATGGCAGCTGTTTATGTACCAATTGATGCAATGCCTACTATAGCAGGCGGAGATGGATTAACAGGTCGATCAGACGTAGATACGGAAAATTCACGAGGTTTTGGTTAACATCTAAAGTGTATTTTAGTAGAAATATTTGAGTCTTTCTGGATAAATATTAAATATATATCGGGAAAAATAATTGAGCAAAGCAATGTGATTGGCACCAAAAGCAACGGTTTCAAAATATGTCAAGTGTGTCATTTTATGTATGTTTCATGCGCTGAACGCAAGCAACTGCCACACATTTTCATTAAAAAAATGGCTAATAAGAAGACACTTTTTAGATTCAAAACCCATATTAGGTATGTATAGATAGATATGTAGAAAAGATGTACTCAAGTGCAAGATTTTATATAAGTACTAAGTGTGTTGACTAACCTGATTTAGATACCTACTGTCAAGTCGAGAAACTAAGTCATGGTTATGTTGAAATACTACAAATTATTGTAGTTAAAAGAATCTAAGAGTATTTTAAGACGAGAGAGCAGCGTAAATTATAAAGTTATCACATCAAATAAGATACATGATACTGTATGTACCAAAGTATATTGGAAGTAGTATTTTGGAAGATTTTTACTGATTAAGTTGTCATTTATTGTACTTATATTAAATGACAACTTAATCAGTAAAAATCTTCCAAAACAGAACTAAGATCAAATAATATAACAAGTGCATTATATGTACCAATAGCTTTATTTTTGCAGTCCAAAAATAGAAAAATACACGCTATAGTTTTTGTATGTTTTACACTTTGAAGAATTTAAATAATGAGATACAAATGAGATCTTGTTATAGGTAATTTTATATACTGTAAGATGTAATTATTTAAGTTATATTTTTGATAGTGTCAGTAAATAATTTGTAGAGCGAGAATCCTCATCGGTGCCAAGTCGAGTGTCATACCACACGAAGCTGAGTTCAACTTAGCTTTCATCTTGTGGTAGCCTTTTCTGACTTCCTTGCATTTTGGAAGAGTCATTTAAGCTGATTTTTTTTGTCAAGATCACAACTTATAAATAAATTTTATAATTTCTAATGTAAGAAAATCTTTATTTCTTATGCTTTCAGTTCATGGTAGCCTTCTGATTCCCTTGAATTTCGGAGGAGTTATTTCATCTCGTAATACATAGCTCATATTTCATTATATAAATTCCAAAATTTCTAATGAAAGAAAATCTTTCAATTGTTGGGAAGTAGAAATTCTGATGTGTTAATTAATGCTTATAAGTTACAATTCGCAAGGTATGCGGAATATACACTGTAATGCAGTTAAAGTACATTTTTGATAGGTAATGTTGATATGTAAATCTTATGAGTCAGAGTTTAAGTTATCATTTTTTGGCAAAAGATTATTTAAGCAAGCCATAAAATGGCTTCTTCTAACTGTAGATATTATTAAGTAGAATTCACTTCATCCCATTACCCATTGACATTCTCACGTATGTAAATAAGTGATTCATTCATTTGAATATTCATATTCATTTATTAATCGCTAACATGTCATACAACATGCAAAGACGAAATTGCATAAGTAACTCAATCCGCATCATATGTCTTTGTTTTCTGCACTAAAAACATCCATGTCATTATTATACAACCAAGATAAATATTTCAGTTATTTACTTTATATATATTGTCTATTATATACTATATAGTGTGTATACTATATACTGTTATTAATAATAAATATTTATTTCAAACTTCATATTAAGGTTCATTATGCTTATCATATTTTTTTACGTATCGCTTAATTTATGGCATTTGTATAATTCATTTTATGATATATGTCAAACTTAATTCATTCACAATACATACCTAAAGCACACACGTACACATATAATTCTTATTTTTTTATAAATCAACAAATTATTTCATCATCCCATTACAAACTCGTCATCATTTTCAATTCCATTTTGCTTCTTTAAGTTAAATAACTATTATAAGTTAATTGTTCTGTCAGGCCGGTGGTGCAGATTACCAATAGATTTTAAGTTGACTGCCTAAGTGTTCAATTGTTTGTTTTTTGTAAATATGTAAGTTTTAGAGGTACCTTTTACTTAAATTTTAATGTCTTAATCTTTTTTAAGTAATTTTTATTGATTCTTCTTATATTCATAAAATTTAATTTTTTCTAGTTACTTGAACAAAAATACGTAGGAGATCTTTTTACTATTTTGGTTCTTTAACAATCATAGAAAATTTTATCAATTAATAATTTTACTGTTAAAGTATTTTAAACCCAAATAAAATTTTAAATTAATTTCGTATTCTTAAAATGTATGGCCAGGTTTCTGCAGATTTATTAGTATAAACAATAGATTTTAAAAAAGTAATGCCTTTTTCTGTATTCAAATTTCTGTGGTATTGTTGTATTATATTTTATTAATTTGTTTACTTATACGTTAAGTGACAATGGTAACTAGATTAACATAATTAGACTTTATACTAGTTTGTAAGGAAAAATGCTCTTTAGGCTACACCTGTGATCCTTATCACGATAAAGTTTTTTTAATAAACTTACATCTAATGTACTTACTAAGTATGTAACATAATATTTTACTAATTATTTTGTATTTACAAATTACACGTTAAAATTTATTTAATAATTTAATTTTGTTAACTTATTTTTTAATATTATGAATGATTTAAAAATAAACAATTTGATACTATCGATTTTATTTCATTTGTTGTATTGTAAAGAGTAACTTTCGTTTGCGACTCCATTCGCATTCATATCGATCCCACCGTTTCCGGATTGAAAGGTGTCCTTCTCCGTGCATATTGTCTGGGGTATGCAATTATTTGTTGGCTGGCATGCGTATGTAAAATTTTCATGATGATTTATATTTGTACAGGAGTTGGGCTAGAATATACGAAACAGACTAAAAATCTTTCTTTCGCATTAATTATACGAGTTACTAAATTCTTCTTATTAGTCAGCACTTTTTAGGCAGTCAATTCAAGGCTAGTCACTAACATACATGAAACAAGTAGATTAAAAATAAATAAATAAAAAATCTATTTTCTTTTTGACAATTACGTTGATTTACATGATTTCATAAATTTTCACCCACTCCTTCGGCTTGCTTCTACGGTCTTATCTGAAACGGAAGCAGCTAGTTCACGGTTTACGTTTCTTCTATTCTGCTAGACCAGCATTTTGGAAAAAAGAAGAAACGTAGCAGGGAGACTAGAAACATTGAAAAAATCAATAAATAGGCAATCCATTGAAATTAAGATCTGCAGTACGAAATATATTGTAATATATTTATTACTAGCTGTTACCCGCGGCTTTGCCCGCGTAATTTATAGCCTATGTCCTTCTCGGTACCCTAACCTATGTGTATGCAAAATTTCATGATGATCGATTCAGTAGATACGGCGTGAAAGCGTAACAAACAAACTCACTTTCGCATTTATAATATTAGTTGGGATTTACTATTCAACTTTGTAAGATTATTAGGTAGGTACCTATGATTCTTCCAGTAGAAACGCCTATTGACAAAAGAACACCAAAAGCTTATCTAAGCATTGCTATTCGTTTTCGAAGGGATCAAACCTACTTAAAACAGACGAATATAACAATTAATTTATTAATTAAAAATAAT
Source organism: Rhodophaea formosa (assembly GCA_963082605.1). Taxonomy (NCBI): domain Eukaryota; kingdom Metazoa; phylum Arthropoda; class Insecta; order Lepidoptera; family Pyralidae; genus Rhodophaea; species Rhodophaea formosa. The sequence goes on along the minus strand of OY720211.1, from coordinate 6,569,590 downwards.
AAGGGTGTCCACACATTAAACGAACAAAAATAGATAAAAAAGTAAAAAACAGTAATAATGGGGTTTAGGTACTGCTTAAAAGAAAGCAAGCTGTTGCTGATGTCTAGTTACCCGAAAATATGTGTTCGTCTAACACAAAATAATTTGACGAAATGTTGACAAATGACAAATCTTAGCATCTTGACGGTAATCATTGGTATGTTATGGGCTATGTGATGTCGCACTAAATTCAATATGGAGGCTGCAACAGAGCCTGCCTAAAGTCCAGAACGAATAAGAATAGAAATTTGGAAATACGTCGTGTACCTACATACAATATTTTGCCATTCTTGAATAAATGTTCAAAAAATGCTAGTAAAGCCGTTTTAAAACTTTTAGCTTTATCTTGTCTTTTGCGTCAGGCTATCATTAAGTATATTCACATTGATGATCATCATCCTCAGGTCTTTTTTAGTTTCCACTGCAGGAACATGACCCTCTTTGTGCTACCAGAGCCATATATTAGCCAGAGCAGTCAGAGGATTTGGCTTACACTCTCCACGCTGGCCAGACGGGTTGAAGAGATCTTTGGTGATTATAAGCTTTGTTTAGCGTGAGTAGACTTGAGTTCCCGGTAGAGTAGAATAGGACTGCTCCAAGTCTTTCCGTGGTTGTCGTAGAAGGCAACTTAAGACACACAAGCTAAACAAAGTTTATTATCATCAAGGAGACCTCTTCAACCCGTCTGGATAGCGTGGAGAGTATGGGCCAAATCCTCTAACTGCTTTGGCTACATTCTGGTAGTACAGACAGGGTCGTGCTCCTGCAGTGGAGACTAAAAAAGAAAGACGACGAATACGGACCATCCGCAGTGCAGTGGCGATCGGTGGCAGTGAATGTTCAAAAGACATTGTGTTGTGACGGTTGGAAAGCGTCACTTTCGCTCGCAACCGGTTGCACTAAAAGGACGTTTACTATTACCGCACTACACTTGACACCCTGACGTTACACTTCAGGATATGAACTTTCATAATGTTTTTAAAGAAAACCTAAGTAAAGATGGCGTCACCAGGCAATTGACTGCAAAAATATGCCAAATCATCTATTACAGCCTAAAATCTTTGATCCTAAAATACATATTCTTTTCAAATCTATAACATTAGTGCACCCGGGCTCTAAAGAAGTTCAGATGAGGGTGTGACCGGAAAAACGGATACCTATGGAAGAGTAAAAAGTTTGGTACTATGGTGCCAAAAGACCAAAAGTGAAAAAAATATGCTTCTTGTGCAACTGCTGCTGCTTTGATATTCTATTAGACGCACAGTCTAAAGTTGCTAACATAAAAATATGACAAGTCACCCAGTCTTGTAACATTATAACCCCAGATACCTATTACTAGCTAAAGTTAATACGGAACAGTCAAAATGCCCGCCATAGACATATACTTATGTACAAAACGCAAATGTATGTTAATCTACACATCACAAATAAGAAAATTTAGAAGTCTTACTCCAGAATATTTATACTCACTCCGCGTTACATAATTTACCCTTTCGGGTTTAGTTGTTTTTTTATCAACTTGTCCCTATACTGGTGATTTAAAGAATAAAATAATGTTTCTGTCAAATGTATCAAGATGATTTGTTTTTCCAGAATACTCTGAGTAAAGTATATTTTAAAACCTCTGTCTTTCGTACTTGAACATTGTGAATTTTTATTTGCTTCCCCTTTTTAACACTAACTATACAATCTTTTAAATTAATCTCTGTTGGCCATCATCAACAATGCAAATTGTGCTTCGGGATACGACAATAAACTTGCGCCTTCTTTCCATCACAAAAGGTATCCCTGATGACAAACTTAATTGTTTGTGTTTCGTATGCACATGCACTAGTCCCACGCAACATGAACCCGTCAGAATGATCAAGGACGGCCCTAAACACTTTTTCTGGTATCCTGAAGACTATTCAAATTCAAAACTTAATGACTAAAATGGAAGAATTAATGTTCACAGAAAACCAGGTTAAGCCCATTAGTGACGCACCTCTTCTGATAAAGAACTAATGCTAAACTAGTGGGGTTTAGGTATTGACGTACCCAAATCACGTCCGTGGTGGCCACGGCCGAGGCGAGCGCATCTCAGTGTGTGTCCGTTGTGACCGCGACAAGTTCACCAACGGTATACCATGCGCCAGCCGTGCGCGAAATTCTAAATTCAAATTTCAGATTTTTCGAACACACTTTTCGCGCGTATTTTGTTTTTTTTTTTCTCTTATTTTTGATTGCAACATGTGTAAGTTGTTATTTGTTTTAGTGCTTGTGGTGGCGACTTTCACTCACTCTCAGGTTTGTGTCATCTTCATTTACTTTCCTTTACTTACATTTTCTTTTTTGCGAAGCTAGATGACTAGAAAAATTTGGAAAAACTCTAAGTATGTTATAATAGTTAAAACTCTAATAATTATTAGTTATATACCAAATCAGGAATAAGTATTATCATAAATTGTTATGTTTTTATTCATAAGAAATAATAATCAATCGAACTGCTTTACAAAACCTTTCGTCAATCAGAACTACTCATATGGGAGATAACAACAAACCATTATTTTTGCTACAGTTGATGATCTTTTTATTCTAAGATATATAAGCACCTAAAGAATTCATTTGCCCATAAGTGTAATCAAAAGTTTGGAGTACAAATAATTCGCGATCAAGCACTGTATATCAGTTTATCAGATAATTTTTTCAGCAAACAGAAAAACAAATAAAACTACATTTGCAGGGAGATGTCGTCCGCGATGCTCGGGGCGTATTCACCAAGAACTTTTTCGGCGGGGTGTGGGGCAACCGGCCGCCGCTGATGGAGCTCAACCAGCCGAAGACCACGTGCACCTGCAGTTTGTATTTATTTCGGACGGCTTCGCCCGCGTGATTTGTCTATGCTTATGTCCTTCTCAGTAACCTATGTGTATGCAGAATTTCATGATGATCGGTTCAATAGATTGGGCGTGAAAGCATAACAAACAAACTCACTTTTGCATTTAAAATATTAGTAAGGAAGTTAGGATAATTTAAACACATTTTTATAAAATATAGCAGAGATTTATTTTAGCTCAAGGAAAATCTACAATCCAAATCCCAATATCAATGACAGACACATTCTACGTCAAATAGCAATCGGCCAGGATTACATTAAATAACGTTGAAGTACATATATCAAACGTCTAACAATTTCACTAGGTACTAATAGTTCGCCCCGGCTTTGCCCGTGGTATATAGTTACCTAGGCAATGGCACTTAGGGATAACGTACCTATCTTACGATGAAAGAATTTTTGCAATCGGTCGAGCAGTTTCTGAGATTAGCGCGTTTAACCAAACAAACTCTTCAGCTGGAATTATTAGTATAGAAACATAGATTTACAACGTTTAAATCACTTGCCGTGTGATTTTACATGACGTCTCCAACGGGTTATCTAAAATAATATACGAGGCGACGTAATACGTATTGGTGGCAGCAGGTGGCCAACTTTTACGTCATTTTTCATGATATTCGTAGAAAAGTCATGATAGAAAACAGCGGCGGATACATTAAAAAAATCAACGTTATAATGAGAGCAATTAAATTTTAAACAAGATTAGGTAAGTAATTTAAAATGAAATAAGATTCAATGTTTGTAAAGGTCACACTTGAAGCATATTGAGAGAGTTAACTCTGCATACCTACATGTTGACATTTTTATCGTATGCGCTAGTCGGGAACTCGAACTCGTCAGCGCACGTGGCTAAAATGCGTGCTATTTCGTTGAGAAAGGGATAGACTCGGTTTTGAACAGTGCGGAACTATTTACACTGATGTATAAGCACATCGGAACAACAGTCTAGTGTGTGCAAACACAAATATTGTTGAAAATCTAAATCTTCGTCGTCTAAAAATTCGCGAGTATGCGTTTGGGAGAAGTGTTCTTGTGATAAAACAGCTGAATGTTTTTATTAAAAGTAAAATAATTTATATTTTTTAATAATCAAACTATGCTTGTATGAATTTTGTTTTAGAGATTTTATACTCCTTCCGGTATTTAATTGTGCCCAAAGATGCGTTAAAATTACGTGTTAAAACGGAATGTTTTGAGACTCATAACTTTTAAAGTACCTATAATTTTACAATTATGATTCCATACAAGCATATATAACGACAAAACAAATCGATAGAATTAAAAACTTTAAACAGACGATACCGAACAACGGAGTCATCACCCTACAGAATTTGTATGGCGAAACACCTGACTAGCGCACCCTTAAAGGGTAATTTAGCTCGTCAATATGATCAAAAATATATATACATTGCCATACAAATTGAATGAGCGGCAGCAAATTTTTGTATGGAAATATCATTTTTTTTAGGTTTTTTTTTTATTTCGTTCATTCAGATCATTTCAGAAAAGTTCTTCATATTGACGGGCCGAATCACCCCTTAAACGATAAAAAATTGCCATGTATAAAAAGATAATTGTAGAAATTCTCGCCTTGTTTGTTTGTTTTGGCCACCACTGTTGTCAGATTTTTCAAGCTGCCTTAAGGCATCTGACATAGCTTAACGACTGCCATCAACGATGACAGCCGGGACCAACGGCTTAACGTGCCTTCCGAAGCACGGAGGAGCTCGAGATATTTTTATGCCACTTGCGGTCACCCATCCAAGTAGGGACTGCACCTATACATTCTCGCCTAAGTGTGCGACATTATTTTACTCCTGGAGTTCGGAATATTTTACGGTATGCGCTGTAAAACACCTACACTTAATGTTTTTCAGAATGTGGCGAGCGAAACGAAGCATCCCGTATCGTGGGAGGCTTTGAGGCTGGTACCAATGAATTCCCTTGGATAGCCAGACTGACCTACTTCAAGAGATTCTACTGTGGAGGCATGCTCATCAATGACAGATACGTTTTGACAGCCGCGCATTGTGTCAAAGGGTACGTATTAAAAGACGCCTGGCTAATATATGGTAGTGATTATTATGCTCTTTGATATATGGCTCTGGTAGTACAGAGAGGGTCTTGCCCCTGAATCCAAAATCCAAAAAATAAAAGGTGATGGTGGGGTCTGAATAGGGTTGAAGTGGGTATGTAAATATTTATATATTAATTGTAGTCCCGGCAGAGTAGAATAGGACCACTCTAAGTCATCCCTTGGATGTCGTAAAAGGCGACTAAGGAAACACATGCTAAACAAAGCTCATTAACATCAAAGAGACTGTCCAACCCGTCTGGCCAGCATGGCGAGTATAGGCCAAATCCTCTGACTACTCAGGCTAGTATATGGCTCTGTTAGTACAGAGAGGGTCGTGCTCCTGTAGTGGGGACTAGAAAAACCTGATGATGAATTGTAGTCAACTATTAATGTATAAATATTTACACTATTATGTAGTTGAATTATATATTACATTAAAAAAGCTTTTTACAGTGTCATCTTAGTGTCTTATCAAGCCTGAAGTACAAGCCAGCTTATTAAATATTACTGTAGAGCCTCTTTAGAAAATTGTTTTGGTTATTTATTAAGTACATTCGCACATTTGACTTTAGTTGTTAAGTAGTCGCTGCCTTGAAGGTCTTTTGTGAAAGAGGTTTCTAAAAGACAATAGTCATTTGTTGAAAAGGAAAATGGCTTTGAAGGGAAAGCCCTTGTTTTTTACGTAATTAATAGACGTAATAGATTAGTCATAGATTGAAAGAAGTAAGAGACTTTTTTTTTAAAGTAGTAAAAATAAAAATAGAATTTGTTTGAATGGATAAAATTTCTATATTTTATCAGGGGAAGCTTTCAGAAAAGAAAATAAGTTGTACTTACGTTATTTCAATTCGCAGCTTCTTACTAATCTCTACAATACGAGAACAATCGACTCATCGATAGACCTTACATCATCATCATCATCAGATCTTGTTTAGTCTCCACTGCAGGAGCACAACCCTCTCTGTACTACACAGAGCAATCAGAGGATTTGGCCTTCACTCACCACGCTAGCCAGACGGGTTGGAGAGGAGGTTGGAGACTTACATAATATACAGTAAACAATGCACTATTGTTTAAATCATATTATTTTCATAGTTTAAACTCGTCCTTGAGATGGCGAAAGTTTTTGTGCATCAACTTCACGAAAGTTTTTGTAAGATATTTTCTTGTAAAACTCCTTTGCTTAAATGACATAACCGATTTTGGCATCATTTAAAAGCATGGAATGTAATTTACGCGAACTAAACTGTTCTTTAGTTGAATTAGATATAAATGAATTTTCAGATGGTGGATATGTATCCTGTAAAATCTAGTATCCTATAAAATCTTCATTCGCTCATGAGCAGTAGATGCCTGCTCATAAAGTGTAAGATAGTTACATAAAGTAGATCGACAAAAAAACAGAATTTCCAAATTGCTTCAGAAAATACAAATATCATTAGGGTTAATCGAAACAAGATGATGCAACTCTTTTATTTCGAATAAACAATAACAATGGAAGGCATTGACTTCTAGGTGTAAACTAGGTTAATGACGATTATAATGATTGACCAAATAGATAAATGGATTCTTGTTAAACGTTTTATAGCACCTCAAAGTCATAAAACTCATGAGGTGACTAATTGATCATTTAACGATAATTTTAGCATTACCTACAGCAAATAAAGTTTTGTTCTAAATGATTGCGCTGCTTGAAAAAACCTTGGCACTCGAGGACAAATAATTGACTTAAATAAAAGAAAGTTCTAAATCAAAATTAAAAAAAAAAAAAAAATGTCAAAAAAATTCAATTTACCTTTTTTGAATATGCATAGGATTTGACTGCTGATTCCTCAAAGAACTGCATTTGTTTTTTACCTTTTTTGACATGATTTTGAATAAAACTCTGTTTTATGTGATTCCATATTAAGTAATGTTTAATGGGACAAACTTTCGTATGGTTTTGCTACGGAAAAACATATTGTTATAGCTACCTTCCTTTTACGCCACGCCTATTCTTATTCTGAAAGAGCTTCCAGCGTCTGAATCTATGACAACTGCGTCTTCTGCATACCTTTTATGGTTCTTGCATGTCTGCGTGGCCAGTACGTTGTCGATGTAGCGACAACTAGATGACATCGTAAATCTCCCGCACGAGTCCGATAACCCGCGAATGGCAAACAAGACAAAAATAAATTCACAGTGAGAATTTGTGAATTCCAATCAGAAGCAATAAGTACGTTCACCTTGGAACCGGCCCAAAATCAGGCTCCAAACTTAAGTTCATTATCCTCTCCAAATGTCGGTTTATGGAGATTGGCGCCTGTGAAGCCTGTCGCCCAATTTCTGTACGTCAGCTACAGGGAAAATTATTTTTGGAAGTTTTATGTGGCACATAAAATGTTTAAGTATTGTTAAGTTTTATGGTCTTGCAAGCAATCTTTGGTATCATTTTTAAATGATTTAACTGCCAATATGAAAATAACTGTTTAATTAAAATTTCTTAAATAGGTGTATCCTTAATTACCACCTGTAATAAATATAAGGAAATGGGTTTAAATATACATGATTACGGTTAGTTGGTACGTGGTAATTTATTTATTTTTATTGTAAATTATAACTGTGTATTTACAGAGGAATTCAAATGCCTCTGTGTATAAACATATAAATAAATAACTATATAAGATAGCATCACTATATATGTATAAACTCAGAAATAACTTGCTCTATAAAGGCAATAGAGAAAACGTCGCTCTTACGAGTATCTATTCTACTGGTATGTTAGTAAAGATAGCACCAAAATAGTTTTTGTTAGTGAAAAGTTTTTTAAAACCTGTAGGAGGATATTTTGTAATTGAAATTAGTCAATACAATTAATGCTATGTATGCAGTAGTGAAAGCGCAAATGAGCCATTAATAGTATTCACGTCGGTCACGAAAAGGTGCCACTTTCGCCCAATGTCACACGAACTTGACTTCGTTTTGTATTGCACTGTGATCTCAGGTGTCAGTGTTACACAACTTGATGTAGTTTTATTGCCGTGGCGTCTAGGAGACTATAAATGAACTTTCGCGATTATATCATGGGCTATTTTTATGTTGAAGGGTAGCTATTTGTCAACGCCGAGATGAATAATTAGATTTATCCTTTGAGAAATATTTGTACAGAAAAAGAGACAAAAAGATTAATAATAGACAGATAAGATACCCATGCGAAAAATATTCCTACAAAAAAAATACATGATAATTAATAATATTTAAATGAAATAATTTTTAAGATTTATAATAGGTGAGGTATCTATGTTTACATTTTATTCTATGTTCTTAAGTTTACGCATTAGCGTAGGTAGGCGTAGGTCGGGGCTGGCCGCTTTGGAAACCCCACAAAAATTAAGGTACCAGAGCGACCGCCGTTGGGTATCGTAAGTAATATTGTATGTTTCGATTTGTGACCCCCTCGTCTTTGGAGTGACATCATGTTGAGCCATGTTTGCTACGCCACTGAATTTATGGGCATACAATCCATACCAACACTGTAACTGTACTTATACCAATAATAACTAATGTATTCGCATTGATTTCTGCACAACGATCGCTTGATTGATCAATACTAACATGTCGGCACTAGCATACATATTATTATTCGAGGCAGTTATTAAAAATTAGTTAATTTTTAATGGGAAATTTAAATAGCTCAACTTTAAGCCTCCAATGTAGTATTTATCCTATGTGTTAGAGATTAGGAAAAATACTCTACGTACTATTTTCTTATCAATATTTAATGTTTTCAGTTTCATGTGGTTCATGATAAAAGTGACATTCGGGGAACACAACCGCTGCAACGCCACCATTCGGCCCGAGACAAGGTTCGCTCTCCGAGCCATCGCCAATAAGTTCACCTTGTCCAACTTCGACAACGACATTGCTCTGCTGAGGCTAAACGAGAGAGTGCCGATTTCTGACGCCATCAAGCCTATTTGTCTACCTTCTAATGACCGTAAGTAACAATAGGGAAGATACGAGATTTGTCCTAAAACCATATCATAAAAGTCTCTATTCTACCACAATTAAAATCTATGACTCTACGGTACTTTAATTGAGTATCTCGTATCAGACGTTATGGGTGCGACACGGCTGGAAACAGTTGCCAGACGATGACGAATATAATATAAACAATATTAACAAATATTTTGTAAAATAAAAGAAAATTGTTGTAGAACATTTCTTAATATAAAAATTATTCTTAAAAAGATCCTTTAATATAGGTAGGTAGGTAGGTAGAACTTTTAATCTAGGTACGTAGAAGGTTTTTCTCGTAAAACTATTTCAGGCTTTTACTGGTGTTTTTCTACAAAAGTTCAAGAGAACAACACTACACTTCAAGAGATTAAATATAAAATAATTTTACATAGTCGCACAAGTTTTCAAAAACCGGATTGCCTTGTAGAAATAGTGTTCCCTTATATACTACATGTATCTTTAAACGGAGTATAAGTAACAGATACGACTATAAATCTTTTAAAATGCAGGAGAACTATACGTAGGCGTCAAAGCCTTAGCAGCTGGTTGGGGAACCCTGACCGAGGAAGGCAAGCCGTCCTGCACCCTACAGGAGGTCGAGGTCCCCGTGATGAGCAACCAGCAGTGTCGGAACACCAAGTACACGGCGAACATGATCACGGATAACATGCTGTGTGCTGGCTATCCGGATACCGGGAAGAAGGACTCTTGTCAGGTAAGAATCAGACAAGCGAGGGAGTGAAAATAATAACGTTACATAAAGTTCTTACTAATCTATTATTTTTCATGTAAGTATTAATTATTTAGTGTTAGTCATGGCAAAATTATGATCCCTTTGAACTTATTTATTTATTTATAACACATAAGAATTACATAAGTTTATGACTAATTACAATGTAACATAAACCAAATCTGGTTTTAAACTGAATATGATATAATTACGTGCGTGTCACATTATCATATTGCTTTTAAGAAAACATTTGCCTCCAATTGTTCATTTAGTTGACTTACAAATCAAGCTTTCAAATATTAGGAATTTAATCTGATATAATACACGGCAGCAAAGAAGTAAACAAGTTTAGTTTTCATTCCAAATGACGGTGGTTGCACCCAAGTTGGAGACAAGTTGTCACTAGCTACTTTAAGGGTAAAGTTATGATTTAGCCCATCGATATGAACAACTATTCCAATGTGATCAATGCTGAAAACAATTAATATATAAAAATCCTCAGTTATATAATAGACTCTGTAAGGTTTTCAATACATTTTATAGAGTTAATAAAAGAATATGTGAATCTTTACAAATTTTATATGCATTTGATAACATTGAATACGCTCAGAAAATACTGGACCGATTTTCAAAACTCCTTCATCTATAGAAGATAATTTATCTGCGGGTAACATAGGCTATAATTTACGCGGACAAAATGACGGGAAAATTTATAGTGTTTATATATTTTTGGTAGAAATCCATTTAAAGGATATATATAGTCAGTACACACAAAAAAGTTTACTTTCTCAAAGATTTCTATTTAAAATAAAATAAATCTGTTATAAAAGGCCGTTAGTGATTGATGTCCGTACAATTTTCAGGGTGACAGCGGCGGACCACTTATCGCGGAGAGAAAGTTCGACACTCGCTACGAACTTATAGGTAAAGTATAGATATTTCAATTCAATCGCCTCAAAGCAAGTGATTTGGAAAGCGATACTTTTTTATATAAGCGAGTTTTTTTATAACATTGACAGTAAACCAGCAAACGGGTCACCTGATGGTAAGTGATCACCGCTGCCCATCGACAACTGCAACACCAGGGGTGTAACAAGCGCGTTGCCCGCCTTAAGGCCGCACACTAGGCACAGTAGCGACGCCAATCATTTTATTTCTAATACTTTACAAATAGAAGGAAATTCAAGAATGTAAATCATATAAGCACTAGTAAATTACCTGAAGTATTTTTGGAATCATGTTTAATATTATCAGAATCAGTGAGAATTATGAGAATCAGATTACCGCCAAAAATGGCCGTTTTTGGCGGTAATCACGTTTTCTCTTAAGGGGGAACAGTAGGCACAGTAGCGACGTTTCAAATCATTTTATTCCTAATACTTTACAAATAGAAAGAAATTCAAGAATATAAACAATACAAGCCTTAGTAAATAACCTGAAGTATTTTTGGAATCATGTTTTGATATTATGAGAATCAGTCATTGAGAGAAAAAGTGATAACCGCCAAAAACGGCCGTTTTTGGCGGTAATCAGATTCTCATAATTCTCACTGATTCCGATAGTAATAAACATGATTCAAAAAATACTTCAGGTTATTTACTAAGGCTTGTATTGTTTATATTCTTGAATTCCTTTCTATTTGTAAAGTATTAGGAATAAAATGATTGGCGTCGCTACTGTGCCTAGTGTTCCCCCTTAATGACTGATTCTCATAATATTAAAACATGATTCCAAAAATACTTCAAGTTATTTACTAGTGCTTATATGATTTACATTCTTGAATTTCTTTCTATTTGTAAAGTATTAGGAATAAAAATGATTGGCGTCGCTACTGTGCCTAGGGTGCCCCCTTAATTTTCCCTCCTTAGAGGAAAGGGGGAATGGATTATGAATATAAAAAAAATATGTTAGGTACTTATTGTTATATTATTTGTCGTTACCGTTTTGGTGCTTACCATTGAACGGAAAAGCGTAGATGTAAGCTGTATAGTAAACATGCCATTACCATGCTTCGCCTACTTACAATAAAACTAGCCAAGTGTGAGTTGAAATCGCAGACGAATAGGGTTCCACCAACGAAGCTTACACAATCCAATATTCAACTTAGTGCAAAAAAAAAATCAAACTTAAAAAATATATAATAGTAGATTGTTGCACTGAGCAGAAAGTAAGATAATGCTGCACGAGTGTTTATTTGGAGCCCAAGCGCTAGCGAGGGCTCTAAAAAGCACGAGTGCAATATAACTTACTTAATGCGAGGTGCATAATCTGCTTTTCTTTCAACTACTGCAATAAAAGTAGGTGAAAATAAAACTGAAGACAAATTACAAAAGTAAAAAATTTGTTGTTTACATTCCCGCCTTTTTTTCTTTATGGCCAGTATTTTTTTTAAGGCAAGGCAATACACACTTTCCTTTGTAAACTCCATACGGCCGTTAGGTTGGCCAACGTTCTTTATAACATGTGACAACTATTGTCCCGCGATTAAAAAAACAAATTAAACAGTGCAGTAAAGGATTTCCATACATTTTTGCTGCACTAGAGCAGCAAAAATGTATGGAAATCCTTTACTGCACTGTTTAGTTTTTTTTTTTACTTTTAGTGCAGCAAAGTTCCGCTTTGTGCTGGATATGTACCTAGTGCAGTTATGATAGAATTGCAGCTTAGTTGGAAGAAAAAATACGTTTCTTGTATGTTTACTTAATTTTGTATTTTATTACATACATACTTTCACGTCTTTCTCCCTTGCGGGGTAGACAGAGTCCAGGTCTGTAAAACCTTAAGGTCACGTTTAGCATGTTGATGGGCTTGAAGGTGAGAACGGAGTTAAAATAGTAATGGGTTGCTACCTGCATCGCCTATTGACATGATTCGTGACACCCATTCCCTCGATTGGCTTGCTGCTCTGCGCGGGAAGAAATGCAGCTTAGGTACATTATTTGTTTTTCTTTTCTCCCAGACCAGCATGGAAGATTTTATTATGTTTATATTATTTTGATGTTATGAAAATGTTAAGCGTCTACCAACTACGATTCAATAGATAAAGCCTCGTGACAGATGGTTATTCGGACATTGAAGGCTTAATAATAGGGTCTCGTTTTACCCTTTGGGTATGGAACCCAGAAATAACGTAAATGATAGTATAATTAAGCCATTGTTCAACACACCCGCATTATACGCACGTGCGACAGTTTGACACGTGGATACTTTCACGTTACATAACGAAATACATAATTCATCAGCTTATTTGAATGACTTCTCACCGATACACATTATACGGAGTGTCACACGTGATTTCGACAGACACTACTACCAGTTTTCTCTCAATTGGACTAGTTTAAAAACGTAACTTTACAAAGTACCTATATTTATCTGGCTCATGGTATTGATCGACCAAAATAAATGAATCAACGATTATAAAATTTTGCATACACATTGTCTAGCTGGGATATAGACAAGGAAATATGGTACCTACGTTTTATTCCGAAAGAAAGTATTATACTAGTATTATAATAAACCCGCACATACATTTATACAATGTTAAGGAGTTAAAATTGGTTTTCATAACTGTGTGTACTAAAAATCATGAAAAATGAAAGAAAAGTGCCAAAAAATCATACGATACGGAATGTACCATCGAGATTGGTCAGAATGGGTAGAATTTTAAAACATTGAGAGAAAAGTAGTCTTATAAACCAAGAAAATTATTTTTAAGAGAATAAAAACTTTATGCATACAATTTCCAAAACGCCATAGAATAATTGAGATGTTGGAAAAAAATGTTGCGAAAACAATACTTACTAAAAAAAATGTGATGTCGGTAATAGTACCTACCGACGTCACATTTTTTTAGTAAGTATTGTTTTCACAACATCTCGACAGTTATGTATAACAACGGGTCACTTGCGTGCTATCTTTTCGTGTTTGCAGACTAATAGTTTAGGAGTTAGTTCGGGGCAGGACGGGACCCTCCGCTGCGCGTCCCGCACTCGCCTTAAAAATGAGCTCCCGACAAAACGATCTGTTGTTATACATATGTATATCATTAAAATTAACATGAACTAAAGACATTATGTATAATGTCTTTATTTCATGTTAATTTCAATGATATAATCTCGACAGTTCGATCGACTTATTAAATTTATTAAAAAATTGCAGGTGTCGTGTCGTGGGGAAATGGTTGCGCCCGCGCCGGTTACCCCGGAGTCTACACCCGAGTCACCAACTACTTGGACTGGATCAAGGAGAATACCAAGGACGCTTGCTACTGCAATGAATAGGGAAATATTCTGATAGGATAAGATTAAATTAACGATGTATCAACGAATTTCTTTATTGAAAAACGAGTTCTAAATGTAGACCACACTTTTGCGCGCAGCTGATTGTAAAACATGGATGAAATATACGTATAGTACACGCACATTATACAGCGAATAAATTGACCCTTGACACACCCTCAAATGGGTGACTCAGCCCGTTAATATTAACAATATTTCCTACGGGATCATCGCTGGAAATAAAATAAAAAAATCGTCATTTCATAAACAGTGTTCAGCCGCCAGGGCAATTATTGTGGGCAAGACAAAATTTGTTTCAAGTTCCCAGCTTTGTCCCATAGTAAAGTTATTCATATTGACGGTCTGAGTTAACCCTATTAGGAAATGTCGAAGGTCAATTTATACTTCCTATTGGCTGAAAGACCGTTCGGGCTCTAATCAGTATAGAGATGCAACCAATACCGAATCGATGTAATGAGCGCATTTGCTTATAATTATCTTCTAAGACAGATCAAGAGTAATACGACTGAGCTATCAGTCGATAAAAAGTCTATAGCACTTCATATCACACTTACAGTGTAATCTTCATTCACATCTTCTGATATCTATGGTCTATAGTGTGCGGAATCGAAAGAAGTTTTCGATTGCGTACAAATCTTAAGACAGCTGTATAAAATTCTTTAAAAAAATCCTTTAATAGAAATAAGCGCACTACGTAACTGAAAAAATCCATGCCATATTACGATATACAACACAACCTGCAAATATAGATCGTATCTCGTAGTAACCTCTGTCAAAATCTCTTCATCATCATCAATTTGTGAAATATGCCATGTTTCATATTACATAACAAAGATTGCGTGTTTTTACAATGGCTTGGAATGACAATTTTTCACAAAATTTGTAGATACTCGTATTGTCTGAGGTTGCTACAAGTTACCGTTAATTTTTGCAGGTTGTTTCATGTATTAAAATATACGCATTTTTTTCCAATTGCATACAGTATCCAGGCAAATATTTCAGATACAGTTTTACAACTCGTTTTTTGATAAAGGAGGTATAATGATGTGATCTTATAAATAGGTATACGTTCTCATTATGGTATTAATGCATTTATAGGTTAATTTAGAGTTAGTTAATATAAGAAACAGAGAATATTTACATTTCTCATCGTACATGTTGTTGCCATATGCTACAAAATAATAATAGTAGAGTAGAGCAAAATATTTTTATATTCTGATTGTACGTAACGTATTACAGGACTAGGATTATGAAAAATATTTATTGTTAAATTATTTAAGTGGATTTATAGTTTACCAAAAAGAAATCATTCGTATGATCTTCATCATATCATCTCAATAAAATTTTGATTAATTTTTGTTTTTTGTTTAAACTTTTGTGAAACATACATAAACATAAACGGAAAAATATTCGTAAGGAATGATTATGAAAATACTAGTTGTTATTAAAACTGGACGCCTTATGTGTATGTAGGATTAATAGACAGTAACTATTATAAAAAATAATATTTGTCAAACACATACTAAGAATTGCTAATTGTTATAAAAAATTGACAGCGATTGTGTATGGTGTAGGTATTATAGACAATAATTATTTAAACTCTATTGTATTAACGTTTTTTACCAATAAAGTACCTCAGAGATGTTTTGTGTGTCAATCAATTTTAACTCCCTCATCAAATATACTTCTTCACATATGGGTATCTCTCTACTATTATCATACTATTGTGAACTCGCCTATACAAGAGTATTCCAATCAAATTTTATTAAAGGTTTAAAAAATATTTTTAAAGTATAATGAAGAGCAATAGTGAAATAAATACATTTTGAGAGTTTACGTCCGCCATGATTTTTGCTTAAATAGCCTATGACTCCGGGGTATACGAATCTCATGACCCCTCTCAATTCAAAATTGGTAAAACCGTTTAGGGTATAGGAGGCGAAAATAGAACAGACATACCTGTATACTTATATACATATTTAATTATACGCTCCTGAGTGGGTCGGTCGGGTAAAAGCTCACAAATTATCCTTTTTAGGGTTCCGTGGCCGAATGGCAAAATAAGGAACCCTTACAGATTCGTTATGTCTGTCTGCCTGTCCGCTGTCGCAGCTACTTTAATCCGAAACTAGTAAACCACACGGTTGAAACTTGTTCGGTAGATAGGTCTTTAAAATTGACATTGTGGTTCCTTAAAACCATTTTTCCTTAAAGTTCATCCTTTGAAAGATACACACTTCCAAAGCAGTACAATTTGAGTCTTCCACCCCTCTTACTTCTAAAGTAAGAGTGTTAAAAATCTAAAAAAAATAGTTTTGAAAAAGATACATATATTTTGCAGTTTTTGAGTAGCACATTTTTAACCCACTTCAAAAAAGTAGGAGGTTATCAATTCATCGTAATGTTTTTTTTTATATGTGTTTCCCGACTTCTCGGAAACACCTAGACCGATTTAAGAAATTCTTTTTTGTTCGATAGGTAATACTTTGTAGATGGTCCTATTAAATTATTATCGAAACGTGTGGAGTGCTTTTTGAAAAAATACACAACCAAAAAAAATTTTACATGTATGCCGTTCGGATGACACTTATTTCCATTTTATTCTTATGCTTATAAAAAAAAAAATTATAGGGTTGAAGTCGGTTTTTGATTTTTGTTAAAAATATCTCAAATTATCATAAGACGCAAATACCTATAAATTAACACGATGGTGTAGTTGGTACCACACTTAGGTTAAATTAGCAGCCAGGGTTTCTTTAGCCTTTCTTCTCACCTGAACGTGGTTCCAGATGCAGCCTCAGAGGTAGGTAGTGCTTCGGAAACCAAAGCTATGCTAGTATTTCTATTATATTATTTTTCAATACATTTGCTTAAAAGCAACCACGTTCACAATCCACGTTTTGATGTCATAAGGACCGTAGTAATCTACGGTCCTTATGACATCAAAACGTGGATCGTAATTTTGTTTTTACGGGACTAGGCCCTTTCACTTTACACCAATCACAACTGTACAATAGCCCAATGGCACAGATGCACAATTGAACTTTTTTCATAGAATTGTCGTATGATGCTCGTACTCAGTAAGCTGTCTGTAATAGTCATCGGTTTAATAAGCACTCTGCTTCCCCTCGTGCCTATAATCATCATCATCAGGTCCTTTTATCTCTCTACTGCAGGAGCACTACCCTCTCTGTACTACAAAGCTATATTAGCCACAGCAGTCAGAGGATTTGGCCTATACTCTCCACCTGGCCAGACGGGTTGGAGAGGTATCTCGATATTTATAAGCTTTGTTTAGCTTGCCTATAATCACTTCGACTATAATATTCAGCTTACTATACTTTCACCATTATTACGTTAGTACTATTATTAATTCTGTGCCATTATGTACTATTATACTTATTATTCATGCTTTCATTTACATATTTAGAAAATTTTTACCGGCTGCCTGCCTGACAACATTGAAGCGGTGGTAATTCAGTAGTCCAAGAGTACGACCTAAAAGCGAAAGGATCGGGGGTCCAACCCCGCTTGGCTCGACCTGTCGCTCGGAGTTTGTGGACCAATCTGACTCAAGTAGGTACAGTCATTTGCATCAACCACTTGCTTCCAAACCAAAAGCCGGAACAGCTTCTTACAAAGGACAATAGCCACCCAGGAATAAACTTAGATTGAAACTTTGAAAAGAGAAATGCCCACCACCGTCGAACTATGTGGCCCCAAAAGAACATCTTCCACCAGGAAAAGACCTCCCATAGCTCCTGTGGAAATCTTTAAACCGTCTCCACACCCAGTCTATTAGATGTCTATCCAACCTACATAAATGGGGGTAGTCCTCTACCGCTGAATGTGACTGTGGCTATCCGAACCAGACATTGGTTCATCTGTTGGTCTGCCCCCTGTGCCCTACTACCTGCACTAGGAACCACCTAGATGAGGCTGAAGCCTATTCCTAGTACAGCTACTT
The DNA here is from genome assembly GCA_963082605.1 of Rhodophaea formosa. Classification (NCBI taxonomy): domain Eukaryota; kingdom Metazoa; phylum Arthropoda; class Insecta; order Lepidoptera; family Pyralidae; genus Rhodophaea; species Rhodophaea formosa. The sequence continues at coordinate 6,551,605 of OY720211.1, read as the reverse complement.
TTTGGGCTAAAGCTGTAGCTTAAACCCAAAAATTAGCCAAATACTACATAAATCATAGAAGTATGAATACTCTCAAAAATTATATTTTTAAATCTATGACATCAATGTTATATGAATCATTGACACGATAAGGTAAAGCAAAACATCGTGAGGCTTCCGGCACACTATTGTTTATCCTACTCCATTATTCATGCCAAAAATAGTAATTTGGTGAATTTCTTTTTCCACCATGATACCGACAAGAGCCTAGCTCTTGAGTATTTGAGAGACATGACATCCATATAAAGAGATGGAGGGATCCTTACCTGCGGCACACCCAATTCGTTTGTAAATCATCCTAATATGACTCACTAATTGTGCTAACAGCTTAACTGTAATAAAAATGCACTTATTTTCATATATAATGCATAAGTAAGTATATATTCATTTGATTAATCATAACCTTGGCTCATTAAGAATAAGACTCAAAATCATATCGATGATTTGTTGTAGACACACAGAGTTCATTGATCTGCGGGTCATTGCCAAATATTACGGACATACAACAGCCTCCGCGGGGCCACTAAAATGACGCTATCTGTGGCACGTGCTCATTTTTTTATAAAATATAATTTGTACTTTGCTTAATGTTGAACACATATTTAATTATTCACTGTGACATATAAATATAAATAAATAAATATATATACGGACAAATCACACAGATTGAGCTTATATACCTACATATTTAAAGTGATGATTTGTTTATTTAATAAATCATTTCTTTTAACAGAAACTTACAAAAAACGTTTGAATTTGTAAGTTTCTGAACAATTCTGAAGTTCAGAAACTTACAAACTTGGATCGTAATATGGTATTACGGGACTAGGCCTTTTACTTTACACCAAACTCAACCGCTTAATAGCCCAATAGCACAAAAGCACAATTGTTTAATTTAAAATTAGTGGTATTTTCTTTTTTTTTATATAAACCAATTCTTTTTTGTACAAACCAATTTAAATCGGTTTGTAAAAAAAAATACTTCTTATTTATTTTTAGAAAGAATCTTTTTATTTATTTTTTACGCATAGAAATTTCTTCTTATCTTTTTTATTAATATATTAATGTAAATTTTATATTTATATCAATTTATTGAATCGATTAAAGCTTTCAGCGTAACTTATATTTGCTCCATTTAATCTTATCGCAGGTAAAATAAAGTACTCAATATTATAGCGACTCTATTTTTTTAATAAATTATAAATAATATCAAGCTGCTGATAAGCATACTAATTACGCGTGTCTAAAAAAATTAGGTGTGCAGTCACAAACATTTTAAAATATTACAGTTTCCTGCTGCCACCACTTTTATCTTAATAAAATCTTTTAACACAACGGGATTTGGTCTTTTTGCATATTCCAAGTAACTGTATTTCGAATGTTTGCGCAAATATTATAATTAGTCGTCGACAGATTTCGGTATTCACTGTTTGTGTTTTGTGTTGAAAGTGCATCGTGTTAATTTATTGACTTAAACAGAGTTGCAGCATTTTAGTAGTTCGCTGACCATAAAGTACCTTTGGATTTAAACCATGAGTTAGTGTTTCGAAAACATTGAACCTCGAGCACATGAACTTTCTTCTTTCCTAAATATTTCTATCTTTAGAATATAATAATAATGTGGTTGTATTGTGTATGTCTAGTTTTATGTGTGACTTCTACTGGATATGCTATGAACTATGTAAGTACCCACGCATTGAAAAGAAAATGTATGCATGAGAAGAAAATTTATAATTTTTAAATATTAGGAATAATTTAAATAAAATTATTTTAATACGGTTTTTATCGCGTTTATTACATTATTTATACACCTAACGTTTCGAGCACTTTACAGTGTTCGTGGTCGCAGGTAGACTAAGTTGACATTTGTCTAGTGTGTAACAATCGCGAAAACATAAGAAACTATTAGGAATAAATTCACCTAATTTTAATATTACAAATTATTATGACAGTAATGAATTTTATAAGAAGGTACTGTCCAGAAAGGTCCAGAATGTAAATATCCTACTATGTAACCGCTATTTATAAAAATAGTACTTACTCTTAATTGTGAAATAACGAATACTAACTATCTAGTGACGTTCCATGAATTTAATTATATAGGTACCTACTAAGTTTAAAAAAAAGTAACACAATTGGGCTGATGTTTGTATGTTTATTTTTCTAGGACGAATTGAGGATATCGCAAGGATCCATTAGAGGTCCTCCACAATCAGACTACTTTGTTGAAAGGCAATTACCGAACTGTCAGAATTGTGGTAAGAATCTTAATTTTTAACTATAAATTCATTTTTATTATTCTTCTTCTAAGAGTTTAAAAGCCAAGGAATATAAATATATTAATTTTATAAAGAGAAACAATTTGATTGATTGTTTGCATTGAATAGGCTCCGAAACTACTAAACCAATTTTCAAAATTCTTTCACCTATAGAAAGCTAAAATATCTTCATATAAGATTATAATTTACGCGGACGAAGTCGCGGGGATATTGCTAGTTAAATATAACTAGCTTTTGAAGGACCATATTAGAAAAATCTTATCAAAATATTTTCTTTATCTTTTCGTAGCGCATATTTGTTATTTTCCAAGCTGAAAAAAAGTATGTGGAACATAAATATTACTTTGGATTTAGAGCTCCAAAGCATTACGGTAAAGGATACATCCGGGAAAATAATAATATAAAAAGGATATTTATTTAAAAAATAACCATAGTGCACTTTGCATCTAGGGAGACTTTTTAAGGAGGGTTTGTGTCAGATAGGTGGCCGTAAGAATTATGCCATAACAGGCCCTGGGCTCCGACGCATCAGAACTGAGGATGCAAACAGGAAAACCCTCAGATGATTCAGAGAGAAAGAGTGCACTTTGCGTTTGACGTGCATTAAAACTTTTAATTCTTAATAATAAAATACTTAAAGGGACTAATTTTTTTGTAATTGTTAGGATGTGGCGAAAGAAACGAAGAACCTAGAGTTGTAGGAGGCCTGGATTCCAGTGTCAATGCCTTCCCCTGGCTCGCGAGACTGATCTACCACAAATCCTTCGGCTGCGGAGCTTCGCTCATTAATGACCGATATGTCGTATCAGCTGCGCACTGCGTGATTGGGTAGGTGCGCCATATAAACCTATTAGTATGGTTGTAATGTATGGTATGTACTTGAGGAAGGAACTTTGTCTGTCTGCATGTTCTGTAACTATTCACGTTTCAATAACTAAACCTATTTCGATTTAATTTAATATGGAGATAGTTTGAGGCCAGGAAAAGGAGTACGTCTACATCAAGTATCTTTCATCCTGGAAAAATGTTTTGTTCCCATGGCTTTCAAGCAAGTGGAGCCGAGGTCAAAGGCTAGAATAATGAAAAATAGCTTAAAAATATTATGTCTATAACAGATTTGAAAAATTCTTTAACAGATAATAAAAAACAAAAAAACCGCCTAAATTTTTAACTATTTTCAGAACAAATACAAAAACAAATAAAATATGACTATTTTGGAGTATCCATTTACTATTATTAACCTTTACGAGTAACTATTGGCTCTAGTGCCTCTAGCTAACTCGAGATATCGTATCAAAATATACCTATCAGTTCTGTTCTATAACCATATATTTTAAGTAATAAATTACTTTCAGGTTCATGTGGTTCATGTTTAGGGTAACCCTTGGAGAACACAACCGCTGTGACACTTCCCATCAGCCAGAAACCTTCTACGTGGTGAAGGTGATCGCTCACAACTTCTCGCTGAAAACTCTCATGAACGACATATCCCTGCTGAAGCTCAGTCAACCAGTGTCTTATTCACAAGCGGTGAGGCCCGTGTGTCTGCCGAAGAACTCATGTGAGTGTAATTGATAAATCAATAAGTAAATATATAGAAACATATCACACAAACTGAGCTAGCCCCATACAGTAAGATATGAACTTGTGTCGTATGATACTAACTCAACGATACTATATTTTACCTCTATAATAGATAGTTAAAAAAAAATAAAGTAATTACTTACGGACAAATCACACAGATTGAACTAGCCCCAAAGTAAGTTCGAGACTTGTGTTATGGGATACTAACTCAACGATACTATATTATATAATAGATACTTATACTATAGATACACAGCCAAACCCCAGGTCAATCTGAAAAAGATCATTTTCCATCTTGACCTGACCGGGGACCGAACCCGGGACCATCCGTGTTGCAGGACTCGCAGGCAAGCGTTTTGACCGCTGCGCCACGGAGCTCGTCAATTATAGAAAAGTTATATGTTTGTCCCACTTGTTGTCTTGCTCTGTGTGCTCCTGCTCTTGTACATTGGTTGATCTGATGACAGCTAACACTAAGGCCATCCAAGGTCACCAATCCATTCCAAACCACTGACACGAAAAGAAGAAGAATAGATTATATCATCCCAGACCCAGGCCAATCTGAGAAAGATCGTTTTTCATCATGACCTGGCCGGGGATCGAACCCGGGTCCACTACCACAGACTGGCGTGTTAACCACTGCGCCACGGAGGCCGTGTTAATTATGTCATGACATAGAGACCACGATATACAGATCATCGAGGCTACGGGTGATCTTCGAGCTGGCAGCAGCACGCTAAGTGAAATAGCGTGTAAGTATCGCTATTTAGCGGGAAACGCTGTCAGTATTCTTGGAATGTCGATGAGGTGGATTTGAAGATTTATTTTGATTTGTTATTCTATAATACAATATGGCTGTTCTTTCGAGAATTTAAGAGGAGACTTTTGGTTCTTACCCCCAAAATCTTAATAAACAACTTTTATAATATAACATAAAGACCTAAGTACTACGTACGTACCAAATAGAATCTGGTATAATTTTTTAACACATTTCGGTTCAGTGGCCATTATTTTACATATTGGTTTGTGAACGTCGTAAAGCCTTTTACTTGGGGAAAAAGGCATTTAACCTTTCGTATTTTTACAAGGCATCAATAAAACAATTTAACATGTTAATTGCCCGAAATAAATTTGCATTCTGATCCAAAATAACTACCACATAAAAGTTTTTATTATTCTTATTTCGTACCGTTGGTCTGTTTATGGAAGTTATGAATCATAAAGAATTATTGTTTGCTTTAAATATACGGATATGGTATACATGGCGCAGTATTTCACACGCCTATTCTATTGGATAGGATTCACAAAAGCAATTCTTTAGAAGTTTTTATTCCCTGAAAGCACGTTATGGAGCCTGAAAATGTTGATGATATATGTAAATTAATGGCTGTTTTTATATGTTCTAGTTAAAGATTACGTCCGAGCCACCGCCGTGGTCGCGGGCTGGGGAGCCACGGCGGAGACCGGCAAGTGGTCCTGTACCTTGATGGAGGCAGAGCTGCCCGTGCTGAGCAACCACGACTGCAAACACAACACCAACTACAACGAGTCGAAGATACAGGACGTGATGTTGTGCGCTGGATTCCCTGCGACGGCGCATAAAGATGCTTGTACAGTAAGTATTTTAATTCATTTTCTGACCTCTCTGTACTATAGTAGGTACTGGAATTGGTTAACTAGAATGCACATACAACGTTACATGCCTGTAGCACTTTGGGGAAGGGTACGAATTTAATGACACCTCACACTTCTAAATCGCTACAGGATGCAATAATTAAACTAACATACATTTATAGATAGACACAGACATACGCGCGGAAAACATTATCCTTCTGTTTTTTTTATTGTACGTATAGGGTAAAACACGGATAGTTGCCTCACTTTTCAAAAAGTTTAAATTATAAAGAAATGGGTCGTTATTAATAATAACTGTTAATATATACGAAAACATAGGTTCTTGGTCTTTTATAAAAGACCAATTCCGTGAACATAATTGATACTGGTTTTGAGTATATTCTGTTTTATTTGACCTCCTAAAAAACGGATAGTCGCCTACTGCAACGGATAGTTGCCAAATGTTAAAAAGAGTTAAGAGGATACTTGCCGCATAGTCTTAACACCTGGTTTTCGCTTACATATACTTGCGAGGCATTCTGTTTACCTAAAATGGGCAGGTCAAAACGGGTAATATTGTTTTACATTTAAAACAAGTAAGTAAAGCATAATTTTAAGTTGAAAAAAAAATCTTAACACCTGGTTTTCGCTTACATATACTTGCGAGGCATTCTGTTTACCTAAAATGGGCACGTCAAAACGGGTAATGTTGTTTTACATTTAAAACAAGTAAGTATAGCATAACTTTAAGTTGAAAAAAAAATCTTCTTTGATTAAGGAATAAATGGTTATGGATGGACCTTTAGAGCAACTATCCGCCACAATAAATAAGGCAACTATACTTTTTGATACGGATAGTTGCCTTTTCGATTTAAGAAATAAATAAAATCTTTTCAACAATAAAACGCAACTAATAGGGCAATTAAAGGTCTAATGTAAGCAAAGAAACTAAATGTTGTCTGAAACCACAATCAATTATAAAGATATCCAACAAAAACTTCTTATCAATATAATTTTGACGTCCGTTAATGTTTCGCTGCGGAAGATTTTTGCTCACACGGACAAAACGCGTGCACCCACTCCAACGGGTTACGTGGCAGTGAGGCCTGCGGGGGGAGCGCTTCCAACTATAATCAAGCATTAATGCCACAAATGTACCTAACATAGAGAATTTGAAACCGACGCTAGTATCCCCCCGACGCAACTATCCGTGTTTTACCCTAAGTACAGTATAATACTATGTAGATTATTTACTTTAATAAGTAAGTATGTTACTTAGTATTCTACTAAGTATGTAATTAAGTACATTTGGCTAAATTATTTGTATCCTTAAATAGTTTATGAAAACATATTGCTATACACAAACGTCTATTTCAGGGTGACAGTGGCGGACCATTAGTGACGGAAAATGAGAACCATTCTTACGATTTGATTGGTAAGTATATAAAAATTAAGATTAATAATACTACTAATTCCTCCACCGTTGGTGAGCGTTTAGGTGGAGAACGGAATCAAAATAGTGATGGGTTGCTAGCCGCATCGCCTATTGACCTATTCAATTAACTGAATAGACTTGTGTTTGAATGGTGTTGTGCAATAAATGGGCTACATGTTTGTTTAAATCTTTGATTGATCGTTTGATTGAATATTTTAACCAGTTGGCTGCAACATACCAAATACATTTTTAAGTAGAAGAAGGAATCTCTTAGACGCATATTTTTAAAATCCATTATTGATGTCAGTATGTTGTACATTACATTACATATGATTTTCCTATTTTTCCTCAGGTGTAGTGTCATGGGGGTATGGCTGTGCTCGGAAGGGGTATCCCGGAGTCTACACGAGAGTCACAAAGTATTTGGACTGGATCAGGGACAATGCCGCCGATGGATGCTATTGCAAATATTGATACCTGCGTTTTGTTTAAGAAATTTAAAAAATTTTGATTTTCCCCAACCTCTTATAGGTGTGTACAATTTATGGTAAAATATGCAATATTGTTTTGACTAAATAAAAATAATTTTACAACTATATTTTTCATTTCTATGACTTCAGGGAAGACACAAAATTATCATATCATAATAAAAATTATCATAATTTTATGTCATACTTTTATTTTTGAAAACAAGCCAGCAGTGCATTTCGCCTGTCATGGTCTTTGTATTGATCACTTCAATAATCGAAAATAGTGTGCGAGTATTAGAGCACATCCCTAAGGGAGCTAGATATTTGGCTGCAGGAAAATTGACAAATAATAATGATGAATGTATTAGGGACAACAGTACGGAAGCCTAGTTTTCGCTTCTATCGTTCGCTTTTACAGCTTTAAGAGTACCAACTTGTGAGAAACAGACTTCACTAACATCAAAAGTGAAAGAAAATATTGACAACAGAAATTTTCATACTTCGGTCAATTTTCATACTTCAGGCGAAAGGACCATTTTTGAGAGCCTGTTTCTCTACTGTTAAGAAGCTTAGATAGATCAAATAACAGTCATTTGAAAGCGTATGTAGTCTTCTTTCTTTAATTTTCTATCAACTTTCCCGTAAGATCTTTAGTTTCCTTGGTACGGGCCCGGAAAGCAAAACTACCCAAAATTGTGCCAAATTTGGGGAAAAATGTGCATAGTTTGACAAGGTATGACTCAATATATATTAAGTAACAAAGAGTTCAAATTATACTCAAACTTTAGATAATTTAGTGTGTTTCATAAACTCATACAACAAAGATATCCGAAAAAGGCATCCTTAAGGTAGTTTTTTCGTAAAAACTGAAAAAAATTACATATTTTCGGGCCCCAGGAATAGCACAGGGTTAAGAAAGTTGCAATAATCTATGAAGTCTCTACAATATATAAAAAAAAATCGCCGATACATGCACGTTTGAAATGTTTGATGTCGATATTCACTGGGCTAATAAGGCAGTTGAAAAAAGAAAACGCAACGGCGTGCATCGCAGCAGCAGCAATCAAAACCACATTTTTAAAGACCCATAGTGATTTTTTATTTTTATTTTTTTTTCATTGTGTCGGGACACCCCTTTAATTTTTTATTGAATGCTAGCTGTAGAACCTACCGCAATGGATATAAAACTTATAGAAACCAAAGAAGATGAAACAAATATAAAACTTATAGGAACTGACTTCACGTACAAGCATCAAGTTATCTGGACCAATGCATTCACGTTGTTGTTCATTCACGTGGTGGCTTTGAAGGGGCTTTACATATGGATCACAGAGGGGATAACGTGGAAACTTTTTATTTTTCGTGAGTAACCCTTTAGAAATAATTTTCTGTTTAGCATATATACGTAGGTATACATAGTTACCTAATTAATTGTCCTTAAAGTACTTGACAATTTAATCTGCAGGTATACTAGTTTCCCAACAAAAAAGAAGTTTTGAAAATGGGTTGACGAGAGTAATGCACCTCATGCAAATGGGAACGCACCAGCGTTCCCATTGAAGCGGGGCTGTTCGGAGCTGAGCTGAGACTTGAAAAAAAACACCAATTACGTTACTCAAAATTATTTTTAATAAAAAAGTAAAACCAACTTCAAATACGTAAATGTACAAACTGGAACTAAAATTAGGTTTTAGTGGGTGTGGAAGTTCAATCAAAATAGAAGAACAATGTTGTCATCAACTTGTCTTGATTTTTAGAAAAAATTAAACAGAAATAAAATTAAACCAAACGGCATACTTGCACAATTTTTTTGGTTTTTGTTGTTTTTTTTTCTAAATGCACTGGATACATTTCGATATAAAATTATAGGAACACCTTTGAATTTCAGTCAAAACAAAGGATTAACGTTCTTATCAATTTGTCTTGATTCGCATAAGAATAAAAACAAATAAGTTTAGACCAAACGGCATACTTCGACATTTTTTGGGTTATTATTTTGCTCTGTGACTCATGATTTTGCGAAAAATCGTCTCTGAAGGTTAGGAATATGGTCTTAGAAAGGAACTGGTTAACGGAAAGTAGGGGTAGGTTGAGCGTGCCGCGGCAGCGGCCGCCGAAGCGTACTTGTAAACGCTGTACTTAATAAATAGTAAGATGATTATCACCAATAAAATGCTGTTTCATTTAGAAAAACTGTTGCAAGTAATATTATAAATAGAAGCTATATATATATTTATATATATATATATATATATATATATATATATATATATATATATATATATATATATATATATATATATATATATATAATATATATATATATATATATATATATATATATATATATATATATATAAAGACTTAATAGGTATAATGTGTATTAGTAATAGTCATTAAAACAGTGCATTTATAAAAAATTGCTTTGCATTAAGAAAACCAACTGTACGTCGCAAACATAAATTGCAGTTCATTTTCTAATATTTTGAGTTGAGTATTTTGCTGTGCAATCTTGGGAATTGAGATTATTATTTTATAAAAAAATTGCGTTTATTTACCACCCTTTTTGTTTTGTCAGTTTGTTAACTTTTTAGCAAACTATGACCTCACAAGACCCCCACTAGTGAACATGATTATCTAACTGACGGAGTTCAATTATTTTAACCCAGAAATTTCAGCTATTGAATTAAATTTTAAAACGGGTTGTGTGCGTACTAATTTCGTATCATATTTCACCCCTCTCCAATACTCCCCTTAAGTACTTACCAGTCTTTTACACTGGATTTCGTAATAATCATCAATGTTGATTCAAATTGTTTTGTATCAATACTGAATTCATACAAATCCGTAAACTCTTTGAAGAAGAGAGACGTACTCTATACATGTAATACTAATCTTTTTCAGATTTATGCCTAATGGAATTCACTGGCAAAAGTGTCACAGTTGGAGCTCATAGACTATTCACTCATCGGTCTTACAAAGCAACGCCAGTTTTGCGAGCTTTGCTAATATTTGGCCAAACTATGGCTGCTCAGGTATATTCTTTATTTTTTTCATCTCACCCTTAAACAGTGTTATTAAATGCAAGCAAAGTGGGCTGGATGATCGCTATTACGACCGGGGGCTATAAGATTTCATACAAATTCCATAAAGCCAGAGAGCGCATAAAGTATTTTTTTAAATTTAATAGGGCACTATACCATGCACAAGCGTAAAATCTTCTACATCCAAAAAGTTTTCAAATTTGGAATTGCCAGTGAACCTGCTGAAAAAAACATTTGAACTATTCTGCGAGATTTTTGTCATTAATTCAAATTTGGAATTTATAATGGCCGTGCGTGGCTGGCTATTTGTATTCATCGATCTTTGACTTCCACTTTTTGGATAAAACATTTTCGTTATCTGTGCATTTTCTGTTCACTGTTTGCAGCTATTTATTTTTAGGCTTAATATTTATAAGTAATTGTAATTTTCATTAATTTGCATGAAATACATTCCCTATGATAAATGAATACATGGTCAATAATGTTAATTATACAGATAATATAATCAGCCAGCATAAACGCATAAATATTAATTTTCAAGGTAAACTATATAGAATATTCATACTATACAATTTCAACCAATATAATATGAAAAATATTTTTTTTAATCTACTATTTACTCGGTGAGATGAAAAACATTGTGTGTATCACGGCCGGTATTAGACATTACAAACTCGGACTACTAAAAGCACTCGGCTTCGCCTCGTGCTTGTTAGTAGTCGCTCGTTTGACGTAATGTCTTCTATCCCGCCCTTGCTACACAAAGTACTATTAATTCTTTCTTAGTTATTTTAATAAGGATACAGTTAACCTGTAAAAATTAAGGACTAAAGAAAGGGATATATTGTGATAAAAGAATTATGTAAAACTATATCTGTATATACGGTACAGGGTGCGACGCGAGCGACTTTCCATGCTCCGTGGACTTCTCCAGTAAGTTCTTCCACTGTCATCCCAACTTGTTGTTGTCCTGTTGTGTTTCAGCTGCCTGAGGACAGCCTCAGACAGCTGAAACACAAACCTTGTGAAGAAAAAAATACTAAAAATTAAGGACTAATCCCCGTACCTGTATACGGTGAAAATTGTCACAGTATAGTTTAACATAATTTTTTAATTAAGAACAATTTAGTCTTTCTTTTAGACAGCTGAAACACAACAACAAGTTGGGATGACAGTGGAAGGTGGACATCTTGGAGAAGTCCACCGAGCACGGAAAGTCGCACGCGCCGCGCCTTTACTAGCGATGAAAGCTATAACAATACCGCGTCTCAGCCCGGCTCGGCTAGTAGGCGAAAGCCGCATACTCGGCCTGTCAGTTCGTATTAAAAAAAACGTAACACTACCCCAATCTGCTGTGATATGGTTTCGTAATTATAGCAAAAGGATAATTAACAAAATTCTGATGTAACGTATATTTCAAGTAAGTACAAAATACTAAATTTTTGCATTTGTACACACTTGAAAACAAAATCTTAATATGTGGTACCACCCCCAGACATGCTTGTTCCGTATGAAATGTTAAAAAGGCGTCTCTAGAAGCACGCGAGTGACTGTCATATTCCATGCTCTGGGGAGAAGTCAAATGAGAAAATTCACTAAAGTGGTGAGAAGGAGAAATACTATACTTAAGTTACCTTTTTTAGCCTAAATAGGAATGAAAAAACAAAACAAATATTATCTTATCTATTTGATGTTCCCTTTCAATTGAATATGTTTTTAATATTTCCATATATCCGTTTGACAGAATTCAATGTTCGCGTGGTGCCGTGATCACCGAGTTCATCATCGTTACAGCGACACAGACGCTGACCCCCACAACGCAAAGAGAGGCTTCTTCTTCAGTCACGTCGGGTGGCTGATGACCAGAAAGCATCCTTATGTCACTGAATATGGCAAAAAAATCGATTTGAGCGATCTGGAAGGCGACTGGATGATCATGTTTCAGAAAAAGTTAGTTTTTATTAAGTTTATATTTAATTTGTCCTGATGTGTATGCGGGTCAAATCCTTGAAAAGTAAATTAGAATATTTTTGATCATCAATTAAAGTCGAATTTTGCATAGATATTTACAAAAATTAGACGACAATGCAAAACTATGGATTCATATGACTGGTCTAATAATGGAAACAGAAGGTAGCCAAAAAAAACTCTAAAACTAAAGGAGATAAATACTTTGTAATGGGTCTATTTGGTGTGTCTTACCTAAACAAGGTGAAATTTTACGCAAATGTAAAAAAAATGGTTTCCCAGCATTGTTCCGAGTCTATCTGTTGCTATCTTGGCCAATCTCTCGGGATGCATTCTACCGACATGCCCCGCCCAATCCCATTTTTAGTGCCCACATCAGAAATTCCCGTTTTCGAGCGGAGTGCAGTATTAGGGATTCTGTCTACCCTCTTTACTCATAAAACACTTCGCTCCATGGCTCTCTGGCAAATCTTGAGGATTTGCCATCAACAACCTGGACTTCAACCCCTCGGTCAGCGACCATGTCTGGGCACCGTTAGGACGGGCAAGATACACATATCGATGAGTCGGCGCTTAAGTGACACGGGAAGGTCACCCTTCATATATTCTTCCAGGCGTTCTCGATACGGCGGTTAATTTCCGCTTCTTGCCTATTACTGAAAGAGACTAGCTGACTAAATTATAACATCGAAATAAGTTGATGACAAAAAACCACTTTAAATAAGTACTTGTAACTGTACTAAGAAGGTAAGCAAGAAGCGAGCCCGTATTCTTTGTCGACTGTTATATCATTAAGGCAAATTTTTTGATCTTTTGAAGACTTTTGAGGTCAAAAGCAGAATGAACATTCAGTATGATAACATCGTGTACCTTTCGTAGCATTTTTTTATTTTTCTTTTTTGCAGATACTTCTTTCCATTATTAGCATTTTTTGGAATATTCCTTCCCATATGGATTCCAGTCCAATATTTTGGCGAAACGTTACAACAAGCCGTATATACAAACGCTATCCGACATGTAATTTCGCTAAACTTCACATTGTTAGTTAATAGCGCTGCGCATCTTTACGGAACAAGACCCTATGATAAGTAAGTATACGGTTAAAATTTAAGTATTTCAGCCTGCCGAGGGTTAGGGTCATGCTTCGTGAAACTCTAATATAAATTGATCTCTGCTCAGGACTATACTTACCTTCCATACTGTTAATAACAAAAATACAATCAACCCTTCTCATTATTTTCTTTTCAAATTTTTCCATATACTTTCAATCCGTATGATAAAATTTCGAGATATTTTTGTGTTCGTGCGTGCATCTATGTACGTAGTCTTCAAACACAATATATTGGGATGACGGTCTAAAAGAAACTAAAGGATTTAGATTTGGCCATCTCTTATGGCTTATAATATTTGTAGGAGGTAGGACGAGTAACTATACCAGAAAATAATAATATCTAATTTTTAGAAATCTGCAGCCCGTAGAGTCTTGGTTTGTGTCGTTTTTAACTACGGGTGAAGGTTGGCATAACTACCACCACGCGTTCCCCTGGGACTACAAGGCTTCTGAACTAGGCATGCACTTCAACGCATAAGCTGCAACCATCAGACTCTGCGAGAAAATTGGCTTGGCTTATGACTTGAAAACTGCTTCGACTGAAATGGTATGATACTTTACAACTTCAACGGAAATAATAAATTTTTTACTAAGTTTATATGACTTGTATGGATTATACTTACATGTTCAAAATATCGCTGACCTCTTGCAGGGAAGCGTTTGGATTATTTTCTCACGGGTAAAACTGTTATCCTGTGGGTTTTTGGACCTGTAGTCCATATTTAACTAATGTATATATCCTAGCTTTAGAAAGGAAAACATATATAAATTGAATAATGCTTCGTCAAATGTTTAACTAAAAGTATCTATCTAATCAACTCATATAAAAAATTTCAACGCATTTCAGGTAAAGAATAGAATTAACAGAACGGGCGACGGAACCCACCACGAGCTTGGCAACGACAAAGCAAGGAAAGAGGTGAAGGCAATTGGTATCTTACATCCGCTTAACCCATCATACACAGTCACCTATAAGGACCCTCAGACGAAACTGACGTCTCTAGGTCTACCTTTGTTTCACAATAAAGAGATACTTAATGAAGAAAAAGGTCAGCTAGAGTAAAATAAATGACGTCAAAAATGAAAATGTATTTATTTAGAATTGAATTTGTTATAGGTATTCAAGTTGAAAGAACCATTTATTATAATATAAAGCACAAAAGTTTATATTTGGTAGTGTATAAAACTAATAAGAAATAAGCTATGTAAATTCTTGTATTCTAGCCTACGATTCTAGTATTAAAAACAATTGCAATCGGATCGTATAGTGCCATAAATCCAGGGAAGATAATCTATGATCTTGGTATACAAAGTCGTAGAATTAGGTTCAAATAGAGAACATGAAGGAGATGTTGACACCACTCCGATCAAGCGGAATGGGAAGTTGCCTGACCATCGCCATAGTACGGGAGCTCCAAGGTCCACCTTAACAAAAGTAAATAACATAGAAAAATTGTACATAATAAGTAAGGTAATACTTATAACTATAGATGTATGTGCGAGATAATAAATGGAAAGGTTATGCAACTAATGCTTTTTGTTCTGTACCAACTTTACAATATTGCACTTACAGGATTATATGTATCTACACGTATGACAAGATTAATACTTTAACGAACAAAGTTAAATTCGTTAAATATTATAAAAAGATTAATTTTGTAAATAAAACTAATTGATTCAGCAGGACACTTTTCTAAATGGGTGCCCATCGATGATCTTCCCTCTGGGTAATTAATTTTTAGTTCATTTTGGAGACACAAATTTATTTGAAGCGTGCATTTTTGATTTTTTCAAACTATTTCCAAATTTTGAACGGTTTGTAAAGAGAAACAATTGTTTGATGAAACCAGCTTTCGGCCGCTATTCCGCTCGCGTTAGTGTCAATTTCTCCCGGATCATCATCATCATTTCGTGTAGGTGACACGGTCGGTCGACCATGTACAGTCGAGGGCAGATAAACCTGACCCCCCTGATTCTAAAGGCAATATTCGCAAAGATATTCCTTTGCGATGTTTTTACGATCGGTAACTTCCTATATAGTCATTTAAATTTGGTCAAAGCGTCGAAGCTTAATTTACATTTCTTGCCTTCCTCTAATGTCGTAGTCGTAGTTCTTTGCATCTCGTCCGATACGTTAAAATCTCAACTTTAATACAATCACAATTTTAAAAAATATCACCGCCTCTGCCTTGGGAATCGATCACGCATCCTCCAGAGCGCAAGCTACCCAGTTCACCGCTGCGCCATGATAGCTTTATGTGAAGTTGACGAATATGCTCATTAGTTGCGGAATGAAGTAAACACACAACAGCGAGATAATATCAGTGCTTCGTTATTGAATTGAAGGTAAGTTTTGAATAATTGTTTGGAGGGTAGTAAAAACCAATTCAACACTTTGGATTTATTGGCTTAGATACTTTGTATGACGCTGCAGTCTTTACCTTTGCTTTTAAATCTATCTGTGTTTATCAGTATTCTAATAATGGTTCGTTTAAACAACTTTATGAAAACGAAAATAATAGTTTTGTGGGAACAGAACATAAGCATTAAGGAAATTGCCCGACAGTTGGCTATAGCTGTAAGTATTAATAGGTTATAATATGTATTTTATACTAAGATATTTTACAATAAAATGTGAGCCGCATAATAGCTAATCCTTATACGTTTATAATTGTTCTAGAGAAATACGGTTCGTCTTTGGATAAAGAGGTATCAGGAAACTGGTGATGTGAAGTGTGATCATCAAGGTCGCCGTCCTGTAGTTTATACAGACGAATCCCAACGGCATCGTGAAATTGTAAAAAGTCACACTGAGTCTCCCTTTTTACCTACTAGTGTGAGTGCTGAATCACATGGAGTATCACTTAAAACAGTCCGAAGACATTTACACGCCGCTGGAATCCACAATTATAGACCAGCAAGGAAAATTCAGTTGATGGAAGCTCATCGTTCAGCTAGAATATCATTTGCTAGACAGTATTTGGATTTCGATTGGGAAAGTGAAATAGTTATTTTCACCGACGAAAAAAGCTTCAAATCGGATAAAGATGGTCGGCAGATTTTGTGGAGAAAGATAAATGAACGCTACGAGCCACAAAATTTACTTAACAACAGAATGAGCGGCAGAATAACACTTGGTAAGTAAATTTACACATTTTCCTTTATTAAGTATATTGTAAATCTTAATTTGATAATTTATATATATAAATAAAAAATATATATGTATTTATATACTATATATTTTATGATACTAAATAATATTCAAATTCCTTGTTTTTTTTTTGTTTTAGCGTATTGGGGATGGATGTCGTCTATGGGGCCAGGAGAATTGGTGGAGGTTGGTGGCCGCATGAACAGCCAAACATATTTGGAGATCCTAAGAGACGTCATGCTGCCTACCGTCCGTGTCGCATATCCAGAAGGCCGTATATTTTTGGTTCAAGATAACTGTGCAGTGCATCGCTCGCGCCTCGTGATGGAATGGCTTCATTCGCAAAATGAATTAACTGTAATAAATTGGCCTTCAAAAAGTCCAGACATAAATGTAATTGAAAACTTGTGGGGTCAAATGGTCCTTAATTGGGACACAAGTGAAGTAAGGTCCAAAGAAAATTTAGATAAGGAAGTTACTTCAAGTTGGGAAATGATGCGAGGCAGAGATGCTTGTTTTAATATGGTGAAGGGTATGAGAAATAGGTTACAACAGATAATAGATAACGGAGGTTTTCCGCTGCGTTATTAATATTTTCTTAACTTATTCAAAAATAATTACATATATTATCCATTCTGTTATTTAATCATTATCAATACCATTTTATCCCACAAGATTTATTTTTCATTTCATAGATAAAATATAAGACGAAAAGAGATATTAATTGTTGTCCTAGCTAGACTAGACTAAGATAACATGTTGGTTCTCTTTATGTCAAAAATTACAACTGGTTACAAAAATGGATTACTTATTGAAGGTTGGTTATATATAAATGATTGTAAACAGATTTTGTTATTTTATTTGTCCTAAATAAATTAAAAACGTATTATTTATTGAAGGTTGGTTAAATAATATTGTAAACAGATTTTTTTTTTCATTTGTCCTAAATAAATTAAAAATAAAGTATTTCAATCCAATATATGAAACTGTAGCCCATATACAAATATAAAAGATAATAAAAAACATTTCTAAATTAAGTCCTTTTACTGAGAATCGAACCCAGACTCTCTACAGTGAAGACATTTAACGGTATGATAAACTCAGTGTCTTACGTTATAGCTATTAGATCACTGACGTCAATTTCTAAATATCACAATGCTTACCAATGTCTGAGGAAGGTTTTTTCATCGATTTTATATATTGATAGTTTCACAAGTTTGCTAGAGATGGCGTTGGTTTATATGGACAAATGGCCACTTCCCGACTCGAATATACACAATACTTTGCGAGTTGGCTAGAGATGGCGTTGGCTTATATGGATAGGGGGGTCAGGTTTATCTGCCCGCTACCTGTTCGTGGGGGGGGTCAGGTTTATCTGCCCCCGACTGTACACCCTGGTGTCAGAGTTCTTCGGAACCGCCTCTCGGCCTCTGACGTGGTTCCTTTAAAGACTACCAGTTGGCAGCCGGGACCACCGGCTTAACGTGCCTTCCGAAGCACGGAATCATCTTTATTATCAGACAATCAGGTGATTCATGCCTGCAATGTCCTAACCAAATTGGAAACAACTTAACAAAGTATGCTCCCCGTGGAAATCGAACCCACGACCCCAGGGTCAACAAGGCAAACGCCTTAACCACTGGACCACGGAGGCAATTCTCCCGGATGAAAGGTAGTCTTTGTCCTTCTCCGTACTCCAGTCAACGTGTATGCTAAATTTCATGAGTATCGGTTCAGTAGATAGGGCATGTAAGCGTAACAAACAAACTCACTTTGCATTCATAATATTAGTTGGGATTGAAATGACAGCGACACTGGTCGACCTGTTGCTGCTTTGTTGATTTGTAGCTACTACGAAAAAATATATTTACGCATGAACACACCTTTTTGTGAGGTTCACCAAATTTTTGCGCGGCTACTATTGTTATTTAAATGTGATTTTATGTTACTGGTACGCATTATAGGAGCACTTTTGACAGAATCGAGAAAAAAACTAATTTCTTCCTATTATGGTAACTGTATCAACAAGATCAGCCGTGTGGTTCCCGGCAGAGTAGAAAAGGACCAGTCCAAGTCTTCCCGTGGATGTCGTAGATGGCGACTTAGGTAACACAAGCTAAACAAAGCTTACAAACATCAAAGGGTTACATATTAATTAACATACATATGAATATTTAAGGAAATTAAATAAATGTACGACGTAAAAAAAAATAAGCGAACAGAAAATAGACTATACCAAGCAAGCAATACATAATGGGTTTATTATTTAAATTATACAAAGGATAACACTGCTGGATAATAATAGCTTTCGTACAGTTATTGGACTCCGTCTAGGAGCTTCCGTGTGCACGCCCCACACCTGCCCGTGCGACATTGAAGTTGATAAATTTGGGCTCCACGGTCTGTGCTGTCATCTCAGCGCAGGCAGAATCCCACGCCATGGCTCTTTGAACGATATAATCAGAAGGGCCTTTGCCACCATCAATGTACCTTGTACCCTCGAACCTCGAGGTGTGGCGCGTAATGATGCCAAGAGGCCTGATGGTATGACGCTGATCCCTTGGGAACGTGGTAGGGCTCTGTTTTGGGACGCTACATGCGTCGACACACTAGCGCCTTTACATCTCAGGGGATCAGTCATGAGAGCCGGGTCAGCTGCTGAAGTCGCTGAGATTGCCAAACGGCGCAACTATGCAACCTTAGCTGTGGATTATATATTTGTGCCGTTTGGCGTAGAAACGTTGGGACCATGGGGCCCTAGCGCGAGAGGCTTTTTTAAAGAGATTACTCCACGGCTTATATCAGCTTCCGGTGATAAGAGGGCTGGCTACTTTTTCGCCCAACGGATTAGCATAGCTATCCAACGGGGGAACGCAGCCAGTGTTCTTGCCACCGTGCCAAACGGGCAGGAATTATTCTAAATTTGTTGTGTTTTCGGCTCCTTTTTTATGTAAATAGTTAAATAGTGTAATCATTTTAATTGCCTGTATTAATAATAATAAAAAAAATAATAAAGTAACAGTTTATTATTACAACTTTAGTCAAACCAGTTGATACTTAATAAATTATCTAATAATCCTTTTGACCTTTAAACGATTTGTTTAAACGTTGATATTTTAGACTTCGGTCAGTTAAACTTTTGGTCCAATGACCATTGTTATTTTAAAATTTGTTGACTTGCTCGTTGTTCTTTTAAAATTAGCTCGATGAAATTTTGTTTTATTAATATGTAACCCATCAAAGAGACCTCTCCAACTCATCTGGCCAGCGTGGATAGTGTAGGCCAAATCCATTGACTGCTCCTGTTAATATATGGCTCTGGTAGTACAGAGAGGGTCGTGCTCCAGCAGTGGAGACGAGTGTACAAATACAGTGGACATAGCGTGGCACCGCAAGATACAGAATCTTTAAAACTCACCTCACAAATGGCATTTCGAGCACCCAACGGATCGAGGCAGCCTTTATCAGGAGTTAATAGGTCGTTGTTCGCACTACCAATACAGGAGCTCGCGGGAAATGTCGGAGAAATTCCCACTCGGGGAATGCAAGAGGAGACAACGGAATCTAGTCGCCATGCTGATGTCCACGCGATACTTCCGTAGTCCTGCAATCCTAGTGAAATTTTATACATCTTTTCAAAGTAAACAATGTAAATTAACCCTCAACGTTCGCTTATGGGGATGACTCAGACCTTCAATATGAACAACTTTTACTTTGGGACCATTGCTAGGAACACGATTTATTTTTACTTTCCCATACTTATTGCCCAGGCAGCAGAACAGTATTGTGGGAAATAGTTTTCTTTTTTAGTTTCTAGCATTGATCCCGTAGAAAAAGTTGTCTAAATTGAGAGGATGATTGACCCCTTTGAGGGTATGTTAACGGTCAATTTACACGCTTTATGTTATGAAGAAGTTTACTTTTACAGAGACAAATACAAGCTACTTATATAAGTCTCGCAGGTTCAAGTACTTTAGTACTTGAGTCTGCGAGGTTACCTTCGACCATACAATCAAAAAAACCGGCCAAGTGCGTGTCCAGCCACGCGCAGTGTAGGGTTCCGTAGTTGCGAATGACAACTTTGAGTTCACACTATTCACACTCGCACCTTACAGTTTAACGACCCAAAACATCTAACAATGAAAATAGTACGAAATTTTACAGTTTATAAGTTGGTTGCCTATAACTTTTTAGTTTGTACTTAAAACTCAGCTCTGATAGTTTTCCTTTAAACTTCAGTATATATACTACTGTTGTAATTTTTTTTACGTATCTATATATAACCGTTTAGCAGATAGAGGGGGGGGACACTTACCTCTAACAAAAATTCGCACTTTAAAACCAAATATTTCGGAAACGGATCCCTAAATCGAAAAATGGTGTTCTCAACCTCACAATATTTTTGAAATACCTATTTAACGATACCACACACAATGGGTATATAGAGAAAAAAAAATTACTCTCCCACTTTACTAGTATGGGAGCTACCCTAAAAAAATTTTTTTTTCAACTTTTTATTCTACCACTTTTTTGCCATGATTAATATACATACTCATACCAAATTACAGCTTTCTAGTACTTATAGTCTCTGCGTAAAACCGCGGACGGACAGACAGACAGACAGACAGACAGACAGACAGACAGACAGACATGGCGAAACTATAAGGGTTCCTTGTTTACTACGGAACCCTAAAAAGAGGTTACATAGTATGATTAGCAATGTAATGAGAGACCAAATGAAAATAACACAGAAGTATTTTTTTCTAATTTCTGGCTAGATATCATATCATATATGTACAAGAATAATCGTGACTTATTTACCTAAATACGGCAAGCAGACAGGGGAAATATACTCATTGAAAGTGACATGGTGCCGCAACTTAACCAAGGCTAAGTTCCCAGCCAAAGTCGTGGGGGAAAATCCTGGGTTGATCATTACAGATTTCACGCTGTTATTCAGACTGAAATCATCTCCACATCGGTCGTAGGCACCTAGTGTGACGCTGATCTTTGTATAAGGTATGCTGAAAAGAAAATTGATCTTCATATATCTACAGGTATCTTGAATTGATTCAGGCGTTACTTTGAGATCAAAGTTACATGCAAACTTAATATATCTGCCTACATTTCAAGAAAATAATTGTCTGATGCGTAAAAACCCAAAAATTTGAATTGCGCCCGTTCTGACGCACCACATCAGACCTTCATCTGTCTTTATCTATTATCGCAAAACAGATGGATAGTTTTGAATACGGGTTTCTTTATTTAAAACTAAAAACGTGTATGGGCTAGGCTTTAAGCAATAAAAAACATGAGAATTAGAAGAAGAAGTAAGTTACTGGAGCCCACTACTAAGACACAATTAAATTGAAATATTAAAATTGTGTCGGAAAATGTCATGATGATTTAACCATACGCCATTTGTACTCATAACAAACGAATCGATTTTACATTAAATATTTTGCTTCACATTATGAATGATTTGGGCGAGTTACTACGCTTGACCATTACGACTGCGAAGACTCGAATGTTTGACATCAAACAAATCCTAACTTCTTAACTAATTTTATAATAGCGAAAGTGAGTTTGTTTGTTACGCTTTCACGCCCTAGATCCGAGCATCATAAAATTTTGCATGCACATAGGTTAGGGTACTAAGAAGGATATTATAGATTTTATAGGGTAATAGGCGAGAGAAAATAAAAATAGATTAAATAAATACGTTAGAACGTATATTCAAAATTATAACAAGGATGGTATAACGTCTGTCTCCTAACACAGCGTAAATCGGAATGAGAGAGAGAGTGGGGATGACGATTGTATTTATTCCGAGAATATTGAGGGTGGCCATAATAATAATATTACCATCAATAATTATTAATTAATTTTTGTTATTTAAATTATAAAAATGTCAACACGCCCCCTCAAAAATTAATCACTAATTATTTACAATCATAATTTTGACTAACCAGAACATTAAAACCATCCAAGTATTGCTGGGAAATCACAATGTAATATGGTCCAACATTTGTTGCAAGGATTAGGGAAACCCAGTAAAACCTAATCAGACCAATAAATAAGCAAATTTTAAACTATGCACTTAAGTATAAATTATGCATTTATCAATTGATATAAACAAATAAATCAACAAAATGTAGTTACAAACATAGGTTCATCTCATCTCTGAACTGTCTAAATGCGACGACAGGTAACGGCTTGGTTAACGCATCCGCAATCTGTTTACCTGTGTGGAGATACAACAATTAAATAACATCGTTTTCTACTTGTTCTCTAGAGAAGTGGTATTTATGTCTATATGTTTAGACCTTTTATGACTCGTAGGATTATTGGCTATACTTATACAGCCATTATTGTCTTCAAAAATAGGTATCGGATTATTAATATTTAAATGTACACTTATAATTAAAGACTTTAACCATAACGCCTCTTTCACAGCTTCAAACAAAGCCATGTACTCAGCTTCGGTCGAAGAAGCTGCTACAGAAGTTTGTCTTTTAGTATTCCAAGTTATAGTACAACTGTTAAACAATTTAAGCAAACAATCTGAGGTACTTTTTCTATCGTTAACAGCACTACCACCCCAATCTGAATCTACGTAACCACACAAGATATCTTCAAAATTATTACACCTTTCATATTTCAGTTTTAACTCTATAGTACCTTCTAAATACCTAAGTACTCTTTTGAGACTTTGCCATAGCTCTTTATTATTTTTGTTTGTATACCTGCTCAAGATATTGACACTTACGCTTAAATCAGGGCGCGTACACAACATAACATACATTAAGCAACCTATAAGGCTACGACAAGGCGCACTATATTCACTATCTAAATTTAGAGCTTCATAATTAGGCTTATTCTCTAAAGAAGTACTTATTGGATGACAGTCAGTCATAAGTACTGAATTTATCCAAAATAGTTTTAATATATGAACTTTGATCTACAAACATAATTTTCCTTATTAACTATACCATCTGGCACTTTCATATAAATTTCTTCCTTTAAAGTGCCATTTAAAAATGCGTTTTTTTACATCCATATGATGTACCAATAAATTAAATTGATTTGCAAAACTAATTATGAATCGAAAACTTGCTATACGAGCAACTGGGACAAAAGTCTCATTATAATCTGTCAAATACTCCTGACTAAAGCCTCTGGCAACTAGACGTGCCTTATATCGAGATGGATTAAAAAAAATGATCATTTTTAATACTAAAAACCCATTTACAGTCGACTTTATTTTTATTGTCAGGTCTAGGCACTAACGTCCAAGTATTATTTGCTAAAAGTGAATGTAATTCTTTCTTAATTGCACCTTCCCAAAGAGCTCTATCGTTTCGGTTATTAATCTCATTAAAAGATGTAGGTATTACGCAATTAATTGACTGAGCACACAAAAGAACTTCATCAAGTTCCTTATAAGATATTTGTGTACGACCTTTTAGGCTAGCGCTCCTCAATTGACAAGAATCATCGATATTTTGATCAAAACTACCAGTTGATTTATAACCAATGGCATTTCATATGACTCGTTTAGCTTACGAATCTTTCTACTAGAAACAGATTCATCAGATTTTAAACTATCTGATTTTTGCTCAACTGATTTAACAATATCCGATTTCGTACTAACTGATTTCATACTATCGGATTTCGTACTATCAGATTTTGTACTAACCGATTTCGTACTAACTGATTTCATACTATTAGATTTCGTACTATCAGATTTTGTACTATCCGATTTCGTACTAACTGATTTCATACTATCAGATTTCGTACTATCAGATTTTGTACTATCCGATTTCGTACTAACTGATTTCATACTATCAGATTTCGTACTATCAGATTTTGTACTATCCGATTTCGTACTAACTGATTTCATACTATCAGATTTTGTACTATCCGATTTCGTACTAACTGATTTCATACTATCAGATTTCGTACTATCAGATTTTGTACATATCAAATTTAGGACTGTCACAGCCTTGAGGTTTTATTTACTCTGACTTAGGTGTCAGTTCAGTATTTTGGAAATGTTCGATGACATCTCCTTCAAATCGCAACTTAGGCCTTGACTGCAGAAAATTATCTACTATGACATCCCGAACCGTTTCATACTTTTCACGTTCTATGTTCCATACCTTATAGCCATTCGGTACATATCCTACAAGTATACCCTTCCATGATTTTTCATCAAACTTACTTAGTAGCAAAAAAAAACTTTTAATATTTAATTGTAGGCTTTTTATCATGCCACATTTCGACCGGGGTTTTATTTTGTGTCAAAACGCGGGTAGGAGAAAAATTAATCAAATAAACTGCAGTTAATACTGCATCTCCCCAGAAACATTTCGGTAATTTAGCATCACTAACCATCGCACATGCTTTTTCTGTTATTGTTCTGACCATGCGTTCGCTAACCGCATTCTGCCGCGGTGTCCTAGGAATAGTTAAATGGTATGAAATCCCTCGGGACACACAGTACTCTTTCATCTCATTAGATAAATACTCCCGTCCATTATTACAGTATAAATTAAACAATTTTAAATTGAATTGTGCTTCACTTTTGGCTACAAAATCTTTAAAAGCTGAAAATACATCTGATTTATAGGCTATCAGGTACGTAACACAGTAATGGGTATATTGATCGACAAACAACACAAAGTAATTCTTGTTATCGATTGAGGTAGGAGTGATCGGCCCACACACGTCAGTATGTACAACAAATAATGGTCGTTTAATATGGCTTTTATCCTTAGATATATTAAATGGCAATCGATTTTGTTTCCCATTTATGTATGCTTCGCACAGTTTTTCATCAGGCGTTATTAAATCAATTAAACCAATGTCATCAATCATAGAATTCCTTTTTAAATTCAAAAACTGTTGTTTACTAATGTGTCCTAATCTCTGATGCCACAAGTCGTAATTATTTTTATTATTAATGCACAACTGAGAAACAGATCGATTAACACATACTTCTAAATCTATTGAAATTAAATTATTAATTGACTTTACCTCGCATCAGTACTGTACCGTCCTTACTGATATAAGTTCCGTGTTGATCGAAGGTGACGGTCAACCCGGCGCGCTGTATCCTCGATACGGTTGTACGGCACCTCCGGACAGAACAGTACATCCTCCAGAGTTTCTTGGATGCCAGAGTCACTAATTACTTGCAGTGTTCCACGTTTGGTGGCTGAAACAAATTCACCGTTCTTAGCTAGGTACTGAAATTCTAAAAGGTTTATGTAAAATTGTATCGGTACTGAAAATATCTTCCCTGTTAACAATGTGGTCGGAAGCTCCGGAATCCAACAGGAATGTTATTTGTTTCCTGTTTTCGCCAAATTGGTAATCACCAGCCATGAATGCAAACCTGGGGACTGGAAACCATTGCCTCCTCAGTCAATTCCACTGCTTGAACAATTCGAGGTTCAGCCGGTTTCTTCGAGCTTCGCTCCAGCAGCCAAAAGTTCCGTCATCAAATCATCAAAAACCGTGAAGTGTTTGACTAGTAGAGTATCTCCTTGTAGTTTCAAACCCAACAGCTTCTTTCGTATAGCCAACTGCGTTGCTAAGCTTTTTCTTTCGTACAAGGCATCCAGGCTTCTAAATATGTCTTTTGCGGTCAGTTCTTCTTTGGCAAAACTAAGAAAGGAGTCCGACAAGTACTCGACAATAACGCTTTTAGCAATACGATTATTCTTCTGCCATACCTCGAACTGTAACTCGGGTTCTTCATCGATGACCTTGATGACCTCCAATTCGGTTAATAGCGAGCGGATACGAAACTTCCAGATGCTATATTTTGGATGTTTCGCTTAGTTTTCAGGTTATCCATAACGAAAATGGTTTTGGTTAAAGTTGATTGGAGGACACGTGTGTTTTTAGAAAACAAAAAGAAGTGAATTTAAGGAACTACAGCACAATACTAAAGGTAGTATGGCTGGGCCCATAACCTATAGATTTTATAGGGTAATAGGCGAGAGAAAATAAAAATAGATTAAATAAATACGTTAGAACGTATATTCAAAATTATAACAAGGATGGTATAACGTCTGTCTCCTAACACAGCGTAAATCGGAATGAGAGAGAGAGTGGGGATGACGATTGTATTTATTCCGAGAATATTGAGGGTGGCCATAATAATAATATTACCATCAATAATTATTAATTAATTTTTGTTATTTAAATTATAAAAATGTCAACAGATATAGGGTATATATCACGCGGGCAAGGCCGTGGGTAAATAGTTAGTAAGCTAGTCTTACCTAAACAAAGGAGACGCGACAGTCAGCACGTGCTGATCTGAAATCAAGGAACCTCCCACGAGATCAGAACCAGTGTTGACGACAGCCAGCCAAGGAAATTGGTAGGGGTAAACTCGATTACGCACTACACCACATCCTAAAATCATTACAAAAGGAGAAATGTGTTTTTATAGAGTTCATTGTAAGAATGAAATGAAACATAAATTTTAATAAAGTCCTTAAGAGGATCAACTACCTGTAATTTTCATACAAAAAGCGATAACTCTTTCACCCCCCTAAACCTTTAAGAAATGAGGAAATTTTGGTGTCATGCTTAGCACAACTTAATTAAGGGCTAACCGTTTTCCTTTTTTATTGATTCCGTTTAGATTAATAATAAATTAAAATGCCCCGGGTATTTTTTATGTCAAAAATATGGATATTTACTTAGATGCTCATAACTTTCGTTGTAAGCAATATATCTTAAATATCAAAATGTACAGCCCTACTTCTCCAATTTATCAATAATGTGTAAAAAAATATTGAAATCGGACTATGTTTAAGGGGTGGGAAGCGTTATCGCTTTTTGTGTGAAGATTTACAGGTAGTCTATCTTCATAATACACCGCAATAAGGGGTACAAAACTTTGAATCTATCTGTATCCAAGAAAACGGTAAACGGCAAAGTTAAAAAAATAAATCATCTTACATTTTTAATAGCTTATAAGGTTTTGATTTTTAAGGTATTAGATTTCGAAGCTCTCGTGGATAGAATTAGTAACTATTATTAGTAGTCAGACAGTCTGTGAAAGTGGCAGCTGCAATGTTGCCGAAACTTCAAACGAAACTCGAAATCAACCGCGCTTAGTCCCGTAGTGAAAATAATAGTAAACCTATCTGATATAATTAAATTGAAATAAGTATTAATGTAGGTAAATAATTTATAAATAACGAAATTAAAATTGTCAAATTGTAAATAAATTATCAGAAATAAAGGCTAATTGTATAAGTTAATGGGTAAGAGAACTAACACACACTTACGACAAAGACACATTTTTTTAAGCCCCAGTCCAAAAACATTTCCGTCTGCAAAGCACTGAAATAAGGATATTGTTAATCAAAAAATGTAACTTTATTATGCACCTCACTAAATAAATGACTCACAATAAAAAATTAAACTTACGAAGAGGCTTCCTATGAATACAATAGGAATTAACATGGTAGAGCATCGAAATACTAAAGAGTAATGACATTGTTTTGGAATGTAATCATGACTATTTAATTAACATACGAGTATATGCGGGCAACTGTTTTCGACATTTTTGATAATAAATATCAGCAAGACCTTCAGATGTATCAGGGTATTAGTTTTCAAAGCATCATCTTGTTTGTAAATACTTACTTGAATAACATTTTAATTATAAGGTAAGATAAACAATTTAAATATTTTAATATCTATTTTAATAGTGAATAAAAAGAAAAAATACTTGTAAATATACATAAGCAAAATAATCACATTAGTCAAATCACAATTTTAAACCATTTTAAAAATAAATGCAACATACAAAGTAAGTTACGTTTAAGTTAAGATAAGGCGGCTGATTTTGGACCCCCTGGCTACATTTTAATCTCGGAATCAGAATCCGAAATGGAATTCAGAATTGCAAGAAAGAATGGTAAAATACGTTAAAAAAATAACTTCCCATTTCGCCCATCTAATCGTTGACTTTGTATATGAAGTCTGATATTTTTTCGTTATATTCTTGCAATTCTGTGTTTTATTCTGGGATTCTGATTTCGAGACAAAAATAAAGTTAAGGGGTTCGAAATGAGCTTGTTTGTATCATATGTTTGTCAGCACGAATATTCAGAGTTACTACACCTAGTAACCCTGAGAATTGGTGTTGTTGAGGCAAAAGCCACCCGGACAGCCGTTATCCAAAATCCAGTCCAAATACTTGGTGACCCGAGTGTAGACCCCTGGATATCCTGGTCTGCCGCAGCCGATCCCCCACGATACCACACCAAGTAATTCGTATCGGTTTCCGCCTTTATCAGCACATAAGGGTCCACCACTGTCACCCTGAAAATAACAACTAAAAATTAAAATAATCCTCGCCTATAAGTACAATCCTAAAAAAGTAAACGTCACACGAGTCTTGCTCAAATATTGCTTAGTCTCGATTGAAATTGTTTATAAACAAATAGTGCATCATTTACATAGCCGTCTGGTATCTTTGGTGCCATAACAGAGTGCGACAAATTGTTTTGTTACGATTTACATACCCATTTGTCGTGATTTGATATACAAGTTTCGTCGAGTTAGAATTATATTGTCTTTGGTTCTAGCTTTTGATTTAAAGGTAAACAAATCGTTAAACTAACATGTATGCCTATGTGCCGTGAAATCAATTCATCATCGGGCAATATAGTTTTATTTTTATATACTAACTTCTTTTTCAAATGATAGTAGCGATCAGATACGTGTAGGAAAGTAAGGGGGAGGCCTTTGCCCGTCAGTAGGACACATCATTCATAGGCTAAGAAAAAATAAGTACTAATTTCATATAACGTACCTGACATGTATCTTTTCCTCCTGTAGAATATCCGGCACACAGCATATTGTCAGAGATCATGTGGGAGTCATACTGTGAGCTCCTGCACTCCTTGTTGCTAATGACGGGCAATTCTACTTCCATCAACACACACGATTGATTCTTGGTTTCCGTGATTGACCCCCAGCCGGTGGCTATTGCTTTCACTCCCTCATAAGTTTCCTCTGAAAAATTATAAGTAGAATTTCTCTAATTGATGTTTTTATTTTTTACAAATCACATAAGTTTAGCTGGCTTTACAGTAAGGAATTAAACTTGTGTCATATATGTATATGATACTAAATTTTAATAGCTAAACAACCAAGAACCAGGCCAATCTGTCGCACGCTTGGCCTGAGGTTTTGCTTGCAAGTCTTTTATTAACTGACCTTCACTTGTTCCTCGGGTGAAGCCCAGTAGAAGTTAATCGTTTTATGGGTGGACTACTTAGTGATCTACCCTTTTTAAGTCCAGACCCATACTGCCCGGAAAAATGGTCCACGCGTTAGTGAAAACCCCATCTAAACTGCCTTAGTAATTTCAAAGATAGGCCTATACATATACAAATCAGATTAAATATCGATATTAATATTGATATTGCTACAAATTATAACTTCCTGAAAAAATAAGTATATTGAAGATTAGGCTATCAATTTAATAATTTTATTATGACTGCTCTTTAGTAAAATTGTTGGCAAAAAGCCAATTGTTGTTCTTTAAAATATTCCTTACCATCATTGAGTGGCAGACAGATAGGTTTGATAACATCAGTGAAGGCCACTGGCCGATTGAGTTTCAAGAGTGCGATGTCATCTCGAAAAGTGGCGAAGGTGAAGTTATGAGCGATGGCCTTGGTGACGTATCTGGTCTCTGGAGGATGGGTCGCGTTACAGCGGTTGTGTTCACCGAGTGTCACTCGTATCATAAACCACATGAAACTGTCAAGACAAAAAAACATGTGAAATATATTTGTATAAGAAATTCAAGCTAAACAAAGCTTATAAACATTAAAGAGACCTCTCAAACCCAGAGCAGTCAGGGGATTTGGCCTACACTCTCTACGCTGGCGGGTTGAGAGCTATCTTTGATGTCTATAAGCTTTAGTTAGCTTGCGTTTCCTAAGTCGCTTTCTACGGCATCTACGGGAAGACTTCGAGGACTACTGGTCCTATTCTACTCTGCTTTGTCTTTTCTTCAAATGTTTTTTTTGCAGGTACCTAAATCCTGCTTTCTCTCTCTCCCTTTCAATTTCATAATTAAAAGAAAAATAAATCTCAGCTAAGTAACTGAGATTTATTAAATGATTTAGAGGCCGCGCAAGCCTTTGAAGCATGAGCAATATCTGAGAAATTATGTCAATAGGCTAGCATGGAATCATGACTTACCCACCCAAAAGGAGGGTAATGTTTTCTGCGTGTATGTATGCATGTCTGTTCAATTGTGTCCTCCTGAGTCCTAAACAACTTGACCGATTTTAAAGTGTGGGGAGTAAAGACTCCTCACACTTCAAAAACAGTCATGATGAATCGGTCGGGATGAATACAAATCTAAAGAGATTTCTATTCATCCCCGGAGTGTCATAAGCAACATCAAAAATCAATATGGCGGACGTAGACCATTAAAAATGGACATTCAGCCGAAAAGAAAATACTTTTTAAAACATACCCTTTGACACAATGTGCGGCAGTAAGCACATACATGTCGTTTATAAGCATGCCCGCGCAGTAGAACTTTGTGAAGTAGGACAGACGGGCCACCCACGGGAACTCATTCACTCCCGTCTCTACGCCGTCCACGATACGGGAGGGCTCATTGCGCTCACCACAACCTAGAATACATAATTGTTGACCAAGCGAGTGAATTCATTAAATTTAGTACCTAGTGGTGAAAATTTTTTTGTCAGTTTGTTCCGCGTTAACTATCGAACCATTGCTGCAATTAAGATATTATTGTGAATGTATAAAGGTAATATTTGAAAGCTCTTTATGTGAGGAGTCAAAGGATCATGGGATTCATTTTGTGTCTCTGGCTGGACTCGTTGGCTAGTAAGCGTTTGGATCTCTTCGGATCGGCTTATCCTGCTACAGGCACTACGCATCACAATTCTGAAGCTCATGTTGTGCTTCTTTAGAAATCACCTCGTGGGTGAGTAAGATATGGGGCGAGTACAAATTAACCCCAAGGTTAGACGTGCTTCCGATTTTTAATCGGCCCCATTAAGAGAATGAAATAGGTACTTATAACATTTTCAAGTTTAGTAGGCATAAAAATAGTAAATTTTTCACCGTTTTTAGGGTTCCGTAGTAAACAAGGAACCCTTATAGTTTTGCCATGTCTGTCTGTCTGTCTGTCCGTCCGCGGTTTTACGCAGAGACTATAAGTACTAGAACGCTGTAATTTGGTATGGGTATGTATATTAATCATGCCAAAAAAGTGGTAGAAAAAAATCTTGAAAAAAAATTTTTTTTAGAGTAGCTCCCATGCAAGTAAAGTGGGGGAGTAATTTTTTACCCATCGTGTGGGGTATCGTTAAATAGGTCTTTCAAAAATATTGTGAGTTTGAGAACACCACTTTTCGATTTAGGGATTCGTTTCCGAAATATTTGGTTTTAAAGTGCGAATTTTTGTTAGAGGTAAGTGTCCCCCCCCCCCCCCCCCCCCTCTATCTGCTAAACGGTTATATTATATAGATACGTGAAAAAAATTACACAAGTAGTATATATACTGAAGTTGAAAGGAAAACTATCAGAGCTGAGTAATAAGTACAAACTAAAAAGTTATAGGCAACCAACTTATAAAAATACTCGAAAATGTAAAATTTCTTACAATTTTCATTGTTAGATGTTTTTGGTCGTTAAACTATGAGGTGCGAGTGTGAATAGTGTGAACTCAAAGTTGTCATTCGCAACTACGGAACCCTACACTGCGCGTGGCCCGAAACGCACTAGGCCGGTTTTTTTCTTATACATATAGTCGTACAATACTTAGCAAGTGTCTTCTGTTGCCTTGTAGGAAACATTGAGAACTTAAAGTAACTTGTAACTTAATCAATGTATCAATCAATGCATAGATCGATTTTTATGATTAAAGTTATACTTACGACAGTTACATGTGCTGTTTTTTGCTGAGGAAGCATATTCTTTCGTAGAGTTTTCTGCATTGACCTACGAAATAAAAAAAAAAAGGTTTCGAAAAATAGGTATGGAGGTAGTTCATATTTACATAGATATTAAACAGCAAATACACCAAAGTCCTTATTCTTGAAATATTGACTGACTGATGTCTGAATATTGAAGTTATAACTGGTATTTCAAATGTCATTAAATTGATTATCATTTTTTTATTTTATACAACATAGTATTAACTTTCTAAATTAAATAGGTATCTAATACTGTATTCTAATCATATTACACGATAAATCATTGATCATTTTATATCCTTTCTCACCATAGATATCAGAATATTTCTCACCTACCAAAACTACTTTACCTATGGTACCGACGGAGAGAACTCATTTTTAGGATTCCGTAGTGAACTAGGAACCCTTATTTATTTATTTATTTATTTCTTCAAAAGCCTATCATTACAGAACTTCCAATTCAATAGGGTAGCATTTCTATGATCTATTTATTATAACATAAAACATATATATATTTCGCCATGTCTGTCTGTCTGTCTGTCTGTCCGTCCGCGGTTTTACTCAGAGACTATAAGCTGTAATTTGGTATGGGTATGTATATTAGTCATGGCAAAAAAGTGGTAGAAAAAAATCTTGAAAAAATATTTTTTAGGGTAACACCCATACAAGTAAAAAGGGAGTAATATTTTTTTTACAAACTAAAAAGTTATAGGCAACTAACTTATAAAATGTACTCGAAAATGTAAAATTTCATACAATTTTCATTGTTAGAAGTTTTTGGTCGTTACACGTTATAAAGTTGTCATTCGCAACTACGGAACCCTACACTGCGCGTGGCCCGACACGCACTTGGCCGGTTTTTTTATATTTCCATACATAGCGATCGGGTGGCTGAACATTTTAATAAGTAAATGTTTTTTTTTAGTTTCCAACATTGGTCCTGTAAGAAAAGTTGTACATATCGACGGCGCGAATCAATTCTTTAAGGGCCCATAACGATCAATATTTTACCGTGTATAAAGATATTAAATAAATAATACATGCAAATCTGGAGTAGAAATAAGAAAGAATAATCAACGAACTTACCGAAACAAGTATCCACAAGCACACAACGAACAATATTCCAAATTTGCACATTATTAACTTTTGTATAGAGACAGTACTAACTGGATGCACAACCGGGATGCAAGGCCTAGCACAGGGTTATGAGGACGTTGCACTCAGCCTGCGTTACTATGTAACCAGTCCTATTAGTAATGCATAGGTTTGTTCCCAACTCTACCCGTACTAAGGGGCTCTGCACACTGAAGTCCTTGACCCACCGACATATGTTTTCAGTTTTATTGCTTGCAGCCTTTTCGGCCGCTTTCTTCATCATCATCATCATAAAGTCTTTTTTAGTTTCTTCTGCAGGAGCTCATGCCCTCTCTCCTCTCTATACTAAAGAATATATTATCTTTATAATAATCTTTACAACACTTATAACTTTTCATGGTTATTGATTCGTTGGATTTGTCTCCGCCCCTGACTGTTAGGCGGTACGAAGTTCGCCGGGTCAGCTAGTTAACATATATTAGCCAGAGTAGTCAGAGGATTTGGTCTACAATCTCCACGCTGGCTAGACGGGTTCCAGAAGTCTCTTTGATGTTTTTAAAAACGGCAGTCAGGTTGTTTATTTTTAATAAAGCAATTTGTAAATTACTTTAAGACTGCCGTCGATGTAATTTAATAAATATTTATCCGAATAGAAAATACTTCTGAGGGTTTGTGGCAGGAATTCAAGAGGTGCAGTTTGGGTTTACCTTAGATGATTTTGCAAAATGATTTTAGTGGATTTTATTCTATGAAATTGGTGTAATTTGGTGCTATAAATGCTCGTGCTCATGAACGATTTGTGAAATAGTTCGTACTACGTACGTGGACTCGTATAGATGTGTCACCAGAGGCTCTCACGAGGAAATTATAGAACCTACGCCATCATTCATTGCTACTTAATAAAACTGTACCGTATCGATACTTTGTATCTCATAAAACTGGACACGGCAGACTCACTGAAACTTCGGTAGACGCCATAATATAAAGCAGAAAAAGTTGAAGAAAATACTTAACATACATACCCTTTGACACAATGTGCAGCAGTAAGCACATACATATCATTGATAAGCATGCCCGCCCGTACAATAGTTAACAGTTTACGCCTGCCATATTCTTCTATGACACTCCGGGGAAGAATACAAATCTAAAGACTCCTCACACTTCAAAATCGGTCAAGTTGTTAGGCTACAGGAGGCAACAATGGGACAGACATACTTACATATATATACACAGAAAACATTACCCTTCTCTTGGGTGGGTGGGTAAGTCAAGTAACTAGTGATGCGTTGCTAGCTTATTGACGTAATATCTCAGATTTTCGCTCCTGCTTAATCTATTGATCAATAAATCTCAACTGCTTAGCTGAGATTAATTTTCCTTAAATCCAGTTCAAAATGAAATTGAGAGAGAGAGAGAGAGAGAGAGAAAACGCAGTATTTTCTTGTCTGAAAAAAATATTTGAAGAAAAGACAACGATTGGCATTAATGGCTAGGTTTGTGGTTCCGGGCAGAGTAGAATAGGACCAATCCAAATCTTCCCGTTGATTTCGAAGAAGGTGACTTAGGAAACGCAAGCTTACAAAAACTTATAAACATCAAAGAGACCTCTCCAACTCGTGTGGCCAGCGTGGCGAGTATAGGCCAAATCCTCTGACTGCTCCGGCCAACAAATAGCTCTGGTAGCACAGAGAGGGTTGTGCTCCTACAGTGGAGACTAAAAGGCCTAATGATGATGGCATTAATGCTCTAACATATTTGATACAGTTCAATTCAAACTTTATGGCAGCATACTCGCGCAGTACACAATATTAGGTTCAGTGGAGCGCGCGCGGGGAGAAGAGGCGCGCGCGGGGAGGTGGGGCGCGCGCGGGAAGGAGGGGCGCGCGCGGGGAGGAGGGGCGCGTACTGTGCAGCTCGCAACTTATATCCGAGCCGCCATAAAGTTTGATTGATTCTGACTGTATCTACGTATCTATTTTATAAGATTTTTTGTTTCAGTTTCATGTGATTTATGATACGAGTGACCATATCAGAATGCGAGTGACACTGGGCGAATACAACCGCTGCAACGCGACCACCTCCAGAGACCAAATATGTCACCAAAGGCCATCGCTCATAACTTCACCTTCGCCACTTTTCAAGATGACATCGCACTCCTGAGACTCAATCGGCCAGTCGCCGTCACTGATGTCATTAAACCTATCCGTCTGCCACTTAATGATGGTAGGAATATTTTGAACATAGGTATTCGGTCAAGTTGTTAGGTTACAGGAGGCAACAATGGGACAGACATACATACACGCAGAAAACATTACCCTCCTCTTGGGTGGGTAAGTCAAGTAACTAGTGATGCGTTGCTAGCTTATTGACGTAATATCTCAGATATTCGCTCATGCTTAAGAGGGTATACTAGCAGTGCGTTTTCCATACAAATGTATTTCTCTATTTTCTCGCTGAAAACTGCTTCTAGAGGCACAATTCTTTTAACATACAATCTATTACTAAAATAGGTATGTCCCTATGGTTTATTTTTTTTCTAAAAACCTGTTTAATAGAAAAAAAATTACAAAAACATTTTTTTTTTTAAATAAAATTATTCCTATTTTAGTACTAAATTTTATGAAAAAAGAATTGTGGCTCTAGAATCAGTTTTCAGCGAGAAAATAGAGAAATACATATTGAAAAAATACTGCTAGTATACGCTCTTAAAATAATAAGCAGCACAGGTCAACCGTACTAATGTCACCGTCATTCCAATGCAAAGTGAGTTTGTTTGTTACGCTTTCACACCCCATATACTAAACCGATCATCATAAAATTTTGCATTCACGTTGTCTGGAGTCCGGACAAGGACTACCTTCATACCTGCATCCCGGAGAAATGTACTGTTCACGAGGGATTAGCGGAGCAGCGTGCGACAGCTCGTTTCATATGAAATGCTCGACACTGCTGCCGAATTTCAAAGTCAACCATTAGTGCCTTTAGTGCGTGATCCTACTCGCACTCGATACTTCATTTAAAAACTATTTTTTTACAATTACTTAAAGGATCTATTCCATATTATGTTTTCTCTCGTGGAAGTTATTTATCACTCTTTTATATTTAGAAAGAAAGAAAAAAGATAAAACGATAGGTATTTATATAGGTATCACATATGTCTGGAATCACGTATATTACAATAAATACAATATTGTTCCAATTTCCAAACCGTTACAAAACTTGTAAATAGTATGAAAAATTCAAAAATGCGCGCTTCCAGTAAGAGCTAATCATTAATTACTGCGAGAGAAAAAAACAAGGCTTATTTTAAAAGACAGCGATGGGCACCCATTTATAAAAGTGACCTGCTGAATCAATTACTTTTGTTCAGGAAATATTTAAAAAGGCATTTTGTGACAATTTTAATCAAATATAACGAGTTAAACTTTGTTCGTTACAGAAATAATCTTGACATACGTGCACTTATATTATCCTACTAAAATGTATGCAATATTAATTGCATAAATTTAAGTAGTCGGGCGATAATAATGCACCACCTTTTAAATCTCCGCGATATGAGAACATAATAAGCAAGAACAAGTTATATCTATAGTGATCTATAGTTGTGATTAATTTAACATATTATGTACAATTTTTCTCTGTGGACCTTGGAGCTCCCGTACTATGGCGATGGTCAGGCAACTTCCCATTCCGCTTGATCGGAGTGGTGCCAACGTCTGCTTCATGTTCTCTATTTGAACCGAATTCCACGACTTTGTATACAAAGATCATAGATTATCTTCCCTGGATTTATGACAGCATACGATCTGATTGCAACTGTTTTTAGGGTTCCGTAGTAAACCCTCATAGTTTCGCCATGTCTGTCTGTCTGTCCGTCTGTCTGTCCCTCCACGGTTTTACTCAGAGACTATAAGTACTAGAAGGCTGTAATGTTGTATGGGTATGTATATTATACATACCACAGAAGTGATAGAAAAATATCTTGAAAAAAAAAATTTTTAGGGTATCTCCCAAACAAGTAAAGAGGGAGTAATATTTTATTTCTTATTTATTTATTACCCAACCAATCGTATTGGGTATTGTTAAATAGGTCTTTAAAAAATATTGTGAGGTTGAGACCACTATTTTTCGATTTAGGGATCCGTTTCCGAAGTATTTTGTTTTAAAGTGCAAATTTTTATTAGAGGCAAGTGTCCCCCCCCCCCTCTATCTGCTAAACGGTTATATATGGATACGTGAAAAAAATTACAGCAGTAGTATGATATACTTACATGATGATATCATCATCATCATCATCAGGTCTTTGTAGTCTCCACTGCAGGAGCACGACCCTCTCTGTACTACCAGATCAATATATGAGCTTGAGTAGTCAGAGGATTTGGTCTCTTTGATGTGTAAGCTTTGTTTAGCTTGTGTTTCCTTAGTCGCCTTTTACGACATCCACGGGATGACTTGGAGTGGTCCTATTCTACTCTGCCGGGAACCACACCGTACTAGTATATATACTGAAGTTGAAAGGAAAACTATCAGAGCTGCTATCAGAGCAGAGTTATAGGCAACTGACTTATAAAATTTATTGGAAAATGTAAAAGTTTATACAATTTTCATTGTTAGATGTTTTTGGTCGTTAAACTGTGAGGTGCGAGTGTGAACAGTATGAACTCAAAGTTGTCATTCGCAACTACGGAACCCTACACTGCGCGTGGCCCGACACGCACTTGGCCGGTTTTTAATACTAGAATCTTAGGCTAGAAAACAAGAAGTGTATAAAACTAATAAGGAATAAGCTATGTAAGCTTATTTCTTATTAGTTTTATACACTACCAAATATAAACTTTTGTGCTTTATATTATAATAAATGGTTCTTTCAACTTGAATACCTATAACAAATTCAATTCTAAATAAATACATTTTCATTTTTGACGTCATTTATTTTACTCTAGCTGACCTTTTTCTTCATTAAGTATCTCTTTATTGTGAAACAAAGGTAGACCTAGAGACGTCAGTTTCGTCTGAGGGTCCTTATAGGTGACTGTGTATGATGGGTTAAGCGGATGTAAGATACCAATTGCCTTCACCTCTTTCCTTGCTTTGTCGTTGCCAAGCTCGTGGTGGGTTCCGTCGCCCGTTCTGTTAATTCTATTCTTAACCTGAAATGCATTGAATTTTTTTTATAAGTTGATTAGATACACATTTTACGAAGCATGAATCAATTTATACATGTTTTTCTTTCTGAAGCTAGGATATATACATTAGTTAAATATGGACTACAGGTCCAAAAACCCACAGGATAACAGTTTTTCCCGTCAGAAAATAATCCAAATGCTTCCCTGCAAGAGGTCAGCGATATTTTGAACATGTAAGTATAATCCAGACAAGTCATATAAACTTAGTAAAAATTTTATTATTTCCATTGAAGTTGTAAAATATCATACCATTTCAGTCGAAGCAGTTTTCAAGTCATAAGCTAGGCCAATTTTCTCGCAGAGTCTGATGGTTGCAGCTGATGTGTTGAAGTGCATGCCTAGTTCAGAAGCCTTGTAGTCCCAGGGGAAAGCGTGGTGGTAGTTATGCCAACCTTCACCCGTAGTAAAAAACGACACAATCCAAGACTCTACGGGCTGCAGATTTCTAAAAATATTAGTTGGTATTATTTTCATGTATAGTTACTCGTAATACCTTCAATATCTAATATTATATATCTTAATATCTAATGTCTATCATACGGATTGGAAGGACATGGAAAAATTTGAAAAGAAAATTATAAGGAGGGTTGATTGTATTATTTTTTTATTTAACAGTATTGAAGGTAAGTAGTCCTGTGCAGTTAAGAACAATTTTTATCAGGGTTTCACGAAGCATAATCTTAACCCTCGGCAGGCTGAAATACTTAAATTTTAACAAAAAACGTTTACTTACTTATCATAGGGTCTTGTTCCGTAAAGATGCGCAGCGCTATTAACTAACCATGTGAAGTTTAACGAAATTACATATCGGATAGCGTTCGCATATACGGCTTGTTGTAACGTTTCACCAAAGTATTGGACTGGAATCCATATGGGAAGGAATATTCCAACAAATGCTACTAATGGAAAGTAGTATCTGCAAAATAGAAAAATAAAATAATGCAAAGAAAGATACACGATGTATCATACTGAATGATTTATTCTGCTATTGAACTAAGTTTTTAAAAGATCTTAAAATGAAATAACAGTCGACGAAGAATTCAGGATCGTTTCTTGGTACCTACTTAGTACAGGTTTTTTACTTACTTTGATATTATTTATATTTATTTTATCTATAGATAAAATAAAGCTAAAAGTCATAGATGACTTTTAGCTTTACGTAGTAATTAAGATTATATATTTGCTTAATTTTTGATCTTTTTGGACCCTCAAAGGGGTGATTCAGCCCGTCAATATGAACAACTTTTCCTATGGGAACAATGCTGGGAGACTATTTTTTTTACATTTGCCTAAAATGTCACCTTGTTTAGGTAAGACACACCAAATCTTCTGTTTCCATTATTAGAAAAGTCATATGAATCCATAGTATAGCATTGTCGTCCGATTTTTGTAAATATCTTTGCAAAATTGGACTTCAATTGTAATCAAAAAAATATTCTAATTTACACAGATCTGTATATTCTTATTTACCTTTCAATGATTTGACCCACATACACATCAGGACAAATAAAATAAAAGCTTAATAAAAACTAACTTTTTCTGAAACATGATCATCCAGTCGGCTTCCAGATCACTTAAATCGATTTTTTTGCCAAATTCAGTGACATAAGGATGCTTTCTGGTCATCAGCCACCCGACGTGACTGAAGAAGAAGCCTCTCTTTGCGTTGTGGGGGTCAGCGTCGGTGTCGCTGTAACGATGATGAACTCGGTGATCACGGCACCACACAAACATTGGATTCTGTCAAACCGATATATGGAAATTATAAAAAAAATATGGAAATAAATATTCAATTGAGAAGGAACGTCAAATAGACAAAATTAATATTTGTTTTGTTTTTCATTACTATTAAAGCTAAACGGGCCCATACTAGGCACATTAACGACGCCAATAGTTTTATTCCTAATACTTTACAAATAGAATGAAATTTAAGAATGTAAATCATATAAGCCTTAGTAAATAACCTGAAGTATTTTTGGTAACACGTTTTAATATCATTGATTTAAGTCATTAAGAGAACTACTTTTTACCACTGATTACCGAAAACGGCCGATCCCAGACACGCTTGTTCCTTATATTCTATTAGAAAGAAATTTAAGAATACATGGCGAAATTTTGATCGTTCTGGACCCTTAAAGGGGTGATTCAGCCCGTCGATATGAACCATTTTTCCTATGGGACCAATGCTGGAAACTCAAATTTTATTTCGACATTTTCATACAAAAGTGTTCAACCGCCCGGGCAATTTGTATAGGAATGTCGAATTTTTTTTCGAGTTTATAGCATTTGTCCCATAGGAAAAGTTGTTTATATTGACAGGCTGAATCACCCCTTTAATGGTCCGGAACGATCAAAATTTCGCCATGTATAAATCATAATATGATTTATATTGTATGACGAGCTCCGTGGCGCAGCGGTCATCACGCCTGCCTGCGACACGGATGGTCCCGGGTTCGATCCCCGGTCAGGTCAAGATGGAAAACGATCTTTTTCAGATTGACCTGGGTCTTGGATGTTTATCTATATATGTATTTGTTATAAAATATAGTATCGTTGAGTTAGTATCCCATAACACAAGTCTTTCATTAGAACTTACTTTGGGGCTAGCTCAATCTGTGTGATTTGTCCGTATATATTTATTTATATTTATTTATTTATTTATATTCTTAAATTTCTTTCTATCTGTAAAGTACTTAAGAGGATTAAAACTATTGGCGTCGCTAGTGTGCCTAGTGCCCACACCAATAAATGAAGAAATGTTATAGGTACTTAAGGCCCCAGCCTTAAGTACCTATAATATTTCTCATTTTCACCACATTACGAGTTTTTTTTTTAAAGAGAGCATAGAATATGACTGTCGCTCGTGCGCTTCTAGAGACGTCTTTTCAACACATTTCGGAACAAACTTGTCTGGGGGTGGTACCTACCATATATTGAGATTTTGGTTTTCAAGTTTGTACAAATGCAAAAATTTGGTATTTTGTACTTACTTGGGATATAATAGGTTACATAAGAATTTTGTTTATTAGCCTTTAGCAGCAGATTGGCATAGTGTTACATTTTTTTGAACACGAACTAACAACAGGCCGAGTACCTATACGACTTTCGCCTACTAGCCGAGCCGGGCTGAGAAGCGGTATTGTTATAACTTTCATCGCTAGTATAGGGCGGGGTGCGTGCGACTTTCCGTGCTCGGTGGACTTCTTCAATAAGTCCACCATCCACTGTCATCCCAACTTGTTGTTGTGTTTCAGCTGTCTAAAAAAAGGGCAAAATTGTGATAAAAGAATTATGTAAAACTATACTGTGGCAATTTTCACCGAATACAGGTACGGGGATTAGTCCTTAATTTTTTGTATTTTTTTCTTCACAAAGTTTATGTTTCAGCTGTCTGAGGCTGTCCTCAGACAGCTGAAACACAACAAGACAACAACAAGTTGGGATGACAGTGGTAGGAGGACTTATTGGAGAAGTCCACGGAGCACGGAAGTCGCTCGCGTCGCACCCTGTACTGTGACAATTGTCTTCGTATATTGATTCGGGGACAAATATCATACTATAGTTTTACATAATTCTTTTATCACAATTTAGTCCTTTTTTTAGTCCTTAATTTTTTTTTCTTCACAAGGTGCCTATCCAACAGGTGAAGGCTTGCGATTATCTTGGTTCAGCCGTAACAGTATCCTAATTAAAATAGTAACGAAATAATTAAAAAATAAAGAATATACCTGAGCAGCCATAGTTTGGCCAAGTATTAGCAAAGCTCGCAAAACTGGCGTTGCTTTGAAAGACCGATGAGTGAATAGTCTATGAGCTCCAACTGTGATACTTTTGCCAGAGAATTCCAATAGGCAGTAATCTGAAAAAGGTTAGTGTTACATGAATAGAGTACGTCTCTCTTCTTCAATGAGTTTATGGATTTGTATGAATTCAGTATTCATACAAATCTATAAATTTGAAACAACATTGATGCTTAATACGTAATCCAGTGTAAAAGACTGGTAAGTACGGGGGGTAAGTAAAGGGGGTATTGGAGAGTGGTGAAATATGATACGAAATTAGTACGCATCAAAAAGTATGGATTTGTTATCAATTCAGTATTCATACAAATTTATAAATTTGAAACAACATTGATGTAAGAACAACGTTATCTAGTGTATAAGACTGGTAAGTACTAAAGGGGAGTATTGGAGAGTGCTAAAATATTGCACGTTAAGATACGAAAATTAGTACGACTCAGAAAGTGTATTTTAAAATAAATAACACAACCCGTTTTAAAATTTATTTCAATAGCTGAGTTTCCTGGATTAAAATAATTGAAGTCCGTCAGTTAGATAATCAAGTTTACTAGTAGGGGTCTCGTGACGTCATAGTTTGCAAAAAAGTGTAACAAACTGCGACTACATGCGGAATTGTAGCAGGCTTTATCTTATCTGACAAAAGAAAAATACTAGTTTCAAGTTCCTAATGCGGAACTTGCACACTATTTTTTTTATTGTCCTATGAAAAGAGCTCTCAAAAATAGAAATAACTGTGAAAAAATCATCTTGATAACCCAAAAACTCTTTGAGATGTTATAAGGGTTTGAAAATTCCAATTTTTCGTCTCGACCTAAACGTCCCTAAGAAAAAACAACTGACTACTGACGTCACTCCTTTAGCAATTTGTATGCGTGTTGTAAGGACTTTGTTTGTCAGCTATGTTAAATATTGCGTTTAGGGAAATGGCTTCATAACAAAAATTGCTATAAATTTAAATAGATATTTCTTAGTAAAATAAGATTTTTGAAATTTTCATATTTTTGAAACGGACTTTTCTAACCAATCTTAACCTAAGTTAATGTATCGATATCGGACTGAAAGTGTCCTTAACAGATTTTTCCAGCTAGACGCTTATATAATCAGAAATAGTTTTCAAAATGTACACTTCATGCAAGTTCCCCATTCTATTTTCAAATCTTCATCATAGTCCTTCCTCATCAGTCAGTCATTCTATTCCTACTTTTGGTCGTGATCACTCGACCCTTGCTTATAGGCACTCGCCTACCGTATTGTATTTCTATATTAATAACAGTGTAAAATAACAAAATATATCTGAATACTTGCGATGTGTTTTCTCTTGTTTCTACGAGAGATCTGTCTCCGCTGAGCACAACTGAACACCTACATTATATTTATGTTGGGCCTACTTTAACAAGAACTGGATGAGTGGGATCCGACAAATGTATTGGACTTGTGCGGTGGAGAGTTAGTGGCAAAATGAACTAGTATGAAATGAATTGTATGCAATCGATATTTCTTGTTGCTTCAGACTCTTCATTATTTAGAAGAGAAAGGTACAAATCTTTAAAAAAAAGATGAGCTGAACGGAGTTCTGAGTATATTTTGTTATATAGTGTCTTTCAGATAATTTAAAAGGCTGCTGCAATGTGGTCGCTTAAACAAAAAAAAAGCTCTTTT
The DNA here is from genome assembly GCA_963082605.1 of Rhodophaea formosa. Taxonomy (NCBI): domain Eukaryota; kingdom Metazoa; phylum Arthropoda; class Insecta; order Lepidoptera; family Pyralidae; genus Rhodophaea; species Rhodophaea formosa. Next base: position 6,507,163 of record OY720211.1, on the reverse strand, counting down.
ATATCTTTCTCTTCCAAATAATGAAGAGTCTGAAGCAACAAGAAACATCGATTGCATACAATTTATTTCATACTAGTTCATTTTGCTACTTACTCTCAGGCTGCATCGTTGGTGTCATTGCACTTGTAAATAGTGAGTAGTGTACCACAAGCATGGATGTTTTTTAAGCTTTCAATAATTTTTTCTCTATTATCAAAACGATGACGCACTTTCAATGAAACAGATCAAACTCCAAAGAGAATCTGCGCCAGAGGTCGCCTCATTTCGCACAGCCCCGATCCACCCTACACGTCCTCGCTCCACATCACACAGCTACACTAAGCTGGGAAAATCTTTGTATCACATAGGTACACGGAAACACCACTGTCAGTAGTGTTTCCAATGAAGCAGACTTGAGTTATGATGTGTATTTTGAGTAAAGTGATTGGTGTTTTGTTTCAAGTCCCAGTTCAGCTCCAAATAGTCCCGCTTCAATGGGAACGCTAGGTGCGTTTCCATTGCGTGCGTATGAGCTGCTGTCTCTCGATGCTATTACTCTTGACTTCTCAAGGTCAACTCATTTTCAGAAATTCTTTTTTGTTAGGAAACTAGTGTACCTGCAGATTAAATTGTCAAGTACATTAAGAACAATTAATTAGGTAAGTATGTATACCTACGTATAATTATATGCTAAACAGAAAATTATTTTCAAAGGGTTACTCACGAAAAATAAAAAGTTTCCACGTTATCCCCTCTGTGATCCATATGTAAAGCCCCTTCAAAGCCACCAAGTGAATGAACAACAACGCGAATGCATTGGTCCAGACAACTTGATGCTTGTACGTGAAGTCAGTTCCTATTAGTTTTATATTTGGTTCATCTTCTTTGGTTTCTCTAAGTCTTATGTCCATTGCGGTTGGTTCTACAGCAACCATTACTTGGATTGGAAATTAATAACAACAAAAAGAACCTTATTGTTTCTATTGTATTTATACCTAGTCAAGTAGTTATAGTTATGGTGAAAAAAACCTCGTATTGTACGCCAATCACGCCTGTCCTTTTTTACGGTTCCGTCGCCGAATAGCAAAAACCGAACCTTTATAGATTTGTCATGTTTGTCTGACAGTTTTTCTGTATGGCACAGCCATTTTATTTCGAAATAAAGTTGAAAAAATTACCGACCAAATTCATTTTATGAACGGCTTCACGATTTTCAAACAAATTAAAAAAACTTAAAAAAAAAAATTAAAGGTGTTTCCCGATACAATGAAAAGAAATAAAAAATAACATCAAACCTATGGGTCTTTAAAAATGGGGTCCCCTGCGTGGTTTCGACAGCTGCTGTTGCGACGCACTACGTTGCGATTTTTTTCAACTGCCTTATTAGCCCAGTCAATATCGACATCAAGCATTGCAAACCCGCATGTGTCGGCGATTTTGTAATATATTGTAGAGACTACATAGAATAGTCAAGTTTGCAACTTTCTTAACCCTGTGCTATTCCTGGGGGACCCGAAAGTAAACGTAAAAACTGCCTTAAGGATGCCTTTTTTGGGTATCTTTGTGGTATGGTTTTATGAAACACACTAAATTATCTAACATGTGGTCAAAAGGACAATTTTTAAGCGGCTGCTTCTCTACTGTTAAAAACTAAGAGAGATAATATAACAGTCATTTGAAAGCTTATATACTTAGTCTTCTTTCTTTTATTTTATTTCAACTTTCCTGTAAGATCTTTAGTTTTCTTGGTTCGGGCCTGGAACTACCTAGCCTAACCTACCCTTATTGTGCCAACTTTAGGGGAAAATGGGCATAGTTTGACAAGGCATGACTTAATAACTATAAGTCACAGATAGTTTAAATTATACTCAAACGGTAGATAATTTAGTATATTTTATAAAAGCATACTGTACCGGACAGTGTGGTCTCGGTACAAGTAGGGTAAAACCCGGATAGTTGCGTCGGGGGGATACTTGCGTCGGTTTCGAATTTTCTATGTTAGGTACATTTGTGGCATTACTGCTTGATTATAGTTAGAAGCGCTCCCCCCGCAGGTCTCACTGCCACGTAAACCGTTGGAGTGGGTGCACGCGTTTCGTCCGTGTGAGCAAAAATCTTCCGCTGCGAAACATTAACGGACGTCGAAATTATATTGGTGCCTAGTTTTTGTTGGATATCTTTATAATTGATTGTGGTTTCAGACTACATTTTGTTTATTTGCTTACATTAGACCTTTAATTGCCCTATTAATTGCGTTTTATTGTTGAAAAGATTTTATTTATTTTCTAAATCGAAAAGGCAACTATCCGTATCAAAAAGGATAGTTGCCTTATTTATTGTGGCGGATAGTTGCTCTAAGTGCTCTCTCTCTCTCTCTTTAGCCTTTTTCAACCGCACGGGTGTAGGCCTCCTCCAGTTTATGCCATTTTTGTCGGTCTTGGGCAATCTCAATCCACTTCACTCCTGCTGTTTTCTTAACATCGTCTGACCAGCGCATTTGAGGTCTTCCCTGTGGACGTTTTTCACCCCACGGTCTCCATTCCACCAGAGCCTTACACCACGAACCTTGTTTTCTGGCGACATGGCCAGCCCATTGCCACTTCAGCTTCGCGATACGCTTGATGACATCAGTGACTTTGCTTTGCCTTCTGAGCCACTCATTAGTTTTTCTGTCTCTGAGCGTAACACCTACCAGTTTTCTCTCAATAGCTCTCTGAGCAACTCTGAGATTTTCCAGGACCTCCTTCGTAAAAACCCAGGTTTCGGCCCCGTAAGTCAGAACTGGCAGAATGCATTGATCGTGTATGCGAGCTTTCTGTTCTGGAGTTAACTTCATTCCAAATATGTAGTCAATTTTAGAATAGGCTGCCCAAGCTAATCTTATTCGCCTGTTGATTTCATTGGTCTGGTTTTCTTTCCCCAACACCATTTCTTGACCCAGGTATATGTATTTTTGCACTTTTTCTATTGCAGTGTCTTCTACCTTGATGTTGTGTGTGGAATTAAAGCAGTTGGTCATGATTTTTGTCTTACTTAGGTTCATCTCTAGCCCGCACAGTCGAGAGGCATGATTTAGTTGTTGTAACATGGTTTCTAGTTCTTGGGGGTTTCCAGAAAATAAAACGATATCATCTGCGAATCGTAGGTTAGTAAGTCTCTTTCCCTCGATACGCAACCCATAACTTTCCCAGTTTAGTTTCTTCATGATGTCTTCTAATACTAGGGTGAACAATTTAGGAGAGATTGTATCTCCTTGTCTAACACCTCTCTCTATTTTTACTGTCCCTGTTTCCGGTGGCAGGTTGACCTTCATGCTTGCGTTTTCATAGATATTTTTAATAAGGTTCGTATATCGGTGATCAATGCGAGCATTCTGCAGAGACTCTACTACTGCCCAAGATTCTATGCTATCAAATGCCTTCTTATAGTCTATGAAGCCTATCCATAACGGCATCTGATATTCGGTGACCTTTTCTATAACTATTCGCAATGATAGGATATGATCCATTGTACTCATCCCACTTCTAAAACCAGCCTGCTCTATTGGTTGGTAAAAATCCAGCTTTTTGGTCAGTCGAATAGTTATGATTTTAGTGAATAGTTTGTATAGCTGTGATAACAAACTTATAGGTCGATAGTTATTTAAGTCACACTTGTTGCCCTTTTTGAATAGAAGGATTACTGTAGCGCATTCCCATTTTTCTGGTACTCTACCCTCTTCAAGACATTTGTTGTAGAGGTCTTTTATATAGTGGATAACTGCATCTCCGCCTTCCTTGATCATTTCCACAATAATGTTATCCTCACCCGGTGCTTTCCCATTAGACATTCTTCTTAGAGCATCTGTTATCTCAGCTCTAAGTGCAATTCTCCATAACCATTTATTCCTTAATCAACGAATTTTTTTTTTTTCAAATAAATGGTTTTTATATAGCATTACAATGCTCGGTATATTATTAAAATTGAAAATATGTGATAAATGTATTCGAAACCTACCTGTGGCGAATTCTTTTTCATTACATATTTTCAATTTTTTTTTCAAGTAAAAATAATGCTATACTTACTTGTTTTAAATATAAAATAATATTAACCGCTTGCACGTGCCCATTCTAGGTAAACAGAATGCCTCGCAAGTATAAGCGGAAACTAAGTGTTATATGTATGACTATGCGGTAAGTATTCTCCTAACTCTTTTTAACATTTGGCAACTATCCTCTGCAGTAGGCGACTATCCCTTTTTTAGGAGGTCAAATAAAACGTAATATACTCAAAACCAGTATCAATTATGTTAACGGAATTGATCTTCTGTAAAAGACGAAGAACCTATGTTTTCGTATACATTATCAGGTATTATTAATAACCACCCATTTTATTATAATTTAAACTTTTTGAAAAGTGAGGCAACTATCCGTGTTTTACCCTAGATGATGTAGATGTCAGGTGGACACGGTATGTTCAGGATGTTAAAAGCAGGTGTCAAGGATGTTAGTATTAACCCAACTGATACACGGAATGCGTTTATTGCACTAGTAAAACAAAGTCAAATTATAAAATATGCAGGTTCAGTAGTTTTTAAAATAGGGTTAAGTGTGTTTCAACTATTAGTAAAAAATGCAGTCGGTATAATTATTTAAAACTAGCTAATGCCCGCGACTTCGTTCGCGTGGACTTTATGACTCCGGCGTATACGTATCTTAACACGAACTAAACATACATAAGAAAATACTTGTAGCAGTATTATAAAATTGTGTGGCATTGCATTGGCTGTTGCTAAATACTGGAGGGATAAAATATAGGATTCTTTTGTACTTTTTGAGTCACTGACACGATAAGAAGAATACTATATAGCTAGCTCCAAGTGAGCTTGCGCTACTTCACCAAACTTTGCGGTATGGGCAGAGTGCCCTCAACCTATCGCATATCTACAACGGGCCTTCGGGAGGGATATACCTTGGCTTTAGGTGTTGCCTGTGTGTTCATGGCTTGGAGAGACAGCAAACTCTCATGTTTTGCCGTATGGGCTGAAAACAACGTTGCCAAAAGGGGGACCGCGGTCACCAGTAATATGAGCTAATCGTACTCTACGCACTCTATCCCAGCGGAGAGTGTGACTCTGTAAAATTGTCGATATAAAATTTGACATGGTAATGTATAATTAGGCTGAATAACTTTTGCTACAGCCTCATTTTTATATTTCCTATAGTTTACCTGGACCATTGTGGTTCTGCGTCAGATGTTCCAAATCTTCAAATTAAATTCTTCAACAAAAAATGCTCATCAGGTTAAACCACTTTTGCTAAGGCGCCATTTATATATTTCCTATAGTTTACCTGGACCATTATGGTTCTGCATGAGGTGTTCCAAATCTCAGATATTTTATACCTCAACAAAAATGCTCATCAATGCTTAACAACTTTTGCTAAGGCTCCACTTTTATATTTCTTATAGTTCAGTTTGACTTTTATGATGCTGCATCAGGTGTTCCATTTTCCAAAATTGTTTCTTCCCTATATGTTGCCCCAATTTAATAGCTATTAGCAATTAAAGTTTTATTCGAATCCGTTCAATATTTCCGGAGATAAACGGGATTATACATACAGACAGACAGACAAGAAATTCTAAAAAAAATTGTTTGCTTTCTATTATTCTTTTCAAGTGTCCCTCTATCCATTTCAGTCAAAAATAAAAAATGTACAGACAAGATATTTTTACTGTTTTATTATATGTATAGATACCAACTTGTTGAATAAAAACATGAATTATATAATATCTCTATTTTTAAAACAGTTAAAACAAGAACAAGTGGGTCCTTGTACTTGTTTTAAAATAAACTAAACACAAACGAGGGTTTATTAGTACAACTGTAAGACGAAGAAGAAGAAAATGTGTGATATATTATACATATATAAATCCCTGCTGGCATGTGGTCTCATCGCCTTAATCGTACGATTTGTTCTCAGAGATTCGTATAGATGGCGCCACTCGAAACTACACAATATTATATCTACCGTATTATGAGTATATAAAAACATAATTCACAAAATATATCTTATTAAAAATCAAAACAATATTTTAGGCATAATATTTTAAAATGACAACGTATATTTAGTAAGTTAAAGGCTAACGCATATGCGTTCATCACCGCAATCTAGTATCGAGTAGTAAGCAACTCTCCTGCGCCATACATTCGCCTGCTTTTCGCAACCATAATTTGGTCCAATATTTTTGCATGAGGTGGGCAGTCTATTACGTTAGTATTATATTGTCTTTGCTGCTGGATAAAAAACCTGGGGTCTTATTTAATTTTATTACTTTTACCAATGTGTGTAGTGAATTATTAATAATAACTACAAAAGTTGTCCTTGGGAGCGGAGAAGAAGAAGGCGGCGTAGTCTCTCTCACCGCCCCGAATGAAGTCTCATTCATTGTGGCAGCAGTGTCATGATTGATGTGGCCTTCAGGTTTCCATTGTGTACACCATCTTTGTTTCAGGAAGCAGAGGGCAAGGTTGATCAACACACTCGTTTTAATAGCTATTAATAGAATGGAATTAATAATGATGTAATGTGTAGAGTTAAAATTTTCAATTTTCTCCAGTTCTTGCTGTTTGAAATGGTTTACGTTCTGTTTTATCGATGTAAATAATTGCTCATGGTTTTCTCTCCGTTGTTGTGTAGATGGCGGTATCTCCTCTTATCTGAGGGATGTCAATAATAGCATCCAGTTCGGACTGATCTCTGTTGAGTAAAAGAATCTTGATTTCTATTAGCACGAATCTTTTCGTCACTTTTACTTGTACGTGCAAGAGATCGTATAAGTCTCGAAAATTATTAGTTGACAGAAAATTGTAGATTTGTTCGAAATGTGTATTCATAATATGTTTGTTTCTTTTCAGGATGTTATTTTCCGCTTGGATCAGTGACGTTTGGTTCTTAAATAAGGTAAGGAGGTGATCTTCTCTCGTTTTCACTGTTTCAATATATCCTGTTCATATTTTTGAGCAAATGTGTCATCAAACAACGTGTTCGCTAAGTAGCCGACCCAATCAATTATTTAATTAATCAAACGTCTTTTCTTTCGTTGCAGGATATGGTGTTGGTTCGATAGTAACTCATTGTGTACATGGCGTAGTTCATCGATCTCGTATGCGAGTTGCGTAACTATAGTGTGTAAAACTTCTTTGTATTCCTTTTTGTTCGGGTTTCTTGTTTCGGGGTTCCTCTTCTTGCACACAAACGTTTAAAAGCTGCCAGGAACGCCGGAGTGCTCAGGTCAGAAACAAGCTCGAGGTGTATCGCCTTAGTCGAGAAGCAAACAAAGACAGCAATGTATCCTCGGGTTTATCATACTCCCCGTCCTTTATTTGCTTTCAGCTCCACTTGCTCTGTGAAATCAACTCCTGTGTGGGTAAATGCACGGGACGGTGTCACCCTCGGCCCCGGAATGTCAGCCATTATTTGGTGTTGTTTAACACTACTTAAGCGCGGATACGCGGATACCTAGGACCATGCTAGGACCCAATACTTTGGCCGTAGATATGTCAAAGTCAGACCAGATCCACCATGTAATGTTCGCAGATGAGCTTGTTTGACAAGAAGTTCCGTCAGTCTCGTATACTTCGGAAGGATCATAGGATGCTTTGCATGTCAGTTAGCTGTGAAAGTTTACTTAGCCAACTTGTAAGATGTCGTTTTTATCCAAGTAGGGCGTCAGCGTTAATAAATGGCTTTTAGAATACACGGTACCATCTTGTTTTATTTGATTTATTTCTGATTGAAACTCTTGCATTTGATACGCTCTTATTACAAGTTCAGAAGAGTGTTCGATTTCCGTTGCAGTCAGGTATGATTCATGTTGACCGTCTAGTGAACATCGGCTCTGGCCGTGTGACTGATGTTTGTTATGAAACGTAATACACGCGCTATCACTCGCACGGTGTGATTAATGGAACTATTTTTATTTAGTAACTCTTTAAACATAATTTTATTGAACAGAATCTGCATGTTGTTATCGCTGATATAGGATTTCCCACGCAGTTTAATAGTTATCCGAAGAAACAGACAGGTGTTGGACGAGGCGATGGGTTTCTTCCTTTAACTTCCCCTTCAAATGTTGCATTTTTTGTGAGTCACTTAGCGTAGGTTTCTCGTGGATACTGCTTTTGTAAAGACCCAAAAATGTGGACCATTGTGTATAGTCACCATAGAACGTAGGCACTTCCACTTTAGGAGTGACCTTTTTATCACCTTGAATTCAGAAAATTCTTCATCGTACTCCACATCTTCATTCAATAAATTGTCAATTTTTAGATGAAGATTATCGATAGTCTTCCATCGGGACTGCAAATTTTCCAATTCATCTTCCATTTCCTATCCATTTCCCATTTTTCCGCGATTTTTGGAAGATTGATGTTTTGTATTTGACGGCTAAAGGCACGGAAATTAATACGCTGTTCACGCAAAAGTTTGTCAACAAATTGTTTATTTATCTCAAAACATATATATTTTTTGTTTCTATTAGAAATTACAACCCGACAACTCAACCCGGCTGGGTTGTGTTGTGTGTAAGCGATAAAACCTTTAAGGTATTTATTAAAATTTACCACATATGAATGAAAAAAGACAATGATTCAAAGTTAATATTTACTTCAAACTGACTTGTGTGTTCATAATAAAAGTTTCAAAATAACACCTATCTAATACAGAATTGATTACTTTATGGTTATCGACGGAAAAGTAACATAAGTAATTATTTTTTAAGTTTAAACAGGCAGGCCTTTCTCTTTACTCTTCATAGTGTCTATTTGAAAACGAAGTATTCAATTTAAAAAAAAAAAAAAAACTACAACTGGCAGGGGATAAAAATAGGATTTATAAAAGTGTAATTAGTTTTATTAAGGTGCTTACTACTAAGTTTGAGTACAATTTTAGTCACTTATCATTCATTCATTTTCATAACATACTTGATTCTAGGCAGGATAATAATTAATTAATTTTATACATTCAACATCATATAGTGGACTTCTTACTGCTCTGGCTTATAAATGGATCTGTAAGAATAGAGAGCGTCATGCTCCTTCAGTGAAGACTAAAAAATCCTGATGATGATGATGCAAACAATTTTATAGAGAGTAAGATAGAGAGTTCTGTAAATCTCTAAAGGTCTCTCTCTCTGTAGTTATCGACTAGCAATGAAAGTATAACGCCCGAAAACTCTCTTAGATGCATCTTAACTAAAATTATTTTCTAGGCCCGTCCCGTCACTGTCTAGATAACCTAGCCCAAGTTAGTCTGAGCTTTATGATTGTTTGTTATCTTAGAGTATCGTTTCGGTCTAAATTAATGAGATCCAATATGTCTTAGCTGTGAGTTTTCGCTAAGGACGTCTTTTTCGTGGTACAGGGGAAGGCCTTCCAGTTTGAGCGTGACTTCGGGGTCCTTGTATTTGACCTTGTAGCTTGGGTTCAGCGGATGTAAAATACCAATTGCTTCAACACTTTTTTTCGATTCTTCGTCCCCAAGTTCATAGTGGGTTCCATCTCCTGCTCTGATGATCCTATTCTTAACCTGGTGACAAATCATCCAGTTACATAAGAAACAAGTTATTTTTAAATAAAATAAATATACGACTGCACTGCCTATAAATTATATCCTAAGACACAGGGTAAGGCAAGGAATTTTACAAACTCATCCAAATCTGTAAGTACCAGCAGTTAGAAATTATTTTGCATTGAAGAATCTCACATGCATGCATAGTCACGATCAAAATATTTACATCTAGCTGATGCCCGCGACTTCGTTCGCGTGAACTTTATGATTTCGGCGTATTAATATACCTAAATACGAACTAATCCCGATACGTAAGAAAATAATTGTAGCAGTGTATAATTAATAAATATCAACGTATTATGCAAAAAAATACTTTATATAATTATGTTGGAACAATCCTTTGGGTTAGTTTTTTGGTATCAATATACCGCGTTCACATAACCAAGAATTTTCCGGGTTTGTTATGCTCTGAAACACTAATTATTTTTTAATAAGAAGTTAATCTCGCCTGCCCTAGTGCCCCGACTTATAGCTGGAAGATCACATGTTCTATATCTTCCATTTTTATACCTCAACAAAAAAATACGCGTGAAAGCGTAACAAACAAACTCACTTTCGCATTTATAATATTAGTTGGGAAGTTGGGATTGGGATTAAGATTTTAGACCTTATTTATCACATTGATTAAAGAACGAATGTGTATAATGTATATAATGCTCGTGACATGACTGTACGTTCAGACATAAATTCTGTAAACATAGTACTCCTTTTTTGGTTAATCATGTAAAAACCTGATAGACTTAAGTTATATTGTCATAGATAAGAAATAATTCAACCAGGAAATATGAGTACACTAACATATAAGGTAAGGACGAGTATTGCCGGTCACCTAAGCAAAATAAATCAAAAATAATGGAAAAATCAATATTTTACTTAGAAATTATTAATGAAACATAACTTTAACTATCGTGCTACAATTATCACAATCATTGAGATCAATAAATACATTAATGAGAGTACAATAGGCTTTTTAAAAAAAAACACGTTTTGACTGGTATTGCCAACGTGGCAGGTAATGGCGGTCAGTTGGATGACAATACCGGTCAAACGTTTTTTACCAGTCAAAAGCCACACAAATTGCATGTGTAGCCTTCAGGGGTATCGCAGCCCTGACTCTCAGCATGAGTCCAAAGCCCACACTTAACGTACCAATACCATAAATCATTGTTACGACCGTGATCATGGCATAGCAAACGCTCGTTTTCTTTAAAGTCAATGTCGTTATCGTTATTATTTCAAACGATAACCTCAATTTCTAAATTCGATGAACTATTTTCCTGTAGCACCCTTTTTTCCACCTTCTTATAGAAACTTTTGCTGGTCTTTTTTTACCTATCTTTATTCCTGGATTTTTTTTGATTTTGGATTTGTTATCCTTCTAATTTTATCTTGTTGCTCTTCAGTCTTCTTTCTTTATTTAAAACATTAACAAACGTGACGTTCAAAAAAAGTATTACTATGTTTTTCCTTCAAAAAATTATAATTTACTTGTATATTGTCTTGCAGGTAATACCGGTTAGCGTGACCGGCATTGCCCATCTGCGGTTTTTTAAGATTAATAATTATTCAAGAAAAAACTTCCTATATATAGCTTCTAATATTAAATAAAAAAAACCGGCCAAGTGCGTGTCGGGCCACGCGCAGTGTAGGGTTCCGTAGTTGCGAGTTGCGAATGACAACTTTGAGTTCACACTGTTTACACTCGCACCTCACAGTTTAACGACCAAAAACATCTAACAATGAAGATTGTATGAAATTTTACATTTTCCAGTACATTTTATAAGTTGGTTGCCTATAACTTTTTAGTTTGCACTTAGTACCTAGCTCTGATAGTTTTCCTTTCAACTTCAGAATATATACTACTGCTGTAATTTTTTTCACGTATCCATATATAACCGTTTAGCAGATAGAGGGGGGGGGGACACGTACCTCTAACAAAGTTTTGCACTTTAATACCAAATATTTCGGAAACGGATCCCTAAATCGAAAAATGGTGTTTTCAACCTCAGAATATTTTTCAAAGACCTTTTTAACGATACCCCACACGATGGGTAAATAGAGAAAAAAAAAATACTCCCCACTTTACTTGTATGGGAGCTACCCAAAAAAAAATTTTTTTTCAAGATTTTATTCTACGACTTTTTTGCCATGATTAATATACACACTCATACCAAATTACAGCCTTCTTGTACTTATAGTCTCTGAGTAAAACCGCGGACGGACAGACAGACAGACAGACAGACATGGCGAAACTATAAGGGTTCCTAGTTTACTACGGAACCCTAAAAAGGATGACTAGTCGACTGATTGTTAAAAAGAAATATAAACAGTGGATAAAATATGAAAATTATGATAGTCACGTCTTATGTTCTACGACCGAAAATTTATAAGGAATTTCCGCGAAACAAACGAACGTCTCGTTCTCAGTGATGCGTGGTCAGAACTGAACGGGGGTCGGTGTGACGTGCGGACGTGATCATGCCACTGTCTTTGCAAGTGTGACTGCCCAAAAACCAAATATTTTGGGAGATATTGTGGTGACCGGTATTACCCGCTTTTACCCTACAGCAAATATTTATTCTTTGTATTTTTTCTGGTATAGAGTGAAGAGAAAGCCGGTAAATCAAAAGCTATACTACACAAAAATAGATTATCCGTATAATGACAGACATTACCTATATCGTTCAAATTATTTTAATAGGTCTTTACCTACATTAGTTACCTACATATACCAAAGATATAGGTACCATTATATATTCAGAAGCACTGTATACAGTGTAGAAAACCAAATTAAATTGTTAATTTAAATAATGAGTATCTTGAAAGCTATGATTGCTTACCATTTCTGGAGAAGCAGTCTTCAAGTCATACGCCAAGCCGATCTTCTCGAAGAACCTGATGAGTGACGCTGATTGGTTGAAATGCATCGACAACTCCGCTGCCTTGTAATCCCACGGGAACGCGTGATGGTAGTTGTGCCAGCCCTCGCCGAGGCTTATGCAAGATACGAACCAGGATTCCACTGGCTGAAGATTTCTTCAAAAATACACCAATTTTATTAAAGATCTTCCTCCTTAACCTCGTTGACAAAAATATGAAGTTGCCACCACTTTACCATATTTCAAAAATACTTTTTATGTGGTTTTATGTTTCACCATCACCACCGCCACCATCAGGTCCTTGTTAGTTCCCACTGCAGGAGCACGTTCCTCTCTGTACTACCAAAGCCATATATTAGCCAGAGCAGTCAGAGGATTTGGCCTACACTCTCCACGCTGGCCAGACGGGTTGAAGAGGTCTCTTTGATGTTTATTAGCTTTGTTTAGCTTGTGTTTCCTAAGTCGCCTTCTACGACATCCACGGGACTTGGAGAGATCCTATTCTACTCTGCCGGGAACCACAAGGCGGTTTTATGTTTGCCCATATATAATTTTGATTTTCTTATACAATGTGAAAAATTTCCAAGTTTCTACCTTTTACAGTTCTATAAATAGAGCCCTGTGACAGACGAACGGACTCAGGAACAGTTGAGACTTTGTACAGGGTCTTATTTTTATCCTTTGACTATTGAACCCTAAAATAAATGGCACCATCCTCGAATGTAGTAACGACTGTATATTTCCTTGTGGACAGAATTCTTTCCATATATCCATAGGACTTACTTATCATAAGGTCTTGTTCCGTAAAGATGTGCAGCGCTGTTGACTAACCATGTGCCGTTTAATGTCGCAGCGTAGCGGAAGAAGTAACAAACCAAGATGGAATTCCACCAGGGTTCGTTAAAATAATGCACTGGAACCCACACGGGGATCCAAAAGGCCAGGAGGAAGTATAACGGATAGTAGTACCTGAAACACAATTTAACTGATACAATAAACGGTACATTATCGTCGAAGTATGAGTCATGGGAATTCGTCTTTCTTTGAATAAGAGATCTTAGAATGCCATCCATAAACCAATTGCACGATGAGGAAATTAAACATGCTATAAAAATAAATATATTTTTTTACGTAGGCATCTCTCTAGAAGAACACAAAATACCCTCAATTTTAATAATAACTAACTTTTGCCCGCGACCCCGTTCGCATTAATGAGATCCCTCAGGTACAGTTATTATTATTGCTGAGATGCATTGACTAAATAAAATGGAGATAAATAAAAGAAGTTATTCATCATATAAAGTAATACATACTTTTTTTGTAACATAACCATCCAATCTGCTTGTTGATCGCTCATATCGATTTTCCTTCCTAACTCAATGACATAAGGGTGTTTTTTTGACATCAGCCACCCGATGTGGCAGAAGAAGAACCCTCGCTTGGAATTGTGAGGATCGCCATCAGTGTCAGTATACCGATGATGCAGCCGGTGGTCGCGACACCAAATGAACATCGAATTCTGTAATCAAATTATTTTTCGTAATGTTAAAATTTGGAAAATAATGATTCACTTCGAGAGGCTTTCTTAAGATAATGTAAGTCTAAATCATTACTAATGATAAGACAAAGGAAAAAATTTGTAATGTTTTGATAATAAACAGATTTTGGAACTCATGGTTGGTTTAGGATAATGTGATTACTATGAAAATCGTGAACATTAATAAAGGGCTTAACTAATAATAAAAGGTGTTGATCCCGCTACTTTCATCAGATGATACGAGTAGTATTAAAAATATGTCCGATGCAGCTTGAGAAATTAGTCTCCTTATAAAACTTATTGCACAAAGGAAGAAATGCAAAATACGTAGAGAATATTACCTGTCCTGCAATTGTTTGCATTAAAATCAGGCAAGCTCTGAGTACAGGGGTAGCTTTGAATGATTTGTGGGTGTACAGCCGATGGGCTCCAACTGTCACTCCTTCTACGCCGATGTATGCTACACAAAACACTTCAAACAAAAAAAAATAGAAATAAATATACATCGCCAAAAACTTTATTTTTATTCAAATTAAAATGTAATAATTAACATCATGCTTTCATATATTTCGTTTTTATTTATAACCTACTAGCTTCCGCTGGCAGCTTCGCAGATGTCGGTTAACGCGACCAAATCTTATATTTCCATCATCACGGTTTAACACATTTTCAACATAATATGGGGATAGATTTTAGAAAACCGGATATTTGTATTTACGAGTAGGAGCAGATTTCATGGAAATTGGAACAGATGTTAAATATTTTTCATACAAACTTGTAACCCCTATTGCACTTAGGGGGTGAATTCTAATAAACCATGAAACACGTATTCAACTAATTTTTTTAAGAGCATAAATCAAATACAACAACATTTAAAGATTTTTTCATATGAATTTTAAATTCCTTTAGGGTTAAAAATTTTCAAAATCCCTTTAAATTATGCGTCCGCTTTTAGAATAAGTATATACAACGATCCAAAAGTGAAACTTCTTTCATACATTGCACTTTAGTCATGTTTATAAAATCATAAACTATCAGATTATGATTTTGTAAATGAATGTTAATACAATCAATTATCAATCACATTTTATGAGGTTAGTTAGTTAGTTATAAAAATAAAAAACCTGATAAATTCTTGGTTATAAACATGTAGATAGATACTTACTCCATACAAAAGTTTTGAGATATATTTGTCCTGTTACACACAGCACAAAACCCCATAGGCCAAGTAAATGTAAAATCAAAAATCCAATAGCGTTTCTCCAGACAATTTCGTGCCTATAGGAGAAGTCAGTTCCTATACCTCTTTTAAGAGGTAAGTTATCTTCTGCACCATTCTTTGAGGAATCCGTTCGATTTTTAGGATGATTTTCTGATAGCTCATCTGGATTTAAACGATCTGCTGCAGTTGCTGTCATGATCCTACTTTGTCACTTTATGAGATGCTTATCGAATTTCTACTGATACCATTTTAAGTAACAATTACTTTATATAGAATTAATGAAAATATCGGAGCATTGTTGGTCAATCTTCGTTGACGTGGTTGTGTTGTTAGAAGGCGGACCTTGAATTGTATGTTAATTTATTTCAGTAATTAGGTTACTACTTCGTATGTATGTTTATCGATTTAATGCAGCAAATTGACGGCCACGCCTTGCGATATGTTGCATGGGATGAATTTGAAAACATTTTTTTGTATAGGTATTTTTAAATAGTTTGAATTTGTAAAACTGAAATTTAAATAATATTTTATCAAACCAAGATGACTAAAGAAAAACAAGAAATAACTATTATCTTTTCCACAATATTTCATTTTTTCAAATGACATATGCGGAGGTTCTCTGTGTTAGAGAGCCTTGGCTCTTCCATCTTATTCATTACGTAATAAAATAGTAACGTAACACATAGTATGCTACTTACAATAAAACGAAAATAAAAATCTAAAAAAAAAAATATGAAGTTTCAATACCTTGGCTAAATTTACAAACTTTGCTAATAAATACATGTTCACATGTAAGTGTAAAAAGGGCGTTATCAGCCCTTTATCATTGTCTTAGGATCTGGGGCTGCTAATAGAATTAGCAACTTCCACTGATTCAATTCAAATAAGTATTAAACAATTATTACTGTTTGGCAGTATGGATTCTTAATCCTCATTGCTTTTTTCTGCAGCTACCTAACTAATTAATAGTACATTATGATACAAGTACGGTAAGCTGGATATTATAGTCGAGGAGTTGATAGGCACGAGGCGAAGTCGAGTGCTTATATTAAACCGACGACTAATAATATAATTATATATATATATATATATATATTAAACTCTTTATTTATTAAGTTGTATAAGCGGGAAGATTAGTTTATGTCTTGTCTCCCGGAATAAATAGATTTTACATTTGCTAACGGTGATACATTATGTTACCTTCTAATGTTTGCAAATTTTGCGGGTTCCAAATGACAATAATATGTAAAAGTTCATTGCAAAAGATAAATATGCCGTAGAAGTAGTGAAGTCTAGCTGTCGCATTACTGTCCGGAGTCCAGGTTTTATATGGCTTAAACAAAGCCTTGATAGTTCCACGACCAAATACAGCAACATTTGCAAATCTATTTCGTTTTCGAACAAAAATGAACTTCAAACTTCAAATTACGCAGTACAAAAATTTTACTAAAAAATATAATTAGTCAGCGTATTTTATTAAAGTTATCATCATCCTTGAACCTTGGGTCTCCAGAAATGTCAGAGTGTCACGTACTTTTTTCCTTCATACAGCAGGATTACAGAATGGGCCCCCTCTAATGACTTGGGGTCCTTCAAAAGGCGTGTTTATTAGGTAAGGCACCCCATCTGGTGTTGCAGATGTCCATGGGCAACGGTGACCACTTTCCATCAGGTGGCTTGTCTGCTCGTTTGCCGTCAAATAAACATAAAAAAGTTACGATCATTAAGGTAGAACTTTCAAAGATGATTGATGAAATATGCATTGCATTGATATAGGTTACATTTCAGTTAGGAGTTCGTCCAGACTTAAAGTACCTAGAGGTATGGGGTGGTGCGCCACGTGAATTGAATACAGTTCCTCATAGGTTCACGTGACTTGAAAAGAAAATAATAATCTTTGAAATATGCTCTAGAACATAAAGTACGCACGAATGAGATTTATTTCCTGCAGCAAATTATAATTAAACCCGTGTACTTTCATAATTTATGGCTGAACGAAATAACAAGTACGATGCCGATGACGTTGGAATTTTCGCAACCAATGTACCTAATGTCAAATACAATTATAAAATGAAAAAATCATGGATTGTAATTTTTTTAGTCATCAAATTGGTAAGAGAAATTATTATGAAGTTGTGACTACAGACTTCAAATATCTCACATTAAATAGTAGTTATTTTCTCAGACATATGCTGAGAAAACTAAACGGCACGGCGTGAATACGGATCAAGGAGAGGAACCAAAAGTAAATGGATCATGTGGTAAGAAATCTTTTTTATTTTAGTAGGTAAGTATATTTTTTTACGGTTATAATAGTTAGATATTGAATATATTTTTGAAACTATAATACAGTATTGATTGAGAGGTTGAGATTAAATTTTAATTTTTTCAAGGAATCGCCTAACTAACTGTTCTACTGTTATTAATAAAATAGGTCTGATAAAAGTGACTTTTTAGGCACTACATCTGTATGCTAACAAATCAGACAGCTTGCTAGCATGTAGGCGTAGTAAGACTTCTCCCTAATTTAAATAGTTATAACGGCTGTTAATTTATCTTCAACACAACATTAATGGCGTGACTCACTAAGTAAATTTTAAAATACAATGAAAATAAGTTTTGTAAAACGTCTACATTTTTTTTTTGGCCTAGCTGACTAAACAATATTTTTTTTTTCTTAAATTTGATCCCCCTTAAAGTTCTAGCTGCATTCTTTTAATTTACCAAGAACTTATGCCACTAAATCATATAGTCTAAAACAGCCAAAAATAGGCTGATTAAAAATGTGTTACAAGCACTTGTAACTTTTATTCAGAAGATTACACGATATTTTTAATTTCTATAAAAACTTACCATTTTAGAATGTGGAATCGCCGGGAAGAGCCGGCGCATTGTCGGCGGTTCTACGGTGCAGCCACACCAGTACCCATGGCTGGTGTCCTTGATGCTTGGGCAGAAGCTGCATTGCGGAGGAGCTATCATCTCTGATCAGCATATACTCACAGCGGGACATTGTATTACTTTTGGGTAAGGATAACTAAATAGTATCTAACTAATCTAGTAGACTATAGCATCGTCGGTTCATCAAAGATTCGCTCATTATGTCGAGCTCCATGGCGCAGCGGACAACACGCCAGCAACACGGGGGTCCCGGGTTCGATCCCCGGTCAGGTGATGCTGGAAAACGATCTTTTTCAGTATGACCTGGGTCTTGGATGTTTATCTATATAAGTATACATATATTAAAAAATATAGTATCGTTGAGTCAGTATCCTGCGACACAAGTTCACAACTTACTGTGGGGCTGGCTCAATTTGTGTGAAAAAAAAAACTAATAAAACAAAATATAAAAAATTACTTGATATGTTACTATTTATTCAATGTCCAACATCATACCTTGTTGTGTTCCTAACACAACAAGGCACATTTACTTATGAGACGCAGAAAATATTGCTTGCTCCTGCCCTGAGAGCGAACGCATACGTATCCCTCGTCTCGAAATTGTTGGCGGAAATTCTACGTAGTTATTGAGGGACATGTTTTTCTAAATTTTGCTCTGTTTAACTCCTAATGTAGGATCATAATGTTTTTCTGAGCATGGTTACCCATATCTTATAAATCACTAACTTATTATAGGTACTTATGGGAAAATAGAATCACAATCTGTAACACCTGGTTTGACTTGATTGGTTATTGACACAATTATCCAGGTGCTCAAGATCTACTAGACGGTCATTCAGCTGGCACATGCAATGTTAAATGACTGTGTGGTAAAAACTGACAAGTAGGCAAAAGAATTGTTGTGTCTGATGAATAAATATCTCTTTTTTTAGTGTACACTTTCAAGATCTGACGGTAAACATTGGCATGCACGATAGACTAGACAGCAACGCTTACACAGTGCTAAGAATTATCAACGGAGTGAAACACCCAAAGTTTACGTCCAACGCTGTCCGAGATATAAACGACATCGCCGTGCTGACTCTCAGCAGGAGAATCAAGTTTTCCGATCGAGTTCTCCCTATATGCTTGCCTGACGAAAGTGAGTGGTTGGAGGTGATTCCAGTGGTTTGGATGTCATTTTTACTAAATTTTTACCAACTTTGTTCTTCGCTAGTTTTCTTGACCATCTTTTTTATTCCATAACTAGACTACATTAACAAGCTTTTATAATTTCCCATGATGCAAATATATTGAAGTTAGGTATTTTGTCCGTATTTCTATAGTCATAGTCATTGTCCCGTCAGTCAGAACTCTATTATAGTGACTACTGATAGCGACGATAAAGCACATAATACAGTCTTCAAAGTATCAGCCATTTTTTTTAATTTCTTTGTAGCAGCTCATGTCCATGGTAGCAGCAGTTTCTTATTTCTTAAATATATTTAGTAAAAACTATGAGATGGAGTGTAAGAAAATGTACCTATGACATCATTTCAGATATGGTTTTCACAAAAGTTCCATTGACAGTAGCTGGGTGGGGCAAAACGAGGCAGGGTGCCCTGACATCATCTAGATACCTGCTGGAGACGAAAGTTACTCTGGTCGATCCAAAAAAATGTTCCAAGTCCTCCATTTACAAGGACAATCTTGTCCGAGATACCATGATGTGCGCTTACAGCCTCGGAAAAGATGCCTGTCAGGTTGGTTGTTTAGTTTTAAAAATCTAAGTAAAATAATACAACACTAACATTCAATTTACTGTAATTATAAACTTTGTACAGGGTGATAGTGGTGGACCACTTTTTGCTACGCACGATAAAACAAATAATAAGAAATGGTATCAAGTTGGTAAGTCGCTCATTAACATACATTGCATCTAAATGTCTAGCTACAGGCTTATTGGTATATATAATAATAATAAATACGATTTTGAACTCTTATTTATCTGCTACAGTGCACATGTTATTTATTTTTCAGGAATAGTTTCATGGGGAATTGATTGTGCTAAACCCGACTACCCAGGTATGCCATGTCATTAAAAATACCTGCATCAATTAATAAATGAAATTGATTGTGCTGGTCCATTAGTTCCATAACTTGATCTCAATTTGCATTCAGAGCTGGAAGTTTAGATCTCTCTTGATCTGTTTCTAAAATCTAATCACTTTGTGCTTCTGGTAAAATAACCAAAACATACATAATGTGTTCACAATACCAGGATTGCCATTTGTCGTGTTATATGTATTAAAATGACCATTTCTGTTTTACCAGAGCCATATGTTATTAGCTAGAGCAGTCAGAGGATTTGGCCAGCACTCTCCATAGAGAAGGTCATGCTCCAGCAGAGGAGACTAAAAAAGACTTGATGATGGTGATGCGCATTTGTTTGTTTGTTGTTGTTGTTTAAAAACAACAAACAACATTAACAACATTATTTGCATTAAAACTACATAATTTTAAACAGACTTATTTCAATTTAATTTAGCGAACTTTAAACAAATAGAGATATTTACAAAGAAAATAATATAAAGGCTAAATTTAAATTCATATTTCAGGTGTATATACAGTCGTCGCAAAATATGTCAAATGGATCAAGCAGCAAAGTAAGGAGGGACTCTACTGTGCATAGAGAGGACTGTTTTATATGCAACTGACTGCTGATTTAAAACTAAACACTGTGTTAATAGTTACGAGAGGTCCAAGTTTCTTACATTCATATCAAATAACTTATTTTTGGATACTAAGTTGTTCAGATTAAATACCCTTAATCTTATGAACTGTGTGCTTTTAATTTGTTGCCTCATTATGATGTAGGTGTGTTCTGATGTCGGAAACTTGGGATCTCATTATGAAAGATAAAACATCCTTAAGACATGAAATAGCTTAATTAATTTAAATACCTACTTTTGTAAAAAAAGATAAGTACAAACTTTTAAAAGAAAAGTACTGCAAGTCTAGTTTATTAATAAAGATACAGTCCCTTATCTTTAAGTTGTTAACCTATGATTAAAATTTAAAAAAATATATATTTTGATGATTAATAATCACCATTTGAATAATTATTCTCATTGTACTTTCATTAGAAGTGCAATTTATTTTTCGATTATAAAAAGGAGTTTATTCTAAAAACACTAGGCTAGTTGGCAATTTGTAAAGGTAAATCAAAACCTGAAAGAGAAATTGCTGCGGTGTAAAGCATGCTATATACTATAAAATTTAATGGAAAATAAAGCGATAAGATAAATTGATTTTATTCAGCCGAATAGCTTGAGGAATTTTTAGGTTTCAACGTTTCGTGCATTCATTTTTTTTAAGCGATAAAGTTGGTATATTGCATAACATGTTAACAAAATAGCAGTAGGGTAGACAGCTAGCTTAATCACTTCCCAAATGGATGTTTTATCAATATTTTATACGACGATATCTTGTTTTAACTAGTTTTTGCTGTATACCGAGAATCATAAAAGGTATTGATTTTTGTAAGGGGTCAAAGGTCAAAGCTATGTTGTTCTTCTTTGAACCCAAGACAACGCGTTTGCGATTTTATTATGATCGGTTCAGTAGTTAGGCTTGTAAGCATTACAAGTTAAAGCATACTAAATATTATTAATATTTATTTAATTAAAAACCGATACAGCTGTATCCGTTGTACTTACTTAGAAATTTAAGAATTTTTGAGGAATAATAGGCACGCACGAAACATTCTTAACCCTACTCATATTCTCTGCTACTTTTTATTATTGAAAAATGTTGTCAAACATATAGGTAATTACCTATCAAAAAATCAAAAGATATTTATATAATATTATATTTTAAATATGTAATTCCTGAAATATAATTTCAAGGCTATTTTAAGGATTCACAAAGATATAATGAGAGACAAAAGTTTATTTAGTATGGATAAAAATTATAATTGTGCATGTGTCAAGAGCAAGGATATTATCGCGTGGATAATTCGCCGGCCCATGTAAACGTAAATACGAAGAAATTCCATTGCCATTTGTTACTTGACGTCTGTGATTTAAAGGACTATGTTTTATACTACATTACGTGTTGCTATTGTATTATTAATTTGTGAAAGAGTGCCTGCATTTACGGTTTGTATTTAATGTTGAAATATGGAATTGGAACGGAGCAACCCGAGAAAGAATAACTTAGAGTGATTATGTTTTAGGTGGAGTCATCAGAAGGGAACTGGTGTGGTAAGGAAAATAAGTAAATAAGTACTTACAAATTAAAAACGGAGGAGGTCCATAGCGCAGAGAGTATCTTTATCCTTTACTGATACGGGACGAATTTAGATTGGAATTCTCAAAACTGACATATTTAGAGCTCCGTGCTTATTCATATTAAGACGTGCTTAATATTTAGTGTGGATTTTTCAGGTTCTTAGATTATGAAAATCTATCTGAATGGCTATATATATATATATGTTCAGACAGCATCCTTAGACGCAACGGCTTCGGAGAATAGTGGTTGAGGAATCGATGGCTGCTATGGAGCTTTTAAATGCCGTATGGCACACACGAGGCCACTTATTCAAAATTAAAGAACTGGCATTTGACTATTATCTTAAAATTATCATTAATTATTCATAGATTCTTAAAACACATACCAAACTACGTCGGAATCATCAAGAACTACAAAAAAATATATTTCATTACAATATAATTTTTTGTACAGAATGTGGAAAACCTAAAGATGTCCTAGTATCACTGCGGATTGTGGGTGGCAGGAGAGCACAGCCCCATTCCTTCCCCTGGGCCATAGCAATTCTCAAGAACGAAAGGATGCACTGTGGGGGCGCCCTGATCACAAATAAACATGTGCTCAGTGCTGGCCATTGTTTTAAATGGTATGTGAATTTACTTACTACTTTAAACAAGAACTAGGCGGTCCCTTACTGAGACGATGGTAGTTTTATTAATATAGACCGAGATGTAACAGACAGTTCTGATAACAAGAAAAATGTACTACGTTCAAATGAAAACACTTCTCTTTTGATAGAGCATTAAAAAAGCTTATGCTCCTATTCCAGGGATGATTCGCATGTCATGGAAGTCCTCATAGGTCTAGATGACCTAGATAATCTATCAAACGTGACAAGAAGGTCCATCTCGAAGGTGGCCATCCATGAGAAGTTCACCTCCACGGCGGTGAGAGACGAGAATGATATAGCCATTGCAACGCTGAATCAGTCTATCATATTTTCTCAGACTATTATTCCTGTATGTTTACCGGAAAGAGGTATATTTCGTTTTGAGCTTATTATGTACCTACCTAAATGTACCTTTGACACATTGCTTGAAAAGGCGTCAGCCCGTCAACATGTATAATATTCGTATGAATCCAAAATAGCATTAAAAATAAATTGTCTTTAATCGACTAGATAATATGAACGAAAATTGATTAACCAGGACTGGTGCTATCAGAAAAAATATTTGTAATGACTATTTTGTCCCTTCAAGGATATGTCGGACGTACATTTAAGTACACGTTGCGTAACAGCTGTATTGCGTCATCAACATTTCAGCCGTATCAAGTCTAACGCTTGACCTTCGCTTGACATAGTCCTCGGACAGGCCCAAGGATTTTAAATTACGCTTTGCAACAGCTTGCATCCAGCGTTTCTGCGCGTCCCCAGTTCGTCCGACTAGTCAATGCAAGCTGTATATGTTTATTTAAAAATTTCATTAGAAAATATGAGTAACCTTATTTTATACTAACTTAGATCCAATTACGGAAAATCAACATTTAGTCTGATAACCACTTACTTTAAACATTTCTGTGAAACTTTTTGTGTTTGAATCACTCAGGTCAGAATTTTGGGGAATGGGCTGGTACCATAGTCGGATGGGGCCGCGTGGGAGTGGATAAGGGATCCTCGAGGACTCTGCTCATGGCAAGTCTCCGAATACTGACAGATGAGCAATGTATGAAATCCGAGTTATCACAACACCTGAAACCGACTATGATGTGCGCCTTCTCAAAAGGCAAAGATGGTTGCCAGGTATGTTTTCTGAAATAATAACTTGTACCTGGCTGAATGATTATAATTATATACCTATTTTACCTACATGACAGATGTTTATTTAAAACATAGTTCAAAAGTTTATTGGAATCCAGACTATACGTTTGTATAAATAATGGGTATAATATAGCAAACCGTACTTAATTCATTGTGTATGCCGTATTTTAAAAGGTGGAAAATTAGACTTTGGAAAAACAAATAGACAAGGACTATAGTAGCGTGGCTCGATCAAACAGCTGACGTGGCTTGGGTCTACTCGTAGCACGCTACGCGCTTCACTTGCAGGCTTGCGTAGCTCGGTAGAACCAGGTGTTACCATAAGTTGGTTAGGTCAAATGACATCAAGGTGCAGGTCTGTAGCAGAGACGTAGCAAAGCATGACCATTGATATTTATTGGACGTGCGTACCTTTATATAAATAAAAAACCCATACTCGGGCAAGTAAGTACAACTTCTTATAGGCTTTTAAACGTAAGGTGGAGGGCTGTAACAGAAATTTAGCAATGAATGACTTTTGCTTTTTATCGGACGTGCGTACCTTTATATAAATAAAAAACAATTCTTGGGCGAGTTAGTAAAACTTTTTATAGGATTAAACATTTTCTATGTGCAATATTCAGCTACATTTTTTCATCAATCTATTTTCTTCAGGGTGACAGTGGAGGACCTTTGTTAGTATTGGGAACAGATGAACGGTATTTACAAGCGGGTACGTATCTTTTTCTCAAAACCCTTATAATTACAGCGTGTAAGTTTATCACCGCCATTCACTTCAAAGATGTCTGAGCTAGTCAAAATAACTTACATTTCCTACGGGACTAATGCTGGGAACTCGAAAATTTTTCAAATTGGCGGGCAGGCCGAAATTGGCGGCTCAGAAAAAGTTGTTCATTTTGACAGGCTGAGTTTACGTAAAATAATTATTTTGTTTAACACTTAGGCCCTTATGAATTTTGCAAAACTTAATTTTTCCGAAAGGGTTATATTAATAACAAACCGGTACATAATACTTTTCGATCATTTATAAAACAACTATACTACAACAATATATGATCAAAGGTAATACTAGTTAAGGTGGCCCTTCCCCGACCGACTATCGTCAACGCGAACATGGTCGAAAAGCTTGTTCCGTCCAGCGCAATGTCAGATAAAGATGCAAAGTGAAAAGAACCCCTTGCCCTCGTCTCCCGCACACCTCTTACTGCCTCATGGAAACAACCTAGTGAGTACGTTAAGACATTGAACAAAAAATAGTGTGCGGAAATTTCATTAAACTTGTTTCAAGAAATACGTGTTTATTGGTAAGCCTTACAAGTTTATGAAAATAACCTTGTACATCTAGACTCTCTATTACATTTGCAAGGTTACTAAATAAATATTTTCTTTACTGTTACATTTAATGAGTACATTATAAACGCCCAAAGTTCACATAAAATTTGTGCAAAAAAAGCGGATTTTTGGAGGCTAATACTGAAGTATTTTCTCCAAATTTTGATTTTTCGTTTTGATAGAAACCTAGATATAGTACACAAGATACCTATTAGTGGAAAATCTTTAAAGAAAGATTTGTTACACCGCCATAATCACGTACGAGCGTTTGTATGAAAAGATAGACGGGTTGGCCGCCCTTAACTAGATAAATGAAGTACATCTTTGACATAGGTTGTTGAATAAAAATATATACCTACATTATTATTTAAATACTGACTGAAATAACAAACCGAATAATGAAAATAACTTTGAATTCAATTTTATAACAATAGAATATTATAGAATTAAACATATTAGAGTTATGTATGACGATTAAAGGATTAAATAAAAACTGAGGAAAGAAAGAAATATTTAATAACTAGTTACTTATCACTTGGTTTAGTATAGTACATGACGTCTAGATGATAAAGGTCCTAACAAAGACCGTTCAACGAGACCTAATACGAGAAATGAAATTACGGATCATTTTCGTAATTATTAAGTACCTTAGTACCTACATATACCCTAGAATAATTACGTTTTTCGAGTTGATTTTCTTTTTTATTTTTAATGTTTTTTTCAGGTGTAATTTCTTGGGGCATAGGATGTGCTGACCCCAGATACCCAGGTGAGAGTTATTTATTTACTAATTTTTCCCGAGGCAAAAAAGAGCAAAAAATGTACAGTGGCATATCCACCTGACGATTTAAATGATTCTCGTACTTTTTTGTTTGTTTTTCACACAAAAGTACCTACCTATATGGTTTTTCACTTGTGTAAGTGGCGCATGACATTTGACGGCCTCAGAAGTGCAGTGATTAACACTGGCGTGTTAATCACTGCGCCTCTGAGGCCTGCGAAACGAGTGGTCCTGGGTTCGATCACCGGTCAAAACATGATAGAAACGATATTTTCAGATTGGCCTAGGTCTTGAATATTTATAAGTATCTACATAATATTGCCATCAAAGAGGAAAGATTCGTGTATCATTTAAAAAATATATTCTAGAATGATTTACTTAGGCTCATTTTGAAAAACTAGGGTTACTTACGAAAATTGCATTTATGTAAGCTAAGGAAAAAATAAATAAACAAGTGCTAGGAAAACGATTGATATCTCCGTAATCTTAGCATGTAAATATTAATATCCTCACCTCAGGATCGGCCTGGAGGCCCGTATTGACTGTGTGGTAAAACTGTAACCTACGCGGACGACACTTCGGTTAACAGCTAGTGACTTGTGTACATTTGGTCATCATCATCAGGTCTTTCTAGTTTCCACTGCAGGAGCACGACCCTCTCTGTACTACCAGAGCCTTTTATCAGCCAGCCAGAGCAGTCAGAGGATTTGGCCTACACTGTCCACGCTGGCCAGACGGGTTGGAGAGGTCTCTTTGATGTTAGTAAGCTTTGTTTAGCTTGTGTTTACTAAGTCGCATTCTACGACATCCCGGGAAGATTTGGAGTGGTCCTATTCTACTCTGCCGGGAACCACATGGCTATGTACTTATATGTATATTTGGTACGTAAGTATATATAACATTTGGTAATATTACCTAATTTATTATTAATTTTCTATTTTCAGGAGTTTATACAAAAGTGAGCAATTACATAGACTGGATTCATGAAAAAACAAACGACAGTTTTTCTTGTCCATAACTGTAGATTATGAAATTCAAAATCAGTTAATTTATTATCATAATGAATTAAAATATTAAGACATTATTTTTTTTTTTTACTTATTGTATGTTCCTAACTAACTTTACTATTAAAAATCCATGTTTTTGCGGCCGACCTACCTGGGCGACCAAGCGCTATGCGGCTTTGAAAATATATAATGTATCGTTCGAAAACGTATGATTTATGGGTTTAGGGGCCATTCGTCCCCATCAAAGCTTCCCAGGGACCAGTTGACTCTTTACAATTTTGGTAAGGGGCAAATGGAGCCAGTCCAATTTAGACATAGGACGAGTACACTACCGAACTAAAGTATTAAGTACACTACTGAAGTAAGGGTTACTGGTCCCAGTTTATTTGTTTTTAATTTTGAACTTTGTTATGTAAATTTTGTCATAATTTTACACAACTTTTTTGGGTTCCGTATCTAAAGGTAAAAACAGGACCGTTCTACTCAGACTTCGATATCCGTCTGTGCCAGATCCATGAACCGTGTCTACACTGTTGAAATTTGCACAAATGATGTATTTATGATGCCGCTAATAATACCTACTCAAAAAAGATATTTAGGGATTTTTAAAATAAATATTTAGGGGAGCTTTGCAACTAACGTGATTGTTTCTTACTCTTTTTTTTTTGCTTGATAATCTAATGTTAAGAAACGCTAAGAAAAGTTTCACGTGCTCGCTTTAAGTTGCTAATGATATCTCCGTTTTCTCTCAAAAGGTTAATTAAACTTTAATAGGAGCTGCCTGGGCTCCAGTCCCCGAAAAATTCACTTACCACAGAGCAAAAAATGTCTCGTCGCTCGCGCCCTCGTGATACATATTATGTACATTAGAAATCCTTGCTCTGTGTGATGCTTCCCCTTGTGTTGTGTAGGATAGCTCGAAATAAACAAAAATAAATAGTTGTGACAATTGATTGATACATTGAGATGTTGTATGTCACGTGGCTAGGCGCGTGGAGCGTTTTCTGTTTATGGAATGCTGCGAAAACAGTCATAGTTAGGCTACGATTGTTGTTTGTTTCCAAAAAATAAGGAAAAACAAGATAAAGCATTTAATAATAATAACCTTGTAGCCAGTATTATCCACCAGCAACTTGCTCTTCGATATGGTCTTGTGGAAACTGAGGTGCCGTACTAGGTACAAGTAGGTACCTACTTACACACCGATGCCGGTTCTTGAAAATGGTCGCGCAACGCTCTATTGGGATCGATCTGTTATCACGGACACTACGAACAGGACTATTGTCGCCAACAAGCCTGATATCGTGCTGACAGATCGTTTGACGCGTCAGGCAGTTTTTATTGATATAACCATCCCGCATGACGAGAATCTCGTGAAGGCCGAGAAGGACAAGCTTACCTACTAAGTATCTAGACTTGGCCCACGAGGTGACCGCCATATGGGATGTGGGTTAGACGATCATTGTCCCAATAGTCGTATCTGTGAACGGTCTTATAGCGAAGAGTCTCGACCAACATCTCAAGAAGTTCTCGTAGAATGGCTGGATCAAGGGTTAGATATAGAAGGCGGTACTTCTAGACACGACCCTTTCTATGCCAAAAGTGACTTTGCGTCCTCCCTCCCTCAGCCTCTCTCAGTTCTTCTACCAAAATTTAAGGTCCTTGTTCGGAACCATAGAATGTAGCTCGAGGGCGCCAGATTTCTTGCTGTGTTCGGAGTCAATTTTTGAACCAAGAGAATCGATTCAGCACTCGTTGTCAAGTTTCCGCATGGTGAATCTTAATTGACAACATATACTTAACCGGAAGTGGTACTTTTTATATATGCAATCGAAAGTACCTTGTATGTGTATACTTCCATAATTTTTATATTTTTTTTAATTCAGCATTAATTATTTTATGAATTTTTGAAAATAAGGCACAAACGTAGGATTTATAAACAAATGTCTGTGCCTTATTCCCTGTCATGGTCAATCTGACGTAAAATAATGACATTGACAGGACTTTGACCGTCTGAGTTGCCAAATTGGAGAAATTTTACCCGGGAGTCTGGAAATTTTCTAAAGGCCTCTCCCAATGTGAATGATGAATATCGTATCCGTTGTCACTGTTTTTTTTTTAATGTAAATGCCGGCCAGAATATTTTTCGATGTAAGTAATAATGATTTGGTTTCGCTTATTTATTTTACCTGTTGACTATATTCCTAATATTTTACCTGTTCATTGAATCACTTTTCATTCACGGCTGCACAATGATTTTGTTTGTTATCTTGGTAAAAATCAACGTCTTACCTGTGTGAAAATCCATGGTCTGTCAAAAGATGGAGAACTCGGAGTCCAGTGCCTTGAGAAGCCAAGTCAACATGCGAAGGGATATCGGTGTCCAGAAGTCAAGCCAAAACGAAAAATATCCAACAATATGTACAAACACCAAATAACAACAAACCAACGAACTTTTTGCGACATTGATTAGCATAGCAGCCTTTTTTCCTTGACTTGTATGTAATGCAAAGTCAGTCCATCCATATATACCATCAAATTATAATGCACACACAAGGCAAGGGACGTTATCGGGTGTGCTGGCTGCTCAATTATTACAAAACTGATGTCATTTCCAAAAGATCCCTAAAATATTTGACATGAAGCCCAAAACTGATGCCAAACCATTATTTACTGCTTTGGATATACGACCTCAGGTTCTGTCTAGTCTTTAAAGAATAAGAGATGTGTTTTCGACTTTCGTATTTACTGAACGTCAAAGAAACAAATAAAATAATCAGGAACATAGCTGACAGCTAAAAGAAATAAGCAAATCCAAATAATTATTACTAACATCGAAAAATATTCTGGCCGGCATTAACACTGAAAAAAAAAGGGAAATGGATACGATATTTATGATTCACATTGGGAGAGGCCTTTAGAAAATTTCCAGACTCCCAGGTAAAATTTCCCCAATCTGGCATCTCAGACGGTCAAAGTCCTGTCAATGTCATTATTTTACGTCAGATTGACAATGACAGGAAATAAGGCACAGACATTTGTCCTAATCCTACGTTTGTGTCCTATTTTCAAAAATTAAAAAACAAATAAATTCTTGAAAAAAAAAATTATAAAAAATATGGAAGTATATACATACAAGAAACTTTCGATTGCATAATTAAAAAGTACCACTTCCGGTTAAGTATATGTTGTCAATTCTACATGCGGTCAATTTTATTAGCAGCGTTTTACCTACCAATAAAACGCTTATTAAGCGATAACCTTATTTGAAACCTAATTAAACAACAATTGAGAGTAGCGAGCTTGACTTCCGGTAGCAGGTCGGCTATTTTACCGATTTTCCCTTACGACGTCGGCTAACTTCCGGTGGCCAGGTGGGGGGCATGTGGCGCCGCGCCACTGCTCTGAGCCTCATTGGATCTCGAAATTGATTCGCATAAGAAACACCTGGCAGTGATTGTGTATTAGGTTTCAAATAAGGTTATCGCTTAATAAGCGTTTTATTGGTAGGTAAAACGCTGCTATTAAGCTTATGAACCGTTATTTGAAACCTAATTAAACAACAATTGAGAGATTGTCTGTTATCGCCTGGTGTACCGGTTATAGCCAATAACATGATGGATATGATATTATGTGAAACTGAATAGTTAAATAAATCAGATGTGAAAATAAAATGCATGACAAGAGTGAGTTACAAGAAAGAATAGTAAAAATATTGAATACGAAAAACGCGGACTTTATAAACCAAAACATTATCATATAAAAAATAAAAATTATTTGAATGATAATAAAGTAAACAAAGACTGAATTAATAAACACTTGTTTAAGTGTCAAATTCATTTACAACACAGATGGTATTGGTAAAGCTTAAATATCAAATTTACAATAATATAAATGGTAATGAGTACGAATAACTCGTACTATACCTGGCCAAAAATAAATGACGAAATTGAATATAAATTACATTCAGAACAATTATTATTTTTATAATAAAAATATTGTAAAACAGGATTTGCATCATATGACGTAGGTACTTTTCCTTATTTCATCGAAGATCAATAATAACCGGACTACTTTCAATAAAAAAAGAAAAAGAAATCACCTGGAGGAAAGAACTTCAAAAACTCACTTAACAAATTGCAAGGTTTACCTTGCGGAAAATATTTATTTTTCTATAACCTTTTTATCATACAACCTTGTTGTCACGTGCAATAAGTTTCAGTATACATGGTATAAAACCATTTGAATTGCATGTTCAAGTCCTATTACGTAGATATGGAAACAAATAGAATAATTTGTTAAAATTAGCCATGAGTAATTCTGTTCCATTTTCAATATATATGACATATATGTACATTGGTTAGAATAAAGTCAAAAAGGTAATTTTAAAGTAAGGAAAATTGAGATGAACTTTGACCGTTTTAATCTTTATAAAGTAAAATATGCTGGTGCACCGCACTTAGCAAGATGATAGCCGTAATTAGGACAAAACAACTTCTTTCTGGCTAAAATATACCCAGAACATTTGTAATACAAAGGCTATATGGTAGATACAAACAGCTCTCGCAACTGTATTGTCTTTGAGATGATAAAATGCAGAGGAATGACAAATATTTAATTTTTACACAAAAAAAAGTAAAACTAAACTTAAAGTAGTATCCATCTATCCATCAGGTCTTTTTTAGTCTCCACTGCAGGAGCACGACCCTCTCTGTACTACCACAGCAATATATTAGCCATAGTAGTCAGAGGATTAGGCCTACACTCTCCACGCTGGCCAGACGGATTGGAGAGGTATTTTTGATGTTTGTAAAGTAAACTTTAAAAGAAAGTAATAAATTGAATTTTGACTAAAAATATCTTGCTTTTCTGTTGCTAAGCTGGAATAGTACGAGTCAACTTTACAGAGGCACAAACGGGAGACCGTTCATTAGTAAGATGAATAAATAGTCTTATCATTATTGATATTAAAAACAATCAAACCTGGTATTTTAAATACATCGAATTTTGAAACAGGCAAAAAATATCACATAAACAATATACCTTGTTAAAGCAATATGATCTGGATTTCCATCCTAGTATAGGATTAAAGTTCGGATTTGAAAATCTAATTCGGATTGTTCCAATATTTAAACAAAAATAAAAGTTAGTGCGATATTATCATTTTAAGTGATAAATAGCGTCAAACACACCTTTTAATACCATTTTGGTAAGACTAAGGCCAGCTAAGAGTTCCTTTATAAATTCTTCAGTGAAGATTAGTAGAACCGTTTCAATTAAAGAAGCAAAAGAAAGCACGTTTAATAAGATTGTTATACGAACTTTTTTATTTATTGTAGTTTCTTTACGTACATTAAATAATTCAATAAACTCCAAATACTGAGATTGCAATCAGATTTGCATTTACTGCTCAAATATATGTGGTCCAATAAAATATTTTATGTTGTCCAATAAATAAACTAATTAAAAATAAATAAATTTCAAAATGTCAAATGCTGTTGTAAGCCTTAAACCGTGATAAAGCCTCAAAACTCAAACAGATTTAGACTAAAAGAAAATCGAAGATATGTATGTCTGCAGGCCTCGGGCCATGGGTGTCCAAAGCACTCCATCTGAGAATGCAACCGG
This sequence comes from Rhodophaea formosa, assembly GCA_963082605.1. Taxonomy (NCBI): domain Eukaryota; kingdom Metazoa; phylum Arthropoda; class Insecta; order Lepidoptera; family Pyralidae; genus Rhodophaea; species Rhodophaea formosa. The sequence goes on along the minus strand of OY720211.1, from coordinate 6,474,219 downwards.
AAAAACGCTCAGATGAGAGAGGAGTCGGGCAAACGATACAGGACAAACCAATCATCACTCAGCGAAGGGCCTGGATGAGATGTTAAGTAGCTAGTAGCTAAAGAAAATACCGAGAATTATTGCTTAACATGCATGTCTTTTAAATTTTATTCAACTTTTAAAAATATGGTAATCTGAAATAATCATAAAAATGTCTATGAATTTTTTTTTTTTTTTTTATTTTTTTTTTTTAGTATATTATTCAATAAACTGATACCAAACATTTTTGTAAGAAATATTACAACATAAAACCGACTTTGCCTTGTGAAATTAGAGCGCATCTTTAACCTGCCAAGCCCAAAAATAGCCTCTTGATATGACGAGGAGGCTAATCTACGACGAAAAGCTGCTAAAGTTTCCTTTAAAATATTCAAAATAATTTGACGAACCTTTATAATCACTGTCTGAGGTCGGTGAATAAAATAAGCAAGGTCAAAAGACGATCACTCTTTATCGACTTGCTATTGTTGCACATTATGAAATTAGGCAAAATGCTAGGAAAGAAGTATAATCTAATCTTTTTACTATTGTTGCACATTATGAAATTAGGCAAAATGCTAGGAAATGCTAGATTCTAAAGATAGAAAGGAGGCTTATAGTATGCAGTGGGCGTAGAAAGCTGATGATGATTATGTGTTATACGTTTGCATTAAATACTAGTGTAGCACATACCGTGCATTCCACTTATTCATACATTACGGTAAAGTGACCATAAAAAAAAATCGGTAGTCAATTTTCATAGCTAGTGTCATAGTTTGAACATGAAAAATATCTGCGTCATTACATTATAGTGTAATCAGAAAAACTCGCCTGGCCGGTTCGACTTTGCAATGAAAGTTGGTAAAAGTCTTTCTTAGATCAAGACAATTATTTTTATACGATATTAATATAAAAATATTTCATTATCAATGAGATGGTGAAGGATAACTAAAAACAAGTTCGGTGCAAACTACGAGTACTTTCGTAGAACACTTTATTGTGAAACTCCGGCAGTGAATGTGTTAACCAGAGACTGCGTCTCTTGGGCAAAGTTTGCGATGTAGCTTTTATTTAAGTTCGTAAATCGTAACTGATTCAAGTGGCTAACTTAAACATTTATTTTATAATTTCTTGGGATACAGTTCAATTTACTGTGAAAGTTAATAACTAGCTAATACCGCAACAGGTCTGATCTGAGCCTGTGTGTTCAATTTAACGTTAGCATTATTCATAAGGAGCCAAATCTAGATCATACACATTTGGCTTCAAGTATAGCCCAAACGACTCTTAAATTCATAATTGACAACATTTTAAGCATTGGAAATACTGCTTGACCCGAGCCCATGAATTAAACTGAGCTTTCACATTAGTTTTATGATAAAAAAGCCCAAGTAAATAAACATGAAAAATGTAGTTACTTTAATAACTTCATGAATATATTCAAAGAGATCATTATTCGCGACGCAAAATGTCGCTCCACTTATTATAAAAAATATTCAATGTTATGGCATGACTAGGCTTGCCCTGAGCCTGCGCATTAAGCTGAGCATACGCAACAGCTAATCAATTGCACTTAAATAAAATTGTTATACAACCAGAACGTAACTCCTCTTGATTCATCGCGATTGGCGAGTTTATTAGAGCTTTTGCTGCAGTTTTACTCATCATGAAATAGTTCTATTTACGTCATTCATAAAATAATCCGAAATTGCGACATGGCTAGGCTTGGCCTGAGCTCAAGCGTTCAGGTGTGCTTACGTAGCAGCTTTGTTTCAGCAAAATAAAAGTTTATATTAAGAACCAAAATGTATTTTATTTTACTTCACGTATTGCATGTCTATAATTAAAATAGACGCAATAGGCAGCATGACTAGGCTTGGGCCTGAGCCTGCACGTTCAGCTGAGCTTGCGCAGCAGCTTTATTTATTCGTACTATGAATAATACAATGTTTTAACATGACTGGGCATGACCCGAGCCTGCACGTTCAGCTGAGCTTGCACAGCAGCTTTATTTATTTGCACTATGAACAATACGATGTTCTGGCATGACTGGGCTTGACCCGAGCCTGCACGTTCAGCTGAGCTTGCGCAGCAGCTTTATAAAAAATCCAATGTTCCAGCATGACTGGGCTTGACCCGAGTCTGCACGTTAAGCATAGCTAAGCTAACAGCATTATTTCGATAAGGTGGTCAAGGTATCACCCTATTATATAAAATTCACTTATGTATTAATTCTCTATTCCATACAAAGATTTTGTTCCTACAAAGAAATTAGTAAAAAGAAATAAACAAAATTGTCCACCGTAATCGACAATTGAATAAACTAGCAATTCAATGATAAGTTCACACTTCAACTTTTTAATGAATACTATTTTTTAATATACTTAATGAAATGTTTAGTTACCTTTAGGAACAAAATTAATATACGGAATTGATCTCCATATCCTCATCTCCTTGAGGGTAAGTGATATGAAAACAAAACAAAAAATCTTCGCAATCGAAAAGGATTTTCCGTTAATCCTTAAATGTTTTATTGAGTAGCTAAATAACTAGTTATATTATTCATTATGCAGCAAAGAACCAGTTTCATGAAGTGATATAAATGAAAATCATTCATATCTATATTAAGTTTTATTGTTAATCTTGTCAATCGCTTATTAACGTAAAATATTACGCAGTCTATGGCTGCACATTTTCTTGACATATAGTTAATCTTTATAAAGGCAACGGCCTTAACTCCAAAAAGGCTTAATAAGCAACGCCAACGTGTTAATATAATCTTGAATATCACTTACATGCTCTGCATAGCAACACTACATTCCTTGGTCTGGATAGTTTCTCAATTTATTCACTGACACAGTCACTTTAAATTATATAGGAATATAACAACTTAAGAATTCAACATTTAAATAGTACTGTTTGTTAATCAGATGGACTGTTAAATAACCAATATATAAGTAACGAACGATTTGCATCGTTAAAATCCTTTAAAAAAAAATCCGTTATTATATTGAATTTTTGAATTCAAATAATAACATGTTTCAGGGAAAATCAGTAATCTGAAAAATAAAAAGCTGAAAAGCGAAAATAAGTAATAAAAATGTAAGTACGTGCACTTACCAATACAACCGACTGCTACGATAGTCAAGACGCCAATGAGGCTCAGAGCAGTGGCGCGGCGCCACATGCCCCCCACCTGGCCACCGGAAGTTAGCCGACGTCGTAAGGGAAAATCGGTAAAATAGCCGACCTGCTACCGGAAGTCAAGCTCGCTACTCTCAATTGTTGTTTAATTAGGTTTCAAATAACGGTTCATAAGCTTAATAACACCATTATTTATTTTGATCACACGAATTAAGGTTCTGTCTAGCTAGCCTATAAAATAAAAGACATGGTTTCCTATTTTCTTAACGTAAAGAAACAAGTAAAAATATGAGGAATATAGTTAACAGGTAAAAGAAATAAGCAAAACCAAATCATTATTACATCGAAAAACATTCTGGCCGGCATTTATAATGAGAAAAAAAAAACAGAAAACGGATACGATATTTATCACTTACATTGGGAGAGGCCTTATAGGCCTGCGGGCCTATTCACTAAAATTGATAAGCACGGTGGCTATCAAAGCTCGGTTGACAACTCGAATTTGATAGTCACGGTGGCTAGCATGAAATTGGCATTCCGTAACTGTTTTCACGGTAGTGGCTATCGACATAAATGAAGTGGCTTTGAATATTTTCAAGTTGGCAGCTCTTTTTTTCTGTCGACATTATCATAGAGTAAATTGAGATGCTATTCTCAAAATTTCAACTCAGGGGTACTATTTTTGAACGTGTGACACTCGTTTTCGAAAGATTTTTGTATGGAAAATCGTTCTAAGACGTGTGCCACGCGTTCAAAAATAATACCTCTGTTTTACCACTAGCGGCGGCCACATAAAAATTTTTGCGAGTACATCAAATCATCTTTCATTTCTTTAGTTGCATAATGCTCGCATAATGCATAGTGTTATGAAGATTTTTTATTTGACAAATATATATAGGTACTATTTTGCAGCTTGGCGCTCCATATGATTTCTACAAGTAAAATGTTCTCTCGCGACGAGAGATTGTATGGAGCTTTTGTGGATTAATTTTGTTATAGTATTATGAGAATATGATTGTATAGATTACTGTAAGTATCTAGAAGAGAGACATTAAATTTAAATACTCTATACTATCATTCTCCTACTAAAAGGACCTCAGAATATTAGGAAAAAGAGCTGTACAGGCGAGGATCGGCTGTTTCTGTCTCTACTAATTCCCAAATCAACCCTCACGACATACACTGACACACACCTCCTAGTCGCAGGGACACAAAATCATGATGTTGACTGACCTTTTTAGGTTAGGTTTAATGATGAAGGATTTAAAATTTAAAGTGGTCATATTGTATTATTAGGTAGGTACCTATATTATAAATATAGTAGGCGAACACGGTCAGATATTTACCTTTAATGCAGAAAAAGCAAAAGAATAATTGCCTCTAACCTATAACACTGAGAAAAACAATAATTGAAAATATCTTCGTAAGGACTTACATATATACCTACACAAAAAAAAAACCGTATGAGAGGAAGAGGAGTGTCTAACCACAAATCCCCTCGCCAATTCCAATAACTTAAGTCAAATCAACTTAAAACATTCTTAAAATACAAACTAACCTCAAAATTTTACGAATATTTTAGCAACCATGTGTCTTCGAAGGGGTGGGTTGGTTAAGGAGACTATAAATTTTATTTGGGAGACTTATATTTTAGAGACAATATTTGTTATTTATAAAACCGATGATAAACATACAAAAAGAAAAAGTTCCTCATTTTACGGTAACTTGTTCAGCTGTCTCGTTTTCGTAAAAAAGGATGGCTCCGTTTGGTTAACCTACTAAACGCAATAGTAGTCACTTCTCTATATTTAAACAAAGACTTGCAGCATCCTTACTTTGGCGTATAATAGTGTGTATCAATAAAACACTGCTCTTGACCCGTTGCTATGAAAAGCTGTTTGATAGATCAAGTGAAGATCGATTTGATAGCCACTTCAGTTACAGAATGCCGTCTATAGCTTATCGATACGGAAACAAATGTCAAAATGAAGGTGGAGTTGCTATCATGGAGATGACGTCATTTCGGTTGGACACTGACGATAGTGAATACAAAATTTGAATTCTGACAGCCGTTTGATGTCAACTTATTAGTTTCATAGCCATCGACACTTGTCATTCGAGTTAGTAAATAGGCCCGCTGGACTACATTACACCGGGTCGGGCCGGACCGGGACGGAAAAATTCTGGACCCACCCGGGTTCAATCCGTCACTCAAACAAATGTATGAAATTTTCGAGTGTCGACTACATGGAAAATGAAAAAATCGGAGATCCAGAACGGAAGTCCCCGGGTGCGTCCGGATTTTTTTCCGTCCCGACCCGGCCCGACCCTGTGTAATGTAGTCCAGGCCTTAGAGATTTTCCCGACTCCCGGGTAAAATTTCCCATACCTTTTTACATCAGATTGACAATGACAGGGAATAAGGCCCAGATATTTGTATGTAAATCATACGTTTGTGCCCTATTTTCAAAAATTCTTAAAAAAATAAGTACTTGTTTAAAAAATATATAAAAAATATGGAAGTACTTATATACATACAAAGTACTTTCGATTGCATATATAAAATCTACCACTTCCGGTAAAGTACATGTTGTCAATTATTCTGGCAACAGTAACAATATATTTTTTTTGTTGGTAACTCTAAGCAATTGAACCATTCGCACGGTTCAAAAATACGTAAAAACAGGCCCACTCGTTGATTTTATTCACATGTGAATACGAACCGAGTGCTGACGTCACAACGAGTGGCGGATTGATTCTATTAGTTCAAAAATTGACCCCCAGATTACAGAGTTTGCTTTTCTAGAAACAGAAGGTTTTTAATTTTTTGTTGGGCGTGGCTATTAATGTCCCGGGGACCACCCGGACTGCTGGTCGCCCCGTCAGAGCCTTCTGATTCCCCCGGACTGCTGGTCGCCCCGTCAGAGCCTTCTGATTTTTACCTTCGGGGACGACATTTCTTGTGTTGAGTATAACTTTTGCGCCTAAAACTGTTGCCAGACAAACATATGTATCGGCACTCTGTCAAAATGTACCTATTAAGATGAATAAGTTCTCTGTCACACGCATCTCTATAGTAAACAACAAGGCTGGACCAAGAGTTTAGGGGGCCCTGGGCTAACACTTCCTTCTTCTAACCTAACCTAACCTAATTACTCAAAGGAAAAATTTAAATGAATTGAATAGGTTTGATTAATCGCAGGATGCTGCAAACCTGTCTGATCTGTTAAATTTAATAAAATTATGGATTGTTTTACATTATCGTCTTTATTTGATTTGACTTAGCTGGGGGCATCCGCGGAACCGTATGGGCTGAAGCCCAAATAGCCATATGATAGATCCGGCCGGTTTTGAACGCGTGACTCACTAAACGAGTGACTGGCGCGAGTGTTTCCAAAAAGCCTCATTTTTGAGTCATGCGTTGACGAGTGATTGCAGCGAGCGGTTGAGACCGCTCGTTTCCGCAGGCGACGAAAGCTTTTATGTCGAAATCACTTCCTGTCATTTGAAGTTCATCTGTCATCATTTTACGTTCCGTTTGACGCTACGTTTCTTAAACATTTGACAAATCCTTAATAACCTTAAAAAAGTTTATAAAAAATTTTGCGTGAAATAAGAAGAAATGAAATATTTTTCGTCGAAGGTTGGCAGCACTACAGTTCAAACGATGGTTTCAAAAATATGGCAATATGGCATTTCGTGACTTGGAAGACGAGTGTGACTTGGAGTGCCATTTTTGAACGCGTGCCACTCGTCTTCGAACGATTTTTGTATGGAAAAATCGTTCGAAGACGAGTGGCACGCGTTCAAAAATAGTACCCTTGTAGTCGTGCACGACTTGCGCTTTAGTGAGTCACGTATTCAAAAATAGCACTCCTGGGGTACTATTTTTGAACGCGGGACACTTTTCTTCGAATGTTTTTTTTAATGGGAAAATCGTTCGAGGACGTTCCCACGTTCAATAATAGTAGCCTGGAGGCTCTGTCCCTCAGAACAATAATATAACTCTGTCCCGAACATGTGTGAATTTCTGAACGGATTTTCTTTGACGTTTGGTTAATAAACGACTAAATAGACAAGGCTTTATATAGCTTTTTCTTTCTTACTTATGTATAGCGTATGCTGCTTTTTCATGTCATCAGAAATAGTGGTTTATAAGTGTATAGTCGGTTATCGTTTCCATTGAACCTTTGCATTGAACGATACAGGAAATGTCAGGCAATGTGTCAAATTGTCATTGTTGTCAATGTGTGCGTACCTATGAGTTGTGTTGTACCTAGATTGTTGGTTTGGAAGAATCGAGTCGGTCGTTCACTTTTGCTTGTTGGCCTAGTTGTTATTTCTGTCTTATTTCAACAATAAAACATTTTATTAAAATGAATAGGTAAAGCCTCTAACCAGGCTCAGATGTTAACAAAATCGTAGGAAACGTAAACATGCCTAGTATTAGGAAATATCGCCGTGATACAAGCGAAGTAAGCTGTTGTCTAAAATATGTGATATTTGGAGTAAATGTTTTGTTCTGGGTGAGTATACAAGTTTCGTTTATTATTTTTATCTAGTTTGAGTCAAAAAACATAATTACTGCACTTCTGTACTTAGTGATAATATCACAAAATGCTGCTAAAACCGTGTTCATAAAAACTCAAGGCTATTTTATGAAAAAGTCATATGTAACAGGATCTCAACGCTCTATGCGTTAATTTCTAGCAAATACGTATAATTATCTCAGCTTACGTGTTAATCGACTCTCAGACTTGTAGTAACCTACTAACATATGGTTTTATTTTCTTATTTATTGATCCCACAAAGGAATATACTTAATTTTTTAAAAGTTGGCCATCAATTTATTCAGAGTTTATCATTATTTATCTTGCATAGCTCAGTCATTAATAAAGAATCTGAGACACCCACCAGTTTAGTAGTCTGATGGATGACCAATACTTTCACAGTTTTAAACCTGTTAATGTCACTACACAACCTGAATTAGTTTTAGTAGGTGTATCACATAGCTTTTCTCCTTTCTTATGCAAAAATTGCTCTCAACTTGCAAATTTAGGTTAATTGCTTAGTTTGAAAAACATCATTGTTGAGGTGGAATGGTGTGTCTTAAAGCAAAATCATAAATTGATCATTATCAGGTACTCTACCTAACACTAGTTGACCAAATGTTTTTCTTTGTTTGTATCTAACATAAACATAAAAGAAAAAAATAAACTAATATCCTGCTTGATGTGTATGAGTCATAAAATTTTATGAAAAATAAGAATTAAAAATATGTTGAGAATGTAACAATGGCTGTTTTACTTCATTAAAAGTTTTAGAACTTAGAAAAATTTCACCTTGAAATTTCTAATGTACTAATTTTACAGAACAATCTAATAAGTACATAATATAGTTTGGTTTGATTTAAACGTCAGAACATAGTACATTTATTTTTAAAGAACTCGGCTATTACTGTGCTTTGGAAGGTTCTGGAACAGATTCTTAAACGTTTAAGGCATGCCATACCCTGATAAATTTTTAACTACTCATACTTAAAAATTAAAAAGGATACAATTTCCATTCCAGTATTCCATGGTCTAAGGTTTTTTTGCAGCCCTTACACTAAGCTCTTACATGCATAGCTAAACAAAAGACTGCTTGGTTATGAAGAACTGTGACAAGCTCTGTGGCGCAGTGATTACCACGCCAGCCTGCGACACGGGGGTCCCGGGTTCGATCCCCGGTCAGGTCATGATGGAAAACGATCTTTATCAGATTGACCGGGGTCTTAGATGTTTATCTATCTAAGTATATATTATATATATATATTTTTGAGTTAGTATCCTGCAACATAAGTTTACAACTTACTGTGGGGCTAACTCAATTTGTGTGATATGTCCCAATATATTTATTTATTTAAGAATTTAATTAATTAATTTGTTTTTTCACATTCTAGTTCCTTGGACTGATTGTGTTGGCAGTGGGTGTGTGGGCATGGACGGAAAAGGATACATTTAACAACCTGTCACGGCTAACAAATATTGCCCTGGATCCAGCTTTCATTCTCATTTGTGTTGGTGAGTCTTTTTGTACCAGTTATGGTGTTTTACAAGATAAGCTATAAAAGGTAAAAGAGAGAGAAAGATAGTTGAAATTTTCACAGATGACGTATTTCTGTTGCCATCATAATAACAAATACTAAAACTAGAAAAAAAGCTGCCATATACCAAACCTAATTTTTTTGCCATTTTTGCTTGATACTTTAATGTTGTATCAGATAATGGTATGGAATCTGATGCACACTTGGCCAATTTTTAATTTGTTTCTTTATTTTTCTATCTATCAGATAATGTAATGTCAAACATTTTATGAAACTGCCAATCTGGATATTAACATTGTAACTAGTTTACATAGTAAATGTTAAAGCACCTATTAGGTATTATATTCTTTAAAAGGTCAAGACAGCTATTAGGACAATTTCATTTTTTATACATTATAAATATTGAGTTGCAATGGAGTTTCAGATATTTTTATTTATAATAAGCAGAACCCATTGTGATTAGTTTTATATAGATCCATTGTTTCACTTGACCCTTTATTTTAGCATTGTTTGCTTTCAAGGTTCAATGTTGAATTCTAAATAAGACTATATTGTCATGTCAACAAAGTGCATTTATAGTAACATTATATTGGTGCCTAAAATATCAACTTTGATTTAAATTGAAGTTTACATAAGTACCGTTATAATGTGAGAATTTGATCCCAAATATGCAACATGAGTCATTAGGTCTTCCAAAAACAAAAGATCTCTTTTTCTAAATGGTTATGCTTAAAAACAAAGCTTTTAAATAAGTAAATAAGGCTTAACTATTAAAGTTTTTAGAAAGATCGCATTCTAGCCAATTTTGTCTTTTGTGTCATAAGATTATGACACAAAAGACAAAAAAGACATGACATGAGGGGTTATGATTATGATGTCCATCAAATGGAAGTCAGGTAACAGGTTGTGGGTCAAAGGGGCTAACGGACATATGTGAGTGGTATGTCCCTCCAAAGTATATCAAAATTTCTAAAAATGTTCTTGTTCGCGTTGGTGCACGCGCTAAACGCGGCTTTTGGATTTTAAGCTAATGGTCTTTGTCTACCCCGTAAGGGATTAAGACATTATAATTTGTATCCATTCATGCATTCACTGATACAGTAAATAACTAACATAGATATTTAACACCAATGTCAGAATTTTCTAGCTGCTGTACCAGTAACGATTGACAGGAAAAGAAAGAGTCTATTTCGAATAATTTATGAAAACTTTGTTACAAAAAAATGTAACCGCCAAAATAAACTGAAAAGCAAAAAATCAATAATACCTGGGTTCACTCTTAGGCTACGAATAAGTAATAAGACTTATTACTTGTTCGTAGCTCTTAGGGTTTGGATTTTTCTTTCCAAATTTATATGGGACAAACTTCACTAATCGTACTATTTTATACAAATTTATGCGTAAAAGTAATAAAAGAATAAATGCGTGCGTCATACATAAAAATAAATTACGGTCGACGAGCGTGAGAACCTGGGGTACAATTTTTGAAATTGCGCCGTTTGCAAACGAGCGGTTTTTCCAAACAAAAATCGTTTGAAGACGAGTGGTCACACATTCAAAAATAGTGCCCCCCTATTGCTATATATGCTTCGTTCTTTCGCCAGTTAAAAAAAGAAATAAAAACTTTTTTTAAATCTTTGATGGATTTATCTCTTATATCTTCTTTAATCTTTAATTATCTATTTGCAGGCACAGTAACATTCATAATCGGGTTCACGGGCTGCGTCGGCGCGTTGCGTGAGAACACATGTCTGTTAGCTTGCGTGAGTATTGTACTAGCATTATTGCCCGCCCTACATTCCTAGTCCTATTGTGATGGGATCCAACTGTTGTTTGAAAGTTATTCATCCAGATCCAGTCAGCTGCGAGCTATTAATAAAGCATGCACTAAATGTCATGTATACAAAATTACAGCGAGTAGAAGTTTCGTATCGAAAACTTCTACTTGCTGTAATTTCGTATCGGTATTGTTTTTAAAATTGATATCTGATTATAAACATCAATATGCCTTATCCGGTCGTATGTATGAAATTTGGTTGAGATTGTCTTAACTGTTGTAAAACTAAAACCAAACTACGTTTGTATGGGATTTCGGCTTTACGTGGGACTCTTAATGTCCTCGGCGTTCAAGTTAGTAGGCTACTATTTTCAAACGTAATTTCGTATTATCGTTTATTATAGCAGCTTCAATATACACAGGATCGCAATTTGTGGCGATTTATGGGGGAGGCCTATGTCCAGCAGTGGACGTCACTGGCTGATAGATAGCAGCTTCGTTTAGTGTAGAGTGAGATCTTATTTCATACTTGTTGGTAATTAAATCGTAACTTGTTATTTATATAACTACTTATAAAGGTTACGAGTTACGACTTACTTATTTGATTTTAGCAGACTGATCCACTAAGAAGGAGGTAAGGAGGGTAATGTTTTTCGCTCGTATGTATATATGTATGTATGTATATAAGTATTATTGCCTCATGTAGCCTTATCGGCCTGCCCGGTTTTGAAGGAAAATGTCTTAAAAAATAATATCGCCTGCAAAATCCCAGCCTGTTCTTCACCGTTCTTGGAGAACGTTTAACGGAACATAATATCGGTAAACTAATATATTAGATAACAGTTCTTGATATCTGACCCTAATATAACACCCCTAGGGTGAAGTGTCATTAGATTCGTATTGTTCCCCGAAGTGTCATACATAGCTATGAAACGAGAGCAAAAAAATCAATATGGCAGACGTAGTGTTTCAAAAACGGCAGTTTTTTTTTCAACTTGTTATTGTTAAGACGAATAAATTGACCCTTCAAACACATTAAAGTTATTTTAATTACAGTAGATAAGCATATACTTTTCTTCGCCTAATTCCCAAATATATAACTGCCTCTGAAAGTATGGGCCAAAAATAACCTTCGCTGTATTTAGTTCAATTTACCTCTACACACATACAGTTCCGTTATAGCTCGCTACATAAATTTACGACACCCACGTGTGACACTTTAGGAAATTCCACATTACGTTGGTAAAAAATACGTCGATCGCTTCATAGTAATGAAAATGAAACAAATTAATTCACTTTCGTTGATCATCAAATGGTTTAGTGTTATCAAATGATTACTGATTTTTTTTAGATCTTGTAACTTAGTTTGAGCCCCTTGACTTGGACTTGATGATGATGATGACACATTTTGCGTATTTTGTTACAGTATGCGGTGTTCCTGGCTTTGTTACTGCTCGCGGAAATGACAACCGGCATCCTGTTCTTCGTCTTCAAAGACTGGGTAAATGTAATATCATTAACATATTCATTATAGTACAGTTCGAATCAAACTTTATGGCGGCTCGGATATTAGCTGTTAGCTGCGCAGTACGCGCCCCGCCTCCCCGCGCGCGCCCCGCCTCCCCGCGCGCGCCCCGCCTCCCCGCGCGCGCCCCGCTGAACCTAATATTGTGTACTGCGCATTGACTCGCTCTATGTTCCGAGCCGTCATAAAGTTTGATTCGGACTGTATCATATTTAATCATGAAACAGAACAAAGATTCAATGATTGATATTTTTAAGTCAAACGTTCTATGTTGAAGATGTCTGGAGAGTGTTTTTAGTATGAACTACATACACTACCCTAGTACCTAAATTTTACAATCATTTGAGCCTGTAACTAGTGATTTTAAGCAACAAATGCAGGAAGTTCACGTTCGCGTATCTACAGCGTGTAAATTTAATCCTCGACATTCCCTAAAAAGGGTGAATCAGCCCGTCAATATAAACAATTTTTACAATGGGACCATTGCTGGAAACAAAAAAAACCGGCCAAGTGTGAGTCAAACTCACGCAATGAGGGTTCCGTACCTACAATATGCTTCGTGAACACACACACAATGTGCAAAAAATTTTTTATTCAATTGACTAGCGCCATCTAGTGGTGTTTTAGTGAACTATTTCCCTAGATGAACTTATTATTGTGAGTTTACCACTTAATTTTCAAGTGATAGAATTCTTATTATTTTTCCTGCAATCTTCAAGGAATGAACTACATTTTGTAATTTGTCATAATTTTCGGCCCAGTAGTTTCGGAGATCAGGGGGGGGGGGGGGGGGGGAATGGTCAATTTTTGCCTTCTTTCGTGAATAAAATCAAAAGTATTGATTTTACCCGAACAAAAAAAAAATATTTTTGAGATCCTCATAATGAGCCCTTTCATTTGATATATGACACAATAAGGTTTGCAAAACTTTTTTTTTAAATTTTGTAATTGGGCCCTTCAAAATGACCCTTATTTCAAAAAATCTTTATTTACTTTGCACATCCGTGTTTGGGCCAAAGGATTACACTATCTTACCAAATTTCATCTAATTTAGTTCAGTAGATTCGGAGAAAATCGGCTGTGACAGACGGACGGACGGACAGACAGACGCTCGAGTGATCCTATAAGGGTTCCGTTTTTCAACTTTTGTACGGAACCCTAAAAAGACAGATTTCAGTTCTGGAAATGGCTAGACCATGAGAAGTCGAGAGTAATGCACAACCTCAAACTTACTTTGACAAAAATATGTATTTCAACTGATGATTAGCAGTGGGGTTTTTGGATTTATTAAAAAAAGACTTAGTATCAACGACCATGTAAGAATAACACACATAACTTACACCATACCGTCATAAAGACACTTATGTGCAATCTTATATTTGCAGATAAAACAACAAGCAACAGTTGGGTTCCAAACCTTCATCACACATTACAGAGAGGACCCTGACCAGCAAAATTTGATTGACTGGATCCAAGAAGATTGGGTAAATACCTATACTCATTCATACTTAGATGTTGTTTACATCTTATTACTTACACCGCTAGTAAAGGAAGATTTAGTTGTCGGGTCCGTCTATCTATCAAAAAAAAATAAAAATCAAAACGTTTATTCAGAAAATAGGCCTTTGCAGGCACTTTTTCACGTCATACCATATTTAAAATTATCTTATTAGATAATATGTATTTATTAATTGTTTTCATCTCACCTATCCTTAAACAGTGTCATTAAATGCAAGCAAAGTGGGCTGGATGGTCGCTATTGCGACCGCGGGCTATAAGATTTCATACAAATTCCATTGAGCCCGAGAGCGCGTTAAGTATTTTTTTAAATTGAATAGGGCACTATACCTCGCACAAGCGTCAAATCTTCTACATCCAAACAGTTTTCTAGTCGAATATTCAAATTTGGAATTGCTAGTGAACCCGATAAAAAAAAACCTTTGAACGATACTGTGAGTTTTTTGTCCTTAATTCAAATTTGGAATTGTTAATGGCCGTGGTGGCTGGCTGTTTGTATTCATCGATCTTTGACTTCCACTTTTTGGATAAAACATTTTCATTATCTGTGGAATCCTTGGATACATTTTCTGCTCACTGCAGTTTGCAGCTATTTATTTTTAGGCAAAATATTTATAAGTAATCGTAATCTTAGTATGAAATACATTCCCTATGATAAATGAATATAAAGCCAGCTTCCAGACTCACAAATATTAATTTTCAAGGTAAACTATATTCATACTATACAATTTCAACCAACATAATATGAATACTCTACTTTTTACTCGGTGAGATGAAAAACATTGTGTGTATCACGGCCGGTATTAGACATTACAAACTCGGACTACTAAAAGCACTCGGCTTCGCCTCGTGCTTGTTAGTAGTCGCTCGTTTGACGTAATGTCTTCTATACCGCCCTTGCTACACAATGTACTATTAAAAGCTACAGACTACTAGCGTTTCTATTGTATCCACAATTTATAATCGGTTAGTTTTGGAATTGGTACTAGCCAAGCTTTGACTATGTACAGTATTACTACTTTTATAAGTTACACCGATGTACCTGCGCAGAAGTTAAATTTTTGCATGGTGCGAAAATACCCGTTCGCTATTGGCTGATGTGTACGCGCCATGCGGCGTCTCGACCACTCACGGCAGTCATGCAGTATTGCGAGTGAGATAGCACGAGTCCTGTTGTTTTTGGATTTCATATCTTATTTTGTAGCAAAAAGATCTTTATTTGATTGATGTTTTCAGTCGGTTTGGGTCGGCGGTAGGTTGCGCTATTCTGCGCCATCGAACAATGCTCTCTCTAGACACCGTCATGCCTTTATTTCAATGATTAAAAAACTGGCCAATTTTTCTATGCTTGTGTGCGTGACAGCTTTGTTAGCGCACGCGTCCTGTCCTGTCAATTAATGCAATCAAACTCCGTCAAATTGGCGACTATGTGTTTGCATCATAGACTATGGGTTGGACACAATTTTCTTCTAGAGTCTATTTAGGCTTTATACAATCTAAGTAGCCAAGATAATAAGGATAGTTTAATTGTGCATTCAAAACAAACCTTTCGATAGCACCAGGCAGAATTATTAAGGTTATGTTTACTTTGGCTGGCACCGTCTTCAGAAATAACTGATTATAAATTGCAAATAGGTCTGTAAGTGTCAATAATTTCTTTTTGATTTATATTACAAGTAACTTTTGCCGGCGGCTCCGCTCGCGTTAGTGTCGATCCCTCAGAAACAGTACTTTTCTCCGGGATGAAAGGTAGCCCATGTCCTTTTCCATACTCCAGTCAACGTGTATGCAAAATTTCATGATGATCGGTTCATTAGATAGTGCATGAAAGCATTAACAAACAGACTATTTATTTTATTGACTAGCTGTTGCCCGCGGCTTCGCCCACGTATTATATAGCCTATGTCCTTCTCCGTAGCATTAACAACGTGTATGCCAAATTTCAAGAAGATTGGTTCAGTAGATAATGCGTGAAGGGGTAACAAACAGATAAACTAACAAATAAATATATAAACTCATTTTCGCATTTGTAATGTTAGGTGGGATTTGCTTTTTACGTTGTCGTCCGGCTGCCGCCCGTAGTGTGCACTGCTTCATTGATCTCCATACACTGCAATAATATTTGCGGCATATTTACCTATTTTTAGTTGTCCTATATAATGTATTCTTATTAAAGTAAGAAATTTGATATAAAAAAAAAACCACGCTGACTGGACTCGAATTTTTATTTAATAAGAATATAATATGGCATTATGAATGTAAAAAAAAAACCTATAAAAATGTAATATAATGTTTTTCAGTTACAATGCTGCGGTGTGGAAGGCCCCCGTGACTGGGACCGCAACGCTTACTTCAACTGCTCGAGTGGTTCCGTGGGGTCTCGCGAGGCGTGCGGCGTGCCCTTCAGCTGCTGCCGCAGCAAGCCGCAAGACATTATTAGGAACAAGCAGTGCGGATATGACGTTAGAAAACCGACCTATGTAAGTGTTATTAGAGTAACAAATATTCTGAATATAGAGGTATGCGGCGTGCTTGGTCTTTCAGCTCTGTAGGAGCTTTTTCTCTTCCTGTCGATAAATTTGTCTCCAGTATATGGCAACCCTATAACTATGGGACCTACTAACCGTGATTTAAAATAATTAGACGTAATTTTAAGACTTGTCTTAGTTAGTTTGAGACCGACAAATCTTACGGCTCGGTGGGGTCTGGCGAGGCGTGCGGCGTGCCCTTCAGCTGCTGCCGCAGCAAGCCGCAGGACATTGTTAGGAACATGCAGTGGGGATATGACGTTAGAAAACCGACCTATGTAAGTGTTATTTGAGGTACAAATATCCTGAATTTTAGACATATGCAGCGTGTTTGGTCTTTCAGCTCTGTAGGAGCTTCTTCTGTTCGTGTCGATAAAATTTGTCTCCAGTATATGATAACCCTGTAAGTATGTGACCTACAAACCGTGATTAATTTTGAGACTCGTATTAGTCAGTCTGCGTTAGATGAATCCTAATTTTTTATTTATTTTCAACAGAACGTTTTCTCGGTACTCAGCTGTGATGCGTCGGAGCCCGAGGGCTGCTATTATGACATTATGCTGTGATATAATTTGGCGAAAGTTTTTACGGCTAGCCACCTGTCTGACGCCAGCCCTCCAGAACGGCGGACAATTGCCTGTAAAATTAAGTAAAAGTATTTTCCGATACGGGAAATCAAACCCGATACACTTCGTGTCGTATGCTAGCATGTTGACAACTGCGCCACGGCGGCCGTCCCAGTTGTTCTGCGTCTGCCGTCCACACAAATTGAGCTAGCCTCACAGTAATTTTTGTGTTGTAAACTTGTTGTGGTATACTAACTCAACGATACTATATTTTATAATAGATACTTATATAGATAAACATCAAGACCCAGGCCAATCTAAAAAAGATCATTTTCCCTCATGACCTTGCCGGAATCGAACCCCTCGTGTCCCAGACTGGCGTGTAAACCACTGCGCCACGTAGTTAGTCCATATCTAGTTATTTATCTAAAGCAGTAATATGCGTTAGAATTAAACATATCGGGATATTTACCGTGATGATTGTGGTTTCTTTGTGTTTTCGATATTTCGATCCAGTTACATAGACCATGATCACGAAGGTACTGGTACAGTACATATACAGTAATATGCGAACTACTCTAGCACCTCTCTGGGCGAGTGATCTACGAGCGTGGCTGCATGGCGGCCGCGGAGGACTGGCTGCAAGTGCATTTCTTTTACGTCGCCGCCATCGTCATGACGCCGCTCACCGTGAAGGTGCACTTACAAAAAAGTCGATTGTGGTGTTGTAGGAGAAACTCCTTGGCTGCGACCTCTTCCACAGTTTTACGACTATATGGTAGCGTCAATTTTGCCGATGACAACCCCACTCGCCTCGCGCTCGCATATAACGGGCCTGCGCCTGTAGCATGGCACCTGCGGCGTTTATATCGCGCGATAAACTATTTACATCTTGCTCCTTAATATTACAGAAACCAAGATGGCGATAGTCGATAAACCATGTCGCGCGTGTCATGCTACGGGCGCAGTATTGCTATTTTTGAAATGGCGCGTCACCAAAACGCTAGTCACACTCGTCTTCGAAGTCACGAAAAGCTATTTGACCGTATTTTCGAAACCGTCACTTGAACTGTACAGACAACTTTCAGCGAAAAATATTTAATTTATTTTAAGCGTCAAAAGGAACGTAAAATCATGACAGATAAGCTTTAAATGACAAATTAAAATTAAAAAATTGAAAATTGTTTATTTTACTAATAAAAATTGGTACAGACATTTCTTGTAGTTGTGACCTTATTTTAAGTGAAGTACAAGTACAAGAAGTCGTGTTTGTGGTGGGAAGTCAAGGGGTGCAGTAGGGTTCTACCTTGGACGATTTTGCAAATTGATTTTGGTGGACTTTATAATATGAAATTGGGGTAGTTTGGTGTTATAAATGCTCGTGCTCATGGAACAATTTGTGAAATAGTTAAAGTGGACTGTTATATGGACTCGTATAGACTTTTCACCATAACCTCCCGACCACGAGGCATCAAAGAACATACGCCATCTTTGATGCTACTTGTTACAACTTTACCGTACAACACCGAAACTTAGTATCTCAATTTACTGAACATTGGCAGAATCACTGAAATCTTGGTGGAAGCCATTTTATAAAACAAGAAGAAGAAGTACTAGACGTCACTTTTACATAAAAGCGTTCGTAGCCTGCGGAAACGAGCGGTCTGAACCGCCCATTGCAATCACTTGACAACGAACGATTCAAAAATGAGGCTTTTTGAAAGCATTCGCGTCATTTACTAGTTTACTGAGTCACGCATTCAAAAATAGTGCCCCTGTACGCGTGCGGCCGTAATTCATAGTACTTTGTTGTTTAACTCGCAAAAGGTCTTGAAAGTTTTACATTCAACGCAGCAATGGATAACTTTTTTCCGAATCAGAACAATATACTGGTGATTACTCGATCGTTTCATCGATTTGTCTTCGGCAAAGTTGACGAATACGATTGTTATGTTTCTGAATATGCTTGAATATGTTACTGTTAAAGTCAAATTACTGTCGGTGGGGCCGTGGCATAAGAGGACGTTTACAATGTGTTATTAGTAGAATTTATTGTTCGGACTTGTGTATAATAGATAGTTCAATGTTGTAAATCGACTGCTTTATTATTACAAGTTTACATCTTATATATCAAATTACTTTATTATATTTTATATCAACGTCAATTTACTCCATGGAACATACTAAAATTAGATTTAAATATTTTGCATGATGAAGGGGTACTAAATATAAACTATTATTTGACTCATGGCAAAGCCAAAATAAATTTTAACAAAAGTAAAAAGTCTGTTTATAGTGTGTCTTTTAAGTTAGCGAGAGATATAATCTATAACATATTTTGTTTGTATACGTTACAAACAGCACTTTAATTTAGATCCATAAATATAATAGAAAAAAAAAAACAGTGTAAAGGCATCAATACACCTATTATATTTTTTGTCATTTGAATGTCAATACCACGTTTATATTTAGCCCTAAAATGGCATGACCTCCCACGCCCAACTTGGGTCGACCTTGATCACTTTGAGAGTTGTCATATTTATTTACTTTGTTACTAAATACATAATAGTATAATGAAACGATGCAATAACAGTCTTATCGTTGCAGTTATACTGCGTATTAACGGAGTATAATTAATAATTTTGCACTATAAATATAGTTCCCAAAAGAGGTTCAGGAACTATAGTCTCTTCACAAAAAATGAAATTTTAAAATGTGCAAGCAGTATTGGATAATTACTAAGTATATTTGAAAGAAAGAAAGAAATAAAAATAATTTATTCGGAGCACGGAGCACACACACAGAATACATTCAGTTTAGTGTAAGTACATTTTTATTTCCTGAAGAGTGAAGCATCAAAAAGGGGCCATTCTACATAAGGCAGTGATGCAACTGACATCACGCCGTTGGTCTTCCGTGACACCTTTTAAAAGAGAATTAAAGCGCTGGCTGCTTTAAATTAGAGCATTTAACAATCCACATTCTTTTGTGAAGAGAACATTAAATTTTTTTATTGTTATTATTCGTTACTGGCGTGGCGTTACTGGTTTAGTTTGGTAAAAATATTAAGTGTTTTTCTTTTTTTTTTATTCAATCACAATCGGTTACAGTTTTTCAATCATATTTCATTAACTGCTGCGTTAGACGGCGTTTTTCACGACTGTAATAAATGATATGAATATGACAATTCCAAACGTGAGCAAGGATGTTTTGTACGTCACACTAGTTTTTCAGTTGTTTTCTTTCTGTTTGTTCTAGAGTTTTGATATTGGTAAGATAATTTATGACAAGGGCTGCTTAGAGGCCGCCGAGGAGTGGTTCGATCACAACCTCTTGATAGTAGCCACGTCCGCTGTTTGTACTGCTTTTGCACAAGTAAGTGTATTTAGATGCACTATTATTATTATTTATGACGTGTATTCCTTCGGGGACAAATACTCGATACTTATTAAATTTTTTATTTTAAAGAAATTGCAATGGTTGGTCAGTAAAAAGTTGCTAGAAGTTACAGCTAAATGATTTTTGAGAAATTGTAAAGCATTCAATGATACAAAATTATATGAGAAAATTTTTATCCCCTCGTCTTTTATAGCCATGTTGTCAGTATTTGTTCTCTGAGGAATATGCGCCTCATTAAAAGGTCTACATGCATTTAATTTTGCGTTGCTATATATATTTAAATAATTCTTGAAAAACGACATTGTGGTGCAGCGCAAATGCATGTAGATAATTTTTTTTTGTTTAGAAGTGCATTTATAGTTTTTTTTTATTAATAGACTATCAAGAAATTTTATTAATTATGAATAAAGATGTATATATTAGTTTTGCACTTATTTTTGTAGAGTTATTGTCTGGATTAGCAAAGTTCTTAGTTTGAAGAGCATGATTTTATACATAAAACAGTATCTGTAGTATTTGACGAGTAGATAAAGTATAGAGCTAATTGCAAATCAGTGATAGTCGAACCTCAATGGTTCACACATTAAACCTGACAACAATCTCACATCAACAAAACTATACGTTATGTTGCTGATAGTCTATAGGTATTTTTTAAGTGCTTTTATGCATTCACAATGCCATATACTTATTAAGGCCAAATATGAGATTTTCGGGGTCTAGCGATGGCACCATTAAAAAAAATTTGAATAATCGTAGATATCAATTAAAATTAGGTTCGGCGAGGCCTTAGATAACCCATTAAATTATTTTATGATCTTCTGTTTACCTAGGCGTATCTATGGCCTCGCAAAACAATTTTAAGCATATCTCTGTTGTCTTTTATATGACTTATTTCAAATATAGGCAGAAAAAAATTATTCAATCATTAACAATAATTTTTCATCATTAACAATATTTAAGGAAATAATCCATTATAAAATATGGTTAAAATATATTGTTGCGGCGCGCCTATCATGAAGTCATGGTGTTCAGTGCATCTCGTTGCTCTTTAATTCCAGTAGGCGAAATAATTGTCGCGAGTGATAGTTTTTATTTGCTTACCTTCCATTTTTTTTTCTCATTCTTACACCGTGCAAGTGAACACGTCTCATACATATTTTATATTGTAAAAACTGCAATAAATCAAGTTCAAGTTATTTTGGGTTTAATTTTAAGCCCCAGCGTGTCCTCTAAGAGACATATTTTGGTGGCCCATGAGGGGAATCGAAATTGACGAAGATATCTAAAAATCAAAATCGACGTCACGGACGGACAACGTGGTCTTCGTGGTATCGAGCTAAATCAACACAAAACCCATCTCTGGATTGAAGTGGAGTCATCATTATCTGGGAACCAGTGGATGTTTGTGCATTGGTGCATCTAAAGCAGCAACCGGACATCGCAGCCCATACTAAAAGATAAGTGCCTTCCTTTGTCCTGTCAAATCTTTCCAACCTCCTATAACTTCCTACTAAATTTACTAATTACATACTAAAGTCAATACAAAATAGCAGTTTACTTATACTACAACATATTTCCTACGATATTTGGTCAACTGTTTCCAAATATTCGTTTGTTTTATGATCTAAAACTTCAATGCAAAATACAAAGTTAACTCAGGTCTGTTTTCTTTACCTATGTTACAATTAGTAGGTAAAAATACTGTGTACCATTGTTTCATCAAACTACATTCATAATTTCATACATTTCTATCATATTTCCTTAAAATAACAAGCCCACTTAAAATCTATAAAAACATAGACAAGTTACATAATTTAATTTGTTTTCAAATAATTATTTCTCACAGTTAAGGCCCTGTTCATACTTAGAAATAGTTTTGGTTCAGTATTTTCATATCAGTTCGCCGACTATTCCAGGGGTACCGCTTCACTGCGCAGCCAAGTAGCTACCAGCTTCGTGTTACTATCACTACCGCTTCGTTATCAGCTGTGCGCGCGCAACCGGTTCTCAAAGGCAGCTGACGCCTCGCCTTACAAAGGAACGTGAGAATTTATTTTGTTTACTTTCGTAGTTAGTGGGATTTTAAGGTGATTTTTATATTTTTTAAAATACACTTTTATTCCTGTTTTGCAAAATGACTGATAAGGGATCTAGTGTTGCTTCTCACACAATACGTTTAAAAGAATTAACTATAAAGCGAAGTTCCATAAAGGGACAAATAACAAAGTTTAAAAAATATTTATCTGAGTTAAAAAGGCAAGAACATCTATCAAACTTAGAGCTTGCCGAGTTACATCTAAAAATTACAAAGTTTGAAGCTTTGTCCGTAAAGTTCGATGATTTGCAAAGCGAGATAGAAGTGTTAAATTCAGAAAACATTGACTCTGAAATCGATGAGCGTGACTTTATAGAAAAGGACATTATCATTAATATCGCAACTGCTAAATCATTAGTCGAAGCTCACACCGAAAATGATAAGGATCAGTCTCAATGTTTTCACGATCACAAGGAATTCAGTTTTCGATTGCCGAATCTGGAAATATCTAAATTCAGTGGTGATTGTTTTCGCTGGCTTGCCTTTCGCGATTCTTTTGAAAATCTTATTCACAATAATGATCGAATTTCACCTATTCACAAGTTTCACTATCTAAATTCATATCTCGAAGGGGATGCATCAAGACTTATTGCTAATCTCGAAGTGTCGTCAGCAAACTATCCTGAGGCATGGAAAATCATATGTGAGCGATATAACAACAAAAGATCTTTGATTAATTTCCATCTAAAATCCTTATTTTCTATACAGCCTGTTCAGCGCGAGTCTGACAGGTCTTTAAGATTTTTAGTAGACCATGTTACAAAGAATTTGCGTGCCTTGGCTAGTCTAGACCAGCCGACAGATAAATGGGACATACTTCTCATATTTATGTTGACTTCAAAATTAGACAATCAAACATTAGTTAAGTGGGAAGAGTATCGAAATACTCTTGATGATGTTCCGACTTTAATTCAATTCTATAAGTTTTTAAATGATCGTGCTGATGTCTTAGAATCCTTAGCCCGCAATAAGGGTGACAACACTTCTTCAAAACTTGCATCCACTTCTTTCAAAAACGTCATGTCAAATAATAATAAAGAACAAAATTCCAGGTTTAATCATAATCGTGTGTCACATACTAAATCATTTGCCGTTTCAAATCAAAACGATACTAAATATACATGTATTATTTGTGACGACACTCATAGAATTTATGACTGCCCTGTATTCAAATCAAAGAGCATTCAGGACAGACTGTCTGATGTTTCTAAATTCAAATTATGTCCAAATTGTTTGAGACAAGGGCATCTTCTCGAGGACTGCCGTATGGGGTCCTGTCGAGTATGTAACCAAAGACACAATAGTTTGCTACATCAAACCAAAGAAACCAATAGTACAGTCGCGAACGAAAGTGAATTTGTACTTAATATTTCTAATCAAACTCAAACTCAAGTTTTGCTGTCTACTGCACTCATTGAAGTATGTAACCCTGTAACAAAACAAATAGAAAGGGTTCGTGCTCTTTTGGACTGTGGGTCACAGTCCTCATTTTTAAGTAAACGATTAAAACAAAAATTATCTTTAAATTCCAAATGCATAGATCCCATAAGGGTTATTGGCATTGGTAATACCTGTGCTAATCAAGTCGTTGAAACTTGTACGGTTCAATTAAATTCAATAAACAGTTCATACAATCTTAATGTGTCATGTTATGTTCTAGAAAATCTAACAAGTGAGATCCCTAAAGCTCCTTTAGATTTACGTTTTTTTTTTTTTTTTTTTTTTTTTTTTTTTATGTCAGAGGACGGCAAACGAGCAAGCGGGTCACCTGATGGTAAGTGATCACCGCTGCCCATGGACTAATGTAACACCAGGGGTATGACAAGAGCGTTGCCGGCCTTTTGTTTTCCCTCCCCAGAGGGGAGGGGGGATGGGCCTCCGGCTCTCTCACTCACCGAACGAAGCATAGAAGCTGTAAAACTACTACTCAAACGTCGATTTTCTGTGAGAGTGTGGTACTTCCCCGGACGAGCCGGCCCATTCATGCTACCAGCTGAAGTGATTTTTGCCGGTAGCGTGGCTCTACCACAACTGAATTGAGATTTACGTAACTTTCACTTACCTAAAAACTTACCTTTGGCCGATCCTGTATTTCACCAGCCTGCCCGCATTGATGTCCTCCTCGGAGCAGATGTCTTCTGGGAAATTCTTGGTAACGAAACTAAGTCTACTGGTGATGGCGGTCCTAAATTACGTAACTCAAAATTCGGTTGGTTAATTTCCGGCCCTATGCCTTTATACTCTAAAGATAAGGGTATACTAAATTGCAATCATACTACACTTAATTCATCACAAAATAATATTGAAAATATTCTTACTAAATTCTGGGAATTCGAAGAGCTTCCTAAAAGGCCTATTCTCAGTAGTAATGATAAGCTATGTGAAAATCATTTCACTCAAAATACAACACGCTTAGACACTGGCAGATTTTGTGTTAGGCTGCCATTGCTTGACACGCCTGATTGTCTAGGAGATTCTTATAATCTTGCTAAAAAAAGATTCCTAAATCTAGAGAAAAGATTTAGACGAAATTCATCTCTAAAATTACACTATACGAAATTCATAGAAGAGTATGCCGAACTTGGCCATCTCTCCGAGTCAAAAGAATCAATACCTTACAATTCATATTTTCTATGTCATCACGCAGCTTTCAAAGAAAACAGTGAATCTACCCAACTCCGAGTGGTGTTCGACGGCTCTTCTTGCTCTTCATCTGGCTGTGCGCTAAATGACATCCTTATGGTAGGTCCAAAAATGCAAAACTCTCTCTTCGCCATTTTAATCAGAAGCAGGACATATAAATTCATTTTATGCGGTGACATTTCTAAATTTTATCGCCAAGTTCTAGTTAATGATAAAGATCGAGATCTGCAACTGATATTATGGAGAAAAGATGAGTCTGACCCTATTAAAATATTGAGATTGAATACCGTCACTTACGGAACCGCAAGTGCGAGTTATTTGAGCACTCGATGCCTCTGGCAGATAGGAGAGGAGCAAGAAGATGAACTCATCAAAACAATTATCCAAAATGATTTCTTCAGCGATGACGTCATTACTGGAAGCAATGACGTAACTCAATTAATTTACATCAAAAATGCAGTAACAAATGCACTAAATAAAGGTTGTTTTCCATTAAGAAAATTTAAAAGTAATTCAACTTCTGTATTAGAACAAGATAAGCTTAATTCACAAGATCACTTAACAATTAGTCAGTCCTCTAGTACCCTCGGACTTGGGTGGGATCCTACGAGTGATAGTCTAAATTTCCCACTAAAGGATTTTACTCATAATGACAAAATATCTAAAAGAAGTATTCTTTCTAATTCATCAAAAATCTTTGATCCGCTTGGCCTTCTGAGCCCTTGTATCATACAGCCAAAAATTATTATGCAAAGGTTGTGGAAGGAGAAGCTGGACTGGGACCAGCCCGTCCCTGAAAATATTAAAGAAGATTGGCTAAAAATCTCCAAAACTTTTTCTTACCTCAAGGAGTTTAACATACCAAGGTTGGCTCTCTGTGACAATCCCAAAGAGATTGAACTGCATACTTTTAGCGATGCTTCTCAATCAGCATACGGAGCGTGCATCTATTTAAGATCTATTGACTCTAATAATCAGGTTTTTACTAATTTATTGTGCTCTAAATCCAAAGTTTGTCCAATAAGGCCTACGACGATGCCTCGTTTGGAGCTTGCAGCTGCTCTGCTTGCAGCCAGACTCTGCGAAGCTGTGCTAGATTCTCTAAGATTTCAACCTCTTCGTATTTTTCACTGGTGTGATTCTAGTATAGTGATTGCTTGGATCAACACAGATGTTTCAAAATTAAAAACTTTTGTCGCAAACCGTATCATGGAAATACACGAAAAAACGCAAGCTAAATCGTGGCGTTACGTTCCAACCGATGCAAATCCGGCTGACCTTATCTCCCGGGGTGTCGATGCGAGTAGGCTGGTATCTATGAAGCTGTGGTGGTCCGGCCCAGACTTCTTATCTGAAAACATGACAAAATGGCCTAAATTAAATTATAAATCATGCAAAAACTTACCTGTAGACTTACCTGAAATAAAATCCAATCCCGTGGTCGTATCTGAACCTGTAATAAAATTTGAAAGATTCTCTAAATTCAACAGATTGGTAAGATCTATGGCATACGTAATTCGATTCATATATAATTTAAAAATCCTAAACACAAAAATAATCAAAGCTTATCTTTGGAAGAATTGGATAAATCTTTTACAACTTTATGTATTATTGCTCAAAAACAATCCTTTCCAGTCGAATACGACTTATTACTAAAAAATAAACAATTAAGTTCTCGATCTAAGTTACTATCCCTATCTCCTTTCTTGGACAAAAATAATTTAATTAGAGTAGGTGGTAGACTTAATAACTCTGAATATTCTTATGACAAGAAACACCCAATTCTTCTGCATTCAGCTCATTACCTTACTAAACTCTTCTTCAAAAAAGAGCATTTATTAAATATGCATGCTGGTCCACAATTGCTTCTGGCAACCGTAAGAGAAACTGTGTGGCCAGTAAACGGTCGGCATCTAGCTAGAAGTACCGTCAATAAGTGTGTCGTCTGCAGACGTCTGAGTGGCAATACTCTTCGTCCAAAAATGGGAGAGTTACCTCCTCAAAGGGTGAAAATAGATTTTCCATATCTGTCAGTTGGCCTAGATTTAGCCGGGCCTTTTTACATTTTAAACCGTAGAGGGCGTGGTAGTAGGCTGATCAAATGTTATTTATGTTTATTCGTTTGTCTGAGATACAAATGCCTCCACCTAGAAGCTATTAGCGACCTGTCGAAGGATGCTTTCTTGATGACACTTCGAAGATTTATAGCTCGTCGGGGCAAGCCTGCGGAAATATTCTGCGACAATGGTCGGAACTTTGTGGCTGCTGCTAGGGAGTTATCAGATTTTATAAAAAATATTAAAGATCCTTTACGTCAGTTTGCCATTCAGGAATCTATACAATTTAAGTTCTCACCTCCTTACGGCTCTCATTTTGGTGGTATTTTCGAAGCCGGTGTTAAATCCGCGAAATTTCATTTGAAGCGTGTACTTGGAAACAGTCACCTAACATTCGAGGAAATTTTAACCTTGTTTGCTCAAATCGAAGCAATTTTAAATAGCCGACCTCTATACCCTTTATCGTCCTCCCCTGATGATTTCCTTTGTCTTACACCTGGGCACTTCATCATCGGAAGACCATTAACTGCGCTGCCTTCTCCCAATTTGCAAGATTCTAAAGAGACTAATTTGAAAAGATATGAAAGACTGGAGAAGATCCGACAGCATTTCTGGAATAGATGGCAGAAGGAATACATATCCGAGTTACAACAAAGAACCAAATGGAAGACCTCTCATGCCAAGCTAAAAATTGGTGATATGGTTCTTCTGCAAGAAGATAACGTCCCTCCATTAAACTGGCGGCTTGGGCGAGTAGTTCGTCTCTTCCCAGGAGCAGATGGTATTTCCCGTGTCGCTGATGTGAATACTGTGAGAGGTTGCGTGCGGCGTCCATTAGTTCGTCTCTGCCCTCTCCCTTCAGAAGATGATTAAATGTTGAAAGCCTTCACCTTTCAACGAGGCCGGAAGATGTTGCGGCGCGCCTATCATGAAGTCATGGTGTTCAGTGCATCTCGTTGCTCTTTAATTCCAGTAGGCGAAATAATTGTCGCGAGTGATAGTTTTTATTTGCTTACCTTCCATTTTTTTTTCTCATTCTTACACCGTGCAAGTGAACACGTCTCATACATATTTTATATTGTAAAAACTGCAATAAATCAAGTTCAAGTTATTTTGGGTTTAATTTTAAGCCCCAGCGTGTCCTCTAAGAGACATATATTATTATATTTTTTGCCAATAGTCGTTCAAAACTATTTCTAAATTGTAGCGTATATTTCTATTGCGTAAATAAAGTTGGTAACTGCGGTGTCTTTACAAACATCACGGAAGTATGAGAAGATGCTACTAGCAAAGACAATATAATACGAACGTAATAGACTGCCCACCTCATACAAAAATATTGGACCGAATTAAGGTTAGATGGCGGTAATCTGCGTTAGCCTTTAACTCACTAAATAAACGGTGTCATTTTAAAATATTATGCCTAAAATGTTGTTTTGATTTTTAATAAGATATATTTTGTGAATCATGTTTTTAAATTCTCATAATACGGTAGATACAATGTTGTGTAGTTTCGAGTGGCGTCATCTATGCGAGTCTCTGAGAACAAATCGTACGATTAAGGCGTTGAGACCACATGCTACTAGTCAACGCGATACTCTTCCGCAGAAGACACTGCAGTTATCTCCTTAGTCCAGCGCTCGCCTAGTGGCTGGTATACACTTTGATTAGTGCAAGTGCGAAGTTCATACATTTCTTACTAAACGCTTTGTAGCAAATGTAAGAACTTCGCACTTGCATTAATCAAAGTGTATACCAGCCATAAAGATCAGCCTAGCTAAGATTCATTTATTTCCAGATACTCGGCATCTGTTTCGCTCAAAACCTCCGAGCGGACATCTTCGCTCAAAAAGCGAAATGGCACTGACAATCAGCCTCTCCTGCGGCCGTGTGACGCACTAAGCGTCGCACTGGCGACCCATACAGCGCCCTCTACAACCGGTTGACGGCCAATCAGATGCATCTAATGGATTTGACGCAGCTAACGACAACCAATCAGGTACAAGTAAGTTGTAATTACTCGATTATGTAGGTCTGAGAATGTGAAATGCAGTAACGTACGACGCATCACAATATTTATTTATGGAATATTTTGTGGATTTTGATTTTTTACATGATGGAATATGTTTTTTACTTGATGATATGCGCTTACCTTGACTGTGTCCAATGAAAAATCGATTTGCTTTTGTATTTTTTTCATTGAATTGATTGATCAATTTATTTTTTGCGACTAGTTGATAAAATTAAATATGCCTTTTACAAATGAATATAAAATAATTGATTGATATTGAATATGATATTTACACAAAGTTCCTGTTTAGAGACATGTTGAAAGTTGATATAAGACTGCTTGCTAAAGCTCGACCAAAAATGTGAAAAACCTCGCCATATGACGGGAAACTATTGGAACTTATTTCTTCAAGTGACAACGTAACTTAAAGACGACCAAGTGTTTTTTTTTGGATATTGTGATTTATTTAAACCTAAAAATGCCGAACACTACGAAAAGTCTTATTGAAGCTGAGTATTGTGTATTGTAGTAAAAGTCTGAACGGTCGGACTCTATTCTTCTGAATAACTTCACGGACCTTGAAGTCAATAAGACTAGTGTGGCAGTGTGGCTATAACTAAAGTTAACTAAGGTTTTTTATATTTTTGGTTGGGCTTTATATATTGACATAAATGTTGGAATTGTTGCCAACATAAAACGTTGACAGTATTCTTATTGATATACTCGTACTATTGACAGACGTTGTATCTAACTTTCACCAATGCCTATAGAGTTTATATTGCTAAAGTTATGTATATTGCTAAGGTCTTCACACAACATAATCTCATTTCGAGTCCCGACGACTTGGCATCGCCTATCCTTTATAGGCAGAGTATTATGCACTATGATGAGCCAATTGATAATTTAATTTTTATTGTGTGTTAGATCCTAACTATTAAAATATAATGCAGTATTTTACATGACAACTGACAAGAGAAAAATGACATTAAACTGATTATACCGCCTGTTAATGTTCCAAACTTTGTATTATATTAAAATTTCGTAAAATAAATGAGGTCGAACAGTTTTTTGGCAAGCCTATGTTAAGTACTCTTAAGTTATTAATGATATTTTAATGAAACTTTATACTCTTAGAGTTAAGCATCATTTTATTAATCTATTATTTTTTCTAAAACCTTACATCAATCACAAGTATTATGCATAATATAAGTACCGTTATGCTGTATAAGGATTTAACTGTTTAATATAGACTTATAATCACAAGTATTAATAATATTAATCAATCAATCCTAATCCCCAAAAGCTTATTTTAGTTTTTGGGATAGAATATACAAAGATCTCATTTTTTGCTCATCATAGTGAATAAACACTGAATCTCACCTCTTTGGCCTTGTTCCTTACACCCTCTAATACCTTGAACAATTCTCCTACTCCAACTGTGCCTGTTAACTTAAGATGTTACAAATTGTTGTTGGAGTTTTCCAATGTGTAATGTCCGAACGATGATTAGTCAGCTCTTAAAATAATTATTCCAAACTGTAGTTCTTAGCTTTTTTGAATGGCCCACTACTGAGGAAAAGTGTTCGCTTTCTATTTCATTACATATGCTCCCTTCAACCTCAAGGGCTATAGTCCGCCAATCTTTAATGTGTGCGTCCAAATCATCACGCCACCTCTTCCTAGATCTAGCCTCATCTGAGACGAGGATGGACGAGATCTGAGGTCAAGCTTTAAATAAATTTTGTTTTCAAAACTTTAAGTTCAGTTATTTATATGCTGCATATTTTGCCGAGCAATTTATGATGCCGGGTAAAAAGTACGGAATGGAATGGAAAATATTGAATAAAATTCATGGTAGGGTTGGGTGGGCCCTTTAAATTCATGTCAACACAATAACACGACCATGATATATTTTTGATTTTCAGTATGTTTTTGTCCTGCTGCTTCAAGTCAAGCTTAACCCAAACCCAAATTTAGATTATTTGGCAAGGATAGAATAATTTTTTTGGTCTACATTTTTACTTTCAATTGTTTTAAGAGCTGGCTGTATGAGCTATGTGTTCAAGTATCGGCCAAATACTAGCCTTATTGGGAGCTGTGAGACGTAGTATTGAAAATATAGTATTATTACACTGCCTGCTAAAGTTGCGTTAATTTACGTATTGTATTTTATAATATTATTCGCAGGATTGTCAATAAAGTGGCATTACATGTATCTTGCTAATTGCCTGCAATGGTGATGGTTGAGGACAAAAATATTTAAGAAATTGTATAAATCATTCTGGTTGTAATTTTGTCTCTAGCCGTTGCCATACTGTGCATTATATGATTGCCAATGTCCAATAAGTTGATATTTGACAAAGATTTGATTGTTTGATGTTGTCAAATATTGTCTAATGACAAAAGCTTATCGGACTTGACGTTTAGAATTAGAATTGCTTGCCACCAGAGGGCAGTACTACTACCCTCTGGTGGCAAGCAATTCTAAAACCTCTCATTGGAACTAACTGCATTATTTTTTTTAAGTATTACAGTATTCAATTACATACCATTTTCATTAAAAGTTTTGTTAAAATGATATCAAGTCACGCTTCAAATGTATTTTTTTTACTTTCTATTTCTATTGTCAATCCTGCAACAAGTCGTTGAAATGAAGTAGAGATTCGAGTAGGGCGCGTCTGGGTCGCGTATAGTGCTGTAGGAGAATAATGGCTGACAATATTGTAAGTTTAAATATACTATAGCTGGTAGAGTTTATTTTTAAGATGTACTAACAATTAGTAATACTCATGATTCCACTAAGTTTTCACATTCGCAACGACGCATGTATCTGAGATATTATTTGAAGTTGGAAGTATTTAAAAAATAAGTCTTATCACGTTTTCATCCCTTATAGGGTGGACAGATCCGACGGTAAGACCAAATAAATTTGGATATATTTTGTCAAGTAATAAAGTCATATATGCGTGGTTTCGACTTTGAGGTAATTTTTTTACTATACTACCTATTTGATATTGCCAGATTGAGGTTAAGTTGAAATACATATAAAAATCGCTTGCAAAATTATATTAACCTATAGATAATTATATGATTGCACAAAATTAGCTTTAGTAATTTATTTGTAATCTCATAATAATTTACAATTTTATATTCAAATTTGTACATTGTAATGATTTTTACGTTTTTACAATTTTAATTTTTTATCTAATGATGTTTTGAAGATGTTTACACTTATGAAATTTCGATAATTTTACGATTATTTTTTAACTCCAAAAGAATCTCGATTTTTGAAAACCATTCCATCCTTAGACGTTTGCACGAATGCTTCGTGTGCCTGCAGCAAAAAACTCAAACTCGATATTATACTGATGCTTTTATGTGTGTTGTTATATTATGTAAATGTTAAGAGTAGTTGCCATCGTTTAAATGAACTCACAACTTATTTAGGTTTGTATAGAAACCTTAAAAAATATTTTAAGAAATGTTCCGCAAATGGTTGTTTTTTAATTGAATTTTTAAAATAAAATGATAAACTTAAAATATGCGAAATAAATCATGCAAAGACAGAATGCTTGTTATTATTACATGACGTTATTTGATATAATATATTTGAAAGGGTTTTGGATTACTTTTAAATTTAGTTTCGTTCAAAGTTTTTCGACACATATTTACTGACTTGAACTTTGTAGTTACGCCACGAGTGACTCGTATGCAATATTCCCGTCTATATCGAAACTATGAAATTAAACGTTTGATAAAAAGTATAAAGATGTTTAATAAGTCGCCAAAAAGTATTGCAGTGTTGTTAAATGTCCATGTATTTATAGTTTAGCGTAGGAATTTATACTTTTTATTTTAAATGACTTAATGTAAAAATGATATTTTATACACAAATATAGACTTATGAGAAAAGTTTGTCGTTTAATTTACATAATACCTTTAAAGTTGTATGTAAAAACAAAATCTTGTAAAAAAACCAAGTCTCGCAACAAAGTTCTTCTACCTTCTAAAGTTGTGAGATCCATGTAATACTAAGTCGTTTAATGATTTAAATAAATAGAATTACTTGCTTGGCCGTCACATGAAAACAAGATATATCTCACAAGTCATTCATATTATATTAATACGATTGCCAAGTCGATCTTTTTATTTAAACCATTACCGACTTAGTGTTACATGGATCCCACAACTTTTGACGGTAGAAGAACTTAGTTGCGAGACTTGGTTTTTTTAAAGGAATTGTTTTTGACGGCATCTCATTTCTTTTTGTAGAAAGTCATACTTTTTACCTTGCCAGTACTTACGTCATGTGGTCCCAACGCCTTAATCTTACGATTTGTTCTTAGAGATACGCATAGATGGGGCCACTCGAAACTACACAACATTGTATCTACCGTATTATGAGAAAATAAAAACATGATTCACAAAATATATCTTATTAAAATTAAAACAATATTTTAGTCATAATATTTTAAAATTACACCCTATATTTAGTAAGTTAAGGGCCCACACTAGGCGCAGTAGCGACGCCAATAATTTTATTCCTAATACTTTACAAATAGAAAGAAGTTCAAGAATGTAAATCATATAAGCATTAGTAAATAACCTTATGTATTTTTAGAATCATGTTTAATATTATCAGAATCAGTGAGGATTATGAGAATCAGACTAATAACGCACATTACCGCCATCTATTATCCGCACATTATCGAGTAGCAAGCAACTCTCCTGCGCCACACCTTCGCCTGCTTTTCGCAACCTTAATTTGGTCCAATATTTTTGTATGAGGTGGGCGGGCAGTCTATTACGTTAGTATTATATTGTCTTTGCCAGTACGTTCTTGAAAAAAAAAACAACGGATTTTCTTAAAGTACACTGATTCATTCACTGCAAATATAACTTTGTTATCCTATATATTTATATGGGATTACAAAGTTATTTATGCAGTTGGTATATCTAGAAAACTGGACCAAATATGCAAAATATCTGAGCTTTTCCTTGATGCATACATTAAACACTAATTGTATTCATAATTTGACGCTTCTATGTCTGAAAACACCTCCAAGTATACTGTGACCAGTCTATCAGAGCGCGCCGTTTTAAAAGTACATAACGCAACTTTATATATTTTGTTAGAAAAAACATACCCAATATTTGAAGAGATAATAAAGGCAACAAAGTTTCAATACACAAAAACAAATATTGTGTGCTTAAATGAGGTGCAATATTGCAACGAGACGCCGAGAAGGTCCCTAATAGAAAACTACTGGCTGTTTCAATAAAGCTGCGTCCACAGTCCACGTGCCTCTGTATGTTTAAGTTACATTCGTCGCGTCCAAGTCCATTTGGAGCGAGTCTAACTAAAACTAATGCACCATTTCTGTCGGACTTATCACAGTTTACGCCGGGGACGTGTTTCGTGTCGAACAACTAACAATGTACAGTACTAATGTCGCTGGACGCTCTACGGCGAAAGTTCATATTGCTGGGCGCCTGGGTAATGTATGTACATACAAAGTGTGTGTTAGCTAAGGATGTTATCGCACCCAAGTGAATTACATTCCAGTTTTCAGTACCTATGTAATAATTGGCTTAGTACATATCGAACGTTTATTAAATGTTTGTATGATGATAGATGACACAGTCAGTAAGTCAACCCAAAAGCTAGTACGTAGAGTTTTTGGTGGGAAGTCAAGGGGTACAGTTGTCGTTTGCCTTAGACACTTTATAATATGAAATTGGTGTAGTTTGGTGTTTAGTAGTTTTAGTTTCTTTTATTTTTTTTTCTGTAAAAATAATGTGTACACAAATTTATTATACAAAATAAATTAAGAGCCAAGAAAAAGTTTGGTGTTATAAATGCTCGTGCTTGAAAACAATTTGTGAAATAGTTAAAGTAGACTGTTAAATGGACTCGTATAGATTTGTCATCAGAAGCTCCCACGAGGCTACAAAAGAACTGACGGCATCTTTGATGCCACATACCGTACAACACCGATACTTAGTATCTCATTATACTGGACATTGGCAGAATCACTGAAATCTCGGTGGAAGCCATAATTTAAAAAATAAAATAAAGAAAAAGCTAGTACCTACGTAGTACCCAAAAGCTGTTTTTATGTGTTATTTGGGTTATTTATGACGGACTGCTCTGGCTAATGTATGGCTCAGTGGAGACTAAAAAGACTTGATGATAGGTATCTGTGATCCTTCTAAACTTGTTAGATGATTGTAAATTCATAAGTTAGGTGTAATTACACCTAACTTATGAATTTACAAACAGTTGCAACCAAATTGCAGCGCTCTCGGCTTACAATATTCCCCGTCCACGTCCACGTAACTAGGTATTCTGACAGACTCCTACAGGCGGGCAATACAAAACTAAGTACATTAGATTTCAAATAGGCTATTTCAAATAGTTGGTTGCCTAAGTATAACTTTTTAGTTTGTACGTACTCAGCTCTGATTGTTTTCCTTTCAACTTCAGTATATATACTACTGCTGTAATTTTTTCACGTATCCATATATAACCGTTTAGCAGATAGAGAGCGGGGGACACTTACCTCTAACAAAAATTTGCAAACATTTCGGAAACGGATCCCTAAATCGAAAAATGATGTTCTCAACCTCACAATATTTTTTAAAGACCTTATTAAACAATACCCAACACGATGGGTTTGTATTTAAAAAAAAAAAAAAAAATATTACTCCCTCTTTACTTGTACGGGAGCTACCCTAAAAGTTTCTTTTCATGATTCTTTTGTACCACTTTTTTGGCATGATTAATATACATACCTACCCATACTAAATTACAGCTTGCTAGTACTTATAGTCACTGAGTAAAAGGACGGACGGACAGACAGACAGACATGGCGAAACTATAAGGGTTCCTAGTTTATAAGCCTATTTAGTAAAGTTCCCCACTAGCCTAGGAGCAAATAAAAATCAGAATATGCCAACTAGGTAGGTAGGTAGGTATCTTCCTGCGGAGATAGTAAACATTGATCAAGAAAAGGTCTCTCTCATGCTCTTGGAGTTCATATAATGAAGCGGAGGGCTAGACTCTTAGTTAGTATTTTCGACATCAGTTTACTATTTGCCGTCTTGTTACTATGATCGCATTTGTCCTGCGATCTTTCTATCCTGATAGTAAGGGACAAATAAATGATACCTACTGTGTCTGTAACGGCGGCCTCCGAAGCGTAGTGGTTTACAAGGGTTCTGGGTTCGATTTCCAACACGGATGGCAAATACTTGTAAGTATTTACTATCGAGCTACCCATAGAGATAGGAGGCATCATCAGGTCGCCGTTACTGATATACAGTATCATTTTTATTATCGTAGTCTCCACGCTCCTACTAGGAGCTCAACCCACCCTCTCTGTAATACCAGAGCCATATATAAGCCAAAGCAGTTGGAAGATTTGGCCTACACTCTCCAAGCTGGCCAGACGAGTTGGAGTTGGTATCTTTGATCATGTAAACATCAAAACACATAATAGAGTACTTTGAGCATAACATCTGAGGATGTGTGTAACGCTCCGAGGAGGACCGCGGGCGTAGTCAGGTTTTAGTATCGTATCGGGCAAAGTTCAAAAAATAAAACGACTATGTGCATGGAAGAACTGTACCTAATACTTAACCTACTTATTTGTTGAGAGCCAAGCCGTTCAGTTTAAATGCGATCATCGACGGTGGCGGCGTATATTAAAAAGCGTAAATCCAAAAGACATGACAGACGGTGTCAAGTCAAACGGTACTAATTTAAAAATTGGCGTGCCCCAAGGATCGATCTTAGGACCATTTCTTTTTCTAGCTTATATCAATGACCTGCCTTACATGGTTGAGTTGTTTGCTGATGACACGTCTCTTATATTCAAGTTAGATCGACAAAACGAAGACGCTGTCGCAGCAAATAACATATTGACTAAAATTTCTTACTGGTTTTCAGCCAATAATCTATTGCTAAATGCTCTTAAGACCCAATGCATTAAATTTACTCTCCCGAACGTGAGGCAGACCAACGTTGATATTCTAGTAGACGGTCAAAAACTAGGTTTTGTAAATGATACTACCTTCCTAGGGATCACAATCGATTCTAAACTACAATGGGGTGCCCATATTTCTAAACTTTCCAATAGGCTTAGTTCTGCAGCATATGCTGTGAGGAGGATAAGACAATTGACAGATGAGGCAA
Source organism: Rhodophaea formosa (assembly GCA_963082605.1). Classification (NCBI taxonomy): domain Eukaryota; kingdom Metazoa; phylum Arthropoda; class Insecta; order Lepidoptera; family Pyralidae; genus Rhodophaea; species Rhodophaea formosa. Next base: position 6,436,656 of record OY720211.1, on the reverse strand, counting down.
CTGCTAGGCTCGTATACTTTAGTTATTTTCATATGTGTATTTATTGTCATATGGATTACTTCTGTGGGGAAAGGCAGCCGACATTAAAACTATTTTTATTTTACATAAAAGGGCAATTCGTGCCATTTACGGCTTAGGCTCGAGGGACTCACTCAGAGAGTTGTTTAAGGACATAAATATTTTAACTGTAGCCTCACAGTATATATTTGACAATATAATGTACGCAAGAAAAAATATTTCTAAGTTTAAGAAAGTAAGTGATTTAATTGATAGACCCTTGCGTAACAATCATAGATTATTTCTTCCGCGGTTTCGGCTAAGTAGAGTTAGTGATTCGTTCATGGGGAACTGTATACGCTATTATAACAAATTGCCAAAGTCAGTCCTTGATATGCCTGATAGTAAATTCAAAAGTTATGTGAAACGATTATTATGTAAAAAGGCATATTACAGGACTGAAGATTACCTTACTGATAGCAATATTTGGCTTGAGCTTGGCGCAGACGCCTCGTAATTCTGTATGCACAGAAATATTACGTTTGGTACGTTCGGTACATAATATTTTATAATATGACATTTTTATTTAATTTCAATAATTTGACATTTTGCTATTTAAATTTTACCTATTTAACATTTCAATGATGACATAAATTTTTTCCAATTCAATTTTTATCATGACATTTAATTAAAACAATGCATACTCAGTCCACATATATATAAGTAGTGTATAAGGTCTAACTAGAATTGTGAGTTGACGTCGCTTGGAGAAAATGCGCTGTGCAGTTTGTTGCCGCTTCTTCTGCACTCCGCTTTGGAAGCGGCCTAAACTTAGCCATAAGTAATTATTGACGTCAACAAATTTTTTTTGTTGTAAAAATTGTAAACACAAATATGACAATTAATAAGTGTTCAAAGAAACCTATATTAAATAAACGATTGAATCTTGAATCTTGAACATAAAGGTTAATAAATAATCGTTAATAATCTAAGGCGCTCTCCTCTTCTTATTTTGTCCAAATTTTTCGGGAGATGTTTGAACCCTCAGTACCCTCCCCTTCTACGAGCGTAGCCCGTAGAAGGGGAGGACCTAAGAGCATATAATCACTACGAGGAGGACTATATGCACAGCAAGCTTGGCCGAGCTAGACAGCGTGACTACACTCGATGCAAATTAAACATATTTAGCTGGCCAGTGAGACCTTCACGCCGATCCACCACAGAGATGTGTTTGTGACTAATAAATTTACAAGCAGTTGCATAATTTAAAAGTTAATTTATCCGTCATGTATTTTTTATGTTATAAGGGTTCAGTAGGAAACGATAAACCCTTGTGGCTACACCATACATACCTGTCACATACCTGTATACCTACATTACCTCAATACCATACCTGAGAAGAACCTAAGGATTTGTAAATAAACACACAAGTAATTCAAGCACTTTATTATCAACTGACGCCGCGACGTTGTCAAGAAACATGGAGCAAAACAGCTCTGAAAAGAGCTGATCTTCCATCTGTCTCTCCGCGGTTTAGCTTAGAGAATATAAGTACTAGAAAGCTGTAATTTGGCAGGGGCATTTATATAAAGTGGTATAAAATGAAATTTAGAAAGATATTAAGCATATTTTTAATTTCTTCATTCCTTTAAAATGGAAATTTTTTTTTCTCGCGCTTGCTATGGGGTGTCATTGAGTTTTTAGAAAATAAAAGGTTTTAAAATTGTTTTTCACAGTAGCGTATCAGTGAAGTTGCAAGAAAACCTTAATTATGTAGGGTTCACACTCAGAGCAGGGAATGTAGTAACTGTCGCTCGCACGCTACTAGAGGCGCCTTTTCAACACTTTTATACGAAACAAGCGTGTCAGGGGGCAGTACGGTAGTCGTCTAACTAATAAAATTACATACAACTACAGACAGAACCCCGCACTTGCGCGTGCCCAAAGGCGTGGCCCAACACGTGCTTGGTCGGTTTTGAATTTTTTCTGACTGCCCCAGAAAGAGCTTGGAGTACAAACTACAAACTAATCACAGTTGACAGCACGTTGACAGTGATAGCCCGGACCAAGGAACATAATACTCTCTGACGAGAGAAGAATGACAACTCCATATAAAAAAAATGTAACCATAGATATACACGCTGACGCACACTACCGCTTTAGCGGTCAAGCACCGGTACTATAAAGCGCGAGCGGGAATATTTAAACTATAAATTTTTATTTGTAGGTATTTAAAACTAAAGGTTAATAATTGACGGAAACTAACTGCAATGACAAACATGAAAACGGATATAATTACTTCCATTACATGTTTAGCACCGCATGCTGTCTCCGTCTGTTAGCAAATAAAAAAATAAATAAAAAAATACATGTTTTATTAAAATAAAATTCGTACATTTTAAATCTATAAAATCTTCACAACTTGAATACAAAAATCTCAAATAAAATTGTGTTTAATTTGAATATAGACTATAATATCAATGATATAGATATAATTATGACTTTAAATGCTGTAATATTACAATATCTATACATTATTTGTCCAAATCAATATCTTAGTACAGTTTCGTTGAGGAACATAACGTTTTAATTTACATTGTCTACAAGTTAATTAATAAAAGTTATCTTTAAATCATAAATTAGTGCTTTTTATTGTGTGCTTAGTACAATATATATATTCTTATGTAAATTGTGTAGTAAGTACGCCAAACAATAGACTTTACATTAGACCAGCAAGTGACTACTAACAAGCACTGCACGAGGCAAAGCAGGGTGCTTTTAAAAGTATTTAATATTGGTACCGCCCGTCATACACACAATGTTTTTCATGTTATCCGCGAAGAGGTATACAGTCAGCTCAAAGGAGGAGGAATTCATAATTTCAAATTTAAATATCCTCTTAGAAAACTTTTTAGTTGTAGTAGAGTTGACACTCGTGTGTGATATAGTGTAAAACATGAAATTTAAAAAATACCTTATGCACCCAAGAACTGATTAACATTTGATGACACCTGTTACGAGAAGACAACACTTAAAAGAACGTTTTTGTTTAGAATTAAAACCTTATACCGTTTTATCGCGTTTACTACGTAAAATATTCGAAACATTAGAGTTGACACATTAAAATGTACCTAATACACGCGGTAAAACCGTACAAATTAATAATTCTATATGTGATACAATCACAGAGTTTAACCGTCAGAAAAGTGAAAGAAAAGCTGTGGATGACAACTTGCAAAAGTGACTATTTACTAAAGTGAGAATTTACATAACAACTTTCAGTCATATTATATTATCTCCACATCATTTATTTTTTATAATATTCATTTTTCTAACCAATGCTTTACTTTTTTCTTCCTCCTCCATTTCTCTATTAGTTATCGTAATATATCTTTTAATACATATAATAAAAGTACTTAACTTAATATGTTTTATATTTTGGTCATAATGAAATTGACACAATTTCAGATAACTAAAATCAATTTCATTTAAAATCACCATAATATTGTTTTTTAATTTACATTCACTCCCGTGCATTTTTAAATAATTATTTATTAGGTATGCGCATTGCTCAACTATGATAACTACATTTTTATTAATGTAATTCAATGAGGTCTTTTCATTATATTCCCTCAAGCTTGTGAATATGTGAATGGCTTCTTGAACATCAGTCAAAAATGCTTTACGACAATCTTGACACTTGTTGTGTCTTAATTTTTTAAATATGAAGCCACTCACATATGCACAAGCTTGACTTTCCGGTGTCGCCTCGTCTACGGTTTCGACTGCATCAGATAACATTTTTTCCATATCATCTGTAGAAGACTCTGCTATTGACTCTAAAAGATTTTGCGGCTCCCCTTCATTTACATCATGCATTAAAAATGTTTTTAAATTGTCATTTAAAAAGGAATTGTCGTCATCACAATTCCTTCTTTGCCCGGCATGTTTCAAATTTGTAATTATGGCCGTTTTGATCCCAGCCACAAACTGCTGAATTGTGGGATTGGAATTTGAACCACAACTGTATCTGATGCAGCCGAAACAATTTTCTAACGCGTCTTGATTGAGACGACGTGTCGAAATTGCGTTAATGTTTTTAATTTGGGCATTTTTCCACAGTCTTTCGATTCCATTTAAAGTATGTATCCATCCATCCTGCGACGGAGGCCTACTCCTTGCGCCTATATATTTCATTGAATCAATGAATTTTCTCATTTCATTAAATAGTTCTATGTGAGGACTATGTGGAGTTAAATTTGTTGAATATTTTTTCCCTCTGCGTAGATCCGGGCTATCCGCGTTTACGGCATCAAAAAGGTCATCAAATTTTTTGATGAAACTTGCAGTTGCATGCGCCTCTGAGGGAAGATCGTCTGAAAATAATAAGTAAAAATAAAGCTTTAGTCAGCCAAGCAAATGGGCAAAAATATAAGAAACTAGCTGTTACCCGCGGCTCCACCCGCATGCTATATAGCCTACGTAACCAAACTTATGATGCAAAATTTCATGACGATCAGTTCATTAGATAGGGCGTGAAAACGTAACAAACAAACAAACTCACTTTCGCATTTATAATATTAGTTAGCATTAGGATTATGATTCTTATCTAAGATTCAAGAAAAGCCAATGTCACGTATCAAATCTGTTTAGGCATGGGAGGAATAAAGTAACTTACATACGTACATTGATCACATTGATACTATCTTATGAGCTGTCGCGTAAGAACTATTAAAGAAAAAGAAACCATGACACTGAGGTTGAAAAAAAAACTATTTTATAAAATTAAATCCTTAATCGAATTTCAATTATGTACCTATAAAAATTTTAATAACTCAGAATAAAAAATATAATTGCCTAATTCGATTTTAAATTATGTTTCAATGCTATTGTAAGGGGTGATTCAAAATAAGTTTCCTATATTGGAAACACAAAAAAATGTGTAGTTTAACCTAACGAGAAACGTTGCATGTTTTGCGAGACATGTTCATAGGTCGCATTATTTCTCGTCCGCCAAGATCATGCGATTTAATGCCTTTAGATTTTTTATATGATATTTTCTTTAGAGTCAGGTTACAGGTATATATCGACAAACATGAAACGTTGGAGTACCTGAAAACTAACATCCAATGACTTTCAGTAGAAGTGACACCTGATACTTGCGAAATGTCATAGAAAAGTACCTCAAACATATTGACTTCTGTAGAATGTCCAGGGACGGCCATTTGATTGATGAAACTTTCATATTAAATGAGCAATACTCAATATTTAATTATTAAATAACTTAAAATGTTTTGCATAATTCGTGTAAGAAAAGTTTGGAAACATTAGGAAACTGAAATTGGATCACCCTTTATTAACAAATAGAATAAAAAAAATACTAACTAGATGCAATTTTGGATAATATTCCAGCTGCAACAGAGTGGCTGAACACTTGAGCTGCTAACTTGACCCTCATTTGCTGTTTAAGGTTCGGATGTATGTGTTGATCTGTTAAAGCAGGAGCGTATACAAAATGGGCGTTATTTTTATCAAGTTCGTAAAACGCCTCTATATGACTCCACTTTGCTGTACCTAAAATGAAAAATATATATATTACTACTTTTCTGGGATGAAAGTAAAATACCCTATGTCCTTCTCCAAATCCCAGATAATGTGTGTACCTTCCATAATGATTGGTTTAGTAGATAAAGCGTATCAAATAAATTAACTAAGTTTCTATATAATATTAGTTGGACTATTTGTTAAGATATACTAGCTAGCCCGTGGCTCTACCCGCATTTATGTCGATCCCTCAGGAACAGGAAATTTTTCAGCGATGAAAGGTACATTGTCCTGGTCCATACCTCAGACAACGCGTATGCACAGCACATATTTAATGATGGTCGGTTCGATGCCTGAAGACGTAAACAAACAAACCCACTATTTGTATTTACAATAATACTAGCTGTTACCCGCAGCTCCGCCCGCGTGATATATAGCCTATAACCTTTTCAGTATCCTTGCCTATGTGTATACAAAATTATATGATGATCGGTTCAGTAGATACGGCGTGAAAGCGTAACATACAAACAAATAAACAAACAAACTAACTTTCGCAATTATAATATTAGTTAGGATTAGTTAAGATAAGGATTTAAAATAACAATAAATAAAATTTTAGGAGAAGAATATTATAACTGTGTATCCAGGTTTTTCATTTACCTTTTACTGAAATACTACCAGATTGAAAATCAGTAATGCACTCCACATTATGTTTCATTAATAGATTACGCGTGCATTTTAATAAATGCGGTGGGTCTAATATAGTGACATATTCCCGATCCATATATTTAAAATACGGTTCCCTCGTAGTAGCGCCCAAGGTTTTAAGGGCTCTGATATTTACTGTTGATAGGTCACATACAGTGCCCACAACATCAACTTTTGCGTTGATGCATTCGGTAAGAATCTGAAACAAATAAAACACATTAAGAAGATGGAATGGATTACAAAATAAAATATCTGTACTTTTATACTAATATTATGAAGATTAAATATTTGATGTCAATAAATATTTAATCTTCATAATATTAGTTTGTAAATTATTAAAATATATAAAATAGAGTAAAAATAGACGAACGTAGTTATTAAGCGATTGCTTTTCAACCTACGAGTATTATGTACCAGTTAGTATGTACTATTATTATTAAAATCAATGATTACCTCTTTTATAATTACTGTCATCCTGTCGGCAGTTAGCGCATGCGTGAAATAGAACGCAACTGGTTGTTTCCATTTTTTTCGCAACCCAGCCAGCATGAAGACCAATGCTTTTGTTGCCACATCTTGGCTTCTGCCATGATTACCATAATCTTGATAACCAAGTATCATATCTTGCTTGCTGTCGTAATACATGTGTTTTCTTATCGACATCTCGTCGAACAAAAGTAAGGAAATATTTTCTTCCTTGGTGTTATTTTCTGCCATTTTCTTTATAGAGTCAAATATGTGTCTATTTAAACCGGGTTTTAAGGGCACTCTATTTAATAATTGGTTTAGGCAGCTTTGGCCCGGTAATGCGAACATTCGTCGAAGTAACCTATAGCAGGCTGGCGATTTCTTGTATATTACAAGGGCCATCAACTTCTGATCTATGGAGTATCTCCTTCCTTTTGGTTTTCTGGGGCAGTTTTGTAACTGAGATTGTAATAAAGTAACAAATGAATTAGTCATTTTTAAATTATACAGTTCTTGAACATTTTCGTCCTGAGAAAGCTTTTCTATTATGATTGATTTTTTTCCTTTCAGTTGTTTTCTGAGCCTATTAATATTTCTAATTTTCTTTTGACAAATGTTGTACAGCTTTAACTCCCGTGGTGTCAGTTCATTTCTTTTTGAGACATTAAGTTGTTTTAGAATACCGCGTGTCTTCTTAGGAACCGGGTTCTGAAATTCAACATTTATTTTATATTTAAATTAGACAACATTATTTTTAAAAGCTATCGAGAAATTTCTCTGAAATTTCTCGGTAGATTTGAATTTACATTTAGAATTTAGATGGGACGACGATATAAGCCAGGTTGGAAGAAAGACTTGGCCCAGGGTAGCACGCGACAGAAAGGAGTGGAAGAGGCTGGAGAAGGCCTTTGCCGAAGGGCAATCAGACTTACAAACGAAAAGCAAGGCACAAATAGTAGAACTGCAAAAGTTAAGTCTGGAAACAAGGCTAATAATAAAATAATAATAATAAAACCGAGAAATAATTGAGATAACTTTTTCTTCTTATTTAAACGAATTCTTGGGTGCATCTTCAGTACAACACTAAGTATTTATGAGACAGCATGATAACTATGAGTAATATACAGTACTGTGGTTTGGCAAGGACAACATAAATATATATCAAATTATTTCTTAATAATTTAAAAATAATACCTTTTCGTTGCATGCTCCTGTCATAAATAGTTGTTCCATAGATGCAGGTTGAATCATAGAAGTTATATTTTCTTTAGGTAATAATTTTGATGGTCCAGCTGTACTCGTACCAGTTACTCTCTATAAAAAATATTGTACATTAGATTCACACAATAGGTAGATCGTACAAGTACCTAATTTGCTGAATAGCACCGTGATATATTCAGGCGCTGATAGCAGCTAAACTAGCGTCACCCGTAGTTTAAAAATCACATCTCACGTCATCAATCAGAAAAAAGTTTTTATGCTGAACTTGAAACTCTTTGCTCGGATTCCATGAAAAAGTTTAAATTTTGCATTTGTGGCATTGGGCTATTGAGCGGTTGTGATTGGTGTAAAGTAAAAAGCACTTGTGCCGTAAATACATCATTACGATACAGATTTCGATGTCATAAGAACCATATTATTAGCAAATGTATTGAAAAATGTTTGAAAATAGTTATATAATCTGCTTCGTTATGAAGCACAATTTTGCAAACATTTCTTGCTGAATAAACATTTTTTTTAAATATTTAATTTATATTTTTCATTTTGTTTTCCAAATGACTTCGGAGTCGGATGCGGATAGTGAAAGTAGCTGTTAAGGCTTACAATAATAATTTTACCTGTGCATCTAGGCATGGCACTTGAGATATATTTTTGACAGCGACAAAAGCGGTGGTTGTTGTTAATGCAGGCTGAGTGCCACTTGTCTGGGGATACATTATATTATCAACTGATGATTTTAATGGCTGTGATGGTCCAGCAAGTGCAGCTTGCAAAATAGGCTGAAAAAAATATATTTAAAAATTAATTCATTCTTTTAGATATAATAAGAGCTAAGGCCCTTGTCAATGTTATTAGATTGAGTCAGGTTGACCTATTTAACTCAGAGGTACAAGTTGAGACGAGTGGGGTTTTAACCAGCCAACTCGCTTGTGGATCTCCCTCTTAAACCTGCACCTAGACCATTACCACTTCCTAAAATTGTAATATGATATTAGTTCAATTATCAATATTATCAAATTATAATGTTTCTACTAGGCATATAAAATCAAAAATTAGTACATTGTATGATCATAGATAGCATAATTATACAGTGTCCTAGTTTGCCCTGTATGGATGCAGTAAATTGTTTTGAAAGAAGGTGTTTCAGCTCTAATTTCATGAACAAATAACTATGAAAAATAAATACACCATTTTGCTTGTCGCCCCTTGTATAAGCAGGCATGTTAAGCACTCATCATCATTTCGAGTAGGTGACACGCTCAGTCGACCATGCACACCCTGGTTGATTTTGATTTTGACCACGGAGGCTGTTAACGTTAAGCACTGTCCTTCAAAGACCATCAGTCCCATACTACTATTGATTTTTTTTTGCCTTGCTTCTGGTGTTTAAGACTATAACCCCTAGATATTACTGAGTTTAAGTAATTGGACCATAGGCTCTGCTGAAGCATGTCCCCGATGATTTAGAGGAAAGCAGTTGGAGGAAGAGGAACATACCTACTTATTTTAAGTGTTCCATAAAGAATTTTACCTGTTTAGCTTCAAAAGCAACAAAAAGTGTATCATGTGTTGTCTGCTGAGACATCAAATTTTCAATTGAAGTCAATGGCTGGAATGAACCAACACCTTTCGTTTGGGATACATCCTGAAATAAACAAAATATTAATCATTTAACATAAGCGCCATTCAACTGCCCAAAATGCTGCTTGTGATGCAGTATTTGTAATGACAAAAATTTAACGACTTTGCATTTTAATTTATTGTCATTATTAATAATAATGACAATAAATTGTGGCGGTCTATGGGGGAGGCCTATGTCCAGCAGTGGATGTCCCTGGCTGATAGATAGATAGATTAATTATAATTTACTTTGCAGTTAACTTTCACCATTTCCATAATAAAGAATACTTTGAAATAATTTTTAAGACCACTGAACTCGATTTTTTTTCTATTATTACGTACATATATTTTTTAAAATTAATTGACATAGTTTTATAATAATTCAACAATTTCATGAAACATCCATCTCTTATCTGAGCATGTTTCTAGTTTAGTACACCGTCGATCATAATGCTTTGGAGTTTGAATACGGCTAGTTTATGTATAATTTTACAAGTATATTTTACCTGTTCCATGCAGGATTCTTGAGATGTCTTCTCAACAGTTGCAGGTTGTGTACCACTTGCTTGGTGAGTTATGTTTTCTACTGAAGATAATGGGTGTGACGGACCAGCAACTACTGCTTGCTGAACATTCTAAAATCAAATTACTATTTTAAAAATAATAAATGAAAACACACTATTTTTTTTTGTATTTAGGCTACAAAATTATTTGTGAGACAGTAAAATTCTAATATTTGAAAAAACATAGTAAAGAAAACATTTTTTATTCTTAATATTTATCTTATTTATAGTATCCATTATTTTATCTATCCTAATCCTAAATAAATGCGAAAGTGAGTTTGTTTGTTTGTTACGCTTTCACGCCGTATCTATTGAACATGATGAAATTTTGCATATACATAGGTTAGGGTACCGAGAAGGACATAGGCTATAAATAACGCGAGCGAAGCCACGGGTAACAGCTAGTTAATAATAATTATCTTCCAATATTTATCTTTAACTTGAAACCTATGACTATGAAAAAAAAATTGTAGATACTTTATATTCTTCTACTAATTTTAAATTTACTGAAAAACATATTATTATGTGTACTTACTTCAGTAAATATATTTTCTCTTTCATTTAACAATTGTCCCACTTCATCTGAATCAGGAACAGCAAATATGCTTAGCTTTTTCCTCATATTGTCATAAAACTTGGAAGAGTGAAAATGCCTCCCACATAAAACCTTGTTTTTACGGTAAAGTGACTGTAGAAATTCTAAGGAAGTCCAGTCTTCATTTGGGTAGCAATATTTGGCCCAAGCACTAGCCCTGGAAATACAATCAGAAAAATTTAAGATGCAAATGCTGATAACTAAGATTATTAATCCAATGTTTCATAACGAAACTTAATATGATATTAACCATGGCAATAAGAAAAACAGCTTCAATTGTATAAATTAAATACATCAAAATCTCACCAAAACTTCCGCGACATTCATAATCATATTGGAGATGCAAACAAAGTCTGTAGACTGTTTATATCTATGTTCAATAAACATTATGTGTAATGAAGGTAGATATGTTCACAATAGTTATGCGAAATCGAAAAAAAATATTTTCTTTTTCGAATAACGTTTGTGAATTAAATCGCAAGTGATATTAGTATATGACCTGCTTACCTAGTCATATTGGATACGCCGGGATACGGGAATCTATGATATGACACCGACATATCTTCAGCACGTGTTTTACCACACTTGGCGCATCTTCTATGGTTGTTTCGATTACTCATGATTGTCTGAACTTGCTCATAGAAACAAACACACAAAAATAAATATCACTGTACAAACTACTTAAACTAACTTATTAAAACGTCCTGTCGCAACTATTAAATCTATGGGAAAAACGTCCTTTCGTAAATATAAAACTAAATAAAACGTCCTTTCGCTGAAAACTGATAAAACTTCGTTAAAAAGTGGGATATGATTACAATATATTGTGGAGAGAAAAAGTTCTCGATCGACACAAAACTTTGTAATGGCGAGCGAACGAAAATTACCACGAGAAAAGCAGTACCTACCAATGTTGCCAGATGATATATCACAAAAAAGGACAAAAAATATAAAATTTAACACCCAGGTTATAAATCATTTGAACAGTCAATGAATTAGTGCTATTTCGGTAAATGGGACATTGTTTAGTTAATAAAATATAAAAAATTTAAATCTTAATTACCCTGGTCAAAAATAATAATACGTTGGGTGGTATAAAAATGTACACAATCTGTAATAAACACCTTTTACTGACAATACCGGATCTATCCTGTCATTAACGTCAATTAAACCTTCAGTGCTGCCAGGTTTTGGTATTTTATTTTTCTAGATTTTTTCATATGGGATGCTATAGCACGCACACACATTGATATTTTTTGCATGTGTGCTAAAGTAAAATCTCGTAAAGGCGACACAACAGACCCTGGCCCGGACTAGCCAGCGAGAGCGGGCCCGACCCATGTCCTCTGTATTTGCTTTTTAGTCTTTCAAGCTATTCGACCACTGTTCTATATATTGATTTATGCATGGATCTTTGGCCTCAAAACGTGGACCTTATTATTAAGCCAATTCTGTCTATCCGTCTTCGACCTAGGTATACTTACTTAAAATAGGTAGTCTTAAGATTTTCGTAGAATGTGTATAAATATTTAAACAGAATTTACAAGTGAGGAAACGTGCTTTTCATTATTCAAAATATTTTTAACGGTATTTAAAACCGTCATTAGCGACGAAAAATCGCGATTACAATTACGGCGTGGTAGCGACGCGAAAAGCGCAACATTATTGGGTGTTGCATACAAGATGATGCAAAAGTAAGTTGGTCCCTCGCAGTATCTACGACTCACTGTGTGGCTGCGACGAGGAGAGGTTGCGCAGATCAAGGTACAGTGGTTGGCGGTAAAGTTGATGGTGCAATAGAAGGAAATGATAACTAAAAGATTTTTTTTGTCCTTAATACCTACATAAAATATCAGATATCGCCATAATTTAAAACTAATGAAACCGAAGAGATAAGATAATAGATATATGAATATATACTTCAAAATATTTTTAACGGCATTTAAAACCGTTATTTATTAGCGACAAAAAATTGCGATTACAATCATGGCGTGGTCGCGCCGCGAAAAGCGCAACATTGTTGGGTGTTGCATACAAGATGATGCAAAAGTAAGATGGTCCCTAGCAGTATCTACGGAACCACTGTGTGGCTGCGACGAGGAGAGGCTGCGCAGATCAAGGTACAGTGGTTAGCGGTAAAGTCTATGATGTTACGAGTATAGAAGAAAATGATAATTAAAAATATTTTTTTTTAAACATAAAGGATCAGATATCGCCATGCTTTAAACGACTTTCTTCTTTTTATCGTGTCAATGGCTCAAAAAGTCTAAAAAATCTTATATTTTATCCCTCCAGTATATGTTGTTGCAACGCCACTTGCTGAGGCATAGTTGAGGTCGTACTTTGTGCAGGTAGTGGGGCACATGGGGCACGACATGAGGTGTGACATGGTCTGATCCTTAGAGTATCAATATGTCTGATCTCTTAGAGATAAGTTTATAGATATATTGATATAACTACGTATAATGGTGGCTTCTTCATTACCTAGTAAATATTCTGATATCTATGTTCATTACGTTAATTCATCATCATCATCATCAGCCTATACTCGTCCACTGTTGGACATAGGCCTCCCCAATTGCACGCCATCGAGATCTATCTTCGGCTGCTCGCATCCAGCTTCTACCAGCCATCTTGCGCAAATCATCACTCCACCGTGCCTGAGGACGTCCTACACTACGTTTGCCGAGACGTGGTCTCCACTCAAGAACTCGTTTGCCCCAACGGTTATCGGTTCTGCGGCTAATATGGCCAGCCCACTGCCACTTCAGCTTGCTAATCCGATGGGCTATGTCGATGACCTTGGTTCTCTGCCGGATCACCTCATTTCTGATTTGATCCCGCAGAGAAACGCCGAGCATAGCCCTTTCCATAGCCCGCTGAGCGACCTTCAACTTGTGGACCAGCCGTGCCGTTAGTGTCCACGTTTCGGCTCCGTATGTCATGACGGGTAGGACGCACTGATTGAAGACTTTTGTCTTTAGGCACTGTGGGATCGACGATGTGAAGACCCGACGTAGTTTCCCATACGCAGCCCAACCTAGCTGAATTCTTCTATTCACCTCGCTCTCGAAGTTGTTTCTGCCTAACTGCAATGTTTGCCCGAGGTATACATATTTTTGAACAACTTCGAGAACGGCACCGTGTACTGCAATCGGTTCCGGTAGTACATGTTCGTTGAACATGACCTTGGTTTTATCCAAGTTCATCCGTAGGCCGATGCGTATAGAAGAATCAGCCAGGTCATTCAGCATCTGTTGTAGGTCCTGCAGCGTTTCTGCCACGATGACGATGTCGTCAGCAAATCGCAAGTGAGAGATGTACTCACCATTGATGTTGATGCCACGTCCTTTCCAGTTCAGCGACTTAAACATATCCTCCATAGCATTTGTGAACAATTTAGGAGATATTACGTCTCCTTGTCTCACTCCTCGATGCAACGGTATGGGACTTGTCTGCTGATTCTGTACTTGGACGGACATGGTGGCGGCCTCGTACATACATCTCATCACTTGGATGTATCGCCAATCTACTTGGCATCGCTGCAGGGACTCCAGAACGGACCAGATTTCAATGGAGTCAAAGGCCTTCTCATAGTCCACAAATGCTAGACACAGGGGCTGATTATACTCTTCGGTCTTCTGTATAATCTGCCGCACTGTGTGGATGTGGTCTATGGTGCCGTATCCGCTCCGAAACCCAGCCTGCTCCGGTGGTTGGAATTCGTCAAGTCTTCGCGCAAGACGGTTCGTGATCACTCTTGAAAACAGCTTATAGACGTGGCTTAGAAGGGAAATGGGTCGATAGTTCTTCAGCAGGGTTTTGTCTCCCTTTTTGAAGAACAGGACGACTACACTCCTACTCCACGCCTGCGGAGTTCTCCCTTCAAAGAGGACAGCATTAAAAAGTTTTTGGAGCTCCCTCAGTACGGGTTTACCTCCTGCCTTTAATAATTCTGTTGTAACGCCATCCTCTCCAGGGGCCTTTCCATTTTTAAGCTGTCCAAGAGCGATCTCGATTTCGCCAATGCTGATTTCTGGCAGGTCTTCAGTGAAATGGCGTGTTAATGTGGCTCTAGAATCCTCATTTTCGGGATCAGGTCGAGGTGCATGCGAAGCGTATAACCGGCCATAGAAGTTTTCCACCTCTGAAAGGACTGCCGGCTTCGAAGCAACAACTTCTCCACTTGCTGTGGTCAACCTCGTCAAGTGGCTTCTTCCAAGAGATTTTACGAACACTTTTGACCCCCGGTTTTGCTCGATCGCTTTTTCAATAGCAAGGGTGTTGGAGCACCGAAGATCGTGTCGTACGTGCTTGCTGATCTCTTGGTTTAGAACCCGTTTTTCTGACGAAGTGGCGGGTGGGTTTTCACGTCGTTCCTTCATTAGCCCTAAAGTCCTATCCGAGAGCTTTGACTTCCTGCCCTTACGCTGCATGTTACAAAATCGCGTACCTTCTTCCCTGAGAATTCGAACCACATTTTCAAAGTTCTGGTCAACGTCAATTGTGGTTTCCACGGCAGCGAATCGGTTCTCAAGATTTGACTGGAACGTTTCAGATTCCGTCATGGTTTGGAGCGGAGTAGGTCGGAGCCTGGCCTTCATCAAGCGGACACGTTCAGCTTTGAAGTCGATATTCAGAGAGCCTCGGACAAGTCGGTGATCGCTACCGGTATTAAACCTGTTGATCACAGAGACGTCTCTGAATATGTGCTTTTTGTCCGTCATGATGAAGTCGATCTCATTTTTTGTCATAGTGTCGGGGCTTTGCCACGTCCACTTCCTTTGGGGCTTTTTCTTAAAGAAGGAATTCATCAAGAAGAGCCCCTCTCGTTCGAGGAAGTTGACGAGCATTCGCCCCCTATGATTTCTACTTCCAAATCCATGGGATCCTACTACCGATTCGTTGCAATTTTGTACTCCCACTTTAGCGTTGAAGTCCCCCATAACAACGATGTAGTGGGTCTTAGTAGTGAAGTGGAGGGCCCTCGATATGTCATCGAACATATTCTCCACTTCATCGTCTGAGTGTGTCGAGGTCGGTGCGTACACTTGCACTACCTTGAGGCTATACCTCTCGGTGAGCTTTACAATGAGGTACGCCACCCTACTCGACACACTGGACATTTCTACAACGTTGTCAGAAAGGGACTTATTTACCAGAAACCCAACGCCGCCTTGGGATTGTTGGTCTCCCTCGCGGAAGTACATTAGGTGGCCTGATTCGAGGGTTATGGTGTCCTCCCCCTCTCTTCGGACTTCACATAATCCCAATATGTGCCACCTAATCTTCCCAAGTCCTCCATCGACAAGAGCTACAAAGCTCTCAAATAAGAAGAAGAAGTCTAATTGATGTCACATATTATACCATACTCCAATATACTTCAATATTTTTCACAAGACATGACATGACATGTTCCTAAGTCCTTTCTCTTATTATCAAGCCAACACAATCAGTGTAAAAAAAAATTAAAGCTGCTCTCGTAGTGCCTTTAACCTCAGCGAGGGACGCCAGAGGCCTCTTTGTCCGCGGCAGCTGCGACTGTAGACTGTCGCTCATTTGCTGAAAGCCCCCGCTTCAAGTGTCGAGGAATCCGGCCATTTTCACCGCCGCCATTTAAAAATGAGATGTTTTGAGTTTTAACTCATTTTAACTATTATTCGTCGAATGCCGCCCCGACGCGAAGCGACGTTGCAATGAGGTTATTCCCTAAATTATTTGAAAGTACTATTGAGTTATAAAAGATTACTTTTCATTAATGCTATTTATTAATACTCCTGTTTATGTCCCATTTTTTTGCAATGTGCTTGTGAGGCAGAGTACCTAAATGAATAGCGCTACTGCACTATTAGCTATGCACTTACTAAGTATTTTAATTGCGAATCTGTATGAACATTGTACCGTAATTAATTAGTCGAGTGGATCAAACAGCGTAGGTGCTTGTTTGCCACTTCGCAAGTAAGCCTCCTGTATACGAGTAGAATAAGTAGTAACACTAGCCGACTTCTTTATCAACTCGGGAAACTCTACCAGTTTTAGGTAGAGGTTTACACGCAAATTTGAATTTAGTAGTAGAGTTAGAATGCCACATCTATAACAGTACTTATCTTTACTAAGTAACCAAATAGGTATTGATATAATATGATATAGAGTGTGGTAAAGTAGAGTGAAGGCAAAGTGGTAAAGTAGCTTGTCCATGTTGCTTGTCACTCTACTCTACCAAATTCTAGTATTCTACGCATGCTGTTTACACCAGTATAGTTACTATTAATACTCTGAAGTCAGGGGTTAGTAGCATAGTAAGTGCTCTACCATCTACTCTACCGTTTACTCTACATGTGTACCGGAGGATTTAGTGTTTATGAGGATGCGTTTTCACCAGTCATGTGAAGATGCGTTGCAAGGGATGTGTTTTTTAGAACCAATACAATGACTTTATTTAACCCGCTTCATTCAGCATAGCTCTAATAGAAACGGCTTAGCGCAGCGAGGTTTTCGTAAAAACGAAATAAGGGTGAGATGTGGTGTGAGTGATGAGTGCGAGGTGGTACTGGCCTAACCTCACGACAGAAAAGAGCCCGTTACACATCCTCGCACCGCTCAGCGGCCTCGCACATCTCTGGTGGAAACATTCACGTCGCTTCACATCTTCGTTACGCATCCTCGCACCGCTCTGCTGTCTCGCACGTCGCTGGCGGCAAGCAACTAAGGCTGCGTGTCCACCAGAGATGTGCGAGGATGCGTAGAGAGGGATGTGTTTTGAAGAACCAATAGAATCGCTTCATTTACCTAGCCTCACTTAGCACAGCTCTGGTGGAAACGGCTTAGCGGAGCTAGGTTTTTGTACGTACAAAACAAGCGAGAGAGTGTGTGAGAAATGTTTTACGAGGGATGTGTTGCGAGGTTTGAGTCATACTGTATCAGCCAGTCCATAGACGGTTTTCATAGCTCCGCTATACATCCTCGGTGTGACACATTTTCCTCGCACAGCTTTCGTGGAAACGCTCGCACATTTCCACAGCACAGCTACCACATCCTCGCATGACACATTTCCCTTGCACATCTCTGGTGGAAACGCAGCCTAATGTTAAAACAGTTATAATATTTGTCTGAATAACTTGGATCCGTAGCGCAATGTTCAATATGGTACGTTTGCTACATGAGCGGCTCTGGTTTCGATTTCTAAAGCTAGAACATAATCTAAGTACCTACTTGTATTGTAAGTACCTACCTAATTAATCAAGTTTCTGCCTGTGGTTTTGGAGCTGACCAAGGTTGGTATAAGGCAGGTGGCTGATTGGTAAAAAATTTGCTGAATCATATCACAGCATGCTGTCATAATGGCGTCCATAAATTTATTTATATGAATCAACAATATATCCCCTATTATTCCCACTCACTGGATTCTGGAAACAGATAATTTAAATCGGATCCACAGTCGAACTCATCAGTATATGTATCAATTCACAGACAACGCGGGAACACTAGTTTAATGAAACCAATATCATGGCGGAATTTCGTTCTGCTGTACCAATTGTGTGTGATATTCGATCCGAAGTATTTTAATTGCATATGAAATAAGATCGATATTTACTCTTATCTTTCTGATGTAGACTGTATTTATTAGAGACCCATATTCAAAGAGTGCCAAAGGGCCCTTATGACAAACTGTATCATTACTAAGCCTCAGCTACTTGTCCGTTTATCATATAATAATCTATTTAGATTCTTATATGATAGACGGAAAGTAGAGACCGGAAATATTCACAGAATGTTGTTATTGTGTACACGTATTTTATTACTGCTAAAGTCAAAGTCAAAGTCGAAGATTTTTATTCAAAGTTGGATAATTGTATCTCTTTTTGAACGTAATTTTTTTCATTCTTATTATTTTTATTTATAATCGAAAAACGACCACTGGTAAGAAGAATACGCCGAAAGAAACTCAATCCAGACTTGGTCCCTACGTGCCTGAAGGGTTTCGATTACAATGTATTACAATTTTTTATATATTTCTAATGCTATTTATATTTATTACAATAAATTACAAACAATTAAATTACTACCACGCATTTTTATCATTTAAATAATCATTAATACAATAATATGCCTTTTTAACTAGTTGGTTTTTAACAGCCGTTTTAAACCTATGTAAAGGTAGACCCGATATTTCTGCGGGAATTTTATTATAGAAGCGTACTCCGAGACCCATAAATGAACGCTTAGTTTTCTGCAATCGTAAAGCTGGTGTAGCTAACTTATTTTTATTTCTTGTGTTTTGGTCATGAATGTCACTATTTTAAACCAGAAACAATAAAAAATAATCCCGTATGCCATATCTAGTAAAGAATGCTTTGAATTGAACTTGGGCGAACCAACCTCTTGGTCAGTTTTTTCAATTAATAACTACGGAACCCTATAAAAGTAGCTGCATTAATATTAATCAGTGTTTAAATGCAAAGCGGTGGTAGACACCACAAAGGTACAAATTAAAGTGTCCCTTATCCCTGATTTCAGCAAAATTTTATCCAGCTAATGTTTCGTTAATGATAGTTATGACATGATTTATACTGGATGAGAAAGCGTCTGTAGCCTCCGCTTTTGTCACAATCTGTCATGTACGTAATTTATTAAAAGCCCTCTTTGTTCGTACTAGTTATTGTATTTAGTCAACGTAGAATGATCCAGGTTCTGAATATAACTTAGGTTTGTAGATATATTTCTAGAGGTTTGTTATTAATTATTGTTTATATTGAAAGAAATAAAGAAAGAAGTAAAACACGGCTGCCCAAAGAACGAGTGTATTGTTTTGTGTCTAAGTATGTGGGTATCTATTATAAAATATAGTACTTACATAACGTTGAGTTAGTATCCTATGACACAAGTTCACGACTTACTGTGGGGCTAGGTCAATCCGTGTGATTTGTCCATATATATTTATTTATTATTTATGCCACCATAACTCTTAAATGCTCCAACGGATTTGGGCATGTGGTCCCAACCTCTAATTCGTACGATTAACTTTGACATGTGCACTTAGATGGCGCATACATTTGGTTGCGTTACAACATTGTATGCATATAAACATATAAAAAAATATATCAAGGAAAAAAAATAGCGTTATTATATTATTAAAAAATAAAAAAATATTTTTGCCCCAATATTTATAAATTATACCTCAGTTTTAGTAAGTTAAGGCTAACATGGATTAATGCCATCTAGTGACGAGTGGAAAAGAACTCTGCAGCGCCGTCGTCTCATTATATCGCCTACCTTGATAGCAGGCCTTAATTTAGTCTATTTTTTTGTACGAGGTTGGCAGTCCATACGTTAGAATTATACTGCCTTTGGTTTGGGTTATTATTAGAATCTTTTAATCCATTTCCCGAGTGACATGGACAATTTTTTTGCCAGTGCAGTCATGCTTTATTTTTCTCATAAAACATTTTCGTGAACTTTAAATCTCATTATTGGGTATAATTTCTACGGCAAAAAATATGTCTCGTTAAAACAAAATTTACTAATTCAGTGTAATATGGTTTGTTGGACTAAAGGATAATAATGAAAAAACAATCTTATTCATAGCCAATTCAGCAGTTGAAAATTTTCTGTCCATGGCGTCTTGATTAGGTTGTCATTTTAAGTAGCTTTCGATTGCCGTTGGCGTGTTAAAGATGCATGGAATGGGTTATCACCGCTGCCCATGGAATAATGCAACACTAAGGGTGTAACATGAGCGTTGCCGGCCTTTTTTCTCTCCCCAGAGGGGAGGAGGGGATGGGCCTCCCCTCCAGCTCTGTTACTCACTGGACGAAGCATAGAAGCGGTAAAGCTGCTACTAATACGTCGTTCGTACGTTTCTGTCAGACTGTGGTACTTACCCGGACGAGCCGGCCCATTTATGCTAATAGCAAAAGTGATTTCGCTAGTAGCGTGGCTCTGCCACAACCAAAACTATATTTTTTTTACAGATACTGTAAAATATATTTTTTTTATATTATATTAATCGTTGATAAGTTTCGAATTTTATACTTTTGTATGAACCACGTTACCAGTAAACGCTGCCGCACGCGCAACGCGCTGGCACTTCACCCTCGCCTAGTGATGTTTGTCGTAGATTAAAAAAAATGCGTTCTTGTATTTGTTTTGGCCCTAAACTCCGTAGGAAAGAAGGAAATTAGTGCTAATTCATTTTAAAACTTGCTCCAAAATTAACGTTTTTATCGAGCGAAAAATGAATTAAGATTCCAAAGCATAATTTTTAACGAAAATACAAGTAGCTACTTAATGACCGCAAACAATTACTTAATAGAATTAAGGTATAGATATTTACTATTCAAGAATTTTACTAACCCTAAGAACTTTATCGAAGCTGAATTATGAAGATGTATTCTCCATAAGTATTCGAACTTCACATCACGCGTAATCGCGTGTCATGAAATTGACAAACGACGGCGCGGCTTTGACGCACGACACGCATCTGATGTGACGCCGTGTCGCGTCGCATCAAAATACAATTTATTGATCATAATTCCAGAATTCATAAATATGTATTTTATGGATGTTTTAAAGGTGGTTTGTTAACCTGCGGAGTGTGAGACTTTGTTTCTAAAGCTTGTCTTGCCTAACAAAATTATTATATAGTGATAAGGAAAAACAAGCTAAACAAAGCTTATAAACATCAAGAGAACTCTCCAACCCGTCTGACCAGCGTGGAGAGTGTGGATCAAGTCCCCTGACTGCTCTGGCTAATATATGGCTCTGGCAGCAGGGACAGAGAGGGTCATGCTCCTGCAGTGGAGACTAAAAAAGATCTGATGATGATATGAAAAAGTTTAGAAGTACCTAAATTGATCTAGTTACAAACAGCATTAACAAAAAATCTGTGAATACTCATGTAGAGTATTCACAGATTTTTTGTTAATGCTCGGTATATTTATTAAATCTGAGGTACAGTGGTGTTCTGTAAAAAAACTTCTTTGTCTATCGTACGTCTACATTCGCCAAATTTCTTTGGGAAGAAGCAAAATAACATTCCATAAACATTTTTCTTTTCAGCAAAATTTAAAGAGCGTCTGTCTTGCTAAATACATTGCCAGTATTACTCGGGGTAATGTAAAGATTCCATCGATACTCTTTACTCCAAATCTGCAGGCATTTAGGCGTTATGGTGTATAGAAAGAAAGAAAAGTGTTAAGAAAGTAAATCATGTACATAGGTATTTACAACACACATGAACTCTAAAAAAACATTAAAGTCCCTCTTTTTACTTTACTTTGCTTACTTGTGACTCCAATTTGTGATAGAAACTCCTAGCACTGTATTGAAGGCATTGATAGCTAGTTATCTGAAATCCTAAGCTGAAATCCGAACGTAACTAATCACACGTCATCGCAAACGCCGTGCTGATGTGGCGCGACACACACCGCACGTGTGATGTGATGTCGCGTGATGCGTATCCAATGCGACTGCTAATCGAATGAGATTGATCTTTTATTTATTGCTCCTCATTTTGTGGCTGAGATACTACGTGAAAGCAATTTAGGTGTAGAATTTAGGTAAGACGGTATTGTGAACTTAGATTAAGTACATCTTACTCGAAGTGGATACCTTGATGCTTTGCTTTCGAATCTGCCGGAAATCTTGTGATGTTAAACTTTCTTGTTGTCCTAACCTTACAATGCCAGATATTTTCTGGCCATGCGGTCACTCTTGAAATCAAAGCTTGAAAACCAGTATAGAAACAATTTTACTATAAAAATTTATTATGATATTATATACTAACGCTAGCAGCCCTCCCTGCTGTATCAAGAATGTATTATACTTATAAAGTTATCACACACTCCTTCACTCTATTGAATGCATTGATAGCTAGTAATCTGAAATCTAAACGTAAGTAATCACATGTCGTGTTTGACAAACGCCGCGCTGATGTGGCGCGACACACACCACACGTGTGACGTCGCGTGGTTCGAATCCAATGCGACTGCTAATCGAATAGATTGATCTTTTATTTATTGCCCCTCATTTTGCGGCTAAAACACTGCGGGAAAGCAATTTTGGTAGAATGGAATGTAAAATAAAGTATGTATTAGGAAGTTAGATTACATCTAACTATAAGTGCGGGGTACTTAGATGCCTTGCTTTCGAATCTGCCGGGAATCTCGTGATATCAAACTTTCTAGTTGTTCTAACCCTACAATGGTATATGCGGTCACTCTTGAAAGCAAAGCTTATTTGGAAACTAATATAGAAACATAATTATATAATATACTAACATCAAGTTATATACTAACACTAGAACATTCTTATTAACTTTCCTCTATCTTTTACAGATCACAAAGCCCTACGTAATCTCATGTCACGCCTGTCTGTGTGATGTGTCTCTGCTTACGATAAACTCATACAATGCATAACATAAACGCATTGATAGTTATTTAATATCCTTACTCCCGTCCGGCCAGCGTGGAGAGTGTAGGCCAAACTCTCTGATCGCTCTGGCTAATATATGGCTCTAATAGTACACAGAGAGTCGTGCTCCTGCAGTGGAGACTATAAAAAGACCTGATGACATAATCACTTGTCGCCATTGACAAATGACACGCGGATGCGGCGCGATCAAGCGCGACACACCACACACGGGTGACGTCGCATGATGCGAATCCGACGGGTCTGCTAATCGAATGAGATTGATCTTTTATTTATTACCCCTCATTTCGCGGCTTAGACTGATCGCGAGAGCAATTTCAGGTTGAATAAATTGAGGAATTAGGTTGATAGGTACTACATTTGTGCATTGTCCGAGCATAGAAAGGAAGGTATGCTTGGAATTGAGTTGGGCTACCGATAGACAGAGAAAAGTCTACTGTCGGTATCTGTTCTCAACTCAATTTCTCACTAGTAGATATCATGCAACTTAAATATAGCCTGTATTTGAGATTTGTATTGAAAAATAAGTGTGCAGGTAGGTGTAAGCTGTCTACTTGGACTATATTTAACTTACGAGATTAGAAATTATCAAGAGAACTCGTGAATCTAGGTTATCTTGACGTCTGCCAACTTCGCGCTTCCAGCTATTGTCACTGTTTACTTTGTTTCACATGTATGTTGTGAAATAGTTATGAATTACTTATCACTCATATATAACACATTATACACATCCTAGATCCATGTCAATCTAGTTATTTACCTTACGTAATCACGTGTCGCCATTGACAAATGACGCGCTGATGCGATGCAATCAAGCGCAACACACCACATAACACATCGGTGAAGACGCGTGATGCGAATCCGACACAAATTAGGAAAGAAAGAAAGAAATATAGGTACACAGATGATATAGCTGAAAAGCATTACTCGTACATTGCATAACACAAACGCATTGCTAATTATTTAATATCCATACGTAATCACGTGTCGTCATTGACAAATAACGCGCTGATGCGGCGCGATCAAGCGCGACACACCACACACGGGTGACGTCACGTGATACGAATCCGACGGGTCTGCTAATCGAATGAGATTGATCTCTTATTTATTGCCCCTCATTTCGCGGCTTAGACTGATCGCAAGAGCAATTTCAGGTTGAATGAATTATTGTACTATTATTGTCAGGCTTATCTGCCCCCGACTGTACATAAGAAAATGAAATGGAAGAGCAGTTACGTAAAAAGAAAAATGCGTTACAAAACACGATCTCGGACGTACTCTTGAATCATCTTGAGCTATAAAAAGACAGCTGTCACAGGCATTTGCATCCTCCAGTCGCAGCCCCCGCTGCGCTGTCACCAACACTACCGGCCGGAGTGCCCTTTACATTCAGGACATTTTTATAGTTATCTGTCGCACTGAAGTAGCTTTACTCGCGTTTGATATTATTTTACAGGAATCATCCAGTTTATATTGATGTCCGCTAACTTCGCGCTTCAGCTATTGTCACTCTCCTCTTTACTTTGTTTCACGTGTGTGTTTTGAACTACTTTTTAATTATATGTACGGTACCTACACAGATTGATTTTACTTATCCACAACCTAAGATTTAAAAAAAGTATACTAACCTACTAGATAAAGTACATAAGAAAATGAAATGGAAATACTGAAGAACTGTTACGTACAAAGAAAAATGCGTTACAAAACACGATCTTTTGAATCATCTTGAGCTATAAAAAGACAGCTGTCACACCCATTTGCATCCTTCATCCTCCAGTCGCAGCCCCCGCTGCGCTGTCACCAACACTACCGGCCGGAGTGCCCTTTACATTTAGAACATTTTTATAGTTATCTGTCGCACTGAAGTAGCTTTACTCGCGTTTGATTTTATTTTACGAGGTCCGCAGCCGAGGTTTACATTACTTCACAGATCAAATAGTGAAATAGGCAATGCATGTGTATCAAATGTATATTTGTAGTATATTTGCCAATGCAATCAAATTGTATTGGCAAATATACTATTGTTATATGTATAGTCGGGCTGGAAATGATAGCACTATGCGTTAATTGATAATGATAAAAAAATCATAACATCAACATTAAATTTAATAACTATTTATGTATCTTTTTTAAAGGACGAGCATCAAATCCTAGCATGAGTATAGCTATTAAAGTCACTGTTATTGATATCTTTGCGTTAATGAAAATTATGCTTAGTTAATACCTACTTAAACGATGCAAGATTTTCTATAACTGTACTTGCTGGTTTTGCAGTAAACACAAACAGGTACTGAACGTGTAATATACCTATGTCATTTCTGTTTAAGCTACTTCCTTCCATTACAACTTAACCACAGTTTTTAGGGTTCCGTAGTAAACAAGGAACCCTTATAGTTTCGCCATGTCTGTCCGTCTGTCTGTCTGTCCGTCTGTCTGTCTGTCCGTCCGCGGTTTTACTGAGAGACTATAAGTATTAGAAAGCTGTAATTTGGTATGGGTATGTATATTAATCATGGTAAAAAAGTGGTAGAAAAAAATCTTGAAACAATTTTTTTTTAGGGTAGCTCCCATACAAGTAAAGTGGTGGAGCAATTTTTATTTCTCTAATTATCCATCGTGTGGGGTATCGTTAAATAGGTCTTTAAAAAATATTGTGAGGTTGAGAACACCATTTTTCGATTTAAGGATCCGTTTCTGAAATATTTGGTTTTAAAGTGCAAATTTTTGTTAGAGGTAAGTGTCCCCCCCTCTATCTGCTAAACGGTTATATATGGATACGTGAAAAAAATTACAGCAGTAGTATATATACTGAAGTTGAAAGGAAAACTATCAGAGCTGAGTACTAAGTGCAAACTAAAAAGTTATAGGCAACCAACTTATAAAATGTACTGGAAAATGTAAAATTTCATACAATTTTCATTGTTAGATGTTTTTGGTCGTTAAACTGTGAGGTGCGAGTGTCAACAGTGTGAACTCAAAGTTGTCATTCGCAACTACGGAACCCTACATGGCGCGTGGCCCGACACGCACTTGGCCGGTTTTTTTTATATATTTTCAAATGGTTATAATCACTGGAGATGTGAAAGTCTTGTGAAAGTTTAAAAACACATCTTACCCCATCCAAGTGTCTATTTGTTCGTAAGTCAATGCACTAACCTTTAGTTCCTGAACGTAAAATGTAACAAAATATCTTCAAAAGCAGTTTGTGTTGGTCGTTTAAACTTTTGTAGCTTTTGTTTTAATTAAGGCTTTGCGAGATTCGTTTTCAAGTTGACGTTGTGACGGTGCCTCCGGGAGGCGCTTTTATGAAAGAATTCTAAGTCTACTTTGTTGCTGTATTGTTCAGGGCGGAAGAATGTTTTAGTAATTAAACCGTAAAGCCATAACGTTAAATTGGCACTATCATTTTCTTGTTCATGTTTTTAGCGCCAACATTATTTCAAGAATAAATGTTTTAAGTACGAACACCACGAGCTTTTAATATTGACCTGTGAGACTTTATAACACTGATACTTACGGAAAAGGTCTTTTTAATATTTACTGTTTCGAAATCAAAAACAGAAATGTGGAAAAAATCTGTTTATTTAATTAATTTTACTGGTATTTGTCTTCGGTTCTGGATCTATCCAAGGAGAGTTGGCTTGAGGCATGCGACGGGCTGTAAATACTGTCAAATGAATCTAAATATAACCACAGAATGTAACTTGTACGTACTCATACGAATGACATCCTGTCATGACGGCAAACCCCGGGCTACAGATTATCACAGCCAAAAATGCAAACGGAAACACACTGAGATGAGAGACAGATATTTCTTATATAAAAAAGTTTATTTTTATTGTTTAGCTAAAAATTAATATGTACTCGGTTAATAATAAAAAAAATAGCAAAATAAATTATTACAGATCTGCTAACCTAGTAGATATTAAATTTATTTTTAGCTAAACAATAATAACTAAACAATTGCTCGTTTCAAAGAAAACATCTACTACGGATATATAATTTTAAATAAAAACGAAGAATCGAACTGCATGCCCTGAGCCATTTCTCTAGCTAATCCGCCCCCGTGGGCGGGTATTATAAAAAAGGCAGTCGGCGGCTTAACCCGCCAGTTGGAGTTGGGAGCGATAAATCCGATCTCTTGCCATGTCCGCCTGCTAACTCGTTACTCTTAATAAAATCTTGCAAAATGCGAGAGGCATTAATATCAATTCTGGCTGTTCTGGCGTGTGCGGGGTCTACGCGGTCGTCCGAAATTGGCAAGGACGGTTTCAACTTTTATAAAGGTATGTTAGCTTCATATGTATGTTTTTTGGAAGCTTCAGTTTTGTTATTGGCGTTTGTTTCGTAGTTTCATTCTAGAATGAAAAAATCAAAACGCAAAATTTATCGGCAAAAGTGGGTTTGAATTGAAACAAAGGAAGGTTAAATCGGATAAAAAACGAGTGTTATGTAGTTCATGTAGTTACAAAGATTATTATTTATAGCTTGATATATTAACAGTTTTCTTGTTTTTAGTTTAAATGAACACAGTTTTTGAAAGAATCAAAATTTAAGCAATAAATAGCAGTTTATTAATATTATTTTATATTCCTTAGAACCATAAATATTTTAAGTAGTTCAAATATATCTAATAATTGAATCAACTTAATGTACAAAAGTTACGATACCTATACTTAATTTGCATATGAAATTACTGCTTACAATTTTCTGCAAAGAGAAAAGATAATCATATAATATTCCTTTCTAAAGTGGTTGAAACTCTTTGTGTAATTAACTCTTATGTTAATTAAACAGACCTGAGCTAGCTGAAAAGGCATTTCGTAGAATATTATGATTTACATTGGCCGCTCTTTTTATAACGCTATTGTACAATTATCTTATTTCTTAATTAAAATTTTAAGAACTTTTTACTTTACTTTCGGCGCTTTTATTACTATTACTACTAGTTAAAACTTTTGTAAAGTACATAAACTATACTACATAAACTACATAACATACATAAACTAGGTGTAGTTAATTTATTTTTCAATTTTGGGATGGTAATTTCAGGATTTAAAAATAAATTATAAAAAACATAAACTTTTTAAGGATTTGAGCCAAAAGCTGGCTGAGGTGTCGGGTAACCAGAAGGCTGGCAATTTTCTTGGACAGAGGATAAGCATTGTCATCCAACGTGGCAATGCTGCCAGCATTCTGGGTACCTTTTCGTGTGACAACGAACTGCGGGACATTTTTTTTTATAGCTTTTTTTTTGTTTTTATCTAAGTAGGTATTTTTTTAATAGTTTTATTTCTTTTTAGTTAAGTTTAAGTTTTTCATTAGTATTAGTTTAATGTATTGTGTAAATAACTATATAATATAATAATAATTATAACACATAGTTATTCACTTATAATGGGACTACCATTCTTTATACTTTTAAAACAATCCCAATAATATGGTCATATTAAGGAAGCTTAAAAATTTTTCATTGATGATCAAGCCATACAAATTCTTAGCTTAGCTCCAACGGTAGAAGAAAAGATAACTACTAAAAGCTATTTGATTATATTTTAAGAATAATATCGATGACCTCTTTTAAAAGGACTTGACTCGCCTTTTGGTTGGAAAGTTGAATTAGGTACTGAATTATGATGCGATGTGATGTGATGTGACATCTTCTTTTCGAGTCAAAATGGTTATCTTTGCTTTTTTTTATCGTTTTAGACCAGTAGATGGCCAAGCGACTCCTCTGTCATTTGCCTCATTAAGGTTTTCGATTGTGTCATGATTTTATGTTTGCAGATTATTTGCGGGCGCGCTCCGACGACGTCATGCTGGAGGAGCCTGCATCTGGCGAACGGATGTCATGTGGGTATTTCTTTAAAATGAAGAGATCGACGGCCCAGTGGGAATTATTAGCACTTACGAAAGTTAAGTAACCCAGGGTGTAGTCCCCATTTGAATGGGTGACCACAAGTGGCATAAAAATATTTCGAGGCCCTCCGTGCTTCAGAGGGAACGTTAAACCGTTGTTCCCGGCTGATAGATAAATAAATAAATAAATATATACGGACAAATCACACAGATTGTGCTAGCCCCAAAGTAAGTTCGAGACTTGTGTTATGGGATACTAACTCAACGATAGAATATTTTATAACAAATACACATATAGGTAAACATCCAAGACCCAGGTCAATCTGAAAAAGATCGTTTTTCATTTTGACCTGACCGGGGATCGAACCCGGGACCATCCGTGTCGCAGCCTGGCGTGTTGACCGCTGCGCCACGGAGCTCGTCAATGATATTACTGATTACAGTTGTAAAGCTATGTCAGATGTCCTTAAGGCAGCTTTAAAAATCTGTCACCGGTGTTGGCCACTTACACCGCAAAAAACAACAAAAATTTCAAATTCTACAATATGTGGAGGAACCTTAACCAAGAAATAGTAGAAACACTTGTGCCTGCACGTGGTCAAACTGGGTAGTCAAATTAATTTGTCCTACAGTACAAGTTCTTTTTAGTTAACACCTGACATTGCTACTGATTCACATATCTACAGATATGTGACAGACTGTACCAAGTTAACAATAATAACAGAATTATTGCCGTGCCACAGTGTAAGTGCTTAATAACAAAGACAATGAGCAAAACCGCTTGGCTTCTGTTTCGTAATATACAGCCGCGCTCCTTGATGCCTGTCGTAAAGGGAATGTACGACTAAATTACAATATATGTAAACATTTGTGATACTATTTGGCAGGAATTAAAGGGTAGTCTCAAACAATTTACATCGGTAATATTAAGTTATAACAAAACAAAATACTTGAAAGAAGCTCGTAACAAACTCGTAGTTATTTGTTTCAGTTTTAATTAATTCAGAACTTTTTAACTTGATAACTTTTTCAACATTTCATGTACAGAATATTTCATTACAATGAATCGTAGCGCTTAGCAAGGCAAAACGTAGAAGTAGTTTTAATTACACAAATTATGTCTTATTTAACACGGACTCACTTTAGTACCTGGTTAAAACCATTACCCGATCAAAATAAGTCAATATTGCGACCTTAGGAATACGAACGTGATGTACCTGCAGGAAGTGTTTAAATATTGTTAACTTAGCAAGACACGTACATCACGTAAGAATATACACGTATTCCTAAATCAGCGATCTCCCCTACCAATGCGATACCTATGTATATTTCCTTAGTATATAAGTTATGAGTAGCATTTCTAATAAATCATCACTTATCCTGGTATCGATCTCAATGGTTTAATTTACGCACTCGCCATAATTGGTGACCCCGACGTGATTAGCCGACGTGATTAGCCGACGTGATTAGCCGACGTGATCTAACCGACGTGATGTAGTCCGACGTGATGGATACGCGCCTCAACCGAAGACCCAAACGACGCAAGCCTGAAGAACGAATAAATCAACGTGCACATTTTCACCGGCTTCCCACAAGCGGGTCTCACCGGTTTGAAAATGCAAGAGGAACTCCGGCAGTAACCAGAACCACAAGGACAACAAGGACCATCAAAAATGGCTCCAACCACGCTGAAAAAAGGAATCAACACCGGCTCACACGATTCATTGATCGAATCCTGCACCATAGCTGAACGGTCATAAACTTATAAAACAGGAGGCACAGGAACTACCAGGCAACCACAATGGACAACCCCGCCCCGAGGCAAAGAAAAATCCGGGAAATATCAGCGCAACCGCAAGCTGTAGCCGTCAACTTCAAGAAAAATAAGAAAGCGCATGCACAGTAGAAAAATTCATCGCGAGCGGCAGAATTATAAAGAAAATGATGTCACAGAGGATCAACGAAATTATTAAATACAATAGAAACAATTACGCAACGTGAACAGCTGATATCTATATGATGACGCATTTGACGTCACAAATCGCATCACTTTACATGGAATCAACAACGAACGAAAGTGCAACTACAACAAATAATTGAACGAGGTCAAGATCGCAAGGCCGCCGATGGCCGTATGTTGTTAAAAAAGGCGTAATGAGAAAGAATATAAATATTTGCCTATTATTTGAAGAAGAATTTATTTGGCAACAAAGAATCTTGCACCGCATTTCGTGATATCATTAAGTTCTAATGCCTAATTGCTACCGACTTACACAGTGGTATAGATTTCATGGCAAACAAGGACAATAAATTGATAACTTTGAAGCCTGCAAGCAAAAGAGCGAACAACTTTAAGATGGAACAGCGATCAACATATTGACAGGAAAACATTAAAGTAAAATGGCGATCACAGAAGCACTACTTTAACTGAAAATTACGTCTCTCAAGATGCAGCAAATGGTTCACAGCAAGCAGTCTCAAGAGCAAGCCAGCAAACGGGTCATACTTCAGGGCCACAGCTGCCGACGCACCGAGCTCCTGGTCCTGAGCAGAGCACCCACAATGTTTATTTTCGACAATTATAACGTCCGGCACAGCCGCCGAGCTCACGCTTAGAAATTTTTAAAGAGTGGCCACTCTTCAGCGGAGCATTTCGGCAGGACTTCCACCGGCGCTAGTCGACATCGCTCTCTACAGTCTCACAAAAGACTACGAGCGAGCAGAAATTATCTCCCGACTCACTGGGATTGAAACAACTGGCAAGTGAAAACGTATCTATACGAGAAGCTCAGACTGCGCATCAAGACCATATTGACAAAATGTATATTAAGAGATATAAGAAGTTTGCAATATCTACCAACTATGTATAAGGAAAAAAAAAACGATTCACAGGGTCAATGTCAATGCATAAACGCATAATTTGCCGCGCAGAAATATTTGCCTACACAGCGTTTTTCAGCACGTGCACTATGCATATTTGCATTCGCTACAGTTTTTACATTTTTGTTAATTTATTGTTGTTACAGTTTATGAATTTTTCGTTAATTTTATTGTTAACCCTTAAGTGCATAGTTTATCAAAATTGATAATACAACTTTCCCTGGTCGTAGCTTCCGAACGAATAACATTTACTTAAAAACAACGTTTCTGAACGTGAATAAATAATTCATATTTTATGTGACATTGAGAAAAAAAAAAGAACTTGCGTGTGATTGGTTAAAAATTTGACATTTGTCAAAGCAGTTCGAAAAAATTGTGAAGCAACGTTTTGTAAAACTTCATCTGTAAAAATCTTTACGAAATATTGTGTTTTTTCCCTGTGAAAAATCTGTTTTGGGCAGGTAAGGATCTATATTTTGCAATAATTTCAATATTTTTGTGGGAATGTTGGACTTTGGCTTTTATTTTCGAGTTAAAACTTGTTATCAAAAATGATAATTTATGCAGTGGCGGTATATTTTTTTCCTTATGTGAACGTTATTACTTGGATCTTATTTATGCGAATTATTTTGCTTTTGGTTGGGTTTTGCATGGCTTGTTATGCTTTTAGGTTAAAAGTAGCTGTCATGGATGAGGACCGCATCGCGCACCTTTTATGGCAATTGGAAAACGGTGAGATATCAGAGGATGAAGCTGACTTAGACGAAGATGGTTTGGATTACTACGATAATGTTGGGGAGTTACAAGCGGATCTTGAAGATGAGGGACAAGAAGAAGAAGGACAAGGAAATGGACATCCAACAGAAGAAGAGGACGTAGCAGCTCCCGATCCTCCGCTGATATCTGATGATTTGGAGACAAATCAGCTACATTCCGTAAACTACAGCAATTCACGGAATTTGCTATGGAAAAAGAAGAATATGGTATTGGCTGATCAGGCTTTTAGATTTTTAGGAAGTACAGATTTTTCTCAAAATATTCAGGATCTCTCTACACCATATCAGTTTTTCTCGTATTTTTTTGATCAGTGTTTACTAGAGAAAATCATTACAGAATCCAACAAATATGCTATTCAACAGAATCCCAACTTCTCCGATCCAATATCTGTACTGGAACTGCGTAAATATATCGGTATCTTGATTTATACTTCGGTATATCATTATCCTAGTATAAGGTCATATTGGGCTGCCAACGTACGATTTAATCCAATAGCAGAAACTCTTACTGTAAACAGATTTGAAAAAATTCGCCAAATATTACATTTTAACGATAATAATGACCATTTACCTCCCGAAGACCCTAAACATGATCGATTACATAAGATACGACCTATTGTAGACTACCTGAATCAACGTTTTATTACAGTGCCTTTTGATCATCGCCTATCGCTTGACGAGCAGATGTGTTCCACAAAAATTTCTCATTTTATGAAACAGTACCTACCGAATAAGCCTCACAAATGGGGCTTCAAGTTATACGTACTTTGTTGCCTCATGGGGTATGCTTATTCATTCGAAATTTACTCAGGGACACATGACCACAAAAGGTTGCCTAATGAACCAGACCTAGGAGCAGTTTCGAATACGGTGGTGCGTTTGCTTCGACCTGTACCTAGGAAAGTAAACCATATCGTTTACTTCGATAATTTTTATACTAACTTGTCTCTTTTTCACTACCTGTATACGGAAGGGATATATTGCTTGGGTACGGTTCAGAGAAATAGATTGGGCAAAACTTGTAAGCTGCCTGAGAAGAAAGATGTACTCAAGGCGTCAGTACCAAGGGGTTCCTATGAAGAGAATGTTACTACTTTTGAAGGCGTTGAATTTGCAGCTACTAGCTGGAAAGATAATAAGCAGGTGCTGTTGTTATCTACGTATGTTGGTGCTGAGCCTGTGGGATCTATCAATCGTTATGATAAAAAGCAAAAAAAGAGCGTTTCTATATCTTGCCCCAAGGCTATATCCGAGTACAATGCTCACATGGGGGGCGTTGATACTATGGATAGTTATTTAGGGAGATACCGTATACGAATGAAATCCAAGAAGTGGACTAATCGATTGTTTCATCATATGTTGGATATGGCAGTCATAAACAGTTGGATTTTGTACAAAAAAGTCTCGATGAAAAACGGAGTAAACCCCAAAAATATTAAAAACCTAGCCAGTTTTCGTACAGAATTAGCTGAAACATTATGTAAATATGGGGCTGTAAACGAAAATAAAAGGGGGCGCCCTAGTTTGCAAAAAAATGAGAGCACAACCCAAAAAAGACCAAAACTTGGCGCGCAAGTATTACCTCCGGAGGACATTCGAAAAGACGGAGTTGGCCATGATAAAACATATGGGAAAAGAAATCAGTGCAAGCACCAAAATTGCAAGAAACTGACGTCAGTTATGTGTACAAAGTGTAAAATATCACTCTGTGATAACAGGAAAAACAACTGTTTTCAAGTATTTCATCAATAATTTCCGTATTACATTTTTATCTACTTATAGCATAGTTTATCAAAATTGATAATAACTTTCTTTTATAAATAAAACTTTTTAAATATAATTGTGATTTTTTTAAATATTTTTCCCGTATTAAATAGACCTTTCCACACAACATATATTTTTTTTTTATTAAAATAAAAAATCATGCACCTAAGGGTTAATTGTTTTTATTTTTCACAAAAGGGGGAGTACTATTGCGACCTTAGGAATACGAACGTGATGTACCTGCAGGAAGTGTTTAAATATTGTTAACTTAGCAAGACACGTACATCACGTAAGAATATACACGTATTCCTAAATCAGCGATCTCCCCTACCAATGCGATACCTATGTATATTTCCTTAGTATATAAGTTATGAGTAGCATTTCTAATAAATCATCACTTATCCTGGTATCGATCTCAATGGTTTAATTTACGCACTCGCCATAGTCAACATTTATAACTTTGATATTTGGTAAGTGTCACTGTCAATTTGGTTTGGTTGGATAATGGTTTGAGTTTGAACCATGTGCTAAAGTAAGTCCTCGTTAGTTATTATTGAGGGTTTTTATCATGTATCGAAGTAGTTTTGCTTGCATAAGTCGTAGAGGTTGCGCTACGATGATTTGTAGAGGTTGCTACGACATATCGTAGAACTTTATTGAATTGTAAAGACGAGTCATTTTTAAAACTTACTACCATATTTGGATTTTTTGTTGAAATTTCAGCCTTCCCTTAAAAAACAATTTTATTAATAGTTTTGTTGTTTTTTATTCATATGTGTAAATGGCTAACACTGATGTTAGATTTTACAAGTAACCTCTGTATCTCTCTCTGCATCTGACATTGTTTATTGACAATTTGTTTTATAGCATTGTTCCCTAACCTCATAATATATTGTTTATGTATTGTTGTTAGATTTCTACCGAACGCCGGTTCAGCTGTACCCAGGGCTCCTGCCGGCCCTTGAGCAGGAGTATAGAAAAAGGACAGGAAATGCTTTTAAAAGTAAGTTAAACTTACTATTTTACTCATTTGAGTGATGTTTTAGGTAAGCAATGTCCACCAAACAATTGAAACGTATAAGAATAGTATGAAAATAATTTTTAGTGATAAAATTTTCATTGTCACTAAGTCGACGACATTTCAGGTAAATACTTATTGGATTGTGAAGGCTAGGAATAGACTGACAATGATGACGATGCATATTATTATGGTAAAAAAATTGTAGAGGTAAATATGAATAGAGCTAAACATTTTATGGTACTTTATTATTGTCTAAATATTCTAATAATATCATTACACTAGAATGTCAATAAATAATATTTCAAACGCCAGAATTGCTGACAAGTAAATACAAAAGAAAAATGTAATGAAATACGATTAAGTCTTGTTTAGTTTACTTGTATCAGGGTAGGTAATGATATAGATAGGTTTCAATGTAATGATAGCCATTTCTGTGAATTCGGCTATTCGGTTAAACAAATAATATAGAATAAAAATAACAATTATATTGTAAGAATTAGACATGAACTAAATGTGTAAAAAAAATCCTGCCTCAGCTTTGATCCTTTACGCGAACGCCCAGACGATCCTTCTTGTTCGTGCAGGTCGTTCCATAGCAGACGCTAACCAAATAAACAAATTAGGGTTACTAACCCGAATTTGAATGTTAAAACGACCACGTGTTGAACAAAGAGTAGATTCGTTGTTTTACTTAAACTCATAGTTGTAGGCATAATGAAGAGGAAAGATATTCGAAATTGAATCTAAATTTTACGTTTTACTATTTAGATTTAACATGATTGGTGTTGATGACATAAACCTAAGTGTAATATAGACCAGGCATGGACAACGTCACTAGGGACGTCCGCTTTTTACGTTTTATGTATGCAGCATAGGTAGTCATTTAAATATGAAGAGTAGTTTTTAACAGAAGAGAATTGAAGAATTGAATGCGTGCGCGAGCACACGTCGGCATTAAATATCCCTATAACATGTGGTCTCAACGCCTTAATCGTACGATTTGTTCTAAGGACTCGCATAGATGGCGCCACTCGAAACTACACAACATTGTATCTACCGTATTATGAGAATATAAAAACATGATTCACAAAATATATCTTATTAAAAATCAAAACAATATTTTAGGTATAATATTTTTAAATGACACCGTATATTTAGTAAGTTAAAGACTAACGCAGATTACCGCCATCTAGTATCGAGTAGCAAGCAACTCTCCTGCGCCATACATTCGCCTGCTTTTCGCAACCTTAATTTGGTCCAATATTTTTGTATGAGGTGGGCAGACTATTATGTTAGAATTATATTGTCTTTGCCTGTATACATAAAAATCTTTAATGTAGAGTTTTACATAGGTTTTCACTTTACTTTTTGTTATGACCAAGTACTTTGTTGTTATATTTTGTACCACCCTGCGCTGTAAAATACAAATAAAAGATTTGGATGTAAAGTCAGTTGATGGATGATAGTCGGCAACTCGACAAATAGCACGTGAGTGACCCGTTGTTATATATAAAGTCAGTTGAGTTGGAGATGGATGTGCATGGATACAAAGAATGGCTGACGAACGCATACGTGGGTAGAGCGGTCGAGTGCTAAACTACTTTTATGTAGACATCAATCTGTGCCGCTTCGAAGACCTTCATGGTTGAATACACAGAACACAGAACATCTGTGTTCTGTAGTTGAATACATAAAAGGGATAAAAAATACACATCACCGCAGCTGCGCTGCTAGTACGAGTATGTATGTAAATATCACAGAGCAGTGAATGTGACTGTCACTCGTGAGGGCGCAGCGAGCGACATTGCGTGGTCTGTGGTAAATATGTATATGTATAAATATATTTGTTCCATTATTGCCTCCTGTAGCTTAAACGGCTGGACCGTTTTTTTTAGGTGTGAGGTGTCACTAGATTCGTATTCTTCCTTGGAGTATCATATGCTATTGGACGTAAGTAAAAAATCAATATTGTCAGGTCTTTTACATACATACTATCACGTCTTTATCCCTTGCGGGGTAGACAGAGCCCAAGTCTGTAGAACCTTGCCACGTTTCGCTTGCCGGTGGTGTTGTAGGTGAGAACGGAAACAAAATAGTGATGAGTTGCTAGCCGCATCGCCTATTGACATGATTCCGGGAAGAGAAGCAGCTGGTACATTCTACTTTTTCTTTTCCCCCAGACCAGCATGGAAGAAGATGTTTTATCAGTTTTTGAAATATTCCATTTGTATGTTACAGACCATATGCTGAGCAAAGAGCTTTGGGAGGAAGTTCCAGGGAAAAGGAGCTCCAAGGCAGCCCTTTCTCTTATGTTGCAGGGGAAGCCATATTACGGGTAAGTTGCCTATTTCCATAGAAATAAATGTCTACTTGAGAAGCCCGAGAGCAATATGAATTTATCGAGGATTAAAAACATGCAATGCTTTTACAGTTTTAAAATTCATAAACTTGTAGTATTAGCTGTACGCTCATTTTTAAAGAAATTTGTCATCTATCAGAGGAACATACTTATTGAATAAATGTCATAAACATCAGAAGCTTGAGAAATTAGCGTCAATAATGATTTTTTTCTTCAGCTACTTAGGGTTCCGTACTTAAAAGGTAAAAACCAGCCAAGTGCGTGTCGGACCACGCGCAGTGTAGGGTTCCGTAGTTGCGAATGACACGGGCACAGGGCTGTATCTTTTTACCCATAATATGTGAAGACTTGAATTTTTTTAATAGCTGCCGTACCAATAAAAAATAAAAATAAAATCAATTATATATTAGCGGTTCATAAAAGAAGTGTTATGAGCGTTTTATAGTTAAATATTGCTTGGTAGCACAGAACTTTGTATTTTTTATAAAAAGAAGTTACAAAACGTTAAAATTATGAAAATTCACGTTGAAATTATGACAAAATAATTCACGGAATCCCAGGAAAGCCCTGACTGGTTTAATTATAGCCTGAAAAGTAGATCTTGTCGACCTAAACGGTCAGACATTTAGGATTTGTACATTCTGTCAGATACCCAGCGACGAACAGATTCATTTATTAATGCTAACGTTTTGTTCGTTGGTTTGACCCAAAATGTGAGAATGGAAAATTGTGGCGAAAAGCTAAAATTTAAAAATAACAGGGATAAATAACTTTCCAAGAAATTATGTTACAAAAAAAAAGTTCAAGAAATACCCATTGTTGTACAGATCAAAGGTATATCTTTTTATTATTTCAACGATATTTTTCTCAATGGTTTCAACGTTATGTTTATATTATGAAATAAATTTAGTTATGTCAGTAGTTTGTACCTGTTAGGTATTTTAAGTCTGTGTTCCGCTACTGGAGAAAAGCCTCCCCTATTTTTAGCCTACTTCAAAAAAGGAGGAGGTTCTCAATTCGTCGGAATCTTTTTTTATATATGTTCCCCAATTTCTCAAAAACGCCTGGGCTGATTTAAGAAATTCTTTTTTTGTTCGATAGGTAATACTTTACAGATTGTTCCATAAAACTTTTCAGAAAAGTGTCGAGAGCTTTTGAAAAAATACACAAAACCCAAAAAAATGTATACACTGATGCCGTTCGGTTTACACTTATGTCCATTTTATTCTTAAGCTTATTCAAAGAAATTGATAGGGTTGAAGTCGGTTATTGTTTTTTGTTAAAAATATCTAAATTATGTTACCAGAGATAAATTGACGCTACTGACTCATCCACTGAAAGTTATCTTCCATTTGTCTCGTACGTATATATCACTTTCTGTGGCAAATGCCGTTTAATCTTATTTATTATTATTTTTAAACTGAATTATATAATAGTCATGAAATAATATCAACGAATACTAAAAATGGTAGTCCATTTTGTGATTTTTTTGCTGATACCTCATGAAAGTAAATGGGCCATTTTGCAAACTGTAGACGTTGCGTCAGACTCAGGTATGTTTTCCGTGTGCCCTTTGTTAATTCGCTTGAGCAGGGATGACGTGGGAGTATCAGTGACAATTTAATCGGTGTATGTTGAAGTATGAGGTTTTTTTGTTTGTTTTTTTTTTTACATAGGACACGGACACGGCTCACCTAATGGAAAGTTGTAGCCTGTAGACGTCTGAAAGACCAGGGATGCCTCTTACTTTCGCTGCACTTACGCGTTGCCGATCCTCAAGAAATCGTTTCATGCCTCATTTTTAAGAATCTTATGTTGTAGTCTTGGAAAAAATTTATAATTATACTGGTTTAACGCCTTGTCAATGTTTAAATTTCAGAATCAGGATCACTAATAGATAGCAAAATCGTAAGAAATAAAAAATAAATTAAAAATGTATAAGAATTTGACTAGCTGGTCAGTAAATTTGTATGAGTTATTCATATATACCATGCCATAATATGGACAAATAATTAATTTTACATTTACATTTTGTGTATTAATTTAACAGCTTTAATTTATCTTATCATAATAAACCATAGCCGTTTTTGGCTACAGTGACTGTCCTGTTTTTCTTAAAGTTTTAACTTGTAAGAGTTAATTAAAGGATTTTGTTTAACGCGCATATCTATTCTCACAAATATAAAATGTATTAATTTTGAGAATCCATGATTTATGCTTTTTAATCTTCAAGTGCATTATTGTCAAAATTATGTACACCTTTCCCTAGCCGTAATAAGAACCTATAACAGTATTTGATAAATTTCAGGAACGTAAGAAATTACTGTCCTTATGGCAAATAAACCGAAGTCAGTGTGATGGGTA
This sequence comes from Rhodophaea formosa, assembly GCA_963082605.1. Lineage (NCBI taxonomy): Eukaryota > Metazoa > Arthropoda > Insecta > Lepidoptera > Pyralidae > Rhodophaea > Rhodophaea formosa. The sequence continues at coordinate 6,396,488 of OY720211.1, read as the reverse complement.
GGTCGAACTTTTCTTACATTATAGAATAGGTTTTAGTAAAATAGTTATTTCCAAGTTTCGAAAATACTTGTTGTAATATTCAATTCAAATCTCTAAACTATTTTTGAATTTCGGTTGCTTGTTTGTTTTTCTTTTGTGTAAGTGGCCAACACTGATGTGAGATTTTTCAACCTGCCGAGAGGGATCTGATATAGTTTAAATTTTGGTAATTTTGGTAATTTTGGACTAAATTTCGGTGATAAAGTTTTAAGATTTAACTACATTGCTGAAGTTGGCTTCTTTAAGTTTTGAGTTGACGTACGTATCCACACACACCTTATTGTAAAGTAACACAGTTCATAAACTATATTTTATAACTAACTAGAGTTTATTCTTGTTTCAGAGCCGATAATTCTCAAGCCAATGCAGAAACACCTATCGATTAAACAGTTTCATCTCAAATTATGTTTATTTTTAATGGTAATTTAGATAATATAGACAATTATTTATAATAAAGTATGTATTACCACAACTTTATACATTTAAATATTATACCTAGTAAATATTCTGATATCTATGATACCTAGCAATTAAGTTCAAATGTCAGTAGTTTATCAAGGTAGAAATTATGTGAACTATATACAATTAAATACATTATTTTATCTGTTTACTGTTATGTTATAAACCACTTTGTTTAATTCTTAATATACGTACAATGATCATACATGTAAATGAGCAAAAATGAATTTGAGAAATAATTATATGACATAGTCTTGAATTATAATGCGAGAAATAAATTGTTGAGAAAGTATGTCTTTGCAACCTTATTTACCAGTCAGTCAAAGGTGGGCTTTAATTACTAAGTCAGTCATTTAGTAATTAAAGCCACCTTTATTTATTCTTCCTATTTTTTTCAAATGTTGCAATAACGATCGTTACTTTATTCTGGAGAAACATTACGATATATCCGACGGTTCGTGGATGTTACGGGCTGTAATACCTTTTCTCAGACGCCTCAATCTCCGTTTTATGATGTTATCGGACGTAAAATAGGGCTATACTTTCTGCTTACTATGGAACATATATTGATACAAAAGTTATGGTACCTATTCAGCAACTTCTGGGTTTTTATGTCATCTGAAGAAAAGCTTAGCCCAAAATAACTTCCTAATTAAGGATAGATAACATAAAATTTTAGAACTTTAGATTTCCGATAAATATTAGCTTGAAGTACAACAATGACTTCTTATTTAGTTCTACCTTTTCAACTTAATATTTCCATACGTATATTTTAAATCTTAAAAACTTTGTAAGGTATTATTGCTTCCTTTGAGATCTCTTCTATTTTTAAAACTTTATATTAAAATCCCATTACGGCGGGTAGTGTCTGGTAGTTTTGTTTGTCAACTTCAAAGACGAATAAACAAATAAATATTTCTTCTTTCGCTATATTCGTTAAGATTTAGTTATTCAACAATAAAATTCTCTATCCCGCTGAGATTTTCTTGGCAGGACTTCATAATGTCTCGGTAAAGTTGTTAGCAAGTTACCAAGCGGAAAACACTTGGCACACTTTTCGCAACGGGCAAGTGCACGACGCGATTTTCGCTAAACAGACGTATTTGAATGCACTGCTCGATATCTGCAGTTTGTACTTTTTGTACATTGCTTAAATTTAACAAAACAACTGTGTGAAAATAAATACTGTGTTGAAGTACCACACCATAGCTGAGTACACAGGAATACATTTTTGGGACAACGATTTTAGTATGGTGCCGTTATAGCGACATAAACACGTTATAGTGTATAAAAGGGTGCGCAAGTATTGAGTCTCAAAACTTACACATCCTTTGCAACAGTCTAACCGTTATTTTATTACTTATTCTGTCTCATTAATGGGCAGGAAAAGGTCGGAAACAACACAGCGATTATTGTTTGAAAATCAAAGAATCGTACGTACCATTACAGTATTTACAGTAAATAGTTAATAGTAGGTACGATACCTACAAGTTAGTTCATAAAAAATATAAAACGTTATGAATAGATATTAGATTTCCGTCGTATCGTTTGATGGCCATCTGAAAGCGCCCTTACTATGAAGGACGAGTTGTAAAAGAAAAAAAGTTAAAATGATTCCGGAGCGTGCTCTTTTGTGGCCGTAAGTCTGAATAATACCCATTGTATTATATACAAGATAGGACCAGACCGTTAATATAATCTTTTTATAGTTATTTCGTGGAAACGGCTAATGAAATTGTACCAAGCGGGTAATCTTTTCGATAAATCCTTGTATTTTTATATTAAGTTATTGTAAGAAAAGCTGGCCGACTATTTTTGTGGGCGCCGTGGTTAATAGGCCTGCCTGAGGGACACTGGGTAAATTTCCATCAAAACCAATACTTGTATTAAATTTTTAAAGGTATTTGTCTGCGGTTATGGAGTTACCTAAGAAAGGTTGATGTTAAGCAGGCAGCTAAAAGTAAACACGTTTCAAAATCATCATCATCAACAGGACGTTTTTAGGCTCCATTGCAGGAACACGTCCTTCTCTGTACTACCTGAGCCATAAATTAACCAGAGCAGTCATAGGATTTTGCCTACACTCTCCACGCCGGGCAGACAGGTTGGAGATCTTTGATGTTTATAAGCTGTTTTAGCTTGTGTTTCCTAAGTCACCTTCCACGACATCCACGGGAAGACATGGAATGTATGTGTATGTGTTGTATTATTTTTTGGTACAAAACGTTTACCAAATAATATTACAACATGAATGCTGTCATAATAGCGGTCCCCGGACTCCGACGCTTCTCAGCTGAAGATTCAACCGTGACAATGCTATTGGAGGTCCTCATTCAAGCATTGTCCCGGTATTCCCGGATTGGAGGGTGTAAGGCTTATCTTCAGTTTTATTAAGAATTCTTTGATCGTTGACTTACGGGGATGACATGAATTTTCCAGTCCAGCAAAGTTTCCTTACCGTTTTTGCCAGAAGTAAATTTTCTGGTTATCATTTAAGGGGAAGTCTAATGTTATTGGGGTAAAATGCTGCCACCATTTGAAATGATCGTTAAATGTGAACGTAAAGCTTTAATTAATATGCGTTTTCACCAAAAGTTGCCGTTTTTTATTGGCACTTTAGAAGTGCTACTTTAAACTGTAAACAATAGTACATAAAATAGTTTAAAGCGTTAGGTATCTAAGGCTTCTCATTTGGAGAGGGGAGGCAAATTTATTCTTCCCCTTAACAAAAGCTACACAAAAATACGCAGTAAGAAATCCGGATCAATTTCAGCGTATTGTTTTATAAGTCAGACGTCTGACTATCCTATAAGTAGACTGAATCGGCATTGAATTGGATTTAATTACAAAAATAACTACTAGCTGGCATGAAACGTTTTAGGTTCTGTCTGAAGTAGATTCTATTGTGATTTCTTTGAGAGTATTCTTTTCATCAGAAGTAGACAAGTCACAAAAACAACGTTAGTATATAGAAGATAGTAAACTTATCAAATGAAAAGGGAATTAGTGAATAATTGAATATAGACAATTTTACCCAATTATACTTTAAAATGTGACCACAGCGGCACGCTCCGTGTCAGAAGTACTACCGAAAAGTACAACTGGTAGTACAAATGAAGTGTCATTTGTACTACTAGTTGACATGTGTTGCGCACTTTATATGAAACTAGCAATTTCACCGTGGCTTCATCCGCGTGAATTTTAGCTTATGTTACCTGCAGATAAATAAGCTTTCTATAATTAAAAGTTTTTTGAAAATCGGTCCAGTAGTTTCGGAGCCTATTCATTTCAAAAAAACAATCAAATCTTGCTTCTTAATATAATATATATATATACTAGCGGTTACCCGCGGTTTTGCCCGCGTGATGCCTAGCCATAGCCTAAGTCCTTCTCAGTACCTTAACCTATGTGTATGCAAAATTTCAGGATGATCCCTACGGCTGATGACGACCTATCTACTGAACCACAGTACATAGGGCGTGAAAGCGTAACAAAGAAACAAAAAACAAACTCATTTTCGCATTTATAAAATTTGTTAGAAAGGATTAGGAATAGGATTAGTTACGATAGGATAGGATCATTAGTATAGATGACTCGCCAAGTGTCGCAGTCAATGCATGAAAAATGATAATTTTTATATTTAAATACCATATTTTCTTGATTGCCGATTAGCATCTGCATATTCTTGGTTTTCCCTTATCTGCACGTCATTATGTTTTCATTATAAAAAAAATTTTGGGCACGATGCCCGGGGGTGAGCATCTGGAGGGACTGTACGATTAACAAATATTGTTTTTAAGTAGGTTATTTTATATTTTTCAAAATTACGCTAAGTAGGTGAACTCGCATCAACTGTACAACACTAACTATTTTAAGGAACTTTTTAAGTTGTAGCTTAAGTAAATAATAAGGGTGGCATATTTTATAAAAATAAAAACGTTTAAAAATAAGGAAATGAATATAGCGTCAGCTATACATAGCAGCAAACTGCAAACACCACTCTTGATTTATTTCCGGTTTTAAGAATACTCCTTTTGGCTTTTAAAAATAAAGATAAAGCAAGCACTAAAAGCACGCAGTGTATAAAGGCAAATTAACTACTCGCTGTGTTCCTCTTGTACCTTTATTGATTCGAGTACAAGGAATTTTGAAAGTAAATTGCAAAATTCTTGTGCAAGCAAAATTTTCTTATATATTGACGTCAGTCAATAATTATCGAGAGCCACTAGTTATTACTACTTGCAAGTTTTACCTCAGCCAACCCATAATGGTCCCAAGCGCCATAGACTTACATGGCAATCGGATTACACCAATTTAACCCATGTTAAAATAAAACAACTTAATAAAAAAAAAGTTATTATGGTTCCAACACAAAATTTCTCTAAAATCAGCTAGGAAATGTAACCAGGTAAAGGAGAACAGCCAGATAGCCACACAACGGGACAGAAGGACATACGACGGCAGAGTTTTTGAAGTTGAAACAGAGACGCTCCACGAAGGCTCCATGCTCGCCCGGTGTAAAATTATACAGTACAATACGAATACGAGTTGTACTTGGGCAATAAAGACCGTCATAAATTGGTATGATTTGTCTAAAGTGACAGATGGCCGGAACGTGAATACATAGACTCTGTTTAGGAAGGCGCGGCTTGAAGGGAACATTTACAGAGCGACCCGATCGGGACGTTTGTCCATTAAACATTATTTCAGTTTGATTTTTTTTAAGTGTCGTATTGTTTGTGATTTTTTTCAAAATCATATTATAATAATAAAAACTGTATGCAGTTATATGAATGCTAGCAGCGCTTACAAATACACAGGGTTATTTTAAAAACATCAATAACCACTTAATATAGCAATTAGAATGCCTAACATAATATAGACCCACAAGAAAAAAAGGCGAAAATCGGAAAGAACAAAAAAATGGTCCTCCCATACAAATTCACCGATCACCTGGTCGAATTTCTATGGGAAGTCTAAATTTGTTGTCGAGTCTATATTCTGTTAGGGATTCTGATTCTGAGGTTATTGATGTTTTTAAAATAACCGTGTATGAATTGTCTATTCTCTACCTGAATTCTATTCTTTGTTTACGGCTAAGCAGGAGCAAATAAGTATAATGGTGGTTCTCTTTTAACGTGCACATGGTACCAAGTGGTTGCGTGCTATTCTTGCATGGGTTTAGAGATGGGCGGTGGGTAAATACCCGTTGGGTAAAAACGGATAAAAACCGGGTCATTTGGGTAAAAATGGGTAATTACCGGAATTTTCACACAAACGGTGGGTATTTATGTTATTGTAATGTAATAGAAAATGAATCAAAATACGTTTGTAATATTATTGAATATAATGTCACAATATACATTTTAAAACTAAATATAAAAAATAAAATACAAATTGAAGCTCAAAACTTCTTAAAAATCTAAAAATAAAATCAATACAGGTGAAACATTTTTTAATATAAAGATTATAAAATCAACATCAATGTAACTCAAAACTATTAAAATATTGTAAAATGAAATAAAATACATTTGTTATAATGTTGAATAACGGGTTTATACCCGTTATTCAACAGGACCCTCGATATATCCGAATGCCACAATTTCTTTTTTGATGGCTTTTGGCTTTATCTGCGATCAGTCGTCGACTATGAGTGGATGAGGTGTAAGCGATGTTTTTCTGTCAAAAGGTGCTTCCCAGCGGCAGCAGCCCTTGTTAGTGCCGGGAGTCTAGTCCCTGTATATCAAATCGCTTTAGGCGTTTCTGGTAACTTATATATTTCAGATTAGCTGCTAGTTCATTAGGATGATTAGCTAATCTGGATTTGTACCTTTCGGCAAAGAGCAAAGCAACTAATGAATCACCACAGGTTGGAAAGTGATAGCGCAACTCAATACGCATGTGCGAATGAGACATAATGTTACGCAAGTATGAAAGATATAAAAAGTATTCAGCTAATGTTTTAATTTTTATTCTTATTGCTTAAAGATTGTTAAACAAATAAGTGTTATGTTTTGATTTGCTATCGTAGAATACTTATATATAGAATACTATAGTTCAGTTGAATGTAGGTATATCATTATAAATCAAGTTAAATAGCGGGACTAGTTATATATATATACTTAACCTTAAAGAGCATTTATTGCACTGGATTCATAAATTAATTTGTTTAAAATAAATACCCACATGAATACCCAAAGGGTAAAAATTTTGGGTAGTTATTGGGTAAAAACCCGGCCGCTGGGTAAAAACCCGGTTGTTTGCCCATCTCTTGTAGCTTAACCCCGCGTGATTGCAAATAAAATAATATAACTACATCGGGCATAAAACTAGGTCGAGCACTCGACTGTATGTATATCCCAGTGAAGTTTAAGCCAAAATTATTGGGCTTTTCATATCTTACAGAAAGAAAATTAAGTAACTATACATTATCTGTACTTTATAATTACTATTACTACTAGCTTTGCTAAATAGTAATCAGAGTTGAAAATTTGTATGGAAATGTTGAGAGGCTTATAATTCTCAAACCATTGATAATTTTACCAAGCTGTATAGAAACGTACGTAGATTATAATGAGATTAACTGATTGAATGCTTAATTTTTATCCAAAATTATCAAATATTGCCACAATTCCTTAATTTCGTTTGTATGGAGACATGCGCATCCAGGCCCATCTTAAGTCAAGCAAGCCTAGTGGAGTCAGCAAATTGCCCGTAATCCGCGCTCAGCTCTGCGTGTAAGGGCTTCTTAATATAAGATAATGCCCTGGATGTGCTCAACACTGTGCAAGCTGTGCTGTATTTTATTTTCAATGAAAAAAAGCGAAAAGAATAACTAAGCGCTTGCAATGATTATTAATGGTCACTATTCTCTAGTGTGCATGTTGTGCTACGATGTATACATACATGCATACATATTATCACATATTTAAACAGAGCCCAAGGTCATAGAATTTAAGGTGGAAAGTGGAATCAAAATAGTGATGGGTTGCTTGCTGCATCGCTTTTAACGTGATTTTTTAGATTTTCACCAAATTTTTGTCCGGATTTTACGGTCTGCACGGAAAGAAAAGTAGCTGGTATATTCTTTGCTCTTCCTTTTCACCCAGACAGCTTGCTATGTATTACAATATTTTTAACTTTGTGATGCTAGTGACATTTATTTATTATTCTCTGAAATTTGATTAAACTTTATTCTTAATTTTATACAATCGACATCATTATATAGATTCACTATTTATATTTTTGTATCAAATACCTAACCATTTTTTTTAATTTGACATTAATGTATTATTTATTTATGAATAGTTAGTGTATAATACAAATTGACTTCTTTGTGTAACAAATTAATATTATGGAAATTGGAAATAAATGGCTTTATTATTAAACAATGTTTTCGCTAAATACCTGATACCGCTATCGTAAATCAAGCGCGCCTAACTAGCGAAGCCAGAAAATCGTGTGTAATCCGCGCTTAGCTCTGTGTGCATGGACTTGTTAATCCGCACACAATTGCCCCAAATATGCTGTTACTCTATAATTTTATATGAGTAACATTTTATAATCATTATCAAAACTTGTTACGACGGTTTCTACATTTTAACTGATTATGTAATGAAATATGATACTTAGTGACATTCATTGATTATTCTCTGAAATTTGTTTAAACTTTAATTCTTAATTTATACAATCGACATCATTACATTAGATTGAGTATTTATATTTTTGTATTAATTACCTAACCATTTATTTAAATCTTTTAATATGACTGTAATTTATTAATTATTTATGAATAGTTAGTTAGTGTATTATACAAATTGACTTCTTTGTGTAAAGAATCAGTATTGTTGAAATTGGACTGGCTTTATTATTTAACAATGTTTTCGCTAAATATCCGATACCGCTATCATAAATCAAGCGCGCCTTACTAGCGGAGCCAGAAAGTCGTATGTAATCCACGCTCAGCTTTGTGTGCATGGGCTTGTTAATCCGCACACAATTGCCCCAAATATGCTGCTACTGCTACTCTATATTTTGTATGTATATCTTTTTGAGATCAGTTATTAGTAAATCTTGTAACGAATATTTATCTATTCTAACTTGATATGCAATGATAAATGCTATGCGTAAACAAGATGAGACAGAAAACTAGGTTTTTTATTTTATTTTATTTTTACGTTTACAAGTTTTGACACAAATACAAAACATGATATTACTGTATTATTATTCACGCCGCATTTTCCTTTTCAAACCTTTGTTAGTAAACCACTTTTCTGCTAAATACCTAATTTAACCATCATAAATCAAACGCACTTCAATAGCAGAGTTAGCAATCGCGCGTAATCCGCGCTTAGTACGTAGGTTGTTGAAACGCAAATAATAGGTCCAAATATGTTAAGTGCCGAGTAATGTGGTATTTTTGTAAGTACTCGTAAGTGGACAAAACTGTTGTCAAATTTTACTTCTGATTTACTTTGCCTGTGTTTCTAAACACTATCATATTCAATAACCGGCGTATTTATAAGAGTTTTCCAAAGATCCATCTTCTCTAAAAGTTTCAGCGTTTGTCGTTTTCTCTAAAATTATACCAAATGCATTTTCATGAAGCAAGCACGTAACTTGATGGCATTATACAAGTGCCAGCTTAATAACCCGTAGCATCGCCAACTGCACGTATTTTTCTGCATAAAAGAAATTACGCTCAAAAGTTCGGTACTTGCTTATGCATTCAAGATAATGCAACTTTGCGTCGTCGAGTTTTTTAAAGTTGGAAACAAGCGTTTGATTTCATAGGAATTGGTAATTTGTTTCTAGTTCAGTTCGAACAAACGTTCTAGACTGAATTGAAAACAGACTTGTGAACACTGTAGTTTGGTTTGATTGTGATTCTATTAGGGATTCACAGTACATACGAATAAGATATCAATGTATTTTTTTTATTGAAGAACATTGAGCATTAAGCTTAGCCAAACTATGAGGAACATTGAGCTATTGATGCATAAATTTATAAGCTTTTAAGTTGGTATTTTTTTGATTAAAACGAACGTGAGATATTAACATTATAAATATGTAAAATACGGGACACTCACGTATGAAGTCAGCTACAGGCCGACATGTTTCAACCTCAACCGAGACGCGTGCACGTAGTGCGGACTGGGACGAATTCGTGCGCGCGTCTCGGTTCATATTCGCCCTGAGGAAGACCTCCGGATGAGGTTGAAACATGTCGGCCTGTAACTGACTTCATACGTGAGTGACCCTTATTTTACATATTAATAATTTTAAGTTGGTAGTTTGTAATTACTAGATCCATGCATGTTTATGTTACTTTAACAGGACATATGACATATTATCACGTCTTTATCCCTTGCGGGCTAGCCAGAGCCCACGGGGATAAAACCCAAAGGTCACGTTTAGCATGTTAGTGAGCGTTAGGGTGGTAAGCGGAATCAAAATAGTGATGTGTTGCTAGCCGCATCGCCTATAACGTGATTCCTTAGAATTTTGCCCAAACCTTTGACCGGCTTTTACGGCCTGTGATACGACTACACCGCTCCTACAATGTTGTAAGTGGCGACTAAAGAATAAATGCACCTTCTGCATATCGCTGACAAGTTGGAAATATAACATAAAAAAAAAAATCATTGTTGGTTCTTCCCACCCATTTTAAGTGAGAATGACATTTTTTCGCTCCCTCGCAGTGGGGTGTCGTTGGACAGATTTTTCAATAATAATGCGTAACGAGTAATCATTTTATACCTAGTTTCTTTATAAGTAAATGTGCACCTCTTTATATTTCCTTTGACGCCTAGTCTTTGAAATTATCGTACAAAAGATTTTGTACTATCTACTTTTCGGGTTGAAATTGTTTTAGTTAAACAAAGAAATCCTTAAAACAAAGGCATTTATTAGCTCCAACGTCTGAATTACTCAAGCTAATTTAATTCCTTATAAATTTTTCCTTAAAGGCCTTACGTAATATTAATTTAGAATGAAGATATTGCTAGGTCAGAAGATATAGTTATTTAAACAGTAAATTTTTGATTTACTGGACTTTATTTCTTTACGTATATGTTGCAATAGTATCATATTTTAAAAATCTACCTTTAGTCATTTGACGAAGCTTAATGAATGCCATATTATGATTATATCCGAGAAAATGGCATAATGTGCCTTTTGATGCACAACTTTCGACGATTCTTTATTTTTTCTTTTTGTAGAATTAATAATAAAAATAGATACAAAAAAATCTCAAATATACAATGGACCTTAGCAATGGACATACAACAACAAATATTAAAACAAAAAAGAGGAAGATACATCTCCGACACGTTATTTTTTTTTAAATAAAGATACCTGTGTGTACTAAAGCTTATTACGAAAATATTTACGAAAAATGCACCGCTCAATTTATTATTTAATCAAATGCTGTAGATCTTGTTTGGCTGCACGTAATCAGTTGGGATGGGATAATATCGGGAGTGCTGCCAGACCCGTAATTCATTCCCGGGAGGACCAGGCCCCGTCAGGAGCGATTTGCTCTGCTTCCACTTATCAGTAGGTTGGCAAAGGAAAACAATTCTTGACAATAAGGGGAAACCATTTTTTTACGTATACTTACGGCTTTGATTATCATGGCGTTTATGGCGGCGTTTTTGTGATTTTGGTACTTATAATTTAAACAGGTCTAGAAATAGGCCTTAGCGGTCCACTGAAACTTTTAAATACCTTTTAGATATAGACTTGTTATTTCGCAGTGGTGATAAATAAATTTAAAAACTATAGTTCCCGGTCCAGGTGATATCTTAAGAAATAAACTATAATTTACGACTCACTCCCACAATAGTTTTGTTAACCTGATTGATAAACAATAAGTATCAAGAAATTATTTTTGCAATAAACTAAATATCAAAGTGAACTATGGAAACAATAACTTTAAAAAGATATCGTAAAAGCTGATACTTAATAAATTTCTAAAAATATTTAGTGATAATATTGTTATTCCAAAAAGATATTAATTTTACTTTCTGTCTACCATTTTGTCTAAGTTAAGTAATTGACAATTTTCGTAATTTATTTCAATGTTTGTGAAGCAGCTTGTAGAGAGGCAATGTTAGCAAAATTAAATAAAGGCGTCTTTGTATGCCTTTCGAAAGTTGTTTCGCAAAAAGATCTGACGAGATAAAATGCGATCGTAGCTCTCAAATGAGTTTTTGTATAAGCACCTAATGAAATGTGAACAAAGTGTTATATTCAGGCTTTTTGTCCGTAATGTAAGGAAAATTTTATTACGAAGAGGTTTTAATAATATACGCTGAAAATGTAGATTCATTATAATCTAAATAAGCCTGATTCTAGGAATATTTCTTTTAGAGTAGAGATATCAAAGCAAGTACAAGACTTAGGGTACAAGAGAGTGTTCCTACCGAAATGAAACGTTTCACAAAAATTCGCCCAGAATTCCAACGACGAGGCAGTTAATTACTCGCATTTGAAATCTATTTCGTTGGAAATTAATAAAGGACGTGCGTCGCGTCCTAACTCGCGGCAGCAGGACGATTTCCCTAATTTTGCCGGGTGTTCCAAAATTTATTGTGTCTTATTAATTATTGCGGTTAAATAATTACAGCGGCGAGAAACTTGTACGGCGGTATCCAAAGTTTCTTTCGTGGGATAAAATAATTACACTCCAGCTAGCTATCTGGATGAATGCGACCCGAGTTTGGACTAAGTAAATAGTTCGGCCTACTATACCGTATCTTTATTAGAGCAAAATAACGGAAAAGTCCCATTCACGGACGCACCTCACGTCTCAAGTATTAATTTTGGGTTTATTGAATAATACGTGACCTACATAAGCAATCTGGTCGCCGCTTGATAGAGCATTTGTAGAGTTGGGTCTAGTGCTCAAGATAATTGGCTCGATTGTGATGCTCCTCCAATTCTACTCATTTCAGTCTTGTGAAAGCGTATCCCTCACTAGACTGTATTAATTAAATACGAGCGTTTTGATCTTTTTCCCTTAATAGTCGTGCTCCAGCGAGGCGGGATAATTAAATATTTGCATGAAAGCGTCAATCGTAAATAATTAGGCGCTTCGTCTGGTCTGGAGCATCATCGTGATGTTACGGGTCGTTACATGAACATTTAATTTATTGAGCTAAGTTTTGATGGAGTGACATCCATCATCAAAAGAGTACTGGAAAATACACGGCTTCCCTAATTTTGGAGTACTGAAAAATACAAGTGAGCAAATTGTATCTGACACCATAAGATGACACATTTGTATTTAGGCCTTCCTTTGAAAGACTTTGTAAATGAACAATGTCCAATATTTCGGTAAAGTAAGGCTTGTAAGAAATAGTTATTTCATAAATATATTGCTTGTCAATAAAAATCTTTGAAACTTTTGTGTGATAATTATTGATATCTTGCACTAATTTAAAGCAAGAATTATTTTGGTTTCGTTTGAATTAGTTTGCGATATTCAATATTAAAATTCCTTTAAATATTCCTCTTTTAGAATATCAAAATATACATAAAAATACTTCCATCAGGATATTCCGAAGACAATCTAACGTCTACTTTTTAAGTGACATCCAAAGATGCTGTAGAGTTATGCCAATGCTTCCAATATCAACGCAGATGTAGTGTTCGATAGACTACAATATTAATTTATTTGTGGGCCTCTTGTTTGAACCCAATTTCGTAATAAAATTTGGCTCTGCTCCTGAGAGTTTACAAGAGAAATTAATGATAATTGAAACATTGTGCAAACACACGAAAAATAAAATGACCGCTATTTTCGTGAGCCGATTTATTTGTGATTTTAAGGAAACCTTTTTCTTTGCTGCATAAATTGCTCAAGAGATAACTTTAGGAATTTTATTTTAAATAGACTTATCTTTGCTTATAAGCTTGGGAAGTACAGGAGCGAGCACCTTTACGGCGACAAGAAGTGCAATAAACACAAACCGAAGTGGCCCACCGCCAATTTAATAAGGCGTATTTCCCACAATGTAGGCGTTAAAATTTTGGTACTTGATTTATTAGAGATATTACTTAAATGCTATATTTAAATTAATTATTTCTTACACCGGTAAAAATACAAGAAACAAAACTAACGAAATTACGTACTAGGATGGACCACGCGGTGGTAGAGGACTAAATGGCGGTTACCACGCGAGCCTGCTACACGGGGGTCCCGGGTTCGATCCCCGGTCAGGTCATGATAAAAAATTCCCTTTTTCAGATTGACTTGGGTCTTGGATGTTTATCTATATAAGTATCACTACATATTATAAAACAAAGTCCTTCGCCGCGTCTGTCTGTCTGTCTGTCTGTTCGCGATAAACTCAAAAACTACTGCACGGATTTTCATGCGGTTAACACCAATAGATAGGGTGATTCATGAGGAAGGTTTTAAGGTATAATACATGCCCGGGCACAGCCGGGGAGGGCTGCTAGTCTATTATAAAATATAGTATCGTTGAGTTAGTATCCCATAACACAAGTCTCGAACTTACTTTGGGGCTAATTCAATCTGTGTGATTTGTCCGTATATATTTATAACTTTGGGACATTTACCATATAAGTATTTTAATACAGAAAATAAACCAAGTTTTGGAAAGTTGAAAGAACACATGCGGAAAGAGTAAAACGATTCAATAAATATGGAAACTTTTATTCCATTTGGCTGTAAGCGTTGTTTGAATATCTAGGCTAAAGAAAACTCATTCATTCGATTCCCATCGACTTCCACTCTGGTAAACAAAAGGTGTTTGGTTTAGCATTTTGCGAAAAAATTGGACGAGGGTCTGGGAGTTTTTTAAGGTAATGATGCTAAGCGTTCTCAAATGCGAGAGGGTTGGCTGTTTCGCGAAAATCTTATGTACTTGTAACAACAAGCTATGATAACAAGTGATGAAAAAGAAAATTGTTAAGCCATCGGGTGGAAGTATTTGATGTAAACGACCTCTGTACTGACCACTCGGCTTGTGGTCATCATGTCATTCCCGGTCAGGTCAAGTCAACATGGAAAATGATCTTTTACAGATTGATCCTGGTTCTTGAATGTTTATCTATATATGTATTCGTTATTAAGTATAGTATCGTTGAGCTAGTATCCCATAATAATACAAATTTTAAACTTACTTTGGGGCAGTTGAATATGTGTGACTTGTCCGTATTTATTAATTTACTTTGCAAAAAAAGACAAATAAAAATCTGAAGAAAACTCATTCATAATACTACCTGTCTTGTTTCACGAGAACGCACATTATCAAACAACAAATGAGAAGTAAGTCTAGTGGTAATAGATTTGAAAAAAAAAACAAATTTATTTAGGTAAATTATGTTTATAAATAATAAAATTAATAAACAGGTGTTAGAGCCTACTTTTAAGTTATAAAATACTTGTACCAGTTGGCCCCGTTCTTCCGTATCTATTTAGTTTTTTAATCTACCTAATTGTCTTAAACAAAGTAGGATATTAAAACAAAAATTACAAACTAGAATTATGGGAGGGGTGTTTGTGTGTGTGTGTGTGTGTGTGTGCGCTTGGGTGTGTGTGTGCGCTTGGGTGTGTGTTTGCGCGTGGGTGTGTGTGTATTAATATGAGGATGCGTGAATGTGTGTATGTGTGTGTTCATATGTGTTGGGTGTAAAAAATCTGATTAATGATATATATTATATAAGAAAACTATTAATATGATTTAAGTTTTAAAAGCAAAAGTGTAAAAATATAGTACATAAACTCTTTAAAGTTGAAAGAAACGGTCACAGAAATACTTACACCGTTGATACTTTTATTCCATTTGCAAGCATTTTGGATTCCCACGAAAACTCATTCATTCGATAACCATTGACTTCCACTCTGGTAAACAAAAGGTACAATTTTGCATATTGCGAAAAATTTGGACCATTGTCTGAAAGTTTTTTTAGGTAATTTTCTCGAGCGCTCGTGTCAACAACAAGATTTCGAAGAGTGATGAAAAGAAATTGTGAATTTATTCGATACCTAACCTTTTTAGGGATATACCTATGAGTATATATATAAACAAAGATATTCGTAGGCTTCGACTGTAAGTGCTAGGAGCTAAGGTAAGAAAAAAAAAGCTTTTGTAGAGTAATATGTATAACTTCTCATTATCACGCCTACAACGATGATGATTTATTGAATGGTCAAGTGACCACGGCGGCTTGTAATTGAAGCGGCTTGACTTGTACTTGTGAGTTTGTGAATGAATGTTACTTACACCTCAGTTTTATGGTTTCCGTAAAACAATGAAAAAACGAATGAAATGACGGAACGCTTATCTCACTCGTGTGACTTTCTATCTGTCCGTCCGTCTGTCTCAACAAATTTTCTCCAAATCTAATCTCTGAACCGATCATCATTATTTCATTTTGCTTTTCGCATCCAATATAATAATGCGTTCCGGGTGTTGTTGCGGCTGCCTCGATTTTGCAGTGCGTCAGGCATGTTTGCAGCGGCGCGGATTGACTGCCTCTACGCGACCATGCGCAAGCGGAGCGCAAGCCTGGTGCGGCGCATTCGAGGCAGCTCCAACAGCATCTTGGCAATGATAGCAAGCAGGCTGGACTGTCCCTACATCAACCACTGCTGTGGCTTGCATGTAATGACTGCCAAATAGCTGTGTAGTGACTGTAGCTATACTAAATTTCAATTTAAAAGTTACTAAAACTAGATTTTAAGTTTCTTTGTGTCTACTAACAAAACGTGTATGAGTCTTGTTGCTCGAAATAAAGATATTGATTGATTGATTGATTATTTCGCATACATATAGATTAGGGTACTGAAAAGGACATAGGCTTTATATCATCCGTGCGAAGCCGAGGTAACAGTTAGTAATATATTTTTATAAATAAGGGTTTTGGGCGAAAAAAAAAAAGAAATCATTGACTGCAAATTTCAAACAGGTTACAAAAAATACTCATACCCATAGATGTATGCTAATTAGGTAATTTGCCAACATTTCTCCTTCACTTACTAATAACCAGTCGAAACCTGCTAATATCCTTTCGCTAGGTGCGAATAACGTATTAATGAGGTCAACCGCAGTAAAGTATCTTCTTATCTCCGTGCAGAACCAAAAATGAGCGTCACAGCACCGAGAGGGTCACGTACGCTGTATCAATTTGCGAGGACGTGAGAGAGGTGATAAGCACTCGCCTCAAACGAGACCCTATTCTTTCGTACACCGCTAACGATTTAATTAAATCTAATGAAGCATTGATACAAGTATCGGGAATTCGTAAACGAACTTGTGAATATTCAAGGAATTAGGGTTATAGGAACGCAATGGCTGAAATTAAAGGACCTTTACGTTCGACTTAATTTCAAATATATTTTACAGACGACTCGCTGAGAACTAAGCCTTTGGAAAAATCCTATTCCTAACTTATTTGATTAATGTAAAAGTGAGTTTGTTTGTTTGTTACGCTTTAACGCACTATGTACTGAACCGATCATCATGAAATTTTGCTTAAACATAGGTTAGGGTACATGAGAAGGACAAAGGCTATATACTATCACGCGGGCGAAGCTGCGGGTAACAGCTAGTATTTAATATATTTAATTGAATCAAATAAAGCATTGATACAAGCATCGGAAATTCGTAAACGAACTTGTAAATACTTAAGGAATTTGGCCTGTAATTTCGGGAATTAAAGGACCTTTACGTTCGACTTAATTTCAAGTATATTCTACAGATGACTAACTGTGAAAGATTTTAAATTATCTACCCAAGCTTTTGGAGGGATATTTGATTTTTTTATCTAATCTTATGAGGTATTAAACTAGTATCGGTAAATTTGTAAAGAAATTGTAAATATTCAAAGATTTGGCTATCGGAACACCTTAAGAAGGTACAATTTCCAGAATAAAAGAAAATTTTCTTTTTGTTCTACTAAATTTCTTGTACATTTTACAGCCAAATAATTCTTGGAAAGATATTTTACTATCTAAAAGAACATTGGATGTATTTATTGTATTGATGCAGGTATTGGGAATTTTCAACAAACTTCTGAATATTTGTCTGTTTAAGAGCGTATACTAGCAGTGTTTTTTCAATATGGTTTCCATACAAATGTATTTCTCATTTTTCTCACTGAAAACTGATTCTAGAGCCACAATTCTTTTTTAATAAAATCTAGTACTAAAATAGGAATGCCCCTATTTTTTATTTTTTCAAAAAAAACTGTTTTTGTACAATTTTTTTTTCATTTAAACTGCTTTTTAGAAAAAAATAAAACATAGGGACATACCTATTTTAGTAATAGATTGTATGTAAAAAGAATTCTGCGTCTAGAAGCAGTTTTCAGCGAGAAAATAGAGAAATACATTTGTATGGAAAACGCACTGCTAGTATACCCTCTTAAGGAGATCTGTAGAAATCTATAAAAATACGTTTCATATGACGAATAATTCTGGAAAGATATTTTAAATACCTAAGGAGTTTATATTTTTAAAATGCCATAGTTATTACACTTATTAACCATTTAACCATCGGACGGCACGTTAAGACGTTGTTCCCGCCTGTCATCATTAATGGCAGCCGTTAGTCTATGCTAAATGGTTTTAGACAGCTTGAGAAATCTAGCAACAGTTTTGTCCACTTACACACACTGAAAAAAATGTTAATGACCTTGAAATAAAATGTAATAATGCACTTAATGACACAATACATTGGCTACATACAAACAAATTAGTTGTTAATATTGAAAAAACAAAATGCATAGAATTTCATGTCCAGCAAGTTAAACCAAAAAATATATCAGTTCAATTTAATAACAACAATATTGAATTTGTAAAGGAAATCAAGTTTTTGGTAATCATTTACGATGGAAGCCACATACAGAAAATCTTATTAGTAAATTAAGTAAATATGTCTACGTTCTGAGAAATATAACAAAGACAGTATCTCAAAAGGCAGCTATATGCGCTTATCATGCATATGTGGCCTCAAATTTAAAATACGGCATATTACATTGGGGACATGCTAGTAATGTGCACTTACTACCACTTTTCAGAATACAGAAAAAATGTATAAGGGCAATGTTTGGTGGAACACAAAGAGATAGCTGTATTCCTTATTTTAAGAAACTTAATTTATTAACAATGTATTCCTTATATATTTTAGAGTCTTGTATTTATGTTAAAGACAACATTGACAAATTTAAAAAAAAAGTAAGTAAATATTGTACTGTAAAAAAAAATGTACTTATACAGCCTGAACAGAGTTATTGCCTGGCCTCATATGGTAGAACAGTATACATTTTAGGCCCAAAATTATATAATCATTTACCAGAAAATTTAAAAGATCTGTGTAAAAAATAATTTAAAAATAAACTTAAAAAAATATTATTAGAAAAGTGTTACTATAGTATTGATGAATATCTATCGGATAAGATAATTTTTTAATAATGTAATTAAATTAACTATATATTATTTTTTATTTTATTTTAATTCAGCTAATATTATAAATCTTGACATTCAATTTAATTTATCATCTAATAATTTTGACATGTGTGTAAATTTGACTCATCTTGAATTAATAACAGAAAAATTTGATTTTTGTAAATAAGTAATCTAAATTGCATGCTTGATCAAACATTTAAAACAATTTTTTTCCTCAAAGTATGTACTGTTAGGAACAAATATAATTTTTTGCACACCTTTCTAAGGTAAAATGTATTGGTACTATAATGTTTGTTAACACCGTATGTATTTACCTACAATTATGCAAATAAAGAATTTTGAATTTTGAAAAAAAAAAAATCAAACATCATTTCATTCACCAAGTAACTTGTTAATTAAAATTTACACCAATAATAATTTATATGAATCATAAATCTTATGAAGCATTGATACAAGTATCTGGAACTTTTTAACAAACTTGTGATAATGGAATCTTAGCATTATCACAAGTTGTTAAAAAGTTAACGCCAACGCCTTAAAAATACGTATTACTTAAAAATTTCAATGGACGAGCTCCGTGGCGCAGCGGTCAACACGCCAGCCTGCGACACGGGGGTCCCGGGATCGATCCCCGGTCAGGTCATGATGGAAAACGATCTTTTTCAGAATGACCTGGGTCTTGAATGTTTATTTATATAAGTATATGTTAAAAATATAGTATCGTTGAGTTAGTATCCTGCGACACAAGTTCACAACTTACTGTGGGGCTAGCTCAATTTGTGTGATATGTCCCTAAATATTTATTTATTCAATGTAAGTAATAACAATTTAAAACTATAATAAATATTGTTATAACATATAAAACTAATCATAAAATACTTACAAATATTTGTAAGCATTCCAAATATTATTTACCTACATATTTCAGGCTGAAGTAAAATACTGCATCCTCTTAAATTGTTGATTCTCAGCGCCGCAAATCTTCGGGGAGTCGGGCGGTAAGTGGAACGAAAGTAGACGTTTTGTTAAATTGGACTTAGGCTCCCCGAATGGTTTTCTTAGTGTAACAACGTGAATTGGGAATCAATATCGGTAAGTACTAGTTGAGACTGGATTTTTCTCGAGAAAATAGACTCATTTTAAATAACAAGTGTTCGAGCATCGGGGAGTTACTTTAGTAAATCAAGAAAATTGATTTTGTTTTCTTCTGAGTTTGAATTTGAAGAAGTGCTACGTTGCTTTTTTGTTGATCACGCAATATCACTTACAGTTTGAAGTGTATAATTATTATGTTATATTGATATGGAGACACATCAAAGAGACCTCTCTAACCCGTCTGGCGAGCGTGGTCAGGTCAAAAATCCTCTGCTCTTGCTAATATATGCCTCTGGTAGTGCAAAGCGGGTCGTACTCCTGCAGTAGAGACCAAAAAAGACCTGATGATGATGATGATGATATGGAGATAACGTATGTTTTACACACTGATGACTGCAGTTAACTGTACACTCCCGGACGGACGTTGTATGGAGTGTCTTAGGCTATGTAACATCAGCAAAAAATCTATATGATGGACGTAAACTGTCAGAAACGACAGTCGGGTCTTATTCTTGCTATCAATGTACTACAATTTAAATTAAAAAAATAGTTTCAGATAATAATATAACATAACATAAAAATTGTTTCTAAAAAACTAATAATAAAAAACGGTTTTTTTTGTTTTTCAAGCTCATAGGCAAAAGGCTGGTCAAGGTGTCCAATGACCAGAAGGCTCGTAGTTATTTCGCACAAAGAATAAGCATTGCTATTCAGCGTGGCAATGCTGCCAGTCTTCTGGGCACATTAACGCAGGGCAATGACCTGCGGGACATTTTTTATTTATAAGTAGGTTTTTGTTTTTATAGGTAAGCTTTGTTTTAGATAGGAATATTTTTTTTAGGTTAATTTAGTTTTAATCAATTGTATTAAACTTTAATTTAGTTGTTAATATTTTGAAATAAAGGAGATTTTAATCATCGAGTAACGGTATAATAAATAAATAAACAGGATATTGTAAATCCTAATACCTACCATTAAATTCTTACCTACACATATTCTCAGCGAGTTCTACGCGACTACATATTCATTTATCAGGCAACCACCTCACACGAGGAAGTTTCATATTAATGTCCTAATTACCACTAGGCTGCAGTTCCCAGAATGTGAATATTTGGCTAAACGAGGTGGCAATTAATATCTTTCTGATATCATTCGCATTAATTTAACTTAACAATACAAACTTGGCGTTTTGCGTGGATGCCTAAAGTCGACGTAAGTAACAAGAAGTGATTAATTATGTCTTATTTAGGGATTCGGCTATAAAGGGAGTTACCATATTGAGTTGGTAACGGCTTTGTAAAGTCATTTAAAGTACCTTTAATTTGGTTATTACAACTTTGATGTTGTTGGATGCCTCTGTTGTTTAATAGGGGTATTGTATTTTATCAACGGCATTTATTAATTGTGCTGTTAAGTCTTACGTCTGTTTGTCCCTCTATGTGTCTGTCTGTGGCATCATATCCATAACATATAAAACGACTTAGGATTTGGTTGCAGTTTTTATTACTTAAAAATAGATTAATCGGAGATGGTTCCTAGTTGCAGTTGGAGAAAAAGATGATTTTTTTAAATCTATGGTGAAAATTGAATCCTGTGGAACTAGCAGTTTGCGTTTGCTGGTAACGAGTACGAGTGGAACTTTTATATATTTCGTTTTCTATCTACTAGTTTTAACAAAACAAATTGTCAATGTTGTTAAGTTCGAACTTATAACATTTAAACAATATTGAATTGACACTTATAGTTTAGTTTCAAATAAAGTATTCTGCATTTGAATCCGTCAGCCGGTGAATGAGTAACCTGAATTAACAAATTGTAAACTTTTATCACAGAAGATAAAAGAAGCGAAAAGAAAATAACTACCTCCGTAGCATATGTTACCACACCAGCTTACGCCACGGAGACACGTAATATTTGTAATTAATTTTCACGTTATACTTACAGTATTTGGATACGGTTTTAGAGCTAAGGGCGCAACTGGGACAGCGCTTATAACTAACCATTCGTATGTTATTCAATGCGAGCATAAATTTTCAAATCGTTTTAATTCCAAAGTTCCTGGTCAAGTCAGTTTTGAAACTACGTTCGAACTCTGTACAACTAACTCAATAACATTTTTGGCGCACTAATAGAGACTCGTTCGGACAAGCCAACTCCGAATTGAACTAAAATCTACGCTGTTTTAATGAGCCTCCGCCGACGGGTCGCCATTTTGAGAATTAATTAAAAACTGTGGTTTTCATACGAAGTTGTCTACGAGTATTTCTGTTTTCATTTGTGTTGTGACCCTATTTGAGTCTAGTAATTTCCAATTTATGTGCATCGTATATTTGTTGACGACCTCTGGCAGGATTGGTTTGTTCCCGGTTAGTTCAATATATGTGCTTATAGGTACATGCACGCATAAAACATAACTCTGTTTTTGGGTGGTTCATCGGATAACAAAATTACAATCTCGTGACGCACACGCATCAGCTTAAATGAAATGTTTTTCCGGTAACATCTTCACCTGGCATGTTTCAGATAAGACGGGGTGTGGGAGCCGTGGGTTTGGTCTAGGGCCCAGAATAACTGAATAATAAAATTGATACCCACGTGACTAAGTCGCGGGAAACAGCTAGTCTTCAGTAATTAAATATAGCAATGAAATCAGCTGATTAGGTAATTTAATGGGATGTCGAATGTATTACTACGCTTATAACGATCAAAAAAGCTACTGCATTGAATTTTGCATCTGTCAAGACAACATTATGTATGCCTTGAATTATAATCCTACACTGTTCACAGAAAATAGTTCCTTCAGGTAAATATCAAACAGAAAACAAAAATAAAGAAAACAAATAACATATTCGTGAGCCAAATTTCTACAATCTAGACTTTAACGTTTCTAAACAAGCTGGTGTGAAAGCAAACCTAATAGGGCTTTGTAGCGACACAAGTACCAAACTTCGCAGAACTGGCGACGATTTTGTTCGCTAATAGTTGTGCCAAATGGGCCGGCTTTAAGCAGCCTGGAGTAATTTACTTGGCGAAAATCCGGGAAATCTGGATGAAATACAAACTCAGAATAGTCTTGTGAATGCTTAAAAATGTACATATAAAAATATTGTATGGATTACTACTTAAGTACATATTCATTGACATTGATTGAACTTGTTTAAATCTTTGACATTTATTCATACTTGTAATGGTGGGGTAGTTCATCTTAGGTGATGCAAACCCTAATGCGTGTAGTATCCAGGGATGGTGTACTAATAGGTTAGGCATTTGTCGTACGTAGACCAAAGACGCTGATTCGAATCCCGCCTGAATTGTTTATGTTTCCCATACCTTATTTCGTACTATAAGAATAGAACAGAAAAGTATGGTGAATGCATAAAAACACCTAAATATGAAAATATGACGCCAACTTTAACAGCGTTTTCGCCGAAAGTGGCCGTTTTTGTCAAATGCACTAAAGAAAAATTTAACGTTCTCACTTTAAATTGTAAATAGTAGTTGAAAAAATATATTGAAGGGTTATCTAGGGCTCCGCAGAACAAAATTTTAAATGAAATCTTCGTTTGCTTTCAACTATTTTTGCCAAATGGGTTCAGCACAGGACTCCTAAAAATTTATGCTTAAGATAGACTACCTGTAAATTTTCATACAAAACGCGATAACACGTTTCTCCTATAGTCCAATTTCAATATTTATTTACACATCATTGATAAATTGGAGAAGTAAAGCTGTACCTTTTGATATTTAGGATATATTGCTTACAATAAAAGTTATGAGCATCTAAGTAAATATCCATATTTTTTACATAAAAAATACCCGGGGCATTTTAATTTATTTAAATTAATCTAAACCAAATCAATGAAAAAAAAACCGGCCAAGTGCGTGTCGGGCCACGCGCAGTGTAGGGTTCCGTAGTTGCGAATGACAACTTTGAGTTCACACTGTTTACACTCACACCTCACAGTCTAACGACCAAAAACATCTAACAATGAAGATTGTATGAAATTTTACATTTTCCAGTACATTTTATAAGTTGGTTGCCTATAACTTTTTAGTTTGCACTTAGTACCCAGCTCTGATAGTTTTCCTTTCAACTTCAGTATATATACTATTGCTGTAATTTTTTTCACGTATCCATATATAACCGTTTAGCAGATAGAGGGGGGGGGGACACGTACCTCTAACAAAATTTTGCACTTTAAAACCAAATATTTCGGAAACGGATCCCTAAATCGAAAAATAGTGTTCTTAATTTCACAATATTTTTGAAAGACCTTTTTAACGATACCCCACACGATGGGTAAATAGAGAAAAAAAAATTACTCCCCCACTTTACTTGTATGGGAGCTACCCAAAAAAAAATATTTTTTCAAGATTTTTTTCTACGACTTTTTTGCCATGATTAATATACACACTCATACCAAATTACAGCTTTCTAGTACTTATAGTCTCTGAGTAAAACCGCGGACGGACAGACAGACAGACAGACAGACATGGCGAAACTATAAGGGTTCCTTATAGTTTCGCAAGGGTTTACTACGGAACCCTAAAAACGGTTAGCCCTAAAATAAGGTGTGCTAAATTGAATGATACCAAAATTTCCTCATTTCGTAAAGGTTTAGGGGGGTGGAAGAGTTATCGCTTTTTGTATGAAAATTACAGGTAGTCGATCCTCTTAATGAAAACATAGGTATAAAAAGAATAGCATGATTATTCTGCCTAAAAATATCACCAACACAACTCGGGATCATGTATAAGACATTGGTATATCGCACTTTCAAATGTTTTTTTCTCGCTCATCAGAGCGTTTTCTTTACCCGTTGCATCCTCAGCTGAGGTGCTTCAAAACCCTGGGTCCACTTGTTGAGCGTCCAAATGGTTGAGGTATGTCGAGGAAATGGTAGAATAAAAAGTAATTCTCATACATACCAACCCTTCGTTCATGCCACCTCCTTTAAAGTGAGCGAAGTAATATCAAAATATTGTAATATAGTATGTCTAAACTCTAACCCGATTCGATCATAGTAAATTTCCCTTGAGGTAAGAATACATACTAGTATACTGGATACTGAGCCACTGCTCTTTAAATTTGTTTGCTGGCATATTATAATTTAGAACGTAGTCCCCAATGAATTTCAAAATTGATGCATGAATGAAATTATAAGCCTGTTATACATTTGGTATAATTTGACCGAGACGAATTTGGAATGATGATATTTATGAAGAAAATACTCCAAGTAATTACTACCTAGTTACTACCAAAGTACTGAATTAGATATTTTTTTCAATTTGTGCTGAGTAGTAAAAGATATAAAATGAGGGGTGGCGCTTGGCTAACCTAAACCTCTTAATGTGAGCAAAGCAGCGGGCCAAAGCCAGTAATTAGAGTAGTAGTGGTTATACTTTCCTCAATTATTATGAGGAATATAATTAGTAAGTGATCTTAAACCAAAATTCAATGGTACTTAAAATAAAACAATTAATTAGAAAGTAAACAATTAACATTTATTTTTTTTCGCCTCAAAGTTGAGTACAAAGCTAATTTTTATGCCTTGCTCGGTAAAATTTTGCACAATTTTTGTTTTATTTTATATTTATATATATTTTATGCAAAGGCTAATATGAAAGATTTTTCGAAGTATAAAATATTTCTAGCCCCACACTAAGTTGCGATGTGGGGCAAATACGATAAACTCAAAGATATTATATTTTATAATAGATTGGAGTGGACCCCGGGCTCCGTAGCTGAAGAAACAACAAGATCACGCTCAGATAGAGACAGAGAATATATTTCACAATTATTTTTAAATAAAATAATAAATAAATATAATTATACGGACAACTTACACAGATTGAGTTAGCCTCAAAGTAAGTTCGAGACTTGTGTTGTGGGATACTAACCCAACGATCATCATCATCATCAGGTCTTTCTAGTCTCCACTGCAGGAGCACGACCCTCTCTGTACTACCAGAGCCATATACTAGCCTGAGTAGTCAGAGGATTTGGCCTACACTCTCCACGCTGGCCAGACGGGTTGGAGAGGTCTCTTTGATGTTAGTAGCTTTATTTAGCTTGTGTTTCCTTAGTCGCCTTTTACGATATCCACGGGATGACTTGGAATGGTCCTATTCTACTCTGCCGGGAACCACACGGCGGACGGCGGTGCCGGGAACCCAACGATACTATATATTTTATAAAAAATACATATATAGAAAAAAAAGACCCAGGATAATCTAAAAAAGATCATTTTTCATCTTGAACTGACCGGGGATCAAACCCGGGACAGCTACGCCACGGAGCTCGTCAAAAAATATAGAAATAAAATATATTATCATAAACAAAGTGAATGAGTCTTCATCTCACTAACACTAAGAATATGTGTATAACAAAATGTTTAATTTCGTAACGGTTATATTTGTACGACTTTCTAAAAGTGACGATTCTTACAAAAGGCCTAAACTCTTCTTTACGTTCGGCGTCGCACAAATGACCTATGATGCGATAGTGATTGTTATCGTTGTTATCATTGTTATAGCATTCATACTCTAAAACGTTTATTTTATTAACTGAAAACAGTTAAACAGCACTTTGAATCACTGTTTTTTTATTATATAGTTATTTTTCGCCAATAACATCGTATTTAGGGTTCCCTACCCAAAGGGTAAAATTGGGTCTATGTTAATGAGACTTCGATGTCCATCTGTTTTTTTGTCTGTCTGTCAATGTTGAATTTTTACAAATGGTGTATTTCTGTTGCCGCATCCAAATCGACGAACAAACATATATACAAAAAAAAAAAAACAATTGATCTAAAATTCTAAGCTCGGTCAATAAAAACAAATAAAGTTTATAAAGTTTAAAAAGAAAAAACTCCTTACGTTTATAAAAGAAGAAACATGTGTTAGGTAGATATTAGGTATAGCTATAGATACGTCAAGTAAGACTCCCTAATACACATAAAGAAGATTCTTTCTTACTCCAAACTTTAACTCCATTTCAATGCCATCAAGGATCCAGTGTAAAGTACATTGAAAGCAGAACAAAGCAAACACCAAACACGGTCGCTACGCCACTCTCCGTGGATTACACTCAATACGGAACCCCACTCTAAAACTTCCAGATGTACCAACTGTAGGAAACGAAACGTTTCAGCGAAAATAAGAACGCTCATCCTATTTTGATCAAAGCTTGTTTCAAAAGATATCTGTTATGTTCGTTTCATTACAATCTTGTAATAAGGTTAGTCAGTATTATTATATGTATTAAAAACAAACGTTACTCACGCACATAAAGTAGGATAATTGTATGTATATAAGCTATCTTAGAGAAAGGTATTAGGTAATTTTGGGTGATTTCGTATATTTATGCCAAAAATCTATACTGACATCTATTCATTTTGGCACACGTATATTCGCCCATCACTCGTCTGGCATCTACGTTCTCTATGTTTTTTGTCTTTTCTCGCACACATCCTCTGAAGAAGTATGTTTACGTATGTGACTAGGTTTCTCTAGCTACTATTTCGATTTTGTGTTAGGACCCTTTCCTCTTTTTATTTACGAACAATTAACATTATTCCTTCCATAACTAATCCAAAGAGTAAAAAGAAATCAATCTTCAAATTTGTATAAAACATACACTAAACACATAAAAAAGCCCTACAAATTAAAAAAAAAGTTTGGACCAAAATTATGTGGCGTCTCGACACGCGGCCACGACTAACGACGCGCTAACACGGATCCTCGCAAGTTATTTTTTAAATTAAATTTTTCGCAAATATAAGACTTGAGTACGTCCCTGGAAATCCGCGAGGAATGAATTCGGCTGCGCTCCATGGTTGAGGAATTTCATTTTATACTTCTTTTATTACCGCTTCTCAAAGAGAAGCCTTAAATCAGCGCGTACTGCCTCTTACCTCTGAAAGCGTTTACGTGTTCTTATAAGCCGTACTAGTTATTAGACACTAATGTACCTACAGGATTCACTACTTTACCCCAATTTGGAATTACTCCGCGTTGTTCGTATTTCATGTGATTACGTAATATGCCTGCCTATGTTACTTAATTCATTTATGTCTAAAGTAATTCAATATTACGTCAAATATTGCGATGACTGCCGAATTAGAAAAAATAATCTGTAGGTAAATGACAGGTGCGGATCTAAAAGTTGTGATAAAGGTATTTTCAAGTAAAATATGTGGTTACTAATTACATTGTATATATAGAAGGAGGATTAATTGAGAACTTAAATTTTTTTATATTTCTTTTAATTCATTAAAATTAGATAATTTATCCAGGATTTTTTTTTATTATGTCTAAGCATTCCGAGCGGATGGCTAGTTGGAAATAGTTTCCTCAGCGTCTTTTTAAGGTCCCGAAGTATACAACGTACCTTTTTAGTTTAACCATGTCCATCTATCCGTCTGTCTGTCTATCCATGGTTAAGCTCAGAGGCAAATAGATAAGAAAGCTGTAATTTAGCAGGTGTATAAATATAAGTGACAACATCAAAATTGAAAAATATATTTTGGGATTTTCCCTTACATGTAAAGTAGGATGAATATTTCTTTTCTCATCAACACCTTGTTTCAGGGTGTCGTTTAAATGTAATTTTGATTTATGATATATATTATAGCAACCATTCACTGGGGTGGAAGGTTGATAACCTGAGACACAGGATATTTCCTATAAATCCACCATAATGGGCAAGTTGACTTGAAAAATTTTTTGTGTTGGTATAACCCTGCCAAAAACAAACACAATAGTGACAGAAATACACTTACTCTTTCAGATATAAAAGTTCCGACAAAAATTAACATTTAAAAATATGTGACTTTAATCACATATTTTTAAATGTTAATTTTTGTCGTGAAAACGCACTGCTGAAATGCCTACATATTTGCAATTGTGACGTCACAAGTTTGTATTTTGTATGGGTGGTGTGAGAACTTTGTTTGGTAGCTATACGAAATATTTCGTTTGTGGTTTGTTTTGTTTTTCGTATGTGTAAGTGGCCAACACTGGTGTCAGATTTTTCAAGCTGCCTTAAGGCATCTGACATAGCTTAACGACTGCCATCAACGATGACAGCCGGGACCAACGGCTTAACGTGCCTTCCGAAGCACGGAGGAGCTCGAGATATTTTTATGCCACTTGCGGTCACCCATCCAAGTAGGGACTGCACCAGGGGTTGCTTAACATACGTAAGCGCTCATAGAGCTCACACCCACTGGACCATCGGGCTCCTTGGCTCGTTTGTGGTAATGGTTTCATATGAAAATTACTATAAATTTAGCGGAATAAAATACAGTATAATTATAATTAAAGATTTTCGTACTTTTAAAAATGGTCCTATTCACCCAACTTTTAAGAAGCTTTAAGATCAGTTAACGAATCGATATCATTTTAAAAGTGTTCATTATACTTAGTGTTTTTAGATAGAAATTAGTATCATTGGAAGCAAGTTTAATCTTAACATTAGGCAACTACTATTTTATTGTCTACTTGAAATTTTAATGTAATTAACTGTTGTAAACACACCGGAAACTTATATTCATGGGTAAAAAAGTTTTAAGTTGTGCGTATTAAAAGTTACGCGAGATGAATTCATTACGAAAACACGGCTTTACTCACGTTTTATAAGAGCGTAAATTATAGCCTATGTCACCCGTAGATAAATTAGCTTTCTATTTTGAAAGTCGGTCCAGTCGTTTAGGAGCATATTCTTTATAATATTAGTATAGAAAAACTAAATAAATAAATAAATAATAAAAAAAGACTACAGTAATAGACGTAAGTAGCTGGTCATTAAGTAATTAGGTATCGTTATGACACTGGTCATCATTAAATTCAAAAGTATGCGCCAATACGAGATTATGATCGACGATGATGACATTTACAATTTCGATTTTTAGTAATTAAGTAAGTAATATACGTTGTTTTTACACAGACTTTGCAAAATATATCATTACATACACACAATAATGAAATATATTTAAAAAATATATTTATGTGACAAGTATTTATTATTAGCGATTTATATTGCAAGATGCTTGACAAGACAAGTCAAATGAGTCAAATGAGATTATTTTTAAGTTTAGAAGTACCTACCTAAGCCATCTATTGACTCCATCATCACATCAGGTCTTTGGTACCTACCAGAATATTGCATTGTCATCTGACTTTATTAAATAGGTACACAAAATTTCAGCCCAATCAGTTACGTGCTTCAAAATTTTGTAGCAAGATTTGGCCCTCACAAAGAGACAAACTAAAAGGGAAAGTAAAATTATAATGACCGGTACAAAGAAAATCTATTTTTGGTTCAGATTTCACATAAAAGAAGACATTATTCAATTGCATGTTTATAAGAAGTTTGTAATAATTTAATTTACGCAAACTTCTTTGCCAAGTGTGCATTGGCAAATCTCACCCAATGATGGTAACCCAGGAGGCCTTTCTCCAGCAGTGGAGTTATTATGAATAAGATTATAATTCTTCTTCTTCTTTCAGGTCTTTGTTAGTCTCCACTGCAGGAGCACGACCCTCTCTGTACTACCAGAGCCATATATTAGCCAGGGCAGTCAGATTATAATAATGAAAGATAAAATCCACGCAAATATTTTGCGACTTTCCTTGTTATGGCAGCCTCCAGAAACTGTCCTCATATACCAATCTACGTTACACGCTAAAATAAACACAAAACATCAGGATGCGAATCCAATGTCGCTAACCGTATATGGATCGAACTTTCGAATATGGTGAAAGTAGGTAAATGGGTTGTCCAAATGGCTCAGAAATCGGTCACTAAAATTACGGCAGCCTCGTTGGTTTTAGCCGAGGCAGATAATTTTATACTCGACCCACTTCGGAGCGCTGATGTGCCGTGATGTAATAACTTTAGGTTTTAGGTTAGGGTAAGATAGGGTATTACCGGACACGTAAGCAAAATAAATCACAAATTAGAGAAAATCAATCTTTTTTTTAATAGATCATAGTATTAAGTATTGTTTTAGAATAATCACTAAACCCCAGGTCACAATAAACATTTTAAAAAGTTCGTATTGACCACCATTGCCCGCATGGCGGGTAATGGCGGTCGGCAGAGTGGCAATGCCGGTCAAGCTTACAACGACTCATAAGTAAGCGTTACCCTAGGAGAACTCACAATCTGATCACTCAGTTTCTAAAGACCAAACACACAACCCACACATACCAAGGTCTTTTTTACGGCTTTGATCGTTGCATTGCAGATAAGTACTATTTATTTTAGGGATTTACACGCAATTGCCTCTTGTCATACTAATATTGCTTACTGTGACCGGCATTCGCCGGTAGTGAGTCGCAAATTCCTTAAAATCTAGAGTTACATAGAAAATGTGAAAATTAAAAAGTAGGTGTTATCTAAACACAAAAACGTCTTGTTTTTGTGTTTAGATAACAATAGACAACAAGCGTCCATACCAGTCAGCATTTATGAGATGGCGAGCTCCGTGGCGCAGTGGTCAACACGCCAGCCTGCGACACGGGGGTCTCGGGTTCGATCCCCGGCCAGGTCAAGATGGAAAATGATCTTTTTCAGATTGGCCTGGGTCTTGGATGTTTATCTATATGAGTATCTATTATAAAATATAGTATCGTTGAGTTAGTATCCCATAACACAAGTCTCGACCTTACTTTGGGGCTAGCTCAAAGCTCTCTAGTGTGATTTGTCTGTGTATATTTATTTATAATTTATTTATTATGAGATGTCGTTTGGTGTTGTTTATCGAGCTCTACATTAACTTTATCTTTAATTGTAAGTAACCATTTATGCCGTGCCGTATTGTTCCCGGCAGAGTAGAATAGGACCACTCCAAGTCTTCCCGTGGATATCGTATGAGGCGACTTAGGCCTTAAAAGCTTATAAACATCAAAGAAACCTCTGCAACCCGTCTGGCTAACGTGCAGAGTGTAGGCTAAATCATTTGACTACTCTGGCTGATGATATATGGCTCTGGTAGAAAGAGAGGGTCGTGAAATGGAAGAAACTTACATGCTGTCCCGACCCCACATAAAGTTGGATAAGGTGAGGAAGAAGAAGAAGAAGAAAACAGAGACGGTCGTGCTTCTGCAGAGGAGACTAAAAAGGACCTGATGATGATGATGAACTATTTATGGAATAGTCAACTCCTCCCACAATCTCTGAAGAATTTAATATAAAATGTATTTTCTTTTTGTAACGAAATATGTGAGGAAATATTGCAATGAAAATTCCAAGCCGACAGTTGATTTCTTGGAATAGGAAGTTACTGTAAATATTGCAAGGGAATCTTTTTTTATAAAAGAAATAAATTACCTGACGATATACTATGTTTTTGAATGTAAATATTTCACAAGTAAAGAGTGGCAAAAGGAGTGCAATGATGTAGCCGATAGTAGTCGATTATCTAGATCAGATTGTCTGAAGCTTTTAAGCTGTTCGAAGGATGTAACACCGCTGCTAGCCATTTTCAAAGTTGTCCCCTAAATTGCCTAAGTACCTATATAGTTCCGTATATCAGTCTATACAGATACGTACAGTTGCAAAAAATCGATGATGATTATAAGACATAGGTATGTTCGTATAAATAATTTATATTCTTAATCCTACGTCAGATTAACTAGAATTCAGCTCTCGAAATTGTGGGGTGTTTATTTATAAATATACGAATATTTTTCTTAGTATTAGCAGTGGTGTCACGTCAACACAATATCGTTTCTTTGTAAGCACAGATTTCGGGGACTCACTATTTATTTATCAGACAACTTTGTTAAATAAATAAACCACAACAATGCTGCGAATATTTTGCCAGACACAGATATCATTAAATAACAAATGAAGTCTGTGTCTATGTTGAAGCAAAGGCCGATCTCATTAAATGGCCACCAACATTCTCAATCAGGAGCTCACAGTGCTCCTTCGTACATACATACTCGTATTATGTATGCATGTTGGTGGGCTTATAGGTGCGAAACGGAATCAAATTAGTGATGAGCATAGCCGCATGGTCTATTGACATGATTCCTCACGCCCATTCTCTTTCGTGCTTTGGAAGAAACGTTAAGCCTGACCTGGTCCTGGCTATCATTATATGATGGCAGTCGTAAGTCAGATGCCTTAGGCGGCGTAGGAAATTTGACACCCGTGTTGGCCACTTAGACGCATGAAATTAACATTCCCAACCTTAGAAAATCCCAATTTCATCCCAATCTCAACTAATAATGTAAATGTGAAAATGAGTTTGTTTGTTACGCTTTCACGCCGTATCTACTGAATTATCATGAAATTTTGCTTACACGTTGTTGGAGTATGGAGAAGGACATACCTTTCATCCCGGAGAAAGTACTGTTCTCAAGAGATTAATACAAACGAAAAGACGCGGGCGAAAGGTAGTAATTAATAAATAAAGACCATCGTATTATGCCCTTGTATTAATTAAGTAGACTCTTAATACGTGGTAAAGATATCAGTAGACAAACTTATTCATTATTTCTGCCGTTATATCGTAACCTTGTAGACAGATCTAAGGCTCAGAGCGAACAGTTAGGCCCTTATATGTTTAGTGGATATTCTTTCCCATTTATTTTGTCCAGATTTCGTGAGGCATTAAATTGGGTTTGCGGATGGCCGCAGATGTCTTCGCGGCTTTCCTTAGGACGGAGCACAGAGCAGGAAATGTGACTGACACTCGCGCGCTACTAGATACGCCTTTTCAACAGATTTCATACGAAACAAACTTGTCAGGAGGCGGTATCATTTATTGAGGTCTTGGGTTTCAAAGTAATTGAAGACATACAAAAATCTGCTATTTTCTACTTACTTGTGATATAAGTTACATCAGAATTTTGTTAGTAAAACTTTTGACTGTAATTATGAAACCATATCACAGCACACAGGGGCAATTCAACATTTTTGTGAGCATGAACTGACAGGCCCAGTACGCGAATTTTGCGTACTAGCCGGGTGCGGGCTGACACGCGGTATTATTATTACATCCAGCTGTAGTAGAACGTGGGCGATATTTAATTCATTACATGCTCTGTGGGATGGAACCATACGCTCGACCCGCGGAGATTTGAATAGGCCCGCCACCGGCGCCCGCTGGCTCTAACTTCGGTTTGCTCAGACTTGGGGATCCAGGTTAAAGCCTTGTAAATCCATTTAAAAAAAATATCGACTTTAACTACATTTCAATTTACATAATGTTCTATGGAACTCTGTGGACGGAAGTATATACGCCCGACCCGCGGAGATTTGAATAGGCCCGCCACCGGCGCCCGCTGACTCTACTTCGGTTTGCTGAGACTTGGGGATCCGTGTAAAAGTGTTGTGAATCCATTTAAAAAATTGATCGACTTTAGCTATATTTATATTTACATAATGTTCTGTGGTGCTCTGTGGACGGAAGCATACGCCCGACCCGTGGAGATTTGAATAGGCCCGCCACCGGCGCCCGCTGACTTTAACTTCGGTTTGCTGAGACTTGGGGATCCTTGTAAAAGTGTTTTGAATCCATTTAAAAAAAGATTAACTTTAATTACTATTTGATTTTATTATAAGACCCATTTAATTAGCCTATTGGTTTAGAAATACGACTTGTAGAGTGGAACAGCCAGACAGACATACCAAGAATATTATGCTCAGGCTGAAACGGAGCCACCTTGCTCGCGGTTTGCGCTCTTTGGGTCAATTATAAGGTCAAACCGACAGCGGAAAATAGGGGAAGATGGAATATACTACACAGTAAAGATTAAGTTAAATCAATGATAATGACTCTCTGAGTCTTATGATGATTAAATATAAATTCAACTCACAAACGTGTGATGTCATCGTATGATAACTTGAAGTTGTTTCACACTTTTTAAATTTCAACGTAGTTTATAATATATTATTCGTTTAAATTTACATAAAGTAACGTTATATTAACACGCTTTAACGTAGTTTAATTTGCCTATTTGGCACACTATCAAAAAGCTGAAATTGTTAACTATAAACGACCAACTATTATAAAAAAGGGAAAAACATCATAAAAAAGCTGATACAAGCAACGTGCAAAAACTGTAACTTCCTTACATCGCATAAGCGATTCACCGCCATAAAATCCCTTCTATAGATTGACGGAACCTGAGCGCAGCGGCAAACTACGTGCTTTGCACACTTTATTGTACTCTTATAGGGAATCCTATGACGTACGCCGCAGAAACGAAAAGCCACAAAAGAAGAAATAACGATATTCAGTGACCTCGTGTAAAAGGGTTAATCGAATTCCCTTTGATATTCCATTACTGCTTCCATATTTGCGCTGGGAAGTTAGAAAAGATTTGTATAGTAAATAGTGGATAACAGGTATATTTTACATGACTGCCTATATATATAGGCAAACCTCAATTTGTCAAAGGTCATACCAACTAACTGCCTCGATACCAACCTATCGGACTAAATAAAAAGTAGTATCGTTGAGAAAGAACAATACGCATGAAAAAAAATATATGTGTTATCTTACCAGTTTATCTGTTTTTCTTTTTTTTTACATCACTAGTACATATCGGACTTCTCTTTCTTATTTAAACTTTAAAGTACCACATCTTCGTCACTAATTAAGTTATTTTAAAAGTTCTTTCATATTGTTTTACTGTGATTAGTAGGGATTATACTAAGCACTAAGCAAATAAAAAAAATTACGTGCATATTCTCTATTGTTGATCCGTTTCAATTGGTCGGTTCAGTTGGTCCGAGTCAAGTCAGCACCGAGGTAGACATAAAGTTAAAGTTTTAAAGTACTTAATAGTCGTATTTTTTTTATTAAATTACTTCGGGATTAAATAATAATAATAATATTCTATAAGAAATAAATAATATTCAAATAGATCTTGCACTTTTTGCTTTTCACTTTGCCGAGTGGTTCCCGGCAGAGTAGAATAGAACCACTCAAGTCTTCCCGTGGATGTCGTAGAAGGCGACTTAGGATACACAAGCTAAACAAAGCACTTAACATCAAAGAGACCTCTCCAACCCATCTCACCAGCGTGGAGAGTGTAGGGCAAATCTTCTGACTGCTCTGGCTAATATATGGCTAGTAGTATAGAGAGGGTCGTGCTCCTGCAGTGGAAACTAAAAAAAGATCTTTTGAAGATGAAGAAGATCTTGCACTAATACTACCTTCATTCTTAAGATAGAAAATAAATACATACATATAATTACGTCTTTATCTCATATTTATTATCATAGACTCAGCCACGTTAAGCATCAAAGTGGGCGTAAAGGTGGAAAGCGGAATCAAAATGGTCATGGGTTGCTGGCTTAGAGCATTAAACCAACTCTAAACCAACTCTAAGGTTGCTGGCCGCATCGCCTATGGATGCGATTCTTTAGATTTTTGGCCAGTCCCTTGACCGGCTTTTACAGTCTGCCTGGGAAGAAAAGCAGCTGGTATATTCTATGTTTTTTCCTTTACTACCCAAACCAGCATGAAAATACATACCTGTTTATAAACTTGACAAAGGTTCCCGGCGCAAAATCTAAGCACTATTTTATTACGTAACGTAAATATAAATAAACAAATCAAGTTATTTTATCACTCAATCCCTTAAAGAAATAAATATGAAATGTATGAAATAATTTGTATTTAAAGCATACTACAACATCATTCTGTTTGCTCGAGGCACTTACTTAGTAGTTTATATTCAAAACTCGTACTAAACTGAATATTATCTAGGATTTGAAATATGAAGCAAAGTGCTTTGTAACCACTGGCTTTATTTGCGCTAAAATTCCAAAGGGAAACCGGAAGAATATAATAAATATAGAAGTCCGTGGTACTTACTCCGTTTTCCAAGAAATTCGCTCTTTAGTATTGTGGAATTGCTGGAAATATATTTTACACTATTGTTTTCTAACCAGAGCAAACCTAAAAATTATAATTCTACAGAATTATCTGACTCGGCGGCACGCACTCTGGCAAAGGTTTTGGCAAGCTAAGTTCCAAAAGTCATTTTTAGATGGCAGTTCACTGCTACTTAACTGTGACTAATTAGAATATATTAGACTGCATAAAATAGTTAACACGTATTAATTCAAAACATGAAACGTAACCAGAATACCTACTTGTAACAATAACAATCGGAAATGGTTTTTAATTGTAAGTTGTAGTTTGAATATCTATTAAATGTCTCTTCGTATAGTTGCAGCAAAATTAATATAACAAACCAAAGTATGTTACGGGTTCGGCTTGGTACCTTCATCAATACTTTTTGTAATCATAAATGTACATAATACTCTTTTTCAGGCAGGTGAGTAAAAAATGGATTTCCATAATTCAATTTAGGTGCTTTGTATGAAAAAGAACAACAAAATAACTGTTTCGCGCGCATCACGCCAAAAGAATGAAGTTTCCGGTGCGGTCTGTTGTGTAACGGCTCCATAATAATTATTTGCGTTGTTAAAAAGATGATAAATTACGGAGTGCCCTCCGCGAATGGGCCGTGTTTACGAGAATGCTAACGCCTTTTTTGACCTCGGCGAATGTGAAAATTTGCTTTTTGTTCTAAAAATATAAGCTTAATTCATGTTTTATAGTTACTTTTATTAATAAAAACTTTATTTAATCTTCAACATATCGGCTTCGCAGCTATAAAAAGAGCTATGTTAGTGTGCAGAACACCGAAATAAGACGACCGATGAAAGTTGCCGATATAGCTAAAAGATAGCCATGAAAGTGGAAGACGGGTGGGTCAAATAAGCCGTATAGGAGATGGAAGATGTAGCAAATCAGAAATTACTAGACTGTAGTCCATGTGTGGGCCACAAACGCCGAAGAAAGCCAGTAGTTTAATGAAGGGATGACAATATCGTCATGACGGCTGGACTAATATGGAGAAAGAAAGTACAAAACTCAATTGAATGGCGTGCATTAGAAGTAGCCTCTATCCAGTGTATTAATTTTGGCTGCTAAAGATCAAGAAAAATATTAAAATCTTCAAACCTATGAAGTTGTATTAAATAAAAGTATGTACTTATGTAACATTTTACACAGTGGGCCGTTGAGGTCATTTTTTGGCTATTCTTCAACATTAAAAAAATAAAACAAAAACAGCCTACCACGAAGTATTTATTGTCCTCTGTGTTATCACTATAAATTAAAACACGCATAGATATTGAGACGTGTTATAGTATCAAAGATATTTTAATTCAACCAGCAAATATACTACTAATACTAAACGATAATTTATACATAGTTATTATTTATTTTAAACGTAACTGACTTATTTATTTTTATGAAAATAAAAATATTTAACAACATTCAAATTAATATCATACATAATGTATAAGTGTAAGTAGTCTTGTTTAAAAGAAAACTCATAATGCAATTAAGTGTACCCAGTAAGATTTTAATTTTATTAAAATAATGTGGAATAAACTAAATACATTATAATTCACAATCTTAGTTTTAAAAATATTTCAGTGCTTTGGTTTCA
This sequence comes from Rhodophaea formosa, assembly GCA_963082605.1. NCBI lineage: Eukaryota > Metazoa > Arthropoda > Insecta > Lepidoptera > Pyralidae > Rhodophaea > Rhodophaea formosa. Next base: position 6,357,958 of record OY720211.1, on the reverse strand, counting down.
CTATGATCTTATAAATTCACTTACATAGGTAATTTAATATTTAATACATTTCATATTTACATCATATTAAGAACACGTAAATTTTGATCAAAAGATTTATGAAAACATTAATTCACAATGAAATATATGATGAATACTTGCTTGTAGATGATGAGGTATGTTGAGCTGTGCTTGTTTCTGGTGGAGTTAAGTACGAATAATAAGAGTCTTGAGTTAGAGGTAAGCTGGGGTTCCTAGAATGTAAACTGCTGTCTTCATAAGTTGGTGCAGATAAAGTAGACATCGATGAAGTAAATCCATATGCCTCCGAAGTTGGCGGGTGCATTACTACTCCAGTCGACAAGGGATTGTAATATGGAGATGTTCCAGTGTATCGAGTCAAATCTTCGTTTAGCTTGAGACTGACTCCGTTGGGTACGTAGCTATCGGACGCCAGTGCGGACAACGTGTTAGAATTCGGCTGCAGTGACTCATCGTTGGAGTATCGATAAACCTCAGACATCGGTGAGTAAGCGGCTCTGCTCGTACCTGCAGTATAGTACGATGAATAAGACAGGTTCGGAGTGTAAGACGGCAGCTCAATCGTACTTTGAGCACCCTTTATCACAGATTTGAGTGAACTGATCGAAGAATAGTCTGGTGGTCTTGATAAGGAATCATTTGATGACATAAATACTTTGTGATGACTAGTATGATTGTCAGTTAATAAACGTCTATGTCTATCATGACCACCGCAGCTTCTTCCGTGGCTCATCTTGTGGTCTTGACTAGGAGACATCTCTTTGGAACTCGAGGGACTGTTATCATCAACAGATGAAGATGGTTTGTTATGTTTGTTGTCCTTTTTGTACTTCATTCTCCTATTTTGAAACCATATCTTGATTTGTCGTTCTGACAGTTGTAGATAATTTGCTAGCTCAATACGCCTTGGTCGACACAGATAACGGTTTTGATGAAATTCATTTTCTAGTTCTACTAGCTGTGAACTAGTATATGCAGTGCGGGCCCGTTTCGTAAATCCTTTTTGATATGAAGATGGCTCTGACGACATTTCTAAATAAACAAAAAAATAGTTTTCTATAAAATCACTTCAACAAGAATGATCCAAATAAAATTGTAATATTATTTAAATATTTACCGTTTCCAGAAAGAGATGATGCTGCTCTTGGTGTAGATATTGGATTGCCGGATGTGGTTTTGTTATTCCATGGGGAATTGTTCTGAAATAGTACAAAATATTCTTCAATGCGTGTCGCTTTATGAATGCTCACCAACAAAATAAAGTATAGTCAACCTACTTCTTAATAACCACTATCAAATAAATTAAATTGTCATTACGGATCCGGTTATATTGTGGTAAATCACGATAGGTAGCAATGTCTTTGATGCTACTGTTGTCCACTTATGTCTACCGCATAAGGTTCATAATGCTGTTATTTCTTACCTGACTGGGAAAACTAGATTCATGTATTTCGCTGATTTCTCTTCCAGGATCTTTAGTAACGTCGCCGTCAAAACCGCTTCTCGAGTGATATCGGACAGGTTCGTTAATTGCATAGTTTCTATTGTATGCGACTTGATTTCCAAGTTGTGTCGCCGCAGAACTAAATATGTTGTCACCTTTTTCTATGCAATCTTCAGCAATAGCTTCTTCAGGACCGGATCCATAATTATTGTTGTTTGAACTGTTACTTATGTTTTCATAGTTTGGTATTTGGTAATCATATCTTGGTTCCAATTCATCTTGAGTATTTGCAGGGTTATATGATTGATGTAATCCAAGGATATCTTGTATACTAAAGCCTGTTGAATCTCTCGAATTGTAATCTTGTACAAATGAATGAGGTAAAGATGAAAGAATTTCAGGCTTGCAGTCTCCGAATGTGTTATCACTTACACTATAGCTTGCACCTTCTGAGAGTATATCTTCGACGCCGTGAGATGTAACAGCTCCTTTATAATCAACTTTCTGAGAAGGATCAAAACTCTGATACCTGGGTATGATCGTACCAGAAAATTCCGATGATATTGAATCTCTAGAGTCTTCCAGTTCTTGATCAGATTGAAGGCTTGGCGGTGAGGCAGTAGATGTAGACATTTTCGCCGAATTACTTAATCACTTATCACAAAAACAGTTACGTTCGGAATAATGTCGTCATAGTCAATCACTAAGCACCTTGGCGACCGTACCCATTGACACTTGTTTACAAAATGCTTTTTTCTTCACCTGATTGTCGTTAATTTGGTAATGACTTCTGGTATCTGTGTGCGTGTGGTTTGACGTTACTGTACTAGTCCGGTTTCCTTGTGTGCTTGATAAGGCTCACATACCGGGTCTCCGATAGTGGACAGGAGATAATACCCATACAGAAATAGGTTTCGGTAGCTAAAACGCTTGTCACAATTGCTTATCTGGATTGTCTGAAGTTTTACTTATGGCGTTGATAAGTGAGAAACGAACGGAACTCTTCGTTCTGTTGATAATTCTTACTTTGTGACATCACAATCAAAACGAGAACAATGTTACATATTATAAACCCGTACTTATTTATTGCTTATAAAAAATATGTAGGTATAGTATAGTGAGAAAAAGGTCTAAAACGATTCCTATTAAGGAAGTTATTGTAACAAATAACACCAGCCCCCGTAGCATGTCACGCGCGACAACGTTTATCGACTATTGCCATCTTGTTTTTCGCAATACTGAAGAGCGAGAAGTAGATAGTTTATCGCGCGATATAAACGGCGTCGCGGGAGCCATGCTACGGGGGCTGATTTATGAATTAAGTATATCATACATAAGAGGGTACAAACTTGTATCGAATTTTGGCCAAATACATTTTTACCAACCCTATAATGTATGCTAATATTTTAAGTAATATGTTTTAAGAATGAAAAATACAGGATTAGAAGTTTTGTAACTTACAGCTGCTTGTATACTATTTAATTCATCTTCTAACTATGCTGACATTGTCAGTTCGTCACTTTGATAAAACGGAAACCACAAATTCTTACGCACATTATGTAGGTCTCCGTCCGACCTGATATGAAACTCATTAAGATATTGTGGAAAATCCTACTCTCAAAAAAATAACAAAAGACATCCTTTCAAGAATAATAGATGCAACACATAATTTGCTAATTCAAAGGGCGCCGTATGAACTAAAATTAAGTATAATGGGGATAACAATTACAGTAACGTGTTATGTAATATAGTAAAAATGGCTTTTGAAGGGCCTGTTAAGGAGACAAATGTTATAAACAATAACAATTTGGCAGCACGTGCTCAGAGCAGTAATATAGGAACATAATAATATTTACTCAATTAGCATTTTGACGAGCTCCATGACGCAGCGGTCAATACGCCTGCCTGCGACACAAGTGGCCCCGGGTTCGATCCCCGGTCAGGTCAAGATGGAAAATGAACTTTTTCACATTGACCTGATTCTTGGATGTTTATCTATATAAGTATCTATTATAAAATATAGTATCTTTGAGTTAGTATCCCATAACACAAGTTTCGAACTTACTTTGGCTAGCTCAATCTGTGTGATTTGTCCGTATATATTTATTTTAACTGTCAATGGCGCAGAAATGTAAGATTATAAATTTTGTATTACGAATTGTTCAATAAATTTTTAAATTCTTTTAATAATATATGGAGGTACTTACAGCAACAAATAAAATTAAAAAACCGGCCAAGTGCGTGTCGGGCCACGCGCAGTATAGGGTTCCGTAGTTGCGAATGACAACTTTGAGTTCACACTGTTCACACTCGCACATCACTGTTTAACGACGAAAAACACGTAATGGCGGCCGCTTTTGGCGGTAATGAGAACTTCTCTTGATTTACTAAATGCAAAATAATGAAAAGCAATAAAAAAATATTACAAGTACGAGTAATTTAGTTGTGAAGTACTTACGTAATCTTTTTCAATTTTACTAGCTGTTACCAGCGGCTTCGCCCGCGTAACATATAGTAAGACATTTATTTGAAAGATAAAAATGTAATCTCAACAAATGCAATTGTCTAAAATGCTTTTTAGGGTTCCGTAGTAAACTAGGAACCCTTATAGTTTCGCCATGTCTGTCTGTCTGTCCGGCGACACTATAAGGGTTCCTTGTCTACTATGGAACCCTAAAAAGGTCTTGACAGATAGACAGACTAAAAAGTGATTCTACAAGTGTTCTTTCCTATCATTTGAAGTGCGGTACCCTAAAAACACGGATAGTCAGGAAAAATGGTAAAACAGAAATGTTTACGAAATAAAATGTCAAGAGGCACTTTATGAATAAAAAATAATTCAAAGCCTCCCCATTTACAGGCACGAGGATTCATGTACAAGTTGATACTTGAAAATTAACGAAGCTTTAAAGTTTTATCCCTATTTACTCGCAACCAATTATTACCGTAAAAATGTAGCTTTTTCATTTTTTAAAGATAAAATACTCATTCAAGTTTTTTCACTACGTGATCTCTAATAGACACAATACAGGCAATGAGATACGTAAGATGCATTTAAAGGCAGCTTGAAAACTTTAGCATGAGTAGTATTACAGCTATTAAAAACCGTTTTATCGACTCACTTGAGAAGAAGAGACACATCATTGTTAATATTAACAGGGCTTGGCACGACCCGCAGGCCTATTTGTTAACTTTTGACAACTACGGTGTCTATCCTTTTCATAGTAACTTTAATATTCATTACGGCTTCGGTATGACTGACTATTTTTATTTATGATATGAAAACCGTAATGGATGAATGAACCGCAATGAACCGACCACCAACTTTGTACGATGGACATAACTCCATAGAAACGTCAGCGGAAATAAATAAGCAAAAGGTTCGTGCTAGGTCATGTTAATTAATAATTATGTGTTAGGAGTGCGAAAGTTTAAAAGAGACGAAGAGACACTTCGGATCAGAACTTGTTTTAAATTCTTAATTTAAATACATTTCTATTTGGTTGCCTGTCCAGTCCAATTCTATTAATCGTAATCTTATTAGTATGGGCAGGGCAATATGTATGGAGCCCTTGCAGGCACTTTTTCACGTCAAATCACATTTAAAATTATCTTATTAAGTATTATGCATTACTAATTATTGTTCAAAAGCTACAGACTACTAGCATTTCGGAACCGACCACTGCAGAGAAGAAATGCCGAAAGAAACTCTTTTCAACAGTATAGGTAACAGTATTAAAAAAAATATACAAGTGCAATAAAAAGAGAAAGTTTAATTAGGCTCCCTCGTACAACAGTTTTATTTTTGTTTGTAGCGACTGAAAAATATGAAACACTAGCTGTTACCCGCGGCTTCGCCCGCGTAATATATAGTAAGTATGCAAAATTTCATGATGATCGGTTCAGTAGATAGGACGTGAAACCGTAACAAACAAACAAACTCACTTTCGCATTTATAGTATTAGTTGGGATATGACCCGAGTTTCTGAAAACTCTATTATTGTTATATAAATATAAGCTATTTAATTATTACGTGCGCTATTGGAATAGGGTTCTAGAGTTGCTTAAAGTAGTTACTCGTAGTTATCTTTCCGCGAATAACCGATTCTGTTTTTCCTTTGTTGCGAAACTGTTCATCAACAACTGCTATATACCAAAGGACGGCCGGCAGGAGCTTTGTGCAACGAACTACCCACCTCGCAATAAATCTTAGAAACAAACTCGCAGCCTGTCGATACTATTCTGAGAACGGCCAAGGCCTGAATTGTAGCGATTATGTTTCTAATCTTTCTCTTTTAAAACAGGCCGGGAAGTAAATTAATATTTTAATGTATTTCGAACATTAAATGCGAATGAATAAGAAAACAACATCATTAACCTCTATGTTGAACTCTATGTATAACTGTTCATATATAACCGTTATTGACGAACGATTTATTTCTTTGAATTTTGTAAGATGGGTGGTACATATTTTTTGTTTAATTTTTTGCACTGTTTAAAAAAAAAACAGTTTGTGAACTTATTGTTACGGCATTCTTCAATATTCAACAATTTACACGACAGAGGATGAATTAAATAACGTGTTTTCCTACAAACAGACATACTATCACGTCTCTTTTCCTTGCGGGGTAGACAGAGTCCAAGGTCTATAAAACCTAAAGGCTACGTTTAGCATATTGGTGGGCTTGTGGGTAGAGAACGGAATCAAAATGGTGGGTTGCTCAATCGGATTTTACAATCTGCGCTGGAAGAGGAGCACAGGATTGTAAAAGCCGATCAAGGGTTTGTGTACATTCTTAGTTTTTCTTTTCTCTCATAGACCAGCATGGAAGTGTTTTCCTAGTGTATGTATTAATGGAGTGGACTTACATTGATCGTTACCCTTGGCCACAGCCAAAAATTGCGATTATGGAGTTGGCCCTCTTTCCGCTACTTTCTTGGCCGAAGCCCGCTATTGACAACTATTTAGTCTTTCGAAACTATGCTCGCGATGGCCCGGACAGCTCGCATTGTTTCGACTTCAGACAATGGACTCCCCGGAATCATTGTTCAGCTATTTCAAATGATCCGATCTTACTATTGGATCGTATTCTGAATTATATGCATACACATAATATTATTTACCCTTATACGAGCAAATTTAGTACTACCTACTATTTATAAAATGTTTTTCAATACATTTTCTATTAATACAGTTCTTATGACATCTAAATGGATCATGATGTTACATATTTTACGGATTAGGTCTTTTTACTCTACACCAATTATAACTGCTCAATCAATAGCTCAATAGCACAGACGTAGGACGTAGTACATATATCTCCATGGCACAGGTGCATAATTGAATCGTTTGTCAAAAGAATCCGAACAATAAGTTTTCATATTCAGCATAAAAACTTTACGCTGATTCGTAAAATGAGTAATTTTTATTAAAAACTTGAATAAATACACCCTATTATATTTGATCGTTGCTTCTGCCGGGAACCACACCCCGGCAGAGTAGAATAGGACCTCTCCAAGTCTTCCCGTGGATGTCGTAGAAGGTGACTTAGGAAACATATTTAAAATGCAAACCAAACAAGCTAACATGCTAAACAAAGCTTATAAACATGAAAGAGACCACTCCAACCCGTCCAGCGTGGAAGGGTAGGCCAAATCCTCTGATTGCAAGGGCTAATAAATAAAGGTCTGGTAGTATAGATAGAGAGGTCTGCAGTGGAAATTAAAAAAAAGACCTGCTGATGATGATGATACTTGATCAAAAAATTCCTTATACTCGCTCAACTGCATTCATGTTTTACTTTATGGTAATTGCAAATGTATTGAAAAACACCGTATAACGCTCGTGCTGATCGACCGGTTTTTGACAATACTCTATTGAATAAGGTCAAAAATATCTCAGTATCACAGAATTAATAAAAGTATTAGCGTACAGAAGTTTAAAAAGTATCATGCTGTATATAATGTGTCAAATGGTCTATGGTGCGTTGCGCTGCCGCAAGTGTACCATTAATTCCGTGTTACTCGTATTGCTTTAATTCATAGTTGGTGAATTTCGGAACATTTCGTCATAAATATTACACCATTGTAATCTTTGGAATCTCAAGTTTCTGACTGTATAAGTAACTTCACTAGTGCTTTTGTGTACATTGAACAGTGTAAGATTTAAAATTTGAATAAATTGCTAAGTCATTTGCAAAGTGTACTGTGACGAGTGACCGTGACCTTGAACGCTCGCTTCGTCCGACTACCTGTCCGCTAGTTGTTGCCGTTGCTTGTATGCAATTCACTATTTCGCCGCTCAAGCTTAGTCGTCGTTGGCGCACCTAAAACTGCGTGGGTCCTGCGTCTGAGGGATACTGGTTCAAGTCGTCACCACCGCATTTTTATTATTATTTTTTTTCTCTTTTATTTTTGTGCTTGAATTGCTCTCTTATTTGAAACTACCTGGAAAACATAATTTTCGTTCCCAAAAATATCAATCACTTTTTCTTTTTTTTTTATTGCTTGGCACTGAGTCGTCAACATGTCTTCCGCTGGCGGCAACAGGGGATGCGCTGGGTGTTTAAAAGAAATTGAGGACAAGCAATATTTAACTTGTCATCTTTGTCAAAAAAGCTTTGACTTGTTATGTGCCAACGTTTCCGAGCAGCGCTTTTATAATACAATGACTCCGGAGCACACAAGCGGATGGAAGTGTACTTTTTGTATTAGTAAGCAGCCGAAGACGGATAATACTAACACTCCAGTTCGTGGTGCTGCTGAGAGCATTATGGTTTGTCGTGGAGCGGCAGCACTCAGTCCTGAGGAGCTCAATATGTCTGCACAGTGCCTTAACAATACTACTTTTAATGATACAGTAGAACTCACCGATATGCAAGCTGTCTTAATAGAATTAAGACAGTTTAGAGGGGAATTTAGAGAGAGAATGGATGCAAATGAATCACAAATGCAAACAGTTAATGAACATTTAGCGAAAGTGTCTTCAAGGATGGATGAAATTGACAGGAGAATGGACGGGTTCGAGTCTCGACTGCGGCATTTGGAACTCAAGGTTGCCGAAGCCCCCGATGCAGAGCAGAAGGTAGATTCACTTTTAAATTCTATCGCACAACTAAAGTTGGAGTTGAATGACCGAGACCAGGAACGTCTCTCAAATGACATTGAGATATCCGGAACTAAAGGGTGAAAGCCTGCCCCATATAACGGTGACTTTGGCTAGAAAACTGGGGGTATCACTAACCGATGGCGACGTAGTAAGCGTTACCCGCATAGGCCCTTTGCCAGAGGCATCGGTTGCTTTGTCAGGGTCAGAAACCTCACCCCAGCGCCCCCGGCTAATAGTTGTTCGTCTGTCTAGAAAAGCTACCCGTGACGAAATGCTTAATGCGGCTAGAGTTCGTCGAGGCGCGACTACGGCTGACACAGGATTGCCCCCGCGACGTTTTTACGTTAACGAAAGGCTCACAAAAATCAACCGTAACTTATTTCGTCGTGTGCGTGAGGCAGCTAGGCAGCTAAACTGGCGCTTCGCTTGGACCCGAGACGGAAGGATCTACGTGCGGCAGCATCACGGTACCGAAGCCCCGCGTATACGCATACGTACTGACGATGACCTGTTGAGGGTTTTTGGTCCGGCCATCGTTGGGTCAAATATGTAAAGGTCCGTGTTCTCTACCCATTGTTATCTCTATGTTCTGCTTAATGGCTTTAAAGTATTGTATCTCCGGTGGAAGTTTAATTGTCAGTCACTATATAAATTACACTTATTTTTTTTATACCATACTCGACATTCCTCATGTAAACCCATGCTGGGGTGTAAATTTAAATATTTTAAGTATTATTTGTCTGTGTTCTAATTGTTTTTCAGATACTTTCTCGTTTAGTGTTATTCACAAGATTTATTTCGTATTGGGTTCTTTGAAGTTAATAACCATCTCATTGGCTAAATTCATTCCAAAATGCACACGTGCCATATCAAAAACGCACGAATACTCATATCTTCTTGGATTTTTTAAATGCGTTTTACACTATAAATTTACAAATCTGATTTTTGAAATGTATTTAATCTTAGTTTTAAATATTTCGTGCTGTGTTGTCTCTCTACTAAGTCATTTGTTTATATTGTGTGCTACACTATTACATATATGGTACGGTTGTGAAAATTTGTTCGGGCTCTTTCTCTGGTTATCTCTGTATAGTTGTAATTATTTTATATTTTTCTGTAATATAACATATTACGTGATTTTACTTTTTCATACTAACGCTCAAACTATAAATCTCATGTATTTATGTGTCCCTATAAATATTATTTTTTGTCTTAATATCTCCAATGATTAATTTTCTAAAATTAAGTTTGTACAATCCGGGCTCTCTTAATACAGGACAAGACAACTTTTTAATGGCCATGGACCGTTTTACGCCTGATATTGTGGCAATTAACGAGACCTGGTTGCGTGAGGGACAAGAGGCTTGCGCACCTGCTCCACCAGGATACAAACTACGAATGCTCCCTCGTCCTAAGTATATTTGTAAGGGCCGAGGAGGGGGTGTTGGCTTCTATATAAAGCACGGTATTAGCATAAGGGCCCTCCAACACCCAAAAAATCCAATTGAGCAAATGTGGATCTCGGTTCGTATAAATGGGCTTAAAATTCTTGTAGGTACGGCATACAGGCCACCAAAGAGAGTTAATCTCGATATGTTTTTCGACTCATTAACGGAATCATTAACATATTTCTCTAACTATGATTACACTATAAGATTTTAAACTTTCGCGTTGCATTATAACTATAAATGTAATAACCGGGACTAAACGCGATAGGCATTTCGTAGTATTACTACCACTTACTTCCTTGACGTTTCGACCGAGTTGCATCGGCCGTGGTCACAAGGCGACTGACGGGCGGCGGCATCGTCTGTTCGGGCGTCGTGAAGTATTTTCTTCCACCCGCAAGTTGTCACTTATTGAATCACTAGTGATGTGGCCACGACAAACTACACTCACGGTATCCGGTTTCGGTTTTAACGGTTTCACTCGCGGTATGCACCCATTAATTACAGGATTCCACGCTGGAGACAACTTAAATCCGTCCTCCCGATTGAAATTTTTGTACTTCTTAATTTCAATCGCTTCACGTACCATCCAGCGATTGAAATTAAGAAGTACAAAAATTTCAATCGGGAGGACGATGATTACACTGTACTACTGGGGGACTTCAACGTAGACATGTTAAAATCTTCTGACAAGAAGGTAAAACTTAATGAATTTTTACAGTGCTTTGAACTTGAACAACAAGTGGAAGAGCCAACGCATTTCACAAAGCTAGGAGAGACCTTAATCGACGTAGTATGTACAAATGCAAAGGTACGCCAAACAACAGTATCTAATATAACTGGATCTTTTGGGCATGCTATGATTACCGTTGAACTCTCAGTGAAAAAACCTAAGGTGCCAGCTAAAGTAATGACCTTTAGGCCTTTGAAAAATATAAAGTTGGAAATGTTTAATAAGGACTTAGAGGAGATCGATTGGGAATCTATTGAGGAGTTGCCCAATGTAGAGGCCAAGGTTGACAAATTTAATTACTTTATCAATTCATTATTCGATAAACACGCCCCGGTATTAACAAGAAAAATGAAAAGTGAGCACTTCTTACCCTGGGTAACTGACACTTGTAGGCAAATGATCGAATTACGCGATGATGCTCTCAAGCGCTATAGGGCCTCAAAATCAGAAAGTCGTAAAGAATATTATAAAGAATTAAAGAAACTTGTCGAATTCAGTATAGCTCAGGAAAAGAAAGCTTACTTTAATCATCATATAAATTCACAAATTAATAACACAAAAACATTTTGGAAAAATCTTAAGAAAAAAATTTTAGTTAATCCTTGCGAAAATCAAACTCTCCCGGATCACTTTTCTGATGCCGACGAAATCAATGAGCACTTCTTAAATATTCCCGGACATTCAATGAGTTGTTCGTCAGAAATATCTTTCTTCGATAGCCATAGTTTCGGTAATACCTGTTTCCAGCTAAAACCAATAAGTGAGATTGATACGGGGAATTTCATAACTTCAATTTCATCTAATGCTATGGGCTGTGATGGGATCAGTAGAGATATGATTTTGCTTACGCTTCCCCGAACTCTTGGTATTATTACTCATATAATAAATTGCTCTATTCTTTCGCATACAGTACCCTGTCAGTGGAAGGAGGCTTTGGTCACCCCTTTAGCTAAAGTGGATAACCCCACGCAACTCAAGGACTTAAGACCAATCAGTATTCTGACCTTCTTATCCAAGCTCCTTGAAAAAGCTATTTATGTCCAATTGTCCAAGTATGTTGAGGAAAATGACATTTTGCCAAAACTTCAATCGGGTTTCCGTAAGGGTCGCGGTACCATAACAGCGTTATTGGATGTCACTGATAACATTCTTGCGGCACAGGATACCGGAAGAGGAACCGTCTTAACTCTATTAGACTATTCCCGAGCTTTCGAAAGCCTCCATATTCCGCTTCTTCTTTCAAAATTAAAATATTATGGGATTGACCCCAATTCATTAAAATGGTTTGGCTCTTATCTTAGCGATCGTAAACAAAAAGTTAAATTGCTTCAAAATGACGGCACTTTTTTGGTCTCCGATGCACGTCCTGTCACACGGGGTGTTCCCCAGGGTTCTATACTTGGGCCGCTGTTATTTATAATCTACACTGCTGATCTATGTAATCATATTTCGCATTGCAACTTTCATTTCTATGCCGACGATGTACAGATATATATCTCGGAATCTCCGGCAAAGATCTCGGATGCCATCAACAAAATGAACGAGGACTTGGACAGAATCGCACATTGGTCAGAAAGAAATGCACTTTTAATTAACCCTAATAAATCAAAGTACATGGTTTTGGGCTCTAAGTTGCAAGTGAAAAATATTAAAAGTAAGGATTTGTCAGTGCAGATTTTGTCAGAAAACATCGAGCGTGTCAATGAAGTAAGGAACCTTGGGATAATTTTCGACAACCAACTGCGTTTTGAAAGTCATGTGCTTAATTTAGTACGCTCTTGTTTTCACCGTCTTAAGGTTATTTATAAGGTCCGGCATCTACTAGATACCAATGTGCGTATAAAGTTATGTGAGTCTCTGATTCTGTCCCGTCTTAATTACGGTGACGCTGTATTTGGACCTCGTTTACTTGGCAGGACACGCCGACTAATACAGAGAATTCAAAACGCTTGTTGTAGATATTGTTTCAATATCCCGCCTCGAACCCATGTTTCACCTTTTATTAATAATGCCTCCATGTTGAACATGGATTCCCGAAGGAAGTTGCATATGGCGTGTCTGCTGTTCAATGTTTTACTTCATAAAGCGCCAGAATACCTTTATGAAAAAATAAAATTTGCTCGGCGTCACAGTTTATACACCACCAGGGGTGTCAGGTCCAAATTATCGTATCACACCCATAGGACTGTAGCTTTTGAGGGAAGCTTTCGCCACCAGGCGACAAAATGCTGGAAAAATTTACCACCTCCTGTAAGACTTCTGGGTTCACTAAATTCATTCAAGCGACATTATAAAGCTCACTTACTGCAAACCCAAAAACATCCTATTCCATCCCACTTTTTGTCACTTAGGTAGCGTGTTTCCCTTTTGTTATTCCTAGCCCCTCTTGATGTGTTACTCTTATTAATCAAGAAATTGTAAGTTCAAATGTAAGTGTTTGAATTATTTTAATTATCAAACTGAGAAATGTTCTTCCAGCTATTTTTTATAATTATTACTCCTTGGAACATTATCGATTCAAGCGGCGCACGTGCACCCACACCTCGGCGGTAGCTGAAAATCAGTGTTTTGCTCATTCTTGGGCAATTACCCACACTGAGCTACAGCCTTTTGTAATATTGTAGCACACACATACTTAATATTAAGCCTATGTTTAAGTTCTCTCTATAATTTGCTCTTGTGTATGATTTTGTGTGCTATGTATTCAATAAATGATTTATCTATCTATCTATCTATAAAAATATGAAACACAGGCCAACAGTAAATCTTAACTTTTTCTAAACTCTGTCGTGTACTGCAATACAGCGGCGCTCTGGTGCTATGCAGTGAACACTGTTTGTCCGGAAACATTTCAACGCGTTCCGACTGAAGCTGGACGTGGAACACGTAGCGTAGGATTGCTGTCACTCTGTCACCCAACTGTCACCTGTGTCTGTTACCTGCCTTACCTACGTCCATAGGTAATGATTTGCCAATTTATGTATCGAATGAAATCTTTTATAGATATTATTAGATATCATGTTGCAAGTGGTCTACAAATAGTATGAAACACAGGCTGACAGTAAATCTAAACTTTAGCTAAACTCTGGCATGCATTGCAACACAGCGGCGCTTTGGTGCTATGCAGTGAACAATGTTCGTCCGGAATCATTCCGACGCGTTCAGACTGAAGCTAGACGCGGAACACGTTAACACCTATGAAATGTTGGGTTGAGTTGATTTCTAGCGAACGATTGCAGTCACTCTGTCACCCGCCATATCTGATAAATAAATAAATAAATGTATATTGGTAATGATTTGCCAGTTTATTTCTCGAACGAAATCTTTTATAGATATTATTAAATATAATGTTACAAGGGGTCTTCAAATAGTATGAAACACAGGCCAACAGCAAATCTAAACTTTAGCTAAACTCTGGCGTGCACTGCAACACAGCAGCGCTTTGGTGCTATGCAGTGAACAATGTTCGTCCGGAAACATTCCGACGTGTTCCGACTGAAACTGGACGCGGAACACGTTAACACCTGTGAAATATTGGGTTGAGTTGATTTCTAGCGAAGGATTGCCGTCATTCTGTCTTCATCTAAATTTGTCAAACTCTTCTCAACTGAACATGTTCCCGTTTGCATCACCTCAAGTTCTCTTTGACATCTCTTGATTCACGAGAGAATTCAATTGAAATTACCAAAAATAATTGCATCCAGATGCAATTATTAACCACAATTAAAATATTACTTATGAAACAAAAAATAAATCAAGAAATAAATAGAACCTTTTCCTTTTTTGTTTTGGTTAATTATAGTTGTAGTAAAACAAAAACTCTTAAACTTTTATATTTGATAACTTAGATACTTTACTATAAAATCGCTTTACTTTAAAAAAGTTGGCAAAATAAATCTTAGCACTCTTGAACTACTAATTACAATATGATTTTCATTTTACATTTTTAAAATAATAAAGTAAATTAAGAAATAAAGATTAAATTATAATTCAAAATTTTCAAGCAGAAATCTCAACGTTATTTTAAACTTGAACGGAAGTGATGAGGGAGAAATCAAAGCAAATAGTCGACTGGCATCCCCAGGTGTTTGACAACGTGTTAGCGGAACGTTATTCTTGCACACAAAACTTGAAAATTTTTATATTCTCCTAGATGCATTGAGATAAAATAAAATTTCTCTCATAATGTGGTAGGACCCGAAATTTAATTTTTGAATTTTTTTATTGGATATACCAATCTTTAAAGTGAAGCAGTGATGTAAGAGAAATCGAAGCAAATAGGGACTCAAAGTCTTCAGGTGTTTGGAAATGTGTTGGCGGAATATTCTAGCGCTCAAAATTTGAACATTAAAATTTTCTCCCAATCGTAGTTTGTGCAAATCTTTGAGAATAGTGATTTTATTATCAATTAGGTATTTTTTTAAATGTGCAGCTGCAGAGATGTAGGAGAAATCAAAGCAAATAGAGGTCTGGCATCCTCAGGTTTTTGGAAACGTGTTTGTAAAATACATCCAGCACTCTAAAATCTACTTGGAAACATAAGCCCAATAATTTTAACATTCTATTAAAATAATTTAAGTATTATAGAAACATTTATAGGTTTTTATAGGATTAAACCTATCTGAAGAACTCTGTAAAAACTAACCTGAAAACACTCGATCAAAAATTTAATTTCGTTCAAGTATAAAATAATATTATTTTAGAGTAGTATTCATGTGGTTAAAGAACTTTATTTTCTCAAAGAAATTTACATTTCACTTATAGAGAAACTTATAAATCTAATTGTATACAATGTAGGTGTGAGCATTAAAAAAAAAAAAAAAAACATTTGATAAAAATGTTAAGTCGGTAGTTAGTAGTTAGTAGGCATGTACGCAAAATAAGCAAAAGATGTAAACAACGTTAGGGCGCTCGTTCACTTATATCTAAAACAATCCAAAATAATATCGAACCAGATTAAAATAACTTGGGTTTATCAGTAACTATTTTGATTTGTGTACTTAAATCATATTAATTAATATTTTAAATTGCATGTATAGTTTAGATTTAGAATAAGTAAAATTATTTAAGTAGCTTTTTAGTAGTTAACGTTTCTAGTTAAGTAATAAGTAGGAATGTTGATATAACTTGCGTTTGATGCACTCTGTAAATGATTTATTATTAGTATTAGCTTAGTATTCATACCAAATACATCTATCATCTATTTAATTTGAGTGACAATAAATAACCAATCAAAACTGATTTCTAACTGTGTGTAACGAGAAACAAGAACATATCGGTTGTTTCAAAATCCCTTTGTTAAATATTCATAACTAGGTTACGACACGAATCAAATAAAAAAAAATCTTGCCAGGTAGTTTGTATATGAGCCACTGTGCGATGTACCGACGTAGCTATTCGTATATATCTATCTGTCGCCGTATTGACCCTCTACGTGCCCCACTTACGGCAATGACCGAGCTTAATTTCTATTTTCGGGGAAAAGCCTCTTGGACGAGACGTAACGCGGTTCCTCTGATTCCCGAATTTCTGTAAAATTTGTTCTTTTTGCTTTGAAATCATTTCAGTATCCTAATTATTTATATAATCAGGACTTAGCACGAACCTTATTTTTATTTGTTTCCGCTGACGTTTCAATTGGGTTACACCCATCGTAGTTGTAGCGTTCAAAGCGCGAAAGTTTAAAAAGAACATTTCAGTATCCTACTTTTATAACTGCTTCCGTGGTCCAGTGGTTAAGGCGTTTGCCTGGTTGACCCGGGGGTCGTGGGTTCGATTCCCTCGGGAAGCATACTTTGTTAAGTTGTTTCCAGTTTGGCTAAGACATTGCAGGCATGAATCACCTGATTGTCTGATAAGAAAGATGATTCCGTGCTTCGGAAGGTACGTTAAGCCGGTGGTCCCGGCTGCCATCTGGTAGTCGTTAAAGGATTCACGTCAGAGGCCGAGAGGCGGTTCCGAAGAACTCTGACACCAGGGTGTGCATGGTCGACTGACCGTGTCACCTACACGAAATGATGATGATAAGATTTTTTTAATGGAATGTTTAGTAGATGAAAGCTCACTTGGAGCTAGCTACCAAATGAGCTTTAAATACTTCACCGGATGTTCGAGGCGAGGACACATGACCTCAACCTGAATCGTATAGGTCACCAACGGACCACGGGTTTAGGCCATTTGGGCCTGTGTTCCCAAGGCTATAAGATGCACCTAATACACTTCTAATATACGTATAGCCTGAAGTTCCATACTGAGAAAAATGACCGAAGCCTGGAGGGAGAGCAGCGACTTCCTTTTTAACCCTGGATCGAATTTTTACATAAAGATATTTCTTACCTTTTATAAATGTCATCATCAGGTCTTTCTAGTCTCCACTGCAGGAGCACGACCCACTCTGTACTACCAGAGCCATATACTAGCCTGAGTAGTCAGAGGATTTGGCCTACACTCTCCACGCTAGCCAGACGGGTTGGAGAGGTCTCTTTGATGTTAATAAGCTTTGTTTAGCTTGTGTTTTTTTTAGTCGCCTTTTACGACATCCAGGGAATTACTTGGATTGGTCCAATTCTACTCTGCCGGGAACCACACGGCGAATATAAATGTAAATGTTAACTATTGAAAACAAAATAGAAACTAAGTTATCTTATCTAAAAATGCATTCCAAAAAAAGGCCACTACTTAATATTATAACTGTGAAAATGTATTTGGCTTTGATTCTAAAAATATAACCTTACTTAAAAATCTGTCCAATTTAAACGAAACATTACCTATATTTATAATTTTACAGACATCTATTTCTCGACTGGCTATAAAAGTTCCAACGAATAATATATAACACTAATTTTTAAAACCCAATTATTTTAGCCAAAGGCAAAAGAATATAATTGTTCAGCAGGATGCCATTTAACTGGTCGGGTGTGATGTCAAATAACGATATAAAATATGTACGGCTGGTATTTCGGTGGGTTTGCTGGCCTTCCCTTTTTAGGCAGGGACAGTGTGAATTTTATTCATTGCCATAAAGTAAGGAAGTCGACTTTTCTGAAAGTCATGAATGGTTTCCCACATTACCATCACAATGCTTAGTGACCTGAAGTTTATTTCCTAGTACTTTATTAGGGGATAGAAGCGCAGTCATCGGTCTGGGACAAACGTGCAGTGATAGTAATGGTTTTTCAATAAATAAAGGTATAAAAAGGAATAATAGAAAGATTTTGTAAGGATATTCGGCTAACGTTATGTATGTCATATAATAAGTGATAGTATTAATTCAATAAAATAATTACCATTAAAATATGGATATAACTAGCTTTCGCCTGCGACTTCGCTCCCGTTAGTGTCGATCCCTCGGGAACAGTACTTTTCTGCGGGATGATAGGTAGCCTATGTCCTTCTCCGTACTGCAGACAACGTGTATACAAAATTATGATCGGTTCAGTAGATACTGAAAGCGTATCAAACAAACTCACTTTCGCATGGTTGGATTTTGGGGTAAGTTGACTTTTCTTAAAAGAAAAGTTACATTTAGTGCTAAAACTAGACTTATCTTCGCTTAACAATCTCGATTTGCTGATGCTGTTTAAAACTAAACTATGGAAATGGATCTGCTATTTAGTCACTTTACTAAGAGCACAAAAATCTTTTTCACAAATCTGAAAATTATTTTTTCTTCTTCTATCGAGTCGTAGAATGGCAAAATGTGTGTATCAAATATGTTTTGACCAGCGTTTTGCAACTATGGTTGCCCGTTCGTTTGCGTCATTGAGATCCTGCATAGTGCAAGAAGTTAAAATTATTTAAAAATTGAGTACGTTTTCAACTTAACAACCAAATGATAAGTAAAAAATGCAAGCCGTTATTAAAAGAGAAAAGAAAATTCGATCACATTAAATTTCGACTCTCGACCTCCAGAACAGAAATTACGCGTCTCATAACTACAGTAAAACGGTTAGTAAGTATATCAGCACAAATAAGTAGAAATCAGCAGATTTTTGCCTTTATACTCATCATCATCATCATCATCAGGTCTTTCCAGTCTCCACTGCAGGAGCACGACCCTCTCTGTACTACCAGAGCCTTATACTAGCCTGAGTAGTCAGAGGATTTGGCCTACACTCTCCACGCTGGCCAGACGGGTTGGAGAGGTCTCTTTGATGTTAATAAGCTTTGTTTAGCTTGTGTTTCCTTAGTCGCCTTTTACGACATCCACGGGATGACTTGGAGTGGTCCTATTCTACTCTGCCGGGAACCACACGGCAATATATTTTACACGGCCTTTATACTATTGCCTTGAAACCCAATTCCTCATTAGGGGCCCACACTAGGCACACCAGCGACGCCAATAATTTTATTCCTAATACTTTACCAATAAAAAGAAATTCAAGAATGTAAATTATATAAGCCTTAGTAAATAACCTGAAGTATTTTTGGAATCATGTTTAAATATTATGAGAATCAGTCATTAAGAGAAGTAATGATTACCGCCAAAAACACCCGTTTTTGGCGGTAATCCGATTCTCATAATTCTCACTGATGACGCTTATTTTGTATGAAAAGTGTGAAAAATGCTTTTCCTATTTGAAATCTAATGCCGTTTGATCGAACATGATTTGCTCTAAAACTTTAACTCGATTATCCGTGACCACTATAGTTTGCAGCATCAAAATCTCTAACGATTACAATAGGTAAGCGTAAATCGTTTTAAACAATGTTTGATCAATCGGCATAAAATTTTTCATAGAGTACGCGTTGAAAATTCGTCTCTAATAGTGTAGGAGCGCACACTCCCTGCTCTGTGAGAGTTATAAACGCCAATGCTGTCACGATGTAAGCTGTGTGTAGAGTCACTGCGGGTCATGGTATCTGCGATAAGGCCATTGTCTGCGATGTCCACAATGCCGCAAAGACAGCGCACCCGCATTATGCACAGTTTGAAGTTTGCTTTGTCGTCTAAGTACCATACTTAAGAACTTACATTGAGGTTGCTATCGGCTTTTTGTATTTTAAGAAGTTTTGAAGACTTAACTACATGGATTGCCAGCTTTCCATTCATCCTCTTTTATTTTATGTCTAGCTACAATTAAAAAAAAAGTTTAACTATTGAGGCCACAGACCCACACGACGTTGTTGTCTATAATTGAGGCCTAATATCATAAAATACAAAAATAGTTAAGATCATTTTAAATTTGGTTCGACGTGAAAAAGCACCTGGAAAGACATATTTTCCGAATAAACGTTTTGATTTTATGATTTTCATTTTGTCACGATTTAAGCTTTCGGTGTAAGCTGTGTACAGAGTCACTGCGAGCGGACGTCATGGTTCTTGACAATGCTATTGTGCCCCATCCCAGCTAGCGCACAATGCCGCAAAGAGTTTGAACTAAGTATATGCGGGTATCCTTAGTTCAAACTCTTTGCTTTGTATTCTAAGCACCATATTATAGAATTTTATCTAAGGCTTGATTTTACTAAGGTGGTATCATCTTCGATACGTCCACGAAATTTCTACAAATAGAGTTGCGCGCCAACTAAGTATACACAGAGGGCACTACGAGCAATATTAATTAGATACTTTTATTACAACCATAAAAAGCATACACAGATTATATTTTTATCTTTGTAATACATGCGTATTCTATTCTTTTTAGGTTTAAACAAGGTTTGAAGTCTAATTCGTCTATTTAACTAACAGTGGACCTACTGCCATCTAACGGTGACTATTTAAAACTTAGCTTCCCGGGGCGCGAGCCTCCGGATGAGACATATATTCCATCTAATTCTGTAGAATTTTAATATCTATGGTTTTATACTCTCTTAAGTTCTATATGCAGTAACAAAATAGATGGATAGTTAAAACAAATCACAGTAAGTCTTGGACACAAAGCTTCTGTCAAGATGAAAGCTGTGTGCAGAGTCACTGCTAGTCACGGCCATTGTCTTCTCAGTCCACAATGCCACAAAGACAGCGCACCCACATTATGCACAGTTCTAAGCTTTCCCTTTATAGTCAAAGAGTCGTCTTTTAGAACTTTAATTGAGGCTTAGCTGTATTATATCACCAATGTATGAAGTAACCTTAATAGCAGTTAATGTAAGTCCCTCTGTTATTTTTTAGTTGTGCAGCAAATAAGGTAACAACGACATACGTACGTATGATAAAATCGGTGAGCTCAAAAACATTCCGTAATTTAACTTAACCATAATGTAAAGTGGCGGAGTATATACACGTGAAGGTGAACATGACGCTGAGGGTCGTGAAGCTGGAATCGCGCCACAGTGTCAACTTTGCGTCCTTTGTGGTGCGAGTCCCGACAGAGAAGCTGGCGACCTTCATGGAGACCAACTTCTGGCCGAAGGGTGTTTTGTATCGCCGTTTTTGCGGGACGATACCTTTTGAGGTGTGAGCAGAGTGCCCTCAACCTGTAAGGCAAACATCACCAAAGGCTCCCCAGGAGGGACGAACCTCGGCTTTGTGCGTTGCCTGGATGCGCAAGGCTTGGAGACACAGAACTCAAAAATAATCGCGGTAAGTCCCGTAGTGAACATAATAATGGCCATGCATGCAAGAGCAAAACTGAGAAAGAATGGCAAATCCTTAGAGAGCAGTCAGCAGCAGCAGCAACTGTCATGTTTTGCCGTATGGGCCGAATGCTACGGGTGTGCATTTCCCCAGCGGAAAAGTGTTGAATAATAAATGTTGAATATACTAGATCGTTAGTTCAAAGCTGCCTTGGAATGTTTATCGATGAATGAAATTCGTGTATTCAGTAATTTTTGAGAAATTCGTCAAAAACATATTACGCCAGAGAAACGTTTCCCTGGCGGAATTTTGTCAGGAATCCAAAATTCAGTTCATAGAGCAATTAGTTAATCATAAGAGATAAATGTTTATGCATAAATGGAATTTGTGTGTCATAGGCCTCCGAAGTTATTCAAAATGCCGCTGGGGAAATGTTCGGCCTTTTGCTGGATCTCATAAACGGTTTGGATTACGGTCTTGGATTTTTTTACACACATTGCTATTAATTCGTTTATAACGCATATAAAAACGGAATCCAAAAAAACACAGCCACTTATGATTTATAAATATATACATAAAAGTAGGTATTTTGGTTCTAGTAGCTGAACTAAAGGACCTAATGGAAAGGTTTAAACGTCTATTTATATATTAGAACTGCCTCCAACATCTGCGAAAGTATGTTTGTAATAGAGTAAGTATAAAAAAAGATACAACAAAAATAATGTCTCACGAACATCATGATTTTGAATCCGTCTATTGTAGGAGTTTTATATTATGTGGCAAGTTGTAACTAATTTCAATGGTTTGTTTATTTATTCATCTATACGCATTCTAATAATTAGCTTAATCCAATTAGTAAAAAAAGAAAAATCGTAAAAAAACCAGTGGCACTTAGAACTTAGTTATAAACCGACCAATTTCCGATAGCTATGAAAAAGCGACCGCTCAGTACAAGTATCTTACTTCTGAAATTTGCAATATTACTGACGTTATTTGGTACAGACGCATACTTAATACATAAGCGTTTAGTTAAAATAGATGCCTAAATACATATTGCTTATTATTTAGATTTACTCTTTTAAAATATGTATTTAGTAAATAAGTATTCATGCGTATAGGGTAAAACAGTACTCTATTACTAAGACTCCACTGTATTCCATCCGTTTGCCTGTTTTTCACCAGGCTGTTTTTTATGAACCGTTATAACTAGGCTGTTGAAATTTTCACAGATGATGTAGGCACCTACCTATATCTGTTGCCGCAAACAACATTTACTAAAAACGGAATAAAGTAATTATTTAAGGAAGGGCTCCAATGCCAGAAACCTGATTTTTGTCGCTTTTTCGCCTGATATTCTATAATAATGGTACGGAACACACCGTACGCGAGTACAACTAGCTCTTTGCCGGTTTCTATCAAAATCAAAACGTTTATTCAGAAAATAGGCCTTTGCAGGCACTTTTTCACGTCATATCATATTTAAAATTATCTTATTAGTATGAAATCTTATTAATATCATTCGTAAGCATTCTAGTTTGTATGTAAGTTCTTATAGTACCTACCTATTTTGTATATTTCTATTATTACTGATACCGAGCAACCGGTAAACGTATAAAATATTACTGAGCTGTAAAAAAGAAACAATTTTTACCAGAAGGTTATTTCTGTATGGTAGACAAATCCTGCATTTATCATCTAAGTACTTATTAAAGAATTTATTGACCGTCTAACAGACCTTAGCTTTTCATATTAGCAAATTTCCCGGGACTTTGTGCTCGTATTTTATGGCCTATGTGACCCGCAGCTAAATTAGCTTTATATAAGTGAAAGAACTTTGAAAATCGGTCCAGTTTTAAAGTCAATTGTATGCATACATAAAAACAATCAAATCTTTCCTCTTTATAGTATTATAGTAATATTATACATAACAGATTGACGTTTTAAATTTGTATCATTATTGAAAGTTAAAGTGAGGTATATACAGTCTCCCATCTACTCAGAAATAACACAAATAACTACAAACAATTTATAGATTAATACTGTAAATAAGACTTGTGTCCGCGCCTGTACCTCATTTATAGTGGTATTATATAGTAATGTTTGGAATGACAGCAATTTATATGAAATGGTCGCTTTTTCATAGCCATCGGAAATTGGTCGGTTTATAACTAAGTTCTAAGTGCCACTGGTTTTTTTACGATTTTTCTTTTTTTACTAATTGGATTAAGCTAATTATTAGAATGCGTATAGATGAATTAATAAACAAACCATTGAAATTAGTTACAACTTGCCACATAATATAAAACTCCTACAATAGACGGATTCAAAATCATGATGTCCGTGAGACATTATTTTTGTTGTATCTTTTTTTATACTTACTCTATTACAAACATACTTTCGCAGATGTTGGAGGCAGTTCTAATATATAAATAGACGTTTAAACCTTTCCATTAGGTCCTTTAGTTCAGCTACTAGAACCAAAATACCTACTTTTATGTATATATTTATTAATCATAAGTGGCTGTGTTTTTTTGGATTCCATTTTTATAGGCGTTATAAACGAATTAATAGCAATGTGTGTAAAAAAATCCAAGACCGTATTCCAAACCGTTTATGAGATCCAGCAAAAGGCCGAACATTTCCCCAGCGGCATTTTGAATAACTTCGGAGGCCTATGACACACAAATTCCATTTATGCATAAACATTTATCTCTTATGATTAACTAATTGCTCTACGAACTGAATTTTAGATTCCTGACAAAATTCCGCCAGGGAAACGTTTCTCTGGCGTAATATGTTTTTGACGAATTTCTCAAAAATTACTGAATACACGAATTTCATTCATCGATAAACATTCCAAGGCAGCTTTGAACTAACGATCTAGTATATTCAACATTTATTATTCAACACTTTTCCGCTGGGGAAATGCACACGAATGCTACGGTGTCCTCCGAAGGACCTATCCTGGGTGCAAGTCAGTGTTGTGGTAGGTTTTATTGCATAGACTGTTTCAAGTATTCGCAAAATGAGTCCTGATCCCTATTACTATTGATAGTAGTAAATTAATTATAATTAACTACTATAAAAGCAACAAGGTAATTATAGTGATAAGTAAAACAGTGCCTATATAATGTTATAAAAGAAAAACCGGCCAAGTGTGAGTCAAACTCGCGCAATGAGGGTTCCGTACAATATGCTTCGTGAACACACACACAATGTGCAAAAATGTTTTATTCAATTGACTAGCGCTATCTAGTGGTGTTTTAGTGAACTATTTCCCTAGATGAACTTATTATAGTGAGTTTACCAATTTATTTTCAAGTGATAGAATTCTTATTATTTTTCCTGTAATCTTCAAGGAATAAACTATATTTCGTAATTTTTTCAAAATTTTCGGCCCAGAAGTTTCAAGAGAAAGAAGAGTTAAGGGGGGGGGGAATGGTCAATTTTTGCCGTCTTTCGTGAATAAAATCAAAAGTATTGATTTTACCCGAACAAAAAAAAAATATTTTTGATATCCTCATAATGAGCCCTTTCATTAGATATATGACACAGTAAGGTTTGCAAAACTTTTTTTTTAATTTTCTAATAGGGCCCCCGAAAATGACCCTTATTAAAAAAAATATTTATTTAGTTTGCACATCCGTGTTTGGGTCATAGGATTACACCATCTTACCAAATTTGGTTCAGTAGATTCGGAGAAAATCGGCTGTGACAGACGGACGGACGGACAGACAGACGCACGAGTGATCCTATAAGGGTTCCGTTTTTCAATTTTGTACGAAACCCTAAAAAACAATATAATAATAATAATAATAATAATCCTTTATTTCAGGCAATAATATTGTACCTACAATTACGTACAATATCAGAGGCCCATATCATATATACCTTAGACTAACATACATATAATACAATATAACTTAAAACTAGGTCACACGTTGTGTCGGCGACGTGAGGCGCGGGGCTTCAGCAGGTAACCGTCCTCGGAATTTCCGGTACACGACTCCCTGCGGCCAGAAGTCCTCCTTCATGAAGGTCTCGAGATGTTGGGTCGGCACTCCTACCACAAAGGAACTAAAGTTTACTCTATGGCGAGATGCCAACCGTTCGACCCTCAATGTCAATTTGGATTTCTTCAGCACGTAGGTTACGACGTCTTGAACCGTCGTATTCCAGTGCAGTCGGGACACATACAGTTGCGTACACTTGACCTCTGAACGCAACTGATTGGGTCCAGTCGGTGCGGTGCCAAGATGGTTACGGCTGGCAGGCTTCGTTTTCCTCCGCTTAGCTAAAGTGAAGCCCTCCTTATCGCACTGATCTTTATGTTGACCCGACGTCACAGGCTTGCGAGAGCTTGCCTGTTTATTCCCCTTCAAGGCAGGTCGCTGCGCTGGCGCAGCAACAGGGACGGCGGCTACGGCTGCGTAGGCACGTGTCGGGGTTGACGTGCTCGGCAGTGATGTCAGCTCATTGCGGGGGGAAGAGCGGGCGGCGGGGCGCGGTGTATCGCTTGTGACGACAGCTGATGGCGTTGTGTCCAATTTTGCTGACTCAAA
Source organism: Rhodophaea formosa (assembly GCA_963082605.1). Lineage (NCBI taxonomy): Eukaryota > Metazoa > Arthropoda > Insecta > Lepidoptera > Pyralidae > Rhodophaea > Rhodophaea formosa. The sequence goes on along the minus strand of OY720211.1, from coordinate 6,332,123 downwards.
GCTGCATACCGATGTATTCTGCGCTCCGCGACGTGTGTTGACGTTCGCGGCCTCGGGTGACCTACATACCGAATTGTTACCTTTTATTGATAACAATTCGGTACGCAACTCGGCGATCGTATTTTCCGAGGCCTCCAATCTCCACTGCACCTGTGCCAGGCTGGTTTTCAGGGCTGTGATGTCTTTCAGCAGCCTGGTCACATCGACATGATCGAACGAAACCGGGGGCAGCTTCGCTAGATTCGCAGCGCATAGCGCTGGCATGTCGTCCGGATCGGTCACCTTCATCAGGGCGATAACATCCTGGAGACTTCGCTCGCCGTTCTCATCTCTCCGGCGAGATGGCATCTGCGCGGACTTGCCGAGCACCTCATAGAGCAGCACCTTGCCGCTGCAAATCTCCTCCATGCTGAAGTTTGTCTTGCAGATCTGCATGATGCTGATCTCGTCCATCGTGTCTATGGCATGATACACGAATGCCAACAGCTCGTTAACTATGACTTGCTTGGAAGCCATAGTGACAAAATCGTGCAGCGGCTAAAGCCGCGCAAATCGCGAATATAAATATTCGAATAGTGCAGTGTGTACTGGGGCGCGTGCGTTACGGATCGCGCATCGCACTACACTATAATATGATTTGAATATTTTGAGAAGAGGTTACTACAAAATTATACCAGCGGAAGTTAAATACCAGCAGCGTGCCGTAAATTTAACTTAGAATTAAATCCAAACTTCCGTCCAGTGGTTTAAATCGGAAAGAAAATTGCCATAATCGGTCGACAATTCCAAAGTTTCGCCGGTCTATTAAGAGCTTCTTGCTATCGTCCATGAGAGTAATAATGTTAGCGAACTTCACAATATCCAAGTATTGGTAACTTTCTGGAACTTTTTTGCAAAGAGTTTTACTTATTTCTTGTTCATGTTATATCATGGAGAGCAAAATACAAAAGGAAATAAGCTTCTGACAGGTAAAATAAAAATATTCACTAACAAGTTAGTGTGAAAAAAATGTCGGTGTTTCATTAAATTCTGAGAGTATTTTTAATTAAAATACAACTATGCAGCTAGGTGGATTAAATTTTTAAGAATAAATAGTTTAGTGTAGTTAAATCAACTGCTTGTTAATATATAAAAATGTACTTATAATTTACGAGCCTGAAAGCCCAGTTGGCGTGAGCATTATTAGCGCTTTCGTATGGTAAGCAATCCCGGGCACAGTTCCCACTTGGATGGGTGACTGTAAGGGGTATAAAAATATCTCTAACTCCTCTGTGCTTCGGAGGGCACGTTAAGCTGTTGGTCCCAGCTGTCATCTTTTGTGGCAGTCGTTAGGCTATATGTTAGATGTCTTTAGACAACTTTAAAAGATCTGACACTATATTGGCCACTACACACACGAAAAACAAACATGTTAAAATACAGGTACAATCACTTGCAACTTTTTAAGAAACGACGAGCTAGGTTTTTATAACAATAAGTAAATCAGCTGATCCGATAGTAGACGTCTGTATATATGTATCCATAGTAGGTACAAGTAAAAATTTTACCCCCCAGCAAGTGTATTTTCATGTACATGTTTTATTAATACTTACGGCTAATTATAGATATCTGGAAAACATTTCACTTGCTTAAAGGTTTCAGCCCGTACAATATTTGCACTTAGTTTAAATAGTCCATATTCATATATTGATAGTAAGAGTAAATTTTGAAGATGGTAACCAGTTTTAACCTCGTTGCATTCTAAAGAGAATCCTGGGCACAGTAGTCCCATTCCATTATCGCACGCTTGCACAGCGGGAACAACGTTCAGCGAAACTTCCTTACTTCGCCTCTCATATCGTATGAGAATTAGGTAGATTCTTCTTAGCTCTACAATATAAGCCCACAATACATTTATTTTTTAAATTTCCTGTATGCAATAATCCCATTCCATTATTGTTGCAAACCGATGTATTAGACATTGGTTTGCGAAAATACCGTACTTTGCGTTTGGGGTCAGTTCTTAGCTGTACATTTTTAAAAAATAATATTATTTTGGATCCCAATCCACTGAGAATAGGATCAAAAATAATTTTATTTTAGTTTTCACGCTCAAAATATTTAAACGATGAGCAGCAATATTTTCTTACATAACTTTATCTTTTTTTTAAGCGTAGTGATGTATGATGATACGTCTATAATTATTTTCGACGGAATTTTACATTAAGCAGATAATTTAATATTTTTGAAGATTACTTTTATAATCATTATCATTCACGGAAATTAAATAATCCAGCCAGGTGCAAGTCAGAATCTCACATGAAAGGTTCCGTACCTATAAAAGTATATAGATACAATACAAGAATGTTTTAAAAACACGTAGCCCCTCCCTATTCAATTAAATTTGGAAGGCTTGCGTGGGGATATAGATCCTACATGTAAAGGCCCTTTGGAGAAGTAATGTAATGTAATTATTATTATAAATGGAGGAACAAAGAAATAATGCTAAAGGGAACTCGCCGAGAATTCTTGATAAAAGATGTTACTTTATTCTTACTGCTAACTGTGTGGTAAGTGCACTTTTAATATTCTGTTTTACATTGCTCCGCTTTCAGGTAGCGTGCAAATAGGGTTAAACGCGAAAAAGGCTATTTTCATGAGGCTGGATGTAAAAAAGAAAAAGTGAGGAGAGAAGTTAAGAGAAGTTGTCGGAGCATTTTTTATAATGAATACTGATGGCATTTATTACAGTTAAAATATCATTTGTCTTATAGGTAATCGTTGGGATATCCCATAGCTTGAGCTACTTTTTGCTAAAAATCTATCAATAGCATAGGTATTTTTTTACCTTTCAAGTAACTGGCATTCTAAAAAGTTATACTGGTCCCTAGGAAATATTTTACTTTAAAATTTTGGTCTTGGAAGGGCAATTACTATATTCTGATCTCGGAATCAAAATCTATAATGGAATTGATTTTGATCTCCCGAGCAATATCTTGAAATCAAGTTTGCTAATAGAAACATAATCATAAGGAAAAAAGAAAAAAAAATCGTCGTACACAAATTCACTAATCAGCCGATCTGACTTTATGACGAATTTATGTTATTAAAAAAATATCCCTAAATGTGAATAGGGGGTTAAAATAGACTTAAATAAAAGGTAAAATATTACTTAAAACATACTTAAATGAGTCTGCAATATGCTGACTTTGGTATGACATTGCATATTCTAATTTAAGTTTTGCCAGTCAGCTTTGAGTTTCTTTGTTCAATTTTGCGCTCATTTAATTAGATTGCATCTGAGCTTTGTTCTCTTCGAGCCATTTTGTGAGGGCTATGTGGCAATTTTCAAATTTAAGCAGAATATTGTAATACTCAGTGTTAAAACAAGGAAATGTATGTATGCTCCATGTTTGCGTGAGAGAAAATGAAAAATGTAGGATTGAGGTGAGTAGAAATACTTTATTGTACCATAATTGTATATTTTCACAAGGGACATAGGCAATATAAATAAAAAAGAAATAACAGTACAATAGGCGGCAATGTACACCTAACGTTTCGAGCACTTTACAGTGTTTGTGGTCGCAAGTAGACTAAGTTGACATTTGTCTAGTATTTTATAAGAACTGCAAAATCTACCGCCTAAAATATTTATTGATAACGTTCTGGATGTACGCAGTATTGGCTCACGGTGTCTGAAGGTCTTGCAGTCTTCTGCTTAGCTTGAGATTTGATTAAATTGATGACTGGATCCCAAGCTGGTGGTAACTGCCAACCATCCTCTCTCCAATCATCCTTATTTAATCCTATTTTCAATAGAGAGGATGGTTGGCAGTTACCACCAGCTTGGGCTCTGGTAAGCTAAACTTCAAAAAGTCACCTTTAGATGGTAGTACTTTTACTTTTACCCACTTTTAGCTGTCAAGTCTCCAATCCGAATGTGTTACTGTTAACGCATAAAAAGAATAGTACGCATTTATTTTAAACACACATCACTAGTTTCTTTTGTTATCTACCATGCTGGTTTGGAAGACAAGGAAAAACATAGAATATATTCATTGTTCCAGCTGCTTTTCTTCTCGCGGCCACCGTAAAAGCCGGTCAAGGTATTGGGCGAAAACCTAAAAAATCACGTCAATAAGCGATGCGGCTAGCAACCCGTCACTATTTTGATTCCGCTTTCCACGTTAACGGTAACGTTAGCCCACTAACACGCTAAACGTAGTCCTTGGGTTTTATGACCTTGGGCTCTGTCTACCCCGCAAGGGACAAAGACCTGATAAAGACGTATGTATGTATGTATCATTAGTTTTAGGCCGCTAAAAAGTACTGAAACTCTATCTATGTATGGACTTTCGAATTCCTCAAACCATAAACCTTACGTGCTAAAGATCTGTGGTGATAATTTTCTGCAAATGTTACACAGGTGACATCTAAATACAGTTGTAAATACCCATGTCAACGCCAAAAACTTTGTTTATTTTCCCGTCCGGCTCTGGCTGGCTTTTTGCTTCCTCTGTGGAATTGCTGTGTTTTGCTAGACTTCACGTAATACGGCTGTCCAAATGTTTACTCTGTTGTCATTTCAGTATCTACTAGTAAAGTTTAGTGACTAATATGTTGTAACAAGGAACAAAAAAGGAACATAATAAATTCAAATCTATTATAATTTAGCAATCTAGTTATAAGTTAGTTAGTATGTCGTATGGTTCCCAACAGGGTAGAATAGGACCACGCCAAGTCTTTCTGCGGATGTCGTAGAAGGCGACTTAGGAAACACAAGCTAAACAGAGCTTAAAAACATCATACAGACCTCTCCAACCCGTCTGACACAGCGTGGAGTGTGTAGGCCAAATCATCTGACTACTCTAGCTAATATAAATGGCTCTAGTAGTGTGGTCATGCTCCTACAGTGAAGACTAAAAAAGACGTAATGATGATGATGAAGTGACAACATTCAAGTTCAAGAATATGAAGACAAGTTTTTTGCTACTGATGGGTGGCGCCTATACACTGGAATTTCATTTCGAATGGATTCAATATGTTTTTCAACTACTGCCAGTCACAAACGGCCATAAAAATATAAATTGTCGGTGTGGTATCGACACGGTCTGCCATAAATATAGCTTTTAGTCTCGTCAATGGCCGACACTTAAAAGCATTTATCAGACATCCACGCGAATTATAGGGCTTTAAGGTATTTACATAACATTGGCGAACATTTCGCGGCAATAAGTCGGATAACAGAGAATATTGTTGGCTTTGTTGTACCCATTTGAAGTTGAAGTTTGCTTCATTTCTTTGTTTGAAAATCTTTATTACACAAAACTGAAAGCATACAATAATATAAATACAAGAAATATATCGTACAAATGGTGGACTTATCCCACTTAGACAGTCTTTACCCATTATTTATACCGTTACTAATATTATGAGCTTTATGCAGATAATTGGCTGTACGTTATAAAAATCCAATTAAATTGTACTTCCGCAATTCCGCTTGCATCAATGTTGAGCCATCAGGAGCAGTACTATTTTCCAAGATAAAACACACTTTATGTCCTTCTTGGTACTCCAAATAACGTGCATGAATAATTTCATGATAATCGGTTCAGTAGTTACGGCGTGATGTTACTAAAAAAACTCACTTTCAAACTTATAATATGAAAGTTAAAATAGGCTTTTATAAATAGAATACAAATAATAAATGATCAAAAATAAAACTTTGACAAAGAACAGAAAACAAGTGGTGTTCCCAAAAGCTTCACTTTCACCTGTGGCCGGCAGAGGCTAATAACTTGGAGTGCGATACATCAGGGCATCCGGCGTGTGAGAGGACACGTTGCCGCAAACAACAGCTTGTCGATACTGCGACCCTCGTCAGCGGTACCTACACCTACCTAGAAATTAGAGTAAGTAACAGATGTGATGCTATATCCTAACTTACTAACTAACTAATATTATAAATGCGAAAGTGAGTTTGTTTATTTTTTTTTGTTACGCTTTTACGCCCTATCTACTAAACCGATCATCATGAAATTTTGCATACACATAGGTTAGGGTACTGAGAAGGACATCCCAACTAATATGATAAATGCGAAAGTGAGTTTGTTTGTTTGTTTGTATTATTTGTTTGTTAATTATTAATTATTGACTAGTTATTAATTATTAATTAATTAATTAACTAATATTATAAATGCGAAAGTAAGTTTGTTTGTTTATTTGTTTATTTGTTTGTTACGCTTTTACGCCCTATCTACAGAACTGATCATCATGAAATTTTGCATACACATAGGTTAGAGTACTGAGAAGGACATAGGCTATAATTCACGCGGGCGAAGCCGCGGGTAACAGCTAGTCCTTCATAATTTGTAAGTTATTATGCTCAGTAAATAGCTTTAAATTTTGGACACCACCACCTCCGAACATTTGTTTCACTTCACACTTAGGTTGTCGTTCGCTCACTTATTGCACGCTCGCTCGCACAGGTGGTGGGTTTATGCGTAACCATAACCTACCTTCTGTTACCAATTTGCGTATTAGCAGTCAAACAAAAAAGAATTTGAAGAATTTGTGATCGGCCAAATAGTGGCAAACCTGGACTTCCTGATAAAAGTGCCATACCCCTGTTACTTAGAGTGAAAAGAAACTAATATACTTTCATATTATGTACATCTTTACAAATAAAAATACGTACATGAACTTTCCGAATACTCTTTTTTTTGGGCAGTCGTGAACAAAAACAAAGAAACTGGTATTTATTTTAGGGTACTATCAAAATCGTGCCATGTTGTTCCCGTACTAGAAAAGAAGCACCCTCTCTTATTTTATGTACATCTCGTGTGAAAACAACCCTAAGACTATTAGGTTCACTACGGGACTTACTAACATAATAGTGATTGAGACCGCGAAAGCTTAAAACCCTAAGACTATTGGTAACAAGCAGGCAGCATGAAGTAAAAACTTTGGAATATCATTCAAAACATACATGAAAACTAAATATTTTTTCAAAAGCGGTCTACTGAGTATGTAACCACGAACGCGATATTTTTAATTAAACGGAGAGCTGCGTTTACATTGTAAGTGATGTGGAAACTAATAAAATGTCCTTCTATGTTCATATTAGTTTGAGATGAAGCTGAGAGTAGGTATTAGGTATTCTCATAGCATGAAATATTGTCGTTTACGCCGGTCGTTAGTGACCATGGTACTGGTTAACGCTGTGTATCTTACTTTTAAAGCCTGTTGTTATTATGAATATTAAAGCTTTTGTGAGAAAACTGTTTAGACTACTTTAAAAATTACATTGACGGTCTAATTTTTTTTTCGTAAAGTCTTTCGTTTGAAAGTTAGGCACTTCCAAAGTGGTAAAATGAGTCTATCATATTCCTTTAAAGGAGTGTTAATAATGCATACTTCTTATTTAATTAATAAAATAAAATATAAATACTGATATCTTTTAATTAATGTTTTTGAAAGTTATCTTTTTTACATATCTATACTCATTATTTTTTATCGTAACCGAAAGTTTGAACTGAAAGACACATGTCTTAGCCGCTTTATCGTGACCGTAAAGAGACCAACCCGATGCTTTGTAAAAAACACAACACCGCGACCTGTTTAAAGTGGTAATTGCTATGGTAAGAGACGTTGATAAAATGCATTATCGTCCTTTACACTATTTAAAAAAATAAGAAACACGACGGTAGTAGGAATTGTATGCGATTGTGCTACCCACGGGCGTAGCCAGTGGAAGGGTTTAGGGGTTAAAACCCCTCCTTCCACCGAAAAGCAGAATATAATAAAATATGGTGAGGCGATTATCCGATCGCATTAAGAATCAACATATTTTTCATTAATATAACAGTTATTTCATGCGCTTTTAGTCGTTATATTTTTCTGAACCCGTAACTCAAACCTATCCACAGAATTTTTGATCTTTCCTTGAATAGCTATGATTAAACATTACAAATTTGTGCACATGTTATTCTAGTTTTTATTCATTAGACATGCGCTCAAATATATTGTTTGATTGGATCCATTTCCACACACAGCATGATGGTGAGTAAGATTACTCACCATATTTTTATTTGTAAGCAACGCTTACGCGTATATAACCTATATACGCGTAAGCGTTGACCTATAAAACTAAGGTTTACACCTTAGTTTTATAGGTCGTGGACGCTTTATTGTGGCCGTAAAGAGACCAAACCGACGCTTCACAAATAAACACAACACTACGTCCTGTTTCAAGTGGTAATTGCTATGGCAGAATACGTTTGGTAAAATGTTTTATCGTCCTTTGCACTATTTTTAACAATGCAATGCTTTGATTATTAAACACGACGGAATTGCATGCGTTTGTTTGTACTATCCACAGTTTATTTTATCTTTCCTTGGATAGTTTTGTTAAATTAAATAAACATATGAATCTACCTAATATTCATTATTCATTAGTCATGCACACAAATAAAATTATTGTTTGATTGGAACCATTTGGACTCACAATATGGACAAAAGCCTAGTGTTCCTTCCTGCATTAGTGACTAAGATCGCTCACCATATTTTTATTTGTAAGCAACGCGTAAACCTAAAGCTTTATAAGTCGTGGCCGCTTTATTGTGGCCGTAAAGAGACCACGTCGACACTTCTTAAATAAACACAACGCCGCGTTCTGTTATAGTGGTAATTGTGTGTGTGAGCTATGGGAGAATACGTTTTGATAAAATCTCTTATCGTCCCATGCCTCCTCTTTTTCATCCCGAAAAAGTGATATTGTAACATAAGTTTGCGAGATGCTGTTCTCCGAGATATAAATGCTTGATATAATTCTTTTTGTTTCTATTTGTTCCATTTGTTGTTACTCGTACATTCCAATGACTAGTGTCAGTCTGTCATTTTTTATCTAAATATATGTTACAAGTAAAGTATAAGATATCTACGCTTGTAATGATAACAAATGTTTATAATGCTGATATTCGTACTAAGGGGTTCCAAATAGCTAGTGATATTTCATCATCATTATAAAAAAAAAAAACACCGAATTACAAAGTCTATGCATGAAACTCCCTTTCTTTACAATTCTGCAAACGGATGCAAACGGGAACATGCTACTAAGAGTCCGCTGCCAGTCCGTATGTTCATCCGTCTGTCTCAGAATATATGGATCGGTAAAAGGTAGAGACATGAAATTTTTACATAATATGAATATCTGTTACCGCTATAAAAAAAAATGGAGCTCCAAAATTTTTATTGGCTTATTTTTTAGTTGTGTGCAAATCTGACTCGCACATGGCCAGATTTAATTTTAATTCTTAATTTGGTTCCTCAATGAGAGTCAAATTTAGATAAATAAATCGCACCTATTTTACACTTATCGGCATTTACGACTTGCATTAAATGAAAAAGCTTGGACGAAATTTTTTAATCGCGAAATAAAGTTGTTTTGTTTACGCGCTAAACTGGTTTTAATAAACATAGTTAAGCTTATTTTCAATTTCGTCCCAAGTATTAATCAAATCAAATCAAATCAAATATCTTTATTGTGGAACACAGGTAAAAAAAAAAGGTGTTACGAAATATTAGGCATCACTGTGACCTGTCTTAATAGTCATACAATAGTTATTTCGTTGCAGAATCTAATATAAGTGAAAAAAAAAAATATATAAATTACCATAGTCATAACACAAAATTACGTCCAATCATAAAATTATAAAATTCAATAAAATCATTCATAAATGGATATAATAATAATAATTACGTCAAAATATCATTTAAAAACTCTTTAACATTATAATAACATTTTTCAGTCAGGAGCAATTTTAATCTCTTTTGAAATGTCAAAATATCAAGTTTTTTGAAACTATCCGGCAATTTATTATATATAACGGGAGCCATACCAATTACATTTCTATTCATCATTGCAGTGTTATGTCCACCTGTTATCAACTTTTGTTCATATTGGTTTCTTACAGCAGCATTATTTTCTAACTGTTGAATAGTACCCGAGTAGTTAGCACAGATTACTAGATATTAACTTGAAGTCTTGCTCTATAGTTTGGAGTATTAAACGTGTCGCAGCAAGTTAATTACTCCATTAGATGTTGTAGCTACTATGATGTAGATTTTATTTTACTAGATTACTAGGATTATTTTATTAAAATTTTATAACTGCTTTACTATAATATTGATATTTGATTTTGAGGAAGAGATAAGGTGGCACGCTCAGATAAAACAGAACAAAGTAATACTGAAGTAAGTATTTGATACTAAGGTGGAAAGCCCACTAAAACGCTAAACGCGGCCTTCGAATTTTACGACTTTGGGTTCTGTCTACCCCGCAAGAGAGAAAGACGTGATAATATGTAAGTATGTATGTATTTATAAGTATCATTAAACCTTTGCACTCAAGAAAAATTACATTCTACTTTCATTAGGTATAATGAGTGTAAGAAGATCATCTATAGTTGGTTAGAGGTAAAAACATATGAGAAAACAGAGGAGCTACTGGAACAAATAAATTGACCAACTGAATATATATAAATTAGTGGAGCTGTGGCAATAGCTGCAGCTACTGATCCCAAGATACTCATCGTAGGGCTAATTATGGTTATTTTCCCTTTTCATATCACACACACACACACACACACACATACACATTTTTGAGAATTAGTGACTTCTTTTCTTACATCTTTTAAGGCATTGTATGTATCATAGTTAAGGAAGAGCGGTGTCTCCTAACACAGACTATGTTAAGTCTAAAAGGAGGCTCCTGCCACTAATATGTTAAGAACAAATGTTAAAGAAATAATTTTCATTTTTTTTTTCATTTTCATTAGGTATATTAACTCTGCAAACGGACTGATATTTGAATTATTTGTATTGTGATATACTCATAACTCTGTATTGTTTTGATAAAATTCTATCGAATATCTCTGCATTATTCATGTAATACATAATTTATATTCTAGATAAAATTAAAAAGTAGTAATTACAAAGTAAAATGCTAAATATAACAAATGCATAGCATAAATACCAAAAAAATAAAATAAAGTAACTTCGGCTTTATTACTTATTTTATCTTTCAAATTGTATTTCAATTCGACGAAAAACAAACTCGACAATCGAAACGTTTGGAATCCAACAAAATAAGATAACTCAACCTCATGTGCCATTAAGATAAAATACGAATAAAACAGACGGGGTGGAGAAAAAAAAACAAATGTGCACATCGCGAGAAATTGAATTTCATTGAAAAGATCTGGGCAGAGATTTTGCAACCCGGGGGCGGATTTAGTGAAATACTTAAAGTGGCTTACAGTCCTCGATTGCGTGCGATAGGCAAATCCCACATTCGTCTTTATAACAATATAAAATGGTTCTAATACGGACATATTGGTTACGAGCGAATCGATAACCAGAATGTCGTAATATTAGGACAACAACCTGAAGTAACGACTCACCATGAAATTTGCAATTTAACGAGAAGATAAGTAGTACTATATAACAAAATAAAAATAACAAACTGCTTTCCCTTTTTTCAACAACTTTATATGGACACTTGGGCTTTTGAGATGAACCTTACAGTACCTTTAAACTGTTGCAACCCATCCAGCCATTTGGAAGATACGAAGCTACTTAAGGGGGCATACTAGGCACAGTAGCGACGCCAATCATTTTATTCCTAATACTTTGCAGAGTACGAGGGCTATTCCACTGCAGAGAGGTGTGAAACAGGGAGATGTCATATCTCCAAAACTGTTCACCGCTGCAATGGAGGACGCCTTCAAGCTCCTGAAATGGGAAGGACTTGGCATCAACATCAACGGCGAGTATATCACTCACCTTCGATTTGCTGATGACATAGTCGTCATGGCGGAGTCGCTGGAGGATCTAAGTACCATGCTCAATGACCTCAATGAAGTTTCCCAACAAGTGGGCCTTAAAATGAACATGGACAAGACGAAAATTATGTCGAATGTCCATGTTGCGCCTTCACCAGTGATTGTTGGAAACTTCAGCCTTGAACCTGTAGAGCAGTACATTTACTTGGGTCAATTGATCCAGGTCGGCAGCTCCAGTTTCAAGGACGAGGTCTTTCGTCGAATCCGACTCGGCTGGGCAGCGTTCGGGAAGCTCCGCAACGTCTTCTCGTCCAAAATACCTCAGTGCCTAAAGTCGAAAGTCTTCGACCAATGTGTGTTACCAGTGATGACTTACGGGTCCGAAACGTGGTCCCTTACTATGGGCCTCATAAGAAAGCTCAAGGTCGCTCAAAGAGCTATGGAGAGGGCTATGCTCGGTGTTTATCTGCGAGATCGAATCAGAAACGAGGAGATCCGTAGAAGAACCTAGGTCACCTACATAGCCCAGCGGATTAGCTCTTTGAAGTGGCAGTGGGCGGGGCACATAGCGCGAAGAACCGATGGCCGATGGGGCAGAAAGGTTCTTGAATGGCGACCACGTACCGGCAAGCGCAGCGTTGGACACCCACCGACCAGGTGGTCGGACGACCTAATAAAGGTCGCAGGAAGACGCTGGATGCAGGCCGCTTCCAACCGGTCATATTGGAAATCCTTGGGGGAGGCCTATGTCGAGCAGTGGACTTCTTGCGGCTGAAATGATGATGATGATGATGACTTTACAAATAGAAAAAAAATTCAAGCTTTAGTAAATACCCTAAAGTATTTTTGGAATTATGTTTTAATATTATGAGAATCAGTCATTATAAGAAATAGTAATTCGCTAGATTCTCATAATTCTCACTGATTCTGATAATGTTAAACATGATTCCAAAAATACTATACCGGGTTATTTACTAAGGTTTATATGGTTTACATTCTTGAATTTCTTTGTATTTGTAAAGTATTAGGAATAAAATTATTGGCGTCGCTACTGTGCCTAGTGTTAATAAGAAAATTAACAAACATAAAATATTCGCGCGAAACACATAAATTCAAAATTTTTATAAAACGGTTATCTATAAACTCTTAACTGACAACATTTCTGTTAGAGCAAAGCTTTTTACGCTTTCCGATGTTTTTGCTTACTTTTGCTCTTCGTGTGTAAAGGGGTGGTGTCGAATTGTCAAACTACCTCAAGGCATCCGACATAGTTTAACGTCAGCAATCTAATGAATGATGACCGGAACGACGAAACATGCCTTCCGAAGCACAGAGGAGCTAAAGAACTTTTGTAACAATTGTAGTCACTTATCCCAGTGGTGACCGCGACCGGGGTTGCTTCACGTGCGTAAGTGCTATTAATGTACACGCCAACACCGAACATCGAACTCTTCAGATGTTTACAAACTTGGAGTTGATAAATTCAGCAGCGTCCGACCAACGAACATTTTAATAAAGAAAGTACCTACTCCAGGCACGTGACTCCGTGCTTAGCCCCTTCCATTATACTCTAACTTGGAAATTTAGTTCAACAAGTCAGATTTAGTTTTAGAAACTTTGCGTTTGCATTTCGTTACGTGAGATTAGTGTTAAATTGAAAATGTTTTGCCTGGAATCCATGTTGTTGCCAACTTGTTATTATTTTGCAACGCACGGTACGACCTTTGGTGACATTAAAATCTAATTTTCGTGATATAGGTCCAAGTAAAACAAAAGCTGATTTGCCAGAAAATAGTGTCTGGGTGAAAATAGATAGTATTTACTAGGTAAATATTAAATGTGGTTAAATTTAATTTATTTTAATGAATCGCTCATGTGGGACCTAATAGGTTTATTCTAGGCCCTAGGCAAATAGTTGTACAACAAATTAGTTGCAGACTTGGATAGTTATTAAGGGTTTCACAATGATTTGAGTTAGTTATTTTGTAACTTATTTATTAACTTGATACGACATGTATGGGAGCTAAACTAAAAAAAATTTTTTTCAAGATTTTTTCTACCGCTTTTTTGACATGCTTAATATACCTACATATCCATACCAAATTACAGCTTTCTAGTACTTATAGTCTCTGCGTAAAACCGCGGACGTACAGACAGACAGACAGACAGACAGACAGACAGACAGACAGACATGGCGAAACTATAAGGGTTCCTTGTTTACTACGGAACCCTAAAAACTAGTTGCGTCAACTTCTTATCCTTCTCTGTCTTGTCGTCGGTTGAAAACATTTTTAGTGACGATGTTGACAATACATCTTATCATCATAATCAGGTCTTTGTTAGTCTCCACTGCAGGAGCACGACTCTCTTTGTACTACCAGAGCCATTAGCCAGAGCAGTCAAAGGATTTGGCCTACACTCTCAGCGCTGGCCAGACGGGTTGGAGAGGTCTCTTTGATGTTTATAGGTAAGCTTTTTTTAGCTTTTGTTTTCTAAGTCGCCGTCTACGACATCCACGGGAAGACTTGGAGTGGTCCTATTCTACTCTGCCGGAAACCACATGGCGAGAGAGGTTGACAATTTTCGACATATACGTATTGAATACTGTTTTCTATACAAATTAATTGCTTTAAATTACTTCTTAGTCGTTACATTTTAATAGACCATTAAAAACAAGGTTTATGCCGAAGTATTCCTCACATAAGTTAAGCCAAGCTACAGATTCATTTCTTGAATTATGTAATACAATTAAACGATTTATGACATGACTGTTGAAGGTTCTACGAGTATTTTATTGTAATCGTTTCAGCTTCCAGGAATAACTTTGTTTAATGATCATGTATTACTTACACTGCGTATGTAATACTGAACGTGGCCTTTCGGCCTTATAGCCGTTCTGTCTACTCCGTAAGGGATAAAAACGTGATACTACGTATGTATGTGGACCTATATTATTAAAGGTAAGTTAAGTCATCTGCACTACTAGCAAACTCCCCCCCCCCCCCCTCTTTCCCCACGTCGTCACACACATGTGTCAAAAGGTTAATGGGGCGACAATAATACCCATATAATGCTTTAGCTGAACTATAAGAAATATAAAAGTAAAGCCAAGAGTGCGTAGAGTAGGATTCCCGGGTCACTCGCACCCAGCACCCTATACGGCAAAACATGATAGTTTGCTGTCTCTCCAAGCCTTGCACACACAGGCAACACCAAAAGCCGAGGTATATCTATGGGTATAATAATACGCCGGAGTCATAAAGTCCACGCGAATGAAGTCGCGGGCATCAGCTAAAATAAACCAATGATAGCTTAGATTTGGAATACAACTCTCCCTATTAAAAAGTAAAACTCCTCCGGACATATGAAAATGAGACAATACCAAATTAACATACAAGCATAATAGTAAAAAAATATTTTTATCGAGTACATAAAGTAGTCGAATCACTAGACTTGGGCCACAAACACTACTTCAAGGACCATACATCTTTTGTTAAATGTGGTTATGAGATAGTCAATAAGTAAATATATTAGAAAAGCAACATTATTTACCAAAATATCTGTAATTTAGTCCAATTAATAAACTGATTAACTTTTTAACAAACTAAATTTCAATAAAATCTGTAACTGCTTTTTGAATTTTGTGAAACATACGGGACGTAAGTACATCTTAAAGTACAGTTTCCTCAGTAAACAATTTCTAAGGAGGGTAATGAAGCCGTTTGTACGTGCTGAAACACAGGTAGTCGACAAATGTGCGTTTGGTCACGTCTGCTGCCGATCTCCAGAACAAAACATCCGTTTTAAGTTCTGATAGGAGTAGGTATGTTCAGATTTGATCACAAATGAAATAAAAGTGGAGTACGATTGCTCTTTGTTTGTGTAAGTGGCCAATACTGGTGTCAGATTTTTCAAGCTGCTGATTACCTAACGATCTCAACGGCTTAACGTGCCGTCCAAAGCACATGACGAGCTCCGTGGCACAGCGATCAACACGCCAGCCTGTGACACGGGGGTCCCGGGTTCGATCCCCGGTCAGGTCATGATGAAAAACGATCTTTTTCAGAATGACCTGGGTCTTGGATGTTTATCTATATAAGTATATGTTATAAAATATACTATCGTTGAGTTAGTATCCTGCGACACAAGTTCACAACTAACTGTGGGGCTAGCTCAATTTGTGTGATATGTCCCTATATACATAAAAAAAACAGAAGACACATAGGAGCTCGAGATATGTTTATGCCATTATGGTCACCTAGTTCCTCAATTCTTTTTATAACATTTAGTCTTATGTTCATTTCAACTATCACTTCGTGATCATTATCATCGTCAGCTTTCCATAACCCACTGCTAGGCATAAACCTCCCTTTGTCTGCACCAGAAATAACTATCACTTGTCCTAATTCTTCAATGCTATATTTATATCTTTCTCATTCCTCAATTCTTCTAATAACATTTTGTCTTATGTTCATTTCAACTATCACTTCATCATCATCATCATCGTCAGCTTTTCATTACCCACAGCTAGGTATAAGCCTCCCTTTGTCGGCGCCAGAAATAACCATCACTTGTCCTAATTCTTCAATGCTTTGGTGGTTTCATGGACCTAGGAATAATATGGACCCGGCATTAGACACATTAAAAGTGAAGCATAACTTACGTCACATTAAGTCACATGTGTGCAGCATGTATTTTGACATTTGGGAAATTTGACATTTCGTTCGACCGGGGAAAAGTGTAGGGATTTTTATGCCGATGTGTGCGTGCGCTAGTGTCGCGACACGAGTAATACGAGTATTTTTATGTGCGTCACTGTTACTTTTTCCAAGGGTATATCCTGATTATTCTTAGATCCATGGGTGGTTTAGAAGGAAAGAAAAATCATAGAATATTCCAGATACTTTTCTTCCCGCCACTTATAATTTTGATTTTCTACGTTTATGAAAAGTTCAAATGAGATGGTTTAGTGAGTCGTGTTTAGTGAGAGAGTGAGTCATATATCGATTGTAGGTGAATGTAAACACAATTATTTATACAAAAGTTATACTTAATTGAAACACAACTTCAGTAAGTTTTACAAATAAATCAATACTGTTGGTTGAACCCCAAATAACAGCGCAGCGGTAAAGGAAAGCCCAAGCAAATTACCTTTAATTTGTTCCCAATACTTTGTCTCCAACTTTGAACCAACCTCCAGACTTTGTAAAGGCTCGTCTCCACAGTGTCTTTTACATTAGTAAGTAGATTATGTGACTTTGATTCATTGCTAAACACAATTGGCTACTTGACTAAAAAAAATTTCGTGTCGCTATGTAAAGACCTGCCAAAAATATACACAATAGTGACAGAAATACATTTCTAAACAAAAAACTCTTTCAGATATAGAAGTTTTAAAGACACATATTTTTAGACGTTAATTTTTAGACGTGAAAACACGCTGCTGAAATGCCTACATATTTGTGACGTCACAACTTTGTTTGGTAGCTATACGAAATATTACGTTTATGGTAATGGTTTCTTAACAAAAGTTGCTATAAATTTTGCGGACTACAATACAGTATAACTGTAATTTAAGATTTTCATACTTTTAAAAATGGTCCTATTCACCCAACTTTAAAGAAGCTTTAAGAACACTTAACGAATCGATATCAAATTAAAAGTGTTTTTTATAGTGTTTTTAGATAGAAATGAGTATCATTGGAAACAAATTTTATATAATCTTAACATTAGGCAAATACCGAATTGAGAAGGTAGTAAAATATTTGTTGCTTCATCATTGTTACTCGTTCGTACGAATTACTTCAATGTGCAAGAAACTAGATGTTATCACTCATAAATAAAAGATTCTTTAAACTGTAAGTTAGAGATTGCTGTATATATTACTTTTTACTTAACCAACTAATGAAACGATGAAACCTTCCTCTTTCCTTAAAAAGGAAACTAATGAACATCTGCATCCTTCCAATATTAACAACTTATGGCGCACAAACTTGGTCTTCACGTAAATATTCTGATATCTATGTTGGTCTTTGACTAAACTCCAAAAGTCCGAACTTATGGTTTGCCAGCGAGCGATGGAGCGTAGCTTCCAGGATGTCAAACTTATTAGTTTGACACCCTGGAAGCTACGCAGATTTTGTCTTTTGACAAAGTCCATAAAACCGAACTACACTCCTGAACAGGAATAACAGATGAATAGCTTAGAAGGCCGCAAAATTGAAGTGGAACTGGGCTGGTCACAAATGCCGCAGGCCTAATGATTTCTGGGCAAAGATCACCTCCTACTGGATCCTTTATAATCCTAGAAGACTCGGTACGCGAGGACGCGATGGCGTGTTTGGCTAGATAAATTTAACAAAGAGTGGAAGGAGATAGCTCAAAACCGGCCTTTGCCCAGCAGTGGGACACATGTTGGCTCGAAATAAAATTAATATCAAACTAATACAACGTGTAAGTATATTTGTATGTTTTTCAGGGTTTCATATATTCACGTAATATTCGCCCTAGGGTTCTGGATGCATTTTAGCACTTACATGGTAGATTACTTATAGAACAAATGTCTGGCTAGGTTGCATCCGCGCAAGGCTCTGACAGAGGGTAAAAACCCAATGATATTTTATGCGCGCCAATGGACTCTCAACTGAGCAAGCCGAAGACCGTAAGGACACATTCAGATAAGAGAGAGATAGCAGATTTGGATCATTGAATTCCCGACATTTTTTCATAGAAGCGTAAGCGTAATTGGCCTGCTAGTAAAAAGCGCGAGCGCAGCTTCTCCGTTTAGGCTTGGCAATAAAAAAATTGTATGTCAGTCTACCCCGCTGTCCATTCTCTTCAACAGAGCACATTTTTGAATAGATTTTCATGAAATGTTGTGAGCATGTTCCAAAATAACGCAGACTTTTTTTAACTATTCAGTTTTTAGAAAATTTTGTAATAACGCTAATAAGACTGCCGAGGTCTGCACAGTGGCGGATTTACCAATAGGCTTAGTAGGCTGAAGCCTAGGGCGGCATATTTAGAGGGGCGGCAAATTTAGCCCAAATAATAAAAAAATATATAATTATATTTATACACATTACGTTCGTAATCCGTATATAAAAGACTAGCTGTTACCCGCGGCTACTTCACTATATCACCTACTTCACAATCATACTAATAACGGGAAAAAGTCGATGTAATGAGGACGATAGAACACATCATAAAGTAGCAATTTCTGAATAACTAAATGTAATTAATATGATTGTGAACTAAACTAACGTATTGAATTTCAATACTCAGTAGGGGCGGCAAGTTTGAATAGACTACTAGCGGCAAATTTGTAAATCCGCCGCTGGGTCTGCAGCTCATAAAGTCTAGTTGGGTGTGAAAATTAAACAGATTGCTCAAAAAGTTTTTTATTGAATAACGAATAGGTATTTTATTCATATCTGTTTATTAAAATGCTTATATGTCAAATACTTATTTACGTATAATACGAATGAATGTAAGAGGTTTCACATATCGTTATACATTGGCTAGGTAGACTTTGCGCCTGTGTGAGCCAGTCTTAAAAAAGCCATATAGAAAACAAACAAATGAAAATTAGAAAAGTCTGCAATGAAATGTACGTCGAATAAAGTTTATTTTGTAAGATAAATACCCAGTTAGGTAAATAAAGATTGTGTTTATAGGTTACTTCTGTGCCTGGTAGCTAATATAATACTGTCAATATTTCGCCCATTGATTAACTTAGTGCACACTGCACAAGCGCAAGCAAAGCTGCTCTGTTTCATCTTGGGCAAAAATTATTTTGTATTATTGGTTGTTTATCCCACTATCTGTCCGGCTGTTCTTCTTTTACTCAATGTCAATGTCCTGGTCAATGTTTAATTAATGATCATGCCAAAAACTGTTATATTGCGTGTGTCAAAAATTATTACAGAGATTTAGAAATTAGGAAGAAGGTGGAAGCCTGGTTTTTAGTAATGTCAACTTTATTAATGTTAATCAAATGCGAATCTAGAGATGAAATATTTTAATAACTGATAGGTACTGTATATTGTAATGCATATTTCTCAACTTTACTATACGAGGAATTATAAACAAGTTACTAGAAATTTGTTAAAAAATATATTGCTCGAAGAACATCCAAATAAATACTTTCCTTATTATCTTATTTATAGTCTTCTTGACAGCACCTGTTTGGTTGTCTGGAAAATAAAATCTATGGCTTTAAGATGATGGTAATTAAGTTTACAAAAAAATCAACAAATATCTTCGTTCTACGACACCGAATGGCTATTAATCATGTCAAGTTCTCTAAATCATCAATGAACTCTAAGTTGAGATCTTTAACATAGACTTCAGAATATTTACCATTTAATAATAGTCTACTTACAATTTCAGGTATGACAAAAATGTGGCCAATACATGGCATACTCTTTTTTTAGGGTTCCAAAAGGTAAAATCGGGACCCTGTTCACGAGACTTCGATGCCTGTCTGTCACCAGGCTGTATCTTATGAACCGTGATAGCTAGACAGTTGATATTTTTACAGATTACGTTTTTCTGTTGCGACTATAACAAAAAATACTGAAAAAAGAGTAAAATAATATTAAAGGGGGGCTCCCATACAACAAAGACGATTATTTGCCGTATTTGAAGAAAGTTTAATAATGTTTTCTTATGTTTTCGCGATTGTTACACATTTAAATAAAATTATTTTAATACGGTTTTTATCGCGTTTATTACATTATTTATACACCTAACGTTTCGAGCACTTTACAGTGTTCGTGGTCGCAGATAGACTAAGTTGACATTTGTCTAGTATTTTATAAGAACTGCAAAATCTACCGCCTAAAATATTTATTGATAACGTTCCGGATGTACGCAGTATTGGCTCACGGTGTCTGAAGGTCTTGCAGTCTTCTGCTTAGCTTGAGATTTGATTAAATTGATGACTGGATCCCAAGCTGGTGGTAACTGCCAACCATCCTCTCTATTGAAATTAGGATGTTTTTTAATTTCAATAGCCTCACGAAGCATTCTTGGAATGTATCTGTTTTCTTTTGCAAGGACTTGAGGATTATCAAAACGCATATAGTGGTTGGGTTTGTCTAGGGCATGTTCACAGACTGCAGCCTTCGTTGAGCGCCTATGCTTCATGTCAGCAATATGTTCTTTTATACGGGTACCGATGCTTCTCTTTGTTTGCCCAATGTATGATAAACCACACTCACAGTCAATTTTATAAACTCCAGCATCTTGTAACGGGATATTAGATTTGACAGGTCTTAAAAGTTGGTTTATTTTCTTGTGCGGCTTGTAATAGGTCTTGATTGAAGCACGCTTAAGTATATTACCAATTTTGTCTGTAACTCCCTTTACATATGGTAAGATGGCAGGAAAGCGATCAACTGTGTGAGGCTTTGGGCGGCTTCTGTGATGTGTTTTTGGGAGGTTGAGGTTGTTGCTTCTTAAAACCGATTTTACTCGTTGAAGCTCCTCCTTGAGGTGGTGGGTGTCACAGATGCCATGTGCTCTCTGAAACAAAGATTTACCAACGGTAGCCAACTGACATGGATGATGATGGGATTTGCCATTGAGATATTTGTCGTTATGGGTAGGCTTTCTATACACAGTATGACTAATAGTATTATCAGGATTTCTAATTATTAAAATGTCAAGAAAAGCTAATGAATTATTTGTCTCAGTTTCTTATTCACCTTAGAAACTGAGACAAATAATTCATTAGCTTGCGTTTTGATAATCCTCAAGTCCTTGCAAAAGAAAACAGATACATTCCAAGAATGCTTCGTGAGGCTATTGAAATTAAAAAAAAAACATCCTAATTTCAATAGAGAGGATGGTTGGAAGTTACCACCAGCTTGGGATCCAGTCATCAATTTAATCAAATCTCAAGCTAAGCAGAAGACTGCAAGACCTTCAGACACCGTGAGCCAATACTGCGTACATCCGGAACGTTAACGATAAATATTTTAGGCGGTAGATTTTGCAGTTCTTATAAAATACTAGACAAATGTCAACTTAGTCTACCTGCGACCACGAACACTGTAAAGTGCTCGAAACGTTAGGTGTATAAATAATGTAATAAACGCAATAAAAACCGTATTAAATTTTATTTAGAAAGTTTGATGTTGTATATGAAGATAATGGTAAGGAACCCTATACGCGCAAATTCGACTCGTACTTGACCGATTTTATTTCTTCTTTATTTCAAATTCTTATGTACTGTCCTCGTCTGTTATGTTGCGTTTCTTCTTCTTAGTACATTTACATTTATATTAGCAAACTTGGCACAGTGTATGAAACTGCAGGTGTCTGAGTTTCTCGCCTCTTACGTAGTTTAGTAAACGATTCCAACTTCATGTTAATATTTTTGAACGGAGATTTTAAAGCGTTTACATAGGAATTCTATAAAAATTTACACGAGTCACCGTAGAAGGGGCTTGAATCTAAATAAGCTAGTAGACCTCTTGATCTCATCATAGCGAACTTCCAATGAATCTAAACTTCAAGATTTTTAGGTCCTATATGTTAAATACCGCCATTTTGAAAAAATCCAATAAGTTGCATTATTTAAAACAATAAAAATCCGTCTGTCGTTTTTGACAGTTTTTTGATCGATTTTTTGCTGAAATAAAAACACACCTTATCATTCACAAATTATTACAAGAATTTTCATAAAACCAGCTTTTATATTATATTGTCCATATGTTTAAATTTAATTTAATTTAAAAGAAATAGTACTGGGAAGCGTTAGCATCACGTCCCGAACAGGCGGCGATAATAAAAATGTAAATTAGGGTAAAGTATATTCGAAATAGCGACCATGCGCTATGCTGGTCTCGGTTAAATCTATTCATAATTTACCTCAGCTTATCTGCACGCAATACATTTTAATGTTCAACTTTTTTACGAAAATGTCGAAACAGAGACACTATATTTGTAGCTAGATTCGTAAAAAAAAACATATTTTGGATGGTTTGTTCCTATTTAGTCACACCAAGATCTGTTGCACTGCTACTCAAAGAGATAAAATATCCCGTTGTGTAGCAGTGTTACACATTGCAACTATCTTTTACCCAATACCACTCCACTCCACGTGATCAGAAAGACTTGAAAATGTAAATTTCCAATAAAACTATGAACGTATTGTTTGTATAGTCAGTCAGTAGGCCTAGTTATTGGAAATGAGGTCTCTTAGAGATAAAATATTAAAGCGGGGTGCAGCATTTAAATTAGGTACGATGCTAATGAAACGTCGAGTTCACCAGAACCGACGGCCAGTTAGGAATGCTAAGGCAGCCTGGAGTTTCCTAGCTTTATTTACTAGCTATGTGCTTAATTTAAAAATATATATTTAAGTCCAGGAAGAATTTATTTTTACGATTGCAAGACATTTTAAATCATCTTCATCAGGTCTTCCCTGACGCTCTCCTATGCAGGATCAGAGCCATATATTAGCCGGAGCAGAAAGAGGATTTGGCTTACACTCTCCACGCTGGCCAGATGAGTTGGAGAGGTATCTTTGTTTAGCTTGTGTTTCCCAAAACGCGTTCTACAACATCCACGGGAAGATTTGGAGTGGTTTTATTCTACTCTGCCGGGAACCACACGGCTAATATTTTTAATATTAATTGTTAGTCAATTAATATTTTTAATATTATTGTTAGACAATTAATATTTAAAATATTAGCCGTGTGCTTCCGAAGTGTTATTGATGTCAATAATTTAATTTACAGTTTTAAAAAATAAATTTAATACGGTTTTATCAAATTACATCAGGTTTGTAGCAGCCTGCACAAATGATCCAGACGATTATTATTGAAGACAAGGTAATCCCATTCATTGCTTCAAAGATGATATCAGATGCTTAGTAATGTTCATTACCTCGTGTATTAAGTTAAAACACAATTCTTTACTCTAATTTAACGTAATTTGTATATCTTTTTTCAGGTAATTTTATTACTAAGTTTAATCTAAGCAGAAAATTATGAACCTCCTCGTTGAGAAGCTGAGTAGCTCTACGTCCTCAATTTCAAAGGCCGCTACATGTTATGCGCCGGATATTTCAATTTGTCTGCGTTTGTAGAGACATCTTGAGGACTACACAATTTATTACTCTAATTTTACGTAATTTTGTTATTGGTACCATCTTTTGGGTAACTTCATCAGTATGCTAGCTCAATCTGTGTAATTTGTCCGTATATATTTATTTATTTATACTAATCTAAACAGAAAATTATAAACCTCCTTGCTGACTAGTTCTACGCGTCCTCAATATCAAAGGGCGCTGCATGTTATGCGCCGGATATTGTAGTCTGGCTGCGTTTCTAGAGCCATCGTGAGAAGAGCTTCTCCGCAAGTGGAGACCGCTGCGTTCAGCGATATACATTCGTGCTACGTCACGTAAATATACAAAGTATGTTAAACGAAAAAGTTTAAGAACACTTAAACAGGTCACGTGTAAAAACGAGCTCCGTGGCGCAGCGGTTACCACGCCAGTCTGCGACACGGGGGTCCCGGGTTCGATCCCCGGTCAGGTCATGATGGAAAACGATCTTTTTCAGATTGACCTGGGTCTTGGATGTTTATCTATATATGTATTTGTTATAAAATATAGTATCGTTGAGTTAGTATCCCATAACACAAGTCTTTCTTAAGAACTTACTTTGGGGCTAGCTCAATCTGTGTGATTTGTCCGTAAATATTTAAATTTGTCCGTAAATATTTAATATTTATTTATTTAATAAATTTCTCTGGGGCATAATTGGCGCTTCAAGCGTCCTCAATATCAAAGGGCGGTGCATGCTATGCGCCGGATATTGCAATCTGTCTGCGCTCCTAGAGCCATCTTGAGAAGAGCTTCTCCGCAAGTGGAGTGCGCTGTGTTCAGCGTCATGCTCCGTCCTGTAAATATACAAAGTGTGTGAAGCGAAAAAGTTTAAGAACACTTAAACAGGTCACGTGTAGGAAAAAAATATCAGGGGCATAATTGGCGCTCTAAACGTCCTCAATATTAAAAGGACGCTGCATGTTATGCGTGGGATATTGCAATTTGTCTGTGTTTCTAGAGCCATCTTGAGAAGAGCTTCCCCGCAAGTGGAGAGCGCTGCGTTATCGATATACTTATAAAGTTCGTTCTAAGTCCCGTAGGTATACAAAGTTATGTATTTAAACAGGTCACGTGTATCTCGGGGGCCTAAGTGGCGCTCTACACGTCCTCAATATCAAAGGAAGCTGCATGCTCTGCGCTGGATATTGCAATCTGTCTGCATTTGTAGAGCCATCTTGAGAAGGGCTTCTCCGTAAGTGGAGAGCGCTGCGTCCATCTATATACTTACTTATAAAGTTAAGTGTTTAAACAGGCCAAGTGTACGAAGAAAAATCTCGGGGGCCTAAGTGTCGCTCTACACGTCCTCAATATCAAAGGAGCTGCATGCTATGCGCCGAATATTGCAATCTGTATACGTTTGTAGTACAATCTAGGTAAAGGTAACCAAATTGCGATTGTAGTGATTTTACATATTATAAGTAAAGTGTGATAAATAAGAGTAAAGTGATATGTGTAAGTAAAACAAAGAAGTAAATATTCGCGTTGCATTCTAAATAGGTACACATATATGATTCTGTATCAAAATATATTAGCTGATAGAAAATTGCTCACAAAACATAATCCAGGATAAGGAAAAAACCTCTAATACTTGAATACTGTGTGAATGACACACCTTGGTTTGTGTTCGATTCGTCTTTACTTGTCGCAGCCCTGTAATAAAGACAGGATAACCGCGATAGATATATGGCAGATAGATATGTCTTTGTAGATTAAATTCGGCATTTCTACATTTATATGGCTTTTTACAGATGAGGTTAATTGGGCGTATCTGAGCCTCTAGTAGGTAGGCTTCAATATCCCAATTCCAAATAATATTATCAATGTAAAAGTGAGTTTGTTTGTTTGTTACGCTTTCACGCCCTATCTACTGAACATCATTGTGGAATTTTGCATACACATTGTCTGGAGCACGGAGTAGGACTTAAGCTACCTTTCATCCCGGAAAAAAGTAGTTCCCGAGGGATCGACACTAACGCGAGCGGAGCCGCGGGTGAAAGCAATTTTTATAGCTATTTTTATACGTGAGAGAGATAGAAAGACTACAGCCGAAGGGTGCAAAAAAAACCAAGAATACTTATAAGGAATTTTAATTTAAAGTTCAAAGTTACAATATAGTGATATCAATTAATTAAATTACATGAGTGACGACAGTTCGATGTGAGAACATGAAGTGATCGACAAAGGTACTCGGAACCGCGGGCGCGACTCTCACAAGGCGGGCGGTCGCGTGAATCATATGCAGGTGTCCACTTGTTGGAAACCGCGCGACGGTGGTCTGTGACGTAGGGACGCGTGACGCGGCGCTTTCCGTAGTTTAGGACTGCGTAACTCCTCCCTCCATAGAACGGCAACTATTCGCAGAGGACGTTGCCGTGATGCTGCAAGTATTGACCTTCACATCCTGTGGTCTAGTTCCTTTCATTTGGTTCAGTTCCGCTACATATGCATAGTTTCCATCGAGATGTCCAGATGCGGCAGTTTGAGTCTCTTCATTTCTAGTGCAATTCGTTCGATATCTTCGGTAAAGTATAATGGTAAGTATGATTGCACAGGTACCAAGTAAAATAGAGTAAATTGGTATAGTTGTGTGATAGAGACTTGCAATATTCATTTCTTCTAGGTGTACAGGATGCTGCATCGATATCTTCGTATTGGCTTCATGTAGGTGTTGGAGATTCATAGAGTTAAGTTTAAAGGTGGGTTTATAGTGTGAGACAGCTGCCTCGATAGGTGGAAGTAGGGCTATCTGCACAGCGTGACCCTTAATATGGTTTCGGGTGTTTGCAACTGTAAATTCAGGCGTCTTCAAGATGCAGTTCAACGGGATAGTCACTAGATAACTCCCTTGGAGGGTCTTGTAGTATTCATGTTCACATGATATGTGTACCTTTGTGGAAGTAGGGAGGCTTATTGTGTAGTGCTGGTCATCAAGTTTCTCCAAGGCGGGGCTAGTTAAGTTGACATGAGTGAATTGACATGATGGTGTGACGCGTTGATCTAGTATAAGGCGGTGCATGCAGTCTTCAAGATCCAGTACTCTATCTTGCTGTTTTTCTTCGCAAAGGTACCACTCGCTTACCTTCGGGCATTCAGCCTCTATGTACCTAGAACCTGTTCTCTGAGTTGCTATAAAGGGTTGGAGAGGAACAAATATTTGATTATGTCGATTAGGGATGATTGATAATTTGTAAAGGATATAGGTTATAGGAGAGGCAATCGGTACCATGAAAACTATTACTAGTCTATTTCTTACGTAATAAAATCCCGTCTTAATGACATCATAATAATCTCTTAGGTTTAAGTCTAAAATTTCATTTTTAGAATATATTTTCTTAAGTCTAAGTAGAGTGCTGTTAAGTGCATCTATATCTATCATATAATGTGCGGTGCTTTTAGTTTTAATAAACGCTAACATATTTTCTAAGTTATACAATTCGTCAGATAAGTTACCAGTATTATCTGTTAAGATCATTAAATATTGAGATAGATGTGCATATTTTATCATTTCAGTATCTCTATCGCTATCTGTATTTAAAATAAAGTTAATGATACTGCTTATATTCTTTTGATTCTCTACTATGTTATCTAGAATTAAGGAATGCTGTGCTATCCAATTTTTGCCTAAACTTATATGTTCATTAATTTCAGTTTCTAGTTTGTTCTGATTACTTTGAAGAGTTTTTATAGCACTGTCATACTTTATGGCATCTGTATAGTCTAGATTACCGGAGATACTTTTAACAATAGAGCCAAGACCATCAATAAGTCCTCTTCTATTTCGAGTTTGTTGGAAGGAGTGTAACTGTTTCTGAACATTATCTAACTTACTATAAAGGTGTAAGAGATGAGGCTCATATAACGAGAGAGTTTTATCTTTAAGACTGGATCTAAATTGATCTATCTGGGATTGCGCTTCACTAACTTTAAGAGATATGTCATCCAAGTCGATATAATATAAGAAGGAATGGTAATGGGAGATTAGTTTAGTCTGTCCAAGTTTGAAAGGTAGAACTCCTGGTCCATTGTCAAGGCTGTCAAGTGTTATGTCTTGCGCCAGGGTCAGATGCAGGGCGATCGTCAGCAGTAGTATCCTGCAACAATGGGTTATCTTTAGGAGTACGCTTAAGGCGCGCTTTAGCAATAGGACCTTTTTTCTTTTTAGTGTATATATGGATAGGTAAGTCGGCTAAAACTACATCTTGCGTGAAACGAGGGGCTAATTTCTGTCTACTGGCCATGGGATTGCGAATAAAGACTTGTTGCTCTGGGGCATATTGCTTTTCGGGCTCACGGTCTTTGTTCCTAGCTTCCGTTAGCTCAGTTCGGTTGTGTAAGGAAGTCTCATTCAACATATCGTAGATCTTGAACATACGTTGCTTATGATCAACTACGTATTGCTGAAGAAGGTGCTCATTCATATTTATGTTAATTGGGTCACGCGGATCAAAGTGACCGGTGATTATGTCCAAGGGTCTACATTTTGTGAAACTATGAATGGAGCTATTATACGCAAGTACAGCATATGGCATGAGGATCAACGCTGGATCATTGCGGTGTTCTAACTTTAAGATACGTAAATGCTCCAAGATGGTAGAGTGAAACCGTTCTACTATGCCGTTACTATTAGGATTATGAGCTAAAGTTTTATGATGCTGAACTTTATGCAATTTAGTAAATTCTGAGAACACCTGATTTGTGAACTCAGGACCCTGATCTGAGACTATTGTGATAGGAACACCGTGATGAGTAAAGTATTTTAATAAGGCTTGTACTACACTAAGGGCTGTACCATCACGAAGGTGGTAAGCTTGCGCGTATTTAGAGAATGCGTCCACCAAGGTTAAATACTTTTCATGTTCGGTAGTGAACAGATCTATATGTACTGTTTCAAAAGGTTTGGTAGGGGGTGGTACGATTGAAAGTCTTTGATTTATCGGATTACGGTCGTATTTAGCCATACCGCAGATGCTACAGTCGTTTATGTACTTTGAGATGTGCTCTCGCATTTTGGGCCAAAAATACTTATGTGCTAATGCAAGATAACATTCATTGGTACCTCGGTGGTTCGTTTTACCTTCGTGGTACTTCTGAATGATGTCCTGTTGTCGCAGATAATCTTTAACATTTTCAACTTCTGTCTTTGTTAAAGTTAGGTCCATAGCTGAGCTCTTAAAATACTCTTGTATGATTGGGATAATTTTATACATATCTAAGGTAGGGTATATAATTAGACCTGTTTTAACCTTAGGGTTAACGTATTCCTTAATGGCGTTAACAATATCTTCCTGTAGGGTTGATTCTGAGATTTGTATGTCGGTACGTATATAGGACTCAAATGGTTTTGTGACTATGGGACGTCTTTTGATGTCTCCTACAACAGTTAAACAAATTTGTCTACTGAATTTATTTAGAGGTTGGTCAGTTATGGGAATTTCTAATATAGGGTGTTCATCGCTTGTATGAACTGTAGCTGTAGTGGATTTATTAAGGGATGGAGGTTTCTCGGTGGGTTGGACAACTATAGAACTTATGTCTAAATCTAAGATGGATTGTGATTCACTTGCAGTGTCTGTAGAGGATCCTGTACGGGATGGGGGTTTTTCAGCAGGCTGAGCTACTTGTGCGATATCCTCAATATGTATCTCGACTCTAGAGAGGGCATCAGCGTTGAGGTTTGATTTTCCCTGCTTATAGATAACGGTGAAGTTATATTCGCTCAACTTCAACCGCCATCTAGTAAGTCTTGAGCTCGGCTCTTTTAAGTTCATGACCCATTGCAAAGGCTTGTGATCGGTGACTATTTTAAATTTCCTGCCGAACAAATAAGGGCGGAAATATTTGGTAGCCCACACGATCGCTAGCAGCTCCTTCTCGATTGTACTATAATTAATTTCGCTGGTATTGAGCGTTCGAGAAGCATAAGCTATGGGTTTGTCTGAGCCTATGGTGCCCTGAGATAATACGGCACCTATAGCTAGGTTAGATGCGTCGGTTGTAAGAATAAACTCCTTATTGAAATCTGGGTACTGAAGAATGGGGTCATTGGTGAGGAGAGTTTTACAGTGCTCGAAACAATTAATATACTCTGGGTTATTAGTAGTGATTTTAGAGCCTTTTTTGAGACATTGAGTCATAGGTTTTGTGAGTCTGGCAAAATCTGGGATGAATTTCCTGTAATAGCCTAGCAAACCAAGGAAACGCTTTATTTCCGTTGCTGTGCGAGGTAAGGGGAACTTTTGTATGGCTGTAATTTTATCAGGATTGGGTTTGATTCCATCCTTGCTAATTATATGGCCCAAATAGGCAGTTTCTAACTTTAAAAACTCAGATTTATCCATCTGGATTTTAAAGTTAGATTCTCGCAAGCGAGCGAACACTTTTTCCAGATTAACCATATGCTCTTGAAGTGACGTACTAAACACTATGATGTCATCAAGATAGACCAGGCAAATAGTGTTCTGGAGATCTCTGAGCACATTATCCATGACACGTTGGAATGTAGAAGGTGAATTCTTTAAACCCATCGGCATGCGAAGGTATTCAAAGTGACCGTTCTCCACATTAAACGCAGTCTTCGAAATATCCTCAGGACTCATTTCTACCTGATAAAATCCTGATGCCAGGTCAAGAGTGGTAAAGTACTGACAGTTACCAAGCTTGTCCAGGACATCTGTGATGTTCGGAATGGGGTATTTATCGTCTATTGTCTTCTCATTGACTTTTCTAAAATCTACCACTATACGCCATTTTGTTTTACCAGAAGCGTCAGCCTTTTTGGGTACAACCCAAATAGGAGAGCTCCATGCGGACTCAGAGGGTCGAATGATCCCTTGTTCTAACATTTTCCTAATTTGATCACGTACCTCCTGTCTATGAACAAAAGGATACCGATAACTTTTTGTATGGACAGGTACTTCATCGGTGGTACGGATATGATGTTTGATCTTATTAGTAAATGTTAGGGGTTCTCCTTCAATATAAAATACATCGGCGTAATGAGCACATAGGTTTTCTAAGTTAATACGCTCTTCATCGTTAAGGTGGTCTGTACGTAATTTAGAGAGAACTTGATCTATACGTGAAGAACTATGCTGGTTAGTACGGTGGCATTCGGCTGTAAAATGTTCCGCGTTGATTGGCCTATCCATGGAAAAGATAACGTCATTTTTAGAAGGGTTTGATATTTCTATTATACCGCGATTTTTGTTAACTGTAGTTATACACTCTCGAATCAAACAATTAGATAAAACTTGCTCGGGTATAACTACATCACCATCATTTGTGTTGATTGGAACTTTAATTAATTTTGAAGAGTTAGCTGGGACTATGTCCTCATACCAGTTGCAATTACGTGAATCGTACATGTATATAGGGTTGCTAGAATTTTTAGTTTTTAAGTTCTTTGTCTTTAAGTCGATATTAGCCTCCCATTTAGTGAGTAGATCAAGACCTATAAGTCCATCAAAAAAGTCGTGAAAATTGTATAGGAGTAATGTCATATCGTCATTGTCCTTAAATTCAGGGAAACTGGGTAACGTCACAGAGTAGTTATTACGTGTCGTCGCATGTACACTAGTCACTTCAAAAGGGTCATAGTTCCAGGGTACGTCGGGATAATATTCTTCAAGAATTCTAGGATTGATAAAAGACTGGTTAGCGCCAGTGTCTATTAATAGTTTAATTGGGGGATTAGAGATCTTTATGTAAGGAAGTTGACGCTGAGTCTGCAAGTTAACTTCTATTTTGGTTTGTCTGACGTCTCGGTTTTCTGAAAATCCTGCTGGCAATCATCCTGAATATTTTCAGTAACGTCAGTAACAATAGGTGAATAAGAGGGGTAAGTATCACTTGAAGTTTCTGTAAAGTAATTATGCGAGTAGTCACAATATTCCGGTTCGTAATAATTGTCATAAGTAAAGTCGTTGGAGTCATAGTAGTCATAGCATTCAGCAACGTTAACGTCTCTAGATTTAAAGTAGTTAGTCGGGGGTGGATTACCATGTTTTCTCCAGTCATGTCCAGATGGGGGTAGAGTCTTGGGTACGAAGTGGCTTATACCGCTCATTGGACGGGGGGTGTCGTTAGCGTTATGAGGTCGCGGGTGAAGAGCAAACATATTACTACGAGGGTTGTAATTTGGAGGGGTAGCACCGAACACTTGCTGGGTACGGGTCGGACCACGGAACTGATTATTCGGATTACCAGAGTTACGGAATTGTGGATGCTGGTTTCCGAAGTTGGGCTTCCATGCCATAGGAGGGCGAGGAGCCATGAACATAGGCTGCGGGCGAGAAGGTCCAGGCATAGGCATATTAAATGTAAATCCTCGTACCGGGGCTGGCTGTAAGGAATTGGACTTACCTGCGTTATGGGTGTTAGGCATTAAGGGGTTGATTTTCTTTTCAGGTAGCCCTTCATTGCGACGTTGTAGATACAGAGTGTTCATCTCCTCATGAACAAACTCGAGTGCTTTTTCAATGGTTTCAGGCCTCATGCATCGAATACGTGATCCTAAAGGATCCCTAAGTCCACGTAAGTATGCTTGCAATGTCAGTTTTTGATATAAAGAGCGTTTCGATTCAATAGTGGATTGAACTGTTTCGTGAAGGGTTATATAGGTAATTATAGTACTAAATAAATTTTGACACTTCTCGTAATATTCTTGGGGGGTGCATGAGCCCTGAGTTAATAAAGCGAGGTCATTATATAGAGAGGTCTCGTCTCTCTGATCTGAAAAGTTATTTACTAAAGCACTCCGGATACCTATCCAGCTGTCAGGGATACCATTCGCGTTAATAAGGCGCGCAGCAGGTCCAATGACTTTGTTCAGAATACCATTCAGTAGGGCAGAACTCTGAAGAGGCTTATCTGGCTTAACATACTCTTCAACTAAATGGTCACATAGCTTTATGAATCGCGTGAGTACATTTACGTTTCCATCAAAGTCCGGCACCAATCGAAGGGCCTTCCATATAGCATCTAAATTAGACGAATTCTCGGCCATATTCTCTGGCTCGCTATCGCTATCTAACTGTATATTCCTATTTAAATCTATATCCCTATTTCTACCACTAAGACTAGGGGACCTCGATTGCCTTGGATGGAAAATCTTGGTATCTTACAAGAAAACTTAGGAAGGAAAGAAGGACAGCAACTAGATCGATTCTAGGCACTTACTTGTACATCTCCTGGCTTCTTTGCGGTATCGATTGCTGGATACGCCTTCAGCTGCAACTTTCGTAGATTCTTCCGGATTGCACACACTGACTCTAGTTTTTACAATCCTACCGACTGCGCCAGATAGAAAGACTACAGCCGAAGGGTGCAAAAAAAACCAAGAATACTTATAAGGAATTTTAATTTAAAGTTCAAAGTTACAATATAGTGATATCAATTAATTAAATTACATGAGTGACGACAGTTCGATGTGAGAACATGAAGTGATCGACAAAGGTACTCGGAACCGCGGGCGCGACTCTCACAAGGCGGGCGGTCGCGTGAATCATATGCAGGTGTCCACTTGTTGGAAACCGCGCGACGGTGGTCTGTGACGTAGGGACGCGTGACGCGGCGCTTTCCGTAGTTTAGGACTGCGTAACTAGAGCGTAACAAACAAACAAATAAACAAACAAACTCACTTTCGTATTTATAATATTAGTTAGGATTAGGATGAAGTCCTCACTTTCGTATTTATAATATTAGGATTAGGATGAAGTGTTCATGCGGCGCTCTCTATCAACGGTTTGTGTGATTTCGGTAGAGGACTCATTAATAATAATAAATACGGACAAATCACACAGATTGAGCTAGCCCCAAAGTAAGTTCAAGACTTGTGTTATGGGATGCTAACTCAACGATACTATATTTTATGACAAATACATATATAGATAAACATCCAAGACCCAGGTCAATCTGAAAAAGATCATTTTCCATCTTGACCTGACCGGGGATCGAACCCGGGACCATCCGTGTCGCAGGCCGGCGTGTTAACCGCTGCGCCATGGAGCTCGTCACTCTCTCTCAACTCATTCAATGGTTGATTTATCAGCACAGTGTTAGCTAGCGGATAATTTACCGCTTCTAGTTAAGTATATATCCAGATTTCAACAAAGCCTAACATACATACATTCATATTATCATATCTTTATCCCTTGTGGGGGAGACAAAGCCCAAAGTCATAAAACCCAAAGGCCTCACGCTTGTTAGTGGGCGTTAAAGTGGAAAGCGACATCAAAATAGTTATGAGTTGCTAGCCGCATCGCCTATAACGTGATTCCTTAGAATTTCACCCAATCCCTTGATCGGCTTTTACGGTCTGCGCGGAATATATATACGGATGGTATGCTCGTATTCTATGTTTTTCCTTTTCTCCCAAACCAGCATGGAAGAGAAACAAAGCCTTTACTAAGGTAACGTTTATGGAGGCGCGTGTTGCGTGGCACCTTGTGCGTCGCGTGGAGCGTTTTCCGTTTACCAAGAGGCACAGAGCAAGGAATGTCTTATCGATCGCGGCCGCGAGCTACATTGAAATTCTTTACTCTGTGCCGACTGGTGTCCATCACGGCGTAGCACGCAGCGACGACCGCGGTGTCGCCTGCTCCATCTCAAACGTATGAAAGGACATACACATTTACGGAGACGGCGAGCGTCAAACGGCTTCATAAATAAAATAATAGTGTAAAGAAAGGCTATTCAATCATACATGACTGATCTAAGGTCGGTTTTTGATTGATTAGATTGACATAAAATTATGTTATCATATGACGCCGCGTGCACTGCGGTTGAAGAACAAAAGTTTTAAGTTGATTAGTGTTTTCTCTTTCTGTCTTTTTTTATTAAACTCAAATTAAATAATATAATCGTAGCCGCAGTAAATGATAAAAGATTTTAATCTCTATAAAATCCAAATCATCCTTTCATTTACTTTTAGCTCATCTATTTGTTCTTTGTCTACGAAGGCATCCATCCCATAATAAAAGGCAGGGTTAAAAGCGGATTTGCCTTTTTTTACACACCTTCCCGACCTCTCCTTTTGTACCCAAGTCTTTGTTTTAGATAATGTCATTTTTATGCGGATTTTTGCGAACCTTCATTTCCGTTTTAATTTACATAATTTAGCATTTCAATTTTGTTATTTTTATATTTGCAAAGCGGTGTTGACGCTTACGCTATTTGGCATGAATGAAAAATAAAAGAATATAAATATATTTTTTATATATTTGACCGAAGACAAGATGGCGAGATGAAATCGATAGGTACTTGGGAGGTTGGCAGCAAGCTGCATTGGATAGGGATCAGTGGGGAAAAGAAGGGGAGGCCTTTGCCCAGCAGTGGGACACAAAAGCAGGCTAAATAAAAAATAAAAAAATATATAGGGACATATCACACAAATTGAGCTAGCCCCACAGTAAGTTGTGAACTTGGGTCGCAGGATACTAACTCAAAGATACTATATTTTATAATACATACTGATATAGATAAACATCCAAGACCCAGGTCAATATGAAAAATATCTTTTTCCATCTTGACCTGACCGGGGATCGAACCCGGGACCCCCGTGTCGCAGGCTAGCGTGTTGACCACTGCGCCACGGAGCTCGAATATATAGAAGAACAAGTAAAACGGGGGAGATTCTACAGTATTCTTGTCCCTTTTTAGGGTTCCGTACAAAAGTTGAAAAACGGAACCCTTATAGGATCACTCGAGCATCTGTCTGTCCGTTCGTCCGTCTGTCACAGCCAATTTTCTCCGAATCTACTGAACCAAATTAGATGAAATTTGGTAAGATAGTGTAATCCCATGACCCAAACACGGATGTGCAAAGTAAATAAAGATTTTTTTGAAATAAGGGTCATTTTGAGGGGCCCAATTACAAATTTTTAAAAGAAAGTTTTGCAAACCTTACTGTGTCATATATCAAATGAAAGGGCTCATTATGAGGATCTCAAAAATATTTTTTTTGTTCGGGTAAAATCAATACTTTTGATTTTATTCACGAAAGAAGGCAAAAATTGACCATTCCCCCCCCCCCCCCCCTGATCTCCGAAACTACTGGGCCGAAAATTTTGAAAAAATTACAAAATATAGTTCATTCCTTGAAGATTACAGGAAAAATAATAAGAATTCTATTACTTGAAAATTAAGTGGTAAACTCACAATAATAATTTCATCTAGGAAAATAGTTCACTAAAACACCACTAGATGGCGCTAGCCAATTGAATAAAACATTTTTTGCACATTGTGTGTGTGTTCACGAAGCATATTGTACGGAACCCTCATTGCGCGAGTTTAACTCACACTTGGCCGGTTTTTTTTTTCTTTAGATAGGTAGCTACGAATTGAAATACGAAAAATACTATTTTTATCCTGAGTTACAGAAAAGACATAGTTTCTCAAAGTCCTTAGTATCGGTGATACGTCCAAGCTTCAATCACTTTTCGGTTCAAAAAATTTTATGAACTATTTGAACATCCACAATATAATTTTCAAAAGTACCTATGTATTACCTTATTACAGCTGTGTCTGTTAAAAGAGTTCTTCTTGGGTAAGTTTTATTTTAAATTACCTA
Source organism: Rhodophaea formosa (assembly GCA_963082605.1). Lineage (NCBI taxonomy): Eukaryota > Metazoa > Arthropoda > Insecta > Lepidoptera > Pyralidae > Rhodophaea > Rhodophaea formosa. The sequence continues at coordinate 6,295,609 of OY720211.1, read as the reverse complement.
CCACTTGGTATCAATCCTACTTCTATTCACGGAATTATCACTTGATTCAATTCAATTCTTGAATATCAAAAGCATAAACAGGGGCCTGACTACCGACATTCCTTTAACGATTACCTGAACTAAAAAGCTGGAACGGCTATTTAAAATCTTAAAAATCCGCTCTGAAAGTTATTGCTAAAATTGGAATTTTTGAAAAAAGTGGAATGCCGGATTATATGGTACCAAATAACATTCCACCAGGAAGATTTTTTGTGGCCTTTACGGACAACAGCCTTCATACCCATGTTAGCAGGTGACGGTGCAACCTAAACAGTACGTCTCGTCCACTGTGTGGCACTGTGGTTATCCGGACCAGAGAATGGCTCATCTGGTGGTCTGTCGTCGGTACCGTACCACCTGCTTTAGAAGACCTATATATGGTCAAGAATTGGTAAAGCATTATTCACATTATGTTCACTATGGGACTTACCGCGATTATTTTTGAGTTTCGTCTGATATTTCGACAAAATTACCAAAAAAATGACAGCTGCAATGTTGTCGAAATATTAGATGAAACTCAAAAATAATCGCGGTAAGTCCCGTAGTAAACATTATAGTAATTGTGACCGCGAAAGCCTAAAATCACTATTTACATATTTAAAGTAGAGAATCATTGACAAAATGGGCACAACGGGCATGGTTTTTTGGGCACTGCCCATAAAAGGAATCCTGGAACAAATTAAATAGAATTTAAATACTTACCTTTAACTGGTTTCAGAAATAAAATGAAGATAAATAAATAAAATAATAACTACTACTAAAACAAAATCGTATGTAATAATAATAATAGAAAATATTAGTGTTTACTTTTGATTGGGTTGCTTTGTGAATGCTAGTCTTGAAGAAAAAGAAACTTAAAGAATGTACCAATGCTTCTCATAATGAGCAGACTAAAAAACCGGCCGAGGTACCTAATGGGCTAAAATCTATGAAGTCATCAACCAAATCGCCATGCGTGGCCTTTGGGTCTTACATGGTTCATAATAAGTGTGTATGATTATTAAATTCGTAAAAAGGTTTTGTCTACTGTGACCGAATTAAAGTCTGTCATAATTTTATGATGATGAATTTTGTAGAGTATTTCTCAGCAGATGAGGCTTAACGGAACTAAAACATCCAAATGCATTATCATCGCATCTGATCTACCATACGACACTTTCAATAATTTTTAGCCTGTAGGATTGAACCTAAACAAGATAACACGATATACTTTACAAAGTGTTACCATGTATATTTTTCATTGTACTGATATGAAAATCAAGTAACTTATATTGAAAATATAATAAAAATAAAACTGTTTGAGAATATAATAAAAAAATATTTATTTATTCATAAGAAGTAGTTATAACAAGCATATTCTTCGATACATCGTCATCAAAATTAATATAAGTGTTACTTATTAAACTAGAATGAAATAGAATAAAGTTTATGTACTTGTACGACTTCGAGCAACACGGCCTCCGTACCGGACGGAGGGAGTGGGCAAAGCGACAATTTACTATGACAATTTTTCTGGCGTTTTTTGCGGGGGGAAATGTGCACACAAGTTTAGTTCCGCACACCTACATACAAAACTTAAACTGTCACTTGATAGTAATTATGACATTGTCACAAAAAATTACATAAAAAAGAAAAAATAATTTGTGTACAGATGACTCACACACAACTAACACATAGACATGCATATGCCTAATTTTGGCTTGTACCTTGACAGAGGGGAATGCAGCGTATGGCTACTCCCTTCCGTGTTGCTCGAAGTTGTACGATGATGATCTATTGTTTTTCGTGTGTGTAAGTGATCTATTTAACGGTACATGAGTTCTTGGTACAAATCAAACAAACCATTAAAATACGACAGAACTGTGGCAGCTGGATTCAACAATTGCCTTACAAATTCGAGACCATTTACCGACTTTTCAGATTCAGCATCAACGAGGAATTTGTATGCAAATGTTCCATTAAATGTTTTGCTATATTCTGTGGGCTTAAAGGAAGAACCACACAAATTATTCAGATTATTGAGTTGTGCTAGACAGTGCTGAAATTCTACAAATGGATGAATCAATTTTCCTTTAAATATTCTATGACTCTCCGGAACTGTTAAACAGAAATATTTGTGTAAGATATTCTTTGCTATAACACAATCTCTTTCATTTATGGATTCCTTTTCCGTAGTAGGATCTAAGTAAGGCTTTTTCTTAATTTCAACATCACCAGTATTGTTTTCTGTTGATTTTTCAGAAACAACACCTAGCATTACATATGAAAGTAGTACACTGCATACTATGTTAGTTGCATCGATAGTTTTTTGACGTGAAAAATACACCAAAGCAATGAGAAGAAGCCTCGCATCTTCTGGAGCCTGTTGCAGAGCTGCATCGTTGAAGCCTTGTAAACTATGTTTCAAAAAGTGTTCAAACAAACGAAGATTTTTTATTCGATCCCACCCATTTTCAAATGGACTGCTAATTGCATCGTACTTTGGTTTCTTAACAGAGTTTGTAGCTATAATAGTTCGTTTGTTGTTATGTTTGTCTTGAAAGACGAACTCCTTTTTCTCAAAATTGGTTAGTAAATTGAAGGCATATATAATAATGTCAAAAGAAAAAACCATACTGTCCTCAGCATTATCATCTTCTATCGTCCAGGCACTAAAATAAATGTTATTGCGGTACAGATTCACGTAGTTTATAGCAATGCGACCCATAGTGACGCCTTTTTCAAACCATTGTGGATCTAGTTCCGTAACTTCAATATATTTTTTGTTTTCCATGAATTCTGTTGGTATACCTGTTTCATCTTGTCGATGTATAAATTTCTCAGCTTTATTCAGTTTTTCGTCAAATTTTGCTTTTCCAACGTATTTATAAATTATATCTAGAGCACGCTGTTCCGATAATTTTCCGAGCCACATTATCAAACCTTTGTTACGTTTATAAGGTGATCTAGGCATTTTCAAGGTATCGAATAAAGACAAAAAGAAGCCTTCCTCAGAAATCATTTCATCCGTCAGAGCTATAAATATAGATAATTTCTTTTCAGTTAACTTGTGTTTCTGAAGAAAATTACGCAAACTGAATAGACCACATTCCAATCCTCTCTCATCATTTTTGGATATACTCGAATATGGTATGTACGATATACCGGAGAAAGAAAATTCGATGTCAAAGCTAATAACGGGACATTTGTATTTCTTTGAAAATGCTATTATTTCTGCTTTGGATTCGTATTCACATATAGCGTAGTCAAAGCCCATTTCATCCAAAACTTGTTTATAAAGTTCTTTCATAAACACTGGGTTTGCAAAGTAGTGTTCTGGTGACTCTAACTTCATCCAATTTCTTTCGTCTAATCTTTTGAATTTAAAATTTATGTCTTCATGGCCGCCTTTAAAAATGAAGTAACAACGAATATTAGCCTTTTTAAACATTTCTAGGAATTTTCTCAAATAGTTTGCATACTTATCTCCCTCACATCCATACATCGAGGGTAAGCGGCTCTGCTCATAAAGCTTGTAAAAGAAATTCTGTCCGTCAACGATGACTGCGCAGTCTTTCAGCGTGTGTCGTTGAAGCTCCTCCACGTCCAATAATTTGCAGAATGTGCGTATTCTCATGACTGCACCTGAAATGTTTGAAATACGGAAAATATTTTAAATAAGTACATAAATGTTCACCGGCATTTACCTCATTTACCAAGTACAGAGAGCTTTCAAAGCAAATTTACATGTTTTCTGGAACTTCAATTCATACTAGCTTATGTCTACTTGTTCGCATTTGTGCAACTAGTATGTGGCATCTTAACTCATATTTTAATACTCGAGTATATATGTTTACTTTATGTAGGTATATCTTATATTTCGTATACAAGCACACAATTATTTGATTACACACCTAGTTGTAAGAACATAGGTACTTATATTTCGAGCAAAATATCTTCTTCTTCTTCTTTTCGTGTCGATGGCTTAAGGCAATTAGACTTTTCGGTTGAAAATCCCTCTATGTTTACTGTAATAACATTAAGAGCTATTCTATGCAGTGGATGTTGGTTATATTGGTTAAGGCCCTGATAAGGGCCGTTTGCATCATTCTGGGAGTCTTTCCTTATAGCCATCGTGGTGTAGAGATTGGTTCACTAGACTCTGCGTTACCGAGTCTAGCTATCCAGGTGCGCCGGACGTCGACTGATCGTCACTCGGGGAGGCTCTCTACGAGCAAAATATGTTGACGTGCCAACAACACCTATCGAAATGAATAAAAATTTATAATAATTTTTATTTTATTATGTTTCCACGAAAGACCAGTGTTGCTGACGGTTATATGGCAGTCAGCAATGTATGCTGACTGTGGAACTCACTTTCAGTGGTTTAAATATAATTGTTTAATTTTTTTTACAAAATTGGTGGACTGTATTAACCTTGTGCTAACTATTGTTGTACTTTATGTAAATCACTAAATAAAGATTTTTCTATTTTATTCAGCTCAAAAAAGTAAAAGATTGTCCAGATAAAATGCATACATAAAGTTTCTATTTTTTTTTAGTTTTTATCATGGAATATTAAACCAGAGGATTAAAAAAAACCGACTGACTTTTTTACACAGTTTACATCTGCTATATTGATTTTTGTCTGACGTCACATAGCTTATGATACTCCGGAGAAGCATACCAATGAAATGATACCTCATATTTCAAAATCGGTAATGTCATTTAGGCTTCAGGACAATGGAATAGAAACACTTTAATACATACATATACATATGTACATACATAAATAAATAAATATAAATGAACAAATCACACAGATTGAGCTAGCCCAAAAGTAAGTTTAAGACCTTGTGTTATGGGATACTTACTCAACGATACTATATTTTACAATAAATACTTATATAGATAAACATCCAAGATCCAGGTCAATCTGAAAAAAAATATTTTCCATCTTGACCTGACCGGGGATCGAACCCGGGACTTTCCGTGTAGCAGGCAGGCGTGTTGACCGTTGCGCCACGGAGCTCGTCAAAACGTATAGATACGCGCAAAAACAATTACCCTCCTTCTGGGTGGGGTCTTTCAAGTAAAGGTTTGTTGCAAATGGATACTTTGGGCTCTCCAAATATCGAAAACATAGAAACCCATATACAGAAATATATTTTTATCATATTAGAGATAACATGAAAGGGACATAAGCCGTGTAAGTCCCGGCAGAGTAGAATAGGACCACTACAAGTTTTCCCGTGTATGTCGTAGAAAGCAACTTAGAAAACACAAGCTAAACAAAGCTTATAAACATCAAAGAGACCATTCCAACCCGTCTGGCCAGCGTGGAGAGTGTAGGCCAAATCATCTGACTGTTCTGGCTGATATATGGCTCTGAAAGTACTGAATGGGTCGTGTTCCTGCAATGTAGACAAAAAGAGACTTGATGATAATGATGATGATGGGGTATGCAGCGGATATGCAAATAACTACATGTAAAATTATGATTTTTGACGCCGTTTGGTTCCCGGCAGAGTAGAATAGGACCACTCCTAGTCATCCCGTGGATGTCGTAAAAGGCGACTGAGGAAACACAAGCTAAACAAAGCTTTAAACATCAAAGAGACCTTTCCAACCCGTCTGGCCAGCGTGGAGAGTGTAGGCCAAATCCTCTGACTACTCAGGCTAGTATATGGCTCTGGTAGTACAGAGAGGGTTGTGCTCCTGCAGTGGAGACTAGAAAGACCTTATGATGATGATGATGAAAATTATGATAGACGTAACGGCACCAGATTTTTTTTTATGTGATACAGAATCTAAAATGGTATAAAAAATATATGAGCTACTACAAAGTTTTTTTTTGCCCTCATTAATCTCGTCTTTACCTTTTTCAACATTTAACAAAACTAATATGGGATTGCATCATCCCACATCACCCTTAACTTATTGATTTGACGAGCTCCGTGGCGCAAAAAATGAACTTTTTACATACATACAGTATTGTTGTTAGTATCCTATGCCACAAATTTACAACTAACTGTGGGGTTAGCTCAATTTGTGTGATATGTCCCTATTCATAGGTATATTTATTATTATTTGTTCTCGTCATCTGAGTGTTTTTCCGGTTGAATCTCCAGCTGTGCTGCATTGGAGCCCGGAGTTCGCTTTTACGACTGCATGAATACTATAACGATTTGGCAATGTTTCTTACGGCCGGCTCCCTGCCTGACGCCTGACCTGACCCTCCTTGAGCAGCTCCATCTAGGTCGACATTAAACTCATTGCCATTCGTGTAGAAGTCTGGCGTGCTAACCTCTGTACCATACCTTTTTATTATTAGACTAGCAATTTTCTGTGAGTTCGTCCGCGTATAGGAATGACAGTTTATATTTCCCACAAATAAATTAGGTATCTTTTGGTGAAAGAATTCTGAAAATCGGTATTGTAACTAGTTTCGGAGCCTATTCAATGCAAACAAACAATCAAATCTCTCGTCTTTATAATATAAGTATCAACAGACGTACCTTTATTCTACTAACTCATTAAACACCTATTTAAAATACATTTATTTCTTATCTCACTTTTCAATTCCTATCCAATATAAATGTTAAAGTTTGGGAGGATGGATGTACAGAGTACAGAATCTACAGATGGATGTTTGTTACCTACTTTATAACACATAATTTGGACGGAATTAGATAAAATGTACCTATGTAGTTTACAGGGTCATACATAGAAGTATGAATACTCTCAGACGAATTTTTTTTAGTCTGTGGTGTCATACCTTACAAAATTGGTGGACCACGTCACAAGAAAAAGTTTGAAACATTTAGCTTTAGATAATTGGAACTCAAATATTTTTTTAAATACTCACGCAACATCAGGCCCTTTCCAGTCTCCACTGCAGATCATGACCCTCTCTGTACTTTCAGGTGCATATATAAGCCAGAACAGTCAGAGGATTTAGCTTACACTCCCCACGCTGTATTACTTGATGGAGATATACATATATATCGACTAGCTTACCTTTGATAAACAGGTGAGATTTGAGAATGATCGGCAACTTTCGCTTTATTTGTAATTAAAAACTCAATATCACAAATGAGAAAAAAATATTTGTATTATTCGATGAAATTAATTAATAGACTTCTGATATAGATTCAGGTATAGACTAACTTAAATCCTTAGCCTACCAAGACAAGAGCTGACAGAGGACTGAGTGAGTTTAGTCTAGTCGAGTCATTATATGCAGTTGCTTGCTCCTGACAAAATACCATACCAATATTCTATTTTTAACTTCGGTTCAGAAGCTAATATTACAATGAAGTCTGCACTTACCAACAACACCTTGAAAGGAGGAAACATAGCTTTGATTTTCTTTGTATTATTTTATACTGATGCTACCTAGTAAACTTACGAGCATGTTTTTGTCAAAAACAATAAAAAGATATTAATTACACTGAACGAAGCATCTAATTTGTTTCAAAACAAAGTTTTACATGCAAACTCCATGTTATATGCGCTCATGTAGAGTAAGCTCTCATATTATCGGGGGAAGTCCAGAGCAATATCGACAGTGTTGCCATTGTATTTCTATTTCAATGGAAGTATTTATAACGAATGTTTGTGTCATTGTTTACTTTTAGGAATAAAATGACTAAGCGAACACTTCGATAGGATAAAGATTATGTGTTCTAAAATAATATCTAACACATGGCATTTTTATGAAGGCAAATTTCTATTAAATAGTATTTGCTTTTATTTAAATATAGAATGTCCTAAAGTTGATATTTAATGTTTCTATTCCTTGAATATATGCATGCAGTACATCTGATATAGAGCAGTGCAGGTCTTTGCTCAATAGTGAGCGCAAAAGTGTGCTGAAATCACATTTTGCAAGGAAATCGTTTTATTATTATCATTATCTAGTACTGTAAAAAATCGGCCAAGTGCGAGTCGAACTCGAGCTTAAAGGGTTCCGTACTATAATCTATACAAAATGAGACTATCTAGAAAAAAATCATTTTTGTTGAAAAGTCACAAATTAAGAAGTCATAGCCGCTGTAGAGGAGTATTTTGCAGGCCTCGAAAGGAATCATTTTATGGAAGGCATTACTGCTTTAGAACGAAGATGGAATAAGTGCGTAGAGGTTTATGGAGACTATGTCGAAAAATAAAATAAAATTGATCACGGAAAGTTACGTGTTTTTTAATTAGGCTAGTTACTTATCATCCCGCCCTCGTATAATCTATCACATACTTGACTAATAGGTGGCTATCTGCAGTTAGCCGATTTATTGTCATGAAAAGAATGAATAAAATCACCTTCAGTTCCTAATTTAAAAGAAGTTAACAATAAAAACTGTTTTATTGATATGTAAACATTGTTAACTCGACATACCAATAAAGTTTTCGTGTAATTACTTTAAATTTCATAACTACAGAGCAGTTAAGAGCCTGTTACTGCCATTTAGTATAGTATTGTTATAAAGATCCTTAAACTTTTCCTTGATTATAAAGAAAAATAGAGAATTTAATCATACAAATATCAAAAATATACAAAAACAACTATATTCATGTTAAAGTTCAATAAAATACCTATCGTTTGATGTATAATAGTATGATAAAAAGTTTATAGAAAATAACTGGCAAGCATTTCAAAATATGATCCCAATTTTCGGCTCTAGCAAAAATTTGCTTTTTCCACTTAGCTGCCTTTTAGTTTGAGGACATAAATATACATACACATATATAAATATATGTACATACATACACACACAAACATACAACTTCGTTACTGAATTACTTAATTTCTTACTAAGTAGTTAATAATTAAAATAATCGAGAAGAATATAATTATTCCCTATAACCTGAAATTGTTGCGTTTTTAGGCTCTGTCTACTCCGTTTTAATAAAGAAATGCTACAATATGTGTGTAGTGTATTTTCTAAAATTTGATTATGTTTATATTTTTACAGGCTAGTAAAATTGTAACTTACTAAACAGCTCATAAAATAAATTGATTGTTTGTTTTGTTTATAAGAAAAATTTAGCTGGAAGTATTAAAATATTGCTTAAGGATATCATGCATTACCTATAATAAGTCTTTAGTTAAAAACTTGGGTAAAGTAAAGTTAGCGTGAAGAGTTTGAGAACTTTAATAAACTAAAGACGTCGTGTCAAATTACTGTAAGTAGCAGACTTTACAAAGGTGTTTGTGGGAAGTCAAGGGGTGCAGTTGTCGTTAAGTGGACTTTATAATATGAAATTGGTGTAGTTTGGTGTTATAAATGCTCGTGCTCTGGAACATTTTTGTGAAATAGTTAAAGTAGACTGTTAAATGGACTCGTATAGATTTGTCACAGAAGCTCCCACGAGGGTACCAAAGGACATACGCCATCTTTGATGCCACATACCGTACAAAACCGATACTTAGTATCTCATCATTATACTGGACATTGGCAAAATCACTGAAATCTCGGTGGAAGCCATAATTTAAAAGAAGAAAGAAAGTGAGACTTTACAAAGTTTTAATAAAAACGCAAAGGTGAAGAACGTGATGAGTACCTAAAAAATAAAATTAGTGAAATATACGCCATTCATTCTTTTCACTAACTTCAAAGAAAAGACCATCAAAATATACCCTTAAATAATAGTTGTTGTTAACTTGTTGTATACTTTATAACAATTGCTAGAGCAACAAGTACAAAGCACAAAAACACTACAAAATGTCGTTTTTTTTTCGAGTTACCAGCTTCGTTCCCATAGGAAAAATTGTTCATTTTGGCGGGCTAATTTGATGGCTTGAAGGACAACGGTGTTTACCATAACATCTGGTATATAAAGTAGGTATCTAACAAAAATAATGGTAATTATCGTTTAGTCAGTATCTGACACAAGTGACATCATCATCATCATCAGCCTATACTCGTTCACTGCTGGACATAGGCCTCCCCAATTGCACGCCATCGAGATCTATCTTCGGCTGCTCGCATCCAGCTTCTGCCAGCCATCTTGGGCAAATCATCACTCCACCGTGCCTGAGGACATCCTACACTACGTTTGCTGAGACGCGGTCTCCACAAAATAACTCGTTTGCCCCAACGGTTATCGGTTCTGCAGCTATTATGGCCAGCTCATTGCCACTTCAGCTTGCTAATCCGGTGGGCTATGTCAATGGCCTTGGTTCTCTGTTGGATCACCTCATTTCTGATTTGATCCCGCAGAGAACCGCCGAGCATAGCCCTTTTCATAGCCCGCTGAGCGACTTTCTACTTGTGGACCAGCTGTGCCGTTAGTGTCCACGGCTCCGTATGTCATGACGGGTAGGACGCACTGATTGAAGACTTTCGTCTTTAGGCACTGTGGGATCGACGATGTGAAGACCTGACAAACGCAGCCCAACGTAGCTGATTTCTTCTATTCACCTCGCTTTCGACGTTGTTTCTACCTAATTGCAATGTTTGCCCGAGGTATACATATTTTTGAACAACTTCGAGAACGGCACCGTGTACTGCAATCGGTTCCTTTTTAAAGGACAGGATGACTACACTTCTACTCCACGCCTGCGGAGTTCTCCCTTCGAAGAGGACTGCATTGAAAAGTTTTTGGAGCTCCCTCAGTACAAGTTTACCTCCTGCCTTTAATAATTCTGTTGTAATGTCATCGTCTTGAGGGCCTTTTCCATTTTTAAGCTGTCCAAGATCAATCTCGATTTCGCCAATGCTGGCAGATTTCTGGCAGGTCTTAAGTGTAATGGCGTGTTAATGTGGCTCTAGAATCCTCATTTTCGGGATCAGGTCGAGGTGCATGCGAAGCGTATAACCGGCCATAGAAGTTTTCCACCTCTGAAAGGACTGCCGGCTTCGAAGCAACGACTTCATTGTACATTAGTGTGATATGTCCTATTTACATATACTAGCTGTTACCCGCGGCTTTGCCCTCGTGATATATAGCCTATGTCCTTCTCAGTACCCTAACCTATGTGTATACAAAATTCCATGATGGTAGGTTCAGTAGATTGGGTGTGAAAACAAACAAACAAATAAACAAACAAACTCACTTCTACATCACTTCACTACATATTATAAAACAAAGTCCTCTGCCGCGTCTGTCTGTCTGTCTGTCTGTTCGCAATAAACTCAAAAACTACTCCACGGATTTTCATACGGTTTTCACCAATAGATAGAGTGATTCACGAGGAAGGTTTTAAGGTATAATACATGCCCGGGCGCAGCCGGGTAGGGCTGCTAGTTTATGATATTAGTTAGGAGTTAGGATAGGATTAGGATATTTATTACAGTGTACGAATAAATGTAATTTATGTCGAGATTGGCGCACTCAGTCTTATTTTATATAATACTTACTTGATCTGAGCTTAGTACTTAGCGTCTTTAGCCGGCGGAAGTGGTCGCTTGGGTATCTATCATGCACGTGCAAATACTGATAAAGTAGGTACCTAACTTGCGTAAGTTGAAACACTTTGCTAAACACCCAACGTAATAAATACCGTGTGATTTCCGGCAGAGTAGAATAGGACTTCGTCTACGTAAATTATAGCCTATGTCAACCGCAGATAAATAAGCTTTCTACAGTAAAAGTATTTCGAAAATCAGACCAGTAGTTTCGGAGCAATGCAAGCAATCAAATGCCGTGTGGTTACCGGCAGAGTAGAATAGGACCACTCCAAGTCTTCTCGTGGATGTCGTAGAAGGCGACTTAGGAAACACATGCTAAACAAAGCTTATAAGCATCAAAGAGACCTCTCCAACCCGTCTGGGTAGCGTGGAGAGTGTAGGCCATATCCTCTGACTGCTCTGACTAATATATGGCTCTGGTAGTTCATAAACGGTCATCCTTATGCAGTGGAGAATAAAAAAAAACCATACAATGATGATGATGAAAAATAAAAAGTAAAAGTATTCTTCATACATTATCATTATTAATTTTTTTTATAGATTCTGAGTTCCTTATTAAATAATTCAAAATTTTCATTTTTTATAACTTGTTTGATGTGATGTATCATCATATAAATTACGACATAAATATGGAAAAAATAAAAAGTTCAACAACAAATATACTTATTTATTAATTATAAACTATTTTGATCAAGTTTAGCTAAGAACAGTATCGATTGAGTAAACTTTCAAACAAAAAAAAATGCATCGTAATCGGTTTAGCAGCTTGGGAGCTCTTGTGGCACAGACATACTCAAAAACACGCATAACTGGTAAAACAAATATACAATATAAAGAAAATTTAAATATATCGATGTATTATAATACCTCTATTTAATTCTAATTAATATTTATTTTTCTTTGTTATAATTCACAAATACATAATAAATACCTCGGTGATTTTATAAATTTTAACGATACAAGGCTTGTTGATACAACTCAAATAACCCGTTAAACAAAGACAGAACGGAGGCAGCCGGGTTCAACAGTTCCCTTACAAAGTCTAGACCACTTTCAGGCCCGTTTAAATCAGCATCAACAAGAAATTTGTATGCAAATGTACCATTAAACGCTTTACTATATTCTGTGGGCTTATAAGAAGAACCACATAAATTATTCAAATTATTGAGCTGTACAAGACAATGCTGAAATTCTACAAAAGGATGAATCAATTTTTCATTGAAAATTGCGTGGCTCTCTGACTTTGTAATACAAAAATATTTTTGTAAGATGTTATTTGCTATGACAAAATCACTTCCTATTACAGACTCTTTTCTTGTAGTTGGGTCAAGATACGGTTTTTTCACAATTTCAACATCACTTAAACTACTTTTTGGTAATTTCTCGAGAACAACACTTAGCATTACATACGAAAGTAGTACACTGCACACTATGTTAGTGGTATTGGCGTTTTTCTGCCGAGAAAAATACACTAAAGCGATGATAAGGAGCCTTAAGTCTTCAGGAGCCTTTTGCAGGGCTGAATAATTGAAGCCTTGCAAACTCTCTTCCAAAAAGTGTTCAAACAGACGGAGGTTTGGTACTTGATCCCACCCATTTTCAAATGGGCTAAAGTTTGCATTGTAGTTAGGCTTTCGAACAATTCCATAACTTGCCAGTTCTGATGAAATTACACGTTTGTTATTACACTTGTCTTGGAAGATGAATTCTTTTTTCTCAAAATTAGTTAATAAATTGAATGCATAGATAATAATGTCGAGAGAACAAACTAAACTGTCCTCAGCATTATCATCTTCTATCGTCCAAGCACCAAAATAAATGTTATTGCGGTATAAGTTCACATAGTTTATAGCAATGCGTCCCATAGTGACACCTTTTTCAAACCATTTAGGATCAAGGTCCGAAAATTCAATACATTTTTTCTGTTCAATAAATTTTGTTGGTATACCTGTTGTGTCTTGTCGATGAATATATTTTTTTGCTTCTTGTAGTTTTTCTTCGAAATTCGATCTTGTAACATACTTATAAATAATACCTAAAGCATGCTGTTCAGTAAGGCGGCCGAGCCACTTCAGCAGCGAAACATTACGTTTGTATGGAGATGATGGCATATTCAAACTCTTAAATAAAGGCAAAAAGTAGCCTTCTTCAAAAATATTTTCATCGGTCAAAGCTATAAATATGGCTAATTTTGATGGTGTTAACTTGTATTTATCAAGAAAATTACGCAAATTGAACAAAGCACATTTTATCTCGTTATCATCACTGTCTGTTATATTCGAATACGGTATGTACGGAACACCAGAGAATGCAAATTCTATGTCGTAGCTTATGACAGGGCATTTATATTTTTTTGAAAATGCAATTATTTCAGCCTTGGCCTCATATTCACATACTGCATACTCAAAGTCCATTTCATCCAAAATTTGTTTATAAAGTTCTTTCACAAACACTGGGTTGGCAAAGTAGTGCTCTGATGATTCATTCGTCCAATTACTTTTGTCCAATTTTTTGAATTTAAAATTTATATCTAAATGGCCGCCTTTGAAAATAAAGATACAACGAATATTAGCCTTTTTAAACATTCCTAGGAATTTTTTCAAGTAGCTTGCATACTTGTCTCCTTCACATCCATACATTGAGGGTATGCCGCTCTTTTGGTAAAGGTTGTATAAAAAATTCTGTCCATCGATCACGACGGTGCAGTCCTTGAGTGTGTGAGCCTGAAGCTCCTCCACGTCCAAATACTTGCCGAATGCGCGGATTCTCATGACTGCACCTGTAATTAATTAAATACATTAAAAAGAGATATTAATTCATGCCTTTTCGCGTGAATCTAAGTAAAGACTATCTGTGTTGGTATATTTTATCTGGATAAAGGCTGATTTACACAGGATCAAAACAAAAGGCGGCAGTAGAGAAACCAGTGCCAACTGGCCTCTGAAAAATATTTACTGACTGTCAATAGTTTGAAGACAGTTGAAAGTTCATTAACTTTTGGTTTTTCAACTTTCAACATAACAACAAACAAACAAATTTTTATCAAAGTCCGCGCTGACTTTTCCCGAATTCAGAGCCAGTCACTGACCCTGTGTAAATCAGCCATTAAAAAGAACATGCTTAAAAAGTAATCGAACCCAGAATTTCACGCGTAACTGACTAGCATGGTAACAACTGCGCCATGGAATCAACTGATAATTCTGATTTTATCTAATGCAAATCAGTAATGCAATCAATTAAAGATAATTTTTCGTAATTTAGTTGAAGTTTGCCGGTCGCTGTGGCACAGCGGTTAACACTAGCCAGCCTGGACGAGGTTTGATTCCCGGCGTGAGCAAATTGTACTCCATTTTCACAGGTAACTGTCGCCGTATGTGGAGTTATCCAAGGAGAGTTAGCGACGGGCAGGCAGCTGGCCGTAAAAACTAGGCCAACTCATCATAAAAGCTGTGTATTAACACAACCCATTAGGGAGACGCCGGACAAGTGCTCTGAGGATGCAACAGGAAAAACGTTCAGATGGCAAAGTTACAGATTTTCATTGTATAGCATAAGTCTGATAAAAATACAATATTTTTCTTTTCTACATTTTGAACTGTATTTATGTACTAATTGTCGAGCTCCGTGGCGCAGCGGTAAACACGCCAGCCTGCGACACGGGGGTCCCGGGTTCGATCCCCGGTCAGGTCATGATGGAAAACGATCTTTTTCAGATTGACCTGGGTCTTGGATGTTTATCTATATAAGTATATACTTATATTACAAAATATAGTATCGTTGAGTTAGTATTCTGCGACACAAGTTCACAACTTACTGTGGTGTGGGGCTGGCTCAATTTGTGTAAAATGTCCCTATAAATTTCAAAATATTTTTAGTTATTGAACTGGTCTGATGACTGGAGTTGGAAGGAGACCACAAAAACCTCAAAGATCATATTTTTTTTGTCTTGGCAAGGAATAATTCCCTCATAATATGTATAAGCGACATGACATAGCGCGAAGAACCGATGGCCGATGGGGCGGAAGGGTTCTCGAATGGCGACCACGTACTGGCAAGCGCAGTGTTGGACTCCCACCGACCAGGTGGTCAGACGACCTGATAAAGGTCGCAGGAAGGCGCTGGATGCAGGCCGCTTCTAACCGGTCATATTGGAAATCCTTAGGGGAGGCCTATATCCAGCAGTGGACTTCTTGGGGCTGAGATGATGATGATGATGAATATGTATAAGCTTGTGACGAAACAAAATATAAAATCGTCAAAGTGCGAGTGAGATTCGCGCACAAAGGGCCACCATTATGTACCTATACAACGTAATGGTACAGAACCCTTTGTGTATACTATCGAGCAAAATCGGCAAAAAAATCATGTTTGTTATAGGGAGCCCCACTTTAATACATTTCTATTTTATTTTGATTATTTATTTTTAAACTGAATATACCTACAATTAAATATTATATGAGTATTTGAAGAGTCTTCCTATAGCCGTTATTAAAAAGAGTAAAAACTGCAAAAAATCACATGTGTTTAATGGGAGCCACCCTTAAATATTTATTTTATTCTGTTTTGAGAATTAGTTATCATAGCGGCAGTATTTGTTGTTATATCAGAAATACATCATCTGTTAAAAGATGAGCTGTGTAACTATCACTGTTTATGAGATACAGCCTGGTGTCATGTCAGACCAACAGATAGACAGGTGGACATCGAATTCTCAGTAATAAGGTACCGTTATTACTTTTTATACAGAACCCTAAAATTAATAATTACTTTAATAATAACACAAACATTCAATTTAACTTATAATTTAGGAAAGCGATAATTTAGGAAAATATTACGTACTTACAATTTGTCTTTGGGTTACAAAACTTCGGTAAATCCTCTGTCCAGCAGTGAAAATAAAAATTTAATTTATAATACATTAGCAAAAGAAAGGAGATTTTTGGCCGAACGCCAACAAAAATTTATAAAAGTGCTTTAACAAAAGTTTCGTAAACCAAAGATGCAGGTATTTGAAAAAAAAAACTTACTTGTTTATTCAGACGAGATAGGTCAAATTTACCAGTACTTGCACTTCGAATATTGTTCTCTGACACAAAAATCACCATTTACCAGAAGTAACGAAAGCAACTGCATGTAGATCCTCCCTGCACACTTCTATTTATAAGTCCTTGATAAAGTATCACTCTCATTGACACAGGAAGCCCGTGATGGAATTTCCAGTGTTGCCATTAAAAACATGTTTTGCTATTTAAGTAGTATTTATTTTTAATAGGTTTAATTTGCTACAACTTCTGGCCACGGCAAAAGCGGCAATCCTAAGATTGTGAAAATTGTGAGAAGTGGAGAAGAAAACACCGGACTAGACTCTAGGCTATAAATCATGACGGCTATAAATACCGGGAACCACGCTCAGATGACGGAGAACTTCTAAAACTAAAGGAAAAATAATAAATTCAAATGATAAGCAATCCTTCCTCCTTTACTATTCTTGCCAAAAGACTTCTCCAGTTTTTTTTAACTTTAATTTTTTTTTATATTCCATTTCTATTTTATCAAGCTGACCAGACATTTAGCCACTTCTAGGATTCCTTGTCCTATTGTTTTTTTTTCTTGTATAAATTTTATAATGAGTCCTTACTTAATTTAAATCCCATAAAATAGACAATAAAATTTCTGAAACAAAACAACAAACACTTTTTCTATAGTAACGTATTTTATTGGCTCATTCTTATTATAACTAGTATTTTTAATCATAACCATCTTTGGGGGAGGCCTTTGTTTAGCAGTGGACTTCTTGCGGCTGAAATAAAACGATGATAATGATTAAACATAGGCAAATTTAAGTGTTATTCTTAGTTGCAATAATTTTTGTTTGTTGTTGTTTTTTCCGTACACATTTCACATGACAAGTTTGCCAACGAACTTCAAAGCAATTGTTTGGTAAGAACATGTCCCAAAAATGGCAACAATGCTGTTTACTTTCAAGTGTGGATCAAGAGCGGCCATTTTGTGTTGTCAATCATCATATTTCTGGATGCTTGTTTAGGGTTCCATCCCCAAAGGATAAAAACGGGACACAAGGAGGCAAGACCAAGGAGGCAGGCCACCGGCCCTAAAAACTTTTACCAAATCATATCTCAGCGTGAAAAATCTGTTTTCATAGCGGCGGGGTTGGACACAAGCAGCTAGGATGCAACCGTAAACAAGACATAGATGGAGCAGACTACATAGTAGGCAGAGTGGTAGGATGGACGGATGTACTATATGGCAACACAGGCAACACCAATTAGTAACATAACAATGAGTCTATTGTCTTTGGATCGTGTATCTCGTGTTTCGTCTCGGGGATATACCAGTATATAATTTTGCTCTATATGAGTATTCTATGCGTCACGTTTGATTCTTATAATAACTATCTTAAGAGTTTTATTCGTTTGGCACGCGATCGTTTAATCAAGAAAAGATAATGACGTAACACTGATATAAATAATCATGGACGTAGGACGTAGATATGAAAAACTAAAATTTAATATACATTATGGAATAAAAGTAATTGACTAATTTTATAATGCTTTTTTTAATAATGTTGGTTTAGAATAGTAGGACCGAGGCTTATCAAATAATATCAATGAAATACTTCATATTTTGCTGCGTGATACTGATAATACACTTAAAAATTATGGATACTTAGTTTGCCACAAACATACGTGAAAAAATTCGTATATACATGTAATGGCTTATTAAATAATACGATGTCGTTTTGTACGATAGTTGCGCCAAAGCCTTTGCTCTCATTTAAGAACTTGAGTGATTTTACTTAGAGGAATGATGAAGTGGTGTAGTTTTTTGAAAATATAACCGCTTTTAGCAGCCAAATAGGACCGACGATAGAAATGTTTTCAATATATCAGCCAAAATACTAAGACCAACATAATGACAAAATCTGACACCAGTGTTGGCCACTTACACATACGAAAAACAAAAACAAACAAACATAATGACACAAGTTTAGACAGAAGTTTATACAAAATGTATAGAGTTCAAGACAGTATAGAGTCTGTATAAAAATATTTTTTAGCTTTTATAGGCCACTAGCTGTTACCCGCGGCCGAGTGATATACAGCATATGTCCTTCTTAGTACCCTAATTTATGTGCATGCAAAGTTTCATGATGATCGATTCAGTAGATAGGGCGTGAAAGCGTTACAAATTAACTAACTCACTTTCGCATTTATAATCAAAATCAAAATCAAAATCAAAACGTTTATTCAGAAAATAGGCCTTTGCAGGCACTTTTTCACGTCATATCACATTTAAAATTATCTTATTAGATAATATGTATTTATTAATTGTTCAAAAGCTACAGACTACTAGCGTTTCGGAACCGACCACTGCAGAGAAGAAACGCCGAAAGAAACTCTTATCAACAGTTTTGGTCGCCTACTCGCCTGAAGGGCTTTATATGATTACGAATATTTATTCCTTATTGTCTTTTTCTTTCTTTTCTTTTTTCTTTCTTTTTTTCTGTTTTCATGTTACAATTTCAATATACATAGATTTATTATTTTTGGAACATGTTTATGTTAACGATCGAGTGTGTAAAGATAATAAACAACATATGATACTTTAAGTAGTCTCAAAGAGGCCGAGCAGACCAGTCCCCCCTGACAGCACCCGTTCACGAGTTGACGTGTGGATCAGCCATCGCTGAACTCAACCATATTAGAGGGAACTCAACGACCCGACACACAACGCCGCCACCAGATTGAACATTTTTAGTGAGCATGACTAACTCTAACTCTTAAGACATTGTCAAACAAGGTTAAATGAGGTTATGGTCTATACTTGTTGCTCGCTCGCTACCATTTACATGTTTTACAATCAATGAGTAGTTGATTCTATATAATTTAACATTGGGTGTGTTAAAAAAAACCAAACACAATATAGCAAAAACAATAGATAAATAACGTTTTTTGAGGTCTCCTGTATCTCACACGAGGTCATGGCTCCATGCATTTTTATCCGCTAAATAATGATTAACGTTATAATAGGCTCTTTTTAATAATATACTTTTAGTCACTTCTTTAAATTTTGGATAGGGCAAAGATGTAAAATCTTCTGGTAGTTTATTGTAAAATTGAATACCAAGCCCTAAGAATGAATTACTAGTTTTCTGTAGTCTACAAGCTCTTGTCACAAGTTTATTCTTATTTCTTGTGTTGTAATTATGAATGTCACTATTTTTACTATATTTTTGAAAGTTTTTATGTACATGCAGTATGTTAGCGAAAATATATTGAGACGCAACAGTTAAAATTCCAATTTCTTTGAATAACTCTCTCAGCGAGTCCCTAGCCCCAAGTTTATAGATAGATCGAATAGCACGCTTTTGCAGAACGAATATGGTGTTGATGTCTGCTCCCTTTCCCCAAAGTAATAACCCGTAAGACATTATGCTGTGGAAGTAGCTGAAATAAACAAGGCGTGCTGTCTCGACATCTGTTAGTTGTCTTATTCTCCAAACAGCGTACGCTGCGGAGCTAAGCTTACCAGCAAGAGTTGTTATATGCGGGCCCCATTGTAGCTTCGAGTCGATAGTTATTCCTAGAAATTTGGTTGAGTCAACTAATTCTACTGTTTCATTATTAACAACTATGTTAGCTGGCACATGCTTAACGTTGGGGGTGCAAAATTTAATACATTTAGTTTTTTTAGAATTAAGCAACAGATTATTAGCAGTAAACCAATCTAATACCTGAGTAAGAGTGTTATTTACATCGTCAAAATTTGTCTTCTGTCTATCAACTTGAAAAACAAGTGATGTATCATCAGCAAATAACACTGCTTTACAGACACTGGCGTAGAATGGCAAATCATTAATATAGATAAGGAATAACAAGGGTCCAAGGATTGATCCTTGAGGTACTCCCATTTTTACATACGATCCATTAGATTTCACGCCATTTAAAGTAACTTTTTGAAGCCTATTAGCCAAATATGACCTAAGCAGTTCCAATGATTGGTTTTTTACTCCGTAATAACTTAATTTAATTAATAGAGTCTCATGGTCAACACAGTCAAACGCCTTAGAAAGGTCGCAAAAAACTCCTATTGCATTTTGTGACTTCTCCCAAGCCTCTAAAATATACGTCAGCAAAGCTACTCCTGCGTCCGTGGTAGAACGACCTTTGGTGAAACCGTACTGTTCGCTATGAAAAAGTTTATTTTTATTAAAATAAGCGACTAACTGTTTAAAAATTAACTTTTCAAAAATTTTGCTAAGAACCGGGAGGATTGAAATAGGACGAAAGTTATTAGGATCGTCTTTACTTTGCGATTTATGCAAAGGTATAACCTTACTATATTTCATTAAATCAGGAAACGTTCCTGTATCTACACATTCATTAAATATTAACGCTAGGTTAGGAGCTAAATCCTCTATAATATGCGAAACTAAGGACACGGACATATCCCATAAATCCCCAGTTTTTTTTAAGTTTAATTCTTTAAAAGTATCGATAATTGTTTTAGGTGTAACATAATCAAAAAATAAAGTATCGCTACATTCTGGTACATGATCACGTAATATATTTTCAGCTTTTTTAGGCGATGATTTAAGGGAAGCAGTTGTCTTAACTGGAATTTCAGTAAAAAAATCTTCAAAACATTGAGCGACCTCTGCATCCGTTTCAAACTTTTGATTGTTAACTTGTAATTTTAATGTTTCATTATTACATCGTTTAGTTTTACCCGTTTCCTGATTAATAATTTTCCAGGTTGTTTTTACTTTATCTCCGGATTCAGCTATTTGTTTGCATAAATATTTAGACTTCGCACAAGCACATACTTTTTTAAATATTTTCGAATAATTTTTTACGTAGGTCATAAACTCTGGGCTTCTATTGTATTGTCTCATTGCCAGTAATTCGTATAATTTATTTCTACTTTTATAAATTCCTACAGTGGCCCATTCACTAAACTTTTTCTTATTACAAATGCTACGCTTCTTAAGTTTGAACGTTTTATTAAATTCCGTGTCTATAGCCTTAAACAGTTTATTATATAGTACATTAGGAGTTTCTCCCTTATCACAAATAATTGGCATCTTTTTAGAGATATTAGCTTTAAATGCTTCTATTTTTGATTTTGAGGAAGGTCTATAGGTTACTTTCGGCAATTCAATATTTATATCATAATCTAAAAAAACGGCTGATAAACCAAAATGATCAGACGATATTTTTTTAACTACGCTTTTTTCAAGAGCTTCGCAGTTACAGAAAACATTATCAAGACATGTGGCTGTCGATTCCGTAACTCTGGTTGGTTCAAGAAATAAGTAATCGCAATCAAATGATTTAAATAAGTTAATAAAACCAACGCTCTCTTTGTTGTTTTTCAATAAATCTACATTAAAGTCACCACATACTAAAATTTTTTTATTACTAAGGCTTACTTTATGCAAAACATCCTCCAAAATAGACTCAAGTAAATTGTAGTCTGATGTAGGAGGACTGTATACACAAACTATAATGTACCTCTCGAGTTCAATACAGGACAACTCAACCTCCCGTTCAACAGTTAGATCAACAATATCTTTTCGTTCTTTACATTTCATACCATTACGAACTAAGATGACACTGCCTCCATGGATGGCTGCCATACGGGCATACACACTGTGCATAGTATAATTGGGAAAATTTAAGTGAACGTTATGTTTTTGTTCAAACCAGTGTTCTGTTAAGCATAATACATCAATGCACTCATTATCTAAAAAAAGTTCTAATTCTAATAGTTTGCTGGCCAGGCCTTGCATATTTTGATGAAAAATGCTAAAACGTTTGGCACTAGCCGTTGTCTTACTGTTTAGTTTAAATTACATCTAACATTTGGAATGTCAACACCGACATTCGGTGAAATGTCAACATTCTGCTTTGTACAAAGTACTGCAGCAGAGTCTTGTATATTGTAAGCTACCAATGTAGCAATTTGTCTTTTATATTCTGATGGAAGATACATAGTAACTTCGGTCAACTTAAATCTAGAAATAAATTTATTAATATCTAAATAAAAAATAGCGTCACTATGACGGTATGTCAAATTATACATATGAACATTCAAATCATATATATGCTTATTTGTAGCATAGTCAGCTGACTCCTGATAAGGAAAAGCACATAGTATGTATTTACATCTTGTCTTATTATTCAACTCTAGGAGCAT
Source organism: Rhodophaea formosa (assembly GCA_963082605.1). Taxonomy (NCBI): domain Eukaryota; kingdom Metazoa; phylum Arthropoda; class Insecta; order Lepidoptera; family Pyralidae; genus Rhodophaea; species Rhodophaea formosa. The sequence goes on along the minus strand of OY720211.1, from coordinate 6,272,960 downwards.
GTCTATACTTTGTTTTAAATCCCTTTTTTTAATAGATGAGCAATCGCCACTTAATAAAAGTAATGTGGTATCTTCATCTAAGGAGTCATGATTTATGTTATTAATTAAACTAGTATAAGAGGCCCCGGGTGTACATGTGTTGTATACTGTACAGTCATGCTTAAGACTATTATAGATCATACTGCTCAGACCTTGACCTAGTTGATCTGAGTAAATTAACAATTTTTTACACCTCATTCTCCTATTGAAACAGTTATCAATAGTATCAATCTTTGTCTGCATGTCGCAACTGACATTTTGATACTCTTTTGTTCTAGTATCATCAATAATTACTGGTGATATGGCAGATGACGTCCTGAGAGTAGAGTCACACTCAGGTGTCTGTATGGAAGAGACACACTGCTCCTCACTAAAGTTAGCCAGATCAATTAATGTTTGAGCAGCTGAAATATGTTCACTATGTTCTTTTTCAGACAGCTCATACTTTTTTGTCACACTAGCTAGGGACTCCTGCAATAGGAAGATTTGCGACTGTAATTCGTACATTTCAGTGTCATAAATACGACTAGCTAAGTAGAGGTATTCTTCACTATTTTTAAGTTCCTTAACTAAAGACAATTTTTCCTTCCTTAACTGCGTTAAAGTTTTACAATTTTTTTGCTTTAGGAGTAATTTCTTAGTGCGTTTTATCATTTTATTTATTTTAACATACTTTTTTATTTTGTTATGACTGGTTAAAATAAAAAATGTTGACTGCGGAGTACTCGCAGGTATTTCCACGGCAGGCCCCGAACCACATTCCACGAGTTCGCTGTACAAGGTGAGAGTATTGTTACACATTTCATCCTCTTTACGGTGTTCTATCTCAAGAGCAGATTTTTGTGCCTCATGCAAGCTGTGTTCTAACTCGGTTATGCGATTCAAGGCCTGTTCATGTACCATACTACATTGCATGGTCTGCGCTAATTGATTTTTTATAATAGTATTTTCTTCCAACAATTGTACGCTACTTAAATGCAAAGTATTGCATTCATTTTTTAAAAGTTGAATTTTTAAATTCATATTTTGTATTTCCTCTTCTGATTCCTCCCGTTCATGCAGAAGTTGTGTGTTTTCTTCACGGCATACTTTGAGTTCATTTAGCGCTGTTCTCAGCTTCATTTCCAAGTCTTTTGCCACAGCTCTGCGAGTCATCATTGTGAAACAGGAGGTACAGCTACTGAAAATATGTTACACTGAATTAATTAAAAATATTAACAGTTTGAGGAAACTGGGGGACTATTTTAATCAATTTACTAAGTAAGTTAACTTCCTAACTCTCACTGTACTGAAATGATTAGGTTTATAATTTTTTTTTTATAATGTATGTAATTAAGATGATTTTAAAATGTAAACTTATTTACCTAACTATTATTTTGGTAAATCGATATTACCTACTTAAAAGTTAGAATAATTAATGTACACGGTGTAGAAAGTATAGCTTTACTTTTGGTTATTCCTTTATTGTTGTTGGGCTTTTGTGTTTAAAGTCCCCAGCTCAGCTGTACAACAGTTAAGCGTAGTGAGACCAAAACACAAAAACAAAGCCAGATATCAAAGATATACAAACAATGTGTACTACATATGAGTATTGTAGATGTTACTTGTACGATAAGGGAAGAAATAACTATTGATTAATGAAACAGATAAGTACTTTTGTAAGATATTTTCACAAGGTAGGTAGTTTTTTTTTGCACAAAATTATAAGCAAAGCACATCAATTCAAACACTATATTTTTCCTAAGTTACTCTGCATAGATAGTTTAAAACGTCCGTGGCTATGACTATAGGGCTTAACTTCGTTCACACTAAGTAAATGAAAGACAACCGAAACCAAGTCAGGAGTTCAGGTCGTAAACTTTGCTGTTATTTTATTTATACCAAGTAAATTTTTTGTGGGATACTTAATGCCTGGCTTATAATAAAGGTTATTAAGGGATAAAACAGTATACTTCCCGGTTAATGTGTGGATGATCCGCAGTTATTCGAATTTACATTCGAATCCTTTGTTCGGGTGACAGCAGCGGTTGGTATGCAACGTATTTCGGTCGATTTTTACTATTTTATTCACTTTTACACACTCGTATACAAGTATTTTTTAGTCTTAGTAAATTATTTGTTGTATTTAATTATATTTTAAACGTATTTTCACAATATAAACAATAATTAATATTTTTGATTTTATTTTAATATAACTAGCTGTTGCCCGCGGCTCCGCCCACGTTATATAAGGCCTATGTCCTTCTCAGTACTCTAACCTATGTGTATCCAAAATTTCACGATGATCGCTTCAGTAGATACGGCGTGAAAGCGTAACAAACAAACAAATAAACAAACAAACTCACTTTCGCATTTATAATATTAGTTAGGATTATGTAGTGTAACTACCTACATGTATGATACTCAGATATGAGAAGTACCTACATTACATTATAATTCCAGTAGAACTAGTGGGTGACGATTATATTTATAAATAGGCCATCAAATACTGCTGTCTGTAGGTAAATTTGACTGGCACTGATCCAAACATAACAATAATAGAAATGTCATCGGTCTTTTCTTTCGTCGACATGCGGGGAAGTCCCGAACAGTATATAGGTACTATATAACTACGTAGTGCGATAATATTCTACATTGCCTTGAAACAAAAATTATTTTAGTTTTAAAATAATGTACATTAACTGTGTAAATAGCTGGTTAATACATAATATAGGTGGTATCAACAGCTTACTTTTTAGGCACACAATACATTTAATTTTATTTTAAGGATTTATTTTTATAGCTATAATTTTTCGGATTATTATACTTTTTTGTGTACTGTCTAATGTCTATGTATAGACCCACCCAGATGATATCACCTTGGTGATAGCTCCAAAGTGGAATAAAACTTCTCTATACCCTAATAAAACAGTTTAAATTTTTGATATACAATATTTACCCTTGTTACTCTTACAATAGAGAGCATAACTCTATGCAAAAATTAATGTTTGAAAGATATAGGTGCCTACTACAGGTTGGTGATCCGCTCGCACATAATATACCATTCTTCTTCTTCCTTTACCTTATCCCACTTTTTTATGTGGGGATATACCATTGTATTAATACAAAAAACAATAATAATAATTAATAAGGCCGCAGGGCAGCTTGTGGCGAGCTGTTGGGGAGTAGCGACCCCACGGACCTGAGTGCTCCTAGGGGAGGCCCCTGTTCCTCGCCTCCGACTTGCCTTAGCGGGTCGGTCGTAGTGGAAACCGAAGAGGTAACAGGACCCCTACCTCTGACTTGCCTTCACCGGCCGGCCAGAGTGGAGTTGCGAGAGCTTTATGCTCGAAGGGTGGATGTGAAACGTAAGTGGCGAGTGGGCGTACCTGATGGGACCCTAAGGGAGCAAATGATGGTTGTTTAAAGTCCAGTGACACCTCTCCACCCTTCAGCCGCTTAACTAGTGTTGCCCTTCTTGCTGCACATTTTGCGTCGTGCAGCCATTTTCGGGGGCCCATTGACTGAGTTGGCGAGTCACCACCTGCCTATTTTTCCGTGTTTTTAAACATTGGTCTGGCAGGTGCCATAGTCCTTCCATAGCCCATTTTCCAATCCACTAGCATATCATCCCAATAGTCCCAATGTAGTTTTTTCCGTTATACCTCCATAGTCCTGCACTTACTGGGAATCGTCAGTGAGAACATTTTATAGTGTGACTTACTGTCATGCCCTGGTGGCGCCCCATCACAAATTATAGCAAAAACTCTCACAAGGCCTCTACGTGTTGGACTTATGTCCCCATGCAAGCCTCAAAGGTCCGGGATACGTCCCGTGAAGGATAAACCTAGAGAGAACATAATAATAATATAGTCCCGATAGTCGTATCTGCGAATGGTCTTATAGCGAAGAGTCTTGACCAACATCTAAAGAGGCTTTCGCTAGATGGCTGGATCAAGGGACATATACAGAAGGCAGTACTCTTGGATACGGCACGTATAGTCAGAAGGTTTCTCTCGCTGGGGCCCTGACCGCTGGTAGCTTGAGCCTTGCCCCGCTGCTGGCGGCACTTTAGGTTTAGGTTTTTATAAAGTTTTTATGTTTTGTATTATATTTTTATATTTTACTTTTTATATAAATTTTATAAAAACCTAAAACTAAGAATATACAAATAAATAAAGAGAATAATAATAAACTTTATTTTCTCTTCACAATAGGTAGTACAGAATAAGTTCTTAGTTACTAAGTAGCTTTTATACATGATAAGACATGCCTTTGACCGTGAACTTGTATACTTTGTGAAGAGACTAGTTCCTGGATAGGTCTCCTAATAGACCTGTGCTACAAGGTACAGGCTAAATTCATATACACTTACCTGTAATATTTCCGTTTCTATACCAAAAGTTACAATGGGTACTAAGTCCTTCTAATTATATAGCATATAACGTGGCCCTTGACGGGCTGAGTCACCCCTTAAAGGGGTGACTCAGCCCGTCAATATGAACAACTTTTCCTATGGGATCAAAACTGGGAACTCCAAAAAAAATTAATCTTTTTATGTAAAAGTGCTCAGCCACCCAGGTAATTAGCATGGGAAATTAAAAACAAATTTCGAGTTCTCATCATTGATCCCGTACCGTAGAAAAGGTTGTACATATTGATGATCTAAATCAGCCTATTAAGGGAATGTCAAGGGTCTAGTTACGTTCTGTATAAGGTCCTTAGTTTAGACAAGGTCGTCAACTTTGGCGAATGGTTATGACATTCAAATAAATACAGAAATTTAGCGCAACTTCTACCATATTTCCGACTGAAGACTCCCGGATGGTAATTCAAGAGCCCCTGTGAATGGGAGAAGTTTCAAACTTATCCGGGCTCGTCTTAAATAAGACTTCTTGTTAATACAATATATTTTAACCGAGACCAAAAAGTGTAGTGTTATGATAACCTGTCTTCTCATACATACATAATAAGTATGACGAATGTTATGACATTCAAATAAAAAAAATTGCGTTACTTCTACCATATATCCGACTGAAGACTCCCGGATGGTAATTCAAAAGCCCCATCGAACTTACCCAGGTCGTCTTAAATAGGACTACTTGTTAATACAATTTATTTTAACCCGGGATCAAAAAGTGTAGTGTTTTGTTTTTGTTCATAACCTGTCTTCTCATACATACATAATATGTATGGCGAATGGTTATGACATTCAAATAAATACCGAAACTCAGCGCAACTTTTATCATATTTCCGACTGAAGACTGCCGGATGGTAATTCAAGAACCCCTGTGAATGGGGGAAGTTTTTAACTTACCCGAGCTCGTCTTAAATAGGACTTCTTGTTAATAGAATATATTTTAACCCTAGACCAATAATTTTAGTTTTATAATGTTTTCGTTGATAACCTGTCTTCTCATACATACATATTATATTATCACGTCTTTATCCCTGGTAGACAGAGCCCAAGGTCATAAGACTGAAAGTAATTTAGCAGTGGGCGTAAAGGTGGAAAGCGGAATCTAAATAGTGATGGGTTGATAGGTGCATCGCTTATTGATGTGATTTCTTAGATTTTCGCCCAATCCGTTAACCGGCTTTTACAGTGCGTGGGAAGAAAAGCAGCTGTATGTTCTATGTTTTCTATGTCCTGCGACACAAGTTCACAACTTACTGTGAGGCTAGCTCAATTTGTGTGATATGTCCCTATATATTTATTTATTTATTATGTTTTTTCTTTTCTCCTAAACCGGCATGGAAGATTATCTCATCCTTTGAATCTATGATCGTCATACTTACAAAGTATTAGAATAAAACTCTCATACCTTATTGTAAACTGTTCCTTAGGTTTCTGAACTATGTTAAATACATTTTGGCATTAATAATAATGTGATTTTAACTATCCATTTAAACCTTGGAATTAGTGGGGAATATTCATGTATAAAATTAATTAACTACTAAAACGTAGGTACCTATGTATAACTTTATTGTGTACACAATACAAAATGATAAGTAATGCCTATACTAATATTATAAAGAATAAAATAGTACATTGTGTACCAAGGGCGGTATAGAAGGCTAATACCGGCCGTGATACACACAAACAGTAAATAGTAGAGTAAAAAAAATATTTGTCATATTATATTGGTTAAAATTGTATAGTATGAATATAGGTTACCTTGAAAATTAATATTTATGCGTCGTCAAGCTGGCTGATTATATTACCTCAATCAACATTTTTGACCATCTGATTCTATTAATTTATCATAGGGAATGTATTCCATGCGAATTAATGAAGATAACGATTACTTATAAATATTTTGCCTAAAAATAAATAGCGGCAAACTAGAAAGCCAGGCCACCACGGCCATTAACAATTCCAAATTTGAATATACGACTTGAAAACTTTTTGGATGTAGAAGATTTGACACATGTGCATGGTATAGTGCCCTATTAAATTTAAAAAAAAAATACTTAACGCGCTCTCGGGCTTTATGGAATTTGTATGAAATCTTATAGCCCGTGGTCGTAATAGCGACCATCCAGCCCACTTTGCTTGCATTTAATGACACTGTTTAAGGGTAGGTGAGATGAAAAATTTTTTGCTCCATCATCATCATCGTCATCAGGTCTTTGTTACTCTCAGCAGAGAGATATATTTGCCAAAGCTGGCCAGATGGGTTAGAGGTATCTTTGATGTTTATAAGCTTTGTTTCAGTTGTGTTTCCTTAGTCACCTTCTACTATAACTACGGGAAGGCTTGGAGTGGTTCTATTCTACTCTGCTGGTAACAACAAGGTATTTGATTGCTTGTTTGCTTGCATTGCTCCGAAACTACTGGACCGATTTTCGAAAGTTTTTCAATCGTAGAAAGCTAATATATCTGCGGTTGTCATAGGCTAAAATTTACGCAGACAAAGTAGCGAGAAAATTGCTAGTATTATATAAAACACATTTAATTACCTTGACCATGTTTATAGCTAAGTTTTTTGGTTGAACATTGTCCATATACCCATTGTGTTGTAAATTCATAAAAAGCATTTAAGTGCATTAAAATATTGTATTTCGTTGATCCAATACCTTTTGTACCTACTAATATTTTTTTAATGCACTATAGTCATATAGTGCATTAAAAAAATATTTTCCAATACTTTGCCTGCTTTTTAAAAGTAATAATAGTTGAGATAACATGCCAAAACAGTCGTTTTCATTATATTTGCAATTTGCGCTGATATGAAGTATGTATTTTTTAAATGGTGTAAAATTGATATGAACTGAGTCATCAAGTGTATTGTATGTGTGTATATTTACTCGCATTGATTAGCGTTATCATGGGAACACATCATTTAATGAAATATTACCGGTTTAAAAGAATTGGCAGTACCTATACATTTGAGTATTATTTATACACTGTTTGCTTACCGATAGTTTTTGCGTTACAATATTTTGTTACCTATTGGAACTATTTTTTATGAGCAACGACAAGTATACATATAATTTGAAGACCAACCGAAGTATTATGTTAAAATATATTTGGTTCCATTAAAATTAATTCACCGAGGCAGATTTTCCGATTCAACCTTAATTTATCAAGCTCCTGTTTTTTTAGTTATTTGGGCACGGTGAGTAGTAACAGATTTTGGATAAATAATATGATGATGATGTGCCGCTCTAACTAAGTAGTAAACTATAAGTGATTTGGTCTTTCTTAGTCTCCACGCAGGATCACGACCCTCTCTGAACTACCTGACCCATATATTAGCTAGAACAGTTATAGGATTTAATCTAAACTCTCCACGCTAGCCACACGGGTTGGAAGGGTCTCTTTGATGTTCATAAGCTTTATTTCGCTTGTGTTTCCTAAATCACCTTCTACGACATCCATGGGAAGATTTCTACACTGCCAGAAACAACACGGCTAGAAATCTATATCAGCATTTAAGAAAAAGTTAATAATGTGTGTGTAAGTGGTCGACGCTGATGTCAGATCAAGCTACCTTAAGGTATCCTAACGTAGCTTAACGATTGGAACCAATGATGCCAGCGGGACCAACGGCTTCACGTGCCTTTCGAAGCAAGAAGAAGTTCGAGATACTTTTATGCCACTTGTGATCATGTATGGCTGATGTACCCGGGGTTGCTTAACATCAGTAATTGCTTACAGTGCTCACGCCCATAGAGTCATCAAGCTCACTCACAAGAACAATACAGTGCTTATGCCCACTGTATTAACAATACAAATATTTCACTATAAAACCTAACCATCAAGTTACTAAATTACCACTAATGCTATCTAGAGGCAAGATGAAAATTACGGCCACCATCTTGTTACTAAGCAGGATCCAAGAAGCTGCGGAGTGTACTCGCAAATTATTGCTCTCCTCTGGCCGTTTAAATAATCTCGGCATGCAATAAAAGCCGGCCGAGCAATATATTGCAAGTACTGTAGCTGGACAATGTTCATATTAGTCCAGTGATATGTAACTCGATTGAAAGTGAATAACGCAAGTAGTGTGTATTAGAAAAAGAGAAGGGTTTTATAAAATTAAAATATTATAAAAAAAAGTACTAAAAACTCGATGGATAGCCAACACATGTGAATAAGTTTAAGTATTTAGAATAATCTCGACGAGCAACAAAAGTCAGTCAAATGATGCAAGTACTTTAACTAAAAAATGATTAGTCTAGTAATATGTTATTTTACCTGAAACAGAATAACGCTTAGTGTAATATTGTAAGAGATATGTTTTTACCGTTACATTAAAAAGACCAAAAAAGTAGAAGGATAGTCTTCTTCTAAATACTTAACCTTATACAGATGCGTACATCTATATAAGGTTAAGTATTTAGGAGCTATGCAAAAATAAAGAAACTAAAATTTAAAAGACACACATCATTTATTAATCTGTTGATTGATCTCATCTGGTGATTTAAATAATCTCGTCGAGCAATGAAAACTGGTCGAGCAATATATTGCAAGTACTGTAACTAGTCACCCAGCGTTTAAACTAGTCAACTTATATACTTATATAACTTGACTAAACTTTACACTTAATAAAAGCTAATTTGTAGCAAAGCAAGGCAGAAGTTATTTATTTTAGCGACTTGCTCAAATTAACCACAAGTCGTTCAGAATTATTACAATAACGATTGTCGCGTTAGGTAACGACAATTTTATAGGAATTTCAAAGTGCATGTAACTATGACTTCCGAAAAGTAAAGCCTGAATCATTTCAAAATATTCAATGACTATTTTATAGGCACGACTGTAGTATATGGCAGTCAATCTGTTTTATTACATTTATAAATCTATGATAGTATCATTAGTATAAACCATATCAACGGGTTATCGGTATGTTAAAGAATAAACAAAACGATGGCAATACTGCGTGGAAGTTATATTCATTTTGATGACATTACATTCTTCAATTTTGGTTTTTGGTTAACACAAATCTATCTCCTACTTTGTATTTTCGTCTAATTATATCCAGTACCTATATAAATATAGTTTCATTTACTTCCCATAACAACTATTTATTATGGTCATTTTTTTATGGTCCTTCGAGCCGGATATGAATCAGCGACCAAAAGAAACCAGCACCCAGCGCCAGCACCAGCGACCGCACGAGTGCATAGCTACTATCACAGGCCTTGAGCGTGGAGGCCGAATCGAGAAATTCCGTAACGAAAATAACCTAACACTCCCCAGTCCGCCTACCGTGCATCGTCTAACGTCGTTTCAGCTCGGCAGACTTCGGCACGGTGTTTGTGTGCATGCGACTAGACGTATGCGAGTAGACCTGCTAACTGCTCATAACTGATTATATCTCTTTTAGACATGATGCTAGGTGAGACAGCGTACTTTTTGGCCGCGTCCACGAGTAGTTCACGCCTGCATTGTTGCGCACTAGTTGAACCTAAACGTGTATTGATAAAAAAATGCTGTGCAATAACTTTACCGCGGCAGTGCCCGAATTTTTTTTATTAGTTTCTTAACACGGTCACAGGGAAAAATAGCATTTCATGATGCTAAAGCTTGCTCTATAACTTGTAAATATAATTTGGAATTTGCCTTGCCTCTTAAATGGTGGTTTGGGAAAAAAGGAAAAATATAGAATACACCAGCTCAGACCGTAAAATCCGTAAAGGGATTGGGCGAAAATCTAAGGAATCACGTTATAGTATTCTATTTTGATTCCGCTTCTTGGTTTGGGCTCTATCTACCCCGCAAAGGATAAAGGCGTGATAATATGTATGTAACTAAAATTATGAGAAGTAATGTTGGGAACTCGACCAATGTGGGCCTGGCTACAACGTGAAGGTATTCTAGATTAATGACTCTAGCACTTGCTTCCTAACACGGATTACTCATGAAGTTCAGCCAGCAATAACTTATTTTAACTCGTTTCGAGCTTGTATTGTTGACTGGTATTTCGTAGTTTTCTGGGAGCAAATAACAAACATCGACGGACCGATGTATAGACGGACAGATTACTGAATCTTACGTTATCCGGCTGAATGAATAAGATACTTAAACAAAATACAGGGGAAATAAATAAGCGAGTAAAATAAATGTTTTACGGTATTACAAGCTGCTCGAGTGATGATTGACTTTTCTATTTTATTTGCATACTTATATATTTACTACAGATAAAACATACACTTGTATTTCTTACTGCGAAATATTATGAATAATTATACTTGGACAAATCACAAAAATATCACAATAGGTTGTGATATCACAACCTATCGTGAGGATTTGTATCTATTATAAAACAAAGTTTCGTTTGAGTTAGTAGCCTATGACAGAAGCTCGAGCTTTCATAATATATAGATAAATAATAATAATCCTAACTAATATTATAAATGCGAAAGTGAGTTTGTTTGTTTGTTACGCTTTCACGCCGTATCTATTCAACCGATCATTATGAAATTTTGCGTACACATAGTTTAGGGTACTGAGAAGGACATAGGCTATAAATCACGTGGGCGAAGCCGCGGGTAACAGCTAGTAGCTTTTATATAAATAAATACAATTCAAGACGCAATCTGAAAAAGATCATATTCCATCAAAACTTTACCGGGAATCGAACCCGGGACCACTCGTGTCGCAGGCTGGCGTGTATATACACGTATGTACGTATGCATATATCTACAACGTCACCGTAGATCGCGCGTAATTACGATAGACTTTTTTTGTAACTTTCTCTGTAACTGTAAATTTGCAACAAACGTAAACAAAAGCTAATATATTTTTTTAATCTGCGATAATAAAATTTAATAAGTTATATTATGAAAATAAGTTTGGATGTCCGAGGTTTTGCGCTTTGTCCGAGGTTATTTGGATACCTATAAAAGTTAGTTAAGTTAAATCATTTAATGATTTAACGTAAGAAATACGTTTATTTAATGTAAGAAATACGAAATCTCTACCTATTAGTTTAACTATGTATAGTTGTGTGTAAATATGTATTCTATAGTTACATTTAGAGTTTGTATTTAGTATATACCTACTTGGTATTGCGCAGTTGTAGTGCAGTAGTTTTTGCAGTTAGTGCAATTTTGCATGCAGATTCGGATGTAAATCCGGCTATTTGTTCAGGCCATCTGTTTTGTTAAGCGGAGTACGGTACGTTTTCTACGGAGTTGCTTTATCTATACAGACCAACTTACTAATGTTTATTTAGTCAAAGTAGGTGCTCGTGCTCAAATCATCTATGATTTTTGGCAGTGGTTAATTTTGTTTAAAAAGAGAACTCTTGTCAAAAAAGTACTCAAAACAATTTTAGAACTGTTCTGTGTGAGTAACTAGAGAAAGAGGAACAACCTCAGATCACATCAACCTGAGGGTACAACTTACTAGTTAAGATACTTCTCAATCATGATCAGGCATTGAGAAATTGATATAAATAGGACCTACGATGCAGTAAATAGCTCAATACGGTATATGAACTCTGAACACATATAATTTCATGAGTATATCTTATAGTAAAATAGTGTGCGCCCTAAGTGTGTTACCAACTACACCACCGTGACTTCGAATCACCGAGTCGAATTCTCTCATCACATTTTAATAATATACCGAGCATTGTAATGCTATTTAAAAACCATTTGAGTGAGTAAGAGCTTTCTTCAATTTAATCAACTTTCTATTCATCTGATATGAATGAAGTAGAATACCACACTACTAAATAGTGGGTAGTATTGAAGAAATACGCATGCTTTGAATGCGTTATACCCTACGGGGTAATATGTGATGAGAGAATTCGACGCGGTGATTCGAAGTCACGGTGGTGTAGTTGGTAACACACTTAGGGCGCAGACCTAAGACTCGTGGGTTCAAATCCTACCTGTGGCGAATTCTTTTTCATCACATATTTTCAATTTTAATAATATACCGAGCATTGTAATGCTATTTAAAAACCATTTAAGTGAGTAAAATAGTGTTTGTTAAAAAATGAATTATTCAACATTTTAATCCAGTTAGTATTCACCAAATAGTACTTTACGGGAAGAATAGACGTACTCAGAATTACAAGAAAAAAAAATACTTAAATACTACGAGTATGATCCAGTTTCAGTCTTTTTTCATACATTCAGTATTTTACAGGCTTTAGAAAAATAAAAACAACACAAAAAATTGCTAATGTCGCTCAGAAGTTAAGGCACCAATACTAAAAGTATTTTTTTTTTACTTCCAAAGTTTTAAAAATGTGATTTTTCAATTTGATCTTATAAAGGGGTGCTAGAATAAAAGAATGAGTGCCACTTATATAAAAGCCACTGAAGTTGGCAGACAATGTATAGTTATAATATTCAATTGTAAATTTTCTTTATTTTTATTTTAAGTTCATAATATAAGTATTATAGGCACAGCTTTCGATCACCGTTTCAGCTATTGCAGTTTTACGAAAAACTCCGCATTCAATATAATTTTTAAACACACTGAAAGAAATAATAGGTCAAAGTAAGGTCAAAAGACCATTTCGCATAATGACACAGCGCCTTCTGTCAGGGCGTTCCAATTAGTAAAGAGAACACTCTTTGAAAAGATCTGCAGCTTTTTCATCAAGGTGCCTATTATTTACTGAATGAAATGCGGAGGCCATTAACAGTTATGAATTTTAATTCAAATTTATTACCTACCAAACCAAACCTTCTATCTACCAAAAAGAGGGGTGTATGATATACAACGTGTTAATGAATAATATACGGACAAATTTGTATGTAGCAGCAAATGTTTTTTGTCGAGTTGCAGAGTCTGCGCCATACTAAAAGTTGTTCATACGCACAATTCCCACCTAAGAGGTTTTGCGCTTATTCATTAACACGTTGTATAAGTTTAAACTTAGGTCTGTTTTATGTTTATTATAAGATGTACATAATATTTAGACGATATGATATATATAGATCATGTAACATGACCCTCGACATACCTTTAAAAGGGTGAACTAGACCGCCAATATGAACAAGTTTTTAACCGACTTAAAAAAAGAAGGAAGGTTCTCAATTCGTCATAATCTTAATTTTTTATGTATGTTCCCCGATTTCTCGATAGCCAAAAATTAAAGTTTTTTTTTTCGAGTTTCCAGCATTGGTCCCACTGAAAAAGATGTTTATTTTGATGGGGTGAGTCCACCCCATATCCGAGTTTTTGGTGGGAATTCAAGGGGTACAGTTGTCGTTTGCCTTAGACGATTTTGCAAATTAAGTGGACTTTATAATATGGAATTGGTGTAGTTTGGTGTTATAAATGCTCGAGCTCGAGAACAATTTGTGAAATAGTTATAGGTAGTAGACTGTTAAATGGACTCGTATAGATTTGTCATCAGAAGCTCCCACGAGGCTACCGAAGAACTTACGCCATCTTTGATGCCACATACCGTACAACACCGATATTTATTTTCTCATTATACTGGACATTGGCAGAATCACTGAAATCTTGGTGGAAGTCATAATTTAAAAGAAGAAAGAAAGAAAAAGAAAGTATCCGTCTGTCAAGATACGTACGTAGATCAAATATAAAATATTCTTGTATCTAATAGACAGTATCAACAAAGGGCACCAATAGGTAAAGTTTTACTGGGAAATATTTTCAAAGGAGGTACAGCAATTATTTTCTTTTTTCTAGAAAAATCTATAACAATGTCGTTCAAGACATGCTTATTAGCCGTGTTCCGCGAGCCTTGCCTGGAGCTAACTTTCAAGAAAATATCATTATACTTTGTTTATTAGCCGTGATACGAGAAATTCAATAAAATAACTTAATGATATTTAAGAAAATAGTTGTCTTATATAACAAAGATCACAAAATGGATAAAAGAACTTTAACTAGTTAAGTACTTTTTTTATTGTGGTATCATGACCGATCTCCAATAACCGTATTTCTCTAAACCGTAAATAATCTGGTTCGCTCATTCAACAACTCTTTCTTACTTTTCAGGTGTATCAGTGGCCAAAATTGGTGTCAGATTTTTCAAGTTGCCTAAAGGCATCTGATATACTTTAAAAACTGCCATCTAATATTCATGACTGCTGGGAACACCACTAAACATGCTTTTCAAAGCACGGAGAAGCTCGAAAAAAATTTTTGTGCCTTTATGGTGGCACATACCAGTGACGCCCTCTCCGGGGTGGTTTTAAATGCAAAAGCGCTTATAATGCGCACGCCAACTAAGCCACCGAGCTCCTAGAAAACCTCTAGGTATAGTAGGTACATTACTGCAGCGGCCGAAAATAGAGACATTGATGGACGAACGTGTGAAGTCCATTAATGCCTGATTGCGGCCAAGGCTTGTATAGTCCAAATATTGCGCGGAAATTAGAAAAAAAATTGCATTTAGACAACCAGACATGCATATTATCACGTGTTTATTACAGGTGAGACGGACCCCAAAAGCCACGTATAGCGTTTTAGTGGGTTTTATGTAGAAAAGGCAATTAAAATAGTGATGGGTTGCCGCATCACCTATTGCCATATTTTTCTCCTTAGGTTTTCGCCCCCTCCCTCGGCCTGCTTTTACGGACTGTAAGGGAAGCAACTGGTATATTTTATGATTTTTCTTTTATCCTAGACCAGCATGAGACCAGCATAAAATATTCATGTAAATATGTCAATAAATATTCATATGTTTATAAACAAGAATATGTGGAAATTATCGCGCCAAAATCTTGTATTTTTAATTTCTTTTTTACTTACTAGCCAGTTCAAATTTGAAATTTGAATTTGAAACCTCCGTAGTTGAATTATTTCGCAGCAAAATCGTCGTTTTATTTTTAAATAACACGACAGATATTAGTTTTCATAGTTACTTTGCCGGTCGCTAAAACACGATAAATATGGATTTTCATACATACTTTGCTGGCGCGTATTGGCCAGTACAGCAATATCGATTTATCCCAAACAAGCTTGTCAAAATAATGTTAGAATTTCCAAGCATGTTCGAGAAAAAGTCTATTTAATAGCTGTGGAACTTCTTAATAATTATGTTAAAGGTATATCGAGGGTTAATTTACACGATGTTTATTAGGATCATCTAATTCCTAATATTACATAAACATCCGCTTTCTTGAAACCGATAAATTTATCAAGTCCCAACTCTAAGACGGACTTAAACAATAACGTACCCAATTAAACGACCAAGTCTTCTCATAAGCGCAGCTTAACGGCTTAACGAGTCTTGTCTGATAAACGCTTACGTTCGAAATCCGGGGACACGAGTATTCCTGAGAACTGCCCAAGTAATCCCGGATCATAGTCCACACGACAATGCAAGCTATTATTTCCTTGCCACAATACCAGTAAGTGTAAGCTTTTGGGTTGGCAATATTGTGCGTACGACAATAGAACACAAGTCGTACCGTGTATCGTCTCAAGAATTTCTAATAGGGCGTTCTAAATCTAGATGCTGTGATATTGAGCTTGATTGGATTGTATTGCCGGGGTGATTGAATTTTAGCGTTTGATTGTAAAAGTATAGCACATTGTTTTTGTCAGTGTTGTATCCGGCCGATTCCGGTCACTGCAAATCGTATTACAGACATTTTAAATAAATAATAAATAAATATATACGGACAAATCACACAGATTGAGCTAGCCCCAAAGTAAGTTCTTATGAAAGACTTGTGTTATGGGATACTAACTCAACGATACTATATTTTATAACAAATACATATATAGATAAACATCCAAGACCCAGGTCAATCTGAAAAAGATCGTTTTCCATCTTGACCTGACCGGGGATCGAACCTGGGACCATCCGTGTCACAGGCAGGCGTGATGACCGCTGCGCCACGGAGCTCGTCTCGATTTTGTTTTAAACAATAACATAAGTTTTTTTTATTAGGTCTGAGCGATTCTTATTTTTACAGCCTATTAAAAATAACTAAAAAATAATCAGGTGCTACTTGAAACTTCGCTGTTTATTAGATACTTAGGTACGCAGGAGGAAATTTTATAAAATACCTTTCTTTAAAAATATTTCGTTTCAAAAATAATGTGTAAGAGGAGTAGCTATATTGGATTATGTTAAATAAAAATAACTAAAAAAGATGAAAGACAACTAAAAACACTCCAAAATAATTAAGTCTGAATTACAAAGCCCCAGACACTTCTCACATTCTACTTTTTATGTAAAAACAAGTAGGTACTTTATGCTTTTTGTGTTTTTTAAATTGCTTGAGGTAGATTTAAATAAGTCTTAAAAAAATAATTGATTCCTACTTCTATAGTTTAGTGGTATAGTTACGAAAGTCTATAAAATATATCTAAACTAACTTTTGCCCGCGGCTCCGCTCACGTCAATGTCAATCTCTCGGGAACCGTAAGTTTTTCCAGAATGACAGGTAGCCTATGTCCTTGTCCGTAATCCAGAGAACGTGTTTGCAAAATTTCATGATGATCGGTTTAGTTTCCCATTTATAATATTAGTTGGGATTGGGATTATGCGTATTTTAGTTAGTATATAAGTTAAAATTGAAAATATGTGATGAAACAGAATTCGCCACAGGTAGGATTCGAACCCACAGCTCTTAGGTCTGCGCCCTAAGTGTGCTACCAACTACACCACCGTGGCTTCGAATCACCGCGTCGAATTCTGCCATCACATATTACCCCGTAGGGTATAACGCATTCGAAGCATGAGTATTTCTTCAATACTACCCACTATTTAGTAGTGTGGTATTCTACGTCATTCATATCAGATGAATAGAAAGTTGATTAAATTGAAGAACGCTCTTACTCAATTAAATGGTTTTTAAATAGCATTACAATACCACACATGCGTATTTCTTCAATACTACCCATTGAAGAAATACGCATGCTTCGAATGCGTTATACCCTACGGGGTAATATGTGATGGCAGAATTCGACGCGGTGATTCGAAGCCACGGTGGTGTAGTTGGTAGCACACTTAGGGCGCAGACCTAAGAGCTGTGGGTTTGAATCCTACCTGTGGCGGATTCTTTTTCATCACATATCTTCAATTTTAATAATATACCGAGCATTGTAATGCTATTTAAAAACCATTTAATTGAGTATATAATGTTATATAGTAACTAAAATACGCATAATCCAACTTACAATAAAATCATAACTTATTCAGTTATGATTATATTACAAAGTAATTTTGTATTTCTCGAATCAAATAAGATTTTGTTATAAACCAGAATTCTTGCTCATAAAAATAATTAATACAAAATGAAGGTAGAGTAAAATTATTTAAAATATTCATGAAAATAATTGAGAAAACACAGCGGGGTTGAAACTTGATAATCGATTCGTTAAATTATAATTGCTTACTTTAATAACGAGCAGAAGACGAAACGAATAATAACGTAAAATATGATTTTGGCAGACATTTTGTCGACGTTTTGTATAGGTACAGATAACTATTACTTTTCAAAAAGACCTTGCTCTAAACTTCTTGTCAGTATATTCATTATTTAACCTGTGATTACAATACCTTTCTTAAGTGACTGAGAAGTGTGAAATTGCTTTATATGTATTTAGTAATTTATTTTAGTGACCTTCGGATGACTTCGTGTACTTAATGTAAGCTTATATGTAATTGTAATAATCATCATCATCATCAGGTCTTTCTAGTCTCCACTGCAGGAGCACGACCCTCACTGTACTACCAGAGCCATATATTAGCTTGAGTAGTCAGAGGATTTGGCCTACACTCTCCACGCTGGCCAGACGGGTTGGAGAGGTCTCTTTGAATTGGCTACTTGACTAAAAAATTTTTTGTGTCGCTATGTAAAGACCGACCAAAAATAAACACAATAGTGGCAGAAATTCATTTCTAAATAAAAAACTTTTTCAGATATAGAAGTTTTAAAGACACATATTTTTAGACGTTAGTTTTTAGACGTGAAAACGCACTGCTGAAATGCCTATATATTTGTGACGTCACAACTTTGTATTTTGTATGGGCGGCGTGAGATCTTTGTTTGGTAGCTATACGAAATATTACGTTTGTGGTAATGGTTTCATAATAAAAGTTGCTTTAAAATTAGCGGACTACAATACAGTATAATTGTAATTTAAGATTTTCATACTTTAAAAATGGTCCTATTCACCCAACTTTAAAGAAGCTTTAAGAACACTTAACGAATCGATATCAAATTAAAAGTGATCTTTATAGTGTTTTTAGATAGAAATTAGTATCATCAGAAACAAATTTTATATAATCTTAACATTAGGCAAATACCGAATTGTAATAATAAAGGATAAAAAAATACGGCACAACTCAGCTACATTACACGATCATAGCTACGAGCAAAAACCTATACGCTATACACGTTGACGTACTAGAGCGCATGTAAAAATCGTCTTTAGGTAACAGAGGGCATTTTATGCTTAGAAAAAAAATAAAAAAAATATATACGGACAAATCACACAGATTGAGCTAGCCCAAAGTAAGTTCTTATGTAAGACTTGTGTTATGAGATACTAACTCAACGATACTATATTTTATAACAAATAGATATATAGATTAACATCCAAGACCCAGGTCAATCTGAAAAAGATCATTTTTCATCTTGACCTGACCGGTGATCGAACCCGGGACCATCCGTGTCACAGGCCGGCGTGTTGACCGCTGCGCCACGGAGCACAAAAAAAAAAGCTTGCCACTTGACCACTGCTGAGAAGAATACGCCAAAAGAAACTCAGTCGAGTCCCTACATGCCTGAAGGGCTATGCTTATACGTAAGTATTTGTAACAATTTTAAAATTATATTAATTAATGATGTACATATATTCATTAAAATAATATTATTACTCCCATGTAGATTTATCTTTAAGGTAGTCATTAATACAATAGTATGCCTTTTTAAGTAATTGATTTTTAATAGCTAGTTGATTGAAAGTAATTGATTTTTAATAGCACTGATAACGCTGTGTCAGTGGCAAAGTTCTTGTCAACACAAATATAATTCGTCCGAGTCGACACGCTAAGAAGAAGAAGCTCAACAAGTCTATAAAATAACTTAACTTTTAGACTTATGGAAAGCTAAACATTTACCGAGACCTACAAATATAAAATAAAAACCAAGTAATATTCCCACGTAAATTAAAACATGTATGTACAGATGAGGGCAAAAAAAAACCTGAGACAATTACAAACAGAATTATAATTATAGGGGATCAGGTTTATCTGCCCCCAATTGAATAGAGAAAATACAGTGACTGCACTAGGGATTTTAATATCTCGAAAATGCCGGCTTAAGAAAATATTTGTTATAAATCTCATAAATATTCAATACATATTATACTTGAACAGATTAAACATGCTTGAAAATAAATTGAATAAAGCCTTAAGAATACGAAATCACTAGCAAGTACTCTAAATAATGGAGTTTGCTTATTAAAATGCTTTTTACGTAATAATGTTGATTATTTAAATCTGCTCTTATCTGTCTGCTCCATGTTTTCTTCGGATCAATGACAATGTTGCATGAGTTATCATATAATGCTATTAAATAATACGGTCCTTATGACATCGAAATTTAGATCGTAATGTTGTATTTACCGGACTAGGCCTTTTAACTTGACACCAATCACAGCAGCTCAATAGCCCAATGGCATGTACGGAGGCCGTGTTGCTCGAAGAATGGCACAGATACTCCGAGTAAAGAGTTTTATGTTCAGCATGAAAACTTTTTTCTGATTCGTGAGATGTAATTTTTTAACCGAATTCTAAAAGGAAGAGGTTATGAATTCGGTAATTGTATGTACTTAAAAAAAAATAAACCTGCATAAATATACCTGATTATTATAAATAAACTGCTCTATCAGTAAACTGTCTATTATAGTCATCGGTTTATTATAAGCCCAACACCTCGACTATAATATCTTTACTTACCGTACTAGCACCATAGTGTTCCATAACCAAAAATACTCGTAACTATACATGCAAAGAATGTTGAATAAAAGCCTGGAAAAAAAATATTGTTTTTGAAACACAATATCATATTGATTGCTCAGTCTGGACGGGAAATGGCACATGAATGGAGAAAATATGGCCGCAGCTCCCCGATAGTGATTTCGTTTCTTGACGTACGATAGGCCCTCGGGGAGGTTTCATGCGACAACAATATTTTTTCCAATATTAATCAACATCAAAATTGTACTTTTTGAGAGCTTACCCCACTTCAGTACTTAATTAACAAATTCTGTTTATATGAAATATATACATTTTATATTAGCTTTTACCTATGGCTTCGCTCGCACTAACCCTATAGGAAGTTCGAGACTTGTGTTATGGGATACTAACTCAACGGTACTGTATTTTACTACAAATCTCATAAAGAAACATCAAAGACCAGGTCAATCTGAAAAAGATGTCTGTCTGTCTGTCTGTCCGTCCGCGGTTTTACGCGGAGACTTTAAGTACTAGAAGGCTGTAATTTGGTATGCGTATGTATATTATATAGGCAACCAACTTATAAAATGTACTCGAAAAAGTAAAATTTCATACAATTTTCATTGTTAGATGTTTTTGGTCGATAAACTGTGAGGTGCGAGTGTGACGCAGTGTGAACTCAAAGTTGTCATTCGCAACTACGGAACCCTACACTGCGCGTGGTCCGACACGCACTTGGCCGGTTTTTCATGTTGATCTGACCGGGGATCGAACCACCCGTGTTGACCGCTGCGCTACTGGCCTGGGGTCTTCCTATAAATTTACATACAGTAACATATTTCCTAATCATTTCCAACAAAGCTCATTTCAAAATTCAGGTCGTCAAATTAAGATAAAAGTTTTTATTCGGTGTTAAACAGACAAATCGGATCTGGAGAGGATTAGCATGTCGCCGTAAATCTTATTAGGAGACAACGGCTTATTTGCATGATCCCGACTTGGAGGGCAGAAAACAGCGCCACTTACATTTAATTGGATGTATTACCCTTAAAAGTATTTTATAATATACTAGCTGCTACCCGCGGCTTCGCCCGCGTAATATATAGCCTATGTCCTTCTCGGTACCCTAATCTATGTGTATGCAAAATTTCATGATGATCGGTTAAGTAGATACGGCGTGAAAGCGTAACAAACAAACAAACTCACTTTCGCATTTATAATATTAGTAGGGATAGGGATTATTATTCATAAGATTTTGATTGATAACTTATCTTTATATTCATATTCAAAAGAATAATTTGATAGATTATTTTCAGCAGTTCGATTCTTACCTGTGGCGAGTTCTTTTCCTTCATTTATTTTCAATTTTGACAATATACAGAGCATTGTTATGATCTGTTTAAAAACCAATTAAAGTGAAAGTTGTACACGATCAGTCAACATTTATGAGTAATTATAATCGTTAGGCAGTCTGTTTAAGTAATTATCTTGCAGGAGGCAATAGATGTGCATGTACTGCAGCTCAGTTGCCTCTTAAATATGCATATGGGTAGTTCTTTGCAGTCAAAGTTTTCGATGTCTGGAGGTTTATTTTCGAAATTAACTGACAAATCGATCTGCAATTTATTTTAAAGCATACATTAGATTACTATGTACCTGGGACCATTACGGTAGTTTTTAAAATTATAATCTAAATGGAAAAAAAAAATTAAAACGCGTTCTGAACATTAGACACCATATCATTTTTTTTATTGATAAATCAATATCAATTATACTTGTATTAAAAGAGGATTAGTTGTTTCCTAAGACGCAAAATATTTGATACAGATAGGTATATATGTTACTTTTTTGATAAATAAAGATATAGTGAGTGTCCGGCACAAAAGTTTGATTCAATGCAAATTGGCCAATCAGTGTATGCTACGGGGTCATATTTATTGTAATTGTTTTAAGAATAATAAACGCTGAAGCCTTACGTTCAATCCTCTAAGGATTTGATCGTGAAAGTTGTATTCGATCAGTAGACTTTTATACTTTATTTATTTAATTATATCAATTGGCAGTTCATTTGTAATTATCTTGCAAGATGCACTAGATGTGCAAGTATTGCAGCTCAGTTGCCTCTTAAATATGCATATGTAAATCGGCCAATCAGTGCACGCTGCGCGGTGATATTTATTGTGATTGTATGTATAACAATCTATTCTGAAGCACGCACAACACTTAAGTAATTGAAACAATGTTTCATCACCTAAGTTTATATTTATAAAAAACCGGCCAAGTGCGTGTCGGGCCACGCGCAGTATAGGGTTCCGTAGTTGCGAATGACAACTTTGAGTTCACACTCTTTACACTCGCACCTCACAGTTTAACGACCAAAAACATCTAACAATAAAGATTGTATGAAATTTTACATTTTCCAGTACATTTTATAAGTTGGTTGCCTATAACTTTTTAGTTTGCACTTAGTACCCAGTTTTGATAGTTTTCCTTTCAACTTCAGTATATATACTACGGCTGTAATTTTTTTCACGTATCCATATATAACCGTTTAGCAGATAGAGGGGGGGACACGTACCTCTAACAAAAATTTACACTAACCGAATATTTCGGAAATGGATCCCTAAATCGAAAAATGGCATTCTCAACCTCACAATATTTTTCAAATACCTTTTTAACGATACCCCACAGGATGGGTAAGTAGTGAAAAAAAAATACTTCTACACTTTACTTGTATGGGAGCTAACCAAAAAAATTTTTTTCTTCAAGATTTTTTTCTACGACTTTTTTGCTTATAGTCTCTGAGTAAAACCGCGGATGGACAGACAGACAGACATGGCGAAACTATAAGGGTTCCTAGTTTACTACGGAACCCTTAAAATGATAAAACACCATGAAACACTTTTTAAATACAAATATTGCCAAATAAATACATACATATGTACTATCACGTCTTTTTTCCTTACGGGACAGGCAGAGCCTAGGTCTATAAAACGTAAAGGCCACGTTTAGCATGTTGGTGGGCTTGTAGGAGAGAACAAAATCAGAATAGTGATGGGTTTTTGGGTGTTTCTGTGTTCTTGGGTGTCTGGGTTCTTGAGATGGTATTAGCGATGCGTCATGCCCATTCTCTCGATCGGCTTTTACGACCTGCTCCTGATTATACATTCCACGTTTTTTCTTTTCTCCCAGACCAGCGTGGAAGGAAAATAATACGGGGCTAAAATAATTTAAACATCAATGTTCATAGGAAATCAATTTGCAAAATTTATTTATAATTACCTACCCTGAAACACGCACCAAATGTCCATCTATTGCAGCTGAGATTGCATCTAGAATATGAATATGCAAATGCTTAATGGCGTTTGTATATGCATATTCAAGATGCAATCTTGCTCTTCTCAATGTTTAGTGGCCAATCTGTGTTAATTGGGGGTGATAACTATTGAGATAGAATCAGAATAGTTTTGAAGCCTCACGGCTAGTCTAATCAAATAAATAACGATGTATAATATGTAGAATAAGCTAAACAAAGCTTATAAACATCGAATAAAGCTTTCCAACCCGTCTGGCCAGCGTGGAGAGTGTTCTTTAACTGCTCTGGCTAATATTGCTCTAGTAGTACAGTTTTCTCTTGTTGACATTGCACTATATCTTAGATGTATCTATATACCGCGGCTCAGATTGCTTCTTGAATATACTTACAGATTTAATTGCTAAATGGCCAATCTCTAAAAGTCGTAGGATCTGTTTGTAATTATATTAATTGAACAATCAGAATATGGAATGCATGAAGAATAGATTTTTAAAAATGGGCCTGTTTATATAAGTATCTATCTAACTCTTTGAAGGTGATACAGTTTGGTTAAAATCGGTTGAAAAAGTCCATTACCAAAACGATATTTTTTTTAAATGATCATAACCTATGGTTTTGATTGTTTAAAAAAAAATTTATCTTCTTGGTATCTTATGATAGCCTTTAAAGTGTATACTTAACAACTTTTGTTATAAAGTCATTTCTATAAACGCAATATTTAACATCGATGCCGAACAAAGTTTTCAATTTTTGCATTAAAATCCATACTTGAGAGCACAACGAAAAACGAATGACTATTTACAGTGTTAAAATTTGGTCAGCAAATTTGTATATGATTAGTGAGCAATATTCATTTGTTGTTGCATAGTATACACGAAGCATTAGATATGCATGCTCTTATAGCTCAGATTGCCTCTTGAATATGCATATGTAAATGCTTAGACGCCAATTACTGCGCGATGAGGGATTCTATTGAATTTATATTAATTTATAAAGATTTTTATCTTTTTTTGAATTAATTTATACTTTTTATGTGATATGTAGACTAAGTACCATTAACATTTTTTTTGTAAATATAAAATAGTTTTTATAATCATTGACAGACGTCACATAGAGATCGAGGTTGTTTATTTATTTTTTGAATATGTCGGGTACCAAATAAGAAAATTTACACTTATCCTCATAGAAAGATGCCTCTTAAAGTATGAACATCGACACGCTTAGAATAAGAAAGCATTAGGTATGCGTCATATAGCTTAAATAACCCATACAATCAAACAAATTTCTACTCAACATCATGACATGTAGCATGAGCATCATTAAATGAAATCCAATTAATTACAAAACAGTATTAATAACCTATTTATTGAACTCTATTTCCTTTTTTATACAATTTGTAGGTCAGTTAGTGAAAATTGTAAGTGATTATTTTTAAAACAATGGGATGTTCATTCATTGACGTGGTGAATAAAATTGATGTTCAATTTATGTTATGACCAACTTACTATAACCCGATATCCTGTAAGTAATTACTACTGCTCGTGCGTTTAATAAGTATGACAAGCTTCATAGTTAAACTCTTACGTGTTTAAAGCTATTTTTTACTACTACTTTTCGCGATTTCGACTTTTCACGATGGTAGCACATTTGTATAACAATAAAATAACTCTTAGTACGTTTTTATCGCGTTAAATATATTTTATACATTGATTATAAAATGATAGATAAATGTCAACTTAGTCTACCTGCGATCATGAACACTGTAAATTGTTCGAAATGTAAGGAATATGAAGAAAGAAAACAATTTATAAAAAGAAATTTTATTTAAAAAGCAGTTATTGGTAGGGGAATATAAAAAAAAAAGTCCTGTCGATAGTACCTAGAGCTAATCATATGAAAAAAAATAGTGAGTTACATCTTCGAGCAACACGGCTTCTGTACCAGAAGGCGTGTTGCTCGAAGAGTTACATACACCAACCTTCACCTATAACTTTTTTATATTGTATTTTATCTATCGCTCTGCCTGATAAGTATTTGCATATTATTTATGATCGACTTTAAAAAAGAAGGAGGTTCTATGTTTTATTGCAGGTATGTATTTTTTGCTTCGAGCAACACGACCTCCGTACCGGACGGAGGGAGTGGGCAAAGCGACAATTTACTATGACAATTTTTCTGGCGTTTTTTGCGGGGGGAAATGTGCACACAAGTTTAGTTCCGCACACCTACATACAAAACTTAAACTGTCACTTGATAGTAATTATGACATTGTCACAAAAAATGACATAAAAAGAAAAAATAATTTGTGTACAGATGAGTCACACACAACTAACACATAGACATGCATATGCCTAATTTTGGCTTGTACCTTGACAGAGGGGAATGCAGCGTATGGCTACTCCCTTCCGTGTTGCTCGAAGATTTTTTGTTAATAAAGTAACACATAGAACGATACAACCTTTTTGCTTTTCTGTATGTAATTGACTGTATTCACAGTGATAAAACTCCGGACCCTATTATTAAAATCAATCGATTTTCCAGTTATAAACAAGTGTTAAAATTATAAATAGTTTAAGTTTATTGTTTCGTATAATTAGAAAGCTGCAAAATGATCAGATTTTCAACAACAATGTTAAATAATAAACAATAATTATGTAAATAATATTATGAAGTCGGTTATACCTACTTCATTTATGAAATCGGTTAAAGAGTACCAAAAATCTATACAGCACACTTTTTATACGTTTATTACCCTTAATGATCCTTAAAAGTTGGGATGTTCATCTTAAAAGTATTTGAAGCAAATTTCTTTTGTTACGAGGTCATTACATAAACGTGAAATACAATTATATTCATCTCACCAATTATTTCGTAGATCGTTCTCATACAGACATCAAGAGGTCAGAAGCTAAGTTTACAGTTAATAATTCCGTAAATGATTTTTTTGTATCAGTTCAAAAAACGATCTTTCTACATAAATACAACGTGTTAATAAAAAAACTCAGACACTTATTTCTATTATAAAAGAATTATATAAATTATACTTTCGCGGCTTTTTTTTGCTTTTTTTCCGCTTCGCGTTATCTTTTGCTCCTGACTACATTGATATACAAACTTACAATATTTCTACTACTCTCAGAAGGTTTTACAGCATAAGGTAGAGAATAGTCCCCTATCTACGGCGAGTGTCACTCGAAGCGGCCATTCATCCCCTCCTGTCGCGAGTTAAATCCTGAGTTAACAGTAACTAGGCTGTCGGTTGTCAGTGTCAAAGCACTTTGTTGGGACCTGCATCGAACGTGCAGAAATTTTGTTCTGAAAAAATGTAAAACATATTGTAGAAGTACGTTATTTACCGTGGGGATATAGCCAACACTTTAAGCCCTTTCGAGAAGTTGATGTCATGTAGGCTCCTGCCAAAACCCGTTCCTGGAAATTTAAATGTATGATATGCCCCCTTAAAAACAGGTCTTGTCCGAAGAGGGAACTATTGCATTTTATAAGGGGAAATTAGTTGGCTACATATACAGATACATACTATCAAGCCACATTTAGCATGTTGGTGGGCTTGTAGGTAGAAAACAGAATCAAAATAGTACCGAAACGTTGTTACTTCCCTTTAGTATTAAAAGTACGGTGCTTTGTTAAAACCGAAAGAACTATTGCAACTCAAAAAATTCAGTAGTTCGATCAACTGGAATAACAACCGGACTACTGCTACCTGCTGACTAGCTTTTAATATTAGATTAGATAGCGACTGCTCATGCATTATGTAGTATTAGTATAAATATAATGGTATTTCGTTCTCAAAATAAACGTAGTCAATGTGGCTATTTACAATTCAATTAAAAATAACTAAATAATAAATTTTCATTTATATTTATAATTCTTATACTATATTTTTTAACTTTGCACATTTGAAGTGGCAGTGGGCCGGACACATAGCCCGGAGGATGGATGGCCATTGGGGCATTATAGTCCTGGAATGGTGGCCACGAATAGGGTAGCGCAGCGTGGGACGACCCCCGACCGTGCTTTGACGACCTCATCAGGGTTGCCGGGAGTCGGTGTTCGCAGTATGCACAATACCGCAATTTGCGGCGATCTATGGGGAGGCTTAACTGATAGATATATGGATAAAATATTTTTTTTTGTAATAATAATAAAAATCAGTGGGTATTGTTAATACAAATGTACCTCTATATGTCTGTCCGTAACCTCTTCAGGTTCAATCATTAACATTTGAAATAGAGATAGTTTACGGCCCCGATAATAGGTTGAGGCTACTCGCAAGAGAGAAGCTATATATAGGTATATTAATTACTTCTAATTTCATTTATCCCAAAAGCCTTTATTTTTTATCAAAATGGTTCTCATTCCGATAGTTCGATTGTGACTTTGTCACTAAACTAAACTGAACAGCAAAAATAACGACACAGGATCAAATAAGAGACGCCCCGTGTACACATTAAAGCGGCAAAACATAAATTGTCGGTTCCGCTGAGTCGGGGACTTTTTGCTCCTATGTCTTCGTTATTTTGTTATTTCTATAAATAAGATATTACGTACCAAAGCAGTTTGTTTTTACTCATGTATTGTCGAAAATTGCCTTTAATAAAGGTATGCTTGAATTGATTGAAAAAGTCATAAAAGTATTATCTTTATTATATTCCGCTAAATATATATTTATGGGACCAATTGTCACAAATGGCTCCTAGATATTGTCGGTTCCAAAGATCTTTGAATGAAATATAGAGTGCATTTGAGTTGGAGATCTTAGCAACTTTATGTACGTATATATAGGTATGTATCATCATCATCATTAGGTATGTATATGTAGGTCTTATTCAGAGTCTTCTCACAAAAGAACACACAATAGTGCACAATAAGTTTGTCATAAATATCTAATATTCTTACAATAACCATCACAATAACAGCTCGTAAAAAGATATGCAATAATTATAAAAATAAATAAAAAATAAAATATATATAAATATACGGACAAATCACACAGATTGAGCTAGCCCCAAAGTAAGTTCGAGACTTGTGTTATGGGATACTAACTCAACGATACTATATTTTATAATAGATACTTATATAGATAAACATCCAAGACCCTGGTCAATCTGAAAAAGATCATTTTCCATCTTGACCTGACCGGTAATCGAACCCGGGACCATCCGTGTCGCAGGCAGGCGTGTTGACCGCTGCGTTTATATCATCAAAAATTACGTTCACACTTTTTATCTAAAAAAATAAAAGAATCCAATTGATAACAGTAAAACAATGTAATGACAAAGCAATAAATGTTCCTAAGGTACTTACTAACAATAGATACAGAAATGTCTGTATAATAATCCAAAATCAATAGCCGAACAAAATATCCTTCGATGTACATTTTCGGTTCGTCTACGAGAGTATTTACAATAATCTACTTAATTTTGGCAACAATACCTGTTCAGAAAAGGGAAATTTTGCCATTTAATAAAGGTTTCAGCTAGCGACCATCTCCATTCAATTCTGCTGTGACAGAAAATGATTGAGGAGATTGCGACCCTTAACCAAATAAATGAATAGATGCTATTATTTGCTTTATCATCAAATAGGGACTGGTAAGCATTTGATTTTAAATAAAATTATAAAGAATCTTTCGTCTGCGACTTTGCACAAGCAAGATTCATTGTTAAGCTATTTGGAACAGTCCGAACCAAACTTTATGGCAGCTTGAATATTAGCTGTAAGCTGCGTAGTATGTGCCCCGCCTCGCCCCGCTGTACATAATATTGTTTAGTGTGTATCGACTCGCGCGATGTCCCGAGTCGCCAGACAGTTTGATTCGGACTATAAGTTATGTATGACACTTTCTGTATAAAAAATATTAGTCTCACTATACAGTTCTCATTCTTGGCAATTTACACTTACACGCTTATAACATTAGATTTTTGAAGTTAGTAAATGTTAACCGTTAATTATATTCTATAAAGCGCCTTGGTTGCAATAGATAATAAAATTACTTGGTTTCAAGATAAAAACTGATAAATACGGACTGTACATTTAAGTTAATAAAACTTTTACTGAAAATTATTATTATTTTCCAAAAAAATCAGATTGTTGTAAATAACTTATTTACAACAATCTGATTTTTTTGGAAAATATTAGTAAAATTAATATTATTAAGATATACTACTGCCCTAAAATCTATCGGCGGGAGGGTCCTGGTGACTTGTGTTACAGGTTTTTTCCAAAAACCTACTTCAGGCACCAGTCCTTCACAAAGATAGGTTTTGCAGGGAACATTAGCAATATGTTCTTAATTTTTTATAAACATCAAATTATCTATAAGTTCACTGTAAATACCTTTGTGAAGGAAAATAAAGATCTTATTATTATTATTATACTTTAAGGAGGATGAATTTTTATTCGGCTTAAATATCTTACAAAGCTGAAAGATCTTAAATAAAGTTTTAAAACAAGTATTACTTATATTATTCTGTGGTTCTCTCGTGAAAATCTAATAAACAAAAAATAAGATTGAAATTTACTCTCATTTCAATATTTTGACATCATGATGGATTGCCACTGGAAAGATTTTTAATTAAACCTATAACTCACCGATTTTAATTCAAATTTAAAAATGTCGCTACGAAAATTATAGCTCAAATATTTTGATATTTCTTTAAAAAGAAAATTTTAAATTCGTTTCATTATTTTATTATAATTACGTCTTAGCCAAGTGTTTTTGACATTTTAAAAATTAATTTATAAACCAAAATATTCTTTGATGCATAGGTTTTTGGGGATAATAAAAAGGACAAATAAAATTTTATGCGTGCGACTAATATACTAAGTGAGCGATTAGAAATGCAAAGTGGGCAACTATTGGCTTTCTTAGTAAATGCCTACGTCTTTATTATCTGCGTGCTACAGAGCAATCTGATGAAGTTTCAGCCCTGTATTGATAGACTAGTCGGTCAGTAACGGTTGCCTTTTATACTTACAGATTAAAAAATTGGTTAAGAACTGAAGTGAATTATTCAGTATATCAATTGTTATCAATTTAACAAATAGTTATAATTTTTTTAGAAAATAGCTAATGTGAAAACTTATTTTAATTTGTAAATAGGTATAAAAGTATAAATTTTTTTAATGGGCTTGATTTCCAGTACTTAATTAAATTAGTTTTCTACTTTTTAGTTCTAGTTTATATACTGACTTGGTTGAAGCCGATGTTAGATTTTTATTAAAAATAATTTTATATTTCCATTTTTAGGGTTCCGTAGTAAACAAGGAACTTATAGTTTTGCCATGTCTGTCTGTCCGTCCGCGGTTTTACGCAGAGACTATAAGTGCTAGGAAGCTGTAATTTGGTATGAGTATGTATATTAATCATGCCAAAAATCTGGTAGAAAAAAATCTTGAAAAAAAAATTTTTAGGGTAGCTCCCATACAAGTAAAGTGGGGGAGTATTTTTTTCTCTATTTACCCATCGTGTGGGGTATCGTTAAATAAGTCTTTCAAAAATATTGTGAGGTTGAGAACACCATTTTTCGATTTAGGGATCCGTTACCGAAATATTTGGTTTTAAAGTGCGAATTTTTGTTAGAGGTAAGTGTCTCCCCCTCCCCTCTATCTGGTAAACGGTTATATATAGATACGTGAAAAAAATTACAGCAGTAGTATATATACTAAAATTGAAATAAACTATCAGAGCTGAGTTCTAAGTACAAACTAAAAAGTTATAGGCAACCAAATTATTAAATGTACTCGAAAATGTAAAAATTCATACAATTTTCATTGTTAGATGTTTTTGGTCGTTAAACTGTGAGGTGTGAGTGTGAACTCAAAGTTGTCATTCGCAGCTTTGGAACCATATACTACGCGAGGCCCGACACGCACTTGGCCGGTTTTTTTTTTTGGTTAGTGAAAACAAAGGAACAACGTCCTCATCAACTTATCTTGATTCGCGAAAGAATAAAATTAAACCTAACGGCATCCATTGTTTTTTTGTTTTTGTTGAATTTTTAAAAAGCGCTCGATAGGTTATTTAAAAATTATATGGTACCACCTTTGAAGCATTGTCTATCGAAAAAAAAGAATCATTAAAATCGGTTCATAAGTGATTGAGTAATCGCGGAACAAACATTCAAAAAAATAAAACATACAGACGAATTGTTAGTTTCAGTTTCTAAATGATAACGAATTCTCTCCTTCAAACTAATCCACCCACGTACATACATACACAGTTTGTTACCATCTTACACAGTATAAATATTTAATAACATATTAAATTCCTTAATACAAAAAATAAGTCTACTGTCTGGAAAATGATGTAAGGGAGATTACTCTTATGATTCGCCAATGAGGAAATAAGCATCGTTGTAATAAAGGGAAACGTTGACGGAACCACTTATACCTCTTATACTAGCCCACATACGTGCTGGAGAGTCCAACAACACTGCGATCTGGCAAAGGGTATGTAAGCTAATGGAGCTTACTTAATTTACTTCTGTTGAACTTCGGGCGGCGGAAATAAAACCCTTTTACACAATTCCTAAAAAAAAGGTGATATATTTTCAAGGTGCATGCGTCAATTTAAATAAATTAATTTTTTTTTTTAACTTTTAAATGCCTTAACAGATTTTAATTTCCCGTCAAAACCCTTAACGTCTAATTTTGCTGAGTTGTTTATCACAAATCTCACGTAATCAGTCCTTTTTTCTGGTATGAAAAGTATGCAATCCGTCTAACCAGCGTGAGAGTGTAAGCCAAATCTTCGAACTGCTCTGGCTAATATGTGGCTTTGGTAGTACAAACAGGGTCGTGCTTCTACAGTAGAGACTAAAAAATACTTGATGATAAAGAAAATTGTGGTGGTTTATTGAATTTAGACTTTTAGAATAAATAAAAAATATTGAGCTGAATCAGCAATGTAAAACGTACCGCGTTTGCAGGTGGTAAAGCTCTATAGTAAATTACGCTAAGAATAGTTATATATGTTGCAGGGATATTATAAAAGTCGTGATATTATAATTTCACTAGTGACATTATTATTACACAAATTATTGTCAATCGTTTGTATTACTTACAATTTAACGGGTTAGTTTCAGTGCCAATATAATTTCACTAGACCGATGCAGTGAAATTGTAAGGCAGTGATATTTTGATAAAAACACTGGTTTATCTTATCTTATCTTCATTGGGGCCGATTATAAATCGGAAGCACGTCTAACCTTTGGGTTATTTTGTACTTACCCCATGCCTTACTCACTCACACGGTGATTCCCGAAGAAGGACTGCATAAGCTTCAGGATATCACCTGGTGCGTAGTGCCTGTAGTCCTCTAGATCAGGATACGCCGATCCGAAAAGGTCCAAACGCTTACCAGCCAAAGAGTCGCAGTAGCACAAGATGTGTCTCATCGTCTCCTCTGATTCCTCACATGCCCTACATAGAGGGCTTCCGACAATTTAACAAACACTGGTTTAAGAAAGCCATTAGATTATCAGAGCGATCGCTGATTGGTCCGCATTCGTTACCACCTGACCAACAAGTACTAAACATAGAGTTAGGAAATAAAACACAGATTTTAGAAAATTATACGATTCCGAAACTTTATATTATAGAAAAATCTTGCAGCGCATTCTCCATTTTCCTCTAAATTGCCGTGCTACCCCACATCGACTATATTTACGAGCGCTCTTGACCCACCTTGTGGCTCTTGAATGATCCAATAAGGCTTATTTAACTTGGAACCGAGGCATTGTGACTCCTTTACCAGATTTCTTGGCTTTCTTAGCTTGACCTCGACATATTTTGCGGACGTATGAAATGTGCTGTGGTTTATTGAATTGAGACTTTTAGAATGAATAAGAATCAGTGTTGAGCTGAATAGGTAATGAAAAGCGTTCCTCGTATGCAAGTGGTAAACTTCTTTAGCAGATAACGTAGACAATAGTTATATCAACGATTGTCCAAGTCCCGATTACAAATAGCCATACTTCAAAAATTTAATAGGCATAAATTTGAAGGTCCTACCTTTAATTATTTTTTTCCTCTTCCTTTTCCTCGTCATATACTACTATTATTTGGGGGTTGTTGACGATAGCTCACGCGCTTTAAGTGGACTGTATATTAATTAAACGAAGGATCTAACTGAATCAAACACCAAACTGTTCATTGAAGTTCTTATTTATTAACTCGATCAATAAATGTGCCGATCTGGCTGATTACAATAACTCTTAACTATAAACTATGCCGATCTGGCTGACTTACACTAACGCTGTCCCACACTTAATTCTATCTTACGCACTAACAAGGTCCTTTCCTTCACTATACACTACACTAAAACTATAACGGAGTCACAGGATTAGACTGCACTGTAATGAGCTCTCAACTGAGCTTCTTGCACTAGTCCGGATCACACACAATACTGCACTGACTGACTCAAGACTTAATCAAGACTCACTGATACACTGAACTGAAACCAGACACTGATTGTACAACTAAAACCTACAACTATTTATACAAGTCCTTATCCTAATTGTGGTATACGGCTGGCGTTCTCGTTCGGCCAATCAGGAGCCGCTCCATTGTGTGATACGCGCCGCAGGTACACGGCCGCGTATTCATCCCCTCCACGTCGCCTTCAGCCGTATACTTGATTCGCTTCGTGTGCGCCGGCGCCGTTGCTGTTGTCCGCAACAGGGGTCGTTACAGCTTGTCAGTTTTTTCCACTTCACTCTATAGCTGGTCATATTCTCTGTTACACACTTCTTGATCACACGCTGTATTCGTAAAAGGACTTTAAAATTATAAAATAAACACTGAGTTTGGTTTTTTTTATTTGTCTTAAAAATCACTATACCCTATGAATACGTGAATAACAACAGCATGAAACAAAAATTAAAAATTGCACCTTCTTTTATTCATTATGAAAGTTCATTTAATATTTGCCAACTAATAAATTTACCATTTATTAGCAAGTTCACAAATTAATATTTGCACTAACGAGTTTCGCAACAAACTATCAAAACCAACATTTTCACAGCTTACAATTACCCCTGAAATGTGCAGTCACACGGACTGACCCATCTCGTAGATATAAACAAAAACCGGTCATTTTGCGAAATTTATTTAGCGGAAATGTTTGCATTAAAACAACAAAGAGAAAAGTGTCGGTGTAAACCGTGGACATTGCCGTAATGTACGTTTTTCTAGCTATTAACGCGGTCGGGTAAAGAATAGGCTGTAGAAACGACTATAACGACGCTGAATGGCGTTTACGACCGACGTTCCAATTTTATATGTGTTTCGTGTTATTTAATACGTTTTGTGCTATGTAAACAAGAATATGTTGTCGATATTCTTACTTATGGCACCTTTCGATTCGCCTCCCCTTTCATTATGCGAACCGCGAACGAATGGCTCTATTGCTGACCGCTGCAGCAATACTATTTCGTTTTTGATAGTGAAGTCGCATTTTTAATTTTCCATCTAAGAAGCTTGTATATTTTTTTACAGGTTTTATTAATTTTTAGTCAAAGATTCACCCTCTCAGTAGTCAGTACCGCCTGTCTTGAGAACTGCAATAGTTTGAATTTAATTTCGAAAAGGTACACCAAAGTTAAATTCATAATTACCAAATGAATGGTGTAATTTTCTACTCTTTGAATTTTGAAAATTGAAAAAGCTATTTAAATGCTTATAAGGCATTTTAAATGGATGCTCCACTACCGGTTGGGGTAAAAAATGATGAAAAAAAGGCTATTAAGATCTCGCGCATGACTGAATCATAGCGGTTAAGTTTCTCTTTGGCCGAAGTGCAACGTTTTAGAATATACAAAAAGCTAACGCTAAAAAATAAAACGATGGATATAGTCTGCTTTACTTTCAATACAGTTCTTGTACTTAACGATACTATTTTACATAGTAGATTTATATATAGATTAATATCCAAGACCCAAGCCAATCTGTAAAAATCGTTTTCGACCATGACTTCGGGGATCGAATCTGGGCCCCTCGTGTCGCTGGCTAACGTGTTAACCACTGCGCCACAGAGGCTGTATAATAATTGTTGAACATATTATATACTATTGTTGAAGTCTAGAGCAAAAACACAACCTAACCTCAACAGTAGTCGAGTAACAATGTTATCAAACAAAACTACGAAGCATGGTGCTTAACTGAAATAATTTGCAGAAAATAAGCGCAAAATTTACAGCGCCCGAGGCTAGCACACTAAATTTATTGTACGCAGCGCAATCCTGGAATTTTAAACAGCGTGCCGCGTCCTGAAGTTAATAAACCTACAGAAGTATGAACCGTTATTTTACAGAGTGTCTCATCAATAAAGGAGATAAAGATAAATTGTCGCGTCGATAGTTGCAAAACTGAAAAGCCATAGTTTGACATGAAATAGACATGTAGAGATGATGAACATCTTACAAAAACTAGCTCATTTAGAGGTTATATTTTAGTAATTTTGTACATATGTTAGCCACCTGGGACCAATTTAGAGCCAATGCTTTCTGAAAACGTGACAGAAATGGATCTTAAGTACTTGGAACGATATAATACTGGTGGTATTTGACTCGATAAAAAAGAAAACAAAATTTCAATTAGCCGTTACTTCTACACTCTATACGCTTCCTATTCAGTTGTAAAAAAAATAGATATTTATGTTTAATGATAAAGTGCCTATCCATGTTCTCGTATATTGTCTCCAAACACTATTAATACATCAGAATATGATAGAAAATGAAAAATATGATAAAATCCTTACTTTGCATTTGAATATACATACTAAATGCTTTTATCACAATTTAGAATACATTTATCACTCAATCAGTCATTTACAATTATATGCGAATTGGCTCATAATTGTGTAAACAAAAGTATAAAATATTAATGAATGAGAATAATTCAATTAATATTTATTTTTAATTAGATTAATATTTTTCAGTTCATGACAACTTACGGAAGTAACTCAATTCAAAGATCTTGGTCAATAATATTAGGAACTTGTCAGTAATTATCACTAAAGTTATGTAAATAACATAATTATAATAACTTCGGTTCACTGCATATTAATTTTACATAACCGCCATTTTATTTTATTGTCGAGATAAAGATGTACAGATTCACAAAAATTCGGAAGATGTAGTGGCTAAACTTCTGTCTGCAAAACTGCTTTACCGTATACATACTATTTTTGAAAGCGATAGTGTATTAAATATACTTCAGAGAAATCATATAAACTAACTAACAATTTTCCCGCGACTTTGCCCGCGTAATACTTCACCCTTGTTGGGGTTTAATTTCTAAACATGCTTTCTTAGTGCTTACTTACATCATGAAAGATTTCAAGATTATAGATATAGTAGTATTAGCTATACATTGAGGTATAAGTTAGTGAGTATTTTGCCTTTTATATATAAAGATTTTGTGAATAAACTGTCGCGTCGGTTACCCTCTATATTTTGAACCGCACTGCGGAGCGGAACTTTGGTACATGTCCCAGGCGACGCACTTTTGTTTGTAAAAAGCTGGATGACAGTAGTATGATTGTGTTCTTAAGTAAATAATAAGCCGATTCGCTGCTACCAGCACCTGAGTAATAGTGCTTGTAGCAGAAAACATAATTTACAGTTGTTTCCCCAGTCCTTTGAGAGGCTTGCTTTGGAATATATAGCACGATTTGTAGGAGCTAGGTACATTAGAAAAATCAGAAACAGAAATCCTAAAAAAAAATTACAAGAATAAAGGTAAATAGGAAAAAATGTTACTTCCCTTAAAAAACCTGCTGATGGGTGACTTTGTATGGGAGCTTATTATTTTTTGTTTTTTAACCTTTTTTCTTGCAATTCTGTATTCTATTAGGGACTCTGATATTAAGATTTCAACATAGCTTTGAGTTCCAAATTACACAGTAGATCCACCATGTAGCGGCTCTTTGGATAATTGAGGTCGTGTAGGACTCCTGGCAGAAATTTAATTAAATACAATGTATGTTGCATTTTAAGAGTGAAATAAGCCTGTTATATTATTATGACTGAAATGTGGCAGAGTTTCTACTTATTATTCTATCATTGCTTATCATTTTTAAACGCTTGTCAATCCTTTTTATACCAATAATTTGAATACATTTAATAGTATTCGTACTAAACCATCTATTGCAGCTATGGTGACTTTAGTAACTCTACAATACTCAACGAGTTTGTAAATTAATATACCAAAAAAAGGCGTACGACGTACGTGCCTCGTATGTCCATAGTGAAAGATAGAGGCTATTCTATTTTGAGGAAAATTGTTCCCTATAAAAACAACTCTTTATTCCTTCCGAGTATTTTAAACTCTTTAAGTAAAATCCACCACTCCTATAACTCCCCAACGAGAGTAATACCGTAATAATCTTGAGCAACAATTTGTGTTGACACCGGTCAACAATAAAGCGGTCGGTTGCCAAATATTGTGTCGGGGAACCGCTATTTGCCTTTTCGGAATGTGGGTAACACCAAAATTACCCAGGAAATGGCCCAGGGAAAATAAACCTTAATTTTATAGCAGCAGTAAGTATTTTCCTTAGTTCACTTGAGTTTATTTTTGTAACAGTATACAAGAGGTGAAATGGGTAGATAGTTCACTGCCCTGGAATGTAACTATTGCAGATTATAGTAGAGGTGTTTTAATATTTATTTTAAATCGTATTTTTTACTTGTACATACATCTATAAGTTAAGTTACGAAAGTATTTAGTTACTCGTACTTAACTTAAAATTAACGTATGGTTACCAGTAGAGTAAAATAGGACCACTCCAAATCTTCCCGTAGATGTCGTGAAAGGCGACTTATGAAACACAAGTTGAACAAAGCTTACAAACATCAAACAGACCTCTCAAACCCATCTGGTCACCGCGGAGAGTGTAGGCCATCTCTGACTGCTGTGGTAGTATAGAGAAGGTACGGTGGTACAGAGAAAGTCGAGCTCCTGCAGTGGAGACTTTAAAAAACCAAGAAAATTATTTCA
This sequence comes from Rhodophaea formosa, assembly GCA_963082605.1. Classification (NCBI taxonomy): domain Eukaryota; kingdom Metazoa; phylum Arthropoda; class Insecta; order Lepidoptera; family Pyralidae; genus Rhodophaea; species Rhodophaea formosa. The sequence goes on along the minus strand of OY720211.1, from coordinate 6,234,233 downwards.
TGATCATCATCATCAAATGATGATCATGAAATAATTTTTTGTTGTGGTAGCGCCTCGCTACCGGTGAAAATCACTTTTGCTAGTAGCATGAATGGGCCGGTTCGTCCGGGGAAGTATCACACTCTCACAGAAAATCGACGTTTGAGTAGTAGAATTACCGCTTACCGCTTCGATCGGTGAGTGAACTAGGCCCATCTCCCTCTCTCCTCTGGGTAGGGAAAAATAAAAGGCCAGCAACGCTCCTGTGACACCTCTGGTGTTGCAACTGTCCATGGGTAGCGGAGATCACTTTCTACCAGGTGACCGCTTGCTCGTTTGCCGTCCTATCACATAAAAAAAATAACGTATGTATACATTAATTTAACGTTTAGTAACTACATACTTTCATCATTCTTGATGTTCAAACTCCTTTGTTAAATAAAAAATAACGGAAGCCGTTTGACCTCTGCCTTTTACTCAATACAATAAACAGAGAACATGGCGACTGCCCTTTTGTTTATTTGTAATATAGATTGACCTCCATTGTTCTTATAAATAAATGTCAAGATCTACAATCGTTTATCTGTTCGTTCAGCCTCTTCTTTACTTTTGTCTACTACGGTGATGATGATGATGATGTCTACTACGGTAAAACTGAAAGTATAAGTTTGTCTCTAAATGAATAACTACGTCTTTTATATAAAACTAGCAAATTTTTCCGCTACGTCCTCTGCGTATTATTTTACCCCTTAGGGGATTTCACCCGTTTAGGGGATGAATTTCGAAAAATCTTTTCTTAATGCTCAATTCCACCATGAAAGGAATCCCTGTACGAAATTATAAGTTTCAAGTTACAGTATCTCAGTGATTCAGTCCAGTTTGCCTTATAGGTTTAATCTTTATTAAGGTTTTATATTTATGCGAATTGTGTATTGTGGATGTGCGGACAAACCTTACTAGGTTTTTGTACATCATAATGTATTTGTTATGTAAGTATTTTTCTTTTGAAAATAAATAAATAAATAATATAAATTAATAAATTATGTACTATGCGTTATAAAAGTGTATTAAAAGTAATTTTATTTAATATATAGAAACACTCAAATTGATTTGTACACAATAGATGTCGTAGAAGGCGACTTAAAGAACACAAGCGAAACTAGGTCTTAAAAAAATTAAAGAGGTGGTCTCTTTGATTTTTTAAAGCTGTCCAACCAATTCCAACCTGTCTGGCCAGCGTGGAGAGTGTAGACCAACCCTTCTGACTGCTCTCAGAGAGGGTTATGCTCCTGCCGTGGAGACTAAAAAGACCTGATGCTAATGATGATGATTAAGTACAGAATTACTTTTCCGGGCAGATAATATTAGTATAGTCAAAGACAATATAATATAGGTAAGACTTTCCTTCGCCATACATCATAGCGTAATCCACAATGGGCTAAAGTTTAGCTCCTAAAAGTGACGCTAGATGTCTCTAGTAGTATCAAATCGACTATTTTGACCATTTTCCAGAATAGTTCGTGTTTTCTCTCAAAGTATTGATTCGTGGTTACGTAATAAATCGGTGGATGATCGTCAGATGGCGCTCTGGTTAAGTTAACTTCATAATATGATAAATACATTTTTATATTATGTTCCTAGAATGTCCAAAATAAACAACATAATTATTATGTTACCTACATCGAATTAATTTCTTTCATTTACTACCAACAATCGAACCTCAAACATATATATTCTTTGCCTCAAACGAAACGTTCTCTGTTTTTTTGTCTCTCTTCTCTTTACCTTTCACACCTTTAGGCTTGGGGTTAGACATTTTTATTTATGTTTAAATGTAATATCTATCAGTGCCCCCAACTTCATCTGCTCTGTTTTTTTGTCTCTCTTCTCTTTACCTTTCACACCTTTAGGCTTGGGGTTAGACATTTTTATTTATGTTTAAATGTAATATCTATCAGTGCCCCCAACTTCATCCGCGTGGCTTTCGGTTTAACTTTGCAAGCCCTCATACATAAAGCACCGCTTTTTAGGTACTTAGTAAGTTTTGAAGAATTTCGTATTTCATGATTCTGATAGAAGGTTTTTAGGGTTCCGTATGCAAAAGATAATAACGAGACCCTACTACCTACCCTCCGCTATTCATCTATTCGTCTGTAACTTTTAAAACATAATAGTTTGTCCTGAAATCTTTAGCAACACAGTAACAGTCCTTGAATTTATTAATTATTATTCGATCACAAACGTGACGTCATTTTTGGAAACCGAGATGGCGGATGCGATGATTGCATGAAAAATCGATGTGGGTGGTACAACCGGTTATATTCGGGTACAAACGTCATCGTCATCGTCATCGTCATCGTCATCGTCATCGTCATCGTCATCGTCATCGTCATCGTCATCGTCATCGTCATCGTCATCGTCATCGTCATCGTCATCGTCATCGTCATCGTCATCGTCATCGTCATCGTCATCGTCATCGTCATCGTCATCGTCATCGTCATCGTCATCGTCATCGTCATCGTCATCGTCATCGTCATCGTCATCGTCATCGTCATCGTCATCGTCATCGTCATCGTCATCGTCATCGTCATCGTCATCGTCATCGTCATCGTCATCGTCATCGTCATCGTCATCGTCATCGTCATCGTCATCGTCATCGTCATCGTCATCGTCATCGTCATCGTCATCGTCATCGTCATCGTCATCGTCATCGTCATCGTCATCGTCATCGTCATCGTCATCGTCATCGTCATCGTCATCGTCATCGTCATCGTCATCGTCATCGTCATCGTCATCGTCATCGTCATCGTCATCGTCATCGTCATCGTCATCGTCATCGTCATCGTCATCGTCATCGTCATCGTCATCGTCATCGTCATCGTCATCGTCATCGTCATTATTATCATTACCACTGGGCGCCACCGGAAACAACCGGGTATGACCAGGCACCACCAGGTACCAATAGGCACGATCGGATACCATCAAGCACTTACAATCGGCTACCGTCGACTACAATCGTATGACATCAGTTCCCATTGAATTTCATTAGGCTACCATTGGCTACCATCTAGTTCCATGTTTCTACAACCAAAAACTACTCCTAACGTCGAGACAAAAGTAGTAAACTAAACAAATGGTAACAAACATACACTCGAATTGAAGACCTCTTCCTTTTTAAAGTCGGTTACCAAATAACAATAATATAAAAGCATCAAAATATTAAATTTCAATTTCATTATAAAATAATATACCTACTTACCTAGTACAAACAAAGAATCTTACAGTTCAATTTAGAACTTCATTCTTTTTTAAGACGGTTGAAAATAACTAAGAATCCCAACTAATATTATTTAAATGCGAAAGTGAGTTTGTTTGTTACGCTTTCATGCCGATTCTACTGAACCGATCATCATGTAATTTTGCATACACATAGGTTAGGGTACCGAGAAGGACATAGGCTATATATTACCCGAGCGAAGCCGCGGGTAACAGCTAGTGTATAATAAAATGAGTACATTAGGAAGCATTTATAATTTTTTTTATAATTCAAAATTATTCTCCCAATCACCTAACCTAATCACTCCCGCACTCGTTCTAACACAAGGTCGGGTACATCGTACTTTAGCGCAAGGCTGCCGCGCTGTGTTTGCGCGCATCCGTGCCGCTCAAGTTTTTTGTTCGTGAACACCCTCTAAGATTTATATGACTTTAGTCAAAAACGCAGGCGCCTGCCTCTGCCGCGTGCGCCTGACTTGCGTACCTACCTACTCGTGAACAAGCCGCTAGACTAGACCAATCAGAAACTTCACATGGTTTGGCGAAACGAAACCTTATTAACATTTGACGAACTTATACAAAAATTGGTGATCAAAAATTCGCTTGACGAATCAAAACAAAATTCAAGCTTGACCAAGCATACCCTAAATGCCTAAATCATACAAACGGCCGAAACGCGACCCATACCTACGCGCGTTGGAGCTCGGTACAATTCGCCGCAATGACGAACAAACGTGTAATGATGTTGTAGTGTAGGCAGATCGTGTGGTTTTTGAAGGTACACAACCTAGGTAATAATACAATTATACAGTAGTAAGTACTTGTAGGTTGCTCGTAGGATAATAATATGGTAAAATACAGACTAGGGTAAAACCTCCTTGTATCGGCCACGTCCTGGTATCGGCCTTTCCTACGAGATTGATCAAAAATTTGAAATATTCGATCTCCTTGCACAAATTTTGCTCTAAAATGAACCTTTTTTTGTTGTTGTTTATTTTAAATGAATGAAACAGGGCGGCGATCATAGTTTATTTGAAAGTTCAGTAGTAAATTTGTCGAAATTTGCGCCATTTTGTAGTCAAAATACTCATAATTGACGAGCTCAGTGTTTTAACTTATCTAGGTAATGTAGCATATTGATTTTTATGTTTTATTTAATACTAGCAGCCCTACCCGGCTGCGCCAGGGCATGTATTATACCTTAAAACCTTCCTCGTGAATCACTCTATCTATTGGTGAAAACCGTAGGAAATCCGTGGAGTAGTTTTTGAGTTTATCGCGAACAGACAGACAGACAGATAGACAGACAGACAGACGCGGCGGAGGACTTTGTTTTATAATATGTAGTGATAGTGATAGTGATTTTATTGGAAAATAGGGTGGCCAGCTTTAGGGTTGATTATTTCATGAAAAGTCTAATATCGGCCGTTGTAAATACTGACGGCCGATACAAGGTGAGTCAAAATCTTGAAATCGGTCATCAAATATTAATATTAATAAATGCCATCTAATCTAGGTAAGTGGCGGCTGATATTAGCCTAAATTAATTTTTTATATTGGCCGAGGGGAGGACGAAAAGGACAATTCTACACCTACCCTATTCCTATTATTATATTACCTATTCTACCTTCTAAGACTACGACCGATGTATAAAAAATAAAATTATCGTGTACCTATATAATAACCGCTCTACAGGCCATGTGTCCGTGGTTTGAACCCCAATGCCTCTGATGCCACCAATGATGTGAATGATAACTGAGAACAATTTCAAAGTAATTACTTTGTCATTGGCTAGTTGAAATCGAACCCACCCTCTTTGACTGTAATATTTCATAATAACTTGTTGATGCTATTTTATTAAAGGAAATATTCCAGTTTCTAAAAGAAAACTAAAATCTTGATTTTCTTAAATTTACTTCAACGTCTATTTAATAATATTATATATTTTTAGAATTAATTCGTCTTTTATTTGTTATACCACATAATATTAGCCTAGGCCGATACTAGGCAAATAAGTGGACGTATTTTGGGCGCAAGTGGCCGATCTAAGGGAAATTGGGTGTTTACAAAAGAAAACGTAAATATAAAAAAAATGTTATTGAAATTTCAAATACTTTATGAAATTATAAGAAAGTCAAATAATAGCAGTTTATTAAAAAATACCCCTTAGAAAGTCAGGCTAATAAATGAGAGAAAAAGAAGCAAATGAATGTGAAATTTTGTTGACATGGCCGATATAAGGTGGTTTAACCCTACGCAATTTCAAATTAATCGGTAGAGAAGACCTGAGTTTTAAAGATTGTATCCAAACAATCAAGATACCTACCTATCTACCTACTTACCATACATTGCAAGATAAAAGCTTGTAACTTGTTGCAATATAAGTAATAATATTCTAATAATAATAATAATAATAGCTTGTAACTTGTTGCAATATAAGTACAGTATATTAACAATAATAGAACAAGACATGTAGTACAAAAAGTAGAGGAAATATTCAAAAATCTTAAGGTTCATACTAAACATGACAAAATTAACAATAGCCCGGAGGAATACTTAGATACATTAAAACAGAGATTAGCTCTTAAATCTAAACGACTAGCTAGATACAATAAATCATTGAAAAGGAAAACAGATAATAAGTTATTTACAACAAATGAGAAAGCATTTTACAGAAACCTAGGAAACAATACGCACACTACCAATAGCATTACTGAAACTCCTTCAGAAGAAGAAATTGAAAATTTTTGGTCAAATATATGGGAAACAGATTTACAATATAATAACGCGCCATGGATTGCAGAAGAAGAGAACAGATGGGGGTCGATAGAGGAAATGAAAATAGGAAACATAACTGAAGATGATATTGAACACATAACAGCCAATTTACACAACTGGAAGTCACCAGGTAATGACAAAATTCATAATTTTTGGTTTAAAAAACTACACATCCTACATAAAATAATAGCCAAGAATTTTACAGATATATTCCACGGAAAACAAAGTATTCCTCAATTTATCACAAAAGGTATAACTTATTTGTTGCCTAAAGGACCACCCTCAAAGCACCCATCTCAATATAGACCTATAACCTGTTTACCCACCATTTACAAAATTTTAACTTCCGTTATTACATCCAAAATAAATATACATTTAGAATTAAATAATATCTTATCTGAGGCACAGAAGGGCTGCAGAAAAGGACACATGGGTTGCAAAGAGCAACTTGTAATCGATTCTACTATCCACAAGCATGCCGCTGCTAGAAAGAGAAATCTACACTGTGCTTATATCGATTATAAGAAAGCCTTTGACAGCATTCCTCATGCGTGGCTGCTTCATATCCTTAAGATTTATAAAATAGATCCACTCATAATCACATTCTTGAAAAACACTATGCTTCATTGGAAAACTACTCTACATTTGAATACACCGAACACTAAAATCACAACTAGGGAAATCGCTATAAGGAAAGGTATTTATCAGGGGGACTCGTTGAGTCCCTTGTGGTTCTGCCTAGCCCTTAACCCACTGTCACACTTGCTGAATGCCTGTCGTGCTGGATATTGCCTCAAACATGACACTAAAGAAACTAGTATTAGCCACTTAATATATATGGATGATATAAAACTTTATGCGAAAACAGATAAAGATATTAAAAAACTACTAGACACTACAGCAACTTTCAGTAATGATATCAACATGCAATTTGGACTGGATAAATGCCGAACACTTCACATAGTAAAAGGTAAGATCCAGCCCGGTGGGCACGCGGTAAATGAGACAGAAACAATAGTTTCTATGGAACCTAACGAACTCTATAAATATTTGGGATACCAGCAGTCAAAAGGTTTAGATCATACTGAAATAAAACGGACATTACAGAATGAATATAAAAGAAGAGTTTCTACAATAGCTAAAAGTCATCTCACAGGAAGAAACATGATAAAAGCAATAAACACTTTTTGTATTCCAGTTCTTACTTATTCTTTTGGAGTTATAAAATGGAGCAAAAGTAACCTATTTGCTATAGAACGTTTAACGAGAACTATCTTAACTAAAAATAACCATCTCCATCCAAAGTCAGCCATAGAAAGACTTGTTATTAAAAGAAAAAACGGTGGCCGCGGACTTATAAATATACACGCTCTCTGGGAAAAACAACTACAGACCTTAAGAAAATTCTTCTACAGAAAGGCTTTAAATAGTGTAATTCATAGCGCAATTATCCATAACGACTCAAATTACACTCCCTTAAACTTGAAAGACAGACAGACTGACACAGATATTAGTAATATAGAGAACGAAAACAAGAAAATAGATGATTGGAAGAAAAAAGTCCTTCACGGCCGACACCCTAATGACCTGCAGCAATCACATATAGATCCTGATGCTTCTAACAAGTGGCTGCAAATGGGTGTATTGTTTTCAGAAACAGAAGGGTTTTTAATAGCAATACAGGACCAAGTGATAAATACCAAAAATTACCAAAAACACATTATAAAAGATCCCAATATTAGAGATGATAAATGCCGGAAATGCCACATACACTCTGAGACAATTCAACATATAACAGGAGCCTGTCCATACCTTGCACAAACCGATTACACCCATAGACACAATCAAATTGCTAACATCATTCATCAAAAACTGGCAGTCAAACATAACCTTCTACAAACACCCCACAAATTTACACCATACTACAAATATTCACCAAATCCCGTATTAGAAAATCAAACACACAAACTCTACTATGACCGAAGCATATTGACAGATAAAACCATACATTATAACAGGCCCGATATTATTTTACAAGACAAATTAAACAAGACTACTTACCTGATCGATATTGCAGTACCAAATACCCACAATATTACTAAAACTATAACCGAAAAAATTCATAAATATGCCGATCTGAAAGATGAAGTTACCAGAATATGGAATCAGGATAAAGTTTATATAGTCCCAATAGTACTATCTACAACTGGTTTAATTCCCAAACATTTACATCATTCCCTAAAGCTACTTGATCTTAATCCTTCAACATACATAAATATGCAGAAAGCCGCGATTTTGAACACCTGCCGGATTGTAAGGAAATTCATGGATGCTTCCGACAATGATAACAATATTAATACAACTGACATACAGACTAACTATCAGCCTACAAACAATCTTTCTTAGTGATAGCCACTTGGTCATGGCCCGTGTCTATCATATAAAAAACCAGCTTCGGCTGAGAAAAAGAGAAAACCGTTAAATAATAATAATAATAATACAGTCTCCAACTATCTACCCAGTCTCCAACTGTTGTAGAACAATTAACATCCCAAAATCATCCACAGAATTCAGTCAATGCAGAAACATCACATCCTGTTAGAAGAAGCACTAGACGTACATGCAATAGGTATAGAAGTGTTTCACCGACTACATCAAATATCGCAGAACCCTTTAGTCCAAGTACAGTGTCATACACTCCAAGTCTAGCTTCTGTGGATGAAGATCCCAGTGATCATTTAGTTCAGGAACCCATCTTAGATGTTGCGCGGGGGGTGAATTCCCTGATGCCCGCGTCCACTAAGGCTGGGAAAACAAGAGTACGCATGAGATGGAATTCAGACGTAAACATTTTTATCATGCGAACATATTATTACATCACTAATTTAGAAACTGACATGACCATGTATAGAAAAAAGCTCCATGAACGTTTCATACTACAGTATCCGGAAACAAACGTATCAGAACAGAGAGTATCTGATCAAAAGCCGCGATTTTGAACACCTGCCGGATTGTAAGGAAATTCATGGATGCTTCCGACAATGATAACAATATTAATACAACTGACATACAGACTAACTATCAGCCTACAAACAATCTTTCTTAGTGATAGCCACTTGGTCATGGCCCGTGTCTATCATATAAAAAACCAGCTTCGGCTGAGAAAAAGAGAAAACCGTTAAATAATAATTTATTTGCAGTAAAAGTGGTACAATATGTTCTTATTATTAGGTACGAGGAACTCACTTTTAACCTTAATAGGCATACAAAAATTTACAGTTTTTTAAATTAAGTAATAGTAATTCTAGTTAGTAGCTAAATATGTCATAAAAATACAAGAATTGAACTGAATTGAAAACAGTCATGGATAGAATATTACATAATACAAATTGTCAATCATTATAAGTCAAAATAAATAGATACAATTCAAATACATACACACACAATTTTACTAATGTCAGGTTTTTACATTCTTCCGTGGTTACCTCATTCATAAATAGTAGCCTTGTTTAGTTTCATCGAATAATTTCACGTCAAATATTGTCATCCTCCAGGTAGCTCCGTACCGAATAATAACATTTATCTATAAGGAGCCTACATAACCTTCTTTTGAATATTGACACGGGTAGATCTTTTATCTCTTTCGGCAACTTGTTATAAATACGAACAGCCATAGGATAAGCATTTTGATCGTAAAGAGCTGAAGACATAACGGGCAAAACGAGCTTATTAGGGTATCTGCCACGATATTCCCGTGTCACATCACAATTTCGTCTAAATAATGTAGGATTTAATTTTACAAAGCAAGAAATTTCAAAAACATAAATTGATGGGACTGTTAGAAGATTTAATTTTTTAAAATTCGTTCTACAACTCGTTCTTTGAGGCAGATTGCATAACGATCTTATACAGCATTTTTGAGCAATAAAAACTCTATCCAAATCAACTGAATTTCCCCAAATAACAATACCATAACGTATTATAGACACCACATAGGCGTGGTATGCCATTAGTGCTGTCTTTATATCTACAGTGTGTACTAGCCTCCCTAAGACATAGGAGTAACTATTTAACTTTGCACATACATTTTGGATATGAGGTTTCCATGTCTTATTATTATCCAAAGTAATGCCTAAAAATTTAACCTCATTGCTTTCAGCTATAATTTGTCCGTCATGTTTTATTACAATATTCGCAGTCCTATTACTTCTTTGATTATAGAATTGGACAAATTTCGTTTTCTTTGCATTCATCTTCAAATTATTTTTATCTAACCATTTTGCAATTTCATTTAATGTATTATTGAATTCAATGTTATAAGTTGTCAATGAATTTGATAAATTTGGTATTACTATAGCTAAATCGTCAGCAAATAATGTGCTGAAATGTTTTGTAACTTTCGGAAGATCATTAATGTATAATAAAAACAGTAACGGTCCCAAGATGCTTCCTTGTGGTACGCCCATGTTACTAATTTTTTGTTTAGATTTAAAGGTTGTCTCATTGAGGTTGCTGTCCAAGTTTGTCAGCACTACTTGTTGGGTTCTATTTGTTAGAAATGATTCAAGCCAACTGTAAGCATTGCCACGAATGCCGTTCTTTTCGCACTTCGAGAGCAATCGTTCATGTGACACGTTATTGAAGGCCTTACTCATGTCAATGAACATGGCCATTACTTCAATGCGATTATCTACATGCTCTAAAATATTATTAGTTAAAGTGAACGCTGACAGCAACGTAGATTTTCCTTTTTGGTATCCGTTCTGATTTTCATCTAGAATATTATATTTTTGAATAAATTTTACTAACCTAGCGTACATAGATTTTTCAAAAATCTTTGATAGAATTGATGTCAAAGATATTGGTCTAAAATTCTCAATATTCGTTGTGTTTCTTTCCTTAGGAAGCGGTTTTAAGATGGTCGTTTTTAGTTTTTCTGGAAATACACCCTGCGCGAAAGACAAATTTACTAAATAACTTAACACGGGTGCTAAAACATGCTTACAATATTTTATCATATCTGTTGGTAGATTATCATGACCTGCAGACTTTGTATTTTTTAACTCTGATATTATTTTTGATATCTCGTCTTTGTCAGTCGGAAATAAAAATAAAGTTTCATTTATATGTGAACAAAGATTTAGCGTATTTTTGGAATTGTTTTTATTCATTTCAATGTCAGAAAAAAAGTCATTAAAAGCATTAGCTATGTCGATAGGTTTATTTATCTCTTTGTCATTTACTACTAATTTATCAATAAATTTACGTTTAATGTCATTATTACTTTTTATTAAGTTCCAAGACGCTCGGCAAATATTATTAGATTTATTTATGTAATTGATATTAACCACAAAACGAGAAATAAACCTAGATAAAATTAAAATATCGTAGGCATAGCCCTAGATGTCAACGTAATGCGTGGTTTATACTACGGCTGTAGGTATTCATTTCAAGGACAGGACAGAGTCAAACTACTACTAGATAGTTATATATTTTGGATAAAGCTGGTTATAGTGGTCCTGCGTGTCATCATGTCATGTGATAGTATCATCAGGTTTTTTTTAGTCCCCACTGTAGAAGTATAACCCTTTCTATACCTAACTAACAGAGCTTTATAGCCACAGGAGTCAGTGGATTTGGCCCACACTCTCCAAGCTGGCTAGACGGATTGGTGAGGCTAGTATAGCTGCCTGTTATAGTTTTTATTTTTAACTTACATAGGTACTTATTAAATTTTAAGTTGGTGCAATAAATAAAGTTTATTCACTTAAACAGCAAAAAAATGTACCGAATACTTTTTCTTGCAAAAAGGTTTACCTACTTTATCTATTCAAAAAATATGAAAGACCATTTCTCAAAAAAAATATTGGCTACCCTAATTGCTTGAGGTACCTACTTGTTTTGTTAGACAACATACCTACCTACATGTAGGTATGAGATGAGCCTGTAATAAAAAAACCGATGTGATAATAACTGCCTACGCTACGGTTGACTACGGATTAGGCGTAGGTACCTACAAGTGTTTCCCACTCCCGCTCGTGCCGAGTTCCCGACTCGTCTCGAACTCGACTGCCAGTGCAAAGTCAACTTAAAGGTCAAGGACACTGCACTGGCGGGCGCCGCCGGCTGGGGCCGCCCGGGGTTGTCAGCTAAGCGAGTCGAGTTTGGTTTGGAATAGGATAGTTTATCAATTTGACCCATATTTAGGAATGTAATGTAATATTGTCAGAATTACATCCAAATTCTAACTAATATTATAAATGCGAAAGAGTTTGTTTGTTTGTTACGCTTTCACGCCGTATCATCATAAATTTTGCATATACATAGGTTATGGTACTGAGAAGGACATAGGCTATATATGACGCGGGCGAAGCCGCGGGTAACAGCTAGTATATTATATATACCTAGTTAGAATAATGACTATAAGTCAGATTGTTAAAAATCTTTTTTTGTTGGACTATGTTAGATAGAATCTACCTATAATCCAACTTAGGGTTGTTGCAAGTTTCCTCAAAATCGGTTCAGTAGTTTTGAAATAGAGAGTTAAGTGTGTATCAGTCATTGGGAAACATTGAAGTCTATGCAATAGGTACATGATGGATTAAAATTATACTGATAACCAAACGTTCTTAATCACTAATTTTTGGCATAGGCGCAGACGTTGAATAATAGCTAATTGATGAAATACATATAGATTTATGCCGATGATCTACTGAGTCAAGGTCAAAGACAATGTTATATTATATTGTCTTTGGCCAAGGTTTTTAATTTTTTTGGTAAAATTTTGCATAGCGCCATCTTTCTATTCTTGCCTCCAACAGCTTGCCAACAGCCGGGCACGAAACCGCGGTCAATGGCAGCGCCTCTAGCGGTGACAAATTGACAACCTATAATATCCTCGATGAGAAGCGCCATCTACGAATATTTTACCATTCAGGGGCAAAACTGGGCTACGCTTCGACATATGAAAAATGACAGTCTCGGTATATTATATTGTCTTTGGTATAGTATAGATATGGGTTTGGGCTGTATAACTAACACCAATAAAATCAACATAAAGTATTTATGTACTACACAAAGTATAAGGTATAATGATGCATATCTTTGCCTGTTTGTAACCAAAGAATTTCCTTCGGTTTGATAAGTTATAACAAAAAAAAAATCATGCAAGCATTAGACTAAAAGCTTTTATCAATACGTTGTACCTATTAGAAAATAATAAAATCAATTATTTTTAAGGTTTCAAGTTCCTTTAATTTCAACACGTTTTAAATTATTTTTATTAAGCTCTTAATGCTGTTTACCTCTGAGATACTGTTAAGTACGATCGAAGCCCACTGCTCTTCCCGGTTGCCGAGTAAACCTCGTCGAAACGAATTAAAACCTCTGTTTACTCAATTATTCGGATAATTACTTTTCGCTTCATTTGCCATCAGAGTTAATGGATATCGAATTACAATATTGTTTTTCAATCGATTGGGTTCTCTTGAACAAAAGTTTAATTAGTGATAATTTCTTGGTATTCATTTTAAAGCATACCTGTCAGGACCCGTTAATTGATCCTGAATTTTATTAAAATATCCTGTATTGTACATTAAGGAAACAATAAATAATTGATTTATTTATACTCAAAGAGAGTCCCATCGTTACTATCAAAATCTCGAACCATATTCGGTTGTGTTATGTCAGAATTTCAATTCAGTGATGTTATACGCAACATGTTATTTTTTTTATACAACTAAGTTGGCCTTTTCCACACTGGCCTAGGAGAAATGAAAAACGTAGAATGTACCAGCTGCTTCTCTTCCCGCGCAGATCGTAAAATCCGATTGAGGGGATGGTCATAAGGAATCATTTCAATAGGCGATGCGGCTAGCAACCCATCACTATTTTGATTCCGTTCTCCACCTAAAAGCCCACCAATATGCTAAACGAGGCCTTAGGTTTACTTGACCTGGGCTCTGTCTACCCGCTAGAGAAAAGGACGTGAAAGTATGTATGTACTAAGTTGGCAAACAGGCATACGGCGCACCTAATGGAAAACGGTTACCGTAGCCTATGGACGCCTGCAACACCAGGGTCACTCGCGCGTTGCCGACCCTGAAGAAATCTTTTCCCGCCCTTTTTGATGAACCTCAAACTGTAGTCTCTCGGAAAAATCATAGCAGGGAGTTCGTTCCCTAACTTTGGCGTACGTGGAAAAAAGTTCTTTTCAAATCTTATTGTACGTAACCTTTTGGGATTAAAAGTATGAGGATGAACCCCTATCTATGGCGTGAGGAGCGATGATAGAATGTGGTCGTAGGCATCATCTGAGACAATTCCTTACTTCTTTATCTAGAAACTATTATCACTATCACTTTTATATTCAGAACTGAATTAAACAAAAGACATGAAGATAATTCTATTATCAAAGAACTCCAAACGAAGAACATGATTAGATCATTATACAATACGTACTGCTGAAGTCATATTTATATGTAACCTGACATATAAAAATGTGTACTTACGCTTTATATCCAAAACAGAAATAAATTATAAAATTGTCGCACGATAACAGCACAGAATATCTATGTCTGTGTTGTAAAAGGCCTGCAAATTTATTTCTTAAAAAATATAATAATTTACAGGCCTCTTAATATTTCTGTAGAGACTACAGGTAAAGAAATAAACTATGATAACATATAAATATCAGTTTAGATTTTGTATGATGTGTCTCTAAAAAAATTAAAATAGGCTTGAGAATATATAATATTACAATTAATTTCTCTTACCATTGACAAAAATTTTAAAGTGAATCCATTGTGAGTTTTTACCAAACAGTTCCTTCATTCAATCAACCAATTAGTGAAATCATTTATAATTCACAATTTAAAAAAAAAAACATCATGTTCAGATCAGTATTTTTGTTGATTACAGTTTTCATCAAAAATATTTTGAATTAAGTACTTGTCTCTTAAATAGAAAACTTAGTCAAAAAACGGCCTTAATTCAGGAGGAAAATGAACAGAAAAACGTCGTCTAATTGCTACATTAGGGCCAATTAGCGGGTACATTCGTATCCGCATCAAATTAAAGTACGTTAAAAGAACATCAAGGGATTCCTTATTTATTACAGGGATCGCTGCACGGCCATTGTGAAGAAATACAGGCGGTATAAGCGCTACCTCATTAGGTGCTCATTACTGTATCAGAATGGTCAGAAGGGCAACACAAATAATGAGAAAAAGATTCATTGTGAACTGGGTTGTATTATTAGGCATAAAAAAATTAGACATAATTTCGAAAAGCATAATCGTCACATGGAAAACTAATACTAATATTTTCAATTTACGAAACATTCAAACTCAACCAACTGTTACCAGTTTTTACAGCCCAGATTACCTATCGTCCCTATTTGAGAAAAAAATAACTGAACTCTTTATATTTTGTTTACTTGCGTAACTTTTATACTTGGGTATCAAATAAAATATTAAACTTATTTTTTTTTACAACAGTGAAACTAAAAATCTGCCAAAAACAAAAAGGTAAACATTTAGTGGCACTAATAAAGAATTAAGGTTTGTAGTATGAGTAGTTTCGTCAGTTTATACACGATAAAATGTTAGTGCTACCTGAAAAACTGGAATGGCCGTGTATGGGCGCAATCAACATAAACTTTAGGAAAATAGGGGTTCTACAAACGTTTATGTTTGTTGCGTAGCTTTATATCTACGTATCGTGGAGAATATATTAAAGTTGTTTTTCGTACACTCTGCAAGTTTTTTTTTTTTTCAGAAAATAAAATAGAAATTGAAGCTTTTATATAAAATCGTTTATGATACCAGAACGTACTGATGAATGGAAAAGTAAAAAAAGACATTTGATCTTTTATAAGCTAAAAAGTATCTCTAAGTAAGCTCTTTTGAAAAGTATTCAAATAAAAAAGTTTATTTTTTGATGCCCCTAACTTATAGGTATGTTGTAAAATATTTGACATTATTTCTTACATGATTATGAATTACGAAATGAGATTTGGTTTGCGGGATATTTTTATGAAGGGAAAATTAACTTACCAATATCACGTACAATGTTGTTCACAAACTACTGCTTGTTTTATTCCAAGCATTTACCTCAATCTTGATTTGATTGCTTATACAAAGATCATCAAACTTCCTTTATATATACGATATTGATACTTAAAATACCCTCAATAGGCCTCCCACTCGCCACTCACATGTTATTACATCGTTTTCTTCGTGATCATTATTATCAACCGTTCTATGTTATAACTTCACATATCTCTATTATTATATTTTCAGAAAGCCGTTAAAATTATGTCGTTTTGAATCTTTCATTTTACTGTATCCAACGGAAGCAATACTTTTTACTAAAGCAATAAAGTTTTAAAAACTGAAAATAATAAGAGAAATACTTGATTAACGAAATTAACTAGTTAATTGAGAAAAAAGGAAAAAATAATGAGATAGTATTGCAGAAATTACATAAAATGCGTTTAATATATGACATATTTTTGAATTATCACTTAGTTTTGTAGTACCATCGGAGGTACTACAAAACTAAGTGTGCCGTGTGGTTCCCGGTAGAGTAGAATAGGACCACTCCAAGTCATGCCGTGGATGTCGTAAAAGGCGACTAACGAAACACAAGCTAAACAAAGCTTATTAACATCAAAGAGACCACTCTAACCCGTCTGGCCAGCGTGGAGAGTGTAGGCCAAATCCTCTGACTACTCAAGCTAATATATGGCTCTGGTAGTGCGGAGAGGGTCGTGCTCCTGCAGTGGAGACTAGAAAGACCTGATGATGATGATTATGATGACCATCGGAGGTATCTGACAGCCTGGCTTAGATACTTCCGCCACATTTCCGACTTTTTTCATTGAAAATAATACAAATCCCCAATCAAAAATAACACAAAGCTGTAACTAAATAAAGATTTTGTATTGTGAATGAGCCTTTTGTTTTGAAGGTAATAAGCATATAATCCAAGAGTTCCAAGACCCAGAAAAATAATAAAAAAGGTTTTTGCCCCCTAACATTACAAGAAAGAGTGGTTTTATAACTTCACATATGTGGGTATGTCTATAGCATCGTAGTCGCAAAACGGGGTGAACGGTTTCACAATATACGAGCTCCGTGGCGCAGCGGTCATCACGCCGGTCTGCGACACGGATGCTTCCGGGTTCGATCCCCGGTTAGGTCCAGATGAAAAATGATCTTTTTCATGTTGACCTGGGTCTTGGATGTTTATCTATATATTTAATAAGATATAGTATCGTTGAGTTAGTATCCTATAATAAAAGCTCGATCTTACTTTGAGGCTAGCTCAATCTGTGTGATTAGTCTTAAAAAAGTAATACGACAATTACGTCGACATTATACACTCGTACATTAAGTATAAATACATTGTTTTATTACGTAGTACAGTCGTACGTACACACTCTACACAATACATCGGTAGTTCAGCATCTAGACATCTAGACCTTTCTAGAATACACAACACTCAAGTGTATGGGGAAATATTTAATAGCGTCAACTTTACCTTTGCAGTACAAAACGTTGGTGCGGGGCCTTTCCATAAAACTCTAGAGCATTTTACAGCATTTTCATGAAATGGATTGATGTAAAGAGAATGAAGATAAATAGAAGAATTTAATTGAATTCCTTTTGAAGTTTCATCGGCAGGGGGCATTATTAAAAATGCTGCGCTGTGTTAATTTAGAGTACTTAATCATTTTCTAATTTACTTTTTTCTCCTGCAAATGGAGTAACTTTATCAAAAGAATATCCTTGTAACGGAACGGTATAAAAAGAAAATCAATTCATTTCATGAAACGAGTTTAACTGGTATCTATTCACATCTAATGTAAAATATTTTGGATAGAATTGTAGTGATCTTACCAGGTAGTTAGATTCAATGTATGAAATTTTACGTAATTATAGATGTTAATACTATAATTTTCGTAATAATTATATTGTCTCAAAATTGGGTAACAATTTGAGACTACTTTGATTTTCTTTTTTCCATATAATAATAATAATAATGATAATTCTTTATTTCAGACAACTAAGCCCATAACATTACAAATTCCAAATAAATAAATAATTCAATTCATAAACAAAATAATACTCACCATTCCGCATGACGAAAACCTCGTGAAGGCCGAGAAGGACAAGCTCAGCAAGTACCTTGACTTGGCCCACGAGGTAACCGCCATGTGGGATGTGGATTCAACGATCATTGTCCCGATAGTCGTATCTGCGAACGGTCTTATAGCGAAGAGTCTTGACCAACATCTAAAGAGGCTTTCGCTAGATGGCTGGATCAAGGGACAGATACAGAAGGCAGTACTCTTGGATACGGCACGTATAGTCAGAAGGTTTCTCTCGCTGGGGCCCTGACCGCTGGTAGCTTGAGCCTTGCCCCGCTGCTGGCGGCACTCTAGGTTTAGGTTTTTATAAAGTTTTTATGTTTTGTATTATATTTTTATATTTTACTTTTTATATAAATTTTATAAAAACCTAAAACTAAGAATATACAAATAAATAAAGAGAATAATCATAACAAAATAATAATAAATAATTATAGCAAAATATAAGCGGTTAGCAACATTGTAACGTTACATTGTCTAATGGCCCTTTTTAGGGTTCCGTAGTAAACTAGGAACCCTTATAGTTTCGCCATGTCTGTCTGTCTGTCTGTCTGTCTGTCCGTCCGCGGTTTTACTCAGAGACTATAAGTACTAGAAAGCTGTAATTTGGTATGGGTATGTATATTAATTATGGCAAAAAAGTGGTAGAAAAAAATCTTGAAAAAAAATTTTTTTTTTGGTAGCTCCCATACAAGTAAAGTGGGGAAGTAATTTTTTTTTCTCTATTTACCCATCGTGTGGGGTATCGTTAAAAAGGTCTTTGAAAAATATTGTGAGGTTGAGAACACCATTTTTCGATTTAGGGATCCGTTCCCGAAATATTTGGTTTTAAAGTGCAAATTTTTGTTAGAGGTACGTGTCCCCCTCCTCTATCTGCTAAACGGTTATATATGGATACGTGAAAAAAATTACAGCAGTAGTATATATACTGAAGTTGAAAGGAAAACTATCAGAGCTGGGTACTAAGTGCAAACTAAAAAGTTATAGGCACCCAACTTATAAAATGTACTGGAAAATGTAACATTTCATACAATCTTCATAGTTAGATGTTTTTGGTCGTTAAACTGTGAGGTGCGAGTGTAAAAAGTGTGAACTCAAAGTTGTCATTCGCAACTACGGAACCCTACTTTGCGCGTGACCTGACACGCACTTGGCCGGTTTTTTGTATTTTTAAGTAAGGTTTGTAATTATAAATAAGGGTAAAGCTTTCACCCTTATGTATTTCAGCCGTTAAAATTTTGATAATGTGCTTGAAGTATTAAATAAATTCACGCAATTATTCATCGATACAAAAACACAATCATTACCTTTATTTTTCAAAATAAATTGTATGAATTAGTTGAATTGGAACATAAAGAGGCTAAATTAAAGGTCACATTTTATTAAACACTTATCCATCTGTATTCCACAATTTAACTTTCCTTTGATGACCTATTTGAAGTTGATTAAAGAGTCTAACTTCGCAAAGGGCGCCGACTGACAGAATTTTAAATCGCCTGTAAATTTTTATGCGCCTTGATAGCCTATCTTGTTGACCGGATGAATTTTACGGCAAGTTAATAGTTAATTCGTCTTTGAGGCTTTTGCCTTCCTCTTTTAATGGATGTCAAAGACCTTTTAAGGTTGAGGAAGTTTTATAAAAAAAATCGAGTTTGTCATTTAGCAGCGGCGTAACATAATTTTGTAGCTCAAAATCCATTTTTGCTCGATTATAACTGTTTTATACCAGGTGGCCCAGTGGGCGTGATCATTATTAGCGCTTACGCATTATGCAACTCCAAACGCAGTTCCCACTTGGATGGGTCATCGCAAGTTAGATAAAAATATATCAAGCTCCTACGTGCTTTGGAAAGCACGTGAAGCCGTTGTTTGTTTGTTTGATAATGTATTAAAAATAAGTATGCACTTATCTCTAAGGGTCGTGGAGGCTTCGCTTTCCAGATGATATTAAAAAAAATAACATCTTGAAGTACTCATAGATTACTTTTCTATCGTAAACCTTATTTTGCTTATACTTTGATGTTTTGGTCTTTGTGGAAATAATTCCATAATCTGATGTCACATTATTGCGAAATAGATTTACCCTCCAGGTTCTCCAAATGTTTATACGTAATCCTAATTAGTGTACCAGTATCGAGGAAAGTTCGGGAAAATATATTGGGAAAATTTCGCAGGTAGTATTTTAATCATGTTTATTGATAAGGGTCTTACAATCACTTGATGGATTATCCGAGTGATGGATGCCTACCGGTATCGTCAAAAAATACTTACTTACCTACTTTTTCGTAACGTAGGTAACGATACATATTTAACAGATTCCAGGCAGAATCATACCTAGTTTTTAAGCCAAAGCAGTATGCTGTTTAATGCTGTTTTATTTGTAATTTATTTGTTGAGTATGTTGATTTTGAGATGAGAGATGAAAGATTTAATATGTTCTCGAGACTATGAACTAGTTATATAATATTATAAACATATATAGACAGTGATAGACATTACATTAAATTATATATTTCACAGATTTTGTTAGGCTACGTAACCGATATCTCACTGAATAGGCACCAATTTGCTAGAATATCTATGGATGACCAATACATAAATTCGCTAATATTTTTTGTAGATTTTACACTCCACTGCATTTTGTGGCTCATTTATCAACTTGAACTTTAACTAAAAATGAAATACAAAATAAATCCTAATATACAAAATAATGGCATACCTACATTAAATTCCATATAATAGTAAACATTAATGAATGCATTTCATTAGAAATTAGTTAATAATCACATAGCATCAATATTAAGTGTAGTATCGGCCAACACTGCTTTTAGTTACGCACGCGTATAAATTTTGTGTTCGTGAATTTAAAAACGGCAGGCGGAGATTAGTTGAGATTACAGCTAACGCGTTCAGTTAAAAAAAAATGATGATGATTAGAGCTGACGATATTAAAATCTATAATATATTATTATTACGCTTCTGCTCTAAGTGGGGGGAGGCTGGTGTACTGAGATACAAGGTCTGCTTAGTTCAGACACCAGTCTCTCGCAATCTCAACATATATTTCTTCTGCCATGTTACTTTTAAGTACCTAAGTTTTTATTTTTTATTTATTTATTTAAACTTTATTGCACAGTAAATAAAAGTACAATTGGCGGACTTAATGCCATAAGGCATTCTCTACCAGTCAACCATAGATATTTATTTTATTTTCTCTCTAATCTTACAACAAACATAGTTTGTTGTAAGATTAGAGAGAAAATAAAGAAAGATATTATTAATCTATGCTCAAATAAAAGATGAAAAAGATGCTTTTAACCTCAAAACGATCTTAATAGGCTGTGCAAGTAT
This sequence comes from Rhodophaea formosa, assembly GCA_963082605.1. NCBI lineage: Eukaryota > Metazoa > Arthropoda > Insecta > Lepidoptera > Pyralidae > Rhodophaea > Rhodophaea formosa. Next base: position 6,212,695 of record OY720211.1, on the reverse strand, counting down.
TACCATGAGAATCGTATCGAAGTCAATATATCCAAATGTTACTTTTACTCGTAAAACTAAAAAAAAAATGTACACCAATACGAATTAGATAATACACATAAAGTAGACACTGTTAGGGACCTTGGCACTGTTTTTGATTCTAAAATGGTATTTTCAGATCATATTGGATCGATGGTCAAAAAGCCCACAAGAACCTGGGTTTTATATTGCGTGTAACTCATCCTTTCTCCGATGATGACTGTATTGAAGTACTGCATTATTCCTATGTTTTAAGTATACTGGAATACTGTGGCACTGTGTGGAACCCTAACTGTAGTACATATATTCAAAAGATTAAAAGCATTCAAAGGAAATTTATTAAAGCCTTGAATTACCGAGCCCGGCCGTCAACACAGCAGGCCAGCTACGAGGAGTCCTGCCGATACCATAACTTGATGCCCTTATCCGATTGTCGTGAACTTTTTCAGATGTTATTTATGTATGACGTATGTAATAATAAAATAGAATCACAGGAACTAGTAACCCATTTTTACGATTTAAAACACCAATAAAACGTACTAGACAAACTGGTTTATTTTATGTTCCATTTAGTCACCGCAATTACACACAAAACTCATTGATTCTACGCATTTTAAATAATTACAAAAAAAATTCTCGTCAGTGGACATTTTACATTTAACTTAGTCAGCTTTAAAAAAAGCGAACCGTGAATATTCTAACTGGTAGCAGTTAAATATTGCACTTCAAATAATTGCACTTAAGTATACATTTTATAGAATATTATATACATTTCTTTAATTTGTAAAATTCTTATTTATTTTTGATAAGGTTTTTTTCAGATATTACTAGAATTTTGAGTCCCGGGGAATGTTTGGTTGTATTTATTTTATTAAGCATTTATTCTGTATACTCTACTTAGTTCTAAGCATAAGATGTTTCTGAGAAATAAGAATCTGTTATTGGCAGTAAGATAAAAACATTAAGCTTGTATATATATACAAAGTGCTGTTGATTCTGTGATTCTGTAATGAATAAATAAAAAAAAGTATCCCATAGCACAAGTCTTCAAATTACTTTGCGAGCTAGCTCAATCTGTGTGATTTCTCCCTACATATTCATTATTTATTTATATTCTACTCTGTTGGGAATCACATGGCAAAAGCCGTATCTTTGGGTATGTACCTAACTAGTTTGGGTTTATAAAGTCGTCGGTCTACTAATATTTGAACCCCGAAGTCAAAAAATATTCTACTAAAGACATATACTCGTTCGTGATTTTTTAAGTCTATGCATATACGTTATCTCTATGCAATAAGAACCATAAAAAGTTATTAAGCTTTTTTCTGTTTTAAGATGAATGTAATAAAAGTTCTAAATAATGTTTTTCATTTTCTACTGAAACAGGGTTTAGGCATACATATTCAAGTTATCTGAATTCAATGAATAATTCAATAGGGTGCGTACATGTTTAATAACATCTCATAATTATCCATTTCAGAGATTACTTTCGAGTATAGATATAGTTGTGAGTTTTTTATTTTAAGTGATTATAATTTTTAATTACTATTATTTACGATTTTAATTACGATTACATATTAGTTTTTAATTACTACACGTACTAATTTTCTTACAGCAAAACATGATGTAACATGTACCTCGCTCAGTTGGCATTTTAATTTTTACAATTCTCAAATTAATTTCATTTTACTTAATGAAATTTGCAACTTAATTTAACCCACTTCAGAATTAGGTATTAAACTAAACTTATTAAACTTAAGAAAAATATGAAGGATTATTTTCATACTACATACACTGATTTTTATGTCATAGGACGGCAAACAAGCAAGCGGGTCACCTGATGGTAAATGATCACCGCTGCCCATGGACTACTGTAACACCAGGGGTGTAACAATAGCGTTGCCGGCCTTTTATTTTTCCCTCCCAGAGGGGAGAGGGGATGGGCCTACGGCTCTCTCACTCGTTGTCGATTTTCTGTGAGAGTGTGGTACTTCCCCGGACGAGCCGGCCCATTCATGCTACTAGCTAAAGTGAGTTTCGCCGGTAGCGTGGCTCTACCACAACAATATTTACTACATTTATAATGAGGTACTCGCTTAACACTTAGTGAGGAATACACGCGAATAGAGTTCCGGGCAAGAGCTTGACATAAGTAATGTTATTTAATTTTTAATACACATTTTAAAGATTAGTATTTAAACAAGTAATTGTCAAAAAAATTATTGATTTGAGTTAGAAAAATAGGGGAGTTTTTGGTGGGAAGTCAAGGGGTTCAGTTGTCGTTTGCCTTAACAATTCTGCAAATTGAGTTAAGTGGACTTTATAATATGAAATTGGTGTAGTTTGGTGTTATAAATGCTCGTGTTCGAGAACATTTTGTGAAATAGTTAAAGTAGACTGTTAAATGGACCCGTATAGATTTGTCGCCAAAATCTCCCACGAGGCTGCCAAAAAAATACGCCATCTTTGATGCGACATACCGAACAACACCGATACTTAGTATCTCATTATACTGGACATTGGCAGAATCACTGAAATCTCGGTGGAAGCCATAATTAAAAAGAAGAAAGAAAGAAAGAAAGAAAAATAGGTACAATTAGAAAATTTTACCTTATCTATCCTCTGAGGCCTAGTCGTATTATTATTATGGGTTGTGCCGTAACTTGGAGACTTTGACTAGTAAACAGTTAAGAAGAAGCAACCAAAGAGGCAAAGGATTACTTTATGGGAGCTTCTGGAGACAAGATTATACGAGTGAGTCCATCATCATCAGGTCTTTCTAGTCTCCACTGTAGAAGCACGACCCTCTCTGTACTACCAGAGCCATATATTAGCCTGAGTAGTCAGAGGATTTGGCCTACACTCTCCACGCTGGCCAGACGGGTTGGAGAGGTCTCTTTGATGTTAATAAGCTTTGTTTAGCTTGTGTTTCCTTAGTCGCCTTTTACGACATCCACGGGATGACTTGGAGTGGTCCTATTCTACTCTGCCGGGAACCACACGTCAAGTGAGTGAGTCCATATGACAGTCTAACTATTTCACCAAATTTCACGAGCACGAGCATTTATAACACCAAACTACACCAAATTCATATTAAAGTCCATTAAAAAAAATTTGGAAAACAATCTAAGGCAAATCCCAACATCCTTTGACTTTCCGCCAAAAATTCTCAATGCTGTTTATTGCCAAAGTCACCAGAGGAGAAAAGACAGTGACAACATAAGAAAGGCAGGGGTAATTATAAACCGTGCAATGTGCAATGATGCAATGCCTGATAGTAAATTCAAAAGTTATGTGAAACGATTATTATGTAAAAAGGCATATTACAGGACTGAAGATTACCTTACTGATAGCAATATTTGGCTTGAGCTTGGCGCAGACGCCTCGTAATTCTGTATACACAGAAATATTACGTTTGGTACGTTCGGTACATAATATTTTATAATATGACATTTTTATTTAATTTCAATAATTTGACATTTTGCTATTTAAATTTTACCTATTTAACATTTCAACGATGACAAAATTTTTTTCCAATTCAATTTTTATCATGACATTTAATTAAAACAATGCACACTCAGTCCACATATATATAAGTAGTTTATAAGGTCTAACTAGAATTGTGAGTTGACGTCGCTTGGAGAAAATGCGCTGTGCAGTTTGTTGCCGCTTCTTCTGCACTCCGCTTTGGAAGCGGCCTAAACTTAGCCATAAGTAATTATTGACGTCAACAAAATTTTTTTGTTGTAAAAATTGTAAACACAAATATGACAATTAATAAGTGTTCAAAGAAACCTATATTAAATAAACCTATATTGAAAAAATCTTGAATGTTTCAGTTCAGCCCTTAAATCCTGTGACGTGATTTCTCCTTGGAGAGTAAAAGTCATTGATTACATCCACATATTGGAAAAATCTCAGGTAATGTTTTTATATTTTTATGAACGTACATATTGCTCCCAATTTCAGTTTCAATCTACAAAGGATCTATTTCGGTATAAGAGCACTTCCAGCCAACTATAGAATCTCATTAAGAACTCATCTAAGAACTCCGCATCTGCCAAGTTCGGCGTAGTTTCAAAATTTGTTATTTCGATCCTGGCTCTGCGATCCGACCGCATGCAGGTATTGCTTAAAATTCCAAGTAATATAAATGTAAATTCAGTAAAACAAAGCCGCTGTGGGATCAAGAGTCGTACTACTGATGACACACGTTTTTGCGTAACGAAACCGAATGAGAGTTCTCTGACATTGTTATCTTTAGACGACATTTTAACGGTCTATATTCTATCCTAACTAATGTTATACACGAGAAAGTGAGTTTGTATATGTGTTTTTTTTGTTCCGTCTTCACGCTTTATATTATGAATCAATCTTCTTGAAATTTAGCTTACACGTAGGTAAGGGTACTGAAAATGGCACAGAGCACCTTTAATTCCGGAAAAAATGTTGTTCCGTGGGATTTGCGATAAACGACTCGTCTAATTTATAGGGTAAAATTATACGCGAGCGTAGTCGCGGGTAAAAGCTAGAAAAATATAATTGTCAAGATCAGAGGTGTCGCGTACCACCAGTGCCTTAAGTAAAAGTAGAACTTTAAAAATTTACAGTTTTAGGGTTCCGTACAAAAGTTGAAAAACGGAACCCTTATAGGATCACTCGAGCGTCTGTCTGTCCGTCCGTCCGTCTGTCACAGCCGATTTTCTCCGAATCTACTGAACCAAATTAGATGAAATTTGGTAAGATAGTGTAATCCTATGACCCAAACACGGATGTGCAAAGTAAATAAAGATTTTTTTGAAATAAGGGTCATTTTGAGGGGCCCAATTACAAATTTTTAAAAGAAAGTTTTGCAAACCTTACTGTGTCATATATCAAATGAAAGGGCTCATTGTGAGGATCTCAAAAATATTTTTTTTTGTTCTGGTAAAATCAATACTTTTGATTTTATTCACGAAAGAAGGCAAAAATTGACCATTCCCCCCCCCCTGATCTCCGAAACTACTGGGCCGAAAATTTTGAAAAAATTACAAAATATAGTTCATTCCTTGAAGATTACAGGAAAAATAATAAGAATTCTATTACTTAAAAAATTAAGTGGTAAACTCACAATAATAAGTTCATCTAGGGAAATAGTTCACTAAAACACCACTAGATGGCGCTAGTCAATTAAATAAAACATTTTTTGCACATTGTGTGTGTGTGTTCACGAAGCATATTGTACGGAACCCTCATTGCGCGAGTTTAACTCACACTTGGCCGGTTTTTTTTAATAATTCCACGATAAAAAAATAGCAATATGCTTGTCATTCTTTTGTTTCGGAGTAAGTCCCCAAGTCGCGACGTCTGTTGTTATTAAGGTCCCAGTAGACCTAAGAATACGCAATATCTCTGTTGACTTTGCAGAGTATTGATAAACCAGTATTCGTTAGAGCGTTTTATATTGAGTTCGGAGTTTCGCTTGACTGGCTGGCTTTATTTTAAGCAATGTTCAGTGAACATTTTTAAATTACATTATTATGTATCTAGCACATTATTTTGTGGAGTAAAAGTATCTCCTAATTAACAAAATACGAGCAATGTTCCCAATTATATATTGTTTTGTCAATTTTAATACTAAATTCTTTTGAGCTTTGAATTCGCTTTACCCAACTGACCCACCCAAAGGAGAGTAATGTTTCTCACACAGACATAATTATATAAACATACTTAATGTTTATGTAATTATTTCTGTTCTATTGTTGCCTCCTGTAGAAATAACGGCATGACCAATTTTGAAGTGTGATAGGGTATGTGATGTCAACAAAAATCAACATAGAGGACATAAACTATTTTATTTTTTTAAATAGTTATTCTACTTGTATCTGTCGACATTTATGCTGCTAAAATGAACGTGTGTGTATAGTTTCTGTGTATCATTTCTAAATCCTAACAGCATAAAATATTTATCGATTTCTTTTTAAAACAAATGATTTACATACTTATATTTTTGAAAAGTTTCTTTACATAGAAAAAACATTTTTTCCGCAACAAATACTCTACAGCTAAAGCGAATACTATTTAGTCAGGTCGCATGGCTCAGTGAATTTATGCAGAAATGTGCAAGGGTTAAGAACGAAGTCCCGGGAGATACGTGACTGCCGACCTTCGGGCTTAGTATAAGATCCCGAGATCTCGAAAACGTAGAGGGAAAAGAAAGTCTCAAAATTTTACTGGCTGATATGTTATAGCTACATTTCTTCTATCTTAATAGTATCTCAGTCGAGAATAATAAATTAGGGGGAAAAATTTAGCTGCCTTTCTTAGTTTTCTTGTATTTTCGCAATTGTTACACATTTAAATTATATATTATAAAATTACTTAGACTACCTGCGAACATAAACACTGTAAGGTGTTAAAACATTTGGTGTATAAATAACGTAATAAACGCGATGAAACCGAATGAAAATTAATTTTATTTAGCTTTGCCTTTCTGAGAATATGTAATGACGTACGAGGATAAAGTAAGTTGCTTATAAATAAAACCGAATTAATATAATAATATTCATTAGTTTTTATTTATTTTACTTTCTTTGTAGTGATTTAATGATTTTAATTTAAGAGTTGTATATTTCTTTTAAATATTGACATAGCTTTTTTACATTTTGCTGTCGTGATTTTATTTTGCTTTGAAAATATTTTTCCTATGCAGAATTATGTGAGGTTAAATGGCAATAGACATGAGGGGATTGTGTAAAACACCCTTGCTTGTCTGCTACTCCCCTGAATTTTTCACAAAAAAATACCACGAGATAACACCTATCCAAAAACAACCCAAAACAAGTAGTCGAGGCAAAAAAAAAACTCACATGTAAAGTGAGTTTTTTTTTTTATGTATGGATGGAACCCCTTAAAAAATTGTAAAATTTTTATTTCACCTCTTCGTCGTCACGATTAAAATATAATTATACTTCTGCCAAATTACAGCTTTCTAGTCTCTGAGCTAAACCACGGATAGTCAAACAAACGTGGCAAATAAAAGGTTTCCTTGTTTAAACCAAAAAAGGAAAAAAACATGATTCCTCAGATAAAGTAACTATGGTTACTAAATTCAATTAAATGCACGTTCATTGAATTTATAAAACCTTTGGTTTGCATGTTGATCTTATTCTACAAGTGTGCAGGAAAAGTCTAGTGATGAACATTCTTATATGATAGTACCGAAATTACGAAATAAATAAGTAACTTGGCTTAAAACATATTAGTAAGTTCATGTCCGCCATGTACCTAGATTTTTCTTCGAAAGACATTCCAAGGAAAAATACAAATCTAATGACCCTCAGGCTACAGGAGGCAACAGTGGAACAGACATACAAACATGCCAAATATATATATGCGCGAATAACAATACCCTCATTCTGGGTGGGTAAGTCGAGTAAAAATGGTAATCTATAAAATGATGTGAGATTTAAGACCCCAAGATCCCTATCTATACTAACTATCCTATGCTAGAATTGTAGCAAAAGTTGTCGCATGCTGCGGCGTAATAATGTATTTTCCCTAGCGAGGAAAATTCTATACCAAAGTGGATTTTTAAAGAGGTTGTGTTATAATGCTTGCCTTTGTTAACACTTGTTTGGCTTTTGAACATAATGTGCATATTAACATTAAATTGCTTTTGATAAAATTTTACTTGTTTGCTACAAGTTTAAATTTTGCTACATTTCAGTTAAAATATTAATTAAATTCTTCTTTGAATGACAACATACTTTATTGGAACAAATCACTTAGACAATGATGATATTTGGTTCAAAAATAAATATTAATTCAACAATCTGTGTGATTTGTTTTTACATATTATTTAATTCTATTAACAGTTTAATAGCCAAGGGCTATTCATCGATAAAATTATATTATTACTAGCAGCCCATGTTTTATACTTACAACCTTTACAAACGTAAAGGTCCAAAGGCACCAATCTATCTATTGGTGAAAATCTGTGCAGTCATTTTTAAGTTTATCGTAAAAAGTCAGACGCGGCGAAGGGTTTTTTTAACTGACTTCAAAAAAAGGAGGTTCTCAATTCGTCGTAATGTTTTTTTTATGTTTGTTCCTCGATTTCTCGAAGACGCCTGGACCGATTTAAGAAATTCTTTTTTTGTTCGATAGGTAATTCTTTACAGATGGTCCCATCGAAATGTAAGGAGAGCTTTTTGAAAAACACACACAGAAACCAAAAAAATGTTAACGTGTATACCGTTTGGATTACGCTTATTTCCATTTTTTACTTGTGCTTATTAAAAAAATTTAAGGTTGAAGCCGGTTTTTGTTTTTTGTTAAAAATATCTTAAATTATATATATATGTAGTGATAGACGGAGTACATATTAAACGTTCAATGGCTTGCTAATTATATGATTTACATTACCAAGTACAAACAGATTAATTAATTAACTAATGTGAGCTATGGCAGTACTGTATTACCTACCACCTATATCGGATTTAAGTTCAGATTCATGATGATTGTTATCTGATATTTAGATCTATTAATATCTAATTTAACATAATGTAAGGTTTAAGAGAAATGATCCATGGATTTGGTGTATTCTGCCTTGACCCTCGACATTTCCTTAAGGTGTGTGTCAGACCATCAATATGAACAACATTTGTATGAAAAGGTATAAAAAAATTTTAGTTCCCCGAATTGATCCCATATGAAAAGTAATTCATATTGACGAGCTAAGTAACTAATTGAGAGTATGTCGAATTTTAATTTACATGGTGAATGAGGTACATTTTATTTTTATGCAACTGCCCCAAAATGCCTGTTATGAAAATTCATAAATGTAATTATGTGAGTTTCTTATTCTAAATGCCTTAACGGATTTGGACGTATGAGGTTTCATAGGAACTTCTTCCTTTTTCTAGTTCCCACTTCGAACAGATTTCGCCCTCCATCCGGGAGGCGCATCCAGGCTACAAGCTTCCTTGGCCCTCTTGGATGTGCTTCAATCGCCTCCGTGCTGAAGTAGATTGATGTTAGCAAAATCGGGACAGATTGGTTTATCGACCAGGTAGAATTGCAGTGTCAATGCAATGTGGTCACCACAACCAGACCATGATACAACCTCCTTCGTGCCCTTCGTGTCCCACCAACTGCACCAAGGATATACTCCGCATCCAGAGTTCCAGAGTTAGTAGACACATACTGGAGAGACAAAATTTAATGCTTTGAAAGAATTGTAATATTAGAGTACAGTAAGTTATGAAAAAGTAGAGGATGAGAAAATATACACATAAGATACTCACTTGCATACAGGGAGAATAATATTAGCCGAAGATTACTGAGTGATTTAAAACCCTCTAGTAATATTTATTAGAGCTCTTCTACAAACTCACCGATCTAAATTCGCAATTCTATGGTTGTATTGTTCTAAAAATGTTTGTTCTTCATCAATAGGTGGTAATAACCACAGAGGAAAACAAAATCTTCCTATATACGATTTTGAATTCTTATAATTTAGTTTTACTGATTTATCATCATCATTAACAGGTCTTTGTTAGTCTCCACTGCAGAAGCACAACCCTCTCTGTACTACTTACTAGAGCCATATTAGTAAGAGCAGTCAGAGGATTTGGCCTACACTCTCCACGCTGGCCAGACGGGTTGGAAAGGTCTCTTTGATGTTTATAGCTTTGTTTAGCTTGTGTTTCCTTAGTCAACTTCTACGACATCCACGGGGAGACTTGGAGTGGTCCTATTCTACACTGCCGGGAACCACACGGAGATATACTGATTTCAAGATTTTCCAATTTAGACCTGCTCAAATATGTGGTAAATCCTTAATAAATGTTAAATGGACCAATCATGGATACTTATCTCCATCATAATTTTATACCACTGTCTTAACGCGTGGTTAGTCTCCGAACTCAAAAATATTTTGTATTCAAAACAGTGAGTTAATGAACAAAATACTCGCACAACAGACAAGACGTGCATTTGTTAGTAGAAGCTTGTTTTGACGGAAATCCTGTGACGGTTCGTTATCCATCAAACGACACACGTAGTTCTAAAGCAAGTTAATATTTGCAAACAAACACTGGGGGTTAAGGCGTGTACATGATTTTCTTGCTGACTTTGATTCACGCATGCGATTTTTTAAGATATTTAGTGACATTAGTTAATATCTTCATTCTATGACGGAGTTCTTGGCGGGAATTTTAGCGGACTACACGGTGTCTGTTTTGGATTGTTTCGCAAAGTGATTCTGATGGACTTTATAATGTGAAATTGGTATTATTTTGTGTTATAAATGCCCATATTTAAGAACAATGTGTAGAATAACTAAAATAGACTGTCATTGTGCGGCTGTAGTGAGATTTACATAGCGGGCTGGTGGTTGTCCACCTTGCTGCGTCGTCAATGATGAAACCAGTGGATTCGCCAAGAGTTATCGCCAGGGGCTCCGTGAAAACAACGAAATGAATTACACCATCATTTCGTTGACAACAATCAAGAATGATTCGCCAACTGGCGAAATAAATGAGGAAAGGCTTAAAAGGACTTGTATCCAGGGCCGTAAAACAATATTTATCAAAAAAAAAATCATTCTATGACTATCTATTGTTTTTGTAATTTAATTTATTTATTTTCTTTGGTTTGACAGCCTCCAAGGCGCAGTGCTTATCACGCCTGCCTGCGACGCGATGGGTTGAGGTTCAATCCCCGGGAAGGTCATGAAGGAAAACTATCTTTTGACTGAGCTGATTTCGAAGAATCTTCCAAATCGATCTTAGAGTAGGTACATATAATAAAAAAAATATTCCGACGAATTGAGAACTCAAAACGTGGATGTCACGTTTTACTTTGACCACTATGAGTGGGGGTTGTCTGTCTGTGGCATCATAGCTCTTAAACGAGTGAACGTATTTCGATGCAGGTAACTGAAACTATAACGTAAACTCACTTGTAATTGAGAGATTAAAAATGCTCGTATTATGATTCAAATTGTAATTGTGCTCGGAGCCTACCACAACTATTGTTTCATATAATACATTATATAAATAGTTTAATTTGTTAACGTTTAGATCATCATCATCATCATCAGGTCTTTCTAGTCTCCACTGCAGGAGCACGACCCTCTCTGTACTACCAGAGCCATATACTAGCCAGAGTAGTCAGAGGATTTGGCCTACACTCTCCACGCTGGCCAGACGGGTTGGAGAGGTATCTTTGATGTTAATAAGCTTTGTTTAGCTTATGTTTCCTTAGTCGCCTTTTACGACATCCACGGGGTGACTTGGAGTGGTCCTATTCTACTCTGCCGGGAACTACACAGCTAACGTTTAGATGAAGCGATGGAACTCATATATAGGCACGTTAATTAATTGTATAGCTGTGGCGAGAGCAACACAACTCAAAATAGGCACTAATTCCTTTCATTACTACGGGTTATAGCTATAAATCCCAACTGGAGATCGTAAAGCGATTACAAAAGCAAGCATGAGTGTGGTAGTGTAACACTACACCCTCACGCCGCTTAATATGCGGTACACTTGTATACAATAAAACTCGCGCGGCGGCGATAAACTAACCCTAACTAAACACAGGCGTTTTTCCGGGGCGAGTTATGTAACTTTGTAATAGCGGCTATAACGCGTATTTGCACGGAAGGGCGCAAATGTTGACCGCATTAGGTTTTACTGAAGAATAAAAAAAAAAAATAATCGTCGGGGACTTTTTGCGAGTTTGTAACACATTCAGTTACTGTTTTTAGGGTTCCGTACAAAAGTTGAAAAACGGAACCCTTATAGGATCACTCGAGCGTCTGTCTGTCCGTCCGTCCGTCTGTCACAGCCGATTTTCTCCGAATCTACTGAACCAAATTAGATAAAATTTGGTAAGATAGTGTAATCCTATGACCCAAACACGGATGTGCAAAGTAAATAAAGATTTTTTTGAAATAAGGGTCATTTTGAGGGGCCCAATTACAAAATTAAAAAAAAAAGTTTTGCAAACCTTACCTTAGGTCATATATCAAATGAAAGGGCTCATTATGAGGATCTCAAAAATATTTTTTTTTGTTCGGGTAAAATCAATACTTTTGATTTTATTCACGAAAGAAGGCAAAAATTGACCATCCCCCCCCCTGATCTCCGAAACTACTGAGCCGAAAATTTTGAAAAAATTACTAAATATAGTTCATTCCTTGAAGATTACAGGAAAAATAATAAGAATTCTATCACTTGAAAATTAAGTGGTAAACTCACAATAATAAGTTCATCTAGGGAAATAGTTCACTAAAACACCACTAGATGGCGCTAGTCAATTGAATAAAACATTTTTTGCACATTGTGTGTGTGTTCACGAAGCATATTGTACGGAACCCTCATTGCGCGAGTTTGACTCACACTTGGCCGGTTTTTTTTTTTTTTTTGGTTGATTAAATTAAGAGTGAGAGACGTTAAAATGACATAGACATGACAGTATTTATAATATTCTCTAGATCTACGCACCAAACAAAATATGTATGTGAGGTGGTTTTTGTTGGGAAATCAAGATGTTCAGGTGGGTTTGTCTTGGATGATTTTGCACATTCATTTTATAATATGAAATTGTGTAAATGTGTAGTTCGGTGTTATGAATACTAGTGGTCATCATCAATGTGTGAAACAGTTAAAGTCTTAGAGTATCAATATAACTAGTTAATATTGATACTCTAAGGTTATAGTAGACATTCATATGGACTCGTTTAATTTTGTCAATAGAAGCTCCTATGAGGCCATTAAAGGATCTACCTACTTGTTAAATACTTTGTTTCTTTAAACTGAATATTGGCAGAATCACTGAAACCTGAGGAAGCCGTAATATAAAGAAGATATGTATATGAAAGACGAACAACATATACAGTTAATTCCGGTTCTTTGTTTTGACACCAAAATAACATTTATAGAAACAAATAACCAATTCTTAATTTATGTATCTTTAGGCCTTAACGTGTTTTTGCACGAAAAGGCGCAAATGTTGACCTCATAAGGTTTTATCGACTAATAAAGATAAAAAATATTTGACGAGGACGTTTTGCGAGTTTATGACACATTCAATTACGGTTTTGTAACTGAATCAATTAATCGAGGTATACGTAAAAACTAAGAAAACATGACAGTCATTAGGAGAAAGTTTGTAAATACACGAATCAGACAACATGTGTGAAAGTTACATCAATAGGTCAACATAAGATAGAAGATAAAGTAATTTAGTTAATACTTAGATTTCACGCCATATTAACTTACTATGGGCCAGTTCATTTTTTTTTATTTTTCCTTATATATTTATTTATTTGTAATGTGGTATATTTATTTCGATTCTGTAAATTTTGTAAATTATAGACGCATTTTTGTTAAAATTTAAGTAATAGCTAAAAGAACCAAAGAGCACTTTCGCTTAGTGAATTAAACCAGTTTGTTTTTCTCACAGGTTTTTCTTTTAGAAAGGAGAGTAATGTCCGAGCAATATATTAAATGAAATGCACGGGTTCTGCAAAAAGCTCGCACGTGATAATGGAGCGTTTTGCTAACTAGCTAAATGCGCTAATTGCTTGTACGTGCCTGAGAAATATGCTAGTGTCTAGTGTAAGTGGGCGCTCGAAGTAGACATTATGCAGACTGTGTCGAGGTGATGTCCCCTAAGTAATTATATTTAGTGCTTTACGACTAGGAAGAAGTAGGTGAACGTTAAACGGAGTAAACACGCGATTTTATTTTTTATTTAGTTTACTAGTAATTTACTGCTCGTTTTAATATTTTAATATAAAAAAAAGTTTGATTTATCGATCTTTATTAATGAATTTGAAGGTAAATAAAAAAACAAAGTGGACTATTACTAATTTAACTTTTGTAGTAACTTTTTTATTTTAAGCACACTTGAAGGGATATTTTTCTCAGTTCAGCTTATCTAATATTGTGTGTTGTCTAGTTATTTGTCAGTAATAACATTATTTTAACACAAAGTATTTGTTTTTTTATGGTAATTAAGTATCATGTCACTAGTTTTCGCCCGCTCTCTTATCGTATTAATGTCAATCCATTGGAATAAGCACACACAAATACACTTTTTTCGGGATATAAGATAGTCGATATCCTTCTTCACACCCCAATAGTTTTAAATACAAACATCTAATAGGTTTTTGTTGTATTTTATGGAAATAAAATGTGTGTTAGATTGTAGTCTTAGTGGTGCAACCCCGCACACTCAACACTCTACCTTGATCAACTCGTACATTTAACGCAAAAGCAACAACGTAGTACTTCGGTCGAAATATTCTACAGTTTTATTGCGCAATTAGTAAATTTAGCTTATTATATTTCTGCTTAAAAAAAGGCTTTAACACATTATTTCAGCAATTTGGGGGTTTGCCCTCACGCCTAGGTTCCTCCCGCGGGAGGGCCCTTCCTCCTCTCCGCCCGATGTGAAGGGTCCGTCCTGTCCTATATGTCGAACATCTGACATATCGGACAGTCGATAAGTCGCAGACTACAAAGGGTTAGTGAAGGGTTGAAATGAAGGAAGTTATATTTTTTTAACTAGCTGCCTGGCTTGTTGTTTTGTGCCATATGAGTTAGGTATGTTAAGTGGTGTCCATGCTTCGCTAACGAGATTTAGTTTTATGACAGCCTACATAAATGTTCTAATTTTTTTAACAAAAACATTATTTAAAATTGGGGCAGCACTGGACGCCGTATATCGAAGTTGTAGATTTCTTAACCGTAATTGACTTGTCAATGAATCGATACTGTAAAATAAAAACTTCAAATTTTAAATTTAGAATATTACTAACCAAAAGGCACGTTGACATGTCCCGAACTTGAGACCGGTTGTTTGACCACCAAGCACTATTAGTATTGCAATTTTCAAAATGTGCAATAGGTCTGATGATATCTATGAATATTTTCGAAGGTATGAGAAAAATACAAAACAATATATTGTTTTGTATTATTATACGAAATACGAGGCCATAATCTAATTTGAAAAGCATGAGTTCCCTATATTTTTATTATGTTATGGTAAACACGTCAGGCGTTCGGATATTAAATACAAAGAATTTAGGGCGCAAAATTATACAGTCCGGGTGCGCACACATTATCCGAAGCTAAAACGTTTCGGCAGGAACACTTAAACCCTTTCAGCGATCCAGGGACGGACTTTCAAAGTGATGCTACAGAACTTCACAATTTTGTTCATTTATATTTCATCACATTGTACCGAAGCCCATTCTGTTATAAATTACCTTCGTTTGTTTAAAATTCACGAGTTTTAATGCAAAATTAGCCATTGTACTCTGTAACTGTGTTATTCCCCGAAGCGGGCAGTCTGAAAACGAATTATCTACTCGAAAAATAAGGTTTAGAGCTATAAATCGTGAGGCCATCAATTTGCATGCTAATACAGCGGCTGGCAGCCTGGCCCGGACAAGTGAGTGACAGGGGCGAAACTTTACTACCCTTAGAGGCCGCCTAAACGACCCCCCGGGTATTAAGACATTTTTCTTCTTTTAGCAATTATATTAAATTTACAACCTCACTTCAAAGAATCATCTGAGGCGCTTATTAAAAACCTTAGTGAATAAAGTTGCGTCCCTCATTTGAAAAAGGCAGTTTGTTTTATCTACCATATTTTTGTAAAACGCATTAGGCGCGGTATTCTTCATAACGGAGATAAATTTAAGGAGATTATAATAAAAATAAGTTGCCGTCGCTGGCCGGCCGTCTGTCACAGGCCTGTATTTTTGAATTGTGATACGTAGTCATTTGAAATTATCAATGAATGTGACTATCTATAGGTTCATCATCATCATCATCAGCCTATACTCGTCCACTGCTGGACATAAGCCTCCCCAATTGCACGCCATCCAGATCTATCTTCGGCGTACGTAGTGTAGGACTTCCTCAGGCGCGGTGGAGTGACGATTTGCGCAGGATGGCTGGTAGGAGCTGGATGCGAGCAACCGAAGATAGATCTATAGGTTCTATGAAAGAAAATATAAAAAATTCCTAAGAACTACCTTCAATTGTAAATTTTGTTTCGTTTTTATTATTTTGACAAGTAACTTATTTTTATGGCGTTCATGCTTATTTATTAGTAGGGTAAAATACGGATAGCTGCCTCACTTTTCAAAAAGTTTAAATTATAGAAAAATGGGTCGTTATTAATAATACCTGATAATGTATACGAAAACATAGGTTCTTCGTCTTTTATAGAAGACCAATTCCGTTAACATAATTGATACTGGTTATGAGTATATTACGTTTTATTTGACCTCCTAAAAAAGGGATAGTCGCCTACTGCAGCGGAAAGTTGCCAAATGTTAAAAAGAGTTAGGAGGATACTTGCCGCATAGTCATACATATAACACTTGCTTTTCGCTTATACTTGCGAGGCATTCTGTTTACCTAGAATGGGCACGTGCAAGCGGTTAATATTGTTTTATATTTAAAACAAGTAAGTACAGCATAAATTTTTACTTGAAAAAAAAAATGAAAATATGTGATGAAATAGAATTCGCCACAGGTAGGTTTCAAATACATTCATCACATATTTTCAATTTTAATAATATACCGAGCATTGTAATTCTATTTAAAAACCATTTAAGTGAAAAAAAAATTGTTGATTAAGGAATAAATGGTTATGGATAATTGCTCTTAGAGCAACTATCCGCCACAATAAATAAGGCAACTATCCTTTTTGATACGGATAGTTGCCTTTTCGATTTAGAAAATAAATAAAATCTTTTCAACAATACAACGCAATTAATAGGGTAATTAAAGGTCTAATGTAAGCAAAGAAACAACATGTAGTCTGAAACCACAATCAATTATAAAGATATCCAACAAAAACTAGGTACCAATATAATTTCGACGTCCGTTAATGTTTCGCAGCGGAAGATTTTTGCTCACACGGACGAAACGCGTGCACCCACTCCAACGGTTTACGTGGCAGTGAGGCCTGCGGGGGGAGCACTTCTAACTATAATCAAGCAGTAATGCCACAAATGTACCTAACATAGAGAATTCGAAACCGACGCAAGTATCCCCCCGACGCAACTATCCGGGTTTTACCCTAATACGTGAAATCACCGATAATTCAGATAGTAAGTATCCGTGCAGGGAAGTATTTTTTAACTTCCCGAGAGAAGAAGTCGCATGGAAGATGTTTGATGAATCCACTGCGGTATTAAGTACGATGCACACTTACGGAACCGTATTGGAGCGAAGCGGAGCGCGTCACCGTATATGCTTGAGCATATGCCGGCAGCCAAACGGCTGACGGGTATTTCCGAGAGTATACGTGCGCATCCGACGGCACGGCACGATCCGACTAGTATGGTACCACGTTGCAGTCAGTCTGTTTCAGTGTCTATTTACATTACGTAAGAACAAATAGTAGAATGAGTGACGTTCTACTGGCAGGTGCATTGGAAGAAGAAAAAAATCGTAAAAGAAACGAGAAAAAGCGCAGAATCTGGGCTGATGATATATGGGTAAAAAGATGCAACGTTGACGAATTCCACTCACTGCATAATGGGTTGCAGCTTAATCCACAAAAATTCTATGACTGTGTATTATTTAATGAATCATAAAAAGTGTGAGCATTGACGAAGATATCCACGCACGTGACAGATCGAATGGACCCGATCAGACGTTGATAGTAGCCGCAAACCAACGTCGAACAGCCGACTTCGTACGCGGGTCATGGAATCAAAGCGCTGCCAGTCTGATTCAAAATTGCGTAAAAAGCATACCATAAACAACCTAACTACTTTCAATTTCTTTTAGCAAATCGTTAAATACGCTCCGATGCGGCCCGACGCGCGCACACGTAAGTGTGAATCGTACTTTTTAAGTCGCCGTTACTTCGCAAATGACAACTTTATTAACAAGAAATTAATTATGATGAATTAATATTAACTTTGTCTGAAGTTCTTAATTGCTTTTGAAAATAATTAAAACACTTCGTGATACTTGTTTGTAAACAATAAACACTTATGTTAATGTATGTTTGTTGGATCTCACGCCCGTAGCTAGGAGAAAGTTTGCTCGAGTTTTAATTTAGCTCAAAATACGTCAAAGAAATTTCGAGACGACGTTATGATATTTTAGGCTTATACTTCCAATAAATTCAGAGAATCTGAAAACGAATCACTTTCATTTTAGCTAAGTGCCAATTTAATGTAGCGATTATACTAAAAACCCTTTGAAGTAAATGAGCGGCATATTTGATGATACCAATATTAATCACATTTAAACACAATTTAAACTTTCAATCGTCAATATAATTTTAACTGTCTTTGTTATTTTGGTAAATTAATAAGCTTTGTTTTATGTTAGTAAGGTATTTAATGGGTATATGTAATACTTATATGGTGGAAAGAAGCAACTCTGAGGTCTCTCTCGTAGAGATCGCAATCTATGCTCATGGGTGCGTTGGCAACTCTAACGAAATCTTTTTTCAATAAGCAAACCATTTAAAAAAAGCCATCTAAACCGAAAAAACATCTCACATTCCATTCGTCTCAAACTTCTGACTGCTATAATCAGATACTGATAAGAATATTATAAACCGTGTAATTACTGGCGACTGTATTTTTAATACTTTTATATTTAATGGTAGTGCATTTAATTCAAATATCGGTTTATGAATAATGTTTGTGATTAATTTGTTGACTGGTAGATAAAGCCTCTGGCTTTAAGTCCGCCTTTTACTATTGTGTAATAAAGTTAAATAAATAAATAAAAAATAAATAAATTACCCATCATAAAGGTCTATTGAGATATTTATTTCCTGTGAGCTTTGCTTCAACACATTGCCAAAATTACACCTGGTACCAAAACGGTTTGCTAAGCGACTAATCCACAGCGCGTAAATTGGAGTCATTTCCGTCAAAAGGTCTCTTGTTTTTCTGCGAGGTATGACGGCAATATATAAAGGCAACGCGGCAATTTCCTGGCCGCGGTTTATGTCCGCCACGTCTCACCTCCGCTGCACGCAATATCCGTTCAGCTCCGGCTACTCTGAGAACAATGTCGCTCAAAATTGCCGTTTAAGAATGACATCACGTAGGTACCTAATTTGCAAGGTATGTCTTCGTTGGATGTACCTACGTTTTTTAGGTCTGGTATACTGATAAAAAGTGTTTGATACACTTCATTTTTGTAAAAGTAATAGCATTTTATACTCAATTTGCAGCGAGGTTCAACTTACCCGCTGTATAATTATTATACACCACCTAGCAATAAAACCACAAACACTATCTACTAATCCATATCTTCTAAATTGGCGTAATTTCTGCAAACGTTTCTTATTTTTCTGTGAGACATGACAGCGATGGCATAAAGGTTACGCGGCAATTTCCTGGCCGCGGTTTATGTCCGCCACGTCTCACCTCTGCTGCACGCAATATCCGTTTTGCTTCGACTACTCTGAAGACAATGTCGCACAAACTGCCGTTTAAGAATGACATCACGTATCTAATTTGCGCGATATGTCTTCGTTGGATGTACCTATGATCCTTTGGTCTGGTATACCGATAAATAGAGTTTTATACACATAATCGTTGTAGCTAGAAGTAATAAGATTTAATACTAAACTCGCAGTGAGGTTCAATTTACACGCTGTATATTTACTAAATAGCACGTATCACTTACACTACAAATTTTATTTAATTTGCAAAGTAAGCTACTAATCTACATCTCTCAAATTGGCATCATTGGTTCCGAAGAACTCTGACACCAGGGTGTGCAAGGTCGCGATTGACCGTGTCACCTACACGAAATGATGATGACCGCTAATGTCTGTTATTTTTCTGTGAGACATGACAGCGATTGCATAAAGGTAACGCGGCAATTTCCTGGCCGCGGTTTATGTCCGCCACGTCTCACCTCTGCTGCACGCAATATTCGCTCAGCTCAGGCTAATCTGAAGACAATGTCGCTCAAAATTGCCATGTCCTTTGAAATTTGGACTACAAATTTTTGTTTCACACGCAAAGGTCTCTTATTTTTCTGTGGGATATAACAACGATAGTATGAAGGTAATGCGGAAATTTCTTGGCCATGAATTATGTCTACCACGTCTCACCACTGCAGCACGCAATATCCGTTGAGCTCCGGCTAGTCTGAGAACAATGTCGCTCAAAATTGCCATTTAAGAATGATATCACGTACTTAATTTGCAAGTTACGTCTACGTTAGACGTACCTACGTTTCTTAGGTCTGATATACTGATAAATAGGGTTTTATACATTTTATTGTTGTAGCTAGAAGTAATAACATTTTATACTAAACTCGCAGCTAGGTTAAATTTACACGCTGTATAGTTAGTAAACACCACCTAGCAATAAAACCACACACTCTATTTCAAATTAAGCTACTAATCCACGTCTCCCAAATCGACGCAATTTCCACAAATGTCTCTTATTTTTTCTGTAGAATATGACAGCTATGGCATAAAGGTAATGCGGCAATTTCCTGGCCGCGGTTCATGTCCGCTACGTCTCACCTCTGCTGCACGCAATATCCGATTAGCTCCGACTACTCTGAGGACAATGTCGCTCAAAATTGCC
Organism: Rhodophaea formosa; assembly: GCA_963082605.1. Taxonomy (NCBI): domain Eukaryota; kingdom Metazoa; phylum Arthropoda; class Insecta; order Lepidoptera; family Pyralidae; genus Rhodophaea; species Rhodophaea formosa. The sequence goes on along the minus strand of OY720211.1, from coordinate 6,192,081 downwards.
ATTTAAGAATGACATCACGTACCTAATTTTGCGCAGTATGACTTCGTTTAACATTTTCTTTGAAATCCGGACTACAAGTTTTAGTTTCACACGCAAACGTCAGTTATTTTTCTGTGGGTTATGTAAGCGATAGTATGAAGGTTATGCGGAAATTTCTTGGGCCATGGTTTATGTCCACCACGTCTCACCTTTGCAGCACGCAATATCCGCTGAGCTCCGACTATTCTGAGAACAATGTCGCTCAAAATTGCCATTTAAAACTGATGTCACGTACTTTATTTGCGCGGTATGACCAAGGTCCTTATATATTGGTAGGAGGTTCGAGTATCCATAGTAACTTTTGGCATAGATAGAGACGGAATGCTATAGGTTGGTGTATTTCTCAAAAAAAACATAGTTCGCTTAATTGAGATATACAATATTTATAATAAAAGATAAATTTAAACTTATGCTAGAGATAAGAGTGAGAGGATAAGGTCTACATATAGTTTATCTGTTTAATAAATTGTTACTAATAAAACTGAAGATCTTTCTCTTAAATAATGAAAGGGTAGTGCAGTCAGTTATTTCTTGTGGCAATTTGTTAAGACGAAGTGAGTTCACAAACTAGCGCCACCCAGCAATTAATTCTATAAGTCCTAAATCATATCAAATTTAAAAAATCTAATAGCTGAATGCCCTAGTAAATTACTTGTAGTATTATTGGTACAAGTGTTCACTATTATTTTAATTTGAGGTAATAATTCGTTCGCTTAAACTTAGATTATAATATCTATGAATGGAATATGAAATACGAAATTAAGTATGGTCGGTTTGAGACCAAATCAGTTTGGAGTGAATATATTTTTAAAAATAAAGGGATAAATTTATATTTCACAAAATTATTATTTTTCTAACTTAAGATATACACTATGTATATATACGTAAGTGCGAAATAGGACGACATTGTGCTCACTTTCGATTATTCGCCCAGAAGAAGACCTCCTGATGAGATCAAAACATGTCGCCCTGCAGCATAACCCGTTGAAACTATTGAGATATAACTACTAGAGAAGACACCGTAAATCCTTACTTTGTCCCGTTCAACTGTGGCCATCGCGCCACAACTCACCCAGTCGGTTGTTAGTTCTTTCGCTTCTGGTACTTCCCACGATTAATAAATAAAAACTCGGTAAAAATCATAAAAAATGCCTTGGTGTGTATTGAGTTATTGCAGTAATAACTCAACGAGCACTGCACAGTGCAAAAGAACAAATTTTCATCAGCAAGTACATTATTTTTTACAAAAAAAGTCAATATAATTACCTCCCGCCATTTTGCATTATGTTGACATGTTGCTATGAAAACGCGTGAGAGTAGCAAATATAGCGCTAAGGTATTGAGTTATGTATGATTGGACGCTTCGTCATTGTTTTAGCGCTGCAGCGCTTAAATTTTAAATTTGGAGAAATGGAACAATGCCAATATATAACGGACCTCGTCTAGCATTATATCTCAATGGTTTAAACGTATTTTAATAATGTTTATAGTGTATCGAATAAAACCCACATCCGGTAATGCCCAGAAATAATACCGTGCACCCAAATCTTTATTACTAAATTTCCATTTACAATATTCAATGTTTGTCGGGTGAAGAGGTATTTGTTTCGTTAACGAATTAAGCTATTAGGAAAATCCGGATTACGAGTATGTGTGATGGAAAAATGCAGATTATACTGCACAATATCCGGCGGCGGATCGTAGTACGAATATTAAAAATGATCCTTTTCAATTATACCGGCCAAGTGTGAGTCGGATTAGCACACACTAAGGGTTCTGAAGGTATGCTGTGTGGTTCCCCGCAGAGTAGAATGGGACCACTCCAAGTCTTCCCGCGGATGTAGTAAAAAGCGACTTAGAAAACACAAGCTAAACAAAGCTTATATAGATCAAAGACAACTCTCCAACCCGTCTGGCCAGCCTGGAGAGTATAGGCAATTCCTCTTAATGCTCTGGCTCCTCTTAATATATGGCTCTAGAAGTGAAGAGAGGGTCGTGCTCCTGCAGTGAAGATTAAGAAGACCTGATGATGATTAAGGGTTCTGAACATAAAACTAGAGGTATAACAAGATTTAACAGAGCACTGTTCAGTGCTTACGCAACAAAATGGTTAAAATTTTCTTGATGGGCATTACTGTTTTTATTTATATCTGTGGTTTGACGATTCGTTTATACCAGTCTACCCCGGCTTCACCCATGGTACGTACCTAGCCTATGGCACTCAGAGATAATGGACCTACCCAACGTTATTTTTTTTTTAATTGGTCCTCTAGTTCCTGATATTAGAGCGTACAACCAAACAAACAAATTCTTCAACTTTATTATATTAGTTTCAATAGTGCACAAATAGTTTATCGAATTTGATCGGCGTTAATTTTTTTTATTTGATTTTAATATTAGAGGTACTATAAGTTGTAAAAACTCTTTTAGACACATTCATGAAAAAACTATGTGCACTCATTAGTAATAATTAATAAATAATAATAAAACTATAAGTACATTTATAAAAAAAAATCCGTAATTTCATTGCTTTATCATGTTCGGAACATGGGTTTTTATTTTGTTAGTGTTATTCGCGGAATGTTCAAAACTATTTTTGCTCCGTGGAAAATCTGATGGCATAAAATATCAGCGTAGCACAGAGCCATTCAGTTTTAGGGTTCCGTATACAAAGGGTGCCAACAGGATACTATTACCAAGTTGTCCGTCGATCTATCTGTTAAGAATTGTTTCTTTTGAATTATAATAGACACATAAGAGTTGTTAATATTGACGAACTCAGTCGCCCTTTTAAGGATCGAAGCAGGGTTTCGATAACATGTTGTATCTGTACTTTGATAACTTCAGTGATAATGCAAGTGCCTTTAAATTTTATGATCAAGCTCTATTTTGTCCCCAACTGTCGGAAACGTCTTTGAAAGTGACAGGGTCATTTAGTACTAAGCCAGGGGTACTATTTTTTAACGTGTGATCACTCGACTTCGAACGATTTTTGTATGTAAAATCACTCGTTTGTGAACGGTGAAATTTCAAAAACCTCAGGCTTAATCATAGTTTTTTTTTTTTTTCAGATTGCCTGCGTCTTGGATGTTTATGCTTATTTAAAATATAGGATAGTGGAGTAAGTATCCTACGACACAAGTTCACAACTTACTGTGGGGCTATACAATATCATCATCAATCAATCTGTATGATTTTTCCGTTATGTATGTATGATAAATACAATGATATATATTTACGAAAAAAATAGCCTGAACCTGATACTTATTAAGAAGAACGAAAAAGAGAAAAAACAAAATAAGTGCCAAAGAATCCAGACGCAAAAACAGAAACACAATTTTCTCGGTATTGGGAAAATATAAAGATATTGTGACGTTATTGGGAAACTAGACACTTAAAATTTTCGTAAAATGTGTCTCTGCAGATCTTTGTAGGTCCTATGTTTTGTTACGTCTTTTCTTGATTCTGACATTTATCATTACTTTATTAAACCACAAGTAATTTAAGACGATAGTAACTTTACAAGAAAGAGTTTGTTTAACCTTGCAAGAGACGTTACACCAGGGTATACGAAAAATGTGATTATTGTAATATTAAAGTTTACATAGCCAACTATATGGCGCTACACGTAAGTTAGAACTCGCTATGAGAGTTTCTTTGCTCTCACTAATTAGTCTAATTGTTTGATCTCTTTAAGAGAAGACCAGAGCAACTGAACGGTTGTTCGATCTTAGTACTGATCCACCTTACCATGTAAGGGGCAATGCTTATACACCCTGGCATCCCATTAGATATCATCATGTAAAAGTGCAGCAGTAAACAAAAATTTATTTCCCTCACAGTTAAATAATCCTATTATTTTCTTCTGCACCTCCACGCGTCAATTGAATATTATACGGTTATACGGGATCCTAAGTGGGTACTAATGTAAAAATCTAATTCATTAGAGGTTTACAAGATGACGCAACGTTACATTACATGCCAATGACTAGCCGAAACGGTGATTTATTACAGGTATTCAAGACCATCGTTACAAAGCTGACTTTTACATGCCTTTCCACAAAATATCACGAAAGCCGAGACTAATTAAGTCCAGAAACGAAAGGTAAGCCGACGCAGTCTATCATTCTGGTATCTTGCTATTGGTAGTTGAGTAGGGATCGCTCCCATGGGCATAGTGGTTGAGTTTCACACGCCGCTCACCTATCCAATATAAATAGACCTTTGAACAACACATGCATAACCCCGTCAACGTTATATTTGCTTAGAATTTGAAGCGGCAGGGTGGCTCAATCAATATTGGTGCGGTTTCCCGATAGTTCTTGTAAGCCAGTGAGCCTCCGTCGATCCCTTTGGGCCCGGGGGGCGTAGACCGACGTCAACATAAACAAAATGGTGTTATTGCTTGTATCTTATCTCGGAAAAAAATATTGGACATTGCTTTCGAGACCACGTTTTCATTTGTAAGTATTAGATACACGGTTTTAGGTTAAATAGAGATAGAATTAAGGAGCCGGCAGCAAGATTTATTTAAAGTTTGATAGCATTTTTTCATTTCAGTAAGTACTTTCCCTTAAGAATATAGTAAAATATACTAAAAATATCAAAAAGATATGTTTAGTCATACCACTAAAAGGTTAAATCAAAACCTTGTAAAAGAGCTACATTAAAAAATGGGGATGGAAAATATAAAAATTCGTAAAAACTTTATACATATTATTTGTTGGCAAGTTACCAAATAATGAGTTTGACACACACGTAGTTATGTGTCTAACAGAAGAAGATATGTTATTTTATATGGAGAATATTTATTTTTAATGGAGAAGATATCTTCTCCATAAAAAAAAAACTCTTCATGGAATAATCAAAAAAGGAATAATAAATAAATATATACAGACAAATCACACAGATTGAGCTAGCCCCCAAAGTAAGTTCGAGACTTCTGTTATGGGATACTTAGATAGATTAACCTCATAGTACAGGACCCAGGTCAATCTGAAAAAGATCATTTCTCGACTTGACCTGACCGGGGATCGAACCTGGGCCCATCCGTATGTCCAGGCCGGTGAGTTGACAGCTGCGCCACGGTGCTCGTCAAAATAATGTACGAGCAGTTTTTTTTTGTCGTGCTAATCGTAAAAGAAGGTTAAGGGTGTGAGCAAAAATCTAAGGAATGTAGTTGATAGTCCAGCAACCAATTACTATTTTCATTCGTTCACTAAATGATATAGAAATACCTTACGATGAATAAAATGATTGACTTTGACTTTGATTCAATTTTACATCTTTACACCTTATACACCCTCTAACACGTTGAAAGTGGTGTGTTAGAGGTTTTACAATTAAATCCAAAGACTCGTTCTATCTTAGAGATGTAAATATTATGTATATTTGTTTTTCCAAAAAAATTTGTGTATAATTTCTATTAAACTATTATTGTTTGAAATTACTGCCGTTTTCCTAATTTTGCGTCCTACGTATAAAATGGCTTAACAATAGCTTTTTGTTCTTAAGGTATTATTAAAATCTTATTGAAATAATTGGCTGAAATATCGGGGCAGAAATAGAAGTTGCTAAATTGCCAAACTTTGATGTAAGCAAATTAGAAATATTATTTCACAATATTGATCATTTTGGATAACTATGTTACAAAAAATATTTATATCAATATATCACATCATCATCATCATCAGGTCCCTCTAGTCTCCACTGCAGGAGCACGACCCTCTCTGTACTACCAGAGCCATATACTAGCCTGAGTAGTCTGAGGATTTGGCCTACACTCTCCACGCTGGCCAGACGGGTTGGAGAGGTATACAAAGCTTATTAACATCAATATATCACAAAGAATGCAATAAAATCGAAAAATATTATTAAAAGCAATAAATGTAAGAAAGATAACTGAAACATTTTTTTTTAAATGGGAGCTCTCTCTCACTCGCGAGAATTACTGCCTTCTTCCAAAAAGAATTCTAACGATATGCCATCCAGCTATCCATCTGTTGATTCATTTAGAAATTATAATAGAATAAAGTAAGTTACATTCAATAATACATACATGAACTAGAGGGCTAGTTTATTTTTCGTTAAGCACAGCTATCCAAAGGAGGAACGCAGACAGCTTTCTCGCTACCATGCCGCACGGGCAGGAATTATTAATTTGTTTCAGTATTTTTATTCACACCCCTTCTTTTCTTTTCTAAATTAAAAGTTTCTTAATAACTAAACTTATTATTCTTCTTCTTCGGGTCTTTTTTACTCTCCACTGCAGTAGCACGACCCTCTCTGTACTACCACAGAGCCATATATTAGCCGGAGCAGACAGAGCATTTAGCCTACACTCTCCACGCTGGCCAGACGGGTTAGAGAGGTCTCTGATGTTTTTAAGCTTTGTTAAGCTTGTGTTATCTAAGTCGCCTTTTACGACATTCACGGAGAGACTTAGAGCGATCCTATTCTTCGGGATCCACTCAGCCCTTAACTGGAGTGATGTAGGAGAATTAAACTTATTAACAGCGGTGGGTATACATTAAATAAAATATAATCAAAGTAATATATTTACCTGATTTGTTCACAGTTTATTTATTAATAATAATTGCAATTTTTTTAATGAAAAATGGCAAATATTGTAATTTAAACCATACAAAGTAGGTTACTAACAAACTTTGATTAATTAAACCTACAAAACATCCAATCACGAAATACAATGCGCGTAGGATTACCACTGACATTTGTGGTTTATCATAAATTTGGCAACCAGGCGCCAGCGCTTTCAAAGCGAGTTTGAACGGGTAATCGTGTTAACAAATCTATAATTAACACATGAGCAGGATCTCATTCCACAAAATTTATTTCAGAAAATATTCGTGTCTGACATCCACGGCAATAAATATAGCTTAAGGGGGCACCCTAGGCACAGTAGCGACGCCAATCATTTTATCCCTAATACTTTACAAATAGAAAGAAAAATCAAGAATGTAAATCATAGAAGCACTAGTAAATAACTTGAAGTATTTTTTGAATCATGTGTTAATATTATGAGAATCAGTCATTAAGAGAAAACGTGATTACCGCCAAAAACGACCGTTTTTGGCGGTAATCTGATTCTCATAGTTCTCACTGATTCTGATAATATTAAACATGATTCCAAAAATACTTCAGGTTATTTACTAGTGCTTATATGATTTACATTCTTGAATTTCTTTCTATTTGTAAAGTATTAGGGATAAAATGATTGGCGTCGCTACTGTGCCTAGTGTGCGGCCTTAAGAAACTTAAGAGGAATATAGGTAGTATTGTTAGAATTATCTATCTACTCGTTTATGTATATAAATGACAAACCTGACTCACTGACATATATCAACGCCGAAATTATTGTACATTGGAATTTGAAATTTGGTACAGGCCTTCCGTACATGATGTAAGTAATCACTAAGATTCATTCATTTTCCCATCTCCATGGCACTAGTTGTAAGGCTGGCATGGCTGCAGCTACCGCCGAGTCCTCCAAACGGCGCAAATATATATGCCTTGGTGACGCATATATTTTTGAGCCGTTTGGGGTGGAGACACTGGGTCCGTGGGGTCCATCGGCTCATAAACTTTTCAAGCTCATAAGCAAAAGGCTGGTCGAGGTGTCCAATGACCAGAGGGTTGGTAGCTATTTCGCACAAAGAATAAGCATTGCTATTTAGTTGCCAGTCTTCTGGGCACATTACCGCAGGGCAATGACCTGCGGGACATTTTTTATTTATAAGTAGGTTTTTGTTTTTATAGGTAAGTTTTGTTTTAGATAGGAATATATTTTGTTTAGGTTAATTTAGTTTTAATCAATTACATATGTTTAATTTTTAATTTAGGTGTTAATATTTTAGTCACAATACAATAAATCACTAAGAAAGTATTTTTAGAAATTTAATCCATTGCTTGTGCATACATAATAATTACGTCTTTATCTCTTGCGGGGCTTAAAGGCTTGTTAAGCGTGACAGTGGTCACTACTGAAATGATCATCATGAAATTTTGCATACACATAGATTATGGTACTGAGAAGGACATAGGCTATATATCACGCGGGTGGAGCCGCGGGTAAAAGCTAGTTAAGCAATAATGTAAAGCTGCGGTTTTATATATCACACCAACTTTACAACTTTTACCGCTGCAAATAACTTTAATACCTTTAGTTGTAACAGTCAATAAGCCTACAGAGCGATGCATCGCAATTTCAGTGTTCCACTCCTATGCGTCGCGGATTACCGCTGGCGTTTGCGTAATATTTAGTAGTAGCTAGTAGAACTGTATAAGGTTTTAAACCTTTTATTTTAAAATGTGATACAACATTCATTTTCGCCAAAAATCACAGTATTTTATAGTGCGCTTTAGTTAAAATGCATAATTAATACATTAACAGGTTTTCACATCCCAAAATGTATGTTTTAGAATATTCATGTTTTTATGTATACGTATATAATACTGTAATTTTAATTTAATTAATTAAAATTAATTGAAATAACAGTGTTTAAGAGTTTTTTTATAAAGATTGAAAAACGTATTGTTTCAATTATTATAGACTTCAATTTAAAAAAATAAAGCTTAAATCTCACAGGTGGTCATATAATTCTAACGGATCCCAATACAGCAATCCGTTAAAGGGATTTACTTAAAAGTTTAGATACGTTGGAATAAAAAAAAATCACATTAACGTACTCACCCACATGAATTCTTTAATCCCTTGTATGCCGTAGTACCAGCCATAATAATTAAAACAATATGTTTTCCAATTAAAACATTCATATTATGCAGTCATATATAAAAAAGAAATGCCCCAATGAAAAAGCGCGTAGCGCTGCGCTACGAATCTCGTAGCCTTGCTACGCGTCATCTACAGTGCCCAAGCCCAGAGTGAAAAGCTATTTGTACGCACTTTGAAGCTCAATAAAAGCAATCAAATATTTTAAAGCTTAAAACATATTATGTAGCATTATTTATTTTAGAGTGCTTAAACTCTCACTTAAAAAATAATGACTTGACATTATATTAACTGCAGTTTGAAACAATGTAGTGCTTAATACGAGTCAGTCAGAGTGGTTACACCACTAACAACATTGTAATATATTAATCTGATAATACTTAACAATTTGCTGGCGATGTCGTAAAATAATATAGGTACCTACTTAAAATAATGCTAAATCTATTATGCTACAGACTATGTGTAACAAAGCAGTATCTCGCAAAATAAATGACAGTTCCGAAACACGTCGCGCCGGAACGACTTTGAAGGTTAGACCTTGAGATTTGCGGCACAAACGTGAAAACACGTAAGCCGAAGCAGCAAATTTATTCCTGACGAACGAACGTCCTGCGTATGTACTGTATAATAAGAGAGAATAAATGACAATTTGAATTTCAAAAGTAGGTGTATAAGTTAAGCGGCGTGACTTGCGCATTTCACACCGTACTTTCCTCGCGGCGTTGACGTTGACGTGATTCAGTATCCTTCTGGACGTCACGGGGGGTGAACGTGTTGTTCGGAAAATATTCCTAACGTGTTCGCACGCGATTTGTATTATATAACGTTTTGTGCTGTTTGTTTTGTGACTCGAATTTTGACAAGGATGTATTGACGTCGCAAAGGTACGTACCGGTTGCTTTTTTATTTTTAACATTATTTTATAACTTTACAAATATATTATTATTTTGTTTAATATATTGCTAGTAACAACAGAAATAATTATAATTAATGATTAGCCCGCAACGTGTGCAAACTTCTTCGGTCTCGAGTTTGAGATCTCGTAAATTATTCAAACGTTTCCTTTGGTACACATAAAGGTACTTTGTCGGGTTTTAGTGGTCCCAAGTTGCGACGTTAATACTCTTAGGTAAATTAGTCGGATTAGAGCCTTACACTTGAGTCGACATTTTTGGGACTCTCGCAAAATTTGTTGGAAAGAGAAATTGGATTACCCAATGACAAAAAATTCAAAAGGTAATGAGGACCCTTGTGGCTTTTCGATGGTTCCTTTATGTGGGTATTCCTGAATATCCACTGAAACAGGTCGACGTGCTTCAGGTATCAAAAGATTTCTTTTGATGTTAATTTTGACATGGCGTGGAATCCCAATTAGAATTTAGTAGTACTTGTTAACAATTTTCGAATAAAGTTACTTTAAATATAGTAATATTCTTAGTAAAAAAGAAATATATTTTTAGTATTACGATTTTACGTTTAGATTTATATAAAGATTTAAGATTATATATATGTAAAATTTTTGCTGGTATTCATATAAAAAAGTATATGAAATTATTCTAACTCAACTGACCACATATTTTAAAATTACGAGTTCAGGTATTGTTGAAAGAATAACTGAACTAGTAATAAAGCCCGATCGAAATATAGCAAACTAAACTATATTATGATTTACGAAAGATGAGGCGATAATTTATCAATAAAACTATCAATCAGCAATATAATCTTATCGTAGAAATTATATTTTTTTGTTTTTTTTTGTAAATAGGTATGAAATATTTTATCGTATGAGATTATGATATTACGAAATATTACTTATAAAGGAGACAATATTCCATATATTTTTCTTACCAGTCTTATAGTATTGATTATTATAGCTGCATGTAACACAAGTATTAGATGGTGTTTTTTATTGATAAACAACATACCATCACCTTGTTAGCATATTTTAAATAGTATGAAACTTTTTTATTGTTTAATAATACGGTGTTTGTATATTTTGTTATTCGTGTGTGTAAGTTGCCAGCACTAAGGTCAGATTTTTCAACCTGCGTTAAGCTATCTGACATGGCCTACTTTATTTATAATCATTATTGATTGCAGTCTTATGACAACAGGCGTTAACGGCTCCATGTGCTTTCCGAAGCACGGAAAAGCTTGAGACAATGTCATACCACTTGCTCATCCCAGTGAGGACTTTCTATGTCATGCAAAATGTATTGAAAAAAAAATCATTTTTGATACTGCTCACAAAATTCTACAATAAGCGGTTATTGTGAAGGACACTAGCAAGACAGGGGGGGATTTGGATATACGAAAGAATTTTCGACAAAGCTAAACTGGAACGCTTCACTGGCGCTTCACGCACGCTTACCCAAAGATTTTGATTGAATTAATAATATCAATTATTAAATAAGTAGAATTTACATTTTAATGTTATAAATTTAGTTTAATTAAGTAAAAAAAAAAAACAATATCAAACTTAGCTGTAAGACAGGTTCTTAGAATACCTAGTTGAGGCACCAGTCCTTCATAACGACCCTGTACGCCGTACTTACACTTTCACTAATTTTCACTAACTTTAGTAAGTGTAACTTTATGTTGTGGAAAAAAATAGACAATATTTTTTTTATTCGCTACAGGCTTGCAAAAAATGATAAATTTATGTTGCTATTGTGGATGGAAAACAAATAATATTTTTCTTTATTTTTTTAATAGTTGCAACTATTTAAAAAAATAAAGAAAAATATTGTTTGTTGCAGAAAATATCTAGCCGAAGTTCTGCAAGCAAAAACTGTTGCTAACACACATAACCGAAGTATTTAGGTAAAACTGTACGCTTTATTCCTGGTTCAACAGTTATTCATAAATAATTCGTGTGTAAATCACATTGTGTTATTCCAGTTCTGATTGTGTTATTTTAATTACAGTTGGCAGTTGAAAATTACAGTTGAACAACTTTGATTGAAGGCATGGTCGTGTTCTCAATAATTACACTTTCTTTGTTAACTATAATTAATGCAATCTGTGCTTGAAATATTACTAATGAGTTAAATTCTGAACTTTTATTGCAGACATATTGACAATTAAATTAATTGCTCGTTCTTTGGTGTCAGAGAAATGTTCTGAATTCAATAGCTCAAAAATAAAACATATATACATATTATCACGTCTTTTTTCCTATCGAGGTAGACAGAGCCTAATAGTATAAGACCAAAGGCCACATTTAGCGTGTGGGTTGGGCGTATAGTTGGATAACAGAATCCAAATAATTATGGGTTGCTAGCCGCATCGCCCATTGCCTTGATTCCTTAGATTTCTGCCCCATTCACTCGTCCGGATTCTGCGTGGGAAGAGAAGCAGTTGGTACATTTTACATTTTTTATTTCTTTCAGACCAGCTTGGTAGTCCCTAAAATAAAAAAAACCGGCCAAGTGCGTGTCGGGCCACGCGCAGTGTAGGGTTCCGTAGTTGCGAATGACAACTTTGAGTTCACACTGTTTACACTCGCACCTCACAGTTTAACGACCAAAAACATCTAACAATGAAAATTATATGAAATTTTACATTTTCCAGTACATTTTATAAGTTGGTTGCCTATTACTTTTTAGTTTGCACTAAGTACTCAGCTCTGATAGTTTTCCTTTCAACTACAGTATATATACTACTGCTGTAATTTTTTTCACGTATCCATATATAGCCGTTTAGCAGATAGAAGAGGGGGGGGGGGGGGACGGGGACGACACACACTTACCTCTAACAAAAATTTTCACTTTAAAACCAAATATTTCGGAAACGGATCCCTAAATCGAAAAATGGTGTTCTCAACCTCACAATATTTTTCAAAGACCTTTTTAACGATACCCCACACGATGGGTTAGTAGAGAAAAAAAAATTACTCCCCCACATTACTTTTATAGGAGAAAAAAATTTTTTTCAAGATTTTTTTCTACCACTTTTTTGCCATGATTAATATACATACCCATACCAAATTACAGCTTTCTAGTACTTATAGTCTCTGAGTAAAACCGCGGACGGACAGACAGACAGACATGGCGAAACTATAAGGGTTCCTAGTTTACTACGGAACCCTAAAAATCATATCAAAACGAAACTATGAACTTACCAATTTGATCATCCAAAAGTTTCTTGTCCAGTTCAGCTCAGTACGTAGGTATGATGCTTTGAAGCCCGGAGTGCGCTATTAACGCAGAACTAATGCTGTTATTTGATTTGGCAAAAGTTTTTATGTTCGGCTGCCTGCCGTAAAAACTTATTATAAACATACCCAAAGGTTGGTGATGCCAACTCTCCTTGGGTATCACCGGAAGTGCGGAAAAATGGCCAATACCAATAGGAAGACTTTAGTAGAATGACGCATGTGCCAACTCAAATTTGTTACGCACGCAAGCATTTTTTACCGTCGTACGCGTCATGCTTCGATTTCAATAATTACAAAAATGCTTTGGTAATCTAGAGAGCATTTAGTCAATGGTGTTAATATACCTTTTTTAGCTAATAATTTAATTGTGAGTATTTTTTAACTCTCACTGCTGTTAGAAAGAAATCCGTATGATTATTTTTTTAAAGCTGGTGGACGTGACGTTTTCTTATGACACATTGCACCTGTAACCCTTAAGTAAAGTAAAAAGTTAAAGTACTTTGTTCCAAAAAGATAACCATGTGGTATAGGTCTGCAGCGCGTCCGCCATGCTGGCTGAAGCGCATGTGGACGGCTTCCATGCCACTATGCGCAAGCGAGCAGCATCTATGATGCGGCGGACTCGGGGCAGCGACAACAGTCTCTTGCGTGTTGTTGGGGACCGCATGGATGGTCCTTTTATGGCCAGTTGGGTCGCTGTGCACGTCTCGATTTCTCCCGCACAGCGGCTTTATTAATATTATTAATTTAAAAATAAAATTATAATTGAAATGCTACTAACAAAGTTTTAAGTAAAATGTAAACTAACAAAAATGGACTATAATTGTCTGAATAAATGATAAATGATTTGATAGGGTATAAGGAGGTACAATTGTGTTTAAGCAGAATCCCTGTCACTAAATCCAAAAGCTATTTTAGCAAGATGTACGAGTATAACAATCTAACGGGCACTATCGCCTATGGACAATAAATAATACCAGAATGTACACACGCAATAATGTGTACGGTCTTTTAAGATCTTTGGCCATTTTTTTTGAGGAAACAATAGTCACAATGTTTATTTTCTATCAAAATTTAACACAACAAGCTTCCGCCCTTGGCTCCAATTCTGTTACCGTAGGAAACGCGATAGTTATCATAGTTTAATACTATGTAGAAAAAGTACATGTAGTATACTGTACAAAGTGGCAGTATGTAGGAAATGCGTGAAATAAACGATTAAATATACAAAAAAACATAATTAAGCATTCATAATATTAATGAGGATTGGGATAAATGCACCATCATCTCACTCAGAAATATTCAAATTCGAGGTGTTAAGGTGAAACGAATGGATCTAAGCATGCTAACTTATTGAATTAAAGTAAGAAATTATCCATGGCGGTCAATTTATTATAGGATGCCAAAACGTATCCAAATTCCAACTCAACGACGGAAATTTGTTCTGAAATATTTATTTTACGATGCGAATTGAATTATTAATAAGATGTACTACTGATCGTGTCGCTGAAGGAATTCCTTGAGAAATTATGTAAAAATATGGAATGAGCTCGTGAGAAATTCTATGGAGTCAACGACCTCTAGTAGCAACAACTAAGTTATTTAGATATTTGTATGGCTGGTATGAGTTGTGAGGAAGTGGGGCAGCAGCTTTACCAAACCCACCCTTCTGGAATCATCACCATAATTTTGTGTAGGTGACAAGGTCAGTCGACCATGCACACCCTGATGTCAGAGTTCTTCGGAACCACCTCTCGGCCTTTGAATTGCCCTTCTGGAATGGAATTGGAGTGCGTGAATAATCTTGTGGTAAATCATGGCGAGTGAAGTGGGCGCTAACATTAACTCACAATCCATGCATTTATGATATACATATTACTGAAAAACTATCTCATTTTGTTAAATAGAATGTTTGATTAATTGTGTTAAGTTGTACTAAACTGTATATTAATTTAAAAAATAACAAATTAGAGACATTTTCTTACTGCTCGGGAGAAAGTATTCGTGTTGTAAGGAGATATCAAACATCAAACTGATAGTAGAGATACCAATAACAACATAATTTTATTTTAAAATTATTGATGGTCATAACTAAATACTGATTATTATATTAATCAAAAAGTTATTTATCGTAAAACTTGTAACGGTTAATGATATAATACTTAATAAGAAACTTGTTAAGCATATAGATATTAATGAACTTACCAATATTTTTCAGTTAAAAATAATTTGACCAATTTTTTTTTGTACATGTTGAAATACACAACCATAATACAAAATCTATATTTCATGTATAATAAGATCAAGCATTCAAAATAATTTCTGAAATGGAAAAATATTTCCCACAAATAATTTCCGTAAATTTCATCTTAAGATCTCATTCAGTAGGCTAGTCGAACGGAAAATGTAAAAGAATCTCATATACATGCGGATGAAAAGAATTCGGGATTTCCTTCGCAAGTGCCGGTGCGAAATAAAGCTGTACATAAATCAGATTACATTTCGAGTTCGTTAAACTTTCATCTGGATCTAGGGTTGCCAGGTGGTTAGGGTCCGTCGGGATTCTCCCGACATTTCATATGATGCCAATAAACTAAATACCTATTAGTAGTCAGTAGCAAAAAGTATAGGTAAATTAGAAATAGGCCTAACTAACAACAAAATTTTTTGAATACTCTAGGCCTACTGTGTGCAACACTGATTGTGCCACCCCGTTGTGACTGGCATTCTGCCGCCCTTGAGACTAAATGACAAACCCTGAAGATAAAAGAAAATTTGCAAGTTATAGTCCTGACTAAAATCCCAAAATCTCTACTTGATTTGCCCAGATATTTTGGACATCTCAACTGGCAACCCTGACTGGATCGGAGTGCCTGATTGGAACGAAACACTTTGAATGGAGGCCAAAGCGCGTTTTTCATTGATTAGTGAAGGCTTAATTATGTATTCCATTACCTTATTATACCTAGCAATATACTCGTATATTGCACTATTGCTTATTAAGAGATAGATATTACTGATATGTAATGGTAGAACATATGAAAATAAAGGAAAGTTCTGAAAAAGAGTTGACATTGAGAAGTCGAGAGTAATGCACAATCGGCGCAATTATGTTGCGACATACATAACATTCTATTTTTTTGTGAATGTTGTAAAATTACGAAAGTATGGCAATTAATAAGTGTTTAAAGAAACTTTTATGAGATAAATAAACGTTTAAAAATTTGGAAATCATTTTCCAAGAGGGGTAATAAAAAATATGAACATCATAATTTATCACTTATGACAACACAACTTCTTTATTAATTCGAATCAACAATATAAATTTGAAATCATCAAAAGTTATTTGTTATATTGGTTTGACATAATCCATTCTAACATTTAAAAAACGAATTCAAATAAGTCTTGAATCAAAGCAGTAAAATTTAATAGGCAAGCAATATTTTTTTCGCATTTGTATAATCTAAGGATGTCATTAAATAAATATATATATATGGACAAATCACACAGATTGGGCTAGCCCCAAAGTAAGTTCGAGACTTGTGTTATGGGATACTAACTCAAAACGATACTATATTTTATAATAGATACTTATATAGATAAACATCCAAGACAACAAGAATCTGAAAAAGATCATTTTCCATCTTGACCTGACCGGGGATCGAACCCGGGACCATCCGTGTCGCAGGCCGCTGCGCAACGGAGCTCATCAAAGTGACATTGAGTCATTACAACATATGTCAACGCTCTCACAACAACTACTTATCGAAATCTATAAAAAATTCAAGACCTCGAACTCGTTCTGGATATATAGAAAATCGGTCATTTCCACAGAGCAAGGAATGTAGTTCGCGGTGGGCTACATTAACATTTCTTGCTCTATGGTCAGTCTAACCGTACCGCTCTTACAGACGTTAATAAAACAGGACGAGGAAATTGTTTTTGTTTTCGTTTACATATACATCAGCTGTTCCCGCGGTGATTCTATCAGCGTTACTAAGCGAAACAGGGTATTTTATTTTATTTTATTTAGGACAAAAACGTTAGTATTCGAAAACGTTGAAGCGTTTTAGGTTTCCCTGCTAAGCAATTCGAATTTATTTTTTTAACGCATTGCTGGACACTAAACAAGACTTAATAGAAGTTTATTGTTACAATTGCTAAAGAAGTTTACTGTCGAGTAATGAGTTGAAATATAGAAGTATATATTGCTTAATAAGGCACAAAATCGAAATGGATGGCATGCATTGAGAGAGGCCTATACAGCAGTGGGATGCAGAAGGCTGTTGATGATGATGATGATATTGCTCAATACTAATACAGGCTGAATTTGAACCTATGAACTATATTATAATCTCAGGATCAGAATCCTTAATAGAATACAGAATTGTAAGAAAAATCCTAATCCTAATCCTTATCCTAACTTCTTAACTAATATTATAAATGCGAAAGTGAGTTTGTTTGTTTGTTTGCTTGTTACGCTTTCACGCCCAACCCACTGAACCGATCGTCATAAAATTTTGCATACACATAGGCAAGGGTACCGAGAAGGACGTAGGCTATATATTACACGGGCGAAGCCGCGGGTAACAGCTAGTAAGGAATAAAACGTAAAAATTTTTAGACCTCTCATACAAAGTCGCCGATCAGCTGGGCGAATTTCTATGCGAAGTATGATTTTATTTTTCGATTTTCAACTTTTTTTTCTTTCGATTCTGTATTCCATTAGGGAATCTGATTCCAAGATTTTAATATAGTTCATAGGTTCCTGCCTACAGAGATAAATCAGCCTGTATATCACATATATTTTTAAAAGTGATCTTGATTATATGTCTTAAAAATTACTTAGGGTTGTTTGTTTGTTTATTTGCATTGAATAAGCTTCAAACTACGGACTGATTTTCAAAGTAATTTCACCCATATTGATGCTGATTTATTTGCAGGTGACATAGCTATAATTTACGCGGAAAAACAGCAGGAAAAATGCTAATAAGGTCAAGTGATTATGTATATGGCATGTAGCTGTTTTTAAACAATAGTAAAGATTTGAATCATAACGTATTTGTTATAAAATAACTCGCCTGCTATTGCTACGAAATGATTGATAGAAAGTGCTTAAAATGTTCATTAACATTAGTCTCAGTAATAATAAAGCTTACGCGATATAAATTTATTATGGAAACCCGGCTTTACTCACGTTAAACAGACCGAAACTAGTCGGCGGATTCGAAAAATAAATTGTGAGTAAAGCCGGGTTCCTACATTATTCTGAATCTACACAATTTTGAACCTATAAGCTATATTAAATTCTCGAAATCAGAATCCCTAAAGGAATACAGAATTGTAAGAAAAAAAGGTGAAAAGCCAAAAATAAAATTAGACTTCCTTTAGAAATTCCCAGGTAATCGGCGACTTTGTATGGGAGGTCTATTCTTTTTCTTTCATGTCTTTTTTTCTTGCAATGCTGATTACACGATTTCAATATACCTCAAAGGTTCAAAACCAGCCTGTATGTAAAATCTCTACGGAGTTTTTTGCGCCCTCTCCATATACTAAAATAGAATGTCGATATAAGTTAGATAAGTTTTAACATGCGCCTGCATTTATATGCAGGGTCGGAAAGAACATGGTAATGCCGTGATTTGCATGTTTTAATATTAACACGCGGACACACGCCGGCGCCGAATTACGCGGCTGGAGTGAAATATTCATCTGTACGGGATAAGAGGACGTCAGCGTATTTTCGGCTCTACTAAGCCGAAGAACAGCTTCTTGAATATATTAGATATTGCAATTATCTCTTCGATTTCGGCTTTTTTGCCAACATAACTTGATTTTCATCACATTAAATAAATTGTTTAGTCTTTTTAAAAAGTAAAGACTATCTAATCTATCTTTAACCAAATATGTCAAATTGTAATTTTTTTAACTTTCTTTTTAGTAACGATTTCTCCAAATAGTAGTTATTGGTTGAATTCATATACCTGTGGCAACAGAATCTTATAAAGAAAAGCTAACGGTACCCCTTCAATATCCTGTGCTTACAATCCCAATAAAAAAAGGTAACTACACTTTATTTTATTTCTATATCAGAATAGCATTGCGAATGTATAAAAAAACGCCTATAAAATAAATACAGTTTACTCAACATCTCCCAAAAGAGGTATACAAGTGACAAAGTCAAAAACAGGAAACAAATACTTGTCCTACTTGCAAAATAATCTAAGCTTGAAAGTAATATTTCACATATCAGACAAGTAACATTGAACAAAGTATAACAAACTAATTTTACTATTAGACGACCCAAACTCAAAACATAAAATAGCACAAAACACAGAACAAAGTTGCGGTCACCGCAATAACGATTCTAATTTAATGTCGGATGTCCTAAATTTTGCAATTGTCGCCTACGTCAACGGACGAGTTGATTCCGTTTTACCACAAAAGTAAGTTTAGGCTTTACTTGCAAATGTCAAATTCTCCCAAAAGAGGTATATGATAAGTGACAACGTCAAACTAAGGAAACAATTATTGTCTTACTCAAAAAGGGCAAAATAATCTAAGCTTAAAAGTAATATTTCACATATCAGACAAGTAACAGACGAGCTCCGTGGCGCAGCGGTCAACACGCCGGCCTGTGACACGGAAGGTCCCGGGTTCAATCCCCGGTCAGGTCAAGATGAAAAATGATCTTTTTCAGATTGTCCTGGGTCTTGGATGTTTATCTAATGTATTTGTTATAAAATATAGTATCGTTGAGTTAGTATCCCATAACACAAGTCTTCCTTAAGAGTTTACTTTGGGGCTAGCTCAATCTGTGTGATTTGTCCGTATATATTATATTATATTAACATTTAACAAATTATAACAACACTAATTATACTATTAGACGACCCAAACTTAAAACATAAAATAGCACAAAACACGGAACAAAGTTGCGGTCACCGCAATAACGATTCTAATTTAATGTCGGAAGTCCTAAATTTTACAATTGTCGCCTACTTCAACGGACGAGTTTGTTTCGTTTTACCACAAAAGTAAGTTTAGGCTTTACTTGCAAATGTCAAATTCTCCCAAAAGAGGTATATGATAAGTAACAACGTCAAACTAAGGAAACAATTATTGTCTCACTCGAAAAAGAGCAAAATAATCTAAGCTTAAAACTAATATTTCACATATCAGACAAGTAACATTTAACAAATTATAACCACACTAATTATACTATTAGACGACCCAAACTTAAAACATAAAATAGCACAAAACACAGAACAAAGTTGCGGTCACCGCAGTAATGATTCTAATTTAAGGGGGAACAGTAGGCACAGTAGCGACGCCAATCATTTTATTCCTAATACTTTACGAATAGAAAGGAATTCAAGAATATAAACAATACAAGCCTTAGTAAATAACCTGAAGTATTTTTTGAATCATGTTTATTACTATCGGAATCAGTGAGAATTATGAGAATCTGATTACCGCCAAAAACGGCCGTTTTTGGCGGTTATCACTTTTTCTCTCAATGACTGATTCTCATAATATCAAAACATGATTCCAAAAAAACTTCAGGTTATTTACTAAGACTTGTATTGTTTATATTCTTGAATTTCTTTCTATTTGTAAAGTATTAGGAATAAAATGATTGGCGTCGCTACTGTGCCTACTGTTCCCCCTTAATGTCGGGCGTCCCAAATTTTACAATTGTCGCCGACGTCAACGGACGAGTTGGGTCTTACCGTTGTACCACAAAAGTAGATTTAGGCTTTAGGCGATACCTTGCAAATGTATTTATGTAACTTCCAAAAAAACAGGAAACAAATAATTTTCCTGCATAGAAAAGAGCAAACTAATCTAAGCTTAAAAGTTATATTTCACACATCAGACAACCAACAGTTAACAAAGTGTAACAACACTAATTTTACTATTAGATGACCCAAACTTAAAACACAAAATAGCACAAAACACAGAACAAAGTTGCGGTCACCGCAATAACGATTCTAATTTAATGTCGGATGTCCCAAATTTTACAATTGTCGCCTACGTCAACGGACGGGTTGGGTCTTACCGTTGTACCACTTAAGTAAATTTAGGCTTTAAGCGATACCTTGCAAATGTATATATTACGTAACTTCCAAAGTTAGATTCTCCCAAAAGAGGTATATAAGTGACAACGTCAAAAACAGGAAACAAATAATGTTCCTGCATAAAAAAGTGCGAAATAATCTAAGCCTTAAGAGTTATATTTCACCTATCAAACATCCAACAATTAACTGAGTATAACAACACTAATTATACTAATAGACGCCCCAAACTTGTTTGTTGTTTTTCGTATGTGTAAGTGGCCAACACTGGTGTCAGATTTTTCAAGCTGCCTTAAGGCATCTGACATAGCTTAACGACTGCCATCAACGATGACAGCCGGGACCAACGGCTTAACGTGCCTTCCGAAGCACGGAGGAGCTCGAGATATTTTTATGCCACTTGCGGTCACCCATCCAAGTAGGGACTGCACCAGGGGTTGCTTAACATACGTAAGCGCTCATAGAGCTCACACCCACTGGACCATCGGGCCCCAAACTTAAAACATAAAATAGCACAAAACAGAGAACAAAGTTGCGGTGACCGCAATAACGATTCTAATTTAATGTCGGGCGTCCCAAATTTTACAATAGACGCCGACGTCAACGGACGGGTCGGATTTCACCGTTGTACCACAAAAGTAAGTTGATACCTTGCAGATGTATGTATGTAACTTCTAAAGTCAGATTCTTTTAAAAGAGGTATATGATAAGTGACAAAGTCAAAAACAGGAAGCAAATAATTTTCCTGCTTAAAAAAGAGCAAAATAATCTAAGCATTAAGAGTTATATTTCACCTATCAAACATCCAACAATTAACTGAGTGTAACAACACTAATTATACTATTAGACGACCCAAACATAAAATAGCACAAAACAAAGAACAAAGTTGCGGTCACCACAATAATGATTCTAATTTAATGTCGGACGACCCAAATTTTACAATTGTCGCCTGCGTCAACGGACAAGTTGGGTCTTACCGTACGGTACAGAAGTAAATTTAGGCTTTAGGCGATACCTTGCAATTGTATATTAGTTCCAATTCAGTTTATTATCTATACAAATAATGTAAAGAGGAACGACTTCGATTGTTTGTTTGCACTGCTTAGGCTCAGAAACTACTGGATTCATTTTCAAAATTCTTTCACCTTTAGGTAGTAAGGTAATTTATCTGCGGGTAACATGGACTTTAATTAACGCGGATGAAGTCGCGGAAACTTTAAACAGTAATATTCCTCTGTCAGATCAGAGCGTGGTTCTGGTTATCCTTATAATACTTCGGAGCTCGGGATCTATTGTCATTGCGGCGCGAGATTCTTAACTGAATATAACATTGAGTTTTCGTTTCACCAAATAAGTGTTTTCCTAAATGAGGAAAAATGGAGTTGCACCGCTATTAAACAGTAATAAAACCCGTGTGGTCATGTCGAGTGGAGAGATACCGAATATCTGGCTTAGACATTCCATTTTGAAATGTAGAATAGGAAAATCAATAACGACAAGAATAAGTCCAGTGTGTTGAGTAACAGAGCCGATTCTAAAATGGAAAAGGCGAGGAAAAATTAGATTACCTGATTTGTCATATCTCATGGTTTACGAATACTGTATAAAAAAACTGGCATCACAAAGGAAAAAATACTACATATAAAGGACGTTAAGTTCTCGAACAGGTGCTTTCGCCATGCTCAGATGTAAACAGAAAAACTTTTTAGTATTTCGTGGTATAATTTTTTAACAGAAGAGAACAAACGAAACGCACGAACGAAATCCATTCAACAAAAGCAGGGCTTCCTTTTCACGTTTTGTCCTGCCAAAAGAAAATAAGAATACTACTCTGCTCTGCCATAAAATAAGGATTAGCCACTAAGGATTCCATTTCATTTTGAGAAACCCCAAGACGAAAAACCATGTCAGGAGATTATTTTCGCCTACGCCTCGCTCAGCCGTCTTGGTAGATGATAATTATATGATAGCTTACATGTTATGATACCAAAGATAATGGGCACTTTGAAGATGAATAACAGTTTTTATATAAGTTGAATTTATCGAAAATTCAAAATGTAATGTAAAAGCAACATACTTCAGACTAGGTACTTGATAAATAGACGAGTTGCTGTAGTTACTACTTGCGTTTGCGACCATCCGATACCTAGCCCCACAGTGCTTGTAAATAGCTAACATGTCACTGTCATAAACATTAAAACCAAAAATTATATGTTCATAAACACATTATAAATTGTTATCTTCAAAACTTCAACAAATGCGTTAATAGCAGTAAAATATTCTGCAATCTTAAACGTTACAATCATACTGTTTCATTGTTTTTCTTTATAGTACTTACACTTTCAAAATCCGCCTGTTTTATATTTCTTTTGTTTATAAGATTTCTTGCAGGATCCCGCGGATAGATTTGGACACCTGAGACCTCTTAGATTTCCTAAGAAAACATGTAACCGTTAAGTGAACAAGAAAGTCTTGTACAAAATTTCGTGTTGCAGATTGCGAAAGGTATGCTAGGTTAGGTATTTTGTACGTGAGATAAAAACCACTTATTTTTATTATTTTTGGTAGTCCATGACTTAGCTAGCGGAACCCATAATTTTATTTCTTTTACTAGTAAATTAGATCAAATTGAATTTAGTACTTTGGTAATAAAATATTTGTAGCTTACACTTCTAATGTTTCTACGAGGATATTCCCTTTGTGTTTTAAACGAAAAAAAATGGTGGTCATAAATTGTCAAAAAGGGCAGTCGGGTTTGTTATGTTTTTAAATCATACTACCCGTTTATAGATAACTAGCTGTTACCCGCGGCTTCGCCCGCGTAATATATAGCCTATGTCCTTCTCGGTACCCTAACCTATGTGTATGCAAAATTTCATGATAATCGGTTCAATAGATTCGGCGTGAAAGCGTAACAAACAAACAAACAAATAAACAAACAAACTCACTTTCGCATTTATAATATTAGTTGGGATTAAGTAGTCCTACCTATAATACCTGGTTGTACACTAAAACATTTTCACCATACCACGAAATTTCACGATAAAACTTAGTTATTTATTTTATTAACTGTAATACTTATTCATCCTCATTTAAGACTTAACATTAATACTTTCTCTAACTACTTATATTTTTAAAAACTTGAGTTGGCACTTGGTAATATTAATAAATACAAAGCCTCGTGTTGAAACAATTGATCCGTAATAAAGTAGATAATTCTCTTCCCTTTTTGAACTTTACGTGTGTTAACACACCAAAAATAGAAACTGATATAAATCAGTGAACTAATCGAAATAGTTGAACCATCAAACTTGAAATGAAGTTTCGAATAAGCTGACCCTACATTCAAGTGCTTAGTCACACGTAAGGGCGGCAAAAAT
The DNA here is from genome assembly GCA_963082605.1 of Rhodophaea formosa. Classification (NCBI taxonomy): domain Eukaryota; kingdom Metazoa; phylum Arthropoda; class Insecta; order Lepidoptera; family Pyralidae; genus Rhodophaea; species Rhodophaea formosa. The sequence goes on along the minus strand of OY720211.1, from coordinate 6,167,676 downwards.
AGCTAACTTCCAAGGGCAGATTACGGTCACTAAATTTTATTTGAATATTAAATCGTTGGATTATTTGTTACTAACGAGTTTAGTAGATTTTATCATGGTAATTCATAGTAGACTGTATGTTAATACTTGGCGAAATTTTAATCGCCTTTAAACCTTAAAAAAGTGATTCAGCCTGTTGATGTAGAACTTTCGCAATGTGACCAATGCTAGAAACTCACAAAATAAAATAAACATTCCCATGCAAATTGAACGGGCGGCTGTATATTTTAATAAAGAAATGTATTATTTTTCTTCTCTCTTCCATGCTGGTTTGGGAGAAAAGAAAAAACAAAAAATATACCAGCTGCTTTTCGTCCCACGCAGACCGTAAAAGCCTGTCAATGGGATTGGGCGAAAATCTAATGAACCATTGATAGGCGATGCGGCAACCCATCACTACTTTGATTCCGCTTTCCACATTTACGCCCACTACGATGCTAAACGTGGCCAGTAGGTTTTATGACCTTGGGCTCTGTCTACCCCGCAAGGGATAAAGACGTGATAGTATGTATGTATGTACGTATTTTTTATTTTATAGCATTGGTTCCATAGGAAAAGTTGTTCATATCGACGGTCTAAATCACCCCTATAAGGGGTCACCCCAAAGTGATTAAAATTTCGCCATGTATTGCCAACTTATCACTGTTAAAATATACTGCAAACGAAATGAATCTAGAGTTAAGTTATGGATGTGAATGTTTATTTCTGGGTCGGATTTTTGGGGCTATTAAATCATCACCAATGCTTACGCGCTACCTTTATTGTTTTATTTTAACTTTCCTTGAAACAGTGTAGTTAGACTAAACAAACATTTAAATGCCATTATGAAAGCTATGTTGAATAGTTTTTTTTTGTTCTGAGCTCAATATGCACGTACCTACGCTATATAATATGGATCTTTAGGAAAATCAAGTCAAGTTCTTTAAACGTATCAAGGCAATATCTAATGTTATAATGTATCCCTTCATATACAAAAGAATTAAAAGGAACCTTTCTCCTTAATTAACCTATGGTAGCCTTCGTTAGTCACAAGAAGAATAATTCATTCTCCCTTTTGGCTTGCAACTGCAAATCTCAAACAGTGTTGAGATCGCTCATGACAAAGCCGAAATGGGTCAACTCGCATCGAGTCGGCTATACCGGCCATATCCAGTTTCCTTGCTTCCTTGTTCCCTGCGATTAACTCGGTTGATTTATTATTAAAAGGCCCTTTGTACTGACCTTTATATGCTTAACGCACCAAATATTTACGGTGGCTTTTTAAATTCGCCTTTCACACGCTCTGCAGTGTATTATGGATTCTTGGCTGTTACTCAAGATGTTTCGTTATGCTTTAACGTTTTCTTTCAGTTTTCCCTTTATAACAAAATACCACATCAGCTCCAAACTTTATTAATGCTGCCTACGATATTGATGCCTTTAATAATGACAAAAAAAAATTCTTGCTATGCGATAAAATGTCTGTTTATCTTCAAGTCTTATTTTTAGTGGAATACACCACATAAGGTAAAGAAAAAAAGAGGTAACTGGTTTAATCCTGCGAGACGGCTCGGGAAAAGCATATTTTTTAAATGACATGCTATACTTCACAAAATTTGAGACAACGTTTTACATTATGGTTGGTTATGTAAAAACCAAATATCATACAGACACACTTATGTAATAGAAAAGTTTTATTACAAGGCACAAATTCCCATTAACATTTTGGGAACTTTATAATTATTGCCGCGAAGCAAGAACAAATCATAATTCATAAATTATTATGATTTTAACAATGAATGACGTAATTTCATTAAAATCTGGCTTCACAACGGCACGCGGCATGCTCTTATCCTGATGTTCCATATTATTAATTAATATTATTCACCAGGGAATTGGAACATACACATTACATTTTAATCATTTCATGGGTTTAATATTCCAGATAATCTGGCACTATGCCTAGTGCTATATTATAATAAGCACTGTATTTTCTTTTAAGTAATAATAATTTGAAGTAAAATAATAGTTGTGTGACTTAACTTGGAGTATGGAGAATTTGATGTACAGTGGGCCACATAGAAAGTATACTATCCCCATCCTATTGATACTAATTATTGTAGTATTATTCGTGGCCATACTTTTCTATGTGGCCCACTGTACTTACGAGCAGATAGGTACTTGTTATTTCGTTCTCGATAAAAAGAAGGTATAATATGAATCTAGAAAAAGATTGGATTGAACACTTTTGTAGAAGAATGTATTTTTATTTATTTATGTGCAGCAGGTTGGATGTTGCGTGAGAATAATTTAACTGCCAATAAAATAGTCAGTAAGTAGGTACTATGAGCGACAAACAAGCGAAGTACAGTATTTTAGTGCAAATCTATTCAAACAAATATAAATATTCAGATTAGTCAATACGTAGGAAGTATTTCCAGGTTAAATTATACTACCACCACAGAATATTTTAATGTATATTTTATATTATTATACATTAAAATATTCTGTGGTGGTAGTATAATTTAACCTGGAGTTAACAAATTTGCTCGGTCATTACATTAACATCATACTGATTCTGAGAGCTACGAATGCAGGAAGAGAACCTTGTAACTCTAATGAAGACGTTTGTTGGTGGGAAGTCAAGGGGTTCAGTTGGGGTTTGCCTTAAATTATTTTGCAGATTGATTTTAGTGGACTTTTTAGTATGAAATTTATGTAGTTTGGTGTTGAAAATGCTCGTGCTTCTGAACAATGTGTGGAATATAGACTCGTATAGATTTGTCACCAGCATGAATGGGCTGGGTCGTTCGGGGAAGTCCCGCACTCTCACAGAAGACCGAAGTTTGAGTAGTAGCTTTACCGCTGATATGCTTCGTTCGGTGAGTGAGAGAGCCGGAGGCCCATCTCCTGTACCCTCTGGAAGGGAAAAATAAAAGGCCGGCAACGCTCTTACCCCTGGTGTTGCAGTTGTCCATGGGCAGCGGTGATCACTTACCATCAGGTGACCCGATTGATCGTTTGCCGTCCTATGTCATAAAAAAAGGCCCAACGCCAACTGTGATTACTACTTGTTAACTGTATACCGTACAACACCGATACTTTGTATCTCTTTAAACTGGACATTGGCAGAATCACTGCAACCTTGGTAGAAGCCATATAATAAAAAAAAATAATGACTCTAAAGAAATATCTAGCACTAATTCTTGCTTGCCCCAAAATCTGTAGACACTAATGCGTCTGGCCGGTTTTAGGCTTTGTATGTAATATAAGATAATGGCACCAATTTGTCAACGTCAATTACAGGGGAAGTTGAATGGTCAGCGTTCGTCATAGTGCCAAAGTAGTGAAATGTGTTTTAAAGTGGATGTTGTCATTAATTTTATGGATGAAATGGGATTTTTCATCACTCATGCTTTTGTCAACCTTTTTGTATATCATATGTTAGCGTGTTTTAGTTCCTTTTTAGATTACCATGGCTAAATATGAAATCATTTGTTAACATAGGTTTCAGTTACAAAAAACGTAAGCTTTAATGCTGAAATGGCATTGATAGGATAACGTTTATTTTCTATAAAGCATGTTTTGTAAATGCAGATTATCCAAAATTCGGTTGTTTTTAAGTAGTAAATAAATAAATAAATAAATAAATATATACGGACAAATCACACAGATTGAGCTAGCCCCAAAGTAAGTTCTTATGTAAGACTTGTGTTATGGGATACTAACTCAACGATACTATATTTTATAACAAATACATATATAAATAAACATCCAAGACCCAGGTCAATCTGAAAAAGATCATTTTTCATCTTGACCTGACCGGGGATCGAACCCGGGACCATCCGTGTCACAGACCGGCGTGTTGACCGCTGCGCCACGGAGCTCGTCGTCGTCGTAGTGTACTCAATACAGAAATTTTGGACGACCTCTGACCTTCCTCTGACATTTAGCTTAGTCACCAGATCTAGGAATTCGATTATAAGCTCTAAGCTCTTATATAAAGTAAAAGGTTTTTGCTCAGTTACTTTTACATATATGTACGTAGATTTTTCTTTCTATTACTCCTGGAAATTTGATCGAGCGTAGACTCTCCGATGGCCAATGGGGCAGAAAGGTTCTTGAATGGCGACCACGTACCGGCAAGCGCAGCGTTGGACACCCACCGACCAGGTGGTCGGACGACCTAATAAAGGTCGCAGGAAGACGCTGGATGCAGGCCGCTTTCAACCGGTCATGTTGGAAATCCTTGGGGGAGGCCTATGTCCAGCAGTGGACTTCTTGCGGCTGAAATGATGATGATGATGATGAGACTCTTTCAAACCCATGTCTTTATAATCTAAAAAATTCACTGTAAGTCCCGCACCAATAGTACTTTCTTTCCTAGAAAAAAAAAAGCACCAATTAGTATAAAAAACTGTGATAATGGGTTCAGTACAAGTAGTTTGTTCGTAAAAAAGAGGCTAATAAAAAGAAAATATTATATTATGTTAGGATGCATAAACTAAGTCTACGTAGCAATATAATTACTCAGTCATTATATGAAACAACCCAATCATTTACCAATCTGGTGAATAACTCGGCTCGAATTACACATACGATTAACACGCCCAAACCAACGCCTCCATTTTGATTTATCGTGTCGACTTCAATTAGAGATCTTTGACCTATAATACTCATATTTAATGAAATCTGGCGTGCTTTATATACGTATAAATAATGTACCTAAGTACGTTACGAAGTTAAATTAAAATGGACGCCAATTAAACTAACTTGTATTTGTTCACATTTTCTCCTCTAAAAGTCAAATCTCCTAAATTACTGAGTCATCAATTCGCGTCCAATAATACTATCTTAGCCACTATACATAATATATATTTACTAGCTGTTACCCGCGGCTTTGCCCGCGTAATTTATAGCCTATGTCCTTTTCGGTACTCTAACTTATGTGTATGCAAAATTTCATGATGATCGGTTCAGTAGATACGGCGTGAAAGCGTAACAAACAAACAAACAAATAAACAAACTCACTTTCGCATTTATAATATTAGTTAGGATATATAATATAATTCTGGACCCCAAATACATTCATAATTTGAAAAGGCTTCTTGTAAAGAATGTTGGCCCGCGGCACACTCCCTAAAAGAAAGAAAATTAAATTACAAATAAAGGATACAATACAATTTAGAAAACGTAAAGGCATAAAACAAAAGAGCTATTTATACTCACTGATTGTATTAACTCATTGGTTCTTAAAGGCACGGGCGTTAAAAAAAGAAGCACATAAAGTATTCAAAGAGCTCATGTGTACGCCTGACAGCGAAGGCAAATCGAATTCTTTTAACATGATATGCGAAAGCAGGAATAACAGAGAAAATTCGCAAAGAAATGAAAAATGTACGCGCACGGCCTTACGTGTAGTCCTGCGGTGTTACTTAATTGTTTTCATGCTCTTTATCAGAGTATTTTTCCAGTTTCATTCTCAGCTGTGGTGCTTGGAGCCCGGGATCCGTTATAATGATAGTTAAATCATCACCATCATGTCTTTTTTAGTCTCCACTGCAGGAGCACGACCATCTCTGTACCACCAGAGCCATAAATTAGCCAGAACAGTCAGAGGATTTGGCCTACAGTCTCCAAGCTGGCTAGACGTCTTCGAGCGATCTTTGCTGTTTATGTGCTTTTTTTAGCTTGTTTCCTAAGTCGCCTTTTACGACATCCACGGGAAGACTTGGAGTTGTCCTATTCTATTCTGCCGGGAACCACACAGCAACAGAATGATAGTTATGTGCTGTTATAATATTTGGCATAGCCGCCCTGCACCTATCCTCCTTGGTTAGTCCCAAACTCGCAGTTAACAAGCTAACAGATACACATGCTAGTTTTGATCATGCTTGCTTATAAGCATGCTTCTAATGGGCATGCTTGTGTTTGCACACGACCTCCTGCATACGTACTTAAATAAGCATGTTTGTTTGCGGTATACACAATGAATAACCTTCCCCCTTCCCCTTTCGCTTTAGGTAGCATGTTGCGATCGATTTTTGAGCAGGGTACTAAATAGCATGCTTTTTTATCACTGACTGTTCGTACATGCTACTAATAAGAACGAACTCATTTTGGCTCAGTGTGTTAAAATCAGCAACGAAGGATGGTTAAAATCCGAAAACGACACAAGTAACTTAAGACTTTAACTTGGTAGCCTATTTTGCAAGCCTTGTCCTTTTTTGGACAATTTTGCAACATAGTCAGTCACACTTTTAAACGTATTAGGTATTTTATGCATTTTTATTACATCATCTTAAAGCTAGGCTAGATTCCTTTAGGTAGAAATTATAATACCTTCCAGGTAGTATGCTTCCAAGTGCAAACCAGAAGTCCATGGAGGCACCATACATCATATTATTGACACAATACAAAAGTGCAGATTTTCTTCCCATTAATTATCCCAGGAAATCAGTCCCCTGGCCTACACAAGCAACTCCAGGCATCCTGCGTTGCGATGTTGGCGCACTCGTTTTAACATTCGGAACGTAAGCTCCACACTTACGCGTCTCGCGAATACGAATTTTGTGTTTATTCTATTGTGTTGTTTTAGCAGAAAGGCGTTGATGTGCGCGTAACGCTGATGATACGTCCGCTGTAAATAAATGAGCAGCCTCATGACTTGCGTGTGGGTAGAACAACTATTTCCGTCTAATAGAACTTTACTTAGTATTCTTGGGTAACGACAGTTCTACATTTGTCGTCTAACTTGTTCTAGCTTGGTTTCCCTTTATTCTACGTCTCAATTGTTTCCATTTTCGTCAATGCGTGTCATAAAGGCCGGGCACGGCTTGTTACACCGCACCCGTGGTGTTGCAGTTGTCAATGAGCAGCGGTGATACATACAATAAGGTGACCTGCTTCAAAAAAAAAAATAAAAAAATATTTTGAGAAGACTCTACTTCCATAAAATGCCTTGTTTTAGCGAAAAGGCGTTAAAGCGCGTATATATCGCTTATGATACGTACGTTGTGAATAAATGAGCAAATTAATATCTTACGAAACTACTATTTCTGCGTAGGTATACATTTAAATTTACTATGGTATATTTTACCGGAAAGGACAGTCTACACAGTTTTTTATCCATATCAAATCAAATCAAATCATTTATTTGCTTTAAATGTGTACATAATGGATGGAAGACAAAAAGTAAGTTCATTACATTTAACCTTAGCAGGTATGCAAAATATCGGTATTTTATATATAAAAATTAATAATAATTAAATATACTACGCTATGCCACTAATGTTAAAATAACATAAAATTTTAATTCAAAATATACAATTTAGGATATGTTCCAGTCAATAAGTCCAAAATTAAAAAAAAATCATAATACCATTTTACAAATGAATTATTGTCATTTAAATAATCCTTGATGGAATAGTAACATTTGTCCATTAATAACCTTTTAAGTCGTATCTTAAATAGCGTCAAAGGTAAATTCTTAATGTTATTTGGGAGTTAGTTAAAACTGCGAACAGCCATCGGATAACAACTGTCATTACATAAGGAAGTGTTTATTGCAGGTAGCACAAGTTTATTTGGCTCTTTACCCCTATAGGTACTCGGTTATGACTTCACACTTCCGTTTAAACAAGTATGGATGTAGTGTAACAAAGTGACAGACTTCATATATATAGCTAGCATAACTCTCTCTCTTTACCCTTGCAAGGTGAGTAAAAGCTGCCTCGGTTACATCGATTGTTTTTTTTATGTATGCTGCTACTATAAAGCTTCCTAGGAGAGTACACCTTGTACCTGGTCATCTACTTGGGATTTTTCAGTATTGTTTAAGGAAAAAGGAGAAGCGCATGAAATTCTTGCTACGTTCATCACTACATATTATAAAACAAAGTCCTCCGCCGCGTCTGTCTTGTCTGTCTGTCTGTTCGCGATAAACTCAAAAACTACTGCACCGCTTTTCATGCGGTTTTCACCAACAGATAGAGTGAGTCACGAGGAAGGTTTTAAGCTATAATACATGCCCGGGCGCAGCCGGGTAGGGCTGCTAGTTGTAAATAAATTAGTTCTATGACTTGCATGATTATGACACGAAGCTCCTACTGTTTGGGCATATTAAATGAGAACAGTAGTTACCATTTACTTTGTGCAAACGAAAATTTTATACTATATAAAAAAATATAGACTGTGACATATACTGCCAGCTGTATTAAAGCTGTAACTGCCTCCGTGGTCCAGTGGTTAAGGCGTTTGCCTTGTTGACCCGGGGGTCGTGGGTTCGATTCCCACGGGAAGCATACTTTGTGAAGTTGTTTCCAGTTTGGTTAGGACATTGCAGGCATGAATCCAACTCTGACACCAGGGTGTGCATGGTCGACTGACCGTGTCACCTACACGAAATGATGATGATGAGCTGTAATAAAATTTCAAACTAGATGTTGTACACATAATTAAGTTAAGGACGTAACACTATGTCCACTACACTGGCTGTCAGACTTTGCTTATTACAAACACGCGTCTTTAGAACATGAACTTCAAGAATAACGTGAATATTTAACTAGCCGTTGTAAGAGATAAAAGCTAACAGATAATATCTACTACAACACTTCTTGTTTTTTAATGATTCTATCCTATTTTGATGTATTTTAATGTGAATAAAACTGAGTTTTAATCGAACTTATTATAACGTCTATTAAAGACCTCTTGTACTACTATTTATCTTAAAATCCGCACATCAATAGCGATGCCTCAAATTGATGATTTAATTTATACGGAATAACATTTCTATTTGAAATTCATCTTCCGAGCGTTATGGAGACCTTAAGTATAATTGCTTTTTCGGACAGAGAAATGATGCAATTACGTAGGTAACGAATATCGAGTCCTTTCTAAGGCTGTGTCTTCATGGATAAAGTAGCTTTAATATACGCCTTTTAATCAATTTAAAATATAAAAGCATAAGGAACTCGTGCTTTTTTATGCTTTTCAAATGTTAAATTGATTTATAAATAAATGAAAAAAACAACTCGATTTTTTTATTAATTACCTATTGAATTTGTCTCCCTGATGGTAAGTACTTTGACAATATTACATTTTGTTGTTAGTAAGCACATTATTTGAAGCCTTCTGTTGCTTTCAATATTAACTTTTAATGACTGAACGAAAGACAAGCAATCAAGCATACTCTTGAATTCATAATGTGGATACGAATTATAATTATGAAAAGCAATTAGCTAAGCATAAAAATTATAATTCGTGATCAAAAGAAAGTAGTCTAAGTATATAATTAGCGTTAAAACATAATTCATATAAATTTAAATACAAATAAATAAATTACAAGTAAATAGTTTTTTTTTTTGCATTTTTTCATACTTCCGATCTTCATACTTTAGGTCCTAAAATTTTGAGACGACCAACCCGTCCGCAACAGTTATTTGTACAATATGAACACGGTCTTAGACCTGGTTAATAGAAATCGTTTGCCCTAAATGTGTTGTAGCGTTATTAATACGATCCGATTTGGTTGTACAATTATAACGTTTCTAGTGGCTCGAGAGAAATACGTGCCCATTTGTTTCATTGCGATGTATTTTCTAGTTCTACTTTAATTTAATTATAATGGGTCTATTTATCTTTATAACATCACAAAAATAGATTTACTCGTGTAACACTTAACTAGATAGATGTGAAAAAATTACATATTTAACGAGAACAAAGTTTACAACCTATATTGGCATCATCATAGGTCCTTTTTAGTCTACATTACAGAAGCACGACTTTCTCTGTTCTACCAAAGGCAAATATATTGGTATACTCTTATTGAATAGGGAAATATGTCATGGGAAAATCGCTACGCGGGAAAGGGGAAAATTATATTCTTATTTTTTATTTTAATTAGAATAGCATTGTAAATGCATAGTAAAAATATCTATAAAAATAACCTATTGGTATCTTTTATTGTTATTGTTTCGCTTGGTACGGTAATGTGAGATATCCATACCGTGCATCGGGTATAAAAATTACATGACTCTATAGTTATAGAAATCATAAGGGAAAAGAACCAGTTGTACAAAAATATAATTAAATGGACGATTACATTTTCCTGGTCTTATATTTTTGAAAATGCTATCACACTATACTTAGTTAGGTGTTTTTGATACTGAGTACTTAGAAAATAATTATAATGCCAGCGATGACTGATTCTTCACAGTATTTTATGCAACAGATCCGGTGTTTTTATAACGAGATACAAAATACTACTTTGTACAAAAATACTAAGAATTGCTTCTTTGTTCTCACTTTAAACTGTAAACAGTAATTTTGCGTATTTAGTAACCTTGCGACAGTATTTTGTTAGATATTTTTGTAAGATATTTACGCAAGGTACACGCAAAATAAAACCATGTTTTATTTTAAAATTGAATTTGAAGTGACCAGACATTATTTCAATAATACATCATATATTTTCTAAGACAGCATTAAAATAATCAAACCAATATTGACTGAAAAGATCTCGAGACTCACTCCAATTTAAAAATTCATGAATACTTTACAAGTCATTGTCAGGCGAAAAACTTAAATAGCTTGTTTTTCTTGAAACAAGTACCGAAGCTCATCGCACTCTTGGTAATGAAGTTTTTAACTTTCACAATGTCATAGAAGAGTAGGCAAGTTTGCGATTACTTACTCGATTGTGATTTGTAATAATAGTTCGGCAAACATTATTATAATATAACAATCTACTAACCTGTTGAATAGAAAAGCTGGGCAAATTTGTTCATTATATAATGATCGCGTTATAAAATTGATTCATAAATATTTTTTGACAATTTAGGGTTGAGTGAACTACGTCTATCACTTTGAATGATATAATATATAAAGATGAATAACTTTGATCAGAAAGGGAATACTGGAAAAGGTTGAGATATTGAACTAGGCATATATTTGAGTGAGGAGCACAAAAATAAAACAAGAACAGAATAAAAAAAAAATACCCGCTCTTACGTCTGAGAAAGAATTTATCCTTCTTCACTATACCAATAGTTCAAAACCAAAATCAACTGTCAATTCTAGTTTTATTATTTGTACAATAATTTTAGTTTGATTAAGGATAGTTAAATATACACAATCATCATAATTATGTTAAATAATATTGTGAATATCCTAATCCTAACAAGTATTATATATGCGAAAGTGAATTTGTTTGTTTGATTGTTTATTTGTTTGTTACGCTTTCACGCCCTATCTACTCCACCGGTCATCATGAAATTTTACATACACATAGTTTAAGGTACTGAGAAAAACTAGGCTATATATCACGTGAGCAAGGCCGCGGGTAACAGTTATTCTTAACTTCCTAATCCTAACTAATATTATAAATGCGAAAGTGAGTTTGTTTGTTTGTTACTCTTTCCCGCCGTATATACTGAACCGATCATCATGAAATTTTGCATACACATAGGTTAGGGTACTGAGAAGGACATAGGCTATATATTACGCGGGCGAAGCCACGGGTAACAGCTAGTATTTAATAAAAGCTAATCAATTGTAATACCTAGTTCAAAGTGATCTTATTACCAAACATAGGTTATATATAAAGCTTGTTTTTAATATATTCTTATCCATCCATTCATCCGTATGGTGGATACCAAGAATACAATAACATGTGAGACTTATAGCACCCATTCTTTGGTATGGGGTTAAAAACTTTTTCAAAGATAACTTTACTTAATTTTCCTTGGATGTATTTTTATTATATTTTAATGCTTGTTGTTAACACATGCGCTTAGCCTAAAACGGATTTTACGATTTTACTTCTGAACTTCAGCACAATATTGAGCTTGGCAATATAAAACTCCGAGTTTCACATTTACAAACTTTTTAATGCGAAAATATAAAACTGCAGCAATACAGTGCAATAAGCAAACAATACTACAAAGTTCTGTTTTCTCTTCAATGTAGGTATGGTTAACTATATTAAGTAGGTTTATTGAATCGTTAGAATTATGCAAAACAGGTCTGAGTTTTTCAATTTATTTTTATTTCTAGCTTTCTTTACTTTTAATGTCTTCTACCAAGGCCGGTGGCTGAGTGGGCGTGAGCACCATTAGCTCTTACAAAAACAAATGCCTGATTGAATACTGAATAAAATATCTATAAAACTCTTCCTCCCTTACTCTTTTTAGCAAATCACCTTAAGGGGGCACCCTAGGTACAGTAGCGACGCCAATCATTTTAAACCTAATACTTTACAAATAGAAAGAAATTCAAGAATGTAAATCATATAAGCACTAGTAAATAACTTGAAGTATTTTTGGAATTGGAATTTTGGAAAGGGTTATGTGTATTTTGATTAAGAATTTGGTATCTGTTAATACATGGAGCAAGTTTAATTCAAATTCAATATTTATCCAACCATCTTATATTTTGAGAGTGTTTATACCCAAAGGGGTCATTGAAGGTATTTTTCTATGTACTCCAGAGACAAAATGATTTCAATATGTTGATATTTCTACTAAACAAAAATGCATCACAGAAGCTTTTGTATTACAGTCGAAAAAGATAAATCTACTTTTTTTATATTTTGTATGTTAGAAACCAACCAAAAGTTTGGTTGTGGCAAGATCCAGCACAGAAATAGTTTTATCAACAGTTTCCACATAAATTGTCCAAACTTTCAGCTTTGCCGCAGCTGAGGCACCTTCATATACTTAGTCACCCTTGTTTAGCTCTAAGCCTATACTTGAAAAGAAAGTGTTTACTTCGTTGTTTTTTCAACCAAATTCTAGAAAAGTGGAGATATTCCATTCATCTGTTGGCAAATCACTTTTTAATCACGACAAGAACTAACATTTTCAATATAAACATTAGCAGCGAAGTTCTCGCCAGTAATTTGTCTTCAAACGAGGTCTGAACTCAAACAAATATCGCGGGCTCTATGAACTGACAAGTTAAATTAAACCTTAGTGTGCTCAGCGCGATCACCTGAACTTAACTACAATTTTGCGAAAGTAGTTTCGTTAGGACTTGCTGTTTGAGTTGGAAGGTATCTTCTGTTGGGGTTATGTGTATTTTGATTTAGAAATTGGTTTGTGTTACTGTTAATTCATGGAGAAAGTTTGATTCAAATTCAATATTTATCCAACCATCTTATATTTTGAGAGTGTTTATACCCAAAGGGGTCATAGAAGGTATTTTTCTATGTACTCCAGAGACAAAATGATTTCAATATGTTGATATTTCTACTAAACAAAAATGCATCACAGAAGCTTTTGTATTACAGTCGAAAAAGATAAATCTACTATTTTTTTTATATTTTGTATGTTAGAAACCAACCAAAAGTTTGGTTGTGGCAAGTTCCAGCACAGAAATAGTTTCATCAACAGTTTCCACATAAATTGTCCAAACTTTCAGCTTTGCCGCAGCTCAGACACCTTCATATAGTTACCCTTGTTTAGCTCTAAGCCTATACTTGAAAAGAAAGTGTTTCTTCGTTGTTTTTTCAACCAACTTCTAGAAAGGTGGAGATTTTCCATTTATCTGTTGGCAAATCACCTTTTAATCACGACAAGAACTAACATTTTCAATATAAACATTTCCAGCGAAGTTCGCGCCAGTAATTTGTCTTCAAACGAGGTCTGAACTCAAACAAATATCGCGGGCTCTATGAACTGACAAGTTAAATTAAACCTTAGTGTGCTCAGCGCGATCACCTGAACTTAACTACAATTTTGCGAAAGTAGTTTCGTTAGGACTTGCTGTTTGAGTTGGAAGGTATCTTCTGTTGGGGTTATGTGTATTTTGATTTAGAAATTGGTTTGTGTTACTGTTAATTCATGGAGAAAGTTTGATTCAAATTCAATATTTATCCAACCTTCATATATTTTGAGAGTGTTTACACCCAAAGAAGTCATACAAGGTATTTTTCTGTTCTCCAGAAACAGAATGATTTCCATATGTTGATATTTCCATACGTAGATAAGCAAAAATGCGTCACAAAAGTTTTTGATTAAAGTCAAAAAAGGTTAATCTACTTTTTGTTTTTTTTGTGTATAATAGAGACTAACCAAACGTTTGGCTGTGGCAAGTTCCAGCACAGAAATAGTTTTATCAACAGTTTTGCAGCTCAGGCACCTTCGCATAGGCAGCCTGGTCTATACTTTCAAATAAAACTAATCTACAAGATTTATCAAAAGCCTTTAAAAAAAGTAGGAGGTTCCGAATTTATCCATTTTTTTTTCTTTTGTATATTTGAAACGCAATTACTTAGTCAGTTACATATGCATCGATTCAAATAATTCTTTTTTGTTTGATAGGTTATAATATTTCAAGGGAGATCTCATATTTTTTTATTGTAACACAGCGCTTTTTGACAAAATCAACCAAGTCCAAATAATAATGTCTACGTTAATTTTAATAAAGAAATAATAATGATCATTTTTCCAACAAACCGGTGTGACTAATTAAAACCTCGCCCGTAAATAAATCGTGCAGAACCGTCTGTGGTTTACAGGGGACTGCCCTCTTAACTTTGAACGTCCTGTTGCAACGTTTATTTTGTCCGGCACTCTTGTTCAAGAAAAACATTTGTGCTATGTTTTTCAGAGTCAATTTAAAATTTTTGTTTACATTATGTTAGGTTGGTTTTTTAAAATTATGCCTCTGGATTAAGCGCTACCGAACGTGACTTTTACTTAAAAGTATTCAGTTGCAATTACCACGCAGCCGGGTTACATTTCGTGATATCCCCTTAACAATCCATCCACGGTCAGTTATTACTTGAAAAATTGTTAAAATGTGACAAGTTATAACAAGGTCCCACATATCTCGTCATCAATATGGCATTATTACTTCGAGCAACACGGTTTTCCGTACCGGAAGGGAGTAGCCATACGCTGCGTTCCCCTCTGTCAAGGTACAAGCCAAATTAGGCATATGCATTTCTATGTGTTAGTTGTGTGTGACTCATCTGTACACAAATTATTGTTTCTTTATTATGTCATTTTTTGTGTCAATGTCATAATTACTATCAAGTGACAGTTTAAGTTTTGTATGTAGGTGTGCGGAACTGCACAAAACCCTGCAAAAAACGCCAGAAAAATTGTAATAGTGAATTGTCACTTTGCCCACTCCCTCCGTCCAGTACGGAGGCCGTGTTGCTCGAAGCATTATTAGAAAAATAGTGAGTGAAATACTACGATGATTATAATGATGATAGAATGAAAGAGTAAAGGGACCAGTAAGGCCGAGACACACTTTTAAGAAATATATAAAGAAAAAATAAAGTTGCTACTTCTCAAGAAGTGAAAAAAAAATCTGAGAATAATAATAGGAATGAAAATAGCTCCACTGACAAGAGCCCGGCTTTTTAATTTGATGATGATCATAATTAAAATGAAGAACAATTTTCTTAAGTACAGAAGGCTATGCAAGGAACTTCGCAACTTTGTAAATAACAAGACAGACTAAAGAAATATGTGAAGACAACTACCTACATTTGAAATTCATTATGTTGTTCACCGCTCTAGTCACTGAACGCGCTTAGCAATATGCTATAGCACCAGTGCACCACACGTTCAGAGCTACCGAAGCAGCTAATTAAGCGCAATTTGCGCGGCCACCGGGTGCTACTCCCGTTTCTAACATCCGCCACAATATTCATTTGGCTCGGCTATCTGGTGTGTTCATTGTTTATTGTCTCTTGTTTTCTTTATCGTCAATGTTTTTTGCCTCTGCTGTTTTCTTTATCGTCGAGCAATACTTTGTGCCACCACGCATTCGGAGCCACCGAAGCAGTTAATTAAGATCTATTCGCGCGGTCGCTGTGTACCGTTCCCGTTACTAACATTTGTCATCGCCACAACATTTATCTGGCTCGGTTATCTTGTTTGCTCAACAGCCTCCGTGGTCCAATGGTTAAGGCATTTGCTTTGTTGACCCGGGGGTCTTGGGTTCCATTCCCACGGGAAGCATACTATGTTAAGTTATTTCCAGTTTGGTTAGGACATTGCAGGCATGAATCACCTGATTGTCTGGTAAGCAAGATGATTCCGTGCTTTGGAAGGCACGTTAAGCCGTTGGTCCCGGCTGCCATCTGGTAGTCGTTAAAGGAACCACGTCAAAGGCTGAGAGGCGGTTCCGAAGAACTCTGACACCAGGGTGCATGGCCGACTACTCGAAATGATGATGAATAGTTTTTCTTATCCCTTTTTTATCTTCTGTTTTCGTTGTCGGCAAACAATACACTATAATACCACACATTCAGGAAGCAGCTTATTAAGACCCATTTGCACGGCTGCCGTGTATCGTTCGCGTTACTAACACCTGCTACAACATTCACTTGGCTCGGTTATCTCGATTGTTCAATGTTTTTGTCCTTTTTGTTATCTTCAGTTTTCTGTGTCTTCGATTAATACACTATGGCACCACACATTCAGAGCCACCGAACCAGCTAATTAAGATCCATTCGCGCGGCCGGCGTATACTGGCGGATGTTAGTAACGCCGTTTGCGTTACTAACATCCGCCACAACATTCATTGGCTCGGTTATCCCGTTAATTCTTTTTTATTATCTTCTACTTTTGTTTTGAACAATACACTAGCACCAAACATTCAGAGTCACCGAAGCAACTAATTAAGAGCCATTAGCCGTGGCCGCTGGGTACCACTCGCATTACTAATATCCACCATAGTATTTATTTGGTTCTGTTATCTCGTTTGTTCAATGTTTTTGTGTCGTTACCGATCGTTTTTTTTTTTCTTCTTGCAATACTCTATTATGCCACACATTCTGAGCTACCAAAGCAGTTAATTAAAAGCCATTCGCACGGCCGCGGGGTACCGCTGGCGTTGTTAACATCCGCCACAACATTAATTTGGCTCAACTCCCGCTTTTGTTCAATGTTTTGTGTCATTATCTTTTTTTATCTTTTATTTTCTTTTTCATCGAGCAATATATTATGGCACCACACATTCAGAGCTACCGAAGCAGCTAATTAAGAACCATTTGCGCGGCCACAGAGTACCGCTCACGTTACTAACATCCGCCACAACATTAATTTGCCTCGTTTACCTCGTTTGTTCAATGTTTTTGTGTCATTATATTTTTTATATTTTATTTTCTTTTTCATCGAGCAATACATTATGGAACCACACATTTATAGTTACCGAAGCAGCTAATCAAGAGCTGTTTACGTGGTCGCTAAGTACCGCTCGCGTTGTTCAACATCTGCCACGACATTAATTTGACTCGACTACCTCGTTTTTTCAATGTTTTGTGTTATTAACTTTTTATCTTCTGTTAGAGTAAGTAATACGCTATGGGCCTACATTTTCAGAGCTACCGAAGCAGCTAATTAAGAACCATTCGGGTGGCCGCTGGGCACGGCTTGTGTTACCAACATCCACCGCAACGATTATTTGGCTCAGATATCTCGTGTGCTCAATTATTTTGTCATTATCTTTTTTATATTTTCTGCAAAAGTTTTTACCTCTTTTTGCTTATCACATTAGTTAGGTATTATTGCTATTTTGTTAATGTCGTACGAAGGCACTAAGAGACGAAAGTGTACTTACCTAATCTATCTAGGTTACTTACATTGTACTTCTCAACGTTCATTTGTTGGATGTATTTTTGTGATATCATATTTTGTATCTCCCTTTATAAATCTGCTTATAAGTTTAATCATATAATATTTATCTTTATGTGTAGTAGTTTAAGGCCTGGAATAAGATCATAGGGCATTTTTTCATGGAAGTCGGACTTAGGCCAATCTCAAAAAGATCTTTTTCCATCATAACCTGACCGGAGATCGACCCCAGACCCCTCATGTCGTAGGCTGGTATGTTAACCACAGTGGCACGACGGCTGTCATAATGCTAACAATCAATATGACACCAATTTATCTTATTACGTATCACATTGCTTAGACAATGGGACACCACAATCGCTGACTAAGTGCTATAACCATTATGCTAAATGCCTCGGATAGCATCGGACGGTCCATTAGCAGACAGCAAAAGGCTGTCACCACTGACTGCTGTCTTATCTACTAATTAATTCTGCTGTTGATGTTGCTTTTATGTGGGTTCAGTGTGTCGTTTAATAAACGGCTGATGGAAATATTCAATTGGCATATTTCTGGTAACCGACTGTATTCGCTCGGAGTAACTAAGATAAACAAACGATATTTGAGTGACAATCAAAAACGACAATTTTTGAAGTGCAAATTTCTTCAGCGGCGCTGTGCACTTTTTGTGATGGTGAAAAAATGTTAACCTCGCGACAGATCACGTGACCGACAGATTCGTCAGATTGAAAATTCGTAAAACGCCGCAGGGCGCTGGCGCGCATGTGCGTATGTGCTTGTTTTACCGCGTTCTACGCACATTCATAGATGGTGACTGCTGTTAGGAAAAGCATTAAATTTTAAGTGATAGTATTTAAGTTTTCACTTCAGCCGGCACTCCCGGAGTGCAACCAGTTTTTTTTTAATCTATAATCGTAAAGTATAACAAACATACAAAACAGCACAGAAGTCACAACTAACCACGTTGAATCCTTGTTTTAAGGCTACGTACAGACCCCTTGCGGGGTAGACAGTGCCAAAGGTCATAAGTCCAAAGGCCACGTTTAGCGTGTTAGTGGGCGTTAAGGTGTAAAGTGGTATTAGAATAGTGGTGGGTTGCTAGTTGCATCGCCTATTGTCGCGATTCCTTAGCTTCGCCCGATCCCTTGATCGGATTTTAAAGTTTGCGCGTAAGAAAAGTAGTCGTTTATTCTGTTTTTCCTTATCTCCCAAATCAGCTTGGAAGATCTTTAAGACTAAGTACATGTCATTTAAACTAGTTTTAGAAACTAGCTTAAGAGTCTGTTACTGGCGAAATTATTCACAGCACCTTAAATATTTTAAAAAAAGGCTATATGCACTTTGAGTTAAATTATTTTTTGTGCTTCCGCCAACATTTAGTTCATGCAAAATATTGCTGGCCAGCGCCCACCCACTACTGTTAGTCCCGTCATGCCCAATAGTTAATGCATGTGAACCTTGCCGATGTTGCTGCATCCGTTGAGGCTGCAGAAGCTTCGGCTGTCCTACTCGCATGAACTAAATGCGGTGGCGGAAGCACACAAAATATTTAACTCAAAGTGCATATAACTTTGACTTCCGCAAAGTAACACGCCTAAGACAATTCAATAAAAAAATGGTTGATCAATATAGCTAAAGTCACAATGATACGTTTTGCAACAGTGAGTGATATAAAAATGGTTTCTTACACTTTTTGTAGGACGTTAAAATTAGTTTTTTTTTGCTGTAATAGTTGAAAATCTATGTAAAGGAGATAAACTCTACTGCCCGCATGAACTGCAAACAAATCTAGACTCGTTCGTAGATAACGATATACGAGCGTTTCGTATGAAGAAGTTAAGCTAATTTCTGAATGGAGATATGGTTTTACGAACAAAGAGAATAAACAAACATGAAGCGGACTTCTTAATTACAATCTTGCTTCCCAGGTTTAAAGTGTGTACAAGAAATGTTAGCATGTGTACCTAGTTCTAATTTTCATACCATAAATATTTACATTATTACAAATGAGGTACCCGTATAATATGTTTCAAATTGCTGTGATATAATTATAGTTAAATAGTAACACGTCTTTAACCCTTGCGGGTTAAATAGAGCCCAATTAAATACCTCTAGGCCATATTTATCGTGTTAGTAGGTGTAAATGTGGAAAGTTTTATCAAAATAGTGATGGGTTACTAGCCGCATCGCCAATCCCTTGACCGGCTTTTACAGTCAGCGCGGGAAGAAAAGCAACTGGTATATTCTACGTTTTTTCTTTTCTCCCAAACCAGTATGGATTCTTATATACTGGTTTCCGCTTCTTCATCCGCTTCAAACTTCCCCCCCCCCCCCCCGCCCCTATTTCACCCCCAAAACAAAGGAATGTCTGTCTTGATGTCATCTAGGATAACATACGTGCCATTGGTATCAAAGTTGCCTACTATAGTGCGAAGTGTAGAAGAAAACTTTGGAAAGCAGATCTTAGGACTCGAAATACCGTGGATGCAACCGAGGAAATACTCAGATGAGAGAGAGAGAGAGAGAGGTTCGTCAAAACGAAGTGAAAATCCCAAATGAATGTGTAAAACTAAACAAACATAAAACGTTAATCCCAAAGGGCTCGTAATTATACCAAATCCAATTTATTTGTTGCTTTCAAAACAAATAGCTTTATTCATCTCCGACCAAGTTCCAAAGTTGTAATGTCGGCGGCTTTACAACACTGGAACAATTTCTAAATTCATACACTTTTGTCAAACAGAAAATTTAAATTTCAATAGTTTTCCCCAAGCGTATTTAAAGTTTTCACTTGTATAATTATATAGTAAAGTCAAATTACAAGATTTAAAATGGATTTCTGGGACAAAAGGAAAAACATAAAATATACACAGATTGAAAAAGCCAGTCGAACGGACAATATATAAAAAATAAAACGCAATCAAAATACCTAGTGGTAGACTATTAACCACTAGGCATTTTATTGCGTTTTACGCCTACTAGCAGCTGAACATTAAACCTTTTTGGAAAAATACGTGATTGGTCTGTGTTCTATTTAAACACAAGTTTTAAAAATAAATACGACTGCCTTGGCAATAAAATTGTAGCTTGAGAGGGTGTTAGATACAAGTATTATAGTCTTACCACATACGACCAATTCCGGTGGGTCATTTACAAGATATGTTACATTAAAAAGTCACAAACATGTACTTAAATATACCTTTATTAAAATACTTACTTACATAAACTCGGAAAGTAATACACTCTTTTCTTGACAGTTGTGTAACTAAATTAGTAATTTACCATGAAAATTCCGTTCAAACATTTGATAGAAGGGCAGATTAGTAACATATTAATAAAAGCAGAAAGAGATTGATCCCACAAATAAATACCTATGTAAAGCAAACAAGCATAAAACGTAAATCCCAAAGGGCTTGCAAATATGGCAAATCCGTTTATTTGTTGCTTCCACAACAATTAGCTTTAATCTCCAACCAAGTCCCGGCATTATACAACTTTGGAATAATTTCCAAATTTATCAAATTTAATAAAATGGAAAATTGAAAGCTTGCAATTACATAAATTTTTCGTCAGTGTTCTTTTTCTACTCCGAGTAAATAATAAGTAGCTTTAGTGACGATAATCATTAAATAGATTAAGAGCACAGATATTAAGGCGCTCTTATAGTAACACTAGCGCCACCCAGCTACTAAATTCCTTAAATCATATATTGTATCGAATTTTGAAAATCTAACAAATACAAAACTACTAAATTACTTATAGTATTTTTTGTATTCATTTTCACTAATATTTGTATGATAAAATAAGAGAAAAACAGGTTAACGCCAAAAGTGGCCACTTTTGGCGTTAATCTGTTTTTCTCTTTAAATATGGCAGTAGTAAATTACTTGTAATATACAAAAAATACTACAAGTAATTTAGTAGTTTTGAACTTGTTAGATTTTTAAAATTCGATACAATATATGATTTAAGGAATTTATTAGCTGGGTGGCGCTAGTGTTACTATAGGAGCGCCTTAAGAGCAAACTATACAGTGCGAGCGTCCGCCCGCTGATTTTCTTCTATCAATGTAGACTCTTTGATAGCAATTATTTTTCAGTATCCTTGAGTGATAGATAACATTTCCTTTTATTAGTTTATTAATTAAGTATAATTTAATAAAGTATATATTATAAAATATAGTATCGTTGAGTTAGTATCCCACGACACAAGTTCACAACTTACTGTGGAGCTAGCTCAATTTGTGTGATATGTACCTATATATTTATATTTATTTAGTTTCGTTGTTAACAGGGCCTCAAGTAAAAAAGTAATATTATTTAAAAATAAGAAACCCAACTGTGAATTTTATGTTCGCCGTAGTGGTTTTTTACCTGACGTCTTCTAGCCTATGACAGTCAGCGATAAATACAAACCAAGCATACTCAAAAATCAAATTGTGATAATGGAACAGACATATAAATAGGTATATAAAGCGTAAAAAACATTACCCTCCTTTAATCTACTTAAGATTAGGCGGGTATAAAACACAGTAAACATTCAGCCCAAGAAGATGGGTTTAAATGGTTGATTGCCAGTCATCATCTTGTTAATCCAGAAAGAAATTTTAAAATCAAAGACGCTAGGTACTATACTGCCACAAATGAAATAAACGTGATACATCGACGCGTGTGATTTTTATCGAGGCCAACACATCCACAACTCTTAGCAAGCCATCGTAAAATTTAACAAGCGACCAAGATCGAAGCTGAAATCTCTACGAGCCATCTTATCTCAGGATAACAGCCGTGCACCTCCAATATCATTAAATACAACGACGGTCGGCTCTGTAAACAACAGTGCCGTAACACCGTTATAGCCCGAAAGGTGCGTTACTAACTAGTTTAACTAAACTACTGTGAGGTTTTTGAAAACTCGGGTTACATCTTCGTTAAATAATGATGGCAATTTTATGGAAAACCATTTCAGTGATACATTTTAATGACCAAAAATGGACACTGTACTTTTATTTTCTGTTATTCGTTATCAATTGCTCTAAATCAATGTGTATGATAATGATGGGTATATCATGGCATTGCCTATCGATGTGATTTCATAGATGTTTGCCCATTCCCTCGACCTGCTTCTATCGGTAGAAGCACGAGAAGAGAAGTAGCTAATTCATCCAACGTTTTTTTTTTCAGACCATACTAAATCGTATTGTAAAACATAATCAAAACCCGATGTACAAAGATACTCTTGACCCCTATATGAAAGTAAAAATTGCACTACTCATAAAAATTAAAAATATCAACCGATCAATACACTTGGAACGTATTCGATAGCCGAAAATAAAAGTCGGTCACGCCGCTAAATGGGCCACAGTTAAAGTTTAAGTGTATTGCGGTAGTATTAGGCTTGTTAATTAGACTGTGGCATGTCGGTTTCTATCACGGAATATGCACATTAGGATGGAATAGTTCGTTTAACAATCTGAATGTTTTTCTAGATTGCTTTTTTTTGGTTTTTACTAAGAAATTTTTGTCAAATAGAGCCTGTGGAACGAGGTATGCAATTGAGTTTTTTTTTTCACTGTTAAAATAGCTTACTAAACGTGGTTTGAGAACTCTAAATGCTAGATGACTAAGTACTTAATACGCATTTACAGTGGCATTGTCACAATTTTAAATACAAACTGATTAGAATAAGATATGCTGGCTGTCATAATTTTTAGCAATCTTTATGCTATGTCAAATGCCTTAAGGCAGCATGAAAAATCAATTGTTGGCTATTTACACACACGGAAAAAAATAAACAAGACTTATCATTAGTGAAAGTTAGCAGACAACAAAACCTAAAATGTTAAAAAAATTACCTCTTACCTTATCTACCTTTTGTACTCCTGGACATACTAATATAGTTCTTCTCTTTCTATCAGTCGCTTAAACTCCAAGTCAATATATAAATTTTTGACCTTATCTTACTGCTTCATCATAATCATCAGGTCTTTTTTAGTTTCCACTGCAGGAGCATGTCTCGCTTGCTCTTTCTGTACTACCAGAGCCATATTTTAGCCAGAGCAGTCAGAGGATTTGGCTTACACTCTCCACGCTGGCTAAGCTGGTTTTTCTTTATGATATTTAGGTATAAGCTTAGTTTTGTTTGTTTATCTAAGTCACCTTCAACAGCATCCACGGGAAGTCTTGTAGTGGTCTTATTTTAAACTGTCGAAAACCTCTTACTTTTAAAAATGATCCCATTACTTATCACCATTAGACAGGAAACAAGGCCGCAAAACCAAGTTTGAAATGTAGATACACAAATGTACCTATATTTTTATTGATAACGACGTCACAGGCAAATAGAGTGGAACTTATAATACGGATCAAAGTCCCCACTGAAACGAGAGGGCACCGCCTTTACCGCCTAGCCTGGGAATCATCTCTGAGCATAATTCTGCGTATTTGCAAGTGTAGCGCTGATTGTGAGCAATCAGCCTCGTCGCGAGATCTGCCAGATTGGAGTTCCGATAGAGCCTTCGTTAGCTTTATCAGGAATACGTAATTAGCTGAAGAGAATTGTCTTTTAGAGGAAAAATACGTGTGGTAGTTTCAGAAAAGATTCGTTGCGCGAATTTTCGAACAAATTGTATGGTGCAGGCAATTGTGTTAGCCATATCACCAGTCAATGAACGCGCTAGTCATTCAACCAAATAGTAGATTCAACCAGATGACTGTGACATATACATGACGAAATGTTGATTGGAGGTTGGGGATTTTGGTGTAGGGACACAAGGTCACGTAAAAAATTGTTTATTTTCTTCGATGTTACATGTCTGTAGCTGGCCGTGACGGATCCTTTCTCGATGGCAGCTCAGCAGCACTTTTACCGCCCCTTGATTGTATATCGACCTCTGCTCATTAGTGTCTTACTTTCTGAATAAATTTGCGTCAAACCGTCTGATACGCGACCTACATGAGCCAAATGTGCGAGCGGTCACGGGTCAGCCAAATGTGCGAGCTATGCTCGAACACTAATTTTACCTTTACCTTCTTAGTCTGACAAGCAGGCTTCAATATACTTTAATGTGCAGTTTTGATATAGCAGTTTAGTAGCCTGTTGGATAACGCAGAAATAGCTGACAGTAAAAAACAAAATGACTTCAATACTCAACTGATCGATGTGTTAAAAATGCTTCGTTGTATAGATAGAAATAGTGTAAGGTACATACCATTCAAATAACGCTACAAAAGCCAAAAAATAGTTAGAAATTGATATTAGTATATGTACTGAATTTGCGAGTTTGAAATTTACTTACTAACGAAACTTTATGATTTTCTCTTTGCAAAAAAATTAAAGCGTAGATTTCACTTTAGATAAATTCCCAACCCAACACATTACACGCGACGCTTGGCGACAGAAATCAGAAGGCAAGGCGCAAACGTATGCACTCGTGCGTAAACAGTTGTGCGTGACGACGTGTATGTAAACTAGTGTCTTGTCCCTCCCTCTCCCTAGACACGCCTCGACGTGCAATAATGTTGATTTAGGGTTTAATTATTTTATTTATTTTCCGACTCATAGTGGTGCGTTTCCACAAGAGATGTGTGAGAAACGATTAATTGTTTCATATCTATCACTTAGCTACCGCGCACATCTCTAGTGGTAATGCACACTAAACCTACTAGGATTAAGTACATACCTATATAATATATATAAATACTTATTTACCTGTCTGGCTATAATGAATTTTAACCAAACCTTTGATTTGTAAATATTTACTAATAATGATAATTTTAAAGAATATAATTATATTACGAGTACATGGTTTAAGTTACGACACCGTGATAAATTTGTCATATAAAATATTTTTATAGGTGTTTTTATGCATTCACAATGTTATACTGATATATTCGAACCCTGCCTGTGTGGAATTTTTGCCATGCCTTATTTCTTAATTAAATAAGACTAAAGAATTTATCAAACAAAACTCATAAACTGCTTTGTATCTCAATACTTTGATAACTATGGGACAAGGTATCAATATTACCTTAAAACATAGAGACGAAGAAAGGTTTTGTGTCAGACACTCAACGTAATCACGGCATTATATTTTAAACACTAAAATGCTAACATAATAGCAAATACAGAAGCACCAGGCACAACAGCTGGAGACTTGACTGACCACAGACAACCTCATTCCAATTTTCGTGCTGTAAAATCTACTCAGATTAGCCGGGCTCATTTAATAAAAAATAAAAACATTCTCCTACCTCTTATTTATAATTCGTAACATAAAAAACCTGGTTTGAATTTGAAAATCAATTACTTAGTGTATACTCTTATTAGGTTATTAAATGGGTTAAATCAGATACCACACTTGTAACAGTGAGGTAGTTATGTTACGTGACGGAAGCAATAATGCGTGTAAGGGGAATGGGCATGTTGACTAAATTTTTTTTCATGTTACTATATAAAGACCTGCCAAAAATAAACACAATAGTGACAGAAATACATTTCTAAACAAAAAACTCTTTCAGCTATAAAAGTTTTAAAGACACATGTTTTTAGACGTAAATTTCTAGACGTGAAAACGCGCCGCTTAAATGCCTACATATTTGTGACGTCACAAGCTTGTATTTTGTATGGGTGGCGTGAGAACTTTGTTTGGTAACTATACGAAATATTTCGTTTATGGTAATGGTTTCGTAATAAAAGTTGCTATAAATTTAGCAAACTAAAATACAGTATAATTGCAATTAAAGATTTTCATACTTTTAAAAATGGTCCTATTCACCCAACTTTAAAGAAGCTTTAAGATCACTTAACGAATCGATATCAAATTAAAAGTGTTCTTTATAGTGTTTTTAGATAGAAATTAGTCTCATTAGAAACAAATTTTTTATAATCTTAACATTAGGCAACTACCGTATTGGATGTGGTGGAGAAATTTGACGTGTAGGGTATGAAGCGCGGTAGCCGAATTGGTAAGCCGTTACTCATACAAAGAGTAAAGACTGCCGGTTCAAATCCTGCCCGCGTGGAATTTTTTTTCACATTTAATTTCTTTATTTCAATAAGAGTATAAATAAAATAGCATTATCAATGCATAAAAACCACTTAGAAAGTACTTAGTGTATATCTTATCAAACTAAACTCAATTTCATGTAAATCTAAACAGATGCACTTACGGCATGCATATGCAATATGCACCTTACATATCCCCCGTCAGACGTCTACATTCAAGCTAATTTAGTATGTTACCAAAACTCAAGCTACCGCTGAAGTGGTTAGCTCACACATAATTTAACACATTTGCAACGGCCAAGGTATTTCTTCTTTCCGAGCTAAGCTACGCTATAAAAGCGACTGTGGTTTAAACAGACAATAGTACACATTAATAGATAATACGCTAGAAAAAAAACACACACAGAGATAAACCACAATTTACTTCGCCATTAACTAATTACCATATCTATGTATATTATTATACAACGCTTTTAAAATTTTGTTTTTTAATAAGGTTTCTGTAGTTGCATGTCATTTTAGATGTTGGTTGACTATAACTGAGTAACACCTACTTACCTCATTTTATAAATCTTTCTTTTTTTGAGAGCTAGTAGGTATTTTTTTTATCTGTCATGCGTATTTCACAAATTCAATTGTGGTTAAAGATTACTTACATAATTAAAAAAAAATAAAGTAAAGTCTGTATGTAAAATAAAACTCCATTAAAGTTATTCCGGATTATTTTGCTCGCCGAATAAACAAAAACAGAGATTAACACTTTTTTAGTATCACAGAAGACAACATTTTTTTCTTCAGCATAAAAACGTGCTTATTTAATACTGTTAGTTGCAATATTTTTATCAAGCTGCAAGAAAATAATTCTTGACTAAACGGACTAAGTAGTTATTGAAAAAAACGGTAAAAAGTTTGCTTGGTTCAATGATGACGTTGTGACTACAAGTTTCCAGCTTTGCATAGTAATTTTGCAAACCTCGGCTGCTGCCATCTTGTAGACATTCCTCGTAAAGAGCCACAATTTATAGCTAAGCTCTTAATGGATGACTAGCTTAATTCAAATTGATGCAGCGGTAGTTTGCCGCTCTAATTTAAACTTTGATGTCTCTTTGTTCAAATATGTGTTTAGATATGAACCCGACATTAACATAAATTACGTCAAAATTACACGAGTTTCTGTGTTAGTTGAGAACTTTGAATGACAATGTTGCAGTGCTAGTTGGAAAGGGATTAGACCTTTTGACCAGAATATATTATATACGTAACCTATCTATAGTCTTGGTAAATAATTTCGTGTTTCGTGATTGTTGGTGTGAGATGCCGCTATACAAAATGTTAGTAAAACCTTTTCCGATCCTAGGGCAACTCAGCCCCTTTATATGATCAACTTTTTCTATGGAAGAAATACGAATAAAATTGACGTTTTTAATTTTTTTTAAATACTACCAAGCAAAATTATTCTTTTATACAAGCAATGATAATATGAGCATAATACAAGCAATGAGCAGATCATTAAGAATGAAGTACAGTAGAGAAGCCCAGGGAGTCAATTTTTGAACTAATAGAATCAATCCACCACTCGTTGTGGCGTCAGCACTCGGTTCGTATTCACATGTGAATAAAATCAACGAGCGGGCCTGTTTTAACGTATTTTTGAACCGTGCGTATGGTTCTATTGCTTAGAGTTGCCAGCAAAAAAAAATATTGTTAGGGTTGCCAGAATGCACAGCAAAACTAGTAGCTTAAGCTGGGAATACACGTCCGATTTTCAATCCGACAATCGGACGGTGTTGCCATTTTAGGTACAGTGTCTTTAATTCTAGGGGAATTTGATTGTCTTTAGGCAATTGTTTTTTGTAATCTTCTTTCGTAGAAAAACCAGTTAAATATGAACAAGATGATACCAAACATGAAGTCTTCTCAGTTAATGGCGTAATAAAAATAAAATTGCGAATTGTACAAAAGCCTTCTTATTTCGTAATTATGTTTTCTGATTTTATTAACGCAGTGACTAAGGCACATCTAGGGGTGTTTTATTGCAATTTCTTTTAAAATCTTATTTTTTTCATGTAGGTTTAAGGGATTTCTTATTTTTTAAAAGGCAACGTTGCAATCGGATCGGAAGCAAATCAGACGTATATTCCCACTTTTTGTAGACAGTTGTGGCAAAAACGCTAGGATCTAAGGACGAGAATTTAAGAAAAGAATAAAAATTTGGTCAAAGTCAAATTTGACATTTTGCACGCGTAGTCCGGTCCGAGTGCTCTCGTGCGACCATTCGGAAGAACCATTCGAATAAAGTTTTAAAAATAGAGCCAATTAAGATTCACCATGCGGAAACTTGACAACGAGTGGCGGATCGATTCTCTTGGTTGAAAAATTGACTACCAGGCCGATGCGGGCCGGTAGAACTCACGAGCCTGGCCGATCTCACTTTTGCTTCCGCTACCTGTCAAAAAACATTAAGATGGAACTTAATAAAATTACTTTTATTAAGCAATGAGCTATATTTTGTACACTTTTCAAAATTTTCGTTTTTTTTCATGAATAAAATCAAAACTATTTATTTGACAATAGTAGCAAAAATTATATTTGACGAGCTCCGTGGCGCAGCGGCGGCACACGCCGGCCTGTGACACGGATGGTCCCGGGTTCGATCCCCGGTCAGGTCAAGATGAAAAATGATCTTTTTCAGATTTACCTGGGTCTTGGATGTTTATCTATATATGTATTTGTTATAAAATATAGTATCTATCGTTGAGTTAGTATCCCATAACACAAGCCTTACTTAAGAAGTTACTTTGCGGCTAGCTCAATCTGTATGATTTGTCCGAAAAAAAAAATTAAGATCCACATAACCAGCCCTTTCGTTTGATATGTGACACAGTAAGGACTAAATTTTTTTTATTTCCCAATTTTTCCTGCGAGGTTAATTTTAATAAAATATCATTGTTGTACGGGATCCTAAAAATTCAGGTCTGGCGTAGTTCTTGCTAAAGCTATTTTTTGATAAAATGTGAACGACCAATGATCATCGTTTATTAATTAATTTCACTTCGAGTTTAAACTCTCTTGCTTTTGGGTTGAATCTTTCACAATATAACACTAAAAGATATTTGGTACTTATAACACTAATGACTATTTACATCATCATCATCATCAGGTCTTTTTATTAGTCTCTACTGCTGAAGCACGACCCTCTCTGTAGTACCAGAGGTGTATATAATGACTATTTACAGTAAACAAAAACATACAAATATACATATCTCTCAATGTAGGTTATTATATTGACTCAGTCGTAGAAAAATAAGCTTTCTTGTATAAATATGCTGCTGAGTCAACTTTGCGGAATGGCAAGGGATAATAAAAATACGCCTTCCTTTTCCCGATTGCACGATATAATTGAAATAAAGATTGCTTGGAAGTAACGTAATGGAATATGATTATTGATTATGTAATCAAATTGATGATACTATTTATTAATATTTGACACACACCTTCAAAGATGTTCATACTTTTCGGTGGGTTTTATTTAGAACTAATGCTAGGCAATCGGTAAGAGAGATAGCTTGTATCCGAAAGGCCTTTAGTTTGAATGGAAAATTTAAAGTCGTACTTAAAAAAAATATGTATATTACGAAATATATAGTTATAATATAAATAAGCTAAATAATTATTTCCTGTCAAAAAAAATCGGGAAAAAAAGTTGGAATAAAGAAAAAACAACCAAATCATCATCATCAGGTCTTTTTCGTCTCCACTGCAGGAGCATGAATCTCTCTGTACTAACAGAGTCATATATTAGCCAGAGCAGTCAGAGGATTCAGCCTATACTTTCCACGCTGGCCAGATGGGTTGGCTCTTTGACGTTTATTAACTTTGTTTAGCTTGAGTTCCCTAAGTCACATTCTACGACATCCACAGGAAGACTTGGAGTGGTCCTGTTCCACTCTGCCGGAAACTACACGGTATATAACAATCATATAAACACACCTAATAAAATATGTATGGTCCAAATTGTTCTCTTATCTGCTTAAAAATTCCGGAACGAAATGGTTCCCATAAAATAAATAATGTCCCGAAAAGTTAAAAACAGTTTTCGAACGCACAAATTAAACCGGTAAGTCCTTTCAGTGGCCATAAATAAATTATTAGATTTAAAACCCCATTTCGTATTAAGCCTCGTATAGGCCGGCCCAGATTACTAGCTAGACCCTTGTCGAAACTAAATATTGATTTTATACACATTAAACCCTTTAAAACAATGTTGGTAAACAAAACGTGATGTGTTTGTTTTGTATTTCTTATGAATTAATGAATAGACAAAGTTCTTACTTACTTAGTTGAATAAAAAACTAAGCTAGCCTAGTTTTTAGGGTTCCGTAGTAAACAAGGAACCCTTATAGTTTCGCCATGTCTGTCTGTCTGTCCGTCCGCGGTTTTACTCAGAGACTATTTGTACTAGAAATCTGCAATTTGGTATAGGTATGTATTTTTATCATGGCAAAAAAATGGTAGAAAAAAAATCTTGAAAATATTTGTTTTTGTGATAGCTCCCATACAAGTAATGTGGAGGAGTAATTGTTTTCTCTACTTACCCATCGTGTGGGGTATAGGTCTTTAAAAAATATTGTGAGGTTGACATCACCACTTTTCGATTTAGGGATCCGTTTCCGAAATATTTGGCTTTAAAATGCAAATTTTTGTTAGAGGTATGTGTCCCCCCCTCTATCTGCTAAACGGTTATACATAGATACGTAAAAAAAATAACAGAAGTAGTATATACTGAAGTTGAAAGGAGAACTATCAGAGCTGAGTACTAAGTGCAAACTCAGAAGTTATAGGCAACCAACTTATAAAATGTACTGGAAAATGTAAAATTTCATACAATTTTCATTGTTAGATGTTTTTGGTCGTTTTAAACTGTGAGGTGCGAGTGTGAACAGTGAGAACTCAAAGTTGTCATTCGCAACTACGGAACCCTACACTGCGCGTGGCCCGACACGCACTTGGCCGATTTGTTTTTATTCATAACATACTTTATAGTTATTTATTTTTTACCTACGAATTTTTTTACTAAAGGATAACTTTACAGGACAATCAGTTCTTGTCTTGAATTTTCAACTTGGGTATTCACTCTGATATAATCTCATATTTTGTCCTGCTAAACGTAGAGGATAACTGTAAATACACTTTAAATTAATAGATTTTTTTTTGAGTGCAGTGGGCATTAAACACATACGTACCTATCCTTGGTTATGTTTAGCTTGGTTAAAATAAACTTTTTTAAAACATAACATTGGAGAAACTTTAAAAAAGCTGAACAAAATATTGTTAAGCTACTTACGGTGTGTTGACCCTGAAAGGGATGACATACACACAGCCCGTCAAAATAAACAACTTTTCATATGCAAACGATGCTGCGAACTAAAAAAAAATGTTATTTACATTAGTGGCAGTTGAACACTTTTGTATGTTATTTATTATATTATTTTATATTATTATAATAATAATTTTTGAAATATTTTTTGTCTCGGGTGATAAGTTTGGGGAGGTCAAAAAATTTATCGTGTTCCCAGAATTGGTCCCATAGGAAAAATTGTTTGTTTTGACGGACTGAGTTATTGCTTTAAGGGCGGCCAACCCTAGACGGGTTGGCCACGCTTAAAGGGATAACTCTTTTCATACAAACGCTCGTACGTGATTATGGCGGGGTAACAAATCTTTCTTTGAAGCTTTTCAATTAATAGGTATCTTGTGCACTAGGTATATCTAGGTTTCTATCAAAACGAAAAATCAAAATTTGGAGAAACAACTTCAGTATTAGCCTCCAAAAATCCGCTTTTTCGCACAAATTTTATGTGAACTTTGGGCGTTTATAATGTACTCACTTATTGTAACAATTAAAAAAATGTTTATTAAGAAACCTGGAAAATGTAATGAAGATTCTAGATGTACAACGTTTTTTTCATAAACTTGTAAGGCTTACTTGAACACGAATTTCTTGAAACAAGTTTAGTGAAATTTCCGCACACTATTTTTCGTTCAATGTCTTCGCGTACTCACTAGCTTGTTACCATGTGGCACTAAGAGGTGTGCAGGAGCCGAGGGCAAGGGGCTCTTTTCGCTTTGCCTCTTTATCTGACATTGCGCTGGACGGAACAAGCTTTTCGACCATGCTCATGTTGACGATAGTCGGTCGAGGAAGGGCCCTCTTAAGGGTATATCGAGGGTCAATTTACACTCTGTTTAATTTAGAAAAATACGGGGTACTTTTTTTTGTTAGTCATACAAATGTTTTATAAAAATTGAGTAAAATTTTATTGGTTTGAATAAAATATGAATACTGTAAGGGCAGACTAAAATATATTTTATAAGAAGGTCACTTAGCCTGAACTGGAGGGAAAATTCCAAGTTAAAATACAAAATTATAAGATACGGCATATTCAATCAACTTAATGTCAATTCAAGTCTTTGAGCTATTTGGAAACGGGCTTTTTTTCCTTATAGAGCCTGGATCTAAGTCAGCAACAAAATGTATTCAAAGGAAAATATCCTTTAGACCGAACACGGGCCAAGTTTATATACCTACTCGTATGAAGGTTGTTTAATCGACTACAGCGAATATTTTCGCGATTGTTACACATTTACTTAAATCCCAACTATTATTATAAATCCGAAAGTGAGTTTGCTTATTTGTTTGTAACACCTTCACGGCGTAACTACTCAACCGATCGTTATGAAATTTTGCGCACACGTTCATTGGATTATGGAAAAATGGACAAAGGCTGCCTCTCATCCCGGAAAAATATACTGTTCCCGACGGACCTACATTAATAAAATAATATTTTTTTGTTTAATTCTGGCTACTTGGCCCATATTTTAAATCACATTTAATAGTCTTCTTCTTCTTCTGTTTTATAAAATGGCTTCCACCGAGATTTCAGTGATTCTGCCAATGTCTGATTCTGCAAATTGAGATACTAAGTATCGGTGTTGTACGGTAAAGTTGTAACAAGTACCATCAAAGATGGCGTATGTTCTTTGATGCCTCGTGGTCGGGAGGTTATGGTGACAAGTCTATACGAGTCCATATAACAGTCCACTTTAACTATTTCACAAATTGTTCACAAGCACGAGCATTTATAACACCAAACTACACCAATTTCATATTATAAAGTCCACTAAAATCAATTTGCAAAATTGTCTAAGGCAAACTTCAACTGTACCCCTTGACTTCCCACCACAAAGTCATAGATTCATTTAATAGTCGTCGCGCGATACAATTATTGATTGATGCGAGCGGAGCCGCGGACGAAAGCTAATAAGTTTAAAAACCTACTCGTTTGTTAGCTATTTAACCGATTACGGCATATGTGGTCTTATTTTTCCGTGATTGTTACACACATTTTTATAAAATTACATACGTTGAATACGGTGTTATCGCGTTTATTATTTAAGTTACATGTATTATTTCGTACATTTTAGAGTGCTCATGTTCCCAGGTAGACTAGGTTGACATTTGTCTATTATGTAATCAGAACTGCAAAACTGCAGAATATTTATAGTAAGTAGCCCTCTCCGGCTGTAGCCCGGGCATGTGTAATACCTACAAACCTTCCTCATTAATCAATCTCTCTATTGGTGAAACCAGATGAAAATCCATGCAGTCGTTTTTGAGTTTATCGCGAACAGACAGACGCGGCTGAGGACTTTTTTTTTATATGCTCACCCATTCTTGCTGATAAATAAATTTGTAAGATGATGATTCATTTAAACGACTTTTACCATTACATTAGATATTAAGTAAAATCGGAAAAGTTGTGGCATCATATTTTAATGACATAAAATATTAGAAAATAAATTTAATTTGATGGCTGAGTTGACTGTACCAAATTCAAGGTTTGGTATTCGTTCGGACATAAAATTAAATAATTTTTAGAGTGGTATTTGTTCGGAATAGAAAATAATTAAAAGTTTAAAGCAATACCAGTGGTATTTGTTCGTGGTATTGGATTGGAATAAATCATTAATTTTCTTAATTGTTTTTCCTACATAACCTTATTTTGTTCATATTTTATTATCTAGCATTTTCTATACTAGTGCTCCATTTTA
The DNA here is from genome assembly GCA_963082605.1 of Rhodophaea formosa. Classification (NCBI taxonomy): domain Eukaryota; kingdom Metazoa; phylum Arthropoda; class Insecta; order Lepidoptera; family Pyralidae; genus Rhodophaea; species Rhodophaea formosa. Next base: position 6,132,946 of record OY720211.1, on the reverse strand, counting down.
CGACTCCAGAATTAAAGAAATATTCAATAGAAGCGTAATCAACATCTAGAAACCTTGGTAAAGGTAATTGAAATTGCAGTTCATAAAAGCAACCGCTAACACTGATTGCCTCCAAGAAATACAAGTTATGGAAATTCACTTCGAAGGAACAGGTAAATTATGTAAAATTGTATGATTTGCAAAGGAATAATATTACCTTATCATTTGTCTAATCTAAAACTGTCACAAACGAAGTGTCATCATCATCATCATCGGGTTTGTACCAGTCTCCACTGCAGGAGCACGACCCTCTCTGTACTACCAGAGCCATATACTAGCCTGACTAGTCAGAGGATTTGGCCTATACTCTTCACGCTGGCCAGACGGGTAGGAGAGGTCTCTTTGATGTTAATAAGCTTTGCTTAGCTTGTGTTTCCTTAGTCGCCTTTTACGACATCCACGGGATGACTTGGAGTGGTCATATTCTACTCAACCGGGAACCACACGGCGAACACAGTGTGCGAAGGTATTGCAAAGGAATTTTTAATGTTTATTATGTGATGTCATCACGCGCTTTTGTATGAATTAATAATAACAATTTTCACGTCCATTTAATTTTATTCATTAGAATAATATGATATTAAATAAACTAGTTCTTTCTTTTACGATTTTGGAAACTTGTATACTTATTCGTTTTGATCACCAATAAGCAATCGTAAATGTAAAAATAACTCGTAACATATATTAAACTACGAGAATTCTTAGGTAAGTTTTATTCGAATTTACCCATTCATTTGATGTGTATGGGAGGCCTACTATAGACCGATTTTTTAAACTTCGCCAACAACAATTTTATTTTGACGTCTACTTAAACAAACTAACCTTGGTGCTGCGAAGTTGAACTTTCCGAAGAGTTCCTGTCATCAATTTGCAATTTTAATCTTTTCGAGCAGTTTATGAGAGCAGAAAATATTATACTTAAATAAACTCAGTTTACTAGAAGTTCACGAAAGAAAATACGTTGAACTTAAAATAAAAAGCGAATATCGCACTCAACCGCGATAAGTTAATATTATGCCAGAAGTTTTTTAGCGGTCCCGTCGGCACCGATTGAAACATGGCTTCGTTGACAAATCAACTGACAATTGGCTACTTGACTACAAAAATTTTCGTGTCGCTATGTAAAGACCTGCCAAAAATAAACACAATAGTGACCGAAATACATTTCTAAACAAAAAACTCTTTCAGATATAGAAGTTTTAAAGACACATATTTTTAGACGTTAATTTTTAGACGTGAAAACGCGCTGCTGAAATGCCTACATATTTGTGACGTCACAACTTTGTATTTTGTATGGGCGGCGTGAGAACTTTGTTTGGTAGCTATACGAAATATTACGTTTATGGTAATGGTTTCATAACAAGAGTTGCTACAAATTTTGCGGACTACAATACAGTATAAGTGTAATTTAAGATCTTCATAAGTACTTTTAAAAATGGTCCTATTCACCCAACTTTTTAAAGAAGCTTTAAGAACACTTAATGAATCGATATCAAATTAAAAGTGTTTTTTATAGTGTTTTTAGATAGAAATGAGTATCATTGGAAACAAATTTTATATAATCTTAACATTAGGCAAATACCGAATTTAGACGCATTCTACGTCTTTCATGATTATTTGACACGATGGAAAAAGGAATAGCATGTGTTATTCTCGAAAGAGCTCTCGATAGAGATGTCAGATATGCAGAAGACATTTCATACGAGATTGTTGAGATTGTGATTTGTGTCATACTGTAAATGTGACTAGTTTTCTCTTGAAAATAGAAATATTGATGTAAACCGTAATTGTCAAAAGGTAGCAAATAGGCTTGCAAAATGAGTGGCCTGCGTCTTGGAAGATTATCTATATGACTATCTTATATATAATATAGTATTGTTGAGTTAGTATCCTATGACACAAGTTTACAACTTACTGTGGGGCTAACTCAATCTGAGTGATGTGTCCCTATATATTTCAATTCAAAAGGTACAGGTCGGGCAGGGCAACCCAACTTTTTACCCACAATTTTTTTTGGTAGTTATAATACTATGACGTATTAAAAAACTAAAGAAGTTTCATTTATGAAACATTATTGGTACAACCAAAACTTCATTACCTTCAACTATGACCTGACAGAAAACTAAAATGGCTTCACTTAAGAAACTTTTCTATATTCGTAAAATGGTAGCAATTTGACGCAAATGTACAAATCTATAATCGATCAAAGTAAATTTTTGTTAACTCGTCATTCTAAACAAAGGTTGTATTTTCTTTTCAAACTTTACTTAGTGGACAGACTTAACAAATAAAACAAAGAACTGTACTTATACCTATTTATACCAAATCGTAAATACGAGCATTTTTTCTTATTCATATTTTAAACCCTCACCCTAACTATGGCTCGTTATTGAATACAAACATCTTTTTGTTTTCAAACTCTTTGCAACATTAGAAGTTAAACAGAATAAAGCTATTGAAATAAAATACACAAAATGCTTTTAGCGTTTCGTGTATTTTATTTCAATAGCTTTCTAAAGTTAGGCTTAGAAAGGTGGTTTTATTTACAAAACTGAAATAAATAGTTTTATTTTTTCTTATGTACTTAGTGGGATCAGAGAGAAAAAAAATACAGGCACAAGTATGATAGATTGCCTATTTTTACTTATAAAAATTGTATACAACTAGAAGTTCATCATCATCATCATTTTATCTGCAAGTAGTCGACAGCTGGATATAGGTCTCACCTAAATGCGAGTTAGCCATTCTCACCACGCTTGGCAGACAGGCTCTTGGTGAGGTCTTTTGGTTTCAACGCTGATCGCAACCGAATTTTGAAGCGCGGCAATGGTAGGAGTGACTCAGGCTAGACAAACGGGAAAGGATTGGGGACAAGCAAATAGTAGCTCGGAGAGGCCGGGCGATATGTGCGTACATCCAACAAGTAGGCTGTTAAGTATGACAGCACTGACTGGCTCAGCTATAAATTTAAAAAAAGCTGCGGGAAATTTCAAAATACCTGAAAGCATGTTATCTTTTGTATTTGCGTATGCCTAGTTATTCCAAACAAAGACTACATCTTCCTTTTAAACTCTTTGCTGCCAACAGACTTGACTAAATGAATAAAATAACGAACTATAAATAAGAAGTATAATAGATTTAGATTCAAGTAAAAATCCTGCACTTGTATACTGTGCGCGTATGGCTTGTTACTTCTACATTTTGTTTCCAAACTCATTGCTGCTTATAGACTCGCTTTATCTAATAAAATAAAGTATTATAAATAAGAAGTATCCATTTCGATCCTAATTTAAAATAACTGTTTGCATTTTATCTTTTGTAAACTGCACGCGTATGGCCCATTATGCCAAACAAAGGCCACATTTTCTTTTAAATCCTTTGAAGCTTTAGTATTTTGATAGACTGTAAAAAAGAGATTTTCTATTTCAATATTTCTATTCTATTTTCAATCACTGGTGAAACTGGTTTCCGAATATACAATGACTATTAATGGAGTGGATTTTCTGTTTAATTTTCTTGTCTGTATTTATAAAAGGCAGCCGTTACTGACTTACTGATCTAGTAGCACACAGCTCAAACCACATTAAAGATTGCATTGCAATTTGGCATGCAGATAGGTAGTTATTAATATGATGTAGGAAAGAAATTTTGCCAAGAAAGCTTTCATGCTGTAATTTTGAACAAAAAATGCTTGAAAAATTAGCCCAAAATATTTGTATTTTTTCTTATAATGAAGGTTCTATGGATACCCGGCGCCTTCATTAAGAAAAAAATCTTTGTAACTAAGCTCAAGGCTAGTCCCTAGCAAAGATAAAACATACATGAAAATAGATAAAAACTTGTAATAAATCAGAATAGAAGAACAAAAAAGAAAATAAAAATGGGAAACAAATTCTGTTATTCAAATATTTCTGCGTATTTCCAAAAATCTATCACCGTTTATTTTCATTCCCTCTTCATTCTTGAATACAGCCACTATTTCCATGAATGTACTCGTACCATCAACAAAATAGTGTTTCCGCCCAGAATAGCGAGTGAACGGGAAACAAGGCATAAATTGGGGAGCGCCCGGCCATCCGCAGATAAATGGCTCAATTCTGAAAAAAGTGCGGTTCGACCTTCAATAATGACCCTAAAGATATTTCGCGTAGCGCCGCCAATAAAAATCAAGATTTGATGAACATCGATGGGATGAAGTAATGGTATTTCTAACTTGTCCATTTGGGGAATCTTTTTCGCGAACATTGTATCTATAGATATATTTTTCTTACCTTTTTATCAGTAATTTATGCACCGCTTTTTTTCTTACTTTAAGATTGTCGTATACGTAACGCTATAATAATACCAACCAATACCTGGTTATAAAATAACCAGGTTATATGTATTATTGTTTTTGCAGAAGACGTTTGGTATTTTGGAAAAGGCTAGGTGTAATGGTACTACAACTAAACGTGTTTATAAACACCATGTTTTAAGCCTCTTGGATGTATTTCTTTGTATTTATTCTTAGCGGATTGTGTTGTTCCTTTTGTATACCTAAAATGATTTATTAAATCTATCAATTATGGGAAAAGGTATAATTTTTGAACTAGCGGAAACGCGGCTCGGATGGTATCGATATGTAATGCGTCGAATAGCAGACCATGTGTCACGAAGATTATTATAGTATAGTATAGTATATATTTAGACATTACAACTATCACGTCTTTTTCTCATGTGGGATAGACAGAACCCAGATCTAGAAAACCATGTTGGTGTCCTTGTAGGTGGAGAACGGGATCAAAATAGTGTTGGGTTTTTTTTTTTTTTTTTTTTTTTATGTCATAGGACGGCAAACGAGCAAGCGGGTCACCTGATGGGAAGTGATCACCGCTGCCCATGGACAACTGCAACACCAGGGGTGTCACAGGAGCGTTGCCGGCCTTTTATTTTTCCCTCCCCAGAGGGGAGAGGAAGATGGGCCTCCGGCTCTCTCACTCACCGAACGAAGCATAGCAGCGGTAAAGCTACTACTCAAACGTCGATTTTCTGTGAGAGTGTGGTACTTCCCCGGACGAGCCGGCCCATTCATGCTACTAGCAAAAGTGATTTTCGCCGGTAGCGAGGCTCTACCACAACTTAAAGCCGTATTGCCACAACTTAAAGTTGCTAGCCGTATCGCCTTTTGACATGATTCCAGATGCCCGTTCCCTCGATCGGGTTTTACGATTTGCGCGGGAAGAGAAGCAGCTGGCACATTCTACGTTTTTTCTTTTCTCCCAGAGTAGTATGGAAGTGACAGGCATTAATCGTCCACATCAAGTAGGAGCTGGAAGACCTTTAAAAAATCTGGATTGCAACGGTAAAAAGGGCTTTGAAGCAATTGCTAACGCCTTAGGGGACCCAGACCCGACCAGGTGGTCGGACGACCTGACCGAGGTCGCACGGAAATGCTGGATGCAAGCCGCTTCCAACCGGTCTTTTTGGAAATCCTTAGGAGAGGTCTATGTCCAGCAATGGACCTCTTACGGCTGAAATGATGATGGTGACGATGAGTTGAAATAAGTACGATCATTGTATTATTATTATGTTGTCTTTCTAGTCTCCACTGCAGGAGCACGACCCTCTCTGTACTACCAAAACCATATACTAGCCTGAGTAGTCAGAGGATTTGGCCTACACTCTCCACGCTGGCCAGACAGGTTGGAGAGGTCTCTTTGATGTTAATAAGCTTTGTTTAGCTTGTGTTTCCTGTATGATCATTGTATGTTATACTATATATACTACTACTATAAATACAGATTTGACAACCGGCTAGCACCAATCTACACCGCAGCTTGAAGACGTTTTAAGTATACAAGGTTATTTCACGTTTCAAAGTATAAACGTTTTTACCAGATAGTTTCAGCCAACATTTGTGGAATAGGCATGTATCCACTAAGAACAAATGGGTTGGATTAAGGTGTGTAAAAAATAATTATGATATGTAGATAAGGAAAAATCAATCCATTCAACAAAATAATTTACGATCGTTGATATTTTCATAAAACAAATTATGAAAATAAAGGCATCAGGTCATGTGACCGGGAACACCAATCACAAATCGTTACGTCACCCCGTGGAAAACATAATTGTTGTTGTTGACATTTTCATAGAAAAGTGTGTTACAAGCTATTATTTTACGGTTTTATCTTTTGTCGTCACCTTTATTAAGTTATTTAAAGTATTATACTGTGAGAGAACACCATGGAATGTAGATTTATGAAAGGAAATAGCAATAACTTGCTCAAAATTGGCAAAATTTTAGCATCAAACAGCGACTTTTGTTCATTGGAATTTCGCAATGTTAAAACTTCAATGTAAGTATACATGTGATAAAACTATAATAAGCTAAAATCCCAATTTCTCAGTCTTGATATTGATACCTTAATACATGTGTTAATTTATTGATTATGTTTTGACCACAGTTTTGATATATTTTGAGGTTAAAAATACAAAGCAAAACAGAAATGATATTTTTAATAACTTATGAAAGTTATTAAAAATATCATTTCTGTTTTACTTTTTATTTGTTCCTAGATAAACATGAGCTTATCTAGTAACAAAAATAACTATAGAATGTATGTACCAGCTGCTTACTTTAACGCACAGATTGTAAAAGTCAATCCTAGGTACGGATAAATATCTCAGAAATCATGTTATAGGCAATAATACTAGCCAATCTTAAATTGACTAACGTGGCTTTTTGTTACCTTGTTAAAAGATTAATGTACTTAAATGAATAAACTCAATTTCAGGGCCACCACAAGATTTTTATGGAGATGATGTTGTTTGTTGTTGATCTGCAAGTTAAGCGAGAGGGTAAACTATGTACTGAGAAGTGTAAAATATGTCCAAGCAAAATTCATCTGTGTTGTTATAATTATGTTTTCGCTGAATTACATTTTGTTAAATATACTTAAATGAAAATGATCTTCACACTAATATATTCTAAATTTGTTGATAAACAATGTGCATCATTCCTCCTTGCAAGTGTTTTTTCCATATTTTCCGCATTTCTTGTTGCTTGGGACAAATATAAATAATTTGTTTGGTATTTTAATGCTTCTGCTCTCCCCCTGGGGCACCATATAGTACTTGTAATACGAAGGATTCATTTTTAATCACAAAACATTTACAATCGCCATACACAAACAGCTGTGTTTCGCACGGGGTGACGTCACACAAGACGCCATGACAGTTTTCAGCGTTTTCGGGAGAAATTTAATGTCATTTCTTTAAATGTGAAATACAAGTTGAAAATCAATATATTTATTAAAAATAATATTTTTCTCATGTGTAATGTATAATAAGGTATATTGTCTAACTATTAATCAAATTTAGGCAACTAGCCTGGTTTGAATTCCTTAAATAATATAAAGCAGTTAGGTAATTGCGCCCCGATGCTAATAACGCTGAAGACTGAACAACTGAATCAATAACAAAAAATAAGAAAGTAAAGAAATGTTCCATATATTAACTGAATTGAAGTATAGCCTACGAAGTACTTATCAAACCCATTTAAATTCATACTTCTTTGTACATTTCTTGGTTTTACCAAGACCATAAAATACTAAAATACATACATATACATATTATCACGACTTTATCCCTAGTGGGGTAGACACCAGAAGGTCAAGACCCGGCCACAATTAGCATCACAGAGCGTAAAAGTGGAAAGCGGAATCACAATATTGATGGTTGCTAGCCGCATCACCTTTTGATGTGATTCCTTATATTTTTGCCCAATTCCTTGACCGGCTTTTACGGTCGGTAGTTGAGAATATAAAATACTTACGGAAACCAAAATAAAATGCGGAGCACTTCCTTGTGTCCCAAAATAAAATATTATTAAAGCAAAGGTGATTTTGTTATGTTTTCACGCCCTAACTGAACAAATAATCATAAAATTTTGCATACACATTATCTGGGATGTGAAGAAGGACATAGTCTACTTTTGTCTCGGAATTAAGTACTGTTCCCGAGAAAAAGATGTTAACGCCAGTGGAGCCACGGGTGGAAGCTAGTACAAAGTAAAGTGCAAAACTTTGATTTTTTTTGTGTAGGAGTAGGTGACACGGTCAGTCGACCATGCACACCCTGGTGTCAGAGTTCTTCGGAACCGCCTCTCGGCCTCTGACGTGGTTCCTTTAACGACGACCAGATGGCAGCCGGGACCACCGGCTTAACGTGCCTTCCGAAGCACGGAATCATCTTTCTTATCAGACAATCAGGTGAAGCCAGTGGTCCCCGCTGCCATCTGGTAGTCGTTAAAGGAACCACGTCAGAGGCCGAGAGGCGGCTCCGAAGAATTCTGACACCAGAGTGTGCATGGTCGACTGACCGTGTCACCTACACGAAATGATGATGATGACAGCATATATCCATTGTCACACTTCTGTATTTTTTATGTTTTGACGAAACGAAGACTGAATAGATAGCAACTACGTAATGGCGAAATTCGTGGCCTCTAATGGACAGACAAAGAGCCCCAATTTAACTAATTTCAAACATATTTCGCGAGGAACGAACTTTGCCCGGTAAATATTAAATGGGGAATACATACTATGGAATTTAGAGATATTTTGCTGCAAGCTTTAGAAATAATGTATGTAGCTTTGATTTTATACATAAAAAAACCGGCCAAGTGCGTATCGGGCCACGCGCAGTATAGGGTTCCGTAGTTGCGAATGACAACTTTGAGTTCACACTGTTTACACTCGCACTTCACAGTCACAGAAGGATCGACACTAATGCGATCAGAGACGCGGGCAAAAGCTAATTGAGTGCCAAGTAGTAAAGAGATGCAAACTCTCTGGTTGTTTATACATCCATCACAGGCAAAAGAGGTAGAATCTATTTTTACTGATATGATTTGTGGGACGAACAAAAACATCTAACAATGAAAATTGTATGATATTTCACATTTTCCAGTACATTTTATAAGTTGGTTGCCTATAACTTTTTAGTTTGCACTAAGTACTCAGCTCTGATAGTTTTCCTTTCAACTTCAGTATATATACTACTGCTGTAATTTTTTTCACGTATCCATATATAACCGTTTAGCAGATAGAGGGGGGGACACTTACCTCTAACAAAAATTTGCACTTTAAAACCAAATACTTCGGAAACGGATCCCTAAATCGAAAAGTGGTGTTCCCAACCTCACAATATTTTTGAAAGACCTATTTAACGATACCCCACACGATGGGTAAGTAGAGAAAAAAATTAATCCCCCACTTTACTTGTATGGGAGCTCTCCTAAAAAAAAAGTTTTTTCAAGATTTTTTTCCACCTCTTTTTTGCCATAATAAAAATACATACCTATACTAAATTACAGATTTCTAGTACTTATAGTCTCTGAGTAAAACCGCGGACGGACAGACAGACAGACAGACAGACATGGCGAAACTATAAGGGTTCCTTGTTTACTACGGAACCCTAAAAAAACAATAAATTGCATGAAAAAATAAACCTAAATCCCTGTAACTTGTAAATAATTTAGAAGCATATTGATCAAAAGAACTACTAAGCCATACATAATTATGAATATACTTACGTCATAAAACATCCTTTGATCTCCAAAAATCTTCTTTACATTTCTTAAGCAGGCAGCTGAAAATTTTTCATTTCCATTAATTTATCTTATTGAATTCTGGAGTACATACTCCAGCTGTATCAGATACTTGATTTGGTTTTTTTCTTTTTAACCGACCGTCATTTATGGTGTTTTTCTTTTTAACCGACTTTTAAAAAAGGAGGAGGTTTCCAATTCGCCGGTATCTTTTTTTTTATGTATGTTCCCCGATTTCTCGAAGGCGCCTGGACCGATTTAAGAAATTCGTTTTTTGTTCGAGAGGTAATAATTTACAAATGGTCCCATTAAATTTTTATCGAAATGTGTCGAGCGCTTTTTGAAAATATACACAAAAACCAGAAAAATGTTTACAAGTATGCCGTTCAGTTTACACTTATTTCCATGTTATTTTTATGCTTATTCAAACAAATTGATAGGGGTGAAGTTGGTTTTGGTTTTATTTTTTAAACATGTTAAACTATTATTTCTATGTAATATACTAGGGACAAATTGTATTCTATAATGGAAGTGGGCGTTGACATCTGCTACATACTTTATTAATTTCTATAGGTGTCATCGTTTCCGTTCCGAATAAAGATTTTTTCATTTCTCCTATTTTCATTTATCAAGAAATGTTATCTTTAAACTAGCATCATCATTCTTGTATATGATTTGGTAAAAGTTTGAACAGCCGACTGCCAACCTGACGCAACCCGTTGAACTCCAGAATAGCAGACAAATACCTGTTAAAATAGAGTACAAGTATTTGCTTGCGCCGGGAATCGAACCCAGTGCCCATGTGCTGGCGTGTTAAATACTACGCCATGGAAGCTAGCAAATATTGAACTTGCCTCACCCAATTCAAATTGGTGTAGAACTTCTCTTTGTGAGTAATAGGTAACTACACGTATTAATCAAAAATAGTGAAACATTATCGCTTAGTTATAATTTCTTAGGTATATTAATAGTCTTGTTGTATTTCTTTATTTATTTGACAAAATACAGTCGTTCTCAGTTAATAAAGTACAAAGTTTAATTTCTTCATTCTCTGGATAACAAAACCTTCAATTTTAAAATTATTTATATATAAAATATAGATATTATTAAAACCAATATAACTAAAAAAATATATCTAAACTAAAACTATACACTTAACGAAATATACGAACAATAAAAAGAAATACAATACCAAATAAATTATTAATTTGCAACACAAATACTACTAAATCTACAATGAATAACCGATACAATACTGTGAGATTTTAATTAACCTAAATTTAATATACGTCAAGAATTCCACAAGTTCGAATTCGAACCTCGAGTATTTACTAAATCGATACTCGGCAAGTTTCGCCCTACAATTTCACTTTGATGCCGATAACTTTGTTAGATGTTAATTTGATATCTCTAGATATTACCAGTTATGCTTGGTTAATTTTCAACTATCCTGAGTTTAATTGTTTAAATTATTTGATATTAAACTATTAACTCTTTGGCGCAGGAGTATATTGAGTGAAGTTATGTTATAATATCTTCGGCCTCTTTGAGACTACTTTAAGTATCATATGTTGTTTATTTGCATAATATTGTTTGCATACTCGATCGTTAACATAAACATGTTCCAAAAATAATAAATCTATGTATATTGAAGTTGTAACATAAAAACAGAAGAAAAGAAAGAAAAAAGAAAAGAAAGAAAAATACAATAAGGAATAAATATTCGTAATCATATAAAGCCCTTCAGGCAAGTAGGCGACCAAAACTGTTGATAAGAGTTTCTTTCGGCGTTTCTTCTCTGCAGTGGTCGGTTCCGAAACGCTAGTAGTCTGTAGCTTTTGAACAATTAATAAATACGTATTATCTAATAAGATAATTTTAAATATGATATGACGTGAAAAAGTGCCTGCAAAGGCCTATTTTCGGAATAAACGTTTTTGATTTTAATATATGTGTAGTGTAATACGGAAATTTACTAGTCATAATAAAAACTCGGTTAGGATTAGAGACGATTTATTATTGCATCGAACCGAAAGATGCCGTATTATTTTCGGCAGTAAAGAATAGGACCACTTTAAGGCTCGTGGGATGTCGAAGGCGACTTAGGAAACGCATCATCATCATCAAAATTTACGAGCTAAGCTCTTGTCGGTGGAGCTCCCTCTATCTGTCTCTATCCTCAGGAAACGCAAGCTAAACAAAACTTATAACCATCGAAGAGACCTCTTCAACACGTCTGGCCAGCGTAGGGATTGTTGTGAAATCCTCGGACTGTTCTGACTCATATATAGTACAGAGAGGGTCATGCGCCTGCAGTGGAGACTAAAAAGACCTGATGATGAACCTAAAGGAGAAAAGAAAAAGAATAGTAGAATAAACGCAAAAATCTGGAAAATTGTGTCAATAGGCGATAAGCTTCTCTTTAATCACGATTTCGAATTGCCCTTTTTGGTTTCTTTAGTTAACCAGTTTACAATTTTAATCGATCATCTCTGAGGTATAATTATTATTTATAAAGGTTTATCCTTTATCTTTAAAACCTCGATTTGAAACTAAGACCATTGGGATTAGGAAGAACTTACTTCTTATTTTAAAGATAAATTTGTAAAAAAGCGATTAAGGAAACAAAGAGCTTTCCGATGAGCATTCCTAAAAAGAACAACATAATATATTACATTCTTGCAATTTTACCCAAATGCAGTGATTTTTTTTCGAATGCTGTCAATGAAAATTTGTATGCTTAATTGTCATGCGCTTGTAACCTGAATTGCTTGATGAATTTTAGCTTGAAGGGCGTCGTTATGAGTCTGATATCAAAATTATAACTGCAGTCGGGATTTTAAATTTTTAAAATAAAATCACTTTTATTATTCATATGTTAGGACCCACACTTTTGTTTTCAGATCCTAAGCTTCCGAATTATGCGATTATATACGAAAAAAAATCAGAATGGCTCCGAACTAAAACAACTATTACAAATTATTATAAAACAAATTTCTCCTCCGCGATAAACTTAAAAACGACTGGACGAATTATTATGTTGTTTTCACCGATAGATAAAAAAGTTAATGAGAAAAAATTAAAAGTTATTATACTTAAAAATCTTTCTCATTATCTTTATCAACCTAGGAGTCCTCCCCGGCAGCGCGCGGGCGTATACAAATATCATCATCATCTCAGCCACAAGAAGTCCACAGCTGGACATAGGCCTCCCCTAAGGATTTCCAATATGACCGGTTAGAAGCGGCCTGCATCCAGCGCCTTCCTGCGACCTTTATCAGATATACATGGCGAAATTTTGATCGTTCTGGACCCTTAAAGGGGTGATTCAGCCCGTCGATATGAACCATTTTTCCTATGGGACCAATGCTGGAAACTCAAATTTTATTTCGACATTTTCATACATAAGTGTTCAGCCGCCCGGGCAATTTGTATAGGAATGTCGAAATTTTTTTCAAGTTTACAGCATTTGTCTCATAGGAAAAGTTGTTTATATTGACAGGCTGAATCACCCCTTTAATGATCCTGAAAGATTAAAATTTCGCCATGTATATATGCGATAGTATAAATAAAACTAACGTAACACCAACATAACCTATATTCTACTCAAAGAATCAAATAACTAATAGGTTTTTCTTGTTGTTCCGTCAACAAACTTTTATAAGTATCATTTTTATACATTTCAATTTAATTCCCGTTTGTCATTTAAATATCGATCACTATCCATTATTCTATTCATTATTTCATATTCTTATACCTACAATATGACGAGGAGCTCGATAGTCCAGTGCGTGAGCTCTATGAGCGCTTACGTATGTTAAGTAACCCCTGGTGCTGCCCCTACTTGGATGGGTGACCGCAAGTGGCATAAAAATATCTCGAGCTCCTTCGTGAAGGCACGTTAAGCCGTTGTTCCCGGCTGTCATCGTTGATTGCAGTCGTTAAGCTATGTCAGATGCCTTAAGGCAGCTTGAAAAATCTGACACCAGTGTTGGCCACTTACACATACGAAAAACAAAACAAACTTGTAAATGGGTCCTTAAACCTCTTATTCTCTGCGTAGCCATATAAATTTTGGGGTTCTTTTTTTAATACTCGTATTTCCTATCAATAACTTGTTTGTAGAGTTACCAATATCCATAGAACTTTTTAATTATTTTATGATAAATATTAAAATAAAACATTTTATTTATAAAAACTAAATGTATACTTAAACCTAACAATTAATCATACCTTAAATCACTGCCTATACATAAAACCTACTAATACTTAATTAAGTTTAAGACCTGCGGCACAATTATTTATTTAAGTCTTAAATAGATAATGTGCTGCAGGTCATTGCGTTAAATCTACCTATAATTTAAGAACTGTGTTTTTGTCGGTGGAGTACTCTCACTGTCTCTCGGTTCTCAGAGATTCTCTTGATCTTCTTATACGACACAACTCCTGCCTTTTCCTTTATTTCATCCAAATATGTCCTTCGGGGTCTTCCTTTCCCTCTCTTCGTGTCGATTTTTCCCTCCATAATATTTTTAATAAATTGTTCGTGTCGTATAAGGTGGCCAAACATCCTACCTCTCCTTATTTCGATCGTTCTCAGTACTTTTTTTTTCATTTACTATTCCCAAAACTTCCTCGTTCGTCTTTTTCTGTGTCCAACTTATAGACTCCATACGTCCCAGCACCACATTTTAAAAGCTTCCAAGCGTTTTCTATCCCTTTTAGCTAATGTCCACGTTTCACTACCGTAAAGTGAGATACTCCAAATGTATGTCTTTATCTATGTATCTTCTATTTTTTTAGTGGAAGCTGTGTTTTCTACTATTTGACGTTAAAATGTTAACTTTAATTTTTATCAAGCAAAATTTCTCTTATCTTTGATGAAGTTGCAAATTAAAAATGAGCGTCAGCAGTATAGTAAAAAAATATGCTTAGTTAAGGCTTATTAATTTGTTTTCGTCTGCTTGTTACAGAATGCCATCAACCTGCATCCCTTGAGCCAACCACGCAAATGTGCAGCAATGTGTTATGGACATAGCGCAGTGGAATTTCGTGTGTGATGTGAGAGACATTATGTCAAGTAGTCGGTGGTTGGCCATGGCGGTCGTGATGGTGGTGGCTGGCGCGGTGCGGGGGTGGGACTGTGTCTGCAACCCGAGGGAGTGCGAGGCGTTGGAGCCAAGTGGATGTCCGGGACTAGGCATCGTAGTGTGGGATCCTTGCAGGTGAGTCCTTAACATCTTTATTATTTTCTTAAGATGTTGGGGACATTATGGCAAGTAGTCGGTGGATGAGCATGGTGATCTTGATGGAGGTGGGACTGTGTCTGCAATCCAAGGGAGCGAGAGGCGTTTCAGCCCAGCAGTTCTCCGGGACTATGCATACTAGTGTAGGATCCCTGCAGGTAGTTTTTACCTTGTTTGTTCTTTTCTTTTGATGTTGGGGACAATATGTCAAGTAGTCTGTAGTTGGCCATAGCGGTCGTGATGGTGGTGGCTGGCGTAGTGGGGGGGTGGGACTGTGTCTGCAACCCGAGGGAGTGCGAGGCGTCGTATTATCCTTGTATGGGATACTTGCATGTAAGTTCTTATCTTCATGTGTATCAGTATTTGTGTTGTGTAAGATTAATCAAGTGCCGTTGATCATAAATCTCAGACTACAAAAATATTTGCTTTCGGGTCAAGAGGGCCGAGTACTGACCCTGCAAACGCCAAATAGATTTCCATTCATCAATTTACGATTTACGTTTTTTTCGGCGGGTAGCTGTCAAAAACTTCAAACGAGTTTTAAGTGAGCTCTCATTAAATTTAATTTTAAAAATATTGTATTTATACATTTGGATAATTTTTTATCTTATGATATAATTCAATAACTCACAGTACCTGCCCAATACCACTCTCACCTCTCCTCTTTCACTTTTGTCACTTTTGGAATAAAACACTGAATCAATCACCAACACCTGTCATAATGGACACTCTGTCTATTTTATATAAGAACATATCGGAGTTGAAGCAAATGTTTGCAGAGAAGATGTCCCCTTTTGAAGAGGCCCTTGGCAGTTGTAGTCCAAGTCAAGAATCCACAGTGCTGGCCAGTGAGTACAACACTTTTAAAAAACTTATTTGGGATGCGGTCATGGGACTCAGTGGTCAGCTAGAGTTGATATTTTACTCGCTTGATGAGTTTGAGATGAGATCTCGATCAAATATTCTCCTGCTCCATGGACTTGCTGAAGAAAACAATGAGGATACGGCTGCAGTCATCCAGAATATTCTTACTGACAATCTGCAAGTTCCGTTGTCTTCCAATGCCATTAGTTCTTGTTGGCGTATGGGCAAAATTTTGAGGGATGATAGACCACGTCCTGTTCTTATTCGTTGCGCTGACAACCAAATTCAGTCAGATATGAGCCGCCAAGAAGCACTTAAAGGGAAGCGGGCTTACGCTCTCTGAGTTCCTTACGGCGTCCCGGCATGCTGTTTTTCTGGAGGCACGGAAGGCATTGGGCGTCAAGGGTTGCTGGACTAGCGATGGGAAGATTGTTGCAGTCGCTCGTAATGGGTCAAGACGCAAGATTACAACAATGGACGAGCTGCGGGCGTTAGTGGATGAGCATGCTGCTGCCAAGGCTGGCGGGACGAAATGCGATGCTGCTTCCAAGGCTGGGGACACGAAAAACGCTGGCCCTTCAAAAGCGTCATCGGATACCAGCTCAGCTACGAAAAGCGGCCCCGGCAGTAGTATCTCGGTTCAACCTTCGTCTAAAACACGCAGCGTAAGTGCAAGACTTCTGGGCAAAGGAACCAAGAAATAATCTCCTTGCATGTTCGTTTTTGTTTGGCTCCTTGCTTGCGATTGCTAACCCGCTACTTCGGTAGGTAATAAGTCTGCGGCTATTGCGGTACTTCAGTATTTGTTTTTGTTTAGTGAGAAATTTGTTGGTATCCTGCTTTTTATAAATTTCTAAATACCGACTTGTTAAAAATTATATTTTTATTTGCTGTCACTATCACAGTTTTAATGTCATTATGTCAATGTGACTTTGACATTTCTAACGTCTGGTTACGTTTCGTTTTACTTTATTTTCTACTTTTTCCCTTGTAAGTTTCTTTATGAATTATTTTAATTTTGTTAACGTAATTTTTGTTTTATTCTGTATTCTATGTATTTTCTTTTCTACTCTACTAGTGTTTAATCTTGTATTTTCATTGTATCTCTTTGTGATTTTTGTTTCCTAAGTGATATTGTCAAAACTATATGGTTTTATCTGGCAGGCAAGTGGTTGAAATTTATAATATAAAATTTAGTTGTATTACATATATAAAATCTACTGTTAGGACGTACATTGTTCATATATATATATATATATATATAATATTTATTTTATAACATATCTTAACGCTCAATGTCTGATGTTTTAAGTTATAACTCTGATTATGAATATTTTTCTTTGTCCTCGTCTTCGGAAAGCTTTTTAAGCATTGAGGGCGATGACATGCCATCCTTAAACGATAATTTAAATGTGACGTTTTCCACTCTGGCCAAAAATTTTAATGTCGCACATATAAACGCCCAGAGTGTTCCCGGGCACTTTAACGACTTATTGGCAACTTTTTCATCCCCTCATATACATGCGATTCTTATTTCTGAAAGTTTCCTTAAGCCTACTCTCCCATCTGCCTTCTTCCCGCTTCCAGGGTATAAGCTTATACGCAACGATAGGACTTGTGTCGTCTCTTGTGAGGATGGCACGAGAATGGTTCATTGCGGTGGTGTGGCAATTTACCTACGCTGTGACATCCCGTTTCGAATCCTGTCACAATCATCCCCTGAATTTAACACTCCCGAACACCTTTTCATTGAGATATCCCTTTTCCATTCAAAAATCCTTCTGGGCGTATATTATAGCCCTTCAATGCGAGTCAATTATTTCAGCTCTTTTGAAGCCCTCGTGTCCGATTATCGTACGCAGTACGATCATCTCATCATCTTAGGCGATTTTAACACATGGCTTATTAAAAATGACTCACGTACTCAATCTCTCCTCTCTGTTCTTCATGCTCTGGACCTACATTGCCTTCCCCTCGGTCCCACACACTTCCCTCACAATGGTCCTCCTTCTCTACTAGATCTCATTATCACTTCTTCTCCACACATTGTTTCAACTCATGGTCAATTCAATGCTGCGTGTTTTTCGGCACATGATCTTATTTACGCATCCTTTAAATTACGAACCCCTAAACGGAGACACAAATTCATAATGCGGCGTAATTATTCGGGAATAAATAAAGATCTCTTAAATGCCGACTTAGCTAGTGCAAACTGGGATACCGTGTTTGATTCGCCTGACGTTGACGCCAAGATTGCTGCATTCAATTCCACTCTTCTGGCCATATTTGATAAACACGCGCCCATTCGTCAAATTCGTGTGAAATATTACCCCGCACCATGGCTTACTCCTTGTATCAAAAGCCTTATGGCCAGACGAGATAGGGCAAGGTTAAGATTGCGTCAATGTTCCTCTAATCAGAATCGGGAAGAATATATTGCTCTCCGCAATCTTTGCAATCGGAAATGTCGCGAAGCCCGGAGGAAGTACATCCATTCTAATGTCGAAAATTGTCCTGCCCATAAACTGTGGAGCTTCTTAAAGGGGATGGGAATTGGCAAGCAGAAGGTAAGTGATGATGTGGCAGTTGATGTCAATGACTTAAATAATCATTTTTGTAATTATAAATCTTGTCTTTCTCCTGGAATCAAGCAGGCTACATTGGCTGGTCTATCTGCCAAACCTTCATTGGATTGTCCTTTATTTAATTTTTCTTATATTTCTCCCGAGGAGGTGGTTGACATAATTGAATCTATTAAATCAAAGGCGGTGGGCTGTGATGACATTTCCTTAGACATGATAAAACCCATTGCTTCTTTGATTGCTCCCATGATTGCTAATGTATTGAATTGTTCTCTTTCGACTGGTGTGTTTCCGTCTCTATGGAAATGCGCTTACATAATTCCTCTGCCTAAAAAATCTAATTCTTCTCATCCTTCTCATTTCCGTCCAATTTCTATACTTTCTCTTTTGTCAAAAATACTGGAATATCACGTTCAACGTCAAGTTACACAATTTTTAACTCGGCATAACCTGCTGAACTCTCTCCAGTCGGGCTTCCGCGTTGGGCATAGTACAACTACAGCACTTGTCAAAATCACCGATGATATCCGTTTCAACATCGATAACAAATTGCTGACGGTTCTAGTTCTTTTGGACTTTTCCAACGCTTTTAACACGGTCGATTTTGATATTCTCATTGGGGTTTTGAGTACATTAAATTTTTCTCCTAGTTCTCTTTCATGGTTCCGCTCCTTCTTAAACGGCAGACGTCAACTAGTTATATGTAACGATCACAAGTCCGATTGGTGTGACATCGTAGCCGGAGTGCCTCTAGGCAGTATTCTTTCACCCATTTTGTTTTCTTTATTCATTGATGGTATTACAACCTCTCTTTCCTCTGCATTTCATCTTTATGCTGATGATCTTCAGATCTATACGGCCGCCACTCTTCAGGATTTTCACCTCGCTATCAGAGCTATCAATTCAGACCTTGAGCGTATCGCTTCTTGGTCTAACAACTTCGGGCTCATGATCAACCCAGCAAAATCTCAAGCCATCATTATTGGTAGTCCTCATTTTATATCCAAATTAAAAAATACGGCAGTACCTAATGTTGAGTTTAATAATTGTATCGTTCCTTTCTCTCAGACTGTAACTAACTTAGGTATAACTATGGATCAAACCTTGTCCTGGGCTCCTCAAGCCAATGAAGTAAGCCGTAAAATATTTGCTTCTCTACATTCGTTGAGACGCCTGCAGTATTTTCTGCCATTTTCTACAAAGGTACTCCTTGCTAATTCACTTCTCATCCCTTTGCTGGACTATGCTGATGTAGCTTATCTTGACGCTAATGAAGGTTTACTGGATAAGTTTGAACGTCTGCAAAATCATTGTGTAAGATTTGTTTTTGGATTGCGAAAATTTGATCACGTGTCGGAATTCCGCCGCCAGCTTAACTGGTTTCCCATTAGATTTCGCAGAAACAGGCACATCCTCCTTTTGTTATTTAACGCTCTTTTCAATCCCCAATCGCCTGGCTATCTTTATAATAAATTTATTTTTAGAGAAATCGACAACCGATTACGTGCCAGTGGGTCTCCCATTCTACAGCTACCTGGCCACTCCTCACAGGCTTACTCCAAGTCTTTCGCAGTGCTCGCTGCGCGTCTTTGGAATGCGCTTCCTCTAGACATTAGAATGGCTCCCTCTATCCATTCTTTTAAATCTAGACTAACAAAATTCTATAAAGATTCCATTGGTTATTGAGCAATTGAGTATGGGTATAATATATGTAAGTGTATTTATACATATTATTTATATATTAAATATAGGTACATATTATTTATATATTATCTTATGTATTTATATATTTATTTATGTATTTCAAATGTACGTTGTTTATTTATGTTTATGCATTAGTATAGGTATATTGTTCATATTGGCACTATCCCCAAGCTTTTCTTATTTCTTTTTCAAGCACTTGGTTGACTGGAAGAGATCCCTTCTAGGGATAAGTCCGCCTTTGTACAAAGGTCCTTTTCTAGGAAAAATTTTTCTTTTAAGTTGTTATTTGTGCAATAAAGAAATTACATACATACATACATACGATTACTATCCAAGTCAACTTTGCAATAAATATTTTATCGTTTGTATGGATATAAATTTTTAATAAGAATAAAAATAAATATGTTCATTTAAAAGATCACAAACCATCAAATTAAAAGTTCGAAGTACAATTGTTTTTTTTTTTTAATAAATGTATTATCATTCAAAGGTACAGTTCTGCTGATTTTTTAATGCTTTGTACAATATAATGTAAATATGTAAATCAGCACTAACTGTAACCAAAATAGCAGTTATTGCCTTCTGAAATATTCAAATAGGGCAAGAAAACTATAAATTTATAACTAAAACTTTCACATCCCTTTTCACCTCTTTAGAAATGCATGAGCGGGCCTCAAGGGCTGACCAGGACATCGGTGAATGATTTGATTCTCATTCGACAGCCGTAACCAGTCTTTTGCATTTATTTTCCTTTCATTCGGCATCAGATCCCGTCATTTTTACCCAACTGACTCATACAGAAGGAGTGTAATGTTTTCGCGAGCGTACATATCTATGTATGTATTTTTGTAAGTATGTTTCATTATCGCATCCTGTAATTGTAACGGCTTGACCATCGTGATGTCATTGGATTTGTATTTTTCCCCGAAAAATAGGCTATGTGGTGTTAGTAATAATCAATATGGTAAGCATAATCTATCAAAAAGGCAGTTGGATTTATATTTTTTTAAATAATCCACTTGTTCTTCAAGCGTATCCAAAAATTGTAACGTCATATTCAAATCGAATAAATATTTTATGATTATGTTTACTCCCGCTGTCTGTGACATACTCTCAGATAATGATGTTTATTTTGTTAAATGAAATGTGAAAGAATATAGATTTGTATTGCATGATTTTAATATTTAATGTTATACTTGTAGCACATATGCATATTCTGTAAAAATGTCAAGTCCCTATCACTTTTTTATGAATCAATTGAGTGCGTTACTACAATAAAAATGAGCACCAGGCTCACTATAGTAGCTATCTTATAAATGCTGGCTGAATATGTACCTAATCGAAAAAGTCTCACGTAATGAAGGATCCTAAATGATTCACTCATACTCAAAAGTAGGCATTTTGATATTAAATAAATAAATAAATATATACGGACAAATCACACAGATTGAGCTAGCCCCAAAGTAAGTTCTTAAGTAAGACTTGTGTTATGGGATACTAACTCAACGATACTATATTTTATAACAAATACATATATAGATAAACATCCAAGACCCAGGACAATCTGAAAAAGATCATTTTCCATCTTGACCTGACCGGGGATCGAACCCGGGACCTTCCGTGTCACAGGCCGGCGTGTTGACCGCTGCGCCACGGAGCTCGTCGTGTTGATTTTATTCATGGAAGATATATTAAAAAAAAACACATGATAATTTGCCTTCTAATATTATAAAACGAATTAAACGCTGCCAGAAATAGCTATGTTTCGTATTTCGCATTATGTATGGAAACTGTTGGAAATTCGCGGTAAGCTTAACTTACTTGCAGTTCCCAATTACTCTAAAACTGAGACGGATATTAAAATTGTTTAAAACACGAAACTTCGCCTGATATTTATTTATGTTTCGAATTCAGAAGACTAAGTTTCTGTTGAAAGTTTCGTAATTGCATTAGTCGTAAGGCTTCCTTATTTTGAAGTTGAGCAACTTATACAAAGTGGATCAGTCCCTTTTAGGGTACGGCACTAATAAAGAAAACTTTTTTGGTATCAAAGCCATCGGTAATTACGTCCGGATAGTACGATAATAGGTCTTGGGAAATCTGTTTCGTTCTTTGTACCGTATCTTGGAAGTTGGAACTATTCCCATTAACGTGTGATTTGGCGGGGAAGCATTTGATTTGGTTTATTAACCTACTTCTCGAAAGGTCAAGTTAAGAAGAAGATAAAGACGTAAGATAAACTAGCTAGTAAAGCTGAATTAGGAAATACAATTGAAGATACAAGACAAAACATATACACTGTTCTTATTATAACAAATTTAAATGTTATAAAGAAAGGTTTACAATTAAAGCTTGCTTAAACTTCATTTATTAGAAACTTAAAACAACATTTTTGTTGGAGCATATCAAATATTATTATCTGATATTCATTAACAATCAATTGTATCTTATCCATTCACTAGTATTAATAAACATACTTTTAATTCCATCATTTATAATAGTTCTGGGTATCATGCGATGTAATTTAGGTTTATATGTCATTGTTTCAAAATCAACCTATACGTAGTTCCGAACATTGCTTTCACTACGAAAAATAAAGCAATCTACTCTATGTCAGGAAACACTGGACCCCGGTCCTATCTGCAAAGCCAGATCAAAAACAAGAGCAAACCGAGAGTGATGTAGAAAATGAAAGATTCATTTTTCCAGCCAGCCGCGACGTTATGGCTATTTTTCATGTCAACTCGCACATATTTCAATAAACCGTGTTGGTTCAGGACTGCATGAATATTTAAATGTTTATCGCATGCAAGTTTCACATCGGTAATTGTGGCTCCGATTTCATCACACTGCTAGTTTTTATTTCCTTTACACTCACTTTTTTGTATTGTGAAATTATTTATTCGGTGACTATTTGTTTTCATTTATTTGAGATAAAAGGTGTTTAAGAACCGTGTGTAAAAGTCATAGAAAAATATCCTTTTCTATGACTTTTATGTTATTGCAAGCTGCATAGATATACATAGATATAGTAAGAAAAGTTTTCATCTATGTTTCGTAAAAAATACACAAATATTAGTAGCATGCCAATCAGAATCAAAAAGTTGTATAGTGAGACTCTATATCCCGCATAATCTATGTAAATAGAACATTGTGGGAGGACAGTTTGTTTATTTTATAGGCTGTATTTTTTGTTCTGAGTATTGGTGTAATCAGAAGATCATACGTACTTATGATAAGTTTTATCGTCGCCCATGAACAATAGTGAACATCTCAAAATCAAAGTTGTTAATAGAGCGCTGCCGGCGTTTTAGATAGGACCCGTCTTTCGAAGGAACCCAGGTCATAACGGGGTAAAACAGTGGAATGAAGCGAAGAAAAAGGAAGGAAACGAACTATTATTGTGGATTACTAGGCTTCATGGTAATGTGCATGAAGCAAGTGTCCACGGTGCATAGTGCGGTAGCGAAATTGTGATGCATGTGCTACATGTAACTATACCAAAAATTTTGTCACCACATACTCCGTAGCTCAAAGAGCTTTTGAATTGCCTTAATTATTTTATAGTACGTATACAGAATCTGTTATTTTTTAGGCATCGTTATATCCAAAAAACCGGTCAAGTGCGTGTCGGGCCACGCGCAGTGTAGGGTTCCGTAGTTGCGAATGACAACTTTGAGGTCACACTGTTTACACTCACACCTCACAGTCTAACGACCAAAAACATCTAACAATGAAGATTGTATGAAATTTTACATTTTACAGTACATTTTATAAGTTGGTTGCCTATAACTTTTTAGTTTGCACTTAGTACCCAGCTCTGATAGTTTTTCTTTCAACTTCAGTATATATACTATTGCTGTAATTTTTTTCACGTATCCATATATAACCGTTTAGCAGATAGAGGGGGGGGACACGTACCTCTAACAAAATTTTGCACTTTAAAACCAAATATTTCGGAAACGAATCCCTAAATCGAAAAATGGTGTTCTTAACCTCACAATATTTTTGAAAGACCTTTTTAACGATACCCCACACGATGGGTTAATAGAGAAAAAAAAATTACTCCCCCACTTTACTTGTATGGGAGATACCAAAAAAAAAAATATTTTTTCAAGGTTTTTTTCTACGACTTTTTTGCCATGATTAATATACACACTCATACCAAATTACAGCTTTCTAGTACTTATAGTCTCTGAGTAAAACCGCGGACGGACAGACAGACAGACAGACAGACAGACAGACAGACAGACATGGCGAAACTATAAGGGTTCCTAGTTTACTACGGAACCCTAAAAAGCAAAGTTCAACTAGGTTATTTGAAGCAGCTCAATCATCTAGTGCTATTTTTTTTTTCATTTAAGTTGCCAGTGCCACTAAAACTAGCCGTCGCTCGCAGCTCCACTCGCGTTAGTGTCCCTCGGGAACAGTACTTTTCTCCGGAATGAAACTCCGTACTACAGACAACGTGTACTTATGCAAAATTTCATGATGGTCGGTTCAGTAAATAGGGCGTGAAAGCGAAACAAACAAACAAACAAAAGAACTCACTTTCGCATTTACATTATAATATTAGTAGTTGGGAAGTTGGAATTGGGTTGAAAGACAGCGAATGTGCAATCAGCAAATTCGATAAAAAATTGAAGAGGGACAGAAAGATAGAAAAATAATAAATTAACTACTTCTAAACTTTCGCGTTGCATGATTATTAAATGCAATATCGGGAATTAACGCGAAACATACCGTTTTTCTCCAGACGTTGCAGCGGTGTTAGTGCCCCGTCGGCGCGACGGGGCACTAACACCGCTGCAACAGTCATCCAGTGACCACGGTCGGTGTAACCCGGCCGAAACGTCTGGAGATAAACGGTATGTTTCGCGTTAATTCCCGATTTTGCATTTAATAAATAGTAAATTCATAAAATATTTATTTTCTTTACAGATGCTGCAAAGTATGTGCAAGGACGCAAGGCGAAGACTGCGGAGGTTTTAGAGGGACTTGCGAGCCGGGCCTCAAGTGTTACGAGGGCTCGTGTACGCCCATAACGTGAACGAACTCGAAACAACTTGTAATATATGTGTATAGTGTTGAATAGAATCTACAAACATATCCCCGACGTAGAAACAAGAGGACCAGAGTTAGCACCTGTAGTATGCCTCACGGGACAGCGATGTCTGTGACAATAATATAAGTGCGGGGCGTTTACACTGTAGATTTTCCGGGATAAAGTAAGAGGCTCTTGTTGGTAACCGACGCTGGGTTTTGTGAACATAGGAAGACGTGGTGCTTGAAAGCCTGTCCAAACAATGAAATTTACACGTGTATTGACTGAAAGTGTTTATTTTCCGTGGAGATAAATTATCAGCTTAAAATACTTTCACGCATTTGGGTTTTGATTCTGTTTTATCGAACGGAAATAGTATGATACCCAATTCAGTAAAATATCATGATATATTTTGGCTAGCAATATCCGTTTGTGTCCTAATTATTACAAAAGTATATTTTATAGCAATTTTTATGAGTTAAATCGCAAAAGAGAAAGAAATGATGTGACTATAATACGTTGTTCTTAATTGAATATTAAGTAATTTCTGTTTTCTCTCCTCTTTAACGTAAAGAGGAGAAAAAACAGAAATTATAAAACATACTTTGTTATTTTTAAAATATCGTATCAAGCAATCCTCTCTTGAATTTGAATGTGGCAGGTGTGACAGATGTTACAATGCACAGCGTCGGTTATCATAGCTCTTGTTCCATGCGGTATACAATGTAACTGTAGTAACTCCGATACGTTGTAAAGATTATTTCTTTCCAAACGAGCGCAAATTTCATTTTAATGCCCCAACTCCGGCTGCGAGGCATGATAAAATCTTCGCCTTTGTGCTCCCTCGTTATATCACCATTCAACTCTATGATGAAAGGTTTTTCATGGAATTTGTTTGCAAACACAGTCTTCTTTGAGGAATAATGTCAAGAAACTTCTGCACGTTTAATTTACATAGTAAGTCTTGAATAACTAAAATTTACGAGATGACTATCTCAGGCGTCTTTTGCATTTGTCTAAATATTATTTTAACAAAGCATAAATAATGATTTGAACGTGCAATTTTGTATTTCAATCTTGTTTATTAAAGAGTATGCAAACATTTTGTGTTCTGAAGCCAAACTTTTGATGGCATTATGCTCGACAGTTGGCCAGTGCTCATATAAAGCATCGCTGAGCATTGCATGTATTTTTAGATATTGAGATGAGCATTGCATGTATTTTTAGATATTGATGAGAGATTGGTGCACGACTTTGCTAAGTATGCGGTTAGAACAGCATTCACTTATAAACTTTTTTGTTTTCATCTGGGGATCAAACAATATAAAAATATATTTGTAAAAAATACCCACAAGGGAAATAATTATGAACTATAATGTTTTATATAATTAGAATTTGATGTTTAACTTTTGTCAATAGAAAGAATCAGTGTAAGCTATATTTATTTCCAGATTTTACATCTTTATCAACAAAATGAAAGAAAGAAAGAAACATTTTACTTGCCTTTGAATAAGGTGTACAAAGTTGGTAAAATAAGTAGCAAGCGAATAAAATTAGATCAACTGATTTATTGTGTGCAGAACAGTTAATTAATTGGAGCAGTTATTGTTATTGGTAACTTTAACTCCACCGTCAAATCAGATTCATCAGATTATATATTTTTATCATCGATCTATCCCCAAAGAAATGCAAAAAAACAGTGATGCAAATACCAATGCATGCAAACATAACGTGAGACAAGCTTACGCACATATAGACATTAATTGTGCATGCAACTTTAACATTTTTTTTTCCTCGCTAAAAGAATTTCAAATGTTCAATTAATATCTACTTATGCTGCACGCATATACCGAATAAAATGAGTTCACTCGTGACTTATCCCAGTACCCGCTATATATTCCTAGATTTATTACTTAAATCTGGTTTAAGTTTTTTGTTAAATAATTCTATCCCTTCAAGTTTTTATTTGATAAGTTGTTTAGCAAGTGCAATTTGTTTTGAAAGAACAACAAGTACATTGATTTTTCTGTATATTCTCAAAATGTTGCGAATATGAATAATTACCAAAATTGGTGTAAGTAATTTATTCCCTGCTTAAAGTTACCTATTAAATTAATCTGCGAACATTGTCATGTATAAATAAATGTAATTACAAGTGTATCTATCTATTTCTGTGTGCTTCCAGGTTACACGTAGTTAAGAATTATTATTGTATTTTGATACATTCGGCTTCAAAATACAGCCTCATTTTGATGTGAATAAGAAAAATTATAACAACGAAATATACTTCTACAATAATAACACTGGATTTAATAAAAATAAACAAAACCTTTACAAATCGTACTGAGTTATTAAGGCTTTACATTCAAAATATGTGACTGTGATGTTTTTCTTGTTTTGTACTTGGATTGTTGTTATTTCAATCATGTTATCATGTGTTATTTTGGTTTTTATAACAATTAATCCATGTGCAATGAAATAACATTATTTATTTTATTTTTTCATTTATGTACACAGAAAAACATGTTAAGACAATATATATACATTTGTGGTAAGGTTTTGAATTTATCCGTAATTTTATAACTGGATACATATATACATACACCTTTACGTCGGCTAATGTAAGCTGTCTCCCAGATGGGAAATTTACCTTAGTCTATTTAACATTCACAAAACTTTGTATCTATTATATACATAATATGCGTACTTTTATAAATTCATTATTATTGAACTCAATATTTTTTAACGACATAACACATTCAAATGCTGTAGTATTTTTGACGCTGACTGTATCACTTAGTCGTGTAAATATGATCTGATTAGCATTTTTATCTTGTATGTATGTTAAGAAAGTAGCAAATTAAATTGGAATATATACGAAAAGTAGAAAATATCATAGGTTTCTGTGCACACTGGAATAAGTTTTAAACATTATGTTTTTAAATTACAATAAGCTAGTTAAATTATTTCCAAATATTGTGTAACAAAAAGATATCAAACATTTGAAAGGAAAGACCATTTGAAATCCATAATAATAGATCTGTATTATAACAAAATTTATGCCACACATAGAGAAAGAGCAATCAAGTGAAAATTTCTATATTACGCTGCTCTTGAAGTGACATCAGTGGGGACCTGAAGGAAAATTGTTTATTAACATGGGCTTAGTATACACTTACTGTCTTATTATAAAATGAGGACTAACTTAAGTGCCTGACTTAAGCTTAACTTTAAACCAATATCCGCCCAAATTAAATTGGCAAAAACAGTTGACCGAACGTCAAAGTAATAAGTGTTCACTTAATTTGGCCGGATAATGGTTTAAACCAGGCAGGGTAGTCCGCGTTTTATAATAAGATGAATAGAATTAATTATTATTTCGGACTTTAGTAACACGAAGATTTTTAGCAATTGTATATAGGCAATAGCAGATATTAGCAAACGTGGTAGAATTGGTGTAATTTTAAATAATTAAAGATTACATGTCATTTTATTTATTGAAATGAAATAAGTAAATTACATCTTACCAATATTTCGTATATACTAATTACTTATCTGTCAAATCAGTGATTATTTCCTAATAAAACATAAAACATTTTTGTTATTAAAAACATAATTCAATAGCAATATTTATATTGAATATTGTTAATTGAAAAGAATATTGTTTCATTAAAAAAAGCTATATTAATCAACAAGTTATTTCTTTTTAACAAAATTATTTAAATTATTGGCTTGTTCATTCCTGATGAAGAATATATTTTAATGGTGCGTTTATATATCAATTACAAATATTTTTTGTCGTAGCTATGTAACCGAAATATAACCGCCGTATAATATGTTTTAATGTAAGTTGTAATATATAATAATTCAGAGCTACTTGTTAAATGTGCACACATTGAATAAATATAAGTTAAAAAAGAAACCAGATTAATTTTCTTTAAAATTAATCCACCTTATCTGAAACGAAAACTAAAATTAGTACCTACTTTAGTTCGCATTTTGAAGCAATAATAATCCAAAGCCTAATAATAAATAGATTGTTGACCATTTCTGTGGCTCAGTTGTGCCTTTGAATCGCAAGGTTCCGGGTTCAATTCCCAGCCAGGTTATAATGGAAAACGATGTTTTTCAGATTGGCCTAGGTCTTGAATATTAATTAGTACCTACTTAACTATTATAAAATAAAGTATCGATGAGTTAGTAACCTACGTACAAGTTTACTACTTTCTGTGAGGAAAAGCTCTGGCACATTGTGTGTGATTTATCACATAGGTAGGTTGTGGTCATTTGAAGCACGGAAGATTTCCAGATATATCGCCTTTTCAGTAAATCCAATCCACCTGTAACCCACACCTGAAGTCACTTAACATGCATCATTAACGTAACGCATTCAAACCATACCATCCCAACCGTCATTAACAATATTATTCCTAACCATGTATTTGACGTGTAATTATTACGTATCAATTTACTCCCGCCACAAAGCCAGCCCATAATGAGAGCATGTCAATTGTAAAATATCATAATTGGTAATTTAATTATTGTTGGTCATGTGATGCCGAGTCAGAGATATTTTATTTTAATTAATGGCAATGTACAGCGATCGTCCGACCGTATTTATGCATTGACTTATTAAATGGGGGATGTAACGAATATATATTATTTATTAACGACACAAAGATACTCTAGCTACTTTAAAGAAATCACGTCAAAGAGTTTCACGTTTATGTATTGCTAAATATTGCATCGACATTATATTTAAAAAAAAAAACATTATATGTATTCAAAAAATACTTTTAATACGGTTTTATTTCATTAATTACATTATTACACATAACGGATTGAACAGTTTACTGTGTTCATATTCGCAGGTAGACTAAGTTTGATATATAATTTATTTGGCTATTGAAATTTACAACATACGGTCATCCACCAAAAGCTTCGTCAAAAACCAACTAAGAATCATTAGCAACATGCTTCGTAGTTTACAAGAATTAATCCGCAACACGCCTCGTCAAAAGTTAACAGAAAGGAATCCGCGAAATGCTTCGTCAAAAAATACATAAGTAATAGGTATGTGTCCGCTACATGCTTCGCTAACTAATGTAGACTAAGTTATCATTTATCTATTATCCTCTACGAACTATGCAAAACTACCGTCTAAAATATTTATAAATTACATTAATCTGTTTAAAAGCATTTAAAGTAGTAAAGAAATCGTGTAAGTAATCAAGTCTCTTCTAATTCAAAAGAAAAATAACGAAAAAAATATTCATCAATCCAAATTTTAAGTGGAGATACATTCGACAGTATACCGCCGCTAGATAAATCCATCCGGGATATCCCCGGAGAGGCATACGGGCGAGGGATATAAAAATGGGATTTATATTATTACACATATAGGTTTAGTGTGTACTTTAGTCGAGTGTTTTACTGTCGAGATTCGGGACCTGTATTTTGATAGACCATTTAGTCTATTTATGTCGTAAAATTGGAGTTATTTCGGTATGGAAATTCATTTTGAGAGAAATTTACAAAAAGCAGATTACGTGCCAGACAGAATTTTCAATCCGTCAGACAGTGCAGGGCGCTTGCACGAATGTGCGTGTTGTCTGTGTTACAGCGTGCTACGCTCATCCACGGATGATGACTGCTGTCAGAAAAGGTATTAAATTATAAGTGATAGTATTTAATTTTTCACTTCTGTCGGCACACCCGGAGCGCACCCGTTTTTCTTTTTATTTAGAAGATGTATGTTCAGCATAGACTTAATTTTGGTGTCAGTTAGTACAAAGGGGGAGTAAGTAAGGGTTTGACGCACAAATTACCATCATTAAGATTTGTGAATGTCTTTGGTCAATCTCTAAATAACTCGCCGCAAATCAGTTCATGACGAGTAGCTTTTAAGGGACATAGGACTTAAGAGGGCCTTAAACACGCATGTCTCCATACAAAGGGACAAAGGCAGTTGTGGCAATATTTGATACTATATAAGCCTTTCAAAATTTGTATAAAAATGTTGAGAGGCTTATAATTCTTAAACCGTTAATATTTTTACCAAGCTGTAAAGGAACGTACGTAGATTATAATGATATTAATTGATTGAATGCTTCATCACTATCATCCTTTCAGCCGCAGGAAGTCCACTGCTGGACATAGGCCTCTCCTAAGGATTTCCAAAATGAAGCGGTTGGAAGCGGCCTGCATTCAGCGTTTTCCTGCGACCTTGGTCAGGTCGTCTAACCACCTGGTTGGTGGGTGTCCGACGCTGCGCTTGCCGGTACGTAGTCGCCATTCGAGAACCTTTCTGCCCCATCTGCCATCGGTTCTTCGCGATATGTGCCCCGCCCACTGCCACTTCAAAGAGCTAATCCGCTGAGCTATGTCGGTGACCTTTGTTCTTCTACGGATCTCCTCGTTTCTGATTCGATCTCGCAGAGAAACACCCAGCATAGCCCACTCCATAGCTCTTTGAGCGACCTTGAGCTTTCTTATGAGGCCCACAGTAAGGGACCACGTTTCGGACCCGTAAATCATCACTGGTCAAGTGGTCTGATAGTACAGAGAGGGTCATACTCCTGCAGTGGAGACTAAAGAAGACCTGATGATTATGAAGTTTTATACAATTTTGTAAAATAACTGCATAAAATATGTAAGCAGGTTACTGCAGCTCGGAACAGCAGCCATCTCCCTGTAAAAGGTTGTGACTGCAGAAGTGCTGAGACTTGTTGTGATATATTGCTTTTATAAAAGGCTTGCTATTGAAGTTTTATTTCGCCGTGTGGTTCCCGGCAGAGTAGAATAGGACCACTTCAAGTCTTTCCATGGATGTCGTAGAAGGCGACATCGGAAACATAAGCTACACAAAAGCTTATGTATTATTATTATGTTGATTTGACAAATTGCATCGTGTATAGTTTAACGTGTAAATCACTCGCATATGCTTTGAGATCAGTAGCCAGCGTCACGGAGATATACGTTTGATATACGAGGACCCGTGACGCGGACTACGTGTGCTTAAAACTTTAAAATAACGTTGAAATATTTCCCAACTTTGCGGTGAAATAATGTCATAAAAATGTTCACAGTTGCTACAACTTGGAACGGCAGCCATCACTCTGTATCAGACTGTCATTGCAGAAGTGCTCAAACTTGTTATGACATATCGCTTATATGAATATCTCGTTATTGCAGATTTATTTCGCCGTGTGGTTCCCAGCAGAGTAGAATAGGACCACTCAAAGTCTTCCCGTAGATGTCGTAGAAAGCGACTTAAGAAACACAAGCTAAATAAAAGCTTATAAACATTAAAAGGACCTATTCAACCCATCTGGCCAGCGTGAAGAGTGTAGGCTAAATTTTTTGACTAGTCTGGCTAATATATGGCTCTGGTAGTACAAAGAGATTCTCCTGCAGTGGAGACTAAATAAAAACCTGATGATTATGAAGTTTTATACAATTTTGTAAAATTACTACATAATATGTAAGCAATTGCCGTAGTTTGGAATGGCAGCCATCCCTCTGTATCAGACTGTCACTGCAGAAGTGCTGATACTTGCTGTGACATATTGCTTATAATAAATGGATCCTTATTGAAGTTTTATAAATTTTTGTAAAATAATGGCATAAAATATGTGAGCATTTGCCGCCACTCGGAACAGCAGCCATATCTCTGTACCAGACGGTCACTGCGGAAATGCTGAGACTGATTGTGACATATTGCTTTTATAAATGGCTCGTTATTGAAGTTTTATACAATTTTATAAAATTATGGCATAAAATATGTGAGCAGTTGCCGCACCTCGGAATGGCAGCCATCTCTCTGTATCGGACTGTCACTGCAGAAATGCTGAGACTGGTTGTGTGTGACATATTGCTTTTATAAATAGCTCGATGAAAGTTTCATGCAATTTTGTAAAATGACGGCATAAAATATGTCAGCAGTTGTTTATGTCAACATTCTTCATTTCAAAGCAAGCAAATATACCTACAAACTAGTTTTTAGATGCTGACGTATTTACCTGATCAAATAATGGAGATGTAGAACATTTCTATTAAATAACGGTCTGCTGGCAAGTATTCGTTTTCAAAGTGAAATTACTTATACATTTTAACGAGTTCTATGAATTCTCATCGAGCATTCAAAACTCAAGAATTTAGAATATTTTAGAGATTGGCCGAAAATTTGCTATCAGATTCGGTTCCAGCAAAAACCTTGTTTCTGTAAATATTTCGCTTTGGGTGTAAATCAGCCTAAGTCAGCCAAACTCGAATCTTTATACTTATTGTTAGGATTTGATGGACTCTAACAGCCACTCCTTTCTGCGAAAAATCCTTAGTATGTGCTAAGTGTTTACAATAACACAATGAGTCTATATTTTTTTTGATTTGTTAAACAAACGGAACTCTTACAATAAGTTTTATACTATGACTAGGTACCTGTTACCCGCGGCTTCACCAGCGTAATGTATTAATAAGCCTATGTCCTTCTCGATAACCTAACCTGTGTATGCAAAATTTCATGATGATCGGTTCAGTAGATACGGCGTGAAAGCGTAACAAACAAATAAACAAACAAACTCACTTTCGCATTTATAATATTAGTTGGGAAGTTGGGATTGGGATAGTTGGGATTGGGATAGTTGGGATGGGATTGGGATTAATATTAAACACAAGATCAGAATGAATAAAACTAATTAATGAATGACATAACATTTTGTTTTCTTTCCAAGCTGATTTGGGAGAAAAGGAAAAACATTGAATATACCAGTTGCTTTTCTTCGCACGCAGACCATCATCATCATCAGCGTCATAACAATATGCGATGCGGCAATCAAAACAGTGGTTGCAAACCACTATTTTGCTGCGTTTCGTTTCGACTAAACATCTTGTTTTGGTCAGACACTAGAATATTTGTCAGAATATCTAATATGAAAATGACAATATTATTGTAAAGTAACCTATCCTTACAGGGAACGTAATTTTGTTTTGAAAAAGTTAATCCTAGATAGAAAATACTATATTAAGGTTTATTTAGTGGAAAGTGACATTAGTCTAGAATTTTGAGATAAAAACGACTCTGACAATTATATTGAGTACCTACTGACATTCTCGTCTTTATGCTAAACCTAAGTTTGTTTTAAGGCTTTCTCACCTCAACTACTAAATCGAAATATAAAATAATTTGCATATAAATTATAATGAGTAAGGTACGGTACTCAAAATGACATGGAGTAAACTAACATGAACGAAGATCTAATGAGAAATTATTACAAAATTATTTTAAAACTAGAAATACAACAAAGGAGAATATATATATATTCATAATTACTTGTAACCAGTAAGAAAAGGTTATTTATTTAACATAATCTTAATGAATTACCCTAATTCCTTTGTTAAGTAAATTTACACCCAGATTTTCTGAAATTTTCACAATAATTTTCCTTAATTAATAGCAAGGTTTAAGTAATTTTACCTTCCTAAGCAAATAAAACCGAATGCAAAGAAGAATACTCAGTCGTACTCGTATACAGCTTTTAAATTGACCCTCGACAATCCCTTACAGTGGTGACTCAGACCGTCTATATTAACATTCTTTCCTATGGGACTAACGCTGAGGCCCCGAATTTTTTTTTGACTCTCCCATACTAATTGCCCGGGAGGCTAAACACTTTAGTATGAAATGGTGAGTGTTTTTAGTTTATCTTGACGGGCTGAGTCACCCCGTTGGCGAGGGTGCGCCCGATAGTGAAAAAGATAATGCCATCTTGATATCACTATAACTTTGAATTTGAAACATAATATGTGCTCTACTTATATATCAGCCATAGCAATGTGAAATTCATCATCATTCATTCAAACCGGGTAAAGATTGATTTTGAAAGACGACATTGCTCATCGATCAAAACAGACGAATTTTTGGTCGATGAGCAATGGAGACTGCAGCAACAGCTTTACGTGCCTTCCGAAGCAAATAGGAGACCGACCATTTTAATGCCACTTGCGGTCCATTGAAAGGGGCTCTGCCCGAGGCTACTTTAAATAAACGCAAATAATAGTATTTTATGCAACGGTTTTATAATAGGGGTCTTATAAGGCAAGTGGCGCGGGTAGCGATATGAGCGAGCTAATAATCTCAACAAGAATATCGCTAATAGAGGCGCCACAAGCCTTTTAAGACCTAATTATAAACCGTTGCATACAATATTTTTTCTACGACTTTCAAAAAAATGCAAAACTAGAAAAACATACATTTTGACTTTGACAACTTACTCGCGCGGGAAATGTAAATATGACAAAATTTTGTGTCTATGGTTACCTTTGCTTTTTAAATTAATGTTCGCTAGACTCTTAAGGCGCTCTTATAGTAAACTAGCGCCACCCAGCAATTAAATTCCTTAAATCATAGATTGTATCGAATTCTAAAAATCTAACAAGTACAAAACTAGTAAATAACTTATAGTATTTTTTGTATATTACAAGTAATTTACTAGTGCCATATTTAAAGAGAAAAATCGGTTAACGCCAAAAGTGGCCACTTTTGGCGTTAACCTGTTTTTCTCTTATTTTATCAAACGAATATTAGTGAAAATGAATACAAAAATACTACAAGTAATGTACTTGTTGGATTTTTAAAATTCAATATAATTTAGGATTAAACGAATTAATTGCTGGGTGCCGCTAGTGTTACTATAAGAGCGCCTTAAAAAAAGTTGGCAGCAATGCATTTAGTTCAAAAAAACTTCTTTTGCAATCACGAAATCTAGGTTTAATTGTCTGTGGCTGCTAGCCGTATCGTTATAGCCACATTATAGTACGGCTGTGCCGTACTGTTATGAAGAATAGAGTATAGATTTATTATGGATGTTCTTATGTCTGTGTTCTTGATCACATAAATGACAGATAAAAGTACAGGAGTAGAAAAATACTTAAATAAATCCTTACGCCCACTGGACTATCGAGCTCCTCATCAAAACCGTAACAAACCAACAAATAAACTAAAAAACAAAGACACAAAGTGACTTTCGGGTTTATAATATTAGAAAGCATTACATAATACCCCTAGACAAATTTGACTGATCCGCAGTATTGTCTACATATATTTTCATATTGTCATTATTCATAACGAGGAGTCCCCGAGGCGTAATGAGTTCATCGCCCGCATGAAACATAACAGATTACTTGTCAACTCGCTAAACTTAAATACTAACTAAACCTTTACACAAATGCTTACTTAGGTATAGCTTTAATGTGTACTTTAATTAAAACTTATTTAAGCTTAACCGTCATTTGGACGTGATCGTGGTTGCTTGACGCCTTCTATTTATGGACGCGGACAGTTGAAGTTCAAACCCGGGATCTACTTTTCCGCGTATTTTTTAAGCTACCTAAAGACATCGGGAATAGCTTAACGACTGCTATCAAAGAAGACAGCCGGGACCAACGGCTTAAAGTACCTTTCGAAGCACCGAGAAGATCGTCAATTTTAATGCCACTTGCGGTCACCATCCAAGTGTGTACTGTGCCCGGCGTTGCTTATATAAATGCAAATAATGCTCACGCCCACTCAGGTCTATCGGGCTCCTCATTACATTGTAAAACCGTAAGAAACAAACAAAAAAAACAAACAAATAAAAACACAAAGTCACTTTCACGATTATAATATTAGTAAGGATTACATAATATCCCGAGACAAATTTGACTGATCCGCTGTATTGTCTACGCATATTTTCATAATGTCATTATTCATAACGAGGAGTCCCCGAGGCGTAATGAGTCCTTCGCCCGCATGAAACATAACAGATTGCTTGTCAACTCGCTAAACTTAAATACTAACTAAACCCTAACACAAATGCCCTCTTATAGCTTCAATATGTACTTTAATTAAAACCTATTTTAGCTTGACCGTCATTTGAACATGTTCTTGGGGTCCTTGATTTGAGACCTACTTTAGTTATAACGTAATGCGTAGTTCTCTTGATTTACCAAATGCAAAATAATGAAAAGCAATGCAAAAAATACTACAAGTCATTTACTAGTGATTACTACATTTACTTTTGGGTACCGCAAGGCATGCACGACTTTTTTTTTTTTAATTAACTTAAATTTCGTTTTTATTTAATCTCTTTGCAATTTTTTTTTTAGCTTAAACTTATGTCAAATCATCATCATCATTTCGTGTAGGTGACACGGTCAGTCGACCAGGTACCCCCTGGTGTCAGAGTTCTTCGGAACCACCTCTCGGCCTCTTAAGTTGTTCCTTTAACGACTACCAGATGGCAGCCGGGACCACCGGCTTAACGTGCCTTCCGAAGCACGGAATCATCTTTCTTATCAGACAATCAGGTGATTCATGCCTGCAATGCCCTAATCAAACTGGAAACAACTTAACACAGTATGCTTACCGTGGGAATCTAACCCACGACCCCAGTAAGGCAAACGCCTTAACCACTGGACCACGGAGGCAGTTATTTCAAATGAAAACTATAGAAAATATAACAATATCAAATGAAACAACATTATCGCAGGAGAATCTGGCTTCCGTCTTTCTGCTTAAAACTAATGTGATTTATTTCAAACGTTCTGACACAAACGCCAAAGGATCCATTGAAACTGGGTCAAGATGAGAAGATACGTGTATCATTCCATTTCCTCGATACACTTTGAACCGATATTACGTGATTTCTGCAATGCGTTTGAATGTTTTGCAATATGTTATGGTTGGCTTGATTGCAAGCAATGTGAATCATGTATTATGTTTGTATTAAGTAAATGATTAAAACAATAAAGTAAAAAGGCAATGTCTTCATTCGCGTACGTCCTGTAGAAACTTAACATCTGAGTTATAAATTAATAGTATAAAATAGGCAACGCATGGTTTTAAAACTATTGAGATTACACAGTTGAAACGAAAGTAGAGTAGATAGATGAAAGCATTACCACAGTGGTAAAATGTTGCCCAATGAAATTGGTTTGAACAAGATACACACAGACCATTTTTAAAAATACCTATTTAAGTCTTGAGATACAATTTTACAATGAGATAACTCAATAATTCCATAGCACCTTATTTATTCTATTTTATTTTATTTTTATGAAGTATCAGTTGTACACTTTTTTTTTAATTGCGCAATTCTTAGTCCTTATTTTACCAAATTTAAATCTGCTATATTACTATTATGAAAGCTGGATACTATAGTTGAGTTGTTCATAGGTACGAGGCAAAACAGAGTGCTTATAATAAACCGAAGATTTATTCAATATGTTTGCTTCTTCTATGTAAAACAAGATTAAAATCGGAGCTTCCAAAAGCATCCTCAAATTAGGTATTTCTTGAGCAGTTGGTTTATATTAGGAAAATATATCGATACATTTTGTAGATAGTTCCAAGAAGTATCGACAATGTTCAATTTGGATTCTCCAAAGCAAAAGTAATAGAATTTGTAATACGCACCATATTCATAGAAAGCCGATATCTAGCAGTTTATTTATTGACGTTAAAAAGCTTGTTTATTACATCGTTTATTGAGATTACCGAATTCAGTAAAAAGGCTTAATTCATGAAATTGTGGCATAATAAGCATGATGTCGGTGTGTGATTCCCGGTTAAGTAGAATAAAATGTTACCATTCCAAGTCTTCGCGTAGATGTCGTAGAAGGCGACTTAGGAAACACAAGCTAAGCAAAGCTTATAAACACCACAGAGACTTCTCTAACACGTCTAGCTAGCGTGGAGAATGTAGGCCAAATTCTCTGACTGTTCTGGCTAATGTAAACATTACTACATTATTACATTAGCCCTCTACCATACATTATAAGGTTCTAGTAGTCAGAGAGGGCCGTGCTCCGGCAGCGGAGACTAAAAAAGACATGATTATGATGAAGATCATAATTGTCGCAAACGTATAATTTGTGTAGATTTATATTTATTCATTTATAGAGACAGAGAAAATAAATTTTGGTAAAAGGAATTATTTGGTTCTGATTGATCTTATTCAGATAAATGAATGACATCAATAGGCTGGCCAAAAAGCCAAAGGTCGTGATCATGATTATGATGATGATCATAATTGGCGCAAACGTATAATTTGTGTAGATTTATATTTATTCTTTTTTTTTTCATATATTACCATTTAAAGGATCTTACAAAACATTTTGTTGGAACTTAGCATATCAAATAGTGGATAATTTCATAAATCATTTATAGTGTATTTAAGTATATTATAAATTTAAAATCATAAATAGATCTAAAATCGTATCCAAAACAAACATTCAAGCCAACCACACAAATTCACCGATTACCGATGTGGCTTACAATTAACCAGTACCTCTTTAATGAACATTCTTCAAAATATTTATGTCAATCACAGCTTTTGTTGATAATTCATGTAAACCTAGATTAGTTTCTTAGTTGCAGCATGTAAATGTTACAATTAAAATATATAAACTTATACACACGTTTAAAACATAACTTTGATGAAAACTACCATTTTTGGTATCCAACGTGAGTATATTTGTATGTGCATTCAAACATGTCTACAGAAGGCGAAACATTACGGCAGCTTGCGATACGAAGCAAATATCATTTTAATGACCAGTTGCAGACAGGATAGCATCTCCACACGATTTGTTATGGCAAAGATGCCAACATCTACATATTCTTCACATAGAATTTTAATAAATAAAAGTGATAATTATTATGCAATCTGGATAGTAGCTTGCGATATGAAGCAAATATCTATGCGTCGTAATCAAAGTAATCTTCTTTCGAGTCGTAGATGGCTAGTTTTATATTTGCCTTGACCAATAACTTGCAACTGCGACTGCTCGGTCATTAAGGTCTATTTGAATGCAGGAAGCTGGACATTCAGGGCACACCAATAGGTGGTCCATTGACTGGGCAGCGCCACAGTTGCAATTGCTATTGCTGGAAAAACCCCACCTGACTCGGTTTTCCTGGCATCTGCCGACACCAGCGCGAAGTCTATTTAAAGACCTCCAAACTGGCCAGGGCAGATTGCCTCCCGGTGGTAATTTTTCAGCAGGTGGAATCTGGGACGGTAATGGTGGATATTTACTTATCCACTGCTCCATTCGGGCTTTAGGGGCTTTTGTTAGGTTGATGTTGAGTTCTCTCAAAAAACTATTACGACTCTTGAGTCTCGAGGGTGGAGGGGCTTGACCATATAGCAAGTGTCGCGTATCATGCGTTTGTTTATATTTTTCCACTGCAGCCGTGATCCTACGTCGTACGCTTGGTGGTGCTATTCCAGATAAGGTATACAGATGGGACAAGGGTGTTGGTTTTAAGTTGCCAGTCACAATACGATAGGAGGCGTTAAGCGCCACGTCTACCTCTTTTGCATGAGTGGAACGTGCCCAGACTGGGCATGCATACTCGCCAGCTGAGTAGCACAGAGCGAGATAGCTAGTGCGAAGCACATGAGGCGATGCTCCCCACCCGGTGTTGGTGAGACGGCGCAGAATGTTGTTACGAGAATTCACTTTGGATTTCAGGTTCCGACAGTTAGCTCTGAATGTCAGGGAACGGTCCAAAGTGACACCGAGATATTTTGGTGTTTCATTGTGTTTAACATCTACGCCGTCCCAAGAGATTTTTAACTGTCTACTAGCCTCTCGATTCCGCAAGTGAAACACACACGACTCAGTCTTTGAAGGGTTTGGTCTCAGAGAATTATTTTTATAGTAGCCCGTAAGCTGGGATAAGGCTGAAGTTAGGCGAGTCTCAACAATTTCAAAGTTTTGTGCTTGAGCTGTTAAAGCCAGATCATCGGCATAGGGTAAAACCCGGATAGTTGCGTCGGGGGGATACTTGCGTCGGTTTCGAATTTTTTATGTTAGGTACATTTGTGGCATTACTGCTTGATTATAGTTAGAAGCGCTCCCCCCGCAGGCCTCACTGCCACGTAAACCGTTGGAGTGGGTGCACGCGTTTCGTCCGTGTGAGCAAAAATCTTCCGCTGCGAAACATTAACGGACGTCGAAATTATATTGGTGCCTAGTTTTTGTTGGATATCTTTATAATTGATTGTGGTTTCAGACTACATTTTGTTTCTTTGCTTACATTTGACCTTTAATTGCCCTATTAATTGCGTTTTATTGTTGAAAAGATTTTATTTATTTTCTAAATCGAAAAGGCAACTATCCGTATCAAAAAGGATAGTTGCCTTATTTATTGTGGCGGATAGTTGCTCTAAGTGCAATTCTCCATAACCATTTATTCCTTAATCAACGAATATTTTTTTTTTTCACTTAAATGGTTTTTAAATAGCATTACAATGCTCGGTATATTATTAAAATTGAAAATATGTGATGAATGTATTCGAAACCTACCTGTGGCGAATTCTTTTTCGTCACATATTTAAAAAAAAAATTTTCAAGTAAATATTATGCTATACTTACTTGTTTTAAATATAAAACAATATTAACCGCTTGCACGTGCCCATTCTAGGTAAACAGAATGCCTCGCAAGTGTAAGCGGAAACTAAGTGTTATATGTATGACTATGCGGCAAGTATCCTCCTAACTCTTTTAAACATTTGGCAACTATCCGCTGCAGTAGGCGACTATCCCTTTTTTAGGAGGTCAAATAAAACGTAATATACTCAAAACCAGTATCAATTATGTTAACGGAATTGGTCTTCTATAAAAGACAAAGAACCTATGTTTTCGTATACATTATCAGGTATTATTAATAACGACCCATTTTTTTATAATTTAATCTTTTTGAAATGTGAGGCAACTATCCGTGTTTTACCCTATATATAACGGCTTGCGAAATGAAACAAATATCGTTTTAATATCTGCAGACTCGATAGCATCTCCACACGATTTGTCAAGGCAAGGATGCCAACATCTACATATTCTTTACATAGAATCGTCATAACAGTGATAATATATAATTCGTACAGTAGCTTGTGATATGAAGCAAATATCACTTTAATGAATAGCCTGTGGCGTTGATAGCATCTCTAAGTACACGAATTGCTATACGAAGGCTGCCAACCCCCAAATATTCTTCGCTTAAATAATAATAATTAATATGAAAACATCATATAGCATGTCTATTGACCCTCGACATACCCTTAAAGGAGTAGACTCAGACGGTAAATATGAACAACGTTTCCTATGGGACTAAGGCTGAATTTTTTGTTTTTACTTTTCCATAAAAAAATCGAGATCGCAGCATTGATCCCATTAGAAAAGTTGTTCATATTGACGGGTGGAGCTACTCTTTTAAGGGTAGCTTTAGCTACTCTCTCTCTCTACTCTGTCGAGGATCAATTTACATGCTGTATATGTACATAATTATATTTACAGTACAGTACAGAACAGTCTCTTATTCGCATAAATATGGTACATTACTCACGACTCACGATCACGTCATGCAGTATTTTCATATTACTATTTTATAACTTAAACTTTCGAATCTTATTTTCTTTTAGCGAAATTCTTTAAAAATATTTCGATTGAGCAGCTAAATTTAATTTTCTTAAGATGTTCCAGCCAAGCGCTCACAATGTACCTATTTCATAACACGTCTATTTCTTTACAGCCCTAACTCCATCGTTTCGCTTCGTCGCCACATTGAATAGCTTTTGTATGGAACACTTACCTTTTGTTGTCCTGACAGAATCATGACAGAAGGCCCAAGTTGTTGAGATTGTACTGATTTACGACATAGCCGTGGAAATTGAGCTTTTATTCCATAGAAAATTTTAATGTACATAAATATTGTCAAATATTGTTCGCTGTTGTCGTTGTTAACAAGCTGATAACAATTATTTATGGCGTACAGAACACATTATAATTCCAACGTTGAAACGTTAAAATTATGTTGAAAAGATTCGCGCTACGCGGGGAATATGATGTCTCGGGATATTACAAAACGCGGCGTGTTTATGCAGACTACACAATTATTTTATGTTAATTTTATCTGTCTGGAACACTAATAGTACAATTTCCAGCTTATATTTGAAATGCTGTCTAGTTTCGAAAATTATATGTAATGAAACTTACGCGAGATAAATTGATAGAGTCACGGTTTTTACTCACATTTAAGACATTTAAGATCTATCCTCACACATCCAGGCCGTGTCCGGGACCCTTTCGGTTCGTAATAACCACTTCCGGACATGACCACTTACCAATACTGAAACTTTCCGGCAAGACCACCTTCCGACACCACAGCTTCGGACGTCGCAGGGCAGGAACGTCACCGTGTCGAGACCGTGCCAATAGACCGAGGCCTTCCGTTAATGCCTTTGTGATACTTTATTGTTTTAGTAATGTTAAAAATAATAGAGAACATCTACCCCACTATGCTAGTATTCATTGCCGACTTTAAGAGTAGGTTTGTGATGAAAGTAACAATAATTTTGTGCAAGTCATGCATCGGCCCGGGAGACTTGCGCACGTCAGGGCGTCGGCCCAGTCGTTGAAGCTCCGTTTTCGCCACGGGCACAGACGTGTGTGTGATCCAATTCACAGGAAATGTATGTAATTATGTTTTTGGAGACTCCTGACGAAACATGTTCGGTTCATGTCCCGGACACGGCCAGGATGTGTGGGAATAGACCTTTATTCAGTCGTTGTCGCCAACTTATTCGTAACAAACTGAAACTAATTCAAAATTCAAAAATGCTCTATTTTTATATCCAATCTATATATATACCCACAAATACAAATTTTGGTACAAATTTTATACTTATGATAATATTGTGAGAGACTGGTGTCTGAACTAAGCAGAGCCTGTATCTCAGTACACCAGCGTCTCACATCACGAATAAGAGATCCGACTTTATTGAAAAAAAAAGGTATGGTTGCAATACACGGGGCATGTGCAGAAAATAAAGACTAAAATAAGACAAAAAATAAGTTTTTACTTATCAAAGTGAGTTCAGTACTCTCAACCTAATAACTAGTTTTGTATTATTACAAAATGTTGCTTGCTAAGTAGAAATTGGTGATATCGAGAGAATAAACGTGATTAAAACCGTGATTCTACATTATGCAATGCGATTCGCAAATGTGGCTGACAGAGCATAAACTACCATATTTTGATTTTCACTAATAACTTGTCAGAACAAACTATTCATACACATTAGCACAACAATTCGATTACCACAGAAACTAAACGAATTTATGGCCTCCGCTAACTGAATATCAATAATATTGAGTACCTAGAACAAGGCCCATTTGCTATTGTGGTCTTGTTAGTTTAGCGTGAAGGAAGCCCCGTTTTTGTACACGATAGGGGAGGGACTGAGGAGGGTGATCGTACAAACTAAATATGTTAGAAATATAGGTAGCAAATTTTGTAGAA
Source organism: Rhodophaea formosa (assembly GCA_963082605.1). NCBI lineage: Eukaryota > Metazoa > Arthropoda > Insecta > Lepidoptera > Pyralidae > Rhodophaea > Rhodophaea formosa. The sequence continues at coordinate 6,088,530 of OY720211.1, read as the reverse complement.
TGCATACATTTAATTTGAGCACCTAAGATCGTGGTGCGATTTAACCATATCGCATGTACATAGACAATAAAAAATAAATATCAATCTTTATCATCATCATCATCAGGTCTTTGTTAGTCTCCACTGGAGGAGCACGACCCTCTCTGTACCTACTGCCAAAGCCATTATATTGGCCAGCGCAATCAGAGGATTTGGCCTACACTCTCCACGTTGGCCAGAGGGGTTGGAGAGGTTTCTTTGATGTTTAGAAGCTTTGTTTAGCTTGTGTTTCCTATGTCGCCTTCTACGACATCCACTGGAAGACTTGGAGTGGTCCTATTCTACTCTGCCGGAAACCACACGGCATGCCGTTGTATCCAAAAGGCTACTGAGATCAATCTTTATCTCAGTAGCCTTTTGGATACAACGGGGAATGTGCCATTTTTCCCTTTTGCTATGAAGAAAGATCTCAAAGATAGGAATCATAAGTAAAAAAATTACCTTAGTTACCCAAAAACTATCTTAATTAAATTATAATAATCACAAACATTTATCTTCATGCAAGTTCCCCATTTAACTTACGATATGCGGGTGAAGTTTTTATTCACAATAATATCTATGCTTCTATTACAAAGAGGAAAGATTTGATTGTTTGTTTGCATTGAGTAGGCCCTGAAAATTATGGACCCTATTTCAAAGTTCTTTCTCCTGTAGACAGCTTATTTAACTGAGGGTGATACAGTCTTTAATTATATATGTAATTCATTTTGTGACATTTCTTCTAATGTGAAATTGTATGATAATTTATGACATAAATTAATTTTATTTATTTATCTCTAATTTACGCCGACGAAGTCATGAAAAAATTGCTAGTCTTTGATACAAAATACTTTTCACTGAACTAAGACGTCTAAAATGATTGCACTGACTTGGGCTTTAGCTTGACCAGATATATAATAGGGTCCTTTCTGTGTTCTCGTTATTTCAAGTTGAAGGGGGGAGGGATGCGGACCTTTCGTAATTAATGCGAAACAAGGAGTAATAAAACACGTATTCTCAGATATGTAACCGGCGCGGCCGCCCGAGTAATTAAAACATCACTAGGGTTTGAAAAATACTGTTGATTGTGAAGTCATTGGATATTTTTTGCTCTTAACAACACCGTTATTTACATCAACCCATCTCGTTGTGTAGTTTATTTATTAATAAGGTAATTTTTGTCAAGTGTTGGTAGAATGCAATTCTTAATTTATTACGTGTGGCTTACATTTATGACCATACTTTTTTTTTATTAGCTTATTATGTCCCACTGCTGGGCAAAAGCCTCCCCTTTATTTCTCCAAGTGTCTCTGTCCTTAACAGAGGAAGACCCAGAACAAGATGGTCGGATGAATTATACCACTATGAGAGTGACTGGAAAGAGAAGACCATACTTAACGTAAATAATTTTAAATTTTCACAATTCATGTCCGTTATATACAATACATCGTAGGTTCAAAGGTTAAAGTGAAACCATAGTTGTAAGCAAATTTTTCCTTTATCTATGGCTATTTAAAGATGAATAAATATAATGACTGCACTCTAAATTTTTATACACAAGTCTATTTCTATATTTTATGATTCAAATGCTTAAGTCAAAAAAAAATTTAACCCAAAGCGCAGCAAGTATTTCCGAGAAAATACTAAATCAATTCTTAGCGGGTGAACCTCAACTGCGCAACTAATAGAAAAAGGCAGATACGTCAAGATGAAATAAAATTTATTACGACCTATAAGCCCCCGGCAAACTATTAGTTTGATTTTCACAAAAGAAAATGGCGGTTATCAGTGACGCACAGCAGGAGCGGCGAGGAAAGTCAGCGAATACCGCCCCGGGATAATTGAGGACCAAATCTTTATTTAAAAAATGTTACACAAAGATATTTCGCCGATGAAAAATCCATTAAATTTTGGAGGGTAGGATTGTAGTGTAGAGATTTGTAGAGCTCTGTTTAAGGCAGTATTTCAAGGAATTTTATAAAGGTTCCTAAATCTAGAGGTCAGATCTACATCATACTAATTAGAAAATGCAAGGAGCTTTCAAATAATAGTTACAGTTAGTTTTTGAGGTTTCATACCCAAGAAAGGATCTATAAGGTCCAATAAAAACTTTACTGCCGTTATTGTACTGTATATGTCTCGATGCGCTGTATATAATGACGTACATTGTATAGAAAGTTGACACAGAATTTGACTTTTATTGATTTTTGATAAAATATAATATAGCGGTAAATAAACATAATTAAAATTACTGTTGATTTCTCAGAAAGATGGATTACTGGACGGCAAATAAACATTAAATAATGGCAGCTGGAGTATTAATAGAAGTGAGTTAGAGATTTTTCCTGGAGTTAATAATTACAATTGTAAATCCATTATTATTATGAACGGATTTCCTTTTTCTTGTTTTGTCTCCCTTTATAGAAAAACCTACTTATTTTTAATCATGTCAGAAAGTAGCGTAGGAAGATTTACCTTCATATTATTTTTATGACACCCTAGCTTTCGCCCGCGGCACCGCTCGCGTTAGTGTCAATCCCTCGGGAACAGCGCGTTTTCTCGGAATGAAATGTCCAGAGAATGTGTGTGCAAAATTTCATGATGATCATGTTACGCCGTGAAAGCGTTAGAAACAAACAAACTCACTTTCGCATTTATAATATTAGTTGGGTTGTTGAGACATTTGAGTATTGTTTGACCCTGAACTTAATTTTACTTCAATTTACTGAAAATAAAATTTGGTTACTATTCCGTTATTTTCTATGTAAGTGTTGAATATGATAAATGAATAACGCACAAAATTTACCCTCAGTAAAAAAACTCACATAAGTGACAAATTAAAATGAAAATAGCGCAGAAAATTAAAAAAGAGACAGCGATAATTTTCATAATCACCCTTGTCGGGAAATTTCCAAATGCATAATAAATTAATTTTGGTAGCTACAAAATTTTTAATACGTCCATAATTTTATACCAAAATTATAGCATCATAAAGCCATTGTCCTTAGTTCATTAAGTCTGCCTTTGGGATTAAACAGTGTCGTTAATTCGCATGTAAAGACAATAAGTAAAGCTGACCCGTGGTCCTTTAAAATTATAAAACGGCCAGTGTAACGTGAGCTGACGTTTTATGTCGTTTGAGTTGTGATGATATGATGTAATAAAAGAAAATCTGAGGAGGGGAGTCCCAGAGTTTTTGGTCGGTGTTGGTACACGGTTGTGTAAAATTGTAATTCTAAAATGCGGTCATTATCCATGCAGCGACCCTGGGAAGGGACGGAGGAGACAGGGGTTGCGTGACACGAGAAGTAAGATTAGTCCCACATATAAAGTTTAAAATTAAACGGGAGATGGGATAGTTGGTAATACCAGGCCATTGTTTTAGCCAGTGAGTAAATTATTTTAAAGGCTTTGTGGCGTTGTAATACGACGCGTAATTGAGTGTATGCGGTATTTTGCGTAAATTTTCTCTTGTGAATGCGGTTAATTTATAATAAAACGCTTCCTTTTGAAAATTATTCTGAGAGTGGTTATTATGGCATCGTATCACGGAGTATTTAAGTACATAATACTTATATACCCATTTATAATATACAAAATAAAGTTTTAAAATTCTAAAAGGCGATTCTATTATTACTTTAAAAAAAATAAAGAGCAATAGCAACATTTTACCATTTTTCCTAACTCACAAGTTAATGTCGATCCGTCCATTATAATTAAAATAATTAAATAAAGACACGCTTAAAACTCATAAACCTCCAATTTTTCCGTTTCTCTGTCTTGAAATATGTTTTTTATTTTAATTTTAGCGTAATTTTATTATCCTCGCAATAACTAAGAGACATAAAAATGTGTTTCATAAAAATATTTTTATTCCTTAGTAGGCGGCCATCTGCGTGCTTTTTTATTAGACAGAGGTTAAGATTTTGTGGCCAAAGAAAATAAAATTAAACTTCCTTCCCGAGAACAATAAAGTGGGACTTTCGGAGCAAAATATAAATTTTGTTGTTGGAATATTACTCGGCCCGATGTCACCATACCTGAATAAAATCCGCGCTTTATTGCGCGAATAAAATTCTGAATTTAATCTACTTCTCTACGATTCAGTCATACAAGTGTTTTTGTTGATTTTGCTTTGTGATATTTACAAGAATCATATAGAAAAAAAGGTGTTTCGCGAGATCATATAAGTAAATACATTTTTATTTCCCATTGACAATATTTTATCGATTCCCTCTTAAATTGAGAACTTATTTGAAACTACCAAACTCTCATGTTCAGCAAAAACAGAGATATTGAAGGTAGGCTTTTTAATATTTGTTTAGGATTGGCTTTTGACAGAGCAAACTATCGCCTCTATTTGCGGTAGCAGGCCCCCAAATTGAAGTGGTCGGAATAACAACATATGTTATCATCGCAAAATAAACTGAGAAAACTTATTGTACCGAACCACGTCTTCCGGAATTCCTGTTTGGAATATCAGATGTTACTAAAACGCATCAGAAGGTGTAGGAGAGTTCAAAAGTAAAAATACTTATGCAACGTCTACTAAAAAATCAGAGTTGTCGTTAGTACGTTTTGTCCTGTTAAGGGTTAACGTTTCTACTTCATCATCATCATCATTTCAGCCGCAAGAAGTCCACTGCTGGACATAGGCCTCCCCCAAGAATGGATGATGAAAGAAAAATGAAAGGCTGGATGCAGGCCGCTTCCAACCGGTCGGGTTGGAAGCGGCCTACATCCAGCGCCTTCCTGAGACCTTTATCATGTCGTCCGACCACCTGGTTGGTGGGTATCCAACGCTGCGCTTGCCGGTACGTGGTCGCCATTCAAGAACCTTTCTACCCCATCGGCCATCGGTTCTTCGCTCTATGTTTCCTGCCCACTGCCACTTCAATGTGTGCCGCTATGTCGGTGACCTTGGTTCTTCTACGGATCTCCTCCTTTCTGATTCGATCTCGTAGAGAAACACCAAGCATAGCTCTCTCCATAGCTCTTTTTCTTTTAACGTTTCTACTTACAGAGAAGTAATAAAACTGGCGAAAGAAAGAGAGGAATGGGAGAAGCTCCACTGACAAGAGCCCAACTCTCTTGTAAAAATACGCACCAGTAAACAGCCATCACCCCATCTCTTGCTTTGGACAAATAAATTTACATTATACAACTCCTTTTCCAGAAAACAACTCTATTTAAACTTTTAAATAATTTCTCTAACTCCACGAGCTAAGTATACGCGAGGGTAATGCGCTTTACATTACTCCCTCGTATACTAACCGCTTGTCTTAATCAGTTGAACCGTGTCAGTTTATTAAGCAGATTGTTCTGAGAAACGGTTTGTGTAAACACTAGTTAGTACGAATATTTACTTCACTTTCTGCAGTTTTTTTTTTTGTGGTGTTAAATTTGTTCTAGCGCTTTTCTACAATTTGTGGAAGTGATTTTGTGTAAAAGGACGTAAATATGCGTGACAAAAAGCCTGGTAAGTGAGCGCTATTTGATTTGACCAATAAGAGTGCGGGGTGGTAGAATTGGTCGTCGTACTAACTAACGTTGCGTCAACTAAATGAGAGTAAGCACTGTAGACTAGGCGCTTACGCATGTAAAGCCACCCCGGAAGCGATCTCTACTGGGATAGGTGACGAAAAAATTTGTTTTAGCGCTTTTCTACAATTTGTAGAAGTGATTTTGTGTAATAGGACGTAAATGTGCGTGACATAAAGCCTGGTAAGTGAGCGCTATTTGATTTGACCAATAAGAGTGCGGGGTGGTAGAGTTGGTCGTCGTACTAACTAACGTTGCGTCAACTACATGAGAGTAAGCACTGTAGGCGCTTACGCATGTAAAGCCACCCCGGGAGCGATCTCTACTGGGATAGGTGACGACAAGTGGAATGAAAATATCTTGAGATCCTCCGTGCTTCGAAAGACGCTTTAAGCCGTTGGTCCCGGCTGTTTTTATTGGTGGCAGTCTTTAGGCAATGCAATGCATTTGCCATAAGACTGCCACTATAGAGTGTTGGCAACTTACACACACGAAAACAAAAGAAAACAATTTTACGATTACTGTAAGGTTGGCTCTTTTTATTTCCGTTTTAAATGAAGTAACGATTCTGCAGATTTATATATCTATACTAATTTATACTATACTAATATAATAAAGCTGAAGAGTTTGCAAGTCTTCCTCAAGTCGGAAACCTAAACACAAAAGGCAAAGGCCCGAAAAACTTGTCACTTCTCGGTCGCCATCTGAATAAATAATTATACAACAAACACATGAAAAATAGCTTTAATTAAAGCAATTCAAAGTAAATATTTATAAAACAGTTTAACTTTACAACAAAACAAAAACCATTTGTTCACAAAATGGAGTGCTCAGTGTTAACACTTTTTGTAATTACTGTAACAAGATAAACTCTACTCTGGAAAAGCGTCACACTGAAATAGGAGGAGGGTTAGAGAGTCGCAAAACGCTACATGAAATAGACAATTATTTCATTAGTCTAATGTATAAATGTTAAAACGTAATGCGCTAGCGTTTTAAGTTTTATCCTAATACTAACAAAAAAATTATAAATGCGAAAGTGAGTTTATTTGTTTGTTTGTAACGCTTTCACGCCGTATCTATTGAACCGATCATCATAAAATTTTGCATACACACAGGTTAGGGTACTGAGAAGGATATAGGTTATATATCACGCGGACGGAGCCGCGGGTAACAGCTAGTCATTCTATGAATTAATTTATTAAGATCAACATTTTTGGAAGTCTGGAGTTTTGTGCAAAACTTCTAACTCTGAAGTTTTGTGGTGTTCATAGAATAGATGTTCATAGATTAAACATTTGTTTACTCATGAATTACGGAAAATAGCTTCTTAATTTTGTTGCTTTACCCAACAAGTTCTTGTACTCATATTAACTGCTACCCACCCAAGTAGTACATCAACTTAAGGAGTTAGTGTTGCAGGTATTACACTTAAGCTGTACCTGTATCAAGCTTTGCTCGCTTGGGAGTAATTAAATTATGAAATGGGGACAAGGTGAAAACAACAATTTAGCAAGAGGCATACATAAAAAAAAATAGTTTTTACAAACTACGTATGGATCGTTATCACATCAACAGTATTTAATTAACATGTCAACAAACAAATTGCTAAGGTAATTATTTTTTATTTTTAATACATACATACATAGTATCACGTCTTTATCCCTGACGGGGAAGACAGAGCCTATGGGCCATTCTCGGGCCAGACCGAAAGGGCACGTTTAACATGTTGATGGGCTTAAAGTTGAAATACGGAACCAAAATAGTAATGGGTTGCTGACCGCACCGCCTGTTTACATGATTCTTGATTATGAGCATATTTAATCAGAATCGAGAACCTGAAAAGTGAAGTGTGGGTTCTTCAGTTTTATGAAACATGTTTTAGGAAAAAAAAAATAACTGCAACGTACTAACGTGGCAAATATTTTTTTCCTGTTTAAAACGACGGCTGCATTCCTAAAAGGTATATATTGTATTTATTTCACGTTAGTTTCAATGTTATAAGTATTAGAAGAGGTTTGTTTTGTCTCAACACCACGTATTCCTGTGCCTCTTATAAACCTCATTACAAAGGAATTGCTCATCGAGTATGAGCACGAACTCTAAACTCGAACTTAAATTTTAATTATTTGCCGAGTAATTCTGTGGAGATTTTATGTAACTAAACAATTTAGCGAATATTTTAATAAGGGATGGTGCCCCATAGATCAGTGGGCATTCTTTTTTGCAAACCTACTTCAGCGATGATATTTATCCTCACAGTAATATATAACCTTTTTCGAAAAAACGTGTACAATGGACATTGATTGCCAGTAGCGATCGGCTGCTGTCCAATACGGAATACCCACGTTAAGTGTGTGCGGAATTCCCGACTCCCTGCTTCCTCGCTCAACACTTTGAAATGTGTTATTAGAAGCGGCTTGTTTAGTAGTTTCATCACAAACTATTCTTATTTACTTGTACCTTGCTAGAAATGTTTCTGCGATGTCTATTTCGATAATCATGTACAATGTACACGTATATCGAAATAGAATCAATATGGTTTTTCCAAGAGACTACAGTATGGGGTTCTTCAAAAATTGCGTAATAAGATTTCTTAAGGGTCGGCAACGCGCGAGTGACACCCTTGGTGTCGCAGGCATCCATAGGCTACAGTAACCGCTTTCCATTAGGTGGGAGAGATGCCTGTTTGCCAACTTAGTAGTATAAAAAAAGACACTTGTAATCAGTGTTCATTCTACACTGTACAATGAACATTGTACTTGTACACTGTACAATCAATGTTCACTGCACACTATACAATCAACATAATAGCCAGTAGCGATCAGCTGCTGGCCAATACGGATGTTCAGTCAGCACTTAAACAGCTGAATATCTTACTATGATTTAAAGATAAATTGAAAGTTATCTTCATCGATGACCAAGTGGGTCTTTTTGCTACTTGTGTTCTTTTTCGTACTACTATTGTACTTACATGAATAAATATTGATTGACGGGTGCGAGCTTTGGCCGCTGTTCATTGCGGATCTTAAGTGTGTGTGCGAAATTTCCGGTTCTCTACTATCACTACCTTACTCACCCCACATGTCCAAAGATATTATTAGTAGCGGCTTGTTTAGTTGTTTCATCATAAACTATTTTTATTTACTTGAACCTTACCACACATTACCATAAACCTTAATCTCTTCAGGTCTTTTTAGTCTCAACTGCAGTAGCACAACCCTCTCTGTACAACGAGAGCCATATTAGCCAGAACAGTAAGAGGATTTGGCCAATACTTCCACGCTGGCCAGACGGGTTGGAGAGGTCGCTTTGATGTTTGTAAGCTTTGTTTAGCTTGTATTTCCGAAGTCGCCTTATACGATATCCACGGGAAGACTTGGAGTGGTCCTATTTTACTGTACCGGGAACCACACGGCAATATAAACCGTAATATGGATTTGAAATGCTTATGCAATGTCTACTTCTATAATGTGTACATTGTACACATATATCGAAATAGACACTGTCAATCAATGTTTATCTTTACTGTACAATGAACAAAATATTATACAGTGAATATTGTACTAGTACGCTGTGCAATCATTGTTCATTACACACTATACAATGAACATTGATTGCCAGTAGCGATCGACTGCTGGCGAATACGGATGTTAGCAAATAAACAGCTAATTATGTCATCATTTATATCATTAAAATTAACGTGAGATAAAGACATATATGTATGATGTTTATATATATATCAACGGGTCACTCACGTGCTATTTGTCGGGATTGCCGACTATAGTTTCGGACTCGTCAGGAGCCCATTTTCAAGGCGAGTGCGGGACGCGCGGCGGTGGATCCCGAACTAACCGCTCGCGGTGCGACGCCCGCGCAGCGGTTCGCGCCGCCCTGGCGGCGGGGGGAACAAGCGAGTCAGTGGAAATGGACTCCTGACGAGTCCGAAACTATAGTCGGCAATCCCAACAAATAGCACGTGAGTGACCTGTTGATATATATATATGTCATGATTTAGAATTAATTAAAGGCTATCTATCTACATCGATCAACAAACGAGTTTTTCGGCTAAAAGTGTCTTCTTAAACTACTTATGTACGAGTACGTAAGTACTTACATAAAATAGAGGGTCGTGCTCCTGCAGTGGGACTTAAAAAGACCCGATGATGATGATGATATCGATGACCGTCAAAAAATACTATCCTTTGATAGTCTTTTGGGTAAATGTGTCTTTTCAAACCATTTTTATATATTTGCATGAATGAAAATTAATTGCCTTAGCCTTAGCCGCTGTCCACTGTGGATCTTAAGTGTGTGCGGAATCCCCGGCTCGCTGTAGGCTCACCCTACATGTCAAGAGGTTATTGGCAGAAGCTTGCTTAGTGGTTGATCACCGAATACTCTTGTGTTTATTTACGCGTGTCGAAAACCAATGTTTGTTTCTTGGAAGGATTACAAAAGAAAGTAATATTTTTTACCAATAAAAGAAATCATGACTTTAGGTTACTACTTAAACATTTTTGAAATAATTTTAAATATTAATATCTTGGGTATGCCTATCATTTTGATAATCTCAATATCCTCGGTGCAATATATTATTAGATGATTTCGATTTTGGCTGATTACCTATTGTTGTAAATTTCCATTGCTATTGAGCAACGCAATAGTTCACATCTGCTGTCTGTGAGATTTGTCTACCAAATGAAATAGCTCTATTTGTCAATCTACCCTGCTTTTTTATCAGTTGTGAAAAAAATATTCGCTTATGTTAACCAACTACAACAGTTACACAACCAACATTCATTAATTTATACTCCTTTAATTTATACAGGCACGTGTAAAAGTGCCTACGACATAACCATGGAAGCTACAACATGTACGGCAAAGGTTCTAAATTAATGTCCCAAGGAGTTTCATCTTGATTTACTGTTTGTAAGCAAGTGCCGCCTAAACTGAGGTCTTTGCCCTTCCCTCCACACGCCCGCAATTTAATTATGCCCAAACAAGTACGCCAGCGTGGCTTAGATAGTAGGCACAGTAAATCTAGGTATACAAGCTGTGCGGTTGATATGTAGAGGTTAATAGACTAGCCATACGTGTGTTCCAAACAAGTTACTATACGAACTATACGAAGGCATATAAATATTTACAATAATTTAGTGTGATAATCCGTTACAAATGTGTTAATATTACAAAAAAAATGTGAAATGGTACATAAAACTTTTTGTTTCCTATAGAAATAACCAAATAATATTTTTAGTACCTACCTAAGATATTATTGCTTTTGTAAATTTCTTTGAAATCCATCACACAGTTAAATCAAAATGTATCAGAAAAATGTGATCACACGTACCAAATGTGTACTTCAAAAGTGTAATGATTCTAGATTTTTTTGTTGTGAGTGCACCGAGTGAGCATTCGCTATTGTATCGGGCGTTTAAGGCTGAGTGGAGGTACTTGCCGGACATTGCAAAAAAAGTAGGCTTAAGAATAAATAAATAATAGACTTGTATTTTTTGTAATATTATCACAAACCAACAGTCCGTTTTCATTAAAGAATTCGTAGAAGCATTGCAAAAATGTGATAAAACACGACCTCCCTCAGACCCAACCGATATACATGGCGAAAAGTTTGATTCAGACCGTCGATATGATCAAATTTCCCTCTAGGATCAATGCTTGAAAATAATATTGACTTTTTCATACAAAAATATTCAGCCGCTTAATTTTTATGGGGATTAATTTTGTTTTATAGTCCCGGCATCGGTCTGATAGGAAAAGTTGTTCTGAAGATATATCGACGAGCTGAATCACTCATTTACGGGTCCAACCTGATAAAAATTTCGCCATGTATATTTCATGATTTGTTTTCACACTAATACGATTCTTGTAATGTATACTCATTAGGAAGCATTTATTCTTACAAACCTGTGTCTGTTCAAAACAACATTTTACTGGAAAGCTTACAAACCAAGAGTCTCTCTAATGGAGCTGCGTCTGTATAACTATGATAAGCCACGACCTCCCGCGGGCGCGCTCCATGATTTAGTGCCGCGCTACCACAAGAAAACTTGTGCAGCAGTTGTAAAAAAAAAGAATTTTAAAAATTAGTAATTAACTTTAACTGCGTGCTATACAAAATTGTTGAGTATTTTCAGTAACTGTTTGAATATATTTAGTAACAAAAAAATCTTAATGTAAAAACCGGCCAAGTGCGTGTCGGGCCACGCGCAGTGTAGGGTTCCGTAGTTGCAAGTGACAACTTTGAGTTCACACTGTTCACACTCGTACCCCACAGTTTAACGACCAAAAACATCTTGTATGAAATTTTACATTTTCGAGTACATTTTATAAGTTGGTTGCCTATAACTTTTTAGTTTATACTTAGTACTCAGCTCTGATAGTTTTCCTTTCAACTTCAGTATATATACTACTGCTGTAATTTTTTTCACGTGTCTATATATAACCGTTTAGCAGATAGAGGGGGGGGACACGTACGTCTAACAAAAATTTGCACTTTAAAACCAAATATTTCGGAAACGGATCCCTAAATCGAAAAGTGGTGTTCTCAACCTCACAATATTTTTTAAAGACCTATTTAACGATACCTCACACGATGGGTAAGTAGGGAAAAAAAAATTTACTCCCCCACTTTACTTGTATGGGAGCTACCCTAAAAAAAATTTTTTTTCAAGATTTTATTCTACCACTTTTTTGCCAGGATTAATATACATACCCATACCAAATAACAGCTTTCTAGTACTGATAGTCTCTGCGTAAAACCGCGGACGGACAGACAGACAGACAGACAGACAGACAGACAGACAGACAGACAGACAGACATGGCGAAACTATAAGGGTTCCTAGTTTACTACGGAACCCTAAAAAAGATACGCTATAATTTTTATAACTGTTTTTATGCATTTACAATGCTATTTTGATGTACCCTTATTAATAAAAAATAAGATATGGTACCTATTTATTTTTTAATGTTATAAGGGTATAATCAGAGTAAGAAAAGCCATTTTGTAACACACATGTAAACAAAATTTTCAAATACCTACAAGATAATACTTAATATAGCTAGCTGCATACTAGAACTGCAATAAACTACAATCACTTGTAGTTCGATCATAATTTACTATCTAGCTCCAGCAGGAAAACTGATGTACTCATTGCCAGAAAATCGTAGCTATTATTGACAAAGTATGAATTTCTGTTCAGAATTTCCTTTGATACTCTCACAAACTACAAGTTTCTTTTAATGGAGCAAATCGCGACCCCTAAGCTGCGATAAGCCACGACCCCTCTCAGTCTCGCACCTAGATGTACTACTACCAGGGAAAGCGGAACATCTTGTGTACCCAAAACTATAGGATGCTTAGTCACTAATTGTAATGTTTTTATTTAAAATATCCAATTACCAGGCGGTCCAAAACAACATTTAACTGAAAAGCTTACAAACCAAGAATCTCTCTAATGGAGCTGCGTCTGTATAACTACGATAAGCCAGACCTCCCGCGGGCACGCTCCATGATTTAGTGCCGCGCTCCAACAAAAAACTTGTGTAGCAGTTGTAAAAATAAAGTAACTTTTAAAATTTGTTAATTAACGTTAACTACATATTTTAAAAAACTGATAAGTTTATAGTATAATTATGATAAGTCACGACCTCCCGCGGGCAGGCTCCATGATTTAGTGCCTACCACGCTCCAATATGAAAACTTTTGCAGTAGTGGTAAAAAAATAATGTGATTTTTAAAATTAGTTAACTTACGTAATTTACATTCTTTACAAAATTGTAGTGTTTTCACCAACCGTTCAAATATATTTAGTAACAAGATAAGATAAATGTCAAAAGATAAGTTATATTTTACAAGTTTTTAACTTTTGTCAGTTTGTTACTCTCACAAACTACTAGTGTCTTTTAATGGAGCAACTCGCGACCCCAAGCTGTGATAAGCCACGACCTCTCGCAGTCCCGCTCCATGATTTTCTACCTGATAAAGCGAAAAATTTTGTATAACAAAACCAGAGAATACTTAGTAGCAAATTCAAAGGAAACTATCTAGTTGAAACAAATATGTATGTTCTGTAAAAAAAAAAACTTTGTTCTAAATAAGTCTAACCTTCTGTATTCAGAACTTAAAGATGCTAATTCATAATTATTTATTTAAAATACCAATGTATGGTTCTGTAAAAAAAAAGAACTTTGTTACAAGTTTCTCACAAACTACGAGTGTCTTTTAATGGAGCAAGTCGTGACCCCGAGCTGTGATAATGATAAGCCACGACCTCCCGTAGTCCCGGACCATGATTTACTACCTAGGAAAGTGAAAAAACTTGTGTACCTAAAAGTAGAGGATACTTAGTAGCAAATTCAAAAGTATTTAGTTAAAACAAAAATACGTAGTTCTTAAAAAAAAAATTTTGTAAGTATTCTCACAAACACGAGTCTCTTTTAATGGAGCAAGTCGCAACCCCAAGCTGCGATAAGCCACGACCTCTCGTCGTCCCGCACCATGATTTACTACCCGGGAAAGCGAAAAATCTTGTGTTCCTAGAACTAGAAGATACTTACTAGCTAATTCAAAATATCGACTGCAGCAACATTTAATGCAGAAGCAGCAGCCGTCGGTCACTGATATCACAACTTTCACTGTCAGTGGCATTCGTTATGTTATTTCAGATACCTTTCGGCAAGTTTAACACCAGTGTTGGTCACTTACATACACAAATAACAACCACAACAGCAATATTAAACAAAGAGCGATATTTAAATATATAATATCAAACGAATTGCTCAAGTGAGTTTGTTAGTTGTTAAAGTAATCACGAACAAGCGTAAACTCTTCGTCTTGAAGTCGACTGAAAATAGGAAGAGCTAGCAAGACTGTTATAATTAATTACTCCAAACGTCAGGTCAAGGTCGTGTACCTAATATACTGTTTCTCTTTGTTAATTTAATCGACGTTTTAGCATAATTATATTCGACTTGCTGACTCAAGTAATTAAAGAGCTACTTTAAATATTTGGTCAAATAGGGGCAAAATTATCGTCTCTGTGTTTGTTTAAATCATAAATTTGGAGTCTGCCTTTAATATTACAAGAAACTTAATTGTCACTTTAACAATGATAAAATTTAAAGAATCAAGATATAAAATTAGCTTATTTATAAAATTATAACAACAAAGGAGTATAAGGGAGAAAATATGTTAAGTTGCTAAGTTTTCTAAATTTTATTGGGTGACTTATTAAATACTAGCCAAATTTATACAGCAGGTACTGCACTACTTCCCATAACAAATATTACCAAAAATGCTTTCCAAATTCGCCGATCAACTAACTGATCGGACGTAGAATGGAACGGCGATTTTTTTTCCTCATCATCATCAGGTCTTTTTTAAGTCTCCACTGCAGGAGTACGACCCTCCCTGTACTATCATAACCATATGTTAGCCAGAGTAGTCAGAATTTGGCCTATTTTTTATTTCAATTTTTTCCTCAATTGGCATAAAATTGGCATTGTGGATGAGTTCAGTATCATTGACCGAACGGGCAATAAAAATAGGCTACCATTTAAAAAGTCAGCCTGTATAATCTGAAAATTATGAAGGTCGATAAATATTGTCGACATTTCATAAGATAGTAGTATAGTTTTCTGTATTTTTAAAAACACAGAAAATTAAATTGTACAGAACTCTAAATAAATTAATGTACAGCTATTGCAAAATCTTCACGTTTTAAAGTATAGTGTAAAAATAAAGTGGTAGTTGTCTCTGACTTCCGCAGTGCACTTATCACCATGGCGACTGACTGAAATTCAATTCTACGAAACGCAGAACTTGCAAATTGTCGACTTGAATACAAAAGGAAGAGAAATTCTTTCCAGCCACGATAACCTTACCTCGCTTGTGTAAAGATCAGGAAGCAAAAAAATACTTGAGGTTCTATTGCTCAGTAGGTATAATTCGAAGGAAATTTGATCCTAGTGAGTTCATTAATTGTACATTATATGATGCAAGTACGGTAAACAAGATGTTATTATAGTGTTTATATTTGTAGTAAACCGATAACTAGAAAACCCAGCTTACTGAGTACGAGCGTCATACGACGATTTTCATTGTTTTTGCTATTACCATAAAATAACTGGTGCCATTGTGATAAGTATGAAGGAAAGGGTCTGTAGAAAACAACATTCCGATCCGAGTTTTGATGTCATTAATAGCAAAATATGTAGAAAAGTATTATTAAAACGTCAAAAAGATATGTAAGTTTAGATTCATAAATGGAATTTGTGAACGTCAAAATTATGAATTCTTTCTTTTTATTATATTAGAAATACAAAAAGGTTTTTAAATGTAATTTATATTTTGAAACAATAGTTTAATGTTTAAGTCTTTTATAAAAGCCACATTATTTTATATTAAAGAGCGTGACCTTTGCGTACCACCGGCTAGTTTTTTATACGCAGCGTTATAAATCAAAGGAAACAGCCTATCTGAAAAATATATCTCACTATAAGGAGAATAAAGGAGGGAATTTTTCCAGCAGCAAATTTAGTTTTTGAGATAAACTCGCCGCCGCTGTAATGGACAGCGTTTTACCGTTATCAAGTATTTATTAGGAAACTAGTAAGACACGCTACTTAGAAGAAGAATAATTGGTTGGGCCCTTTAGTTTTAAACTTTTTACTTTCTGCGATGCATCCTAGGATGTCCCTCTTTATGGAATTGGTTGCCTAGTTTCAACTTTGAGTAGTGTGTCCGAGTTTTATTATTTATGCTTCATGTAATATTTTAAATTTGTTGTCTTATTGTTGTATCGTACAGAAGTATTTTTTAAATAACATGCAATTTCTGAATGGATTAAAAGAAATGAACGAAAATTTTTAAAAATAATAAAACATGATTACATTTTCCAATTGTAGATAAATAATGATATCTGAAATTAATTGTTCTTTTTTGCTTACGTAGTTGTTTGATTTGAAAGATTCATCGTAAAATTATTTTAAAACAACAAACTAAAACCGACTTCAACCCTATACAAGTGTACAAACTAGAACTAAAAAGTAGAAAAAAAATATTTGATTACTTGAACTAAGGACAATAAACAAAATTATCGATACTTTCTTACCCTTATACAATTTATGATCCGATTTTTTGCAGGTGGTGCCAGCCAAGGGTTATTAAAAGGAAAGTTTAACCCTTTAAAACAAACCTTCAGAAAGCGCGAGGCAGCTTAAAGGTTATTTTCACTTTCGCTAGTACCGGCTCCAAAACTAAAACTGATAAACTTTGAATAGGTATGAAAGTAATACTTTTGTTTATTGCCCTTAGTTCCAAGTGATTACTATTGTTTTCTACTTTTTACTTCAGTTTGTACACTTATGCATATGGATGAAGTCGGTTTGTTTGTAATGATTTTATTTCATAGTAGCAGTTTTAGTTGTGGTAGAGCCACGCTTCCGGCAAAATTCATTTTTGCTAGTAGCATGAATAGGCCGGCTCGTCCGGGGAAGTACCACACTCACAGAAAATAGACGTTAGAGTAGTAGCTTTACCGCTGCTATGCTTTGTTCGGTGAGTGTGAGAGCCGGATGCCCATCCCCCTCCCTCTCTGGGGAGGGAAAAATAAAGACCGGCAACGCTTTTGTAACACCCCTGGAGTTGCAGTTGTCCATGGGCAGTGGTGATCACATACCACTAGGTGACCTGCTTGCTCGTTTGCCGTCCTATGACATAAAAAAATAGTAGTTCAATCGAAACAAAGAAGCATCGCTCACGTCCTCTCGTCTTGATTCGTGAAGATAAATATAAAGATATTTTACTGTGTTACAATTAAACATTATATAGTCCAAACATATTTACCATTACTGGTGTGCCAAATATGAGGTCAGATAGCAAGGTATACAAGTAAATATAAAAAAATAAAAAATAATCCTTTATTGTTCACCATAATCAAACACTTTAACATGTCAAGAAAAAACTTAAATCTAACCATAAGTATTTATTACTTATCGAACAAAATAAAGAATTATTTCAATAGATTTATGACTGACCGCGTAATTGCGTAACATACATAAAAAAATACAGTTGAAAAACTTTTTTGCTTTTGAAGTAGGTTAAAATACAAAAACGTCAAAACATCAAATCTTGGTACTGGCAAAATTTATTTGCGTACAATTTAGTCATAGTATAGTAACCAAGCACTTTAATTTCCGGATTATATCTAAATTATCACTATCACTACATATTATAAAACAAAGTCCTCCGCCGCATCTGTCTGTCTGCCTGTTCGCGTTAAACTCAATAACTACTACACAGATTTTCATATAGTTTTCACCAATAGATAGGGTGATTAATGAGGATGGTTTATAGTTATAAAACATGTCCAGGCGCAGCTGGGGAGGGCTGCTAGTATCTAAAGGCTGTAATTCTATTCTTGTAATGAACATCTCATGTACCTTGTTTTGTGCAAAAAAATAATAATTATTATTATTATCCACTTTATTTATTTAGAATCTTAGGTATTAGGATTTTATAAAATTGATATAAAAAGTAAAATATAAAAATATAATACAAAACATAAAAATTTTATAAAAACCTAAACCTAGTTCGCCGCCAGCAGCGGGGCTGGGCTCAAGCTACCGGCGGTTAAGGCTGCAGAGAGAGGAACCTTCTGACAATGCGTGCCGTGTCTAGAAGTACCGCCTTCTGTATCTGGCCCTTGATCCATCCATCCAGCGAAAGTCTCTTGAGATGTTGGTCGAGACTCTTCGCTATAAGACCGTTCACTGAAACGACTATTGGGACAATGATCGTTAAATCCACATCCCACATGGCGGTCACCTCAATGATGATGATGATGATGATTATTAAATAAATGGGTAAGACAGGAGAAATGCTTAACGTTTGTCTTCACTTTCTTTGTCTACTATATTATAAATATTTCTTACACGCACGTGTAATGCTAGAAACATCATCATAAACCTCCGTGGTGTAGCGGTTAACACGCTTGACTGCGACACGGTCGGATGACCAGCCAGATCATGATGATAAGCGATATTTATTTATATCATCATCATTTCGTGTAGGTGACACGATCAATCGACCATGCACACACTGGTGTCAGAGATCTTCGGAACCGCCTCTCGGACGTGGTTCCTTTAACGACTACCAGATGGCAGCTGGGACCACCGGCTTAACGTTCCTTCCAAAGCACGGAATCATCCTTATTATCAGACAATCAGGTGATTCATGCCTGCAATGTCGTAGCAAAGTATGCTTCTCGTGGGAATCGAACCCACGACCCCCGGGTCAACAAGGCGAACGCCTTAACCACTGGACCACATAAAAGTACGAGAGGCAAACTAGATAGAACTGGAATGAAAGTTGGAAGTTAGAAGTATATAAAAAAAAAACACTGGACCACGGAGGCAGTCATTTATTTATATAAGTATATACCTTTTATAAAATATAGTATCCTACGACACAAGTTCACAGGTTACTGTAAGCTAGCTAAATTTGTGTGATTTGTCTCTATATATGTATTTACCAGAGATAAGTCGATAAACGGTTTGTTGAACGGAAAAAACGTTGCGGAACGATTCGATGCTCCATGTTAAAATGTGGTCACATTAATCGCTCGTGGCCCAAGGGAAGCCTTCCTGCTACATTTGTTGTGATAAACAAACTCTTTACGCTCTTCATTTGGTATAAGTAGCAGATTATAAACACTGAATTTCCGAGTATTAATTTTAATTAAAGACGGACGTATTTATTTTAGGAAATACTCTGTAGGCGTTCCTTAAATTAACGAGTAAATTGTGATGATGACATTTTGGGTATCCAGGGCCTTAAGCCAAAAACTTATAGAAAATCATAACGTATGTTCACCGGAATTGGTGGACAAAGTTTTTGCGTGGTAATTCAATAGCATAAACTCAGGATAATAGGCGTAGTGCTGCTTGTTTTCCCTCCCTTTTCCCAATTTCAACCAAAAATGAAAGAAAATAATGAGACTCCTAGAGTTCGGAATGCAATATTTAGTTAAAAATAATGGACGAAAACGATGAATAAAGTGTTGGTCCCCTTTAAAATTACGCCTTTTTTCTGCACAGATTGCTCAAATAAACACTAGACTTTTGTTCATTTAAGTATTATATTTTAAAAAACCGGCCAAGTGCGTGTCCGGCCACGCGCAGTGTAGGGTTCCGTAGTTGCGAATGACAACTTTGAGTTCACACTATTTACACTCGCACCTTACAGTTTAACGACCCAAAACATCTAACAATGAAAATAGTATGAAATTTTACAGTTTATAAGTTGGTTGCCTATAACTTTTTAGTTTGTACTTAGAACTCAGCTCTGATAGTTTTCCTTTAAACTTCAGTATATATACTACTGTTGTAATTTTTTTTACGTATCTATATATAACCGTTTAGCAGATAGAGGGGGGGGACACTTACCTCTAACAAAAATTCGCACTTTAAAACCAAATATTTCGGAAACGGATCCCTAAATCGAAAAATGGTGTTCTCAACCTCACAATATTTTTGAAAGACCTATTTAACGATACCACACACGATGGGTAAATAGAGAAAAAAAAATTACTCCCCCACTTTACTAGTATGGGAGCTACCCTAAAAAAAAATTTTTTTCCACTTTTTATTCTACCACTTTTTTGCCATGATTAATATACATACCCATATCAAATTACAGCTTTCTAGTACTTATAGTCTCTGCGTAAAACCGCGGACGGACAGACAGACAGACAGACAGACATGGCGAAACTATAAGGGTTCCTTGTTTACTACGGAACCCTAAAAACGATGACTGCTACACGAGACTTAACGTTTGCCGTAGTATTTTAAGATTTGAAAATTATTTTGCATGATTGTTAGGATAAGGCGTATAACTCTTTGGGCCTGTAATTTCTGTTGCCTGATTTAAATAATTAAAACTCTTCAAGTCAGTATATACTTAGCGTGTAAATTAATCACCAACATTCCCGTCAAACACAGATCATTTAAATGAGCAAGTTTTTATAAAGTTATAAGTAGAGCATTGGCAATAGTCATAAAGAGAGCGTCCGTAACAGACACCTATCAAACTACGGCTCAAATCGTGTCCATTCATATAACAATTGTCTGCAAATTGCACCTATTCTCGAGAAACTGTACATTATTGGGAACATTGGATCACATTCTTGGTCTAAATGACCTCACTCACGACATGTTTGGTATTTATAAGTCTCTTTTCTGCCTTTTTAAGTTTGGCGTAGGATCATCATCGTCTCTTTCATTACTCATCGTCGATCTTTTGTTTACCTAGTCTCCACTGCAGAAGCACGACTGGCTAATATATGGCTCTAGTAGTACAGAGAGGTACTACTAGAGCCATATATTAGCCAGAGCATCAGAGGATTTGGCCTATACTGGACTTAAATTGTGTTAGGTTATTCCCAACCTTTATAAAATATTTTCGAATATCAATAAGCGCCATCACCTGTGTCTGTTGGAAACTCTTCCCTTGAAGCTGGAGATTCAGTACGTCTGCCGTACACTTAGGCTGTGATCCAGCTTGGAAACAGCAGTTTCAAGGACGAGGTCTTTTGGCAATTCTGACTCGGTTGGACAGCGTTCGGGAAGCTCCTCATTGTCTTCTCATCCAAAATAAAGCAGTGCCTAAAGACAAAAATTTATAGTTGATGTGTGTTACCACTGATGGTTTACGAATCCAAAACGTGGTAAGATGGCTACGCTCAGTGTTTCTCTATGTACTGTATTTAGCGTTAGACAGTTATATGGACAATCCTTGGGGGGATAAGAAGTCTACCGCTGGTCAAGTGGTCATACCCAGAGGTGGATTTATAATATAAATTAACACCCAAGACCCAGGGCAATTTGAAAAATACCATTTTCCATCACGACCTGACTGGGGATCGAATCCAGGTCCCTCGTATCGCAGGCTGGGCCACAGAGGCGCCACGATGTCTATCTGATGATTCGGACAAAAAATATTCGGACAGGCAGTCCAAATTAACACTTTTTAATCGAGACTAGATCGCCAAATCTTATTATTATTCTTTAATATTAAAAAGTGAGATTAATTTGCAGCACTTGTGTACAAGTATCAAGAGGCCACTAAGCCAGTAAATACGCTTATTTTAAAAGCAGAAAGTAGTTTTAATTAATATAGCTGCGGTGCAGTTTTCTAGACCCTTATTAATCAAATTAAAAACTCCCCGCGGACGAGACTACCTAGTTTCTCAAGTTTGCTAGTTTGTAAGCAAACTTTGACTACGGCGAGGTCAGATATTAGTATGATTAATTTTTCTTTAACCTCTTTAGCGCAAGTTAGTAACTTGGTAACCGATAGTGTTGAGTATTGAATGAAACTTCCAAGAGAGTTCAACATTATTTGATACAGGTGTGTAGTACGTACAGATACAACTACCATTATATACTTAATTATTTACGGGATATACAAAAATTATTAATAAGTACCTATATACTAATTAAGCCCTTTTAAATGGCTTGATATTTTTTTTTCCTAGTTAACACTTTTTTATTATGAAAATGCGGTTGCTGAATACTGTAGAAAAGCCGAAGACACACAAAGGACAACCCTTTGCGTGTCTTCGGCATATATTAGCGGAACACTTAGATAGGATAGGTTAGAGATGTCATCCGTCTAGTGGTTGCGCACTTTCTCATTCCCAATTCATCCTTGCAAATAACATCCCAAATACCTTTATTCCGTTCCCCAACAAAGTTCTATTCTTTCCTTTCTTAGAAAATCTAAATTCCAATTTACTTGTCACTTTACCGGTGTACTGGCTTTAAAGCAACCTATAGCTAGGATTAATATACAACATACTTGGTTTCTAAACTGAGTAAGTTGAGAAATGGGTCGGTTTTAAAGCTATATCTACTAACCTAGTTGTATTCATGGGAGATTATATCACCGTTATTCAAAATAAGAGCAGTGACACACGTAAAATAAAAATAAATTTGTGTGCGCCAGAAATAACCACAAATAAGGAGTGATGTTCACAATGAACCGAGAACGGTCACATTAAAACATTTTATTGCGACTATAAAAATGCACTCTGGTTGCAAAATCACAGAGCTTGCTTGTGTACGCGATAGACGAACAAAACTGTGAATTTATTCTTATGGAAACATAAAATAGTTGGTTACCTATAATTTTTTATTATTATTTTGCTCTAGCAAGCGAATGGAGAGGAAGTACCCGTTTAAGTTCTTTGCGAATCTATTTCTACTTGTTCCCTTCACGGTGAAAAGTATGAGATTTTGATAAGTTTATCAATATTAGCAGCGATTACAGTTAGGTCTATTTCATTTCAACACTCATATTCTAAGACGTTTGCTCAAATTTTCTTCCATTTAATCTCATCAGGGGACACTTGAATAAGACAGTTGTTATTTCACCTGTTTGGTGAACCTAGGTGAACACCAAGGAATTTCAAAGGTCGCGAGCAACGAGAAATTCCTTGCTCTACGTTGAACAGCTTGAGCCGAGAGACTTAAGTAGCTGCAGTTGTGTCGCATTGAGAAACAACTTTTTTTCAACAACAAAAATTCAATAACCAGTATTTGTCTAAGCAGGGCACTTACAACACAATAAACAACTATAAAGTTTTTTATCAAGTGACATGAAAGTAGTCTATGTCCAAGTCTCGTATAGACTTATCGCTAGAAGCTCCCATTAAGTAATCAATGTACCTCCGCCATCTTTGACTGCTTCTTGATATCTGTATACCGTACAACATCGACACTTCGTATCTTTTAAACTAGGCATTGCAGAATTACCGAAACATCGGTTGAAGCTATAAAAATAATAAAAAATAGAATAGAATAAAATAGAAATACATATTTTATTTTACAAGAACGAACGTGCCACGTTCTTAGTTTGTCTTTTCGGCAGGCATTCCTCGTACCTAAATGGAAATGGTCCGCGGGAATTGTGGGTTTATGCAAGTAAAATTCTTGCATCTTCTTTGAATTTGAAATATGAAATTCAAACATTATTATTTCTAAAGAAACTTAAGATCTCCGTTGAAACATCTTGTCACAACCTTTTAACAAGATTGTATTCGTTAAAATAACTTGGTCTTCTACACTAAATATTCAACCGCTTTGTTGATTCTTTATGGACTGGAATTATTTTAAATAAAATGCAAAGGTAAGCAACAATCGTCTGATAATTTATGGTTTGTTAAGTTCGAAAAAATACAAAAATTTGCATGCAGAATAAACTTATTACTACTTTTTTGTCATTAACAGTTAGATGATATTTATCCCATTGATCAACGCTTTTAAAATGTCAATGAATCATTTCATACCTATATCATGATAAATTCTACCGGCGGTTAAATACACTTATCTATCCACACAACATTAAAAAAGTAAGGTGAAAGTCTTTGATGTCACATTTTTAAGGAAACATTTCCTTAAGTAGATACTTTCTTAATTAATACATTTCAAATCCCAAGGTAAATTCACTAATGAAGTTTCGACGTGCTTTCGGCGTCTCGTATTATGTTTCTCCATTCTCTATGCAGTTTTAATTAGGACAATTTTAAATAGAGAAATTATAACATAAAATTATGCTGGTAATTTTCTCACGATGACCATCAAAGTTGTATATCAACATAAATATATTGTGGGCATCAGGAATCATGTCTATAGGCGATGCGGCTAGCAACCCATCACTATTTTGATTCCGTACTCATCTACACGCCCACCAACATGCTAAACGTGGGCTCAAGGTTTTACAGACATGGGCTCTGTCTACCCCGCAAGGGAAAAAGACGTGATAGTATGTATGTATGTATAACATAAATCCGCCTAGCAAAATTCATTTGGAGTAGCGTAAGAGAAGCATTTACAAAACGGCTTCCTATTTAAAGGGTTCCTTTGAAATCATTTGTCAGTACCCGACTAACATCTGAGCACATTCGTGTAAATTGTTAGGACTCCAACAGTGCCATACATCGCCTTAAAAACTATCTGTCTAGTCAGAAGATCATTAATCTGTTTCTTTTTTTATATTTATTAAGAAGTTTTTACTTTTCCTTTTGCTCTCATTCAATTAGACAATCGAGTGCTTTATCATACGCATATTTTCATACGTATGATTATAATACTTTTTCTTTTGAGTTTCTACCTGGTCTTTGTCCTTAAAACGGTGTACCCATGTGAACCCTGTCCAATTTAATTTAGTAGGGGCCACGTAACAGACCCTAATCTTGTAAACAGAACGTGGTAAACATTCTCAAGGCTGCCTTCACATGAAATCTGATATGAAATATGCAAAAAGCGTTCTTAGCCGGCCGTTATATACGGACGTACAAGTAAATATAGTTAGGGAACGTGCCGTACCGTTACGTCGGGGGAACATTATTGAATTTAGGTTACCTGAGGGTTCTGTATTAAAAACTTGCTTACGTTGATCCAACGTATAGACGTTTTTGATCGAGAAAGAAATTGGCGGGCGCGCGTTTAGGTACGCATGAAAGGAAGTTGTAAATATTGACGAGGCCATTATATAATTTTTAAAAAGATTTTTTGGTGTATCTAACGCTATACCTATTTGTGTATAAAAAGCACGAATCAAATATAAATTTATATAGGACTAAACTAAATTTAGTTTTAGTTTTGTTCTATTACCCTTATTCATTTATTAAATTTGTTATTCTTATATTGTTTAACTTGAGCTTTAATTTTTAATACTAAATAATTTATAATTTTTACACACGTAGGACAGTCGCATAGTTGAGGATACACAGAGTTGTAATTTTTTTATCTACTATCTGAGTAAAAGAACCTACGAACGCAGATAGCAAACATCTCTTTAATGGAAGAGCCAACTCATAAGATACGTACCT
The DNA here is from genome assembly GCA_963082605.1 of Rhodophaea formosa. Taxonomy (NCBI): domain Eukaryota; kingdom Metazoa; phylum Arthropoda; class Insecta; order Lepidoptera; family Pyralidae; genus Rhodophaea; species Rhodophaea formosa. The sequence goes on along the minus strand of OY720211.1, from coordinate 6,063,054 downwards.
ATGTAAATTATAAGTATAAATATTGAAGCTGGGGTCTAACTTCATGATTTTTAATAATGAAAAGATTATTCATCATCAAACTTAGGTGAACTTAGATGAACCATTGACCTCCGTCTTAGAGATATCCGTAGTCCGGCGTAACTTATTATGCATGCGGTGTTCGGTTCGAGCGTACGTAATGTGCGGCCGCGAGCGTGACTCCTACAGTTTGCGAAGAGAAAGAAAATGTAAATAAAGTAACGACTGTAGTTTACTTTATATTCAATGTATATAGCTTAAATGGCCTATTCTAATTTACGAGCTAATTGCCAATCAGTTCGGTCGATGTTCAAGTCTATTCATACAGGTATTGGTTCCGCCGTCATCGGGAAAATTATGCATGTACAATCAGCGACAAAGCTACCATAATAATAAGCTACTCGTGTTAATTATTAGGTGGGCAAACAATTTTAAATATTGTTAGTGTTCATAGATTTGGTATTTTTTTTATATTTTTGACTGGCCCATTTGAGATCAGTACAACTTTATCATGGCGTCAAGCTACTTTTCTGACCGTAGATGCCAAAAATCACATCATTTTCATCTCTCCTGAGTAGAATCATATACTTAAAGATATCCGTAGTCCGGCGTAACTTATTATGCATGCGGTGTTCGGTTCAAGCGTAATGTGCGGCCGCGAGCGTGACTCCTACAGTTTGCGGAGAGAAAGAAAATACAAATAATATCACGACTGTAGTTTAGATTGTAATCGATGTATATGGCTAACTCCTTTATCTTTATCCTATATTAGCTGTTGCCCGTGGCTTTGCTTGCGAGATATATAGCCTATGTCCTTCTCTGTAGTATTATCCGAATTTCAAGAAGATTGGTAAAGATGTCCGTAGTCCGGCGTAACTTATTAAGCATGTGGAGTTTGGTTCAAGCGTAATGTGCGGCCGCGAGCGTGACTCCTACAGTTTGCGGAGAGAAAGAAAATAAAAATAATGTCACGACTGTAGTTTAGTTTCTAATCGATGTATATGGCTAACTCCTTTATCCTATACTAGCTGTTGCCCGTGGCTTTGCTCGCGAGATATATAGCCTATTTCCTTGTCTGTAGCATTATCCAAATTTCAAGAAGATTGGTAAAGATGTCCGTAGTCCGGCGTAACTTATTAAGCCTGCGGAGTTTGGTTCGAGCGTAATGTGCGGCCGCGAGCGTGACTCCTACAGTTTGCGGAGAGAAAGAAAATATAAATAATGTTATGACTGTAGTTCGTAATCGATGTATCTGACTTACTCCTGTATTTACATTGCTTTTCTTCTTTAATTCTTTATTATATATTAAATTAATCCTTCATTATATATCTTTTGCCTTTTACTAATGGAATCAAGTTAAGTAGTACAAATTAACGTAGATGGGATAAACTACAGGTATTTATCAAATTGCGTACTTTAACATTTTATATTTCCTATTCAAATGATATATTTTTATGACCTACATAAAAATAGCTTTCATATAATATCGAACTCAATTTGAATACATTTCAAAAAAATCCTTTTTTATTGAGCATTGTGTTAAGTTTATAATCAGCGGCCAATCGAGACGCTTCTAACGATGTATCGTTTATTAAAGAATATTTTGCAGTTTCGAAGCTATAAGGGAACAAACATTCATAGGTACATACATAGAGGCTAAAATCGTTACCCTTCTTAGTCCTTTTGTCTTAGCTGTAATCAGATTATAAAAAATATTTATAATTTAAAACTAGCCGTGTGGTTCCCGGCAGAGTAGAATAGGACCACTCCAAGTCTTCCCGTGGATGTCATTTCTATGACATCCACAGGCGACTTAGGAAACATAAGCTAAGCAAAGCTTATAAACATCAAAGAGACCTCTTCAAGCCGTCTGGCCAGCGTGGAGAGTGAAGGCCAAATCCTCTGACTGCTCAGGTTAATGGTGGTACAAAGATAGTCGTGCTCCTACAGTGGACACTAAAAAATACCTGACGATGATGATGACGATGATTTAAATATTGAATGAGGAGGCTTGTTATACTAAAAATAAGAAGATGATGAACTTTAGACAGCAGAATCTAAACCGAGTGCACAGGCACCAGTAGTTGGTACAAAGTAATGGTAACTTCTTCGTCTAAAGTGCAATAACAATACTTTGGTAGCTCTTAATTCGATTGAGACCATTTGATAATTTTACAATAATAAAAACTATATGAAATAAAGGCTGATAAAAAAAAGTTTTATTAGCTTAATCTGCCTAGCAAAATAAAGGGATTTTAAAAATATGTACAAATTTTAAATGATTGGAAGTCTGGCTCTAAACTTTTTAATTGCATTGCTTTATTGGCTGAAAATAAAAAAAAGATTGACTTTTGATTTATTCTTCTTATCTAAATTAATCTCGTCTAGACTATCTAAGTATCAAGACTAAACCTTATAAAGAGGAAATATTTGAGAGTTTGATATTTTTTTTTAATCCGTTTAATAATTATTGTATTGTGTAAGAAACCTAACAAAAATGTCTATAAACTTATTCAATTTATTTGACTAAACATTACTTTTCTTATCTTATATAAACAAAGAACTAACAGATTACTAAGATAATAATCTCAAAACAAAAACTAACCTACAAAAAATAAACATGAAGTTAAATAACAAATGGAAGCCAAGCCGCTGCAGACAGCGGGCAGGGTGCCCAAAAGACTGGTGGCATTTCCTCGCTAGATGGCCAAACTATTTATTAAAAGAAGTCGCGGAAAACTGCTACCATACCATACCTATATGGGTACGTCAGATTGTATGGCCACGTTCGGAGTGCCCCGTAAAATTACCAGATCCCGACACATTCTAAAACTGTCCTAAATCTATCCCATTTCATCTAGAACCATTACAGGACAAAGGATTCCTATATAAAGATAAGATGTAGTTGCTCGTCATCTGCTCCTGATGATAATAGCTCACATAATTCCGGACAAAGGCGAGACGTGTCGAAAGCAGACGGAAAATATCACCAAAAAGTTTCTTGTGAGAAACTCGCTGAGACAAATTTCTGGATTAACGACGCCTTTTATGGAGACAATTGCAAAGGTCTTTGGTGTAACGTGTTGGAAGAACTTTTCGAAGGACTTATGTATAAAGTGACATATTCACCGTTCTTGTTATGTATATTGTGTATTTATTTAAATGTGGGATCAACGCTGGGAGTTCGTTTTTTTTTCACTTTCCCATAAATTTCACTCGGGCGGCTGAACACCATGTACGAAAATGTCGATTTTTTTTAGCTCGAGGGTCATATTAACACTGTATATATACACAAAAGAAAAAGATATAAACACCTACACTAGTGCAAGGGCATATTTATTTCAATAAAAATGTTAATAATTCTTCTGTGTATTACAGAGTTTCATACATGGTAAGTAAAAAAATCCCGATCACCGATATATTTGCCGGCTTCCTGACTGGAACTAAATGGCCTATTCTCATTTACGGGCTAATTGCCAATTAGTTCGGTCGATGTTCGAGTCTATTCATACAGGTATTGGTTCCCCCGTCATCGGAGAACTTATGCATGCAGTCAGCCACAAAGCTACCAAAATAATAAGCTAGTCGTGTTACGTATTGGATGGGTTAATAAAGTTAAATATATTAATGAGTTCTGGATTCTGCGCTTTGCTGTTCAATATTTTTAAATTTAATAAGAATTTATATACATGTGATAAATAAAAAAATCTTATACTATCAATAAATAAAACTAATACACTAAACTACTTTTAACAAAAAAAAAAATAATAATCTTATAAATCTAAAAATTCATGCCCATGTGGCATGTTGGCAAGGACGCTGGCTGCATTTCCACGCTGGATTGCGACGCTTATCCTTTGCGCGAAAAAACAGCCAGCCTTCTTGTCACGAGCGACGGCGATCAGGCGAGGGGCAATCTCCTTATAGAAAGCTCTCGCACTAGGACCCCACGGTCCAAACGTTTCCACGCCAAACGGTACAAATATGTAATCTGCATTCAAGCAGGCATATTTGCGCCGCTTGGCGACCTCAGCGCCTTCAGCAGCTGACCCGGCTTTGGCAACTGATCCCCTGAGATGGGAAGGCGCCAGTGTGTCAACACATGTAGCGTCCCACACCAGCGCCCTGCCGCGTTCCCAAGGGATCAGCGACATTCCATCAGGTCTCTTGCCATCATCACGAACCACACCCCGAGGTTCAAGGGTGCATGGAATGTGAATGGTGGCAAGAGCCCTTCTTATTATGTCATTAATAGTGCCGTGTCGCGAAAGTCTACCTGCGCTGAGGTGACAATGTAAACCGTGACGTCCAAACTGGTCCACGTCACTGCCACACGGGCAAGTGTGTGGTGAGCACACTGGTGTACCCAGCCGGAGACCGACTGCAGTCCTAAAGCTATTGTTATCTAGCAATGTGCCGACGTTGTATGAGGGGATGGCGTGAAGCCAGTGGCTGGATTCCTTCTCAGAAACAGCAAGGAGCCGAGCGCGGTCTACGTCACTGTTACAATTTTGAGCTAAAACCTTGACATCCCTCTGTACCAAAGGAGTGTCCCAGAGTTTTTGTATCTTTGTTTCCACTGGTACACTCTCTTCGGGACAGAGGGCTGACCAAGTTTCCTTTGCCTCTGCCATTAAATCAATCGAAAATGCGTCATTTGATTTTAGAATATTTTCACACAATTCCTGCACGCTATGGGCAGAGGAAAGGAAAGCGGGAAGAGCCACACTAGAAATTTTTCTGATGCCTATACCACCATCTTTTATTGGAAGAGTCAATTGAGTCCAGGCGTTTTCGTCAAAGCGGAGGTTCAAAATTTTTTCCAAGACGGTGTGAAGACAGGCATCGATTCTTTTTAAAAGATCCAAATGTTTCCAGATTGGACTTGATCGCAGAATGTATGTAAATTTTGGAACGAATAGGCAGTATTTTAAGATTGTATAAGCTATATGACAATTTAAAATATCCAATCTGGAGGTTGTCGAAATAAAATTATCTAATTTTCTTTCCAAAAGAGGTTTAACGCTGGCATCTAGCAATGGGGCACCAAGGAGATATAAAGAATCCTTATTTGTGACTGATATGTCAGATGAAATTTGATGAAATTTTGTTAAAATATTTCTTTTGTCGAACTCAGAAATTATATCGGGGATAAATAACTCGCATTTCTTAAAATTTAGATCTAAACCAATTTTTTTAAAATTTTCAATAATGTGCAGGAAATCGCTATAAATGGATTCTTCAGTGCCCGAGATAGACCCATCGTCTAAATACCAAACGTTTAATTTTGAATTTAGAGATGATATGATCGGGTGTATAGCTAAACTAAAAAGCGCTGGCCCTAAGGGGTCGCCTTGTTGCACTCCAGTTGCTGACAAAATCACGTTACCTTCGTATAGAAGTTTTGAATATGAAGAATAACATTGCTTAATGTATGGAAAAAGCTCCGGGATGTGGGTTGCAACTTCGTGCAACAAGGCGGTCCTATCTATTGAATTAAAAGCATTCCTTACGTCTACTTTTAACAGCAAATTACACCCACCTTTCTTTAAAAACGTGCGGACAGAGTGTACTGCTGCTTCACAGCCGCCTCTACTACCAAAGCCTAATTGAATTGGTTGAAATTTGTTTTTCAAGGCTGAGGCTATATGCATACAAGCAAGTTTAGAGGTCAGGCGACGCAAAGTGCAGCCGATTGCTATGGGCCGGACGCCTCCATCTTTTTTCTTAAAAGCACAAAGCCTCGCGCCATAGAGAAAAGGTGTAAAGGACTCTGGAATTTTGCCCGAAAAGAGTAAATTACAAAATTTTGTGATCTCCTCCAATAGCTCCCTACCAGCATCACCGGCGGAAACACTCACCAAATCTTTAAGATGTTGTGGTGTAAGTCCGTCAATGCCACCGGCGGAGCCATTGGGGAATGACATTATAGCCGACAGGGTGTCTTCAATTTTGACCTGAAGTATATTTCCATCATAAGATAGGTTTGGTATAGAGACGGCCATGTTTGGCAAGGGATGCTTTTCTCGAAGACTGGTAAGAGTTTCTTGAGTCGGAGGAGCAAGAGTATCGTCAGAAAATAGGATGCGAGCAGCATTTCTTAAGTCTCCATCCATAACTTTATTTTCGACTGTTTTTTTGAGGTCAAATTTAAAAAATTTATGAGGTGATGGGTTATATGGCAATGGAATTGTGTTATTATTTACAGTGTTTGATTTGAGGGCGTTGGTTAATGTGTCTGATGAGTTGTGAACATGGAGGCAGCGGTACGCGAAGGTGAATAGGTTTTGCCAATCAATGATATTATTAGAAGAACATTTTTTTAAATTTGAAGTAAGCGATCGAGCTAACGATACTCTTGCACCCCTCGGAATCCTTTTAACCACTGGTTTTGTTTTGTGGAGATGGGTAATGATATCCTCAAAAAGGGAAGAGCTTTGTAGAGGTGGTGCTTCATCTTGGCTTTGCTTGTAATTATTTACAATCTGGTTAGTAAAACCTGTTCGTAGAATTTTTTTCTTTGTAGTGAAATTGAAACCTTTACCGAGTATAAAGAGTTTAACAGGTAATCCTTTCATTTGATAAAAAATATCATATTAAATCCTGATTCATGAATGTGAGAAATAGAGAAGGAAATGAAGAAAAAGAAAAGATGAAAGAAAGAAAAGGAATGAACATGGAATCTTATGTTTTTTCGTCGCTGGATCTGACCTTAAAATAATCAAAAAATTTTGGTTTGTTTTTCGATATTTTTCATGTTTTTCACCATTTTATTAGAATATGTTTTGGGGAATTAATTTTTGACGGAAAAGTATCATCCTTGCAGCCGCAACAAGCCCACTGCTGGACATAGGCCTTTCCTAAGTTTTTCCAAAATTGCTGGTGGTAAGGACCCGGTGGGGGCCAGAGACTACGCTTGCCATTCGAAAACCATTGGTTCTGTCAATTCTCTATTTGTACGATCAGTTATATCATTAAGTTGCATTAAACGCGCTTTGTTGTCTGCCACTGTCAGTTCAGAGATCGAATTAGCTATGTCGGTGACTTTTTTTCTTCTACGGATGTTCTAATTTCTGAGATAAACACCTCGCATAACCCTCATAGCAGTTTCGGTGACCTTGAGCTTTTTAATAAGAGGCCCATAGTAAGGGACCACCTTTCTTACCCGTAAATTACCACTGGTATTACGAACTGATTATATTATATAGATCTAAACTCCAGACACTGATGTATTTTGCAAGAGATAAACCTTTTCCCAGAAGTAGGAAGGCAAATTTAAAAAGTCTCTTCATATAAGTAGTAGGTTCTCCTAAAAGGCATTAATTATGTGAATTCCCTAGTTGTTAAACCAAATCAGGACACTTCGAACGAACAGATTGTAAAATGGAAATGTCCAATTTAGTTTCAAATGAATTTCTTTTGCAAATAAGGTTAGAGCGCAACGAGAAGGTTTAGCATACATTCTCATCTAGCTTATTCAGTAGCGCAGGAATTGTTGGAAACGTTAATTTAATTTTCTTCTTATAATTCAATTAGTTTGAAGTTAATCTTTTCCGTAGTTAGGTCAACTTATCAGGTTATAATAAAGTTTTTAATGTCTTTATATCGCTCGGTTTCAAAAAATAAATAATCTTTTATACCTATATAGTAAAGTAGAATAATAAGGCCATATATATTTGAGTAATTCCATGACTCGTCCCACATGCCTACGGCCCATTTGGGACGAATTCAAAATTTACAGTATTTTCATTCTGTAACTCGTCCCATATTTATTTTTGTATGGAGTTTTAAACCTTGTCGACAGTACAGTCAGTGAGACGAGACAATTGATTAAGGACATTATTTATGAAAAAAAAATGTTTCTACTTATTGTTTTATCTAGGATAACGGGAAACAATTTTTCATTTAAGAGTCCCACGTAAAGCCGCAATCCCATACAAACGTAGTTTCGTTTTAGTTTTACAACAGTTAAGCCAATCTCAACCAAATTTCGTACATACGACCGGATAAGGCAAATTGATGTTTATAATCAGATTTCAATTTTAAAAACAATACCTATACAAAATTACAGCGAGTACAAGTTTTCGATACGAAACTTCAACTCGCTGTAATTTTGTATTGAGATTGGCTTAACTGTTGTAAAACTAAAACGAAACTACGTTTGTATGGGATTGCGGCTTTACGTAGGACTCTTAACATGATATAAAAATTTTAAGAGGTCCAGTGCCGCCCCCATTTGTTATAAAGAAAACGGTATCTCCGTTTTCATTTGAATTTTTTCATTCATTTGAAAATTTGTTCTGCAAGAACCTTTATTCAGTAGATGTATCAGTTATTAGTTTTTGTTTGAAAAATTCAATGTAAAATTTATTGTTTCTACACTAATACATTTTCTACTGAATGTACCATTTACGAGTATAAACATGGGACGAATTGCAGAATGAAATTTTAACTAATTTTGATTTTCTGCAATGAGGCATGTGGAACGAGTTTTGGAATTATTCAAATATTTAAACCCCATCTTGTAAAACTTAAAATAATTTCATATATGATAATAATAAATACCTTAAAAATTGACAACATTAATTGTTTTTGACTTCTCTTACATTCGGGTTTTACTATTGGAAATTAGGCAAAAAGGTAACTACTCCCATATTTAAAAAATATCAATGGGTATATGATTTTGAGAATACCAAAAACAAAACCGTCTCATAAACTCAAAGAGCGCATTTCGGAACGATTTTTCCTGTTACAGTAAAATAGTTCTACGCATTATCAAGCAAATATGTCAAGGATTTTATATCCCGAGCAGGATTTACTACAAATGAAACGAAGGTTTATTTTTAGCCAGCGTTTATTTAGCTCAACACAAAGTTTACTTTGAGGATCAGGACCAAAACGCGGCCGTTACGGCCAAATGGTATATTTTGTTTTCCCAAAACCCTTCACGTTGCGCTAAGTTTTTCCCTGAAAAGATAAAATGAGTGCGTCGCTCGGACCATTTGCGTCACCCCTGAATTTGGGCGGAGACAGACGGTGAGCAATAAAAGTGAATGTTATCTTACTAATTTTTTCCGACGTCCGTTTTGCCGCTGTAACCGAAGTCTTCGTAGAACGGAATGATTATGATACCTTTTAGCGGGAATTTTGCCGCAAAATCGAATTTCCGCCGTGAGCGAGTTTATCTGCTGATATCTCTTATTTGTGTTACACGGCAACTTTGGCCTGGATTGGAAACCGTACTGGAAATTTTTATTGGTAAAACTCAAGCACAAGTTGCTCAATTTACATTTCTAGTAAGAACGTGCACACCGTATATTTTTGATACACAACATTTTCTTATTACTACATATTTCTATCACAATATAGAACACACTTCATATATTTTTACGTTTTTAAATCCCACTAGGATAACACACAATGACCTGGTATTTTTCAAAAGAGACAAATATTTAACCCCAAAAAGCGTAAAAAAAATTAAATTGAAAAGAGAAATCATTTAATTATAAAAATGTTTTGATAAAATGTTTTTCACTTCTATAGCTTTAAAGGAAATTCCAAAAAGCATATTGATAGCACTCAATTCTATTTTATTACAGACCCTCTGGGAGTTAATCAAGAGGGAAACGTGTTTCGTGCAATTTGTAGGCCTATTTGACCCTTCATAACAGTCAACAGGGTCCTTAACAACGTTTTCGTTTTAAAAATGAGCTTGAGCAAACACCTCAGGTCTCGAGTCCATTCACCCATAAGCTCACACCTCTTATGGCTTATGTCATCATCGAGTCTTTTTTTAATCTCCATCGCAGGAGCATGATTCTTTGTAGTATCAGATTAGCCAGAGCAGTAAGAGGATTTGGCCTATACTTTTCACGCTGGCCAGCCGGGTTGGAGATGTCTCTTTGATGTTTATAAGCTTTTTGGCTTGTGTTTCCTAAGTCGCCTTCTACGACATCCTCGGGCAGACTTGGAGTGGTTCTATTTTACTCTGCCGGAAACCACACGTCTATTGCAAATGTACTCACTTGCTTTTTCTGGTTGCGAGAGTTTCAATCAGCTTTTTTTTAGTATTAAGCCGATACTGGAATTCGTTGTTAAATTATTCTTATAATAAATTTACGGAGACGTGGTATTCTGTGTTACACTTTTCAAAGTAAGATACACTTAACTACAAACTTCATTTTCATAATTAAAGTCTTTCTTTTGTATTTATCAGAATTTGCTTTTATCAAAAAAAAAATGAATAAAAATTATCTCATTGTTGGTAAGGTATGTATTCGTATTTAGGCATAAAGCATCCTCGTCTTTATCGTCACTTACTATCTGTTGAGATAGGAGACTAATGCCTAATTCAATAATCTATAGTTAGCTAGTAGTCTGTAGCTTTTGAACAATAATGAGTAAATGCATAATATTTAATAAGATAATTTTAAATGTGATTTGACGTGAAAAAGTGCCTGCAAGGGCCTATTTTCTGAATAAACGTTTTGAATCTTTGAATCTATAAAAAGTAAGAGAAAAGGTTTGCTAAGACAAGGGTAAAGGCTGAAAACAGCCAAATCTGTGTAAATGTAACAAACAACAAAACGTTCCTTAAAAGCAGTGAGATTAAATACACTTAAGTTCCATGAAAAGAAACATAAAAGGCAAAAAGAGCAAGTACAAGAAGCAAATTGGTTCAACACCAAGCACCGAAGAGCCGCGCTTCAAATTGGACAATCGTTGACCTTCATAAGCTACATCGTCAAACAATTTCGTTGACATTGTGTGTTTAGTAAAGGGCATACTTTATTTAAGAAAAAAATTACACATAATCATTAATATGCCTATAAAATTAAAACTTAACCTAATTTAAATTACTTTACAAATACAATTAACTTTACAAATAAACTGCTACAGATAAAAGTTGTTCCGCAAATCAATGCCCTGCTGAAGTGTGCTCAGAGGGCTGGCAGCATTGCCACAACGAATTGCAATGCTTATGCCAGCCCTCTGTTCATTGAACACCTCCACCAGCCAAAAGTTTGTATTAATAATTTAAAGCAATAATCCATATTTGAGATTCTTGTTATTGGACACAAGTTTGTTAGAAATTTTGATGTAAATATTTAAAAATCACTTTATTAACCTATTTTACGTTTTAGAAAAAAGAAGTCAACAAAAATATACATACATATATGGGTCTGAGGGCGCTTTGTCAGTCAAATAATAGAAAAAAATATTGTACAGCAAATTTTTATGGTCTAATATATTTATATATACGTTTGGCCAGCGAAAAGGGGGTAGGCCAAATCCTTCGATTGCTCTGGATAATATTTGGCTCTGGTAGTACAGCGAGGGTTATGCTCCTGCAGTGGAGACTAAAAAAGACCTGATGATGATAGGTATTAAATTTGTTTCAACCATTCTATTACTCATGGTTCTCTACTCGTAACCCGGGTGCCTCGCTATTTAGACGATCGTTTGGCTAGAGCCACTCCGAGACAATTATTTATTTAGTAAATTCCTTGCCTACGTATGGATATTTATAACTAATGCCTACAATAATATTAATATCTAATCAAAATTCAAATTGAATTTCTGAAAGCCACGCTATACCTTAACTAAGTTGACTGGGCAAGGCTTAAGTGGCAGCTAAATCTATACTTCTATACTGATATTATAACTCGGTAACTCTTTATCTCGCTTTCATGCCAAATCTACTGAACCGATTTAAATGAAATTTAGTACACAAATAGTCTAAAGCCTGTTACATACATAGGTTACTTTTTCCTACGCGGGCGAAGTCGCGGGCATAGCTAGTTAGTATATTTTGGAAAACTGTCAAATAATGACGAGTTAAGTTGTGCAGAAGCTGGAGTAGCTTTATAATATTATAAATGCGAAAGTAAGTGTTTGTTACGCTTTCACGATCTATTTACTGAATTTTTGCATAGGTACATGTTGTCTGGAGTACGGAGAAGAAATAGGCTACATTTCATCCCAAAATAAAGAGCTGTTACTAAAGTATTGACACTAACGCGAGCAGAGCCGTGGGTTAAAACTATCTAGTCTATAAATTTGGAGAACTGTATAATGATGACGAGGTAAGTTGTGCAGAGGCTGGAGTAGCTCAGCGGGAGCGACATGTTGAGCCTTATCACCCCCCAGAGGGCGTACGCGAACTCGTTCTCGCGGGTCAGCTGGAAAAACGCCTTAACTCGGCGCTTTTCTATTTTATCTGAAAGAAATCATAAACAAGTTTTTATTGCCCTTTTTTATTTGTAATCTCACTTCCATGCTGGTTTGGGGGAAAAGGAAAAACATAGAATAAACCAGCTCTTGGCTAGTGTAACTGTGCTTGGAAAGTGTTCTCAACAATTTATCAATACAATGATAATAAATTTGTCGGGTGGACTCGATTGATTTATAAATTTAACCATATAGCTTGAATATTTCTAAATATAAACTAAAAAATGTTTTGCGTTTACTGTCTTAGTGTTTTTACTATTTCCTCAAAATCTTTAATAACCACGACCCCTTAATAACAAAGTGCTAAGCGCTTAAAATAAAACATTCTGGCACACATTTGAAAATAGATTTCAGCATAAATTTAATGCTGAAATCCACATTTGGAAGTTCTGAAGTTGAACTAGACCATCGCACAAAAAGAAAAAGGCAGCATACATGTTCTACTATTTTCCTTTTCGTGCAATTTTAACAGAGTGGTTTCATTATCTTCAAGTATCTGGTATCAATACTCGTATCATTAAAAACTTTAAAATCGTTTCGTGTACGCTTTAGGTGTAGTCTTTATTCGTAGAATTACGTATCAAACGTATAGTTGGGCTTGTATTCATAATTTAATAGAAACTTTTTCGCGACTTCATCCGCGTAAATTATGGCCTATGTCACTTGCATATAAATTAGCTTTCTTTCGGTGAAAATCGGCCCAATAGTTTCGGAGCTTATTCAATATAAACAAACAAACAATTAAATCTTTCCTATTTATCATATTAGTAAGTATCTTAGGATAAAAACAAGCAAAAGTATACTTTACCTAGTTGACCGCTATTCACCGCATCATGGAGCATGGTTCGTATATGGGACACTTGTGTTGTAGTCACACTAGAGTAGTAGCAAGGAAAGACTACCAGAAATGTGTATTTCAAGCATCTAACTGTGCAGTATATGATTAAAATCTTTTTCATCTAAAAATAAAATAAATCTCGATAATTACTGTGCGGAACAAACATAATCCTGAAAAATGTATTCCCAATTTGAATATTCTTAGTTAGAAAATTCCGAATATTTTAATGTTTCTAGTAAATTACCAATGATTCTAAAACATCACAAAAATGATATCCCTGACAATAAAAAAAACGTTATTTTAATTTTGCGAATTTTAAAGTATAAAATTAAATAATCCAATGTATTCTTGGTCCGAAAAATAGAATGAAGACGGTTTTTTTTAAATAAGTGCAAGTGTTCTTTTGGCCAGTTGAACGGTAAACAGATTACCAGATTAGAAGTATGGTATTCTCATAGTAGACCGTTCTTTAGAAACAATAGTAAACTATTTGAATATTAATATTAATATCTGTAGCAACAAAGAAGCTTAAATGAAAAAATTAAATAAACTGTGATATAATTTATACCATACGATAAAGTTACGTAACATCTCTTTTAAGTAAGATCAATACTCACAGCAGGATCTGAATTATCATCCATTTGCAATCCTTTGAATAAACTCTTTAGTAACATCGTAGTCGACAGTCCCGAACAGAACAACGAAATCATCATCTGAAAAACGTTACAAATAATAATACTACAAATACCTACCTACTGTTCAAACAAGAGATTTATGGTAAAACTTTTTATTACCGGCAAACTCATTATGGAGTTAAGCTGTTCGGCGCACTTGTGCAATAACTCGTACATTCTATGCAGAGAAATTGTGTCAAGTTGGGTATTGTTCGATAAAGCATCCACTTTGCTCAATTCTTTAGTTTCTTTTACACCAAAAGTCTTCGCTACATGCGCTTTGACGATGCGAACTCTCATCAAAATCATTCTGAGCAGAGTACAAAATAATATTTGCTCGCTGTCATGAGCCATTATTAAATACAGCCAGATAAACATGTAATTAGAAAAATCATATAGTAAGGTTAAGGAACATTCAGATACACTGTATATCAGGCTTATGGTCATCCAAATCACGCTTCTTTTGCTTGGGGATGTTAAGCCCAAGTCTTTATTAATGTTCAGAATCTCATCGAACTTGTTCATATTTGCTGAGAAGTTCTCAAATGTTTTTTTCTGGAAAAATATTGAGTTGAAGACGAGGAGTAAAAATTCGATGCAAGTAGTATCTTGAATGACGAGACGAGAAGCGCTCATTGTCCTAATATTGATCATTAAAATAATAGTGAAAACTACTAATAAGAAACTGTATGTCTTGGTGAGCCATGTAACAAACTTGCCGCTTTTCATCAAATAAGTGCGATTTATTCCGAGCACCACCTGTATCCATAAAAGAAATTTGTTTGTACTGATCACGTCTTCTTTAGTATTGAAGAGATTGTTTTGCTGTGCGGGTTTTACTTCCACTGGGGTAACTTTTGTTGTTTTTTTAGTCAAAGCCATCGTTATTTTATAAACGACTTTCTTTCAAACCAAAAAACTTACGTAAACTAGCACGAAGCATTTAATGTAATAAGCACATGCCTCATAATACAAAGTGCTGATAAACATCTTTCACTTTCAACAAATTAACCTTAAACGATTCTAGAATATTTAATGCATTTTATTAATTTAATAAGAGTTAATAAATTGACACAAAATGTTCAATCATAATATGTATTTATTTAATCTGTATAAATGTTTCTTTCTTCAAATCTCTCTTTACACCACACCCCGCAAGTTTTAGATTTTTTCAAGCGACCTGTGGTGACAGCTGAGAACCACACGGCTTATACCTTTATGAATGACCTTGAAGTTTAAAAAAAATTTACAACTAACTTAGAAGTAAGTATTACTAAAAATTATGTATGAGTCACTGTTACTTAATAAATAAATAATTCATTCATTCATTCATTCTTAAGCCACCTTCCAAAGCAAGGAAGAGCTTAAGATATTTTTAAAGCATTGTATTCACCCATCCCAGTATGGACCACGGCTGGATTTGCTTAATATACGTAAGCGTTAATTATAATTATTCCTCAATTAATGGATAAAACATAAAAAGAAAAATTAAATATTAGTTATTATATTATGTGACAAGTTAGAGTAATCCATTTTTGTATGCAAAAGCGGAAAACTGGTTTGGAAAATGTGTCACGCAATTTATTTTAAAATGAAATCTAATGCATACTAAATTCAAACATCACAGGCTCAAAATCACAAACACCAAGTAAAATTAAACTTGTTATAACGAAATTCGTATGAAAGTATTTTTAGGAATTTTGTTTGAAAATATCAAATTGCGTCAAATTTTCATAATAATAGAAGCCAGGTAACTAAGCGATGATTGATGGATTGTACCTTACATAATGTCAGTATGTGGGAATTAACCTTGGCACCTATTGTGTCACAATAGGGAAGATTGATAGCTTCAAAGAGGCGGACATGCTTCTTATAGATTTTATACAAAGCGGTGGCTTTTTAGACGTCATATATCAGGCTTGTACGATTATGTCAACGGTAAAGAGATATATTGCAAGGAAAAGTTGATTGTTGAACAGAGTGAAATGGGAAGGGAAATTTATACTTATTTTTACAGAAATCAGTTTACATAGAGTGCATATTTCCACATTTTTTTTATCTATATTTTTATAATAACTGTCAATGACAATTACCAAGCCCGTCGTTTGTCACTGGACTGTTATTTTCTGAACTGTAATAGCTTACCAACCACGGTCACTGCTGATCATTTGTTTTAGGTACTGTGATAACTTCTGAACAAGAGTATTTTATTATAACGACATTGTGTGACTTGACAAAATGCGTGAATTGATCAGTTTTCAGAAGTAAATCATTTACATCCAATACATATTTTCTAATATCTTTGGGTGACCAAACAGCTGGAACAAAAAATACCCGCAGAATTACTTTAAAGTTCACACATTTTTTGTTTCATCATCATCATCAGGTCATTTCTTAGTCTCTACTGCTGGAGCACGACTCTCTCTGCACCACCAGAGGCGTACATTAGCCAGAGCAGTCAGAGGATTTGGCCTACACTCTCCACGCTGGCCAGACGGTTAGAGAGGTCTCTTTGATGTTTATAAGCTTTGTTTGTGTTTCCTAAGTCGCCTTTATTATTAATAAACCTATATTACATACACTCTATAACAAACACTACTGAAAACTACTTAAAGTACAACTATTTATCTATATTACTTCATATTCATCTTCAAGAAAAATAGTCAGCCTTTACGAATTAAACTTATTATTTTGAGATAATCGAGAAGATAACTAATTTATTTTCACTTTTTTTTTTAATTTTATAAACGCAATAAGTTGAAAATGTCTTTAAACTTTCAAAGAATATAAAATATATTTTTTCAACATTCCTAAATACAAAACTCAAAGTCACTATCTACGAGTATTAGTCCCAAACATTTTAACGGCGCAGCGAAAAATTAAAAGTTCCCGATCCGCGCTCAAGAGCGTAAACACAATTTTTGCATTAAACTTGAAAAAGATTTATCTTTGGAGCGCATTCGTGAACACAATAATGGGCAGGAAAAAGGGAATTCTTGTTGCGGAAAGTCTTCGCGTATGAATAATAAACCGGCTTGAATACATTTCAATAGGAATGTAGTTGCTTCGTGCCATTATAGAGCTAAATGGTTCAGCCGTTTTTCTATTGGACATCGTTTCTTTGTTATAGATGTCTTCAAGCTTAGTTTCTTCGTATTTCAGTAGTTACTCAATGTAACATATTATCTTAATACATACATACATATTATCACGTCTTTATTCCCTGCGGGGTATGCAGAGCCCAAGGTCATAAAATCCAAAGGCTATGTTTAGATTGTTAGTGGGAGTTAAGGTGGAAAGCGGAATCAAAATAGTGATGGGTTGCTAGCCGCATCGCCTATCACTTGATTCCTTAGTTTTTAGCCCAATCCCTTGACTGGTTTTTACAGTCTGCGCGGGAAAAAAAGTAACTGGTATATTCTATGTTTTTCCTTTTCTCCCAAACTTCCATGCTGGAAGAGTCTAAAACAGATAACAGAAAGATATTAAAATTGTATGACATAGTTTTCACACTAATAGTCAAAGAAAAAAGATAACGAATATCGTTGCGAAAAGAAATAGACCAAGATTTAAGAGGCTGCTCACTCTTCAAGCTCAAGATCATTTAGGCGTCCTTCATTTTTAGACTGAAGTGGAGAAGGAATGGATATTATACGGCTACCATACCGTCAATTTTCATCGATCATGTCAATAATTCCTTAGACTTTCACCCATTTCTTAACCGGCTACTACGATCTGCCCGGGAAAAAAATCAGCTGATTCATTAATCGTATTTTTCTTCGCAACTACTTGTGGCAAATGATGATAGCTTCTTTTTCTTCGTGTTCCTCTCCTAGTGTAGGATGGCCAAATGGCCAGCATCATGGCGATTTTTACTTTAAAAGCCGCTCCACGTAACAGCAAGGTTGTACTGCGGCCGAACCAGTCGCGCAGGTTTCTCAGGCTACCTGTAATTAATGGCGCCTCTTTCCTACGCTACGTTTTCCTACCCTGGATGATAAGCTGCGAAATACTTTACATTTCTAATCACATGTCCAAAGTATACCGGGCTTCTTTGCTTAGTGATGTTAATATTCTCCACGTTTTTCTTCATTCTAAGTCACCAGGATATTTTAAGAATGCGGCAATATGTCGACATTTCAAAGGCAACTTTTTAAGGTCTTCTGCGTCAAGGTAAATGACTCCACTCCATACAACAGGACTGAGAAGATGTACAACTAACCATGCGCAGCGCATACGGAGATCTAGGCTGAGGTCTCTATTACATAGACATCTTAAATTCTACGTATATTTTAATTCGAAGGGATATTTTATATAAGCAGGAATGGAATGATAAGCAAGCTACATAAAAGCTAGTATTGAGTAACGTGCATCAAACTTTGCCATCGTAAGCAAAGTCGATGACATGAAAACTTCATATTGCAGCAAGACTGACAAAACTTTAATAATAGCTGGTGAGGCTCGGCGTTGGCGTTGTCGCAAACTTGCAACCTGACCACAGATCAGGGAATGTTGCTCGAGCCATACTAAAGACGATAGTAACAATTATACCTTGTGTCAACCCTGCCCGGCTAGTAGGCGTCAATCGCATACACGGCCTGTCAGTTCGTACTCAAAAAAGACGTAAACACGCCCCAATGTGCTGTGACCTGGTATCATAATTACAGTAAAATGGGTAATAAAACAAAATTCAATCACAAGAAAGTAAAAAATAGCAGATTTTTGCATTTCTACAATTCCCTTTGAAACCCAAAACCTCAATAAATGGTACCAGGCTTGTTTTGTATGAAATCTGTTGAAAAGGCGTCTTTAGTAGAACGCGAGCGACAGTCATATTCCCTGCTCTATGGGGCTGAGTTATAACACGTGTACGTAGTAGGAAAATCTTTATGCTTGCACGAGTGAGTCGCACTAAAATAGTTTATGATTTTCAACATCATTATCTTTTTATTAAAAATAATATAATTTCTTTCATTTAAAGGGGATTATCCATTCGCGGTGGCATTTAAATAACTTGTTAGAGCATAAATGAATATTTATGTAAAAAATTCTATGTGGGGTTTTAATTAAATCTATATTGTATTTTGATCGATTTATTCTGTTCAGTTACCATTATCCATAACTCAAGTTGGAACTTTTGTTTTTATTTCCGAGCTCCGTGGCGAAGCGGTTAACACGCCGGTCTGCGACACGGATGGTCCCGGATTTAATCCCCGGAATTTTATCTATACAGACTGATTTTGAACCTATGAGCTATATTAAAATCTGTTAGAAAAAAGGTGAAAAATCAATCAGATTTTGTTTTACTGTCAATTCTGAATTCCATTAAGGATTCTGATTACGAGATTTCAATATAGCTCATAGGTTTAAAATCAGCCTGTTTATGTATTTGAAGTAAAATAGAGGTAGTATCGTTGAGTTATCCTTACATAAGTCTCGAACTTGGAGCTAGCTTAATCTGTGTGATTTGTCCGTATATATTTATTTATTTGTAATGGAAATCCCCACAAAATACAAACTTGATTTTTATTTTATTGCATTAAAAGTATTTACTGTTATTATGTGTATTTTTGGTAAATATACAATAAAGTTAACTTTTAAATGAGGGTCTCTCCAGAGACTCTACAGGTCAGTGGGCATTCTCCTGTACATACATACATAGGCACTAGTCATGTGTTAATCTCTCATATGTGCTAAATAGAGCCAACAAGCATGCATAAGACCCAAAAACCCAAAAACCAAAAGCGTGTATCAAAATAGTAACAGATAAAGGATTGCAGGGACTATATAATTACTTCTATATGTGGAGACTTTTTATTGGCTCTTCATTTCTTATTATTTTTTTCTAATATGTATTTATAGCTGTAAGTCTTCCTAAAATGTAATAAATAAAATAAAAAAAAAGTAAATATTTTAATAAATTTTAAGTAGTTTTAATTATTATTATTCTGTTAATTGAATGTAACAGATTGTATAAGTCGACAAAATATTCTAACTAAGGTAAAGTATACTATTATCTATAATATAATTCCAGTAATCTATACTAATATTTTAAAGATGAAAGATTTGATTGTTTGTGTAACCGATTTCAAAAAAGGAGGCGGTTTTCAATTCATCATAATCTTTTTTTTTATGTATGTTCCCCGATTTCTCGAATACGCCTGGACTGAAAATATTTTTTTGTTCGTTAACTTTACAGATGGTCCCAATAAATTTTTATCGAAATGTGTTGAGCGCTTTTTGAAACAATACACAAAAACCAAAAAAAATGTTTACACGTTTGCCGTTTAGTTATAAAATGGAAATAAGTGTAAACACTTATTTTCATTTCATTCTTATGCTTATTCAAATAAATTGATAATTGAAAACGGTTTTTGTTTTTTGTAAAAAATATGTTAAATTATAATTGAATAGGTTTTGAATCTACTAGATCGACTTTTAAAATTCTTACACCTATAGAACGCTAATTTATTTGTGGGTGACAGGCAAGACGAAGTCGCTTGCTAGTTATATATATATATATATATATATATATATATATATATATATACATCTTGAAGGACATGTTGCGTCCTACATGGCGTTATTTACCGATGATGCTGCGTCCCACTGACTTTGTGCGTCCGGAATACGGACGCAAGATTGACCGACCCTCATTTTTAGCCCAAGGGTCCCTTATGATCATTAGAATGCAAGGGCGAAAAATTGGCATGGACGTAATTCCATCACTACAATGCCTTTTAGCGTATAATATAGTTCCGCCATCGTCCGACTGAAATTTGGAGGGCGCTAGTGTTCAGCGTATAATTTACCACGTATACTTTCAGTTCACTTCACCGATCTTATCATGTCCATTGAATATCGTACTTTATTTGTAAAGTTTTTATCATGTTTTCGTGACAACAATCTTGCGTCTCTTAAATGTCCTTAAACGGGCACTAGATACGGTGTCTGAGGGGCCTATTTGGGGTTCACGAGGGACGCATGGCACGGGGCGCGGGGAGGCGGGCTTCAGCGCGCTCGCGTGCCGTAGTTTGGTGCAAGGATTCTTAAATTGGCAAACCGTAAGTACTTACTTTTTACTTCTTAAATGAAAATTATAACACGATTTATCTTATTATAATACCTAAAACATCTAGCTAGTTAGTACCTACTTACATTTAAACATGTTGTCTGTTTATATTATTTTTTCTTGTTTTTGTTTGCTTTTAGGTCGAGGGTATTTAAAATTTTTATACAAATAAATATCTGTTTTGTTTTCAGGGAGACAGGAAGAAAAAGAAAACCAACCAGAAACCTTACATGAGGTACCTACGTATGTTTTAACTTAGATAAAACACGACTTACGTACACACATTTTTTTTACATACTTACCTGTCCATCTCCGGAGTTACCTGTTTACCGGCCTTACCAGCCTGTGCCTCTGAGCTTACCTGTTTATACATACTTACCAATCCGTCTCTGATTTACCTATGTAGACGTACTTACCTATCCAATTTTGAATTTACCTGTTCACATCAGCCTGTGTTGGTTCGAGTTTTTCCCAGCTGAATACCTAATAGCTACTGCTGGCTATTCAATAACTTTACATTAGTCGCTCTTAAAAAAAGAAAAAAGTACCTATGATGTCTCGTTCATCTTCAATTTCTTCTTTTATAAATAAATAATAAATAAATAAATAAATAAATATATACGGACAAATCACACAGATTGAGTTAGCCCCAAAGTAAGTTCGAGACTTGTGTTATGGGATACTAACTCAACGATACTATATTTTATAATAGATACATATAGATAAACATCCAAGACCCAGGTCAATCTGAAAAAGATCATTATCCATCTTGACCTGACCGGGGATCGAACCCGGGACCTCCGTGTCACAGGCAGGCGTGTTGACCGCTGCGCCACGGAGCTCGCTTTTAGTGTCATTAATCATGAATTTTATTGTATGTAACTCTGTTTACAGGAATTATCTGATTCAAAATCTGGTTCAATATCTGATTTTTCTGCGACATGTTCTAATTACACTCCAACGAGACCGGGGAGAGAGAGTCCGGGGATAGGTAATTTTGATGTTCAGCAAGGGATAGACAACACTTATATCACTAATCAAGTTGTTACCTTCATATTAACGAAGCAACAATAGTAAAGTGCAACAAAATATAATTAGCTTTTTTTTTGTTGCAGACCAGTTCTGATGATTCTTTTCTTTGAATTTGGAACTTCGAATAATTTTACGTCATTAGAATGTGTTTCGAACTTCGATTCATCGGTCAAGGAGCCAATTTTTTATTTAATTATTTCATATCATCATGTCACCTTACAGACTAGCCAATACATAACATGAGAAAAGTTTAGTATCATATTAATTACATTTGCTTTACATAGCCTTTTATTTGTTACAAAGATATGTCATTACTGCTCTATTAAATTTGGCCAATGTAAATTGAAATAGATCTATATCTCGGGACACTTCATTCATTATTTTTATAGCCCGCGTCATTTGAGCGTATTCTAATAATTGTGTTCTAGCAGTGGAGACCCTGAACAATCTCGTTCGTATTTCCTATCGCAGCCTTTGGTTTGGCACTACTAAACTAAGTGATTTCAGTATCGCCATGTTAGTCAACTTTCCTCGAAATACCCTGAACACGTATCTTACCAACGCCATATTTCGTCGCACCTCCAACCTGTCGTATCCGACCATTCCTAGTACGAATAGGGATGGATACATGAGCGGGTAGAAAGGATACACGCCATACTGCCTGAATTACCTTTTTAGAAATTTCTATTATGTGGTCTCGAAATGTAAGGTCTTGCGCTATTATTACTCCAAGATCCTGTAAACTGTCGACTCGAAGTATTTCTTCTCCCTCTATACTGTATCTATATACTGTAGGTTGATTGGATTTCGTGTATGTCATTACTTTACATTTTGCCGTGTTGAATTCCATTTTATTTACTCGAACCCATTCCACCACTCGGTTGATGTCTTCTTGTAATTGATGGCAATCTTTCAGTTCCTTCACAGCCATGAACAGTTTCAAATCATCTGCAAAAAGTAGATAACGCGCATGCTTCACCACCGCTGGGAGGTTGTTTATCATTAGAATGAATAACAACGGACCTAAGTTACTGCCTTGGCTGACTCCTGTCAATGTGGCATACGGCTCTGAGGTGTAGCCTGCATATTCTACGTATTGTCTTCTATTGCGTAAATAACTTGCAAAGAATTTCAGCAGTTTTGGAGTAACTGTGACATTAGAACATCATTGTCCACCCAATCGAAAGCTTTCTTAAAATCAAAGCTTGACACGTCTACTTGTGCACCCGGCTTTGCATCCAATGCTGGTGTAGTGTAATTCATGAATGCCATGAGATTTGAGTTCGTGCTACGTCCTGGGCGAAAACCATGTTGAGCCTCGCTTAAGTGTGGTTCTACTTGGGGGGCAATACTGGTACTTAATGCTGTCTCAAACACCTTTGAAAATGTAGACAATACTGTTGCTGGTCGGTGCCCACTAACCTCTGTTCCTAGTCCGCCTTTTAGCACCGGTGCTACTCGTGACATCTTCCATCCCTCTGGGTACGTACTCGTCTTCAAACAAAGGTTAAAAATGAAGTATAATGGGCGTGCCAATACTGCTATGCAATCTTTAACCACGTACGGAGGTATTCCATCTGGGCCTACGGATTGTTTGTTTTTCAGGCGTTCGATTGCTTCGGTAACTTCCTTTAACGATATTTGGTCTACGTGTACTCTTCTTCCTAATTCTGGTGATTCCAAGACTGCCATTTCAGGATCCAATTTAGGCACTACTTTCCCATATACTGACATAAAATAGTTTGCGAATTCTTTGGCACACTCCTTTTTTGTCAGTGTTTCACCATTTAAGGTAATATGAGTTTTGTTTCTACTGGCCCGCTTCTTTTTTACTAACTTCCAGAAGCATTTTGGCTCTTTCCTCAGTTGCTCCTCTTTCTGATTCTGGTATTTTGCAAACTGTTCTTTGATTTGGTTTTTCACAGTTGATCGGTAATATGCAAATTTTTGGTATTCTTCTTGGGATTTGCTTTTTTTGTATGCTTTATGCCATTTTGCTTTTTCTTTTAAGTTCTCTTTTATTTCCGGTGTGTACCATTCTGGATAAACATATTTGCTGTTGGACTGTTTTTCCTTTGACCTGGGTACACAGTTGTCTAAAATCTCGTATATTTTGTAGTATAGAAAGTCATAAGCCTCCTGTACATTTTTCTTTTCGTATAGTGGAGTCCAGTCCGCTGTAGCCAAGGTCGCATACAATAAGTTCGTCTGCTTTTTTGAAATTCCACCTTAGTTGTGTTTCCTGTGCTTGCCTTCCTCTTTTATGTGACTAATTTCGCTATATGTAATTAATCTTAATTACTTATAGCGAAATTAGTCACATAAGCGGTTCGCCATGTAGTGTTTTGTTTCAAATATTTTTACTTTGTTAATGCTACCAATGTTTAAGATACTTATAATTATGTTTGAATGGATGATTAATACCCGGTTTCTGAGGTCCGTATCAGCTGTTTATTTATTCCATAACTTTATCTGATGTTTAGCTGTCATTAAACTTTGTTTAAAAACAATTTTACTGACATTGCTGCAATTACATAAGCAAATGCCTTTAAAAGCATTTTAAACAAATGACTTAATAAAGAATTAAAAAGTTTGTATGTTTATCGAATTAATAATTAATGAAGAGATATCTAACAGCATCAGAAACCGGGCATGAGACATTTAGTTGTAGCCACTGATTTACTTTAATTATGATATAAAAATACATGTTCCGTTGTAATGAAGACTGATTGATGTTCATAATTAAGTTTATTTTGTTATAAGGCAAAGGCAGAGCCCATTTATGTTTCATTCTTTAATATAACTAAAATTGTTAAAACGTCAGTTAAAATGTTTTGATTTTTATGTTTAGGTACCCATTTTTTTTTACAAAATTTTTAATTGAAAGAGAAGTTGCAGATGGAGTTTAGGTTGTAAATGGAGTTTACATTTATTTTAAGTAGATATCTAAAACAAGAATGACAATATTGAGTTGATAAAAACCCTACTGATTTCTTTTAATTATAATATTAAAAAAAACACATGTTCCATTGTAATGAAGACTGATTGATGTTCATCATTCAGTTTATTTTATTACTAGGCAAGGCAGAGCAAAATGTTTATTATATGTCAATGTTAAATTGCATTGATTTGTTGATTGAAAAGTTATTATGTTCAGATACACATTTTTTGTAAAATTTTAAATAAAACATTAAATTTTTTATATTACGATATGCCTTTTAATCCGTATATTTACTTGCATAAATATGACTAGGTACTATAATATTATTCGTATCATGAAACTTCCTCTACTTGCCAACCAGCCTGTGCCTCTGAGCTTACCTGTTTATACATACTTACCTGTCCAACTCCGAACTTACCTGTTCACACCAGCCTGTGCTTCTGAGCTTACCTGTTTATACATACAAACTTACCTGTCACTCGTCAAAAATTATTATATTGCTTTTTAAGATTTTGAAGACCATCAAAGTGAAAATACCTACGCTATACATAGGTATTGTCACTTTTGTATGCTAACTATTAATTATTTATTTATTATCTGTGCCTGGAGTCATTATAAGCCCTTATATAGGTGGAAGCCTCTTGGCTGATAAGCTGGATACAATAATTCAAAAACAGTATTCGGAACCAATCTGAATTCAATAGTAGATGGATGTCATTTAGTTATTATAATCATTATGATATATGCAGAGCATTATACGGAATTGATTTAAACATACAGTTGGATGGAGGCGGGAATGTGCATGCAGTGTTTTAAACGTATACGGAGATATTCAGTGTGCAAGAAAGATTTAAGAGTGAACGGACGCACTCATTTAGTTATTCGGAACCAATCTGAATTCAATAGTAGATGGATGTAATTTAGCTATTATAATCATATGATATATGCAGAGCATTATACGGAATTGATTTAAACATACATTCGGATGGAGGCGGGAATGTGCATGCAGTGTTTAGTAGGTATACGCAGGTATTCAGTGTGCAAGAAAGATTTAAGAGTGAACGGACGCACCAATTCAGCTAGAAATATTTAATTTGAATATCACCATTTAACGTTTAAATGAAATTTGACGTCGACGACTGATATGATACTGATTAAAACATCTTACATACGCATTGAAAACATTAAAAATCTCACTACATTCAGTGGACGCCGCAGGGTGGTAGTTTGTAAAGACGCAAGAAGTCCTTCGCGATTTATATATATATATATATATATATATATATATATATATATATATATATATATATAAACTTCGATCGTTCCATAGTAAAAGAAAAAATTATATTTATTAACAAAGGAGCCTATATTTTCATCTTAATTTGTTCTTACAATTACGAAAAATTTATTCAAATCACCTAGGAAATTATCTTAACAAGACCTCATTAGCAGTTAGCTTTGTTTTCTCGTTTTTTACTCCGTATTTTTTTTTCGCACTGTTTTCTTAACTAATTATATTATGCTAATTTCTGTAACTGTCCGTCCAGTAATTGTCCTGGGGTACGCCCCGGCACCATTCCTTGGACGAACTCTGAGAGCAAAGAATTATTTTCTGCGTGCATCTTGAAATTACAGTACATTTTTTCACCGAAGTGCTTTCTTTGTCACTTGAGCAATATAAAATAATTAGATTTTTTTGAAAGGTGAAATTGAGGTTATACATTTTTGAGATAATAAACTTTAACATGGTTTTAAAACGGGTTTGTTTTTTCGACAGGGATTATTTTTAAAGTCTCTTACTAAAAATATATTAATAGAACTCTGTCCGGTCTTTAAAAGAGCCTGTCAATATGAAGAGCTTTTCATACGGGAAAAATGCTAGAAATTCGAAAGAAATTGACATTCCCTCCCATACAAAAGTGTTCATCGCGTCGGCCAATTTGCATAAAAATGTTTTTTTTTTCGTATTTCCAGCATAAGTCCAATAGGAAAAGTTGTTCGTATTGATGGGCTGAGTTGCCCCTTTAAGTATTGCACAGGGATTTATTAACATTTTGTTTATGCTTATCTCAGATAGTATAAGGTGTCTGGAGGATGCCGGTTTCCGAACCGGGGATGTTTTTACCACCGTTTGAGAAAAAGGTAAAATAGTATGAGATAGGTGCTATGTATAGATATCACATAATATTTTGATAGTAGTAACGAAGATAAGTATTAAAATTCGTAACAACTATTTTGCTAGCCCAGGGTTGGTCGGAGACGTTACACTAATTAAATAACTATTTATAATGGTATTAGAATAATTTTGATCATCATCATCGTCAACATCACGTCTTTTTTAGTCTCACTACTGGAGCATGAGGCTCTCTGTACTGCCAAAGCGATATACATATTAGCAAGAGCAGTCAGAGGACCCGGCCCACTCTCTCCACGCTATCCAGACGGGAACCTTCTACGACATCCACGGGAAGACTTGGAGTGGTCCTATTCTACTCTACCGGGAATCACACGGCACATATGATTATACACGATTAATATCATGTATCATTTTGATACAGTTAGTTAAATTATGTAGTTGCTTCTAAGCCTATTCAATGCCAACAAACAATGAATCAAATCTTTCCTCTTTATACAACGTGTTTATAAATAAGCGCAAAACTTCTGTGGTGATTGTGCTTATGAATATGAACAATTTTTACTATGGGGCCGACTCTGTAACTCGACAAAAAAAACAGCTATTCCATATATACTGGTCGAGTAGGTATTGAAAATTTGTATGAAACAGCAGATTTCTTTTTGTCGAGTTGCAGAGTCGGCCCCATAGTAAAAATTGTTCATATTCGTTATCACAATCACCACCTAAGAGGTTTATTAACACGTTATAGGTATAATTAGTATGGAAAACGTATGAGATCAACATAATGAACTAACAAAGGTTTATAGATTTTCGAAACATGTAGAGATTTCTGGTTTTATTTACGAGGATACAAGTGATTGTTGCCAGCTGGCCTGCAAGTTATGTGTCTGGCCTGCTTCACTTATTCTTTATTAGTCTCGCCCGTCTTGACCTACAGATTTCGTTTACTTTTTACGAGCTCCTTTTATCTCTATTATCTCCCCACTGAGCGGCGGGTCTAACAAAGTTAATTGGAACTATTCAGTTCAGGTTGTAGCCTGAAGTATCATATGTTTTACAATACAGAACTGTTGCAGCAGTATATAAACATATTGATTAACTGTAAAACATATATTTTTGCCTAGAAAAAAACTTCAAATAATAAAAGAATCGGCCAAGTTCAAGTACGACTCGCGCACGAAGGGTTCTGTACCATTATCTAAACAACTTTAGACTATAGATAAAAAAAACTGCAAAAATCACTTTGTTCTATGGAGCCCCCTTAAATATTTATTTTATTATAGAGTTTATTGTTAAAGCCGCAACAGAAATACATCATCGGTCAATATTTCAACTGTCTAGCTATAACAGCACATGAGACAGATAGACGGATGGACAGACATCGAAGTCTCAGTAACTTGCTGGTAAAGTTGTTTTCAATAAGAAAAATAATGGTTTAAATTAGTTTTGTAGTTAATAAGCTTATCCATTCAATTAAGGAAAGATAAGCAGGCATTTTCCGTGTTGCATAAAATCTTTTCTCTTTCTACTATTATTGTAGATTGCGGAAAACTTTCATTAGTGAAGAGGGTATACTAGCAGTGCGTTTTCCATACAAATGTATTTCTCTA
Source organism: Rhodophaea formosa (assembly GCA_963082605.1). Taxonomy (NCBI): domain Eukaryota; kingdom Metazoa; phylum Arthropoda; class Insecta; order Lepidoptera; family Pyralidae; genus Rhodophaea; species Rhodophaea formosa. The sequence goes on along the minus strand of OY720211.1, from coordinate 6,034,501 downwards.
TTTTCTCGGTGAAAACTGCTTCTAGAGACAATTCTTTTTACATACAATCTAAAATACTAAAATATGTATGTCCCTATATTTTACAAGAACAGTTTTTTTTGGAAATAACAAAAAATAGGGGCATTCCTATTTTAGTACTAGATTTTATGAAAAAAAGAATTGTGGCTCTAGAATCAGTTTTCAGCGAGAAAATAGAGAAATACATTTGTATGGAAACCATATTGAAAAAATACTGCTAGTATACGCTCTTAATAATTTATATACTTACCTACCTAATTCTACTCTATTTATATTTATCACATTATATTTATTCATTTCAACGTAACATACGGTCACCTATCATGATACAAACTATATCGTATCGTACTAAGGTAGAACTATCAATATCAAATAAAACATAATTCCTTTGTGTAATATCGATTGAGACCGTATTTCAGAATTCGATACAGTTATTTATGAAGCCCGGGCACGTCCGTAAAGGTATTCAGACAACCCATTTACCTCAAAATAGTTCCAGAAGTCTATTGACGCAGGCAAAAGGGAAAAGTACTAAAGTCGTTCCCACAACTTACTTAAGACGGAAAAAGTTATAAAATGCTTCAGCAAACATTTTCAGCCTAGGTTTATTTTTGATGACCACTCGGTCAATGTATTTAGTTTTGTATATTTACTTTTTTTGCTAGATAGATATTTTATGACGTTGCATGTTTCTTTCATTTTGCATGTGGCTTTTCTCTTCATTTCTTAATCATCTTACTGTCTTCTTTTATTAAGAAACTTAATTTCAATTACGAGATTCTATTTTTTTTTCTTAGGAACACACTCAATTTCTGTCCTTCCTTTTTAAGATCACTGGGTTTATATGGGATATTACCTAAGGGTAGCTCCATTGGTGGATTGGTCCCTATATAATATTTCTTTATTTTTTTTAGGGCCTACTTGTTCCCTTACTAATATTTTAATGACCAATCGGATGCTAATCGATCAGATTAAGCGAAACTATGTTCAAAATATAGAAACATTGCATTAGACTTTACGGCGTATTCAAAGTCTAAATCCTAATCCTAACGAATATTATAAATGCGAAAGTGAGTTTACCAACCGATCAACCGGTTAGGTTAGGGTACTGAGAAGGACAAAGGCTATATATCATGCGGGCGTAGCCGCGGGTAACAGCTTGTACATAATATATCATGGCCCTCAAATCAGCACTGTCGCGTAGCACGCTGAATGACAATATCAAACGTTTCTTTCCTATCCCCAACCCACTCTCGTGACAGTACGAAGGTAATTTTTTAGAATATAGATAGAATACGAGTTTCAATATTTCAGTGTAAAATAATATCATCTTCTTGAGTTAGCGATACAATATGATGGCAATAAATTGAAAGCTTCCGCTTTAAGCACTATAAATTCCAGTACCTGGCTGGCCAAGACTGTCGCCATAAAATATGTCCCCTATCGAGTTTATGGGAACTAGATACGACGTTTTATTAAATCAAAGATATATAAGAATTTTTCTCTCATATTCTCTTCATATTTGAAGCGGGAGCAAGTGGTCTCTAGGACTAACACAACTGCATGGCTTCCTAGGCGCATCTTCTCGGCGGGAAGAGGTCCCCCAAAAAATCTAAATACAATTTGGTAAACGTTTACTTTTATTTAACAAAAAAGTATTGAAGACAATAATTTACATAAAGCTAAGTATACTACCGCTTCCAAAGCGGAGTGCAGTAGCAGAAGCGACAAACTCACTGCACAGCGCATTTGCTTTGTATGTATTCGATACTTAGTTATGACTTTTCTCTGAGCTCTACACACTTCGAATTGTAGGAACATATACATTATTGACAGGCGTATCACCAAATAGTGAGGAGAACGAAGAAAAAATAGTTCTTTCTTATTTGACGACCTCCGTGGTGCATCGGTCAACACGCCAGCCTGCGACACTGGTGGTCCCGGGTGCAATCCCCGGTCAGGTCTTAATGAAAAATGTTCTTTTTTTTTCAGATTGACATGGGTCTGGGATGTTTATCTATATAATGTATTTATAATATAGTGTCGCTGAGTTAATATCCCTTATAACAAGGCTCGAACTTACTTTGGGGCTAACTCAATCTGTGATTTTTCCGTGTATATTTCTTTATGCCTTCACATAATGTATCTTTAATTTATTGTATCCAGGTACTATCTGTAACTTATAATATTTTCTTTGTATTAAATAGGGCTTTACAAACGTATTACAAATGCGTGATCTATCCTAACTTTTAATTTCATTTTATTTGTAGTATTTATTGTTATAGTGGCAATAGCCAGACTCAGACCAGGGCTCCAAAGTACCTGTTAAGAGAGAGAGAGAGAGAGAAAATGAGAGGATAAAATGGATAAACACAGTCTATAAAAATGTTAAGTCTCTACCTAGAACGGTTCAATAGGTACAACAGTCTTATAAGTATATAGTATAACAGGGTCCCGTTTTTCTGTTAACCTGTTACGGAACCCTGAAAAAAAAGACATACGCTACTACGTCCAATTAGAGTGTGGGTTCGCTATCTCAAATTACATTTGTGCCATGAAAACTTACTAGAATATATTATTCAATATACGTAGGTACTCGTATCTCACCGCTAGGGAAATCAACTGATTCTTGGAAATATATTATCCATAATAACAAAACAATAAGGAAAAAAATAATACCTTGTCAGTTTCTATTTTGGATATGTCTCAGCATTATATGAGTAGACACATGAAATATGGGTGATACCTACATATTTAGGAGAGGGCTGACTAGCCGAAATCTAATAAGTAAGTCGAATATTTGACATGCTCAGAAATTGATAAGAAATGGAAAGGATAGTTCGTTCCAGTAAACTACAATCATTTAAATTTTATAAATTTTGCAAAGACACATTACGGCAATTTAAGGAACGACCGAGTGTCAAATTTAAATCTCCCGCCGTCTCACTATGGGAGAGTTTGAAAAATGCCAAAATCAGGTCGCGTAATGGCCTAATAATAAGAGAAATAAGAGCAAAATCATTTTTTCTTGTTACTTTCTCGTTTGCAGTTTTTTGTTTGCTTTTATACTTTTACCTATATAAATGGCTTACGGGGAATGTTAATCCAAATCTAGCAAAACAAATCCCACGTTTAGCAAAGACTTGCAGATTTAAGATGGAATAAGAGAAAGTGTCATTTATTATATTGATCAGTTTATATATCGATATCTGCGGAAAAGACCGCAAAAGATAGAGACAATAGGAAGAAAATGGGAGAGACCTAATGGCGTTGAGATAAAAGAAACTTACCGTGCCTCAAAACACGATACAAAACAATATACAAGTAACACAAACTGATGAGAGGCATTAATGCACATTCATACACATTTTTTTCGGTGTTATAATACATATACAAAATCATGATAAACAACTGTTTATTATTCTCCATCTCAATAAAATACGTTTTCTCAGCAAGTGAACGCTTATGTGAAAAATGTTTCCATATACAGCCAAACTATAGGGCCTAGTTTGGGTTTGCTCCTGTATTATATACTTAGTTTATTAGGTAATCAATTACAACACATTATTAATTAAACGCAGAAAGTATTTTCACTCCGTTCTCTCCCATCCGTGCTTACTTACTGATCATCAAATTAAAGATTGGGCTCTTGTTGGTGGCGCTTTTTCCATCTCTCTCTTTCTACCGCCAGTCTTTTCATTTCTCTTTAAGTAGTTACTTTATTTTTTCTTTAACTTTATAAAAGTGTGTCCTCGCCTTCTGGGTCCACTTTTTCCTTTTTCCCCATTTTCCGTGCGTATTACCCATTATTAATTAGACACTTGCAAATGCAATCCATCCTCCTTAACTTTCGGATTTCTACCGAATTCTACCGGCAACTGAATCGATTTTTTTTCACATTTTTAACCTTTTTAGGGTTCCGTAGTAAACAAGGAACCCTTATAGTTTCGCCATGTCTGTCTGTCTGTCTATCTGTCTGTCTGTCAGTCTGTCCGTCCGCGGTTTTACGCAGAGACTATAAGTACTAGACAACTGTAATTTGGTATGGGTATGTATATTAATCATGACAAAAAAGTGGTAGAAAGAAATCTTGAAAAAAAAAGTTTTTAGGGTAGCTCCCATACAAGTAACGTGGGGAGTAATTTTTTTTTCTCTATTTACCCATCGTGTGGGGTATCGTTAAATAGGTCTTTAAAAAATATTGTGAGGTTGAGAATACCATTTTTCGATTTAGGCATCCGTTTTCGAAATATTTGGTTTTAAAGTGCAAATTTTTGTTAGAGGTAAGTGTCCCCCCCCCCCCCCTCTATCTGCTAAACGGTTATATATATATATATATATATATCGATACGTGAAAAAAATTACAGCAGTAGTATATATACTGAAGTTGAAAGGAAAACTATCAGAGCTAAGTACAAACAAAAAAAGTTATAGGCTTAATACTTATAAAATATACTCGAAAATGTAAAATTTCATACAATTTTCTTTGTTAGATGTTTTGGTCGTTGAACTGTGGGGTGCGAGTGTGAACAGTGTGAACTCAAAGTTGTCATTTGCAACTACGGAACCCTACACTGCGCGTGGCTCGACACGCACTTGGCCGGTTTTTTTATTTAAGGATGCGCTAGTCGGGAACTCGAACTCGTCAGCGCACGTGGCTAAAATGCGTGCTATTTCGTTGAGAAAGGGATAGACTCGGTTTTGAACAGTGCGGAACTATTTACACTGATATATAAGCACATCGGAACTACAGTCTAGTGTGTGCAAACACAAATATTGTTGAAAATCTATATCTTCGTCGTCCGAAAATTAGCGAGTATGTGTTTGGGAGAAGTGTTCTTGTGATAAAACAGCTGAATGTTTTTATTAAAAGTTTAATAATTTATATTTTTTAATAACCAAACTATGCTTGTATGAATTTTGTTTTAGAGATTTTATACTCCTTCCGGTATTTAATTGTGCCCAAAGTTGCGTTAAAATTACGTGTTAAAACGGAATGTTTTGAGACTCATAACTTTTAAAGTACTTATAAATTTACAATTATGATTCCATACAAGCATAGATAACGACAAAACAAATCGATATAATTAAAAACTTTAAACAGACGATACCGAACCACGGAGTCATCACCCTACAGAATTTGTATGGCGAAACACCTGACTAGCGCACCCTTAAGTAGTATTTATGTAGGCTTAAAAATGTTTTGAACTTAATTGTTATTATTTGATTATAAGTTGCTAAATATTAGTAAGCTCATCATTTTCGAGGAAAGGTTTGGTAGAGTGAAACAGGTGGCACATGATGATTGATTCAGCTCAGAGACGTTATGATATACAAGTATAGGTAGTATCGGCGCTTTCTCCATGTTCTGTGACTGTGGCCGAGTAATTGGAACACCAGAACTTGGCTCATTCAAATCACAACTTGCAAGGCTTTGTATTGGGTAATAAACACTGTTCAAATACAATCAATACTAACTTCATTAAGATATTATTTTGGGGGATTGTGACCAGTTTACCTTCGATAGTATTATGTTTGAAGGATATTTTGATATAGAGACAGTACTTTAGAAAATTATTCCATAAATACTAAAAGATAACAAGTTTAAGGGGGAACACTAGGCACAGTAGCGACGCCAATCATTTTATTCCTAATACTTTACAAATAGAAAGGAATTCAAGAATATAAACAATACAAGCCTTAGTAAATAACCTGAAGTATTTTTGGAATCATGTTTTGATATTATGAGAATCAGTCATTGAGAGAAAAAGTGATAACCGCCAAAAACGGCCGTTTTTGGCGGTAATCAGATTCTCATAATTCTCACTGATTCCGATAGTAATAAACATGATTCCAAAAATACTTCAGGTTATTTACTAAGGCTTGTATTGTTTATATTCTTGAATTCCTTTCTATTTGTAAAGTATTAGGAATAAAATGATTGGCGTCGCTACTGTGCCTATTGTTCCCCCTTAACGTTGTCATCGTAAACATATCTTTTTAATCATTTATTCAAAATTCATAAAATATAATATTAAAATTATAGCAAACCACGAAAACCTCGCAAAGTTTATCTAAGTTTCGGTGAGTCGCTATGATATAGTGGTAAATAATAGGCGCTCAGAATAAAAGTGATAGCAATAAAATATAGCAAACATGAGGTCTACCGACGCTTGACTAAGTTTATGCACACATTGTATATGTTGCAGTCATCTGGTTGAATCTGCTGTTTTATTGAATGACTAGTTCTTTAATTGAATGGTGACATTTAATTGAATGACTAGGCCGAACGTTGATTGAATAAGCGTCATTTACAAATTGACAGCGCTCTCAATAATTTACCCGTCACCAATAGATAGAGCTAAAATTTACTAAATTGTCATGTGAGCCATGTAGATATCAAAAACCTAATGACTTTTCGTCTACCCGAAAATAAAAAGAGAGAAAAATACTATATAGTTTTATTTGACGAGCTCCGTGGCGCAGCGGTCAACACGCCGGCCTGCGACACGGATGGTCCCGGGTTCGATCCCCGGTTAGGTCAAGATGGAAAATGATCTTTTTCAGATTGACCTGGGTCTTGGATGTTTATCTATTTATGTATTTGTTATAAAATATAGTATCGTTGAGTTAGTATCCCATAACACAAGTCTAGAACTTACTTTGGGGCTAGCTCAATCTGTGTGATTTGTCCGTATATATTTATTGCACCAAAAATAGGAAAAACGTTTCTTCATTGTCACTTACCATCAGGTGAGATGAGAGACAAATGCCTAATTCCATATATAAAAAAAAAAAAACAAAATTTTGGAAAAAGTGGATGCTCATGTTTTTCTTGGAAAATAATTGAAACCGGTGATGAAAACATGACGTAATCATTGTTATTAAAACGTGATCCCTTTTTTTATTCAAATAAAGTTTGCAAGGTGAGTAACCTGTCAAGGAATCAAATTAAAAGTCGAAAGTTTAAAATAACTTTAGCTCATTCAATTAATAACTAAACTTATAAACAAGGGATTTGGCTTTTATCAGAAATTTTCTTTTTATAAAATGTTTTAAATTACCTTTTTAAATTGGAAATAAGTGTTGTACAACTGAATTTTGTCGCCTGAATTGTCATAATAATGCAGTGTTCAACTACAGCATTTTCATTAGTCCCGGCTATCATCATTGATATCAGTTGTTATTCTGAGACAGATACCCTTATGAACACTGATGTTGGCTACATACACACACGAAAAAGTAAAAATAGGAGAAAAAAACAGGAGAAATAGCGACTACAGAGGATATATTTCCTTCTGTTGAAAGGTTCAAAACGAAGCCTACAACTAATCGTCGAGCTCCGTGGCGCAGTGGTTAACACGCCAGCCTGCGACACGGAGGTCCCGGGTTCTTAATTTTTCTTAATTTATAATTATCTTTTTCAGATTGACCTGGGTCTTGGATGTTTATCTATATAAGTATATATTATAAAATATAGTATCGTTGAGTTAGTATCCCACGACACAAGTTCACAACTTACTGTGGGGCTAGCTCAATTTGTGTGATATGTCCCTATATATATTAAACAAAAAACACATATTAAACAAAAAAAAATTAGTGCTCATCATCAGACACGTTCAGTCGACCATGCACACCCTGGTGTCAGAGTTCAACGGAACTGCATCTCGGCCTCTGACTTGGTTCCCTTAACGACTACCAGATGGCAGCCGGGACCAACGGTATAGCGTCCCTTCCGAAGCGCGGAATCATCTTTCTTATCAGACAATCAGGCGATTTATGCCTGCAATGTCCTATCCAAACTGGAAACAACTTCACAAAATATGCTTCCCATAGGAATCGAACCCATGACCCCCGGGTTCAAGGCAAACGCCTTAACCACTGGACCACGGAGGTTGTAGAGACTAATTAGTGCTGAAAATGTAAAATGATTACATACCCAATTATTTGTTTAGGCAACGACGTTTTTTAGGGTTCTGTAGTAAACTAGGAACCCTTATAGTTTCGCCATGTCTGTCTGTCTGTCTGTCCGTCCGTGGTTTCACTCAGAGACTATAAGTACTAGAAAGCTGTAATTTGGTATGGATATTGACCCCGCCAAAAAAGTGACTTGAAAAAAAATTTTTTTTACTTTAGCACCCTTACAAGTAAAGGGAGAAATATTTCTTTTTCTTTATAAACCCATTGTGTTGGGTATTGTTAAATAGGTCTTTAAAAAATATTGTGAGGTTGAGAACACCATTCTTCGATTAAGGCATCCGATTTTTATTAATATGTCACTTTGTAAATTATGCTAGTGCCTATATTAATTGCCCGGCTGAATACGTATGTATGGAAGTGTTCCCAGCTTTGATCTCATAGTTAAGGCTGTGTTGACGAGCTGAGTCACACTTATAAATTACGAAACTTTGAGTTTCGTAATTTATATATACGGTTTAAATTATAATATATCATTACTGGATATATATTATATATAGTTTACTGGTTCATCCAAATATATAAAAATACGCTTATCGTTAGTTGAACACATAGCTCCTCAGGGTGCCATATTTTTTACAATGCAATCAAACAACCGACGCTCGCGGAGAACGCTATTTCATTTCGCTATAGTTTTTATTTATTTTTCACATTTTTAATCATTTTCTGTCTAGCGTCCTGCATTTGTTTTATTTAATTTATTTCTTACGCATTTTTTTCTTAATCCAGCGGCAATGGCAGTGTTCAGCATGAGTCAAAGTTCTGTGATTAGTGCGGCACAATTGCGATTTTTTTTTTTAATATATGGGACACACATTTTTATCCGTATTAATTAAATTATTTTATCAGTAGTCGAATGGCAATAAACGGAACCCATATAGATTCGTCATGTTCGTCTGTCTGTCCGTCGGTTTCTCTGTCTGTCCTTCTGTCCGAATGTCATAGCCATTTTATTCCGAAACTATTGAGACTATAAAGTTGGTAGGTAAATGTATTATGTGAACTGCTTTACGATTTTTACACAAAAATAAAAGGTGAAAGGTAGCTCCCCAAGTCCCGTCCAAGTCCAGTCCAATCCAAGAAGAAATGAAACTAAATATTTCTTTTTCTGCAAACCTATTCGTGCCGGGGTGTCTATAGATAGTTTTTTAAAAGTGTGTCCTCAATTAATTAACTAAATAGTCTCATCTCATCTCTCACGATGCATAACTTAAGTCGGGCGTATAACGAAATAGTTCGGAAAGATCATGTCACACGTGACATGATCTGTCCGAACTATTTCGCTCTTTTCAGGAAATGTGAGATTTGACGTAGAATTCACACATACCTCTGGAAGAGAAAGAAAAGAAGAAAGAAAGAAAACATTTATTCGGCAAAATAAACAATTACAACATCAAAAATGTGTAATACTGATAAACTAATACAATTATTGCCGAATAGCCGGCCAGCTCAGCTATATGCTGAAAGCAGAAGCTACAGAGCTGATTTTCAGCTGGTGCCATGCAGGACGTAGGTTAGGTGCCTTAACTAACTTTCCTACATACCTCAAGAACCGTGTCAGTTAAGCGCTAGTCCTGTAATTTCTAATTCTAAATGTATGTGTCAAACGTATTTACATTTGATATATAATATATATAAACAAACGAATAAGTAATAAGGTGAAACTCACAAAGAGCTCCGATCGATAAAATAATTAATGCTGAATCCTGAATGTGATTTACACATTCCGCTCCATGAAGTGAAAGTAATTAAACGACTAGACGTACACCTCTTCAATTGCAAATTCTTGCTTTAATTATACAAATCAATATTGTAAGAGCTATGTCTCGGAATGAGAGCAATGTACAGAGGAAATTGAACTTAACGCTATAACACTACAAGCCTGTAGCCCCATCCTCTAATTCGTATGTTTTTTCTGAGAGTTGCATATAGATGGCACCACTGAAAGTGTCAAAACATTTTTTATTTACCATATCATAAGGAGACGAAAGCGTTATTCACGACATATATCTTATTTAAAATTAAATCAATATTTCATGCATAATATTTATAAATTATATATCTGTTTTAGCAAGTTTAGGCTAACGCTAATTAACGCCATCTAGGGACGAGTGGAAAACAACTCTGTAGCAAATTAACTAAGACGCCTACTTTTTAGTAGGCTTTTAATTTTTAAATTCAGTTAATCTTATAAATAGTGTCTCGTTTTATCTCATGCAAGTGATATCATCTAAAATATTTAAAAAAAAATTAACGCAAAAATTATACCGCCCAAAAGCAAAAAAAAAACAAACGTCCCCTATTTTTCTACCCTTAAGGTTGGTTCTTTTCCAAATTTATACGGTACTTTCAAGGTATTTTCATTGGAAAGGGTTTCCAATTAAAAAATAATTATCAAAATCGGACTATTCTCTAAATAGTTATGCGTGATCATACATGAAAAAAAACATACGTGTTGACTTGATAACCTCCTCTGGTTTTTTATCAGTTGAAAAGATAAGGATAAGAGGAATTTCGAATTCAAAACTCATTGATCTATCCATCCGAGCTATAGAGTCAATCCGAATGTGTTTGCACTGATTTAAATCAATGCGCAGCCTGTATGCAGTGGTGTATTATACTTCATACGAATAAGACACGCGCTTTGGGGTGCTAAGATATGAAGGGGCTCACGCAGGTATCAAAAGAAGACATCATAAAGCCGGTTTGGCTCTACCTACCGATGTTGGACATAAGGCCGATGTTGGAGTGCCGGAGCTTTAAGCAAAAACAAAAAAAACTAGTAAGGAGCCCTAAAAAATAACGCTCGCTATATCATGCGCCGCGGGTGGTTCTCGAGTAGCACGCAAGCACTCTTAGTCTTCCCGTGGATGTCGTAGAAGGCGACTTAGCAAGCTAAACAAAGCTTATAAATATCAAAACACCTCTCAAATCCGTCTGGCCAGCGTGGAGAGTGTAACAAATCAAACCCTCTGACTGCTGTGGGTGGCTGTGGCTTAATGGCTCTGGTAGTATAGAGAGGGTCTTGCTCCGGCAGTGGAGACTAAAAAAGACCTTACGATGATGACATCATGCGCAATAGTGGCGTGAACGGAATAAATAGTTATCAAGATGAGGGGCGCTGATGACACGATTCCTCGGGCACCGTTGACATTTAATCCATCTCTGTGTGCGTAGCTTAAGCACATGTTCATTGTTCATGTGTAAAGCAATATATTATTGCCAAGCCATTGACGGCATCTCTAATTCAACACGTAATGAAAGGGTTAGCGGATTCAGCGACCGAAATGTGTTAAATTATGTTCTCTTTATTCGTACATTGTGAATTTGACAAAAATATTAGGTCGGGGAGAAAGTAATTTCGTATTTTGTATGAAGATTTCCGCCCATACAAAAGAGGTGTAATTTTGACATCAAAATTCTCCGACACAAAACGCTTAAACCAACTTTGTGCTATTCTTACTGGGACTGCGGTATGTTCATAAATACCGAAACTCACTTTCTGCGTATTTTGCATAATTTCCTTATTTTTTAATTAACTTTTTAAAATGTTAATTTTTTTTCGTCTATCTGATACATTTTTAATAAACAAAGAAACGGTTAAAAATTAAGGGAAAATATTTTGTACGTTTCTATATAATTCTTGAAAATTGTACCTTTCAGATGGTATCTAATTCAGCCAGATACATACAACATTACCAAAGATATTTGATAACAACTTTACACATAAAAATACGAAATTACTTTTTCCCCGACCTAATATATATGTGAAATTAAGTATTTTAGGTAGAAATAAGGTGGCCGAAAGATCACCAATTTTATCTCGAATATGTAGGAGATTTTTTTTCGTGATCAACAGAAAAAAAACGTGGTGCTTTGTGCCTTAATTTTTAGGAAACTCTTAAACTTTTACTCCAAATAGAACGGAGTCTTTTCATTTACCAGTTAGTAACCACCATCCATTAAAACTTCTATGTATTGAGCGACTAAAAGTCAGTCTTCAAAACATGTTAAATCAACCCGCAGTAGGTCCATTTTACTAACACGGATAGATGATAGATAGATTTGACACCCATCCGTGTAAGTAACAAGAATTAAAAATAACTACATTTTAACGAAGCCGAACCGAAGGAGTTTACAGGTACTACCACGAAATACATTAGGATTTTGCTTGCTATATTGATATAAGTAAAATAACGACGAAGATATAAATGAAATATCTGCCTAGAAAAGTACAAAGTGTGAAATATTCATTAGGACAAAATGCCTAAACATTTATTAATTTTGCAATATGCAACGGAATAGTAACTACGAAAATGTGTATGAACAAATGAGCACAATAATATTCTTAAGAATCCGAAGCAATAAATAAACTACTTTAGATTTCTAGATAACCTAAATCGCTCATATTTCTGAGAAAATGGACGGAACAAACGCTCGTCGTGGTCGTAAGTGCAATGTCACCGACACTTAAAAATAAAAAGAATACAGAAGGAACCTTCCTTTTAATGTGCAATCGTGCTCTCTACCAACAAACATAGGCACATTTAAGCATATCAATTCACACGGTAAGGTCAAATGCCTTTGTGCATTCGACAGAGATTTTGGTGGAAAGTCAAGGGGTTTAGTAGGGGTTTATAAAATAAATAAATATATACGGACAAATCACACAGATTGAGCTAGCCCCAAAGTAAGTTCTTAAGCAAGACTTGTGTTATGGGATACCATCTCAACGATACTATATTTTATAACAAATACATATATAGATAAACATCCAAGACCCAGGTCAATCTGAAAAAGATCATTTTCCATCTTGACCTGACCGGGGATCGAACCCGGGACCATCCGTGTCGCAGGCAGGCGTGTTGACCGCTGCGCCACGGAGCTTGTCAATGTCGTTTGCCTTAGACATGTGGTCTCAACGCCTTAATTGTACGATTTGTTCTCAGAGACTGGCATACATGGCACCACTCGAAATAACATTGTATCTACCGTATTATGAGAATATAAAAAGAAGATTCACAAAAAATATCTTATTAAAAATCGAAACCATATTTTAGGCATAATATTTTAAAATGACACCGTATATTTAGTAAGTAAAAAGCTAACGCAGATTACCGCCGTAAATCGTGATTTGTCACCAGAAGATTCCATAAAGCCGTCAAAGGACCTGCGCCATCTTTGATTGCTACTTATTTTTTATTTGATTGATATTTTGTGTCTCTTTAAACTGGACATTGGCAGAATCACAAAAACCTCGGTGAAACCATAGAATAAAAATATAATAGAAGCATTTGACTTGCGGGTAGTCCACCACCGGCGTTTGACTAAAAATGCTGCCTGCTGTCGCCAAACTTCAAAATCAACCTTTGATGCTGCCGGTTTTTCTGTGTTCACTTGAAGCAAATAGTCTACGAAGTAAACGTTATATTTCTGGTTTATTATTATTTGTTTCCCAATACTAATGCATCTCGGTCGATTTCCCTCGCTCGGGGCTGCATCGAGCACTACACGTAGTCGTCGGTTCAGCCGAGCGAGCGTCCACTTTGAGCACGGCCAGTGCTAAGAGGATTGTCGGCTAGTGAATTCAACTAATACCTTACAGAATAATGTTTCCGTGTACCATCATCATGGTCCTTTTTAGTCTCCACCGCAGGAGAACGACCCTCTCTGTACTATAAGAGCCATATATTTGGCCAGAGCAGTCAGAGGATTTGGCCTACTCTCCACGCTGGCCAGACGAGTCTCTTTGATGTTAATTAGCTTTGTTTAGCTTGTGTTTCCTAACTCGCCTTCTTCGAAATCCACAGGAAGACTTGGAGTGAACCCATTCTACTCTGCCAGGAACCACACGGCTAATTCGTGCGATATACATTTATTATCAGCATTGCAATGAATAACACATTGCCACATATTATATCTTACAGTATTATATAAATTTGAATATTAATAATTTAAATTACTTTTTCGTAGAATATGTCTTTAGAGTCGCCTGGACGCGCATGTGTCCTTATAAATGGAAATAAGGAATTGTGGCATTATTTGATAATTTTGGGGTAAAATTAAGCATTTAATCAATTAATCTTATCATAATCTACGTACGTTCCTATACAGTGTGGTTAAAATACCAATGGTTTGAGAATTACAAGTCTTTTCCAATTTGTATGGAAATCTTGAGAGGCGTATAATTCTCAAACTATTGATAATTTAACCAAACTGTATAGGAACGTACGTAGATTATAATGAGATTAATTGATTGGATGATTAATTTTACCCCAAAATTATCAAATATTGACACAATTCCTTATTTCCGTTTGTACGGAGACATGCGCGTCCAGGCGACTCTTAAACTAACCATTTAGTGGGTCCGTACAAAAACTCGTTTCGCGCGTGATGAATTGCCATACGCAAACTCTCTCATCTCTTGATGGATGGCAGTTTTTCGAATCCAACTCTCGCGGAATTTAACCAACGTTTAAAACCAGTCGAAAAAGCCAGCTAGACCGACCGTGGAAAAAGTTCGATTTATCTTATAGATTTACTAAATATTATCAATCATATTTTTTTTAACTGCACAGCCAAATAGACTGCTTTTTTACCTCCGAAGCAAAACGAAGCGTGTTTTATATAAGCTCGTCCACCCTGTGTGTGGATCTGGATATCTGACCGTGGCACCGTAGCATTAACACCGATGAACCGATTTGGATGTCGTTTTTTTTTAAATTTGAAGGTTTTTAGCGATGGTTCTTAGACGTGTTTTATCAAAATCAGTTCAGGTAGGTCCATAACAACTGTTCTATAGTAACTGAAAAAGAATATACGGGTTTTTTAGACATTTAATTATGTTTGATTAACTTCACATTCATATAATTGGATCTATTGTTAAAATTACACTTAAAATATATCAGGGATACGATTTTTTCTCCATTATCAACAGCAATATGTAGAGTTTAGTTCTTTTTCTCTAGGTCGAGTCTTTCCCGTAAGGGATGAAGACGTGACTTAGTTATTTTGACGGGAAAAAGCATGCATGCAAAGGCCTATTTTCTAAATAAAAGTTTTGATTTGATTTTTTATCAAAGAATCTAAACAGAATAACTAACAGGATTCCCTATTTTAGGAAAAAACGACTTATGTTAGTAAAGTTTTTTTAGAAAGCGTCTCCGTTAAATTTCCAAGATCATGTTGCCAGCGACCCTCGAGCTGCCCTTTTTTAAAACTCCGTCTCAAAATAAAGCTAACTTTATTTCTGCTCCGCTATCCTTCAAGCGAATTAACGTCGTGACCTTATCGCGAATAAGATGTAGAAGCAAGACCACTCATTCCGTTTTATAGCAGCACTGTTTTGTCCACTGATGAAAGAAATTTGGAGATATATTTATGTAGGTATATTATTATTATAAAGCAAAATAAAACATTGTTTGCAATGGCTAAACTCAACCACTTAAGCAAACTTTAAAAATCTTTCACCTATCAGAGGGGTACATTATCACCTCCGTGGCGCAGCGGTCAACACGCCGGCCTGTGACACGGATGGTCCCGGGTTCGATCCCCGGTCAGGTCAAGGTGAAAAATGATCTTTTTCAGATTGACCTGGGTCTTGGATGTTTATCTATATATGTATTTGTTATAAAATATAGTATCGTTGAGTTATTATCCCATAACACAGGTCTTATACTTAAGAACTTACTTTGGGGCTAACTCAATCTGTGTGATTTGTCCGTATATATTTATTTATTTATTTTATTTATATACGAATTTGCAGGAACACAGCTAGTAGAAAATATAATTATTTTAGAAGCCATATCACTAAATTTCGTTTTGTAACAGCAACATTGTGCCTTTATCAGATGCCATGTTTCTTTTGCTGCAGGAAGCTACAACATAAATATTTAGCTTAACGCTGCGAACAACAATTAATATGTAATAAGTTTACATAAATAACTTAAATTTAAACTGTGTATTTCAAAGTCCTATATTTTACTCTAAGACTAAAAACAACAATCATATTGTTTTGACCTAAAACATACTGTAACTATATTTCATATTTTTAATTTTACGTCACTGATTCCGCACCGTCATCTTTCGCTAGATTACGTTCACTCAGAAACCTTTTAGTCTTAGAAAACTAACAAATGCATATCTTGTCCTTTATCTTTAATCAGCGGCCGCTATACCTAAGGGACTCGGCACACAATCAGATGGACTCTGCTTAATGCTAGCGCTCACTGAACGGAGATTTATTTCGAACTGACTATTCACCTAGGACACTGTAAAAAGATTTATAAAAAACTAGCTGTTACCCGCGGCTTTGCCTGTGTGATATATAGCCTATGTCCTTCTTAGGACCCTAACCTATGTGTATGCAAAATTTCATGATGTCCGGTTCAGTACATAGGGCGTGAAAGCGAAACAAACAAACTCACTTTCGCATTTATAATATTAGTTATGAAGTTAGGATTAGGATTGATTAAAGGACTAAAGGAAAATTGTATTTCCAACTTATAACTTCATAAGACCTTTTTTTGTCTCCACTGCAGGAGCACGACCCTCTCTGTACTATTAAAGCCATACCTATATTAGCCAGAGCAGTGAGAGGATTTGGCCAACACTCTCCACGCTGGCCAGACGTATTGGAAAGGTTTCTTTGGTGTTTACAAGCTTTGTTTGTTTAGCGTGTGTTTCCTAAGTCGCCTTCTACTATTCTACTCTGCCGGAAACCACGCGGATACCAACGGATTTAATAAATACAAATGTTTAAATCATTGAATATTTGTTACTCAATCTCCACTCAATAACTAAGCTGATTTGAATCAAACTTTACTCATAGAAAGAGCTGACATTAAAATCACTAAAAGGAGCTATTCTGAAGGATAAACGTGACCAGTGCAGTCGCAGGAAAGTGCCAGTATTAAATTTGTGTACTACAAATGTTTGAGTAAGAGAAATGGCAAATATATCTTTGACATAAAACTATTTATCACCAGAAAACTATCTGATAAATCGGTAATAAACAAAATCGGCGAAGTACGAATCGGACTCACACACGAAGGGTTCCGTACCCTTATCCATACAACATTAGATTTTCGAGCAAAAAACAATGTTTGTTGTAAGGAAGCCTCCCTTGAATATTATTTAAATTAAGAACCTGAAGCTGTTTTGCGATTTTCTCAGAATTTGCCTACTATTTTGGCGGATATGGTAAGCTTCAGCTTCACGTTTACATCTTTAAACTGTGAAACGTAGTTTCTAAATTAGTTTAAAGTTTTGTAGGGTTATCTAGGGCATCGCAAAACAATTTTTTTAATGATATCTCCGTTTTGAGGGTTCCGTGCTCAAAAGGTGAAAACGGGACTCTATTACACAGAATTCGATGTCTATCTGTGCGTCTGTCACCAGACTGTATCTCATAACCACTAGATAGCTAGCCACTGACGAGCTCCGTGGCGCAGCGGTCAACACGCCTGCCTGCGACACGGATGGTCTCGGGTTCGATCCCCGGTCAGGTCAAGATGGAAAATGATCTTTTTCAGATTGACCTGGATCTTGGATGTTTATCTATATAAGTATTTATTATAAAATATAGTATCGTTGAGTTAGTATCCCATAACACAAGTCTCGAACTTACTTTCGGGCTAGCTCAATCTGTGTGATTTGTCAAAAAAAAATAGTTGACATTTTCACGGATGATATTTCTTTTGCCGCATAACAACAAAAACAGAATAAAATTAATATGACTGACGAGCTCCGTGGCGCAGCGGTTACCACGCCAGCCTGCGACACGGGGGTCCCGGGTTCGATCCCCGGTCAGGTCATGATGGAAAACGATCTTTTTCAGATTGACCTGGGTCTTGGATGTTTATCTATATACGTATTTGTTATAAAATATAGTATCGTTGAGTTAGTATCCCATAACACAAGTCTTTCTTAAGAACTTACTTTGGGGCTAGCTCAATCTGTGTGATTTGTCCGTATATATTTATTTATATTTATAATATTTATGGGGGGCACCCATTCAATAGTAGAGGTTTTTTTCTCGTTTTTGCACGATAGTCTAATGTTGCAGAGACAATGCTATAGAACCCTTCGTCGAGTCCAATTCGCACTAAGCCGATTATTTACATTTTCAGTCGGTATTTAAATGATGACAGGGCAACGACTTCATTCATTTCAATAATTATATTACTTACGCGTCGTGCATAAATTGTTTATAAGGTTTCAACTACATTCGTTTCGGCCTGTCTAGTTAATGGACCTTGACGGCGGCAATAAAATGCTTGGAGAAATATTTCGCCATCATTTATGACTTATATCACGCAGTAAAACAATTTTATTTATCTTTTGGCAATTCTAGGGATAATATTATAAAAAAATCGTAATGAGTAACATACAGAGAGAATTCTATTGGACTTTGTTGGTGCAATCAGAGACAAGCACATACTTAAGGTAAAAGCACCTATTCCCGGTAGTGTCCCTGTTACCGGTAATCTAACATATTTTTAAATTTTGCACTATTTTACGAATAAATTTACAATGTTTCTATACAAAAAATGTTATTAGTTATATTTTGATCAATAATAATGGCAACAATTACCAAAAAGTATGACAGCTTCACCACAATAAAATGTCAAAAGTTTGTACTTCAACATTTTTACATTTTGGCTGTGTGCAGTTGCTGAACGAATCAATGACATGTTCGTAATATTAACTGTGTCATACTCATACGAGAAGGAGTTTGGTAAGTTTGTTTATGTATTTAACAAGTTAAATAATGTATCTTTCAATACAAACTATATAAATTTTAGTGTGTCTTTTAAAAAAGTGAATATTTTGGGCTTTTACATTTATTGGTACTCAAAATTCCCTACTTGACCTATAATCCGGCAAAAATTTACCGGCTATTAGTACACGCATCAGTCCAGTAATATTTATTGTACCTAAACCCATTTTAAGACTTTATTGCAAGGGAATAAGTTTGATTTTCCTTTGAAATACTGTACAACGTTCTTACCGGATTCAAATTGAACATAAAACAATGTGCATCAGGGTGGAGGGTCAACGTATAGTGAAAAATTTTACTATTAAACAAATTTGAATACCTCTTTCAAGTTGCATAAGGGTAAGATAATCACAAATCCATACTAATATTATAAATGCGAAAGTAACTGTCTGTCTGTCTGTTACGCTTTCACCGCCTTAATTATCTTTAATGTTCTCTAAAGTACGGAGAAGGACATAGGATACCTTGCATCCGAGAAAAACTAACTGTTTCTGAGGGATCGACATTAACGCGGGCTAAGCCGCGGGAAAAAGCTAGTACATTAAAGGTAAAGGTATCAAATTCAAATTTATATCAAATACATCATGTCATGATTTGACAACTTTTTTAAGTTCATGCTTGACTATAAAAACTTAGAAAAAAATGCGATACCTCAGTGTGCGAATCAGACTCGCACTCAACCAGTTCTTATATTTCATTTTGTGGACGCAGTTCTCGGATTAGGTACATTAAGTATAAAATAAAATAAAGCAGGGCAGTAGTCCGACCGTCCAGACGAACATGTATAAATGCTGTTTTTATAAGTCTTATGCTACTTATAATAGAATTCAAAATCGTGGTGTAGTTTACCGGTATCTGGTACAATATAGTAACGGTTATTAGTACAAACTTGCCGGATACTGGTACAATCAGCCCTTTTTTATTTTAATTTGTAATAACAATAAGTAATGTTTATAATTTATTTCATAAAATTATTTGCGTCAAGACTACTTTAAATTACCTACAACCACGTGTATATATCATCATTGTTAGACTAATAGTTTTAACACAAGCGACTTGCAAAGTCAGGAAAGTTCAAAACTTCACGGCTATTGGGACGTTTACCTTATTTATTAATATTAGCACTTATGGTTCTGTGATTAGCACGAACCTTTCATTTATTTATAAGTATTTCCGCTGACGTTTCTCTGGTGTTACATCCTCCATGGTCGCAGCGAGACTGGAGTACCGAAATATATGATCTACAATGAGTGCAGTATACTCCAGTTTAGTTGTGTGTCTATAATCAAGCCTATGTATTGTGTCTAATACTGTATTATACAATCTGTACAATTCAGTATTATACACAATACCTAGGCAATGTATAAAATACTTAACACTTTTAGTTAATGTCTTAATGACGAGCTCCGTGGCGCAGCGGTTACCACGCCAGCCTGCGACACGGGGGTCCCGGGTTCGATCCCCGGTCAGGTCATGATGGAAAACGATCTTTTTCAGATTGACCTGGGTCTTGGATGTTTATCTATATATGTATTTGTTATAAAATATAGTATCGTTGAGTTAGTATCCCATAACACAAGTCTTTCTTAAGAACTTACTTTGGGGCTAGCTCAATCTGTGTGATTTGTCCGTATATATTTATTTATATTTATTTATTTATTTATTTATTTTGACATTTCCATACAGAAGTGTTCAGTCGGCCGGGAAATTTGTATAAAAATTAGGTTTTTACAAAGATTATTTTCAATTAGTATATAAGTTCTCTAAAATTGTCAATTAGTAAAGTTTGGTTATGAACAAACATAAGGTGTTTTATATATTTGTGTGAATAATTTCTCTTAGATTGTCATATAAAGAAGTTGGTTATGAGCAAACAAGGTATTTTATTTATATGTTCGTAATTTTACTGGTCGGAAGGTACTACACCACTGATAAATATTAAATCTGGGATAACCACAAATTTCTTATGAATTGAGATATTATTTACTTCTTAATAACTCTGACATTCTCAAAGAGATATCAAAAGTTAATCTCACTAAGGGAAAATTATTTCATAACGTACATGTAACGTACATGTACGTTATGAAATAATTTTCCCTAGGCTTTTTCATCATATGAGGCAATAAACATTTACTACTTACTAATAATAACAAGCTCCGTGGCGCAGCGGTCAACACGCTAGCTTGCGACACGGGAGTCCCGGGTTCGATTCCTGGTTAGGTCATTATGAAAAAAGTTCTTTTTCATATTGACCTGGGTCTTGGATGTTTATGTATATAAGTATATATTATAAAATATTGTATCGTTGAGTTAATATCCTGCGACACAAGTTCTCGACTTACTGTGGGGCTATATATGTATATATATTTATATTATTATACTGCCACAGAGAGCTTGTTTGTTTGTTATACTTTCACGCTTTAACTATTGAACATGAAATTTTGCATACACGTTGTCTGGAGTACGGATAATGGCATAGGCTACCTTTCATCTCGAAAAAACTGTAATCGACATTAACTCGACCGGAGTCGCGGGCAAAGCTTCCAGGCAATATAATTTATTACATAAAATATATATTCAGGCACAGTTAATCCCCACATAGTCTTTTTCGACCGTGTAACCTAAAAAACGAAGTGTCACTAAAAGCGTCGAGCTCAATCGAAAATCCGTTTATCTCCGATACAAAAAATCCTACTAAATCTCGTTTAAAACGGGGATTTTCCTGTTAAAAAATCGCCTAGATTAGGGAGTATTATCCGTGACCAGGATGTGTCTACTTTTGTATAGGATAGCAACATCTCACTTTAGATTATTGTAATCCTAGTTTAGGTTTCAGCTACCGCGGCAAAGCTTACAGGTTTTTCTTTATTTTGTGTAGGTTTTTACTTAGTCACACGTCCCATATAGATATAAAAAGTTTTTCAATTTTCATAAAGTAAAAAGCAAAAGTACATACCGTACTTTTGCTGTAACCTTTTAGTTCTCGAACAGTTTTGATTACTTATTTTTATTGTCAGTTTGCTCGGTCTGCCCAGAAAGGGTTGGCGTCAGGCCTTTAAAATTTAAAATGTTAACATTTTAAATTTTAAACTTTTACAGAGGTAGTTTTCAAACTGTTACATTATTTTTGTACTTAATCAGCAAAGAGTAAGCCTTTCCACATTAAGGACAAAATTTGTCTGCATTGGCGATGGGTTCAAAGAAAATTCTTACAAGATTCGACATTGGAGTTTACTTGGTTATAAATCCAGAAGATTGTTTTATTTTTGTTTGATTTTATTTTTAAACCAAAGCCAAGAAGTATTTTGTTTGATTTTATTTGAAAACCAAAGCCAATATTTTGTAATACATATTTGAATAAATAATTCCGATAACTTTGAAATGAACTAAATCAGTATGAATGTATGTATAATATTTCTTTTTTTCAATAAAAATAAAAAATAACTTAATTTAAAAAAGGAAATATTTTTGGATTTGTAACAAAGAACTCAAAATAGAACTAAAATTACAAATCTTGTTAGAAATGGGTCAATAGCTTATTTTCTAATACACCTGGTATTACATTATCAAAAGGTTCTTGTTCCATATCACAGCGGAAATGAAACAATAATGGATTTATCCTATTTATAGATAGGGAAATATAAATAAAATTACCGATCAGCGAATTTCGTACTTACTTTGGAACTCGAACGCTCAACAAGATAACAAAATAAAAAGAAGAATGATTTTTCTATAGGCGGAAGCGTTGCCGAAAGATTATAAGTATGTAATGTATTATTATTTTAAGATCAGTATGTACATAAATAAAACTTAAAATACGACATGCATTGTATAAGTGTTTCATAATCATTAAAATTTAGAATTATTGTTATTTATTTTTTGATCTCATTCTAAACCAATAAACATAATAAATATATACGGACAAATCACACAGATTGAGCTAGCCCCAAAGTAAGTTCTTAAATAAGTCTTGTGTTATGGGATACTAACTCAACGATACTATATTTTATAACAAATACATATATAGATAAACATCCAAGACCCAGGTCAATCTGAAAAAGATCATTTTTCATCTTGACCTGACTGGGGATCGAACCCGGGACCATCCGTGTCACAGGCCGGCGTGTTTATAAAGAGACAGGAAACTTTAATACGATATTTATTTATAACTCTATCCTTCTCTTTTATATTTCGATAGTTAAAGTAGGTACAGTTAAAGTTCTAAAGTACTTATCTAATGTGTTGTGCGGCGACAATTGTATCAATTAAACTCCTTATTCAGTACTAAAACAGTAACTTAGAGAAAGTAACTAATGTGTTGTTATTCATAAAAATATTTAATAGAAAAGAAGAACAGCGTGAAATATAATTCATTGGATTCATAATTTTGAGTGTAAGAATTCAAATGGAATTCTAATCACGAATATATTTTTTATTACATAGCATAGTCTAGTCACATTTAGAGAGTGTAGAAACCTGCCATTTTATTCTAATGATATTATCTATGCTCTTAAACTTATCATTATCGAAAATGTAATAAATTATTCAGTATAAATTGTAAACTTAACAATTTCAGATGAACGTACAGTTTTGTTTTTTTTTTTTATATTTTAAACATATTTTTATTTATAAATTATTTATTCATCCGAAAAAATGCAAGCCTTTCTTCTTTTGCGACCAAATCGTTTGCTTCTATAGATCTATGACATGCTTTTTATGTCTGCCAGTATTTTTACTATCGTAGCCGGTATTTTTACCAGCTAAAGCCTTCGAGCAACACGGCTTCTGTACTGAAGGCGTGTTGCTCGAAGGCTAAAGCAGTGAAGGCATGAGTATTTATTTCTTATGAAATTGAATAGCCAGAATTCTTTTGTTTTCTACGACAGTAAAAACTTCTTATAAAAGGGATTATCTTGAACCCATCGCCATAACAGACAAATTGGTAGAAAGACTTACTTTTTGCTGATTATGTACAAAAAATATTTACAAGTTTTTCGCCTGCCTGCAGTTGGCATGTTGCTAGTGCATGTTCCACTTTGTTTAGGTTCGCAGCGAAGTTTTTTGAGCACTCGCTAAAATCTGGCGAGCACAAAGCCGAGGCGAATGGTCCCTGTGCGTTTAGTATTCTAGCTCGGATGTTGTTTATAAATAAACTGAGCAATTTAGAAATATGCAATGCTTGCAGGATATAAAGACAAATATTTACTGACTAAAAAGTTTTTATACCAATACACAAAGTTTAAAGGTCGTTGAAGGTTCGAAGTGAAATATAAAAATATGGGTATAAAAGGTGGTTCAACTTTAAAGGGGTTTAAGTGTTGTTTTATATTCAAATGCTTTTTTTAATGATTTTGTACCTAATTCAATATTATAATTTATTAAACATTCAAAATCACAATAAAGACGAGCTCCGTGGCGCAGCGGTCAACACGCCGGCCTGTGACACGGATGGTCCCGGGTTCGATCCCCGGTCAGGTCAAGATGAAAAACGATCTTTTTCAGATTGACCTGGGTCTTGGATGTTTATCTATATATGTATTTGTTATAAAACATAGTATCGTTGAGTTAGTATCCCATAACACAAGTCTTATTAAGAACTTACTTTGGGGCTAGCGCAATCTGTGTGATATGTCCGTATATATTTATTTATTTATTTATTTAATTCCGAAATTAAATGCCAGGGGTTGAAAATTACCCTTCAAGGTCTTTTCAAACTGAATATTTTCAACAGAAAATGCGTCTTATTTATCCACCTCACTCAATATGAAAGTCTTAAATCGCATCAAACTACCACAGCTATGAATTTAACATTGACACGCTCTGCTGGGAGAGAGTGTAACCCATAATTTATTTTGCCAAACACTACAATTAACGTTACATTCAATCAGTGGGCCAATTAACGCGCATACATTATTAACAGTAATACACGTCCAAACCGCATGAGTGATTATCGGTTATCTATTGTGGATTGTGGATATAGCTCAATGACCTAATCTCTTGATATTGTATTTGTAAGCTCTCATGGACAAGCACTAGTGCGTATTGGAACAATTCCATGTGTTAGTCCACCTGACCTGCCTATGCATGGCTAAAACTCTACAATAAGGTAAGGGGCCGTCCATTAATCACGTAAGGCTCAAAAGGGGAGGAGGGGGTTCGGAAAAAAACACGAAATATCACCAGGGGGAGAGGGGGCACAGTAAGATACACGTGTATTTATTTTTTCCTCAACCGCTCCAAACCAAAAAAACGACGTGTAGTGTGATCTTGATTCGCCGTTGCCATTCTGTCAGACATTTTTATTATGATCCTTATTTGTCTAGGATAAAATTAGGTTATACTTTAACGTATTTATAGAAAAAGATCTAAAAATTATAGGTACAAAAAAATACACGTGATATTGGGTGCGGGAGGGGGTAAGTCTAAAACCTCACCACGTATCACCAAGGGGGAGGAGGGGTTCAAAAATGCTAAAAAAATCCTCACGTGACCCTAACGTTTTGATTTTGAACTAGACTATTCGCAGGTCACCAGCGGTGGCCTTAGTCCTTATGAGGCTCTGGGCGGGCGATCTTTGTAAAGCCCCAGCTGGATGAGCACTCGTCACCGACCATTGCATCCATAATGAGGCTTATCCTTGATGCCTAGCTGCCGAGCGGAAGCTAGCCCAGATTGCGAGGCGCCAAGCGAGTGCCCGCTACGCCACCCCGTAAAGCCGCCATTGTACGTCACTATGCAGATTTTTAGTTTTTGACGCCATTCCTGTAAGAGGTAATTATTTTTAATAATTAGAGGTATTTAATTACTCTTAAATGTATGGTATTTGAACTTGACACGTTAAGTCACTGGTTGGTTGGTTTTCGTATGTGTAAGTGGCCAACACTGGTGTCAGATTTTTCAAGCTGCCTAAGTCACTTGCTAGCTAGTTTATAACTGGAATGGAGTCAAAACCTAAAAATCTACAAAGTTACGTTCGAGTAGTCTATTTCTAAATACACTGTTTATGAGACAGCTCTGCACTGCAGCACGGCACGTTGCATTACCGTAGAAATTAAGCCATGCATATAGGTCAGGTGGACAAACACAGGGAACTTTTCCCAATATGTCAGGGGTAAGAAGTAATAAATAACTTGGACATAATACGTTAAGTCACTCGCTAACTAATATACTTATGATTGTACGTTACTTTGTAGATTTTTAGTTTTGATTCCATTCCAGTTATAAACTAGTTTGCAAGTATATTATATTTAAAAACGGGTCACTCACATTGATCACTTTCAATGATATGGTTAGCAAGTAACTTAACGTATCATCTTCAAATACCATAAAGTTAGGTGTTAACTTATTACGTCTTACCCCTAATATATTGGGAACAGTTTCTTATGTTAGTCCACCTGAACTATGCATGGCTAAGTCTATACTATAAGGCAACGTGCCGTACTGCAGTGTGGAACTGTCTCATAAACAATGTATTTTGAACTTGACTATTAGTACGTCACTATGCAGAATTTTAGTTTTTGACTCCTTTTCAGTTATTAAGGGGGAACACTAGGCACAGTAGCGACGCCAATCATTTTATTCCTAATACTTTACAAATAGAAAGAAATTTAAGAATATAAACAATACAAGCCTTAGTAAATAACCTGAAGTATTTTTGGAATCATGTTTTGATATTATGAGAATCAGTCATTGAGAGAAAAAGTGATAACCGCCAAAAACGGCCGTTTTTGGCGGTTTTTGTAATCAGATTCTCATAATTCTCACTGATTCCGATAGTAATAAACATGATTCAAAAATACTTCAGGTTATTTACTAAGGCTTGTATTGTTTATATTCTTGAATTCCTTTCTATTTGTAAAGTATTAGGAATAAAATTATTATAATTATTATACATTTTCTCTTTCCACTCAACATGGAATAATTAGGCGGTAATGACATTTTGTATGCATAAATTACTCGCTATTCGAGAAAATAGCTATGAATTATTTATTTCTATACATATTATGACTTATTTTCACCGCACGACACAATGCCGTAGACATTTGTCGAGGCCCTCAGTAATACCTGCTTTGTTTTAAGTAGGTACAATTTTATGTGGCATTGGTACCTGTATCGTAAGGGGCAAGAAATGGACATGGGTGAAATCATGTAGATTGACAGTACTACAATGACAGTGGCTTTATTTATACTATATCGTGTGATAGTACCTTTACCTGTGCTATACATGAGATCAATGAAGCTGTTAACTTGCATATATTAACAGTAGTCACGTTCTAGCCGCATGAGTGGTATTATTATCTATTGAGTACATATCACATGACGTATATTTTGTTTTAATTCTCATTTGTAAGCTCAAGATAAACGCTAGTGCGTATGAGAGTGATGGGTAGATGATAATAGGAAAATCGCAGGTCGAAACTGGTTTTGTAAGGCACAAGACTGAAATGGATGGCATGCATTGAGAGAGGCCTATGCCCAGCAGTGGGATACAGAAGGCTTTTGATGATGATGATGATGATACGTATGATACGATGAATAGAAGAGCTTGATGGCTCAGGCCGGTGTACCAAATGTGGCATTAAAATGATTTGAGTTTCGAGCTTACAATTTAGAACTTAGAGTAATTCACGTTGAAACCGCATGAGTGATTATCGGTTATCTATTCTGTATATGGTTCAATGAGCTAATCTCTTGATATTGTATCTGCTACCATTAGTTGATATTGTGTAAGTGTAGGCGTTAGCTCGACCCAACTTGAATGAAACAACTTGGTATCAGCTTGAACAATTTTCAATCATAACTAAAAGGAGACTCGTAACAATTCTTGCACCAGGACCTTGCAGAACACTATTTAAATGATATTATTATTTCCGTTTTCTTAATAATGGGGACAGCACTAAACATTCAAAAAATCATGTATAACCCTAGGTAACGTATTTTAAGTCTGGTAATGGTGCACTGTACTGGTGCAGTCCCTACTTGGATGGGTGACCGCAAGTGGCATAAAAATATATCGAGCTCCTCCGTGCTTCGGAACGGCTTAACGTGCGTTAAGCCGTTGGTCCCGGTTGTCGTCGTTGATGGCAGCTTGAAATCTGACACCAGTGTTGGCCACTTACACATACGAAAAACAAACAACAGTCTGGTAATAAATTATTTTATATTTTTTGGCTTTAAGAAATTATAACTTACATTCATACTAGGTGTATATCTGACTCTAGTCATAGCTACTGACGTACATTTATACATGACCACTAAAATAGTCAAACCCTAGATTATATGGTCAAAGAATGTGAATTTGGAAAACAAAACACTTTTTTTTCGTAGTAATGTAAAGACTACCGCACAACAATCAAACCGCAAGAATATTTATAAACATGTTAATAACGTAATAACGACGCCGATTATTTAACTTTAAAATGAATAAAGTTTTATTTACGTTGTAAAAACATCGAGAAGCTCCGGTGGAGGGCAGAAAAAAGTTTTAATGACTTTCTTTTGCTGGCAATTGAGTGCTCCCGCAGGATAATGAGAAACAGGCCAGGGTAATGTAAACAGAAATCAAAGGGAGCGGCCGCTGAGTACGTTAGTTTCCATTTCAGTAGGAGGTTGGCTGCTGGCTCACTAACGAAGACTTTATTTTATGAAATGCGTAATTTATTTTGACTTACGTACATTTAATAAAATATCGGCAGACTTTGATTTTATTACGTGGCTTTGACATATTCATATACTTTATTGCAAGTCACAAGTTTCAAGATGTTACATAGTATTTAAGTACAGGTGACGCCCTGCAAGGGCACAGCAAACAAGGGGGCTACTAGATGCCGCTTTACATGTATCGTTATAGATCTTTATTACAGAGAAAATGTGAACAGAGGTAATTCAGATTTTCAGAGATCACAAATTTAGTAATAAGGTGGAGATGAGGAGAATTTATATATGTAGAACTCTTGGTGCGAGTCCAACTTAACTTTGGATAGCTTTTCAATCAAAACCTAATTCGTTTTAATCTTAAGAAGTTAGGTTAAACAAAATTTTAATTCTTTTACTAACTCTATTATACCTATATATAGTTCAATGCCGCTTCCAAAAAGAAGTGCAGAAGATGCTGCAACAATCCGCTCCTGCGACTTTTACTCCGACGATACTACAAGTTATATCTATGGTTAACCAAAACTGTGTAACATTTTACACCTCATACATACCTACTATTGCCATGCGTGAATTCACTTACATTTTCACAGACGGATACGGTTTACCCAACATTCACTGATGTCGATATTGGTTCTTTCGTAATCAAAGGATACTGGCCTTTCGTGTGGCGTTTTCTTTCATTTGCTTCATTATTTCATGTGTCGAATAGTCGTTTACAAAATGAAATATTTTGCTCCTTTTGTTTTGTGCACATTGTTTTTCACTGTGAACGGGGTTTTGTATGATCGTCCTAATGGCAATGAACTTGATAACGACAAGGCTAAAAATGAGTAAGTAGAATAAATGTTGTATATAAGTACTTTTATTGATACATCGTCTCATATGATTTAAGCCATATCTACCCGTTTCTAAATTTCCCTCTTTACTAAGTTAACTTATATAAATAAAGCGCATTAATAGCGTCTATAAAGTGCGGGCGTTTTTTAAATAGATATTGTTTTATTGACAAATATACCAATATTTGTTAAACTAAAATAAACCAACCCGTTTATTTTAATCCTTTTATTTTTAACACTGTCAAGAGTGACGTTGTTTACGATTGTTCCAAAATAAACGGTTAAATGTATGGACTTAAGATTTTAATTAACCTTATAATGTGAAATTAACTACTTACTTAAATGTTTATATTAGATAGTTTCTGAAATACTAACATATAAAGGATATAAAAATAAAATTAAAACGAAATGTTTTAATTTGATTTGTAAACAAAAATTGGTTCGACACACTTTTTTAAAGTAGAGTTTATTATTGATCAATATTTCTACACGATACTGGCAATGAACTTACGTAAGTGGCAAAAAATATTAAATATTATAACAAACATTGATAAAAATGCGTCTTTTACTTACTTCTATGATTATTTTAATCGAGGTAGAAGAAAGACTTATATAGACTTATAACTGACATACTAGGCAATCAGCCTGTTTCTATTGTTTTAGGAAACGTACTATAGACTCTTTTGCATTGCATTATAATTTTTTTTTAGCCAGTGCTCAATCGACTCGGACCCCTGTGGTCCCCAAGAGGACAGACGAATAGATGGCACATGTAACAACTATGGGGTACCAGCGGGAGGTGCCAGTGGCGGACCTTATAAGAGAATGGCTCGAGCAGAGACTCCCGGTACCCAATAAAAAATACTTTATAGCATTTGCCCGCTAGCAATTATCCTCTTAGTGAACTCGGGATAACCAACTTTTTGTGTGACCCAAAATTATGCCTTTGTATTTCATTATTTAAAATAGAATTCAAAAAGATGTCTTAGTTTTACTATTTAACAAACTAATAAGAATAATAACCAAAAAACCAATGGTCAATTTTCAATTTCAATAAAAAATTATTTTACCATTTTAGTGTGAAGTTATTTAGGCAGAAATAAAAGATTAATTTCAAGAAAAACATTATGTACTTACTGCTATTGCAAGTCTACTGCCCTGTATCGTTTCGGCGACAAAAACGAACTGTTCTTTTTTTTCATTTTGAACTAGAAGAACAATTTTTAAGGGGGCACACTAGGCACAGTAGCGACGCCAATCATTTTATTCCTAATACTTTACAAATAGAAAGAAATTCAAGAATATAAACAATACAAGTCTTAGTAAATAACCTGAAGTATTTTTTGAATCATGTTTATTACTATCGGAATCAGTGAGAATTATGAGAATCTGATTACCGCCAAAAACGGCCGTTTTTGGCGGTTATCACTTTTTCTCTCAATGACTGATTCTCATAATATCAAAACATGATTCCAAAAATACTTCAGGTTATTTACTAAGACTTGTATTGTTTATATTCTTGAATTTCTTTCTATTTGTAAAGTATTAGGAATAAAATGATTGGCGTCGCTACTGTGCCTAGTGTTCCCCCTTAATGGAAATATTTATATATTTTTTTTATTTACAGGAAGTGACTTATTGTCAGCGAGAGACATCCGAATATCTTTGCTTTCACAAGCACGAGATGTTGACCCGCCTAGAGGACTGCTGAGTTCCGCTGCGTCCAGTTTTCTGGATTTCGTCAATAGTGACATCAGCGCTCTTGATGCAGAGAGTAAGTCGAGCCGTTTAATTTGTGGTAGAATCACATTCACATTATTGATTCTACGGGATTAACGCCCAAATACTCAAAAGCTCTCAAATAACATGCTCTCATTGTCTATACTGGTCGTGTGGTTCCCGGCAGAGTAAAATAGGACTACTCCGAGTCTTTCCGTGGATGTCGTAGAAGGTGACTAAGAAAACACAAGCTAAACAAAGCTTATAAAGTGTAAACATCAAAGAGATCTCTCCAACCCGTTTGGCCAGCGTGGAGAGTGTAGGCCAAATCCTCTGACTGCTCTGGCTAATACGGCCCTGGTAGTACAGAGAGGGTCGTGCTCCTGCAGTGGAAACTAAAAAATACCTAATGATTACTGTCTATACAATTAAATAGACGTTTACGTGTTGCAATACTTTCAGAGGATGTTGAAAATCACTGCTGCTATGTAAAAGATAATAAAGATTCCAGGTGTTTCCCTATTCTTGTGTCTGGAAATGATTCCAAATCTGATAAAGAGTGTATGGAGTTCTACCGAGCTAAAACTTTTGAGGACTGGGGCTGTGCCCGTGACTACCGGGAGCAGGTTAGTTTTTATAACACATACAAACTGATTTTGAACCTTTAAGCTATATTGAAATGACGAAATCAGAATCCCTAATGGAATACAGAATTGCTAGAGAAAAGAGTTAAAATGAAAAAGAAATTGGCTTCCCATACAAAGTCACCAATCAACTGAGCAAATTTCTATGGAAAGTGTTATTTTAATTTTGGTTTTTCACATTTTTTTCTTACAATTCTGTATTCCATTGGGGATTCTGATTCTGAGTTTGTAATATAGCTCATAGGTTCAAAATCAGCGGTAAGAAAAAAACCTATTTGCTGTCTTATGATAACAACTATGCCAATGAACACAGAGCACGGAATATCGCATACGAACGACAGTCACATTCCCTGCTCTGTCCCCATGAAGCATATTAGCAAAATTAATACGAGCTTACCATCGATCAACGGTCAACGTGTACGACTCGTATTTTTTTGGCTTGACTGGCTCACGCGTAGATATTTACTGTGCTTTGCTATATGTTGAAAAAAAAAAAGAAATTACTTCATACGAGTATCACAGACACAGAGTAACTACGTACAATTTAATAACGTTCAATTGTTTAATTAGCTCTTTTAGGCTTAATAATAATCTCAAAAGTATCGTTTCATTTTTGTCTCTTAAAACATAACACAATAAGTCACCCGAACAATATTACTTTAATTTTAGATTAACTTTCAAACACCCACCTTGGATCTTTCTCAAATATATGGAGGCGATGAAAACTCGCACAAAGCAGTAAGAAAGGGAGAAAATGGTTCCCTTAATGAATTCTATAAGAACGACAAAGATGCAATAAAAAGTGACCCCAGTAATCGAAGAAAAGGTGGGCCGAAGGAAATATGTGTCCCAAGCGGAAATAAAACAACTTGTTATGAATTTGGTAAGTACTGATTTTTTAAACATAATTTTTAGACACCAAAAACAGTGTTTGATCTTGTTCATTACCGTATGCTTAATATCGAGGGATTGTGTGTTACTTTCTACATATATCTTTTGGAAAAAGAGATAGTAGTTCCTCTGGGCTTCTAAGTACGTGGCAGGTTTTATGTGAAATTGTCTTAGTTTCTTGCCTCTTATTTTATTACGCCTATACTTATCAAAACAAATTAAAAAAAAAAACGATAAATAATAATCTTTATTTTTTACAAAGTAGCATTCTACTCTTCTTTGCTACTTTGTGTTCTGGGCTTATGAAAAATTATGTTCAATACTAGTCTCAATAAAACAAGCAATATTAAATATCATTTTACTTTAAATATAACACTAGAAGCTCAATAGGGTTTTGAATAACTGAATACAGATGAGGCAGTAAATGTAGATATGATAACTTCGAAAGAGAATCTCCAATGTCTGTGCAGATATTTTGATCCGAAAATTGACATGGCCCAAATTGCATAATGATTGTGTAAACTTCATTTTATGAATAAACGATCTACTTCAGTCAGTATTCTTATTCAGCGGTGACCTTTTTCTGTTTTAAGTGGGGTCCTTGATATAGAGCCGATCTTAGAAATACATTTAAAGTAAAAGTGAATTGTCCCACTTACTGAGAAGATTTATTGACTGAATATATTTGCTTTTTTAGTATTTTCTATGTGATGTAAACTTATAAACTAAACTGAAGGCACCTCTGCGAAGACGAGACAATGTAAGAGTAATAATAACACTTACCTACTGACGAAACGAAGAAAACGTAACTTAGATTCAAAACGTTTATTCAGAAAATAGGCCCTTGCAGGCACTTTTTCACGTCAAATCACATTTAAAATTATCTTATTAAATATTAATCAATTAACATTTACTAATTATTGTTCAAAAGCTACGGACTACTAGCATTTCGGAACCGACCACTGCAGAGAAGAAACTAGAAAACTAGTGATCCTACTTAAAATACCTATATACATCAAATAGTATAATAATTTATTACAATATGTAAGACTGATATAACGGCGACTTGTTTGCTTGTTTTTCGTGTGTGTAAGTGTCCAACACTGGTGTCAGATTTTCCAAGCTGCCTAAAGACATCCGACAAAACTTACTCGTGTAATGTATTCATAACAACAATTGAAAGCTTTTACATTTACGTGTCATACGGTTTACGAGGATTACGCGATAAGAAAATTGGAGTTAACCTTCACCTCAGGTAATGCAATAAACAAAATTATCTTAAGATCTTGCCTTTAAGGGCGCATCTTAGCAGCATTTTTCAGTATATTTTCCATACAAAGGTATTTCTCTATTTACTCGTTGAAAACTGCTTCTAAAGGCGTCATTCTTTTTTATAAAATCTAGTAGTAAACTAGGTATGGCCCTATGTTTTATTTTTTTCTAAAAAACTGTTTTTCTGTATTTTAGGTAACAGTTTTACAGTTTTTTTAGAAAAAATAAAATATACCTTCCTATTTTAGTACTAGATTTTATGAAAAAAGCATTGTGCCTCTAGAAGCAGTTTTCAGCCAGAAAATAGAGAAATACATTTGTTTGGAAAACATACTGCTAGGATACGCTCTTAAACGTAGCAACGTAAAACCAATTGATAACTCCATATTAAAGACCCTTATTTGTAAAATACCCTACATTATCTCCACCCACGACTAAGCAAAATATCTGAGTTCCTTTTGGCTTCCGGCAATATATTTTGAACAATGTCTTGCCCACACGTTTGTTTGAAGGCCTTTGAGTTTTCTTTCGAAATATATGATGTTTACAAAAACGCGCTGTTAGAAAAATTGGCCCAAATTTAGCGATACTGACGGTACGATCATTTCAATATGTGTATCATCAAGTTCGAGCTTATATAAATTATTCTCAATTTAGGTTATATATTTTTTTGTTTTAATTCAAAAGACTAGATTAAGGCATATAGTCAGAGGTTAAGACCATGTTTGTAATACTTATATTTGTATGTACTTAAGTACAGTTAAGAAATTGTATTAAATCGATACAAAAAGTATAAATTCGGTACGTAGTATACATCAACCAAAATTAGGACTATTAAGTCATGACTGGATTATTACCAACAATTAGTTTCATCAAGAATAAAAGAAGTACATTTATGTTATATATTCACTTCCACGTAATTTCCCACACAAGTACCGATGGTCCAATATCGGGCCATCTTTTTTTTCATCATCATAAATTCTACATTTTTGTTTAAGTAGGTAATCTGTGCATTTCTTTTGTAATATGATTAACTTTGTATGAGCTGTCCCTTTGTAGGAGATCCGTAGAAGAACCACGGTCACCGACGGAGCTCACTAGCGGATTAGCTCTTTGAAGTGGCAGTGGGCGGGGCACATATCGCGAAGAACCGATGGGGCAGAAAGGTTCTTAAATGGCGACCACGTACCGACAAGCGCAGCGTTGGACACCCACCGACCAGGTGGTCGGACGACCTGATAAAGGTCGCGGGAAGACGCTGGATGCAGGCCGCTTCCAACCGGTCATATTGGAAATCCTTGGGGGAGGCCTATGTCCAGCAGTGGACTTCTTGCGGCTGAAATGATGATGATGATGATGATGAATGAGCTCTCCCAAAAAATATTATATCACCGAGGACCGGGAGCCGCGTGAAGGGAAAAAAAATCCCCCGCGGTCTTAGAGTGGTTGATATTGATAATATTTTATCTTAATCATTCAAATGGTTTTACAGGTTTTCCAAATGCAAACAACTTCGATCTGAGAACGAGTATTCTCGGGACTTGGTTCATACGAGAACACAACCGGCTAGCGACTGCGCTCCACAAGCTCAACCCCTGCTGGAAAGACGACCGGCTTTTCAGAGTAGCCAGGAGAATTAATATTGCTACCGTCGCTAATATATTTTTGTATGAACTTCTTCCTTTATTTATGGGTAAGATTATTTTGTATTATTTAAATTGAAGTTGAATATTCGATAGCCACAGTGAAAGTTTAGATAGACTTGCATTTTTCTTTTGTATAATATACGGTGAAATATTGACCATTGACCGGTCCATTTTGGACCCTTTAAAGGGTGATTCAGCCCGACAATTTGAACAACTTTTCTTTTGGAACCAATGCTGGGAACATTTTTTTTAAATATTTCTATACAAATTGACCAGGCAACTGAATATTTTTGTATGGCAATACGAACAAGTTGTTCAAATCCAAGGCAGAACCTCTCTTAAAAGAAGACTCTTTTAAGATACCAAAACGATCAATATTTCGCCAGGTATAAAAAAAATCTTTTGGTATATTTTGAAATCAAGAAAAAACCAAGGAATGTTATCGGTATTAAGCAAATTTATAAGTTTTAAAGCTAGGCTTAGTGGTTCAAAGTGCAACCACAGATTTAAGTATTATGTTCCGTGAGTGCAACCCAATCCAAAAGGTCTCTTTCATGATTGTAGTCGGAATTGTAGTTTTTCGGTTTATTTCACTTCCAACGAATAAAGTTTTTTTTTATAATCTATGGTAAAAATACCTTGGAAAATCTGACGCTACAGCCACCAAAAACAAAAATTGAATAAAAGAATGGAAAATGTAATTAGATCTGTAATTATTAAAATAGACTCTTATCTCTGCTTTCTGGCAGAGCGTTGTTAAAACAATGATAAATGTGCCTTTGGCTTTAATGGAAAACGAATTCATTATGCTTTTAACTTTTAATTTTAAAACTCCTTTAACATAAAGCAAAGTTAGTTCTTTCCTCAAAGACGCTGAAAATGCTCGTTAAATCGCAAGAATACAAGAAAGTATTTCAAATACGTTAATTAACTTGAATGCACTCTTTGCTTGAAAACGTAAGATGGAAAATGTAATATTGCTAATGAAAAATGTGACACAACTGAAACAAAATAAAGTACAACAGAAGCATAATATATATCTTGTAAATTGTTGTAAGTAAACGGTACCGATTTATTCAAGCTCTGTGGCCATGTGGGGTGTGGTTTACATTAGAAGATCTGACACAAGTTTTGCCAGCTTCCATACAGCAAGATACAAAATAAAATTAATAAATTAGGTATGTTAACTAAACAAAAAGATTAGACTTAGTTATTTCGGGTATTAAGGGTTATACTTTGTAATTATAATCACTAAGGGTACTATCACTCACCCCGGTGATGGTCTTCGTAACAGACCGAAACTAGTCGGCGGATCCGACGAAATAGAACATGAAAAAATTGGGTTTCCATGATTTATAAAGGGTATGTTTTAATCGACTGATACAGCTAAGCTGGTATCCCATGACTCAAGTTCATAACTTCTTCTTCTTCTTAGCGTACCGATGGTACTTTTGTTATTAAGTTTGTCACTCCAGTAAAGGGTTACCTTAGTACTCCTATCGTTGACAACAACTAGATCGTCCCTCGTGCAGAAGTTTGGGCACTCGGGACATGTGAGAAAGTGCGCCATAGTAAAACCAAAACGGCAGACATTTTGAGAATCGTTATCCTCGCAGTGGCCTACTTGTGTTCGAAGCCTGTTAAGGGTCTTCCAAATGGGCCAAGGCCAAACGTGGCCAGGGGGAAGTTCTACTCGCGCGTTAATAAAGTTAGATACGGAGTGGTTTCTCTCCCATTGTTGTAATCTAGCCGTTTTGATGTCACCATTAAGAGCGTGCACTCTTTTCAAGAAACTATGGCGACTTTTTAGTCTCTGAGGGGGTGGCGGGGGTCCTGCTTTCGGGCTCTGTGTTCAGCTACGCTTTACACCTTCTTACGGACCTTCGGAGGAGCAATGCCTGCGAGTGCGTACAACATATTTAGTTCATAACTAATTGTGAGGCGTGCCCAATCAGTGTGTTTTTTCCCTTCATTTATTTCTTTATTTATCTTCGCTTCTCTCAGCTACGCACGCCTAAATATCTGTTAAGAAACGCAGCCGTAACGAAGTTCCACATCTGCAATAATCTTTATTTTACGCAACAGGATACAGAAACATGGTCAACTCGGGACTTGTATCTCAGCAAATAGAGTACGTGACTTTGTACGAGGATGCAGTGCCGCTCGTCTACGCAGAGTATGAGATAGCGATTAAATTTTTCTTAACACTTCGGAATGGGCGAATTAAGTAAGTACTTAATATTATTTTAAGTAGGTATATACTTTATATATCAGTTGTTTCATCAAACTGTAACAAATAATCGTTTTCGATTAATCAAGTCTTTCAAATTTGAAGTAGTAGGTAAATATTGCGGGTTGCCGAAATAGTATAGAACTTTATTTTTTGTGATAGTAGACAAGTAAGGTATTCTGTTTTTAGTCTTGATTTTTTAAAACTTGAATTGGTGTCTATACTAATATTATAATGACGAAAGATTTGTTTATTTGACATGTGACATGGGCGATAATTTACGCGGAAGAAGTTGTGGAAAATTTTCTAGTAGTTAATAAAAGTGACTGCTTAAAATTTACCTATAGTTACTTATGCCATTAGCATAAGCTTCAACATCATCATCATCAGGTCTTTTTTAGTCTCCACTGCAGGAGCATGAACCTCTCTGTGCTACCAGAGCCATGTATTAGCTAAAGAAGTCTGAGGATTTGGCCTACACTCTCCACGCTGGCTAGACGGGTTGTAAAGGTCTCTTTAATGTTTATGAGCTTTGTTTGGCTTGTGTATCCTAAGTTGCCATTTACGACATCCACGGGAAGACTTGGAGTTTATTTTATTCTGCCGGGAACCACACGGCATAAGTTTATTTTAAGTTTATTTTATATAAGTACTTACTTTTACTTTATTGATTTATTTTTCATACATAGGAAATACGACGATAACAATAGGTACACTGGAGACATTCCTCTGAATGAGACACTGAACAGCCATGAATTACTTGGAAAAGGCTCTAGCTATGATGACATCAGTCGCGGACTGTTCCTGCAGAAAGCCCCCAAAATCGATGACAACATTGATCCTGAGGTTATTTATTATGGAATCTTTCGTATAATTTCTTGCACAAGAGTTCCATATCATTATCTAAACTATATTAGAATAACAAGCAAAAACGGCAAAAGAATCATATTTGTTTTATTCGAGCCCCCTTTAATTATTTTTATTTATTTAATTATTTGTTTTAAAGTAAATATATAACTGAATATTCTATGAATATTTCAAGAGTCTGGCTATTGCCGTCGAGCTCCGTGGCGCAGCGGTCAACACGCTAGCCCGCTACACGGGGGTCCCGGGTTCGATCCCCGGACAGGTCAAGATGGAAAAAGATCTTTTTCATATTGACCTGGGTCTTGGATGTTTATCTATATAAGTATATATTATAAAATATAGTATCGTTGAGTTAGTATCCTACGACACAAGTTCACAACTTACTGTGGGGCTAGCTCAATTTGTGTGATATGTCCCTATATATTTATTTATTTATTTATTAATATCGAGCAAAAAACGGCAAAAAATCACTTCTCTTGTATGGCAGCCATTAAGTATTTATTTTGGTTTGTTTTTAGTATTTATTGCTGCATCAGTAATACACAAACAAGAAAACGTCAACTGTCAAGCCATCACTGTTTATGAGATAGAGCCTGGTAACAGACAGACAGACTTTACACTTTGGCTATGGTACCCTAAAAATATAGCTAGTTTACAGTTTTTTCCCTTTGGTTATGG
This sequence comes from Rhodophaea formosa, assembly GCA_963082605.1. NCBI lineage: Eukaryota > Metazoa > Arthropoda > Insecta > Lepidoptera > Pyralidae > Rhodophaea > Rhodophaea formosa. The sequence continues at coordinate 5,995,286 of OY720211.1, read as the reverse complement.
AACACTAAAAATGTAGCTAGTAATAATTAAACTTATACTAAAAAACTTAACTTCAAAACTTACTTATGCAATATGGAAATGGCCGGAAATTTTTAATAAGAATTTATATTTCACTTCGCAGATTGGAGAGACTTTTTATAATGGAAATGAAAAAGCTCCCGACCTCGCCACGGCGGGCGTACAAAGGGGCCGAGACATGGGTATCCCGAGTTACAATACCTATCGACAAATATGTAGAATGCCACGCGCTAAGAAGTTCGACGACTTTTTGGATACGATGCCTTTGAAGGTATTCACTTTATACTTCCATTGATGTTTTTCAAGACGTTTTTTGAAGTGACAGATTTAACATTACTCAAGTAAATTTTGTGATGCAGGCATCGTTTTGTGTGGATTTATTTAATTTCACCGTTTAAGAGGCTTCTTCTTCTTCTGTTTTATAATATGGCTTCCACCGAGATTTCAGTGATTTTGCCAATGTCCAGTAAATTGAGATACTAAGTATCGGTGTTGTACGGTAAAGTTGTAACAAGTAGCATCAAAGATGGCGTATATTCTTTGATGCCTCGTGGTCGGGAGGTTATGGTGACAAGTCTATACGAGTCCATATAACAGTCCACTTTAACTATTTCACAAATTGTTCCATGAGCACGAGCATTTATAACACCAAACTACACCAATTTCATATTATAAAGTCCACCAAAATCAATTTGCAAAATCGTCCAAGGTAGACCCCAACTGCACCCCTTGACTTCCCACCACAAACTCTTAAGAGCGATACTAGCGACTAGATATTTTATCATTGTTCTACTTTGATAGGATCAAATTGAAAAATCTACGTCAGTACTTCGGTAGTAAATTACTTGTAGTATTTTTAGTATAACTATTCATTAATATCATCATTTCAAATCAAGTGTGTCTACTACTATATAAAACCTACAACTATAAGAAGTTTTCCAAATGCAATGCAATGAAGTAATACCCGAGATGCTACAAATCATTTCATACCGAAGTACTGACGTCGATTTATACAATTTGATCTTGTTTAGTAGTAAAAGAAATAAATGAGAGGTAGCGCTAGTTGGCTGATCTAAGACCCTTACCCAGTCTGTAATATTGACCATTCATCATCAAGGAACATGTAGCGAATAATGAAAAACAGTTTTCTTTCCAGAGAAGACGATAGATTTAAGTAGAAAGCCATACTTATTAATTTTTTGAATGATAGTTTAGTATCATTGACTTACGACATAAAAACGACTGTTCCTTCTATACATTTCATCTGGTTGGTATGGTTTACGAACTGACCTGATAAAGGTTGCAGGAAAGCGCGGCATTGCGGTCGTATTGGAAATCGTTAGAGGAGGCCTATGTCCGACAGTGGACTTCTCGCGGCTGAGATGATGATGATAAAAGCTCTCTGGCAGTCAATAGCTACATTATTTTGATTTCTTGTAATTTACAGAAAGTAGAAGCCCTCAAAAAGCTGTACAAAAATGTTGATGCAGTGGAACTTCTTGCTGGTATACTAAGCGAGAGTTTACTTCCGAATGCTTTCGTCGGCCCCACGCTGTATTGCATCATGGCCAAACAGTTGCAGCTCTTCAGATACTCCGACCGGCACTGGTTTGAACGAGGAGACCAGTTCCACAGTTTCACATATCGTAAGTATTTCAAAAAGATTTAAATGGAGTTCATAATTTTTTTGTAGGTATTTAAGTCCTACCTACTGCTGTGCAAAAGCCCTTTTCGTTTTCTATCTAGTATCTGTATACTGTTTACTTAATTAAAAATATGTGATACATATTTTTAATTAAGTAAACAGTATTACGAGTACTACGTAAAAACGACGAAGTTTGTTAATATTATAGCAACAATTTTTCCGGTCGAAATCTTAGTTTATTAGTATAATAAACGCGCGCCTATCAATAATCAAAAAGTAAAAAAAAAAAATGTAACAAAATTCTTAATAGTCACTTTATTAAAAAATTACAATACGTATAGTTATTATTGTAGCTGAAATTGGATTTACCGTATCATTCATTCAGGATCATGATGATGATGATGATGATGATTTAATTAATCTCTACAGATTGGTCAAATTTCAACCAACTCTAACTGCTCTAACTGCTAAATATAGTTTCAAACATTATAGCTTAATACACGCACACTTGCTGAAATTATTACGCGTAAAACTTATAACACTTTTCTCTAAGGGGTTGATGATTCAAATAAGTAAAAATATGTAAAAAAAAATTATCTTATTATTTAACTCATCAAACATTGAAGAATAGATTTTTATGAAATAGAGAGGTTTGCAACTAATTAATTTTTATTTTTTCATGTAGTTTATCACTGGCAGTGGGCCGTGGTTCAATACTGTTACGGAATGTATGTGTATTTTTGCTGAAATAAAATAAATATACGATTTTATCCTTTACTTCTTCAAAAATCATTCATTTTATATGTTCTTACCTTCGCGCAATCACATCAAGACTGCGTCAATAAATTGTTTCTTTATAACCCTACAATAAACAATATTTTATTATGAAACGCAGTGAAAGATTTTCAAAAATCCTAAACGTGACTGTCATTCACACATTCCGTGTTCTGTGGTTTAACCATGATGTAACTGAATACAAAGCTTTATTAATAGTATACAAATTGCTCTCACTGACCGTCAGATCCATCAGGAAACCGGCGCATTTATTCAGAATACTGTAACCATTTTCGATGTCGATTTTTTAACGTAGCATATAAAATATTTAACTACACTAGCCGACTTCAAAAGCAATCGGATAGGGGATTGGAAAAAACAGTTCAGTTACGATATAGTCGATACTTTATTGGTATTGGACTTATATAGGATTTTGGTTACTGGAGTCTAGAATTATCGGATGCGTATATGCAACTAAGGAAGAAAGATTTTTACATTGTTAAACTAAATGGTGTTAAAAGTATTTTTCATGCATTTTGATAGTTTACTGAGAAGTTATTGATTTTATAAGGTATCTAATTGAGTTGCAGCTAAACATTAGCGACAGATTTTGGACTACAATAGGCATTGTCGTCCAAAATCGCCTTCAAATGTAGACAAAATAATAAAAGTCTTATGATCATAATTAAATATTATTTTTTCAGGAAACTAGGAGATCGTCATTTTAATATTATTAACATCTTTATTACAGCTCAATTACAGGAGATCAGGAAGACTAGCATGGCAAGAGTAGCGTGTGACAATTCACAAGCAATCGATTTCATACAACCCAAAGCTTTCCAGGCCACTGGACCAGGGTAAGTTACCTTTTTGATGTCAAGTGACAGAATATTGTACGATAAAAAAATATTGATGAAAGTACACAACATCTTCACTGCGTTTATCTAACTATCTAGAACCCGTTGCTTGGGAAAAGTCACCTTTCCGTTTTCTAATGTTTTCGAGATTGTTACACATTTAAATAAAATTACTTCTAATCCGGTTTCATAGCGTTTATTACGTTATTCATACATCTAAAGTTTCGAACACTTTAAAGTGATCGTGGTCGCAGGTAGATAGGCGTAACGTAAAGTAAAAAACCATATTAAAATAAATTTCACCTTCTTCTGTTTCCACATAGATCTATCCCTAGCGCTGGTTTCTAAATATAAAACAGTTGAAATGTGTATCCAATTTAAAATATGTCAGGTGACGAATATTATTTAGGTATATTTATTTTATCGTAAAGGGTCAAAAGTCCTTAAGTTAAATACCTCTAAGATATTAAAAAATAGGTATTCGCCTAAAATAATGTCCAAACCAGCAATATACTTATCTTGACTTACTCTCTTATTAAATTAAGAAATAAATATTGTGAAAAAAATCCTTACGTTCTTGAACCAGCGACCTTAGGTCTTACGTTCGACCTACGCTCAGCCGATGGAGCTACTATGCTTAATACCCAACACGTCGAGAAGAAAGATCCATCACTCGGCCCATTATTTTTTTGTATTGAGTGATCTTGTGTCTCCACACCAACATCCACAACCTACGAGTATAATCTACATCTCCTCATGTACGATGTATCGCTAATACCATTGCCTGCGTCGTACACATTCTTTCTTCTTTCACTCCGCATCGCGTTCGTTTTATAGAAAAATTTTACGCCCCTGCACGCGAAGAAGTAGGCAAGAGCGCTGTAGATTTTAAGTAAGACAACGGCAATGCAATGAGAATGCAATTACAGCCGCGCCATTTACTATTCAGGACAAGATGGTTTAGAGTGCTCTAAAATGAGGACGGGAGTACATCACGGGGCTCTTCGTCTAAGCTCTTGGCAGTAAGATTCTTCTGATAAGAGTTCTTGTCAATTTATAATCTACTAGCTGTTACCCGCGGCTTCGCCCGCATGATATATAGCCGATGTCCTTCTCAGTGCCCTAACCTATGTGTATACAAAATTTCATGATGATTGGTTCATCATTGGTAATATTAGTTAGGATATGATTAGGATAGTTAGGATAGTATAGACGTGAACAAAATAGACACGTTTTCGGTTTTAGTTGTGCTTTCGCTCATATCATCGGAATGCACATTAATTTTTTAGGGTTCCGCACCGATATGGTAAAACGGGTTTCACGACACTTCGATGTCTGTCTGTCTGTCACCAGGTTGTATCTCATAAACCGTGGTAACTTGACAGTTGAACTTGATTTTTACAGATGATGTATTTCTGTTGCCGATTTAACAACAAATACAAAAAATATGATTAAAGTAAAATCGTATAATCAATTAAATCGTAATTTGTTGTAATTAATAACGGCAACAGGTAGACTTATTATTCATATCTGGGTTCCTCAATGGGTTTTACGATATGCGCGGAAAGAGAAGCAGCTAGTACATTCTATGTTTTTTTTTTATCTCCCAGACCAGAAGCACATTTTCATGTAACTATTCGAATAAATTAACAGATGAAACTTTGTTTATGAATTTCAGGAATATGCCACTGCCTTGCTCATTTATCGCGGGCTCGGATCTAACGCCGTGGTGGGACGGCAGCTGCGGCAAAGGAAACCGGCCAAGAAAAACTCCAGACTCTCAAACCAACCAGCCATACTCTTATATGGAGATCTTGACGTTTTTCGATGATATGTTGAGGAATAGAAATATGTCAATAGTGTAAATAAAGATACATACACGACTTTAAAAAATGCATCTATGGGTGTGGTAGCTGCGGCAAAGGAAACCCACCGATAAAGACTCCAGACTCTAAAACCAATCAGCCATACTCTTATATGGAGATCTTGACGTTTTTTGATGATATGTTGAGGAATAAAAAAAAAATAAATATGTCAATAGTGTAAGATGCATACATGACTTTAAAAAATGCATATGTGGGTGTGGTAGCAGCTGCGGCAAAGGAAACCCGCCAAGAAAGACTCCAGACTTTAAACCAACCAGCCATACTCAATGGTAATATCGTGCTGGTTGATTAAGAAAATCTAATATACTTATTTACGAATTAATATGACTCTTACGAAAATAGTCAAATTAATAATAGTTCATACAATTTCTATACAGAGAAGCCAACAACTTCGTTCGAGTGGACTTTATCATGTTCATGCAAATATATATTTAACTTGGTTCTGCATCAGGTGTTCCAAATCTTTGATTTGTATTCCTCAACAAAAAATGCTGATTAGGCTGAAGAACATTTGCTAAGACGTCTTATTCATATTTCTTATAGTTTAGTTGAACCCTTATAGTTCAGCATCAGGTGTTCTATTTTCCGAAAGCAATTATACCCTTTATTTTGCCCAGGCTTAACAGCTATATACAAAAAAAAAACCGGCCAAGTGCGTATCGAGCCACGCGCAGTGTAGGGTTCCGTAGTTGTGAATGACAACTTTGAGTTCACACTCCCACCTCACAGTTTAACGACCACAAACATCTAACAATGAAAAATGTATGAAATTGTACATTTTATAAGTTGGTTGCCTATAACTTTTTAGTTTGTACTTAGTACTCAGCTCTAATAGTTTTCCTTTCAACTTCAGTATGTGTGCTACTGCTGTAATTTTTTTCACGTATCTATATATAACCGTTTAGCAGATAAAGCGGGGGGACATTTACCTCTAACAAAAATTTGCATATTTCGGGAACGGATCCCTAAATCGAAAAGTGGTGTTCTCAACCTCACAATATTTTTTTAAGACCTGTTTAACAATAACCGATGCGACCGAACACGATGCGTTTGTATAGAAAAAAAATATTACTCCCTCTTTACTTGTATAGGAGCTACCTCAGAAAAAAAAAATCAAGATTTTTTTTCTACCACTTTTTTGGCATGATTAATATACATGTTCATACCAAATTACAGCTTTCTAGTACTTATAGTCTCTGAGTAAAACCGCGGACGGACAGACAGACGGACATGGCGAAACTATAAGGGTTCCTTGTTTACTACGGAACCCTAAAAAATGGTTTATATGTACCTATGGATATAATCGTATACAACTGGTATCCATTTTGAAGGATACCGGTGGATTTTAAACCGTTTATTTGTTATGGTTCGGTAATTTAGGTATAAGTATGTATAGTTTAATAAGGCCTATAAACATTTAAGTTTAAAAATAATTGGCAGTACGCATTTTATTTCAAGACATGTGTTCATTTAATCTGAATAATGGACACTACCATTTCCCTGGGATATGAAAAAATATCCGTAATTCTGACCTAGGTATCTAGTGCTAAAAAAGTGCCTTATTTAATAATGTTAAAAGAACCAATAAAACTACTTACCTGATATTTTTTTTGTATTAGAATCACGCTCTAGAAGCTGTACTTAATCAACCCCACACTAAAAGCTCCCGAGAACTTTCCAAGACTGTGGTAATAAAATTAATTAAAAAAGGCTAAGAGTAGGTAGTGCAACAGTCCTCATTTATTCACGGGGAATTGGAGTAATTTGAAATTTCCAGAAGGAAAATTAAAAAGAAACGGGCTTATCTTGGCGAGCCGTGCAATTACCTACGTCCGGCTAAACAGGTTTAAGTTTTTTCGCGAAAGCAGGCTATGTACTTGTACCTAACGGATGTTATACCTTTATGTACATACATACATACTATTTCGTCTTTCTCCCTTGTAGGGTAGACAGAGCACAGGCCTGTAAAACCTTAAGGCCACATTTAGCATGTCGGTGGGGTTGTAAAATAGTGATGGGTTGCTAGCCGCATCGCCTACTGACATAATTTCTGATGCTCATTCCCTCGATCGGCTTTTACAATCTACGTGGGAAGAGAAGCAGCTGGTACATTCTATGTTTTTTGTTTTCTCTCAGTCTTGCATGGAAGTATGACACCTAAAATGTGGCTTTATCGAAACCGTATTGTACTCGTATGTTCGTTAAGCGTGTGTGTAACTGGCCAACTTGTATCAAATTTTTAAAGCTGCCTATAGGCAACTGACAAAGCTTGATGACGGACGCTGATGACAGCCATAGCAGGACCAACGGCTTAACGTTCCTTCCGAAGCATGGTGGAGCTCGAGAAGTGGCAACTGAACCCGCATGTGTAAGCGATAATAATGCTCACACCCCTCCTTGAAACGAAACCGTATTCTGGGCCGTTTTTTACATTTTATGTCATCATCATCGTCAACAAGTCTTTGTTAGTCTCCACTGCAGGAGCAGAGCCATATATTAGCCAGGGCAGTCACAGGATTTGGTCTACAATCTCCACGCTGGCCAGACGGGTTGGAGAGGTCTCTTTGATGTTTATAGCTTTGTTAAGCTTATGTTCCTTAGTCGACTTCTACGACATGCACGAGGAGACTTGGAGTGGTCCTATTCTACTCTGCCGGGAACTACATGGCACACATTATTTATTGGAACATTTTATTTATCGGAGTACATGTTCTTCCAGTATACCAACTCCAACTCAGAGTTGGAGTTGTAATACCGAATTCTTGTCAAAATATCTTTACATGTTCTGTTTTTGGGTTTCTTTATAAAGTGCTAAATTTATAGATTGTACTTGTAAAACAGTAGGTATCAGTAATATGTGTCACAGTGTACGTAATATTGGAAGCAGAAACGTTTAATACAATAAATAAACTTTACTATCATTATTATTTACCGTCAAGATTATGTATAAGTATCTGAATATATGAATAATTTTCTATCTTTTGTGACATGCTGACATTACTTATTGTACGCATACGATGTAGTAGTGATTATATGCTCTTTAAGACACATTCATGTTACTCATGAATTGCGAGGGCGGTAGTAGGACAATTAATATAATTCCAAAAAATAAAAAGCCCAACTTCCCTTTTTTACAGTTTAAGTCCGCTGTATTGAATTTTTGTTGTTTGCTGATATCACATATTGTGTACGACACTCCGGAGAAAAATAAATCTGAGAAGAATGTGAATCTATTGATATCTTACAAAGCTATCAACCCAGGCTACAGAAGGTGACAATGGACCAGACATACTAACATAAATATTTACATACATACATATACAGATTCTGAATCCCTAATGCAATACAGAATTGTGAGAAAAAAAGGTGAAAAGCCAAAAATAAAGTCTGACTTTCTTAAGAAATTCGCCCAGCTAATCGGTGACTTTGTTTGTATTTTTTTATTCCTTTTTAGGGTTCCGTAGTAAACTAGACCCCTCATGGTTTCGCCGTGTCTGTCTGTCTGTCTCTCTGTCCGTCTGTCTGTCCGTCCGCGGTTTTACTCAGAGACTATAAGTACTAGAAAGCTGTAATTTGGTATGGGCATGTATATTAATCATGCCAAAAAAGTGGTAGAAAAAATTTTTTTTTAGGGTACTAATGTATTTTTTTCTATACAAACCCATCGTGTTGGGTATTATTAAATAGGTCTTTAAAAAATATTGTGAGGTTGAGAACACTTGATTTTAAAGTGCAAATTTTTGTTAGAGGTATGTGTCCCCCCCCCCCCTCTATCTGCTAAACGGTTATATATGGATACGTGAAAATTTTCATTGTTTCATGTTTTTGGTCGGTAAACTGTGAGGTGCAAGTGTGAACAGTGTGAACTCAAAGTTGTCATTCGCAACTACGGAACCCTACACTGCGCGTGGCCGGACACGCACTTGGCCGGTTGTTTTTTCTTGCAATTAAGTACGTATTCCAGTTAGGATTCTGATTTGACATTTCATTTTAACATAGCTCATAGGTTCAAAATCAGTCTGTATACGCGCGAAAAATATTACCCTCCTTCTGATCGGGTCAGTCGGGTAAAGGCTGTAACGCCCTGCACGTATCCGTCTCTCAACCTTCGCCCTCACGTCTCGGCATCACGTTTTAGAAACGATTTACTGAAGAAATCTCATTTCTTATTTATGACAAGTCTTATGAATACGTGGTGACGTAACTTTGTATGCTGTGTTTTTCTTGGTAGAATAATTTATTAATGGTTAAAGGGCTACTTATTATCATATAAAACAACAAATCTACGAAAATAAATAGTTTTAACTTTTGAGGATGCCAGACCTGAAATTTTTAAGGATTTTTACAAGCTTTCTTGGATGTCTGACCTCAGTCAATTAAAGACTCCTTTTTGTAGGAACATGCAGAGCTGTAGTTAAAGCTTGAAATTGAGATATGGCAGCTGTGGTTACAGTTAAGCCAAAAGTAAAAAATACTTGATCTGCCCTTGAAGCAAGAGCTGCTTAATTAAATTTTCATAGCAGTTGTCTGTACATACGTACATTCAATAGCCATTCGTAGACAAATTATATATAAGATTATGGACCCAATAATTATTAAAGCTCCTCTGATTGCTCTGATTTATTATGATTCTGGTACTCTGGACCTGGTAATGATGATGATGAACTATTAAATCATCATGAAGAACATGATGAGAAAAAAGAAATAAGATAGTTGCACGACCAAAGGCGACTTAGGATACACTAGCTAAACAAAGCACATAATCATCAAAGAAACTTCTCCAACTCGTCTGGACAGCGTGGAGAGTGTGTGCCAAATCGTCTGACTGCTCTGGCTAATATATGACATCATCCGCTCGGGGCTTCTTTAAATTTATTTCTCTTTAAACAATACGGCTTATCCTAGTCATCCTAGGGTATTTCTTTTCAAACTACTATATTACTGAAAAAAATAAGCCGATTATACTTATAAACACTGCATTCAAATCAATGCAGTAATATAAGGAGAAAGAAGGATCAAAAGAAACAAGTTTAGTGGGATCGGCCCATAAACTTATTACATCAACTTCTGTACCTGGATTTGGTCGACGTTGATTAGAGGACATAAATTAGTCAGAAACATCTTTCTTTTTGACGCAGTTGAGTAAAAACGGCAACAGTCTTAAATGCTAGCCTTTGTAGCCCGGGACGGAAGCATCATGTTCCATGCATGTTAAGCTCTTTTTATTGTATGTAGTGATAACAGTGTTGCCATTGCCCATTTCCGTAAAATTTATAACTACCTATAAGTAAATTTATTTACCCAGAAGCTGCACGAAAAATAAATAAATAAAAATATATACGGACAAATCACACAGACTGAGCTAGCCCCAACGTAAGTTCTTAAGTAAGACTTGTGTTTTGGGATACTAACTCAACGATACTATTTATCATCTTGACCTGACCGGGGATCGAACCCGGGACCATCCGTGTCGCAGGTCGGCGTGTTGACCGCTGCGCCACGGAGCTATTTAGTTCTTAACATTAATTATTCTCTACGCCTTTTATAAAAAGGAACTAACATTCTAAAATACATAATGAAATACATATTACCTACAATATATTAATACATTTACACATAATGAATGTTTTTAATATGGTAATGCAGTCGTGAAGCTATGTCAGTTGATTTTAGGCAGCTCGAAAAAAAATAGTGTGGGCCACTTACACACACGATAAAAAAGTAGGTGTACCGACGCGTATGTCCACATTTGGAATCCGACTGACCATGTGTTGTCCAAGTAATAACTATCATTATTGTCAAGATTGCAGGAAAACGCGTCATTTCTAACCCGTCATATGACAATATTTAGAGGAGAATTTTGTCCAGCAAAATTAATATTCTAACCTAACCTCTACTAATATTATAAAGAGGAAAGATTTGATTGTTTGTTTGTTTGCAGTAGAAACTACTGGATCGCTTTTAATTTTTTCATGTATAGAAAGCTAATTTATCTGTGGGTGACATAAGCTATAATTTACGCGGACTAAGTCGCGGGAAAATTGCTATTATACTATAAAATCATTGTTTGTAAATCTTTCTGAGCCCGATGGCCCCGTGATAATAAACGCTTCCGCATGTTAATCAACCCCGGACGCAGTCACAGAATTTCAGTAGAATTTGTTGAAAAATGGGACCTAAGAAGTACAACATCCAAATAGTATAACAAGCTGAAACAAATATACTTCACGCATGTTCGATTGATATAAAAATAATATTTTTTCATTTTTAAAAACAAATTTCATTAAAAATTACCAACTGCACATAAAGTATTCGAATATTGCAACACTGGTTTTTATTCCCCGCGGGGATTCCTTGCTGCTTGAATCTCGACTAATAGGGGTTTACGGAACCTCGACGCCGATTGGTTAAATTATTTTTGGGTATAAATTCTATAGCCAATAAGAAAGCACTTGTGTACCTACCTGAACAGTAGTTCGCAGTTTAGTTGACTTTTTGTACTTGGTCACCATTATTAAATTTGAGTTCATTGGGGTTGTTCGTTTACGGTGTAAATTCATATTTACTTCAACCCAGTCTAGAAGTCATTTTTTATAGTCAACTTCAGTTATTTGAAAATTACTTTATTTTTTCACAAGGACCGATCGACGACTAACGAGGCGTATAATAAAAAAATACGTAAGTATTATGTGTCTGACTATTTATTTTTTATTAATTTATTTGAGTATTTGAAAATTTTAAAGCAGTGTCTATTATTTAAAAATATTTAATCGAATTGGCAGAAGTCAAAAATTTTGAATGGTATAGCATTTGGTATAGGAATAATGAATTGTTTGTACTTGTTTGTAAGAGTCAGTTCAAAAAATATTATACTAATTTCTGTGACAACGTAATCACAGTTGCAAGTTCTTTTAAAGAATATATATATGTTACGGTAAATTTGATAAATTCAGCAGAAGCTTATACTCTCCATGCTGGCCAGACGGCTGTTTGTCTGCTGTTGGTTCTGCAGATACCCTAAGAAGGGTTGGCGTCAGGAAGGCAGCCGGCTACAAAAACTTTGCTAACTCATAATACAGCATGAAAGCTGCCATAAATGTGAGCCTTGGGCACTCTCCTCTAAAAATAAATAAAACTGTTGCTGATTTTCATTTTATTTTTGGTTAAAATTCTATTTACCACAAAAGTCTTTCTTGTATATGTTTGATAGTAGGTTTTGATTGTGATTAAGATTTTAGTGTTGCTGGATCGAGAAAAAGTTGTTACCTGCGTTTGTTTTAAAAATTATTACATTTATCGGTATTAAGGTTCCATAATTAATAATCACCGACAAATGTGATTAATTTCTCACTTTTACCTCGACTTTCGGTAATTATTAATGATTTGATGATAGACAATTATCAATAATTTTCAATTAATCACTCTTACCGTAACATATATCTTGTTAATAATTTTATACATCCCATCCCAAACCCATCCCAGCTAATATTATAAATGCGAAAGTGAGTTAGTTTGTTTGTTTATTTGTTTGTTACGCTTTTACGCCGTATCTACTTAACCAATCATCATGAAATTTTGCATACACATAGGTTAGGGTACCGAGAAGGACATAGGCTATATATTACGCGGGCGAAACCGCGGGTAACAGCTAGTATAATATGTTCAAAAATATATTTTTATGCTTTTTTATTGCAGCACCTCTCCTATAATTATTTAGTTAGCTTCTTAGCTAGCTTAGTTAAGCGAATTTATTATTATGTACCACAAAATAATTTATTTCACAAAAGCTTATAAATTGAGACCATTACGTCTTTTTTTTAAAAATAACACCATATGATACTAGTTCTTATACGCTCTGTGTGTGTTTTAGAATAGTTTTGCACGAATTTAGATATTCTGCAGATTGGACTCATAAAACCAACTCACTTCCTGTTTATTAACAGGCGTATATCAGCTAAACTAGCACAATCCGTTCATTATTTTTTTACTTCTACATCAGATCAAATTGAAAAGATGTTATTCAGTGCTCCGGTTATAAAATATTTTTAGTATTTTAAGTACTCGGTAATGAGTAGTTTTCTAGATTTGAAAAAGTGATATTTATGAAAAGTAATACCAAAAATAATACAAGTAACCTAACTGCCGAAGTTGTGAATTAGATTTTTCAGTTTAGTCTATTCAGTAGAAATATGGTCAGAAGAAATATGAATAAAATGCTGGGTAGAGCTAGTTGGCTGATGTAAGCCTCTTAAATTTTCAAATTATAAGCTCTTTTACCTTTATACTTTGGCTATACAATAAGACAATTATGGTTTTCTAATAATATTTTACGAAAGACAAGAGGAAAAACACGACACGGGGTATGGGGAGCGAAGAAGTATTCTCATGATTATTTTAATATTTTGCAGGTACCAACATGCGAAATCAAAGTTTTCACAAATATCTGGAACTTGAAGAAAGGAAGAGTCACCGCATCAAGGACTGCACGGTGGTCATAGACGCACAAAGTTATTTCTACCATATGTACCAGAAGAGCGGCTTGCAGTACGTGTATGGCTGTGAAAGTGACAAATACGCAAGGTATTTAGAAAAAGAATTAGAAATCTTTAAAAAAGCTAATATCAAATGTTACTTTTTATTTAAAGGATGTAACTCGCCGAATAACTATAAAATTCATTTTTATAAATTGGAAGAGTTCCATCCAGGACTGAACGACAACAAAGTAGTAGAACCTGTCTTTGCTAAGGATATTCATAAACAAGTCCTCAAAAAAATGGAGATTCGATTTACTAATTGTGAATTTGAAGTCTGTAAAGAAGCAATTGCTTTCGCACGCAAACTAAAATGTCCGATTATTGGTGGAAACCATGTAACTTATTGTTTATCAGGCATAGAATATATATTTGTAGATTCTTTGTCATTTGATAATGAAAACAATGCTTTAAAATGTGATTTGATACCGTTGAATAACTTACTCCAAAAATACAATTTGACTCTTGAAAAATTAGCAATATTTATGGTTATCACTGATGATAGCAGATATAAGTGCGATAAAAAAATATATTTTCCGTTGTTTCATCAACCAAAGATGCCAATGATTCCATACCTCCGCAACGTTTGTCTTTTAAAATGGCTTGGCCGGATAACTGTAGATGAAGCCCTGAATAATATTTATAGATACGTCAGTAAAAAAGTTTTCAAAGAAGAATTTGAAAAAGTTATGTCATATATGAACAATGAAATTGTGCCAGGAAACGCATCCAGATATTTAGAAAATGATTTCGAGATAACGGAAGCCGATCCACAGTGGCTTGAAAAAGGCGTTGTGGCAGGGTATATTATACCGCAGTATGTCCAGTTGCTTCATTATGGAGCATTCTTCGCCGCTTGCACTATCGAAGATTATACTGCAAATAATAGTGTACTCTTATCCATCAAAATTATCTCTTACGTTTATAATTTATTGACTAATTATAAAAAACAAGAATATATATTTGTTGACCGAAACAATAACAAACATACTATATCACTTACAAAACAAAACGGAAATGTTAGCAAGCCTTACGACGCAGTAGAAAGTCCATTTGAGAATGGCTGGGAACAGGCAAAAAATCTCCGCTTATTTGAGCACTTTTTGGAAGAGAGTTTGCAAGGCTTTAACCACGCAGCTCTGCAAAATGCTCCAGAAGATGCAAGGCTTCTTATAATTGCTCTAGTATATTTTTCACGACAAAAAAGAGTTGACACTACCAATATAGTGTGCAGTGTATTACTGTCATACATTATGCTAGGCATTGTTTTCGAGAATATACTTGGCACTGTCGATAATTCATCAATGTTAGATGAAAATGATCAAGTCGTAGAAAATGCTTCAATCACCCGAAAGGACTGCATATTAGCAAACGATGCACTTAAAGCTTATTTCGAATTGACACCAACCGAGGGTGCAGCTATTTTTAACGCAAAGTTACTACATCCCTTGGTTGAGTTTCAACATGTGTTACTTCATATAAATTTGCTTAACAAACTTTGTGGAGTACCTTTTATGCCAACTGAATATGCGAAAACTTATAATGGAACTTTTGCATATAAATTTCTCTTTAAAGCTGAATTTTTAGAAACCCCATGTGGTCTAGATTTGGTAAAGGAGCGTTTGAGTTCAGCGTCTACAGTTTTATCATTTTTTAATAGCTTGTTTGATATTTATCAAAAAATATCAACCCATTAATTTTAAATAATGATGTGTCTCTATAATTAATAATTAATAAATCAAGCAACCTATTTGTTACTGATGAATGTTTATATTAATTCTACATTTACGTTTGGTAAGCCATTCTGGAACTATGTGAATTTAAAGATTTTCGACTAGTGTGTTTTTAAAAAATTTCGTAAACTTAGAAGATATCGATATTCCACTTTTAAAACCAAATCTACAAAATATATATATATATATATGCAAGTATGTAACTAAACGATATAAAATAAATTTTAACCAATTATAAAATAAATATATAACTACTTTTTTAATTGATTTCACCAAAGACTAGTATAATATTAATACTTTGTCTTTTCCATGCTGGTCTGGAAAATGAAATACCCTTTTGATATTGAAACGTTTTGATACCGATCGCCCCTTATATGCCATAAGGCCATGTTTAGCGTGTTAGTAACACACTAAACATGGAATTTAGGTCATATGTACTTGTGCTCTGTCTACCCTAAATGCCCTAGATAAGTCCATAATATAACAATGAAAATATTGTACTTTTATTTGTTCCTATCTTATTTTATTCATGTATTTTATTCGTTTGTGTCATGCCACTATCTATTTTTCCTAAACATACACACAGCTTCCGCAATATATTATAACGTCCTTACGACGCAGATACGTCGTAGATACAGCCTAAGTACCCAAAGGCCATGTTAAGCGTGACGATGTCTACATTGTATATAAATGGAAGCAAAATAGTGACGGGTTGCTAGCCTCATCGTCTATTCAAATGATTCCAAAAATTTTTTGCCCATTCCCTCAACTGGCTTCTACGGTCTGCGCGGGAAGAGGAATAACTAGTACATTTTGCTTTTTACTTTTCTCCCTGACCAGTATGGAACTCACGTCTAATAATGTTATTGAAATATTTTAGAATTAATATTTTCTATCAAATTATTATGAGACTTAATAACGTCTTTATTTTAATAAATAATATATTTTTCAACACACCATTTCATAAAGTGACTCTTAATTCACCGATATTTAGCTTTTAAAATAGCGTATTAACCACTAGTGCTTTGTAGCCAAAATAATACGGTAATGAAAAATAAAAATCACTTGCGCGGTAAAGTATTTTTCATTTCAGTTACAACAACTCTTGAAACATATTTTGAAACAAATAACACTTTGCTCAAAAAGCGTTCTGTAACAATATTGTACTACTTATTTTTATTGATTTAATAGCGGATTACTCGTGGCGCCTCTATTAGCGATTTCGCTATTTAATTTTTATTCGCTACCCGCGCCACTCACCTCTTAAGTACTATTATAAAACCGTTGCATAATAGTACATTATGATACAAGTACGGTAAGCTGGATATTATAGTCGAGGTGTTTATAGGCACGAGGCGAAGCCGAGTGCTTATAATAAACCGAAGACTTTCATAGACAGCTTGCCGTACGATGATCATACGACGTTTTTCAATACATTTGCGATTACCATAAACTAAAACAAGATTGCAATTTAGCAAATAAAGAATTTATAAGAGTTAGGAACTAAAGCAGTTTAAAAAAAAAACATTTATAATAATCAAGTATATTTACTCAGGTTTATTTTCTCCAAAAAAGTACATTGATAATCTTCTCCTTTTCGAAGTCGGTTAAAAAATCACATCGCACGAATCAGAAAAAAGTTTTCATGCTGAACTTGAAACTCTTTGCTAGGATTCTATGAATAAGTATAAATTTTGCATTTGTGGCATTGGGCTATTGAGCCGCTGTGATTGGTGTAAAGTAAAAAGCACTAGTGGCGTAAATTCATCATTACGATACAGATTTCGATGTCATAAGAACCGTATTATTAGCAAATATATTGAAAAATACTATTACCGCACAACTGTCTTTTTAGGTACTTTACATTACCGCATTATTTTGGCTATAAAGCACTAGTGGTTAATACGCTTCTTTATGAGCTAAATATCAATGTGTTAAGAGTCATCTTGTGAAATGGTGTGTTATAAAGTACTATCATTTCAGCTGTCATGGTGAAAATGATGTCACTTACATTATGTTTTTTGTTGGTGTCTTTTAATTTGTAATTTCAAATAAATAGATTGGTTTTCTACTGTAAGTACTGATTTTTCAAATGTATGTTCTATTACTTGTTGTTTTCTTTTTTAAGGGGGCACACTAGGCATAGTAGCGATGCCAATCATTTTATTCCTAATACTTTACAAATAGAAAGAAATTCAAGAATGTAAATCATATGTATATCATTCAAGTATGTTAGTTGTGGTAGAGCCTCGCTACCGGCGAAAATCACTTTTGCTAGTAGCATGAATGGGCCGGCTCGTCCGGGGAAGTACCACACTCTCACAGAAAATCGACGTTTGAGTAGTAGCTTTACCGCTACTATGCTTCGTTCGGTGAGTGAGAGAGCCGGAGGCCCATCTCCCTCTCCCCTCTGGGGAGAGAAAAATAAAAGGCCGGCAACGCTCCTGTGACACCTCTGGTGTTGCAGTTGTCCATGGGCAGCGGTGATCACTTCCCATCAGGTGACCCACTTGCTCGTTTGCCGTCCTATGACATAAAAAAAAAAAAAAAAAAAAAAAAAATATAAGCCTTAGTAAATAACCTGAAGTATTTTTGGAATTGTGTTTAATATTATCAGAATCAGTGAGAATTATGAGAATCAGATTACCGCTAAAAACGGCCGTTTTTGGTGGTAATCACTATTTCTCTTAATGACTGATTCTCATAACATTAAAACATGATTCCAAAAATACTTCAGGTTATTAGGCTTAAATGATTTACATTCTTGAATTTCTTTCTATTTGTAAAGTATTAGTAATAAAATGATTGGCGTTGCTACTGTGCCTAGTGTGCCCCCTTAAATAATTATTTTTTACAAAATACTCGATAAGTGTCATTTTGTAAAACTATTTTTTAAAATATATAACAACAGGTTTCTCACGTAAATGACACAAAAAATATGATGTAAATATTTTTTATTCATATTTTTTGTATCATGAATACTACAGTAGGTTTTTGAATGTGTGATTAAATTAAAGAAAAAGAATACTTTTGTTTATAAAGCTTAGTTATTATGTTACAAAAGAAAACTATATTCAAAACTCTTAACCGATATTTTTATATTAAAGGAAACAGAAACAAGAAGTAATTTAAAAGATTTAGAAATAGTGATTCTGATTATATTAAAAATTATTCCAAAAATACTTCAGGTTATTTACTAAGGCTTTTAAGATTTACATTCTTGAATTTCTTTCTATTTTTAAAGTATTAGGAATAAAATTATTGGCGTCGCTAGTGTGCCTAGTGTGGGCCCTTAAAGCAAAAGATAAACAAAATATCATCTATTTATAACCTTTTGCTAGGGGAGGGCCCTAGCAAAAAAAAAAGAGCTCTACAGTAAATATTGGTATCATTTTTACAAGGAAAAAGTATTTTGTGTATCTTACTGACGTCATCTGCATACAAACCCTCTCGTCCCCCATCGCCCACATCTTTAACTGTTTACGTAATATTTAAATGACTATATACGAAAAAGTGTTGAGGTCAATTCGTCGCAATATTTTTTTAAACATTTTAATGTATGTTCTCCGAAGAAACTTGGACCGATTTAAACATTTTTTTACTATGCAAATTGTACCTATACTTTCCAATTGGTTAAATTATAATTCGTCAAAATCGGTTTAGTAATACTTAAAATCTGTTTTTTATGTAACTATTAATTATTTTTCCTCATGTTTTTATTCTACTGGTGTATTAAGTGCTATGCGTAGGGTGTTTAGAAAGTCTACCTGTATAAACTTACACACTTTGTATTGATTTATTTAAATGTTGATGATTGTTTCTTTTATTATTTTGACAGGCTCATTGGAGTCTGATCTTTACATTTTATTTTTTATGCCAAAATATTTGTCAGAACTTACATTTAAGTAAAATGTCTTGTGTAAGATGTGTTCTTAATTTAGATGATATATAAAAATAAATATATCTTTTAATTATTTTTGTATTTTTTTAAGGAGATTCCTTAAAGCAACCCCTGCTACTTAAACTAAGTTCAATTTTATTAGTAGGATCCTATCCTATCCTTTTCGAAACATAATTCTACTTGTACATTTTCAGCACTGCTGGCCTATTTGCTAACGTTTGACAACATGTACATCATTTTTATGGTAACTTTAATATTCATTACGGCTTCCGAATGAATGATTATTTTTATTTACGATATGAAAACCGTAATGGATATTGAAGTGAGTATCAAAACGTTGTACACCGAGTTAGCAAATAGGCCTGCTGGTCCTAACAAAAGTTGTTCATGTTGATGGGCTGAGTCACCTCTTTTAAAGTTTGTGTATTGAATTTAAAATAAGGGTGTATGTACAATTGTAAGGTCACTGAATGGAAAAGAAGTTAAGTATCTAAAAATAATATATCGTTGAGTTAGTATCCTACAACACAAGTTCACAACTTATTGAGGGGCTAGCTCAATTTGTGATTTGTTCCTATACAGCGAGTAGGTTGACCTTCGATATACCTATAAAGGGGTGAATCAGTCCTTCAACATGAACAACTTTTCCTACGGGATAAATGACAAATTTTCCGGCTCGCCAGCACTTTTGTAGGTACATGTCGAAAGGTGCTAGCCGCCCGGAAAATTTATATGGGTAAGTAAATTTTTTTTCGAGTTTCCAGCATATATTATAGCTATTAGAAAAGTTATTCATATTGACGGTCGAGTCACCCCTTTAAAGGAATGTCGAGGAACGTTTTATATTTATCTATCATCATCATTAGGTCTTTCTAGTCTCCACTGCAGGAGCACGACCCTCTCTGTACTACCAGAGCTATATACTAGCCTGAGTAGTCAGAGGATTTGGCCTACACTCTCCACGCTGGCCAGACGGGTTGGAGAGGTCTCTTTATAATTATATATTATTTGGTCATGTGATGAGAAGAGACGAGGAACACCTGACTCAAAATGTTCTAACTATGAGGGTTGATGGGTATAGAAGAAAAGGTAGGCCAAAACAGAGATGGATGGATTGCATAGGGATATGAAGGAGGTAGAGGTGGATGCGGAAATAAATAAATAAATAAATATATAGGGACATATCACACAAATTGAGCTAGCCCCACAGTAAGTTGTGAACTTGTGTCGCAGGATACTAACTAAACGATACTATATTTTATGACATATACTTATATAGATAAACATCCAAGACCCAGGTCATTCTGAAAAACATCGTTTTCCATCATGACCTGACCGGGGATCGAACCCGGGACCCCCGTGTCGCAGGCTGGCGTGTTGACTGCTGCGCCACGGAGCTCGTCGAAATGGTAATGAATAGAAAATTGTGGAGGGAAAAGACATATTGCGCCGACCCCAGATAATAGGATAAGATAAGGCAGATGATAATGATAAATTATAAATTTAAAATATGAAAAAACGGATTACTCAGGTAAAAAGTCCTGCCACTAAAATATACCTACTTGACAGTGCGGACTGGGAGGACATTGTGCGAGTATCTCGATTCTCATTCGCTCTGAAGAAGATCTTCGGATGCGTTCGAAACATGTCGGACAGACTTTTATACGTGATTAAACCCAACAGCTTGTTGTCTTGTAATAGCAACTTATCTTACATCTGAGATAAGTTGCTATTACAAGACTATAACAGACAGATATTCAGTCTCTGACGAGAGGGACGCCGCAATACGTTAGGACACGTATAGCGATATCTCTTTACTTTACGTGTCTAAAGTATAGCGGTGTCCTTCTCATGAAACACTGAATAACGTGTCGTGCCCGGTGCCTGGGTTCGGTCCCCGGTCAGGTCATAATGGAAAACGATATTTTTCAGATTGACCTGAATTTTGGATGTTGATCTATATAAGTATATAATATAAAATATATGAAGTATCCAGCGACACAAGTTCACAGTCAAAGTTCACAACTTACTGTGGGACTAGCTCAATTTGTGTGATATAAAACTATATATTTATTTATTTACTCATAGACTTCTTGCAGTTTTGTAGGTTTCTAAGCCACGCTAACCTTATAGCGTCAGGCAGGCAGCCGGCCGAAAAAACTTTCGCCAAATCGTATCACAGCATAGTTTTTGTCATAATAGCAGACTCCAGTGCTTTGACGCATCACAGCTGAGGACGCAACCGGGAAACGCTCGGATGAAGATGAGGAAACAGAATGTCAGGGTGGGCTTTAGAATAGCTTAGCACGAACTTAGACATTCAACGGATCAGGATCGAAAAAACCCCTTTCCTCTTCATTAAGACCCATTTTTAAAGCGCGTCGTCGCGCCGTTTTCAAATCATAAGCTTTTCCTATGCTTTTACTTTCATACTTTGATGATACAAAATGAGTATAAAAATCAAGTTGGTCACAGAAGGTAGGTTAGGTTTGTTAGGTTTCTTTGTCACCAAAACAGAGCAAGCGTCCCCAACATAAGGCAAAACCTCAACTTTTTGATCCTTGTAAAAAATTATGTGCTTCTTGTATTTAAATTTTAATAACGCGCTTTAAAAATCATGTTGTTGAGAAGAACAAATCGAGTTCTTTTTGATCCAATCCTCAGAAATCACAAATTCGTGCTATGCTTTTCTATGGCTCACTTCTTCTTTTCGAGTCAATATGGTTATATTTGTTTAAAAATCATATTGATTTTAACCAGTAGTTGGCCACGGCGATACCTTTGTCATTTGCTTCATTTAGGTCTTTAATACTGCATGTGGAGGGACAATTAGGACACTGACATGGCTCACTTGAAAGCCATAAGCTGATGCAAATTAAAAGTAAGACCTATGTCTATCTAGTACGGTGGTGAGTGCCGAAGTTTCTTAAATTGTAAAATACAAAGCATAAACCAATTAAGCTCTGTCATATATATGAGGCTCTGCTCATGCTCGTGCTCAGTGGTAACGCATGGAAAGAAATTTATAAAATTAGTAGATAACATAAGACAAAGTTGTTAATCCGCTCTAGTATCAGAAGTGCTCGTGTTACAGTAATCTATCCAGCCAGGTGATCAGTGTGGAAGTTTAGCTACAGGGCATGGAGTGTAAAGAAGTTAGGCTCATGTGATAAAATTGTGTCAGTACCTATTTATTGTTCGCCGTCGTTCGAAAAATAATGCCTGGGTCAGAAAACTGGCGTATCTGTAGAACGGGGCAGTTTTAAACGGCCTCAAAGGTTTTTTTTATTCATTAAGTCCTAAAAATATTTATTTCCATCTCAGTTTCACTACTTCTCTATGTTATTTTTAGAACCTATTAATTTAATATTAAATAAAGAGTTGTAATAACAATTATGTATCTGTCTGTAGTACCGAAGTTCCCAAAGGGCTGAAGACTGATACAGTTTATTTTTGTTTAAAAAGTAAAACCATGTTGAGACAAATAAAACTGTTCTTAGCTATATTTCATTGACATTTCATAGTGAGTTATTTGTGTTAGGTAACGCTTAAATTTTTAATTTATACAACTTGTATCTCTAAAAAGATCGAACTAGTGCAAAGTATTTTCGAGGGGCGATCGCGGTAAGTACCCATGAGTACGTAATCCATGAACGATGCTGAAGTCTACATTTGTGGTACAATAGTACTTTATGTAACTGTTGAGTAATGTAGGTCCTTAAAAAATACGAATGTGGGTTCATAAAACGAGGAGCAGGCGATTTTCATGAACCCTAAGAAAACACAAACATAAGAACATACAACATAATAAGTCTATCGAGAAGTCTCAATATAAATATGATACAGGCGTACTTGTCTTATAACAAGGAGATACAAGTACTACGGTGCCATAGACACGAAATTTCGACATTTTTAAATTTCCCGCGAGTTAGTTGTCAAACTTATACAATTTATGTTTTACTAATTTTGTATTTATTTGAAAGTCATAGAAAAATATTATATGCAACGGTTAATAATTAGGTCTAAATACGCTCGTGGCGCCTCTACTAACAGTATTCGTTCGCTTTGCTCGCTCATATCGCTTACGCCTCTCAACTGTTAAGACTATTATAAATCCGTTAAATAAAAGTTTCCGATAAGGTTATAAAAACTTTATGGTGTGTGTAGATAAATTTATTTGAGGCTTAACTTCTGTGCATTATTTGACCTGTGCTCAAATTTTACCACGCGGTATTATATTAATACTCTCCAATTAAGTTACACAACTCCCTTATCAGTGCTATGATTCAAACAGCTTATAAACATTAAGATAGGTAGCTAGTTTAATATTAGGTATGTTTACGTGACTAAGATTGTGGAAAAGATTCCGAACATCGGTAATCATATTAAATTGTATGATTTGGCTACAAATATAACATTTTAAATTTAGTATTTTTATAGAAAATAGCAGGCACCAGCCTAAGTATGACTTTTTACAATCTTCGCTGAAGAATATGCTAGTGGAAAATTTAAGATTTCTTCCATTATTTAAAAGTATAGTGCAAAAAATTCTACGTATTCATCATCAACATCAAATGTATAGTTTTATCACAACAGATTGTGTTTGCTTACGAGTATAAAAATAAAGATGGGATATTAAAATTTATTATGTGCCCAAATCGTCCATTTTGTTCAAAAGCATCAACAAATTTTGTATCTTCATAACAAAAGTAAACAATGTCCGAAGGACGGTATAAAAATTGAGGAACAGCCTTGCTCGGGGCGAAAAGCAATAGGCAATCCATCTCGGCAAAAACAAACTTAGAAATTCGCGATCCTTATAGCTATTGGAATAGGGTTTAAATTTATTTACTACTCAATTTTTGATCCGCATAATGACCCCGGCTTTCAGACAGTCCATACATCAATTTAACTACAAGATGGTTTGTTTATCAGCCACGTACCCTCTCTGAACACTATCTTTATGGCCTTAAGCAACGCATTTACAACGTGCTCAAGTTATGGGCCTTATTTTGATGGTAGTGCGAAAGTATAGGTATACCTACTTGAAGGTAAATCATAAAATTCTTATTAAACTTTTGATAGCTCAAAGCTCGATGAACTAAGAATATATAGAACGTTATCGCGACGCGATTTTCTTATGAATAAGATAGTGTTTGGAGACTATTATGTTATATGGATAGGCCTTTCATAAGTGAACATAAATATATTAAATATAAATACAATTATTTACATTCTGTTATGAAGTAATTTTAAAATATGTAGTTATTTTCATAACTAACTGGAATCTTTAGTAAAAAAAATATATTTTGTGAATAAATTTACTCTATTATTTCATTTCCAAAATAAATTGAGCCACGAGAGCGATGGTATCTCCCGGCGTTGTTTGGGAAGGGTTGTTCAGCAAACAAGTCGATGATTCCAGTTTGTTTTCAAGGGGTGTCCGGTGTTAAGCTGTTTGCCGAAGTACTTCGTACAGTTTGATCGAACCTTGTTTCCTTCCTTTCGTACGGAAATACGCGGCGAAAATAAAAATATGCTTAGAATAAATTTAGAATAAAAAGGTCTTTGAAGAAAACGACAACAAACGCTTACTCGTGTCTAAAATTTGGAAAATAGAAGGAGAGTGATAATAATAAGATAATAATAAGATGATAATAATAATAAGACGGCTAAGTGCGAGCCGGAAGCACACATGAAGGGTCCCACACAGGGTTCGCACAGGGTAGCCAAGTGGTTCCCAGCAGAGTAGAATAGGACCACTCCAAGTCTTCCCGTGGAAGTCGTAAAAGGCGACCTAAGAAACACAAGCTAAATAAAGCTTATAATAATCAAAGAGACCTCTCCAACCCGTCCGGTCAGCGTGGAGAGTGTATGCCAAATCCTCTGACTGCTCCGGCTAATATATGACTCTGGTAGTACAGAGAGGGTCGTGCTCCTGCAATGGGTGATGATGATGAAATGTTCCGTAGGTATCATTATTTACACAACATTAGACATCGAGCCAAACAACGGCAAAAGCATCATGATAGTTGTTTGGAAGCCTCCTAATACGCTGAAACCCGAGGTCCGCTATATCGACAGCATTTGTGCTGCAATATGTTTACGACTGCCTGCTTGACACCCACATAAATCTTTTTTTCGCTTAAAATACAAACAAGAGCACAAAAAAGCAATATTTGAAAACAATACCAGCCGATTTAATTCCATTGCCAATAAATCAATGCCCGTTTTGCTGACAGCTGTTACTTTCGAGTGCTTGCAAGTCAGATTCGGCAAAAAATATATCGTTCACATGGAGTGCCAATTTTGGATTGCCAACAGCAACATAACAAAACATCTTGTTTAAATAGTCAAAGGTTCAATGTGATATTTAAAAAACCGGACACGTAGGTAGGTGTGTTGTGACGGCAAAGGTATGACGCTCTTATATTTGGATGTTTGAACTTGTCAAACACCAAAAAGGGCCTTAAGTAACGAAAAACATCTGTATCAATCTTAAATGGTGTTCATCATCATCAGGTCTTGTTTAGTCTTCACTACAAGAGCATGACCGTCTCTGTACTACCAGAGCCATATATTAGCCAGGCTTCCTCCATTTGAAATCTTATGCCGTTTGATCAAACACGATTTGCTCGAAAACTTTTACTCTGTCTATAAGATCTACAATCCGTGCGCTCTATAGAGCAGTCAAAGGATTTGGCCAAAGGATTTGTAAAAGGTTTCAAAAAAGATTCAAAACGTTTATTCAGAAAATTGGCCTTTGCGGGCACTTTTCCACGTCAAATCACATTTAAAATTAATGCATTTACTAATTATTATTCAAAAGCTACAGACTACTAGCATTTCGGAACCGACCACTGCAGAGAAGAAATGCCGAAAGAAACTCTTTTCAACAGTATAGGTTCCTACTTCCTCCTCGGAGCCCATACAGTGCGGACGTGTTGCAAAAGTTATCATTCCGAATTTAATAATCTAAATAATTAATACGAAAATAGTGTAAACGTCGAAAGTGTACTAGGAGCGCATAGATACGCAGAGCTGACTAGCCAAAGGAAGAAAGAGACAATCACGCGAGGCAGAGATAAGTATAAAACGCAACTCTTACTTACTACTTAACGCAGCACCACTGACCAATAGCAAAGTAGCCCCACTATCAGCTAGCCGCGTTAACGGCCCTAGCCACACCTCCGAGCCCAACTACTGCGCTCACGCAGGACACGCCCCTTACAACTTACACGGTGCCGACGGCTCATTTAGGCCTAGAATCATTATAATGTCCGTCCAACGTTCGCCGCCTGCAACTGAATTGTCACTAATCCCGTCCATAGCCAACCTCGAACATTACAACTCAGACTCTGCGTTGAATGCACCAAGAAATACACAAACAGGAGACAATTATTTCAACGTAACGAAACGACAAAAGCGTACCTTTGACGACCTGGCAAACGAAAAAGCCGCTAGTGCGTCTGAGATACAAGGTATGATTGATACTAAGTTTGAAGCGCTTAGCAACACGCTAATTACCATACTGACACAGAATCAAGGCATTCAAACTACAGTGTCGACTATGTCGTTGAAACAGGACGACCTATTAGCTAAAGTATTAGTTCTGGAACAAGAAAATACAATGTATAAAAATAAGGTAAAGACACTTGAAAACAAGGTCGAATTGCTTGAAAGACGTAGTCAGAACTCCACTATGGAAATTCGAAACTTGCCGAAGCCAAAGGACGAAAATAAAGAATCGTTAATTAGTATGGTCAAAGACATCTCTTCCTGTATACGCATGGAAAGGCCGATAACAGATTCAGATATAAACAACATATACAGAAGTAAGTCGGAGACAGTCGTAGTGACGCTCACCTCAGCCCTCCAACAAGAATCCCTAATATCAACTTACAAAACCTATAACAGGGATAATAGACAACGAAAAGAACCCACACTAAACACAGAGGCTCTCAAACTTCCAGGACCTTCACGAACAATATATATCTCGGAGTCCCTGACCACCAAAACAAAATACCTGTTCTATCTGGCTAGAGAAGCAGTCAAGAACAAAAAACTGGCGGCAGCCTGGACGTCCTTTGGAATCGTGTATGCAAAGAAAGATGAAACCGGAAGACCTACCCCTATCAAACAGGAATCAGACCTCCAGGCCTTATTGTGACTAGACTTCTGGACCCCAGTGGACCACCTCAGCCAAATCTGGCCATTCACATTGTCTGGCTGTCTGTTCGCAATTATTTCACTTACAACCACGCATGTTAGTTATTATTATAAGTTAGTATTTTATCTATTAATGTCTGTTACTGTAGTAAATGTACACCATACACACCTATCACAACTAAACACACACTATGCATACATAATCACTACCAACCACACTAAACTCATTACACAACAACATTCAACATACATACCAAATGGGAAAAGGGTATTCCGGATCCAGGCCACTTCACACGCAACAATCCTCCTCCGCTGTTGTCACATGATTTTCCGTGACAACCGTTATATAAAAAAAAAAAAGATTACATAAGTGACAAAAAATGGATAATATTGAATCTGTTGCCCAGGATCTGGACTCATTACAGATAGCACAGGTGGCTGAATGTAATGTTGATGGTATCAAGAACCATATTTCGTACAATAGCCAAACATTAAATATCATTTCCCAAAATATCCGCAGCATCAACTGCAATATGGCGGGTTTCACACCCCTTCTGCAAGAATCAGGAATCCCGTGGGACGTTATCGTCCTGTCAGAATGTTGGCTACCATCCAATAAACATATACTACATCTAGACAACTATGAATATGCTTCTACTACACGTAACTTTACGCAAAACGAGGGAGTAGTAATGTATTATAATAAATCCTTGAATGTAACGATAGAAGAACCGCACATAACAGACGCTAACTGCTTGATATTAAAATTAAATAATACTACGTGCATTCTAGGAATATATAGACCACCAGCCCAAAATGACACCACAAATTTCATAAATTCATTAGACCAAACCCTTTCTAAATTAAAATCTTTTAATAATATTATCCTTTGCGGTGATATTAATATAGATATAGTCCCTAACAACCCTAGAAAGAAACAATTCGAATATCTAAACATGTTAGCCGTCCACGGCATGCTTCCCAGCCACTATATTCCTACCCATGATCGTACTTGTTACGATCATATGATCGTCAAAACCAAACTGGAAGCCACATGTCTAGTAGTGGAGTCAACATTAACTGACCACTACACCGTCTCTTTTAGCCTTAACCTAAAGCAAACCCTCCCCCATAAAAGCTACACCCCACAACATACTGACCACATTAAACTAGACTCGACCATGCAACTCCTTGATTTCAACCCTGTCATTACCAGTACCGACACAAATACAGCCACAGATAGGTTTATAGAGTTAATTTCGTCCGCCATCAGTAACTGCACTAAACCTACTAAGACCCCTAAAAGAAAGTTTATCCAAAAGCCGTGGATAACTAAAGGCCTCTTACGCTGCATAAGAAATAGAGATAACCTACACAAAAAATATAAAAAGCATCCAGAAAACGAAGTGATTGCACTAACATACAAGCGTTACAGAAATTACTGTACACTCGTATTGAGAAGAGTAAAAATAAGTTACGAAAAATCATTAATTGACAGTGCGAAAAATAGTACAAAACGATTATGGCAAGTTATTAAAGACATTAACGGTATTAACCGCCCTCAGGATCACTCACAGGCTCTTTTGGATAAAAATTGCCCAATGCATAGTATCAACAGCGTAAATTCCTTTTTTGCAAATGTAGGAAAAAAACTTTCGGACCAAATCCCTCCTGCTAACCTAGAACAGGACGACATCAGCACAAGCATCAACCCCCTGCCCTCCCCTTCCCACAGCTTGATGATGTCCCCGGTCTTGGAAGAAGAGGTTCTTCAAATCATCTTTGGACTAAAAGGAAAAAGCGCAGTTGGCCTGGACCGAATTTCGAGTCGGATAATCAAACGATACGCACTTCTACTTGTTAAACCAATTACCCATATATGTAACTTATCACTCACCCAAGGCACCTTTCCCACTGCTTTCAAAAAGGCTCTCTTAAAACCCATTTACAAAAATGGCGATAAAAACCAAGTAGACAACTTCAGACCCATATCTATTTTACCTGCGTTGTCTAAGATACTGGAGCGACTAATGAACAATCGCCTTATTAAATTCCTTGAAGGCAACAACCTTCTGTCAACATCCCAGTACGGTTTCCGTGCCGGTAGGTCTACCGGCGACGCGGTCCACGAGCTTATCCGTTCCATTATCTTCTCATTAGATGAAAAGAAAAAAACCCTGGTCATATTCCTAGACCTCAAAAAGGCATTCGACACGGTCTCCATCCCTCGTTTGCTGAACAAATTAGAGAGAATAGGGGTCAGAGGACTATCCCTGGCTCTCTTCAGAGACTTTTTACACCAAAGGACACAGCGAACTAGAATAGGAGACTGGACAAGTGATGAGACGGAGGTCACATGTGGCCTACCTCAAGGGAGTTGTATCTCTCCCACTCTCTTCTTAGTCTACATCGACAGCTTGTGCCGA
Source organism: Rhodophaea formosa (assembly GCA_963082605.1). Taxonomy (NCBI): domain Eukaryota; kingdom Metazoa; phylum Arthropoda; class Insecta; order Lepidoptera; family Pyralidae; genus Rhodophaea; species Rhodophaea formosa. The sequence goes on along the minus strand of OY720211.1, from coordinate 5,965,346 downwards.
CTTCAACTCGACGGTGGCAAAGTCTTCACTTTCGCAGATGACACGGCTCTTTGCTTTGTGGGTGACACATGGGAGGAAACCTTCCTAAAAGCCCAAAAAGGCCTACGTCTAACAAACAGGTGGCTAACAAACAATCTTCTGACCCTTAACTCCAATAAAACTAAATATATAACCTTTTCGCTCAAAAAAATCTCCCAACCACCCCCCTCCCTCACAATAACCTATCATGTGTGTACCCAGGATGCTCAGAGCTGTACCTGTCCCCAGCTGGAAAGAGTAGAAAGTCTTAAATATCTCGGAGTCATTATCGACCAAACCCTTTCATTCAAAATGCATCTAGATTCACTGACAACTAGGCTTCGCAAACTAATTTACATTTTCAAAACGCTAAAACACATATCTGACCGAAAAATTATTATTATGGTGTACAACGCCCTATGCCAGTCACTTGTTAACTACTGTATTACCGCATGGGGTGGAGTCGCCAAAACAAACATCCTAGAAGTCGAAAGGGCCCAAAGATCCATACTCAAGGTGGCGGCGGGACTACCCTTCCGCTACCCGACCGACCAATTATATAAATACTGGGGCGTACTCACAGTCAGGCAATCCTACATCTTGCATACCACGCTAAAACAACACTCACAGTTGCAGTATGACCCAAACAAATTCAAGGACAAGAGACGAAATAGAACGATTTGCCAAATCCCCACGCACAACACGGCTACTTTTTCCTCATTCTTCCCCTTTCTTGGCCCATTCTTATACAACAAACTTAACAGTCATCTAAATATATACCCCCTCCATAAATATAGCTGTAAAAAATCAATCACCACTTACTTAAAATCATTAGATTATTGTGCCACAGAAAACCTCTTAGAAAGATTCAACTAATGCAATCTACCACTAATAAGCTATCCCCCTATCATACCCAAATCTCACCCACTCAATTCCACTCATAAAAATCACCATACAACACATACACAACACACATAACATGCAACACAACATTACTCACCAAACAGACCACTTTCGTAATTATAAGATGTTTTAACTTTAGTTTTAACTTAATTAAATTTTGTATGTAATCAACACCAATTGCAACTCTTGACACTTAAGTATTTCCGAGGGAGGGCCTAGTTACCTGCAGCACAGGTCCCACAGGGACCTATTTCAGGAACTAGTCTCTTCACAAGACTAAAATGTCAAAATTTGTAAACCATTAGCTGTTAGTTACTTAGTTTATTTAAGTACAAAAATTTGTGAAGAGAAAATAAAAACTTTATATTATTATTATTATAGGTCGCCTCTTCGCCTGAAGGGCTTTGTATGATTAATGAGTATATTATATTATTTCTTTCTCTTTTACTTTTCTTTTTTTTCATGTGTTTTCATTTTACAATATCATTATATATTCATTATTTTTGGAACATGTTTATGTTTACGATCAGGTGAGCAAATTACAAAAACAACAGAACATGAAGTAGTCTCAAAGAGGCCGACCAGACCAGTCTACACAACACTCAGACCATCACTATCCATGCTGGCAGAAAAGGTTTGTTTAACTTGTGTTTCCTATGTCGCTTTTTACGACATCCACGGGAAGACTTGGAGTTGTCCCATTCTACTCTGCTGGGAACTACACTAAGCATTGCGGCGGTAAATTATAAATCTTAGTATAATTTTAAACCTTAGTGGTTTTGCTATGCTAAGTTCCAACAAAATGTTTTGTAAGATCCTTTAAATGGTAATAAATGAAAAAAAAATTGTGTTAATTACATATACTCGTCAAGATATCAGATACAGATTTTATTATACATTCTTATTTATTTTCAACATAAATACATAAAATTTAAGTATTTACCAACAACGTTTTTTATTTTTTTATTTAGATTTCGCAATTAATTTAAATATTATAATCTATGATTAGGTACTATATGTACATTAATATTATAAATAGGTAGAAAGGATTATTTTTGGAACGTTTTTTATTTTATTTTTATTTAGATTTCGCAATTTTTAAATTCTTTCATCTCAAGGAAGCTAGAGCTAGATCGGGTGAGATAGGTTCTTATTTAATCGGAGGAAGTCGTAAGCAAATAGCTATTACACTATCCATAAAATATGATTCCAAATGAGTTAGTAAAAAGCCGCGTAAGCAGTAAACAATAACAACTTTGTCGGCGCTGTCCAATATCCTTTTAAAAAAGTCCACATTGTTTTGCTCCAACAAAGTGCGTTGTTTGAAAGCGGTCGCCTTATCGCTGAGTAACGGGTTTGACATCTGACTAAACAATAAACTGCTTTTTAGCAGTCGTTTAAACATTCTTGAATGGGTAAAGACCTGCCAAAAATAACACAATGGTGACAGAAATACATTTCTAAACAAAAAAACTCATTATAGGTAAAAATTTAAGGTCAGAAGTAAGGAGTACCCGAAACCAGCGAGCATGCATCAAAAAAGTAATGAATGTGTATGAAGCGAAAGAGGTTTGTTAGGATCGTAGCAAGTGGAGATCCATAGTCTCTGCCTACCCCCATGGAAGAGAGGCGTGAATTGCTGAAATGCCTACATATTTGTGACGTCAAAACTTTGTATTTTGTATGGGTAGCTTGAGAATATTGTTTGGTGCTATACAAATTATTTCGTTTCTGTTAATGGTTTCATAATAAAAGTTGCTATAAATTTAGCGGACTACATTAAAGTGATAAAAGATTTTCATACTTTTGAAAATGGTCCTATTCACCCAACTTTGGAGAAGTTTTAAGATCACTTAGGTATCGAATCGATAAGGAATGAAAGTGTTCTCTATAGTGTATTTAGGATTTTTACCTAAAACACTATAAAGAACACTTTAAAAGTATCATTTGAAACAAATTTTATATAATCTTAACATGAGCCAACTACCGTAACATCGTCGCATTCTGTGTCGTGTAAAATGAAACTTTTATCGTAAATTACAATACAATACGTAGAAGAGTTTTTGTCCTCGCGTTATCATGATGGCTTCACAGAAATTCGTTCCATGTGTTTTGCTTACAAGTGCCTATAAGATGCATGTGACATATTTATGACAACCAGACGCAAGACATTTTTCGAGTAAGCATTTGAGTAGACTGGTAGACTAAATTTTGAACAATAAAATGATTATACAATAGTTTCGTAAACAATTTTTTGATGGAGATTAAAATTTACTGCGATAAAATTTTATGCATATATCACTCATTTTATACTAATTTTATAATTTTAAATGATACCTTATACATCCAAATCTGTGAATGGACTCAATAATTATAGTAGGATAGTATATAATAGAGATAATTAATGGAAATTATTAGCATATATCTTAAATCAAAAGTATGCAATCGGTGCGCAAATATATAAATAATTTGGTGACAACTACTTTATGCACTCTCGGACTATTAAAATCTTACATACTCATGAAAATGAGGAAAAAGAATTTGCCCCCGATAATCGAACCCAGTGCTCCTGACACAGGCTGGAGTGCTAACCACTACGCCATGGAGGCCGGCACAAACCTATAAAAATAGTATGCAAGAAAAATTATAACTGAAAGTGGTTAGATAAATGATTTGTGACTCCTTAGCTCTTATGACTTCTATCATTTTCATAAAACTACCATCAATTGTCGCGGAAGTTCCTCCGTGCACCCTCAATAAATCATTTTATCTTTTCTAAAGAATGACTAATGAAGACAAAAAGAATCCCTAAGAATGGAAATAAAAGATTAAAGTAACAATCTGCTTGAGTTTATACTTTAAAAGGAATGTTTTTATCACTTAGTAGAACCTGATGTGTAGATTTTCAACAAGCCTAGCCTATGACATTCCGGTCTTGTCACTCACGTGTTGTTGCAGTTGTCCATGGACAGCGGTGATCGCTTACCTTCAGGTGGCCCGCTTACTCGATTGCCGTCCCGTATCATACAAAAAAACCAAATCAACACGTCATCCTACGACACGAGCGGTACCGGGTTCGATCGCCGGGCAGTTTGAATTATCGACAGACTATACAACGTGTGAATGAAATAACGCAAAACCTCTCAGGTGGTATCTCAGTCCATGAAACTGAAAAGTTTTTGTTTTGCAACATTCCCAAAATGCCAAAAATAGAATTCGGATTTTCATATAAATTGACTCGGTCAGCTGATCAGTTTGTATGAAAATTCTCAAATATTTTTTTGGGTTTCGTAAAAGTTGTAGAACAATAGTTTTTTGGTGTCACCATAAGTTCTTCAGAACCACCCGCCACAAGAGTATAAAAAAAAATCATCCATCGCTACATCCTTTGACACTTGGGTCTCCAAAAATGTCAGAACATCACATAGTTTTTTTCTAACAAAACTCCGTAGATTTATTGTAATTTTATAATGATATTTTGTAAATATATATTTGCAACGGTAAGAAAGAATAATAATAATATGGAATTAGAAAAGAATCACGCAATTGCCTATTATTTATAGAAATGGTCAAATATATTTTTAATGACAGAGGTCGTTTCAAATTCCTAAATTTGAAACGGCCTTGATAACTTCAGGAATCTTTCTCTTTGCAATTTAGCTTACAACCACCTTATCTTCTAAAGGTAAAATATTCGAGACAATGAGAGTTATTTCAAAATAACCAACTAAATACCGACAACGATCTCGGCATCGACAATACTTTAAATTTGTCGATGTATCTGCATCAGCGATATTTTTATGACTGATTCAACAATACTTTACAAATATCGCGTATTAAAAATGTGATTGAGTGTGCCTCTTGTCTCTTCTTCTTCGTTGCAAACGAGACATCGTAAACGGGGAAACCCCGCCCTTTATTCAGTGTCTTGTTTAGCCTGACCGCTTTGTTCTCGCACTTCTTAAAACTTATCAATGTCAATTTCATCTATTAAATTATAGCTAATATCAACCTTTCTTTATTTTTTATATTATTTAAAAAAATAACCTTACTTGTGTTTTATATATTTTAACTTAGGTACCTACTTTTCTGATTCAATAAGCGTAGCGATAACGGTATTACCGTAACTTATATAAGAGTATCGACGAGTAGTCCGCTGTGTGGTTCCCGTGAGAGTTGAGTCGGACCACTTCAAGTCTTCCCGTGGATGTCGTAGAAGGTGACTTAGGAAACACAAGCTAAACAAAGCTTATAAACGCCAAAGAGTCCTCTCTAGCCCGACTGGCCAGCGTGGAAAGTGTACGGCCAAATTCTCTGACTGCTCTGGCTATATATAACTCTGGTAGTACAGAGAGGGTCGAGCTCCTGCAATCTTCAATCATATATTTCTGAAATATGAAAAATAATCGAAGTCTGCAGTGGAAAATAAAAAAGATTTGATGATGATTATGTGATCAACGTTTAGTATCGTATCGGCAAAATCTAAGTTCCCAGCTAACCCTACTTAGCTGGGAACTTAGATTTTTGCCAGAAATCAAAGAATTACAGTCGATCAACTTATCAAATAACGTACAACTATAGAATCCTACACACTACACTGCAGGTGGCCCGACACGCTCTTGTCCTTTTTAGGGTTCCGTAGTAAACAAGGAACCCTTATAGTTTCGCCATGTCTGTCTGTCTGTCTGTCTGTCTGTCTGTCTGTCTGTCCGTCCGCGGTTTTACGCAGAGACTATAAGTACTAGAAAGCTGTAATTTGGTATGGGTATGTATATTAATCATGGCAAAAAAGTGGTAGAATAAAAACTTGAAAAAAAAATTTTTTTATGGTAGCTCCCATACAAGTAAAGTGGGGGAGTATTTTTTTTTTTCTCTATTTACCCATCGTGTGGGATATCGTTAAATAGGTCTTTCAAAAATATTGTGAGGTTGAGAACACCATTTTTCGATTTAGGGATCCGTTTCCGAAATATTTGGTTTTAAAGTGCGAATTTTCGTTAGAGGTAAGTGTCCCCCCCCTCTATCTGCTAAACGGTTATATATAGATACGTGAAAAAAATTACAGCAGTAGTATATATACTGAAGTTTAAAGGAAAACTATCAGAGCTGAGTACTAAGTACAAACTAAAAAGTTATAGGCAACCAACTTATAAACTGTAAAATTTCATACTATTTTCATTGTTAGATGTTTTTGGTCGTTAAACTGTATGGTGCGAGTGTGAATAGTGTGAACTCAAAGTTGTCATTCGCAACTACGGAACCCTGCACTGCGCGTGGCCCGACACGCACTTGGCCGGTTTTTTTTCCTCTTTGGACTACTTATATGCTTACAATTTATCCCAAATACGTTATGAATTTCCCAGATCTAATTGAATTTCTTGAAAAATATTTAAGAACATACTTCTTCGTGTTATACTTTCTCAGCCGAAAAAAATATACCCTGAGCATTAATAGGTTCAAAAGCACAGTTGAAATACACTCATAGAGTAAGATTATATATATTTAAGTAATATCATACAAGTAAAGCCTACAGAAACGGAGTACCTACCTCTACTGCAATAACCCACAGCTGCGGCCAACATCAGCCTCAGAATGAGGTCCAGTGACGTATTTACATGCCGTGCAACTGGCGCCAGATTAATATCCGACACGTGACCTTCTGGTTTGGGTAGTCATAAAGACACGGGCTATGTAGACTATAACTACTAGTACCATTTGCCAATCACCCAAAGGTACCCGGAAGAGATTGCTGTGCGATAAGGCGGCATTTCGCATATTTTCTTTGTTTTTATCCCACAGCCACGGTTAACATAGATACATACTATCACGTATTTTTCCCTTACGGGAAGAGAAGCAGCAAATACTAACATCAGCCTCAGAATGAGGTCCAGTGACGTATTTACATGCGGTGCAACTGGCGCCAGATTAATATCCAACACGTGACCTTCTGGTTTGGGTAGTCATAAAGACACGGGCTATGTAGACTATAACTACTAGTACCATTTGCCAATCACCCAAAGGTACCCGGAAGAGATTGCTGTGCGATAAGGCGGCATTTCGCATATTTTCTTTGTTTTTATCCCACAGCCACGGTTAACATACATACATACTATCACGTATTTTTCCCTTACGGGAAGAGAAGCAGCAAATACTAACATCAGCCTCAGAATGAGGTCCAGTGACGTATTTACATGCGGTGCAACTGGCGCCAGATTAATATCCGACACGTGACCTTCTAGTTTGGGTAGTCATAAAGACACTACTACGTAGACTATAACTACTAGTACAATTTGCCAATCACACAAAGGTACCCGGAAGAGATTGCTGTGCGATAAGGCGGCATTTCGCATATTTTCTTTGTTTTTATCCCACAGCCACGGTTAACATACATACATACATACTATCACGTATTTTTCACTTACGGGAAAAGAAGCAGCTAAGACTAACATCAGCGTCAGAATGAGGTCCAGTGACGTATTTACATGCCGTGCAACCGGCGCCAGATTAATATCCGACACGTGACCTTCTGGTTTGGGTAGTCATAAAGACACGGGCTATGTAGACTATAACTACTAGTACCATTTGCCAATCACCCAAAGGTACCCGGAAGAGATTGCTGTGCGATAAGGCGGCATTTCGCATATTTTCTTTGTTTTTATCCCACAGCCACGGTTAACATACATACATACTATCACGTATTTTTCCCTTACGGGAAGAGAAGCAGCAAATACTAACATCAGCCTCAGAATGAGGTCCAGTGACGTATTTACATGCTGTGCAACCGGCGCCAGATTAATATCCAACACGAGACCTTCTTGTTTGGGTAGTCATAAAGACACTACTACGTAGACTATAACTACTAGTACAATTTGCCAATCACCCAAAGGTACCCGGAAGAGATTGCTGTGCGATAAGGCGGCATTTCGCATATTTTCTTTGTTTTTATCCCACAGCCACGGTTAACATACATACATACTATCACTATCATACATAACATAAGCCTCAGAATGAGGTCCAGTGACGTATTTGCATGCTGTGCAACCGGCGCTAGATTAATATCCGACACGTGACCTTCTAGGTTGGGTAGTCATAAAGACATGGAGTACGCCCAACCTAGAAGGTCACGTGCCGAGTACGTAGACTATTACTAGTAGTACAATTTGCCAATCACCCAAAAGTACCCGGAAGAGATTTGCTGTGCGTGCGATAAGACCACCTTTTACACATTCTCTTTGTTCTTTTTTTTGTTACCTATTGTTTTGAATATGTAACAAATTGTTTTATATAATAACAGTACTGTTTATTTCGTAACTAGAAAGCATGCCGGCATCGTACAAGGTTGTTGCTGTCTCTGCTACATAGCATCTCATCTGTTCGATACCATTACTCCACGGGCTTGACTAAACATTATTGAAATATCAAATGCGTGTCGATTTTTGAGCTAGCTAGATTTTATGATAGAATAGTTTAACTACCACGATTAGTTATTTCAAGAGAAAATTGGTCAGTATAAAACTATGTGCCCAAATTTATAACATGCCACTTTGTATTGTATCTGAAGATGAAGGTTAGATATACATAATTAATAAAAGGCTTAGAATCCGAGGGGAAAGATGTTACAAATTAAAAACTCATTGCATATTTTTTGGATCTTAGCATTAGGACTACGAATATGGTCGGTTCACAAGTTACAAGTTAATAATTTCATAATTAACTTGTAATCAAAAATTAACACTAAACTTAGGAAGATAGACTTTTTTCATTATACTTCAAATTAAATATTAGAGCCTTCTAATTATTCTTAAAAACGAAATTTAAGTACCTATATCAAGCTTAGACCGTACTTAGCATCAGGTTACAATTTTACATAAGTCCCGTATCAACGGCACGCGACTTGGCGTCGCTAATAAATCATTTTGCACCATAAAAGAGGAATATTAAATCGAAGGATGCCAAGAAAATGAAGGGAAGGGGCGGTGTGAAAAATTGGGTAATAAAAAGGCTATCCCCAATGCGCCAAAACGATGAAAGAGAGACATTTTCAATTACTCGTACTTGGTTCAGATTTCAGATGCCATTGGATGTCTAGGGTATTTGACCCTGTTCAAAGTTCAAATTACGATTTTAACTTTCAACACACAACTTATTGCAATTACATATATTTCATTACCAGTCTCTGTCTCTTTCTCTCTCATATCTAAAAGTTTTCCCAGTTGCATCCTCAGCGGAAATTATTTGGAGCCCGGGGACCAGTATATTTAAATAAGAGTATCATATAGTAAAAACATTATAACTTAAAAGATATAAATAAATAAATATATACAGACAGACAATTCAATCACACAGATTGTGTTAGCCCCAAAGTTCGAGACTACTGTTATGGTGTACCAACTCAACGATACTATATTTTATTACAAATACATATATAGATTAACATCCAAGACCCAAGGCCAATTAGGAAAGAACATTTTCTATCAAGACCTGACCGGGTTTGAACCCGGGACCATCCGTGTCGCAGGCTGGCGTGTTGACCGCTGCGCCAAGGAAGTCGTCAAAAAAAAGATATAATTTTTTTACCAATTTTTATTGTCAGCAGCAATTAGTAGTTACTGCAATCGATTGATTGATGAATTGGTGATCGTGCTATTCAGCTTGATATGAAGTACTCCATCATTAAACCTCTCCGTTGATATAAATATATGTAGTTTTTAAAGGGATTCATATTATAATATTGATGATAATGTATCTAGTGTATGCAAAATTTCAGTCTATAGGAAAATCAGAATCTGGGCCAAATTCAGCTTGCATGACTTGACATATCACACAAACATATCACACTACACAAACATATTGACTTGATTAATACAAACACACTGATCCACCGGCAAATATGAAACTAAATAAAAAGTTTCAGTGAGACCACGAAACGTTGAAACGTTGTCGAAAACGAATAAATTAATGGTTCGTGAGTTCCGTTGATTATAACTAAAATCTATGGCAAAACATCAATTTTTCGAGGTTACTCAGTTACGAAAATAGTCATAAAGGGGCCAAGCAAAACAAAAGGGAATCAAGGCAATTACATTTATCTTAATAGTGGTCAGTGCAAAGAATATTTCAATCACTAACAGTATCGTAATCCAGCCAGAGCATCTTGCTATACCTACAAGTTCTCAGGACAATTTATTGTTGGGACTGGGTATATCCTTATTTATCGGTAAAGCGCGCAAGGGCTATGGATCGGCCCATTTATTTATAAAGAGGTTACCATCGACGAAAAGGCTGTATATCTTATTGGGAAAAAGATTTTGGATCGTTTAAATCGAATCTTTTCTGTACATTTTTGGTTAGGTACTAAACCGAACATGTAGAGTTATTGGCAAGTGGATCTTGTGGTTGGGAAAAGGATTTATTATATGTAGGTCTGACGTAAAGAGTGCTTTAAATCTTTATAGTCGTTATACAAATAAGACTTTATGAAAATGTAGTACGCAGTGTTTTACTGTTTTTTCTAGAGTCAGTCTCTTATTAAAATATTAATAGCTAAAATGGATACTGAACTAGTTATTTCATGATTGAAAATCGGCCTATTGTAAAAAAACAAACAAGTAGTAGGTACAAGTAGTACGTACAGACTAGCCTTACCATTTTAGCGATAATATATGAGAAGATTAGGAATATACCATAACCAATATCGGTAATACGTATTAGTGCTAAACAACATAATATAAATATTTGAGGTTGTTTGATATACTTACAAGTACGAGTAATTTACCGGGCAACTTCCAAATAACATCGAATTAGAGGTCGTTCCCGTTTCTGACGATGTAATATTACCAACAAATATTAGTATAAGTGATTTAGTGCATGTGTGTAGTTATCAATAACTATTTGTATTAGTGACTAGTTTATATTAAATAAAATAGACTTGGCATGGACTTGGCTAATAAAACCTGCCAGATCGAGTTAAATATTATTTACATGTTATTTAATAACATTAAAGATTACCTTATATTCGATATCGGACCCTAATTTGTCACATTTAGAAAATAAAAAATATTTATCTTTATTTTCCTTTATGGTCTAGGTATCCAGAGAGAAATATAGAATCTAAGCAAAGAGTATCAAGTTCAGCATGAAAACTTTTTTCTGATTCATGAGATAAACCGACTTCGAAAAGGAGAAGGTTATCAATGTACTTTTTTGGAAAAAATAAACATGAGTCTCAACTCATGTTAATTTTTTCCAAAAAAGTACATTACAAAAAATTTACAAGATATATTTCCAAAAAGGTACATTTGTACCTGATTATTATAAATGTATTTTTACAAACTGTTGTTCCTAACTTATATAAATTCCTTATTTGCTGAACTGCAATCTTGTTTTAGTTTATGATAATCGCTAATGTATTGAAAAACGTCGTATGATACTCGTACGGTAAGCTGTCTATTATAGTGATCGGTTTATAGACACCTCGCCTAATATCCAGCTTACCGTACTTGTATCATAATGTACTATTACCAATCAAGTTAATGCTCCTAAAAACTAAGATACCGTTTCACGCGCTAACAATCAGCCAGCAAGAGGTCAAAAGTCTTATAAGCAAAAAAAACTTAAGCTCTCCAAATTCAAATCCCTTGTTGTTTTAGCTGTATATATATATTTTGGTGCCGAGTGGTTCCCGGGTGCCGTGTGGTTCCCGGCAGAGAAGAATAGGACCACTCCACATCTTCCCGTGGATGTCGTAAAAGGCGACTTAGGAAACTCAAGCTAAAGAAAGCTTATAAACATCAAAGAGACCTCTACAACCCATCTGGCCAGCGTGGAGAGTGTAGGCCAAATCCTCTGACTGCTCTGGCAGTACGGAGAGGGTCGTGCTCCCGCTGTGACTAATAAAGACCTGATGATGATGATATATTTTGGTACGGTTTTTGATGTAGTTGAGGTTAAAATATTATTATTATTTGTATCTCCTTTTGGGTCACGGGTGTTACCCCGGTCTTTTGAGAGGCTTGTGGGATACAGATCCAACACGTAGAGGCCCTTTAGAGAAGTTGATGTAGTGTAGGTCTCCAGCCAGGACCCGGTCCTGGGAATACCAATGTATGATATTATTATTATTACATTATTACAAGCCATTGCTATCCCAATGTTGGGCAAAGGCCTCTTTCTCTCGTTTCCATGTTTGTCGGTCTGTTGCTTTTACTTTCCACTGTTTGTCAAAACTAGAAAGCTAACCAATTCGTTCAATGCTAAGATCTCGAAAAAAAACTTCATTTTCATACAAAAATATTATTAAGCATATTCTTTTAAATGTTTTTGTGGAAATAAGTTATGTATCCTGGACTAAACTTTGGCTAGTGTGCAAAAAGTCAGCCTTTATATATTTATAAGATCGGTATATCCCAAAAAACTTGATATACTGCTTCGCGCAATAAATCAGGTGGCAAGAGACATAACTTAAGTCTTAAAAGCAAAAAACTCAAGCATTCAAAATTCAGTTATCATTTGCTGTCGAACCCCTGTAGGCATCTTTTAACAAGTTTCCTCCGCCGCGGTGCCGTAACTTTTAATCGTCCAACTCGGAGCAAAGATACGCGTTTCTCGTTTAGTTAAAGTGCCTGTAATTATATTTGGGAATAGGGTCTTGTGATATGGAGCGCATTAGCCGACCTATTTAGTAATTGATCTTTAAATATTCAGTGGTAGGTAATCGTTTTAACGATCGTGTGGAACTAATATCGATAGTGTTTTAGGGTTGAACGAAGTATTTGGTGCATTTAATAGTTTTTCAATACATTTGTTTTTCATACTGTTCACACTTCGCGTCATGACATCGGAACATTTTATTTTACGGACTAGGCCCTTTGTTCTTTACACCAGTCGAAATAGCTTAATTTATTTTAAGGAAATCGCAAATGTTTTGAAATACGTCGTATGATTTCGTACTCAATAAGCTGACTATTATAGACATTGGTTTATTAAAGATAAGATAGGATGAGATTTATTTGCATTAAATAGCACTTGTCTTTCTTATGCGTTTAAATACCGCGGCTAAAATGGTCAGCTTAATGTTTCCCGTATTTTCATTATTTATAATGTTCTATTACGACTGTCGCGGTAAATAAGTATATGACATTGTACCTGAAAGAAATATATTTGTATAACTCAAAGGTATTTACTTATATAATTGATATACCGTTTGGTAGCCACGATGCAACGGGCAAACAGATACACAAACTATTAACATTCATAACATCTCCGTTTTGACAAGGTTTTTGCACGACTACTAAAGTGGAGTGTTTTGTTTACATCGGATGACAATCTGTTGTACAAGTCTTTGGGGAGTAGCCATACGCTGCATTCCCCTCTGTCAAGGTACAAGCCAAAATTAGGCATATGCATGTCTATGTGTTAGTTGTGTGACTCATCTGTACACAAATTATTTTCTCTTTTTTATGTCATTTTTTGTGACAATGTCATAATTACTATCAAGTGACAGTTTAAGTTTTGTATGTAGGTGTGCGGAACTAAACTTGTGTGCACATTTCCCCCCGCAAAAAACGCCAGAAAAATTGTCATAGTAAATTGTCGCTTTGCCCACTCCCTCCGTCCGGTACGGAGGCCGTGTTGCTCGAAGGTTACACTATTTCAATGCCATAACCTACTAATATGTATTATGTGCCATAACTAAAACGTTACTATTAACCCTCTATGAAACAGATTATTTTGTAATATACCTATTTGGTCATTGGATACTTGTTATGCTTCATAATTTCCGTTCGGCATACAAACCTTACACACGTTCCTGTTGATTTAAATAAGCCTAACATTGTTGCATCTTCTGCGAAATATATGTAGGTAATTAATGTTTTAATTATTTGGCTGCGGAGCCTACGCTGGCTTGATGGGGATAAATATACAACACAACAACTTCCGTCCCGTCATCTATCTGCCATCAAGAAATAAATAAATATACAGCATATAATTAGACTTTCGACATTCCCATAAAGGGGTGAAGAAGTTTTCAACGTTTTGATACAAAAGTGTTTAGCCGCCCGAGCACTTAGTATGGGATAGTCAAAAAATTTAGAGTTCCCATAAGAAAAGTTGTTCATATTGAAGGTCTGTATATCTAATCATTTCCTTAAAGGGTTGAGCCCTTTAAGGAAATGTCGAGAACAAGTTACATGCGTATACTTACCCCATTACCGTCCTATTTCATTAAAACATCTATAGGGATGAATCATACAAATTGAGCTAGCCCACAGACCATTGTGAACTTGTGTCGTAGGATACTAACTTAACGATATATAATTTTATAATACATACCTGTATGGTTAAACATCAAACACCCAGGCTAATCTGAAAAAAATAGTTTAATCGTGACGATCTTTTTCCATCATGACCTGACCAGGGATCGAACCCTGGACCACTCTTGTCGCATGCTGGCGTCTTAACTTTTGCGTCATAACTAACTCAACTTAGATATAAAGATATATTGCTTACAACAAAAGTTATGAGCATCTTAGTAAATATCCATATTTTTTACTTAAAAAATACCCGGGGCAGTTTAATTTATTTAAATTAATCTAAACCGAATCAATAAAAAAGAAAAACGGTTAGCCCAAGATTAAGGTATGTTTAATCGAATGACATCAAAATTTCCTCATTTCGTAAAAGTTGGAAGAGTTATCGCGTTTTGTATGAAAATTTACAGGTAGTCGATCCTCTTAAAGGTGTATAAAAAAATGTAACTTGTTTAGTCACATTTGTGAAACTGAAGCGCTGAAACCACTCTCTACGTATTTGCGAGAATACTATCATGGAATATAAATACATGTGGCACAGAGTAATACTATTTATTTCCCAGCAACAGATAAAAATTGTAGCGAGATAAAAACAATTTTATAACTTTTCGACCGGTATTTTTTTAATACTTAACCGTATAAACGTTTATTGCCGCTACCGGATGCCATGTGGTTTCTGGATGCCATGTGATTCCCGGTAGAGAAGAATAGGACCACTGCCTTCCCGTTGATGTCGTGGAAGGTGACTTAGGAAACACAAGCTAAACAAAGCTTATAAACATCAAAGAGACCTCTCCAACCCATCTGGCCAGCGTGGAGAGTGTAGGCCAAATCCTCTGACTGCTCTGGCTAATATATGACTCTGGTAGTACAAAAAGAGTCGTGCTCCTGCAGTGGAGACTAACAAAGACCTGATGATGACGAGGACGATGATAACATTGATAAACGTGAAATTCAAAAATTGTTATTAAAATATGTTTTTATTCGTAACCCTCAAAACTGCTACCAAACGCATATGTTATTATTTGCGTTACATCCTCGTGTTTGAGCGATGTAAATCTAAAGGAGTGCCAAATTTTATATTAATCAGTTCAGTAGATTCGGAGTTAATCGGCTGTGTCAGACAAACAGACAAAAGTGATCCTTAAAGGGTTCCACGTAGTCATTGGATCATACGGCACCCTAAAAAATTTTTAAACCAAGTTATTTCGATAGGAGATCAAAATTTTCCGAAGATTATTGTAACGATCCGTCAATTTATAAGGCTGCAAAGGAATCTTATTGTACGGGTATGTATAATTGAGTTGTATGTAACAGAAGATATTAATTTAGGCCCAATTCCGCACAGACAGTTTGTTGATTTAATCTTTGGGTCCGTTTCCCTACAACTCTTACGCTTTCTGGTTCGTTAATTTTAATATTATTTTTCTATAAATTAATAGCAGGACAAAGTCGCTATTTAAAAAACTGCCTTAAAACAGTGTATTGATTTCAGGATCCATATGTAATGTACCTACTTCTCGTTTCGATATCTTCTGAATTGCCTTAATTCCTGGAAACAAGTAGATGTATGAGGGATCATTGGAAAACGTACATCCACAGAACTATATTAGTTATTAATCTGAGCGTACATCATTCCGAGTGACACAGATTATATTTTTTCATCTCACCTACCCTTAAACAGTGTCATTAAATGCAAGCAAAGTGGGCTGGATGGTCGCTATTACGACCGCGGGCTATAAGATTTCATACAAATTCCATAAAGCCCGAGAGCGCGTTAAGTATTTTTTTAAATTTAATAAGGCACTATACCACGCACACGTGTCAAATCTTCTACATCCAAAAAGATTTTAAGTCGTATATTAAAATTTGGAATTGCTAGTGAACCCGATAAAAAAAATATACTGCGAGATTTTTGTCCTTAATTCAAATTTGGAATTCTTCATGGCCGTGGTGGCTGGCTGTTTGTATTCATCAATCTTTGACTTCCACTTTTTGGATAAAACATTTTCATTATCTGTGGAATCCTCGGATACATTTTCTGCTCACTCTAGTTTGCCGCTATTTATTTTTAGGCAAAATATTTATAAGTAATCGTAATCTTCATTAATTTGCATGAAATACATTCCCTATGATAAATTAATTGATGGTCAATAATGTTGATATATGTAATATAATCAGCCAGCTTGCAGATGCATAAATATTAATTTTCAAGGTAAACTATAATAATACTATTCAATTTCAACCAATATAATATAAAAAATATTTATTTTTGTACTCTACTATTTACTCGGTGAGATGAAAAACATTGTGTGTATCACGGCCGGTATTAGACATTACAAACTCGGACTACTAAAAGCACTACATACTAAAAGCACAGCACACAAGCATACAAAGTCGCTCGTTTGACGTAATGTCTTCTATACCGCCCTTGCTGCACAATGTACTATAAATTGATACAAGTTATATAGAAACTGAAGATATTTTATAAAAAAATAATATTGAGATAATAAGATATACCAAGTGTCCATAATTAATAGGTGTTTTTTACTAAGAACAACTTTTAGCCGTACTAAAAATTGTGATCATAAATTTAGTAATATTCCGTTCGGTTTAGGTTTGGTTCAGCTTAATAGGTTCAGTAGGTATATATGTCACAGTCATCTGGTTGAATTTGCTATTTGATTGAATGACTAGCGCGTTCATTGAATGACCACGTTTAATTGAATGACTAGGCCGAACGTTGAACAAATAAGCGTCGCTCAACGTCCAACTAGTTAGCGGATTGTAACATAGCCCTTTGAAAAGAGCGGACATAGAATCAGTCAGGTGATTCAAATTTAGTTCATTTTTTTCCCACTGCGGCGCTAGTAGTCACCAAAACAAATATGGCGTCAAACAGCTCGAACAGATGGCACGATGTTGATATTTTTTTCGATTAAATTTACTTAAAAATGCGTTATTTGTAATAAAATAGTATGACATTATGGATTTACCTATTATAACGCCGCCGCCGGCTACTTTAAAAACTAAGAAAAATGAAATACTGCTACCACCGAATATTACAAAGTCGGCTAAGATTCAACGACTTCGCTAAATGACATTCATTCAGTCAAGACGTTGAACGTTACATTCAACGACTTGACGAGCTGTCCTTCAGTCATTCAATTGAAAGTCGCCATTCAATGAACGCGCTAGTCATTCAATCGAATAGCAAATTCAACCAGATGACTGCGACATATACAATAGATTAGAAAGAGCGACACAGCCTGTCCATAGGAACAACTTTTTATCGCTTGTTAATCAACCCCGGGTGCGGTCCCCACTTGGATGGATGACCACAAGTGGTATCTCAAACTCTTCCGCGCTTCGAAAGCAGGTTAAGCCGTTGGTCCCGTCGTCGGTCTGCCGTCGGTGGCAGTCAGATGCCTTTAACCAAAATCTGACAGAAGTGTCATTGACCACTTACACTCACTTAAACCATGTGGTCCCAACGCCTGAATCGTATGATT
Organism: Rhodophaea formosa; assembly: GCA_963082605.1. NCBI lineage: Eukaryota > Metazoa > Arthropoda > Insecta > Lepidoptera > Pyralidae > Rhodophaea > Rhodophaea formosa. The sequence continues at coordinate 5,947,603 of OY720211.1, read as the reverse complement.
TGCTCTCAGAGACGCGCGTAGAGAGCGCTACTAATTGCTACACAACATTGTATCTTCCGTATTATGAGAATATAAAAACATTATTTACAAAATATATCTTAAAAATAATTATAACAATATTTTTGGCTTTTTATTTTAAAATTACACCTCAGTTTTAGTAAGTTTTAGGCTAACGCAGATTAAATCAGCCACTCAATACTATTTAGATGGCGGTAGTTGCACCGCCATACTTGGCCACACATACGACTCCTTTTCGCAACCTTAATATGGTCCAATATTTTTGTATGAAGTGGGCAGTCCATACGTTAGTATTATATTGTCAGTTATTTATACTGACGGGCTTAGACTTTCAACGGAATTTCAAGGGTAAATTTACACGCGATTCTAACAGGGCAAAGACAGCCTGAGGTTCACGAAGTATTGTTCGATTTATAGGTATTCCTTTAATTAATTACCTTCTGTCAATTTAATTTGGTAACTGTGATTAATTTTCGCCCATTTTCTGGGAAAGAACGTTTTCATTTTCAATTCAAATGTACAAAGATTTTATAAGGGTTCTGCCTGACCCAGTACCAGCGGCCGGTATTGGCTTTCAACAGAAACCTGATATTTTATGGACAAACGAACTGTGCAGCCTTGATTGAGAATTTTACTATTATTCGTAGACTTTGCATCGGTAAGACTTCAGCGTTGATCGAATATACAAAATATCTATTTTTAACTACCAGCCAAAAAACGCGCATTTTAAATTATAAAATACTAGCTACTGCTACCCGCGGCTTTGCCCGCGTGATAAGCCTATGTATTTTTCAGTACCCTAACCTATATTTATGCAAAATTTCAAGATGATCGGTTCAGTAGAGAGGGCGTAACAAACAAACACACTTTCGCATTTATAATATTAGTTAAGATAGGATTAGGATTAAAAAGTAGGTACAATCGGTATGTGTGTCTATTTTTGGCATCGTAACTAACTCAACCGCAAGAGTTCCACTGCTAGACATGGGCCGCCCTCAAGGATTTCGATCATGAAGAGCATTGTAATTTTATTTAAAAGCACTGTAATGGAATAAAACCTTCCTTCATATTATCATCATTATTCCAGCCGTAAAAAGTCCACTTCTGGACACAGGCCTCCCCCAAGGATTTACATTATCGTTCGTTACATATAACGGTTTGATAAGCGCTGTTTGTTTGTCTTATCACGGTTCCGACGCTGCTGTCCATTGAAATAGTTTTTTTTAAGAGAGGGAAGGGTAGGAGTTTGTTTGATTGCAGAACGGGATGAAGGAACTTGGGATGGTTCTTACTTGGATGGATTAGGGATGAGAACGTAGAAGCTCGGGAGCCAGGACGTGCGTGGTGCGTACCCAATGCCACAACTTCAACCAATGAAGAAGATATTTTGAAGATGATGAATATAAACAATGAGATTATAATTAAATCCGGAATAATAATAGGAAATTCCAGGGTTAGGTGATAGATAATTTAATGTGAGGCATACCTAGCTTTCCGTTTTTTGAAAGGCCTACGGAGGACATAGTCCAATCGACGATTACTATCAACTGCTTATCTAAACAGATTTTAGAAATAAAGTAAACAGTTAATCGTTTGTGTGTGAAAGAAAGTCATTTCCAGACTAGTAATATGATGGAATATTCATCTAACCTTGAAAAAAGAGTAGCAACAAAATCATAGTTTTTGCAAATTATAATCTGTGTCCATGTATTTAGTCTATACTAGTTTAATAAGAGGCAAGTCTTAAATACACATACTACTTAGTAACGAACACAATATTCATAGCACAATACCGTAGTAAACCAAGCCTTTATTTATTAAATAAAGAAAATAAGAAATGGTGAAAAATTCCACGCGGGCAGGACTTGAACTGCGTCTAGATCTCAGTACGATCTATGCGTTGCCAATAACGCCACCGCGCTTCAAGCCCCGGCGCCGAATTTCTCCACCATATCCCATTCCTCTTACACGCATCTAGGCTTGCGTCACCCAACACAACTACCCCACTTTTACAAGTGCGGTATTTGATTTCAACTCATTTTGCAATGAATTTGGAAATCAACTAATGTGTAGGAAGCCATACAATACTTTATATGGGATTTTATTTTGCATTCACAATGCTATTTTACCTTATTTATTCGTACTGAGATCTAGACGCAGGTTCAAGTCCTGCCCGCGTGGAATTTTTCACCAAGCCTTTGATTAAAAGCTTGACTCCGGATTGATAAAATGACATTTTAAAAGAGGTTTTCTCTCTCTTGTTCTTAGACACTGGCCTGACTTTATTTCTGCAACTACTGTGTTTCTATAAAAAATTTCATATTAAAATAAAACCACCGCAGTAAACAAAATACTTGCATCTGTTTATAACCAATCCTACCCGATTCCGCATTATCGAAATTAAAAGCTCATTGTTGTTCATTGCTTGCATTCTGTCCTCTGTTATCGAGTTTGCACTACAATTACGTGCATTCTACATGTACAAAGAAGTGGTTACGGAAGGATAGCTGCGCCACTGGCACTTACCGACTTACATTATTACCTATACCCTGAATTTTATGGAAATAAGGTACTTAATTCGCTTCGAAACACTAATAGAGTCTAATAGAAACAGAATGCCTCGAAATCCAGTAAAAGTATATAATGTAAGGTAAAAGGTAAAAAGATTGATTTTTATGTGTTCCGAGTTCCGACACGACAATTTTCTATGGAATTGAATCACAAATTAGCACTTTTTAACACACTATTTTGCAGCGTCGATTGAACAAAACTCCTTGTACTTGTATAATTGCTATCAGTCTGTTAATTCTGCCACAGCTTACTTTGATAAAGTGCTGCATCTGTTAATCTATTTAATTTATGCGACATGCTACAAATGGATTTTATTAGCATGTAAATTTGCTCATCAATTAGGGGCGTACGCCGTCGTTTCACATACATTTCATACAAATTTACATAATGAAATTGGTCTGCATGCAACCCTGCGCTATCAAGCCCTTTTGTCCTCGTATTTTTATTGCGATTTTGTTTATACTTTTAATTGTTTATTTTGCTTTTGATGTTCATTTCATTCTTTGAATTCATATATTTTCCGCTTTGTATTTTTCTAGTAACTCCGTCAGTTATGTATCGTTTTTATTTAGTGAAGTAACATGCACAGCATTGCAGTAGAGCAAAAATATTGATTGTTGCACACCTTCAAGGCACCGCAGCTTTCACTATGTAATATTAATTTCAAATTGGTAGGTTCAGGCGTTTCCAAGAAAAGTGTCTTGACATACAGACAGACGGACAAATGGACAATTTTTTTTATTAATATATTTTTTTTAACGAATACAGGCTGATTTTTAACCTATGAGCTATATTAAAATCTCAGTTTTTTTTTGTTTTATATCTTTTTTTTTTCTTTTTTTGTATTCCATTTCCGATTCCGAGATGTCAATAAGCAAAAAGGTTCAAAATCAGCCTGTATAAGTAAGCCAGGAATATAAAAATGTTTAATACCAGAAACCAGAAAGCACTTTCTATTACATTCTTGAGGAGCAGGGGTGAGCGAGACAGCAGATGTCCCAAACATTCATTGCAGGTTTCTATACCCGTTATGGAATCTCTGTAATAAAATTAAGCGGTCCGCCTCCTGTTGCCGGCAGGGTTGCCAATCATTCTATTCAGAAAATATGAAAAATCATCTACCCACAATTTTGATGAATAGATTGAGAGTAAAGAAATATAGAAGGTGTAATTCAATGTAATTTAAATGTTTTCTTATCAAACATTTTCATGTTCATATCGTGAGCGTCGTACATATATTTACAACCAAATTATATCGAGTTACGCGCTGGGGGCACGGCTACTGATGCAAAATCTTGCAGGCAAAGGCTAAATAAAACTGTAAGAAAAAATCCACGTAAGCAGTAAGAGAACCTGCGACTGCAATAATATATATCATTATTATATATCTTTGTTTGCGACTAGATCTTTGTGCATAAGGAAGTATTATAATGATTTGGAGTGGGCATTTGGGTCTAGCCGTTTCGTATTTACTATATTAAAAACTAGCATTTTCCCGCGACTTCATCCGCGTAATTATAGCTTATGTCACCCGCAGATAAATTAGCTTTTCATATGTAGGTGAAAGAATTAGAGGATCAGTCCAATAGTTTTGGAGCCTATGTAATTTAAAAGCAATCAAATCTTTGGTATTTATAATATTAGTACAAACAATAATTTGCTTTTTGATGTACTTCTAGAAGTATACCTTGTTTGTATGCTGTTTCAAAAAAAAATAGTGCACTATTTACTATAATGTATAATGAAAAGTGAGTATTTGAAAAATAAGGTACCTATTTTTGCGTGGCGACAACCCTCGTATCTAGAAGTGGCGACAGCTGTCGCGAAATTATAATCTAGCGGTCTACGTCTGGACTCCGCCCCGGACCTTACATACGGTGCACTCTGTGAAAAATAAACGATAGCTCTTTTCTCGTAGCGCGGTGAATTCATAATTTCTCACTTCAATTTGAACGTCTTTTTTTGTTGGGGCTTTCATAATATGAAAGTCATTAGCCCACTTTAGTACTAAACAAGCAATTTTTTGTGAGTCCGTCCGCGTAAATTATAACCTATGTCACCCGCAGATAAATAAGCTAACTGTGGATAAAAGAATTGTGAAAATCTGTCGAGCAGTGTTGCAGCCCATACAATGCAAAAAAAAATTATCCTCTTTATAATATTAGATAAAACATGTTTGCTTTTGAGTTTTGAATGTTCTTCTAGTAGTATACCTTGTTTATATATTGTTTCAAAAAAATAGTGCACCATTTACTAAAATATGAAAAGTGGGTATTTGAAAAATAGTACCTTTTTTGCGTGGCGACAACCCTCGTATCTAGAAGTGGCGACAGCTGTCGCGAAATTATAATCTAGCGGTCTACGTCTGGACTCCGCCCCGGACCTTGCATACGGTGCACTCTGTGAAAAATAAACGATAGGTCTTTTCTCATATGTGTAGTGTACCGCGGTGAATTCATAATTTCTCACTTCAATTTGAACGTCTTTTTTTGTTGGAGCTTTCATAATATGAAAGTCATTAGCCCACTTTTGTACTAAACTAGCATTTTTTTATGAGTCCGTCCGCGTAAATTATAAGTATTATAACCTATGTCGCAGATAAATAAGCTAACTGTGGATAAAAGAATTGTGAAAATCTGTCCAGCAGTGTAGCAGCCCATACAATGCAAAAAAAACCATTAAATCTATCCTCTTTATAATATTATATAAACAAGTTTGGAAAAAATTACAATATATTGCTTGAAGATTACAGGAAAAATAATAAGAATTCTATCAGTTGAAAATAAAGTGGTAAACTCACTATAATAAGTTCACCTAGGGAAATAGTTCACTAAAACACCACTAGATAGCGCTAGTCAATTGAATACAACATTTTTGTGTGTGTTCACGAAGCATATTGTACAGAACCCTCATTGCGCGAGTTTGACTCACACTTGGCCGGTGTTTTTGATTATGATATCCAAGAGATAAAAGACGTTAGCCCAATTTTGTACTAAATAACACAAGCTTCAATGAGTTTGAATTTTCACGATGCTTCGTCCGATGAGGCTCTTCCAGGTTGTATACAACGTGTTTTGTAACCTTGCCATATTCTCAAACGTACTTATATTAACCATACTGAACAGCTTTTCCCAGGGACATAGGCCGAAATATGAAAAAGAGTTTGGACTTTTCATACTAAGCCAATCAGCTGTTTAGCAGTTTTGTACAAGGAACCCATTTTTTATTACATATTTCGGAAAGTTTTAACCCCTTTTCAGCTTTAGGGGGTTCTTAGTAATACATGTATGTACATGCATATTAGATTTTTATTAGATGGCAAAATTTGGAATTGATTCTCCGGTTTTTTTTTAAATAACATATTTCAAATGAGCACTGGACCGTGTGGTTCCCGGCAGAGAACAATAGGACCACTCCAAATCTTCCCGCGGATGTCGTAGAAGGCGACTAAGGAAACACAAGTTAAAAAAGCTAATAAATATCAAAATTACCTCTCCAACCTGTCTGGCCAACGAGGAGAGTGTACGTCAAATCCTCTGACTGCTATATAGCTCTGGTAGTACGGAGAGGTTCGTGATCCTGCAGTGGAGACTAAAAAAGACCTGGTGAAGAGCAATGGACCTCGAAAAATGTAGGTAGAGGGGTAGGTATACTGACGATATATTCACGCAAGGATCACAAACAAGAGATTTACTTACTTACATAAAATATCACAGTCGAGTAATACTTTTTTTCTGGTCAATTAAATAACCACTTATAAACATGAAAAGAAATATATCATTCTTCCTGCAAGAAATTACATTTAAAATTCGTTTACCAACAAAACAAAAACAACAGTCGACCCAGAAAACGTAAAAGGGGCGTTTATTAAAACGTAATAAGCCGAAATGAAGGGGTTCTTAGCTCTCGCCTGTATCATAAAATAACGTATGGACAGAATGGACAACTTGGAATCTACTCATTCTGTACCACAAAAAAATACTAAGTAACCAATACATTACCCAAAGCACTCTAGATTGATCATAAAAAAGGCCAAACATCTCAAAAATGTGTAAACTGCATGCTGTAATTTGTACACTTGTTTGTAGACTTGAATATATAAGAACTAAATAAAATATGTCATTTTCAAAAAACATTTAATGGTGACCAAGCTCTCGATAGTTGTATGAATGTATTTTATTTGATTTTGTCATGCAAATAAATTACCACAACGGGATTTGGGCGAAGAGTGTGAAGTGCGCCTGTTATAAGGGCTCACCTTATAACAGGCGCACTGCACACTTTTTATTTTTTATTTTGATGTAAAATCCAAGCATTTATGTCGAATTTGTCAATTAAAAATTCTATCAGTAATTAATTGTCCATACGAAAAAAAATCAGTAACGAGCCAGCTTGACATGTCATTATTTTGTAAAAGGAAGAAGATCAAAGGTCAATGAGCGAGTTAACGTTCTGTAATCACACTTTTTTGCGCCCGTATAACAGCTGGCCTCAGGCCAAATTGCTGGGACCGCGATCAAGTGCCGACACTTTATAACCACAAACTTTATGAAAGAAAGCCTTTACATAACTAGGAACCATTTCTATTCAACATTTCTCAGTTTAAATGCGAAGGCAGTGCTCGCTAGAATTCTCTCTTGAAAATAAATATACGAGTACGTATATTTAAACACCATTGTTGCACCGCGTGACGATTTGAGCAAAATTATCAAGGCCTGCAAACTCAATTCCTTTACGATAACGATTTATAAAAGTAAGCTTTAACACTTAACTACAAGAAAAACACAAATCACACCCCAACACATAGCCTTCAGTCGACCATGCTGTAATGGATTTATACACCCTTATTTTGAAATCAGTACACAAATTTTAAGGGATGACTTAGCCCATTTACATGAACAACTTTGGATATGGGACCAATGCTGGGAACTCAATAAAAAATTACATACCCATACAAAAGTGTCCAGCTGATCGGACCAAATGTGTTTCAGCATTGGTCTCATAACAAAAGTTGCTTATATTGATGGGCTGAGTCACCTCTAAAGAGGGTATACTAGCAGTGCGTTTTCGATACAAATGTATTTCTCTATTTTCTCGCTGAAAACTACTTCTGGAGGCACAATTCTTTTTACATACAATCTATTACTAAAACAGGTATGTCCCTATGTTTTATTTTTTTCTAAAAACCTGTTTAAAAGAAAAAAAAATGTACAAAAACAGTTTTTTTGGAAAAAATAAAAAAATAGGGGCATTCCTATTTTAGTACTAGATTTTATAAAAAATGAATTGTGGGTCTAGAATCAGTTTTCAGCGAGAAAATAGAGAAATACATTTGTATGGAAACCATATTGAAAAAATACTGCTAGTATACGCTCTTAAATTTTGTGTATTGAATTAAAAATAACTACGTATAGTAACTGTGTGATTTGTTGTATATTTATTTATAAACTGCAAAACTTGAAATTGATTATTAAGCTCTTAGCCTTAGATAAAAAGGAATTTTGTGTTCTGATCTCTAAGCTAATAGTAAAAAGTTGCACGAAAGTTATCACGAGAACAACACGATATTAATAATACATGTTATGTACTCAGTAATTTTATATTCGGATCAATTTTTTTAATATCAGCGGTATGATTTTTTCAACTTAGTTATTATAACGAGCATTTGTGATGATACAAAGAAGAAGTAATCAAATATATATTATTCATTCCTCTTTTACGCATATAATCTATTTGTTACCGAAAATATACAGTGAACTGCATAATAAAGATATAAAAAATATCTGCTGCCGTACGTGAAATGCGTTGAACATAATGCGGAAACTTTTCACATAAATAAAGTGCTGCATTGCCGCTCTCGAGAGACATGAAAATGGGGTTTACGTCTGGTACGCAGTACGCCTAACCTTTAGAAGTGTTGCCTTTTGGTAAAAATACCTAATCAAGTTTCAGCTTCCTGTAAAGCAATAAGAAATGAACCAAGTAAGGTATGAGAAAAATGCATTATTATTTAAAATTGCTGCGCCGTTTCTAGTGTTACCATTGTGGACCACCCACGCTCCATGGCGTAGTCTTTCTTCCTATAAAATAAAAGTACTTTAAAAGAAATATTTTATGATGTTATGCAACTTTTCAGGAGGCAGTGCTTCGTAGTGCAAACTAAAATTTAAAGCCTTCAATTTTTGTTCTCCTAATCCTGACAGATTTAAAGAATGTTATACGTAGACACGCCGATAAGTATAATTTTTATTTGAATATAACTTTATTGTAAATTTATTTGATACTAGTGTACAGGACTTGGATACTGAACCGTTTTGGGAAAACGGAAAATATTTTCGCGTTTACAACGCTCATTTCACTAGTAAATCAAATTCAGGTATGTTAAAGGTTTCGTAAAGAGTGTAGGCCAAGTCTTCTGACTGCTCTGACTAATGGCTTTGGTAGTACAGAGAGGGTCGTGCTCCTGCAGTGGAGACTAACAAAGACCTGTTGATGATGATGATGATGGGTACCGGACTCTAAAAATTTAGCTTGGTTTTCATTTTATGTACTTATATGTTTTTTTTAATAGCCATGAGTGTCCCAATGTTGGGCAAAGGCCTCTCTTTCACTCCTCCAAGATTCTCTAGATTGTCAGTGGGCCACAATCTATATGTTTCAGCCATAAATATTACTGTGTCACTTATATAAATATAAAACAAATCTTATTTTATTATTTACATATTGTATTAATTTAGGTATTTAATTAGATTTTACAAAGAAATGAGTTATCTGATATATAAAACTAACACCCGCGGCTTCGCTTGCGTTATATACAAACATTGGGCCCCATTTTGGAAAATCCTTTCTGAGCGAATGCCTACGTTACAATTACTATCTGCGTGCTAAATTTCGGCGCAATCCGTTAAATGGTTTGATCTGTGTGTATACAGCAGTCAGTCAGTAACAACTGTTTTTAGGGTTCCGGACCGAAAGGGTAATAAAAACCGGCCAAGTGCGTATAAAAACATTAGCCAGGGCAGACAAAAGATTTGGCCTACACTCTCCACGCTGGCCAGACGGGTTGGAGAGGACTATGATGTTTATAGCTTTGTTTAGCTTGTGTTTCCTTAGTCAACTTCTATGACATCCACGGGGAGACTTGCAGTGGTCCTATTCTACTCTGCCGGTACCCAATATTTGCCAACTGTCCCCTATTACCAAGCATGCTGTTTGTCTATTCATCCGTATTCCGTCGGTTGTGTCTTTTCAACCATTCTTGAGACAGGATATGGGAATAAACTCCCCATATCTTATTTCTTAATTTAATAAGAGTAAATAAGAATAGCATTGTGAATGCATAAAAATACCAATTAAATATAATGGTATTCACTAAAAATACTGGTAAAATCTATTACCTCTTTAATATAAAATAATAAAAACAAAATAAAATTTAAAATAATTAAAGGATACACACGACATTTTTACCTCACAAAAGAGTCCGCATGTCGAACATTTTTTTGTCTTTTCATTGAGGCTTTTCAATCTCTCATTGAGATAGAAGGTATCTTGCGCCATTCTGTCTCATTGTCCCTCATTTTCTTAATAAGTACCTATTGTTTTTGTTATCAAAGACATACCTCGTACATTTTCATTTATGAAAAAGCATTTTGGTACAAAAGTACTTGTCATTAAAGTAAGCAAAGAGTCCTAAAATGTCAAGAAGCAATTAATATAATGTTTCTGAATATTTTTACATGACAATACCGGCCAGACATCCAATAAAGGCCCTTTTCAATATCAAAACAAATTACGCTTTAAAGAAATGTATTCAAATAAATCAAAGCAATATTTTAAGAGATATTTGAAGTAACAAGGTCAAAAAATAACAAGATTGCTTAAAAATATAAATTTAGATATGTTTCAGTTTCAGGCAAGGTCTTCTCAAGTTTTTATTTTGCACACTTTTAAGCAAACTTTTACGTCATGAGCCCCTACTAATGGACTGTGATGCGCTTTATCTTTATCTTAAATTGTTTAATTGACAAATAAAACAAAATGTCTGACGGACTAATTATATTTTTTAATGACTTGCCTATTCGATTCACGAACATTTACTTTTAATCACCACTACCTAAACCAAGTGAAGGTGCATATTATGATATGAGGTAATCAACTACACACAATTTTTCGTATTAAAAACTTCTTGTTATGACGTTTTACGACATAACACCTACGTCATTGTTTTGTTAAAAATTGTTAGAACTAAGTTTTTATGGTCGCTCTAATTATAGCACCCAAAGGGATGTTGGCGGTTTGTTTAAGATACCAATTTGGTGACATTAGATTTAGGTCCTATCAAGGTAACAAGATGGATATCCTGATGGCCTGACGTAAAATATTGCTACAGAATGAGGGAGAGTAAAATAAAACTAAATTCCCTATCAACCTCACTTGAAGAGTCTTTTTGTCAGTCACAAATATTTTATTACTAGCACTTGAACCTCCAACCACTCGACAAATCCATTCTCACACTTTGGTACACTCGACATATTATAGCTGTCGTCGTAAAAATATACCAATAGAAACAAAAAATCATTATTCAACTATTCTGCTTATAATTTTACTGGATTAACGTTCATATAAATCTAATAGTAAGTATCCAGTCATATCATTGTAATATACTCTCCATACATCTCCATACTCTAATGAATGGGGCGGCTCTTCAGGGGAAGTACCACACTCTCACAGGAAATCGACGTTTGAGTTGTAGCTTTATCGCTGCCTCCGGCTGTCACACAGAACGAGGCGTATCGTTCTGTGAGTGTGACAGCCGGAGGCCCTTTGGGAGGAGAAAATAAAAGACCAGCAACGTTCTTGTCACACTCATGGTGCTGCAGTTGTCCATAAACAGCGGCGATCACTTACCAGCAAGTGACCACCTTGATCGTACGTATGACGTCCTAGGCATAAAAAGTGCGAAGCGATGAACCATTCTCTATTAATATATGACTAGGATATGTGTTAAACATACATACATACTATCACGTCTTTTTCCTTTGCGGAATAGACAGAGCCCTGGTCTGTAAAACCTCAAGACAACGTTTAGCATATTGGTGGGCTTGTAGGTAAGAAAAGAATCAAAATGGTGATGGGTTGCTAGCCGCATCGCCTATCGACATGATTCCTGACGCCCATTCCCTCGTTCGGCATTTACGATCTGCGCGGGAAGAGAAGCAGCTGGGACATTCTACGTTTTGTCTTTTCTCCCAGACCAGCGTAGAAGTGTAATGTCATGGAATATACTCGTAGATAATAATACTCTACCTCCGTTACATGTTTATCGGAAATTTTAATAACGTTTGAACAAGGGGTTTAACAGTAATTACAAAGCAACGCCGAAATCGTTGACCTTTGAAACTGAAAGTGTTCAGAACTTTGTTCCATTATAATTTATGTGGTGTCTTCATATTTTAAAGAAAATTTTTATTAATCTATCACTTTACAGTGCTAATTTTAGTGATCAGTAATTTCTCAACATGAAAATGCAACAAAGATTTGTTGATTTTTCAAACTGAGTACTTATCTCTGACACATATGTTTTACCTTAACAACAATGGGCATGTTGACAAATTTTTTTTTCATGTTGCTATGTAAAGACCTGCCAAAAATAAACACAATAGTGACAGAAATACATATCTAAACAAAAAACTTTTTCAGTTATATAAGTTTTAAAGGCACATGTTTTTAGACGTGAAAACGCGCAGCTGAAATGCCTACATATTTGTGACGTCACAAGCTTGTATTTTGTATGGGTGGCGTGAGAACTTTGTTTGGTAGCTATACGAAATATTTCGTTTATGGTAATGGTTTCGTAATAAAAGTTGCTATAAATTTTGCAGACTAAAGTACAGTATAATTGAAATTAAAGATTTTCATTCTTTAAAAAATGGTCCTATTCACCCAACTTTAAAGATGCTTTAAAATCACTTAACGAATCGATATCAAATTAAAAGTGTTCATTATAGTGTTTTTAGATAGAAATTAGTCTCATTAGAAACAAATTTTATATAATCTTAACATTAGGCAACTACCGTATTTCACTTCAATCTTTTCGCTAACAATTTGCAAAAGATGTATCTCATTACGAAACGAGAGGAGCGCTCCGTGTAGCGAAAATTTCAAAATAATACATAACCCTTGTTTATTCGATTCCAATTTCGCCTTCAATTTCGTTACGATGATAATACGATATTTTTGCTGATTCTCGAATATTGCAATATGTCGGCGTGGCATGCCTCTTCAGTATATTCGGAGAGCTTAGGATGGAATGTAATAACAGAGATAGCAACGTTTTCGCGAACATAATGCCTACAATTTGAAATCGCGAAATGCCTTGCAGGGCCATTCGCGAGATATTCTTTACCGCGGGAAAAAATATAACGGATTTTTATTATCTCACCGCCGCCGTAATCGCAAAAGGCATTTAGTCGTTTGCTGTTATGTTTAATGTCATTCTGGTAGATGTAACGGAGATTCTATTGCTAATATACGTTCTATCAAATCACTACCTAGACTTGTACTTCGTTGCTTACAACCATGCCGTAAGTATTGAAGAATAAAATGCCGTAAAGCAGAACCTCGAATCAATCAAAACTTTAAACTCGTTCAAAACAATAAAATAAGGACATGGCTAACTAGAGCTAAATGCCATAAAAACAAAAATATGCAACAGTTTAAATACTAAACAAAAATAAATCTGATCTGGAACACTCTAAACACAGAATTAAAATTGTTGACTTCAACAATTTTGAGTTATGATATCAAGTGTTATGTCAATTAATAAGTATTCAAAAAACCTATATTAAATAAACTTTTGGTTCTTGAAATATACTTTCTTGTCAGAGTAATCTTGGTTTATTTTTATTTCTTTATTTTAACTTACAACAGTAATACATCATTAACCTACAAATAAGCGATTACCATATTAAGAACACCGCAAGTAATATTCCGGAAATAAAGTAAAATATTATCAGATATAAATTGCGTTGTAGTTTGATTATTAATACAAAACTCTTGACATTTTTAGAAATAATAATTACATTGCATCGTACAAAACGTTTTGATATCCGTTCAATTAAAGAGTACGTAATGCGATTTCAATATTGGCGCAATCAAATTTTCATACCGGGCCTACATGAAAATAAAACAACAGGCGAGTGAAATTTTATGAAGGCATAAAATCGTGCATCGCGAACGTACCTAAATTTGATTTTATCGAAATGTTGGTGGAACAATGAAACACTTTTATTGTAGTCCTTTTTGAATATATGCCAAGACCTGCAAAATGGGGTGAAATCAATACTTTCAATGAATATTTGTTTTTTTTTATTTTAGACAAAGAGATGACTTAAACTAGTTTTTTTTTGGTACGTAAACGAAGAAATGAGATGTAAGAAGTACCCGAAACCGAAGAGCATGCATTAGGAGAGTGATGAGTGTAGATGAAGCTAGATGGATTTGTCAGGATCGTAGTAAGTGGAGGTCCATAGTAGAGCCTATGAATGCCTATTTCCCATGGGGGTAGGTAGAGCCCCCATGGGAAATAGGCTTGATAATATGTGTGTATGTACATACGTAAACGCACATAAGGACATACTAATTACGTCGGCGTCTCGGCCACCAAAAAGTCCACTGCTAACATGGGCCAAGGATTTCCATCATTTGCCATACTCACCACGCTTGACGCATGGGCACGGCACGCAGACGGGTTGGTGAGCGCAGTTTGTTTGGCTTATCTCGGATCCTACGCTGCTGCCCATCGGAACTGCTTCTTAAGCGAGGGATGGGTAGGAATTCGTTGGACTGGAGGAACGGGAAAAAGTTATTTGGGATACTACTTGCTCGGATGAGGTATTCCTCGTAGCGCAACCCGTATTAAGCGCACGATAGGTTTTTAAAGCTCGTACATGCGCTAATGACCTTTAGGATATGGGCTGAGATTTGAACCTAAATTCCCCGTCAGAAAGTCAGCGGTCGACTGCCGTCCGTCGCCCGCGCGCATTCGTAATATTAAATAACATGGGTAAGTAATATAACATATAAACACAAAATATATATGTTTTAAGATCAATACCAACGAAATATATAATTTTGGTCAGTACAATTATCAATCAAGATAAAATTCGGAAGAAATAATTTTGAAAAAAATAAAATCTCTTGTTATAGCAATTATTCAACATAACAAACCTTTCATATACAGTTTTATCGTTATAAAATTTAAAAAATCGATTTGTTGTTACGTATAATAAACGTAATATATACTTATTATTAAGCATAATAATCATTGGTAATACAAATAAAGTGATAGAAGATCCTAATCTACGTTTTGTGACTAAGTCGCTTTCGCACCGAGTCATCGCTCGCTCGCTTCGCTCGCTCGCTCTTATGGTGGTTTATGTGTAACCATAACCTAACCTACCTTCTGTTACCAGTCGCTTTCGCACCCAGTCGTCGCTCCCTCGCTTCGCTCGCTCGCTCATATGGTGATCTATGTGTAACCATAACCTAACCTACCTTCTGTTACCAAGTCGTTTTCGCACCCAGTCGTCGCTTTCTCGCTTCGCTCGCTCGCTCATATGCTGGTCTATGTGTAACCATAACCTAACCTACCATCTGTTACCAAGTCACTTTCGCACCCAGTCGTCGCTCGCTCGCTCATATGCTGGTCTTTGTGTAACCATAACCTAACCTACCTTCTGTTACCAAGTCGCGTATCCAAACCAGTCGCTTACGCACCAAGGCGTCGCTCGCTCGCTTCGCTCGCTCGCTCATATGGTGGTCTATGTGTAACCATAACCTAACCTACCATCTGTTACCAAGTCACTTTCGCACCCAGTCGTCGCTCGCTCGCTCATATGCTGGTCTTTGTGTAACCATAACCTAACCTACCTTCTGTTACCAAGTCGCTTTCGCACCAAGTCGTCGCTTGCTCGCTTCGCTCGCTCGCTCATGTGGTGGTCTGTGTGTAACCATAACCTAACCTACCTTCTGTTACCAGTCAATTTCGCGCCCAGTCGTTGTTCGCTCGCTTCGCTCGCTCGCTCATATGGTGGTCTATGTCTAACCATAACCTAACCTACCTTTTGTTACCAAGTTGCGTATCCAAACCAGTCACTATCGCACCTAAGGTCATCGCTCGCTCGCTTGTCATAATCAATTTGATTGATTTAGATTTTTATTGATATATATTTTAAATAGTATTTGTTTTGATTGTTATATTTTATGGCATGTATACTGAACGAGTTGTATGACAGGTGATGTTTAGTATTCATAAACGTTATAATAAATGAGTTTATGGTTTTCGAATTGAATATTTTATGAATAGTATAGCTTTCAAGAATATAAACAGTAATAATTATATCAAGTAAACATTATATCTTTTGAACTTTATTGAAATGGAAATATATAATTTGTTATTATATCACACAATACGCACCCAAATAACATAAATTTAATATTAAAAAGGAGAATAATCTGTAAAATAAAAATCTGTAAAAAAAATTCCTCGGGAGAGTTTGTAGGTTGATTGGTATTGTATTGAACATAAAAATTGCGTGACTCTAGGACAAACAGTTACGTAGTTAATGAATATTTGCAATAAAAAACGATGTACGAGTTACTTTTTTTTCTAAAAAAAACTATGAACTTTTGAAAAATGTTCTCAGCAAGCAAAGATAAAAAACCATTCTACAATATATGTTTTTTTTTGGGTATTGTGCTTTATGTTTGACCATTTTTATAAAGGTTTCGAAATGGCCATGGCACCCTTAAACAGCTAATAAACGTTCTACATATTTTCCACTCTCCCGTTCCCGCATTAATTAATATTATTTGGTCTATCTTAAAACTCTAACACTACACTTCTTTTAGGTCGATCGTGTTAAAAAACATCTTCCAGTTATGTAATAATACTTCCTTTTATAGGTACGAAGAGGAAGACGGGACAAGTTTTCACATAAATCGACAGGGTTGTAACGCCGGATGTTTCAACGCCAGCATCTGTGTTAAAACTTTAAACAAGTCGCTAAGTAATTTTTACGACCTTTTATAAAGTCCCCGAAACATTCATGCTTATTAATAAGTTAGATGAAGAAAAAAAGCTATCTGTATAAAACTGGTCAGGTGCGAATTCGCGCACCAAGGGCCGTACAAAGTTTGTTTTATTATAACTACAAAATATATTCTTAAGATTTTGATTGTACAAACAAAGTCATACTATATAGGATGTCTGGGGTAGCATGATCTTTTTGTAACATTTTTATATATTGTATTCCTTGCCAAAGTATTATGCAGTTAAATTAATGTAAAGTATTAAGTATTTCTTTTCTTTAGTGAAAAAGATCGAATTGTCTTTTTGTCACTTAAGTACAATCGTTTGATTTAATTCTGATTAAAAATCTAATTTATTAATTATATTATATTTTTAAAGTTTTTAGTTTTAGGTACATTGTTCTTGTATATAATATTTTATTATCATATTAATAAATTGCATGAAATTGAATAAAAAAACTTACAAACTTTCACATTTATAGATGCCTAAATTGGGATTATTATCCAACAAACGAAAGAGCGTTCTAGGTCCAGTTATAAATAATTTTATAAAATACATAGCATCACATCTGTGACGCTATAAACTTTTATTACAGAACTTCTAATGACTGATACAAAAACTATGAAAATAAAAATAATACACCACATGTATGAGCATTTGAGTAAAAAGTACAACGAAAGTGATTTGCCAGCGTCCTCCCAACTCAATTTGCACTAAACGTTTCAAGATGGCTCGAGAGGTACGCGGGGAGGAAAAATTGATAGCTCTCAATACCTATTATAAACGGATCACCTTGATTTTAGCTAGGAAACAATCTGCCTTTTTCAATTTCAGGTTATTTGATGTCTTCGTGATAGATTCTTGAAGATATACAAAAAATAAATTGTTGGGGTAAGGAACCCATTCCGTTGTTATTAGGGCTGGCCTCTGAAACGAGGACGCCCAAGAACAAGATGGGCATAAAAATTGGCAAATCATCGCCAAGGATAGAGAGCTATGGCGGACTAGAGGGGAGGCCTTTGCCCAGCATTGGGACACTATAGGCTAATAAAAAAGGCTTAGGCCTCGCCTTCGTTTTCTGGTAATCCATGGGAAAACTATATACTAATCTGTAACTAGTAAGTCTTTACGTTCAAGTTAGAAGAAAATATCGCTGAAATCAAAATCCTACCCGTTAATAAACTGTTATTGCCTACTCAATTAAGGTATACAACGTTGTATTCACAACTATGGTTTTTGTGCTTTAGCTGTTCCATGGCTCGAAATGGGATGATTTTTTTTCTTAACTTTGTTGTATTTACCTTACGGCATTTATCTGTATTATAATACATATGAAAGGTATTATTTAGGTATTAGCAGTTTTCTTGACGGTTTCATTAAATAATTCCTACTCTTATAAACTGTAATATTTGCAACAGAAAATATAAAAAAAACAACTCCTTTCGCAGCCAAGACTCCATAATAACTACTCAAGCTACTGTTATAACGTTTAAGCATCAAGTACCTAATTACCGGACAAGTTTAAGGCAAACACTATCTTGGAAATGAGTGTCGAGAAAAACCAATTTGGAGGCACGGAACGGGGGCTACTGAGCTCTGAGCCCGGCCCGGATCTATGTATATTGATAGCCTTTGAGTGCCAAGGGGCATAAGGATTTAGGGGCTTTCAAGCAAACGTGCGAAGCTCAAACAACAACCTGCTATAACTCTATAACTATTAGGTATACCTTAACTTTTTTACCTTTTGCATAGTATGCACGCACACCACATCATTATGTCACTGTCTCCAACGGAGACACGAGGATTGTGTTTATTTGCTCTTAAATCACTTATAACGTCCTCTCCATGTGTAGACGAAGTTAGAGCGATGACTAACTAAATGAGTGCAGGTGTGTAATTTGTAGGCACGTTAAGCCGTTGGTCCCGGCTGCCATCTGGTAGTCGTTAAAGGAACCACGTCAGAAGCCGAGAGGCCGTTCCGAAGAACTTTGACACCAGAGTGTGCATGGTCGACTGACCGTGTCACCTACACGAAATGATGGTGAGGCCATTTCACATTCTTTTTATTTTGCTAGTTTTTACCCACGGCTTTGCTCGCGTATTTTCCGAGTCGTTTGTCAACAATCCCACGAGAACAGTACTTTTTTTTCAGGATAAAATTTCCTTATGTCCTTTTCGGTACACTAACCTATCCGTATGCTAAATCTCAACAAGATTATTTCAGTAGATAAAGCGTGAAGAGGTAACAAACAAACATAGAATTTCTTCATCGGTTATAATATTAGTTAGAATTCAACTTTTGCTTCTGAAGATCATAATGCCACCATTTTACCGAAATTTCCAATCTCTGTTAAATTTACAGCTGTGGTTTTCTAATTGAAGGGCAGCCTTTTGGGGGCGCCACATGAATACTCTCACCAGGTTGCTACATGTGCTAAAGCCGTCGCTCCGAGCTCAGCCAGTATTGCCTCTATCCTGCCACTGTTATAACCAAGAAGAATGAGTTTTAATTTTAACTTTTTCGCCGATTCTCGCTTAAGAGTTCTTGTTTAACAAGATAGCTCTGTTCTTTGTAGTCTCTGCTAACTTTAGCCTGTTTCAGGCGAACCAATTTCAACTTCTTTAATTTGAAAGAATCTCTTTGCCTGCAAATCAGCTGTTCAGGCGTTTAGTATTCGCAAGTGCTAATGTTTTTATTGACTTGTTATAAGTAGGAATTTTAGACAGTTTGTGTTCAATTGACTGTAATTAAAGCCTATGTTTATATAACGCACACATATGCCAGATAAGTACCATAAAATTTATCTAAGTAGTTGATTTTTTGGTAAAACGCTAAGAAATTATGAAAAATAAAAATAGTAAATGAAGAATAAAAGTAGTGTAATATGTAAAAGACAGTCTAATGAACATGAACTTACACTTTTGAAAGAGAATTAAGTTTAAATTTATTTAAGGTATTTAAATACCGGCGCTGCGTAGTTATTAGAGTAGAGGAATTTGACATTAGTCCAGTCTTTTAGTGATATAAATAGACATTGCAAAATAAATTTAGTAATTTTAAGCATTGTAGCGTGTATTTAATAAGTACATAATAATTAGTTAAGTACATTCAATACTTAGCTATTTTCCCCACGACTTCGTCCGCGTAAATCATGCCTATGCCCACACCCGCAGATAAATAAATTTTTTAATGGTGAAAGAATTTTGAAAATTGGTTCAGAAGTTTCGGATCCTATTTAATGCAAACAAACAATCAAATCTTTTCTCTTTATAACACATATTATTATTATTAGTATAAATATACAGAGTGGTACCAATCACGTTAATTCATATTTGTAATGGACTAGCCCAGGGAGCCCACTTAGCGTCATTTTATGGGTGGAAATGTGTTAATTGCACCCATAAAATTATTACTTTTCACACTATTGTTTCGGTATCACAAATAAAATTTAATAGAATTTCAATAAAAGAACTGATATTGGTACATTACACGCCGAAAGCTTCAATAACGCTTAAATAACCCACATTTCCGCGCAGTATATTAGCAATGTCCACAAAAATTCACGAAGCTGTCCCTAAACATTATCGGGCCCTTATTCCAGAATGCGAAAGGCTTAACCCACATTAAATTCACGGCCCATTTTAATGGTTATTGACATTTTTGATAGCGGCCCGGTCGATCGCCACCATTTTATGTTTATAGAAAATAAATGCTTCATAAAAAGTAATTCGGTACAAATTGCGCCCATTAGCGCTGCGCACACATGGTTGGGGTGAACGATGACTTTAAATTCATAAAAATCTTTTTATGCCCTGGCACGCGTTATTACAGTAAAGTGCATGCGATTTTTCTCGAATACAAATTTGTTTTAATATGACACAGTTGTCTTTTCGATCACTTATTTTAATGCTTTCCATATTTTTTTGATATGAATTAGGCACGTTGGGCATTTTTGATATGGGAAAATAACCATTGACGAGCTCCGTGGCACAGCGGTTACCACGCCAGCCTGCGACACGGGGGTCCCGGGTTCAATCCCCGGTCAGGTCATGATGGAAAACGATCTTTTTCAGATTGACCTGGGTCTTGGATGTTTATCTATAGATGTATTTGTTATAAAATATAGTATCGTTGAGTTAGTATCCCATAACACAAGTCTTTCTTAAGAACTTACTTTGGGGCTAGCTCAATCTGTGTGATTTTAAAAAAAACCATTGAACTCGCGGTAGGTACCCTTACCATTTCCAACTAACACCTCTGTATATAGTTATACTAGCAACCCCCTCAAAAGGCATTTATTATACCAATAAACTTTCCTTATGAATCACTCTATCTATTGGTAAAAATCACATGAACATCCATGCAGTAGTTTTTTGAGTTTATCGTGAACAGACAGACATACGCGGCGAAGGACTTTCTTTTATAATATGCAGTGATGGCGAAATTTTGATCGTTTTGGACCCTTAAAGACCTGATTCCGTTAACTTTTTCTTTGAAAATATATTTCCAGCCTATTAGTTTGTAAGGGAATATCGATTATTTTTTTGAGTTTTCAGCAAATCCACGAGTTAAATCACAATGTTATCCAAAAACATCAAATTCCGCCATGTATAAAGTGTTTCCTGCACAATATAATATTTGACGATTCAAAATTACACACGTTAATTTTCACTTCTCTCGGCAAGCTCTCGGCACTCCGGAGTGCTACTGTATTTTTTTTATTTGTTGATATTAGCACAACAGAGCAATACAGATTACAATATTAAGGACAATAGTATAACAAAAGTTACATAGACCTGACCTACATTGCAATACAATATGTTTGCCTAAAACAATTAAATACCTACTGGACAAATCATGACATAGTTACACTAAAATAGCTATGGAGAGTGAAATGACATTGTTTGGATCACCTCTATTTCTGTACTCATCATCATCATTCTCTTTACCTCATCCCATTATCTAGGGTCAGCCCAGTATGACTTTTTATTCCCTTTGAACCTTTATTGTAACAAATAAATTCAGCCACTATTATAAGTTTATCAGTCGACAAAAACTAATAACGGTTATTTAATTTAATACACTTTATACGGTTTTATCAACCTTGTTATTTAATGTTAAGTTATACGGTAAAAACTCAAAACCTTAGGTGTAAAAATAAAGTAAAACACGCGAATCGTTTGAAATGATTTAATTTAAATGTGCAATCGTGAAAACAATTATCGTCATCTTCAGGTATTTTGTAGTCTCCACTGCAGGAGTACGACACGACCCTCTCTGTACTACCAGAGCCATATATTAGCCAGAGCAGGAAACAATATAAAAAAAAAACAGCTGATGGCTGATAAAGAGTATGGTTTGATTTTTATATACGTTTATACGTAGCACTTACATATTTATAGGAATTTGCCAATCTACATTTTCTTGGTTAACGGTTATTCCAATTAACAGGGCAAAAGAATAATTTTGAAACGTTGGGAGTGACGGAACTTATGAAAATAAATAGACACAGACAGTAATTAAGTTTAAACTTCCTGCAGACATTTTGTAAGGAAATGTCGATTGTTGAAACTTCAGATTAATTACAACTTACCGATTTCAACAAGTTAGACAACAAGGTAGGAACTCAGAACAATACAACGAGACTACTCGAACCTTCAAAGTACTCAGTTGGAGATGAATTACGTTAACATAAATTGACCCTCCGATTTTATAAAGCAGATAACAGCTTTGTTGAAAATTTTCGTGTCCTATATTACAAATTCACCTTTATTTGTCAATCATAATCTATACCACTTTGAAACAAAGTAAAAATCATCATCATTATCTTTTTTTGTCTCCACTGCAGGAGTACGATCTTCTCTATACCACCAGACGCATATATTAGCCTGAGCGGTCAGAGGATTTGGCCTACACTCTGCACGCTGGCCATACGGGTTGGAGAGGATACTTTGATTAGCTTGTGTTTCCTAAGTCACCTTAAACGACATGCACGGGAAGACTTGGAGTGGTCCTATTCTACTCTGCCGGGAACCAACACGGCAAAGTAAATATACAATACAAATAAATATACTACTCACAATCATTCCTGAACTGTAGATAGACGTTCGCTTCATGTATTGTCGCTCGCGCGCTACCTACTAGCCTTTTCCATACATTTGATACGAATCAAGCGTGTCAGGAGTCAGGAGGCGGTACCGTTTAGCGCGAGCGATATTCCCTGGACTGTGTCTTTAAAACCATAATATTAAAAAGTAATATTATCCAAAACGCATCAATAACATTACTGAACTAGAACACATCGCATTAACTTGTGAATTTACCATAGTAAGTACTTTGGATAAATAGATAAAAAAACCTCTAGTGAGCTATTGCACTCTAGAACAAAATCATTGATCATCATTCTTTTCGCTATTTAAAGCTATACAATATATAAAATATACAAAAAGGGGATAGTCACCTTATTGTAATATAAAGCTACCTAGCCACTTCAGGCCAGGAGTTGGAAAACTTTAATTATAGAATGACTTTGAACAGTCGGAGTACCAACCCACGCTGTTTTGCCTCAATTTGCACTTCCCAACCTATTTCTGTGGGTATTTCGTATTTATTTGGTCCGCGCGTATCTGAAAATAGCTGTATTAATACACGGTGTGGTGACTGCTTTATTTGATTAAGGTTGGGGTCACACGTGTAAGTGCGTAGGCTTGCGTTTCTGATGTTGAAGCCAACCTAACCTACTCCTACTTGAACTTCAAGTAAAACAAAAAGTTTACAAGTTACAAAATCAACAGCCAAGCCTCAAGTTTAAACTATTTTATGTGGTAGGTATATGACTTCCTCGGTGCCGTGGTGCGGAAACAAAATAGACCAAAACGATTTGTCTACAACATAACATGAAAATTAGTTTCATAATATAATTGAATTATATACAGTTCACACATTTCCGAGTCAAAGCCTTCCGGGCTCCGGGCCGTCCGTGTCTATTTTCCCGTCAGGGCCGGACCGTTTGGGATATGTGTTCACACATATCAGTGAAATAGGCGTCAGTGTAATCTTTGTCAATAATTATCGGGCAATTGTAATGTTGTAATGTAATGACAAAGAATGTCGGACACATTCCGACATTCTTTGACATTACAATTTCATTACAACTGGCAACGGGCTTTTTGCACAAAATTTTGCAATAACCTAACAATAACATAAGAAGTGTGAAGGAAGTAAAAATTGGAAGGCCCTGACGGGCGAAGCGCGATCACTGACGGCTCGGCCGTTAATTGTGTCATCGAGTTCATACGAATCGTATTCAATCGATTTTTCCTGACATGGCCGGGATTCCCTCCAGGGCTTCAGGGAAGATATGTAAAAAACGCCGGGCCCCGGGCTCCAATGCACTAAAGCTAAGTATACAACCAGCAAATCGTTTAAGTGTGAATTTAAAGAATTATCAATAACGTCAAAGTTATTTAAGTTAAGATTTCAAACGTTTACTTGTATAAATTTCTTTAGCAATCGTCATCATCATCATTTCGTGTAGGTGACACGGTCAGTCATCCTATAAAAAAATAACAGTCAATAATTGTCATATTTGATTTTACGACTTTCAGTAGAAAAAAAATATTGCCGTTAGTAATTCACATAGTGCTAAGTTTAGGCCGTTTCCAAAGCGGTGTGGAAATAGTACATTACTGCAGAGGCCGGGAAGTAAGGGATTGCCGGACGAGTATAGTTTTCAAGGCCGAGCGTCAGCGAGGCCTTGACAATAGTTACGAGTCCGGCAATCCCTTTCCCGCCGAGGAAAGTATAGAGATTTTCTCAATAAATGTGAGGAAATTTAACTTAAAGTTACACATAAACTTACATGCCTTAAATATTTCCCCTTACTAGGTATTTGCCGGTAGTAATTTTTCCACTTTCAAGTTTCAAATTAGGCGAAGTAGGTACTTAAAATCCATTGCAGTGTTGCTTTCATCACTAAAACTCATTTTGAACCGTTTCATTTCGAATAAATAACCAACTTTGCACATATTTACCGAAAACAATCAATGTCAATCAATTACTGCAAAGCGTTAATCACAAACTACGAAGAAGATACTATTACTAGTATCAGACGACCGACTGCCATATGTTTTCTCTAGGCAATAAGGATCATAGACAAATAATGGAGTGAGGGTGAAAATGAAAAAAATGCCATACAATTCCTTTTGAGTTTCTATGGGGGGCCATAAATTCAAAGTCAATTGACGTGTGTTCTATACCCTAAAATCCGTAAAAGCAGTTTTTCGGCAGTGGCGTTAATCACTACGGGTATAGTGAAAATAACAGATCTCCCGAGTTTTTAATTTTTTTATTTTCATTTGTCAATTCCAGCAAAGGAAACAATGCCCATAGAGCCCAGTCATATTTTTCACAAAAAATTTAATAGATCATAGATTATTGTTTTCTTCTCTCGCAACGAAAATTAAGCATATTTTCGTATGATCACATATCGATATTTTAATGAAATTGTAGTTATATTCACGTATTATATGCATTTTTTAAAAATGCAGTGGTAGTAAACTGGCTGTATGACAAGTGACATAATTTACGTTACATAGATTAATTAAAAAGTTTTGAGCAGCGGCCGGGAAGTAATTTTCATACTTATTTCCTGGCCTAGGCCGGCAATGCGATGAATGAGCCAAGAATTACAAACTTCCGGTCTTCTTTTTACTACAGTAATGCCTACATTTCCGAGCATGTTTGAGAAAACACAATTTCCCATATAAAGGCATAACGACATACCACCCTCCACGTTTTGCTTGCCTAGCAGTAGGTACGTCTGTCTGTGTAGACAAGCTGCGATGCGAATGCGAGGCAACATTAAAACAACGAGCGTGTAATGTGTAAACAACATTTCACGCATAGCCCCATCCCCCATGCAATTCGTTTAACACGGTGCTGGCTGGCGATAACAGATTGTCTACCCTTATTTAGGAGATAAACATTTTATTTTATGACATTTATGGGTATTTACAGGAGCGAAGATTTTGTGAGTTATGGTAAATATAATTTTTGTGAACATTTATTTCACTCCGATAGCATAGAATAAGACCACTCCAAGTCTTCCCGTGGATGCCGTAAGAGGCGACTTTGGAAACACCTCTCAAACCTGTCTGGCTGATGATGATGATGACTATTGATACAGGGTGATTCTGAACAACCTGGCGATATTATAATGACGGAATTAGGACCCTTATAGAGTATAAATACGCAAAAAAAAAATTTGGGCTTACCATACAAAATTTAATTTGAGTAACTTAAAGGGCATTACTCCAAAACCTGAAAACCAATAGCTTATAATATATTATTACACATACATACATATTATCACGTCTTTATCCCTTGTGGGGTAGACAGAGCCTAAGGTCGTAAAACTCAAAGGCCACGTTTAGCGTGTTTGTGGGCGCTGTGGAAAGCGGAATCAAAATAGTGATGGGTTACTAGCCGCATCGCATATAACGTGATTTCGTGGATTTTCGCCCAATCGCCTTGACCGACTTTTACAGTCTGCGCGGGAAGAAAATCAGCTGGTATATTCTATGTTTTTCCTATTCGCCCAAACCAGCATGGAAGATCAGAGGCTCAGGATTTTATATCTCTACAAACTAAACAATACGTGTGACTTTGTATAAGATAATTAATATAAATGTAAAAGAAGGCAAATAAGTCAAAACAATAAAGTTCATTCCAAAATGTGTACATTCCAAAATACCAGAGAAAAGCCATGATAGCAGCATACCAGGCAGTTTTTCCTGATTTGCTCCATTTTCAACGGGATTCGGTCGGGATCGAAAAGAATTTATTGAGTTCACAACTTCAGTTTGAAACAAATTTAAAGAGTTGCTTTTTTTGCAATCACGTTTGGTTTCGGTTTTTCGGAAACATTACCTAGGAAGCATTCTGGTTCTATTGAGTATATATTTCGACTATATGTAATTTTAATAGCTGGATTCAGGCTTAGCTCAGTACATAGTAATTAAAAAAAAATATAAAATAAGTATAGTATTTTTCCTAAACAGCTGCCTAAAGAAAGATGACACAAAAAATAACACAATTAGGAGCGTAAAGTCGCCAAATTCGTATACTTCCGACGTACAAGCATACATTTTCCTCTATATCTCATACGCAACGGTGTGCAACGGTGTGTGATATTGTTGAAAAATAGCTCCATAAAACTGTCTTTGTAATAAATTGCCAAGATACGATTTGGCCTGATGACTACTTCTACTTTAGGAGCGTGTAAAACTTGACGCACTCACTGCCGGCGTCTTTTTATTTTCCTTCCTCGATAAAAATGCCATCTAATATGTCAATTCGGCTCGTATATTGAAACTAACAAAGTAAGGGATGTTCGGAAAAGTGACAGGTGCGTTTTTTTATCTCATTTACGGTACGTAATTCAAAGTGAATGCTGTAATAAACTAGGGAAATGACAGTCAGGTCGTTTTTCTGTGGATCCTTAGGATAGCGGCATTTTTCGAGTTTATATTCACTGAACACCTCTTAAAGGTAAGGAAATGTACCCAGTCTTGTATGACGATTGCCTTAAATTTTCCTCAATAATGTGTTTTTGATTTCGGTATATTTATTTATTAATTTCAATAGTAAAATATAAATATAATTACAGGATTTCACTCTTACCTGTTGATGAATCATTATAGTAGAGACTGGTCACAGAATTATACCTGACTTGTCCCGGAATATTTGCAAAACTTTATTTTTTGCTCGGAAAATACTCGATTCGGGAATTTATGCAGTTAAAACGTTTAAGTGATAGTTTTAGCGTAAGATGGACTAGATAAGTTAGGCTGAAAATGCTTACAGTAGAAACGAGTCGTCTCAATCATCTCAGTTCTTCAGCTACCCTAATACTGACCTAGTTGGGTCTTCTGAAAAACTGTATGTGATCAGTGTTTCAGATGTGTTGTTCTGCAGCGCCGATGCAGTGCCGGAATAAGCATTTTACATGGCTCTTTATGCAGGTGTTGTCTAATCTGTCTGATCGATCACTATACTCATATTGTTACTCTGGCACTGTTACTGTGTTAATAATACAGTCTATGCAAGCAATTCAATTTCACAGTGATACTTATCGTTTCATTATAGATTTCAGCTGCATCAGATTGTTTCGGGAAACAATGGAACGCATCGAAGTTCGACAGTAATGATTCATGGGCTTATTTCAATAATTGCGTGTCATCAGTTTGCAGGGAATATAGGTCAACCAACCTACCATTATTTTCATGTAACAGATTCCTGTTATATTTCAATAACAAGAGTGTAGACAGAATATGATATTTTCGCAGGGTGTGTAATTTCTGCACACTTTTTTGGGAACTCTCATGAAGAATAGATATTGAAAAATGTTACTTACGGGTCATCTGGCTGAAAAAACTGTTAAAGACACTTTTAATCTAATATCGATACATTAAGTTGTCGTATAATCTGATAGTCTACTGTTTTTTTGATATCAAAAAACAACACACTGTCGGATTAGACGTCCATATGGACGTTAAAAAGCCCAGAGAAAAGTTGGAACTTTGTGTTACCTTTAAATCTCTATAAGTTTTTTTGTAAGCAAGTTCATTTTTCTCTGATATTTTTATTATTGCGAGGTTTTTTCGAAGCACAACAAAAAATTTTTTTGAAATTGAACATTAATAGAAAGTATAATGTAGACAGCTTTCATTACCTACATACGTTTTTATCACTAAATTACGTACTTATATCTTATCGGAAGCCTACCGGCTAGACAGCTACCTTAAGATTCATAGCCAATGCGGCTAGCCACTCATCACTATGCTACATTGTGATGAGTGGCTAGCCGCATCACTCATTGACATTTTCGCAGATTCCCGCGATTGACTTACACGATTTACAAGTGAGGAAGAACAGTTGCTTCATCATGAGTTAGCCGAAATTTTTGCATAAAGCAACTTCCTGTTGCATAGGTACCTACATAATATGTAACACCTACTATTAATCTATAGGCTATTTCATTGTTTGCAGTCTCAAGTTTCAGACAATCCCATTTGATGTGACAACAGGAATATCCCAGGAATCGTATATCATCTAATTCAGGATTTCGCTGAATTAATTTGTATTCGTACTGGGTCAGAGAAAAGGAGAGATATGGCAAGTAAACATTACCTTGCATCACAAATCAAATTTGATTATTTTTTATAATAATGAAAATTACATTTCGTCTGTAACGATTAAAATAAAGTTGAAATGTTTTTCTAACTTCTTCAGAAATTATGAAGATGGTTACTTAACGCCCAACATTTGCATAATATGTATAACAGTTTGGTATAGCGTATAATATTTACATTTGTCATGTAGCCAAAATCTTCCAAAGCCTAAGATTAAATTACTCTGTAGTTGTTACCATGCGATTAAAGTTTCTTATGCTATGAAATTTTGTTGGTATACTAAAGTTAAAGATAAAAAAAAAACGGGCCGCATCTAATGCATATCTCGTCGGCTCTGTTACCTCGTGGATTATTAATATGAATTTGTCTGAAATACCACGGCGTGTTAGTTCGATATTGCTTCTTTGAAGATAAACTACATTTGTTAATTAATCCTAGATTTTGCTTGCCATGGGAGGCAAAGCTTTTTTTGAGTGTAGGGCTTTATAAATAATTTGGGATTGAAATAAATAATATATTTTTCCATGCTGGTTGCTTAACTTCAAAGTCTACTTTTATACTTTTTCGTTTTATACCAACTAATTTTAAATGTCCTGGCAATGTTTTTAATCTTGGAGTTAGAATAAGTCATAGAACGCAAAATTTTAAGAAATGAAATGTGTGAAGGCAACAAAAATGCACACAAAATCACTGATCAGCTGGTTGAATTTCAATAGGATGTCTTAAGGTTTTGTCTTCCTTTTTTGGGATTTAGTATTGTATTTAGTTTTCTGATACCGGGATGAAAATATTACTACCAGGAGTAAAAAATCATCCAAAATTGATGTAAGCAAATTCTATATGTCGTTCTTCAGTTTAGCAACCTAGGTAACACACGAAAATCGTTTTGTATTCAAAATTCAGATAGCATGTTTTACAAAATGTGCTCACTGTGCAGTGATAGCGCACCAATGAGAAACAAAGGCACGGACCAAACGAACACATCCAAGTAACCGAATGAAAATTCGTTAGTCACGTTTTATTCGACAAAAATGAAACAGGAATTCATGTCCGCACGAGACACAATAGATGCACATAAATACCGTTCATTCAAATCACCTCGTACAACGGTTGGCAGAATTCAATTTTGAAATACGTTCACAAAGCGTGTTCGGAAACATTGTTTGCTAGACCTATTTCCATTTACGCTACCCTGAAAAAGTGACACGCGTACGGATTTTATGCAAATTCCGCCGATCATAAACAAAGGCTTTAACAAACGCGCAGCATGTACGTACAGTTTTTGCGGAATAGTGACGGGACGAGCAGACATTGACGCCAAATGGTGTCATGTTTGTCTGTGATAACATACGCCTGAACCGATTACAGGTTTTGTGCAGTACGAACTAACAGTTTTCACTTTGTATAATTATCTTGGTATATCCCTTTAAAAAATATACACAGCGCAAACTGACAAATTACTATATGCATATACAGCTATACCTCCGCCGAGCCGTTCCGCAGAGAAAGAATAAATAAATAAATAGGTAAACATGGAGATCAAGAGATTATTATATTTAGTCGAAGGCTAAGACTGCTTCGAAAAAACTGGGCATCCTCTCCAAGGTCCAACGGTATTTTACTCCATGCCAGCAGTTAAGAATTTACACAGCTCAAAACCGCTCCTGCATGGAGTATCGATCCCATCCGGGACATGAATCCGCGCGCTATCAACTCGATGCCTTGGAAGCCATCGACAGACGTGCCAGAAGATGAGTCACTTACGGCAGAACGGCTTCAACGAAGATTAGTAACAAGTTTGTGTGTCTTTTACAGGTAGCAGTTTGGGGCCCCTGCACAATTCCATGTTCAGACGACACGACGTGGGCTGGGATGCCATTCATATATGATCGATATTCCGCGCGAACCGCGAAGGACTGGAATTCCCTCCCTGCGTCGCTGTTTTCAAGACTCGTTTGTACAATTTAAGGATTTCCAAGGTAAAAGTAAATATGCATTATGCATGCAATAAGAAAATATGTAAATATATGAGTTTGTGTTGAACTCCCATAGACATCATCGTTGCTATCCATCAGGCAAGATAGAGGTCAAACGCAATCATATAATAAATAATAAAAAATAATATCGCTTGATATCACTTTGAGTTGCGGGCGAGGTCTTCCTACTACGGTATAAACGTTTTGATGGTCACTTCAACATGCTTTACGACCTTCGAATGATTTACTATATTTATTTAGGATATATTAAACCGCAATCCATTTGCTTATATCCATTGACAACAATTTCTTTTTCACCAGATTTCAACATTAAATTTGACTGTTGTACTGTAGTAAAAAAAAGATGTCAATGGATTTATGCAAATGGATTGCGGTGCAGGTCTCCTCCAACGACACATAGCAGTCAATAAATAAAATAAATAAATAAAATTCATTTATTTCAGATATCAAGATCCATACAAAAGAGAAATACAATTTGAATTTAAAAGAAATGTCACAATAAGAAATAAATTGAATTAATTATATAATATTATAAATTGGATTATAATTTAATTGAATTATAAAATATTGAATTAAATTTAAATTATTAGAAGTTAATAAATATTAGTTTTAATAAAAGAAATGTCACAAATTCTTTAAATTATTTAAAAGAAAAACAAACAATGCTAATACCTTCGTTGCGGCCTAGGCACTGCGACATGTCTATCACAGTAGTGCTGAAGGTAAGCACAGTCCAGTCGGTCAGAGATCATCTTCAGAATAATATTGGAGCTGGCCCGCACTCTTCGCACCAAGGATGCGCCAAAGTCAATG
Organism: Rhodophaea formosa; assembly: GCA_963082605.1. NCBI lineage: Eukaryota > Metazoa > Arthropoda > Insecta > Lepidoptera > Pyralidae > Rhodophaea > Rhodophaea formosa. The sequence continues at coordinate 5,915,917 of OY720211.1, read as the reverse complement.
CAGCCTCACGTTATAGTTAAGATTATTAAACCACGCCTTTGAATGTCGTAACCCGGCTTTTATTCAAAACTCAAATTTTTGTATGCATGTCTTTAAACGCACCGGATAATTAACAACTTGAGTAGAATAATATTTTTAAGATTGTGTTTATCCTAAAAGCCGCGTGACATTCAAAGAGTAGCCCTGGGGGTGGTCGGTTCCTTTCCAGTCTTAATGAGAGCCTTGCGCTGCTTTGCCTAATCCGTTTGCTTTGATGAGTCTGGGACCCTGTGGCGACATTCAGGCGCATTCAACGTTGGCATATACATAGCAGTTCACGTTGGTCAACAGCAAACTAATAATGAATTGGATCTATTCTTTGTGTAGGTACCAAGAATAAAGTCCTTTCACGCTGCCAGAGAGAAAATAAAAAAGAAAATAATATACTAACTGTTTCTCTTTGCTTTCTATATGCAATCGAATAAATGAGTGTAAACTTTTGGGGTAATTAAGATAGCAATGGTGTTATATATTTCATCAGATAAGCCACTCGTCACTATTTTTAATTCCTATATACTATCTTTAATCTCGTCCTTCATTTAAAAGAGTCTTTTGGTTTTACGACCTTCATCTTTTGCTATGTCATAAGGGAGAACGATGTGAAAATATAGCTGTATCAGGCTGTATCCTATGTAAAATATTTGAGCTGAAAAGAAAAGAAAAATCAAACTATTTTAACCTTTTAAATTTTAATTTATTTATGTAAAATAATCAATTCATACTTAATATTAATATCTAGTCAATGTTAAATAAATATATTACACATTAACGACATATCCCGCACATTCCTTATTTATTATGTATCCCTTAAATTAAGTACCTAATGTATTCAGTTTACAACTAAGTACCTTGAAACTCGTCACTGGAGACTAGACCAAAGAAACCTAGCCCAATAAATGGAATGTAAATAAAGCTTAATTATTAAGGTAGTAAATAAACTTGATCAGAACCATGTGAGCAATAAATATCTACAACGATATGAACAATGCACAAGTACAAAGTTTCTTTCAAAGAAACAAAACTATTGATATGATTATTCTTGCGCTTTATATTTACAAATCAATGGCATAGCATTAATGTCTTAGTCTATTCTAAATGTCCTTAGACGTCTTACCGATAAATCTTGTCATCGTGTGGGGGCATGCTTATGAAATAAGGTGCTGGAGGTGGTGCTGCCATGTACCGAACTGAGCCTGGGCCCTGTTGCACCTTATGAGGTAAAGTTGCGTTTGACAACGAAGCCGGAGGGAGAGTTGCAGCGTAACCAGGCCATGGGGGACCCCACATAGGAGTTGCTCCAGTGGTTGGGCTGCTCGCTAACGGACCTCCTCTATACGATGTCGATGTCATTCTCAACCGAACAACACATATTGCCACGATCAATATTGCTATAAATGCTACAACGCCACCTACAATTCCTATGATTAAATTGTCGTCATTCGTGGAAGTAGCTACACCGACCACTGGCGCACCTTTCGGTTCTCCTGACGCTTTTGGTCTTTCGTGCGATGGGGCTACAGACCAAATAATGTCAGGCTCAGCGGAAGTTCTATGAACCAAACGCGGAGGAGAAGTCGTCGTTATAGTTGAGGTGGAAGTTGCTGTCGTTCTTCGTTTCGTGTCACAAGATAATTCGTCATCTCCAATTTCAACTAGCAAAAATCCTGCTAAATGCTCTGGAGAGTCACAACGAACATCATCAATCCCAACTACGGGTAACCACCTGCGTAATGCTCTTGCGTTACAATCGCATCGAATTGGGTTCGAGTCTAATCCAAACATTGATAAATCAGCCCGGCGGTCGTCTAGAGCAACCAATAACTGCGGCTGTAAGGTACTCAACTGACTACCACCGACATCTATTGTTATTTGGGAAGATCTTGGCAAAGGAAAAAGGAGTGCTGGTGGTAGACTAGTGACTGAAGTATTTCGGAATCTTACTGTAATGGCAGGCGCCTTTAAACCTGCTAAAACACCTGAGGAAACAGTTTTTAATCTAGAACCTCTAACACCTAATTCTTCTAGACGAGGATGTAGAGTAGAGTGCAATTGGTCGGCTCCGATATTTGTATCTTTCAATTCGACGTCAAGCTTTTCTAAAGCAAGTAAATACTGCAATGTACCTTGAACATCAAAATATCCCAATCTTGGATATCCATATGCACGTAATTCAATTAGATTAGGTAAGCTTCTGAATGCATTTTTCTCTATTCGGGTGCATTTATCTAAATCTTTCATATCGAGGACGCGAAGAGATGAAAGACTGTCGAAATTACCTTCAACAATCGTAGTAATTGGATTGCTCGAAATATTTAGACGTTGGAGGTTCTTCAACTTGGGCCAAGAAGTAGCAAGTGATCCAGTCACGTCAGCTAACTGATTATGAGATACATCAAGAGATTCTAAAAGAGTTGTTCTGGTGAATGTTTTATCTGATAATTGTGTTATATTATTGTACGATAAGTTCAGGCTGTATAGAAAAGGAGTTTCCAGTTGCCCAACATGGGTCATTCCAGTACCAGCCAGGTTCAACTCTCTTACTGTCTTTGGCTCAGTTAAAATATTGTTGATAGTCTTTTCAGAAAGAGGATTAAATGATAAGTCCAGCTTTTTTATGTTCACCATTACGCTGTTTTCTGCTGGTATATCAACTATTTCATTCTGAGAAAGATCCACAGAAGACACAAAGAAATATTGTTTCTGAAGGGCCTTCAGAGGAGGATGTTCGAACAAATTATCTCTTAGCACAATTTTTTCAAGCATATGCAATCGAGTACGATCGAAAATATTATCTGGCAGTTCGGTCAATATATTTCCACCTAAATCGAGGAGTTCTAATCTGATAAGTCCCTCAAACAATCGGTCACCTAAGCGATCAATTTTATTATTGGACAAATCCAAATATTGTATTTGTGTAGAATTATGAAAAGCCATCTCGCTAATTGTTTCAAGTTCGTTTCTAGCCAGCAACAAGGTTCTCAGTTTCGGAAGTCTGGCAAAGTCAAGCTCGTCGACATTCTTCAGAGCATTACCAGATAAATCCACTAATTCGAGATACTGTAGAGTGCTTATGAGTTCTGACGGGAAGAAATTAAACTTGTTGTTGGTAAGTATAATTTCTCGTAAGCGTGGGTGTATTTTAAAAGATGAAGGGAATAAATAGCTCAACTGATTATCTGATAAGTCTATGACTTCTAAACTAGTACCGGTATTGAAAAACTCTCCTTTGAAAGCATTAAGCTGATTTCCTTTCAAAGATAAATACTGAATCGACATTACGTTTACAAAAGACGGCGTTCGAATATTAACGATATTATTGTACGACAAATCTAAATGGCTTAAGTTTCTCAAATTCTTAAAGGTATTTTCTGTTATCTCTTGAAGATTATTGTGAGATAAATAAATGTATTCCACATTGGGAGTTTTTGTGAATAAATTTACTGGAAGCGCCTTTAATCCGATGTGGCTCATATCGATAGACTGTAAACCTTGGTTATTTTGGAAGAGATTCTGTGGTACTGTGCTTATGTGGTCGTTATGACTCATGTTCAGATACAACAAACTTGGGATGGAATCGAAAGCAGTTACAGGGATTTCAGATATTTGATTATCTGATATATCTAAGAACCAAAGATTTATGAACTTCAACTTCTGCCCTGTGAATCCTAATATTCTGTTTTGACTTAGCGACAAATATTGAAGAGATTGTTCCAATCCAGTGAATACTTCAGCGGCGATAGAGTTCAGAAGATTGCCTGATAAATCAAGATGGTGCAACATTTTAAAATGTTCAAATGCTGCAGGTGGTAGTTCTCTGATAACATTTCTAGAGAGAACTAATGATGTTACCCTGTCAGACACTGCTCTTAGTATATCGCTAGATAGCGCCGTCACCCTGTTGAACCCTAAATGCACAGAAACTAAGTTGGGGAGGCGTGAAAGAGCAGTTGCTGGTATAAGGAGGATATTGTTGTCTCGCAGTAGCAGAGTTTGAAGACTCGTCAATCCATCGAAAGCGTCATCTTCCACCTGAAATTAAAACAATAACTATTTTGAAAAATCAAATCGTCCATTATTTTTAAAATAAATTTAAATGAGAAATATATCAAACTCGGGACCCTGCGATTTAAATGCACTTGCGGTACCACTGAACCACAGAGGTCGACCAAATACAATAAAACACTAGTGTTATTTTTTTTTACTTAAGATATAAGATAACATAATGTACTACTGAGTAATTACTATTTTAAGTATTCTTCATAATGTTATTAACTCTGTTGAAAAGTTAAAAGTTCTTTATACCCACACACATAGTGCAAATCCGCGGCTGGTTGTCATACCTGATCTATAAATAAAGACCCTAAGAAGATTTTCACCGCTCAGTTAGCTTAAGGAATAGCTCTCAGATCAGACATCTTACAAATAAGTAAAACCTGTTCCGTTTCTTTTAATAAAACATTAACTGTGTTCTAAATATATTTTTTTAAAATGAAAGCAGTCAATTTGTGGGTAAAATATTTTTATCGTATTCAATGAATCTCATTTGTATCATAAATCTACGATACTAAGGAATTGTTTAAGCTTTTTATTTAAGAGCTCATCTATTATACCTTTATAAATGAGTATATTTTGTTAACCTGCTTATCTCTTAATATAAAATACTAGTAATTTTCTCGTGACTTCTTCCACATAATGTCACCCACAGATAAACTGTAGGTGAAAGACAATCTGTCCAGTAGTTTCGAAGGAGTTTGTGGTGGGAAGTCAAGGGGTGCAGTTGGGGTTTGCCTTAGACGATCTTGTAAATTGATTTTAGTGGACTTTATAATATGAAATTGGTGTAGTTTGGTAATATAAATGCTCGTGCTCATGATCATTTTGTGAAATAGTTAAAGTAGACTGTTATATGGACTCGTATAGATTTGTCGCCAGAAGCTCCCACGAGGCATCAAGGAACATACGCCATCTTTGATGCTACTTGTTAAAACTTTATCGTACAACACCGATATTTAGTATCTCAATTTACTGGACATTGGCAGAATCACTGAAATCTCGGTGGAAGCCTTATTATAAAACAGAAGAAGAACAAGAAGTAGTTTCGAAACCTAATCAATGCAATCAAATAATTTATGCTTTCTTCTTTATAATATTCGTAAAAACTATGAATTAAGAGCGTGATCAAAAAGATTTTTCTTAAAAGCGAGCTTACATGTTCTTTCTTAAGAGTCGCCTTGACGCGCATGTCTCCATACAAACGGAAAACAGGAATTGTGGCAATATTTGATAATTTTGGAGTAAAATTAAGCATCCAATCAATTAATCTTCTTATAATCTACGTACGTTCCTATACAGTTTGGTTAAATTATCCATACTTTGAGAATTATACGTCTCTCAAGATTTCCATACAAATTTAAAAAGCCTTGTAATTCTCAAATCATTGGTATTTTAACCAAGCTGTATAGAAACGTACGTAGATTATAATGAGATTAATTAGTTAAATGCTTAATTTTATTCCAAAATTATCAAATATTGTCACAATTCCCTTTTTCCATTTGTATGAAGACATGCGCTTCCAGGCAACTCTTAATATTCGATGCTAAAATAAGCTATTATCAACCAAGAAGTTTCAAGTTCCCTGACTTTGGGGTAACAAAAGCTCGTAAAACTTAACACTTATCCAATGCTAACAAAGAATCAAATCTTTTTAATATCAGTATAGGCCATTCTAAACTATAAAATTGTCATAAGACTATGAATTAAGATCTATTGTTGCAAATTGCTACCCGAAAACCTAATCAAAAAGATTTATCCTAAAAGCAAGCCAACATTTTCTTTCTCTACACTCGACGCTAAAGTAAGCAATTATCAACCAGGGAGTTTCAAGTTCCCAGACTTTGGGGTAACAAAAGCCCGTAACACTTACAGTTCTGAGCGAGTTGACGCCGACATCTAAATAACTCAGCTCGGTGAGCCCGACAAACGTGCCAGGGGACAGCTTGACCAGGTTATTTCTGCTCAGATCCAGCATTTGTAGCGACACTAGAGAACTCAAGTGGCTGTTGTCGATATTCTGAAACGAAACGTTTTAAATTATTCTCACTGCAATGATTTCACGGCTGAGGCATTGTTTACTCTATTTTGACAAAATCCTAACTAATATTATAAATGCGAAAGTGAGTTTGTTTGTTTGTTTGTTACGCTTTCACGCCGTATCTACTTAACCGATCATCATGAAATTTTGCATACACATAGGTTAGGGTACCGAGAAGGACATAGGCTGATATATTACGCGGGCGAAGCCGCGAACAGCTAGTATTAATTATTGTCACAATCACACAGATTGAGCTAGCCCTGCAGTTAGTTGTGAACTTGTGATGATGATCTTTTTAATAGCTTTGCAAGTGACATAAAATTAAAAATTTTAAGCAGCATTCGATATAAAAATCCCTCTATCTTGTTAACGGCTGAATCGATTTTCATAAAGCATTTCTAAGAACCATCGCGAAAAAACCTGCTGTCAAATAAAAAGAACCGTAAAACGGTTCACCTGTTTTAGAGCTTCCTATACCTACAATGCCTCAGATAGACACTCACACAGACACAAACTTATAATCTTACTCCTCTTTTTGTATTGGAGCTTTACTTTTAAAAAGTAAAGGCATGAATATAGGTCTCAGCTTTTACTTATTTAAATGTAATCATAGTACTTACTTTAATATTAAAAACATTATTTACCAATTTTTTTGTAAATAACAAATAAATCATAAAATTTTGTAATCACATTAACTGAAAAGTGAAAACATTGCCTAAAGTTTATAAAGTGAAATCTAAAGGGAGATAACGATTTCATTTCACAAATAAACAAGTACGAAGTCATCAACGTAAATAAATTTCAAATGGAAAACGACTTTCCGTTGCTAAGCCAATCAGTGCGGGCCACCAGTCATTTTTAATTGAAATCGCATCGTGGCAAGATTACGAAAACATTACTTTTATATTTCATTTGCTGCGAAATTCGCCAAATACAAAGTAAAATTTTGCGGAAACAAGAGCTTGTTAGTCTCGAGTCTCGACATATTCGCAAAGAGATATACAGGTATAAGGTTATTCACCGTTATTATCCTCCAAATATTTCAACATACATACTTTTGTTTTCTCTAAATAACCAAAAGAATGGAATTAAAATAAACCATTTGTCCTATACGAAGAGTTTTCTTCAATCCTAGTTCACTCAGTTGTCGATCATTTGAGATCAAAAATATATTTTTTTTATTTTTATTTTATCTTTTGTAATTTCTAAATATATTTTCAGATTATCTAATCAATGTTTCATCAAGTTAATAAAGTTTTTGGTAAGGTTACTTGTTACTTACAATGATCACTCTGCTCAAACATTGATGTTGCTGATTTAAACGCAATAGACGGAAAGGCCAGAAGTTTTTCGAGAGGTTTGGCCCAGTACTAACGACTGGCAACTTTCAATGCCTATGAAAGTACCTAATCAGATAAAAGACCAGTGTCTTTAAAAATATTACAAGATAGCAGTCTATCTTGTAATATTTTTTTAAATCTATTTATAATAGTCGATGTAGATAGCAACCCATCTATTTTCATTCCGCTTACCACCTTAACGCCCACAAACATGCTTATTAAAGTGGCCTTTGGGTTTTGTGATCTTGGGCTCTGTCTATCTACAAGGGATAAGGACAAGATAATATGTATGTATGATTACTTACGGTGATCATATTGCTAGATAGGTTCAAATGCTTCAGTGCCGCGAAAGACTTCATCGCAACTGTCGGGAAGTCCGTTATGAAGTTCTCCGAGAGATCCAGCTTCTCAAGGTTCTCCGTGCCTTGGAACACGTCGCTATTGAACTTTGACAGCCGGTTGCGGCCTAGGTCCAGCGATTGAAGTTCATTCAGGCCGATGAAAGCACCGCCTTCGATCGATGATATCATATTCCCATGGAGATCTATCTCTTGCAGAGTCTTTTGGGACACGAATGATGCTTGTCGAATTGTCACTAAAAAAATAAACTAAATTTAATCAGGCTATTTCACTTTCAATAATTTTCTGAAGAAAGATGAATTTTAAACATAATATCCATGTATAAAATAACGGAGAATACAATTTTTTGGTGTGTTGGGGATGGTTTTCCGGCTCTCTCACTCACCGAACGAAGCATAGAAGCGGCAAAGCTACCTATTCAAACGTTGGTCTTCTGTAAGAGTGTGTTACTTTCCCGTACAAGTCGGCCCAGTCATGCTACTAATAAAAGTGATTTTCGCCGGTAGCGTGGCTTTATTTAATAGAATATTTAGAAACGAGAGCTGAAATTCTCGTAATACATTTTGTCAGATTTCTTAAAGCCACGCTTGATAATTTTTAAATCATGGGTGCTCCACATTGAAATATTGTTGCTATTTCAACTTCAGTTCATTGAAATAATACTGACTACCGTAAAGTTGAAGTCGGCAGCAACAATGAAGAACTTACCGATCCGATTCTCCCGTAAAGAGATAACTCTGAGCGCTTGCGGGCCGTTGAGCGAGGACGACGGCACCGAGTGGATATTATTGCGATCCAGGCGTAATATCTGCAACAAAGGAGCCGGATTAGACCTCCAACGGCTACAATACCTTTATTTGATAGTAACCCTTGCTATTCGTATTTTTTGTTCTATTTTTGCTGTCAGAATATTTTTTTGAGCTTTGTTGTTTTGATAGTTCGGGGTTTATCAGTGGGAGTGGTCAGATATTCCATGGAATTGGTAAAGAAAATCTTCATTATTATTATTTTTTACAATTTTTGTGTGTTGCGGCAAAAGTACCGTATCGCAAAGTTTTCCCTGCAAGCCTTGATTTGGGGTCCTTCAAAAGGCGTATTTATAGGCAACGCACCAGTACCTCCTCTGGCATTGCAGACGTCTATGGGCGACGGTGAACACTTTCCATCAGGTGGCTCGTCTGCTTGTTTGCCGTCAAACAAACATAAAATAGCACAATATAAGTTAAATGAACTCTTTTATTATTATTTTTTGTTTGTCTAGTTTTAATGTGTGACACTTGTCATACGCGTCTTTTCCCTCTAAAAAACACCCACAAATACTCTAAGTATGAATTGATTACATACGTTAGTTGAAAAGTTTCCAAGTGCAAGTCTTCCCTCTTTGTCTCCTTTTAAATATGCATTAACGACTTCGCGGAAGTCGGAATGACGATAAATACTTGTGAAGTTTTGAAAGACCGCTCTTGCAGATGTTGTTAAGAAAAACTTTATTTTTAAAAGGAAAAAAGCCCAAGACAAGAAAATACGATTGCGTTAAAAGTGGTATGGTACCTATACCACTCTCTACTCTGGAGAAATTAACTCTGCAATCCTAGTAAATACAAAGGTATTCTTTTAGGTTTTTTATTTTAATTATGATGAAAAGTATTTTAACTGAGATGTTCTCCCATGTTGTTGATTGTGCCATGATAAATCTCATTCTTAATCTCATTAATGATCAAACCCAGCTTTTTATTTAAAATCAAAATTTGTAATCAAAGATTTTCGTGTTCTTTTAGCAGTTACTACGTTTCCTGATTAAGCAGAGGCTTATAACGTACCTTTAAAACATCACATCCAATAAGCAGGCCCTCTTCAATCCCTCGAATACTGTTGCCACTTAGATCCAGTTCTTCCAAGGCTGGCAAGTTGTGCAGCTCAGCAGTTGAGAATATTGGGTTCAAGTTGTCGCCCAGTAGATTGTCTGCCAACGCCAACCTGTGCAAAAGTATTATAATGTAAGAATAGGATCCTTGGTTTTGGATACTGGCAACGTTCCAAACTTTGGTTAGTAAATTTCCAGCGATAAAGTCGACTTTACAGATACTAAACTTAATCCTTCACTTATCAGCACAGTTCAAAAAAAAATCTGAGAGTTGTCGTTAATCCTATCCGCATATACAAATGGTATTTACCTGATTTATAGTCTCCTTGCATATATTGTTTACTACTGATAAAAAGAGATGCTGATGAATTTGACAGAATTTCGAAGTAACGCTAATTCGGTATTTGCCTAATGTTAAGATTATATAAAATTTGTTTCTAATAATACTAATTTCTATCTAAAAACACTATAAAGATCACTTTTAATTTGATATCGATTCGTTAAGTGTTCTTAAAGCTTCTTTAAAGTTGGGTGAATAGGACCATTTTTTAAAGTATGAAAATCTGAAATTACAATTATACTGTATTGTAGTCCGCTAAATTTTAAGCAACTTTTATCATGAAACCATTACCACAAACGTAATATTTCGTATAGCTACCAAACAAAGTTTTCACGCCGCCCATACAAAATACAAAGTTGTGACGTCACAAAAATGTAGGCATTTCAGCAGAGCGTTTTCACGTCTAAAAACTAACGTCTAAAAATATGTGTCTTTAAAACTTCTATATCTGAAAAAGTTTTTTGTTTAGAAATGAATTTCTGTCACTATTGTGTTTATTTTTGGCAGGTCTTTACATAGCGACACGAAAAAATTTTTAGTCAAGTAGCCAATTACTGCTATTTTCATCCTCATAGTCAAAAGGTTTAAATATCCTGTCTTTGGTTTTCAAATAAAGTAACAGTTTTTGAAATTGTATGATAACGTTTTCATACGGTTAACACTAACCTTTATTTGGCCAAGGTATATTTTCAAAACAGTATATCTAAACAAAGCCATAAGTAAATTACTGATGTCAACAATTTTTTTGTGGGTGTTGTGTTATCAAATATAATAATTATTATGTGTTCAAAGAAACCTATTTTAAAAAATCTTTTGAATTCTTTAAATCTATAGATTATCGCACCTGGTCAAGTTGCCTCGGACCCCGGCCAGCAATCGGTCGGGAAGACGCCGAAGACTATTATGGGAGAAGTCCAGGTCTTTGAGCGGTAGCCCGTAGGACGAGAATATCTGAAAATAAAAATATTAAATCTTGATTAAAAACCGAGAAAATTAAAAGAAATACGTTTCAAAACTGTGATTCAAACAAACAACGAAGACTTTTAAAGGCTTTTATAATAACTGTATTAAAATTTAAGGAATTCGCGCAAATTACGCAGAATTCAAAAAATTACGGAGATGATTTTAATTCCATTCCTAAGAATTCTCAACCATATAAATCTATTGGTCTTTCAATCAAAGCGAACGAATAGTAAATACAAACAATCATGCAAAATAATTCGAGTAATAAAATTTTAATAACAAATTATTCTTACTAATTTAAGCATAAAGATTGCTAGTTTTAAATTTCGTTCTTCTAGCTAAGCCCACAAATCTGCCGTAAATTATTACTTAGTGTAAAAAGATTCTTAGAATTTATTAACATGAAAATCTTGCTCTACAAGCAGCTAAAATTCTATTACGTGATGAAAAATAATACGCGTAAACCTCTAAACTCTTGTTTCATTACAGTTTTCACTCGCAAAGCCGTTTGAAGTTACCGACTTTACTTAATTAGGTACCTACTGCGTGCAAACCCTATCACTTTGACACAGTTCACTACGTGTGTTCTTTTTTTTTATAGCTGATAAATAATATGTAAATAATAAATAAATATATATACGGACAAATCACACAGATTGAGCTAGCCCCAAAGTAAGTTCTTATGTAAGACTTGTGTTATCGGATACTAACTCAACGATACTATATTTTATAACAAATACATATAAAGATAAACATCCAAGACCCAGGTTAATCTGAAAAAGATCATTTTTCATCTTGACCTGACCGGGGATCGAACCCGGGACCATCCGTGTCACAGACCGGCGTGTTGACCGCTGCGCCACGGAGCTCGTCAATGTTGATTGCTTTCACCGATCTTCCACCAACATCTACTGGCCTGCCCTCTTTTTTCGCATAGCAACGTAACACATCTATGAGATCTAAAAATATCCAAGTTCTGCCAAATTAATATGTTAGTCATTAACATACTTAAAGTAGCCGGGGTACCATATTTGAAAGCGTGACATATCAAAACAAGCATTTTTTTTTTCATATAAGATCATTCGTTTTCAAACAGTCACTGGTTCAAAATGCATTTTAATTAGCACTTTCGAAGCTATATAATCAGGCACTTAAATTATTATGTCAAAACATGTCGATAAATTTGAACCTGGTTCAATATGTGATCGCAAAGGTTAAAAACAAATTCACAAAGCAACCAACAAACAATAAAAAAAATCGATGCATGCTCTACCTAATTTCTGATCGTGCCCGAAGCGTGAAAAAACGAACAGGTGACGGGAGTGATTCGATTATTTTCTCCAAAGGAAAATTGCCATACTTCTGACTTTCTATTTTGCAAGCATCAAGTTTCAATTTGGAAAATCTAAAATGGACAAAGTGAACTCACCTTTTCCACTCGTCTCTATATACGAGTAAGAGCCTTTATAGACTGGACGATTTTTTGTGTTAAGTTCTCTTTTACAGAGACCCAATTTTATTAGAGTAAGTTTTAACACTTTTTTGACTAACCTTTTTTTGTAAATTGTAATAAATAACGCAATAAATTGAAAAGTTATTTATTTCAAATAAACCTCGTTTTTGCACTGAACCCTGAACATCATCTTATTTTCTTTGATGAATTTTATAAGATGCAATGATCTTGCTGGGTCATCGAATAATTTAATTTTACTTTCTGGTTGAACTAATGTTATGATTTTACTTTTATCCATCACTTTTAACGGAGTCCATTATTTACTACATACATTACACTCTCGACACTTAACATTTTTAAACATTATCGTTATTATTGTCTCTGATTGAGTGTCCATGGAAGTGTAAAAAATGTAAGTATAATTAGGTATCATACATTGCAAGTTTAATAAAAGCTTGTACAAATAAAAATACGTTCAGTCTGCAATAGCTCTTACGCCTAAATCGAAACGAAAGCTCAAATAGGTACAAATTCTCTTTATGCAGCGTATCATTCCCGGCTAACTTCTCGATTGCCAAACTTGCGCCGAGTTTCAACAGTGGGAATCTCCAGAAGTGGGACTTGGCAAGTCCCACTTTTGGAGATTCTCACTTGCCTTGTGACAGAGACTCGAGTTCCCAACTTATGATCTTGAATACATTATGTTTGTTAGGAAAGCCCAAACACGGCTGAAGACATCAACGGCTTCTACTTCTAGTTACCACGAAGATTGAAGCATAGCTCTATGAACTCACTAACTATTGGTAATTATCTTTTTCCACGCCTATAAGAAAAACACAATGCAAATGAATCGGAAAGAAAAGGAATACTTTATAAGTGAAACAAAATATGGCATAGTTATATTTGTGTTTCATAAAAATATGCTTTAGCAGTTTTTGAGAAAAACTGCTGACTAATTAATTTCGTTGAAAATGTTTATGAAAATGTTTATGAAAATGTATAGTTTTTTTTTTTTTTTTATCTTTCACTCTCTTACTTTAGAAGATAGACAGACATTTTAGCACCATAAAAGTGTCTATCTTTAAAACTTATTCATAGCTTTCAAACGAATGATTTTGAGTATAAATGGTTTAAGGAACTTCAGTATAATTTTTAAAGACCTATCAAAAGCAAAGACCAATCTATGGTCAGATGGTCACGCACCGCAAGCATTTTGTAGTAAGGGTTTTATTTCACTTTCACTTCCAAAAGACTGATCTATTAACAATTGCAGTAAGCAGTCTTAGATTCCTAAAATAGGTCTATTGATAGGTCCTAAAAGGTCCAATTTACAATCAGATAATCGTATTTCAAAGATACAAATTCTCGAAGTAAACAGTATTTCATAGAATTTCGAGAGCCGACAGCTGCAGATCATTCGTCTTCGTGTATCGCGTAGATAAATCGTTTTATTGCTAATAAAATGCCTGATAGAACGTTAAAGATGGGAGCTCAGTGACTTTCAGAAATCCAAATTATCAAGTGAATCAGTAAGATACTACATTGTTATATCTTCGTCCTTTACATGATAGACGCGAGACGTTTCATAAGAAGGCGAACACAGGAAACTGGGATTTTGATAGTGACAGGTGATTAACCTGTCGCTTTTTTATAACAATGTATAAATTCATTCTCTTGTTCGGTGTGTAATATGGCTAAGCAGGAAGTATACTATCCACCAGGAATTAAAAGTAAAACATATATAATATATAAAACATACAGGAAGAAAAAATTGTGAATGGTTTTCATCTTTTTATTTCCATCATCAAGCCACAAGTGATCCACCGAGTAGGTATATTTTTATAGGTATTTTTATGCATTCAAAATGCTATTCTGATAAACTTACTTATTAAGAAATAAGATGTGGGAAAAAAAATTCTGCCCGCGTGGAGTTTATTATAATTCTTCTTTAATAAGACTATCGATTTTTAAATCCTTCTGATGGGGTGGGTTAAATTGTTAATACCTATCGTTAATATCTGGGTGTTTAAAAGTTATTTTTAATAATGTTTCCAGTTATCGGCTCGGTGAATATTATTTATTGAGTGCGTGTAGACACCATTGAAACAAATGAATCGATAAACGCCAAGCCGCGTCGAAGCGTGCGTAATCGCCGAATTCCATCCGTCCGAATTGCATTGACATTATACCGTAACATAAATGATGTCGACGTAAGCTATCTCCATTTTCCTATTTTTGAATTTTGTATTTATATTATGATTCCATTCCTAGTTAAAAGCTATCAAGTTGTTTGCACCTTAATTTGCCCCTAGATGTTTTCCGTCTATTTTGTTTGTGCTCATCTCACAACTATTTACTTCTTTTGATCGGATGTGTTATTTTGTTCATAGTCATCATTAATTGCAATGTAATATATATATAACAAAATGTGTTAATCATACCGTTATTTATATTTAGTCGATATGTGCAGTAAATGATAATGATTAATGATGAAACAAGATATTCACTTCAGCATTTGTCGAAGAGACATTATTCTCAGTATTATACGAAACTAACTGTACCACTCGAAATCCAATGGTGGGCTAAAATATTTCAATTTTTCTTCGAAATAACTTTGAGCTTAGATACCTTTAAATATGGGTATGTAAGATACCACAAATTTTCTACCTTTTTAAAATTTGTTAACGTCAGTATTATTTCATTCCTAGTCAAAAGCTATCAAATTGTTGGTCTTTCCCATATCAATTTACCCCTAGTTTTTTCGTCTTGAATCCATCTATCCATCGTTTTTACCATTCGAAATGAGAGTTACCCGCAGAATAAAGAAATAATTTTTATTTTAACATATTTCTTCTTTTGATCGGACGTATTAACTTGTTCATATATCCATATAAAACAAAATGAAATTAACGATAGCTATTAATATAAGTAAATGTTCAATAATGTTTCCAATTAACAGCCCGGTGAACATTATTTAATGAATGCTTGTAGCGACCATTGAAACAAATGAGTCGATAAACGCCAATCGGCATCGGGGCGTGCGGAATCGCCGAATTTCATCCGTATCAATTGCGATTGCATCGCCATTATACCGTGAGTTATATTTGTAGATATGCACTAGATAGTTATTTGTGATGAAATTTAATAAGCATTCATTGGTTGAGTAAGCGCTACTATGCAGTATAACATACACAATCATTCTTTTATCTATCTATCTATAGCAGCCTTTTTTATATCCAATGTTGGACGTAGGCCTCTTCCAATCTTCTCCACATCTGACGGTCCTGGGCAATAGACATCCAATTCCGTCCAGCGTGTCGAACTATGTTATCCTTTCATCTCATAGGTGGTTTCCCTCGCGGTCTCTTATGGGCACGTGGTCTCCACTCGAGCAGTCTCCGCGTCCATCTTCCGCTGTCCTTCCATGCAATGTGTCCCGCCCATTTCCGTTTTCTTTCCGCTATAACCTTAATGACATATATTTCTTATATAAAATAATTACTCATATTGTTATAAGTATGTAAAAGTATAGCCCTTCACACACGTAGGGTCCAAACTGGACTGAGATTTTCCGGCTTATTCTTCTTCTCAGCAGTTGTAGTTCCGAAACGCTATTAGTTTGTCTATTTTGCATATATGACGTTCAAAAATAGAATACATTAAATTTAATTACAAAATATCTGTGCCACTGGACGAACAAAGGTAAATTTTAAGATATAACTCTTAACAAAAAGCTAGATTTGTCCGTATATATTATATTAGAATATTAGGATGACCTACACTATATTTTTATCTTCTCTATTCCGGGTCACTTAAGACATATCTTGTTCCGATTTAATAATTCTACGAGAATCTTTTGATTAATGATAACTTGTGATTATACCTACCAGGCAATATATCCCGATCCCACTTGTATGTTTATGATGATTATACCTCCTCACGCGTGAATTTGTAATATATACATAATAGCAATTCGCGAGGTAAATAACAACAATTCAATGGCAACAGACGGATATGCCGCATCATGGACATTCGGATGAATTTCAATATGCGTGTTGAATCTGAACGTGGATGGCGTATTTGGTATTTATCCACTCATTTGTTTTAATAGACAAAGATATGAAGCGCGCTTTGTATCTAGTTGCCAATGTAGTAAATTGATACCTAGTTTTTAACCGACGAAAAAACGGGGGAGTTTATTAAGTCCTTGCGTGGTCATACATAAAAAAAAATTACAGCTAAAATAGCTTTTTACAGATAAGTCCGATTTGGATAATTGTTATTTTATTGGAAAGGGAAATATCCCAAAGATGGTCCCATATATATTTGAAAAACAACCCTTAGAAAAACAAAGGATGATTTATTTTTGCTTTCCGGCGTTTAAACAAACGCAAAAAATGTTAGATATAGTGGCCCTAGGGTTGATCTTTCCAGACCATATCTTATGAAATAGTGACTCAAACACGTAGTTCTATGCTTTTCAAAGCGGGATTTTTTTTCTTATCCGTTATGTCATGCAAAGGTTTGTGTCAGGCAGCCTGGCTGCCATCCAGTGGCTGGTTGTAAAACTACCAATAATCGTTCGATACAATGTACCCTGGATTTCAAAGCATTACAGCCGAAGTTGCAACCGGGAAGACAATCGGTTGATAAAAAGGAATACATGAAAAGGAAGATAGTGAAATGTTATTTTAAGCTCGATATAAATTTTACTGTGTTAGTCTTAGTGCCGATCAAAACAGCATACATATGCAACGGCATGGCTAGCAAGTGTGCTCTTGCAAAAATTTGTGGATATTGATGCAAACCGCAGCCGCCTACTTGTGTCGTGACTTTCCCTCTCTATTTCTGAGTTAGGCATTGGGTATCTTCTCGGCTATCGTATAATTATTTTGGCAGAACTGAATGGAGGGTTCCGAACTAAATTTTTGACTAGGTATCATTATTTTATGTAAATACCTAACTTATGACGACATAGAACATGTGATGAGGGAGAAGATAATACAGAGAAGGCATTTAATACGAAAGTGGAAGAAACTCGAAGCAGAAGACGGCCTTAAAAAGAGATAGATAGATTGTTTCAATGAGCGTATGAGCAGGAAAGGAATGACAGACAACAGAAAAATTATGAAACTGATAGACTATGTCCCTGCTATCATTAAATATAAGGATGAGTTAAGGAAAAAAAAGATAATTTTATACAATTCTACTAAACACTCAATCATACACTCTAACTAAGGTATAGTGCAGGATTTGAACGATCTATTAACAATCGGATAACTCGATGTATGGAGGGAAAACAGCTTTGCGAATGCTTCAAACTGCCACTCACTAATTAATCGGGTAGTTCATTCAGATTGATCTGCTCTGCTCAGTATCGAATAGTAATTGATACGTTTAGGCAGTAATAGTGCCGTGTGGTTCCCGGTAGAGCAGAATAAGACCACTCCAAGTCTTGCCGTGGATGTCGTAGAAGGCAACTTAGGAAACACAAGCTAAACAAAGCTTAAACATCAAAGAGACCTGTATAACCCGTCTTGCCAGTGTGGAGAGTGTAAGCCAAATCCTCTGTCTGCTCTAGCTAATTATGAGGCTCTGGTAGTACAGAGAGGGTCGTGCTCCTACAGTGGAGACTAAAAAAGTCCTGATGATAACGTTTAGGCATCAGGCGCACCGCCGTCCGTTTTCAGGCCGCGAAACGTCAAGCTAGAGCGCTAATATGTCACCATGAACGAGCCTGGCTCGCCCATAAAGGGTTCCGTAGTAGCAATAATAGATAAGGGTATCCATAACGTACCGAGTACACCTAGCAACAACTTTCATTTTCGCCAGCTAGAATTATTTTGTTTTAAATAGTGTTTGTATGAATAACAAAAATACGTACACCCTTTACTCGTACGTAAAGGTTTGATGGAAAGAAAAATAGTTACTGTTCCATGATATACCCCTTTAATAGAAAGCTATCTAGGTAACCAAGTCTAATTTAGGTATAGTCCTAATAGTTTCAGAATAAAGTAGCCGTGACATAAGGACTGACCGACAGACATGACGAATCTAAAGGGGTTCAAATTTTTTGCCATTCGGCTACGCAGCTCTACAAAAAGATCAAAAAGGTTATAAGTTGTGTACACACCAAAGCGAATGAAACGGTAAATAATAAAATCGAAAACTTCCACTTGTTCTGTCTATCCGTACGGCACAAATGCATTGAGAGCTTTACCACAACTAGCACAACTACAACTAAACTATCATAAGAGAGATAACGTTAAGTTGATCCAAACAACATTTAATTTAATCATGTGCGTGAAAACGTCTGTAACACCAAAATATGAATAGTATGGTCGACAATAATGCTTGGAAATAGCAATTTTAAAAATCTGACCTTAGCTACTCTAGAATACCAAGAGCAACAAATAGTCAAAAAGTGTCACTATTAGTTGATCAAAGAGAAATCAGTATTTGCCATGCGATACATCGGATAATATTACTGCCAAGGGACATCAAAAACATGAAGCATTAAACTAATAAATACTCGGATTATAATGGCACATGCATACATATTACCATTTAAAATACGTAACGACGGGGTATTTACGTAAATAGTCAGCTACTGGCTCCGAATGAGGTCGAAACATGTCGGCCAGAAGCTGACTATTTACGTCGTTACGTATTTTAATAATGATTATATCTCACGTGAGTTTTAATCATATTACCATGTGTTTATCCCCTAGGGGGTAAACAGAGCCTCAAGCCAAAAGTCTCAAAGGTCACGCTTAATGTGTTGCAGGGCGTTTATTTGTACAATAGCAAGAATTCGACATATTACGGTAGTTCATCTCCACGGCGCGATTCGTCTTCTTGCCTGATCTCGGTCAATTTGCCCGCTTGTTCGCAATTAAAGGTGGAAATACACGTCCGATTTTTCCATCCGACAATCGGTCAGTGTTGCCGTTTTAGGTATAGTGTCCGTAGATCTAGGGGAATTTGATCATCTTTGGGCGATTGTCTTCCGTAATTTTCTTTCGCAGAAAAACCAGCTAAGTATAAAGAAGATGATACTATAGAGGAAGATCTTTTCAGTTTATAGCATAATGAAAATTTAATTGCTAATTGTATCAAATCATTCTTATTTCGTCATTATGTTCTTAGATTTTAATAATTACAGTCATTAAGGAATATCTGGGGTTTTTTTATCGCAATTTCTCTAAAATATTGAATTTTTTCATGTAGGTGTATGGAGTTTTTTATAGTTTTAAAGGCAACACTGCAATCAGATCGGAAGCAAATCGGACGTGTATTCCAACCTTAAGTGTTGCATTGGCCGTGCTCAGTATACGCTTGGATATATTGTTTTATTTGTTCTCTACAATCTCTGCGATCGAGATAAAGACGGCGGCGTCGTGATTTGCTGTTCTGCGGTTGAATTTATCACAAAATCTAATGACTTTTGAGGTCGTTGCTTTTAATTGACAAAGAGATTAAGAAACTGTTAAAACGGCAGATGGCAGGCGCTATCAATATAAATCCCTGCACACAAAACAAATGCTTTGTCTATTTGCCAGAAAAATACATATACTTGTGGTTATACATATCTTTAAATATAATTACTAAAATCGTTATATGCGGCTATAGTAGAGATATTTCGAAAATATACTGCATGTAAATTTGGTCTCAAACTTCCAAAATAGGCATCATAAAGCTGTTTTATATCAAGCACATAGGAATTTGACAAACACTAAATCTAGGAAGATAAAACGAACATTATATACATGTATTACTCAATTTATATCTTTTATCGTCGCTAAAGTAAATTGACGACAAAACCAGAGCTTCCCAATAAAATTTTATGGATATTAGAGCAGCCATTGTTGAATTTTAGGGCTTAAACAAAGTACTGCTTTTCAGGGCGGTATCTTATCTTAAGATAGATTCATAACTCAAACATACAATGGATATATCATAGCATATAATATAATGTAGCTATGAAGTATAATATGCAACCAATAAATTAAATTGTCGGATAAGTAAGTAACAGCAAGTATTTAAATAATAAAAAGCATAAAATTAAAACTTTTAATTTCATGATTTTTATTATTTAAATACTTGCTGTTCATATGCCCTGGACCGTAAAATGTGTCGATCAGCAGTTCTATTTTCTTACCTTTGACAACTACGATGTAGGTACAACGTTTTGATGAATACTACAACGGCCATTACGTTTTAAAATATCTTAAATAAAATAATCAATCATACGAAAGCCGTAATAGATGAAAACGTTGCACAATGTCAGGGGTTATCAACACCTGCTGTAAGGTGATTTATCTTAGAATGGACACATCTTTGTAAATAAAAAGTAATAAGCCACGCGTCCCCTTTTCAAAATGTAATGCCGTTTGATAAAACATGATTTGCTCAAAAACCTTTACTCGACTCTCTATAAGATCTACAATAAATGCGCTCTATATAGTTTGCTTCTCTTATGCATCAAAATCTGTAACGGTCAAAAGAGGTAAACGCGAATTCTCTAAATATCGTCAGATCATTTAATACCGTAAGAGAGTAAAAGAATTAGTAATTCTTTTATACTAAATTATTTGATAAAAATCCAAGCAAAACGATCGATCTAAACTATGCTTAACAATTTTGTTTTTAATATTATTTATTGTCTATAAATATCCGTAAACAATTCCACAAAAACCTAATCATGTTTAAAGTCACTTATTTTTCCGAAATGAATGAAGCCACAAAGCGATAGCTAGGAAAACGTCTAATAAAATATAAGAGCAGGTACAATCAAAAGTGACTTGTCGACAAATGATCATAACCAATAATCATTAGCAACATGCTCCGTCAAAAAATACATAGAACTGCATTCGCTACATGCTTCGTCAATAAAAATTGTATGCCAGAGATTTTATGTAATACATTAAAAAATATTCGATAACCTACTGAAAAAAAAATGTATTAATCTCTTTTTCACTTAGAGTCGAACATGTAGATACCTTCGCACGTTTTAAAATTTACATTAACTTTATTTCAACATACCTGTGTAGGCAATGTCTGCTGCCCTGCCCATCTTTGACTGAAGGAGATGATTGGAGCCCCATACGGCAGCGCCGGGAAGTCACCACCAAACACCACCCGGTCACAGTCCATCAAGATCCTCAGCTGCAGAGCCCGGTCCACCTGCACTCGACACCGGCACGGGTACCTCAGGTCGTCATTCAGCTCGGAGCACGGCACCCATTGCTGACCCAGCACCGGGACCATAAACAGCAGGAGAAGTAGCCACATAGTTCCTGGAAAGAGAAAATACTCTTTATTCCTACTTGTTTATACGACCTCCGTGGTGGAGCGGTCAAAACGCCAGCCTGCAACCTGGTTACGGCTTTGATCTTTTGAATATTGACCTGGGTCTCGAATAAATATAAATAAAACAATAAATATATACGGGCAAATCACACAGATTGAGCTAACCCCAAAGTAAGTTCTTAAGTATAGATAAACATCCAAAAACCAGGTCAATCTGAAAAAGATCATTTTTCATCTTGACCAGCCTATTTACTAACACAGATGACAGGTGTCGATGCCTATCAATCTAGGATTTGCTGTTACAATGCGGTTTTTTGTATTCCAAATAAAAAATAACAGCAAACAAAACCCGCATTATAACAGAAAATTTTAGATTAATGGTCATCGACACCTGTCATCCGAGTTAGTAAATAAGGGGGCAGACCGGGGATCGAACCCGGGACCATCCGTGTGTTGACCGCTGCGCCACGGAGCTCGTCATAATGTTTATCTTTATATGTATTTGTAATGAAATATAGTACTTATCGTTAAGTTAGTATCCCATAACACAATTATGTATTTATATATTCCAACGACTTATTTCTTAGATAAATAATATAAGTGGAAAGTGGAATGAAATGAAACCCTAGAAACAACTCGGTAAGTTTAGGAAAAATTATACGATCGCGTTTCCTAGAAATCTAATCCATGTTTTCTTTCAAGGTTGGAATATCTACATATGTAGTTTCGAAATGAATAAACATCGCACATTCCAAGTAGATACCTATTTTATCATTATGCTCAAGTTCACAAAACGAATATCGGTTGAAATTTAGAATCGTGCGCCCGGAATTTTGAGTTAAAAGGGGGAGGAGGGGGGAGGGGGAGGAGGGGCTCTCCCCTGGTACCACTCCCGTTCAAAGGTTTTGCGCCATTCCCGAGAAATTAATTTTTGAAATTTGGCATATTTGATAAAGTCATCCATGTAAAAATCACTACCGCTTATTAAAAAAAAGCTCGTCACCTTCGGGCCCAAGGGGATGTGGGTACTAGGGCGGGGAAATCGCGGGAATCAGCAGTTTTGGGCACACCTAACTTCTTTTCTGCCCTCAGTCGTTCCGGATGGTCATAAAAGAAAACTAACTTGAACCTAACTTCTTTTCTGCCCTCAGTCGTTCCGGGTGGTCATAAAAAAAACTAACTTGAACCTAACTACTTTTCTGCCCGGGTAAGTAATATAACATATAAACACAAAATATTTAAGATTTATACCAACGAAATATATAATTTTGGTCCGTATAATTATCAATCAAGATAAAAATCGGAAGAAATAATTTTGAAAAAAATAAAATCTTATCTTATCGTTATGAAATTTAACAAATCGATTTGTTGTTACGTATAATAAACGTAATATATACTTATTATTAAGCATAATAATCATGTGTTAATGTGCTGGCCGATTTCCGAGACACCACGCTCTGAACAACATCATCCGGAGAGCTTTGGTTTCGGCCAACATACCTTGTGTTCTCGAGCCTCCAGGGCTTAGTCGAACAGACGGGAAACGCCCAGATGGCCTAACCTTGACACCCTGGGAGAGAGGCCGTTGCTTGTTGTGGGATGCCACATGCGTTAGCACATTTGCTGCATCGCATTCCGCACACACCATTCACAAGGCGGGTTCCGCAGCAGAACAAGCTGCCAAACAAAAGCATAGAAAATACGCGGAACTCTCACAGTACATTTTTGTGCCTTTCGCTGTGGAAACAGGTGGTCCCTGGTGCGACGAAGGCAAACTTTTAGGGCGACGCCTCCGAGACAATGGCTGCGACCCCCGCTCTGGAGCGTACCTGGTCCAACACATCTCACTGGCCATCCAGCGTGGCAACGCGGCTGGTGTGATGG
Source organism: Rhodophaea formosa (assembly GCA_963082605.1). NCBI lineage: Eukaryota > Metazoa > Arthropoda > Insecta > Lepidoptera > Pyralidae > Rhodophaea > Rhodophaea formosa. The sequence goes on along the minus strand of OY720211.1, from coordinate 5,892,271 downwards.
GTACATTTGAGCCAGGTACTCTCAGAGGTGGTCTTTTCGACTAGTTTTCCAAATTTAAATTTTATTTATATTACTTTTTCTTTAGTTTTAAGTAGTTTAGGTATATATTTTTTCATAACTTATGTAATTTGTTTTAATTTTAATTAAGTAGTTTTTGTAAGTTTATTCTATCTCAATAAATGTATATATATCAATCTAATAATCATAGATTATACAAATAAAGTGATAGAAGATCCTAATCTACGTTCTGTGACTAAGTCGCTTTCGCACCCCGTCGTCGCTCGCTCGCTTCGCTCGCTCGCTCATATGGTGGTCTATGTGTAACCATAACCTAACCTACCTTCTGTTACCAAGTCGCGTATCCAAACCAGTTGCTTCCGCACCATGTCGTCGCTCGCTCACTTCGCTTATATGTTGGTCTATGTGTAACCTTAACCGAACCTACCTTCTGTTACCAGTCGCTTTCGCACCCAGTCGTCGCTCGCTCGCTTCGCTCGCTCGCTCATATGGTGGTCTATGTGTAACCATAACCTAACCTACCTTCTGTTACCAAGTCGCGTATCCAAACCAGTCGCTTTCGCACCCAGTCGTCGCTCGCTCGCTTCGCTCATGTGATGGTCTATGTGTAACCATAACCTAACCTACCTTCTGCTACCAAGTCGCGTATCCAAACCAGTTGCTTCCGCACCATGTCGTCGCTCGCTCACTTCGCTTATATATTGGTCTATGTGTAACCATAACCGAACCAACCTTCTGTTACCAGTCGCTTTCGCACCCAGTCGTCGCTCGCTCGCTTCGCTCGCTCGCTCATATGGTGGTCTATGTGTAACCATAACCTAACCTACCTTCTGTTACCAAGTCGCGAATCCAAACCAGTCGGTTTCGCACCCAGTCGTCGCTCGCTCGCTCATGTGGTGGTCTATGTGTAACCATAACCTAATCTACCTTCTGTAACCAGTTACTTTTGCACCCAATCGTTACTCGCAACGTTAAGTCGCGTAATAATTATTGGTTTTTTTTTTTTATAGTGTAATAAGCCTTATTTAATTAATATTTAAAACAAGTTTATTCTCTTCTACATACTTAAACTAAAACTAACTAAAATTAAAAAAGTAATAATTAAAGCTAAAAATAACAATAATTTCTATTAACAAAAAAAAAAAAAAAAAAAAAAAAACTATAGATAAAAAATGTCCCGCAAATCACTGCCCTGCGGAAGTGTTCCCAGAAGGCTGGCAGCATTGCCACGTTGTATGGCAATGCTTATTCTTTGTGCAAAGAAATTGCCAGCCCTCTGGTCATTGGACACCTCTACCAGCCTTTGGCTCACAAACTTGAAGAGCTTGTGAGCTGAAGGCCCCCACGGCCCCAACGTTTCCACCCCGAACGGCTCAAATATGTAGCCATCGCCGAGGCAGGCATATTTGCGCCGCTTGAGGGTCTCGGCGGCCGCTGCAGCCTCACCAGCCTTGGAACTCGTACCCTGGAGGTGAGAAGATGCGACAGTGTCGACACATGTAGCGTCCCACACTAATGGTCTTCCCTGCCTCCAAGGCACAAGTGTCATCCCATCCGGCCTCTTGCCATCATTCCGGGCCAGTCCATTCGGTTCCAGAACGGCTGGCACCTGTATGGTGACAAGAGCTCGGTGAATGATGTTGTTAAGGTTGGCATGGCGTGCAATACGGCCTGCGCTCCTGGAACAGGAGAGACCGTGATGGCCTAGGCGGTCGACTGTGTTACCGCAGGGGCAATGATGCGGGACATTAGTTGCAGCGCCTAAACGGAGGCTAGTCGCTATACGGAAGGTGCCGTCATCGAGAAAAGTGCCCAAATTAAAAGACGGTAGCGCCTGTAACCACAAACCTGACTCCCATTCAGCAGAAGCAAGGAGACGAGCTCGATCTACAGAGTTGCTGGCAGAAGATTCAATTAGGCTACTCTGTACAAGTCTGCAAAGCGGCTCGTCCCATTGCCTCTGTGAAGCAGGGTGATCTGGAAATTTAGAATTTTGAGATAGCTCTGACCACGCGATTTTGGCCTCCGCCAAGCCAGTGACTTCGAGATGAGATGTTTTTAAAATTTTCATGAATAAGTTATGAACGCCATGAGCGGAGGACAAGAAAGCAGGCAGGGCAAATTTTGCAACAACACTTTGCAACACAACATTACACTAGAAATTTTGCGAATTCCTAGGCCTCCCAACCTAATAGGTAAAGAGGCCTGTTCCCAAATATGATGATGGTTCAAATCGATATTTAAAATAGATGATAATGAGTCTTTTATGACATTGTCTAATTTTGAGAGGAGGTCCGGGTATTTCCAGAAAGGACTACATCGTAAATTGTATGTAAAATTTGGAACGAAAAGGCAGTGTTTTAGAATAGTAAAAGCAAAATGCGTATGAATATTCGAAAGTCTGGCGGCAGCGGATTGGAAATTACAAATTTTTTAATCAATAAAATTTTGAAATGATTCCTCGAAGATTGGGGAGCCTAGGAGACGGAGTGAGGTTTTATTTACTATTTGAATTTGTGGAGCTAGGCTATTAAAACTAGTAACAGTTTGAATTTTTTCTAATAAAGGCATGTTCTCATCAATAAAAAGTTCACACTTACCAAAATTTAGTTTAAGTCCAACGATTTCAAGGTTCCGTTTTAGAAGATCCAAATCACTTAGAACTGTGGCAGGGGTGTCTCCTAAACTTCCATCATCTAGGAACCATGTGTTAAATTTAGAATTAAGTTTCTGAATGATGGGATGTATGGCAAGACTGAAAATAACCGGACCTAGGGGATCACCCTGCTGACACCCTACCTCTGAAGATAAAACGTGGTTTTGGTAGATTAAGTTTGAATTTTTACTATAACATTGCCAAAGAAAGTTGTATAATGAAGGAATTTTGTCTTTGACTTGTGTCAGCATGATGTCCCTATTTACCGAATTGAAAGCGTTTTTGATATCCACCTTTAGCAGAACTTCCCCTTTCTGGAGGTTAAGATGGCTACGCAAAGAATGGACGGCGGCTTCACAACCACCCTTGGAACCAAAACCTAACTGAAGTGGCTTGAAGTAGTCTCCAAGGGTGGCAGCGGCTGCTTTACAGCAAATTTTGGCCGCCAGCCGACGAAAACTCATTCCCACGGCTATCGGCCTGATTCCGCCGTCCTTCTTTTTAAGCGCGCATAAATTGGCCCCATAAAGAACCCCAGTGACACTCTCATTGACCCTCCCTGCTAACATCAAGTTAATAAGGGCAGTGAGTTCCCTCAAAAGCGACCCGCCCGTGGCACTGTCACCGCATAAAAGATCTTTAAGGTGTTGCGGTGACAATCCATCTAAACCACCGGCTGATCCGCTCTTAAAAGACATCACAGCCCTATATACTTCTTCTTCAGTAGCTTGAAGGGCCATATCAGAGTTGTTGGGTGGCTCCGGAAGGTTCGAGTTCTCAGCTGAAGGTGGATGCTTATCATGTAAGGCGGAAAGGGTTTCAGGGCTGTTAAGGGCAACTGCATCATCTGAGAAAAGTATTCTAGCGGCTCCTTTGATGTCACCATCGCATATCTTAGACTCTACATGTCGTATAAAATTTTTGCTATTACCTGAGAAAGCTTGTATTGGCCGAAATGGACAGGGATTTGGGTTGTTACAATTTTGTTTAATTTTTGAAGTTAAATTTTGATTACTACATGAGTTTTTACTTGTGACATGAAGAGTTCTATATGCGAAGGTGAGCAAATGCTCCCAGGCTTGGATAGAATTTTCAAGAACGGTTCTTCTAATCGTATCAGTTAGGTTTTTTGAAACTGTATGGCGTGCTCCTTTTGGAATGCGTTTAACTATGGGAAGTGAATTTTTGAATTTTGATAAAAGTTCATGTAATTGTTGGCCGGCAGCTGACGCGAATGATGGGGGAATGACATTAGGTTGGTTTGAAGATTGTGTAGGGACAGATGTTGAAAGATTATTATCGGGATGTGTTTTATGGACCCTAGACAGGTGAATATTAAGGCCTCTTCGTCCCTTGAAGAACCGAGGCTGGGAGCATTGAGTACACTGAATAAAATTCCCAGAAGATGTATCCTGACTCGAGAAGTCGTCACAGGACGGCACTCTCCCGCATATAGACATAAAAACAAAGAACAGGTGTACTTACTTACTTGTGAAATTTAAAACATATCTTAAAAGTAAAACTTATAGCATAAATAATAACTTTAAAAAAGTATAAACAAAAATGACACTTTAACAATTCTATTGTCACTCTTTGACTATTGTTTCGAGCTTTCTGATTCTGACCATCGCGCAGGCTTCTTGACGGCAGGGCGCAGGCGTGGCGCAGTCCTAACCATAGCTAACGGATCTGGTTTTTTTCAGTATCTTTGGTAGACTTGCTTTGTGTGAAGGTGTGAATACGGCAGTAAAACTTCCACAGGGCAAACTATGATATCTTAAATAATTAATTTATTGATTTGAAATTGGTTCTTGACAATGAAACGTCAAAATGTATGGGCAAATATTTCTTGTAAGTATTTCTCATAAATACGGGTTCTTTTTCCCAATTTTATTGCTGTAGACCTTGTGGACCTTACCCACGGCTACAGGAAACGAAATTCATAAAGAATATGTGCGAATTTTACGATGAAATTAGGTATGAAATTAAGTAAAACTTGAAAAATTCAACTGTCAGCTTCAGCTTTTTATTAAAATCAATTAATTAAATTATTGGTTATTATACAAATAAAGTGATAAAAGATCCTAATCTACGTTCTGTGACTAAGTCGCTTTCGCACCCAGTCGTCGCTCGCTCGCTTCGCTCGCTCGCTCATATGGTGGTCTATGTGTAACCATAACCTAACCTACCTTCTGCTACCAAGTCGTGTATCCAAACCAGTCGCTTTCGCACTCAGTCGTCGCTCGCTCACTTCGCTCGCTCGCTCATATGTTGGTCTATGTGTAACCATTACTGAACCTACCTTCTGTTACCAATCGCTTTCGTACCCAGTCGTCGCTCGCTCGCTTCGCTCGCTCGCTCATATGGTGGTCTATGTGTAACCATAACCTAACCTACCTTCTGTTACCAAGTCGCGTATCCAAACCAGTCGCTTTCGCACCCAGTCGTCGCTCGCTTGCTTCGCTCGCTCGCTCATGTGGTGGTCTATAACCATAACCTAACCTACCTTCTGTAACCAGTCACTTTCGCACCCAGTCGTTGCTCGCAAGCATAATAAGCATTGGTTATACAAATAAAGTGATAGAAGATTCTAATCTACGTTCTGTGACGTCAGTCGTCGCTCGCTCGCTTCGCTCGCTCGCTCATATGGTGGTCTATGTGTAACCATAACCTAACCTACCTTCTGCTACCAAGTCGCATATCCAAACCAGTTGCTTTCGCACTCAGTCGTCGCTCGCTCGCTCATATGTTGGTCTATGTGTAACGTGTAACCATAACCGAACCAACCTTCTGTTACCAGTCGCTTTCGCACCCAGTCGTCGCTCGCTCGCTTCGCTCGTTCGCTCATGGGTGGTCATAAAATAAAACTAACTAGAACCTAACTTCTTTTCTGCCCTCAGTTGTTCTGGGTGGTCATAAAAAAAAACTAACTTGAACCTAACTTTTTTTAGTGTTTAATTAGTCTTTTAATGTAGCTTATAAATAAAAAAGAAACAAAGGCTTAATTTCTTTAAAAGAAACAAAGGAATAGCGTAGGTCGTCGAAAAAAAAGCACGATAACAGAGGAGCACATTCACACGATTCGAAGCGAAACAGCGGAATAGTAGGTAGGTAGGTATTCAAATCAAGGTTGCCAACTGTCGCATCAGTAAGCGCGCTAAATTACTACAGGAAAAGCGCTAGATTTGCCAGTTTTCTGCAAAAAAAGCGCTAAATATTAAAAAAAATATTTTTTTATTCATTACACACTAATTTTGACAGAAAAACTAAAACAAAAATTATAATATGTAGGCTAGGTAAATACATGATAAAAACATAGTCATCTTCAAAAAAATTTAAAAATTCTTCCGCCGAATCCGAATCTTCAAAGTAGCCTATTGTGTTGTCTAGTCTAGTCGATAGTCGCATCAATGGAATAACTTAAATAATGATTGTGTACCTATGCATAGAGTCAAACATTGATTAAAAAATGTAGAAATAATTCCATTTTGTTTGTTAGTTAACAATTTCATAACTAACTTCATAAATCTGAAAACGCGCTAGATTGGGCGCTAAGCGCTAAACATAATAATTTTGCGCTGATGATGCGAAAAAAGCGCTAGATCTGGCGTCGAAAGCGCTAAGTTGGCAACCTTGATTCAAATAACCACAACTAAAAGCGCCAATAATCCTTTTTTTTTTGGCATTTAGTATTTTTGCCCGTTTTGTCATATGAATTTTTAAGTACTGCCAACCGTATATTCTGCATCCTTGTCACATTTGAACAAAATTATTGAAGCTGACTCGCTCCAGCAATGTCATTAAATGTAAACAAGTCAGAAAAAGTCACTTTTAGGTTATGAAATATTTTTTATTATTAGTCGAAAAAAAAGAAAAACCTTGTAATGAGAGTGTTATAACAGTGATCAAGGAACGCATATTTACCTATTACAATAGTGTTTTATCAAAAAATCAGGGCGCACGATTCTAAATCCAAGCCCGAATATCTTTCTCAAGCCTTTAGTTATCAGTTCCTTTATAAATGTACATTTATGACTGCTCGGGGAATAACTAGATCCCTAACTGAATATTGAATCAAGTTGCTACACTTGTGCCCTGTATGTTATTCAAATGATATTGGGCCGCGGATCAGTGATGCTCCGCAAAACTCGGAGGGGCAAGACAGTAAAAACTTGCCATGATTACTTGTTTTGTTTTCGCGGCCGTTTACATTACCATCAGAACCTTCATTACCATAAACGAAACCCCGATAGCCGATACAAACATAAACGGAGTGGGAACAACAAGAAACACCTCGTAAACAAGGTCGTCGTAAGCAAGAAATTTACGAGCAGACCTCTGTTTATTTCATTCCTTGACATCGACACTTATCCTTGTAAAGTTTTGAGATTGATGAAATTGCGGCTGCCTTTATTACAAATCCGCCGGTCAAAATAATACGTCTTGTAAATTGGCGGTATATTTTTCTTCGTTACGCCACCCCTGGCTTAAGATTGTCACAAATTGGAACGGCACGCGACGCGTCGCGAGCCCGCAGGTAATAAATTACCTCACTTATAAAATTTTCTGTTACTCTCAGATACACTAACGAGTTGTGTCTGCTCGTGTTTTTCAGCGTCGAGGAAAAAGATACGCGTTCGTTACGATTTCATAGAGACACGTATCATCTGTGTCGATCCATCCTTTGTGTCGCTCGCTCGGTATTCGCAGGGTTTTCGAATTCCGAATGGATAAATTATTAACGAAGCTCGATTTATGTGGAAAATTGTGCCGATCGCGTCCAAAACTAGCTCAGTTTGTTTGCAACTCCGACCGACTAACTCCCATCATCGACTTCTCATCTTTCCGAACTCTTTTTGATATTTGCAAATATAAATTTCAACACCCTTTCTGCGAACGCAGAAAGTTTTTGACTCTGATCTTTTGCTAAATATAGCGGAGGATTTATTACGAATTTATTTGGAAGCTACGAGTTGTTTGTTGTTGTGCAAAGAGAAATCTAGAATTACCGCAAGATAGGGTTTCGTTGATTTACCAAGCTTTTACTAACCGGATATCTTTACAATCAACAAAATATTTTGTTTCCAAACACACGTTCCAAGCAAACAAATCACTGACACGACACGAAGTTCCGTAGCATTGCGATCCAGCACTCATGGGAATGAGATTACTTTTTATTTTAATAAAGTAAATATTTTTTGGAGCTTTCTTTTCAATGTATTTGTTTACAAAATCATTGAAACAGAGCTCCAAAAAAATTACTGTAAATTTTTTATCTTCTTTTTTTTAATTCCCCAAAAAGCTTTTAATAAAGGATATGAAAATTTTCAGAATAGGTATCGTAGTGAACATGCGGCTTAATAAAGCATGTAGTGCGCCGGCGGGTGACGATACGAGCCAAATCTGCTGGATTTCCGCCAAATTACGGCATTAGGGTGATATTTTGATGCACAAGAGAGAACCGACCGAGATAATACACAACAGGCTGGCTCTGAATTTGATTGAACACGTTCTTATCGATTATTTTTTTATTTACAAGCTTTTATTTCTGACTGTGTATTGATTGTGACATGTAAATCGGACGACAATAGTCTGATGGCAAAGACAACTCCTCAACGCTGAAAAGCTCACTTGCTTAATTTTACAGTAAATAATAATTGACCGTTATAATTGAATAACTTTAATCATAAAGTAGTTTAAAGGATTATCTAGGGCCTCATCAAACCAAATTTCTAATGATTTCTCCGTTTACTTTGAACTTGACTGCGCAACCATCTCAGTGAAGGCTCACTTAGTAAGAATTTAAACTAACGCACTGCGTAACGGACGTAATAATAACATTTGAATTAAATAATTGCACGTACATAATGAATCTCGTATTACTCTTACCGTAATAATAGGTCTAGTGTAGTTTTGATGGGTACTCTTGCGAACAAAATTACTCTTGAATTTTAATTAATATTCACTCTTTTTGTAACACTTTCATTAAAACTCTCTATTCATTTTGAATAGAGGCCTATTTCATGAACTTTCTTCATCCACACGCAAAATTGATTAAAATAATATCAATTGACTCCAACGTTAAATTAGTCTTGCAAAGTTAAAACTAAAGAGGTATCACTTCACGAAACTTCTTGCCGCTACTGTGTCACTTTGCCATTCTCCCAATGAACTATCATCAACATTTCTCAATACCTACCTGACAACCCGATTCAGTTACTCAATGTTAATTAGTTTAGACAATCAAACACCAGTAGCTAATTGCAAAACTAATCATAACCAAATATTTGTCTGGCCGCATATTCCGGTAAAGTCACTGTGCGAAGTGTAATTGCTGGTTAATTAAATAGCGATTATGTGTGCTGATTATTGCGTAGATATCTGATTCACAGAATGCCATTTTAGGAGTTTGGCCTGTTTAGAATACGAGTATAGAGATTTGTAGCTCAGGCAGTTCGGATATTTTTGGAGTTATTAATTTAGTCACAGCAGTATTGCATTAGGCCAAAACTTCGTTAATTGTGCCATCTGATACTCCTTCTGTGTAGATCGTAAGTGTCACTGTGTAGATCTTACCTTAATTATTGTAACTAGCTCACAGACACGGTTTCGTTCGCGTTATTTTTTAAATCCCATAGCAACAGTTTTGGATGTAAGCTATTATTTGTAACTACATCACAGTTGTATATACAATGTTTATGATCGATTCAGTTCAATGTTGTTTTCATTTAAAATACGTTTCGTTAATACAGCTTTGATTTTCTAATAATGTGGTGATACAAAGTTGTGACGGTACCTGGTGACATCTATGTTTAACTGTCAACAAAATCGTACGAATTGGAGATTGGGACCTTCATATATTTATTTGTAGTCTATGATATAGACCTGTCTTAACAGCTTTTTTAAGCACCACAGCTGAGGCCCCAAGCAGGAACTCTCTCAAGAGAGGTTCAGATGTAACAGATTAATCACGCCGTCTTTCTGATGTTTTAGTTAATCATAGTTATGATGGAACGTGAGTAATTTTCTAGGCTATTAAACAATGGTTTGACAATCAGACCGAACTTCCGAAAAATGTGTACCGGGGAACTAAATGCGGTTACGAAAACACGCAATGTATGCTCTACATACAATCCGCAATGCGAATTCCAATGCTTCTTTACGGTGTTATGCCTATATGGACAAAATTATTGAACACTAGCTGTTACCCGCGGCTTCTCCCGCGTGATACTTAGCCTATGTCCTTCTCAGCATCCTAACCTATGTGTATGCAATATTTCATGATGATCGGTTAAATAGATAGGGCTTGAAAGCGTAACAAACAAATAAACAAACAAACAAACTCACTTTCGCATTTATAATATTAGTTGGGATGGGATGGGATATTATATTATAATATTATTATAGTTGGGATAGTTTGGATTGGGATTAGAGTCAGAATCTGTAGTTTCCGGTTACGACTTCTCCATCTCACTTGGTTGATGCCGATTGACTAAAAGACAATTACAAGAACAATAATGTATGGATCACCATTTTGATCACAAAAGTACATTCAAAAAGGGTTGAAGGCAAGCACCCGAAATACATTTTTTTTTTTAAATTCAAATCGTTACCAAGTCATTTATGGGCGAAACTTATGTTTTTTTTTTACAATGGAAATTGGGTTTTGGAGCAATTCAGCTAAGAATGTTACCTGAAACACGCTAAAATGAGATAGTCTAAGGATTAATTATACTATCACACTAATTAATATTTATGAGATGATGTTAGTGATATTGTAAGTATGGTTATTTGTTACTCCTTAATTACCTCCATTATCCTCATGCATAAACTACTTTTGGTTAAACTATAGATACTATAATTCAATATTCTGTAACAACTTATACACCAGAATAACACTAAGACTGACTCGGAAAAGAAGACGATAATGTAGTAAATAATAGATACCATTAAGTTTAATCATTATCACATTTTAGAATTTTGCTTCCTTCAAGCTTGTGCCCACTATTTTCGATTTTATGGGAAAATAGTTCCGTGAAAAGTTCATCTTACATTTTTATATCTTACGTGTACCTACAATGTATCTACAACTTATGTATTCGTATATAAAATTTATTTGATCCCAAACAATGAAACTTAAACGACAAGTTGTAATTTCTAGTTATATAACAGAAACTTGCTAGGGTCGAATAATAACAATCTAATTTGTTAGAAGGCTTGACTCGTTACTCGTTAGCAACCTTGAGGGACAATGTCACAACTTTTCCCTTTGATCAACCTTACTAGCACGTAACACATACAATTACGGTCTTTATGTTACCGGTTTTGAAAATGATATATGAGCTTCAATGTTTCCCCTATTCTGGTACATTGTACGATAGAAAGAGAGTGTCGATTGTCTTTCACGTTTGCATATTTTATTACTTAATCACACTACAGCAGCTTAACGAATTTGAATAAAATTGTATAGGTAAGCAGACCATGCCTCACACTGAACATATAGGATACCTTCTTTTTATGCCAAAATTAAGAACAAAATAAAACTAATTTGAGGAATATCATCACCTAATAGACATAAAAGTCAGATATCCTAAACGTCAGTTAAGATATTATGATATTTATCACCTGCAATGTTATCACAAAACTAAACGTGCTCGAAATAGTTGAAAAATATCACTGCAACGATTTATATCGATATCTCTTGCAGAGTTTGAGCTGCCGCAACCGTCTCGTCTCGTACTGAGTGAAGATTTGCATCTGACTTATTTGGCTAGAAGCGCTTAGTTGAAATCCCCTCAAACAGCCCCGTAAATCTGTCAAAGTCAGGCACTAAGACCAATAGATGGTAGTAGTGTAATGCTTCAAAAGTGATCATAGCACTGGAAAGTTAGGAGTACACGGCGATAACGTGAAACTCAAAGGCTGACACAGACCAGTAATACAGGATTCATGTTTCGATGAAACGTAGCCTGATAATGTAGATATACTACGATATAGAATAACACAAAGAGAATTGAGTTACATGTCACAAGGCTGGCTGATTGATATTTTTTCTGGAGTACCAAAATAATTAACCAACTTAAAAATTAATAATAAGGTACCAATTACAGTTTTGCGGTTAAAATGCAGGGTAGAATTTATAGTTCTTTTCTATATTACTGCTTATAATTGAAATAGAAACAGTATTAAAAAGAAATCATAAGCAACTAGGTGCCAATAAAGTCTTTTAAGAGGATTGCCACTTTGCTGTCTTTCCTTGTTGCAATATTTAGTCACCTCCTTTTTTAGGGTTCCGTAGTAAACAAGGAACCCTTATAGTTTCGCCATGTCTGTCTGTCTGTCCGTCCGCGGTTTTACGCAGACACTATAAGTACTAGAAAGCTGTAATTTGGTATAGGTATGTATATTAATCATGGCAAAAAAGTGGTAGAATAAAATCTTGAAAAAAAATTTTTTTTTAGGGTAGCTCCAATACAAGTAAAGTGAGGGAATATTTTTTTTCTCTATTTACCCATTGTGTGGGGTATCGTTAAATAGTTCTTTCAAAAATATTGTGAGGTTGAGAACACCATTTTTCGATTTAGGGATCCGTTTCCGAAATATTTGGTTTTAAAGTGCGAATTTTTGTTAGAGGTAAGTGTCCCCCCTCTCTATCTGCTAAACGGTTATATATAGATACGTGAAAAAAATTACAGCAGTAGTATATATACTGAAGTTGAAAGAAAAACTATCAGAGCTGAGTACTAAGTACAAACTAAAAAGTTATAGGCAACCAACTTATAAACTGTAAAATTTCATACTATTTCCATTGTTAGATGTTTTTGGTCGTTAAACTGTAAGGTGCGAGTGTGAATAGTGTGAACTCAAAGTTGTTATTTGCAACTACGGAACCCTACACTGCGCGTGGCTCGACACGCACTTGGCCGGTTTTTCTCATCATTAGGAAGCGACGGTGGTCCTTTTTCAGGTTAAAATCACAAATTTCAAATTCTTTTTAGCTTTTCCTAAACTACAGACAATATAATTTATTTTTGCGTTCTGTCCACTAGTAAATTTTAAAATTGGTTGTTTCTATTAAAAACGTAAACTTTCGTAAAACACATAAAAATGGTACTTTAAACACTTAAATTAAATGTAGAATTGACCAACACTTAGTTAAAGGTAATTGATCTATCTAAATCTAAGCTGTAGTAATTCATTTTGTAGAAAAGCTCTTAATGCATATCTACATAATTGTCTATAAAAAAAATCTAACGGTACAGACATGAATATTTTGACAAGAGTTAACTAAGTAGTTTAAGTGATTGAATCGTTTATTTCATGTTTTTTTTTTAATCATTTATCACTTTTTCATACGATTTAAAATTTTATTATTGATCCTTATTCCGAGTTTTGATATTGCCAGGGGGTACAAAATCAAGCTGTTTACACTTTTTCGAATTATTGTCTATTTCTCTGTTTCTTTGTTTGTTCATCACAAACAAAACTTTCAATAACTCCGATTTTACAATAACGCGTGTGTTGTCACAAAAAGCCATGATAAAACTCCCCTTTGTTTTTGTTCCACCAATAATCGTTTAAAAATATCGGCTCAAATGGGCAATCAGAAAAGCAATCGCAGTATTTAACCAGAAATTCAGCGTTTACAGTTTTATTGCAAATCACCGTTTTTTAACTGACTGGAAAATAAAGGTTAAATTTTGCTTTGGTAACGCTGCTAGTGCGTATGCTATCACAAAAACATGCGATGAAGCGTTAAAATTTTGCCTTGCTGTTTTATTTCCGTCAAAAATCGTGTAGTAAATAATATCGTGTTTAGCCAGACTAAACGAAGCGTTTACAGTTTCAACGCATTGTATCCATGGACGTTCAATAACTGACTGGACAAAAAAATTAACCCTTGCTTTGAAAAAGCGGGCTAATGTATGTTCATGTTATCACAAAAAGCCACGATAAAGCGTTCAAATTTTGCATTACAGTTTTTGTTCCAACCAAAATAGTTTAACATTATCGGCTTAAATCATCCAATCAGAAAAGCAATCGCAGTATTTATCCAGAATAGACGCAGCGTTCACTATTTCAGTGCAAAGGGACGTTCAATAACTGATTAACTGAACAAAGTTAACCCTTCCTTTGGAGACGCAAGCTAATGTCCACGTTATCACAAAAAACCACGATGAAGCGTTCAAATTTGCCTTACTGTTTTTGTTCCAACCAAAATCGTTTAACAATATCGGCTCAAAACGGCTAATCAGAAAAGCAATCGCAGTATTTATCCAGAATAGACCCAGCGTTCACAGTTTCATTGCAAATGGTCGTTCAATAACTGACTGACTGGATAACAAAGTTAATCCTTGCTTTGGAAACGCAGGCGTATGTTATCAGTTATCACAAAATGCCACGATAAAGCGTTCAAATTTGCCTTACTGTTTTTGTTCCAACCAAAATCGTTTTACAATATCGGCTCAAAACGGCTAATCAGAAAAGCAATCGCAGTATTTAACCATAATAAACGACGCGTTCACAGTTTCATTGCAAACAGACGTTCAATAACTGATTGAGACTGGACATTAAACTTCACCCTTGCTTTGGAAACGCGGGCTAATGTATGTCCACGTTATCACAAAAAGCCACGATGAAACGTTCAAATTTTGCCTTACTGTTTTTGTTCCAACCATAATAAAAGCAATCGCAGTATTTATCCAGAATAGACGTAGCGTTTACAGGTTCATTGCAACTGGTCGTTCAATAACTGACTGACTGGATAACAAAGTTAATCCTTGCTTTGGAAACGCAGGCGTATGTTATCAGTTATCACAAAATGCCACGATAAAGCGTTCAAATTTTGCCTTACTGTTTTTGTTCCAACCAAAATCGTTTAACAATATCGGCTCAAAATGGCCAGTCAGAAAAGCAATCGCAGTATTTATCCAGAATAGACGCAGCGTTCACAGTTTCATTGCAAATGGTCGTTCAATAACTGACTGACTGGATAACAAAGTTAATCCTTGCTTTGGAAACGCAGGCGTATGTTATCAGTTATCACAAAATGCCACGATAAAGCGTTCAAATATTGCCTTACTGTTTTTGTTCCAATCAAAATCGTTTAACAATATCGGCTCAATCAGAAAAGCAATCGCAGTATTTATCCAGAATAGACGCAGCGTTCACAGTTTCAGTGCAAATGGACGCTCAATAACTGACTGCTCCAACAAAGGTTTGACCTTTGCTCTTATCGATTTATTTGTTTGTTGTTTTATTAATTTTGTTTGAGAAGCGATATCAGACCATCTATCAGAGACTTTCTTATTTTTCCGAATGTATTTATTTAAATTTTTTATGGATTCGTCGTAGTGAAGCTTGCTATCAAACGTATCCTTAGGTATCCGTTATCCATAACGTACACGGTAGTTAGATATGCCACTTTTATGCAGGAGCGTTTTAATATTTATATACCTAAACTATTAAACAAGTCACAGGAATTCAAGAGGTTTTATGATGATGCAGTATTTGAAATCGGAAAGCATAAATTTTTATGATAGCTAAAATTTTATAGCAGTTATCTATAGTATAGTATATCCAAACACTAATAAAGTAGTATTTAACAACTGGTACTAAATACTTATGCATACTGTACACTATACGAATTTGTATATCTATTCGTAAATGGCCAGCCCTCGCTCTGTTATCGCCCAGTTTCCTGTCTCTAGTCACAAAACAACACCCTCAACACTCGTGTACGACATTAACATCTCTGGGGTCTTAATTCTTAGTTCAAATTGGACGAGTGGAATTGGCAAGCGCAAATTTCAACTGGGAACATACTGGATGGCAACTTCAAGTCAAGTATGTTTACACTTTACTGCTAATAGAAAGTACACGCGACTAGCTCTCAAACGCTTTACCAATATATTTTCTTTGGATAACGGAAAGGTGAAACATTAATTGTAGCTACTAATGTAACGAAAAATAAAAATTAATGATGGTCTGATAAATGAATGAAGATATACCAACGTATCTTTAAAAAATACTTTTGGATCGTACAAAAAATACCACAGATCCACGTAATACTGAAATATTTTCTGGTTGTACTTTTAAACCGACTTAAAAAAAGGAGAAGGTTCTCAATTCATCGTAATGTTATTTTTTTTGCTTATCATTATTACGTAATTTAGTGTTGTTTAAATGAAAAACGAAATTGCACTACACACGTGTCTATTTGTAGTTTCTTCACAAGAGTTTGTAACTGACTTAACAACTACTTTAATTACTATCTATAATATTTATTAAATTAAACTTATTAATCATATCTCTTTTACATCTATCATCATCATCATCATCATCAGGTCTTTTTAAGTCTCTACTGCAGGAGCACGACCCTCTCTGACTGCTGGAGCCATATATTAGCCAGAGCAGTCAGAGGATTTGGCCTACACTCTCCACGCTGGCCAGACGGGTTGGAGAGGTCTCTTTGATGTTTAATACGCTATGTTTAGCTTGTTTTTCTTAAGTCGCCTTTTACGACATCCACGGGAAGACTTGGAGTAGTCCTATTCTACTCTGCCGGGAGCCACACGGCATCTATCGGTAACAACTAAATATAATTTAACAATAGTATTAACAATAAAATTTGACAAACAAAAATAATACGTAATAAAATAAATAAACTTAACTAATCAAAAATGCCACCTGAACTGTACCCGGCTCAAAGGTACCCATTACGCTTGCTGCTACTACTTTAATTAATTACTAAATAATAACTTTCAAGCCATAAAAAAACTTTGTATCCTCATACAACTGTCAAAAACAATTATAAGAAAGGTGACTTTCTAAACAGACCTATGCAGAATAAATAGTTCTTCAATTACGAAAACATCGAGCTTGTAGTTGGTAATTGAAGAACAGTATTATTATAGGCAAACAGAAGTCTTAATGATCGCTCATTGTGAAATGAACTAAATGTTTATAAGCACTGGTTCCGTACCCAGGACGGAAACCCGCTTAACGTCCTTTGACACAAATTAAATGACGCCCCCGCACTAGCACTCCCCTTTACTTAGTCAATGGTCCCAAATGAACACCTGAAGCAGACCACTGGTTTGCAACGTAATTTAAACCTACTTTACATTCTCAAGCACAGTTTTCCGTGGTTAAACAATGTGTTTTTTTTTTTACAACATTTGCATTGAAAATCGCATTTGAGCAAGCTACTGAAATAGTATCCATCCGAATCCAAACTAATATTATAAATGACAAATAGTTTTAATTCTTAAGTCCATAGGTACGTTTGACAGTTTGTTTTGGAACAATTAATAATTAGCAAGGTCTCTGGTCCAATCTCCAGCCACGTCAAGATGGAAAACGATCTTTCCAGAATAATATGCGTCTTGGACGTTATTTGTATGTCTATAGGTCTATTGTAAAACAATTTCTAAAATAAAATTTAGTATCGGACCAGATCAATCTTTATAAATTGTCTCTATATATTTATATGTTTAAAAATCTCGATAAGTAAGTTTGCGTATGTAAATATGTAAGTAGTTGAAAATGGCCTTTGTAATAATAATCCATCAAAATCAATACCCAAAAAATATGAATCTCATCTTCACATTATTGGCTCCATGGATATATTTATCGGAGTAAACAATGAAATCTAATTTTCTAAGGCAGCGTCCCGACCGCGGCTAATCCCAGATAAGGCACGTCTGTAATCTTTCTCATCAATATTATAATTGGCTGTTTTTCTTTAAGCAAATATTTATTTGATATAACAGATAATTGTGTTTTGCCGTTACAGAAATAACCTGTCAGAGTTGAAAGAAATTATGTAAGACATTATACCTCTATGTGGTCATCCTCATCATCATCATCAGGTCTCTTTTACTCTCCACTAAAGGAGCATGACCCTCTGTACTACCAGAGCCATATTATTAGCTTTACCAGACAGCGGATTGACCTACACTTTCCACGCTGGCCAGATGGGTTGTAGAGGTCTCTTTGATGTTTATAAGCTTTGTTTAGCTTGTGTTCCCTAAGTCGCCTTCAACATCCATGGGAAGACTTGGAGTGGTCTTATTCTACTCTGCCGGGAACCACACAGCATTCCTTTAGGTGTAAAGCACAATAGAAAAGACCTACACGCCCACATCTGACCGTATTCCTGGTATTCTCAGGAGTGTTGCTTCAAAGCTTCTGATCCGCTGTTAAGACAGCATGCTATAAAATGATTTAACAATAGAATTTATAGCCGACTAGTTGCCTAATTTCAGTTCAACTTATGTATGGTTTTGCTTTAGATTGATTGAATGATTTCGCTTCCTATGTCATCCAAAGGAAGTGTCAGTAAGGTCCTCCTATTCGGGTTGGAAAACGAGACGCCAAGGAAAATTAAAGAAAAAGAAAAGAAAAGAACATGGTGCTAGACTTAACCACCACAAAGGACTCAAAACCATTAGTATTTAAAGCGTTTTCTGCAAGAATACGCTTAAAAATACGCTTTAACGCGCAACGCTTTAATTGGTAGAACATCCTTGCGCAGCACATACTCGTAGCTTACAGGACTTTCCATAGAAACTCTGACGGCTGATTTTACGATTTCAAATATTCTGGTTACCACGAGAAAATATTCAATATCATAGAGTGAATTTCTTCTTAAAAATATATGAAAACCTCGGATGCCCTTAGGCCGATTAAGAAATAAAAGTGTTAGCCAGTAACAGACACAGACATCTCAAATATGTTATTAATTTGCGTTCCTCTCGCTTTCCTATTTTAACATTTTTCTGAATATAGCTGAATTCTTAAGTAAGTATGATATTTATACAGATATATATGTATTTAAAAAACTTGCCTGTAAATATAGGCATTATCTGCTAATTCAAAACTTGCCATTTTCGCAGATTGCCATCCATTTTGCATAAGCAGTGTAAGAGCTTTAGATTCTATAAGTTTTCGGACGACGAGGTCAATCAACTATAACATCGATTGGTGAGCTGTTGGAATATTCAGCAGCATTTGGGCTTATATTATTTGGTTATATTTGTATTGTATCGATAGCCAACTAGTTAATACTTAATTTATTTGGATATAAATATGGATAATAACTACACTTATTTGTAAACCAATTAATCAAATTTAATTAACTACAATTTAATATCTTAAATAAATCAATTGTAATGTAACTTTTTGTTTTTCGTATGTGTAAGTGGCCAACACTGGTGTCAGATTTTCCAAGCTGCCTTAAGGCATCTGACATAGCTTAACGACTGCCATCAACAATGACAGCCGGCACCAACGTGCCTTCCGAAGCACGGAGGAGCTCGAGATATTTTTATGCCACTTGCGGTCACCTATCCACGTAGGGACTGCACCAGGGGTTGCTTAACATACGTAAGCGCTCAAAGAGCTCACACCCACTGGACCATCGAGCTCCTCAATAATGGTAATGTAATGTAACTAGCATTAACCTACGCTTTAAGTGAATATTTAAAATTAAGTCCCGTACTTGTTTTGAATATTACCAAATTTAAAAAGAACTTACTTTTTAGGTAGGTTTCTTTTGAACACTTATTAGAAGTGAGATTTCTCATAAAATCGATAACTTTTAAATATACAGTCATGGACGTATAAAAAAAGATGTAGAGTCTTCACTGATTTTTTTTTCCTTCAAAATTCGTTTTTAGGATAATCCTTAAATTTCTAGAACAGATTTTCTAGAAAGAATAAGCTTTGTGCATTATCTAGATTCCAGTCAGGTACATAGTTGTTAATCGTGAATGATATCTATTCATGAGGGTTGATCTTAGTTTTCCTGCTGAATACTGAATGTTATCACACCAATGAAATTACTAATGCAATTGTGCACAGCTAAGATGCATTCAGCGCATTGCTACGTCTGTTAGAATTAAAATAATACATTATTACGTCGGTATCCCTTGCGGGATAGACAGAGCAGGTTATAAAACCCAAAGGCTACGTTAAGGGATTTAGAGGGCGTTAAGGTGAAAAGCGGAATCAAAATATTGATGGGTTGCTAACCACATCGCCTATTGACATGATTTTTTTTATGATTATTTTCGCCCAATCCCTTGACTGGCTTTTACGGTCTGCACGGCGAGAAAAGCAGTATATGCGGTATATTTCATGTTTTTCCTTTTCTATCAAAACAGCTTGGAAGGTCAATAATAGTTTTTATATTCACATACAGCGTGGCTATCGAACAAGTTCCATTTTTTATCGAACAAAAAAAAACGGCAATTATTATTCAGTCATGTTCCTACACCACAATAAGTTATAAACATTTCTTAAAATCTAAAATTAGGTATTGTAATGAATGTTAATCACTTTTACGTAATCTATGCAGTAAATTAACAGCATGCATAATGTACTAGTTCTCTAATTGTATATTTTATACATTCCACGTAAATCAAACAGAGATAGAGAGATCATTGGGACTGTTTGATGTGATAGTTAATTAATTGAGAGGCTTGTTATGTAAGGAGTCTGGCTTGACGGTACTGATTTAATATACAATATCTTAAGGCTGGTACATGCGCTAATGACCTTCAGGATATGGGCCGAGTTTTGAACCTTAGTTCGGTCAGAAAGTCAGCGGTCGACTGCCGCCCGTCGCCCGCGCGCATTCAAAATATTAAATAACATAAATTTAAAATTAAAAGGAGAATAATCTGTAAAATAAAATTTCCTCGGGAGAGTTTGTAGGTTGATTGGTATTCTATTTAACATAAAAATTGCGTGACTCTAAGACAAGCAGTTACGTAGTTAATGAATATTTGCAATTAAACAATAAAAATGTATGTACGCGGTACTTTTTTTTCTAAAAAACCATGAACTTTAGAAAGAAGTCCTCCTTAGCAAGTAAAGATTAAAAACCATTCTACAATATATGTTTTTTTTTATTGAGGTTAAACATAGTCAAAATGGCCAAGGAGCGCCCTTAATAAAACCTTGTCAATATGAAGCCCTTTTTTGAGGGACGAATGCTGGAAATTCGATAAAAAAATCAACATTTTCATTCAAAAGGTTAAATATCTTAATAAAACCGAACTGATGTCCGATTTTTAAGAGGTAACTTAAAGGAAGGTAAATTCGATCAGTTATGTGTGGGCAGTATTTTTTTCGATTTTTTTAAAGTTACTTCCATAGGAAAAGATGTTCTGTCTGTGTCCACACCTTTAAGGACCTGCAGGCCGATTTGCTAACTCGGTGTACAACGATTTGATTGTGACTTTAGGTTCACATTACGGTTTTCATATATTAAATAAAAAAAGTCATTCGTACCGAAGCCGTAATGAATATTGAAGTTACCAAGAAAATGATGTACACCGTAGCGGTCAAAAGTTAGCGAATAGGCCTGCTGATAGGGGTTTATTAACATATTGTATAAAAATAATACAGTCCACTTCCAACGGGTGGTGTTCAAAAACCCTAGGGAAGGCCTTTGGTTAGCAGTGGACTTCTTTCGGCTGAGATGATCATCATCATCATTTCGTGTAGGTGACACGGTCAGCCGACCATGCACATGATGATGATGATATAAATTATAGTATTTCTTTTTTGCAAACCAAAAGAATCACATACATCGATTTACACTTCAAAACCTCCGATAATTCAGTCAATACACAAAGTGCCCTGAGCTGGTTATTGTATTAACAGTAACGATTGAATTCCCAAACATCGTATTGTCAATAATATTGTTGGTGTAAAGGCCGTCTAGCCACAACTGAATTATGGCCGGAGACACGAATGTTTGCCCGAATTGACATACATACTATCACGTCTTTTACCCTTGCGTGGTAGACAGAATCCAGGTCTATGAAACCTAAAAGCCTAATAAAAATTAGTTATTTTTCATAACTTTACTATTATCTTGCTTTTATACAAAAATTCTTATCTCAGAAAATAACGGCAGAGGTCGTGTATCAATTGCGTTCCTCTGCGGGTCAAAGAATAAATTGGTCTATGGTACGGCCGTTTTTCTCCATAAAGGTTTTATGTTCCATGAAGCGGTACGCATTCCCGACTCTATGGTTGGATTAAACGAAAAAACCGCTGTTTCTGGGTTGCACAAAGTTAAAGATTGATGCAGCCTCTGGGTGCTGCTCGGTGTTATTCACCATTATGGAGGCAATTTGGAAGTTGTATGAATGGGGAACTTTATTCCATTTCAAATTGGAATCTAGTGATCGCTGACCGAGACTGTCTTGAAATTTCCGTTTCTGTGGAATATAACTTGAATGTAATATCTGTTCGCTCCAAACTTAATTGTAGGTTTGGTATTTGAAGCGAACTTTGTTTTTGGTGCAAATTATAATAATCATAAATTAGGTTATAGGCCGTGTGGTTCCCGGCAGAGTAGAATGGGACCACTCCAAGTCTTCCCGTGGATGTCATAGAAGGCGCCTTAGGAAATATAAGCTAAACGAAGCTTATAAACATCAAAGAAACCTCTCCAACCCGTCTGGCCAGCGTAGAGAGTGTACGCCAAATCGTCTGACTGTTCTGGCTAATATATGGCTGTGTTCGTACAGAAAGGGGTCATGCTCTTGCAGTGGAGACTAAATAAGACCTGATGATAATGATGAGGTTATATGAACAAAATATACTCTAACTAGAGTCAAACCCAACCCCCGAGTCTATGGTGTATTATGTATTTTGTTTAACTTCTACATGTCGATTGTTATTATAAATGTGATTGCCGTAATGATGCTTATTAATGGGCAGTTTCTGATATCGTTATAGACACTTTATAGTACGTGTGTAGATAAATGAATATATTTGATTACGTAGGTACTTAATTTAAAATAAAAATCAAAGAAATAAAGATAAAGGTAGAATAGTGCTTAAATACAAAATACTACCGCGCAAATGGAATTGTAAGCTTACCTTCATCGGATTCAGACTATCGTTTCTTCTTTTCCTAATCAGAGCAAAATAGATATTCATGCAAATTTGATATTTGTTGCACCGATAAAGATTCCACAAACGTACAGTCTCGTTAGGCCCCCCACAAACCGGCACGTGATTCGGGAATCCAAACACGTCAACTGTTCAGAAATACGACTTTCAGTTCTTGAATTTGAATATATTCCTCACATTTAAATAAGTAACTATTTAATTTTTCTTTGCTTCTACCACTCAAGTTTTTAAATCAAACTATACCTTAATGTTTTCATTATTTCTTTTATGCAAGTTATTTGACAAGTAATCAAACCACCACATTATAAAAGTAATGAGCTATTTTAAAACTAACCGGTTTTTTTGTGGGAAGTTCAAGGGGTTCAGTTGCCGTTTGCCTTGCACAATTTTGCAAATTGATTTAAGTGGACTTTATAATATAAAATTGGTGTAGTTTGGTGTTATAAATGCTCGTGCTCGAGAACAATTTGTGAAATAGTTAAAGTAGACTGTTAAATGGACTCGTATAGATTTGTTGCCAAAATCTCCCACGAGGCTGCCAAAAAACATACGCCATCTTTGATGCCACATACCGTACAACACCGATACTTAGTATCTCATTATACTGGACATTGGCAGAATCACTGAAATCTCGGTGGAAGCCATAATTAAAAAGAAGAAAGAAAGAAAAACTAACCCCTTTGTGGTGGGAAGTCAAGGGGTATAGTTGAAGTTTACCTTAGACATTTTTACAAATTGATTTTAGTGGACTTTATAATATGAAATTGGTGTAGTTTGGTGCTATAAATGTTCGTGCTCATGAACAATTTGTGAAATAGTTCAAGTGGACTGATAAATGGACTCGTATAGATTTGCCGCCAGAAGCTCCCACGAGGCATCAAAGAACATGCGCCATCTTTGATGCTACTGGGAAAAACTTTACCGAACAACACCGATACTTAGTAGGTATCTCATTACACTGGACATTGGCAGAATCACTGAAATTTCGGTGGAAGCCATAATATAAAACAGAAGAAGAAGAAAACTAACCCTAAAAAGTTTTTTTTTTAATATTAGGGAATAAAATTTGTATCTACCTACTTATGCCTAACTTTCACTAGCATTTTCTGGGGAGCGTATTGGTATCGCCCAAAAAATGTGCTTTCAAAAATGTAATATCTAAAAGAGTTTTTGGAGCATGGCGTTTTTTTTGCGGATGTGTCTTTTTTTGGGAGGACTTTCCATGTTATAACGATAAGAAAAAAAAGCGTCAAGGACGAAGTTTTTGACGCTTTTTCTTCAACTCCATATGTTATCCCTGTAACTACATAGCATTAAACAAAGTCACTTCACGCTATTTGTCCGTCCTGTATGCTTAGATCATCAAAATTACGCACCGGATTTTGATACGGTTTTTTTAAATAGATAGAGTGATGCAAGAGGAAGGTTTATATGAAATATATATGCCTTGTACTACTCGGGCGCAGCCGGGGACGGCTGCTAGATTGAATTAAAATCCTTTTACTTTAAAGACCGGCCTGTCCCAACCTGATCGAAGCTGTCGACTTCAAATACATGAGTCTGACGTTAACTAGGTATCTACTAAAAACATAAGCCACTGACGGTGAAATCGGTCATGAAAAATTTAAATCCCAATCAGAAATTTCATTCGCCGACATGCACACCTGTATTGCGTGTGTGCGTGCTGGCTTTAGGACATAACATGACTTGTTCAAGGAAATGAGCAAAAAATCCTAACTTAATCCGATATGAGGAACTATGTCCAAAAATATGAAGCACCTTTCCTAATATAACCAACCAAAATCGAAGATTTCGGGTTGTACGTACCTGAGATTATAAAGGTAACGCTAGAACTACCGGCGAAAAATGCTTCCGGAAGCTCTTCAAAACTTCTTCAATGAAAATAACGCCCGCACCTTGAAAAGCGTAAGAGAAAACGAAACAAAATCGTTCGGCCAATGGACCATTGAGCTCGTCATTTCGGGTGTAATCCTACAAAAAGAACCAATTTAGCAACAGTATTTGTGTTCTGTTAAAATTCTCGACATAAACAAACAAACTTAGGCGGAGGGCACACCATCTCGAAGTCAATTTTAAAGCTATTTGCATATTTTGTTTTGCGACCGAGGTTGAGCCTGTATTGGCTCCGATATTCCGATTTCCATTAAGTAATACCACCGAGGGAACTTTGTAATTACCATTTTGTTTATTCAACTTTATTTTTGTAGCAGTAAGGCACAATATTGCTTATTGCGGATTGATATTAATCTCTCTAAATGTAGTAGTCTCATATGCTTTTCATAAGCATAGATTATGTTGCAGTATTTATTTACATATAGTTAACGTAGTTTTTAAATAAATTTAATGATTGCTTTATACGTCAGGCTACTTAGACCGTCAAATAAGAACATTTTTTGAGTTCTCAGCATAGATCCCATAGGAAATATCTACCCCGCAAGGGAAAAATACGTTATAGTAGTAGATAGAGCCCAGGTCTGTAAAGAACCTTAAGGCCCCGTTTAGCATGTTGGTGGGCTTTTAGATGAGAAAAGTTGTTCATATTGACGGGTTCAGATGTCGAGGGTCAATATACGCTGTATATTCGTTACGAACAGGAAACCAATATGCTTATTTTCTCACTAAGTTAAATATAAAAATTCTTCTTAAATGTATTAGAATTTAAGAAAAGCATTTGCCGTCACAATCACTATTATTTTCACTACTAGACTAACCGCGATTAGTTTTGAGTTTCGTCGGATAGGGGTCATTTATAAATTACGTAAGTAGTGTAATGGGGGCGGGGGAGTCTAGATTTGGCTTATTTTTGATGACATGGGGGACGGGGGGGGGTTGACGTGGTGATGACATAAGCAACATTTTGCAAAATACAGTAACATTTTTTGCGAAAATGATCCTAATGTTGACGTCAGCCTAGGGGGAGGGGGGAAGAACTTTTCTTACTTTTGCTGACAAGAGGGGGGAGGGGGTAAAAAATTGATATTTTTCTGCTTACGTAATACTTGAATGGCCCCATACTTCAACAACACTGCAACTGCCATTTTCGCAGACTCAAAAGTCTGTAACAGACAGTCCGTGTAAGTGGCAGCTCGAATGTTGTTAAAATATCAGATGAAACTCAAAAAGTGAATGTAAGTCCCATAGTGAAAATTAATATATTGTTGTTATTAAAAAAAATACGCTTAGGAAGTTGCTCCATTACGTGTATTTGCAGCAAAACCGTAAGTGTCAGCACAATTACAATAATAGTCTAAGAGACCTAACTAAATTTGGTCAGCAACATCACAACCTAAATAACTATGATTAGTTTATACGAATACCTCACCCTCCTATTTTTATTCTCGTACCTACTTCCATACTAATCAGAAAATTATTTCTTGCAGGGCAGACAGAGCCCTGGGACAAAAGACCTAAATACAGTTTGTTTTAGGCGTAAAAGTAGAAATCTGAGCAAAAAAACATATTAATTGACCGGTTGGTAGCCGCATCGCCAATTGACGGCATCCTCAGATTTCATACATCCCCTTGACTGGCTTTTACAACCTGCATGAAAAGAAAAGCAGCTCATCAATCTACTTTTTTTTTCTTGTCATCTATATTAGCTTTGGAAGCATTTTTTCTTCACAAACATATTAATAAATATATCTACCCATATTCATCATCATCACCATCATCAGCCTATACTCGTCCACTGCTGGACATAGGCCTCTCCAATAATTACACGCCATCGAGATCTATCTTCGGCTGCTCGCATCCAGCTTCTACCCATATTCCTATTACCTAAACTACTTAACCACACATG
This sequence comes from Rhodophaea formosa, assembly GCA_963082605.1. Lineage (NCBI taxonomy): Eukaryota > Metazoa > Arthropoda > Insecta > Lepidoptera > Pyralidae > Rhodophaea > Rhodophaea formosa. Next base: position 5,865,839 of record OY720211.1, on the reverse strand, counting down.
TTAAGACCCCACATTTAACATTAAAAGTTTAAAGAACAATAACTGTAAAATTACAGTTAAAAGCTTACATTTAAACTCCGTTTAATCACAAGAGACGGTTACGAGTTGTCTAACTTCTTGGATTTCATACAAGTTCCCTACTTTATTTAATTAGGGTAATAAGGTACAAGAGAAAGGCAATTATGAAACACCTAGACGTTTAACGTTTATTATATTGTAAAGTAAATACGTATTAGGTTGGTGAAAAATAATTCGCATTTTGTATGTCTCAAGTTGTAACCAAATATTTTCGGATATGCTAGCCTGTATTTCATACCATTTGAAAGATACAATTTTACAAAATATACAAAAAGGCACAACACATTGTCCCGCCATTTTTCAACTATTTTATTGTCCATTATATGAATCAAATTAATAAAGAAATTTAAAAAGTTAACATAATAGTAAGGAGTAATGCAAAATAGTTTAAGGATAAATTTTCATGTTTATGAAAATGCTGCAGTCCCAGTAAAAATAGCACAAAGTTGGTTCAAGCATATTATGTTCGAGAATTTAAAGGTCAAAGTTGCTTTTGTATGAACGGGTAAAATCTTCATACAAAATATGAAAAAAGTTTTCTCCGACCTAATAGTTTAATCTTCCTTTCGTCAACCCCGTGTTACCGTAAGCGTCTTTGAATCGCAGGATCCCGGGTTCGATCCATGGCCATGTCAATATGGTTAACGATATTTTTCAGATTGGTCTGGGTCTTGGTTGTTTATTTACTTTAATATTGATATTTATTCTCTGCAGTGGTCGGACTGGTTGGTGCCTAAACGCTAGTAGTCGGTTGGTTAAAAACAATAATTAATACAATACATATTAATGATATGAAACGCATCTGGCCAGCGTGGAGAGTATAGGCCAAATCCTCTGACTGATCTGGCTTCTATATGGCTCTGTTAGTACAGAGAGGGTCGTGCCGCCTGCAGCGGAGACTAAAAAAAAACCTGATGATGATGATGATGATGAAAAAGTACTTGCAATTGCCTATTTTCTTAAAAAGTCTTTGATTTTAATTTTATTATAAAATATTAAACTCAGTAGAATTTTCCAAAACTTACTTATAAATTTGTAATGATATATAAATTCTTAGAAAATTTATTCAGCCTATTTACTTCAAAAACATTTTACGAAATTGAAATGCGTCTAGCCATTCATCTCATATCCGTTGTAATTCAGATTATAAAGATTTTATTCCACTAAAACTAAACGATTTCTGCTCCTTGGGGTCAGCAGCAAGGGCACCGGTAATTGAATATAAAATAAGCTTTTCTATTACAAAGGGTTACATTCAAAATATCTTAATACTTATATTTCTGAACTACCCCTCTGATTCAGTGGGAGTGGTATCACAACTGCATTTAATTCGCAAGCTCCCGGGTTCGATACTAGGTCATGATGGAAGACGATATTTTCCGAATTGGTCGTGGGCTTAGATATTTATCTACTTAAGTATCTAACAATTATCAGCTAACAAAAAGTACTCTTGGTATACCTACAGTAACAAATAACTTTAAAGTCTAGTTTTACAACTCCAGCGCCAGGCAATCAAAAACTGGAGTAACATCAAAAGCGTAAGCAAGCAATTCCCTATCAGAAAAGCTATGAATCTAAATCACGCGGAACCTCGTCAAAGTTGGCGTCACTTCCAAACTCATTTTCATATTACTAGGGACGCCACTGTTTCACTTTGGGTTTAAAGTTAGGGAAACGCTACCTCTTTCCTTTGTTTTTGAATTGAACACAAAATAATGTTAAATCGGAATCTGATTTTATCAAAAAACTGGACTGGACAAAATCTGAACGCTGTTTTTGTATCACATATTTATTCGCTTTAGTCAATATTGTAACTGTAGAAGTTTTGGAAGCTTTGATTGTTTTTATTCACTCATACAGAAAGTTTATTCCTTCAAGCCTCCGGTGCACAAGTAGAGTAAATGTAGACGCTAGAACACAATTACTATGCTGCTACTTACTATACCTTACCGGTATAAAAAGCTTCGATAGAGTACTAGAAATTGGTAAAGTAGAGTAATTAACAACGTGGGCAAGCTACTCTACACTTGCTTTCCCTCTCTACTGTCTCCACTCTTCCATGTAATCTACCAATATTTGGTTACTCTACCCATGGTAGAGAAAAGTTTCATAGCTAGTGACAACTGCTTTAAAAATTTAAATTTAAGTGTAGACATCAACTTTACCCAAATTAGTAGAGTAGTAGGGTTAGTGTACTCTACTTTACGTGTGTACCAGAGGCTCTGACTAAACGTATGAAAAAAGTTTTTAGATATAGTGCCATTTTCTGGAGAGAAAATTAACAAGATACTATCTTCGAGCCAAATTCTGAATATCGAAGTCCATGATTTGTAATATTCATTCAAGTTCTTACTTCTTTTTCATGCCGGCTAGGTCTTCATCAACCTATAGTTGCCGCAAGTAATAGTACAATTAAACCTGCTCATAAAAAAAGTTATCTACTTTATCCGCGCGAAGCCACTACTCTACCACTTACTCTACCTATGTCAGTACCAGAGGCTACACTGACTTATCGTATGAAAAAGTTGTAAGATATGATGCCATGGGCTAGAGAGAAAATTTACAAGATTCTATCTTCTAGCTGAATTCTGAATACCAAGGTCTATAATGTGTAATATTCATTTAAGTTCTCAGTTCTTTTTCGAGATAGCTTTGTCTCCGTCAACCTATAGTTACAAGCAAGTTTGTAATGGTACAATTAAACCAGCTCATAAAAAAAGTTATTTACTTTATCTGCGCAAAGCCTGGTTGGGTACTCTGAGATATTGTAATGACAGACTATGATCACAAAGGCGAGTAACGGCCCGCCTCGGAGTTAACCTCCAGATGTTCGCACTAATTCTAACAAAGTTTACTGGCTGGCCAGCCGATCGTTCACAGGGAAAATGAGGCAGACTCGCTTTGCTGGAATTTATGTTAACTCGGAGCACTGGGGCAGTTGTGCCTGATTTCTGATGTCAAATTATGCTTCTCATTTGATTCGAGATATTATTTACACAAGGGAATATCTATTTCATATAAGATAACAAAAAAATATTATTTAGTGTATAAGTTTTAATTTATTCATAGTAGTTTGAACTCAATATGATGACGAAATTAAAATCTGAAATTGGAGTAACATGAAATTGACCTATATACACCTTAAAAAGTATGCGTCATCAAAGTGTAACTTCAAATCGAATCTAAATAATTTGAAAGATATATAATGTCTTTATCTCACGTTTAATGATGAAGTTTCATAGATACCTTTATTTTATAATCATTTTCATAACAAGATCGGTTAACAAACAATGTAGTTTCTGCAAGTACTCTCAGCTGCCCTAATATAATATAATTCCATTCCTCTAAGTAAAAACCAACATTTTAAACAATTTTGCTGACATAAGCGCGATTTATCCTTCTATTTGTTGTCCCAGCGCGGGTACTATCACGGTCCGATATCAGCTCCTTTCAATTCCGCCGTCAAATTGATTGTGGCTCTTGTAACCACGGATTTTCGATTATTCTAGAAAATCACGCCATTGCTCCCGGCTCCGGAGATAACGTTAAGCATTGGATCCCTATTTATCTGGCACGGATCACTTCACTCGGACGCCTTTAGTGAATCCTCAGCAACTGTTTAAATAGCTTTTAATCTATTTTCTAAAGAATAGCTCGATAAGAACTTTGTGTTTTTTTTTTCTTTCATGAGTGTAAGCAAGTATCTAATAAACTTTGACATTTTATTAAAAACTGTGAGTCATACAATCTAAATTTTTGATCCCAGGCAACAAAATGTAATCGAAAATACACTCCAGTCAGTTAAGTACTTATATGAAATAAAGAACGAAATAAAAATACTGGTATAATATTATGGTCGTATTTTTTTCTTATGTCTAAAGGGCAGCCGTGTTGAATTATCATCGGACAACGAAGGTGCAACTTTTGCTTTATCATAGTAGATTTAGAAAGATAATCAACATATGCATGATGAAAAGGAAAAATCTCTTTGGTCATTAAGTTGGTAAAAACATATTAGAACGGTGTATTAAGCTTTAATGAAACAACAAAAAATGGTTAGAGATAGTGCACTAAAGTTAAGGAGAGCCATGATGTCAGACGACATCACGGCTCTCTACATTTCATCAATGTATCGTCGTAAGTTTTTTAGTAAGAAAACATACGTGTCCAATAATTATGAGTCCATATACATATAAAAAACAGTTATCATCCGTATTATCTCCAGCAGTTATTTTCTATAAATAAATAACATTATTCCACACTCACGCACACATGCGACCGCACCACGGAAATTAACTCCAATAATCAGAGACGTCTCCGATCGTGCAGAGGAAATCCGCAGCCGAGGATTGAGCAAGCATAATCATAGTATACATGTATATTATATATTTATCTCTAGCTATTGTCAGCAGCTTTAGGAATACGGCGTTAATCCGACTGCTTGAGATATCTGAAAATTCGGACTCTAATGGAATAAATAATTTGACAGAAAACGGAGATATAATTAAATTTTTGTTTCTAAAAGAAAACTGAGATCAAAATTTAAAATTTTGTTCTACGAGTTCCTCTTCAAACTATTTTATAAACTGCTGTTTACAGTTTAAAGTGTGAACTTGAAGCTTTACTTACCGCTTTTGCCCAAAAGTAGTGGTTTTTGATCAAGAACACTAATTTTCACGTTCTCACTTTATATTGTATACAGTAGTTCATAAAATATTTTGAAGAGTCATTCAGAGCCACGCAGAACAAAATATTAAATAAACTCTCTGTTTTCTTTCTAATAATTTATTTTAAAATGCGATCGGCACTGGACTCCGAAAATATAATACATGTTTTTTAAGATATCACTCCCAAGTAGTTGTACTTCGAAAATTGCAATTTTTCACTATTTTTTGATTTAACTTACGTTGTTGCGTCCGTGTAAGTAACGTACTCGTAACTTTGGTACTCATAACAGGTAACTTTTATTTCGTTCCAAGAACGATCGCAAACTTGAAAGTTTGCCAAAAGTGGCCCGCTGCGAAATAAGCTCATATCGATTTTTTGTGCACGGAGGAAGTGTACTCGGAGCTTTCATTTCCAGCACTTTAGAGCATTTCCGTAAAAATTTCAACTTCCTTTGTGGTGTTATGATACTTACATTGAATTCATCTTCGAAACTTGACTACGTAGAGTGAAAATGAATAATTTTCATTTATTTTATTTATAAGTACAAACATATGTACTACGTGTTTCCTTTGTCTTGACAGAGCCCTGGCCTTAAAGCCACGTTAGGCACGTTGGGTGTGAAGGTGACTGAATCAAAATATTGATGGGTTGCTAGCCGCATCGCCAAAGTGAATTTCGCTGGTAACGTGGCTGCCTCTAGGCTGCTTGAATAACAAACAATAATGTATTGTTATACTACAGGTATTTTTTACTTGCTATGTTTTCTAGTTTTAGGGTTCAGATTTTTCTAGAGTTTGAAATTTTTTTCCAGGGGCACACCTACACATCACACCTACTATTTTAGTCTCAATTTTTCGAGGGGGCACTGTGCCTGTCAAGTTATTATCACCATCCTTCATGAGCATTAAGTAGGTATTACATATTATTACACAAAGTGTTGTCGTTTGTACCGAGCCCCGCAACCGCAGCCCGAGACTCCGTTTGTTTGGCCCAGAAAAGTATGTCATGAAACTGTCAATGTAAGCGCATATAGACTGACAGTCAGATTTCAATTAATTGGTTTTATTTCCTTTCCTCTAAGTATGTTTTTTTTACTTTTGCTCCCGGCAATAAATGGCTGATGATTAAATTTTCGAGGAGCGCTGTGCCTGTCAAGGTTTTACCACTAACGCCCATGCACCATCCTTCTTGAGCATTAAGTAGGTACGTATCACTCATATCACACAAAGTGTTGTCGTTTGTACCGAGCCCCGCAACCGCAGGCCGAGACTCCGTTAGTTTGGCCCAGAAAAGGATGTCATGAAACTTTTGTCGTGCAAACCATCTATCTTCGTATTGTACTACTATTGATCGTGCTGACGCTTGAATAGGACTTTTTACAGGTCAATGTGAGCGAATATAGACAGACAATCAGATTTTTATTTATTGGTTTTATTTCGTTTCCTGTAAGAATTTTCTTTTTTTTTACTTTTCTTTTATGCAATTAATGGCTAATGGTTAACTTTTCTAGGAGTTCTGTACCTGTCAATTTTTTATCACCAACGTCCATATACACTATCCTTCTTGAGCATTAAGTAGGTACGTATCACTCATATCACACAAAGTGTTATCATTGAGTAGGTATTACATATCACACAAAGTGTTGTCGTTTGTACCGAGCCCCGCAACCGCTGGCCGAGACTCCGTTAGTTTGGCCCAGAAAAGTATGTCATGAAACTTTTGTCGTGCAAACCATCTATCTTCGTATTGTACTACTAATGATCGTGCTGACGCTTGAATAGGTCTTATTACAGGTCAGCGAATATAGACTGACAATCAGATTTTTATTTAGTTATTGGTTTTATTTCCTTTCCTATAAGTATGTTTTTTTTTACGTTTCCTTTATGCAATTAATGGCTAATGGTAAAATTTTCAAGGAGCGCTGTGCCTGTCAAGGTTTTACCACTTACGTCCATGAACCATCCTTCTTGAGCATTAATTAGGTACGTATCACTCATATCACACAAAGTGTTATCATTAAGTAGATATTACATATATCACACAAAGTGTTGTCGTTTGTACCGAGCCCCGCCACCGCAGCCCGAGACTCCGTTAGTTTGGCCCAGAAAAGTATGTCACAAAACTTTTGTCGTGCAAACCATCTATCTTCGTATTGTACTACTAATGATCATGCTAACGTTTGAATAGGACTTTTACAGGTCAGCGAATATAGACTGACAATCAGATTTTTATTTAGTTATTGGTTTTATTTCCTTTCCTATAAGTATGTTTTTTTTACGTTTCCTTTATGCAATTAATGGCTAATGGTAAAAATTTCAAGGAGCGCTGTGCCTGTCAAGGTTTTACCACTTACGTCCATGAACCATCCTTCTTGAGCATTAATTAGGTACGTATCACTCATATCACACAAAGTGTAATCATTAAGTAGATATTACATATATCACACAAAGTGTTGTCGTTTGTACCGAGCCCCGCAACCGCAGGCCGAGACTCCGTTAGTTTGGCCCAGAAAAGTATGTCACGAAACTTTTGTCGTGCTAACCATCTATCTTCGTATTGTACTACTAATGATCATGCTGACGTTTGAATAGGACTTTTACAGGTCAATGTAAGCGAATATAGACGGACAATCAGATTTTTATTTATTGGTTTTATTTCCTTTCCTCTAAGAATTTTATTTTTTACTTTCGCACTCTGCAATTAATGGCTGTTGATTAAAATTATAATTACACTTTTCGACACGTTAAGAATACGTTTCTTATTCAGACATATGCTAAATAAAGTACACAAACTCTTTTTGACTAGGATAAAACATTTTTTGCTGTGTCTAACAATAGTGTAATCTAATCACCATATTTTCTTATTTTTTTTATAAAAGATTGTTATTCAATATATACAAAGTATAAATTGAACTCATTTATATGCCTGATTTTGATGGGTTTTTCACTAACGTATACAGCATTTTTTCAGATAGGTTTATAGTATAATTTATGTTCTGATTACCTACGTAATTTAACGCATATACCTACTTAGAGATGAAATCAGGACGAAGGAGTTAATAAAGCAAAATAAAATAAACCTAACTATTTAAAGTGTCATATTTTGAACATTTTAAAATGATGATAGGTAAGTACCTACGTTTATTTTTTAAACAAACTTTTCGATAAACATTAGTTGTATAAAATATTAAATGCCACTCATTTTTTCAGCTATAACTCATCGAGATAATGATTATTGCCTATTTCTTTAAGAAGGGGCTTATCTTTTCGTTTTTATTTGCGCAGCTCTCGAGAATAGCCACCGAGGGCCTCAAGAAGGCTTATCGTGGTATATTCAGAGCAATTTACACTGATTTATAATTTATTTGGAACGTTAACGGTCTTTAAAGGGCCCTTATGAGCCCGCATCCTTCTTTTTGCGAGTAAGGGTTCTACAGACGGCCAATTAACTTCTTATGATTTCACAGCCAAGATTTTGTGTTGAGATAATACAATGAAATTTTAGTTGAATGAAAGTACATTACGCGACTGACTCACGCAGAAGGAGGGTAAGGTTTGTATGATGTTTGTATGTACTTATGTGTGTTCAATTACTGCCCCTGTAGCCTCAGCGGCTAGACTAATTTTGAAGTGTGAGGTGCCATTAGATTTCTATTCTTCCCTAGAGTTATATAAGCAATATAACGTAAGAAAAAAAGCAAACGTAAGCTGTCAAAAAGGCAGTAAGTTTTTATTTTTTAAATAATTCTACTTTATTAGTTTTCTTTTGGTTCAGATAATTGTAGACTATTTTAAGTGGCGTTTTATTGCAGTTGTATTAAAGTAAGCTTATAGCTAAATCATAAACAAATATGCAAATTTTCTTTACACTTAGTCTACCTAAATGTATATTTAATCAGAAGGGGGCAAAGCACTCAGCTTTTGACTCAGAGCGATGACTTTCAATAGCGTATGAAATAAACAAGTGCGTAAATTGTATACATTTAAATTGTTTTGATATCCCATTTAGGCACAATGCTGTTGAATTATTCCGAAATATTGTGCTAAAATAAATATTTTGTCTGTCAGCTTTCAAACCGAAAAAGCAAATCTAAAAGCACACTATTCAGGGTTGTCGATTTCATAAACTTAGCCACACACCTTCAATTTACTGTTATTTTACTGCGGAAGAAAACAATTGCAAATGTGTTTCTCGTTGACAGGCACTTTGAAAAGCTCGCGGGAAAGCGTAGATATTTTCGATAAACGCTACACATATTGGAATGAACTTGTAGATTCTTGATAAAATTGATTTATTACTTTCTTTAAGTATTTGACTGACGATCTTTATTTTAATGTATACCTACCTTACGTGCGACTTAATTGCAATCATGTTAAATGCGGCCTAGTGTTAATCTATGCGGAATTTTAATACCTACAGCCTGTATTTTGAACATCCTTTATTAAATTCATTGGATTGTCGATGCAACGGTCTCCTTGACTTTAAACCTTTGATAAAATCCTAAAACAACTTCATAAATACCAATATAGTCAAACCTGTCAAGAGTAAAGTCATAATGTATGTTCTACTTACACCTAACTATGCTAAACTATTTAGCTTCTGCGGTTTCGAACCAGGCAGTAGGAAGACAAAGTCGTTAAGATTATAATATAACGTGCCTGTGTAGGTATGTTATGTGGTCAGTAAAGTTCCATTTCGCTTTTCACCTTTACTTTTATCTTACGACAATGTTTTCGATTAGTGATCCTGAGACGTTGAAAATTTTATTATTTTTATTTTATTTATAATCCAAAAAATTACATGATAATATTTTTTCTTACGCTATAACTCCTAAAAATATTTCCAAGGGTTAAAAAAAACTATCTGTAACTGATCCTTTGATAGAGGATTCTCAGTACAAACATTTGATATCTGTGAACATCTAAAATAGGTTTCATATACAGACACCGAGCTCCTTCGCTCGTACTCGCTGAGCTGCCGATGCCAGCAATATCCGGTTTACACGCGACCTCCTCGTGATGTGCACTCTGTGTCGAGATGTATTAGAATAGAACATGATATTGCATTGCAATATCTGGATATTATCAATAGCGTCCGTTAGAATTAATATTCCTACGTCAAAGAAATAAGTTTATGTTTAATTCTTGGTTATGCTAAATGAATGGTAAATTTAATTGGCTTTGGCTAAGAAAAGAACTGAAAGGCAATTCCCATCCAAACTGTTTTAAATCTAACTCACTCATGAACAGTAATTTTTAACGACCAAAAAAATATTTGCTTTGCCGCTTGCTTCCAGAGATGTTTTTATAATATAAACGATATTTTAAGTTGACTAACTAAAATACCTACATAACGACAAGCTATGCAATGCATAGACGTTTCTATATAATTCTATAAAAGTAGTGAGACAATAAGAAAATTGTAAATTAATACATATTTCTTATTGTCTCACTATTGAAAATTAGTATTTAGTATGTTTATTGCAAATAAAATATTTCTTGTAAATTAATAAATCGTTTTATATGTCGTGATACTTTCTCGAGTGATTATAAAATCCCACCGCAGCTGTCATAGAACTACTTAACTAGAATTCTTTGTGCAAGCATACGTTTGGTATTTGCTAACATGTCTGAATTTTCAAATAGCCATCGTACTAAAATATCCTTTCAAGAAAGATCCAATTGCATCCCCACGACCCACAACATCGGTTGAGACTGTGCGCGCTCATTTTTATCCGGCTGGTATTACGAGCTCATGTCGGAACTATCCACCCCGACCGGATATTGCGCGGATGACGCGATCCGATGGAGCGTGCTTTTGCAATATGAAATCGAGGCACAATGATGTATCTTCTTTAGACACTCGCAAAAATTCTAAGAAATAGTGAGAATATTTATGAGACGCAAATATTTATATGACATACTACATACTATGCTGGTCTCTAATTTTCATATGTTCGAATACATTTCACGTATATTAAACCAAAATACATGTCTAAATTTTACAATATTCAACGAACTCAAATATCCTTTCAAGAAAGATCCCATTCCCGCAACATTGGTTGAGACTGTGCGCGCTCATTTTTATCCGGCTGGTGTTACGGGCTCATGTCGGAACTATCCACCCCGACCGGATATTGCGCGGATGACGCGATCCGATGGAGCGTGCTTTTGCAATATGGGATCGAGGCACAATGTTGTACCTTTTTTAGTCACGCGCAAATATTCTAAGAAATAGTGAGAATAAGACGCATATATTTATATGACATACTATGCTGGCCTCTAATTTTTAGGGTTCCGTACAAAAGTTGAAAAACGGAACCCTTATAGGATCACTCGAGCGTCTGTCTGTCCGTCCGTCCGTCTGTCACAGCCGATTTTCTCCGAATCTACTGAACCAAATTATGTGAAATTTGGTAAGATGGTGTAATCCTATGACCCAAACACGGATGTGCAAAGTAAATAAAGATTTTTTTGAAATAAGTGTCATTTTCAGGGGCCCAATTACAAAATTAAAAAAAAAAGTTTTGCAAACCTTACTGTGTCATATATCAAATGAAAGGGCTCATTATGAGGATCTCAAAAATATTTTTTTTTGTTCGGGTAAAACCAATACTTTTGATTTTATTCACGAAAGAAGGCAAAATTTGACCATTCCCCCCCCTGATCTCCGAAAATACTGGGCCGAAAATTTTGAAAATATTACAAATTATAGTTCATTCCTTGAAGATTACAGGAAAAATAATAAGAATTCTATCACTTGAAAATTAAGTGGTAAACTCACAATAATAAGTTCATCTAGGGAAATAGTTCACTAAAACACCACTAGATGGCGCTAGTCAATTGAATAAAACATTTTTTGCACATTGTGTGTGTGTTTGTGTGTGTGTTTGTACGGAACCCTCATTGCGCGAGTTTGACTCACACTTGGCCGGTTTTTTTATATGTTCGAATACATTTCACTTATATTAAAACGAAATACATGTTAAAATTTTACAATAGTCATCGTACTAAAATATCCTTTCAAGAAAGATTAAATTGCATCCCTACAACATCGGTTGAGACTGTGCGCGCTCAGTTTTATCCGGCTGGTGAAACGGGCTCATGTCGGAACTATCCACCTCGGCAGGATATTGCGCGGAAAACGCGATCCGATGGAGTATGCCGCTATAATATGGGATCAAAGTTCCTACTATGTTACTTTAAAATATTTTCACAGCTAATATAAACCCAGGTTAAAAGTGAGCATTTTAATTATTACATGACTATCAAAAGAAAGAAGACCGTACAATTTATAAAATAAAATATGGTTTTTGAGAATTCAATTAAAACTGGGTTAATTTTTGTTTAAAATACTTTAAAACCAACCACTTTGGTGCGCAGGTGTGCAGTTTTAGACTGTGAATTGCGGGAACCAACTTTAAACTAAATTCCGGAACCATTCTTGGAAAAGTTGAGTTTAGCAAGCTTCTATTTTATTTTAATATTATATATATTTTTATCTTTTTAATAGCCCGCAACGAATATTCGTTAAATACCTGTCATTATTTTTATATTCTATTTATTTTTTGATTTTGTGAGTAAGATTAATTTCAAGCCTATACAAGATATTTTCACGTGATATCGTTTCATTATTTTTAAGTAATAGTGAAACTGCAAAGTTTATAACTATTTTCACACAGTTTATTGGTATTTTTTTCCATGTACATTTCTTTTTACTAAATAAGTTTAAACCGTATGAAAAATATAATAACTCCGCCTTTCAGAAATCAGAGGACATGTATTTTTCTATTGTTAATTGATGATGAAGATATAGCCCGTTTAAATTCCGTGTGACGAAACAGTTTCGTACACTTTTAAGAAAACTATGATGACATGAGCTCCACTCTTGAGCTTTACCTTCATTTTAATTGATAAAAGAAAAATTCATGTCAAATATTTTTTATTTTAATGTAGTCATTTTGACCCCGCAAACTAGTTTATTATTCCTTACTTCCAGGTACATTTTTAATAGCCTTTTAGCCTGCTGACTCAGCATAAGATTCGAGTAAACGTTAAAAATGTAACCTTTTTGGTGGTATTTGCTGTTTTTCCGTGTCCGTAATTATGGCTTTTGCCTGGCGAGGCGCCAGCATGCACTTTTTAGTTTTAGTCTAATCCACACCCGGCCATTCCACTCGGCGAATATGCACCTAGAATTTTGTGCAGCGGTGAATTTTATACACTAAGCACTACGCTACGTCCATATTTTGGGTGTGCTAGAGAGATCTTAGTCCATCTGTCGATAGTATAAATCCTAGACGTAGCTGCGAAAGACAGTCCAATCATCGAGCGCATCGGCTTACTGATGTTAAGCGGGCTCAGTGTCTAGCTGTCGAAGCCGCGATATCTGTGACGTGACGCTGCGATGGGTGACTACACGCAAATTGAAAAGGGAGCTCTTATTACGGTATATAGGAGACATTATTCTTTTTAGTTTTAGTCTGATCCACACCAATCCGTTCGGCGAATATGCAACTAGAATTTTGTGCTCCGGTGAATTTTATGCCCTGAGCACTACGCCACGTCCATATTTTGGATGTGCTGCATAGTGTGTGCGCTTCTTATTGGCAACTCCGAAGCACGTGAAAAAGATTTAGTATTTAAGAAATAAAACTCGGCGATACCGTTAAAAAACTTATATGTATACAGCAAATAAACTAAGAAGGTAACGAGAGTGATCCGTTTTTATATGGTTATTGTTGGATAAAATATTCCTTTCTTCCTGTTTGCCTACTGACTCAGCATAAGATTTGTAAAAACTTTTAAAATGTAACCTTTTTGGTGGTAATTGCGGGTTTTCCGTGTCCATAATTATGGCACCACCTGGCGAGGCGCCAGGATGCACTTTTCAGTTTTAGTCTAATCCACGCCCGGCCAATCCATTCGGCGAATATGCAACTAGAATTTTGTGCACCGGTGAATTTCATGCACTGAGCACTACGCTACGTCCATATATTGGGTGTGCTAGATTGATCTTAGTCCATCTGTCGATACTATAAATCTTAGCCGTAGCTGTGAAAGACAGCCTAAGCATCGAGCGCAACGGCTTACTGATGTCAAGCGGGCTCAGTGTCTAACTGTCGAAGCCACGATATCTGTGACGTAACGTTGCGATGGGTGACTACCCGCAAATTAAAAAAGGAGCTCTTATTACAATATATAAGTGACTCTATTGTTTTTAGTTTTAGTCTAATCCACGCCCGACCAATCCGTTCGGCGAATATGCAGAATTTTGTGCACCGGTGAAATTTATGCCCTGAGCACTACGCCACGTCCATATTTTGGATGTGCTGCATAGTGTGTGCGCTTCTTATTGGCAATTCCGAAGCACGTGACAAAGATTTAGTATAACATAAAAAATAAACTCGGCGATACCGGTAAAATATATAGCAAATGAACTGAGAAGGTAGCGAGAGTGATCCGTTTTAACAAAGAATTAACTGGAACGAAGAAATGTCCAGTTATTAGTTAGTTGCAGCTTCACTGAATTTTAACTGAACCGAAGCAGTGGATAAGGAAATAAATTCTTCCTAATCTGTCGCTTATAAACTAAAACTGCAGAGTCAGGCTCGCTTATTATAACCGTGGTGGGAAAAGCTTAGCAGGATATTTGTTTTTAACAGTGTCAGCCGAAAACTATAATTTAGGAAAAGTTTTTTAAAAAAAATTGAAACCTTTTATGAGCGTATTTTATGACAATGCTTATATAAAATGCTTCCGAAAACATCATCACAATAGCTCATTGACTCTATAAAAATAATATTCTCATTGCAAGTGTACCAGCTTTATCGGTTACAGATAACTACATTACTTAAAATGCAGTTGCAAAGTTTATCCAAAACGAGCGTACATACTTACAAGAACGTAAATATAATCTTGTTGATCGGCCAAGTGCGAAGCGTCTGCGTTTCAGTTAAGGTATAAAATATTTTGTTTGTTCATATGTCTGTCTTTTCCGCTGTCCGGCTGTTCTCCTCTGCAAGTTGCATTTCTCAAAAGAGTCTCATGAAATTTTGTTAGAGAAATTTTGTTGTGATAAGATTCGCGATGTCTACGATTCAGAGCCGCTAGCAAAACAAGACCGCTATACAATAAACCCTCACTACACACTGTTTCGCAGCAGTCATCACCATACTATTGCCCCGCTCAATGTGAATTCTTTTAACCTCGCCACGTATTACCCATCATTTTCTTTGCTGAAAAGGCTGCTTTTGCTTTACATCAGAACACAAACAGAGTGAATCCGAGAATAGCCGTAGAAACAACGCCAGTGGAACCTCATAACATACACAACACACGCTATCTTAAGAAGGTGCTATTTAACTCATTATTCAGACGCTAACCAAGCGCTGCGTTCTTCACTTCAGTGCATGCTCATATTACAAATATACTTGTATTTTAGAGTTAAAATTTAAACTCTCTATTAATCCAACCTGGCTTCGCTTGGTTGTGATAGCTTAGATCAGAAAGTGAAAATTGTAGTAAGACCTGCTAACTGTAAGTCTTACAATAAGGGTTTCATACAATAAGTGTTTACTACAAACCCATGTTTTTTGTATGTGGACTTATTAGGACACATAAACCAAATCCTAAAACTTTTAACTCATGAAAAATAGAATTTGTGAGAGAAAACAAATTCTATTTTTCATGAGTTAAAAGTAGTGGTTTGAGTAAAAAGTTGATCTAGTTGCAATATTTATAAATATATGCTTTCGCTCCTGGCTTCTGAGAGTGATTAAAACCTAGACTAGCTTTATTAAAATAAATGAAACCATAAACCTACTAATTACACAGACACACATGTGAAACTTACACTTCTTTGTAACCGAGTGTTTAAAAGTAAAATCATTGTCGAAACAACAATAAATAAAGCAAGCCACAAAATAACGAGGTAACGTAAAGTTCTTTGGGAATTTCCCGCAGGTCAGCGTTTGACGCGGCGGCCTTTTTGCATCGTTAGTCAACTTGTCCTTTAGCTTTGTGAATTCCGGGCTTTAGGTTTAGGTGTCAGTGAACAGATTTATAGCCTTTTCTTTTAGCTTTTGGGGGTAATTGTAGCCTTAAAATTAGGGCTGATATATTGAAGCGAATAGTATTCAAATAGCCCGAGTAAATGTCGAAAAAGCACGTTTTTGAATTTTTGCGGCCTTCCTTGAATCTATGAATTACTAATCATTTTTCTTTGAAAAAATATATTCCAATCTGACTCGTATATAGTAATGTAAGCTTATCAACTACTAGCATTTGCTTGCCATTACATGTTGTTGTTTTTCTTCTGTGTAAGTGGCCAACACTGGTTTCAGATTTTCAAGCTGTCTGAAGGCATCTTACATAGCTTAACTGCTTTGATGGCAATCAGTGATGGTAGCTGGAATTAACGGTATGATATGATACCAACATAAAACCAGACTGTGCGGCATTTGAGGTATAACGAAGTAATAAACATCCAAACTCATAAATACTTATAAAAACTATTCACATATGTCAGTTGGATTATTTGCTCCCGTTGAAATAAATCACAAGGCTTCAACAATAGGATTATCATTTTATCATCCATCTGTCGCTGAAGTAAATCCTAGCCTGAGCCGTGGAAGGCAGCCTAAGCATGGAGCGCAACGCCTTACTGATGTCAAGCCGGCTCAGTGTTTAGCTGTCGAACCCACGATATCCGTGACGTCACGCTATCATAGGTGACAACGCAAATTGAGAGAGGAGCACTTGTCAGGGAATATATCGTGAGAATTTGCCCGTAAATATATAATTATTTCATTAAAATTAAAGAATATAATCAATTTTCTTCCAACTCTCGCCGAAAAAAAACTAGTCTGTGGGAGGCAGTTTAAGCATGGAGCGAAACGGCTTATTGATGTCAAGCTGCTCGGTGTCTAGCTGTCGAAGCCACGATATCCGTGACGTCACGCTGCGATGGGTGACTACCCGCAAATTGAAAACGGAACTCTTATTAAGATATATAGGGGGCTTCATTCGACGAACTAAAGAATTATTTCAATATATCGCTTCAGTAAATCAATATCCATCTGTCGACGACATAAATCTTATTCTGTACTTCGAAAGGCCTAAGCATATGGCGCATAAGCTGTCATGCCATCTTGACATCAGTAAGCCGGCTCAGTGTCTAGCTGTCGAAGCCGCAATATACGTCACTTCACCCTGTGATAGGTGACCACGAAAATCGATAGGTGAGCTCCTATGAGAAGACATAGTGAAGAATAATCACTACATAATAATTAAAATGTATTGCTATTATAGTATAAATCCTAGCCGTAGCTGTGAAAGACGGCCTAAGCATCGAGCGCAACGGCTTACTGATGTCAAGCGGGCTCAGTGTCTAGCTGTCGAAGCCGCGATATCTGTGACGTCACGCTGCGATGGGTGACTACCCGCAAATTGAAAAGGGGGCTTTTATTACGATATATAGGGACTCATTCGACGAACTAAGAAATAATTTCAATATATAGCTTCAGTAAATCAATATCCATCTGTCGATGAGATAAATCTTACTTTGTACTTCGAAAGACATACATACATACTGTCACGTCTTTTTCCCTTGCGGAGAAGATAGAGCCCAGGTCTGTAAGACCTAAAGCCACGTTTAGCATGGTGGTGGGCGTGGAGATGGAAAACGGAATCAAAATGGTCATGGGTTGCTAGCCGCAGCGCTTATTGCCATGATTCCTTAGACTTTCGCCCATTCCCTCGATCAGCTTTTATGATCTGCGCGGGAAGAGAAGTAGGTGGTACATTCTATGTTTTTCTTCACTCCAGCCCAGCGTGAAAGCCAAAGAAAGCCTAGGCATAAAGCGCATCACCCTACGGATGTCATGCGGGCGCAAAATATCTAGATGTCAATCGTGATATCAGTGAAGTATCACAACGATGGGTGACTTTCCGCAAATTGAAAGGGGAGCCCCTATTCTCCCCATACACGTTATCATCACATATTGCTAACTAATCAAATAACATTGAACACGTTTATTTTAAGGATGTTTTTCTAATGATTTTAATTTGATAGCTAATCAAACCAGTTATTAGTGTTTCTTATTTTTATGAGTGTTTCTTAGTTTACATTCATAGATATACCATATAAAGTGTGAACAATGAAAATAGCGCAATACGTAGAGAACATTCTGTGTGAGTATGAGCCTTTCTTCGGACAGCAAATTTATATGATTTTATTATTTTAATAAATATCAAATTAAATATCATTAATTATACGAATAGATGTAAATTGGAAGGTGTAGTTGGCTAATGTAAAGGCCGATTAATTTAAATACTTATCAATGCATAGAATTTAGCGAACGCGCATCTTAGCACACTTACTTAAAACACTGTATTTATATGTCCTGCGCGTTTGCAATGTTTGAAACTTTTTGTGTCGATATTGACTGGCCTATATGTATATATATGTGTATATATGTTTTTACGTAATGTGTGTCATTTAGCAATAAATTTAGTAAACTTAAGGTCATAAAATTGAATTTATAATATTACTTGTATTTTTTCTGTTGTGATGTGACATATGATCTAGTTATATATTTCACTAGCAGTCCGCCCTGGCTTCACCTGTAGTACATACATAGCCTATGTCACGCAGGGATAACAAACCGGTTAATTTTTTTTTAAAATCGGTTCTAAATTCTACTAGTTGAGACAGTGGAACCACGAGTCATTGAACCTAAATAAGAATATCAGTGGTTCTTGGTATTTTTATTTTTTAAATAAAAGTGGAATCACGAACCCAAAGCGAGTCAAAAATCTCCCGGACTTAAGATCGATGATACAATGCAATACATTTTAGAGATAGCTTCGAATGTTCAAGTTATGGATTGGAGACAAGCATGACAAATTGAAACTTAGACTTGTATTGCAATTCTGCGTTTGTAACACTTTAAGGTAAATGCACTTTATACTCGTAAGTTGCAACACAACGCAAAACATTTAAGAAATGGCTTTGAACGTTCACGTTGATGGCAGTAACAGGGATTGGAAAAATTGTGGCAAATTGAAATTAACACTTACACTTTCTGCGTTTGTAAAATTTTAAGGTAAATGCACTTTATAAGTTGCAATACAACGCGATACCTACATTTCAGAAATGGCTTCGAACGTTCACGTTCTTGATAACAGCAATAAGGATTGGAAACAACGTGGCAAATTGAAACTACGACTTCTGCCACAATTCTGCGGTTGTAACATGTTAAGGTAAATGTACATTATAGTTATAATACAATTCAGTATATTTCAGGATTGGCTTGAAACGCACGCACAACGTTGTAGATGACAGCGTTAAAAATTGAAAGTACGACTTGTATCCTAATTATGCATTTGTGACAGTCTAAGGTGAATCCGAAGAAAAAAAATACGAAAAAGAAACAGTGTAAGGCATTTATGATCCGCAAAGAAAGCTCGTTCTGTTGAAGACAGTAATATGCCCGCCCAGTGGTATCCAAACAACGGGGCAAATTAAAACTACACCTTTTATTGCAATTCTATGTTTCCAATGCATCAATATAATATCAATTCAAATTATCAATATAATATTGAAGGATTTGTGATATTTCAACTTTGAAGGAACAACCATGTTGTCCACAACAATACGCCCGGTGGGATTGGTGGCAACTTGAAAATTGAAGCGACTACCTTTTATGTGTTTCTAGCACTTGAATGGTGTACTTAACATGTGTAAGTGCACAATGCAATACGTTGCAGAAATGGTTTCAACTTCTGACGTTCTGTTGTCAGCAATTTATACGCCCAGTGGGATCGGAGACAAAGTTGCAAATAGAAATAACGGCCGCAATTCAGTATTGCTAACGCTTCAATAGACATATACTTTATCTATATCAGAAATATAGGACATAGTTTTAGAATACCTAGGATAAACACATTTTATTTTCAATTCATATGTGTTGGGACCATAGATATCAGAATATGTGGTTGGGACATGTGACCTTTATTATTGTAATCAGGCTGAATTGCAAATCACTGTTAGTAGATATTGTTTTAGACTGTGGTTTATCTTGTAGCTGATTAATTCAATCTCTAGTTTCATAGGTTTGCGGACAAATTAATTACAACACAGTACGGAAAATTTAAATTTAGGAATTGATTTCGGGAAATATAAATATAGAGTCGATAAGGTTTCGGTTACCACGAAAAATTGTGGGTACTAATTTGACAACTATTTCAAAATATTACAAAAAGGAAGCGTATTACGTATATAAACAACTCAAGTGGACAGTTAAAAACAAAACCCGAGTCATTATATCTGTACAGGATTATATTTGATTTTATATTTGACTGACATGTAAAGCATTTTTCTGAGAAGGTTTATGTGTATCATAGCAACTTAGGCGCAGTCAGGGCGGGCCACTAATATAAACTAAAAACACAATATCTAAACATAAAGTGACAGAAATCCGAACGATTGGCGTAAAAACATCAATGTTCCGATGTTTTTCCATATTGTTCGTGAGGTATGCTCCACTTTGCCGGTTCGTTACCCTGCGACGCGATTGCAGTTCAAATCTACCGTAAATAGATTTATCTCCCATCCGCGCCCCGGGACTGTCGCGGAGGGAATCTACGAGAAGATGTTTTGATAAGGCTATCAAGACGTGTTTTCTTGTCGCTACAATATATAAAGAGGTCTCGATGGTGCAATTATATATTTGGCTTATCAAGCTAACATATAATCATGTCTCTCTTACATATAAGTGAATATTTGGTATGTTGTTGCTTTTCCTCCTTAACTCTGATGTTTTACAGCCCATTCTGATCTTGACTAGCATTTTGTCCCTCAGTCAACTATTGTAATTACTAAATAAATGGCATGCTAAATTTTTACCTACTCACTTAAATAGATAAAGGTATTTGCTTTACATTAAAACTTTAAAGTATATCATTAAAAGGAATATTAAATTTTACACATACGAGAAGAGCTGCTGCTTAGTCCTAGTTTACAGTTGAATTTTCAATCTTAGACGGTTGAATCATCAGTAACTTTTCGTGTTAAAGAAAATTTATCAATTGATGTTCCTGGTTTTGCTGTTCATGTTTTATTAGCAGATTTATCTTTGGTTCCCGTCCTGGGACTGCAATATCGGTCTATCTTCTGTCCAATCAGTTTGACTGGGACCCAATCTGAACACCGTGATGCAGCGTGATACGTTAACTTCAGTGCTATTCATATACCTATTATATTATTGATACACTTGTCGGCTGCACACGACTGCGTATGCGAACATTTAAAAAAATCCAAATACAAAACTTTATATCTTACACGACTACTTACTCCCGGTTCCGAGTCGTGTATTTTCCAAGACAATAGAACTTTTTTCATAGAATAAGTACAATTACTTATTCTGCAGACAATATATCCATACTTTAGAATCAGTTCTGTCCACCAACCATCTGCAAACTGCTTTGCCTACACACTTCGTTTTCTGAAGTCATAATCACGTCACTCTATTTACTTTGTCCTAATATTTAGGTTTTTAAACTTTTATTGGATAAAGTACATTTACTAACGAAAGGCCAAATGATTTATCACTTTTCTTATACACTTATTGTTTGCTTTAAAGGAAAAAGAAAGGAAAAAATGATTGTTCGATATTTACAAACACAAAGCTGGTCCTACGAGGACACAGTCACAACATTAAAATAGACAACAAAATGATCATCATACCATTACTAAACTTTAATATAAGACACGATTCTATCTTAAAAATAAAGGTATCTTAATATATTATTTTTAGGGACATGACAGGCATGCAGTGACATCTACAATTAGCTTTGCGTTGCCACCCCTACTAGTATTATGCTTTCAGCTCAGGTAAACACTTGTTTTGTGGACAAGCTGGCAAAGCATTGATTTGTAGACGTACTTCGAATTCCATTTGCGTTGGATGTGCAGTTTGAATCAAACCAAATTAAAACTTTGCTTAGGTACAGAACCACCGCATTTGGGCACTAATGGAAATTTGGAAATTTATATAAAAACGAATAATTCAAAAAAGTTTTCACAAGCGTAGATTTTTGAAAAATGGACTATGAGTGAGCCTAGTCTTGTAGTGGGACTTGTACTATTTAGTATACTACGTATACAATATGTTAATGAAATATGAACTACTTTTCAAAAACTAGTGCTGGAAATAAGAAAAAAAAACATTTTTTTCAGTTTGCACGGAACACTATTGTTCGGGAATGTCAAAATTATTTTTCGAATATCCAGCATTAGCGCCATAGGAAAATTGTACCTATACACGGGCTGAGTCGCCTCTTTGAGGATCGGATAGGGTTTAATATTGCATATATGAAAGTGAATTTTTGTTTTTTTACTAACATAATTTACCTCTCAGTATAGTCTTAAATAATGGTTGATTTAGTAC
Organism: Rhodophaea formosa; assembly: GCA_963082605.1. NCBI lineage: Eukaryota > Metazoa > Arthropoda > Insecta > Lepidoptera > Pyralidae > Rhodophaea > Rhodophaea formosa. The sequence goes on along the minus strand of OY720211.1, from coordinate 5,843,641 downwards.
ATGCTTTCGTTATTAATTATTATGCTAAAGGTTCAGTATCGGTTTCAGCTGAGACCCAAACCGAAAGTATGGTTCCGGTTTCAACCGACTACCCTGCTTCGGTCGGTCTCTATTAATAAGCATTCAAACACACATACGTACATACAATTTTTCACATCCATATATTAATAGGATTCTTATGAAAGTATGAAACACTGATTTCCATTCAGATATGTTCTACATAGACGACGTAATGAGTGCCTTTACGCTTTCCCAGGCAATTACTTCAGATACTATCAACATGAAAATTCAATTTTCTACACAAGTTAAGTGAGCATAAAACTGGCATTACTGCTGTTATCCATGATGGTACAACCTCCAACGGAACTGAATGCACCCATGTTTTCCGATATTACTATAATATCCTTAGTTTTTTCCTATGTTTTCATAATGTAAAAATGGATGTGGGCAGTCTTTTGGGTACTATAACTCTGAAACAGTAATGGCTTGCGCTCTGTAGTTAGTTATTGTTTTAATATTAAATTTAAAATTTGTTTTTGTTGTTGTTGATTGATTCTTCTTTTCGTGTCGATGGCTCAAAATTGGCATGATTGATTATTAACCACAAAACCGTACCTCAGGAGGATTAGTGTCAAGCAGGCGGTCGATGAGTATAAAGTAGATATTTGATAAATAATTTCTCAACATAACATGCATAATATAAACTTACTTTTATTTATTTATTTATTTTATTTAAAAACTTATCGAGCCCTAAGGAGCTACAGTAGGTGGACTTAATGCTAAGAGCATTCTCTCCCATTCAACCTCGAGAATAGTAAACAGATAAAAAAAAATGGTGGCAAAAAGTAAATGAATACGATATAGTGAAGTATTAGGGAAGGGATAATAGGGATAATATATTGATTAAGAAATTTTATAGGTCTTACGATAACCCAGTGCTCAGAGGCTAGCAGTTGACGCTGAAGAAAAAAAGTTGATAATAATTTATTGTTAATATTAAATATAACGATAACTCAGTAGGCGCTTACGCATGTTAAGCAAACTTGAGCGTGGTTGCCACTGGGGTTAGAGACCGGAAATACGGCATAAAATTTCCTTGAATTTCTCCGGCAGGCACGATAAGCCGTTAGTGAATTTATTATTTGATGACAGTCGTTAAGATATGTCGGTACCTTTAGGTAGCATCAAAAATTTGTTGCCACCTAAAGTTATAAAAAATTTGATTTTTATAATTTTTGTGTTATATTGTACGTTTGTTTTGAGTGTGTGTATCACACTAAAAACAAACGTACAATATAATACGCTAATTATACAAGGTAATTATTCTACCCATTTAAAAGCAGTGTAACACATAAGTCTAGGCAATAAAACTCTGCGTCAATTCCCCAAACGTATAACCACACAACAAGTTTTAACTATTTAAGCGCCACGTGCGATCACCGTGTCAGATAGTTGCAGTACAATCAATGTTTGCTGAGCTAATCGCTGCACTTCAGAACTAAGTTCCTGTTATACACAAATAGTTCCTGTATTATGACGATAATAATAATCATATTACAGGAACTATTTAGATCAGATTTAGGAGAACAAAAATAAAATAATGGAGGACGCTAGTTTCGCTGCTCTAAGCCTATAATCTCGAAACAGCAATGCAATTGTAAGCGCCAGGTGCGGTCGCCGTGTCAGGTAAGTTGCAGTACAATCAATGTTTGCTGAGCAAATCACTGCACCCTTAGTTCCTGTAATATGATAATGATAATAATTCATCATCATCATCATCAGGTCTTTCTAGTCTCCACTGCAGGAGCACGACCCTCTCTGTACTACCGGAGCCATATACTAGCCTGAGTAGTCAGAGGATTTGGCCTACACTCTCCACGCTGGCCAGACGGGTTGGAGAGGTCTCTTTGATGTTAATAAGCTTTGTTTAGCTTGTGTTTCCTTAGTCGCCTTTTACGACATCCACGGGATGACTTGGAGTGGTCTTATTCTACTCTGCCGGGAACCACACGGCATAATTATAATACACGAACTATTTGGATCTGATTTAGGAGCTCAAGAATAAAATAATGGATGGCGCTAGTTTGGCTGCTCTAAGCCTATAAACTAGAAACAGCAATGCGCTTGTTAGCACAATCAATGATGCGCTGCAGTACAATCAATGATTGCTGAATGAATCAAGCACTTGCTGAACTAAGTTCCTGTGATACACAAATAGTTCCAGTATTACGATGATAATAATGAGTATCCCGCCCTTTTTTCAGTTAATCTTATTCACCAACGAAATGATGGTGTAAATCAGATCGTTGATTCGATGGAGCCCTTGGCAACAATTTTTCACTAATCCACTGTTGATCATACGACGCGTCCAGCCAGACTCACTACAGCCGCACCATGACAGTTTATTTTAGTCATTCCTCACAATGTTCATAACCATCGTGAACTTTAAGTATAACACCATCATCATCATCATCATCAGGTCTTTCTAGTCTCCACTGCAGGAGAACGACCCTCTCTGTACTACCAGAGCCATATACTAGCCTGAGTAGTCAGAGGATTTGGCCTACACTCTCCACGCTGGCCAGACGGGTTTGAGAGGTAGGACACCAATAAAGCACCAATTCACATTATATAGTCTACTTTAATCAATTTGCAAAACAATATAAAACAAACACCGTGTAGTCCGCTAAAATTCCCGCTAAGAACTCTTCAAATCGCATGGAAGAGAATTTATTGTGTTTTGTATTGTCCTTAAACATATAATCAAATTTTATTTAAGCCATTATCCCGTCCTTATTTGCCTACAAAACATAATATTAAACGTGGTTGTTGCATCACAGTATATTGTGGTTACATTAAGTACTTACATAAATTAAGTAACTAGCTACATACCCTACGTCCTTCTCAATACCCCTGGCACGTTAAATGCAAACTTTTATCACATAATTAATAATTGTACTAACGCTTTTATGTTGGTTGAAGTAGTAGTTAAATCGTAACCTACAACAAAATACAAAAAGAGAATTAGGCATGAAAGTAATAGCGTAGGAAAGCAAAAATTAGATCTTAAATATCTAATTCCTACAGATCTTTGTAATATGTACTCGAAACTGTAATATTATTCAAATGTTGAGAATAAGAGTGTTTAATTTAGAGACTACTTAGGACACAACTTTATTGGATTTCAAACGGAGACTAATAAATGAATAGGACCTAGACAGCAGCCCGCCGTACTTTAATTTAGTCGTATTTATTGTCCCGTAATTTAGAAGTTTTGAGTAAATATAAACACAATACAAATAATACTTACGGTCTGGTACAGTTTATCTAAATATCATAGAATGTAAATGCTTATTACACATACTTAGAACATACGTGCTTATTATACCTCCATGATACAAGAGATAGAATGATGTACTTATAAAACAAACAAACGGGTCACCTGAAGTGATCACCGCTGCCCAAGTGCCCATGGGTAACTGCAACACCAGGGGACAGGAGAAGAGAATTTATTTTGAAACGTACGGTGGTTGACTGCAAGTTATGCATGTGGTAGGGATGAAACTTCAATTTATTTCGGGTAGTGCGAAGTTAAAAATTTTTGTTACAATTCCTAATTAGTAGACTAACAATATTAAACAACAGTCATTTAACATTTCTGCACAGCAATACTTCGTTTGAGGCGCTGCAGTGAGCATTGAACAAGCTCAGCACATCCCAACTTCGCAACTTTTCCCAAACTCGCCTTGTTGCTGGAATCGTATTTAGAGGATTTTGCATTACATTAAACTCCACATATTTGGGTTGTAAATAAGTTACTAACTCTTGTTCTCCCGCTGTATAAGTTAACGATATAACCGAATGAATACAACTACCTATTGTATACCTACACAGCATAGTATCTACCACCAATAATAAATTGATTAGCAAGAGAGTCTATGAAGGCATAAAGAAAATTAGGTTGGCTACGTACCTAACTTTTAATATACAGAACAATTGACCCAAAAAGCATTGCCATGACAGCTAACTCTAACAAATCGATAAATATATGGGGACAAATCACATAAATTGAACTAGCCCCACAGTAAGTTGTGGACTTGTTTCGTAGGATACTAACAAAACAATACTATATTTTATAATAGATACCTTATATAGCTAAACATCCAAGACACATGCTAATTTGAAAAGATCATTTTCCATGATAGCCTATTTCACGAAGTTACTTAATTAGGAAGAGCCATGAGCAACGACAAGCGTTATATATTTTAAATAATAAAAAAGTCACACAAGAGCCCAGTTAAAACTTTATATAAAATAAATTAAAAATATATTTTTTTATTTTGCTTTCGATCCCCGACAAAGATGAGATGATATTTCAAGACATGAGCATAAAGTTTTTCGTGATTTCAGTGTTAGTATTCGTCTGCAAGAATTCATAATGATCGGTTCAGTGATCATCATCATCATTTCGAATAGGTGACACGGTCAGTTGACTATGCACACCCTGGTGTCAGAGTTCAGTGATGAACCAAAATGATGATTGATGGCAGTCATTAAGCTACGTCACATGCCTTGAGGAAGCTTGAAAAATCTAACACTAGTGTTAGCCACTTACGCACGCGAAAAACAACACCAACAACTTTCAGTAAATAAATAAATAAATAAATATATAGGGACATATCACACAAATTGAGCTAGCCCCACAGTAAGTTGTGAACTTGTGTCGCAGGAGTAAGTGTAGCACTCAAATAATATAAAAGCGTAAATGGTAGGCGTACGATTGTTGTTGCATGTTACCTGTTAATCCGTTTACAGCGCCGCGAATATCTGAAACAATACATTGCAAATTAAACTCTGCTAAAAGCGATAACAGCTGCGGAACGAGGTTTGTTCCGATCTAAATTCATTTCCTAGTATTCGCACAGATAGAGTTCGATGATGTTATTAGTTTATTTATAAAGCCTCGTTTGATTTACAGAATATCAACGCGAAATTTTGTGGATAATACAGTTTATAAACTGTGAAACGGCGCTAGACACATTCACTGACTAACAGTACAGTACCTAGGTTGTGCATAAATATGCTAGTATTAGGAACACAGTAACTAACTACGACAGACAGAAATTTAAGGAAATCACAGAAAGGAACAAATATTGCTCAAACAAATGAACATAGCAAAAAAAATACAGATTTTACAACACGATTGAGGTGCGAGATAGAGACGGTTTTTTTACTTTCTTTTCAACCACCCTAGAGTAACAACGCGGAATCACGGATCATTCAATCATTCATTCTTTGAAAGTAATACCAAAATAGGTATTTTATTAATTTAATAGTATCAGATTACAATTAATTTATTCTAATTTTCTGGTGAACGATTAGAATTAATAGTAATATTGATAATTAATTAATAACAGCTTTAAATTATCTCAATGTAATACTATTAATATGTATGTATATTAATAGGTAGTTAAATCTATTCCTATTAGTAAGTATCATAGTTGCATAAACCTCACATGATAAATTCAAAATAGGTTCAATTCTCGATTTAGATTATTAACTAATCGGAGTACAGCGTGAAAATGTGTCAAGCCGCACCGAGTGAACTTTATCGACTGATGCCTTCCCATTTGCTCCAATAGCTATTTGTCACAATCTATAGTTGCAGGTCGGCAAGGCGGCAACATAGAGTGTGTTATCTTCTCCTTCCTCACCAATGACAAAAATTTGCCGCAAACCATAGCCTGTAGCCTGTAGAGTCTACACCTGATTCTATAGTTGGTAAAAACTAACAATAATGTAATAATCTAGTGAGCGGCGGCAAGCCACCACGTGCCAATTTAGTCTGGTATCATGATTATGACGGGTGTCCGACCCTTTGAAATCACCCAACTCAAGTCCACATACATTTCAATCTCATGACCCATTTTTCTTTTTTTTTAATCCAACATTTTTCTTTTTAAAAATGCAATAGTTCCTCCATCAACCAAGCATTAGTATTTGCAGAAAAGGGTTCTGGCTGGAGACCTGAATTACTTCAACTTCTTCAAAGGGCCTCTTCGTGTTGAATTTATATCCCCCCGCAAGCCTTTCAAAGGACCAGGCTAACACCCATGACATCAAAAGAAAATAGATAATGTAATTGTTCGTATTTTTTTGCTCTGTTCTAATATCCTATTGCTTACTAATTGTTCGTAGATTTGGATGTTTCTTACCCCCATCATCAGTCAAGCTTTTGTAGTTAAAACTTGGTTTATAGGTAGACCATTCCTTGGATTAAACATATAGGTTACGTTTTTTCGCGAAAATAGGTTCTTTGGGGATACATGTGAAAAACGTCGCGGGCGTTGGCTAGGTTTGTATTATATTTTATCTTCCCCGCGCTGCTATGAGCGGTAGCAAAAAGAATATTCTGATGATTTCTTTGATGACGCTATGATAGATATGAAAAAGAAACCTTAAGAACTAAGTGGCATCCACCCTTGAACGGAGTGACGTGAGACTCAATCACGAACTTGAGTTCATTAAGACAAGTTTACCGACTAAAACAATTTGCTTGAACACACGCACTCGCCGTAATTTATGCTGCGGTGTGAACTATCCCTTAGCGAGAATATTATATTAGCGGGCTCCAGTCCAGTTATGGTTAATATGGTTTCAGCCCCGAATGGGTTAGGAACCTCTATTGCGTGCAAAATCTGAATTACCACTATGATGTCTGTCTTATACCTTCAGAGATTTCAACAAATTTGAAAATAAAAGCTGGGATTTCTCAATTAGTCGATTTTTATATTTGTTTTGTAGTATACCTCATAACTCCGTTATAAATTAAAGACCGAATTGAAAAAATATTTATTAACAAATAGCTGGTTTGATGATGGAGCCGAAAGGTGGCCATATGAACTTTTAAGCTGACGAAAATTAATACATCGCGTTTAAGTTTATTTGATTTGTCGTAGAAGTAAAACGCTTATAATTCAAGCTGTCACATTCTTTTATTTGTAAAAACAAAAACTTATTATTTCTCAACTCCACATAACTCTGCATGAATTTAAATTTCCGTTTACAACCAGAGCAGGCTACTTAGAAGAGATGAAACTTTATTTTTTTTATAATCTCTTTGATTTGATGCAATAGAGAACTTTTATTTTCACTCTCTTTTCCAAATGCTTTTAAAATGTACTTACTAAAAGTTAGAACGGCAAATCCGAACTTCATTCACTCGTAACAAAATTAGGTCTGATGGTTCGCAATCGCAATGTTATCCAGTGCAATAAAGCTTGCGTCGAGATGAGAGCATTCGCTATTTCGCTAGATAATTGCATCCAGACTAAGATCGAACTGCATAATTCTACTTTAATTTATATATAACTAAATGGTAACGTGATCACACAAAATATTCTAGCTCTGAGGAATATTTTGTGTGATCACGTTACCATTTAGTTATATATAAATTAAAGTAGAATCATGCTGTTTTTTTTTTATTTAACGAAGAAAATGTTTGCAAACGATTAAAAAAGCTATTAGACATGAGCAGGAAACTTTAGCTTCGCGTTCGGTCTTATAACGTATACTTGAGGTTATTACAGTCATTATACTAATAATATCAATCAACCACACTGAAAAACAAAATCTAATGAAAAGATCCGACCCTTGTCTTTTCAAAACACTAGAAAGAGACAATGAAATGTCAAATTTAACCCGACCCAAAAGTAACTATAACTACTCGTATACAAGTAGAATAGTAGAATATTCAGGACTCCATATCTTTAAATATATAATAAATAAATAAAAATGTTTTTGATGTCAGCCATGTACTTCTGTTAGTTCACTGATGTTTTCATGTAATACTGTACAATACTCGTAATATGTTTTTCAACACACCGTGTCATAAAGTGACTCCTGGAACACCAAGTTGTCACTCATAAAAAATGCTTTATGGCTAAAATAATTACGCGTTAGTACAAAATAATTTAAAAGTAATCAAATTAAGCTAAAAATAATTTCAAAATGACTTCTCAATTTCAACAAATTTACAAATTTAGAAACATATTTTGAAACTAAGAACACCAGGCCCAGCGGTTTGAATTGTAATTTGATCGCCAGTTTTTTTTTTAAGTTTTATTTAAAGAAATTTCAAAAAAACTATGAACTCTGGAATTTTGACGTAAGATCTTGTACTAATCGCATCGCACAATACATCGTTTGTACACCAGTCGATATGCTCTCACTCATATAATAGGGCTGCCACTACCAGCAACTACTGTGTCTAGAAATTGTTTACATTCATATGAAATTGCGAAAATTAACCTGCAATTGAGTATGAAATGGAAATAGCGTTTCGAAATCAAATTATTAATTGACTGTATTTACGCTGGAAGCAACATATTGACTTCAATTGCTTGCTTCTGAATAGTAATCTAACTGAACAAATTTAATTAAATTCCTGTTTACTTGAAAATGTATACGATAACACTAGATATCAATCGAATATGTAAGATAAATAATTTGACTCGAGAAGTAAAATCAAACAAGTTTCGTTAAAAACACACGCATAAGTTTTGTGCTTCGGAAATTCTTCCTTTTTGACACCATTTTACCCCTATAGAATAATGTTTTGGAATCATGTATGCAAATATGGGATAAACATAGCGGACGATAAATGTACTTAGGTAAATAGGGACAAATCACATAAATTGAGCTACCCCTGCAGTCAGTAGTGAACTTGTGTCGTAGGATACTAACTCAATACCACAAATATTTTTTAATACGTAGATACTTTTATAGATAAAAATCCAGGCCAATCTAAAAAAGATCGTTTTCCGTCATGACCTGGCCGGGGCTCGTGTCGCAGGTCGGCGTGTTAAGCACTGCACCACAAAGCTTAAAGCAAACACGATCTTATAAATAAAAGTTTACCTAAGGCTGCCACGCTAAAAGCTACCCAATTAAATATCAACACTGCAGTTAGCCACTGCTTAAATTATGAGTTTCAAATAAAAAAAAAATACAATTTTTTGTAAATCTTTTCAATGTCAACCCTGAGTGTGAGAGACATAAGATTGTCCCTCGAATGCGCGCGACATTTGTAAACGATATGTTCTGCTCAAAAGAAAGCGTCGCGTTTCTCATTTGAATCCGCGTTGAATAATGCGATCGATGCTGATACTTGCTGTGTCCTTCTTATATATCGTGATCAAAGAGTTGCATCACATTTTTGTACTGTAAGACTTCGATGATGTTCAAATACAATACATACATGGCGAAATTTTGATCGTTCTGGACCCTTAAAGGGTTGATTCAGCCCGTCGATATGAACCATTTTTCCTATGGGACCAATGCTGGAAACTCAAATTTTATTTCGACATTTTCATACAAAAGTGTTCAGCCGCCCGGGCAATTTGTATAGGAATGTCGAATTTTTTTTCGAGTTTACAGCATTTATCCCATAGGAAAAGTTGTTTATATTGACTGGCTGAATCACCCCTTTAATGGTCCGGAACGATAAAAATTTCGCCATGTATACTAAAGTGATTAAGGATTTATGGGTAATTTCATTGGAGTATTAACACAACAATCAAGGCAGTTCAAAGACTAAAAGTACTTCTCAAATGTAATGCAATGAATAAATCCATATTGGCAACATTTCATTCCAATAAAAAAATGATAACGATCGTTATTTGGAAAGATAGCTATTCTAAGATTCTTTTATCTTATTTTCCACCGCTGCAGCTTCAACTTAAAACTTACAGTAATGGGCATGTTGACTAAAAAATTTTTCATGTTGCTATGTAAAGACCTGCCAAAAATAAACACAATAGTGACAGAAATACATTTCTAAACAAAAAACTCTTGCAGTTATAAAAGTTTTAAAGACACATGTTTTTAGACGTAAATTTTTAGACGTGAAAACGCGCCGCTGAAATGCCTATATATTTGTGACGTCACAAGCTTGTATTTTGTATGGGTGGCGTGAGAACTTTGTTTGGTAGCTATACGAAATATTTCGTTTATGGTATTGGTTTCATAATAAAAGTTGCTCTAAATTTTGCAGACTAAAATACAGTATAATTGTAATTAAAGATTTTCATACTTTAAAAAAACCGGCCAAGTGCGTGTCGGGCCACGCGCAGTGTAGGGTTCCGTAGTTGCGAATGATAACTTTGAGTTTACACTCGCACCTCACAGTTTAACGACCAAAAACATCTAACAATGAAGCTTGTATGAAATTTTACAATTTCCCGTACATTTTATAAGTTGGTTGCCTATAACTTTTTAGTTTGCACTTAGTACCTAGCTCTGATAGTTTTCCTTTCAACTTCAGTATATATACTACTGCTGTAATTTTTTTCACGTGTCCATATATAACCGTTTAGCAGATAGAGGGGGGGGACACGTACCTCTAACAAAATTTTGCACTTTAAAACCAAATATTTCGGAAACGGATCCCTTAATCGAAAAATGGTGTTCTCAACCTCACAATATTTTTAACGATACCCCACACGATGGGTAAATAGAGAAAAAAAAATACTCCTCCACTTTACTTGTATGGGAGCTACCCAAAAAAAAAATTTTTTTCAAGATTTTATTCTATGACTTTTTTGCCATGATTAATATACACACTCATACCAAATTACAGCTTTCTAGTACTTATAGTCTCTGAGTAAAACCGCGGACGGACAGACAGACAGACAGACAGACAGACATGGCGAAACTATAAGGGTTCCTAGTTTACTACGGAACCCTAAAAATGGTCCTATTCACCCAACTTTAAAGAAGCTTAAGATCAATTAACGAATCAATATCAAATTAAAAGTGTTCTTTATAGTGTTTTTAGATAGAAATTAGTCTCATTAGAAACAAATTTTATATAATCTTAACATTAGGCAACTACCGTATTATTATTTATTTTATTGCCAATGGAATAAGATAATGTATAACACTAATTATTTATGGTACAAATGGACACAGTTTACCACATACGCATACTGTACATAAGTCTGCTACTCAATCATCATCAACAGGTCTTTTTTAGTCTCCACTGCAGGAGTACGATCCTCTCTGTACTTCCAGAACCATATATTAGTCAGAGCAGTCAGAGGATTTGGCCTACACTCTCCTCGCTAGACGAGGGACTTGGCTAGACGGGTTGGCGATGATTTTTGTATAAGCTTTGTTTAGCTTGTGTTTCCTAAGTCTCCTTCTACAACATCCACGGAATGACTTGAAGACTTGGAGTGGTCCTCTTCCACTCTGCCGGGAACCACACGGCTTAAGACTAATTATTTATAATATAAGTGGACACTGTTTATCACATACTCATACTGTACATACATAAGGGGCTCTACATATTATACATACTTCGAAATCACGAAGCCTTTATTAGCAGACATCTAGTCCGTCTATTCGTAAATATTAATAGAGTTGTCAAATCTATGTGCATGTTCTGATACAAATCTTACAAATAATGAATGCTCGAACTTAGGACTATTTTTCTCAGACATTTACTAAAAAATACAGGTACAAACGAACCTAATTAAACTTAGCAAGGCTGAGATCGCCATGGGACTATTAGAGACTGTTATATATAGGATTACCTCAGGTAAGTTCATTTAGCTTAGACTATTGGGGCGGAACGACGCAAAATTCGGGTCCCAGCCGCCCCAAGGTGAATTTGTGCGACGGATTTTGGGCCCCGAGCGCCCCTCGTTCAAAACCAGAGACCAGGACAGAAATAGATACGCAAATATTGACTGGCATGGAAACAAAACTTTTACGTTACACTCGTCTCTCCTATATTGTTTGTCCGTTTACTAGTAAAAACAACATAGCTCCGCAGAAATAAATTTTGTTGATGGTATGCATGAAACGATTTCCATTGACAAAATAAATATATATCGGTATTTGACACAAATCAAATTGAAGTTTTTTAGACTTATTGTTGTACTTGACTTTTGACTGTACTTTTCTGATACGCTCTTATTTATAATGATTTTGTACATTTAAAACACAATATTTCTAAAAATATGAATTCAATAAAGACAATAATTTAAGCTCTGAAACTGAATTGACCTTGGAAAGTCGAGTAATTCACAACCTCAATCGCATTGCATTGTGAGGAATGCAAAACCATCAAATATGTATATCCCTGTCAAATGTCCATAATGTGAAGAAGTGACAACATTTCATTTTCTAAACCCCCCTAGATTATATGCTGGATTGAAAATAGATACAAAAATAGGGCACCCGTATTTTTTCTTTTAATTTTTAAAAAATTATTTAGTCCTTTAAAATGATAAACAAAAACAGCTCGTTCCAAAAGGGCGTAAGTGCCAAAATCAGGAACAATACGCAACAGCTTCATTGCTTGGGTACTTTAAAACTATATCAATATTAGATACGTCAACAGTCTGTGGTGTCATGTCAATCACTGAGTTTGACAACCGGTGTTTGTTGATCACAAAACTTCGAAGTATTTTATTTACTTACATGATTTTTTGTATTACTTGCTTAAATTGACATTTATCTTATAGTATGGAAGACGATATGGAGTCTATCAGCCATAGAAAATACAGACAAGATCCATTAATATCTTGCTTTGTGCCTTCTTGCGAAAATACTGCTTTGATGTCGCCCGACAAACACTTTTTTCCTGTGCCTCGTAAAAACCGATCAGAATGGTGTGCAGCAGTAAAGAAAGTAAATGTACCCAAAAGTTCTATTTATATATGTGAAGACCACATCGATGTAAGTAGCTTTATAATAATTTATATAGGTATCTCTCTTATTAGGTTATAGGCAAGCAGCTTCATACCTGATGGTGTCCTATCCAGCAGTGTTGAATGTTTATAATCATAGAGTCTATCTTTTCACTGGTCACAATTTATTAAACGTTTTCTTCAATAACGACACTTTGCTTGTATGCAACTACTTACTTGCCTTTTGTTGTTTAACAAAGCCATTTTTAAAAAAAATCTTTTCCTACCTACTTACATACACAACCTTATTACTGTCCTTTCTACGTACTTAAAGTAACATGTACCTGTGAGTTGAGGTGAGAATTATTTAATCGATGCTTATTAAATTATTTTGATCTTTGTAGCTTGAAGAAGACTTGTCCAATTACAATAATTGGAGACTGGGTATCAGAGGAAGGCTGAAAGAAAGGGTTCCTATCATGAAAAATATTGGAGTTGCTGAGTTACAAGAAACTGTGTCTGAACTTCTTCCAAATGCAGTATCAAAATTTGAAAATAAAGGGGTTATTTGTGTCCCACAGTGTAGTCATAAGTCTGTGCAAGTAAAACCAGTTAGTGTGACGCGCTCCACCATGACCAAGAAAGCTAAAATTTGTGCTTTACCAGAAGAGGAACATGTTTTAGTTGAAGAAGGAGAGAGTCCTTCAAATGTTGGCACCACCACAGAATTTTCTGAAACTGAAAGTTCTGATATTTCAGGAGTTGCAAAGCAAGATTTGACTGGAAGATATTTCTTATTAAAATTAATTAAGGCTAAACCTTTAAATTATTTAGGAATAAATAAACAATTTAATTGGGTAATTGAATACTTAGGAAAACATTGCAGAGTTTCTGAACTGCACATAATTGTTACTCTATATAAATTAAAAACAATGATACTTTTTCGAAGATCAGTGATATTTTTCAAATTTCCTTAGTATCCGTATGGAGAATCTTTCACAAAACACTGAAAGTTTTGGCTTCATTTTTTAAACATCTTGTGTATTGGCCCTCTGCAATAGATATAAAAACAAATTTACCTCTAGTTTTTAGAACATCTCAAGAGTACTCTGATATTCAATCAATAATAGATTGTTTCGAGATAGAGATAGAAAAACCTAAAAATCCAGTACATCAATCTCTAACCTGGTCTCAGTATAAAAATTGCAATACTATTAAGTACCTGATAGGAGTTACACCAGATGGTTTTATTAACTTTATTTCAGAAGGATATGGTGGACGTATATCTGATATGAATCTAGTAGAACAATGCGGATTTTTAGAAACTATTCCAGAAAAATGCACAATTTTGGCTGATAGGGGTTTCAAGCATTTGGAATCCCATCTGTCAAGAAAATCGGTCAGTGTTCTGCGCCCTCCAAGTGTTAACAAAAACACTAAAATGACCAAATCTGAAGTTATTTCTAGCAAAGTTTTAGCCAGTTTAAGAGTCCATGTTGAGAGGGTCATAAGAAGAGTGCGTTTGTACAAACTCCTAAAACCTCACTCCGTTGTAAATAATAAAATAGTATGTGCATTGGACGATGCAGTTCTAGTGTCTTGTGGCCTAGTAAATCTTCAACCATCGATCATTAAATCGTATTGAATTAAAATATAGTTGTGATGTGTGCCAAGTACTTGCACAAAGTCAATATGAGCCACATTTCAAAGCACTAGCTTATGCCCGCGACTTGGTCAAGCTGGATTTCTGATGTTTTCTGAAGTTGTATCTTAATAGGAAATCCTGTCAATAGTATTAGTCATACCTAATCTTAACCCTTAAATCTTAAAATTTCATTCCTTATCAAAAAGTTAGTGACGCCATATGTGATAGCATCTTAAGGAGATACATGAGGTCAGTGCTTTTGAAATAAATCATTTGAAATACAATGGAAAAGTCATTTGAAATTTTGTTCGATGACCCTTTATGAACTACTGTTTACAGTTACGTGAAGTTTTACTTAGCGTTCTCGCTAATGTTGCCCTTTTTTGGCAAAAACGCTAAGAAAAGCTTCTCATATCACTTTTAAGTTTTTTACTTATCAAATTCTTGCAAGCCATCGACCAATCAGAGAGCAGTATTGTATTACCGTGAACCGTTAAAATGTATACTGAGCAACTACTGGCCCATTTGTGTATCACTTGACTTGTGGCAGTGGCAAAATCGTTAGTTATCAAATTACTGCCAGGCACCGTAAGTAGATCAATTAGCTAAAATTGATTACGTTAAATAATATTTCTCAACTGCCGTTTATGACTTTCCGTAAGTTGATCGACTAACTCGAAAATTTGTTATTTTCCAGTGACATATATAATCTTTAATCCTTCCAGTTGTTTTATTTGACCTTTGTAAGTGTTACTGGACGGGAATGCAGAGTCCCATTGAGTAACAGTGTTATTCATTGGGAAAAAGATAGTTGCAATGTGTAACACTGCTACATAATGGGAATTTTTTTCCCATTGCGTAGCAGTGGTGTGACAGAATGGGTACAAACCGTCACTGGTAGTTTGATGGTGACTGTTTACCTACTATTATAGTACTTCATTTTAATCTTTATATGTTTGTACTTGTTTTAAATAAAAAAATGTACTATTAAAAAATTGTTTATTATTCTAAAACAAAAAAAAAAACTTAAACTTGTTACATTGGCACTTTTGTGCTAGACATTAGTTTAGGAAATATATAATTCTCCCAAAAAATTTCAGCATCTTGTACTAGTTTTGTAACATATAATTTATCGAAGTATAGCCAATATTTATAATATACTTTATTAGTCTCAAACTTGGGATCAGCAAGACAAAACAATGCTTTTTTTTTTACCTGTAGCTAGCATCTGCATTTGAACCTGAGCTTTATATTTATCAGTCACTGTATTGTCTTTGACATAATTTTGCATTGTTTTGTCATTTAATGGGCATTTGATTTCTATGCAGAAATCTTCACATAAGCCATCAGGAGAAACTCCAACAAATGGGGTAACCAGTATTAATCCGCAGGGTTCAATATTGTAATCAAAATCTGCTTGAATTCTTTTTAACACTTCTGCTTCAAGGCGTTTTCCTCTTCTAATGGCTTTGGTTTCTGGAGCCTTATAGCCACCTGAAAATAAATATGTGAAGGCATGAAACTATGAAAGAGAAGCCATTGTATATCCTAACTAATATTATAAATGCGAAAGTAAGTTTGTTTGTTTTTTGTTTGTTACATTTTCACGCCATATCTACTGAACCGATCGTCATGATATTTTGCATACACATAGGTTAGGGTACAGAGATGGACATAGAATGTATATCATGCGGGCGAAGCCGCGAATAACAGCTAGTAAATATTATATATTCAAAAAGTTGTGGCAACAGACCAAACACCTACTTTCATTATGTATATAATATTAGTGTAAAAAGTTAAAATCTTACCGAAAATTACTTTCACTAAAGTTCCATCAGTATGGCACTTTGTAGCTTCATAAATCTTTGAAGCTGTTATCCTACATTGCCTCAATGCGTGCCACAGCATATTATCTGCTTGACCCCTTGTGTATTTTTCTAAAGTTTTTGTTACTTCTGGAGTCAGCAAATTCTCCGCAAATAATTTCAAATTTGTGACAGTTATATTATCATTACTTTTTGAATTAATTTTGCACTGGAGTAATATATTAAATATACTATATTTGTCTAGTGTGGCTTTTTCACAATTATAGCTGACAATCATGGAGTCTCCAATTTTCCTCCGTTTACATTCTTCTGCAAATGAACTACGGTTGATGGTTGGCGGCAATGGTACAGTTGGCAGGTCCTTCTTTTTTACCATCTCCTTTGCCAGTACAAACCTGTCTTGAGTAACAGCTACAGAAAGCTTTGGCTGAGCCCAATAACAGGTCTGAGATGTCACAGAAGGCTCTTCAGTACGTCTTATTAGCCACATCAAAAAACATATTGCATGTTTGCAACCACCCTCACTTGCCGCACAGTCATGGCATTTAACTTGGACTATTTTCTCTTCTGCCTCTTGGATCACTGCAGTAACAGTATACATTTTAGTGCGCACTCTATGTTCGGGGGTTACTCTGCCCTGCACCAGACATAAGGAATTTTCTCTTTTCACTTCAACATAGCCGATGCATTTTTCAACATAAGCTTCTCGCGAAGACATCAAAACCTTGGTGCCGCGTATTTCAGCTACATTGAAACACTCGTTCTCCTTCATATATTCCAACAGCATAAGATAGTCGACCTTGGGTAAATTTCGACTATCAGCCATAGAATATCCTTCACTAACCCTCATAATATTGAACTTTTTAGTTATTTAATAAAGTATTAAACCAAAGAAAGCAATTAAATGAAATGAAAACAAACAAAGAAAAAGAACCGAATAACTTTCTCCGCTTCCCTCGAATCAACAAACTCAAATGTCAATGTCAACACTCAAGACGTCAATCATTGACAAAACATGTTCGCTCTTTACTACCCACAGGCTAAGGCATAAAGTTATATTGTGTCTGCGTTTCCATTTTTGGCATAATTTTCAGAAATTATTAATTATTTCGGTATATACTAAACTAAAAATTCTGAAAAAAATATGTATTATTCCGAACGCTGATATCTCCAAATGGTTTTCTTATTTTGCTTCCTTAGTAAAAATGAAATGTTGTCAAATACCGGTGTACACACTGGTATAGTTCATCACCACTACTCTTCTATCGAAGTCTACAAACAACTTAATTCGTGTACCAGAGTCTCGTAGATATTTGGCGCATAATTTATTTATAAAACACCACACACCAAGAATAACAACAAATTAATTTTCGCAAATGAAGTCAAATATTAAGATTTGGTTACTTAATAAAACGTCACCCACTGTCTACTTGATGCAGTTGGGCGGCTTAAAAGTACATATCTAATGTCTACTTAGATAGTTGGTCCACGGTCAAGACAATATTCTGCGTATTTTCATAATGGGCGCGCCCGTGACGTTGCATGTTATCTTTATTGTATACGGCGTGGAAGATATAAGAATTTATGTCGGAGTAGATAGAGCAAAACGTGCGATAGTATTGTGTGCGTTTGTTTTGAATGATCTAGGTGCCTGCAGGTTCGTTACGACGAGATTGTTTGGTGGCGCTAACGAAACAATAGCTTTACTTCGAAGTACATAATAAGGCTCGTTAGTGTATCTCATAATTGTGATAATGATTTTATGTCTGTGAAAAGTCTATTGTTTTCATGAACTTTAAAGCAATGACATGGAAATTATACCTCGCAATGCAGTTTTATTTCATTGAAAATATTACTGCTAAAATTATCAAATTCAAAAAACACCCTCGAATTCACAATGACTACCATTTTTTACAATATTGCCCAAAAACGAGTCTTTATTTTATGTTCCTGTGCAAATTTGGATGTATTCAAGTTATCGTTAGAATTCTAATATTTTTTTGAGAGAAAAAGGTATAGTATAGTTAGTTTTGACAGGGCAGTCTTGTTTTGAATTTTTAATTCAAAACCAAGACCCTAATATTATCGTGTTAGCTCGGAACAGCATTTAGCTCACTTACATGAACCATTAGAAATTCCGTCCACATTCAATCGCAAACATCGAGGATAGACAAAAAAGTGAATGGATCACAAGAAAAATGTCCAGTACCGTTTGACTTCTACGAATCGGTCCTTACAAACACGACAGCCTACTTGCTCTTAAAAGTCATCGACGGCTCTGAACGTGCACCTATTCTTGAGTATAACTCACATCACGTTCCCTTCATTCCTAAAATAGGGGTTATAAGGTATTTATTCCATCTAGATTATTTGTTAGTGGAGATTTTTGGTTCTCAGATATAGGAGCTGTTCATAGTCACTTAAGTTAGTTGGCAAAGTCTACAAGATATTAAGTTGTCTATTTCTAAACTCAAAAATTTAAATCATTTCTATTGAATTATTTTTTTACAAAATATAACTTAAATATAGGTAAGTATATACAGAATACAACTAGATTTTTCTTAAAGAATGAGTCACCGATTTGAACTCTGATATTCTTCTCGAAACTCAGATATAACTCAATAACCCCATTACTCCGTCCGTAATCAATGCAAAAGTTATTTTAAGTATGAGATGCCTGGATTACATATTGGAGCAAGCATTGAGCTAAGTGAGATTAAGATTGTTTTGAAGTGAAGTACATAGTGGGGCGAGCTAGTCTCTTGAATAAGCTGCTGATTCAGACTCGGATATGACCCGTTACTCCGACCTTGATCAATTCAGACGCAGGACAGCTGTTTCCAGTTTAAGATCTCCAAATAATAACTTCGGGCAAGCATTGAATGAAGCTGAGATAACGATGTAACGATTGTTTATACCAGTGAAATATTTGTGAAGTGAGCTAGTCTCACAGAATAAGCCGCTGATTCAGACTCGGATATGTCCCGTTACTCCGACCTTGATCATTGCAGACGCCGGACAGCTGTTTCGAGTTTGAGACCTCTGAATAATAACTTGGGGCAAGCATTGAACTAAGTGGAAAGTTAGATTGTTTTTAGAGTGATCTCTGAAACCTCTACGGGCGCTGTTAAATTTTGATATAAAGTTTAGCAAAGCTTAACTAGATGAGTATTTTATGTTTGGGTATTTTATTTTGAAGCACGAACATAGTTTTAAAATTCAGAGTATGTAATCGTAAATAATTTTAAAAAGTCCTTCTTTAAATTATTTTGATTTATCACAAAGATTTATGTCAGTAAGGTAAAGTTATTTTACTGAATATAATTTAATCTATTAACATAACTGTTTGTAGATATCAACCAGTGTAATATCTACAAACATTAATGTATTAAATTACATAGCAAACAACGAATATAATTTATATTTAGAGTAAATGGTAAATCCAGTGTATTAACCGCTTCTTCTCAACACAAATTATATTTGTTGGGACCTACAACATACCTATTTCTATTTGACACAACTAATACTGAAGGACACCTACGCTCATTTCGCTAATGAAATCACACACTGGAATGTTTTCGGCTCACCTAAGACGTAAATCAAGCAAAAACTCCGCCGTTATTAGAAGCTCGCACTAACGGCCTATTAAGTACAACAGGTTAGAACTTGCCACAGTTTTTTTTTATGTCGTGGGACGGTAAACGAGCAAGGATGGCAAGTGATCACCACTGCCCGTAGACTAATGTAACACCAGGGGTATGACAAGAGCGTTGCCAGCCTTTTATTTTTCCCTCTCCAGAGGGGACGGGATGGGCCTCCGGCGCTCTCACTCACCGAACGAAGCATAGAAGCTGTAAAGCTACTACTCAAACGTCGATTTTCTATGAGAGTGTGGTACTTCTCCGGATGAGCCGGCCCATTCATGCTACCAGCTAAAGTGATATTTACGCGCTACGGGAGATAATTCTGGATAATTATACAACATATGAAAATTAATAAAACCCTGCCCGAACCTTAAATGGGTGACCCAGCCTGTCAATATGAAGAAAGTTTCCCATGGCTCTAATGATGGAAATTTGGAAAAATATTGATATTCGACAAAAGTGTTCAGCCACAACAACTGATTGTCACAATGTTACAAACTGTTATTCTACTTGGAAACAGGCAAAGATGTACGAGTAGATACAATGGCGATGAATTTCTAGCAAGTGGTTCAGAGTGTTTCTTTAAGAGACAGAACAATTGCAATAAAACAAAACTAAAAATGTATAAATCAAAAAGACTAAAATACCTAATTATATTTTTACCAATGCAGTAACCTACGACTAGTTCACAAATTTCCTCGATATTTAAATAAAAAAATATATTTACGTAATATTATATTTACTTGTAAAAGTGAGGTAGTTAGGTATGTTAGGTGACGCAATCAATAATGCGTGTAAAACGAATGGGATATGGTGGAGAAATTCAACGTCTAAGATAGGCGTTAGTTGTACAAAGTCTAGAGACTGTGTTCAAACCAAATCCGGCCCGCATGGAATTTAAGATTTACATTTTATTAATAAGAATAAAATAATTTACATTTTGAAATATAAAAGTAATGTCTGCATAATTTTAAAAAATGTTATGCTATTTGTATTTAAAGATAAAAATCAAATATCACAAAAGAAAATGTTCAGAAAAGGTTTTTGGAGTAGTCACCATTTATCTAAGAAAAGTAGCAATAATTTGATTATTATCTTGAAAAATCTCGTTGCAGACAAGGGGTTTGGACAAGGGTCACATGGGCAATGATTCAACGTCAAAGGGAATTCTTCAAAATGCTAGTCGTTTTCTAAATAACTAAGATTACAGGCATTTCAAACCTAATGCTCTTGTAACTTGGTTTTTATAGCGAATAAAATATTCTAGAAATACGTGATTGTATTTTATAAAATAGAAAAATAAAACTCAAGTTTTATATTTTTTATCGCATCTTCAGTGTAGTATAACAAACAATAACTGATTTTTTTTCACCTTTGTTTGTTTGTAACCCTGAAAAAAGAGGGGGTTATAAAGTTTGACCATTACCTCTTTGTCTTCTGTGGCACCTCTAAATTTTATTTTGACCCCACACCTCCTATAGGTTGGATGCTTATTTTTTTTTTTAGGTTTTCTAGCAATGCCTCTATGTTTTTATCAAAGTCGGTCCAGCTTACAGCTACATATTATCCTCCTCCGTGTCTTTCTGTCTGTTCGCGATAACTCAAAAACTATTGAACCAATTTTAATGCGGTTTTCACCAATAGTTACAGTGGTTCATGTGAAAGGTCTATAGGCAATACGTGCCCAGGTGCAGCCGGGTGGGCTGCCAGTACAGAATAAAAGGGATTCCGTGTTGGGAGTCGCTTATAATTTTAAATGTTAAATAACTTATACTTTTATTGTGCCACAAATAAAAGACGTTCAATCTTTTTTTAAAGTAAGTAATGTAATTTTTTCAGTGTGAATATGAAACCACAATTTATTTATTTTAACACTTTGTTGCGCCATTTTAATGAAATTTACCGAGAGGAAAAAAAATAGAAAAACAATAGACGGCCTTATCTAAATAAGATTTCTTCCAGGCAACCTGAGGTCAGTAGGACAGTAAGAATAGATAATAGATAAGGCGCAAAATTTACAGAGGTCGGTTATAATAATATTCGTTAAAATGCGAATAATGTACTACATCCAATGTGTTTTTTCCCTTCTCTCTAAACATCTATCTATAGCGTGTAAACAAAACAAATTGCACTACGCCGAAACACAAACATCAATTAATTTTTATTTGCGTCTAGTTCAAACACGGCTACAAACACAGAACTATCGAGAACAATGTTTACCTTCGTTTCATATGTTGTATCGATTTCTTTTATTTCGCAAGACTTGATTTCAGAGTTATGGCACCCGAGTGCTTTTTGAATACCATAAAGGGTGTGATTACTTTGTCACTTGATGGGTGTAACAAAAAACACATCACATTTTTTCGGAATTATTGCAGTTTTTTTTGCCTCGTGATTAGATTAACTTTCTTTTAGGAATCTATTTAATTGGCTTATTTTGTTCTAGAGCAGTATCAAAAAAGTTTGAGAAACCTAAATGTGCACTCCTCATTCGTGTTTCTCCAAAACGATTTAATCCGGGCCGGAGCCGGGGTTTATCTTAAAGGGGTGACTCAGTCCATCAAAATGGATGACTTCTTCAATGACCCATAGAAGAAGTTTTGACATTTTCATACCTACAAAAGTATTCGGTTACTCCAGCAATTTGTATGAAAGTGGCATAAAAACATTCCTAGCAATGGTCCCATAGGTAAAGTTGTTCATATAGAATGAAATAGTCTTTTATGCGCGAAAAATTTGGTTCAAAAGATGATAAAGAACATATGTTGCATGCAAATTATATAGACGAGTCAATTACCCTTTAAAGGAAATGTCGAGGGTGAATTTACACGCTATATAGCATAAATTAAAGAAAAAGTCCTATAAAATACCTATACATATATATATTTGAAACCATAGACGGCAATCGGACTTGCATTTCCGAACGAGTACAGCAGCAATAACAGTTTGCAAGTGACAATACTGACATGCATATCCCGCTCTGCATTCTCGGGAAATTCCGCAGCGCTGTATAAAACTCAGCTGAATAAATCGGCTCTGTTTTTCTGCTTAAATCCTTTATATTTATCAAATAGTACAAAAACTCCTATTTTGGCTGCATCATTATGTAATGTGCTTTTGATTGACTTTACAGAATGATGATGTGTGCAATACATTATTGCTTACCGTTCATTTAAATTTACTTTAAATAGGAATAAATATGTATTGCTTTTTAAAAGCAATGTTTGAACTTTAATATCCAGTCATAAAAATGTCATAAAACATGGTAATATAGCATGAGTAACAAATCAGCATTAGTTATTGTCATAATATCCAGTCACTGAACCGTCAAGCGTGATGAGGCACTATAGTGATAGTATCCAAATAATTTAGTTAGAAATACACATCTGTAGTATTTCATGTCAAGACACCAGTAAGCTTATAAAGTATATCAATAAACAACTCCATTATTAACAAGAGTAATACAAGTAATTAAGAGACACAATGTTCAGCATTTATTTGCCGCAATTTGTAGCAAGAGGCTTTTATTGTTTCCAACAAGCATTGCTTGGAAACAGTTTGCAAGTAACAATTTTGACATGTCTATCCCGCGCTGCATTCTCCGAAAAGGAAAAACGAAAACTCCGAAGCGCTATACAACATAGAATCTGTTCTGTTTGTGATTTATCCATTTAATTTTATTCTGTTTGTTACTAAAATATTTTATCTCCCTGGCAAAACACTAGAAGGCTTAAAAAGTATATCAGTGAACTCCATTATTAATACAAGTAATTTAAAGATACAATGTTCAGTATTTGCCGCAGTTTGTAGCAAGACTTGTGCGGCTTTTATTGTTTCCAACGAGCATTGCTTGCAAACAGTTTGCAAGTAACAATTCTGACATGCCTATCTCGCGGTGCGTTCTCTGAAAAAGAAAAACGAAAACTTCGTAGCGCTATACAACATAGATTCTGTTCTGATTCTTCCAATTCATTTTATTCTATTTGTTACTAAAATATTTTTCTTTATCCACCAATAAAAAGATTTTTTGAAATGCATGTGAAAGACCCACTTTTAGGGCGGTGATATTTTTAGGGCTCCGTAGGCGAATGGCAAAAAGACCCTTATAGATTCGTCAGGTCTGTCTGTCTGTCTATGTGTCCGTATGTCACAGCAAATTTATACAGTTGCATCTTGGTGGTAGATGTATTTTGTGAACCGCTTTACGATTTCCATACAGAAGATTTACATTGGGGATTCTAAAAACATTATTTCTCTAAGTCAATCGTTCAAGGGATTGGCATTCCAATGTGGTAAAATGCGTGTCTCCGTCCCCCTCTAACTTCTAAAAAAATATATGCTGTAGATCTCTATCAACACTTTTTCAACTGTTTTAAACGACATGCAGTTAGCAGTTTTAGAAATATATCACATTTTTCACACAAACAATATAAAAGAGAAAGTAATTTTTGCTATCGATAAATGATAGTGATATTTTGGCTTATCTTAAGCTTGCTACTACGGAACTCTTTGAGCAATTCTGATTCGTACTTGGCAACTTTTTTCATAAGCTATTGATTGATTTAGCAGAGTCATTGCGCTTTACATGAGGAAGGCTGGTCATATTCATTCACGAGTAAGTTAGAGTCACAATTTTCTGTATTTGCCACTGGTCAAGTACAAGTCTTGCACTTGTCCGGTTTTTATTGTTTCCAAACGAGCATGGCTTGGAAACAGTTTGCAAGTGACAATTCTGACGTACCTATGCTTCACAGCATTCTGAAAAATGAAAACGAAAACTTCGCAATGCTATTCAAAACACAACTGGAAAATCTGTTCAGTTTTGTTACTAAAATATATTTTTTTCTTGTCCCATCGGTGGAAATGTTTTTACAGTTTCACTTGAAAAACTCACTTTTATAGCTGTGACATTTTTTCATAATATTTTGATTGATTTTGCAGAGTGATTGAGCATTGAAATACATCATTCTCTTATCGGGAATTGAGGAAGGCTGGTCATCACAAGTGAGTCACAATTTCCTATATTTGCCATAGTTGGTCAAGTTCAAGTCTTGCTAGACTTGCACTTGTCCGGTTTTTATTATTTTCAAACGAGCATTGCTTGAAGAGTCTTGGAAGCAGTTTGCAAGTGACAATTCTGACATGCCTATGCTACGCTGCATTCAGAAAAAGAAAAACGCAAACTGCGCAATGCTGTTCAAAACACAACTGGATAAATCTGTCCTTTTGTTACTAAAACATTTTTTCTTTACCCATCGGTGGAAATATTTTTACAATTTCACTTGAAAAGCTCACTTTTATGGCTGCGATATTTTTTCATAAGCTTTTGATTGATTTTGCAGATTGATTGAGCTTTCAAATACATCATTCTCTTATCGTTTATTGAGGAAGGTTGGTTATGTTTTGGATGGGAATTTGTTAAAACCTGACTTTGTTTCATGAAAGAAAACTTATGAAGATCAACAATATATGTTGCATTTCAGCGTTACCCGCGCTCCAAAGCATCACAGCCAAGAGTGTGGCCAAGATAAAAGTTAGTTTATTTGTAGAATTTACACCTAGCTCTTCCATACGATATTAATAAAGACATCGATAATAATAAAGATATTTCTTTAAGCATTTGCCAGCTACTTCGTTCCTTTCGGGAAGAAAATTTTGGAATAAAAGGTATCTTATTTGTTAGGTCAGGCCGTGGTGGACAGCGATTGAGTCATGATTCAGTTACCAAAAGCATTATATGAACGTGCTCGTTTATAATATTATTAGGATAAGCTATTATTATATTTTCATTAGAAATGGTGTCGCTATCAAATTTAGATAGGTACCCTTTTCTTAGACCTTACGACAACCTAGACCACGTAGTAACAACGTGGGTGGCAAAGTAACGCATGTGGTAGTTATCAAATAAAAATATTTTTGGGTGAATATGTACATTTTTAAATAAAGAAAAGTCCATTTTAATGTTATAACAAACTTCATTCAAAGCCTTAAAGTGCGGGGAATAAAATAAATAGCTTTTAGTTGTTTATTCCTCGAAAATGCCTTGTATAAAATGGCTCACGGTGAATATGGCTTTAGCAACTTCGCAACACGTTCAACTCATAGCTTCCGTCAACAGTGAACAAAATTTTCAACAATTATTAAACTTTTATCTATTTCGGGATGCTTCCTTGAAGTTATTTCACTAAAATGTTCGCAAAGAGGTAAAAAAGCCTTTGGAAAATATGATTTATTTTAAATATACCTACAATATACTTAATAGCACATGACATGGGAAACAGTATTAGAAAGGATATTAGATTAAATTTTACAATGTGGTAGCCTTTGGAGCTTTCCTGCCTGTAAAGTGTGTACAGAAGTTCCAACTATAATATTTACAAAAGAGGACGTAGCGCCATAGTTTATTATAACAAAAAAAAACACTAAAACAAGTTGTTTTTTATTTGAAAAATTTATAACACCTCTGTCCTGACAAAAATAGATTATGTGACACGGGAAAGTGTTAAAATTCTAACGATAATGCTTCTAAATCCGTTGAGGCATTAAGAAGTATTAATGGACTAAAGAAACTCAGTAAGTACCTATGTATGGGTACTCAATGCGCTTTTCTTAGCAATAAACCATCAATAAACAAGTCCTTTAAAATAGGGGTTCCTTTTTACATTTTTGTTACGGAACCATAACAAAGAACACGACTGCTTTTTCAAAATATAGCACTGATTGAGAGGATGAAGGTCGAGGATGCTAATAATACCCCATGCATTTAAAAATTATATTGGAATAAAAAAAAAAACACATAGGTACAAGTACACATACTTACATGAACTCAAAAAACACTGTTTTTGACAGTAGTAAAAAATCTTAAAAACCTCAGGCCGATGAAATATACACAATAAAATAGCGCGCAAAAATAACAAAAAGACCGCTAAATTTCAGGCCACTGAAAAGCGGCGCATGTTAAAATCCTCAGTGTTTCCAATTTTTCCACAAAGATATTTTCATCAAAGTTCCGCGGTCACTATTTCGATGTAAATATTGCCCGCATAGCAATATTTTCCGAATAGTCGGAAGGCAAACCTTTTAGAAGATGAACAAACAACGGTTCTGCTATGAGCAGTTTTTAAACATGGGAAATAATAACAAAGCGAGACTTTCATTTTGGAGAGAACCGTATGCTGGAGGCTTATTGAAACGCGAAAACAAAAATAATATAGAAGCTTACATAGTCAAAGATATCAAGCTTTTATAGTCTTTTTATTTCTATCTTTGTCAAATTATCGTATGTTTTTATTAATACAATACAATACATAATTAAAATAATTACACTATTTACATATTTACATAAAAAAAAGAAACCGAAAACACAATAAATTTAGAATAATTCCTGCCCGTTTGGCATGGTGGCAAGAACACTAGCTGCGTTCCCCCGTTGGATAGCTATGCTAATCCGTTGGGCGAAAAAGCAGCCAGCCCTCTTATCACCGGAAGCTGATATAAGTCGTGGAGTAATCTCTTTAAAAAAGCCCCTTGCGCTAGGGCCCCATGGTCCCAACGTTTCTACGCCAAACGGCACAAATATATAATCCTCAGCTAAGGTTGCATACTTGCGCCGTTTGGCAATCTCAGCGCCTTCAGCAGCTGACCCGGCTCTCGTGACTGATCCCCTGAGATGAGAAGGCGCTAGTGTGTCGACGCAAGTAGCGTCCCACACCAGAGCCCTACCACGTTCCCATGGGATCAGCGTCATACCATCAGGCCTCTTGCCATCATCACGCGCCACACCTCGAGGTTCGAGGGTACAAGGTACATTGATGGTGGCAAGGGCCCTTCTGATTATGTCGTTCAGAGAGCCATGGCGTGGGATTCTGCCTGCGCTGAGATGACAGCACAGACCGTGGAGCCCAAATTTATCAACTTCAATGCCGCACGGGCAGGTGTGGGGCGTGCACACGGGAGCTCCTAGACGGAGTCCAATAACTGTACGAAAGCTATTATTATCCAGTAGTGTTCCGATGGCGTAAGATGGAATAGTGTGAAGCCAATGGCTGGACTCCTTCGAGGATACAGCTTGAAGCCGAGCGCGGTTAATATCACTATTTAAAAATTTTTGTGCCAAATCTGAAGCAGTTCTCTGTACCAAAGGAGCGTCCCAGAGTTTTTGTTGTTGTGTTTCCACTGGGAAGCTGTCTTCGGGGCAAAGAGCTAACCAAGTTTCCTTTGCCTCTGCTAACAGGTCAATAGCGAGGTCATCGTCTTTAAGAATTTTTTTGCATAAGGCTGTGACACTGTGAACAGAGGAAAGGAAAGCGGGGAGAGCAATACTAGAAATTTTTCTTATACCGATGCCACCATTTTTAATTGGTAAGGTTAGCTGTAACCAGGAATTTTCGTCGAATCTTAAATTTAGAATACTCTCTAAGGTTGAATGTAGGCAGTCATCTAATTTTTTAATAAGTTCCAAATGTTTCCAGATTGGGCTTGCGCGAAGGATATAGGTAAATTTGGGAACAAAAAGACAATATTTTAAAATAGTGTATGCAATGTGTGAATTTAAAATACCTAATCTGGAAATTGTAAAGTTAAAATGTTCTAATTTTTTTTCCAAAAGGGGAGACACGCTGTCCTCTAATAACGGGGCGCCTAGAAGAAACAAAGAATCTTTAGACATAACTTTTATATCCCCAGAAATTTTGAAAAAGGAATCTAATATGTCCATTCGAATAGTTTCCGAGACGTTTTCAGGGATGTAAATTTCACATTTTTTGAAATTAAGGTCAAGGCCAATTTTTTTGAATTTTTCAATTATTGTCAAGAAATCTTTGTATACAGATTCTTTGCTTCCCAGCAGCGTCCCATCATCTAAGAACCAGGTGTTCAATTTAGAATTTAGGGATGAGATGATTGGATGGATACCTAGACTGAATAGCGCCGGCCCCAGGGGATCACCTTGTTGCACTCCTGTAGATGATAAAATGGTGTTGTTTTCGTAAAGCAGTTTAGTAGGGGATGAATAACATTGATGAACATAAGTAAAAAGTTCTGGAATATGAGTATTAACTTCTTGCAACAAGGCGGTCCTATCAATGGAATTAAAAGCATTTTTAACATCTACTTTGAGCAGTACCTCCGCACGATTATTTTTTAGAAAAGTGCGCACGGAGTGTACTGCTGCTTCACAGCCACCTTTGCTTCCGAAACCTAGTTGAATAGGCTGTAGTTTATTTCTCAAAGTTGAGGCTATGTGCCTGCAAGCCAGTTTTGAAGTCAGGCGGCGCAAAGTACAGCCAATGGCAATAGGTCGCACTCCGCCGTCCTTCTTCTTGAAAGCACATAGTCTCGCACCAAACATAAATTCAGTGAAACTATCTAAAATTTTCCCAGAAAGTAAAAATGAACAAAATTTCGTGAGTTCCCCTAGAAGCTCCCTTCCAGCGTCACCTGCAGACACACTAACCAGATCTTTTAGATGCTGGGGAGCAAGCCCGTCTATGCCACCAGAAGAGCCACTAGGGAAAGATAGTATAGCCGAAAGAGTATCTTCGTTCTTAATTTCAAATAAATTTGGAGTGTTATGTCTTGTTATGGAAGAAAAGGCAACTGTGTTGGATGTAGGATGTTTTTCTCGAAGGCAGTCCAGGGTTTCCTTAGTGGGAGGGGCGAGAGTATCATCAGAGAAGAGAATACGAGCTGCGTTTCTCAAATCTCCATCCATGACCTTATTTTCGACCACTTTTTTTATATCGGATGAGCGTTTAAATGTGGGTAAGGAATGAGATGGCATGGGAATGGCTACTGGATTCGAGGCATTGAATTTTAGGGCCTTTGTTAAAGTATCAGATGAATTATGGACATGAAAGTATCGATATGTAAAAGTGAAAAGGTTATGCCAGTCTGATAATGAGTTGTTTGAAATGCATTTTTGCAAGGTCAGTGATAGAGATATCTATTCTATTGATTCTATCTTTTGGTAATCTTGGAAATATGGGGTATAAATAAATGTAACTTTTGGAAAATATATTGAGTTTAGTTTTATTTTTAAATTATTATAACAACTCATCCTTATCAACACCTTCGTCGCTACGTCTGTATAGCAAAATCTTGGGAACTAACTGGCGAATCTGATGCGGTTCATTCATTTACATTTAGAGCATTTTTCGGTATGGTTTATGTGTATAATTAACTCTAAATACCTTACCGGTAGCCAGGGGATGGGGTAAGCCGCTTATCTATACTAATATTATAAAAATCGGCAAAGTGCGAGTCAGAGTCGCACGCGAAGAGTTCCGTACTATGGAGCAAAAACGGCAAAAATCATGCTTGTTGTATGATGTTGAGAAATAGTTTTTAAGCGTGCTGTAACTGCAAGGGACTGAGAATGTAACGTTCAGTCAGATGCAAGAGAGATGGAGATAAAAGAAACTCAAAAAGTAAGAAGAAAAATGTTTCGTTTTACTTATTTTTATTTAAAAACTTATCGAGCCTAAAAAGCTACAGTAGGTGGACTTAATGCTAAGAGCATTCTCTTATTGCAGCAATAAGGTCTTTCGACGCGCGTAAACCAATATTTGATGAAGACGAAGCTATTTAGCACATCACTTAACACAAACCAATGCACAATGCGTATACAGCTCGTTTGCATTCATCAGTGTGTGGACACTACAGTTAAGCAAACAGTCGAGTAGAAGCCAGCTTCGTTTAGGCACGGAGATAATTGCCCGAACTCAGCTTGAGTTCGCGCTCTAGTTTGTTCGTGGATTAGTAAAACGCTTTACAATCGAGTGCCACGCTCCAATGCTGATTTTACAATCACATCGTATTCTGTTAATTCAGTTGACCGGCAATTTGCGAGAATGTAACGTTAAAATGCCAGAAAGATGGAGATAAAAGAAATTCAAAAAAGGACGAATAAAAATGTTTCATTTTACTTGTTGCAGCAATACTTTTGACGCTCGTAAACCAATATTTAATGAAGACGAAGCTATTTAGCACATCACTCAACACAAACCAATGCACAATGCGCATACGGCTCGTTTGCACTCGTCGGTGTGTGGACACTACAGTTAAGCAAACAGTCGAGTAGAAGCCAGCCTGGTTAGGCACACAGATAATTGCCCGAACCAAGCCCGAGTTCGCGCCCTAGTTTGTTACGTAGATTAGTTAGAACCACAGGTTAGAACGCTTTACAATCGAGTGCTACGCTCCACTGCTGTTTTTACAATCACACCGTGTCCTGTTATTGCAGTTGACCGGCAATTTGCGAACGGCGTACTCTTTCTATGTTAGTTCGACGATTCATCAATCACTCAATCAACAGTTTATTGAACATTTGTGTTAGTTTTTTGTGAAATAGACTATAATTATATTTGCTTTTCATGTGAAATGTTACGTACATTCTTCTCAATGTTTGGTCAATGGAAATCAGTCAGGCAACGTTGATTTGTAATATTCTTTGTGTAATAGCAGAATTTTATATCCATGAAATACCCAAAAATAAATTGAAATAAATTCTATCTACTCTTGAGAAGTTCGATGGCCAAGTTATAAACATTGCGCTTACGCTAAAAATATTTCTAGTTCCCCACTGCTTTGGAACGCACCTTAAACTCTTGCTCCCGTCTCATACATCATTTGATGTCAGATGTATTTTCGATGCTTAAAAACTCAATAGCAGTGTTGGTCACTTACACACGGAGACTCCAACAATACCCACTTTTCAAAAGGAACCTTGCTTTTGAAGAAATATAGGTGAACTACACTTTAATAATTATCTCAAACCCTTAGCTGAATAAGTAAACTTGGTAAGTTAACGGCATGAAAGCGACAGGCACCGGGCATGTTTAATATGCCTTTGGGCATTATATCCTTTATGAGCCGAACGGTAATTAAGTTCTAAACAACGTTTTATTTCACGTCTAACACAAGTTACCACACCTGTGGCTGCCAGTGGGTTGTACGGATAGCGGTTAAGCTCGAATGTGCAGTTTATGAGCCTCGTTTTAAAGAAGAAAGTGGAAGATGTAAAATCCTAGAGAATGTACCTAATTTTTATTCCTGGCTTGTTGACTTTGACTGACATCCGGTTATTACGTACTGGATGTATATTAAAACGTTGCTTTATAATTTTCATTTGTTGGTTTGTTATTGTGTGTTATACTCGTAAGTATGTTAATCAAGCGTAATGGTTATAAAACTTAACTACGCGAACGTAATTACGCGAAACCATTTTACAACTGAAATGAACATGGCAATCACTTATTAAACGATAAAAGAATGTAACCAGTAACGTTAATCAAAAATTGCTGCTCCTACATTGCGTCAAAAGAAAATTGTTAAGTCTTGATACGAGTTTAAAGAAATTTTACCTTTTCTTACGCGCTGGAAGCTTCAATTTGTAAAATGTGTGTGTCTGAAGTTATATTATTACTTCTTGCCAAAAACATTGTTTCAAGTATATTTTAAACTCACCTTGAGACCGTAATTAACAAAGATGTATATTGCTATAATTAATAAGCACCAACTGTTACTATGTGACCTCTGACCGCTGCCATGTAAATGAAATCTGGTCAAGTTGAACAGGATGTACCTCAATGAAGGCTGCAAGGCGCCAACCAAACCGGCCCTACGACTTTATTTTTATATTTACAAGATTATGATTTTTTTTTACTTACATCTGCATGCCTTGTTGCATCAAAATAAATAGGAAGTAATTCGCTCAAATTTGCTCTAACTTGCATGTCACTAAACTTAAGAGTCCCACGTAAAGCCGCAATCCCATACAAACGTATTTTCTTTTTATTTTTACAACAGTTAAGCCAATCTCAACCAAATTCCGTACATACGACCGGATAAGGCATATTGATGTTTATAATCAGATTTCAATTTTAAAAACAATACCTATACAAAATTACAGCGAGTACAAGTTTTCGATACGAAACTTTAAATCGCTGTAATTTTGTATAGGTTTTTTTTTTTAAATTGAAATCTGATTATAAACATCAATATGCCTTATCCGGTCGTATGTACGGAATTTGGTTGAGATTGGCTTAACTGTTGTAAAACTAAAACGAAACTACGTTTGTATGGGATTGCGGCTTTACGTGGGACCCTTAAGAAGAGAAAAATGCAAAAAAAAAAAGGTAATTTGTGTACGGGTGACATAAGTTATAATTTACGTTGACGAAGCCGCGGCGAAATTGCTTATAAAAACTCATAAACTACGTTTTATAATAAGGTCTATTGTTTATATTTCACTATACAAAAAACCGGCCAAGTGCGTGTCGGGCCACGCGCAGTGTAGGGTTCCGTAGTTGCGAATGACAACTTTGAGTTCACACTGTTCACACTCGCACCTCACAGTTTAACGACCAAAAACATCTAACAATGAAAATTGTATGAAATTTTACATTTTCCAGTACATTTTATAAGTTTTTTGCCTATTACTTTTTAGTTTGTACTTAGTACTCAGCTCTGATAGTTTTTCCTTTCAACTTCAGTATATACACTACTGCTGTAATTTTTTTCACCTATCCATATACATATAACCGTTTAGCAGATAGAGGGGAGGGACATTTACCTCTAACAAAAATTCGGAAACGGATCCCTAAATCGAAAAATGGTGTTCTCAATATCACAATATTTTTCAAAGACATTTTTAACGATACCCCACACGATGGGTAAGTAGAGAAAAAAATATTACTCCCCCACTTTACTTGTATGGGACCTACCCTAAAAAAAATTTTTTTTCAAGATTTTTTTCTACCACTTTTTTGCCATGATTACAGACAGACATACCCATACCAAATTACAGCTTTCTAGTACTTTTAGGGTTCCTAGTTTACTACGGAACCTTTAAAATGGTTAGTTGATATGGATGAACAGTTATTATATCACACCGACTTACGAACTTGGCCCTGTCTATCCCGTAAGGAATGAAGACGTGATCTCAACTTCATCCACAAACTGTACCTGTACTGTGTATGGCAATGAAAACCGGTCAAGTTGTACCGGTGGATCCGCCGAATGAAGGCTGCAAAAACCGGCCGGGCCGGGGCGGATCGGAAAGAAAGTAAATAGCAACTGTTAAATACCCGTAATATACCGCTATGCCCACGATCATGCAAGTCAAGTGTATGGGCGTGGCCGCCGGAGATACCGTATGGAGAAAATTGGCACTAGCTTGTCTAATCACTACAATGTTATTACGAGTACAGATTTACTATTTCTAAGCGCGTGGGGTGGCATAAAAAAAATATTTTCAAGTTCTTTTTATAAAAAAACACTCACTTCCTTTCCTAATTTGCCTTTGCATCTTGAAACTTTTGCCCCTTACACACAAGAAAATGAAAAACCGAAATTATTTTATTATATGAGGGCTTTCTTCTTTTTATTTTATATCAGTCTGACACTCTCTTCTTGAATTCTATTTGTTTTTAAACCCTTACTGGTTTAAAAAAAGTCTATGGTATTATAAGTAATCCCAGGTCTGTCTTCTTTAATACCCACCAAAATAATACGAAGCGCTCTCTGAAACAATTAAGTTAAATAAGTTTTATGTTTCTCTACATATAATATATTTAGATATATTTTACAAGACTGCCCAAAAAAGTGTATTTAGAGTTCAGAGTTGGTAAATCGGAATATCTTAGGATGTACCGTAGTTCGTGCTTTTACAGTAACATAATACAGGTGTAACATGACCCTTAATATGAACAGCGTTGACCCCATAGGAACAACTTTTCCTATGGGGTCAACGCTGGGAACTTGAAAAAAATTTTTGCTTTCCCATACCTTTCACCCGGGTGGCAAAATTTTTTTGTATGAAATTGACGATTTTTTTTTTAGTTCCCAGCATTTATCACGTAGCAAAAGTTGTTCATATTCACGGTGTCCCTCACCCCTTTAAGGATATGTCGAGGTACACCCTGTATGTTACATCCTGTATATGTTTATACATATTTATATGGGGTAAAGTAAGAATCCTAAAAGAAAACATATCTATTTTTCAAATTTTCATAGAAAACTCTTGTAATCCCTTGTTCTTTCATATTCGTAGATAGATTTCTTTGAATACATTTGATTCTCTGAAAATCCCGTGAATCTAAATTCTTCATCGGAGATCTACAAAAGATCAAACGTCAATCGCACAAAGCCTTAGCCCGAATTCCAAATGAAAGAGGTAATCATCTGACGCGCATTTTAATATACAGAATGGACAGCAAATTGGTAGTCTGAGAGATGAGAGCGCAAATAAAATCGTTAAAATAAAATTATCGTCCCCTCTTAACTAAAAGAACTGACTGTGTGGGAATAAAGGTAACTACAACTAAAAATGTCATACAAGCCGAAGCTAACGTGTTTTGGTTGAACAATAATCTAAACTTAGTTTATTATTTAATATTTTATTACTTTAAAGAGCAAAGCAGTCACGTAATAAATTTTGATTTGAAAAATGCAACTTTTAAGGGTGTTCTTTGTAGGACGTCCACGCATGAAATCACTGTCTTAGTATATTGTAACAATGTAACATATTATTACTATTAACAGAACTTATCACGAACATTTTATTTATTTAGTTGTGATTGTGGGTGGTGACATTATTAGTGCAAGTGCCCACCACCACAAGACGGCACCGCAGTACTTCAGTCTCGCTGCGACCACAATGGATGTAACTCCATAGAAATGTCAGTAGAAATAAATAAAAAGAAGGTTCGTGCTAAGTCTTGTTAATAATAAATATTTAAAAAAAATTAAGTTTAAAAAAGGATATTACATTTTTATAATTACAGCGATAAGTAGTACATAAACTGATTCAACGCCAACATCAATCAATACTTTCAGTAACTTTTTAACACTTGCCTCCCAACTAGCAGGCGTGTGGGGCTAGTCCTACGGGACTCCCTACAATCTGAGTGTGGCTGTATTACACAGCTTCCGATATTCCTGGGCGGATTTATTGCCCGGCGCGGGATTTACAGCTTTGACCGAAATGCTTACCGCAGCGTTTGTTGGCTTTTTATAGGCAATTTGTTACCTTGTGTATCTTTTGGGGACCTCTGATTTCGTCCGCAAATTGCCCTTTTGACGCTAACTTTGTTTTGCGTTATCGAATTGCCGAATTCGCAAAGATTAGAGATGAGTTACTTTGGATAATGTTTTTCTGCTACTTATTGTCCCTAAATCTATTTTATTTATTATTTAATGGTATGTTGCTATATGAGCCTAACACACGTAATGTGAAATACCATTTTAGGTTGTATCCAAATGTGTTTGCATGCAAGCGTATAGTATAAGTGATCATCAGGAGAAAATGCCTACTTATAATGTTTTTGAAAATAAAATACAAAATTGAAGACATATAAAGAGTTTTTAAATTGGGACGATCAACATTTGATACCGTACTACTCCATAAATATCACCGGAAATAAATAAATAAAAAGACGAACCTTTTGTTTATTTATTAAGTCGTGTTAATAATAATAATTATATTTTTAAAGCGGGAAAGTTTAAAAAAGGATGTTACATTATTTTATAATTGCAGCGATAAGTGGCACTTACACTGATTCAACGCCAACATCAATCAATACTTTCAGTAACTTTTTAACACTTGCCTCCCAACTAGCAGGCGTGTGGGGCTAGTCCTACGGGACTCCCTACAATCTGAGTGTGGCTGTATTACACAGCTTCCGATATTCCTGGGCGGATTTATTGCCCGGCGCGGGATTTACAGCTTTGACCGAAATGCTTACCGCAGCGTTTGTTGGCTTTTTATAGGCAATTTGTTACCTTGTGTATCTTTTGGGGACCTCTGATTTCGTCCGAAAATTGCCCTTTTGACGCTAACTTTGTTGTGCGTTATCGAATTCGCCGAATTGCAAAAGATAAGAGATGAGTTACTTCGAATAATCTTATTTGTGCTACTTATTATTCCTGAATCTATTTTATTTCTTATTCAATGGTAAGTTGTCGAGCTCCGTGGCGCAGCGGTCAACACGCCAGCCTGCGACACGGGGGTCCCGGGTTCGATCCCCGGTCAGGTCATGATGGAAAACGATCTTTTTCAGTATGATCTGGGTCTTGGATGTTTATATATATATAAGTATATATTGTAAAATATAGTATTGTTGAGTTAGTATCCTGCGACACAAGTTCACAACTTCCTGTGGGGCTGGCTCAATTGTGTGATATGTCCCTATATATTTATTTATTTATGTTTATTTATTTTAAGTTGCCATTTGAGCCTGTGTGTAAAGGTTACACCATTTTAGGTTGTATCCAATTTAGTGTAAGCGTAAAATATAAGAGATCATCGCGAGAAAATGCCTACTAATAATGTTTTTGAGAATAAAATTTATAATTGAAGAGATATCCTAACTAATATTATAAATGCGAAAGTGAGGTTGTTTGTTACGCTTTCACGCCGTATTTACTGAACCGATCATCATGAAATTTTGCATACACATAGGTTAGGGTACTGAGAAGGACATAGGCTATATATCACACGGGCGAAGCCGCGGGTAACAGCTAGTATAAAATGCCGACAACGCTCTTGTCCACTGACACTGACCACTTGCCATCAGTTGATTCGCTTACTCGTTTGCCGTCTTATGTATTAAAACAATTACTTAGTCAATTTGAAACTTTTAATTTGCCTTGCAAGATACGAAGTTAAAGATTCTTCCATCTTCAAATTGAGATAAGGTTGACTCGACTGATATTCTAATTTATGCGTTCAATAAGGAGAACATTTTAAAAATTAGGTAGAAATTGTACTTATCGTTTCCCTAGAATATCGCTGAACATAAACTGTTTTACGTCGTATTTTTAGCTGTATTGCAAAACAAACTCATTCTTACGTGGTTTCACGTAAAGCCACTCTCGGAATTTGTCAGATGATACAAACTCACAGTTATTATGAGGGTCAACCGGTTTTGTATTCGGTAAAATGAGATAAGATGACTAAGTTGTTTCAACATTTCGCACCACGCGTCAAATTTTAATAAAATAAATTTAACTAAATAACAAATTCTTACGCTTTGAAGAAACGGCGTGCGTGTTCATACATAGGTAAATAAATTATAATTAATATAAAGGTACTTACATAGAATGTCATAGTCATAATTAATATCTATATGGGGTTCGTAATAATTGTCTTAAAAATATAAACTGCAACTATCTCAAATAAAACCATATAAAAAGGAATGCTCACGCCGAATAAATCGCATAAATAAAATACGAAACACACATTTACTCTTTATTGTATAAAGTATGTAGGTACGTAAACATTGTAAATGCGAATAATAAATCTCAATATGTAGTAAACTTGATGTCCATTCCACAGCGTGACAGACGGCGCTACCAGGGTTAAATATTAGACAGTGAAAAGACACGTCCCCACGAAATATTTTACTTTATATTATGTCCAGTAAAATATTTGGTTAGCAACGTGAATGCCCGTTTTATAGCCCTAAGATATAGCTTTAGTTTATCACATGTAGACATGACTAGAGAAATATTACCACAGACTTATAGAAATAGGTAATCCGGCATTTTTTTTTGGGATTTTTCTATTAATTGCTTAAGCATGTTCTATCTACTTCTTGCAATTTTTGTTGTAGCTAAGCAGATTGATTATTGTATGCGTAATGCGTATGTTATGAACATGTTAAGCAAATCCAGATATGGTTCGAACATTGATGACCGTTTGTAGCATAAACAGGGAGATTCTGAACAACCTGGCAATATTTCAATGATGCAATCAGATTTCCTAATAAAATCTATATAATTTTTTCCATAGATAGAAGTTTGACCTGATCAGTGATTTTGTTGGGGAAGCCCAATTTATACAGTTTTATTCACTTTTTTTCTTGCGCATTTGTATTCTATTAGGGATTCCGATTCCGACATATTATTTCGAACTTATCCTTGCTTCGGAAAGCTGTCCGTGGCGTCATTATTAGATGCTATACGTTGAACTATATCAGATCCCTAAGGAGGCATTCATTTTTCGAGTTTGTTTGTATGTAAAGTTAACTAAAGGTTAACTAAAGTTTGACTATAGACTCAAACTCAAAAAATAAATGAAGAAAATAAAATTATACGCCTTATAATTTACGTTACAGGTACGATTTGTGATACAAAATAATCAAAAGAGATCGTTTTAGTAGTAAGACGGTGAAATAACTGTGACATCACATGTCTGTTTCTACTTATATCTGTGTCTTTGACTAACGTGTTTTGTGATTTTAGAGATACGAAGGCAAATATTTTTGTTAAATAAAACATCCCACAGAGTTGTGAGTTTTGCTAAGTACAGTTATTTAGAAATGTTTAGCGCTCCATGAATATTCATTTAAAATATAGAGTGCTAGACTGATAAATGGTGATAATAATACTCTTGAATTATAATAAGCAATAATGACCTCAATAAAAGCGGTTTAGTTGAGATTGCAGTGATTAGAAATTGGCACAGAAAACTCCTAGGTAAATCTGCATTAAGTTTATATGATGGTCCTAGCTTTAACCCGCCACTCCGTCCGCGTTTTATCCCCAAATAATTATTCCAGACTAACAAAATTGAAATAAAATGTTTCAACCCAACTATTATTTTTCCTAACACCCTATAGCGTACTACAATTTTACAAACCAGCAGTGGACAATTAAGACGCTTGTAACGGCGCTTCATATTTCATTTATTATTTATTTATTTAAACTTTGTTGCACAATTTAAAAAAATGTGTACAAAAGTTGGCCTTAATGCCATATAGCATTCTCTCCCAGCTAAACCTTTAGACCAAAAAGAAAATTAAAACGGGTGGAGAGACGCAAGACCAAACGAACATACGGCCAAAATTATAACCCCTTCTTTTGGCTTCGCCGTAGTCAGTAAATGGTCTAGCTATTTAGAAGTCAGTAAATGGTCTAGCTATTTATCGAGTTTCATCAAGATCCCTTTGAAAATTTTTTATACCACAAACATACCTACACACTTGCCCATGTTTGATATTGGAGGTATGAAGGAAAATAAATATAGATAGAATTTTACAAAAGAGTGCAAAACAAAATGGAAACGACTTATATGGTGCTGCGACCTGACTTACGTAAAGTTGTTAAAAGTGTAGATATGTATAATCAAAGGCGACACGAAGCATAATTATTATTTGAATTGGGTTTTTAAGGTTTGATTCGTTAACTAAATTTGTCTTTCAAGTCACGTCAATTAAGTTTGTTAGACCTTAAATAATTGCAGACAGCGCGTAAGCTTTTATACGAACATTTAAATATCTATGGTTATTGCAGAAATTCTGCTGAAAATGTTGCGATCCCGCGCGTACAAAACAAAAGGCTGAATGAAGCCAAAATGATATTTCACCAACTAAAATACTCCAATTTATTAAATTGGCCAATCAACGCAAAAGTTGTTCTGCGGGGAGTCATTGCTTGTATTTATCTTCCCCCAACTTGACAGATGGACTTAATTTCCAGAATGAATTGGCTATTCAATGGCCGGCCATCAATACACTTTTTGATAAAGTTAGCAAAAAATAAATTACTATTTGATTTATCAACCAATCGAAATGACGATAGGACCATTTTAGGTTTTATTCAGAACTTTTTAACAAAATCTGAATGTTTTTAAGTGGCTTATATTTTCAAATTATGATTTCTTTCAATTTTTAATTAATATCCTATACCTTTGCGTATATTATAAAGAAGAAAAATTAGATTTTTTGCACTGAACAGGCTCTTAAGAAGATAGACTACATGTAAATTTTCATACAAAAAGCGATAACGCTTCCCAATCCTTAAACATAGTCCAATTTTAATATTTTTTTACACATCATTGACAAATTGGATGAGAAAGGCTGTACGTTTTTATATTTAAGATATATTGCTTACAACAAAAGTTATGAGCATCTAAGTAAATATAAACTTAACAGAATTAATAAAAAAGAAAAATGGTTAGCCCTAGTTAAGGTGTACTAAATCGAATGACACCAAAATTTCCTCACTTCGTAAAGGTTTAGGGGGTGGAAGAGTTATCGCTTTTTGTATGAAAATTACAGGTTGTCGATCCTCTGAAACTACTAGATCGACTTACAAATTTCTTTCAAAGGTGAATGCCAATTTATCTGCGGGTGACATGGCTATAATTTCTGACGAATTCACGATAAAACTGCTAGTTGTACCTAAAAGTACTACGAAATTAATACTAACTTTATTCCACTAGTCACGCAAATAATTCTATTAAGCATATATGTATGAGTTTTTGGAAGGCCGAATCCAGAAAGTCTCGATTAATTCACATTGGGACAAAGTCAGGACCATTCGCTAGTAAAACAAAACTATCAGAACCGAACCAATCGAAACTTTGGTTTATTCACTACAAAAGCTTCCATTTATTCGTTTTGATTGAGTTGGGAAACCGCAAAACTACAAACTCGG
Source organism: Rhodophaea formosa (assembly GCA_963082605.1). Classification (NCBI taxonomy): domain Eukaryota; kingdom Metazoa; phylum Arthropoda; class Insecta; order Lepidoptera; family Pyralidae; genus Rhodophaea; species Rhodophaea formosa. The sequence continues at coordinate 5,802,387 of OY720211.1, read as the reverse complement.
GAAAGGAAAGCGCTAGAGCAAATATCAAAAGCCTTTTTATTAAGTGTGTTGGGCGGTATAAACATATAAATTATAATGTCCTTATCCCTTACGGGATAGACAGAGACCAAGGGCATAAGACCCAATGCCACGTTTAGCGTGTAGGGCGTATATTGGAAACTTTGTTGTTGGAAAATGGAATCTAAGTAGTGATGGGTTGCTTTAGTAGATGAGAGACGTTCAAAACTGAAGATTCATTTAGATAAGATCGGTATTGTCTAGTTAACCCGAAGTTATTCTTTAACTCTATAGTATAGTTCTATCTCCATAGTCATAAATTTCCAAAGGTATTTCTGTGTATATTTTTATTATAATACGTGCCGAAGATTTTATCCGTCGTCTTTGGCGGCACTTAAAGTCAAAATCCGATAGCTAAAATCATATTGCTGAAGCAGCTGTGAAAGGCGTCACGTGTTCGAAGAATTTAATATTCGCATGCCATTACCTGGCAAGGCGAGGTGATGATAGGTGGTAGGGTTTTGACAGAATGGTGGTCAATAGATGGCAGGCGAAGCGTAGGTCGTCCGAGAGCGAGGTGGGTTGATGATGTTAGGAAAATCGCAGGTCAAAACTGGCTACGTAAGGCACAAGATCGAAATGGATGGCATGCATTGAGAGAGGCCTATACCCAGCAGTGGGATGCAGAAGGTTGTTGATGATGATGATGATGAAGCCATTACAGCAGTTGGTTAAAGGATGGAAAAAGAATTAACTGTTTATAAGTTATGTAAAAATCCTATGTATTTTCAAAAAACATAAGTATTTTAGAAATTCTTGCTTAGTTTATTGGTATTTTTTAAAATGATCATATCATGAAGTACAATTTAAAAACAATGAACTCATTTCATAAATAAAATAGAAGCTATATTTTAGTTTTGCCTGCAACTTATATGAGTCTGCATCTCCAAACTACCAGGCAGCGGCCATAAAAACAGTATTTCGCATCATCATCATCATCATCAGGTCTTTAAGTGCAGTCAGAAGATTTGGCCTACACCCTCCACGCAGGCCAGACGGGTTGGAGTGGACTCTTAGATTTATACTTTTTTTTAATTGACCAGTAAAAGTATCAATAAGCGAAAAAAAGTATAGAACTGTTTTTATCATTTAGCAAGCAAGTTAAGCTTGGAAAGTTCGCGAACATATCCAATTCTCTGGACGTTGATAGATCGACACCCTCGCCAGCTGAAAAATCACTTTTCGAATGCATTCCGTCGCGAACAGATCGCCATTCTGACATATGACTGTACGTAAGGTCGAATGTAAAGGCATGTTGAAGATTGTTTGAATCGAGCCTAATATATAAATGGATTTAATATTCTTATTACACCTTTAAGTAAATATAATTAATGAAACTACATTACAAAAATGATACATTTGACGGACTTACTTGCCCCGGAATATCTTTCAGTCAACCTTTACCAATTATATGATTAGTTTTCTTAATGTTTGCTGCCCAAAATAGATTTGTAGAGTCACCCTAGAAATACATTACACGTGTAAAATAGATTTGTAAAGTCACTCTAGAACTACATTACATATGCAAGAAGGCAGGTTTAATGTTTTTAGTGATAAATATAAATATTTTCTCAGCCCAAAATAGATTTGTAGAGTCACTCTAGAACAACATTACATGTGCAAGAAGGCAGATCTAATATTTTTCGTGATATATGTAAATATCCTCTCAGCCCAAAATAGATTTGTAGAGTCACCCTAAAACTACATTACACGTGCAAAATAGATTTGTAAAGTTACTCTAGAACTACATACATATGCAATAAGGCAGATCTAATGTTTTAAGTGATATAAGTAAATATTTTCTCAGTCCAAAATAGATTTGTAGAGTCACCCCAGAACTACATCACATGTGCAAGAAGGCAGGTCCAATGTTTTTCGTGATATATGTAAATCTTTTCTCAGCCCAAAACACATTTGTAGAGTCATCTTAAAAACTACATTACCTTCACAAAATTCCTAAGCTCACACTTAAGTTTTCAAAGACAAAATACCCGTATTTTATTCTTATCTAGTTATTTTCCCGCAACTTCGTCCTCGTAATTAAAGCCTGTGTCACCCGCAGATAAATTAACTTACTATTGCTTAAAGAATTTTGAAAATCGGACTAGTAAGTAGTTTCTATTCAATGCAAACAAACAACGAAATCTTTATTCATAACTAGCTGTTACCCGTGGCTCCGCCCGCGTGATTTATAGCCTATGTCCTTTTCAGTACCCTAACCTATGTGTATGCCAAGTGTCATGATAATCGGTTCAGTAAATACGGCGTGACAGCGTAACAAACAAACTCACTTTCGCATTTATAATATAAGTTAGGATTAGGATTAGGATATTAGTATATACGAGTAAGTTTAGATTACGATTCATACGACAGAGTAGTAAATTATTGAAGGAAACCACTGTCACATTTAACGGCTTCTTTACTATCTAGTCCTACAAAACCGTGTTTATTGCATCATCATTATCTCGTTTCTTGAGTGCTTTCCCTGGTTGCGTCCTCAGCTGTTATGTGGCGAAACCTAGAATCCGCTATTCAAGTAGTCAAGTAGTCATACTACGTGAATGCTGCCATCATATCTTTAATATGATTTGGCGAAAGTTTTTTTACAGCCGGCTGCCTGTCTGACGGCAACCCTGCTTGGGTAGCTCCAGAACCGCAGACAAATACCTATAAAAATGAAGTTCTTGTATTTACTGTGCCAATAATATAATAGCTTTACCTAATCCTGACTGTCGCTAACCCTTCTTAGGTAGCGGGTAGCTGGCAAATACCCGTGAACATGAAGTTATAGTATTTTTCTTGCGCCGGTAATCGAATCCGGCGCCATGTGTCCGCGTAATGACACGTCGTGTTAACCACTGCGTCACGATAGCCTTCAAAAGTCTTTACAGCATTCTGCATTCTTTTAAAAAATTCAACGATTACAACCGGAACCACGGCTTATCATGCCTTCCTGATGGTAGAGAGACTTGAATTAGATACACCTCTCCTCACATTTTACTTCACATTAACGTATCTACTCTTAGAACAAGCAAATTTCCCACGACAACCAGTTTTCAAGTTCAAGAGTATAACAGTAAGAGAAACGTTAATTGCTTAGCTATTAGCACTATTGGTTTAGTCTTTTATCTTTCATCTTTTTTAATCTTTTTTAATATATTTGTAGATTTAGGAGTACGATTACGTTTTATTACTTTATTGATACTGAATAAATTGTTGGCAGGCGCTTACAACTGGTGGTATTGGAAATCGAGAGACCTTTCCAACGATTTAAGGAATACAAGCCGCAAGAAGTCCTCTTCTGGTCATCATCATCATTTCGTGTAGGTGACACGGTCAGTCAACCATGCACACGCTGTTGTCAGAGTTCTTCGGAACCGCCTCTCGGCCTCTGGTCATAGGTCCGACAGTGGACTTCTTGTGATGATGATGATGTTGGCAATAAAGTATTTTTCCTATATCACTTGACATAATGTGACGAGGATTATTCCGAACCTGACCCAAAATCGTAACCCGGTCGCGGGTTAGGTTAGGAACTGCAACAAAAATTTAATTTTTATTACGAACCTAACCCGCTTCCTAACCTGACCCGATAGACAATTCCTATCGTAACCCGAATTGTGGTATAAGTAGGAGAATAATATAATCTCTAAATAATAATTTTACTTATTTTATTATTTAAATTTGTATAGAAATTATAGTAGTTAAAGAAGTGCAAAGATAACATTCTTACATTCTTGAGTTTTGGAAACATAACACTTATTTTTGGGCAATTGTTGAACAAATTTTTTATGTTATCCGTGTTCTGAAAAAGCAAATCAACGGAATTAACAACAAAAAAATTGTTAAAACAATTTATTGAACCGAATAAAATATTTATTACATGAACTATGAATTTAGCAATTACCACGAATACCGCTATTGAGCAAAAAGTTATTCATGTGCAATCATTCATTATGCTAGGCTATTCGACTAAATAGTATCTACTTAGGTTCGAAACACTGGTATAATAAGCTCATTAGTGCTATTCAGGGATCCTAACAAACACTTATTCATAATGAACCGAACTCAGATAAAAATGTGAGTGGAATTCTAATTTGAACTGATAAGCCTCCACCTCAACGCCGTGATACAAACGACCAGTAATATAATAGATTTATTTTAATACACCTGCTTTAACGCTTTTTTAAAAGAAAAATACATAAAAAGAAGATAAAAATACAGCCGATACTCGCTTTGCTGCCCGCACAGATAGTAAATGCCGGTCGAGGGAACCTCGAATATATAAAGAGTCATGTGGCTAGGCGATGAAAAATCAAGGGCCAAGATTTTGCAAATTTTGGAATGTTAGTTCAATACATTCTATTAGGTTCTGTAAGCAATCAGTAAATAACTCAAGTTAGAACTACATTAGCCATGCGTTTATAAATTTAATTTTTAGTAATAATTAATTCCCTTATTCTCTTATTTCATTAAAAAAAATAAGATATGGGAATACAATTCACGTTGGCAGATTTCGAACCTAGCGCTCATACTCGTACATGTGATTTATTTATTATCACAATCACACATGTGATAGGGTAAAACCCGGATAGTTGCGTTGGGGGGATACTTGCGTCGGTTTCGAATTCTCTATGTTAGGTACATTTGTGGCATTACTGCTTGATTATAGTTAGAAGCGCTCCCCCTGCAGGCCTCACTGCCACGTAAACCGTTGGAGTGTTTGCACGCGTATCGTCCGTGTGAGCAAAAATCTTCCGCTGCGAAACATACGTCTGTTAGACGTCGAAATTATATTGGTGCCTAGTTTTTGTTGGATATCTTTATAATTGATTGTGGTTTCGGACTACATTTTGTTTCTTTGCTTACATTAGACCTTTAATTGCCCTATTAATTGCGTTTTATTGTTGAAAAGATTTTATTTATTTTCTAAATCGAAAAGGCAACTATCCGTATCAAAAAGGATAGTTGCCTTATTTATTGTGGCGGATAGTTGCTCTAAGTATTTATTTCTTAATCAACGAATTTTTTTTTTCACTTAAATTGTTTTTAAATAGCATTACAATGCTCGGTATATTATTAAAATTGAAAATATGTGATGAATGTATTCGAAACCAACCTGTGGCAAATTTTTATTCATCTCATATTTTCAATTCTTTTTCAAGTAAAAATTATGCTAAACTTACTTGTTTTAAATATAAAACAATATTAACCGCTTGCACGTGCCCATTCTAGGTAAACAGAATGCCTCGCAAGTATAAGCGGAAACTAAGTATTATGTATGACTATGCGGCAAGTATCCTCCTAACTCTTTTTAACATTTGGCAACTATCCGCTGCAGTAGGCGACTATCCCTTTTTTAGGAGGTCAAATAAAACGTAATATACTCAAAACCAGTATCAATTATGCTAACGGAATTGGTCTTCTATAAAAGACGAAGAACCTATGTTTTCGTATACATTATCAGGTATTATTAATAACGACCCATTTTTTTATAATTTAAACTTTTTGAAAAGTGAGGCAACTATCCGTGTTTTACCCTACACGTCGAATGTTGAAGTCGACGTGAATTTTCAAATATATTTAGCTGTAGGAAAGGAAACGTTGACTTTTGCAAAAAGCGTTTTATCGACTTTATGAGTGTAATGGGGTTGAATCTTAACATTCAGTAAAATTCGTCTAAAGTACCTTTTAAGAAGTTCGTTGCCGTGAAATGGGAAATAGGTAAGTAAGTAGGAAGTTGATAAGCGATCAGACTACGAAGAAGCTTTTCCGAATTTATTTTCTTATGAACATTAAGGTTTCTGTTTAATATCCATATTTTTTGTTAATTCAAGGGCTAGCTATAACGGAGTCTTTCTATAAATAATTATTACAGTAAGTTTTAGTTCAACTCAAGACTTTTAACAAGGTTTACTAGTTGAGCAAAACTTAACTATACACATTTTACTGCATTTAAGTTGTTTTACAATGTCAGTTAAAATGACTAAGTATTTCATATTTAAGGCGAAGTGAGTTCACACACTAGCGCCACCCAGCAATTAATTCTATAAGTCCTAAATCATATCAAATTTAAAAAATCTAGTAGCTGAATGCCCTAGTAAATTACTTGTAGTATTATTGGTACAAGTTTTTACTATTTTTAATTTGATGAATTAAGAGAACGAATTTTTACCGCCAAAACTGGCCACTTTTAGCGGTAATAATTCGTTCTCTTAAACTTAGATTATAATATCTATGAAAAGTAATAAAAAGAATACTATAAGTAATTTACTACGGCAATCAGCTATTACATTTTAAGTAAGCATTTTAAGTAAAAGAATTAATTGCTGGGTAACGCTAGTTTGTGAACTCACTACGCCTTAAACTTAATTTCAATGATAATTTTGCATTCAACTTTGTTTATACGAGTAGTTAGAATAATCATGCAAACAAAAGTGGTATCATCTCACCACGTACGAAATCCAACAAATTATCGGTACACCACAGCGACCGCAATCGCCGAATTGAAAACAAAACATCAAGTGTAGCTAAAATGATTCGGGACGCATCGCTGAATGTAATTCACCGTAAAACCGCACGATTCGTCACATTTTTATGAAAATAAACGTACTTTCCTTCCGACAGTATTTGGACACGATGCTACTAAGCGTTAACTTTTTGATAAAACATTGACTATTTTTGTTAAGGAAATGTAGCAAGATCTGGCCGACTGTATTATTTACATGTTATGTTTTTTTTCACTAGGCCAGATATTTAAGTTATAGTTAGACGAGAATTATAGCAATAAACCAAAAACATTCCTATTAATAATTTTCGTTTTATACTGATTTTCAGGATAGTGTTATGACATAAATATACAAGGGACAAATCACACAGATTGAGCTAAGCTCACAGCAAGTTGTGAACTTGTATTGCAGGATTACTAACTTAACGATACTATATGTTATAATATATACGCATATATGCATACGCATACTTATATAGATAAACATCCAAGACAAACTGAAACATCCAATAGATATTATCTAAAAACCAAAGTTGAGAAGGGAATTTTCGTACCTACATCACCACGCCTTAATAAAAATATAGGTAGTTTTTATCCTTCGTATCAATCTCGTTTCGAAATATTCACTTCGACTAGCATTAAGTATCAAGCCCAATTTCTTAGACATCGCTTGAAAACTGACAAATCCACTTCGTCTTTCTGTTTGTCAAAACTGTCCCAGCCCCGGCTTTAGCTACATCGTATTTGTCAAAGACCGCTCTTCAAAGCTGTTTACATGGTCAACATCATTGTGCATAATCGTCTTCCTTTACTAACACCGTATTTACTTTACCAAATACGCCTTCGTATTTCACAAAACATGACCCATCAGTTGTAAATATTGGGTAATACATTCCTTTCTGTGATTTCCCTTGCTTCTATGTAAATATTTCCAGTTACAAAATAAAAACTTGTCAGACATATGTTAATCGAATATGCGAACTTTCAATCATAGGTACTAAGAACACTTTAAGAAATAAAATATGGGAAAATATTCCACGCAGGCAGAATCGAACCAGCAGTCTTTACTCTTTGTACGAGTAATGAACCAATTGGGGCACCGCGCTTCTCCCTAGCTTATTCCTTAATTTATTATTAAAGAGTATATCAAAATAGTGTTTTTTATGCATTGTGCAATGCATAAAAAACCTATAAAATATACTAAGAATATGTTTGATTCGTTTATAGTTTGCTACAAACATTTTTACTCATTTCATACGCGTATGGAAAGGTTGTGTATAAATATCATCCCCTGGAAAATTTCCGCACGGGTGGAAAATAATGTTATTCGCTTTTGCATATAACAAAGTACGAAATTGACGTACATAGGAAGCAGGAGTAGAAACTGAAATTGTTACTCTCTATGAAATTCCCGCATAAAGTGAACTTCCGCAGCCTAACACCTGAGTCTATTGTCAACGATGCGTGGCTCATTTTCCAGGACGCAGCGCGTGAAACAGTAAACTACAGACTGCTGACTCAGCGTGCACGACTGCTATGCTTGAAATCCTTTGAAATGGCAGCTTCAGAATTTTCAAAGGTAATCCTCTTTGATATGGTGTAAAATTTAGAAAGCCTCGTAGCTGGCGTAGTGCTGAAACTACTTGTGACATCATTTATACATAAAAGAGATTTCGTCGATTTCTTTTAATTAATTTGCTTGGTCTTCAAAGTCATAATGTTGAGAACAAAGCTATTTGGTATGTAACACCGAAATTTGAGAATGGGATCACCGGAAACGGTTTAGTTCGATGGTTTTTCTCAAAGAGTAATCAACTTGTTTCGTTACTTCTTACACTAATTAATTTATATTTTACAATATATATTAATCGTCAGTATTTAATTACAATATGTTAAAACCTTTTTACACATAAAATTAAAATTATATCCCACTCCTTAACGTCTCTGGCGCAAAGGTGCCTAAAATACTAGCTGCGTTACCGCGCTGGATTGCTATGGCCATCCTTTGCACCAGAAACGAGCCAGAGCGAGAGTCACCGGATTTCACCGCTATGCGTTGCCCAATCTCCCTTATTAGGCGCTTGGCGTCAGAGCCCCAGCTGCCCATTGTCTCCACAGCAATAGGCACAAAGCAATAATGTGGCTCCATTGCTGCGTACTTCAGCCGCTTCCTCTCCGCCGCATCCTCGGCAGCCGCCCCCGCAACACACGCAGTCCGATTTAAGTGGCTAGGCGCAACCGTACTGACGCAGGTAGCGTCCCAGACCACGCATCTGCCTCTTTTCCAGGGAACTAATGTAAGTCCATCGGGCCTCTTCCCATCCGATCTATTCAGGCCCGGTGGCTCTAACATACAGGGGACATTGGCAGTGACAAAAGCTCTGCGAACTATATCGTTGAGTGCATGGTGCCGCGGAAACCTACCTAAGCAGCGACGACAACTCAATGCATGATGGCCATTAGCCTCCACTCTGGACCCACAGATGCATATATGTGGTTCACACACTCTGCAGCCCAGGCGGAGCGCCACAGCCACCCGCAATGAGTCGTCATCTAATAAAGTGCCCATGTATGGAGATGGTAGTGCGTGCAACCATGCACCTGATTCCGGCTGTGATACAGCCTTGAGCCGCGCCATTTCCGCCCCTCTTACATCGCTTGCCAGACGAGTCAGATTCCTCTCAGCGCAAACGTCATCCCAGACTCGCTGGACAGAAGGGGCCACCGGGATCGACGCACCCGGATTTGCGGCCATCCAAGCCGCCTTAGCCTCGGCAACATAAGGTATGTTTAGCTCGTCGCCATTTGTGGACAGAATGACAGCGACGAGACTAGCAACCCCATGCGCCGACGCCAAGAAAGCCGGCACACCAACATCCCCGGCACACCGTACCCCAATACCCCCTAGCCGTATCGGGAGAGCTGCCTGGCACCACTGCGTGTCGTCTAAGGAAACATTTAGGATGGACTGCAAGGTAGACCTCAGAGTGCCATCAAAAGAAGAGACCTCATCAGAGCAGAGCCACGTTGGTGCGGTCCGAAGTAAGAAATTAATTTTCGGCATCGCGAAACATGTCCGCAGCAGCACCAAACCTACGTGTGCAGGGAGATTTTGCAGTCGTTCCCTAATTTATATTAGCAGCTCTCTTCGGGCATTGATGGCGTCAGGAACAGCCTCCAAAAAAATGGGTGATCCCAACAGACTCAAAGAGTTAGCTGAAAGCTCACGAATGCCAGGTAGAAGCTCACCAAAGCGTGTGAAGTGAGACCGCGCCTCGAGCCCACAAGGGTAGAACTCACACTTTGTGGAATTCACCTCTAGGCCCAGCTCTTTAAATCGTGGAATAAGTATCTCCAAGTCACGATAAACGGTCTCTGGTTCGCCTCCAAGGGTGCCGTCATCTAGGTACCAGACATTCAGAGGTGACTCCACTAATTAATTAAACTAAATAAAAATCAAATTTATTGCCTTGTGATCCAGTTATGGTCATCGTGACCGGGGTTTACAAAAATCATATTTGTCCGATACATATCGGATATACGTTACAATATATTGATCCATATCTATGTATAGTATATATGTTAATCCGATTCTAAAAGTATGGATCCGTTGAAATCACTTATAAGGAATTTGAATACTATGTGGATCCGCTGGTGCCAAAATTTTGGACCGCTAGGAATTTGCCGTACAGGTCTTCATACATATTGATATATACCTATATATATACGGACAAATCACACAGATTGAGCTAGCCCAAAGTAACTGAACGATACTATATTTTATAACAAATACATACACATCCAAGACCCAGGTCAATCTGAAAAAGAGCATTTTTCATCTTGACCTGACCGGGGATCGAACCCGGGACCATTCGTGTCACAGGCCGGCGTGTTGACCACTGCGCCACGGAGCTCGTCAATAACCGAACCGAACCGAATGAACCGAAAATGTCTCTAGATGCGTAGCGTGTAGCGTGCCCTTTTATGCTGGTTTGGGAGATAAGGAAAACGTATAATTATGATGTAAAAACACGAATGATGATAAAACCAGCTGCTTTTCTTCCCGCGCAGACCGTAAAAGGCGGTCGAAGGATTGGCAAAAATCTAAGGAATCACAGGCGATACGGTTAGCAAGACATCACTATTTAGATTCCGCTTTTCACCTTAACGCCACACGCTAAACGTGGCCTTTGGGTTTTATGACTTTGAGCTCTGTCTACCCCGCAAGGAATGAAGACGTGATAATATGTATGTATGTGTAGCGTGGCCGTAGACGTGTGTGTGGTCGGCGTAATGCAAGTAATAATTAATTGTAACTCATAACATTAACACGCTTTCCTCTAATTAGCAGAAATGGACATGAGTTCATCAGACATTAGCTCATAACCGTCTTAGAGTAATGGCCGCTGTAACTTCAGCACGTTTATTTATTTTAATTACAGACAGAGCCCGCCCTGGTAATTGCATTTTGTTTCTGAAGAGACAGTTTGACATTAACTGTGAATTAAATGGGCAATAAAAGATTACAGGATTGTCAGAGATTTATTGTTTATGTCATATTTTTGTTGAACATTATTTCTACTATTTAGTCGTTTTTGTGTTACGAAGAGCAAACATCATTTTATATTATAAAAATACCATTTGTATGATAATAATACTATTTAAAAACCGTTATTTAGCAAATAGTACACTGCATATTTTTTTATTAAATTTTTTAAGTTCTTCTTTTTAATAAAAATGACTAATAATAGTATTCTAAAACATTGATAAAATTTCGGTAAAGCTTTGAATGAAATTAGCGAAAACACAGTTATTTGTCTCCTGGAGACCCGTCACTTAAAATACCAGTTTGAGTGCTGTTATTTTAATGGGGATAGTGACCCATGAAACCTGATAATTTTAAGTGATTTTATCTTAACGTGTCCAAAAGATATCTGCTGTGCTTAAAAAACTCTCCGAAATTTATTCCTATTTATTTAATATCAAGATTAATTCACAGAAAATTCTAAGTTTGATATTTCAATATAATGGTTGTAAGTTTCGAATTTAATTTTCCTGTTATAAAATTAAATTATCATTCCATTGTAACTTTCCAATTAAATTAGAATCCGCGAAGTACTCAAAATCCATTAAAACTGAAACTTTTCCATTCGTAACTCCAAGATACCGCTAAATAAGTTGCAGCTTCAACATGAAACCAGCCAACGGCAATAGTTCCCGGGACTTATCGAAGAATGCTCATCCTTAACTCAAGCACTTGTGACTGATATCAGAGATTTACGAATCCGGCGGAACTTTTCCAATATCGCTACGTAAACTTGGAAATTCTTTGATAAGCGATTTATAATCATTGCCGCGACCGACTCGGCTCCCAGCGGACAAATTAAAATATAATCTTTAAGGGGAAGAATCGCTCTGAAACATAAAAGCCATAGTAATTTAAGTTAACAATAGCATTCTTATTGAATGGACTGACTTTTCGGCTTCTCCATTTTGATATTCGTCTTGTATTTTTGTTAGAACCGTTGAAGCAATTATATTTAGTAGGTTTTCTATTTATACTGAGGTATTTTATTCACAGATCCATTCTTGTACTGACGAATTTTCTCAGCTCCTATTTTAAACAAAACCAAGTATATCTTATTTCAAGATTCATAGTCATAAAAATAGATGTCATTTTATTTGATTAAATTATCCATCATTTTATAACTTATTCATAAGCTGCATAAATAAAATTTCATAATCGTAACTTTTCCTCCATTAGATTTGTATTGCTTACAGTGATTATTATGTTAAACACAAAGTTACTAGCTTAATTGCTCCATAATTGTTGTCTTACACTACGCAACTTATGTAACTACATAATACATATTCTCAGTTCTTAGAATAAATTAAGTCAATGATATTAACAGACAAAAACAAAACGAGAAGCAACCTCTCTCTTAACTATAGCCGGGTAAATTACAAAGAAACCGACAAGAATCGCCTAGGGGTGCAGCGATCGACTAACTTGCTGAATAATTTTCGCTTTACGACCGCAGGACTTTGAAATATAATAGATAAGCGTGTCTGATAAAATGATATTAGGCACAAATGACAGTCGTAACTCATCACAAGCCGTAATCACAGATCCAATTCGGATCTCATCATAATTTCAATTTGTTGCGACGACCAAAAATCGATTACAATAATTTGCGAATTAAAAACATTGATCGTACGCTTTTTGATCTAATAATCTCAACGTTTAACAAAAATAAATTAACGATAAATCTACCTTCAAGTTTTAAAAACATTGTATAAATCTTGGTAAAAAGACGACAATTCAATTATTATTCGTTGTTTCTTTTAAAAAGCTAAATCTTTTTAAGCCAACAAAATTCATCTCGTAACTTCATAGTTGTCTGTGTACTTATTAAAAGTTAGTTGGATTAGGTTTAAATTAGGTTTTATTTTGTGCAGTGAGGCGTTATAAAAGAAATATGACCAGCTTACCCTTGGGTGAGGGCGTGAATATGCTAGTACCTACTAAGCTAAATGTGTATAGATGAAGTCAAGCTAAGCTCACATTGCTGCTGTTGTTCAGGAGAGTAGAAACTGATATGAATACAAACGTAGACAAACATGATTTTTAAAAACATAAAATGTAGAGTTGCATCATTGATACTAAGGTATTTTTGTCTCTTACTTCTTGACAGTTCATCTAAAGTAGAATATACTATGTAAAAGAAAGAGAAATATTTTTTTTTAGGTTATTAGTGTGGCCATCTTTTTCAGTTGTAATATCTTTTTTAGTATTTCGCTATATCTTCTATTCAAAAAGTTGTTCGGTACCGCAAAAATCCTACTCGCACAATGGCTGTACGGCTCTACCAAAGTGAACACTGTTACTTAGCTGTTTATTAAGTGCTAATCTACCCCAAACTTGGGTAATGGGCAGTGAAACTAAGTAAATATGTGCCTTGTCGTGTAACTGAAGAGCCGATAGCCTAATCACGAACTTGAAACTATGCTCCTAGTGTGGGGCTCTGAGATAAAGCTACTAAATTTAAACGATATATTGATGAGCAGTTCTCAATACTTATTAATTACAGTATAGGTGTATCTTTTTTGTTTAGATAACTAAATATATAATCAGTAGCAATGAATAAAGCCAACTTCAATCCTTTTTTCTGTTATTTAAGAACCGCACCCAAAGGGAACCAGAACCATATTTCTAACATTAGCTGTTTCTTTGACCGTTAGCGTATTGTATCTCTGCATATAAGTATGTCGTCTTTTGGTTTTATAAGATTAGATTCTGTATCCTGTAATAGAAAGAGACCTTATAATGTCCTTACAATTTTTTTACTAACACCAAAGTAATTTCATGACTTGGGTTATGGGATACTAACTCAACGATACTATATTCTATAATAAATACTTATATAGATAAACATCCAAGACCCAGGTCAACTTGAAAAAGATCATTTTTCATCTTGACCTGACCGGGGATCGAACCCAGGACCATCTGTGTCGCAGGCAGGCGTATTGACCGCTGCGCCACGGAGCTCGTCAACATAAAGCTCCTAGGTAACGATCTATACCATTGAATGAAAAAATCTTTGTGCTATCAAAAAAATTTAAAAGCATGTGTAGAGCACTTTAACTTTACTATACTAAGACATAAAAGCGTTTGTTAATGAGTTTCTGATTTCAATGAATTAGAAACACTTGTAACGTGATCCAAAGCAAAGAAATTAATTACGCTCCCTAAATACACTACGTAAGAAACAAAAGAAGTAGACCACGCAGATGTCGTCAATGTTTAAGCAATCTTAATCGAATTAAGATAACGCCTCGCTCTTTGACCTTTAGTTAACGTTATTAATCAACATTCCTTAGCACATCACAAGATGGAGTAAACGAATCAACACGAATTTCCTTATATTTCGCGTATCCGTGTACAGGTTTCGTTCAACTTTTTATATGGCAAAATATGCAAATACCTCATGAATTTCATGAACCTTATATGTATCAGCAATAAAGCTTAAAGCAGTCAATAAATTGATATTTTTATACGTGATTATATCAAGGTTGGTCCACCTACATGAACTCGAACCGGTACGCCTTGGTGCAAAAATACTTACAATCGCTACATGACACGCCTGCATTGGTAATAGGGTAACATGTCTTGAGTTAGGCATGATTAGTATGCAGTTATATTATGTGATCGATATTTGAAATATTAGTACTGGACCTGGTACTACACAGTTTCCCTACAGGCCTTTCCAAAAAAACTTTAATGTATATCAGAATTGTTCATATTCAACCATTTCAACGGAACGTATACAAAAAATACTTTTATGTTTATTAGATTGAATATCTTTGGTTTTTATAGTATCTGAATAATGCGTTAAACTTAATAGACATTTAATATTAAACTGCTATAATGTACACAAACTATGCTCAATACATTTACTGACGTTTGCTCGCTTTGTTGCTGTTAATAAATATTTTTACATCAAAGAATATTATATTTTCTGTAGGAAATTATTATTTTTCAACAAATCTACATTGCCTAACTAATGAGCAATTGTCCTCCTAATCTCATCTTCTTCCATTTGTTTCGAGTAGGCATTAATTTTCCAATTAATTACAATTGTATCTATCGGCCTGTATATAATGCTGAGTAATAGAAGTACCAGCCGCCGTTTGGTTCCCGGCAGAGTAGAATAGGACCACTCCAAGTCATCCCGTGGATGTCGTAAGAGGCGACTAAGGAAACACAAGCTAAACAAAGCTTATTAACATCAAAGACACCTCTCCAACCCGTCAGGCCAGCGTGGAGAGTGTAGGCCAAATCCTCTGACTACTCAGGCTAGTATATGGCTCTGGTAGTACAGAGAGGGTCGTGCTCCTACAGTGGAGACTAGAAAGACCTGATGATGATGATGAAGTACCAGATTTAAATTATAATTAAGTTTCACAAAAGGCTTCTTCGTCGATATGTAGTCAGCAAGCCATTTTAAAACGAATTCATTTGCTAAAATTTTGGTCAATGTGACGCTACACCAGGTCCACTCATTTCTAGGTTGCAGAGATTGGCCATTGCAATTCAATGAGGCAATGCAGCCAGCGTTTCAGGCACCTTCGCACCGGAGACGTTAAGAGACGGGTTTTAACATTAACGCATATTGTTTTTGATGTATTTCTGATGAAAAAAATTGTCGCTTCTTATTTGTAATTACCATAATAACTCTACGTTGTTAGACACGAGTAGCCGCTTTCATGTGAAGTTATTAACACAGGAGCTATAATTGGACGTAACCAGTATTTGCTCGCAAGGCCGTGCAAACGGGGGTTGACGACTTGGCCACTTGGCGTGCAACTTGCAGCAAATAATTACAAGGTTAAGTACGGTCTTCTTGGAGATAAATGTAGTTCAAGAAGGAGAAATAGGATTTCCGTTGCTTTCCACGTAAACGTCCGTGTAAACAAACAGCAATTTGCTTATAGATAGTCTCGAAATAAATATGATTTGTAGTTATAATTATTATATTCAGCTAGACTTTAGAATTTAACACGCTAAAATGAAATGATGAATCTGAATATCAATGAAATGATCTTGCAAGTGATATCCTTAGAAACGGTTTCACTCATGTAAGTATGTTTTGTCGGTAATGCCGACAAGTTACAATAATATAAATTAAAGTAAGAAGGTATATAGTTTTTCGAACTTTATATAACTCAGTTCATTTATCTACTTTTTTATCTTTTTTTATTTTGATATTAAAATATAACTATCAAAGGCACATATAAAGTATATTCATCTTCGTTTGAAATTATTAAGAACAAGAAAGTCATCCTGGCCCCAGGCAAAAGTCAAGATTATTACGGATTCCAGTTCACAAGACAAAATGGGAAGGTACCTTCTAAATGTTAATAGAACATTGCGAAAAAATATGTTTCTACGTACAAAAAGCAAAAACAAATCCCCTATAAGTATAACCCAAATTTACTTCGGTACGGCTATTTTAATATCGCTCTCCTTACATCAAATGAAATCACTTTCACAAGAAAAATATATCTGCTTATCTTCCGTAATGTGAAATTAGAACGAGTTTATTTAATAAACCAGTCTTTGCGTTGATATGAAGAATCCTCAGAATATTTACAATAAGAGAAAGCCAAATTTAATATCGCCATATCAATTACTGAGTCAAAGCAAAACATCTTACTTAAATTAATTGAATCTCGCAAATGAAACCGAGATCTGTGAATCCGCGATTTTATACCTACTATTGTCTCAGTACAAAGAGCACCATTCGTATTATTGTCCGCTTTGCTTTTGTGCTCGCGGAGCGGGGAAAAAGGAATGATTCCTAGGAAAATAATATGAGATTTTCCGGGCAACTGCCCCGAAAAGCGTGATACTTAGTTAGATTGCTACGCCGTATATTTCTTTGGGTCGACTCTTAATTTGATGAGGAGAATGTAAAAACGGCATTAGGTTATTCAGAGGGCGTCGGGGTGAGGGGTGCGGGTGGCGGGGCGGTCACGATTTATATTGCTCCAGATGAGATTATGGTATGACGGAGTCGTAAAACATTAGAATATTAGGGCCCGTTTTACTTTCTCGGAGCGTTTCTTAAAACACGCCTATCCTTCTTTCGTTAAGATTGCGTAGTCTTAGGGACTGTATATTATAATTTTTGGAGGGTTTTCCTTATTCACGCTCAAATTCATCTAAATCCCTTTTAATTTGCCTTCGCAGAAATTATCTGCCTAGTATATATATTTTTCTTATTTTTATTTTAGGTCGAACGCATTTTCTTAATTTGATTTTTATACTAGACACTTCTATAATCAGTAACAAACACTGTATTATCTGAGTGACTCACACACGAACCAAGCCTTTTTTTAAATAACCACGCGTTGATGAATAATTTACCATATTATGTAAATTTACAGTTTATATATATAAAGTTCCAAACATTATTCAAATTACATCATAATTACATACAAGAATGTAAGATTCATACTCGTAAGATTATTAAATAAAAATTTAATAATCTTACGAGTATGAATCATAAACCTAGCTATTTCATTTCGTATCGATTTTATAGTCGAGCCAAAAGTTAAAATGTTTAAGACATGTATTAGTATCTGCCAAAAATGTTCTACCAATCAATATTATGTATATTTATAAGAAATAAAAAACAGAAAATCGTAGCAGTAAGAAAACTGACAAGTCAACTTCGAAAAGAAATACGCTAATTTAAAAAAAAAAAACACGTTCCAGCTTATTCCCAACACCTTATTCTCGGCGCGCACACTTCTTATCTTTACTGAGAATAGCATAAAAACGAAATAAAATTTGATACCGTCATTACCCCACATGCTCAGGAGATAATTGTGTCAAAATAAAGCCGCTTGATGTGGAGGGGGAGACGCGCGACGAAACCAAATGAGACACCTTGGCATCACAGTCTTGGGTAGGTAAACAGAAATCTTATAAAAACGGCGGGTTAAAAGTATTACTTTTATGCGTGTTAAAACAGTAATCTGAGTTTTAGCCATAGATATCAGAATATTTTGATTTTAGCCTATCACGTCTTTTTAGGGTTCCGTAGTAAACAAGGAACCCTTTTAGTTTCGCCAAGTCTGTCTGTCTATCTGTCCGTCCGCGGTTTTACTCAGAGACTAAAAGTACTAGAAAGCTGTAATTTGGCATGGGTATTATATTACTCATGGCAAAAAAGTGGTAGAAAAAAAATTGATTTTTTTTTATTTATGGTAGCTCCCATACAAGTAAAGTGGGGGAGTTATTTTTCTTCTCTACTTACCCATCATGTGGGGTATCGTTAAATAGGTCTTTAAAAATATTCTGAAATTTAGAACACCATTTTTCTATTTAGGGATCCGTTTCCGAAATATATGGTTTTAAAGTGCAAATTTTTGTTACAGGTAAGTGTTTTAAACTTAGAGCCTTAAAGGGGGGCCCTCTATCTGCTAAACGGTTATATGTATATCGATACGTGAAAAAAATTACAGCAGTAGTATATATACTGAAGTTGAAAGGAAAACTATCAGAGCTGATACAAAGTGCAAACGGAACCCTACACTGCGCGTGGCCCGACACGCACTTGGCCGGTTTTTTAATTTTAAGTTTTAATAAGTTCACCCAGATAGACTAGATCGTTATACTTTAGGCCTGTTTAGGTCAATTCTGCAAGTCTATATAAATATGGTCATACACATTAATAAATATGTACTGGACAAATCGCACAGATTGAGTTACTCTATTTACCCAACGATACTATTTTCTCTACATTTATGAGATATGCGCCATACATAATGATAAAAATCAGACGTAGGTAACTATTTTGCCATCTATACACTAAGAAAGGAAATAGATGAACGTATCCTTTATAATTACGATCATAAATTCCTCCGCCATCTTTTCAATTTCCTTAAATGATTAATTTTGTCTCTTTCTAAGCTTCTGATGGAGTTATTTTTAACAAAAAATTAGATGTAAAACCGTGTAAGGCAAAAAATATCTTCTTTTACAAAATCTTATCTCTATAATTTTACCATTACTGAAGTCCAAATAGTCCCAATGAACATCGGGTGTTTAGAAGTAGCAGTCAAATAAAAAACACACAAACACGAATCTTAATATCCTTACACACATTTCTTCGGCAGTTATGTTAAAATTGTGACGTTAAATTTATATACTAGTGATTTTCATTGTATGATTATTGCCGTGTGGTACCCGGCAGAGTAGAATAGATCCTCTCCAAATCTTTCTGTGAATGACGTAGAAGGCAACTCAGGAAACACATGCTAAACAAAGCTTACATCAAACTGAGGTCTCCAACCCGTCTGGCTAGCGTGGAGAGTGAAGGCCAAATCCTTTCACTGCTCTAGCTAATACATATATGGCTCTGGTAGTACAGAGAGAATCGTGCTCGTGCAGTTAAGGGTAAAAAAGACCTGATGATGATGATGATGATTATATGATTAGTATTTATCATCTTAACTCTAAAAATGGCGGGAAATCCTTTCTTTATATTACGCGTGGAAACGTGCAGGTGGTCACACAATATGAGTTTCTAACTTGTCTTCTGTGAGAGTCTACGCAGAACAATGAAAGAGGTAGTAAAAAATATTGACGTTCGATTTCAGAGACAAACTATACTCGAGTTTTATACGAGGCTATTTATGCGGTGCATTCACCTCAAAAGAAAGTGACCATACGATTCAAAATAGTCCTAACTAATATTATAAATGCGAAGTGAGTTTGTTTGTTTATTTGTTTGTTGTTTGTTTATTTGTAAGATCGGTTCAGTAGATAGGGCGTGAAAGCGTATTTCACGCCCTATCTACTGAACCGATCATCATGAAATTTTGCATACACATAGGTTAGGGTACTGAGAAGGACATAGGCTAGATCACGCGGGTGAAGCTGCGGATAACAGCTAGTAAAATATAAAAAGTTATATTACTTATGACCACTAATTGCATACCTTGGTTGCTTTATTTCCCACAAGTCTACCTAGTTAGACAAAAGAACAGATAGGTATTATTGTATTTTTACACCCTGTCCCAAAGATTTTTCGACTCTTGTTCCCTCTTTTATTTAAACATTTTTTACTTTACTACGGAGCCCGGGGTCCGCTTTGAAGTTACTTATATACTTTCATATTCATATAGAACAATGCCGATTGGACCCGAAACAAATCCTTAGTATGTCGGAGTGTTTTCTTTTTAATCCTTGTAACTTATTATGTAACTTTGATTTTGTAACTAGCTGTTACCCGCGGCTTTGCCCGCGTGATATATAACCTATGTCCTTCTCAGTATCCTAACCTATGTGATTCATGTTGATCGGTTCAGTAGATAAGGTGTGAAAGCGTAACAAACAAACAAACAAACTCACTTTCGCATTTAAATATTAGTTAGGATCCGTTTCATAAAAAATCGCGCCGCTATTCGGCGCGATTTTGGCTGGAACCGAACTGGAAACGGAAACTAAGCTTAAGTAAGTCGACAATGCCAGTATTTCACAAACCATTGTCTGTAACTGTGCGTCGTTGCGTGAAGAAGAACAAATTCAATTTGATGCTCTTTCGACCATGTTTAGCCAAAGCAATAGAGCCACCGAAGCCAATATTAGAAATACGTGTGGGAAGCGATAAAACAACGTAATACACACCGATTAATCTAGACATTAATGTACTACACCACGTGAAAGTTATAACACCACTCTTTTTATTCGGGTAAAATCGAAAAGTTTAAATTAAACATTTCTAACAACACCGACACAAAGTTAAGGGTTGAACCGATTCTATCAAATATAGCTAAAACATTCGCCACCCCCTTTTTCGTTGGGTGTTCAAGAAGGAAAGTTATGAAAATGCGACTGTATTATTTTGAATGTTTGCAATATTCCAAAAGTGGAGAAAGTACAAAACGATTCCAAATAACGAGCTCCAAAACGGGGGGTCATCGCGATAAAATCACTGCTTTATTTTTAATTATTTTAATTAAAGCTCGCGACTAACGTGCTCATTTTGAATCGAATCTGTTTGTGATTGGGACTTTACAATTAAACGATCAATAACGTAGACAAAAAGTACAGGCTATTATACATACACTAGCAGCCCTACCCGGCTGCGCCCGGGCATGTATTATACCTTAAAACCTTCCTCGTGAATCACTCTATCTATTGGTGAAAACCGTATGAAAATCCGTGGAGTAGTTTTTGAGTTTATCGCGAACAGACAGACAGACAGACAGACGCGGCAGAGGACTTTGTTTTATAATATGTAGTGATACTATCCCGTCTTTTTCCCTTGCGGAGTAGACAGGGTCCTGGTCTGTAAAACCTTAAGGCCACGTTTAGCATATTGGTGGACATGTAGGTGAGAACGGAATCAAAATAGTGATGGGTTGCTAGCTGCATCGCCTATCGATATGATTCCTGACGACATTCCCTCGATCGGCTTTTACGATCTGCGCGGGAAGAGAAGCAACTGGTACATTCTACGTTTTTTCTATGCTCCCAGGCCAGCATAGAAGGCTATTTTTTTATTCTGTGTCATTTGATGGTATATTATTTACATTTATTTTAAAAAAAATCTATATTAACTCATTCGCGAATACACTAACCAGACAGAATAGAAAAAACAAAAGATTTACGTACTATAGACTTAAATCGATTGTTATTTCTATCGTGCCTGGGTGTGTCCCTGAAAGTGTTCAACCAATCAATCATATCTTTATTTGCAATGGATGTATTAATAAATGAGCATATATTTATTTTCACCTGTCCCATAATCAAATCTGGCAAATATATTTAATCGCCTTCCCGATTAAGCTTAAGCCACCATGCGCTCGTATGAGATGACAATCCTGAATACTTTATGTATCAACTAAAGACGATATTTTGCAAAACTTCTTCTTTTAGTGTATATTTGAAATAAATATATTAAACAATGTAGAGAAATCCTCTGACTGCTCAGGCTAGTATATGGCTCTGGTAGTACAGAGAGGGTCGTGCTCCTGCAGTGGAGACTAGAAAGACCTGATGATGATGATGATGATGATATTAAACAATGTAGAGAAGAAAAAGCGACGTATTTATACGAAAGTAGCACTGGTCGTACATGTGTGTGGGGCTAACTGTGCCACTGAAGATTAGATTTTGTTGAACGCCATTACGGATACGACCTGTAACATAATTTAAGCCATCCACACGTTTTCGTCTTTAAAACCCGTTCAGGAAGCATGGAAAGAAAATCCAATAATGACCGTCGGAAAAAAGGCGAATTATCGGAAATGCTTTACGTATTCCTGGTTAAATTGCTGAAGGCATGAAAAAAGGCATTAACGTCGGTGTAGATATGCGGCATAGACGAGCACGTGACCCGAAAGAGGAATGTAAAGAGTGTGGTGTTACGGAGATACTTGATTTTAGCGTACTAAACGAGCGTTGGCTTTTCTAAGCGACTGTACTTTGTAGATATAACTCATATGTACAGTGGGACACATTGAAAAGTATACCAGCGTACCAATAATACTCGCATAATAGTACCAATAGTATAAAGATACTATACTATTCTATGTGGCTCACTGTATATTGAAACTAAAGTAATATTAAGTTAACATTAGCTTCAGTTTTTCATTTGTTTAAATATCTCAATAAGTCATAGCCGTAGATTTAAAAAAAATTGTCTTTGGTCGTTCCAGTGCAGATGTTAGGGAATTAGAACAGTATACTACTGGAGTTATAGAGTCAAATTCCATTGAAATAATAAATTATAACATTTTATTATCCTGCTTATCAGATAAAAAATATTAACAACGTATAATATCTGTGATTGAGCTTAATAATTGACGCCACATTACAGAATGGTCATTTTATCACAATAAAAAAGATCTCAATAGTTATTCTATCTTTATTATTGCAATCGATTAGTTATGTCCATGTTTTATGACTAGCGCTGTTGTAACTATTGTTAGGTAAGCAGACGTAACTACAGACGTAATTTTCATTTTCTGTTATTTACTCTAAAATGTTTTTAGTAAACTGTCACTGGAGCTACAAAGCAAGGTAAATTGTTATCTTACCCTCAGTAAATGAAAACTAAGCGAGTATAGAGTACCAACTCAACACTACACAAGTTGCGTTTTTGCTGTTTACTTGTCACTCCGGGTAAGAATACGAATCTTATAACGACACACATTTCAAAATCGCTCTAGCCATTTTAAGGGTACAGGCAGCAATAAAACAGATATACTTAAATACATATATACATACATACATAGATACATACATACGCGTGAAAAGCATTACCCTCCTTGTGAATGGGTCAGTCGAGTAAAAACAACGAATGCTTCACTTCAGAATGCTTGTCTAAAGGTAAAAATAAAATAATACGTACTCAATCGGTTTATTCGACACAACCAGCATCTATTTGGCCTAGTGGTCACCATGCCAGGCTGTCATTTTGAAGGTCCTGGGTTCGGACCCCGGTCAATTCAAAATGGAAAATGATCTCTCT
Source organism: Rhodophaea formosa (assembly GCA_963082605.1). NCBI lineage: Eukaryota > Metazoa > Arthropoda > Insecta > Lepidoptera > Pyralidae > Rhodophaea > Rhodophaea formosa. The sequence continues at coordinate 5,778,771 of OY720211.1, read as the reverse complement.
CTAAAAGAGCTGAGGCTTGGTTGTATGATTTGTTGTTAATATAATTTTGGTATAATATCCCATAACACAAGTCTCAGACTGACTTTAGGGCTAGCTCAATCTGCTTGATTTGTCATAAGCAGAATGAGAAAAACAAAATTATGTGTTACGCTAATAAAAATCTTATAAAAATTCGAGAGAAAATTGAACAGGCAAATCAAAGGCATATTTTTCAAAGGCCTTTTCTTTTCATGGAGATTTCGAGACATAAGTGGCAGTCTCGCCCCAGATTCCATCGCACTTTGGTTTTCGCAATGAAGTTTTTACGAGCCCACTGAATGTGTGGAACATCTCGTAAATTATGTCGAACAGCCTTACAATGGTCTAGAAACGTCTGGGGCTGCTCCTGCTAGCTTTTGTCGTAATATCTGTTCATAACAGAGGCTTATTCTTCGTGTCGGGCAGTTGTAGTTTTTATACTTTTGCCGGCAATCTGATGGAGATATGATATTTTTTTCTTAAAAGCTTGCAACTAACTCATTGTTCATGAATCTTTATATGAAATATACGGTAATATAATGTTATTTAAATTATCCTGAATGACCGAGCTCCGTTCGATTTCGAAGTTCCCAAGGGCTCATCCCTTGGAAACTTCTTCGAGCGGAACTGGATCAATTTATCCCCCTTAATAAATAGCATTTATTAAAATTATCGGAAACGTCTTCGAGATTCTCGTTATAAAAAAAATATTTATTAAACAATATTAAAAAGTCATTTCATTTTATTACCTTTGATCAATTGAAAATTATGTAAGTAAACAGTGTTTATTGCATTCAATCTAAATAATTCTATTCTTAAAATTGGTCATAGAGAGTCATACTATCCATTTACCCTTTTAGATAGTTATTTTTCTATGAATAAATAATTATTAAGGCTTATGTCCAGCAGTGGACCGCAATAGGCTGATGATGATGATGATGAAGCACGTAGAAATAAATCACTAAAAAGCGAGTCTCCAAAGTTTTAATACACTAATCGTGACCTAAAACTAACAACATACGTAGGTTTATAAGTACCTATGTTAACGTCGTTCATATGTAATAATAATTTATTCAACATTTTGTGTTACAATAAGTAAGGCCAGATAAATTCCTTAATTTCTTTTATTTTAATTTATCTTTTTTTAAAAGTTTTCCTGCAAACTTCGCACAAAGAGCTTTCAAAGGATCTCTGCTATTGCTTTTAAAATACCTTTTTACCTGTACCTTCAAAGGCTGTGGAGCAGAAACTTGATATAATAATGTGTACGCAACTTGAAAATCGACAGTTAAGTGTTTGTTACAAAGTTCCTTATTGTAAGAAATTTTGAAGCAAGAATTTCCAGAGCTTAGAAGGAAACCAAAACTCTCTTTGGCTATTTTTATACTCAATAAAATAATGTTTAACAGAATAAATATTGCGTGTAAGGCAACTTATTGAAAATCGTCGTTTTCAGGCATTTTTAGCTAAGTCTGTCAAAACCTTGCCTGTGAAGAAGTGCTGAAAAGGATACCAAAATGTTATGTGCATTCTCAATTGATAACTCACATAACGTCGATAAATTATTGTGTGCTGTAGTATTTGCATAAGTATTTATTTTCGTTATTGGTCCGAAGTCTACTCCCATTTCTTTTCCACACAAGTCTTAAACAAGTCTCGAGATTGTCGAATTGCATACAGATTGATTATGAATCCACCTAACGCTGTATTTGAATCTTGAAACAAAGAAATGTGTAAAAGTTATAACCTCCCATAGTAATCCTGAGTTCAAGATTTAAACATGGCCGCCCATAGTGGCAGCCAACGGCCTGCCGGCATCATGCTTGCCGCACCTTGTATGTGCTTGTAGCAGGTAGGTATTATATTTGCATGTCGGTAGAGTAATAGTAATGTTGTTTTGGTTCCAAGCTCCTCGTTCAAGCGAAAACTTGGGAAGTGTCAGCTCTTTAAGCGGGGTGTTCGAAATTAAATATGACTTCATATTAATTATGCACAGGGGAGTTTTGGCGTATGGCATCTGCGACAACCAACATGAGGAAGTTATAATATTTAAATACTTTCTCAATGTAATGTAATAAGTTATAAATTTATGGTATGAGAGTTGCACGGTCGATTATAATAAAGATACATAAGCATCTTTTCAGGTTAATGAAATTTCCTGTATGATAAAAGTTGCTGTGCTGCTAGTTAAGGGTCAAACAGACGGACGGACATAGCATATTGATCGTCTTCTTATTACACTTAGGCCACTTATAAACTACACACAAACCAAAAATTAAAACCAGTAAGTAGTGGGTGGGATTTAAACCCAGGATCATTCCGTTATGGATTGCGCTTTGAGACTATTTGACACTGCTGCTGACATATTAATTATTCACGTGGGAGTTTCAGCGTATGGTATCTGTGACAACAGCGATGGCAACCGACCTCAACAAGGGAGTTTTAAATATAAATATGTACTTACTCCACAATTTTTCGGAATGTTGGTGAACCAAATATATTTTATGACTGTAGTATTGAAAACTAATGACTGGTTTATCCTCTTTTCCTCGTCTCATTTTTTATTATTCCGTATTATGTATTTGGAGTCAATGATATAAGATAATGCATTGAATAAGTATAACAGCAAAATTCCTAAAATTCAGAAAATACAAGTATTAATAGGGAATGCAAATCGTAGGTACTCTCTTATCCTTAATTTTGCTTGTGTTAGTTACATACAATCTTATCTAGGCTTGTTAATTATTCAAAGGTCCGCGATTCAAATCAAACTTCTTACATCTCAATCTCCTTATTATTTTTTATGATATACGACGGCAAATGAATAAGCGGGCCGCCTCATGGTAAGTGACCACCGTTGCCCACTGCAACACCAGGAGTGTGACAAGAGCAGTAGTTTCGTTAGTTTTTCCCTGTATATCCTGAACAAAACAATAAATTAGAATATAGCATAGTCCATATTCCACGATGTTGTTATAAAACTAAACAGTCAACAAGGTTAGTGCACATTGAATGCGTACACATTACTCACTCTGCATAATGTGGTTTAAATTTGTTCTTATTTCGAATATAATTTCTTTCGGAAGATATAAGTCGTAGATATCCGGACAAAAGCAGGTCCGTGCCTACACATAAACAACACAAACTTATTTGCTCACTTTCACCCGCTCGGATATTCACAAATGCTCCATTAACCGCCGACCTGGATGTTTAACCAGCTGTAATTATGCAGATTCAATTGCTAACTGCGATATTGGTAAACCTATTAACAAAACTCTTTGCGTATGGTGTTGGACGGCGAAAGTTAAATTGTTGTAACTCAAGTGAAATAGATTGTACCTAGCCAAATTTAAAGAATTATTGAACCAATAATTTCCAAACCAAAATTAGGACTAAACTTTACACAGCATTTTAACATTGCAGATCGAAATCAGTTCTCTCTGCTCATATACAAAAATAATTTCTTAAAGACAACTTACGAAACGATAAATCAGTTTGCTCGCATTAATAACTGTTATTTTTTGAAGTCTTCCATGCTGGTTTGGGAGGAAAGAAAAACATAGAATATACCAGCTGCTTTTCCTCCCGCGCAGACCGTAAAAGCCTGTCAAGGGATTGGGCAAAAAATCTAAGGAATCACATTGATAGGCGATGCGGCTAGCAACCCATCACTATTTTGATTCCGCTTTCCACCTTAACGCCCACTACGTTGCTAAACGTGGCCTGTAGGTTTATGACCTAGGGCTCTGTCTACCCCGCAAGGGATAAAGACGTGGTAGTATGTATGTATGTGTGTTAAAGTGGATAAAGAGAACATTTAACGTCTCAGCTAATGAGTTCTAATCACTTCCAAGCTTAAATCAAGACTACACTTTACACACTATTGGTACATTGTAGATATACTCGTAAATCAGTTCTCTTCGGGCATTTCTTACAAAAAGAATTTTTCAAAGCCATCCCACGTACCAAGAAATCAGTTTGCTCGATTTAAGAACCTTGTAGTTTTTAGAAGTGCATACAAAGAATTCTTAATCTGATGAGTCCTTATTAATAAAATTTTATATATTATAATTTTTTATTACACGTCGTATTATAGTCCTGATAAAAATGCATTTTTTTTTCTATTATGGCCTGCTATTGGGCAAAAACCCTCCCTTTATTTCCCTTTTTTAACAGACGTACATAACATATTAACAGGCATGAACCACAAAAATATTTTTAAAAATACCTATACCATCTTTTAGTTATGTTTACCAAGATTCACGTGTTAGGCGGTGTATGTACTGCTTCGTGATGCAAAGGTCACACCATTTACATAAACGATTCGCAGCCTGTCGATACCAAGTAAATATGAAATGTATGAAGAAATAGCGTTATTGAAAAGCAAAAAGCACTAGCGTCACTTGTTTACAATGGATAAGTTTTTCATAAAAATGCGCATTTAAATGAAATAAAAAGCATGTCTGATAAATCTACGATCAATATAAAAGTACTAAACGATCTATATTTCCAGACAGAATTAATATTAGTATTTCAATCCAGTCTGTTGTAGTTATATACCAAGCAAAAAGCTATAACTATTCCTTAATAATTAATGTTTGTACTCATTTACCAATAACCTTTTTAAAAAAGTAGAGTAAGTATTATATCACTAGCTTTTGCTCGCGGCTCCACTCGCGTTAGAGTCGATCCCTCGAGAACAGTACTTTCTTTTTCGAGATGAAAAGTTCCTTTTTGTACCCCAGACAATGTGTACTTATGCAAAATTTAATCATGATTCACGTCCGGTTCAGTAGTTAAATGAATGAATGAATTAAAATTACTATTTTAATTATAATTTTTAAGTACTAATATAAATTATTTCAAATCAATTGAGAGTGTACTTACGGCGATACAAAAACAACATGTCATTACAATGATTATGCATGATATTAGATTGGTATCATGATATCACATTACAATAGGTGTAGCAAGAAGCAGTGTTACCACAGCTAGGGTCAGGGTCATCGTATAGAATCACACGGGCTTTCGCAACGCACCATCCAGTTCTTTTATTAACATGCAATCTGTTCTCACTTCTCATTATATTCGTAACTCAAAACAACTTATTAGTTTTGCCAGTAGCTTTAATTGGTCCTAGCAATTTAAATTACTTATTTATAATTGTATTTTCTTTGAGGTCACAGGTTTTCCGTGGTCCTTTAGAAGGCTTGCGTGGGAATATAAGTGATCCAACACGTAGACGCCCTTTGGCTTGTAATGAAGGTCACCAGCCAGAATCCATTTCTGGAAATACCCATGTATTATATGCCCAAGAACAGGTCTTGGCCAGAGGGGAAACTATTGAATTTTAAAAGAGAAATTATTGGGCTATGGCATTGAACTTAGACTATAGTGGGTTATTGCAAAGGGTCGGTCGAACACTTATTTATAATTGTATCTCCTTTTGGGTCACGGGTGTTACCCCGGTCCTTTGAGAGGCTTGCGTGGGGATACAGATCCAACACGTAGAGGCCCTTTGGAGAAGTTGATGTAGTGTAGGTCTCCAGCCAGGACCTGGTCCTGGGAATATCAATGCATGATACTTTATTATTATTGATTAAAAAATCGCTACTTCTACCTACATGCGTATTTAAAACGAGACTAGTTTAGTCCAGTGTACTTAAATAAAGTGCAAGGTTGGTAATATAGAATTTAAATGAATGAATAACCAACTAATCCAATAAGCTGTCAGTGCAAGTTGGCGGCAGGTCTAATAGAATGTTAATTGTTAAATTACCCCGTAATTTCATAATTAACATTCTTCGACAGAGCTTTGAAAGATTACATGGATTAATAATTATTAAATAATCCTGTTACTCAGTAGCAGTGTAATTAAGACCTGTCTATTAACAATTTAAAGTCAATTTAACGAAATAACAACGTAAATTTCATCCTTCAAGCGTATTTTCTGGTTGCATCCTCAGATGTTTTGTTTTTCGTGTGTGTAAGAAGCCAATACAGGTATCAGATTTTTCAAGATGCCTAAAGGCATCTGACATAGCTTAACGACTGCCACTAATGATTACAGCTGGGACTAACGGCTAAACGTGCCTTCCGAAGCACGGAGGAGCTCGAGATATTTTTATGCCACTTGAGGTCACCCATTCAGGTGAGGACCACGCCCAGGGTTGCTTTACAAACGTTAGCGCTTACAGTGCTTACACCCACTGGGCCATCAAGCTCTTCAATCTGGTTACATTACCTCATTTTCTGCTCCACATTTACATCCTCAGCTGCGACGCTATGGAACCCGGGGTCCGCTATTGTGATAACATTTATTTCTGTAATATGATGTGGCGAACGTTTTTAAGGCCGGCAGCCTGCTAGCCGCCAGCGCTCCTAGGAAAGCTTCAGAACCGCAGGCAAATACCTATTAACATTAAGTATACCTAAGCTTTGCCTGCGCCGGGAACCGAACCCTGTGCGCTCGTATCGCAGGCTGGCGCAGTAGCCACTGCGCCACGTTAGCTGTCTTTTAAGTCTTTTAAATGTAGTAAAACAACATTATATTCTTTTGCAACTTAGAAAAACAAATTGGACAAAAACACCGGCTTATAAAGCTAATAGAGGTTTTCTTGAGCCCTAATTTGCGGCGCGGCGGCTCAAATATGCTCCGAATAGAACAAAAAACCAGACTTGTTTTTACATCACTCTACACTAATTCGGGACGTTACGGGAAAATAGGCCAAAAGTTTAACGTCTGAACTTAAAGAGAGATGACGAATGAAAAAAATCACTATATCATAGCTCCCACAACTCCAAAGTGATTTCTGTGTAGCACTTTACTCTATTTTATCTTTCCATTCTATCGTATAGAATCATCATCATAATCATAAGAGCTTTTTAAGTCTCCACTGCGGGAGCATGACCCTCTCTGTACTACCAGAGTCATATATTAGCCAGAGCAGTCAGAGGATTTGGCCTACACTCTCCACGCTGGCCAGACCAGTTGAAGAGATCCATTTGATATTTATAAACTTTGTCTAGCTTGTGTCGCCTTCTAAGACATCCACGGGAAGGCTAGAAGTGGTCCTATTCTACTCTGCCAGGAGCCACACGGTACTGAATAGAATACATTTATACAATTCCAACAAAACCAGCTGCAAAATATAATGAATCTTATTAAGATGATACATGAAGTTTAAGGAGGTCAAGTGCCACCATTTGAAAAAAATCGTTAGACAGCAAATGGGGATATCATTAAAAAAAATTCCGCGGAGCTCTAGATAACCTTTCAAACTATTTCTATCCGACTTCAAAAAAAGGAGGAGGTTCTCAATTCGTTGGAATCTTTTTTAGGGTTCCGTACAAAAAATGAAAAACGGAACCCTTATAGGATCACTCGTGCGTCTGTCTGTCCGTCCGTCCGTCTGTCACAGTCGATTTTCTCCAAATCTACTGAACCAAATTACATGAAATTTGGTAAGATGCGATGTAAACCTATGACCCAAACACGGATGTGCAAAGTAAATATATTTCTTTTTTAAATAAGGGGCAGTTTAGGGGGTTCAAATAGAAAATGTTAAAAAAAAGTTTTGCAAACCTTACCGTGTTATATGTCAAATAAAAAGGGCTTGTTATGAGGATCTCAAAAATATTTTTTTTTGTTCGGGAAAAATCAATACTTTTGATTTTATTCACGAAAGAAGGCAAAATTTCACCATTCCCCTTAAATTATAACGAGAAAAATTTACTTATGACATTTATGGAGATGACAGAGTGATGTAGTGGATGATCGTCAAAGTACTACATTTTATTTTAATCTTGCATAACTGTGTTGTTGAGTTAACAATCTAAGTTCACGCACGGTTTGCAAATCATGCGTAGCCAATCTAACTGTAAAGATTTAGAAAGTAGAAATACGTAATGCTTAATTAGCTTTACATAACCAAGGTTATAAATTGTAAGATTTTATATCAAGTCTTCATTATATTTTTGTCATTTCAATTCAGAATGGCCCAGCGGTGAACCACATTCACAATAAAAATATTGTTGGCTCAATTCATTCATTCATCTAGGACAGTCGTGCGTCATATTTTTAGGGTACCTATTCTAACGAATAAATGACTATTCTATTCAGGGTAACAAAATATACGTAGACCTGTAATACAGTTGTAGCCAGACCATTACCATGCCACAAAAGAGGTTGACATTTACAAAATACTAAGCGAATCAAAATTCGTGTAATAATAATACCTTTGTAGGTATGTATGCCAAAGTCTACTACGTGTACTGTATCCATCTACCCTAAGGTTAACGGGAACAGATCGCCTAAGCGATAAGTCCGCCTTTGTGCCAACTTTGTTTTCTGTCATATAATTATAAGTATTTCCTTTTTGGTGCAATAAAGTATATTTCTATTCTACATTGTCAACCGTTATTCCATTAAAAGTTGAAAGCACCTTCACAGTTTATAACAGGGATTCTGAGAGAAAACTAACAGATTCCAAAGTTGGTAATCTCCCGACAGCAGCTTAGCCATTTAGTTGACTTTAGAAGACGAACTAAACAAGATTAGTTGGACAACAACGCCCAAAACAGACAATTTTAGCTAAACTATTTCCAATCAATAGTCTTATTTGAAATAAACTGATTTTAGACTTCGAGATCAGTTATTAATTCCTACGATTTTGTCGACGAAATGCCAATCAAGTTTGTATAGTCAAACTCTATTGGACTTTTACTTACCTAAATTGTTTCAAGCTAAACTATTTCCCTACTAATCCTTATATTAGGTACCTCTTACATGATTTGGTGGGTAAAATATTTTTTGTTGACATTAAATATGGACATATTATTTGCTTTATCTTAAATCCTATTTCAATACCACAGACTAAAAAATCTATGTAGGCATCGTATGTAAGTAAGTTACAAAGACCAATGCAGGAACAAAAATTTGTTTTACATGCCGATAGCGACCGACTGTCTTATTTGAGACCACGTTCCTTGCTTCCAGTTTATTATCAGACACTAAACGGTATTGTACCTATTGCAGCCAATTAAAAGTAACTTGTCGGTAATAGGCTAAATAAGTTCGTAACATCTTGTTCCGACGTAATTTTTTACCTCGCCATCAAAATGCACCTGTTTGCCCTAAAAAGCTCACTCTTTTACATTACCATTAAGAACCCACTTAGACGTAAACTTACATTGTGGCCTACTTACTGCATATTTCCCGAGTAGGTACCAAAATCGCGGTGCCTTTATTAAACCATTTTCACCTCTATTGGTAATATCATAAAGTTACTTTTAAGTTAGAATAAACGCCACCTGCTCGAATGTGTGTAATTACGCTAAGCGCGATCAATTTTAACGGTGTCTGTGACCGGTTCATGCTCATTGGAATAAATGAGATGTACGATGATAACTCACTCGATCATCTCTCTAATCGATTAACGATTTAGAAGGAAATGTAATAATATACTTAATATCAGGAACCAGTTTTTAGCTCGTATGTTTCTTATTTTTAAATTAACGGTTAGGTCTCTTCTGTAGGTATTTACAGAGTTATTTCTTTATTCCGTTCTTTCTCCGATCCTAGAATAAGTATATATCTTACCATATATAAATGTTATCGGACATATTTCTTTTGATAGGAGAAGGTACTTCGTACTTTGACGCACAACTGAGTTACGATTATGATTAAGAGCTACACCTATAGAGAAAAGTCGCACCCGTACCCCATCAAAATACATAACTCGAATCAAAACTAACCAAGTATTTAATTAACCTTCGAGGGAAACCTTTTACATGCTTCGTTTCAAAAAGGATGTCCCACAAGTTTGTCAATTAATGGAAGAAACTGCGTATAAGCAAAGATCTAAGGTTACTAATAATGCTACGGTCACTTTCCTCCCTAGCCTGTTTACATTGGTTTGGCTAGGCGAGTGAAGAAATTCTCAAGAAAATAGTAAATTTTGGTAGATTTTAATCCATAATATTTATTTGAAAAAAACTTTATCTGTCATCAATAGTAATCATCCGTCGTCCATCGTCCTGAAATCATTTCTATTATCGCTGTATCATTTGAGCATTTTCCTAGTTTCATCTTCAGCCACCGAGCTTTAAATTACATGGGCTCGCTAGCTGAAATGTGACTTGGAAATACAGAACTGTAGAAAATCGCATATATTGGTTTACTGGAACGCTACTTACGAAGAAATAATGGTAAAAAAAATAATTGCTGTTTTAAACCTAATTATGTTCCAAGGTATCTTAAGGATTGATACAGTAATTTTAGGATAGCCGATATAAAGCAGTCGAGCCACTCGCCGCTTGACTCGTTCATTAAACTCGACTAATATTTACACCCTGATAATATTTCAACTCTCCACACGAAGAGAACTCATGTTACTTTATGTATGTTAAACCACTTTTACTCGGGCGTGGCGTTGTGACTTGTCTCTAATGTCGCTATTACGCAGATAAATTCAGTAATTTTCTGATAAAAGTGCTTATTTACACGCACTCAGAGACCTTTCTCTGTACTTGTTTGCATTAAAATTCGCCATTGTAGCCATTAGTCACTCATAACAATCTTCGCCTTTTGACCTCGTAAGTGACAAAATTTACTTACGTAGACACTAAGTGACTCAACATACATACGTAGGTATGTACTGACGGCAGAGAAGTCAGAGTCAGTTGCAATCACTGCCTTAAGACTGGCTTTATTGATATTAGGTTTTAGAACGCGCGTAAATTCAGTTTGAATTAGTATCCTCCAATACAAATTCAGTACATTACGTATTATTTTTAACCAACATTTATTTTTAGTCTCTATTGCCTACAGAATGCATATAACAGTCGGTCTTCTGGTATTATTAATAGTTAGGTAGTATCTTTTTTGTAGTTTTTAGTTTCAATCGTCTGGCTCTACCTCAATGATCTCTGCTATATATTTCAATTTTGGTCGTGTAATTCGTCAAAATCTTAGTATTTAGCCGAACCCTCCCAAGCTCGATAAATCGTTATATCGCATACTAACTAGAATTAAGTATCGCAGACTTGATAAAATATTAATAAAGTAGATATCTAACGGAACAGGAATTCCTTAGCACCTGACCTAAGATTATCTTACAAAAGTGTTTATAGTTTATTTAGCAATAGAGAAGACAATTGTTGTGACCCTAATTTTTGAACAAATATGATCATAACTGTACGCTCTCACCGGGTCATTGTTCTCGTTCTACATACTTGAAGACACAGAAAGGTTGTATGAAAATTTGTTGCAAATATACATAGATTCAGTTCTTATTATCTAAAGGCCAGTTTTAGTAATCTGACAGGACATCAAGACATGTCAATATCTAATTATTTTTTGCTTTAAAAAAGGTTCAGTATTTAAGGTGTAAAAGCGAAATAGCTTTTACGAATTAAATACTGAACCGTTCATCGAGAACATTTGACATAGACCACTGAGGAATCGATATTAATCTGATAGGATTAAAGCCACAGATCGTGATGAAAGCAAAAAACAAAAAATAATAATTCATTTCTTATAATATGTTTTCTTTTTTTGGATCTTAGTTTTTGTTTTAATTGCTTTAGTTTAGCTTAAGCAAACTCAAAATGCAGAGTATTGTATCAATTTCATCAGCGGTCGGGGAGATGGGTCAGCATGAGCCGTATATGTTCATTTGTTTGTGTAGTTTTCTTTGTATTTTTAAACGTCTTTTAGGTCTTTGTTTTAAAAGACGCATGTTGAACTTTTATATTGACACACTCGGGAGGTCTAAATAACACAGCTACTTTAGTAATATAAGGAAGGATGATGAATAGTTAGGATTAGGATTCTAACTAGGTATCCTTCCAAAAGAAAATTTCAATAATTGAGAATATTGACCTGTATTTTCACGCTGGAAATAAATAAGTAGATCTATTTATTTATTTTCTACCCATTTATGCATGTTTTGTTAACAACAATAGAATTAACAAATATAACTTCTTTAACTTACAATTCTTTGTCACTGAAACTAAGATTCGAATCTTCGTGTGAGTATGTAAGTACGCTACGGAAATTCTGCTTCTCGTACCAGCTGACGGAACTACGAAAACTGAAGGTATCCAACCATGAAGGTAATAAATGAGCTATTGTTTTTCACACAGTCACTTTAACTATGTGGCATTCCAATACATAGGTACCGGTACTGTATTTTTTATTTACTTTTTTATTATTTGTGTATATAGATAATAAATTGACAGTCTCGGCCGTCTCGACACGCCATCATGTTGTGTATCATTTCAAATTACCAATAAAAATATATTCATACCACTTAGAAGACGAAGTACCAGGCGATTCAATTGTTGAAACATTAAATAGATCTTCATTGTTTATCCCTATAAACCTATAGTCATTGTAATGTTTTTAACCAGTCAATATTATTTAATTTCTTTCATAAGGGATGAGATGATGTGTATTGTATTGATACTCATTGTAATTTGATGGAAGATAATAAATTGACGCCATCATGTTGTGTATCAATTCACTTGTAATCACGAAGACGAAAATGTTATTTAAACCTGCTTATTTAAACTGTTTATTTATAATTGTATTTAGCGGTCTGCAGTTGACATTTTGCGCATACCTATGATGGACATACCTAAATGAAGGCACTGCTACACATCGCAGCAGCAGGTTTTATCACAAAGTACAAAATTTAATAAATGGAGAAGAAACTTTGAAACAAATTTATGTCCGTGTATCCTTGAATCTAGCACAATTTCGAAATAACATTAGTATGTTTGTTCTTTGCTGCCTTTTCTAAAATGTTTGTAAAGCTAGAACTTGACACATTTCGATCTAGGATAAAAGCAGAGGACAAACTAAATAACGCCCAAAAGACAACACAATGCAAAATGTTTTCTACGGTTATGTCTATCTTTGTGGAACATTGTCTAGTAGCGCAAGTATTCGCAATCTAAGAAGCGTGTGTAATGCCATTTTGAAGAGGTGGGATTGCCTTTGCATTGACGAAACGCAGCCTCTTAAAGCATAACTTAATGGACTGACTGCGGATCCGTACATAATAGAGACCGCAGTGAGATTGCGTAAAGTACTACATCAAAAACATAAATCTGAAGGAATAAAAAGTTTGTCAATGGTTTTGCTTACGTATAAAGGAAATAAGATCTAACTGGAAACCAAGTTCTTTCGAAAGTCCTGTGGTGCATTACGTTTTTAAGGTGCTAAAAAAAATTTTTAAGTTTATTGCGAGTATTTAATAACTAATAGTGTCCTATTTGAAGGGATCCTGCCTTCTGGCAGTTGATAAAAAATGGCGCGCGCCCGGCGTCCCGATCTGCTACTATCTCATCCCCAATCCATCCGAGCAAGTAGCATCCCAAATACCTTTATCCCATTCCCCCAATACAAGAAATTCTCACCCTTCCCTTTCTTAAAAACGGTTTCGATGGGCAGCAGCGTCGGGATTTTTACAGGTATTGGACTATACTTAGATAAATAAGTAAGTACCTAAAGGCTGTTTATAATGCCATTTGTTCAAGATACCGTCTTAGGTCCACTCTCCGTGTTCCGAAATGGTAGTGACCAGTGATGCAAGGTGAACAAATTTCCTAATAGCTCCATTGAAGGGAAACATTGGCTTAGCTGGCCAGTACACAAACAAGTTACTAAATAGTTCTTATAGAATGGCTTGGAAAATAGAAAAACTTATTATTTTTTTATCTCTATGGATTAAATAAAGTAACAGGCACAAGTGGCATCATTACGTTCAGTGCCTGAATGCCACACTTTTAGTTCCGTGATCACATTAAACAAAACAAGAAACTTAGTACTCCTGTAAATAACGCTGAAACCAGAACCTGAAACATTTATTCATATTGAAAATAGCTGTTTAAAATTTAAAGCGTTGGTTTCCAACTTACCTTTGAAGCTCTCCGGCAAAGTGTTTCTCTCAATAATTCACACAAACTTCCACTTAACGCTCAAGCACGACAAAAAATCACCTCATTGATATGCAAACATAAAATCTCCATAATTCGGAACATTTCACAAATCACATTTAACTCCTGAAAAGTTGAGAGCTTGTAAGAAGCTGTATTGATAAAAGTTCTCTTGCACACCGCTGCGTGCCGTAATGGGTCACATTAAAAGTTCTGAGAAACTTCGGAGTTATCGCGATTAAGAAATTCGGTTTGAGGGTTACAAGGAAACCGAAGTTTTTGTGTCGAGGAATGTCGGTGCGCGGGCGCAGTGACGCGTGCTCCGTGCAAGTTGTCCGGAGGAGGGCAGAGACCTCGGAGCTTGAAGCGACTGCGCGGGCGCCGGCTGCGAGACGCGACGGGTACCGTTGCGCCGCGGAGAGGGAGAGAGCCCCAGCTAGACTAGCCTTGCCGGCTCTGACATTTCCAAGTTATTTCGTTACTTAATATCGATGTCATGACTCTCCTTTGTTATTGTTGGCACAGATCTAACAATGGCTTTCGGAATTGTGGCATTAAATGCGAACCTTGAACCACGGTAAGGCCTAAAAGTGACATTTTAGTCGCAAAAAAGTATGATGGTAAAAGTAATTGTATTGTGATGTTTTTTGCTGGTGGCTTCATAGAGCTATTTTTCAATGTCTATTTATAAAACAATCACTTCGCATCATTACTCGATAGTTCTTCTCAGGCCTTTACGTGTAGTGTAGACTTCCCGCGACCATTATTTTTCTATGGGTTACTTATCTGAGAGATAAGTCTGTCATTATAATCACATATACCGCCATACATTATGAAGATGCACAAGGGATTCTAATACCTGTGATAATGTAGAGTGACTTAAATACTTAAATAGTTTGACAAAAGAGTAATTTGATTATCCGAAACATAAATTCTATTGTTGTGTATTGTGTTCTCATATATAATCCTATCTACTATCCTATCCTACTATCCTATGCTACTACCCTATCCTACTATGTATCCTAATCCTAATCCTAACTAATATTATAAATGCGAAAGTGAGTTTGTTTGTTTCTTTGTTACGCTTCACGCCCTATCTACTGAACCGTTTATCATGAAATATTGCATACACATAGGTTAGGGTACTGAGACGGACATAGGCTATATATCACATGGGTGAAGCCGCGGGTAACAGCTAGTATTATATATATTATATATTTTATAATAATATAAATGCTAAAGTTTGTATGTTTGTTACTCTATCACACCTAATAACCGCCTCAAGGTATTTAGATAAAGTTTTACAGACAGATATCTTATTACCTATATTTACTGTTCCCGTGGGATCGACATTACCGCAAGCGGAGCCGCGGAAAAGCGAAAGTTAGTAAACTTACATTACAACAATTCCATAAAAAATGGATTCGTGGTTGTTATCTATTATGAAAAGTCTTAGATTATTAATGGATAGATAGTATAGAGTCTTAGATAGTATGTAGTCTAACAAAAAAGTGATGGTTTGGTGAGAGCTCCGAGAGGTTCCCCTCTCGTGGGAAAGCTAAGTCTGTTCAAGATAGTACCCACTTATAAACTGGATACAAAGATTAGGCTTTCCGTAACTTCAATATGGAGTTATCGGCAGTAACAAGCCTCCCATGTCTCTAAAGTTGTGAGTTAACGAGTCTGGAGTTCCCAAGGGCCTGCCCTTTACGAATGCTCCGCACAAAACTCTCAAAGGTTCCCTTAATCTTATTTTCTTTCCGGATCTCTTATAAAGTATACAGTAGCGATGAAAATTTCACCACTCCGCTCTGACTAGGCACGAAATAACTCAGGTGGTTATTGTTTTACAAGAAAAACACTGACTGAAATGTAATTTGGTTTTCCTTTTAATACTAATGCTCAAAGTCTCAAAGGAATATTTTATTGGAATACGTATTAGAATTTTCCTTCTAGATATATCAATAATTTGTTTTGCTGAAATTCGGTGCTTTCCTTTTGTCTAGAAAAGACAGCCCACAAAAAATTTTAGTTTATCGTTCCTGTAGATAACAAGTTTTCAGGTCAATATTTGTTCATATGTTCTTAAATTATTTTATTAAATTTATTAGTTAAATCTACTACATAATAAGTTCATTTTGTCCACACAACACATTTCTTTTCATAAATTACATTTAGTATTTGTAATGTTTGTCTCATTATTCAAAAACAGTTGAGGATATCAATTATAGTTATTTTTATTAGGGACTAGCTGTTACCCGCGGCTTCGCCCGCGTAATTTATATCCTATGTCCGTCTCAATACCCTAACCTATGTGTATGCAAAATTTCATGATGATTGGTTCAGTAGATTCAACGTGAAAGCGTAACAAACAAACAAATAAACAAACAAACAAACTCACTTTCGCATTTATAATATTAGTTGGGATTGGGATAAATACTCGAATAAAAAGTACCTACGTATTTTCATTTCCGAGCACTTCTGTCATCCGGCATCCCTACCTAAGCAAATATATAAGGAACAAATCATGCTCTTGTCCCTTAAAATGATGTAAACACAATGCAGTTATTGTACCTATGTAAGGTACGAGTAAGTACGTTCTACAAATCTCTCGAGATCACCACTGCAAACTCCGTAATATGTTAGATGCTCAATCAAAATATTAACGCTACTTACACTCGCTGAAAGTTAAAAAGTTCATGTTATTGTTGCTTATTTCTTCTTCTCTGTCAGCAATGATGGATTCGGTGGCACGAGTGCCTCTGACACC
This sequence comes from Rhodophaea formosa, assembly GCA_963082605.1. Lineage (NCBI taxonomy): Eukaryota > Metazoa > Arthropoda > Insecta > Lepidoptera > Pyralidae > Rhodophaea > Rhodophaea formosa. Next base: position 5,762,039 of record OY720211.1, on the reverse strand, counting down.
TTTTATTTAATATAAAGAATATAGGTACTTAATAGTCTCGCAGTGAGTATTATTTTTTGGAGAACTGTCACGGAAGATTGATAGCTCAACTTATTTTGGTTTGTGAAGTTCGTTTCTTTCTAGATTCGAATCATCAAGGGACAATATTTCACCTGTTGACATTTTGATTTAAAGCGAAGGAAGGTGGGTTGAAATTTAAAGATAATTTTACAAAGGATATTTAAATTAATGGCTGGCATCACAAGTTATCAAAAACTGGTTCTTTTACAGCCTTAAAAAAAATTGGAAAAAAGTCCTGATTTTTCTTTGCAGAATACTAACTACAAGCACTTCGCTTGGTTTAGTATAAGTTTTGGTCGCACTTACTCGTATCGACGCAATGCGGCACACATACCTTATTGTAAGTAGCTTTTTAAAGCACATACTGTTGGTTAACAAAAAGCCACGTTTCATATCTAAGAATCTATTTCCGTCAGATGAAAAGCCTTATAAATATTAAATTACATAATATTCATGCCTAACAAGAGGAAAAGTATTATTCAAAGAAGGTCATGTCCCCTGAGTGCCATCCTCCACAATTGCATACATAATTTTGGTCCTGTATTTTCAAGCTATGTCCAGTACCTCCGAGGACGAATTTAGCACGCCGGGCCGGGCTAATCAAAACAGAAAGCAACATACGGACATCGAATATTTATCTTGCGAGCGGGCAATTAGTGGAAATGATGAAGCCACGCTTTCGCGATTTTCTTTCTTTCACGCTTGACGACATATCGAGAGAATGAGACGGCAACATATCATTATGGATGCAAAATTCCTTACACTACTTAATAGTCGACGGGCAGGAGTCCACGCGTGAGAAAATGGTGGCTTGAAGTCATCCAAGCGATTATTATATGGATGTTTTTACGACGCACATAATTAACTATATTTGAGCTCCTTATGTTTCTTTTTATCTTTGCACGCAGTGAAAGACACTAAATGTATTTTTATATTTCGAACACCACTAGTTTTTGCGTGCGGCTTTGCTCACGTCCTTATTTTACAGGAATAATTCATTTTTCTGAGAAAAACTATAGGGTTTTTAGGTATGTATGATATAAAACAACTGGCGTTAGTATTTATAGTAATTTCGTGCAACTTATTTTAACGCAACTCCCATACCGTTCAAGTAAAATAGATCAGTTGTTTTTGCGGGATTCTTATACAGACAGACTTATGACGCGGCCTCCGTGGCTTGTAGTTAACACCTGCCAGCCTGCGACATGAGGGGTACTGGGTGCAATTCCCAGCTGCACAGGAAACTACTTCTACTTAATTTTCACAGATATTTACTGGCGGTTCTGCATCAGATCTAAGGACGCAACCGGGATAAACGCTCGGATGAAGAAGAAATATAAATCAAGACGAACAGTAGCTATCGTCTCTTTAGATGCGAAGTAGGTAATGATGCGGAGTACTTAATTACTGGATGATATCGCACTTTTATAATACATACCTCTTCATTTTCTCCGCGCCTAGCGTAACTAACTACTTACTTACCTATGCGGTAGCTAAGCTAAGTTCTCGTATGTCCAAAACCGGGCTTTGGAATAATGGGCGCCCGTATGTGACTTTGAGAGAGCATTAATCAGTCAGTAAGTACTGTTAAAAAAATAATTTTAAAAATACTCACGTACACTCACCTGGAATTATGTGAAAAGAATGGGAAACTGTTCTTATTTTAAAATTGTATAAAGATATGCCGATCAAATCGGCCAAGCCGATCACTGTTTCTGCTTCGTGTGGATTGAAATATACATTTATGTAGGTAATTAATAATAATTATTATTATGATATCTACTTTTATTATGATATCTACTTATTTGATGGGCAGATTGTAATTTACAATGTTAAAAAATTGGCCAAGTGCGAGTCCGGCTCGCCCATGAAGGGTTCCGTAGAAGCAAGCTTAGATGAGCCAAAAACCTCTATAATATTTCGCCAGCAAAGATAACTTTGTTTTTCATAGTGTTTGTTTTTAATGACAAAGTTATTTTTGCGGTTTATGAAAAAGTGCTAGTTTTCATAAACCGCAAAAATAACTTTTTAGTTTGTACTTAGTACCTATTCAGCTCTGATAGTTTTCCTTTCAACTTCGTTATATATTCTACTGTATTACTCCTGTATTTTTTTTCTATTTACTTATAACCGTTTAGCAGATAGAGGGGGGGACACTTACCTCTAACAAAACTTTAAAACCAAATATTTCAGAAACGGATCTCTAAATCGAAAAATGGCGTTCTCAACCTCACAATATTTTTTAAAGACCTATTCAACAATATATATAATATAACAACACGATAGGTTAGTAGAGAAAAAGAAAAATTACTCCCGTATTACTTGTATGGGACCCATCCTAAAAAAAAAATTAATATTTTTTTCTACCACATTTTTGGCATGTTACCCATAGCAAATTACAGCTTTCTAGTACTAATATATAACTATATAACTAATATATAACTTATACTATAACTAATTAAAAATAAATAATATACTTATTAAAGCTAATAAATAAAAGACTGCCCTGCAGAAGCGCCCCAGAAGGCTGCCAGCATGCCACGTTGTATGCTTATTCTTTGTGTAAAAAAATTGCCTGCCCTCTGGTCCTTGGACACCTCTACTAGTTTTTAGGTTTTTAGCTTGAACTTGGCTTGAACTGAGGACCACGGCCCTAACGTTTCCACTCCGAACGTAAAACATGTAGCCATCACCGAGACAGGCATATTTGCGCCGCGCCGCTTGAGGGACTCGGCGGCCGCTGCAGCGTCGCCATCCTTGTATCCTGGAGTCTTCCCCGCCTTCAAATTATAGGTGTCATCCCGGAAGGTCTTTCGCCATCATTCCGGGCCAGTTCAATAGGTTCCAGAACGGCTGGCACCTGATGGTGACAAGAGCTTGGTGTGGCGTGCAATACGGCCTGCGCTCCTGGAGCAGGAGAGACCGTGATGGCCTTAGGCGGTCGACTGTATCACCGCAAGGGCACCGATGCGGTACATAAGTTGTAGCGCCTCAACGAAGGCTAGTCGCTATACGGGATACCGTCAACTAGAAAAGTGCCCAAATTAAAGACGGTAGCGCCTGTAACAAACTGACTCCCATTCGGCCGAAGCAAGAAGACGAGCTCAAACTACAGAGTTTCTGACAAGATTCAATTAGGCTACCCTGCACAAGTCTGCAAAGCGGCTCGTCCTATTGCCTCTGCGAAGATGATCTGAATTATCATAACTTTGACATTTGGAACTTGGGAGATTTTAGCATGTTGTTTCGTAGTACCTCAGAGCAATACGTAGTACATATATCTCCATGGTTGTATCCATTGAGATATATGTACTTACTACGTGTTGTATTGTATCTGAGATTACAGACACAGACTACAAGGAGTTTTGTTTGGATTGCTATACAAATTGTTTCTACTTTATGATGTGAAATTGATGTAATATGGTGTTATAAATGCCCATGTCCATGAACCATGTGTGGGATACCTAAAATAAACTGTCATGGTGCGGCTGTAGTGAGATTTACATAGCGGACTAGTGGTTGTCCACCTGTGTCGTCCGTCTATGATTACACCACTATCATTTTGTTGATTAACAAGAAACTCGAAGAAGCGCGGGAAGTATTCGACTACTTGGTACTGGCTAAATACGAACGCGTAAAACTCATATTCAAAAGAAAAAAATAATGAAGTAACTGTCACTGTCATATTTTTGACGTTGACATTGGTTTACGGTTGACATTGACGTGACATATAGACATATTTTACTTTCAATGTTTGTGTTGTTCAGACAATGTTTTTCATGATTTTTGTTTAGTAACGTGGTAAAAAGTCATTCTTATATGTTTAAGAAATAAATTGATTCCAACTTATGCAGTCTTACATAGTGTATTGTTTATATAGCTTAACGGAGTAATGCTGTGAATTTTTGAAAAGAACCAAGTGTAGCAGGAAACTCTTATCAGTTTTTTTCTACCAAACAAATCAGCTAAAAATCACATCATGTCGGCGCTAGTAACTGCAGATTGGTTTCAGCTGGACTCCTATTACAGGTTTGGTTTCAGAGCGATAGAATTTAACACTTAACATTTATTGGGGCTAATGTAACATTGATTATTTTATGTTTATAAAGTCCTCTATAGTGTAAAGGAGAGTTTTACATAGAATTCTAAGGTTACAAATGAATACCCAATGACTTTTACTGTAACTCTTCTGCCAAATTTGTTGACAACAGGCCTAAATTAGTAGATACTGCCAAATCTTAAATTTTACATCCCTATCCCGTTTAAACTTAATTACAAAGTCAATTGATATAAATTATACACATTAAATTGATCATTACTTAAAAATTCTTATGAAGTTCTTGAACTGCTGAATTTATTGGCATTAACAACACTGATGTGCGATACAGTGCATCAGCTCATCCCTCATTAGTACAATAATATAATCATAATTATTGATGAATTGAATCATTGATATTTTAGTCTATGCAGACTAATCTGAATACACAATAAAATTGCCACACACAATACAAGTGCTAATAAAATGTTGCAATTAATGTTATCCTCTTACACATTGAAATAATTAAAACTGGTGTAGGGGCATTAATTTATAGTTTAGACAATAAATACCCAGGATTTTTTCATGATTAATGTTTTGACTAGACAGAGAAAGAAAAAAATAGAGTCAGTTGGAGGAAGCCTTTGCTTTAAAAGCGCACAGATATTACAAAACAGATACAGACAGCATAACAGAGCTGAAATACCTAAATAATTGTAAAAATATGTGACAGATGGCATATAATAATCACATATTAATATTTTACCCACCAGAAATAATAATTGCCTGTTTTCTCTGCCAGGAAATTCGACCTGTACACAATGTTGTGGGCCATGGATGAGGGCCTAGCCAACATGGTGGTTGCAGGAGCCCCATTCGGAGGACCAATAGCAATGGTCCGCGACAGAAAGCAGTTAGTGCGCATTGTTACTACTGCTAAACCTGTCATCACAATCTACAACTGTGTTGGAAATATCATATCTAAGATTCTGGTTAGTATTTATTTATTAAAGCATTTTTTTTTTCTTGATGGATATTTTTGTGTTAATATCCATATGTCTACAACACTTCTTATAGAGTTTTGTAGCTTTTATTGATAGAGTATACACCAAGCTTTTGAGTCCTCTTCTTTATTCTTTAGTTCTTGATATGATATGACACCAGCTTCCTCCTTTAGTTGGTAAAAAATCTTTTTATTGTTCTCTTTACCTTACCCTCTACTATCTTTTTTAAAGAATTCATCATGTTGTATCAAGTGACCAATCATCCTAACCCTCATATTTTCAGTTTCATCTCCTTTTCTTTTCTACAATTTACAACACCTGTTCATCATATTTTATATTTCTATCCATATCAAGCACCATACAAACTAATCAGTTCATTAGACAAGAATGGGCCATTGAGGGTGACCACTTACTATTGTCATCTTCAAAACTGTATCCTTATTATCATTTGTGTTTTAATTACTCTTTAATTGTCTACACAAATATATAAACCTACTTCTTTCTATCATGCTGTTTGGGAGAAAAGAAAAAACATAGAATGTACCAACTCTGCTTTTCCTCCCGCGCAGACTGTCAAAGCTGGTCAAGGGATTGGGTGAAATAAAAATCTAAAGAATTACATTAATAGGCGATGTGGCTAGCAAACCATCACTATTTTGATCCCACTTTCCACCTAAGCTCCCACCAACACGCTAAACATGGCACTTAGATTTTATGACCTTGGGCTCTGTCTACCCCGCAAGTTTTAAAGACATGATAATATGTATTTATGGTCAGAAAAAGTACCTTGTAAACTTGAAATAATTGTACGAGCGGCAGACAATTATTTAAAAATTTACAATTAAATGATAAGTTTACACAACTCATGGCCTATAAATGGGCCAGTTGATGAAATTCCCTCTCTTCTTCTTCTCAGTGGAACAGTGGAGTCCTGGTGCACATGGGCTGGTCAGATAGTGAGCAGCTTCTATGTATACAGGAGAGTGGGGATGTCCTCATCTACGACATGTTTGGAGCATACCAGAAGACCTTCAACTTGGGACAAGAAGTTAGGGATACCAAGGTAACAACGACGATTTCTTCAGCCCTAGCATGGCACGCGCGACAACGTTTATCAACTATCGCCATCTTGTTTTTCGCAATACTGAAGAGCGAGAGGTAGATAGTTTATCGCGCGTAACGGCGTCGCGGGAGCCATGCTAAGGGGGCAGGGTCAGCAATATGCGAGTGACACCCTTGGTGTTGCTTCTACAATTTGCTTTCCATCTGGTGGCCCGTATGCCTGTTCACTTACTTTATGGATTAAAAACATAAATTTTAAAAATTGATAAATGCCAAAACAATTACTTTTTTCTGAAAGAGCTATCAGTGTCAGAATATTAAAGCTGCCTAAGCACATCTTATGACACCTGTAACACCTGTAAGTTAGTGACACCAACCCAGACAGTGTGTAAGTGTGCAAGTTGTAATGTTTGCCTTCAATGGAAGCAAGTAATGGATGAGAAAAAGTTTCCACGCAAAGAAATTGGCATATATTCTAAGGGACATGTCCGCCCAACCTTGTGAGATTCTATATCGCTCAGATGCAGATCAAAGCACTGATAATTTGGCTTCCGGCACATCACCTCATCAAGTAATAACTGAAAACTAAGAAAGAAACTACTGTTTAATCACACATCTCGATGGAGCAACACAAGGCCAATATCCAAGTCAGGCCAGTAGGCCAATCCGTTAAGACAGTTCTATTGGTTATGCACAAAGCCAATTGCCTGCCTATTAGTACTAGCTTACTTGCCTGGCTTAGCAACTGGCTTTGTGTAAATATTTTTTTTGCAACATTAACAAAGTATTGTCAGATGAGTATGTTGGGTTGGAAAGTATAAAAACCGGTCAAGTGTGAGTCAAACTCGCGCAATGAGGGTTCCGTACAATATGCTTCGTGAACACACACACAATGTGTAAAAAATGTTTTATTCAATTGACTAGCGCCATCTAGTGGTGTTTTAGTGAACTATTTCCCTAGATGAACTTATTATTGTGAGTTTACCACTTAATTTTCAAGTGATAGAATTCTTATTATTTTTCCTGTAATCTTCAAGGAATGAACTATATTTAGTAATATATTCAAAATTTTCGGCCCAGTAGTTTCGGAGATTAGGGGGGGGGAATGGTCAATTTTTGCCTTCTTTCGTGAATAAAATCAAAAGTATTGATTTTACCCGAACAAAAAAAATATTTTCGAGATCCTCAAAATAAGCCCTTTCATTTGATATATGTCACAGTAAGGTTTGCAAAACTTTCTTTTAAAATTTTGTAAATGGGCCCCTAAAAATGACCCTTATTTAAAAAAAATCTTTATTTACTTTGCACATCCGTGTTTGGGTCATAGGATTACACTATCTTACCAAATTTCATCTAATTTGGTTCAGCAGATTCGGAGAAAATCGGCTGTGACAGACGGACGGACGGACAGACAGACGCTCGAGTGATCCTATAAGGGTTCCGTTTTTCAACTTTTGTACGGAACCCTAAAAAAGTCTATTGATCCACAGGTGGCAAAAGCGCAACTGTTCACAAACCCACATGTGGGCCTGGCTGTAATGACGACCACCAACCGCATGTTTGTGGTCAACAACGTGGCCGACCCTAAAGTGAGATCTCTCCCAGACATTCCAAGTAAGTGTTATCATCCAATCATTAGCTGGTAAAAACTTGACAAACACTCTTATTTTAAATGTTGTTAAAATATTTTGAATACACCGACATTGATAAAATTCCTCTAGCACCGACATGAAAAGAAGGAGCATCAACTCCATTGTTTATATATTTTATAGATATTCACTCAGTCTGCAATAAACAAGGATCCCCAGTAAAGTTAAACTACCATTCCCCGCTTACTTTTTACAGTTTGTGGTAAGGTACAACGGAGGGGGGTACTGTTTTTATCAGCATCTTGACCATAACAATAGAGGGTAAAAATTGATAAAAAAGGAATACCGTTCGCACCCACCACCCAAATTTATATTATCTGACTAATCCAATGCCCAGCTGGCAGAGAATGCCATATATTAGGCTGGTTTAGATTGTACAAACAGTTAAAATACAGTTAAAATATATTTAATCTTTTTGTATTTTTTCGTAGGAGCTAATGAGCCCATAACGTGTTGGTGCGTGCTGAGCACGTGGATGCGCACGTCATACGTCATCAGCTTCCTCGTGTGTCGCGACAAGGAAGTGTTCAAATGCCAGCTCGGTGAAACCAGAGCTATGCTCATGGTAATTATTGTTACGATATTTTTTTTTAATCTAATTTGTAGGAGCGCGTTGCCGAGGGTGAGAAAAGAGGGGTAGATGCCTCTACCTAGCAGCTAGAGGTTTTTTTATAACTTTTACTTATACTATATTTCCGATGTACAACGGGCCAACCATTCTGAATGAGGAGCCCGATGGCCCAGTGGGCGTGAGAATTATTAGTGCTTATGGATCATTCAAATATTACGTAAGCAGTGAAAGGCTAGGCTTTGCTTGGTGATGATAAGTAACATTTCGCAAAATACATTTACGGTTTTTGTAAAAATGATACCCATGTTTACGTAAGCTTAGGGGGAGGGGGGAAGAACTTTTCTTACTTTTGCTGACAAGAGGGGGGAGGGGGTTAAGAATAGCTATTTTTCTGCTTACGTAATACTGAATGACCCCTTACGTATAATAAGCATCCCGGGCGCTGTCTCCACTTGGATAGGCGACCGAAAGTGTCATAAAAATATCTCCAGCTCCATCGTGCTTCGGAAGGCACGTTATGCCATTGGTCCCGGCTGATATCATTGATGGCAGTCATTAAGCTAAGTCAGATGCCCCTAAACAGCTTGAAAAATCTGACACCAGTGATAGCCACATACACATACAATAAACAGACACCATTCTGAATGAAGGTCTCAGCCAACTCTTTCATCATCATCATCATCATCATCAGGTCTTTCTAGTCTCCACTGCAGGAGCACGACCCTCTCTGTACTACCAGAGCCATATACTAGCCTGAGTAGTCAGAGGATTTGGCCTACACTCTCCACACTGGCCAGACGTGTTGGAGAGGTCAACTCTTTCAGTCTAGCGCTAATTACATCCACCAATATACATATGTATAAACTAAACTAAAATATCATAACTTACGCCTGGGCTTTTGACTTTTGACGATTTCGAGCTCTTAATCCATCAAATCTAGCTGCTATCATACTTACTACTCGTAAGTCTAGGTTAAAGCTAAGTTCACAACTTACTGTGGGGCTAGCTCAATTTGTGTGATATATTTTATTATTTATATATTTTATTTTATTTCTTCGGAAAACTTACAGCTATGAGTTACATTTTAAAATATTTATAGTAAATATCTATAAGCCATTATTATATGTCCCTATATATTTATTTATTTAAAGCAAATTGTGTGATTACTTTTCAGACTCCTGAGATCTCCAATCCGTACACTCAGATCTTGACCATAGTGCCGTCACAAAATGGCCGCCACGTGGCGCTGTTCACGGACTCCGGCTTCCTCTGGATAGGCTCGTCGTGTTTTGTGCACAAGTACTGCGAGATTGACACCGGCTATATAAAGCAACCGAAGGAATTAGTGTGGTATGTATTTCACCAGTTATTTTGAGGCTGCAGAAAACATAAAAGGACTCATGCATAACAACATACGGACCTTGGGAACAGGATATAATAGGACAGTTTTTTTTTCACTTATTTTTAAGCTATTGCATAGCTTTTATCGTAGGCTCTGAGCGCGGCGACCGAATCAAGAAATTCCGTAACGAAAGAAAAACTTAACACCCCCCACTCCGCCTACTGTGCATCGTCTAACGTCGTTTCAGTTTGGCTGACTTCGGCACGGTGTTTGTGTGCGTGCGACTAGCGTATGCGTGTGGACTAGCTGCTAACTGCTCATAACTTGATTCTATCTTTTTTAGACACAATACTAGGTGAGACAGCATGCTTTTTGGCCGCGTCTACGAGCGAGTTCGAGCCCACGACTAGTTGAACCTTAACGTATATGTATATTGATAAAAAATTTGCTATGCAATAGCTTTACCGCGGCAGTCCCCGAGTGCCACACGTTATTATTTCCTCAGTGGATGGTGTAGATCATTCAAATTTTTTTGCTGCAGTGAACTTGATGTTTCAAGTCTTGAATCCGCACACTTTGGGATCCTTGATAAATTGTACTCGAAGATCGAAGGCGATCTTTATTCATATGTTCATATAATTATCTGTGGTCTTAGATCAATGTGTATGTTATGTCCCTATTTAATATTTATTTGTTCACTCCGTTGATTTGCTTTCAGGTGTGGATCCCAAGCCATAGTCGGACACTGGGACGACATGATGTGCGTCTACGGCTTCAACGGCAACTCCGTGCCGTACCCCTACGACGGTCCCTTCCACGTCATACCCGAGATGGACTGCGTGCGGGTCATATCCGAGATGACCCATGAACTCATCCAGCGGGTGCCGCCGGAGGCCGAGAAGATATTTAGCATCAAAAGTACCGCGCCGGGGGCTTATTTGGTGGAAGCATCGAAACAGTTCCAGGTATTTAGGAATAACTTGTGAAATATTTCGCCTAGTACTGATCCTATCAAGTCATTTATACTTAATATTATAAAGATTTGATTGTTTGGTAGTTTTTAATGGGAAAGGCTCTGAAACTCTTGTACCGATTTACAAAATTATTTCACTTTTAGAAAGATAGTTTATCTGCGGATGACATAGGCTATCATTTACGCGGATGAATTCGCTGGAAAATTGCTAGTGTAGGTTATGGTTATATATAGGGCCGGTCATATCTAAGATGGAAATATGGAGTCTTCGGACATTAGCACAAATGTGTAGGAGTATTGCTATAACGTAGTTTGGCTTGCCCTCCGTTGCTTTGAAATGTGTGTTACTGTGTGTGTGTGTATTATGACCTCAAAAATTCGTGATATGTATTGTAAACTCGCAGTATTGCTAAAAATTGCCTTTGGTTTCAACGATGTCAGGCGCTGTCTTGCCATTAATAGCAAAGATATGAAATTGCATCATTATAGCGCGTAGAACCGATGACCAAAGAGCGACCACGTAGCGGAAAGTGATGCGTCCACTATGTGTCGGATGACCTGACCAAGGCCGCCGGAAGGCGCGAGATGCAGACTGGTTGGAAGCGGCGTGCGCACCTCTTGACAAAGAGATGATGATGATGAAATTGCATCGTGTCCCATTCAAGAAACGCAGTCATAAAGCAGACAAGTACATAAGTTAGTGAAGCCGAATCTAGCGAACGCGGTGCTAAACTGCATCGACGTAGTGGCGTACGAGTTCAGTCCGGAGACCCAGAAGATGCTGGTCCGGCCGGCCTGTGACACGGATGGTCCCGGGTTCGATCCCCAGATAGGTCAAGATGAAAATGATCTTTTTCAGATTGACCTAGGTCTTAGATGTTTATGTATATATGGATTTGTTATAAAATATATTATCGTTGAGCTAGTATCCCATAACACAAGTCTTAATTAACTTACTTTGGTGCTAGCTCAGTCTGTGTGATTTGTCCGTATTAATATTATTTCTCAAACATTTTTTTTTTCTCGAGTTTAACATTCGGTAACACGGTTATTATGGTTACTATCTATATTTATTTTTAATCTTAAGTTTAGGTTTTTTACAATATTTGTATAAAAAGTAAAACAAAAATATCATACAAATTATAAAAACAATCCAAAAACCTAAACCTTGTTCGCTGCCAGCAGCGGAGCAGGGCTCAAGCTACCGGCGATTAAGGCTGCAGGGAGAGGAACCTTCTGACAATGCGTGTCGTGTCAAGAAGTACCGCCTTCTGTATCTGACCTTTGATCCAGCCATCCAGCGAGAGCCTCTTATTATTATTATTACTTGTTTATATATTCATTCCAGAAACGCAGTCACAAAGCGGACGAGTACATCAAACTAGTGAAGCCAAACCTAGCGAACGCAGTGCAGAACTGCATCGACGTGGCGGCGTACGAGTTCAGCCCGGAGATACAGAAGATGCTGGTCCGCGCCGCGCAGTTCGGCAAGGGCTTCATCGTGGACCCCGTGCTCACCGACCACTACGTCGCCACTTGCCGCTGGCTGCGCGTGCTAAACGCTGTGCGAGACCCGAAAGTCGCCATACCTTTGACGTATAAGCAGTATCCTTTATTAGACAGTTTTTGACAGCCTTCGTCGTGGAATAGTTAATAGGCCACCCCTGCGACATGAAGGATCTCGGGTGTTTTCCAGGCCAGGTAATAACGGAAGCGGTATTTTTCATATTGGCCTGGGTCTTGGATGTTTATCTATATAAGTATCTATTATAAAATATAGTATAGTTCAGTTTGTGGGTGCTTGCTTATGGCATGTAAGCTTTGGCTTGCTTCCGACGACTAAATAAGCAATTCGTCTTGGCAGCTGTCACTAGCTAGCGGTACATAAGATACATCAGATGCCTTATGTACATTAATGTCTAAAAAATAAATTCAGTACAATTATTTTTCCTCATCTTTTGAATTATACTGCACTCTATTTAACGACACATTTCCTTAGCAATAACTAGAGTGGAACACCTGAAAGAGCGCGTTCTTCTGGACCGTTTGATATGGCGGCGCCTGCACTGCCTCGCCGGACACATCGCCTCCTACCTGCAGCTCAAGGACACCAGGACCAGGGTGCTGTCCCACTGGGCTTGCTACAAGGTACTATATGTTATATGGCGCTGCACTGTCTCGCCGGACACATCGCCTCCTAGCTGTAGCTCAAGGACATGACCAGGGTAATTTTTGAGGTGCTCATCACAAAAGTGACGTCATTTTTGGAATCCAAGATGGCGGACGCGACTTTTCATGAAATGAAAAATGTGGATTTTTGAAATGTGGTTACCCATCTAGATGGGTGTCGTTCCCTAGATTTTTTGGGATCGAAAGATCTTGTAAAAAACGTCTCTTTTGGAATCCAAGATGACGGTATTTTTGACTTCCATCATTGACTGTACCGACAACGACTTGGTATATCGCTGGATTGTAACAACTATGCATTTCCAAATTCTTTAAACTAATGCTTTACTTGTTGTTTTAACAACCATATTTTTTCGTTCAGGTGACACAACCGCACGTTGACAACGAAAGCGCCGCGCGAGAAATCGGCGAGAAACTACGGAACGTGCCCGGAATCTCTTATTCCAACATCGCTATGAAGGCTGCCGAGAAAGGCAGAAAGGCTTTAGCCATTAAAGTAAGTTATTTTTTCTTTATTTCGCTACAATATTTAATTCCCAATCAAAAATATCGTAATAGTCAGATGTGCGTCTTGTGACCTGACCTCAATGATTAACTTCAAAATTGATAGCTTTCAAAGTCTACTCCACTCTTATGCTACCACTATGCTTTCAAGCGAAAAATTATTTAGAAACTAACTATGTACGCAAAATTTATGTTTATAGTCAGTTGTGTGCGTTTGATTTATATTAACTAGCTTTCGGCTTCGCCCGCGGCTCCGCTCGCGTCAGTGTTGATCCCACGTGAACAGTCCTTTTTTCCGGGATGAGAGGACATAGGCTAGGTCCTTGTCCGTAGTCCAGAGAACGTGTCTGCAAAATTTCACGATGATCAGTTCAGTAGTACATACATACATATAAGTTTTAACCCAACAACATAAATGTGATATGTTTGTGGATGGATGCAATTTATAAGGTTTACTGTTTTGTGAGAGTGATGGATGTGAGTTGTCTTGAATGCAATAAGATTTTATTTCAATTTATTTTACTTTATTATTGATTTGTTACTGTTCTCTAATACTGTATGTACCTACTTTTGTATTTAGTTGTGTGTAAATAAATAAGTTTATGGCAGCCGCCGAAGACGCAATGGCAGAAAATTCACTCCATTCAAAGTTCTGTGAATTGACTGTCAATAAATATTTCGTTGTATTACAGATTTTAGAATACGAAACCCGCAGTAAGCTGCAAGTGCCGCTGCTGCTGCAGTTGGGCGAAGGCCCGACGGCCCTGCTGAAGGCCACGGCCAGTGGCGACACCGATCTCGTCTACATAGTCCTGCTGCATCTCAAGGAGAAGATGGGGAAACATGAGTTTGAGGTAGGATGGCAGTAGAGATAAATACGACTTGATAACAGTATTTTTTTATGATATAGGTAGGACGGTAAACGAGCAAGGGGTCTCCTGATCCCCGCTGTACATGTCCAACTGCAACATCAGGGGTGAGACAAGAATTGCCACCCTTTTAAGAAAAAAATGAGATTCGTTTTTTAAGGTTCCAATGTCATATTGATTCGGGAATCGATACTTATATTAGTATAAACAGAAGAATACGTATAGATGCAAAAATAATTTAAATATTAGAAGCAATAATCAGTACATAATACAAAATTTCAAACGCTGAAAAACTATAGTTCTGTCTGTATGTCCGATTGTCAGACAGCGGACTAACGATATTTGTGATTTTGTTTGCCGAACTTGCCCGTAGATGGCACTAACAGCGCGCTAATTTTGGGCAAGATGGTAATGTAAACTCAATTATTCTCTCAAGTTCCACATGGCATCCGCTCACTACAAATCTTTTTAATTTGGGTCTTGAAAAATTTTCCGACTTCACAAACGACTTACAACACTATAATTGTGTGTCTTGTTTCCTCAGCTCACGATCCGTAGTTTTCCGCTCGCGCACGCACTGTACATCAAGTACTGCGCGTGCCACAACCGCGAGGCGCTGCGCAAGGTCTACGTGCAGGAGGACGACTTCCACGGACAGGCCGCCACCCACATCCGGGACGCCATCGAGCAGACCAACCCTGGCAGCGTCGAAGCCTCGCTCATCTCCGCGCGTGACTGCTACAGGAAGGGCAAGAACGACTTGGGTGAGACTTGTCACTTCTCAAAGGATGTTTGAGGGAACTAGATACTTCCTCGGACAGGCCCCACCCACATCCGGGACGCCATCGAGCAGACCAACCCCGGCAGCGTCGAGGCCTCGCTCATCTCCGCACGCGACTGCTACAGGAGAGGCAAGAACGACTTGGGTAAAGACTTGTCACTTCTCAAAGGATACGTTTGAGGGAACTAGGTACTTGCACAGGGAGGCCACCACGCACGCTGTGCCGGTCAATGGGAATGTTCTGAAATAAGCAGCGGCAGCAATGAGGCGTCGGGTCTGGTTAGCTGTGATTGGGCCACAATGTGTCAGTTTTGGCTGCTTGTCAAATAGTATCCAATGACAACGGTTAATTAAGGTTGATGCCTCAATGCTGCCATCTGGTGATGGGCATTGCAGAAAACCCTCGTTACGCGGCGCCGTCCGGTTACATACTCCGTATTTAACGAGGGACGCTCCCTCCGTCCGGCATTTAACGAGGGACGCTCTTACCATTTGTAATCGCTGTCTCTCTCTGGAATACTCCCAGCATAACTGGATGTCCAATTTTTTGGAGAGTTCTACTTGAGAAGGGCACATACTCACAGAAATAAATGTGTTCAGATTTTTTTTTTTAATCCACGCTATCGCACATGTGGCGTGGATTTTAAAAAATTCTTATATTTTCGAATGACGAAAAAACGGATGTATGACCACGCATAACTTTTAGAGTGTAGGCCGATTTTGATAATTCTTTTTTATTGGAAAGGGATCAACAAATTTTTCGCATATAAGTTTGAAAAAAATCCAACCGCAAGGGTAGAAAAACACAGATTTAGTACTTGTTTGGTGGTTTAATTTTTGCGTTTAAAAGTTTTATAAATAAAATAAGTTCATTTGTCTATGCTGTGTGCAGGTGCACAGATCTGCGAGGACGCCCGCAAGCTGTGCAAGCAGCAGTCCAGCCTACAGGAGACCTACGGCCAGAGCTTCGTGGGGCTGTCGGTGCACGACACAGTGAAGAAACTGCTCGACCAGGGCGAGGTCAAACTCGCCGACAAACTGCGCTCGGAGTACAAGATGCCAGATAAGAGGTGAGAAAATGATCAACCTACTACAAAATAAAAGCTGCCTTCTTTAGAGACGTACGGCCAGAGCTTCGTGGGGCTGTCGATGCATGACAAAGTGAAGAAACTGCTCGACCAGGGCGAGGTCGAACTGGCCGACAAATTGCGCTTGGAGTACAAAATGCCAGATAAGAGGTGAGAAATAAGTAACGTTAACCTACTTCAAAATAATAGCGGCCTTCCTCAGAAACCTTCTTCGTGGGACTATCGGTGCACGACACGGTGAAGAAACTGCTCGACCAGGGAGAGGTCAAACTGGCCGACAAACTGCGCTCGGAGAACAAAATGCCGGATAAGAGGTGAGAAATAAGGAACGTCAACCTACTACAAAATAAAAACGGGCTTCCCCAAAAACCTACGGCCAGGGCTTCGTAGGGCTGTCGTGTACGACACCGTGAGAAAACTGCTCGACCAGAGCGAGGTCAAACTCGCCGACAAACTGCGCTCGGATTACTAGATGCCGGATAAGAGGTGAGGAATAAGGAACGTCAACCTACTAGAAAATAAAAGTGGCCTTCCACGGAATCTTCCACGCTCTTCTGAGAGATTAGCGATCCCGCGCAGACCGTAAAGTTGGCATCACAATGAATGCCTTACCGCGTTACCGCTGCACTCTATAATCTAAAGCACTTGGCATAAAACAACTCTACGCAATTGAAGACCTCAATGAAGCCAATGACGAAGCGATTAGCGTGGCCAAATATTGATCAAAAGGTATTTTCATTTCAGAAAACCATTTCAGAAAACCATTTCATAAAACCATTTCGACTCGATAAGATTTGTTTTGCTGATGGTCTCAGTAATTAATTATCCTAGTTACTAATCTAACGATACCATCTCAACTATCCATTCAAATCAAAGCATGGATTTTATTTGGCTTTTGGAGCTCCATGGAGCAGCGGTCAACCCGCTTGCCTGCGATAGGAATGGTCCCGGGTTCGATCCCCGGTCAGGTCAAGATAGAAAATGGTCTTTTTCAAATTGACCTGGTGCGTGGATGTTTATCTATTTAAGTATCACAATCCCATCCCAAATAATATTATAAATGCGAAAGTGAGTTTGTTTGTTTGTTACGCTTTCACGCCGTATCTACTGAACCGATCGTCATGCAATTTTGTATACACATAGGTCAGGGTACCGAGAAGGACATAGGCTATAAATTACGCGGGCGAAGCCGCGGGTAACAGCAAGTTTATTATAAAATATAATATCGTTGAGTTGGTATCCCATAACACAAGTCTCGAACTTATTTTGGAGCTAGCTCAATCTGTGTGATTTTTCCGTATATATTTATTTATTTATTATATTCGTCATTATACTGTTTTTCGCTCGCCAGGTACTGGTGGCTGAGGATACTCACACTGGCAGAGAAAGACGACTGGCCCGAGCTGGACCGGTTCGCCAAATCGAAGAAGTCTCCCGTGGGCTACGAGCCATTCGTGGACGCGTGCCTGCAATACAACAAGAATGACGAGGCGCTGAAATACCTGCCCAAGTGCAGGGACAACATCAAAGTCAAATACTACGTAAAAGCTGGGTACGTTAATCTTTTCACTTATAAAATGCAGGGTATTTTACGTACGGCAAGAATGAGTATAGTCACTGCCTTTCTTATCCTCCTCATCAACCTTCCCGGTTGCATATTTGCTATAATGACAGCATTTTAGCTTATGTAAAAAAATTGAAGTCAACTTTTTTCCGGCCGTCTACCTGCCTGACACCTACCTGTGGTCCAGTGGTAAAGGCGTTTGTCTTATTATTAGGTTCGATTCTCACGGGAAGCATACGTTGTTGTTTCCAGTTTGGTTAGGTCATAGGCATGAATGAAAGATGATTCCGTGCTTCGGAAGGCACGTTAAGCCGTTGGTCCCGGCTGCCATCTGGTAGTCGTTAAAGGAACAACGTCAGGGACCGAGAGGCGGTTCCGGAAAACTCTGACACCAGGGTGTGCATGATCGACTGACCGTGTCACCTACACGAAATGATGATGACCTACCTTCCTAAACTATCATGACTATGATTTTGTATTAGTTGTTATGCTTATGTCGTTGAGTTGCTTTTTACCACATTTATAGGAAGAGACGAAGTGTCGCCGAATCGCACATTTACAATGAACAGAGGAAATTGGTATTTTAGAACAGCACGTGCATTTTCCGACCCAACTTTGTCTGGATAAAAAATGCACATCATCATCATCATCATCGTTTTTTTTTAGTCTCCACTGCAGGAGCAGGGTAAAAAATCCACTCCTACTCTTATATACAAGTGTATGAAAGTCTCGTAAGGCGTGATATAAGCATAAAGCCCAATCAGTTTCCATACAACTTACAGTTGACATTTAATAAAATTTATATAGGTTATGTTAAAATGTAGGTAGAGACACGAAGCGGGAGAGTTTTATCTCTATGATCATATGTATGTGCTATCTCTATGATCTTACCAACTTGTCGTTTTCGAATATGTTTGTATGAAAGATATATTATTTACAGATTCTACGAGGATGCTGCACAAGTGGCGTTCGAACAAAGAGATAGAAATGCGCTCATATTCGTTCAAAGTAAATGCCCTCAAAAAGAAACTACGAAACACGAAAAAATTGCCTCTTTGCTGGAACAGTTATCTGTTAGAAAGTGATACGATTACTTGGTAAGATATAGTATTTGTATACTGATATATTATATGCTAGTCTTATATTACTCATATTTTTTAATTTATGAATATATAGCTCAGTATAATATCGACATTAATTATATTAAATGGAAACTTGTGATAAAGAAATTATGCCTCGTATGTTTATTTTTCGGTATAATTTATTTTCTTTAAACTTGTATGTAAGCTAAGCTATGATTCTACGAAAGAACTGTTTTTCGATGATGGTGAAAAAACGTTGTACGTAAAAGTTGGATAAATGGGCTACTTTGTGACTACCACTTTTTTTAAAGCATGTTCCACACTGGTTCACGCCAGACAGTGGAAAACATACCCTTAGGTACAATTCAAGCCGATCGGCTCGCATCCGCCCGGGCTGGAACAGATGCGTTCGCATGCCGCGGTGGCCGTCCACGCTCGTCGTCGCATAGACGGCCACCACTGCATCCGCATGCGTGCCGCGGTGACCGTCTACGTCTATGGAAACTTTATGCGTGCCGCGGAAGCCTTAGAGATCTCTGGTCGCGAAGGTCGTACGACTCTGAAAGCACCCGACGATGCCGATACAACCGGCTGTCTGTTGCCGAGTCCGTCTGTCGCGAGCCGTTCGGCGGTCGCAAAATGTGATAACAGAAATTTTAAAAGTAGTTCCTATTCGTTCGGTTTGAATCGTACTTAGAATGCGAATATAGGTCCGTGACTTAAACTCGGAAATTAAGCATATTGAAAAAGAGAAAGGATGCGTGGAAACGTGTGTAGATCCCGCACTTGCGTAGCGACTATTAAGTAGAATCAAGTTATTAGTACTATTTGTGATCAATAAATAAAATGCAAAACTGTATGGTTGGATTTTTATTACCGACATTAAAATGATCATGACACAAACATCAATATTATTATTGTAAACACCAGTCTACACAGGGTTTGCAAATTTGCACATTACACAATGTTTAAAACTTATTATCATTATCAATGTATTTTACACCGTTACACTTATGGAAATGTCTTTGTGCTGATTAGGTTAACTGTGAATGTCTGTTTGCCTTCACTACGTCGCCTATTTTAATGACGTGTTCAAACGGTACTTATTGTCCGCAGTTTGCGAGGCAGATTAGAGTAGTATGTCCTAAAGGTTGGCGGCTCTTTCAGTGAGCAGCAAACACATAGAATTTACGCATTTTATGTTATACAAGCCGGCGTTACGTAGCGAAATAGGGAACTGCTAACAGTTGTTTAATTAGCACAAAGCCTTAAATGTAACAAATACACAGACTAGATGGTACATCCCTGCAAAACAAAAAGTTTCAAATTTTGAGTTAATTATAAAACTCCAAAGCAAAGAAAACAAAGAAATAAAAAAAATCTAGTACAATAGATAACATTTTTCGGATCTTACTTCTGACCCAAAAATCATGTATTTACTTAACTGACTGACTGGTAATCAGAAACGTTTCATATATATAGATTTGAAGGGCGGTTCACACTAGCAGCGGTGCGTTCGCTAGCTCTCTCGGATATCTTCGGCCGCATTTTTAGTTAGATGTGACTAAAGGATGAAAGAAGAAAGAAACGATGTTCGCCGGCCTCTCAGATTAATAACTAACTTGAGTTATAGTTCTGTGGCCGGCCTCACTCGCCTTTCTGGCTCGCTGGCGTGTGAACCGCCTTGCTTTGTTTTGTTGATGATGTACAATTCATTTTAGTGTTACGAGGTCGCATACAGGCTAAAATGCATCGGAATTTAAAATTATGAAGATAAAAGTGTTTTACGCACAAGCATTGAAATCGCACTAAAGCCCATAGCGATCAGCATTTTAACATCGAGCTATCTACATGTTACTCACAACCGTTTATGGATCGTGTATCATCCAAATTGAAATGGGATAATGTAGAAAACATATGAACAATCTGATGCGGTGTCAAACGTTAAATAAAACCGTGTAGCAGCGCTCAGCGTAACGAATTTCATTTTCTCAAAATTCCTCCAAACTTTATCGTTCTACAACAATTTGAAAATTGGTCATTTCTTTTAATTGACTATAACCACAGATCTAGAAAAGTGTAGAGATAATCCAGCGCCCTTCTCAGACTAGACAATAATAAATTTTGATAATATATCAGTAAATAAACTTGGAACAATAGTGTCGTACACTTTTTACATTTTTTAATAACAATTTTAATGAAGCTATGTGATAGCCACATACATTTAAAGCTATTTAAATACGAATTACCAAACGTAATGAAGATTACAACATATATGAGCACGTTAGAATGTCTTTATAAAAGTAATAAATTAGACTGGAAAACACTCGATATTCTCAACTATCAGTCTTAAATAATGAATAAATATGTCCAAATATGAAATAAATATAAAATGAGCAGTTTCATAAAATTATGTCAAACAAATCAACAAATCAAAAACATTTTAATTTATTTAATTTTCAAATTAAATTACACTAATATCAATAAATTAATATACTTTTAACAGCAAATTTCCCTTTCTTACACTTATTTATTGAGTATCACGATTAAACACATAAAAGTCGGATGTCTACGGTTTCCGACCACGAGGCAGGCAAGGCAAGGCCATCGACTGTCTATCAAGTTACATAGGCAATGTAAAGCTTGAGCAAGATTTTTACCGTGATTTATACTATTGCAAACGAATTTTATGCGCTTATACTCAAATTTGCATCTACAGGGTCTAAATCATTCTTTAATCTGTAAAACCTGTAGATGACATTTTAAATCTGTCTGTCGATACAGAAAACTTGATGGATACATTTTGCCAACAGTTTGTCAATGCTGCCATGCCACGGAGGCAGATTAATTTCACAGTGTTAACGTCGGTATATCAATGAAGACATTACTTAATCAAATTCTGATAATCTCAAATATATAGATTTTCAATTTAAACAGCAGTAACAGGACGGCAATACATTTAATATTAAGTTATCAGAACCGAAACAAAAACATGTAGAAATATATAAGTATAACACTACCTTTTTGTTATGTTTTTCACGATATCGAATTCTAGTGCCATTTCACAAAATATTTTAATTTTAACCCGATTCCGACGTAAATCAATAAAGCCGTGCCGCGACTTATCATCTTCAGTTATCTTGTTTTTTTTTCGTTTGGTATAAGGTCTTCAACGTTAGTTTAATTATAATCTCAAACGGATGTTTTGTTACTCCTGTAACAAGTCATCGACCAACTTTTTGAGACATATTTATAGTAAGCAGCCGAAAATATCATTTTTTTACATGCAAAGGCTGTTAAAAAAATAGGAATCTATCCTGTTTCAAAAAAAGGTTTTATCTTCATAAAAGACACACCTCCAATACACCTTTCGAAAGATATGTAAATGAGGAGACATCTCTTGGTATAAACATTGTCTGATCTGTCCCTCCATTATTACCATTGCTATTACCAGCTATTAGTGCTATTACCACTCACGTACCAAATAGATAGTAGATAATATACAGAATACCATAGAAGTATGAATACTATCGAATTTTTTTTTAAATCTATGCATAATACACATAGAATTGTTGTCTATGGGTATTTCAAAAAGGATTTTAGTACTAAATTCCGAACGTTCGGTATGTTGACCAACTTGTGTTGTCATCATAACAGCGCAAATTTTTAGATTAGACACCTTTTATGATTTTTCAGGTATGTAGTTCGGTAAAACATATTGAAGTCATAGAAAAGTTTGATATATATATATATATATATATATATATATATATATATATATATATATATATATATATATGCATTGGTCGATGACTAGTGTTAAGAAATCTATAAGAAACTGCATAAATATTAATATAGCGTAGCGTATATTTTACATATCACTCCCTCGAAGTTTTACATACCTATTTGAATTTCTAAGACCTTTTAGCCTGACAGCGGTTCATATCACACCTCTTTGGTAGTCGCATTTAACATACATTTTAATCCAAATATCACACTTTTACCCGTTAAGCACCGTATCCGTTAAACTATGACCGTTAGATATAATTTCTCCTTTAGAACCGACTTTATAAATACCTAGAAATCTAGTTCTCAAGACCTACTTGCCAAATCCCTTGTTTATTAGCACCTCATCCTCTAAATTACTTTCTATCATACTTTTGCTGCACAATTTCATTTTAGTTACAAAGCTTCCTACGTTTCTTGAGAATCTTACTCAACAGGTTCATCCTCTTTAGGTTTAAAGTTAATAAATAAAATTAACGGAGTAAGTTTATAAGTTAAGAATCTGTTATACACGAAATGTAAAAGACATATGCGTAATTAATCGTACCACAAACTCGTATTCTTAATTTCATCCAGTGGTTATCAAGGATATTTTTAAATACCAGCTTTTTCGGACTTATTTCAACATGTTCAAGAAATTATAGTGTTACATTAAGTTCAATGACTTATAAATTCAACTTTACATGTCAAATTTAGTTCCCATAGGGAAAGTTGTTCATTTTGATGGGCTGGTTTGATGGTTCGAAGGATAAGAATCTTTACCCTAACACCCAGTATAGGTATATATGAAAATTACATTTTGGTATAGTGTCTTGAATATGATTTAGTAAATACCGTAGTTTGATTTATTACGCCAATGTCGTTTCCACTCAGTGTCGGTGCTTTAATAGATAACTAACGAAATTATGCAGTGGAAAATACATCAATGTATGAAAACATGAACGTTATATACGAATAAGCTCCTGAAGTTAAAAGTTTACAGCATTATGCGATGCTGAATGATATTGATATACCAAGCCGAGGTTGTCTTTGGAAGATGTCGGTGAGTACATAGACATACTTATTTTAATTAAGGAGATTTACTTTAGATCTTACAGGTAAGACAGCAAACACGCATTTGGCCGAGCCAGCGCAGGTATTACAAATAATCACACAAAATCGACATCACAAAACAGCAAATATGTCAATAATTTAAAATAGAAATATACACGTTTAAAACAACACACATTACAGTCATACTGCGCGCCTGCGCCAGTCTGGCCACATACTTGGGACACCCATAGTCAAAACCATTATTCGATGTATTATAGTTACAAGAATTAATACGAAAAAAACATTTAGTATCCTCCAAATCAAAGCTAGAACAATCTGCGGAACGAGACTGTGTGGCTATGCCGCTCTTTCGTCGTAATCATATAGATTTTTATGCTTTTATAAGCAGGTTACGAACAGAGGTTTTTCGCAAAGAGAACTGACGCGAATGCTGCTTAAGAATCTATACCTATATTTAAAAGGCTGACTTACTGAATCAACGCACAGCCGAAAGTACTATATATACTCATAAGGTGCTCCCACACAGCAGTTATATAACGTTATAAAACAATGTGTAACAACGATAACATTCTATAACACCATATGTACGAGCTTACCTCGCACATTTAGCGACTCGCGGCCTTCATCATGTAGGGCGCGTGTTAGCTCGTTTTATAATATAAATAACTTGATTATTTAACATTTTAATTGAGATACTATTGATGGTTCTCCGAGATACTATTGATGGCTCTCTGAGAGACTATCGTGGATACTGCCATCGAGAAAGGATCCGTCACACCAAGCCATCACCATGTAACCAGCAAGAGCAATAAACTACTATCTCCGTGACGTGATCTTGTATCTCCACACCACCACCTTCAACCCAGCAAGCAGTAACATCTCTTCATGTATGGTGTTGGGCCTAACACCAAGTCCGGCACCATACATATTGGTCCTTCGAGCCGGATCAGATCCTGCACAGGATCTGTGATACTGTCCGCATGTCCTTTTTGCGATAGCGAATCGGTTCACTGGCCTCCCACAAGCGGGTCTCACCAGTCGAATTGAGAAGGCGCATATATCGTTAGGATGGGGACACACTAAGCGAATCAGCGATCTACTGGATGTACTGGAAGCCATACAACAACTACAACTGAAGCTATCAAGATCAATTTGATATTTCAATACGTCGGAATTCAAGTATAGTCGACAAGCATTAATATTCCCTCACCAGCACGGGCATATCTTCAATGTCTCGCTAAACTTTGCACCAAGAAGCCTCGCCACGGTGCACCTAGAAGCAACTAGGCTTGGTAACGCAGAGCCTAGACTGCACAACTGAGCTAAACTGAGCTGAATCAAGCTAAACTGAGCGAATCTGAGCAAAACTGAACGAATCTGAGCGAAACTGAGCTAGAAGAAGTAAACTTATTACTTGGAGCTCGCTGCAAGGACGCAGTGGAGTCTTCGTCCTACTGGACACAGCTTATATCTATATATTTGTAGCTCGCTGCAAACAGGCAGTGGAGTCTTCGTCCAACTGGACACAGCTATATCTTTATTACTTGGAGCTCGCTGCAAGGAGTCAGCGGGGTCTATGTCCAACTGGACACAGCTTTATTTTTATATTTGGAGCTCGCTGCAAGAAGGCAGTGGAGTCTTCGTCCAACTGGACACAGCTTATATCTATATATTTGGAGTTTACTGCAAGAAGGCAGTGGAATCGTCGTCCAACTGGACACAGCAATATCTATATTTTTGGAGCTCGCTGCAAGAAGTCAGCGGGGTCTACGTCCAACTGGACACAGCTTTATTTTTATATTTGGAGCTCGCTGCAAGAAGGCAGTGGAGTCTTCGTCCAACTGGACACAGCTTATATCTATATATTTGGAGTTTACTGCAAGAAGGCAGTGGAATCTTCGTCCAACTGGACACAGCAATATCTATATTTTTGGAGCTCGCTGCAAGGAGTCAGCGTGGTCTTCGTCCGACTGGACACAGCTATATTTATATATTTGGAGGTCACTGCAAGAAGGCAGTGGAGTCCTTGTCAAGCAAGAAGGTGGAATCTTTGCTTTATAGCGAAAAAACAGCAGCATTGCGTAGCAATCAATGAAGTTCGCCCCGACGATAGGGTCGATTCTTCGTCATCTAGCGAGACATGAGCATGAGCATACCTACAACAGTATCTTATCCAAACTACGACGATGAATTCCGACATATAATATCAAGGCTTCAGTACAAAACATCGAACAAGATACATACTCAGAAGGAGTACACCCTGAAATTCTGAAGAAGGAACTCGGAAAACATTTAAAATGAAAACTCATGAAATCATCAAATCAAAAAGGTTACTCAGAATGAGTACTAAAAACAACTTGAATCGATATTCAAACTCAAAAAGAGATATTTACATAATTAAATAACAAACTCCACGCGACGAAGTCGCGGGCAAAACCTAGTATAATTTAAAAAATAGCAAATCTAAAGCAAACAAACACCTGTTTTGATGCGACCTCGACAGTTCATCGACATCTACATTGCACTTTGTCATTGTGCTACAACAAACTGCAAGCTAGCACATACCATCAGGCGCCGCAGCGAATGCTTACCTACGTATAATGTAGGTCAAGCAAAATAAATACAATATTTTAATTGCGCCTTAATCACATGTTTAACAAGCTACGAATTAAAAACTAACCTCGAAGATCAGTCAGCATCTTACCTAGTCACACTTCATCCCATTACATACGTCGTGAAGAAGAAGACAGCAGCGGATATCATGTGAATCGAGTCGAGAGGAAGCGCAGCAGCAATCAATGGACAACAGCCAGAGCCCTACAAGAGTTCCCTAGCAGACGAAGAAACATGTACCTTTTAACATACACATTATCTTCTTTTATATTAATTCAATTTTATTCTTCGTTTCTTATGTAACTTTGTAACTTTATCTTGTAGTGGTGATCCTTTCTCGATTGAGCTTTCATCTCCCGGAGTTGGGAGCATGTACGAGCTTACCTCGCACATTTAGCGACTCGCGGCCTTCATCATGTAGGGCGCGTGTCAGCTCGTTTTATAATATAAATAACTTGATTATTTAACATTTTAATTGAGATACTATTGATGGTTCTCCGAGATACTATTGATGGCTCTCTGAGAGACTATCGTGGATACTGCCATCGAGAAAGGATCCGTCACACCAAGCCATCACCATGTAACCAGCAAGAGCAATAAACTACTATCTCCGTGACGTGATCTTGTATCTCCACACCACCACCTTCAACCCAGCAAGCAGTAACATCTCTTCATGTATGGTGTTGGGCCTAACACCAAGTCCGGCACCATACACCATACATTATCAAGAATGTTATTGTTACACATTGTTATATAATTGCTGTGTGGGAGCACCAATAGTTACACAGGCTTTAGAGGATAATCCACAAAGTATCGGTATGTAAGATTACCTAGTCTTGTTTAAAATATATCTGCTATCAGTGTCGACTGTCGACGCGTGATCAAACAATAATTCCCAGTAAGTAAATTAATTACATTCAAATCTACGCCATATATATAATATGATATCGACACAATTAGGTACCGTATTGTCTTTTTATTTTTAATAAGTTATACGCGAGTTTTGACTAGTGCGTGCCGCCCTTTGCTCGGCAAACAATGAAAACAAAGGCACCACACGAACACGCACGCACTGTTACATAGTGCACACGCCTTATGACCTAACAACTACACATTTTAAATAAGTGTACGCTTATAAGCATTTTTTTTTACTTTTTCTAAATATATCACATTTACGAGTATGTCATTTATCCTAACTTCAAATGATACCTAGATCAAATGCCTTTTTTGTAGGTTTTCCTATGACTTACAAAAATCTAACAATTTATATATTTTGAATTTCAATAAATGAAGCATTATATGTATGGAAATTAAGTACACAAATATTGTAAATGATGGCACAAAGAGATAAATGACTACATCAAATATCACTTACCTACATTACTCCCTTTGCAATACTTTCAAAGGCTTTTGTTAATCGTTAAAATCCACATTTCAGAAATGTTTGAAGAGTCACATATACTTCTTGACTCATTCAGGAAGACAGGAGTCGACCAACAGAAAATAAATTAATATTTCTTTTATAGATGCACATATATTAATAATTATTCTTCTGACGCTCAAAATTACAATGGGGTTTAAACATGTCAATAAGAATCAATTATTTGGCATTATGTCATTACATTCAATTATTTGGCATTATTATGTCATTTAACATTTATTTTAATTATGAAGAGCTTAAACCCCATTATAGGCAATAACATAAATAATATAGATCAGGCGGCTCCCAAATATCCGGGATCGTTTTGGTTAGCTCAGCGTTCGTGAAATCGCTAATCACATTAAAATTAATTATTCGCTTAATAAACTATTCAAATAAAATACCATATAAAAAGAAACAAAACGTGAACACAAACAAAAAAACTATTCTCTTTGAAAAAAAAATCAGTTCCTCGTTATGTGAAGGTGAACGAAATGACTTGTGCAATGAACAATTACTAAACAAACTAAAAACAAGCATGCGGAATACCTTAAGTAACACCTTCATATAATGAGATAAAATATAAAAGATGAATAACAAATGTTAGATGAAAAATAAGTTTTTTTTTTCATTTTTAGGAACTGTTCGTTCATACCTACGCTAATGAGTTTAAATTCGTTCGACAGCCTCTGCAGTGCCAGTTACACCCAGCGAGTTAATTGGAGATATCGCTGCCGTAGTTGGGGGTAAGCGGCGTGAGAGGCGCGGCGTTCTGCACGGTCACCTTGGGGGTGAACTTCATCTTGTCCACGGGGCTGGAGCCTGGCGTCGAGCTGGGCGTCAGCAGCCCCGAGTGGCGGCTTTGGTTGGCGCTAACTATGTTAAGACTAGTGAGGTTGTGCTTGGGTATGGTGAACGACGGCAGGTCTTTGGGTTTGATGCTGTCGTATATGCGGACTAGTTTGTTACCGTCGAGGCCGTCGGCGACGAGTGCGCGCGGCGCGGGCGCGGCCGTGACCACGAGGCCGGGCATGCGCGGCGCGGGCAGCCGCGGCGGGGACGACGTCGACGGCTGGCTGTGGCTGGCGATGTGCTGAGAGATGGAATGGCTTTTAAGCCCTTGTGCTGTTTTGTAGCTTTTGCCGCATTGGCATTTGTAGGCCTTTTTTACCCTGGAAAGTTAATTATATAATTGAATAAAAAGAAGCAAGATTGGATATCATTAATATAGCTCTTTCGGTTCGATCGAACTCGTTTGTAACGTCGTGAGTTTTCATCTCCAATTCTGATGTAACCAGGAAAACGTTCGGATCAGGGAAACGTTCAGATGAGGAGGAAGATATAATGTCGTAATAATACCTATTTTTTTTTATTTAATATAATTAGCAAAAAAACTAAAGTACTTGCGCCAAAATTTTGCTTCTTACTTTGTAATGCTTTTGTGATGAGAAAATAAATAAACTTATTATTATTATTTGTTCCAAAGGCTAATATGCTAATTACACAACCAGTCTGGTAGGCACTACAAAACTACACTACCTAATGAAAATTCAACGTCATACAATACATTTGTGGTAAAACCACAAAACAATCTCAAACTCAAATTATTTTTAGGAATTGATACACTAACTATAAAACTGGAAACTGTGTTCACCGATCATGTTTACTGCACTACTTAATCTACACAAAATTAAGTTTTTTATCTACGTAATAAAATACCCATTTTTTCCAGAAATATTCTTGTGCAGTCAAACGTTTCTTCAACTTTTTATTGTATTGTTCAAGCATCGGAAGCATTGGATATTTTCTATAAAAGTAAAGTATTTTATTTTAACCGACATAGTATTAGTGACCGACCAGCTGCGTCCGCAACTTTATTTGCGTTATATAAGTAGGTACCTGCATCTGCTAGGAATAGTACTTTTTTTTTCGGGATGAAAAATAAGCTCTTTTCGGCATTGTTTATGCCATAAGAAAGGTAATAATGAGCGGGATAAAATGGACCTACTACGATAATTGTCCCCTTTCATTTGCCTGTGCCGCGGGAGAACAGCGGGTGCGCAGGACCAACCTACAAAAAAACCTGCGGTGTCGTCGCCACTACCACTTTTGTAGGTCATTAAAATAAAAATAAATATATAGGGACATATCACACAAATTGAGCTAGCCCCACAGTAAGTTGTGAACTTGTGTCGCAGGATACTAACTCAACGATACTATATTTTATAATATATACTTATATAGATAAACATCCAAGACCCAGGTCAATATGAAAAAGATCTTTTTCCATCCTGACCTGACCGGGGATCGAACCCGGGACCCCCGTGTCGCAGGCTAGCGTGTTGACCGCTGCGCCACGGAGCTCGACCCTCGAGCTACGGTCATTCACTAAGTCTTCATCATCATCAGGTCTTTTTAGTCTCCAATGTAGGTATGAGCCTCTCTGTACTACCAGAGCTATTAGCCATACAAGTCAGAGGATTTGGCCTACACTCTCCACTCTACTCTGCCGGAAACCACACGGCATCACCCTAAGTCAAGCACTTTCCATGCCGACTGACTAAGGTACTGATGTAAAGAAAGGTGAGTATGTACTTACTTGCCGTCTTTTTTATGGCCGTTCTTAGAGTGGTACTTGATGCCATTGACGTTCTTGTATCGTTTCTTACAACCAGGTACTGGACACGCGAAAGGTTTCTCCTGAGCAGCAGGTCCTAGAGCTCCCGAAGATGCGCTGGCGTTCATTCTAAAAACCAGATGGCCTTTTCAATCTTTTATGGATTGAGATATAGAAGATTGAAAATAAATATAAATATTATATACTAGCAAATATTCCCCCTATGTCAACCGCTGGTAAATTATCTTTCTATAGGTGAAAGAAAATACTCCACCGACAAGAACAAAGTTCTTAAATATATGATGATGAGGTGAAAGAATTTTGAAAATCGGTCCAGTAGCTTCGGAGCCTATTCAATGGAACTGCTTACTGCTACCGTGGGCTATTTTCCACACTTAGGCCGCCTATTCGGGCCCATTGTGTGTGAACAGAAGACGTCCATTCCTCGGTCTTCTATATTGATAGGAGATCCCAGATCCTTCTATTCAATGGAAACAAACCATCAAATCATTCCTCTTTATAATATTAGTATAGATATTTATATATATAATATCATATTTATATAAACTAGAAAAAAATCTTGCAATGTTCACTGGATACAATTTTTTATAGCCGCCCTTCAAAAAGTACAAAAAAATTGAGCAAGTATTATAATAATAGGGCAGCTTGTGGTGAGCTGTTGGTGAGTAATGATACCACGGACCCGAGTGCTCCAGAGAGTCGGTCAGAGCCCTCGCCCCCGACGTGTCTTCATCGGTCGGAGTAGAAACCCAAGAGGGCTCGCAGGACCCTCGGGTCTGGCTTGCCTTAGTTGG
This sequence comes from Rhodophaea formosa, assembly GCA_963082605.1. Classification (NCBI taxonomy): domain Eukaryota; kingdom Metazoa; phylum Arthropoda; class Insecta; order Lepidoptera; family Pyralidae; genus Rhodophaea; species Rhodophaea formosa. Next base: position 5,730,963 of record OY720211.1, on the reverse strand, counting down.
CCGTCCAGAGAGGAGTCGTTAGAGCTGTTGCTCCAGGGGTTGAAGTGTTTATTTCTTCCTTGTCATGCCATCTTTTTTACTTTTTTATTAAATTACATGGACAGTTCCAATACCGCTTGTTTCTTCTTCTTCCTCACCTTATTTCACTTATGTGGGTTCGGGACAGTTACTTGTTACGATAACCTATATTTTTTTAAGCATTTCGTTTATAGGATTAAGCTTAAGACTTCTGTGCAAGCTTAAGACTTCTGTGCATGTTGTCCGAATTTTGCATATCTATATCTTACCCAACCTGGAGTTATCCAGGGTTTAAGTGCACGCCTACGGCATGAAATATATATTATTTTTGAGCTAGATCTTAGAGCTATTCAAACTATCAATAAAATACGATGTTGTAAATTCGGGGTCACATGACATATAATATAATAGGGAGAAATCAATATCATCGTTCAGTCTGAGTTTTACATGCTTTTTAAGTTGAAAGAGCTATTATCACTGGTTGATGATTTGATATTTATTATGATATTTATTACGGTATCAACTACCAAGGACAAGGCCAAGGCAGAAGAACTAGGCTTGAGCATAATGTGATCTAGGAAAAGACTGTGACCCGGCGGAATACTGTAATAAGCGAAGAGATTTAAGTATTTGCAATCGTTATCTACATTATTTTTGCTATATTGATATTTGTGTCACCAGTCATAATTATGTTATTGAAAGAACTTGGTTTGGAATGTGTAACGTCATGTGAACAGAGGAAAATTTAATGTCTCGGAAAGACGGCCACCGATATATTTATTGCTATTATAACAGTGTTTAATAGGTGCACCAAGAAACGTTTTCTTTTATGTTTCAGCAATAGCGGATTTAAAAGTTTGCGACCCCACGGGTAAGCTGTTTAATTATTACCGCTTCCTATCAAACTTCTGACGTGCGACGACGAAGGGAGGTGCTAGCCAAATAATATTTTGCCGCCAACAAATGTGCCACCGTCAATTTGTGAAGTGGGGTAAATATTGCATAATAGTGGTACGTCTCCCGTTGGCTTTCTCACACGTAGGCTCTGCCCACTCGCAATTGGCCAATTTATTTTGTTTCGTGGAATAAATAAATAAATAAATAATAAATATATAGGGACATATCACACAAATTGAGCTAGCCCCACAGGAAGTTGTGAACTTGTGTCGCAGGATACTAACTCAATGATACTATATTTTATAACATATACTTTTACATCAAAGACCCAGGTCATTACGAAAAAGATCGTTTTCCATCATGACCTGACCGGGTTTCGCACCCGGGACCCCGTGTCGCAGGCTGACGTGTTGACCGCTGCGCCACGGAGCTCGTCACTAAGTATCGAACTAAGTGGCAAATACTGCTATAAGATCCAGGACCAACGGCTTAACATGTCTTCCAATAAACGGAATTACTCGAAATCATTTATACATCCATCCTATAATGAAATAGGGTTGCTTGGTTTCGAACACGGACGGTAGAGCATGGAGGCTTACAGCTGGACATACGCAGATATAAAATATGTCGAAATTGACAACTCACTTGACGCCATATCGCAATATGTATTCCGAGCTGTACTCTTCAACAGTAGTCCAAGAATCATTGCTATCTTCAGATGGACTCATGAGCTCGTCCTCATCCATTTCGCTACCTGAAATTCATTGCAAAATATAAATCATTGTGCACTTACTTAGTGCAAGTTTTTTTGTCCGCTGTTTCACACAATACATAGAAACTGGAATAAAAAGAAAATTTTGAAATATTTTTCTGATTATACAAGGTGGAATCGAATTTGTTAGCATATGCAATAAAAAATTACACATAAAAACATTTCTTGCGTCAACATTAAATCGCTGGTTGTGTATCGGTCTAAACTAAAGTCACTTGTTTTGCGTAAATTTCACCGACCGATTGATTTAATACTGTTTAAATGAATTAATTTTTCGGTGTTTGTGGAAATTCAGTCCTCTTTTAAGTTTTGGTTTTTATCTAAAGTAACAGCCTCTTTCAAAGCGTTTGAGGCAGTTATTGAGTTTTTCTTAAATTTGAAAAATTTGTAATTTTAATTTACTCGAAAGTAGTCATAAATTATTTTCAATCATGGGTATAGTCTATATTTAAAAGGATGCCAATGAAAAAAACACCTTGTATAGGCATGTAGCTGAAACTACTAAAAGGTATGTACTGAAGCTACTAACACGATAGACGAGGTCCACTGTTGCTGGCTGCCATTTTAAATAAATAATCTGAAAGAAAACGGAGACCCTCCCTAGAAAACGTTTTAATCTATTTTATGAACTACTGTTTACAGATTAAAGTATAAACATAAAGCTTTATTTAGCATTTTTGCCCAAAGTGGCGGATTTCGTCAAAAAAAATATGAAAAAAAGACGCCGGCAAAAACAATTCTTGTCAAAAAACTAAGTCTCGCAACTCAGTTCTTCTATCATCAAAAGTTGTGAGATCCAAGTAATACCAAGTCCGTTAATGTTTAAAATAAATAAGGTAAACAGGTAAGCTGACTACTTTTGCTATCTGTTGAGAGCTTCTTTACCAAGAACAAAGTTTAATTCTTGTGAGCACTGGATACTTCGGCAATACTTAAACCAGACATAAGCTTGAACAAACAAAAATAAATGCACTGGCTTTCTTTACAAAAGTTATTTAGAATACCTATGAGCTTGAAAAGGTTTGTAAAATTTGTTTAATTCTCGCATACAGGCTCTCAGGACAATCTGAATTTAAAGTTAGTGCAGGATAATTCTCTCAAAAAAGCCGGTAAGAGAGTAGTGAACTAGTGAAGCACACAGAGCGCAGATGCACAGATTGAATGCAGTCGGGGCCTGAGGTGAAGAGCGGGAGCGTTTGGGCCGCTATTGTGAAGCACATTTCGTACATTTTATCTGAAAGAGGCAGACCATAGAGGTATAGTTATGGAGCGGCAAGCTCAAAAATCAGTGCTCCGAGGAGCAACAGGCACGTGGCGATTTAATTTGAAGAGTGGCAAATGCTAATGGTATAGCAGCTCTACTCTAAGAAGCTTGGGCCTGGTGAAAAGAAGCATGGGCCCAATGGCATTATTCTGAGGAAACAGGACCTGGTGAAATTGCTCTGAGAAGTATGGGTCTGGTGAAATTACTCTTAAGAAACATGGATCTTGATAGTATTTCACTGAGACGCATGGGCCTGGTAGAATTGATCTGAGAAGCATTGAACCTTGTGGTATTGCTCTGAGAAGCATGGTCCTAGTGGTAGCCTCTACAAAAGTTGGACCTAATGAAAGGTGAGTAACTCCCATCCGGCCCGGTGAGTCTACCCCGGTGACGGGACAGTGAGGAAAAATTGATTCATCGACCCCGGTATTTCGGTCCCGGCGAAGAACGGGGTTGATGGCACGTATGATTCTCAACCGTCCCGGCGGTCAGCCCCGGTGACGGGACGGTTGGGAAAAATTTGTTTCATCGACCCCGGTAGATGGCACAGATTAAGTATCAACTATTCCGGTGAGTGTATTGAACGAGGCGGATAGCACAGAGTGAGGAGCCTTTGACTATATTAATAAAATACATACGGCCTGGTAGTGTGAATAGCGAAAAAAAATTGTATTATTATTTAAGTTTGCAATAAGTTATCTCGTCATACCGCTTAACACTAAACAGAAACTGTCCGAACGTGTATTTTACTAATCACTAAACACAAAAAAAACCACTCGCACTATGTGTATACAAGCCATTAACTAAATACGTACGTGCCCCCCCCCCCCCCCCCCTAACTTGAAATCTGGATCCACCCTTGGGTTTATTCCCGGCAATAGAGCCAAACTTCGGGTACGCACGTACCTATATTGTGTTGCATATTGCCGCCGAACGCACGCCCAGCCAAGTTCGGCTGTACGCTATAAGGGTAAGGGTAAGCACGCACCGCGACGCGACTATTGCGTCGCGGTGCGTGCTTACCCTAATATTGCAGGCGTTATCTATCACGCCGATCTTCGGCTGCATACTTTCGACAGCAGTGTTGGCGACTTACACACACAAACAACAAAATCTTTAATGAATTCTGTCACCAGTGAGAGGGACACCGCAGTAGAGATACGCGAATGGAACGGAAATACTCTAAATTCAGTGTAGAGAAATTATAAGATTTTCTGTCCCTGTAGGTTTATCCAGCTCTGACTATCGTCCATCTTCGACGACGGTGGGAAACCATAGCATAAGGAATAGATAATTTAAATTATATCTCTAAGCCTACCTGTGGGTGTACTACTACGAACGGAAGGTGTGTTTGGTGCTGATAGCAAGCGGCGGCGGACGTCGGGAGCGGGAGGCATCGTTTGAATTTCCCGCCTCGAGGCCTCTGTGATGTAGCGCAAAATGTAGCTCAAAGGCACGCATGCTGGCTGTGACGCTTCTTTCTGTTCTACTACTGCTGGGTCATAATCTGGAAAAGTAGACGCAAGTCAATAGGGAGTATGCACGTAATTTTTTTATTTGCTTAGTTTAATCCTTAATAACCACAGTAAAAAAAATATGAAAGAACTTTTAAAATATCTTAATTAACGACGAAGATGTGAAACTTTAAAGTTTAAATAAGAAAGAGAAGTCCGATATGGACTAGTGACGTCATAGTCTATGTCATGCATGCATACATTTGCCATATAAAATTGTGTTTTCGCGAGTGAGATAGACATATTTTAGTAAAATCATTTTTTCTTGTTCGTTTTTCAACCAAATTTTATTCTGTTTTCACTTTCAGTACTTTACTATTGAATATTTTTGGATAAACTGGTAAGATAACAGATATTTTGTTCATGCATATTCCCTATTGACAACATATACATAACCGGAAGTGGTACTTTTTATATATGCAATCGAAAGTACCTTGTACGTATATACTTCCATATTTTTTATAATTTTTTTAAGCCAGTATTTATTTTTTTAGGATTTTTAAAAAAAGGCCACAAACGTAGGATTTATAAACAAATATCTGTGCCTTATTCACTGTCATTGTCAATCTGACGTAAAATAATGACATTAACAGGACTTTGACCGTCTGCGTTGCCAGATTTGGGAAATTTTACCCGGAAGTCTGGAAATTTTCTAAAGACCTCCGTGAATCCGTCTTCACTGTTTTTTTTTTTTTCAATGTTAATGCCGGCCAGAATGTTTTTCGATGTAATAATGATTTGGTTTCGCTTATTTCTTTTACCTGTTAACTATATTCCTAATATTTTACCTGTTTATTAAATCACTTTTCATTTACGGCTGCACAATGCCATAAATTTGTCATCTTGGTAAAAATCAACGTCCTGCCTGTGTGAAAATCCATGGTCTCTCAAAAGATGAAGAACTCGGAGTCCAGTGTCATGATAAGCCAAGTCAGCACGTGAAGATATATCGGTGTCCAGAAGTCAAGCCAATGTTATCAGGTTGTGATCGAGACCGAAAAATATCCAACGATATGTACAAACACCAAACAACAACAAACCAACGAACTTTTTTTACATTGATTAGCATAGCAGTCTTTTTCCTTGCCTTGTATGTAAGGCAAAGTCAGTCCGTCCATGTATACCATCAAATTATAATATACAAGGCAAGGGACGTTTTCAGGTGTGCTGGCTGCTCAATGATTACAAGACTGAGGAGCCCGATGGTCCAGTGGGTGTGAGCTCTATAAGCGCTTACGTATGTTAAGCAACGCCTGGTGCAGTCCCTACTTGGACGGGTGACCGCAAGTGGCAGCGAGCTCGCTCAGTCGAGCTCCTCCGTGCTTCGGAAGGCACGTTAAGCCGTTGGTCCCGGCTGCCATTGTTGATGGCAGTCGTTAAGCTATGTCAGATGTCTTAAGGCAGCTTGAAAATTCTGACACCAGTGTTGGCCACTTACACATACGAAAAACAAACAAACAAAACTTATGTCACTCCCAAAAGATTCCTAAAATATTTAAAAAACGACATTCATCATTAATTTTAAATAAATAGCTTTGAGCGCCGTGGCGAAGCCCAAAACTGATGCCAAACAATTATTAATTGCTTTGAACCGGTTCTGTCCAGTCTGTAAAGAATAAGATGATGTGTTTTTGACTTTCGTATTTTCTGAACGTCAAAGAAACAAGTAAAAATATCAGGAACATACCTACCTAGTTGACAGCTAAAAGAAATAAGCAATCCAAATCATTATTAAATCGGAAAATATACTGGCCGGCATTTACATTGAAAAAAAGTGAAAACGGATACGATATTTATCGATTTATCATTCACATTGAGATTAGAGTTACCAGATTTGGGAAATTTTCTAAAGACCTTTCCTTTAGAAAATTTCCAGACTCGCGGGTAAAATTTCCCAAATCTGGTAACCCAGACTATCAAAGTCCTGTCAATGTCATTATTTTACGTCAGATTGACAATGACAGAGAATAAGGCACAGATATTTGTTTATAAATCCTATGTTAGCGACCTTTTTTAAAAAATTAATAAAAAAATAAATACTAGTTAAAAAAAAATTACAAAAAATATGGAAGTATATACATACAAGGCACTTTCGATTGCATATATTAAAAGTACCACTTCCGGTTAAGTATATGTTGTCAATTTAAAAAATCTCAGATAGTCAGCTGTGCGAAGCTTTCTAAGTATTTCCCCAACCCATGACTTGTCCGACCTTCGGTTCCGATCAGCTGTTCGCTAGCAAGTGTTTGTTTATGCCGTGTTTTATTGGAATTCTCACAACGTATCACAAGTAAAATTATCTTACAATAAAAAACAGTGTGAATAGCTTGGATAATAATCGCTGAATTACAAATACGTATTACTAATTTTCCCGCAAAATATTGAATTTGTTCCAAAAATACATTACAATGTTGACAACATTCCGGCACTGATAAGAGGTACTATAGGGTGGATTATGGATTTTACTACAAGCACAAAATACGGACTATAGAAGAATTAATGGGCAAAAACTTAATACTTACCAATATGTACGGCTTCGATGTGTTCAATTAAATCCGTTAATCCAGGAAATGTAATGCCACAGCCATTAAATTTACAGATGTTTATCATGAAGACCGCCATGTCGAACAAGGGTAATACACTAGTCAATCACAATACTGTACTAATTTTATATTAGAATTTTTATCATCGGCATAAAACAGTACTTAGGATTATGTGAAGATTGAGATTCACTGTTATAAATGCAATTATTTATTGATTTCGTTTTTATTTTCATATTCTCTATGTAATAAATGATATTTTACCAAAAAGTCTTTAATGTAGCTGTCACTCGCGCAGATTGATCAATAGTTGGCTGTACCGAGCGGAACTGTCCGTCGTATCAACCAATAGAGTGCCTGGATTTGTGTTCTGTTTCACTTCACTACTCGCAAATTGAACATTCCAAAGGCCGGTCTCCTCCCTCTCGGTGTTCTTTGGTAAGTGCGGTAAATTTCGTGAATAAAACTAATCGTGAAAAAGTGTTGAATTCGCAAGCCATCATCGAATACAAAGTGATTATTACGTTTCCGACGGGTATAAAGTGTGTGTCAGTGTAAATATTTATTTGTGAGTTACTAAGCTGTCACTGGAAAACCTTTCTATGTGCAGTCATTGCTACTAGCCCTTCGGCCATTTTCCGATCTCTGATTTATATATCATTACTGTGGTAATACACCAATGCGCTCCTTCAAATAATCTATACAAGTACTGCCAAGCCGGTAATTCAATGTGTGTATGTTGATTAGACAGATCCCAGTCAGTGTTACGTAGTCACGTAAATTACGTAACGTTCTGCGGTTCGTCGGTCAATCTGTCAAGAGATCTAGTCCTCCTAGTTCAGTGTTCCTCCAGCACTGCAGGCTACTGCATCCTTAACTGACTTGTGATCGGTTTCTTTCAGTTGTCGTTCGCCGCACCCATAACTTACACAAAATGCTGTCTGCCGCCAGACTGATCGCCCCTGCAGCCAGGACTGCCGTAAGTACAATATTCTTATTAGAACCTCGCTATCTTCATTTAGAATATTTACCTGTAATTTATAATTTTACTGAGCATACAGTCCTTACAGGACATGGTTCTGCCAATTTGACATTTTGATTACTTGACCTTGCTTCCCCCTAACTCAAGAGCCGGTACATTTCTTCACCCTATTTTAACATTATTTAATTTTGAGATCTATTTCAGTAGTTAATTATAATTTTTTGTGGACTTCTAACCTTCAACTTGGTTATTATATAACAATGCAATTGGTGCAAATCAATAAAGGTTACTTGTTCTTTGAATGTAAAGGGTACATCAGTGATAAGATTACTGCTATAAATGTATTTTAGTAGCCTGGTATTGATTTTCTGGGTGTAACCTAGATTGAGAATCAATACCTAGAACAGTAGTTATGTAGTAGTTATTTATCATAAATGGTGGATTTTTTCAGATCTTCTCCAACACAGCCCTGATCAGGCCACTAGCAGCAGTCCCCACACAGACACAAATTGTGCCCGTAGCACCTCAGCTGTCAGCAGTGCGCAGCTTCCAGACCACATCGGTTTCAAAGGACATTGACTCCGCTGCCAAATTCATTGGTGCTGGTGCAGCGACAGTCGGTGTAGCTGGATCCGGTAGGCTTACATAACTTATTGATTTTATATTAATTTTGCTTGGGCATGTTTTGTGTTTGTCTCTGCACTAACTTATTCAGTTTTTCTGGCTGGAATGTTATTCACTCATGACTATCATACCATTTTATGCAAAATTAAAGGAAATACAATGCTGATTGCATAACTTTTTAAACAGTTCTTGGATGGTTACTAAGTACAGTTTTTCTTGATGAGAAGATAAGCCGAACATGATAAGATTCTTATTCAGAAGTAATTTCACATAGTGTGCACAACTAACCATATTCTTATTATTTATGCATGTTGGTCATATTCTAATTTTTGCATTGTTTGGTGGCACCAATGAATCAAGTACCTATACATCCTATTGTAACTATTTTTATTGAAAGAATCACTTTCTGTGATTAAACTCATGGTGACTTATCATAACCAGCTGCCAGTCCATTGCTAAAAGGAAAGACTGTTGGCTTTTAAAAGTAATTATTCATTGGTGCTCTCCATCAATGGTTTTGTTTCGTGTGCTTGCTAATCATACCCTAACAAAGCTTGTGTTCCCTACAGGTATTGGTATTGGCGTGGTATTTGGATGCTTAATAATTGGCTATGCACGCAATCCTTCACTGAAGCAACAGATATTTTCATATGCCATCCTGGGTTTTGCGTTGTCTGAAGCTATGGGCCTCTTTTGTCTCATGATTGCATTCCTAATGTTATTTGCTTTTTAGACATACTTACTATATTTTTATTGGAGATTGTACAGTGTATATTATGCATTTGTGGACAAGTTTTGATTTTATATGTTGCAAATATTATCACCAACACCAACTTATAAAAATCAGGTGAGCAGTTTGTTTGTATTTTGTAGTTAGTCATTCTTTTCACATTCTTATTTTGTTGAGTTAAACACTTGCTAAAGAAGCTAAGAAATTGTCCCGAAAGAGTTTAAATAGGTGGCCTAAGTGTGGAAAATAGCCCACGGTAGCCATAAGCAGCAGTAAGGTTTAAAAGCTACTGAGAAAACACCAAATTTGTAATCTGTGTTAGGGATTAGTATCACATTTATTGTTTTATAATTAGGCACATCCAATGTATCCTCAATTCTCTGACTAATCTGTCACCACATAGGTACAAAAAAGACAAGAATAGGATCACAACCCTTATAATGTAGTTCCTCATTGACAATTAAGAAAGTGTGTATTGAAGCTGTTGTTTTGCCAGTATTGTAAGACATGTTGTATAATTGCAGGAGCGGGTATTGGAACAGTGTTCGGATCCCTCATCATCGGCTATGCCAGGAACCCCTCACTTAAACAGCAGCTCTTCTCATACGCCATCTTGGGTTTCGCCCTTTCTGAGGCTATGGGTCTCTTCTGTCTTATGATGGCGTTCCTGTTATTGTTCGCTTTCTAAGCTAATTACTTTTAAGAACACTACTGCCATCCCACATGATGAGGTTTCAGTGTATACTATCTGGAGTGGACGACGGCCATGGAATCAAACGTGTGGAAACCTCACCCTCATAGTGATGCAAGGACTGATTGTGTATTGTGGTACACCAGTGCGTCATCAGGAATGCAATTTATTTAATTATGTAGTTTAATGAAAATCTGCAAATAAAATGTTGTACGTAAACATTGAACTAAAGCTACAGTTATTTTTATTCCTGATTATTGTAGACTGTTGTTTGGAATCATGTTAACATTAGCAATTATTGTTAAAAGCCGGTGATAATACCTTAGCCAGTGAACCGTATACCTATATGCGTGTGTTTATTGTCATCGACTTTTACGATGAATGCAATATCATTTCGAGAATGTCGGCACATGTAATGTACATTTTTAGGGCGATTAAATGATACAAACCAATTCCTTTGAGCGTTTATTGTCATATCACCTAGTAAATTTTAATTATACTCTCACAAAGACCTGGCATACAAAAGTACTCGTGCACCTGGCAATTCTAACACACATGTGGAGGGAATGTAGAAATAGTTCAGAAAGGTCAATAATTATCACACGTAGGTTCCACAGGCATAGTATAGTAATTTCGTTTTCACTGGCGTTAGATTTTTCATGTTGCCTTTTAAACTAGACGTCCAATGAGAAACGATCGGCGCAGCGTGAAGGTCTATGGGACCATCGAGCCGCTGCTCCTTTGATGTTCATCTCCATCAGGTTTTTTTTTAGTCTCCACTGCAGGAGCACAAGCCTCATTAGGTACTACCAGAGAACTATATAGATAGCCAGAGCAGTCGGAGGATTTTACCTACACTCTCCATGCTGGCCAGACGGGTTGGAGGTTGATTTGATGTTTACCTAAAAGCTTTGTTTAGCTTGTGTTTCCTAAGTCGCCTTGTAAGTATGTAGAGTACAATTTTTAAGTTTATTCATTAAAATCGGTTTGAGATATTTTACAAATAAATGCTCGCGAGGTCCAAGTTAGCGACGAACTACTAGTAGACTAGTTATTAGCTCCTTGCGTGTCGCCTTCATTGTGGATAGACTAATATTGGCTCATAGCAGTCAGTCTACAAATTTCGCCGGTTTTCACCTACCAACTTTATTGTAAACACTTCGACAACCTGCCTGTTCCACTCGTATCCATTGGTTAATTCCGACCGCTCCATCCAAGTGAGAGTTCCCTGCTTTACAACGGGAACTTTGACCTTTGTACATAAAGAGGATCAATAAAGCGTCATGTTAGCTGGCAACAATGCGATCCTGCGCGAAGATGATTGCATTTCTCTGTGCAGAGCGAAAATAACCTGTGTTCACTCGCGCAGCTTAAGCTGGTTTCAGAGTGACGCCACTACCCGCACCGCCACGGGTCATGGTGATACCCTCTTTGACGTGTCCACTCATACAAACTTGAGTTGCGGTTCCAACTATACACAGATTGCACTTCGTGCAATATTTATCATCATTAGGTCTTTTTTAGGCCGCGTTCAGACCAAACTTGACTGTCAGCCGCCGACAGTGAGCGAGCGTTACGCAATGTATTGTAGTTCCATACATATTCGCTTTTTCGTTCACACCAAAAACCGACAATACGCCATTACTATTATATGGGCCAATTGTACCTGCTCACAATCGGCGGCTGACTATACGTTTGGTGTGAACACGCACTTAGTCTCCACTGCAGGAGCATGACCCTCTGAACAACCAGAAGGGCAGTCAGACGATTTGGCCTACACTCTCCACGCTGCCCAGACGGGTTGGAGATGTCTCTTTGATGTTTATAATCTTTTTTTTAGCTTGTGTTTCGTATGTCGCCTTCTACGACATCTACGGGAAGACTTGGAGTGGTCCTATTCTACTTATTAAATTATCCTTACGCCCGCACTTCGAACCTCGTAAAATCTCAGAAGTGGGATTCGAGAGGACATTTCGACAGCTGAATAACAGAAAACTTAGTCAACGAAAATGCTGGGACCATAGGTACATACAAGGATTGGGAAAGAAAAGCAAGCAGAATGAATTAGAAGTGATCTACGACTTCCTTACGCCCGCACTTCGAACCTCGTAAAATCTCCATACTAATTTATATTATAAATGCGAAAATTACACGCTGTTCGTCTGTCTCGCTAAAAACGAATGAACAGATTCAAATGAAATTTAATATACAGATAGTCTAAACCTGAGAATAGAACATAGGTTACCTACCTTTCTTTCTATTCATAAAAAAATTGGCCAAGTGCAAGTCGGGCTCGTCAATGAAGGGTTTCGTAGTAGCAAGCTTAGATTAGGTACTTTGTTTTTCATCGTTTTTAATGACAAAGTTATTTTTGCGGTTTATGAAAAAGTGCTATAAGTATCTCAAAAACTACTATAATTGTATATCTTTCATATACCAAAAGTCAATGCCGTCGCATAGGTATCTAGCTGATTCGCATCGCAGCGGTACTAACAATTTTTAGTCAGACTCTCCTTTGGTTTTTATGTATGATACAACCGCAGAGAGCGTTACTACGTAGAAACAAAACTAATTCAGTAAAATAATAAAACATACATATTCTCAACAAATTTATTTATTGCAAATATGGGTTAAATGAAATAAAAGCATCTAAGGGAATACTTCTAACAAACTGTAAATCTAGCCTGGTAGAAGCAGACTCTTAAATTTTGTTTTACAAAATGTCACATGTGCTAATTTACCAAACAGATTCAGGCATTCTTAATGCTTAATTTTTGAATCTCCACAATCTTGACTCAAATCAAAATGAATACATCCAAGCTATTGTTTGGTTTATATTCACTTTGAGATTTAAATACAACACACAATTTTTTATAAAATTAAGTTTTCTCAAAGAAACGTAAAAACCAGTCATTCTCACACCACCTAACCGATACGTAAAAAATTTAGTAAATATACCTAATCTTCCGCTGATTCTTACTATTACCGATAACGTTACATACAGTACTCTCTTACTTGGTGTCATGCTACTTTTAAATTACTCTTGTACCATAATTTATTCTGCTTAATGTCAGCTAACTAAATATAACATGATAATTTTACTATAAATTATCGCACATCTAGCATAATTTTACGTCAAAATACTGTTCCATGTAAAATTTCTTTTAAATCATGCAAACAATAAAAACGAATTTAACAAGACAACGAAAAATATGATTGAATGTCTACACTTCCTTGAGAAGAATATTTATAAATATGTATAAATCATAACATAATTATTTTTCTTATCAGTACTTGCTTACATACTTTTGGGATACAAAATGGAAAGTCAACAATATAGCAATACTTTCTCCTATTACCACTGAAAACTTTAAACAAGAAACCTAATCTAACGTTTATACATTAACTATAGATCTTCCTCTATTTCAATATTTGGAAATAACAATCACTGCTGCATTCTGGGTCTAGTCTTTAGCAGATTAGGTGATGGTAAGGCAAAACCAAAGGTTTGGAAACAGCTCATATAATGATCCCACTTAACCTACAGCAAAACAAAATAAGGCATTTTCCTACAAGTCACTTCAACCGAACATAACATCTATACCAACTGCATCCACTTTTGAATCGAGTTCTAGAAACACAACGAACAGGCAGGCAGCAATGCTATCTGTTTTATGAGATCATCACTCGTAATATTATTTGGTCCAAAAGTTAAATATGAAAGTGTCCACAAACTCGAGTCAAAAGGTCAACTTACACATTATTTTTGGCTCGACCTAGTCCCGTTAGATATTTGTTTCATTGCAGACAATGTTATGAGAAAATAAAGAGCTCTTCGCTAAAGTTAATTATGATTAAAGTCTACAAAGGGACAAATACCTAAATTATAACATTACATTTGCATACTCTCATTTTAAAACTAAGTTGATATCATCTCTACGTGTTTTATGAGCACAGCCGACCTCGCTAAGCTCACAAAACAGGTGAATTATAAGCTAGTATAAATAATATTTTAGATCGCTTCAGTTTCAAACTGGTTGCCCCGTGTGATAGTGATAGGTCCATATGTCTCATCCTGCTCTACTTTCAACACTTGATGTTTCTTCAGAACTAATAAACTGTAGAATTTTTGTGCAACCTGTAAAAAAGTGATCAGTATTTGTAGTGATATATAAGCTATAGGAGGTACTCCATGCCTTTCTCAATTACATTTAAAGAATGTTATGGTAATAATAAATATTCACCTGCTTCCTGTTGTTGTGTCTGGGAGCAAGATCGTCGAAGGCTAGTTGCAGACCGGCAGCCAGTTTGGGCCGCATGGCCGCGAACAATTGTGCCGCTCGTCTATTCAGTACACGCTCTTCAAACTGCTCGTCTGTCTCGCCGGCTTCACGCTCTCCTTCTTCGGCCTGGAAAGTGCAAATGCGTTCGATTAAAACTTATGTGCAGTTTTCAGGCGAAAGAGAATGTATTTGATAATAACATATTGAAATAGACACATCCTACTACCGCTCGCGCGGCACACACGCTCTCTCAAGGTAAACTAAATCAAAGTAGTGATTGATTGATGCTGCATTGCTTTACAAGTTTCAAGATATTTGCCGATTCCTTAAACAATTTTTTACGATCTACGCAGAAAGAAAAGCTGATGGTATTTTGAATGTATTTTTTTCCACACTCGCTTGAAAATATAGCACTGATAAGGTCAAATAAATCAAGATAAGTCTTACATTTTCCGGGGTAGGCGGTAAGTCGTAGTCGTGTTGCGGACTTTGATGTCCATGCTGATCTTCGTAACCTAAATTTGTCATTTGCATGCCATTCTGTAACAAAATGAAATTATGATTTAATAAGACTAGTAGAACCCCTACGAATAAGAATATCAGGAAGCATAACTGAACTTTAAAAGTGACCCCACTGAATGGGAACCACGTAGGGCGGGGCTTAAAAAGGGAACCACGGCCGCTTTCAGTCATCGCTGTCACTTCGACGAAACAACTTCTCTGCGATTTAAATTAATTTTATCACCGAAAAATTGTCTTCCCATGGTAGTGAAGTAGTGTTAGGGCTTCTTGCACAACATAAAGTCTAAAATCCCGTTTACAGGTGAATAATTGAAGATATTTACCTAGACATCTAATAAATATTCTAATTCTTATGGACAATGTTATGCAGCAATAACTAAGTCTTTATTAGTTAAACACTTTTCACGGATGATTATGTATCACATTGAAACAAAACCATTTATCATTTTAAGTTTTATTTATCACGAAAAAACCTATCAATTTTCAATGAGGATAATTTCACGAAAAGGACTAAAATAGAGGAAAATTTACTGAATTACAATTGAGGCACTAATAAGTTTGCAACTGATTGTTACTTAAATTTTAGTTATTTACAATACATTTAGTTGGGCCAAATCTTGCAACTGAATTTTAAAGCGCTTATCCAATACCTACCAATTGAGGTGAAACTTTTCGCATTATACTATATTAAAGTTCCTAACGTATTATGAAATTTTATTAAAATAACTGTATACGTAAAAACAATACCATAAAACATTGAAATGTTGGAGCAAAATACAAATTTAATTTCATAACTTTAAATTTTTTTTTCTAAAAATTACATTATTTGTTATTTTCATTTATTATTTGAATTTCTAGATAAACCCATCCCCGTATCTTTCAAACATCTGTCAACGTCAAATGCCGCGCAGTTGGCGCAGTTGCTGTTGTACATTGCAGCAAGTGCGCAAACGAATAACGGATGTTGCTCTTGCTCAAAACCAATCAAAAAGCTTGCCGCAATGCAACACGTTACACGACCGCCGCTTATTGGCCTTCTTTATATGTTTTGTTTTGTTGAAGGATGGGACAAGATTACGCGACAGTTTTGTTCATAGTTACGCTTCCTGATATTCTTATTCGTAGTAGAACCCAGAGGTTTTGGAATGGATAGAACCCATAGAAGGTACCTATGGGTTCTATCCATTCCAAAACCTCTTCCAAAGCCAAGGTTACATATAAGGTCGTACTTTTATAGTGAATAGCTACTTGGATTATCAACAAATTGAAGTACATATATTCATATTTTAACGCGTTAATCAGTAAACAGAGTATTTACAAACAAAATAAAAACCTGAGAACCTACAGGACGCTTGTACCAACAGCCTACAGGCATATACATGGATCCGAACATAAGCAAACAGAAAGCAAGTCATCGCAACGCAATACCTATCAAGACATTTTTGCGATACGTATGCACAATGTCCGTCATCTCAACACGCTAGAAAGACTGAGCAATGACAGAGTGGAGGCCCAGCGTACGTGTGGAATCGCTCTTAGACATGCCTGATAGCGGTCTGCGGTGAGGTCATAAGACATTTTTGCCTTGTTGCGCATTATGACATAGAGACGCTGCACCAACCTGATAGTCCGCGTGGTCGTCGAGCGCGTGCAGCAGCGGCTCCATGGGCACGGTGTGCGGGAGCTCGTGGCTGCTGGGCGGCGCGCTGTGCGCCACGCCGCTGCGCGCCAGCAGCGACGACACCTGCTCGCCGCCCAGCTGCGGCATCATCGGCAGCTGCTCCATGCCCGGGTGCAGCATCGCGCCGTGCTGCAGGCCTGCCATGACAATTGAAATGAGAATCATATCACACAATAGAAGATATGCCACTTCTATCGCTCTAAAATACCTTGCCTAGTCAGGCATGCATATACTCTGTTTGTACCTTTTTTAAAATCAACCATTTAACCGATTATGGTATGAATATGATCAAACCTCGAAGAAAAACAAAAGCTCATCATATCATAAAACTCACCGGAAGGTGTCATGCCGCCATGAGCTAGCCCAGCAGGCGTCATACCGCCATGCGCTAACCCGGCTGGCGTCATGCCGCCATGCGCTAGCCCGGCAGGCGTCATGCCACCGTGGCCGAGTCCCGCAGGCGTCATGCCACCGTGCGCAAGGCCTGCGGGGGTCATGCCGCCGTGCGCAAGGCCTGCGGGGGTCATGCCGCCGTGTTGCAGACCCGCCGGGGTCATACCGCCGTGCGCAAGACCTGCTGGCGTCATACCGCCATGTGCTAGACCCGCAGGTGTCATGCCACCATGGTCTAAACCACCTGAAAAAGAAAACATATAATATATTTAGCTGTCGCATTAAAAATTTACATGTCTGTAAATCTTTAAATTTAACTACCTACTTGTAAAGTAAATTGAGTCAAATATTTTTCTTATATACACAGGCTTTAAGTATTTCTGAAGATAAATATTTACCTGGCGTTAAACCTCCGTGCGCAAGTCCGCCAGGTGTCATGCCGCTGTCTAGGCCAAGGCCAGGTGTCATGCCACCCGGGGTCATGCCTGGCGGAAAAAAATATATATGTATAATAAGAAAAAACAATACTTAAATTAATTGTTTTGGTATATAAAGATTTGAACCAAGTGTGCCCACCAATTCGATTATTATCGATTCGCTAAACGATTGTAATCAATATTTTGTCAACGTCGGAAAAACCCTCGCAAACGAAACACTGCAAAAGATAACAACTACCGAACAGGAACTGGCATCATCAGTTAACATAAAAAAATCCATCTCAAATTCTTTTTTCATGCACCCCACAGATGAAAATGAAGTCAATGACCTTATAATTAGTTTAAAATTAAATAGTGCTCCAGGACATGATAATTGCAACCCATTTATTATTAAAGAACTTCGACATATCATTTTAATTCCGCTTACTCATATATTTAACTTGAGCTTATCAACTGGAATCTTCCCGGATATTTGGAAAATAGCCCTTGTGACTCCTATACACAAAAACGGTACCAAAGATTCCCCTTCTAACTACAGACCAATCTCTTTGCTCTCTATTTTTTCAAAGCTTCTGGAAAAAATTGTAAACAATAGGCTAATAAAGTATCTAGAATATAACAAACTCCTACCGGACCGGCAGTTTGGCTTCCGTCGGGAGAAATCTACAGAAGATGCCATGGTTATTCTGACGGAGACTGTCTCTACGGCTTTGGACAGTGGCCGATGTTGCATCGGGGTATTTCTCGACCTTGCCAAGGCCTTCGATACTGTTTCTATCCCCATACTACTCGAGAAACTCAGCTGCTATGGTATAAGGGGAATAGCACAGGAATGGTTTCAGAGTTACCTCACGAACCGCCTTCAAATGCTCAAAGTTGAAAACAGTGTCAGTGAGGCGGCTCATATTGATTACGGAGTTCCGCAAGGTAGCATACTTGGACCGACGTTATTTATCCTTTACATAAGTGACATTGTTGACCTACAACTAGACGGTGCTGAAGTTATTTGCTATGCAGACGATACTGTAATATTATTTGATGGTGTGTCGTGGGATGATACCTACAAAAAAGCGGAAAAAGGTATTAGTACTATTAACGATTGGTTAATTAGAAATCTGCTTACTTTAAATATTACAAAGACCCAATACATTGCCTTCCACAAAACTTTAGCCTCTCAACCTCCTAAAAACAAGACTTTAAAATTACACAAATGTCGCTTAGCAAATAATAGTTCCTTCTTTTCATGCCCCTGTGCACTCATTTCACGCGCGTCAAACTTAAACTATCTAGGAGTCATGCTGGATGAAAATCTTTCTTTCAAACTTCACGTTACATTTACCGCAAACCGTACTCGTAAAATTATACACTTAATGACAATCCTCCGTCACTCAGTAGACCGTAAAACCCTATTGTTAGTTTATAAAGCTCTATGCCAGTCAAATCTGATGTATTGTGTCAAAGCTTGGGGAGGCACAGCAAAATCCTCAATGCTTATTTTAGAACGCGCTCAAAGAGCAGTTCTTAAGGTCATGCTGAGCAAACCTTACACCTACAGCACTGATGATCTGTACAGTGAGTGTAAAGTTTTGAGAGTTCGACAGCTGTTTATATTGAAAGTAATTTTAACGACTCATAGATATGTACTCAACTCAATCAACTATGAACATCTCATTGCACAAAGAGTCCCTAAAATAACAGTACCCTTTGTGCGTACTACTTTTGCTCAACGTCTTCCTCCGTTCATTTTTCCTTTCATATACAATCAGGCCTGCCGTCACATTCCAAAACTAATGCAATACACCACATACAGTGCAAAACGTTCGGTGGAGCAGTGGCTCCTCACCCTTGACTACTCGCAATCCGAGGACCTCTTAACGACAAGTATATGACGACAATCTCTAGGTGCTTTCTTAATTATACACACACACACCCAAACACAAACACACTCTCTCACACACACACACACACACACTCACACACACACACACACAGAACATATACCTGCGTTCACATACTCTATCATCATTCTCACACATTCTTCCCCTTGCTCTTTGTGACAGATATTATTTAAAATTTATTATATGTATGGATTTAAACTATTGTGTCTGTTTTTGAACCGATGTAAAAATAGGTAATTTTAAAAGAAAAATTGTTAACGCAACTTCTGGACTTCTGCGACACAAGCTTCGCTTAGTGCAGGGTCCAAAGTCCAACAGTGTACAAAAATGTAAACCTTGTTTATTTTAATGTTTTTGTGAACCTGTGTAAAATTTTTGTTTGGTCAATAAAATTATTATTATTAAAATTAAATTATATTAAATTCGTCTGCCAAGCGTGTCGAGTATGGGTATGATGAAGATAATCAATTGGAAATCCTTCGTAAACACCCATGTCTAGCATTGGATCCGATCCGGCCCGACTCTCAGTTTAAATCATACTCAGATTTCTTTAAAATTAACTATACTATACATGCAATGCTTATACGATGACTGACCGATAGCCGGTTAGTACTGAGTAGGAGTATCATACGACGTTTTTCAATGCATTTGCATCACCTATAAATTAAGCAATTTTGATTGGTGTAAAGAAAAAGGCCTAGCCTATAAAATAAAGCATAAGACTCAAGTTTCGATGTCATACGTCAAATAACCGATTAAACCTTTTCAAGGCAGTGGCAAATATATAGCCACCAAAAATTTAACCTTATACTCCGGAATAAGGTCCAAACACAATGAATTTGAATATACCTGTCGCAGTCATCTGGTTGAATTTGCTATTTAATTGAATGACTAGCGCGTTCATTGAATGGCGACGTTCAATTGAATGACTGAAGGACAGCTCGTCAAGTCGTTGAATGTAACGTTCAACGTCTTGACTGAATGAATGTCATTTAGCGAAGTCGTTGAATCTTAGCCGACTTTGTAATAATTGGTGGTAGCATGTTTTCATTTTTCTTAGTTTTTAAAGTAGCCGGCGGCGGCGTTATAATAGGTAAATCCATAATGTCATACTATTTTATTACAAATAACGCACTTTTAAGTAAATTTAATCGAAACAAATATCAACATCGTGCCATCTGTTCGAGCTGTTTGACGCCATATTTGTTTTGGTGACTACTAGCGCCACAGTGGGAAAAAAATGAACTAAATTTGAATCACCTGACTGATTCTATGTCCGCTCTTTTCAAAGGGCTATGTTACAATCCGCTAACTAGTTGGACGTTGAGCGACGCTTATTTGTTCAACGTTCGGCCTAGTCATTCAATTAAACGTGGTCATTCAATGAACGCGCTAGTCATTCAATCAAATAGCAGATTCAACCAGATGACTGCGACATACCTACCTGCCTTGTAAAAGGTCAACGGCAAATCGAGAAGTATCGAAAGAAATGTTATAGAACTTACCTCCGTGGTGTAACCCCGCGGGCGTCATGCCGCCGAGGTCCATAGGTTGGTCGCCGTGCTGGAGACCCGCTGGCGTCATACCACCATGTTGGAGTCCACCTTTAAAACATAGTTTATTAAATTAAAAGGTTAAATGCTGAGATAGAAGAGAGACTATGTAAAGTAAAGGGGTGAGAAAAATATAGCCATGCATCTATAAGATACCAAAATGTATTTAATACGTATAAAGCCTAGTTCGCACACAGCTAGTATTTTAGTCGAGTAGTGAGTATTTTAGTGACGCCATGTCCGAACACCAACATTTTAGTCAAGTAGATTGGCAAGAAATCTACACAGTTTTTTTGGCGAGTAGCGCCTGCCACCACCCTCACTGACTGGTTCAACGGCTAAACAAATCCGAACGGGTCGTTTAAATCGAGTATAATAGTGGCTGACAGTCAGGGGTGCCATCCCCAACTGCTAGTACGATGGTTGTAGGATCGAGTACGCGTGACCGGCCTCCCGAGCTGACATTCTCATCCTTCCAATCCGGATCCGAGCTAGTAACATCCCAAATACCTGTATCCCGTTCTCCCAGTCCAAGAAATACCTACCCATGCTTAAAAAAAAACAGTTTAGATGAACAGCAGCGCCGGAATTGATATAAGCCAAAGAAACTGCGCTCACCAACCCGTTTGTCAAGCGTGGTGAGTATGGGAAAACGCCCCCAAATTTTGGAAATCTTTACCAGATGCCTTGTCCAGCAGTGGACTTCTTATAGCTGTAATGATGATAAGTGGCTGCCAAATATTTACTCAAGGGTTGTACTCGGCCAGTGCGAAGGATTTCGCGAACGAGTGTTTTAGTACTCACTACTCCATTTACACACAAATTACTAGCCGTGTTACACAAAGTGTCAATTAATTATGTAATATACAAATTTCACAAAATTATTACAAATTTTTACTTTTAGGTCGAAATAATCTTCCAACTCGTCACATTGAGGCAACGTGCCCAAAATACTGGCAGCATTACCGCGCTGAATAGCAATGCTGATGCGTTGAGTGAAATAATGACCAGCTCTAGGGTCACCCGTAGCCTCAATAAGACGAGTTGTGATTTCCTTGTAGAAAATCTTAGCCTCCGGGACAAAACAAAGTAAAAGCATTAGATAGTGAGCCGTACCCGGCGTCATGGAGCCGTGCTGCAGCCCGGCCGGCGTGAGGCCTCCCTGCAGCAGCGTGCCCGGCGTCAGCGACCCCAGCACGCCCGGCGTTAAAGGCGGGCCTAGCGAGCTCAGCATGCCTCCTAAATCAAGCAAAATTACACTTACAACGTACTATGTTTATAACGAGGCTCCGAAAGGCGGGGCGCGTACTACGTTGAATTTGAATCGAACTGTACTAATTATCCCATTTCCCACCTTTTTTTTTGTGCACAAAAAACCTCATTCATCTGATATGAAATTAGTTGGATACCAAACTTCTAAGTAGTACTGGATATTACGCATGCTTTCATTGTTTATATATGTTCTATCTATACTAATAAAGAAGTTTTGAGTGTGTGTTTATTTGCATTGAATAGGCTAAGAAACTACAGGACTGATTTTCAAATACTTTAATCAATTGAAAGCTAACTTATATTACATAGGCTGTAATTCACGCAGACGAAGTTGCGGAAAAATTGCTAATCTATAATATTTTTTGAACAAATTCAACGCAGTATAGGCTACGGCAGCTCTTTGGTTGAGAGCACACAAAACTAACGTGTAAAACAAGAGATAACATGGAAGAGGTTTGATAGTATAAGGGTTTTCTAAAATATGTGGCGGCAGCAACCGAGCGTCGAGTCCGGTAAGCTGTGATCGGCGCCGATGTGTCGTTACTGCTTATCAAATACTAGCTGTTACCCGCGGCTCCGCCCGCGTGATATATAGCCTATTTCCTTCTCAGTACCCTAACCTGTGTGTATGCAAAATTTCACGATGATCGGTTCAGTAGATACGGCGTGAAAGCGTAAAAAACAAACTCACTTTCGCACTAATATTAGTTAGGATAGGATTATCCAATAACAGCACCTTATTAGAGCCTACGATTCAGTGCTGCCATCTGGTGGCAAGCATTTTGGTAAACGTTAAAATGTGTCAGTCCACTTAGTAAATTTACCAGTTGGTTATTGACCGGATATCCGTTGCATTACTTTTTACACTTTGTAATACGTTTCAAGAGGTTTCCTCGACAGTTGCAGTTAGTAAAATCAAGTGAAGAACATCACCAGTGAGAATGAAAGTTAGTATGGAGAGAGAATATTAGGTGCAGTGCATACCTGGCGTCTGCGGCGGCTCGTCGACGTCCGAGCGTGGCGTCTCCAAGCCCTCGGGCACCCGCTCCGAGTCTAGCCGTGCGGGTTAGTCAGTGCATTAGTAATGAGCTTGTTTGTATGGTACAGTCCAGAAAATGAATACTTGACGAAAGAGAAAAGTTAAGACATAGATATTACAATTCTACAGGAATAGATGTCTCATTCATTTCAAAATGACACCGTTAGATGGTATTAGGTCTGTTGCTAGTTAATTAGACAAATCAGAACGTGTTTGAGCGCAAAAAGGATAGTACGCATTTCGAGAATGCTTTAGTTTAAATAGAGCACTAAGCGCCATCTGTACTTAATTGGAGCGCAACTCTAGTTTGCTTGAAACTTCGTGGACCCGTCAAAGATAATTCCATCATGGTTAAAACGGCGTTATGTATATGTCGCAGTCATCTGGTTGAATTTGCTATTCGATTGAATGACTACCGCGTTCATTGAATGACGACGATTAATTGAATAACTAGCCCGAACTTTGATTGAACAAGCGCCGCTCAACGTCCAACTAGGTAGCGGATTGTAACATAGCCCTTTGAACAGAGCGGACATAAAATCAGTCAGGTGATTCAAATTTAGTTCATTTTTTTCCAACTGCGGCGCTAGTAGTCACCAAAACAAATATGGCGTCTAATAGCTCGCACAGATGGGA
Organism: Rhodophaea formosa; assembly: GCA_963082605.1. Lineage (NCBI taxonomy): Eukaryota > Metazoa > Arthropoda > Insecta > Lepidoptera > Pyralidae > Rhodophaea > Rhodophaea formosa. Next base: position 5,707,217 of record OY720211.1, on the reverse strand, counting down.
CGGTGCTGATATTTTTTTATTAAATACTTTAAAGTGCGTTATTTTTAATAAAATAGTATGACATCATGGATTTACCTATTATTACGCCGCCGCCGGGTACTTTAAAAAACTTAGAAAAATTTGCAACAATATATGAGCTTTGGAAATCATGCTACCACCAAACATTACAAAGTCGGCTAAGATTCAACGACTCTGCTAAATGACGTTCAGTCAGTCAAGACGTTGAACGTTACATTCAACGACTTGACTAATTGTCCTTTAGTCATTCAATTAATTGTTGTCATTCAATGAACGCGCTAGTCATTCAATCAAATAGCAGATTCAACCAGATGACTGCGACATATAAATAGTGAACCCCAAGCTCTGAAGCATCTCTGTGGATACGACCGGGATTTGCTTCAAGTAATCATTTTCTATGACTGTATGATTCAGTTATAAAGAGAAAGTGAAGAAACGAAAGAATTATGTTATACTGAAATAATGAACAACACACCAGAACTTTACACCGTGATTGCAATGTTAATCATTATCTAATCAGATATGAAATCGAGGACAGTGTGCTTTTTAAAAGCTTACGCATTAAATATGACCAATCAGTGTCATTATGTACATATTGTTCATATTAATTCCATCAATAATGAATCAAGGCATGTATAGTCAACAGCATTTTATAAATAAATATCTCTAACCTTAAGGGATGAAAAACTAAAAAAAAAAATCGGTGAATTGGACTAATGCTAGCATCTTTGTTTTTTGAAATCCAATATGTCGTGCACACTTTCATAAGAGACGATTTGATGACATGATTTTTTTAGAGATCCAGTGCTGCCTCCATATGAAAGATAATGAAGATAAAATTTTAAATTTTGTTCGAAGCTTTCTTACAATTTTTGTACTACTGTTTTTAATTTAAAGTGAGAACTAGCTTTTCTTGACGATCTTGTTAAAATTTGACACTTTTTACTTGACATTGACATTGCAAACAGTAGTTTCATTAAATAGTTTGAAAGGTTATCTAGTGCCTCGCAGAACAATTTTTATAATATGTACTTTTCTTTTCAAATGATTTATTACACATTGGGACAACAGTACTGCCGGATTTTGCTTGCTCGAACTTTTTATTTGGAATACAAAAACCGCATTGTAACAGCAAATCCTAGATTAATACGCATCGACACATGTCATCCGAGTTAGTAAATAGCCCCCCATTTGCTAACGCGGATGATAGGTGTCGACTCCATTAAATTGTTGCGGTGCCGCACTTGACGTCCGTCCGAGTCACAGAGATGTAAATATTCTGATATCTATGGTCCGAGTAGTACTGAGCTCTATACGTAAACGGGAAAGATGACAGCATTTCTCTTTTATGTATAGCGGTCAACACGCCTGTGACACAGATGGTCCTGGCTTCGATCCCCGGTCAGGTCAAGATGAAAAATTACCTTTTTCAGATTGACCTGGGTCTTGGATATTTATCTATATATGAATTTGTTATAAAATACAGTATCGTTTAGTATCCTATAACAAAAGTTTAACTTAATAACTTACTTTGGGGCTAGCTCAATCTGTGATTTGTGATATATATTTATTTATTTATTTATAGGTCTGTCCTACTCGGACGGACGTCAAGTGCGGCACCGCAACCCTAGGAACCCAAAGCATTACGATTAAGATTGTGGGTGTTGAAAAACAAAATATATCGTGTTGACTTGTAGGTGAAGAACAAGAGAGTGGTGTGTGTAGCAGGGACTTACCGACTGAAGGCTCGTACTCTTGCGGCACGGGGGTCGGCGGCTCCAGCTCGGGCACCGGCGCCGGCGCCGGCGTCTCCGGCGGCTGCATGGACTGCAATGTTATAGTAGCTTGGTTACATCAATTTGTAAAAAATAAATAACGTCGTGATATCGGAATCAGAATCCCTAACATAATGTCGCGTAGCACGCTGAATGACAATGTCAACGTCATGAATTCGAATGAAAAAGAATTCATCTAAAGAGAAATTTCAACATTGACGTCAGAACATCTCTGGCCTAACGGTCTAGGCGTTGGGCTAAGAACCGGAAGACCCCGGTTCGAATCACAGCCAAGTTACTCTGTTTTGTAAGTTTAAAAGAATTTTCTAGGCTATTCTAGATTAAATAGAAGTGAAAATACAGGACAGAAGATGTGTGAGAGAGAAGGGGATACTTAAAGAAATTTCTGGATTGTTCCAGACCAAATGGAAGGGAAAGAAAGAGAAGGCAATAGAAAATTTATGGTTTGAATTTAGAACATCCATGATGCGATTTTGTTCGCATTCGGGGGGTATATAAGCAGTACTAGGCGCGGCGTGAGAGCAGTTAGTTGAAAAGTGAAATCCGAAGAGGAAAGAGGGAAGAGAAGAAAAAAGGAAAAAACAGTGAGGAGAAAGTGAAGTGAACAGTGCAGTGATAGTTCCGCGCGAGTAACAGTTCCACGCGAGTGACAGTTACGCGTAAGTGACAGTTTCGCGCAAGTGACAGTTCTGTGCAAGTGACAGTTCCACGCAAGTGACAGATCCGCGCAAGTGACAGTTCCGCGCGAGTGTACAGTGCCGTGTCAGTTCCGCGTGTGAGTGAGTGCTGTGTGTACACGTTTGGCACTTAAATAAAGGCATTTGCATAAGTTCGGCCTTTTCTTTCCTATCCCCAACCCACTCTCGTGACAATAATATAGACCCACAAAAAAAAAGGTGAAAATCGGAGAAAAAAACTGGATCTCTCATACAAATTCGCCGGACGAGTTTTCTATGGGAAGTTCATCATCATGTCTTTGTTAGTCTTTGCTGGAGGAGCAAGACCCTCGAGCATGGGAAGTCCGATTTTCCGATTTTCAACTTTTTATAATACATAATCTTCTGTGAAATTTAGCTATACGGTTTCTATTTAGCTATTACGGTACATGAGACACAGTCTGGTGACAGAATAAAGACATACGGTGAAGTCACGGCGCAGATACTCTTTTTTCATTTTTTTCTCTCGATTTTGGCCGTTTTAAGTATGACAATAAGGCTTAAAATCCAATTACAGTTTTGCATGTCTGCACCGTATCCGCACCGCGGGCCTAATCTGTTAGTTTCACGCCTTAGGGACACAGGGTAAAAATCAGCCAGGTGCGAGTCGGACTCGCGCTCGAAGGGTTCCGTACCATTGTCTGTACAATATTAGACTAACGAGCAATAAGGGCAAAAAATCATGTCAAATAAATTTTCCTCTAAAATATTTATTTTATTGTGTATGTATCTGCCCTTTGCCTCGGCGAACGGGGAGGCATAGGAAACCAAAGGGTGGAGTGCTTTTTTTGAACGCGTGTCACTTGTCTTCGAACGATTTTTCCATACAAAAATCGTTCGAAGACGAGTGGCACGCGTTCAAAAATAGTACCCCAGAGTAGTGGTAATATGTTACCTCGTCGTGTCGTCGCTTGCGCCCCCCGCGGCGCACGGGCTCGGGCTCGGGCGAGCGCGCGCCCGCCTCCGCCGCGTCCTCCGCCTCCGTGCGCAGCGTCATGTTGCGCTGGTACTTCTGCAACACCACCACTCACACTCAGAGCATCCATATTTTTTTCACACAAATTAAGCTAAGTACACAATAAGTTGTAGTTAGTTGTAGTAGGAAACACAAGCTAAACTAAACATCAAAGATACATTTACAACCCGTCTGGCCAGCGTCGAGAGTGTAGGCTCCTCTGACAGCTCAGGCTAATATATGGCTCTGATAGTACAGAGTGTCGTGCTCCTGCAGTGGAGACTAATCAGCAGCAGTGGACCTACGCAAGATGCCCATCTTGCGATGACTTTTAGAAACTTAGTTTGACAGAGCATTTGCCGCATTTCGTGCCTCCAGTTGAGACATCTATTCCTTTAAATAAAATTATTGTAATACGGTTTTTATCGCGTTTATTACATTATTTATACACCTAACGTTTCGAGCACTTTACAGTGTTCGTGGTCGCAGGTAGACTAAGTTGACATTTGTCTAGTATTTTATAAGAACTGCAAAATCTACCGCATAAAACGTTATCAATAAATATTTTAGGCGGTAGATTTTGCAGTTCTTATAAAATACTAGACAAATGTCAACTTAGTCTACCTGCGACCACGAACACTGTAAAGTGCTCGAAACGTTAGGTGTATAAATAATGTAATAAACGCGATAAAAACCGTATTAAAATAATTTTATTTAAATGTGTAACAATCGCGAAAACATAAGAAAACATCTATTCCTGTAGAATTATTATCTATGCTTTAACCTCATGATCTAACTTCCACGTAACAAAAACTAGATAGTACAAATGACTGACCTTAAACAAAACCCTTGAGGGTATCAGCCTGACAGGTAAAGTAAAGAGCTTCTCAACTCCGCCGGTCTCCTTCCAGTACATGAACCGCCTGGTGGGCAGAGCGAGGTCCAGCGTGGCCACGATGTATCTAACTTCCACGTAACAAAAACTGGATAGTACAAATGACTGACCTTGAACAAAACCCTTGAGGGTATCGGCCTGGCAGGCAGAGTGAAGAGTTTCTCAACACCGCCGGTCTCCTTCCAATGCATGAGTCTCCTGGTGGGCGGCGCGAGGTCCAGCGTGGTCACGATGTCTGACGTGTTGCTCAGCTGGTTCTTCATTTCCTCACCGGAGATGTTCTTTACTTCGTCTACGATCAGCTTGCGCTTCCGTTTCGTTTTTGTTATCCCTGAGAAAAAACATGGATCATTCAGTTTTTATAGTCAACTAGCATTTTTTTTGTTCCGCGTAATTATAACCTATGTCACCGTAAAGACATTATCTTTCTACAGGGAAACAATTTTGAACTTTGGTCAAGTAGATTCTGAGCCTATTTGATGCAAACTTCCTCTTTATAATATTAGTATACTACTATAATACTAACAAACGCCATCTAACTAAGAACGCCGTGTGGTTCCCGGCAGAGTAGAATATGACCACTCCTAGTCTTCCCGTGGATGTCGTAGATGGCGACATAGGAAACACAAGCTAAACAAAGCTTATGAACATGAAAGAAACCTCTCGAGCCCGACTGGCCAGTGTGGACAGTGTAAATCCTCTGCCTGCTCTGGTTTATTTATGGCTATGGTAGTACAAAGAAGGTCGTGCTCCTGCAGTGGAGACTAAAAAAAGACCTGATGCCCTAAGACATTTGACAAAGGTTAACGACTGCCTTCAATGATAGCAACCGGGAACAACAGCTTAACTTGCCTTCCGAGGCACGAAAGAGCTCTAAATTTAATTTTGTGGCACTTGCGGTCACATCCAAATAGGTACTACGCCCGGGGTGGCTTAACATGCGTAAGCGCTAATAATGCTTACGCCCAATAGGCCATCGGGCTCTTGAAACATGTATGCTTTACCTTTATGCTACGTATGTTATTAAAGTTACCTTTGAGCACAGTGGCGTCGACGGGAGCCAGCGCGAAGGACTCCTCCTCGTTGTGCAGCAGCGTGGTGTTGTCCAGCGCGGGCTCCGCCGGCGCGGCCGCGGCGGCCGCCGGCGACGCCGGCCGGGGCTCCGCTTCCGGCATGCCATCCACTTCCTGTGCGATACATTTTGTTTTATGATCGATGCGTAAAAAAGTAACGATGTAATCAATACAATACGAGTAGCTTGACGAGAACCTTGACGCGACGACTTGGTGGAACACGCATTAAAAACATACAATAAGAGTTATTTATTGTTCTGGCATGTAGGACCGATGGTCCCAGATGTTATCAGGCTATATTAGATCAGTGAACTTCAATAATCAAACAGAAACTGACAGTGTTGACTACCTACAACAAGCAGAAAAACGAAATTTATATCTGGATCATCTTTGACGTGTACACGAAATTTCATACAAACTAGAATTGCGCTTCAACTATTCTCAGATGACGCTACGTATTATATTTGATAAATATTTATATCTCAACTAAATATAAAAAAGCATTTTCGATAATTACATTTTGTTCATGTTAAATATATACGTTTTAAATAAATGCATACTATCCCACACATTCTGATTAACTATCAGAATGTGTGGGATAGTATGCCTCTCCATATCCACGCTATTGCCAGAGCGTGTGCCTTTGGATGATTCATCTATTCCTGTAGAATAATAATCAATATAAAAAGATCTCACCATAGGTCTGACGGAGGGCGGGCGCGGCGCGGCGGGGGGCGGCATGAGGTCGGGGGCGGGGGACTGCAGCAGCAGCGCCGCGTCCCGCGCCGGGGACCCGCCCCAGCTACAAGCACAACACACTGCCATTAGCAAAGAATATAGAATCGAAAAGAAACGTCACTTAAGCATGTGTGCAGGTAAAATCGCTTGCGGCTATGTGTGGGTGTCTAGATGTGCGCGGGGGGCTTCGAGGCGTGCGGGGTGTGAAACGGGCCGTCGCCGACTGCCGTCGAGGGCTGTGTGTGTTTTCGTCTTTCCCACGGCTCGCACCGCAGGCAATAAGTAGTGACTTGTTCCATGGTATCAACCCTAACGCTTACACGCCCTGGCTCAAGGTCACCGGTGCCCGAACTCTTACGTACAGCGAGTGTCACCACTGTGCCATTAGGGCAACTTCACGACCGTATTCTACGCGCACGATATTCGCGCAGTTATAACAATTTGAGTTCCATGCCAACACCCAGGCTTCAGAGTCCGGTAAGCGGTAAATGCTGTAATTAGGCCACAATGTGTCAATTGTTACTACTGGTCAAACATTATAGAGGCTATAGGATTATCGACGTCAACAACTCAGTACTGCCATTTGGTGGTATGCATTTCAGAATACTCTCATTCTTTAATAGTACTTTACGATTCAAGTAAGCCAAGTTGGTCATCACAACACAAGTTGTTTGAATAAAACTATGAGTATTTATATAAACAGGACTTAGCACGAACCTTATACTGACGTTTCAATGGGGTTACACCAATCGTGGTCGAATAAATATAAGGTTTGTGCTAAGTCCTGTTTATATAAATAATTATGTGTTCAAAGCGCAAAAGTTTAAAAAAGAATAAAACTATGAGTGTTCATAAGTGTTTACAAATATCGAAAGATGTAAACGTAATAAAAAATGTACATTTTATGCGGATAAAAAGTGTTGTGTGTTGTACCTGTGGTGCGGCGAGGTGCCGGCGTCGTAGTGGTCGGCCATGTCGTCGTCGGAGTCGGGCGCGTCGGCCGCCGCCTCGCCCGCGTCCCCGCCGCTCACGCCCGCCGCCTCGATCTCGGCCTGCGCAGACACACAAATAACAAGTGTACCAACACTAGCTACAAATGTTTCTAACAGTAATCCACGTTCTATTATCACCAACCCACGGACTGAGGAATAATATGGACCAGGCGCGCATTCTGTCACTAGTGGCCAACTTGTCACGTACGTCAGTGATCACACGGTTGACTTTCGTTCGTCACGGTGACTTTTTCGGCGCTCAATCAAAATAAATGAAGATGACAACACTGCCCCACGCATCTCCATACCATACTAATCAAAGGAGGCTGCGACTGTCGCCGGCGACAAAAGTCGCCCGTGCGCAGAGGCCCTTACATTTGTGCGGCATTCATAACCAACCAGGCAGGTTTATTGAGAAGGAAAATAACTTCAACAGTCTAATAACATAAACAAAACTCGAACTTCGTCGACTCCTATATCTATAGTGACGATACGTGTATAGAGGTATTGGGCGACGCGTCGTAATTTAACCTCTCGGTACCTAAATGAGGTATCGGTCTTTTTAAGGCGGAGTACCGGTACTTATCTGGAACAGGTGCCGAAATGAAAATACATCTAAATACCGGTACAGTACCTGTACTTTTGGTACCAGTTCTAAGCCTTGCTAAACAATGGAGACAATCCTAAAGAAAGAGAGAGCAGTAATATGGTAATGTAAGTACCTGCAGGGATTGCGGCTGTGCCTCAGCGCCGGGCAGGCCGGTGTTGGCCGTGCTTGCCCCCGCGCCCGCCGACACGTCCCCGAACAGGTCACCCTCGAACAGACCACCCGCGTCTACATGAACAGCACAAAATCAATACCCATCCGACATGGCAGAAGAATTTTATTCACACAATACCATAATCACACAAATCCATGAGTTATGCGTGTACAGTTGGGGGCAAATAAACCTGACCTGACAAAATGATTTCAAATTGTTAGTGGGTCAGGCTTATCTGCCCCTGACTGTACATGAATAAAATGCAATAATACTGTAAGTGGAAGCAACACTATAAGTCGGCATAAGAGAAAAGATTTTTGTGTAGTTGTTTGTGATGGATAAAAAAAACTCCTTCACCTATAAAATGCTACATTATCAGTGAATAACATGGGCTACAATTTACATGGAAGAAGTTATGGGGCAAAAGCTAATAGGACATACAGGTAGTGGTCTCTTGTTCCTTACAAATAATCGAAAAGAAATATGTAAGTAAAATCAAATTGGTCTTGAACCACGTCAGAGGCCAAGAGGCGATTCTGAAGAACTCTGGCACCAGGGTGTGCATGGTCGCCTGACCGTGTCACCTACACAAAATGATGATGAGGATGATCTTCTACAGAGCAGAGTTCTGTTTTTTTTTTTTACGTAGCTGAAAGCTTTCTCTAATGAAGTCAGAAAGATTAGATTATAAGGAATTACTTACGTCCGAAATCCGGAACATCGCCAATAGTGCCGCCAAAGCCATCGTCCATGGGGCCGTGTGGCGCGGCTTCCATTCTCCGCTCATGGGCGGGAGTCGCCAGCGTCGGCACTCCAGCACTGGTGCTGGGCACTCCGGACTCTTTGCCTAGCTGGATAGCTATTGATGATCCATCGCCAAACAACAAGTTACTCTGTCAACAATGACACACTGTTAGTGGAAAATATATGTTATAATCTCATTACTAATTGTTTTGTCACATTATGCAAAATATAAAACTTTTCAAACAGATGCTTTCTTTTCAGATGAATAGCCTCAGTACTACAATTTCATGAGATGAAGATTAATTTTGCAAAATTCTATGCCTAACCAGATTGTAATAAAAATAGTTTCATTTCATGTACAGTCTGAAACAAACTTTATGGCGGCTCAGAACATCGCGCAAGTCAATGCGCAGTACACAATATTAGGTTCAGCGGGGCACGCGCAGGGAGGCGGGGCGCGTACTGCGCAGTGAGCAGCTAATATCCGAGCCGCCATAATGTTTGATTTGGACTGTACAGGGCGATCAACACAGAAAACCATTTCATGAAAAAATATTCATTTAAAAAATTTACCTGCTCCAAGGCACCTTCAGTACCAATGGCTTCTCGCATGATATCTGGGTTGTCAGTATCAAAACCCATATCTCCAAAACCGTCATCGTGCGTGACCAGATTCAGGGAGCCATAGTCCTCACGCATGGTGATCTCCTCAGCTCTGGACTGGTTCAGAGAAAACTGAGCCTCAATGTCCACTTCACTGTAATGTTTGAACAAAATTATATTGTCAGTTCAAATGTGTATGGCTTCCTATCTAAATGCAGCATATTATAGCTAATCAATTGATATTTCCATTTATTCATAAGTTCTATTTTTCTTCTTCAAACAGTTGACATTCACATCACATCGCCCGCCGAAAAGGAATAGGTGTGGAAAATTATGATGAGGACCTTGATTACTTTAAAATTTCTTAAAATGAAAAGCCATTAATGGCTTGAATTTGTATATGATAATATTGTCTTTGTATGACCTTAAGGTCATAAATAGACAAATTCGTACACTGATTGGTACAATACTCATAAATAAGAATGGTAAAATACACATTAAAAATTCCTCATACTCACTTCAGTTCTGGCATAGCAGTGTCAAAGTCATGAAACACCTCAGGGAGGGTGATGGCATTCATAGCGGCTTCTCTGTGCTCCTCTGGTAAGTCCACCATGCCTGGCCGGAAAGCCATCTGGAAATAAATTCCTATTAGTATTGTACTTTTCTTTTAATCTATTTTTTTAGAGGCTTCAGTACATGTCTGATGTGACTATGCCCGCCTCATGGGGGACCTCTAGTATAAAATTGATCTTAGCGACATTATACACCTCCATAAGAGGTATACTGATTTTACTATATGTGACAATGGATTGCTCAACACTGTGTTCAGCAATCCATTCTCCAAAGGTATTCCAGCTAAGAACCTGTCTCGTAGAGCAGTATGCTGACCACATTCCAGCAAGACAAGTAACAAGTCTTTCTCCTTACGACAAAAACTACATAAGTCTGATTGGGTCGTGTGAAAGCAAGAATCTGTTAACTGTAATGTGGCCAGACCTCACCCTAAATGCAGAGACAAGAAGTTTCCTAGAAAGACTAGCACATTCAAACCATGGTACCAAACTAGGTGAGTTTTGTTTGTCCTGTACCAGATACCTTTTGACTCCAAGCATTTGTGATACTGTTTCCACTTTTCAATGCAGTAGTATCGAACGGTAGGCACAACTGCCACTCTCACTGCAGAATCTGCCACTTCATTACCCCGAACTCCTACATGGGATGGCACCCACTGCAACTTGATATTTTTGTGAGTGTTTACATTCCCAGTATATGATAGGCTATCGGCATTCCTCGGCTGTCGAAAGTACACTGAGCCTAGTATTGTATTTAGTAGCAAAAAGGTTTGTGAAAGTTAGCCCATATTTTTTCATGATTTCTATGTGGGCTCTTATTACCCGACCGATTTTATTTAAATTTGTACTTTCATCAATTTATTCTGTTCAGTTACCGCTTCCCATACAAAAACAAGATTGAACTTTTATTTTTATTTATAATCAAAAACCCCACAAAATATAAACTTGCTTTTTGTTTTGGAAGATTGCAATTATGTATGGAGTTGCTCTGTGCAGTTTTGGTATTCATACAATGTAGTAAATTTTTTGATGAGGGATGTGGCTACATCATAGATATCAGAAAGATGGGCTTCATAGATCTGTGCATTCTCCTTTTGATTACAGGGTTTTTTTATAGGTACTTGATCAAAGGTCTACCTGTACCTGTAAATTCTGATATTGGGAATGATGATTGATTATCAATCCACCTCCCTTGTATAATTTGATAATAAATGGGGGAACTCTTATGTATTATTGCATTTTTCATAAGTGCCCAGAAAAAACAAGGGTTATTTTTTGATTAGAGTTCATGTATGTATTGTAAATATGTTAGTATGGAAGTTTTCACCATAATTCTTAATTGCCTTATCTGAATTGCAGGTATCATGGGTATCATTGGAATTCTTTAATCTCCCATAGTATAACTGTCTATAATCTTTTTGAGATGGGTTGTTTTTATGTTTTAAAAAGCATTGTATTCGTAAACTAGGTACATGAAATAAAATGTTAACAGGAGACAATATTGAAAACATAAAATTGACAAGTTTATTACTTGATAATTTTATGATCTCAATATTATCTCCTGCAAATTATGAAATTCTTGCTGAACAGGCAAAGGGGCATTATTAAAAAAAACAGTCAAGTGCGAGTTGAACTTGCATGGAGAGGGTTGCATACAATACCAAAGTCAAATGTTTTTAATCAATGGATTTATGAAATGGGCTTTCTCAAAGCGATAAAAAAGAAAGAACGTAGGCTTCAGTATCACAATAAATTAGTAAAAATGTTTGATGACTATGCATCAATAATTATTTCAAAGATAATTTTACCCGAAACCGGCGAGCATGCATGAAAAGAGTAATGAATGTAGCAAAAGAGGTTTGTAAGGATCGTAGCAAGTGGTAATCAATAGTCTCTGCCTACCCCTATGGGAAAGAGGCGTGATAATATGTATGTATGTATTATTTTAATTGCCATACCTTAATCTTGACAAATGCTTCATTGCAGTCTTGCAGTAAATACTTGGCTTTCCTGGAGTAGATCCTCACGACTCCCAGCAACAGATGGCCTGAGGTTCGTAAAGCCATCTTCACCTTAGGCTTCAAGATGCCATCAACAGACTTTTCAATGTTAGTTTCAAACACATGAGCTTTAGTCAATTTCTTGTCCCAATGTGCTGCCAGCCAAATCTTGGCCAAGGGGCCTTTCTTGGCCAGCACAAAATGTGCGTAAAACATTGTGCCAGACTACGGAATTCCGGCCAGCAGTCACATCAATTTTTTCTGAAAATAAAATATTTCTAAGATGTAATGAGGGCCACACATTGATGAAAGCAAACACTGATAGTAACTTTGTTCAGTAGAGTATTTATGGGAAAACAATGGTAAATGGTTTGTTTGTTACACCAAAAAAACTGTAACGTCCATGGTACGATTTGGCGCCTATTCTAAGAAGAGCAATAAAATGAAATCTACTTTGATGAGCTTCGCCAAAATCACTGTCACTGGTTTCGGATGAAAAACTTAATGACAATTCATATCCATTGATAAATTTTACCTAAATAATTCGTCGTAAACTACAAATTTCACCTTTCACACACAACGTAAACATGACAACAGTTACGCTTTCAAGATGGCGGCGTGGTATTTTTTTTTCACAGAATCAGTAATCAGGAGGTGGGAATCTAGTGGGAATACATGTCCGATTTTTCCATCCGACAATCGGACAATGTTGCCGTTATAGGTATAGTGTCCCTAGATCTAAGGGAATTTAATTGTCTTTGGGCACTTCTCTTCCGCAATCTTCTTTCGCAGAAAAAACAGTTAAATAAGAAGAAGATGATACTATACAGACGAAGATCTTTGTCATTTTATGACAATGAAAATTTGGTTGCTAACTGTACTAACTAATTCTTATTTCTTCATTTATTGTTATTCCGAAAAATTATTCCACGTGAGATGTAACACGTGATACTCAAGTCATGCGGTTGCGTCGCGAAAAGTTTTCATTGAGGAATTGACAACATATACTTTACCGGAAGTGGTACTTTTTATGTATGCAATCGAAAGTACCTTGTATGTGTATACTTCCATATTTTCAATTTATTTTTTAAACGAGAAATTATTTTTTTATAATTTTTTGAAAATAGGCCACAAACGTAGGACTTTTAAACAAATATCTGTGCCTAATTCCCTGTCATTGTCACTCTGACGTAAAATAATGACATTGACAGGACTTTGACCGTCTGAGTTGCGAAGAGTTCTGCATACCAGCCTTTTTTCCTTGCCTTGTATGTAAGGCAAAGTCAGTCCATCCAAGTATAGCATCAAATTATAATGTACAAGGCAAGGGACGTTTTCGGGTGTGCTGGATGCTCAATGATTATACAAAACTGATCATTCCCAAAAGATCCCTAAAATATTAAAAAAACGACATTCATCATTAATTTGAAATGAATTTCTTTGAGCGCCATGGCGAAGCCAAAAACTGATGCCAAACCATTATTTATTGCTTTGAACATAAAGAAAAAAAACGTGGTTTCGACTTTCGTATTTTCTGAACATCAAAGAAAAAATTATAAAATATAAGGAACATAGTTGACAGCTAAAAGAAATAAGCAAATTCATCATTATAACATCGAAAAACATACTGGCCGTCATTTACATTAAAAAATAAAAAACAGTGAAAACGGATACGATATTTATCATTCACATTGGGAGAGGCACGGCGTTTAGAAAATTTCCAGACTCCCGGGTAAAAGGTCAAAGTCCTGTCAATGTCATTATTTTACGTCAGATTGACAATGACATGAAATAAGGCACAGATATCTTTCACAAATCCTACGTTTGTGCCCTATTTTCAAAAGTTCATAAAAAATTAAATTTTGGTCTAAAAAAATTATAAAAAATATGGAAGTATAAACATATAAGGTACTTTCGATTGCATATATAAAAAGTACCACTTCCGGTTAAGTACATGTTGTCAATTGAACCATCCAAGTCGTAGGCCGACGATTGGACCACTGCGCTTCGGAGCTCGAGACGAAAAAGAAGTTTTTTTTTAAATTGTTTCCAATACATGTTTGGTATTAACGAACATACATACAACAAGAAGTTAATAAAATATTCCGACATCAAAATTTTACATTAAAACTGTTCCCTAAGTAAGTTTATATACCTAGTGTACCTACCTTTGCAATCAGAGTTATAGTTTTTGAGCTGCGCGACAAGACAAACATTCAAATATTCATATCTGTGTACAATTATGGGATTCAGCTCTTATGTTTCGAGGCTACTGGAATAAGCTGACTTATAGAAAAAACTGAGCAATTATGACAATATAAATTTGATTCCTTTTTAGGGTTCCGTACAAAAGTTGAAAAACGGAACCCTTATAGGATCACTCGAGCGTCTGTCTGTCCGTCCGTCCGTCTGTCACAGCCGATTTTCTCCGAATCTACTGAACCAAATTAGATGAAATTTGGTAAGATAGTGTAATCCTATGACCCAAACACGGATGTGCAAAGTAAATAAAGATTTTTTGAAATAAGGGTCATTTTGTGGGGCTCAATTACAAAATTAAAAAAAAAAGTTTTGCAAACCTTACTGTGTCATATATCAAATGAAAGGGCTCATTATGAGGATCTCAAAAATATTATTTTTTGTTCGGGTAAAATCAATACTTTTGATTTTATTCACGAAAGAAGGCAAAAATTGACCATTCCCCCCCCCTGATCTCCGAAACTACTAAGCCGAAAATTTTGAAAAAATTACAAAATATAGTTCATTCCATGAAGATTACAGGAAAAATAATAAGAATTCTATCACTTAAAAATTAAGTGGTAAACTTACAATAATAAGTTCATCTAGGGAAATAGTTCACTAAAACACCACTAGATGGCGCTAGTCAATTGAATAAAACATTTTTTGCACATTGTGTGTGTGTTCACGAAGCACATTGTACGGAACCCTCATTGCGCGAGTTTGACTCACACTTGGCCGGTTTTTTTAAGTATAGCTTATATGCGTGACGTGACGTATTTAACCAGTATTAAGTGTAAAAGTTGAAGTTACACGCGCTTTTTCAAATTATTCTTGTTTGTGTTATTACACCATCATTTCGTTGGAAATGATGGTGTTATTCATTTTGTCGATTCGACGGTAATAATTCTTCATGAATCCACTGGATCATTGTTATGTCGTCTATGACGGACTATGCAACAAGGCTGATCAGCCCGCTAAGTAACTGCAACCGCACCATGAGAGTTTATTTTAGCTATTCCACATATTGTTCATAAAGCTATGGGTTCCCCGACTGAACGATTGTGATCGCACGCTCGCCAGCAAAACGTTGAATGTCACAGTGTCCCCCCGCAACTGAAAAAATTGCGAGTTTCCAGATTAATCTTTACATTTTAATGGTATCGATTGTCGATTTAGATGACATCTGAATTTAAAAACAAAGAAAGAGATGTGTTTTCGACTTTCGTATTTTCTGAACGTCAAAGAAACGACGAAACGAAACAGCTAAAGGAAATAAGCAAATCCAAATAATTATTACATCGAAAAATATATTTGCTGTCATTTATATTTAAAAAAAAAAAACAGTGAAAACGGATACGATATGTATCATTCACGTTGGGAGAGGCCTTTAGAAAATTTCCAGACTCCCGGTTAAAATTTCCCCAATCTGGCAACAAAGACGGTCAAAGTCCTGTCAATGTCATTATTTTACGTCAGATTGACAATGACAAAGTGATAAGGCACAGATATTCGTATAAAAATCCTACGTTTGTGTCCCATTTTCAAAAAATCATAAAGAAATAAATTCTTGTTTAAAAAAATATTAAAAAATATGGAAGTATACACATACAAGGTACTTTCGATTGCGTAAATAAAAAGTACCACTTCCGGTAAAGTATATGTTGTCAATTTCGAGTTTTGAATATGCTATCTGATTTGGGGGGAAGGGTATTAATTGAGTGCACCGTACACCGCTGCATACCGCAAACAAGCATGCTTATTTTAAGCATGTGTTGCACACACATGCTTACGTCTTCGAACGTTTTTTCCCTTTTTTCCATACAAAAATCGTTCGAAGTCGAGTTTCCCACGGCGTTCAAATATAGAACCACTGGTCGTGTGCGCGAAACAAGCATACCAAATAATATCCTCTTCGTAGTTTGTGAAGCATACTGAGCATGCTGAAAATAGCATGTGTATCCGTAGTTATATGAGCAGTGGCAACAAATAATATGGCAATAGAACTACGCGGCTGGCAATGGCAACTCAAGCCCGTAACACACGTTCCGATTTGGCAGGAGCCGACAAACTACCTACCGTCGGAAACAACCATCCTGCAAGCCTACACACGTTCCGACCAATATCGTCCGACGAGCACCCAATCAGTGTTGCCAATGCTACAAATAGTATTTACAATCTAAGTTACCCCTACTCTGGGGAAATATAACGAAATAACGGAGGTCATAGAAATAAGAAATGAATGGTTTATTTTGTATTAAAACTGAATAACAATGAAAATGTATCCATGCTGAGTGGAACTTACTTACAGTGCCCTAAAAATGGTGTACTAATAATTAACATTCTAAAACTTTCTTTCCGTTAAAGACCCGACGCATCCACCATCAACATGTATTTCACGCAATATAATGTTTGTATATTTAAGCCGCCATCGTTCAATCATGACGTTTATGTTAATTGTGAAAAATGTTATCCATTTTTGTTTGTTTTTAGTATGTGTAAGTGGCTAATACTGGTGTCAAATTATTCAAGCTATCATATATATCATACCCTCACCAATGATGACAGCCAGCCGCGACTAAAGGCTTAACGAGCCTACTTAAGCACGGAGAAATAAATAAATACGGCCAAATAACATAGAGTTAGGCCAAATTATGTTCAAGACTTGTGTTATGGGATACTAACTCAAGGATACTTTATTTTATAATAGATATTTATATAGATAAACATCCAAGACCCAGGTCAATCTGCAAAAAGATCATTTTCCTACTTGACCTGACCGGGGGTTGAACCCGGGACTATCCGTGTCGCAGGCAGGCGTGTCGACAGCTGCGCCACGAAGGTCACCATTCACGGAGGAGCTCGTGATGTTTTGATGCAACTTGCGAAGATATCCAAGGGGAGACTGCGCGTGAGGTTACTTAACATTCGTAAGCGCTAATAATGCTAATGGCTACAGGGCCGTCGGGCTTTTCATTTACCCATTACACACTTACACACAAACAAATCATTTTTATTTATAATGTAAGTCTTTCAACTCAACTAACTACACATCTATTATTCCTAATCACTTATTATTATATTATACATAATTACTTACGCACATACTTACTTGTAATAACAATCGTTCCGTAAAAACACCGGCTCCTATGTTCGATTCCCCCTGCTGCATTTTAATGTCTCCTTCCTCGGACGTTGTGAATGCAACTGTCAAAGTCAAAGAGTCAGTCCTCAGTGACGTCGGGGAAGTAGCTAAATCTAAGGGTAAACGTTACTAGTACCAATGATTTAACAGCCAAAGTGACTAAATAAAAAAAAATGGAAATAATATTTTTATTACCTACTTAATCTTACAGTGAAGTGTGCTTCAGTTGCATGTTATTTTTTATTTTCTGTTGCTACATTTTATAAGCTTACGTTATAAATGGACATGAAAAGTACAATTTTTTACTGAATTTAAGTATTTATTTAATACTGTTAAAAATGGAAAAGAATAGAGCTACCAAATAAAAAAAATGTCGCTAAAGATATGGGCAAAAATCGGCTATAGTGGCAACACTTTGTCGGACCGACCGTCGGAACATCCTTCCACACGCACCTTCGAGCAACACGGAAGGGAGTAGCCATACGCTGCATTCCCCTCTGTCAAGGTACAAGCCAAAATTTGGCATATGCATGTCTATGTGTTAGTTGTGTGACTCATCTGTACACAAATTATTTTTTCTTTTTTATGTCATTTTTTGTGACAATGTCATAATTACTATCAAGTGACAGTTTAAGTTTTGTATGTAGGTGTGCGGAACTAAACTTGTGTGCACATTTCCCCCCGCAAAAAACGCCAGAAAAATTGTCATAGTAAATTGTCGCTTTGCCCACTCCCTCCGTCCGGTACGGAGGCCGTGTTGCTCGAAGACACGCACCGATTTGGCAGATGGTAGGAACCCGACCGCGTCGGAGACCCAACCACTCCCGACCAGTATTAATAATAATTATACCGGTCGGGAGTAGTAGGCTTTCCGACGCGGTCGGCTTCCTACCATCTGCCAAATCGGTGCGTGTGGAAGGATGTTCCGACGGTCGGTCCGACAAAGTGTTGCCACTATAGCCAATTTTTAGCCACATCGTTAACGACATTTTTTTTCATTTGGTAGCTTAATTCTATAACCAACATTTTTACCTACTTATTATTACTAAATTAAAATACTTTATCTACTTTATAAACGAACTTTTCAAATCCATTTACAACGTAATCCTTTAAAATGTAGCGAATTATGTAAGAGGCGACATATACAGACAGTCAGATGCAGCGTTACCAACTAACTTATCAACTTTATAGCTAGATCTAACTATTTTCCCGTGTCTGGCAGAAACAATTTAATAGCGTTGTAGCGAAATCCTGTAGCAACCATTGTTTTTTTTTGTCATAATAACTTACCACGTAATTATATGCATTTCATGGTTATTCAATTTTAATACACAATGAACCATTAATATTTGCGTGTATTTACAATACCTCCATTAGTTCATTAGATTTTCCCCAGAGTAGGGGTAACTTAGATTGTAGATACTATTTGTAGCATTGGCAACACTGATCGGGGCTCGTCGGATGATATCGGTCGGAAGGTGTGTAGGCTTGCAGGATGGTTGGTTTCCGACGGTAGGTAGGTAGTTTGTCGGCTCCTGCCAGTTCGGACCGTGTGTTACTGGCTTCAGGCTGGCAACAGTGCTGGCAGGCTGGCTGTCATTGTCAGTGGATTTTAGTATCTCTATATAGTTTGTGGTGGATTTCTTTTCCGGTTTACCTGTGGAGATCGTGAGACGTATGTTCATTTTAAATCCATGAACATTCTCTTTATTTTCATTGAAAACCTTTATATTAGTGTTTGTTCTAAAAGAAAATAGTGTGTTTTTCTTAATAATAGCTATATTTTAGTTTCAGTGCTTACAACATGTTTTGTGTTTTGGACCAACAATCGCTTCATTTGTGGCCAGACCGATGATGTGACTTCTGATCAACATGTCTTGATTTTGTTGCTAGGTCTGCCACAGGCTCGCCAAGATGGGCGCGTACAGATATATTCAGGAACTGTATCGAAAAAAATTGAGCGATGTTATGAGATTCCTCTTGCGTGTTAGAGTATGGCAGTACCGCCAGTTGACTCGCATGCATCGCGCTCCCAGGCCTACTAGGCCCGATAAAGCTAGGAGACTAGGATACCGCGCCAAGCAAGGTAAATATGACAAGTTTTGTGATTGTATGGTGTTTTCTCACATGGTCTGTATTGTAACTAATGAGTCCCACTTTTTGTAGGTTATGTTATCTTCAGAATCCGCGTGCGCCGTGGTGGTCGCAAGCGCCCAGTAGCCAAGGGTGCTACCTATGGCAAACCTAAGAGCCATGGTGTGAACCAGCTGAAGCCCACGCGCAACCTTCAGTCCATTGCTGAGGTATGTTCAGATTACATTGCTCACATTTTTACTGAGCAATGTCAGAATACATATTGATTTTACTGCAAAAAAATCATTTCATAGTTTAGATGCTTTCAGTTAAACATTTTACTTTGTAGGAGCGTGTTGGCCGCCGCTGCGGAGGTCTCCGTGTGCTTAACTCATACTGGGTTGCTCAGGACTCATCCTACAAATACTTTGAAGTCATCCTGGTTGATCCCTCGCACAAGGTAAATACAATTTTATACACCTACAATCTAATGTATATGGCAAGTCATATTTTAAAATTAGTGTAATAATTAAAATGATGAGCTTTTATGTCATGCACCAATCTGAAAGGTTTTGCTGAATCTTCACCTACCGGTTTTTCTGATATTTTGCAAGTTGATGACTATAATAAAACCTGCATAGTTCAGTTCTCACCCTTAAAAATACTTTTTCAGGCTATCCGTCGTGATCCTAAGATCAACTGGATTGTAAATGCTGTTCACAAGCACCGTGAGATGCGCGGTCTTACTTCAGCGGGTCGCAGCTCTAGAGGCTTGGGCAAGGGCCACCGCTACTCACAGACCAAGGGAGGCTCCCGCCGTGCTGCTTGGATCAGGCGCAACACCCTACAGCTGCGTCGCAAGCGATAAACTTAGGGTTTATATCATTGACTTTCTATTTGATTTTTTATATTCTCAAATAGAAAGCCAATGGGTTGAAATAAACAAAAACCACAAATTAGTTTTTTTCATTTTGATAATGTATCACTCGTTCTGTATAGTAGTATAGGATTAGGAAGTCATCGGAGGTATGTTGACATCATAATTATTTTTTCTTAATTTATTATTTGTCATTATTGATGATAAGATTAATTCTTTTGTTTTGTGTTTCAGTTCAGTACACTGACACATCGTCATTTGAAAAGGTAACTATCTTTACTTCTATATCATTATTATTCATGCATAAGGAACTATTAAAGAGGTGTTTTAATGATGATACAATGCTTTATGAAATGCGCAACCCTGATTACCATGCATTTTTAACTTCCTTGGATGGCTGATCTTACATTGAATTTAGTTTGACTAATGAGGAAATGAAGAAATTTACTTACACTTATTGTTATTTGTTCACAGATAGACAGACAGTTGTCAAGGATAATCCAATTATTCAGGTAAATATCTACCCATTAAACATGATTATTAAATAAGTAAATGTTGTTCAAACTAAAACCACGAGAGGCTGCAGTCTACTATTATTACAGGCTGTACTACTGGGGCACAGCCTCTAAAAATAAATTAATCCAAATTCATTAAGATTGCTTGTTAGAGTATTGTGTTAACGAGAAAAAAGGATTTGGAAAGAATAAACTCATGTCTAGGTGAGATCACCATGACTTATTCAAGGTTGACCTCAATCCGGCAAGAGACATTGACTTGATGATTTTCTTCTAGTTTTGCTTAACTACACTACCTTGTTTAACAACTCATTTTTTGTTTACAGGTAAACATAGAAGAAGTTGCAGCAAACACGTTTAAATTGTCTATTTTGATACCATTAAATAAATATATATAGTTAATTTTATTTACTTGTTTTATATTTTCTTCGGTTCCCCACCCGAACTTTTTATTTGAAATTAAAAGTCCTAGTATCCTATATTATAAATTATGTGAAAGTGAGTTTGTTTATTTGTTTGTTACGCCTTCATGCCGTACATAACTAAACCAAAAATCATTAAACTTGCTTTTGCCCGCGGCTCTGATCGTGTTGATGTCGGTCCTTCGAGAACAGTACCTTAGATTTCATTTAAATTGGTTCAGTACCTAGCTTTGGCGTGCAGAGGTAGGTACCTACCTATTTTCCTATTAATAATATTACTAGCTGTTACCCGCGGCTCCTGCTTTAAAGCCTATGTCCTTCTCAGTACTATGTTTATGCAAAATTTGATGATGATCGGTTCAGTAGATACGGCGTGAAAGCGTAACAAACAAACAAACTCACTTTCGCATTTATAATATTAGTTAAGATGGGTTACTAGTGCTCTCCTTAAGGCGCTCTTATAGTACATAATAACACTAGCGCCACCCAGCAATTAAATTCTTTAAATGCTTAATTATATAGAATTAAAAAAATCTAACAAGTATGTACAAAACTAGAATATTACTTGTGGTATTTTTTTATTTATTAAAAGTAATTTATTAGTTATGTACTTGTTAGATTTTTCAAATTCGATATAACTTGATTTTGCAGAACACTTGCGACGAAGCGATAAATAGATTGGCATCGACGACGCCTGTCATCCGAGTTACTAAGGGTAAGCACGCACCGCGACGCGATAGTCGCGTCGCGTCGCGCGACAGAAAAAAGCAAATCATGGGTGCGCGCACTGCGATTCGGCAGTCGCGTTTTAGGGATGGGGCGTTATGACTTTTCGTTTTAAATCGTAACGAAACTGTTATTCGTTTCTTGTTGTATTACGTTGTTTACTTCTTCGTAAACTTTTAGAATCGTTACGAAATTGTTATCCGATACTTGTCGTAAAAATAAACGTAAGTATACAAATCACTTAGGAAACACAAGCTAAGCAAAGCTTTTAAACATCAAAAAGACCTCTCCCACCCGTCTGGCCAGCGTGGAGAGTGTAGGCCAATAGCTCTGGCTAATTTAATGGCTCTGGTTATCAGAGTCGTGCTCCTTCACTAGAGAATAAAAAAGACCTGATGATGATGATGATGATGATACAAATTACTATCATAGAAAGAAAGAAAGAATTATATTTCTTTGGTGCATAAAATCAAACATATGAAAACACACAAGAAACACAACTACTATGAAAGTTATAATGTTTACTATGAAGAATTACTGATTGAGAAAATTCATTATCGCGATGAACCTACTTCGATCTTCAAAAGTTGCTATGGAGAAATGCTTCACACTGAATGTTCAACATCTTTACACGAAACAGTAAACATAAACTAAAACAGAAACAGTAACTATGATGCTAAAAGTGGCCAAGTCTTATGACTTTCGGCTCTGTCTACCCCACTAGGGATAAAGACGTGATAATATGTATGTATATATGTTGTAAAGACATAAACCAGTAGGCAATGAATTGACACTGTGTGTTTCTGTCGGTTTGTTTCAATATGACTTGGTTTATTATACTTGTGTCTTCAATCAATTATTCAATTTTAAATATTAAAATCTCCCGACCCCGTAACATCTCCCATAAAATTTACAGTACGGTGCCACACCACACCTATTCAGGATATTTGAATCTCAACTCGATTAACATAAGAAAACAAGTTTTCATTTGAGTTGGCACATCACTAGTTGGCTATGTCCTGCGCAATGTTGCCAGGTTTTACTTTTGTTACTTTTTTGAAAAAGTTACATAACAGTTGGTACAATTAAAAAACAATACTGAATAAGGATTTATCGTTTATTATGCTTATTTGCAATAGTAATATTAAGTTCTAATTCCAACGATATTTTCCAGTATTATAGATATATTAAATACGGGAGTATTAAGATGTAAACACTACTTAGAACTTAAAATTGCTTAGGC
The DNA here is from genome assembly GCA_963082605.1 of Rhodophaea formosa. Classification (NCBI taxonomy): domain Eukaryota; kingdom Metazoa; phylum Arthropoda; class Insecta; order Lepidoptera; family Pyralidae; genus Rhodophaea; species Rhodophaea formosa. Next base: position 5,684,112 of record OY720211.1, on the reverse strand, counting down.
ATAGCTTATTAAAGTAACTAGGAACTCAATAAAGAAATAAAAAAATTAAGTATGTTCGAATCGAATGGGTTAATTATCCAAAAATCGAAAGTAACTTCAAATTCCGCCAAGGGTATGAAAGTTACAAATATGTAAGAAATGTTAATATAATGGCAACATTATCGCGCGACTGCCGAGTCGCAGTGCGCGCGTCTTCATAGATCTCCATACGTTGCAAACGCGTTTGCGACAGATCTGTCGCAAAAATAGCAACAATAGGTATGCGACTGCGCGACTATCGCGTCGCGGTGCGCGCACTTCTATGGCACTCCATACGTTGCGAATTTTGCGACAGCAAATCGCGTCGCGGTGCGTGCGTACCTACCCCTAAAGACGACGCAGATTTGCCTAGCGGGGAGTATAGTTGTTTGCTTAGAGTTTATACTCTTAAGGTTGTATGAGAGTGTGAGGTGGAGCGGGGGATTTAGGGTATGATTGGTCAAGCCTGAAAATCGTTTCGATTCGTCAAGCGAATTTTTATCACCCATTATAGTACAAGATCGTCAAATGTTAAAAAGGTTTCGTTTCGCCAAACCATGTAAAGGTTCTCATTGGTCAAGTCTACGAAAAGTTCTAATTTGTCAAGCCTATTGGTAGTTTCGATTGGTCAAGCGTTAACGTGTTTCGATTCGTCAAGCCTATTTTTAGTTCTGATTCGTCAAGTCTACGAAATCTAGCCAGTATTAAGTAAACAATAAAAAAACCGGCCAAGTGCGTGTCGGGCCACACGCAGTGTAGGGTTCCGTAGTTGCGAATCACAACTTTGATTTCACACCGTTCACACTCGCACCTCACAGTTTAACGACCAAAAACATGTAACAATGAAAATGTATGAAATTTTACATTTTCGAGTACATTTTATAAGTTTGTTGCCTATAACTTTTTAGTTTGTACTTAGTACTCTGCTCTGATAGTTTTCCTATCAACTTCAGTATATATATTACTGCTGTAATTTTTTTCACGTATTCATAAATAACCGTTTAGTAGATAGAGGGGGGGACACTTGCGTCTAACTAAAATTTGCACTTTAAAACCAAATATTTCGGAAACGGATCCCTAAATCGAAAAATGGTGTTCTCAACCTCACAATATTTTTTAAAGACCTATCTAACAATTCCCAACACGATGGGTTTGTATAGAAAAAAAATATTACTCCCTCTTTACTTGTATGGGAGCTACCCTAAAAAAAATTTTTTTTCAATATTTTCTTCTACCACTTTTTTGACATGATTAATATACATACCCATACCAAATTTCAGCTTTCTAGTACTTAAAGTCTCTGAGTAAAACCGCGGACGGACAGACAGACATGGCGAAACTATAAGGGTTCCTAGTTTACTACGGAACCCTAAAAAGGTGAAATATCAGTACTTCAGTGCTTGAATACGACAAGAAAATTAAAAATCCTTGGAGTGATTATTTTATTTTTGATATGATTATTTTAATAAATATTATTTTTGCATTATTTTATCACGTCTACTGAGTTGTGCAATTAATATGTTGTTTTATTACTTTATGATTATTTTTTTTATTGATGCGGTGCAGGCACTGTTTAGATTTTGCATTTAATTAATAGTGAACCACAGGCTAGTATCAGCTACCTACTAGATATTATGTTGAATCGCTGATCGTCAAAACTGGCTAGATAGAATTGGGTCTATTCTATTCTGGACTATAGATTTTGTAGACTTGACAAATCAGAACTAAAAATAGGCTTGACGAATCGAAACATGTTAACGCTTGACCAATCAAAACTACCAGTAGACATGACAAATTAGAACTTTTCGTAGACATGACCAATCAGAACCTTAACATGGTTTGGCGAAACGTTAACATTTGACGAACTTTTACTATAATGGGTGATAAAAATTCGCTTGACGAATCGAAACAATTTTCAGGCTTGACCTATCATACCCTAAATCGAGCGGGGACGTGCGAGACCTATCTCGGGAGTAGGATTTCATTGCAGATCGGTTTCCTCCTTTTTGAAGTCTGTTAAAAACAGCTTTCTTTTTAATAGAATACAGCCTCTCTCCGAAAGACATTTTACTGACTGCAAAAAATATATTCACAGTTCCACTCAGCTTATATCTCCACTGCAGTCCAGTCCATGGCCCAGGAGCCGAGCCAGGTCAGTAAGCTAAAACAGAACCAATAAGATAGTTGAATAACTTCGTGTACAAATGGCTAACTACATAAACCCAGGAACCAACCAATAGGAATCAGCGGCGGCTCGGCTACAACTACGTTTGTATAATACTTTCGGGTGGCGTAGGCTTTAAATTTTTTGGGCAGGAAGTAGTTTTAAATTTATCTTAAAGAAACTTGTAATATTAAGTAAGTATGGTTCCTTAGTCTCAGATCTAATCAAAAAATAAAGACAGATTTTATTGAAAACTTTTTATTTCGATATTTCTATATAATCTTACAAAGTAAATAACAATAAAAAAGTTACATATCAGAAATCAATGACAATAACTATAATTTATAAGTTAAATTGATAAGTAGCTGGTTGTTATGAAAAATTAGCGTCAACGCATTACTAAGCAGAAATGAAATTTGCGCTAATGGAGACAAAGATGATACATTTCACTTCACAATAGTTAAATAAAATCGGCACTTACACCTAAATAAATATAAAACCTTTTTTTATACATTGGTACTTATAAAGATTATTTACATTATCGCAGAGACCAAGACAGGTAGATAAAAATTGCAGTATTTGATGTCAAGAATAAAAATTTATGAACAAAAATATACTTTAGAACATGGAATTTGATACTGATATTTCTGAAAATATTTGTGCAAGAGTAAAGGCAATGAAGAGGGAATCAAAAGATAACTAATCCCTATAATGCCACCAGGCCCCCCGTAGGGCCGTAACATGGCACGCGCGACAACGTTTATCGACTATCGCCATCTTGCTTTGAGATGGGATGGTTTATCGCGTGATATAAACGGCGTCGCGGGCGGGTACAGAACAGAAAAGTTTTTCGGGACGCGACACCATTTGCGTCGCGACTTGTGACACAAAATGCGCGCACGGTGCGTCAAAATATTCTTTTAATGGAAAGTACGTGAAGGTTGACTTTTAATTTCGGCGACAGTGGTAATTGTTGGGCATTTTATACGAAGTTACAGGTTGCGCCGCGACCGGTGCCGCTATAATCTATATAATATTATAATGCTGAAGAGTTTGTTAAATTGAACGCGCTTATCTCAATTTCAAAAATTCTTATACCGTTTGACAGTTACGTTACCCTGGGTCCCATAGTTTATAATGTACCACGGGAAAAGCCGGGCCAGGGCGGTCTGCTATTTTCATATAAAATACCCAACGCTTGCCACTGTCGCCAAAATTCAAAGACAACCTTCACGTGCTTTCCATTAAAAGAACATTTTGACGTACCGTGCGCGCATTAGGTATGAAATGAATGACGCAACGCCCGCCGCTGCCGCCGAACTTCAAAGGCAACATTAACTCAGTGGACGGTTGATCGAAAATCTATGGTACAACTGTTTACATCAACATGATGTCGCCGTATACAAGACAAAAGAAATACAAAATTTTAAGAGAATTAATTTACCGTCATCCATAACTTCTCATTAAGTCCCAACGTCCCCATTGATTACTTTATACATTCGATTTAGCTTAGCGTAGCTAACAAAAAAAAATACTTGAAAGTTTGACGTTGTTGGTAGTAATTGTCGTACCAACATATCAACATGGATAATACCTTATTTCATGTTGCTATGTACGACATGGTAGTACCATGGGTACCATGGTACGGGGTGCCGTGTACCATGATGGTACACGGCACCCCGTACATAATAGCGTTATAGTTTACAATTTAGAATTAATTAATTAATAAATATATTTGAAAAAAAAAGAGCTTGGGTCGAATGGGAATAATATTACTGGGTAAATCAAAGTCTTAAGAACGAAATAATTTTACACGATTAAAAATATTAAAACGGACCCGAGCAAACACTAATGACTGCAGAATTTAGCTCGGTCGTGGGGCAGATCTATAATAATAATAATTTACAAGATTTAAAAGAATTTTTTGAAGAATGGATCTGAACGATTACTTACCTTTTATAATTATTTTTAATGAAGACTATACGATTTACTCCTTTTCCGCCTTCTAGTCCTCTATAGTAAATTATTTTGTATAAGTATACTAATTATTCGCAATTTTATAGTTCGCGGATACTTAGTGGCTTTATAGTATTGATAGAAACGTTTTCAGACTACGGTCAATGGGGTATGCCGGTTGACGAATATGACGAACTGACATCCAAGATTAAAAACAAAAGCAAAAATTAAAGGCAAATCATTATTCAATTCGTTTTACAACTACCCAAAAGTGTATAAACTTACCAAAATGACTGTCGCAAGCTACAAGCGCTACAAAACGCGTTACACGACAACGCTTTTGATATAAAAAGCCTTGTATTATGTCAATATTCTGTCGAATGCTAGCAAGTACACACCTTACAATACGACGCTTTCGGCTTCAAATGGCCAGAATACTATCGAATACCAGCGCATGCGTTTCATGACGACGCTTGTGGCTTCAAATGGCCATGTATATTCTATCGAATGCTAGAACGCACGCGTTATATTCACGCTTTTGGCTTCAAATGGCCATGAACTCTATCGAATGCTAGCCAGCGCACGCGTTTCATGACGACGCCTGTGGCTTCGAATGGCCATGTATTCTATCGAATGCTAGTACGCACGCGTTACGTGACGACGCTTTTGGCTTCAAATGGCCATGTATTCTGTCGAATGCTAGTAAGCACAAGCCTTACTAGACGACGTTTTCGGCTTCGAATGGCTATGTATTCTGTCGAATGCTAGCACGAACACGCGTTACATGACGGCGCTTTTGGCTTCAAATGGCCATGTATTCTATTGAATGCTAGTACGCACGCGTTTCATGACGACGCTTTTGGCTTCGAATGGCAATGTATTCTATTGAATTTTAGTACGCGCGCTTTACATGACGATGCGGCTTCAAATGGCCATGTATTCTATCGAATGCTAGCAAGAGCACGCGTTACATGACGACGCTTTTAACTTCGAATGACCATGTATTCTGTCGAATGTTAGTACGCACGCTTTACATGACGACGCTTTTGGCTTCGAATGGCCATATATTCTATCGAATGCTAGCAAGCGCACGCGTCACATACTGACGACGCTTTTGACTTCATATGGCCATGAAGTGCTGCTGCTGGCAGTGAAGGGACCTTCAAGTAGTTTTCGTGTCATTATATTAGACTTGATAAGTATGGTTTTAACCAAAGCATGCATCTGAAAATGTAATTGTAAAGAGGATAGAGGTCATGTTGCAACGGGAAGTTGCTGAAGAAGGTATGATAAAGAGAACAAGGAAAGAAAGCTTTTGTTTTGTAACAACCAATAACGGACTTCACTCTTATCTACAAATACCAAACTCATATCATACCCTCTTGCGGCACAAACGCTATTCTGGCAAGATATTGCACTATTATTTGGTGCTATTCCGTCGACATATTTTCAATCGATCTTTAATGCGATGCTAGTTTAACAAGTAAATTGAAAAAGAAGCAATACAACGATGGTATGGTTAATCTGTTAAGATGAAATTAGCATTTTCACATATTCGGAAAACCGTTATTGATGAAACTCATACCTGACTGGACAGTGCCATACGGCCCCAGCTACACCAACACATAACTGAATGTTATGCGTTGGTGTAGCTGGGGCAGTTTTAAGGGAAAGCGTCATAAACTAGTACGTTATTTATAACATATAGACTTTTCGGATCACCGGTATAATTTTTAATTTGATGCATACTTACAATTGTCGCTAGACCACGTCAATATTTACTCCTCAATGCCGCGGCTTAATAAATAATTTTCTTTTTTTGATTTCGACGAAAAACCACTTAGCAAGTTTGGGATCATCTGGGATCTAAAAATGCTTTATTTTTTCCGCGAGTGTTTCTTCAGCGTGACTTGCAAGATCACGAATTAAGTATAGCGCTACGAAAACAGATTACATTATATACTATCACGTCTTTATCCCTTGCGGGGTAGACAGAGCCCAGGTCTATAATACCTAAAGGCCACGTTAGCATGTTGATAGGCTTGTAGGTGGATAATGGAATCAAAATAGTGATGGGTTGCTAGTCATATCGATCACAACTATTGACATGATTTCTTACGCCCATTACCTCTGCTTTGACGATCTGCGCGGGAAGAGAAGCGACTGGTACATTAGGCTTCTTTTCTCCCAGACCAGCGTGGAAAACGCATTATAAAGACAGATTATAGATATAGTCTGGATTGAGTTTCTTTCAACGTATTCTCACCAGTCATTACGAAATGCTAGTAGTTTTTCGACTTTGCATATTAAAATTTTTAAATAATAAGAGAGAAAAGTATGACGTTCAAAAAGAGAAACAATGATCCAATGTTGAATAAAAATCTTTGACTTTGATGACATTTAGCGCAATATTATAGACTTCCAGCCACGAGCCTAGAGTGCTATTTTTGAAATGCCGTCTCACCAAAACGCAAGTCGTGCACGACTACAAGTCACACTCGTCTCCGAAGTCACGAAATGCTATTTGTCGTATTTTCGAAACGATCGCTTGAGCTGTACTACAGCCAACTATCAGCGAAAAATAACTTATTTCTTCCTATTTCACGCGGAACATTTTATAAACTTTTTAAAAGTTATTAAGGATTTTTTAAATGTTTATAAAATGTAGCGAAACAAACGGAACGTAAAATCATGACATATGAACTTCCAATGACAGGCAGTCACTTTGACATAAAGGCGTTCGTCGCGGTCTCAACCGCTCGTTGCAATCACCCGTCAACTAACGATTCTTTCTTTTCTTGTTTTTAATTATGGCTTCTACCGAGATTTCAGTGATTCTGCCAATGTCCAGTATAATGAGATACTAAGTATCGGTGTTGTACGGTATGTGGCATCAAAGATGGCGTTAGTTCTTTGGTAGCCTCGTGGGAGCTTCTGATGACAAATCTATACGAGTCCATTTAACAGTCTACTTTAACTATTTCACAAATTGTTCTCGAGCACGAGCATTTATAACACCAAACTACACCAATTTCATATTATAAAGTCCTCTTAAATCAATTTGCAAAATCCTATAAGGCAAACGACGACTTCCCACCAAAAACCCAACTAACGATTCAAAAATGAGGCTTTTTGGAAACACTCGCGTCAATCACTCGTTAAGTGAGTCACGCGTTCAAAAATAGCACTCCTGAGCCTGAGAGTGACGTGACGAGCCTAGTGGTCGGGCGCAGGCGCGGCGTGCGCGTGTGGGCGCCGGTCGAAGTGGAATGTGTCAGACAGGTAGAGGCCGAAGATGGCCACGCTGTAGAATACCGTCAGCCCGAACAGCGCCACCGATGCGCTCGCTGTGAACATGTTGCTGTACTCGCATCTGCCGAAGAGATATCTACGTTAAGAAGGTTACATACATACTCTTTAAGCGCAGGACACATAGAAAAGGCGTAAGACGAGGACAGGGCACGTACAGGGCGCAGACGGGGCGCCGTCGCGACTTTTGAAAACAAATAGAAAAGACGAGGCACAGACGTGACGCTCGGTAGTTGTGGGTGATGTGACAGCGACGCGCTAGTCCCGGCGCCCGCGCCTCTCCCCGCCCGTCCTCCGTCCGCTCGCACCCGTGCCCCGTCCGTTGTGTATGTTTTACAATAGGGCGCAAACCAGTCGCAGACGAGTAAGCGTCGTGTCCGCGCCCTGTCATTTCTGAGTGCTTTGGGTCGCGACGCTTCTATGCATTATGTTATGATGACATATGTCTGCGCCCCGTCCTCGCCCTACGTCTTTTCTATGTGTCCTTCGTTTTAGCCTATTAACAGGTCAGTAAGTATACAGCGTGTAAATTGATACACGACATACCCTTATAGAAGTGACTCAACCCGTCAATGTGAACAAATTTTACTATGGGACCTCAAATATTTTTTAGTATGGGAAAGTTAAAAAAAAATCCAAGTTCCCAGCATTGGTCAAATTTTGGAAAAGCTTCAATGTCTCACTTTTAATCGTGAACAATAGTTCATAAAGAAGTTTGAAGGGTTATCTAGGGCCTCGCAGAACCAAATTCAAATGATTTCTCCGTTTCTTTCAAATAATTTATTTCAAATGGGGGCAGCACTGGACTCATGTATCCCTATTGTATTGTACCTAATTGTATTAATTCACTATTGAGGTGTCTTCTTAAAGTAGAGGAGAGAGACTTCATGTAACGACAAAGATGTTTATTGTCTTAACAACAGCAATGGAATAATAATGGAATAATAATAAACGATACTGAATTAAAGTGACTGTAACATACTTGACATACAATACAACTAATAATTCTATATATACTAACATAAAAATACGACATAAAACTACATTAAAAATTGCCTTATATTTAATATTAAAGTGACATCAAATAATAAATGTTTATAAAATCTATCTAAGAAAAAAAAATGACAAGTAACTAATTATATAACCATAAAGAGCAATCAAAAAATCAAGTAAGTAACACATATTCAACATATTATTATATACGATAAATTACTATTATTTCTTTTTTTTAAATATAATTATATTTTTTAATATCTTATAGTACAAAACCCGTTTGCCATTCCAAATTTTATTTATGCGATGCCCGACAGGGTTCATATTGTACATATTTAGTATAATTACAGTGCAGTGACATTATTGTAAGAGCTGATGTAATGTACAATACGAAACGCAATAAAGAAATTGAATTGAATTGAATAATAAATTTACTTAAAACTAATAACTATCTCTAAAACATATTGCTAACGTTTCACTCCATGTTACACGTGCCGGTGTACTAATTATTAACTTTAGTGTTTTGCATTGAGTTTAAAGTACTCTATTATAGAATTACTTCAATAAATTTTTTCCACCGCACTCACCTGAAGAACCAGACGACGGTGAGCGCGACGGAGACGAGCGTCATTAGGATGTTTTCCAGGTCCCACGGCCGCTCGGGCGCCGCGGCCTCCGTGATCAGCTCGTGCGTCGCGTTCACCGCCGCCTCCGCTGGCATGCCGCGTTGCTGCAACATGATACAATGTTTCATAAAAATATGATAATAATGAGGGTTTTCGGAACCGAGTTTTTCTCCAGGTGGCGCCACTGTGTCAAGAGGTATTTTTGACAGCTCCTGTCAAAAATACCTCTCGACACTGCCGTCACCGGGAAAAAACTCGATTCCGAAAACCGGTCTCTTTGACACCTCATTGACACCTGCCCCCGTAGGATAGCACGCGCGAAAACGTTAATTTGTTACCTCGTTTTACGTATAACGTAGCGTTACAATAAAGAGTGCGATGCCGTTTATATCGCGCGATAATGTCCCCAACATTATGTTGGTGATACGTTGTGAGGTTTTAGACTAATCCCCACCCTCACCTAATATCACGTGTGTATTTTAGTACCAACAAAGAATCAAATTTTCTTTAGCAAAATTATCTTGAAATAGGTATGGTATGTCTGACAGATTAGCAACGGCGAGTCAAGGTCACACCACACGCCGTTTTTCAGTTTAAAGATCGCGTGTTTGACTTAAAAATAAATACACCTGATATCTTACTTCACCCCCCTTCTTCCTGGTGATAGATCTTGATTTTTTCCGAACCGCCCCCCCCCCTTTAGAGTCTCACGTGATTAATGGAAGGCCCCTTCCTGGACCGGTAACGCTTAATGGTGCCATGAATATATCCTGGGGGCAGTATCTCAATTAGTTTTGGGTATTATTCTGCCCTTGTGGGAAATAGATGTTTTATACGAGGAGATGAGCAGCCCGGCCGTGGCAGAGCAGCCTCCGACACACTGACCTGCTGCGGGCGCTTGGGGTGCACGAGGCAGTGCACGACGGCGCGGTGGTGCAGGCCGCAGGCGCGCAGCGTGGCGTCGTCCAGCAGCACGCGCCCGTTGAAGATCAGCCGCACGCGACACTCCGCCGACAGCTCCATGGAGAAGTGACGCCTGGAAGAGACAACATAAATATAAATTGACAATGCTTACGACTGTAGCACACAGCCGCGAATGCGGAACGGAAGCGTTCCATAACGGAACATTGGCGAAACCGCGAAACGCTATCTAGTATGATTTTGTTTGGTGCGTCTCACACCGCAAGTGGAACGAAACCGAAACGGAATCATACAACAGCGTTTCGCGATTCCGCCGGTATTACGTTACGGAACGCTTGCGTTCCGCATTCGAGGCTATGTGCTACAGGCGTTAATAGATCTACTACCTAGACCTACGTTCTTACCTGGAACTCAATTTATGAACTAATGGAATCGATCCACCACTCTTTGTGACGTCGGCAATCGTTTCACATGTTAATAAAATCAACAAGTGGTCCTGTGTTTACGTATTTTTGAACCGCGCGAATATATTTTTAAATTTTTCTGAGAATGATATATTTGGTAGTTCCTGGTGGTTCGTGGCTCGATGGATGGTATCAAATGGGACCCTATGGTACTTACTAGGACCCGATGGGACCTATTGGGAGCGTATGGGGCCCTATAGATGGAGTCAAATCAAATTTGGTATTTGGTACGCGTCTTTGAATCCGAGTGGTTTCGTGCGACCATTCGAAATATCCATTCGAATAATGGTTCAAAATTAGCCAATTCAAATTCATCTTGCTGAAACTTAACAACTAGTGGCGGATCGATTCTATTAGTTCAATAATTTAGCTTCTTGTCGAATCTAACCACCACACTGTTCTATTACACCGATGTAGGTACTGACATGCCCATTTACTACTTGTAGCAACTCTAGTATAGTATTTCGCGTATTCATGACATATTATTTAGATTGATCTTTGAGCATAAATTTTAAACAATAATAATTAGCATTTATGAAAATCTCAATCAGCCCTGGACATCTTCAATCAAGATGCGTACAGTACTCTTGATCTATTCAAAATATAATTAGATTAATAGCTTTTAACATATTGTTGACCTAATCCAAAAAATAGTTTTCTTTATTTTCACAACAAAAACAGAACTTCTAAAAAAATCAGTATATAACTTACCATTTGAAGTCCTTCAGAAGTTCATCCAAGCTACCTTCAACCTCCTTCAGGGTATCGTTGAGGTACTTCAGTTTAATGAGTATCTTTCTCCCATCCCCGTCAGCTGCGTCCCCAGAGGCAACAGCTTCCTCGGCAGGAGGGTTTTCCTCAGAAGATGTGTTTACATCAGACACAGAGGAAGCACTGCCGTCATTATTGTCTCTCTTGTTCACTTTAACAGTCGTAGGCGCGTTCGAATCTAAAAAAATAGTAATTCTGATGCTAAAACTATGATTAAACCTATTTTAACTACTAGCTGTTATCCGCGGCTCCGCCCGTAATACATATATAGCCTATGTCCTTCTCAGTACCCTAACCTATGTGTATGCAAATTTCATAATGATCGGTTCAATAGATTAGGCGTGAAAGCGTAACAAACACATAAACAAACTCACTTTCGCTTTTATAATATTAGTTGGGCAATATGGAAAACATTACTTAGTTATTTTATAACGATAAATTGATACATTGACAGAAATATTTAAAACTATTAGGTCGATGGGTTCATAACTTATTGAGAAGCTGGTCCAGTGGCAGTGGGCGTATGAATATGCATCATATCGAACGATTCCGTACGTAATGCGCCTATAAATTTTGATATAGGTAGATAATTTGATGAGATTTTTAAAAATAATTATACTTGATCTGTTTTAAAACAATGACATGATTCACAAAATGTACACAAATAATTAACTGTTAAAGACCTCAAAATATTAATCTTACCGCTGGGTCTCGCGAAGAACTCGCAACCGGCGGTGACGTCCGCCTCCATAGCGTTGACGATGCTATCCATCTCCCGTATCTGAGCGTTACTTGCTGGCTCCGTGTCCTCTGGACCCTCACTCTCCTCACTGGTCGACTCTGACGCGCTCTGATTTTGAGGACCAGCTGCAGACGTTTGAAAATACTAATTAAGCTAACAAATCTACTAATGACGTTCGTTTCACAATATTAATTAAATAATGTTATCACTTGCATTGTACAGACCTACAGAGTTATCTGTGCGATCAGATTACTAGTAAAATGTCGCTAGTGGTGCTATGGACGTATGAAACTAAAGTAGCAAAACCTGTAGTTCCAAATTTGCCCACCAGCACTGAAAACTTTGTAGCTTTCTATACCTATGTATGAAAGTGGTGCATGTAACATTGGCTTGTTTTAATTACAGTATGTTTTTATTTCAATACTGTTATAGTTTATTATCAGCATAATAATAATAAACGCAGATAAATACATGGCATGGCCTCCAGTCCAATATAATTGGAAAGTACATACATAAATACTGCGGTTAGCATATTTGATTACACGCCTTAGCTTCTGAACTAATATTACTAACAGTGAGGGGGCCCTCACGCCCGGCGACCAGGGGTACGATTTTTGAAATTACGTTGTTTGCAAACGAGCGGTTTTTCCATACAAAAACCGTTCGAAGACGAGTCACACATTCAGAAATAGTACCCTAGGGGGACCCCGGTCGGCCCACGTCGGCGATGGCGAATTCATATAAGAACGGGCGCCATCAAGATCTAGCAGAGCAGAAGGAGCAAGCAAGTGATTTTGTATGCAAGGTCATGTTTACAAAGATTGAAAAATTTTAAACAAGTGTTAAACACAGTATGTACGGTTATTAAAGATTAAGCATAACCCAAAGAGCCATAGAAAGAAAAGAAGAATTGACAAAATAAGTAATAAGAATTTAACAACAAAACAGGATTAGCTGATGTTACATATAAAACAAAACAACTTAAATGGAAGTGGGCACTGAAAATGGTGGGAAATGAAAGCACAATTGTAACACTATTGTACCCTAGAGGCCATAAAAGAAATAAGGGTAGGCAATTTAAAAGATGAAATTTTTGAAATGGCTGGAAAGACAAAAACCTGGACCAGACTACCACTCAATAAGGAAGAATGAAGAAGATTGGGGGAGGCCTTTGCCCGAAGGCACACAGAATCGGTTACAGTAGAATAAGATTACCTATTTATACAATGTAATCTTTATATTCTGAATTCTGATATAAGAATTTTGCGTTCGATGCGCGCTCGGAAACGGACGCGATCCGCAATAAGAACGAAATATAATTTTCGCGTTCGCGCGGCTTTGAATGCTGCCGCCTTGCTGTCATCATGAGTTCCAAAAAACTCGTGGTGAACGAGTTGCTAGCGTTCCTGCAACACAAGCTGGATTCCATCGATGAAGTCAGTGCTATTCAGATTTGCACTTCGTCTTTTTCGGAGGCCGAGATTAGCAGTGCTAAGTCGCTGCTCTACACGTCGCTCAACATGATCGAACGGATGCCTTCACGAAGAAGAGACGAAAAGGGTGCACGAAGCCTTTAAGACATCATTAGTCTTATGAAGGTTACCGATCCTGATGACATGCCGTCATTCGTAGCTCTGGATCTCAAGAAGGTCCCTCCAGTTAGCTGGGATCACGTGGACGTAACCGGGCTGCTCAAGGAGATAAGCTCTCTAAAAGCAAGCCTGGCTGCAGTGCAGTTGAAGATGGAGGCTTCTGAAACCACCGTTAGTGAGCTGCGTACCGAAGTCGTGGCTTTACGTTCCACGATTTCGATAAGTGGGTCACAAGAGGCCGCCAACGTGAACACGCGCCGCGGTGCATTCAATGTTTCGCACTCAAGTTTCGAGTCAGCGAAATTTGACTCTCCGCCGGCCGCAGTCCCTGCAAGCGCTACGTCAGCGCCCCCCGCACGTCATGCGTCACCGCGGTCTCCCGTGATCGCCGTGACGTCGAAGCAAGGTACGTCGACCCCTCGGCGTGTGTATGCTGATGCTGCAAGCCGATCCCCTGTTAAAATGCAGCTACCTAAAGCCGATGGAAGAAACCGGAAACAACAAGAACGAGTTCCGACGCTGCTCCCTCCACCAATACCGCTACGAGGACAGACAGACGAAGAGGGCTTTACCAAAGTAGAGCGAAAACTTAGAAAGCCCCTTTGTCGGAATCAACGCGGTACCGCTCCGACGGGACCTAACCATTTGCTGCGTCCTGAGATCCCGACAACGCAGCTTTATGTGTCCCGCTTGTTTTACTCCACCAAGGTCGCAGATGTTGTGGAGTACGTGTGCAAGAAGATCAACGTCACGTTGAGGGTCGATAAGCTGGAGTCGCGCCATGAAGTGAACTTTGCATCGTTTGTGGTGCGAGTACCTACAGAGCGCTGGGCGACCCTCGCGAATGCTGACTTCTGGCCGAAAGGTGTTGTGTTCCGGCGATTCCGAGGAAGGCTACGCGACACCCCGTCACCAAAGAACACACCGATGCCTTAGTGTGTTAATATGTTTTGTATATTTTTTTAATATGGGCCTGCGTTGCCCGATACAAATAAGTAAATAAAAATAAAAAATAATAAAAATTAATAATAAAATTAAATAAATAAAATAAAATAATGTATGGTTAACTTACAGTCCATCCTTCTATAAAAATGAAGTCGGTTATTGTCTAACATGGCCATGTCGGCGTCCACTATACTGTCCATCTCCTGCAGCGGAATAATCCTGGAGTTGTCTCTGGGACTATCTTCATTCATTTCTGAAGGGTTGGCTGCAACACAATTTCGTTATTTATAGGAGCTATAAGCTAAGATTTTGACATGCAAACTGTGAGATTTAAAAAATAGGTTAAAAAAGCAATGTCTGATTCTTACAGCAACTCCTGCCTGCTTTGGTCAAAATCTATTAAGAGTACAACATCCTGGCAGATGGATCACACCCAAGAAATTCTGATAGCAATTGGTCAGCAATGGCAAATTTCTTAATCTTACACACAGTTATTTAGCCATAATCATCAAATTTTATTTCAAACTAGTTGATGTCCATGTCATTGCTTGCATGGACTTTTTGACTTTAGTGTATTAATATAATATTAATAAACTAATGTAGATACATAAGAAATGTTTGCAATACATGTTTATGCAAATAAATTTAACTTCGTTATGCATCAGGAGTGCGATATTTTCGATTTTTATACCTCTACAATAAATGCCTATCAGGCTCTGAGCAACTTTTGCTAAGGCATCATTTTTTTTTTATTTCTTATAGTTAACATTATGGTTCTGCATCGGGTGTTCTGTTTACCGAAATTGATTATACCCTAGCAAAAACCACATAGCAAAAGATTTATGCAATTTATTTTACAGTTATATTATATTAATGGATCAAATATACTTTGCATTATGATGAAATTGTAAAAACTTAAAAGAAAAATAAACTGGATGAAAATAAACTTCGGAAACATACCTGTGGCGCTTGAGGTAGAAGCCTGCTCTGTACTACTTCCGGGTGGATTTGCTGTTACAGACATGTTTGGCCCTAGAAAATATAATTCTAGCGATAAAAATCTATAACTGAAACAAAATAATGACTGAAATTATTGTTTCATTAGTTTAGAAGATCAGCATCATGGTAGCCCCATGACAAAATGCTGTGCGGAGACCATTTTGGTATTATGCATGTAATTTGTAATTGTTATTGTCCTTTTTGTATTTCATGTGTAACAAATAAACAAAATTTTCTTTCTTTTCTTTCATTATGTATAACTGAGTGTAAGTGCCATATATCACTTATCCATGTGAACACAAAAAGAAAATAAATCTAATCAATTGTTAATGTTTCCATTGTTCTATGCTCAAAAAGGAAAAAATTACACAGACCGCGAAGAATGGAGCCAGTATTTTTAAAGAAGTATTTTAAAAATATATTCCGTATGAAAGGTTTCTACAGCTCTTTATTGGAAGCTAGATGGGGTGAAATTTTATTTGCAGATTTGATCACTCATTCACCCATAACCTAAGGCGCAGGGATAACTAAATAAAAGTATTAAAATTAATACAGTAGGAGTATAATATGCATTTAATTCCTTATTTTTTTCTTTCTAGTTTATTGAAAGAACAGTTACTTCGCAATTTTCCTGCTCTTTTTTGTTTTATGGTACATAGTGAGTTGTACAAAATTATACCTAAATGAAAGATTATTTTATGGAGTATAATAAATGTTTTTAACAATCTATTGTTTAAGGATAATGTAGTATACTTACTGGTTCTAATGCTGACAGTGACAGGGTGATGTGTGCGTGATCTCATTACCAAAACTGTGTGGTAGCGGTCAGGGCGAGCATTTGTTGACCACCACGCCAAAGCAGCTACAACCACCACCAGTAACACCCCCACGAACTGCACGACTTCATCCCCAACACCATCAATCAACGTCATATCGCTCTAAAATTACATCAAATATTTCTCAATTACGAATTTTGTCTAAGTAAGTAAACCTATATTTCCACTGCATATTACATTTCAAGGACTACGTAGGTACAATTCACTGACTAGGAAAACCAATCTTTGGCTTACAGTTTATATATGGCTCCCAAGAAACATGCGATGCAATATTGACATTGAAAATAGTTCTAGTTTTCCAATAATGTGTCCCTCCCATTGTAAATCCCAAGGTCATCGCTAAAAATATGGCAATTGTAATACCTGTATCTAACACTCTATTGGTAAGCTTTAAATCAATGTAGTTCGTAAATAAAATGTTTACAAAAAATCGGACTTCGTGTCGTCCAAGCAATAAGACGACATTATTTCTTTATCAGCTGAAAACGAAGATTTTTGCTTTTCAACAGCAAGTTACATAGTAAATAATCACTTGATGACACAAAATAGACAAATACACATCGCAACAATCTTGATTTGCAATCAATAACAACACAAACGGAAGTATTTTTTGCAATGAAATTTTTCTTTCGGATTCAGATTTGTCTACTGAACTGACAGGACAGACAGACAGAGGACAGGAATCTTTTGACATTTTGACACTTCAATAGTGTTGCCAACAAAAATTATAGAACCTTCCATAAAAATGTAAAAAAGATAAGATTGCGTATTTTCTACTTTTCTTTGATGATTATTTATATTCCTCTTTGCTTTCCTGCCTAGCCTTCTTCCGATAATTATTGTTAAAAACCATGTTACTGCCATCAATGATGGATGACACCCGCCTGCTACAATGATTATGTAGCGATAAGCCTTCGAGCAACACAGCTTCCGTACGAAGCCGTGTTGCTCGAAGCAATGAGCCCTAGCCGAATGCCGAGTACCTTACACCAGTCAGACTCAGACTCGATTCCTGCTTTGGTATCGCCTATTTATTTTGATTCGATTACGCCGGTCTTGATTCCGGCACTTGAATAAGGAAGAATCGAATATTGTTCTAGTCTCTGAGCTCGTCTCGCTCCATAATGCGAGTCCAACTGACTCGAGTCTAGTATTCGAGTCAGGTTTATAGATGTCCGTTTACTAATGCAATGAAGGTGGCTGCACAAACTGCTGAACTTGCCTTTTGCAGCACGGAGTCACTTGAGGTCATGTCAGACAGCAGAGATTACTTATCATCTTGTAGAGTAAGCTTGGAATGGAAATACAAAAATAATACATTCCCTGTTTTTACTAATCATCATCATCAGGTCTTTATTAGTCTCCACTGCAGGAGCACGACTCTCTCTGTACTACCAGAGCCATATTAGCCAGAGCAGTCAGAGGATTTGGAGGTTTTTACTCACAAGAAATAATTTAAAATAAAACTAAACTGACCTATAAGAAGGCGCCGAGCGAGGGTGGAATAACAGCAGAGCTTCTGAAAGTGGGAACGCTGGTCTGGCACCAGTGGCGTAGCTATCATATGGCCAGGTGGTGCAGTGCACCAGGGCCCCGGAGCTCAGGGGGCCCTCTAGCCTCAGCTTTGAAAAAAAAAATTTTTTTTTTAATTCTATTATTTTTAATTCAAATCAACATCAACAACGATAAAACTCCTTATTTAACATTTTCAACACATGCGCCAAGCGTCCTCGATAAGCATGTGCTGTTTGTTTGTTTGTTATCATTTTTTCAGTTATATGGTAGTTTGGATGAGTATGCCCGTAGCACATTGGATCAGCTGACGTGCTTGACGGTCGTGAGATCAATTCACCAATTCCGCCCATCAACTTTTTAATGAAGTTTTAATTCGCTCTTGCCTTGCACCAGATCTTATTTATGATATTTGTGGCGATGTTTTCAACTCTCTGGGGTCTGGGACGTACTGCAGTAGTTGATGCTAGGTTTGCCGCTGACTGTTGCAATTCGTAATTCCCTACTACCAGCCTTATTTCATCAAGTGTCACCACTAATGCTATGATTTCTATTCCGCACATCCATCCATCTGGCACCAAATTCTGGTAAAACTCATTTTCGCAAAAAAAATTCCGGTGACAAGATAAGTATGATACAGGAGTTTTTGGTGGGAAGTCAAGGGGTTCAGTTGTCGTTTGCCTTATACAATTTTGCAAATTGATTTAAGTGGACTTTATAATATGAAATTGGTGTAGTTTGGTGTTATAAATGCTCGTGCTCGAGAACAATTGTGAAATGGTTAAAGTAGACTGTAAAATGGACTCGTATAGATTTGTCGCCAAAATCTCCCACGAGGCTGCCAAAAAACATACGCCATCTTTGATGCCACATACCGTACAACACCGATACTTTGTATCTCATTATACTGGACATTGGCAGAATCACTGAAATCTCGGTGGAAGCCATAATTAAAAAAGAAAGAAAGAAAGTATGATACAGGTTGCAACACAACGCTAACAGTATAATCTATGATAGCTCTCAACCTGATCGGCAATAAAAAATAACCAACGTTTTTCTAAACTCTATCTATCTCCATAGCCTATCAATAGACCGCCCTGAAAATTTGATAAAAAAAAAAATAAGTTTCAGTTCCATGCATGGGGAGATCTTAAACTTTTTTTAACACGCTTTTATTAGCTTCACTTGTATGTAAGAAAATCTTGAAATCCTAATTTCACCCACTTCCCGGTCTTCAATTATGATGAAATTTTGCACCCGCTCTGAGTTCTGATAACAATACATGACTAGCGTGCTAAAAGCGTGTATTTTAGTTTTTTAAACTAATTATAAATTATTATTTCTGTATACATCTTCATAGCAAGATTCAACTCTGTGTAGTCTGAACAGTTTCAGAATATATTGGCTGTGACATACGGATAGACCGACAGACAGATGGACATGAGGAATCCGTTTCCGTTCCGTTTTTGATATTCGGTTACGGAACCCTAAAAAGGGTAAATAGTAAGCTTAGCTTAGGTCGGGCCACTGGGTTGAAGACTGAAACCCAAAAAGCCATATGATAGATCCGGCCCAGGATTTTCAGGTCACCGACTATGTCGTCTCATCGAAGTAGGTATGATCGCAAAGTAGCTTTTATTGCATCATCAATGTAAACATCGTTCTGTAAAACAGAAACTGAAGTTATTTCATAAAATTTAATTTTGAGCATATAATAAATGTTTATATAATCCTTAATCTTGATTACTATCAACATGTACACATTTATAAACAAAAGAAGCATTGTTGGAAATTTTTGTTTACTTCCTCTACTTACCTTGTTTATCTCTTGTGAGTAAAAGAGATAGCTTATAAGGGTATGACGTAACGTGACGTAAACCCAGCGACGTCACGTTATATGCAAAAGAAATACTCGTTTGGTATGCAAACGAAATATTTTGACATGCATTTTTGTAGTTAAAGCTATTATAGCTTTATTTATAAATAGTTCTAGCAACGAGAGGGTCCGATGTGTTTGTGTCACTGTTGTTTTTCATGTGCTATTATGCGAATAAATATTTTTAAGATCATGTGACACGTCATGATTATTTTTACGTTACGTGTTACGGAACGTATATCCGTATCCATGAACTTGCCCACTTCGGACTCCTCCCACATCATAAATTCGCCACCTCCTACTTACTGCATCATTTCGGTACTTTTCACGAGCACAGTTGGATTGAATCACAATTTATTTTAGAGGAGTTATCAAAATTATATATTATTTATTACTCACTATCTTTGGTGCTAACCAAACAACTGACATTCAAAGGATTTCAAAGTGTACTTTAACTTAACACATTCAACAAGATTTTTTGTTCTTGTGTTTTGTTACTTTGTCAGAAAGGGTCATTTCCCTTTAAGTTCGGCAGTAGTCCAGGAGCTTAACATGAGCAGCGTGAATATTCAAAACATCAACAATTGCTATAAAGTTATCAATAACGAGGTCTGTTTAAACAATTTGCTGCAAAATCACGTTGTCTTGCGGCATAGACATAGTTATATGAGAAAATACAAAATCAAGAAGTTTAAGACATCTGTTACAAGAACATATAAAATGACAATGTGGTAAGTAAATATATTTAATTAAAACTTTTTTTTAATAAATTATTTTTCCGTGACCCGCCTTCCGCCTTATAATATTTTGCTTGTAATGGGCGCGAAATTTAAATTATGTCACTCCATTTTACCGATTCTTTAATTCCACGTGAATCGATATCTGGTTTGAATTTAACTTGTAGTTTTACTGTATACAGATCATACAGTGGATTTTAATCATATCCTAATCCTCACTATCCTAACTAATATTATAAATGTGAAAGTGAGTTTTTTGTTTGTTTGTTTGTTTCGCTTCGCTTTCACGTCGTATCTACTGAACCGATCATCATGAAATTTTGCATACTCATAGGTTAGGGTACTGAGAAGGACATAGGCTATAAATCACGCGGGCGAAGCCGCGGGTAACAGCTAGTTTTACATATAGCAATGATTAGATATTTTTATTGTTTAACACTAATGTTCCGGTAAGTTATTGATAGATGGCACCACAGGTCTCACAGTTGAGACGCACTAGAACTCGAGTTTGTTGTGTGCACGATTCGAGTTTTGTTCAAAACAAAAAACACTTCAAAGACAATATAAGTTACGTACATTCAATCAATCAAATATTCATTCCAAATGTGGTCGTTTTACTGTAAGTATAATAAAATGTAAATGTTTAAACAAACAATAATTATTTAAATATTCGGTAACTATTGGGAAAATCAACCGAATATTCGGCTGGATACGAAAATAAAAAATATATGCTGAATGTACCGAATAGTAATATTCAACCGAATATTCGTTTGTTTTGCCGAATATGTTAATATATTTTAAAACAATTATGTAGTAGTAAGGTTACTTTCATAGTGTGGTTTATTCCAAACGTAGAACATATTTTTTGGGAACGAAAGAACACTACTTTTTGTAACTAGTGCTGTACATTAAATACATTTCCAAAAAATCGGCCAAGTGCGTGTCGGGCCACGCGCGGTGTAGGGTTCCGTAGTTACGAATGACAACTTTGAGTTCACACTGTTCACACTCGCACATCACAGTTTAACGACCAAAAACATGTAACAATAAAAATGTATGAAATTTTACATTTTCGAGTACATTTTATAAGTTGGTTGCCTTTAACTTTTTAGTTTGTACTTAGTACTCAGCTATGATAGTTTTCCTTTCAACTTCAGTATACCTATATACTACTGCTGTAATTTTTTCACGTATCCATTAACCGTTGGGGGGACACGACACTTACCTCTTTCAAAATTTTTCACTTTAAAACCAAATACTTCGGAAACGGATCCGAATCAATAAATCGAAAAATGGTGTTCTCAACTTCACAATATTTTTTAAAGACCTATCTAACAATACCCAACACGATGGGTTTATATAAATATTACTCCCTCTTTACATGTATGGGAGCAACCCTAAAATTTTTTTTTTTTAATTTTCTTCTACCACTTTTTTGACATGATTAATATACATACTTACTCATACCAAATTTCAGCTTTCTAGTACTTATAGTCTCTGAGTAAAACCGCGGACGGACAGACAGACCGACATGGCGAAAACCCTAAAAAGAAATAATTAGGGAGATGGAAGCATACTTAGTAAGAGAAAGAATAAAAAAAATGTCTCTGTTTCTTGTACACGCTAATCTCCGGAAATACTTGACGGATTCAATTGAAACTTTTTTTGTTATACGAGAACACCTCATGCAGAACCATAATGGTCCAACTAAAATATAACAAATATAAAAATAACGACTAAACCAAAGTTGTTCATCCTGATGAGCATTTGGAATATAGGCTACATACACATGTACGAGTATTTATTAGTTAGTATTTAATTAATAAGTCGGACCCATGAAGTCCGCGGTAACGACATGCATCGTGGGCATTAGCTAGTAGATAATAATTTAATTCATTGACTCAAAAGAGGGGTGTTATAAATTACACGTTAGTCGGTGTGTTATCGACGTTTGCGCGTGACAACTTAGCAGCCAAGGAAATTGACGGGTTTCAAACCGGTTTTTTATTTATATTTATACCGATATGAAACTAAAATAAGCGGATTGTTATTAGCTTGTAGTTCAAGGAAGCTTAACTACCTATACTGAAAGTATAATTACGTACCTATTTCTATGGCTTTGGCTAACTAGACATAAATATTTTATTTCAAATTGTTACAGACATACTTACATACTATCACTTCTTTGTCCCTTGGGGGTAGAGAGAGCTCAAGGCCACATTAAGCATGTTAGTGGGCGTGGGTTGCTACTCGCATCGCCTCGCCTATTAATGTGATACCTTAGCCCAATCCCTTGACCGGCTTTTAACGGTGTGCGCGGGAAGGAAAGCAGCTGGTATATTCTATGTTTTTCCTTTTCTCCCAAACCAGCATGGAAGAGTTCTCATATTGTTAAATCTAATACAATTAGTTTAGTTGCATATTTATTTTTAAACATACTTGACGATTTTGTTTGTCTCCTGCCTCGCTTTCCCGAGGTAATCATTAACACCTGACTCGTTGAGATCAGGATGTGTCGGATAGACAACGAAGGCATCTTTCTCTTTTTTGAATGAAAAGTCCTCGTATATTGTCATTTGTTATTTTGTCCAATTTAGTGAAACCAACGCAGCATTTCGATTCGGTAACATGCATTATTTTTTGTCAGATAGAAGGGTGCTTGTTACTAGCTTCCACCTGTTATTTCCGTGAAACGAGATCTGTTGGAGTTTTAAAGTTGTGTTTTTTTTAGATTTAGCCCCGTACAATGAAATTCTTTATAAGGCACTTCACAATCGGCTTTTATGAATCGATCGTATGTCAGCGAAAATAATCAAATAACATGACTAAAATTTTTGTCATGTTTCATTACAATCATATGGTTAGCTCACGTGATATTTTGGACTATTGCCAACAATTTATACAGTTCTAGGAACGACACCAAAACAAGTTTGGCATTCATGGCATTAATGTTCGTTTCGTAACCAGAAAGTAAAAGCCAGAGCATTATTAAATTAACTGACTTAGAACTGTATCATACTTATTTTAACTCTGCAGCAATAATATTTGAAATAATTTCCTCCCTACGAGAAATATTTAACAATCTATCAATGAATTAAAAATATATGGTCGTGATTG
Source organism: Rhodophaea formosa (assembly GCA_963082605.1). Taxonomy (NCBI): domain Eukaryota; kingdom Metazoa; phylum Arthropoda; class Insecta; order Lepidoptera; family Pyralidae; genus Rhodophaea; species Rhodophaea formosa. Next base: position 5,660,534 of record OY720211.1, on the reverse strand, counting down.
CCTTTGCACGTAGTCAATAGCAGTCTCCACTCCAACAGTTGATACCGACCGATAATATTTATCAAAATTTTCCTACATATCTTATCAAAATGTTAACGTCGGAATAGTAAAACATAAGCATAACTAAATTGAAAGTAGTCCTTTCTAGACTACTGGCAAATATGGAGGGAGGGAGTCAAGGACAACTGATGCTAGACTATACGTATATTTTACTCTTCTATACTGGGGACTGGGGGCCCGCGTGGGTTAGCTATGAACGATTATGACGTTGGAACTCGCAGGTCGATACGTCTGCTGCGAAATGGTGGCGCCGGTGAAGGCCACGGCCGTCTCGCGAACGAAGTCCTATGTACGATAAAGGGGTGTGTTAAAACGGGTTCGCACACAGAACATAAAGGGTTAGCCTAATATTCATGTTTTTGTATGCTAAAAAATATGATATTTGGGTCAGCTGAAATAGATAATTGGTTAGCAAACCATGGCTAGCAAACATTATATGAAATCAGATTCTAAGTCATTCTGGTCGATTGACATTTTTTTCTAATTTTTTGGTAACCACAATAAAGTAGCAACCGATCTCATTTTGTACAGCTTATAGTTACTTACCTAGTAATTGCAAAATTGACGCTTTATTTCTTCGTTGCTTTTCTCGTTACCTTATATAACCCATTTTACATTTCTTTTCTTAAAACTTTTTTGGCTCCAGTTTTACCATTTTACATTAGTTTAAAAAAGTTTTCGTTTTTTTATTGTCACCTCCAATCTATCAACATTTTTAAATGAACAGGTACCTAATTTAACTTGTGTTTCCCAACTGCAAGAGCAGAAAAACCCTTAAATCTCTATTGAACACGAGTTACAAAAAGCTTCACTGATTCATCCGAAAATCCAATAGTTAGGCTGCTAACCACATAACACAGCAGTCTGGTGCTGCTGATTAAATAGTCATTTGCTAGGGTTGACTGTTTATTACGCGGACTTATATTATTGTTAGCTACCTATTCATGATTGAATTATGGAACATTATCAAGATTTTATTTCTTATTTGTTTCTATTTGTTTGAATCTGATTTTAAGATTTATTTGCGGAACAAGGATTACTGAAAGATTTTTTCATTGCAAACCAAATCTTTGTATACTTACTATCCAAATGATTAAAATGCTGTTTCTTCTTTTAATTTTTATAAACCTTGTGTAGGGCAGAGAGACTGATTGAACTCTACTCCTCAGATCCAGAGTAGGTACCTACAATGGTACCTAGATGTTCGATTTTTGTATGCCTAGTATTTTATAAAATATCTTCAAAAATCAAATCAAATTGTATTCCTATTTATAAATTGTTTTTTTAGCTATTGAGACCAGTAAGTAAGGTTATTCAACCTAGTTCAATGTCAGTCATTCTCAAATGAATGAGTCATTGTATCACAGTGTGCTTTTTATTTACATCGTCCAAAACAGCAAAATCAGTCAACTGTTCGATAAGTCATTAATAGATTCTTTATTTCCATATAAACATCAAAGGGTAAAAACCGGCCAGGTGCGTGTCGGGCCACGCGCAGTGTAGGGTTCCGTAGTTGCGAATGACAACTTCGAGTTTACACTATTCACACTCGCACCTCACAGTTTACCGACCAAAAACATCTAACAATTAAAATTGTATGAAATTTTACATTTTCGAGTACATTTTATAAGTTGGTTGCCTATAACTTTTTAGTTTACGTAGTACTTAAAACTCAGCTCTGATAGTTTTCGTTTCAACTTCAGTATATATGCTACTGCTGTATTTTTTTTTAACGTATCCATATATGTATAACCGTTTAGCAGATATTTTAATTTTATTAATTAAAAATCATAGTTATTTCAAATTAAAACCTACTTATATAAACTAAAAAGTATTTGTTGTGATTAAATATTTATTTTATGGTTTTTTGAAATACATCGTCTGTGATACTTTTTGCTATCTTGCTATGACAGTTCTTGAGATAAAGCCTGGTTTGATTACAAGCGGACGGACGGACGGATGAGGTCCCGTTTTTTCCCTTTAGTTCGGGATCCTAAAAATGACCATCAATCTAAGACATGAAAAAAAAATTTTTTTCTTACATATCTGTGCTATCGATAAGATTTCTTTCTCAAAGTTAGTGCTATTCCTAATAAGTTAAAATTAGAAATGCTCAAACGTCTTTCTCAGCATTTTCTTTGGAACCCTTTGTTTAATACTTATTTATTAATTTTTTTAATTTGTTTAAATAGTGGCGATAGTGATACACATTCTGAGTAAGTCTTGGTTTAATAATATTAACACATCCTGAGCTGACAGACTGATCGTAAAACACTTAAAAATAGGATTTTCTCTCTTTTTAGGGCTTCGCGTTTCGTTTCTTTTTCTTGAAGGTAGACTATTTTGTTTCGTCTTTTTACGAGTATTTATAGTAACTACTGAGGAACCTAGGTACTTACTTAAGTACTTAGTAGGTGTACGATGTAGATACAAAGATTTACGTAAACAGAAGTTATCGTAACAGCCCTTTCTGCCTTTTTGAGCTCCATTTCCAGCTCTGTGTCTTAGGTTGTTTGATTATAATTTATATTCCACAACTTGTCTGCTTAATCCTTTCGAAGCATTCTGCATTCCCTTTTGGTTTGCAGATAAGTATTATTTGGCTCTCGCGCTTATTTCATCTTTATTTTCCTCATTACTTATTGGGTGGGTGCTTACAAAAAGCGCTCCATCCATTTCATGAATAATAAATTGGGCGATAGTATAAAATCTAATTAGATTGGAAAGGAAGGGAGATACTGATATAAGTGACAACCATGATTAATAATTGATGACAATAAGGGCTCATAGCTCCATGTGCCATAAATGCAAATATTATTTGGGATGTGTGGCATAATTTAGCCAAGATAAGTTCTATTTCAAAGCAAGTACCTAGTGAACATTAACACTAGCTAGCATGATTCATCAAAGAAAAACAGCATTTTGCGGCGCTTTCAGCGACGTAATTCCCCTGTATGTATACATATCCACACTATACATAATTAGAACGTGAAGCGAGTTCGAACCTGTACAATAGCTCTACTCTGTATGAAATTCTGCGTAGGTCTCGTGACTGTCGTAATCACTCTTTGCTATTGGCTGTTTAAGTTGACGTCATTTGAGACAGCCAATAGCTATGCGGCAAAGTTATTTTTAGAATGCTAAGGTCGCATGGTGGGGATTGAGGAAAACTGTATCCGGCACTTCGACGCAAAAATTGCACAATATTTTCTGTGCTCGCATGGTGTGCACGCGTACTTGCGCATTCGGCAATTCTCTAAGTTTTACTTTCTAAAGCCACGAAAGTTGACACGACAACTGCTGAAACGTGTTCAATAAATATTTGTTTTATATTTTCCTTTTAACTCGTGTTAAAAGTGATCTACTGCTTCTGGAGGCACTGCGGTACATATTTTTGCGAGGGTAAGTTTAATTAAGTTCATAGTATTACTGTTGTAGTTACTGCTTAAAAGTAATTAACCGAGAGAAAATAGAACTTCTGAAATTAAATTTGCATTCAATATAACCGGCTGAAACTACCAAAAGTGCTCACAATAAATTTGGGAGAAATAATGATAACATGTAGAGCGAGCTAAGATCACGTTGCGACGAGTCGCCACTCGCCACGGGCTTGTAAATGAGGGGAGCCAAATGTACACGAATGTAGACTCTATTGTGTAGGTGTAGTGTCGGATTTAATGTGATGCTGAGTTTTGGTGTTTTATCTAGCCACGTTTATTTGACATGTGAGCTAGCCGCGCGCACCCTTCGCGAAGCTTCTCATTTCGGCACGGCACGCACGATCCAAGACCTTTCAATGACATTCGAATTTAGAGCATTGAATTAATGTTAATAAATTCAAAAAATATAGCAGTCATTATTTGCATACTAGATGACATTGTACTTGCTTTACTTATAAGGTTAAATGGTCAATATCCAGAAGAACGTAGTACTAATAAGACATATTGACATATTCGTTATCCTTTTGTTGTGTCTTTTAATACTTCTCTTACTCTGTGTAAACTATACCAAGGATAGGTGCTTCCATGTGGATGTTGCTTAGATATGCAAGTACGAATGTAACTTCCTACCTACATTCATAAGTAGGAAGTTACAACCTAACTAAATAACCTACATCTACATATCTGTTTCTAATATTTTAATGGGTTTGTTAGAATCAACTTGTTTATCTAGAGACCATCAATTTAGTTGGATTGCGCGATTGTGCGGAAGCCGACGATTCTATAGTTTCAATCCAATACATATTACCTATGTACTTCTTTATCTTTGCCTTTTCCCACACGTACTTACCTAGGTAAGTGGGATCGGCACAGTATGTCAGTATTTTCCACTATATGTATCAAAGGAGTTGTTTGTTACAAAGTTTGAGAATGTTTGATTAACTACTCCAAACATTTATAAGTCTTGTTAAGTCATCTTTATAATTACGTAATTCATCAAACTGGTTTTATCACAAAGACATGGTAGGTCATGTCATCATGTCTTCGTGATTAATTAACAAATAAAATAAAAGCTTAATAACGCTACATTATTATTAGCCGTACTAGATATAAGTTATTTTACAAATGAATACTTTTATTTATTTACTCATAGGTTATAGTAGGTAAGTATACCTAATAAATCAGTGTCTCGTTACGTAACATAATAATTGAGGTAGATCTGATCTACCTACCCAGAACAAAAATTCCACGCTTGTCTTACCATTTTTCCTTGTAGGTATATTGTATACACATCAGTGCATAAAGAAAATCTTGAACACATTTTTGACTCATTTTTAAACTAGCTATTAGTTATGTAATGATTTAAAATGCATTTTAAATTTTTACCTTGATGATTATGATCGTTAACATTCCGTTGCCATATTAAAAAATTCACTTTTGTGCTGCGTAGTTTGTGCCTTGTTGCGTCTACTATCACCTTGTGTTTTACAGACTATAAATTAATTGAGTTCTTTTGTTTGTTGCAGGCATTCAACAGGGAGAATTAATCCCCAGGGAGCCTAAGTGATAAGATTTCAGTAGGAGCTCAAGAAGAGTTCGATAAAGTAAGTAATTGCGTTCACCCTCCTCCCCCCAAATAACTTTTCTTTTCACAGGATAGCAGCAAGAAGTTGGAACTGATGGATCGAAAACTTAATATAATAACTAATAATCAGTTTTACATTTCAACAGCATAAACAAATATTGGATTGATACTTAATAATAATTGAACAGCATTAAGGAATCCGTCTTCAACGGTTCTTATAGTATCGTTTCAAACATTACGCCAAAGTCCATCTGAAAATAATCAATTTTCCAAATTAAATTAGACAAAATTGAATATGACTCAAGATTATATAAAGTACATTTCCTACTTTTTGCAGATTTTCTACTAAAGTTTTGCTCTAAACTATAGGAGATTCTTCTTAACTATTTAGAAACACTGATTTTTTGAAACATTGTCTTTTAAAATTTTCATCATTCTTCATTGCATGAAATCCATTTTCATTATTAATTGTTTATCATTGTAGAAGCATGGATAAATATATTCTACACAAACAGATCGAATCGGTACTTAAACACAGGGGGCACTATTCTTCACTGTTTGAAAATTTATATTTTATATCTTACGAAAAGATAACTTGAACATAATTTGTCCTCCAAAAGTAGATAACGGATAGGAACCTAAGTTACAAGAGATCCAAAGGTCATAAGACCCAAAAGCCATGTTTAGCGGTATAGGTGAACAAAAGGAATCTAAATAGTGATGGGTTGCTAGCCAAATCTCCTCTTGTATCTATTTAATAAACTGAATCAATATTAAAAAATGATCAGAGCATGCTGTCATTAAAAAATCATCAAAATAGTTTTTGTTCATGGTTGAGGTTTACTATTCTAGATAAACTAGATAAGTTACTTGTAGTAAATATTTAATGATAGGTAACATTAATTCTACTAATGATAATTAATAAGTTACATAAGACCATTAACACAATTTAATTTTACAATTAGTTTACAAATAAGTAGAAAGGCTTTTAAATTGATCTACTACCAAACGAGAAACCAATGGATCTTTTCTACTTGTTTCCAACTATTGATTGTTGAATGGTGCATTCAGTTCATTATGGGCAGGCGACATTATGACAATGGAACAAAAGGGCATCTGATAAAGTGACGTCGCTGTGAAGATAACAAATATGTATTAATCTATTTTTCCTTTACTACTTATATATGCGACGCATCAATCATTTATTGTTTTTTATGATTTGCATTCATTTTAGTTTCTGATATTATTATTTTATAAACAATATACCTAGTTCTTTCTTTACTGATAATAATGTATCTGAAAACCGTCATAATGTTCTTGCATTCATTTTGTTTCTTCATTTTTATCATATAAAAACATCATACATTCTCATTTCCATATCATTAAAACATAAAATATTCAAAAAAATTATGCGAGTGAAAGAGTTTCCATGAGCATAGTTTTCTTTTCGCCCTTGCCTCCTGCATGTTTATGTATCGCGCCGAGAGCTCGGGTCGGCCGGTCTCGCTACTAACTGGCCCGGGCCATTGGATTTCATATACCCTGTCTCCACAACCCTTCCTTTGCTTCATATAATCTGCACATTATGTTACGTCGTATCATTTCTTTTTGTAGTTCTATTCAAAATGGTTGCTCAAAAGATCACCTGTCCGAGTCGAGACGACGGAATCGATATCGGAAATCAATACAATACAAACACCAAAAGACATGGTTTTTTCGCAAACGAGTCACAAGACTCGAAGTCTTTTGAAAGTGGTAGAAATAGATCGTTTAAAGCCAAACAAGAATCAGCACGCGAACGGCCTGACCGGCGGAGTGATTACCGACGGGAATACAGGAATGATGCCATCTTCGCCACTGCCCACCACCAGCTTTTCCGAGGTAAGGATGGAGCCGGCTGACGTGAGTAGTTAATTTTAGTAATATGTATTTTTAATTACATAATATAAGATTATTTTAGTGTCAGCGCACCAAAGAACTTTTATTAAAACTAAGTTACTTATTCTTTCAGGAATATTTGAAACCGGAGCCGTTATTCGAGAACACAATGTTTCCGGAACCGGACTACGAGTTCTTCCAAGATCTGGGCTGGTCCTCCGCTCAAGGCAAGGACGAACCAGCACAGACCACTGGTAAGTTTAATTTATTTCTGACTAGCTGATGCCCGCGACTTCGTTCGCGTGGGCTTTATGACTCCGGCGTATTAATATACCTTAATACGAACAAACATACCTACAAAGGAAAATACTTGTAGCATTGTTATAAAATTGTACCTATGGCATTGCATTGGCTGTTGCTAAATACTGGAGGGATAAAATATAGGACACTTTTAGATTTTTTGAGCCACCGACACGATAAGAGGTATGGGCAGAGTGCCCTCAACCTATCGCACATCCCCAAAGGTAGCCTTTGGGAGGGACGGACCTCGGCTTTAGGTGTTGCCTGTGGGTTCAAGGCTTGGAGAGACAGCAAACTCTCATGTTTTGCCGTACTTATGGGCTGAAAACTACGTTGCCAAAAGGGCAACCGCTGGGCGGTCACCAGTAATATTAGCTAATCGTATTCTACGCACTCCATCCCAGTGGAGAGTGTGACTCTGTAAAATTGTCAATATAAAATTTTAGATGGTAGTGTATCTGATGTTCTAAATCTTCGATTTTTTTACCTCAACAAAAAATACTAATCAGGCTGAACAACTTTTGCTACAACGTCATTTTTATATTTCCTATAGTTCACCAGGACCATTATGGTTCTGCGTCAGGTGTTCTAAATCTTCAAATTAAGTATCTCAACAAAAAATGCTCATCAGGTTGAACAACTTTTGCTAAAGCGTCATTTGTATATTTCTTATAGTTTACCTGGACTATTATGGTTCTGCATGAGGTGTTCCAAATCTCAGAATTTTTATACCTTAACAAAAATGCTCATCAGGCTTAACAACTTTTGCTTAGGCTCCACTTTTATATTTCCTATAGTTTAGCTGGACCATTATGATGCTGCATCAGATGTTCCATTTTCCAAAATTATTTCTACCCTATATGTTGCCCCGGCTTAATAGCTATATAGCAAAAAAAGTTTCATTCGAATCCGTCCAATATTGCCGGAGATAAACGTGATCATACATACAGGCAGACAGACAGACAAGAAACTAAAAAAAAAATTTTTGCTTTCTATTATTCTTTTTAAGTGTCCCTCTATTCATTTCAAAAATACTAATAGTACAGACAAAATATTTTACTGTTTTTTTATATGTATAGATTATAAGTATGAATAGCGTGATTTTTAAACAAACAAAATCCTAATCATTGATTTTTCTTTGTTTAGATATGCCGATTAAGAAAACCGAAGAAAGGGCTAACATATTTGACACAACGAACACACCGTTCTCACCACCAGGTTGGGACGCCACCTCCCCGCTTGCTCAGGCAAGCTTTTATGGTACAAATACACCTTATGACTCGCTTTCACCGATAACGGTGGACGAGTTCACCAAGCTTGATGAATTCTTATATCAGCAAGAATTCAATAAACTAGATTCTTCCGAACAGATTTTAAATATAAGTGATTTGCCAGTTGTGATAGGAGGGGGGACTGAAGGTTGCGGGGTAGAGAACATTTGGCCAGTGACGAATAATTTCGCTTGGCCTTACACAAACACTCCACAATACTCTAAACCATCGAACACAACACACATGCCCTTTATTTCATTAGAAGACTCACTAAATCAAGACGATTTGAAATTTATGCCCCTTATACCACTAGAGGTTGAGAATAGTGATGTGGTATTATCAGAGTACTCACATGACCATCGATTTAAAGAGGGGGATTTACAAGAGATAGGAGTTCGGACTCACCCGCTTGGACTCTCTGTAGACGTAGCTGCGGCGCGGGGATCACAGGGCCCGAACATCAGCACGCCCGATGTCGTCAACTGCGTGGTTCAAATGGAGAGACAGGAGACTCTACGATTGGACGAGGTAAGTGTTTCTAAAATGCATCTAAACAGTAATTAATTTAATTTATGATAGAAATAAAACATTTGAATTACATATATAAATTTTGTGATATGTAATAAACAAAACCAAATAAATAAATTCTGAACGAAGTAATTCCCTCATGATATAGAATAGAATATTCTACTGTTAAAATTGAAAGAGATTTCATTAGACGGAAATGACGACCAAGTAGTGAAACTGTTTCGACGTGATCAACATTTTGTGTATCAGCAGCATACTGTAGCTGACTCGCTGACTCGGGAATTTGGCGTAGGTACTTATGATGATGAGTTAGAAAAGAAAACATTTTTAAAAGTTATTTTTGGGTGGTTCATTATACTATACTTAATGGACCAAAAAATTAAGTAGCTAAAGTAACTCTCAATATAATTTTCATTATACTTGTTTCAGGAACACTCAAGAGAATGGCCACGAGTAGCAGCGGGTTACAACTCTACCGACAGCTACGTGAAGCAGACGCTCGTGTCGCCGGCGGAGACGACACCTCCCACTCCTGCTTATGAATCTCAAGCCGAGTCCGACGCCGAAGACATTCCACGGCGTCGAGCGACGAAACGCAGACACCAGAGTGAGGACTCGGACGAGACGTATACACCCACAATAACACGCAAGGAAAAAGAGAGGAAGAGGAAAAAGCCCGACAACAAAATCAAGGCAATTATGGATGCGCTAGAAAAGACCAAAGCGCGAAGAGGGCGCCCGCCAAACCGCCGCACGAGCATCGTCTCGTCGACGGGAAGCGTTGACGACAACACCTCAAATATATCCACGCAGGAGATGAAATATAGAGAATTAAGAGACAAAAATAACGAAGCATCCAAAAGATCTAGAATGAATAGGAAACTCAAGGAATTACAGATGGAACAATTAGCTGACGAATTAGAAGAACAAAATAAGAAGTTGAGAGTTAGAGCTAATATTTTAGAAGAAATGACGGTCAAACTGAAAAACGCGTTAATGGCAGCTATGACGCAAAAGTGAAGTGGTAGTCAGTTCATTTGTTTGGAGTTCCTGAAGTGAAGGCCTTGCGTCTCCTATTCGTTTCATAAGCATGGGCAATATCTAATTCGTGCACCGCGTTGTTGTAATTTATTTATTTTTAACTTGCGGATTATGTGTGAATTAGTGTTTAGCCTAAGTATTGAATGCTTTTTTGTTATTAATTAACCACACGGATTTGACGAATTATATGTAATCGGTATCATTATATTAGATGACTTGGTGTATTTAGTTTTTAAGCTTTTTGATCGGCACCGTTTTTTTTAAATTAACATCGGTGTGAAAATTGATTTTGAAATTATTTTCTTATGTATAGCATGATTGTCTCGTTGAATATAGCAATCAAATGTGTATATTTATAAAATTAACTTAGAATTTACCCTGTGTGCAATCGCGTTAATTCTAATTTGTTGTCTGATGCATGAAATGCATCATTGACGCTATTGCATAAAAAAATGGTTATTATGATAAATGTAGGGCAACTTGGTTTAATGCATGATGATAATGAAATAAATATTCTGATTTATTTGTAACAATTGAATAAAATTTTTGGATTACCTATATTTGGCGTTTTATTGAATAAGGAGAAATGGTTTTCAAAAGTTTGCAATACAAAAATCTCTATCTTGGTAACGGCTCATACACATAAACACGACGACACGACGTAACATGCCACGTCACCATGAAGAAATCCACGTTACGTTTTCGCGACGTGTAAACTTCGACGTTGAGCAACGTATTAAATTCCACGTCATGCGTCTCTACTGCGCAACATGCCACGTTGCTCGTTACATCGCATACAACAAGCATAAAGCCCGCTCCACACTCGAGAGAGGTTTTCGTTCTCGGTATTCGCCGAAACGACGAGATCGAGAACGGCTCTCTACACTCGCTTAGCGCAGTTGTCTATTTGAGGACGTTGAAGATGGACATTGAAACTGCTGCGGCCTTATAGCATTATGTCTTGTAGCGTATTATACTTCTTACAACGAGAATACTCTCGTATTTGCCTCCACACTCTTGTATTCGCCTATTCTCGTGTAGTTTTGCCGAGAGTGTGGAGCGGGCTTTATACCTACTCCTTGCAGAAGTGTTTAGTAAAAGTACCTACCTTCACATAGTAGGTACAAACAGAAGCGTCTGTTCTTGTTTGTACTTTTAATTTAAGACAGTAGTATACGGTAACGTTTTTAGGGTTCTGTAGCCACAGGGTAAAAGCGGGACCCTATTCACGAGACTTGAATGTCCGTTCGTCTGACTGTCGCCATCGTGAACCGTGATAGTTGACAGTTGAAATCAACACAGATGATGTACTTATGTTGCCGCTGTAACAACAAAACTAAATAAAAACTGGAATAAAATATTTTTAAGGGGGTATAATGCTCTATAATGGGTACACCCACTTAATAAATGCACAAGAATATAATAGGGCTCGTAAAACTAATAATCGAATTTTGCGAATATTTGTTGATGTGTGTGTACACTATTCGAATATTCAATCACAGCAAATTCGAATATTATAATTTGCTGATTTTTGCTCGATAGCAATCGATAGTCACATTATATATGTCGTGGCCATATCGTAGAATTGATCTTTTCATGAAACGATTGACATTTTCATGAAATGGTGGCATTTCATGAAATGTTTAACTGTCTATTGGCCACATCATGATGTAGATTGGGCAGATCAATGACAATATATCGTTTAACGATTTGTGCAGCCAAACGCGTGGCTCTTTCATGAAATGGTCAAGATTGTTTGATCATATCATAAAATAGTTTCTTTAATTACCGGTAGAGGCGCTACAAACGCTTTGTTTGTTTTGTTTATGTGGAAAGATGGCGGCCGCCGGCGAAAACCGCAGTGAAAATGTGAACATTATGTTGAATTTGTTATATTTGTTTAATTTTGTGTCAGTCAGAAGTAAAAAATACAAAATGTTCTTAACATATTTTGAATTTTTGTTAATTATATTTCCTGGACATCCTATTTTACGATCCGGTCAAACGTGAATGACAATATCGTTAAACGTTGACGATTCTATGATCTGATCAAATTAAGTTGGCCACATCATAAAATGCGACCATTTCATGAAAATGTCAATCGTTTCATGAAAAGATCAATTCTACGATATGGCCACGACATATAGATAATAGTACGTACGTAACACTTAGTCACACACACACACACTTAGTGCGCGAGTCCGACTCCACTCGGTCGATTATTAATAGGTAAACACTTGAAAGCAATGTATAATAGGAAGTTATATTGTATTACCGTTAGAATGCGTTATAAATTTGCACATTTTTTTAAATTAAAAATTAAATGAGCATTTTGTCGTTCTGAATAATCTTCTTATTCCCTATGTTTATTTGACACATTGCGGAATCACGTATATATTTATCCTTGACCCGGTATGCATAGCATAACCTAGTCACAGATTGCTGGTGATTGCTTGAAGTTCTTGGTTTTTGTTGATAGTTGTTGGGAAATTCTGGTGGTCATTATTGGGGAGGTCCGAGAGGACAAAGGATAGCGATAGCTAGCAATATAAAAAAATAAGGGCTTAGGTTTAAGCAATCACCAGATATAATGAAATTTAACGTCCAAATCGTAAGTACCTACCAGAATTTAATCTCTATTTTAATATGAAATTATTACCAATAAACGCAACGTCTGCTAACCTAAAAAAAGCAAGTATCTTCAGAATAATCGCCGAGTAACCAAAAAAGGCCACGCATGCACCAAATATGTAATGTACTCGCATTTTATTTAAAAATTTCATTCAAACATGTTACACAATTTTATCCTAATAAAGTAAATTAATTTACAAAAATCACTGCTTACCCAAAAAATATGAATGAAGTTCTAAAGGTTCACCGTATATGTATGTACTACCGTAAAATGTTAACTAAAGGCTGAGCTTCTTAGAGCTTTTAATAAAATAACGGCCACAAAAAAAAAAAAATACTTTGCATTCATTTATTACTAAATGGCTACCATTTAAAGCGGCAGTTGTTTATAGTAGTTTTGGTAAGTAAAAAAAATATAAAATGCATGTAACGATTTCGGTAGTTAAAACTTAGCTGTATATTAAACAAAAATGGGTCATAGAAAATTATAAAATGGAGTAAAATCGAAACTAGTCTGTTAGAAATCTCATTCTAAGCAGTTCTATAAACAATGTGGTGGTAAAAATTTGATCAGCATAGTATTAAGGGGCGGCATTGGGTTTTCGGCTGTCTCGCTCGGGAGGGGTGAGAATAAAGCCGCGAGACTCAACTAATTTGCCATCAATATAATATACTTGGTTATATGCATACATTTTATGGCAACCGTAGTGATATATTTGGGTAGTAATGACACAAAACTTTGCTTGTTAAAATTTGGTGCACGCGTGGCCTTTTTGGCAGTTCTTTGTGTTTGTTGGCCCTTTAGTGCTTTTTGGGGCTATTGGTAGTGATTTGGGAATGCCAGTGGTTATTGGTGGTATTTCGGGTTGTTTGTGGTTTTTCGAGGTTGTTGGTGGTTTAATGTGATGTGAGTGTTGGTAGTTTTTGGTGGTTGTTTTAGTTTTTCGGGATTTTTGGCAGTCTGGGGCTATTAGTTGGAAGGTTAAGGAGAGGTAGTGGTAGAAACCAAAAGATGTTTCTTGAGATAAATAATAGAAAATGTTTGTTGTAAAAAGGGGTATTTATTTATAATTCACAATTATTAGAATGTAGTTTATCAAATGGAGAATTTGGACAAAACAAACATTTGTTTTGTAATGCTTTGTCAAATATCATCACAATAGTCTTTGTGACCAGATTCTTACTGGTAGTACTTAGATACTCTTTGATTTACTATGAATCAATATTAATATGTTGCAGGCAGCTGTGCCATAGCAGTGTATACTTGCAAGTAAACTATTTGCAGCGCCTTTTATTGAACCACAACAATATCCAGTGTAAATAGTAAATATGTAATACATACAATTAACATTCTAATAATAAATCTAAATCAACTATATATTTAACATAGAAATTCTAAAATAAAGAAATAAGATTCAGTGTTGGTAGTAAAGTAAAGAATAATAGAATAATGAAATATTCACAAAAAATAAAATAGGCACCTGTACCAAAAACCAGTTGGAAATAGAAATATTTGCATGTCACTGTTTGCCTTTTGTTGCAAATGTTCATACAACACTAGTATGTAACAAACTATAGAAAAATTTACACCAATCAGTACAATACGGTCACTATCACAAGCCCCAGCCTTTACTGTAACTTCTGCGAGTCGGGCGTGTCTGTGGAATCAAAACGGCGTGTAAATCGATATAAAGTGTATAACGAAGCGCCAACAAAGGCTGGGGCCGCCGTCGAAGCAGCGCGAGCATGTAGCGACCCTAATATACACTTATATCCACACCGCACTAACTAATCGAGTCCTATTACATAGCACAATGCACGATCGTCCCAGTGCTCCGCGGTTCCGCGGCACACGACACTTGACACTCGTTAATTTACACTTTACACACGAGTCAGTAATATTCAGCGCACTGCGAGCCCTCGCACGTGTTAGTCGGAGCCGCCGTCGTCGTCCGCGTCCTCCAGGAAGCTAAATTTATTTGACGCTACGAAGTTCTGGAAAGGGAGAAAATTGACATTAGTAAAATTAGTGCAAATTTGATACACAAAAAATTGACAGAGTATTGTTTATTCTTTTGTTCTTTACTGATTACCCCAGACTTTGTATTATAAATTTATTTAATTCCAGCAGTGGGAAGGAATTTTTTGGTACAAATTGCAATTTTGTTCATGTAACTCTTTGGAAGGACTTAGTGACTCACCGGTTTCTCTTGTTCCTTCAGCTTGGGTAAGGGTTTATCCTCGGGGTCTCTGTCTCGCGAGCGACTCGGGCGCGCTCGGCCGTTTCTCTCCTGTGATTTAGGTTCTGCATCTCTGGAATCTCTATCATAAGACCTTGTTCGCCGCTCGGGCGACGGCTGCCTGTCATCTGCATCGCGCGATTGGCGCCTGTCGCGGGAGTCGCGCCTGTCACGCGAGTCCCGGCGCGGGGAGTCGCGCCTGTCACGCGAGTCCCGGCCCGGGGAGTCGCGCCTGTCCCGGGAGTCCCGGCGTGGGGAGCTGCGTCTCTCTCGGGAGTCTCGGCGCGGGGAGCTGCGCCGGTCCCGCGAATCGCGACGGTCACGAGACCCTCGGTCGCCAGAGTCGCGCCTGTCGTCTCTGTAGTCGCGTCTGTCCCGGTCGTCTCTGTAGTCACGCCGATCCTGAATAAATAAATGGACATTGTAGATACATAACATCTATAGATAGACTTAGTCTCACACTTTGACTACACTGTAAAGTGTTCGAAAAGTTAGGTGTATACATAATGTAATAAATGCGATAAGACCGGATTAAAATTAATTTTATTTAAATGTGTAACAATCGCGAAAACATTAGACTTAGTCTCGTCGATTTTTTCAATGTAGCATGTGAGTCATCATCATTATATTTTTTAACATTTTCAAGTGGTATTAAATATTTTGAGATCGGCCTTGCTTTGGACGCTGAACATACTTTCTTGTTTCAGCTTTTGTTACCAGTTAAGCTAACATTAGAAGCAGGCATTAATTTAGCTTTGTCAGGTGCATTTAGGCAGCTTGAAATTAATAAATATGAATAAACAAATGACTACCTTGTCGTCTCGGTCGCGCCTGTCCCTGTCATCCCTGGAGTAGTCTCGCCTGTCCCTATCGTCCTTGTAGTCTCGCCTGTCCCTATCGTCTTTGTAATCACGCCTGTCCTTGTCGTCCTTGGAATAATCGCGGCGGTCTCTGTTGTAGCTGCGCGAATCACGGCCGCGGTCGTCTGTAAATCACATACATATAGGCTGTGTAAACCCTTTAAAGAAATTTCGGTGGGCAATTTACATTTACATATGGCAGATAAGCAGAACCTTCTATTGCAAGAAAAGTTTCACTTCAACACTTTGCTTTTGTTTCAGTTATGTTTAGTTATAATGTTACTAACCGCGTCTTGCGCCGCCCCGACGGTCACCGGAATGATCGTTCTGTGGAAAACAAAAATACACATGAATATAAAAACTTGACAATAGATGAAAAAAAATAACACACTTTAAAAGTTTTCTAGTGCTTGTTAGAAACTTAATTTTCTACCTCAAAAACTACTTTGATAAAACTTGCACTGTTCCCTTAGTTATAATTTTCGATATCAGACTTACTTTCTGAGATATGCGTGGACAAACATACAAATATACAAACATATGTACGTACATACATACATATATTAAGGAAACTTGATACACGTGTTTTTAAGTTGATATACATTTACATATATAACAACCGTGCAATTCTGACAATTTAAAAGTCGGTTAAATAAAATCCCAAAGGGAACTGAACTTAGATGGTTTTCTCTGGCGGAATGTCCAAAAGCTTTACTCAAGAAACATTTTTACAGACGCAGTGTGTATCATGTTCATGATCAAAATTTATTGAGAAACTTGAATGATATTTTGCTGATCTTTGTTGGTTGACAAAAACAGGAAGTCTTAACTTACCCTGCGACCCCAACGTTCTTTTTCTTCTGTAGCGCGTCTTGCTTCTTCCTCTTGTTTTCTAAGGCGCTCCTCAATCTCGCGCTCCCTGTTAAATGAAGCAAGTTGATAATTATTTAAAAAGCATAAAGAATGTAAATAAACAGAGATATGTAACGCCATCTTATTCTCTATTATGGTGTTAAGTGGGGTAACTGCAATAATAAAATATAAAAATCCATGCAAGCGTGTTGCGACACTAGCTCACGCAGACATTGGCTCGTACAAGTTGAACTCTTCTCTCTTCAACTGAAAATGTTTAATAAGTACAGTCCGAATCAAACTTTATGGCAGCTTGGAACGAGTGGATGTGCAGTACACAATATTAGGTTAAGCATTCTGTGCAGAGCTAATATCCGAGCCGCCAGAGGTTTGATTCGGACTGTACAGACTGATGCCTCACACATGTAACGTACAAAGTAAGTACACCGCGCCCGGTCCATAGTATTCCTAGGTCCATGCTAGTACTTTACATTAAAATGGTAAGTGAATAACAAATATTACTTGTGTAAATGTGGTAACCATTTAGCTGTCGGTGTAAAGCGACCGAACTGTGCATAAACACACGTTTCGGTGTCTGTTGACCTTTAATATAGCACATAAGAGGTGTACATGTACCCTCCGTCTCAATCAGGATATAGATCTTGATTGATCCTTTGTGTGCAGTTTAGTTGGCTTGTAACACGGTGCTCAGTACTCTATTAAGTTTCCACAGAAAATGTATCTAATGCTTAGTTAAATTTATTGCTAAGCAGACTTTAGATTAGTAGAGCTAGACGATGTGGACGATGGAGTTCATGCCCTGCCGTTTAGCCAATAAAATGGGTAGAAAAAAAAGGATTAAGGAGGTCGTTCATCGTCTATGTTGGTAGCCAGTTCCAATAAATAAATATATGGGGACAAATCACTCAATTAAGCTAGTCCCTTTGTAATTTGTCTTGTGTTGTAGGATACTAACTCAATGATACTTTCGTTTATAATAAGATACTTATATTATAAAAGAAGAAGATTATATAGATAAATATTAGAGACATTCCTATCTGAGAAAGACGGTATTCCATCATGACCTGGTCGGGGATCGAACGCGGGCCCCTCGAGTCGCAGGCTGGCGTATCAAAACCAAAGCATCACGGAGGCTTTCAAAAAATTTGTAGAGTAGCAAATGGAGAGGTAAGGTAACAGACTCACTTGGCAGCGGTGTCGACGGGTTTGGCGGCGCCGAACACCTTCTCAGCGGGCACGGGCTTGGGCGCCGGCTTGTCGGACTTTTCCTCCGGCTTTTCGCCATCGGCCGGCTTGGAGGGTACCTCGGCCTCGCGAGGCACCGTGCGTGGAAGCAGGTTCAGCTTCGGCCGCTCGCGTGGCTTGGCGTCTGCAACAATTTTATGTTACAGTAGCAGCCCTCCCCGTCTGCGCCCAGGCATGTATTATACTCTAAAACCTTCCCCAAGAATCAGCCTATCTATTGGTGAAAACCGCATGAAAATCCGAGTACTAGTTTTTAAGTTTATCGCGAACAGACAGACGCGGCGAAGGACTTCTTTTTATAATAGGTAGTGATATGTAGTGAGAGATAGTGATTTTAAGGCGCTGTGGTACGAGACACTAGCGCCACTCAGCAATTAATTCTTTTAATACTAAATCATTTCAAATTAAAAAAAACCTAATAGCGGAGTGCCCATATAAATTCAGGTAGTTTTACTTGTAGTATTCTTGCTACAACTTTTCACTATTTTTAATTTGATGAATTAAGAGAACTACTCATTCCCTTAAACTTAAATCATGATATCTATGAAAATCGATGTCCGAGAAGAACTCAAGATTCAATCGTTTATTTAATATAGGTTCCTTTGAACACTTATTAATTTCAGGAACTAGCGTCTCCACAAAGATTTGATGTCTACCTAGTTTTTAGTCCTACTTTTAAGAAAATTTTATAATCTTTGTAAAGACGGAAATAAACACTTTTTATTATTATTAAAAAAAAAAAAATTGTCATATTTGTGTTTACAATTTTTACAACAAAAAATTTCTGTTGACGTCAATAATTACTTATGGCTAAGTTTAGGCGTGATTAACCTTGGCTTACATTTTAATGTACTTGCATCTGCCTTGAACGCTATGTTAGGTAACCAATGTACATATTGTGAATGCGAGACCTGGATAAAACCGTGAGTACAGGTAAAACCAATACTGAAGGCCAAGAGTCGCTTTCACGCCAAAACTACTGAACCGATTTAAGGGGGAACACTAGGCACAGTAGCGACGCCAATCATTTTATTCCTAATACTTTACAAATAGAAAGAAATTCAAGAATATAAACAATACAAGCCTTAGTAAATAACCTGAAGTATTTTTGGAATCATGTTTTGATATTATGAGAATCAGTCATTGAGAGAAAAAGTGATAACCGCCAAAAACGGCCGTTTTTGGCGGTAATCAGATTCTCATAATTCTCACTGATTCCGATAGTAATAAACATGATTCAAAAAATACTTCAGGTTATTTACTAAGGCTTGTATTGTTTATATTCTTGAATTCCTTTCTATTTGTAAAGTATTAGGAATAAAATGATTGGCGTCGCTACTGTGCCTATTGTTCCCCCTTAAATGAAATTTGGTAGGCAGATAGTCAAGAGCCCGAGAAAAGGCATAGGGTACTCTTTTCCACGCGGATATTGTTCGCTTTACATAAAAAATTGGCCAAGTGCGAGTTGAGCTCGCCCATGAAGGGTTCCGTAGAAGCAAGCTTAGATTAGCCAAAAAAGCTCTATAATTTTTTACCAGCAAAGATAACTTTGTTTTTCAGTGTTTGTATGAAAGAAAAAGTTATTTTTGCGGTTTATGAAAAAATGCTATCACTTTTTAGTTTGTACTTAGTACTCAGCTCTGATAGTTAGTAGAAAGACCTATTTAACAATATCCCACACTAATGGGTTATTAGAGAAAAAAAAAATCCCACATTACTTGTAAGGTAGCTACCAAAAAAAAAAAATTATTCAAGTTTTTTTTATCTACCACTTTTTTGGCATGATTAATACACATATCTATACCAAATAACAGCTTTCTAGTACTTATACACTCTAAGAAAAACCGCGGACGGACAGACAGACATGGCGAAACTAAAATGGTTCTTAGTTTACTACGGAACCCTAAAAACTGCTGATTCAAGATGATTTATCGACTTACCTTCTCGAGGTGGAGGGTCACGATCACGGTCGCGATCGCCGAAGCCTCGCGATCCGAATCCTCTGCCTTCCCGGCTGGTACGAAAACATACAGAGAATATTATTGAATATTGTTTGTTGTTTTTCATGTGTGTAAGTAGTAAAAACTCTGTCAGATTTTTCAAGCTGATTATCTGACATAGCTGCCTGCGACTAACGACTGCCATTAATAATGATCTCCGGGACCAACCGCTTAAGGGCCCACACTAGGCACACTAGCGACGTCAATAATTTTATTCCTAATACTTTACAAATATAAAGAATTTCAAGAATGTAAATCATATTAGCCTTAGTAAATAACCTGAGGTATTTTTGGAATCATGATTAATATTATCAGAATTAGTGAGAATTATGAGAATCAGATTACCGCCAAAAACGGCCGTTTTTGGCTGTAATCTGATCTCACTATTTCTCTTAATGACTGATTCTCACTATATTAAAATATGATTCTAAAAATACTTCGGGTTATTTACTAAGGCTTATATGATTTACATTTTTGAATTTCTTTATATTTGTGTGGTCCCCCAAGTGGGGACTGCGCCCAGTTACTTAACATGCGTGAGCGCTAATAATGCTCACATCCACTGGGCCAATGGGCTCTTCAATTAAAATGAAATATAAAAAAGAAATATTCTACACAGAATTATTTTAGTGCAATTTTGGAATGACAAACAAAAACAATTAGTGTATAGTTTGTAATGAGCTACCTGAAGCCGCCGCCGCCGTCGCGTTCAGCAGTGCGAAATCCGTCGCGCCCGCCGTAACCACTGCGTTCGCCGTCGCGCCCGAAACCTCTGCTGCTGCGAAAAACATTCCTCATTGACGGACATGTATGAAACAAATCGTAACATCCTAACTAATATTATAAATGCGAAAGTGAGTTAGTTTGTTTGTTACGCTTTCACGCCCTATCTACTGAACCGATCATCATGAAATTTTACATGCACATAGGCTAGGGTACTGAGAAGCACATAGACAGATCACGCGGGTCAAGCCGCGGGTAACAGCTAGTAGCTTATAAAATTTAATAATTTGTGATAGTAACCTAATTTTGAAAACATTAACTTGGGAAAAGAACTCAGTAAACGGTATATAATTTATACAACATTAGACTATCAAGCAAAAACTGCAAGTATTTTTAGTAAGTATTTGTTGTTATAGCGGTACCAAAAATACATTACTTATGACAATTTCAACTTTCTAGCTATCACGGTTCATGAGATACAGCCTGGTGACAGACGAGCATTTAATAGGGTCCCGTTTTTACGCCTTGGGTACGGTACCCTAAAATTACTGGCAAGATTTACTACGACACATAATTCGACAGCAAAAGCAAATTAAAATATAATTAGTGATAAAATGCTCCGAGTAACTTTTTGTCTGTCAAAGAACAAGATTGACATTATGAAGCTTGGATAATTCAATAATTTGTATTAATTTATACAACAGGGTCGTTTGCATTAATGTCGGACGCCATTAGTTCACAAGGATGTAAGTAGTATGACCACAAACTGTTAGATTGTTTGATTAACAAATATTAATCTATAACATAGTTTTTAAGTACTTTGAACAAGTTATTGGGGTTCGGTAGCCGAATGCCAAAAAATGGAATACTTACAGACTCATCATCATTGTCTGTCTGTCCGTAAGTCCCAGCCATTTTATTCCGAAATTGAGACTATACAGTTGATATTTGGTATTTAGATGTATTCTGGGAACCGCTTTACGATTTTTTTATTTAATAATATTATGTGTTCACCATACATGGAAATAAAACTAAAAAAAATCATCCTTTTTCCGAACTATCTATAGTCGTCGATAGATAAGTCTTTATATACATTATTACCAAAGGGGCTCCTAAAACCAACAATGTCCCTTTTCGAAAGTCGAAAAAAAATTTAAATAGGCGAGTCCGACTCGCACTTGGCTACTTTTTTCAATCGACGAAAATACGGAGGTGTTTCATATGTCGACGCGTATATTTTTTTTATGTATGACCTGACCACGCATAAATTTCAATTTATTTATTGCATTCCATACTATACAATCAGTTGTTACTAGTACGGTACAATATTGACGCAGGCGCATAACTTTTACAGAGTAGGCCGATTTTGAAAATTATTTTTAATTGGAAGGAATTTGTAACAGTAGGAAAACAGGGGAAGATTGGTTTTTTGCTTTTAGTTTATATCGGAAGAAGTCCATTTATTTTTTTTATTTAGGGTTTATTAAGTATTTTAAGGTTAAATCTTAAAAAAATTCTTTACTCCATCGTTTCTAAAGCTAGACAGATGCTATACCCGTCGTGGGACTAAAATTTGCTGTAATTTGTATATTTCGTAGAACTGTTTTACAAGTGTTAACATCTCACAACAAACATGCATATAATTTAATAGAGAATATAACAATATATGCGTTAGAAGAAATAATATCCACACCCACTTAGATTATAATATGTAGCAAAGTAGAATTTCCTGTACTGACATAATTGCTAAGCCACACCTCAGCGAAATATGCATCCATACTTCACATTTGTAAATATAATTAGGTCATAAAAAATACCAGTTATCCTTGCGGTGAGTGCTGTCTTTGCTTCTGGATATAGAAATAGGCTAGTTACATGGAACTAACTTTGCTTGTATGAGATGTGAAATAAATTTAAAGCAAGCAGATAATAGACATAAATAGAATAGGTATGTAATAAATTTTCGTATGATTTAGGTATCATTGCATTTTCTAGGACAGGTTTTTCTCTTGATGTTCATACATATTTGTTTTTATATCTTAGCACAAGGATTATAAGAGTCCTGAGCTGGTGAGCCTGAAAAGGTTCCTTCTATCTCAATGAATTTTAAGCTTTGAAATTAGTTTGGTAAAACACACTGGGCGTTATTATCTTTAAGAAGGACTCTCATACAAGAAATGTAATGTTTTACCATTTTTTTGCTCACTACTCTATTTTGGTATAGATAATGGCTTAAAGTCAAAGTTAAAGTCCGACTTGCAATTGGCAAAATTTTAAATTCTTATAGTTAACGTTGACGACACATAATTATAAGTTTTGGATGAATGATAAATAGGTTTTTTTGTACGCGTCCTCTTTAGCTGCTACTGGGCGTATCGCATGGTCAAACTTTCCATTAAGTTTCAATGCCAAAAATAGAACTGGTTAAGCCAGTTTATCTAAATATAATAAGTTGAGTTATATTTTTAATAGCCGCAGTAATTTATTGCAAAATTATGTTTATGCCAGTCACTGTTATGCATAATAATATTAGGTCCTTACCTATGAAATTGGCGTTTTCTATAGTGAATTTCGAGCAAAAAGAATTTTTCATACTAATCTTTTTAGTATTATTTCTGGTTTGATAAATTCAAGAAAAATGAAGATTTGCATGTAGTTACGGACAACGTTAAGCCTAATTTAGACATTCTAAAATTTACAAAAGGTTAGAAAAATAAAAGAAATATGTCCGTTTTAATCAAAAATGATTGAAACGGACAAATCCGAAACGAGTTCTTTTCATGAGCATTTTCCAATAATTAAATACACAAAAACAAAAAAAAATATGCATGCAGAATGTTAATAATATAAGCTACTTTCAAGTTTAAATAAAAAAATGTGTCTACCTGAAAATTATTCAAACTTCAAATTATCATGTCATTAGGAACAACATGGCAAGCGAAAAAAAAACGCCAATTTCATAGGTAAGGACCCAATATTATGACAGAATGTTTTGCCACAAAGGGTAGACGCCGAGTAATACATACCGATCTTCGCGGTCCCTGCCGAAGGAGTCCCGTCCTCCGTAGGGCGTGCGCGCGGGCTCGGGGGGCGCAGCGCGCTCGCCGTCGCGCCAGCCACCCGGCCGGTTGTCGGCGCTCGCTGTCACAAAACAAAAACGTTCAACATACAACCCCCTGAATTATTTTGTGAATGCTCAGGGCACGTTTACAATTCGATTTATTTACATACTTTCACTCAGATTGAGTTACAATGTCCGAGCAAGTCCAAGATTAGTCTGAATTGAGTTACGGCTACAAGCCGCGTCACAGATTGTACTAAAACTGCCGGTCGCGAGGGCTTCCAAAGACGCAGGGGGCAGAGTCTCTTCCAAAAGGGGTCCTTGACGATGCCCCGAGTTCTGCATGTCTGGTTCCCCCGACGTCACGTCAGTAACGCTCCCTGCTAGAGGGTTAACTAGACCATACGTACGACCTTTACTCAGACCTTCCCGAGACGAATTGAGCAACTTATTATACTGATTTAAGATGTGGACAGTCCAGTAATGGGACAGATGGAGAAAAGTCCAAAACTAGGTATTGTGCCCTGTGCGTGCGTCCCAAGTGTGACATTAGAGCTTGCTCGTAACATATTACCCAATTATCATCATTGTGATGTCACTCTTTATTCACTGATAAATAAAGTGCTTGACCATTATCTTATACATGCAATAAATTAAGTATAATCTCAATACATACAAGGCCGCATGCAACGACCAATATTCATGCCCCATTTAGTAATTAACAATAACTAATGATACAGGATTTTTTTTTATTTGTTTGTGCAATTCGCCCCAACTGGAATCAAGATAGTTAATGTAGTTCTAATAGTACTATCTACAACTTAAATGTTTAAATCCCAAACATTTACATCATTCCCTAAAGCTCCTAGATTGTAATCCTTCAACATACATGTAGAATGTTGCGATTTTGAACATCTAACGGATATGAAGAAAGTTTATGGATTCTACTGACAATGACAGTGATATAAATAAAACTGACATACAGACTATCTATCACCCTACAAACAATCTTTTTTAATGATAGCTACTTGGCTATCCGTGTCCATCATATACGAGCTTCAGCTGAGATCTTTATGCACTATGTGCATTTTTTATGAACTTTAGCAGCAAGCACACATGGGGCTAAAGTTTGTTAAAAAAAAACTGGCCTTACAATTGCTTGCCGCGAAATTGTTTTACATTTTGCCAATAACAATGCACACAAATGTACGATGGCGATAGTGTGTCGAGAGGTATTTTTGACAGCCGCTATCAAAATTTACCAATCATGTTTCATCAATTTTATTATTGGTGAATTTTGACAGCTCGACCTCTCGACACAGTGCCGCCACCTGGGGGAAAAATCAATTCTGAAAACCCTCATTGTATCAATCAATACCATTGAAACCTGAGAAAAAACAGAATTTTTTAAAATGTAGATCTATTGCATTTGGTATTAAAGAGAGGGTGTCAAAAAATTAAAGACTAGTGGCAGAGACATTTTAGAACCAGTGAGCCACTCCAGGTTTGCCAGTATGACTGCTATCGGCACAGTCAGACTGATTAAGAAGAATGGTAATAATAGGTATTGTGATGAATATTAAGCCATAGTGAATATGGCTACTGGGACCGATATTGACCCTTTACCGACATTAAATAAAGTTGCAAGGTGGTGTCATATTTACTAAAATAGATAAATAGAGCAGGAGTACACGCAGGCGTTGGTCGAAGAGCCTACTTCCAGAATGCTAACATTGAACACACCTCAAGAATTATTTAGGTGCAAATGCTTAGCATTTATAGTAAAAGCCTGCTCTGGTATTTTCCAGCACATGATGAGTCATTTGTTAGCAGGGATTGCAGGCACAGTGGTGCTGCTGGATGATGTTGTGGTAACTGAACACGCAATGCAAGCAACAGACTTCAATGCATCCAAATTTGGGTTGGGAGTAACTGTGTAAGATAATTAAGGTCTTCAGCCTGAGTCAACCATTAATTTGTGAGAAAAGGGAATGGATATAATTATAAAACTTAGTGTATATATTGACATAAAGGGGCTAGAATAGAACCACTAACAAACGGTTCCTGTAATGTCCATATATCTGGAACTCCCACTCCCTATTGCCTTATGCCACATTTACACTCGGCCACTGCCCGCGTTTGCAATGTTTGCACTGATTTGTGTCGATATTGACTGTCCTATCTAGATTTCAGCTAATGTGAGATGCATACAAAGGGGTCATTCAAATATTACGTAAGCAGTGAAAGGGGGTGGGGGTCCAGGCTTGGCTTATTTTTGATGACATGGGGGACAGGGGGTTTACGTTTTGATGGATGACATATGCAACATTTCGCAAAATACAATATTTTTTGTGAAAATGATACCAATGTTTACGTAAGCTTAGGAGGAGAGGGAAGAACTTTTCTAACTTTTGCTGACAAGAGGGGGGAGGGGGTTAAAAGTAGCTAGTTTTCTGCTTACGTAATACTTCTTCTGTTTTATATTATGGCTTCCACCGAAATATCAGTGATTCTGCCAATGTCCAGTATAATGAGATACTAAGTATCGGTGTTGTACGGTAAAGTTTTTCCAAGTAGCATCAAAGATGGCGTATGTTCTTTGATGCCTCGAGGGAGCTTCTGGCGGCAAATCTATACGAGTCCATTTATCAGTCCACTTTAACTATTTCACAAATTGTTCATGGTTACAAGCATTTATAACACCAAACTACACCAATTTCATATTATAAAGTCCACTAAAATCAATTTGCAAAATTGCCTAAGGCAAACTTCAAATGTACCCCTTGACTTCCCACCACAAAACTCACGTAATACTTGAATGGTCCCAAACATAATGAGACAGAGAGTGTGAGTACTCACAGTCGCGCTCGCGCTCGCGGTCGCTGGTGCGCTCGCGCATGCCCTCGCGGTCCATGGTGCGCGGCGGGCCGCTAGCGCGCGCCGCGGGCTCGGGCACGGCGCGCGGGCCCGAGCGCCAGTCGCCCATCGTGCGCTCCGGGTCGTACTCCCTGCGCGACAAGTCATCACTCATTTACATCAAATCACTTATTTGACTTTGATTAGCGATAGAGTAGCTTTATTTCTTACTAGCTATTACCCGCGGCTTCGCCCGCGTAATATATAGCCTATGTCCTTCTCGGTACCCTAACCTATGTGTATGCAAAATTTCATGATGATCGGTTCAGTAGATACGGAGTGAAAGGGTAACAAACAAACAAACTCACTTTCACATTTATAATATTAGTTGGGATTGGGATTAATGTATGTGTATGGTGTGTAGATACACATACATAACCCTTCATGGAAATCGGAAAAAAGAGCAGTTAGGTTTTCTGAAATAAAACTACTTTAAACTTTTTCGTTTTCGTTTGTATCTGTTTGTTGAAATCAAAACTTTAAATTTGACATCCTAATGTATGTGCTTAAGTCTCGTATACAGTAAATCTAATAGCAATAGAGCTCTGTCAATTAGCTTGCCTCGTTATAACTGAAATATAGCCAAAAATACATTTCACCATCGTGGCTTGCAGTGAAATTAAAACTGCTTTTAATTGGCACTGTATTTAGTCTGCAAGCAGATATGCAAAATATTTAATGAAGTACATTATAACTATTTTATTATCTTTTATTAATTAACGCATAATTACGGCATGAGAAAAAAAGCAACAAAAAGAGACAAAAAAGGGGAATTCCAAATAATTTTACTGCAAAACTCATAAAGATGAGAATTTGTACGTCCTGTTGTTGTAAACAACAGTTCACACTAAAACCTATTCAATCACAAACATATTCAGCAAGTTGAAAAGAAGAAGAAGTATCTTATACATCAAAACATCTGCCAGCATGTGACTATTGTTTTGAATAATATGTGTAGTATAAAATTTGTGTTTATCAATATATATTATGAAGAAGCGAAATAATATTTGCATTATACCATAAATATCAACAACTGTAGAATTTAAGAGGTATCCACAAAGCGCACCATTTTTAAGCACACCTAATGAAGCGAAATTAAATTATTCCTCTGAGCGCACCTTTTAGTTGCGCTCACAACAGCAATTTTATATATTAAAATTTTATTCCGCGCACCCAAGAACGTGCACTATTTGTTATCAATAGTTTCAGCAAAGACAATATAATACTAACGTAATAGACTGCCTACCTCATACAAAAATATTGGACCAAATTAAGGTTGCGAAAAGCAGGCGAATGTATGGCGCAGGAGAGTTGCTTGCTACTCGATACTAGATGGCGGTAATCTGCGTTAGCTTAAACTTTCTAAATATAGGGTGTAATTTTAAAATATTATGCCTAGAATATTGTTTTGATTTTTAATAAGATATATTTTGTGAATCATGTTTTTATATTCTCATAATACGGTAGATACAATGTTGTGTAGTTTCGAGTGGCGCCATCTATGCTAGTCTCTGAGAACAAATCGTACGATTAAGGCGTTGAGACCGGTTGAAGATGGTTTCAGTTAGTTCCCAGCTCTATTCAAAAGTAAAAATAAGGTGCGCTTGGCGGAAAAAAAATATATTTAAAATTGCTGTCGTGAGCGCAACTAAAAGGCGCGCTCCGAGGAAATATTTAGTTGCGCTTCAAAATGGTTGCGCAACGAGGAATACCTCGAATTTTACGATTGAATCAAGCAGGAAATAGCATTATTGACGGTTCAACCGCCCGCTCGTTATTCGGTTTTTCAACTTCTATCCTTCTAGCAAGTTGCATTACCAATAGGATGTATCTGAAGGCTTATGTTTGTGGGAACATTACGCCCTTGCCAAGAGACCCCGATTTTCGCGGGTACAGATCCCTTGTGACGACAATGCAACAGCTGCCTAATTTCGCGAAACGAGTCCATACAATGGCAGATGACAATGAGTATTACCTGTCTCGGTCGTTGCGGCCCCCCCGGCCCATGCGCCGGTCATTGTCCTGCGTTGCAACGTCTATTCTTATCCGTCGGCCGCCTATTGTCTATCGGACAAAAGGGAACTAGTTTACAAACGCGTATTGACAACAAGACCATTATGGGAATTTAGGGCCCCAAATATTCAATAGGTAACTTTAACTTAAGTTTAAACAATCAGGTATAAGGAGCTCAATGGCCCAGTGAGCTCCATGTGAAGCAGCCCCGGGCGCGATCCCCACTTGGATGGGTGACCACTAGTGGCAAAAAATATTTCAAGCTACTCTGTGCTTCGGAAGGCACTTTAAGGCGTTGGTCCTTGCTATTATGATGGCTGGCACTTGCTAAGCTATGTTAGGTGC
Source organism: Rhodophaea formosa (assembly GCA_963082605.1). Classification (NCBI taxonomy): domain Eukaryota; kingdom Metazoa; phylum Arthropoda; class Insecta; order Lepidoptera; family Pyralidae; genus Rhodophaea; species Rhodophaea formosa. The sequence goes on along the minus strand of OY720211.1, from coordinate 5,631,524 downwards.
CTTTAGGAAGCTTGAAAAATCTGACAAGTGTTGGCCTCTGTCACACAAAAAAACCAACCAACTTGAAACATTATGACTAAATCTTTTTTTACATCTGGAGAGGTAAATTCTTCGGTATTCAAGAGCATCAAAATTTAAAAAATTTTAAAAAATGAATTCAGGATATTACTTTTTTACATTTCCTTGGTAGAAGTAAAAAAAAGACAGTACTAACCAAATCTGGCATGTTCATGGCATTGATAAGACTCTCTCTGTCTTCGAAGTCAACATATCCATATCCTTTGAGGCGATCGCCTTCTCTCGGCAGTCTCAAGTTGGTAATCTGCAAACAGAAACTTACTTAAAATTAACTATCAAAAATCATTGAGAACCAATTGACCTAAGGTTATCATGAATGAACATTCCTCAATTGTTGCTTTATACGTGTTTAGATTTTAAATTGTTTACATTGGCATGTATGCTGGGTATTTATCAATAAGCTTAGTTGAAAATTTCTTGGTTCACTATCTAAGTCAAAAATATTTTATCTTTATTCTGGAATCTAAATGCATTATATTACTTGTTTATTTCTTTATATGGCAAAACTATAAACATTCTTAAATAACTTACAAAAAAATAGAATAAAAGTACTAATAAGTCTTTTAAGACTGTATAGAGATTTATTACTGATGCAATGTATTTCATGCGGGGCACATGATTAATTGTCAGAAAAGTGAAAACCTGAAGCATTTTATTATTATATAATGGGTTTCGACCCATTTTGTCATCAAGGGAAATAAATATGAAATGTTTACTTCATAGCTATTCAGCAACCAAATGGACCTAAAAAAAGGACGTAGTAGAAGAAATGTTAAGGAATTTTTTTTTATTAATCATACAATTCAATATGTTTACAATCATGATGGATCAATTTGAAATATATGCCTGTAATAATTAACTGCTTTCTCAATTGCATTTCTTTAACACCTAATAGAAACTATAATATTAACACTAATAAACACAAACACACAAACCTTAAGTCCATCAAACAGCTCAGTGATGGCTGTCTCATCGACATCGTAGGGTAGGTTGGAGATGTGTGCGATGAAAGGCGGTCTACGTGGGATGGACTCATCGTCGACGGCGAGCCCCCCGCGGGCGGCGCGGGACGCCGACGGCAGCACCACGGGCGCGCGCGGCCGCGACGCGAACCCGAATGTCTCTGCTAACAATCATTCACCACTTTGTTTTACATAATCAATTATTGAAATAAGTCATTACTCAATGAGACCAACCGAAACCAAACTGTTTGGTTTGGGTCCAAGTGTCAGTCGTATCCTAAACCTATTTAAATGTGAGAATAATAATTACTCATATTATGTACTAAATACCAAGATTTTGGTTTGATGGATAAAAAGAGAAGTAAAGCATGTTAAAAAAAAATCAAAGTAATTTATATGAAGGACAGACCTATTTACTAGACTGGGCTGACTTGCTACAAATATGCTGAATATATGAGTTTCAGTAAAGCTTCATTTTCAGCCGATTTTATGTCGAAACCTTAACTCGATCTTTAAGTTGCCCTGCATTTTATGAAAAATTTTGCAGATGCAAATGTTTAGATTATGGATAAGATAGGTGATAGGTAGTAATGATTGTTATTATCAGATAACAAAATATAATGAACTATAAAAGGTAAGTTACTATAACCCTCCTGATTAATGGCTAGTACAATGGTATAAATTGTTTCATGAAAAATAATATTACTCACCTGTTTTCTTCAATACTAATGAGGTAAAATTTCTGTGTTTGTTAGTAATAGATATTCAAATACATTTTGATTTTCAAAATTATTTCAACAAAAGAGAGCTACATTACCAGCGGACGTTGCAAGAAATCAGCTAGTATTTAATATCTATCAACTTATAAAAGACCCTCAGTTAAATAGGGAGCAGGCCAATGAAAGACTAGTCTGAATTGAGTTATGACTAAACATCATCTCGTAGATTGTGCTTAAATTGCTGGTCACAGGAGTTTCCAACAGTAACAGCGCCTATGCCTCTCCTCGTCCTACCAGACAAGTGTCCCCAGCTTGGCACTGTACTGTAATTTCTGGTTCCCCCGCCTTCCTGGTTGAGGAAGCATCCGGCTAGAATGTGTTTAGAAACACTGAAGACCTTTACTCAGACCTTCCCGAGGCGACGGGAGTGACGAGCACTCGGTGAGTGCGCCCCTGGTACGAGATTAACATTGGCCAACCATTGCCCTTTATTTCATCATTGGGTCATTGAAAGATAGCTTATAAACTGTAATCAAAATAAACAATGACATAAATACCAAAATACGGACAGTTTTACTTACGTTCTTCATCTACGGAGTCCGCCCAGTTGTTTATAGTGGGAATAGTGGTCGGCTCTGCTATAATGTCTGTGATGTTTGCTTTGATCCATTTTGCTTTCTTTCCTTTCTTGCCTGTAACGGAGCGAGATAATGTCGATCAATTTGCGGTAAATTAAATAGAGGATAACGCAGCGATGACGCATGGCGAGTGAACGACCTACTCCGATTTTGGAAAGCGGTTATTCATGGACTCAATGAAAGGACAATTAACATTTGTAACACATCTGTTCAAGTTCACTATTCTAAGTTCTATGGTACGAGCAGAATACGTTAATATCAATTTGGAATTACGTACGGGTGGAAATACAGAGTTACAAAAGTTAAGAAATGTGGCCACGCGGTAAATCCAAACGTCCGCAGAGGTGAAACGATGACACGTTAGCATTATTAGATAACATTGTAGCACTAATAAAATTGATAGATTTAGTAAATGGATCACATGCAATTACAATCAAACGTAAAAAATTGAATATTATGAACAAATTATGACTTAATTTAACATTTTTTCACGTGACAAAATTAAAAGAACTAACCTGTAGCGGCCATATTACAAGGCTGGGGCCAGTGTTGCCACTAATCAACAGTTATTCACCCCGCAGCACATTACTCGGAATATTTACCATTGCCACTGTTTTAAAAAAATCTACCAAAGGTTTATTTCCACGGACTTATAATATAATAGAAAATGGACTATGAACGCTGCTCAAATATGGCACCACTGAAATAACGTGGAAACTTGTGGAAATAACGAGCAAATGGGAGGATCTTTAAAACGACAATTTACGCGCTATTCAGTCGTTTCATTCGATGACGGACGTCTATGTCTCCCACGCACGTATTAAATAAACACAATCGAGATTATTTAAAAAAATCGGCCAAGTGCGAGTTAGGCTCGCGCAGGAATTGTTCCGTATTATCAATACAACATAAGACATTACATAACAATATAACATTTATAAAATTAGTTGGGATATAATAATAATAATTAATTCATAATAAAATAATAATTAAATTAAATTAATTAATTAATATGATTAGGAAGTTAGGATAGGATTAGTGAATAGAGTTTTGAAGGATTTTCCGGTTTTTGCTGCCTGGAAACACAACTTAAATTATTGATTTTGAAATGTAGATAGATTTGAGGTGACATGACGCCTTGGAATCTGAGTAAACATGTTAAAACTGCTGCCAATTAAATTGTTCTTGCACTAAATTGTAAAATGAATAATAAATTTATATATTTCAATACATTTGCTATACGGTCCTTGTATTCTATTATTGTATATAACTAAAACAAAAAATATTTTATGGGTTATGTTTGCAAAATACTTCAAAATCCTTTGTTAAGGGAAATATATATAAGTTATTACATTTTTTTAACGAAAGCACTTATGATTTTTCACTATTCTTGTTGCCCTAATTACTTGAATAAATGGCTACAAATAAAGATATTCATATATTTGTTAGGAAAGATTGTATGCAGAGACATCTTATAATTAGCTTTGCGTAGCCACTTCTATTATTTTAAAAATAAACTGTTACAATGTTTATATTAGCTCGTTTCCGACAAATTCGCATATATTTTGTATTGAAACTAAATTAGGGGATCAATGTATTATAGTGACAGAGCTGTTACAGCCTTCCGAGTTCGCTGCTTTTTTGTAGGCAGAGCTGCTGTTACAGTCGTTCAACTCATACAAAATAAGGAAGAGGATTTTTTTCTGTCACTATTCAACCGTTTCGAATATCTTTAGTGTCAAATTGAGAAGATTTACACTTATTCAAAAAGTACCTATGACTCCTACCTCCCTCTGCTCCTCACAACAACAGAGCGGCTATACACACGTCACGGTGCCCTAGAACGTTCTCAGTCGGCCGGCGGCCGGCGAGTGTCACGTTGCGCAGACGCATCCATGTGACCATTTTCGCGTCAAATCTCAACGATTTGCAATCAATGTAAGTAGCTTACTTTTCTTATGTAAAGCAACAATTGAAATATCATTTGAAACTCGATGGTCGGTTTTTATTTTGCCTATACAATCACCTTAAAGAGTTCTTGAACGCAAAAAACAGCGGACTAATTGTAAGATTCCTGTCCAGAAAAAACCTCAACTTGCAGTAAATATGCAGCCAGTAGAAAAATTGCAAAATCTATTTGATTTAACATCATCTGTTTATGTAAAATCAAAAATATTATAAATAAACAGGACATTTATCAAAATGAATCTTTTCCGAAAGCTGAAAGATCGTCAGATAGTGAAAAGAGAGACACGCAAATCAAGTACACATCTGACGAGTCCATTCTGGAGCCGATGTCATAGCAGTTGTGTCACTCCTCCTAGAACCACTTACTGAGCAGAAGTGGCAGAACTGCTATAGCAGGCAATGGCTATAGCAGTTCATCTCCTATTTCTAGACATATTTTTTTACAAATGCGATGTTTGTTTGTTTGTGCCATGTGTGTGCATTTTTTACAAATGCGATAGAACTGTCAGAACAGTCCATACAAAAAAGATGCGTCAAAGTGGTGTGACTTTAAGTCCGTCTACGTGTTAAAAACTCCCGTTGTATTTCATTCATTTCCACGAACTTCAGGAGATCTATAGAATACTTGTGGTAACACTGTTTGTGTTGCAAGTAGTTGTAATTTTCTACTTCTTTGGTAGTTTTATTTTTCAAACTAAGAGAATTTTTTTATTTGAAATGGCAACACAACTCCTTATGACATTGACAGTCAGTACCGGGTATGAATTTTGAAATTTCGCCGTTGGCAAACGAGCGGTTTTTCCATGCAAGAATCTTTCGAAGACGAGTGGTCATGCGTTCAAAAGTAGTACCCCAAATAATAATTATTGTACATAATTTTAGAAGACGTGTAGGTACCTACTTAGCCATGCCATACCTAATAGCCGATAATAGTAATTACTAGCCGGGTGGGTAGCCAGTAATGATGATTTTTGCATAGCAAAAGGGGCTTAAGTTTTTTTTAAAAACGTCATACTTAACCGACCCTACCCGATACTAGTATACCAGCCGACAACACATCATTTTCATATAAAAAGTGAACGAAAACCATGTGAAATTATTTACCGAAACCACTGCCCTCTCTATCGGATCCCTAAATCGAAAAATGATGTTCTCAACCTCACAATATTTTTTAAAGACCTATCTAACAATACCCAACACGATGAGTTTGTACAGAAAAAAATATTACTCCCACTTTACTTGTATGGAAACTACCCTAAAATAATTTTTTTTTTCATGATTTTCTTCTACCACTTTTTTGACATGATTAATATACATACCCATACCAAATTTCAGCTTTCTAGTTCTTATAGTCTCTGAGTAAAACCGCGGACGGACAGACAGACAGACAGACATGGCGAAACTATAAGGGTTCCTAGTTTACTACGGAACCCTAAAAACGGTAGTTTATACAAACTAGAGATGCTCTGCGGCTACACACGGAGGGCGCTTCAAGCTACATTTAATTTGATAGAATATGCATACTGTTCTAACAATACAAAGCAGTTACGAATTACGAACAATATTATATTTTCTTTACGAACTATGTTTGCCAGAGAGCGTGCCTCTGGATGAGATATCTACAGGTTGCGCCAAACTTTATTACTGGGCGCATCCTGTACTGCGCATCGACCCGCGCGATTTTCGGATTCGCAATAAAGTTTGGCGTGACCTGTATTCCAATATTCCTAACTTGTTTTAATTTTTTACGTGGATTGGTTATTTTATCGTTTTGTAGGGATCATATTGTGAGCAGAAGCATCTTTGTGTTAGACGTGACTTGTTGCTTGACAGTTTAAATCTCAAACTAGCAATAATTTTACTATCATCCTATTTATTATTTGGTCGGGACCGAGAAAAGCCAAAGAAACTGCGCTCACCAACCCTAATATAAAAATTTAATTCGTCATATTATTGAATTAAAGTATAAATGTCAAATTATTGAAAAGGAATAAAAATATCAACTTTACAAATATTATGTTCAGAATGTATCACAAACACATAATTTTATAACTACATTTTGTTACTTCCGTAAAGTTCATCCGCTGAATGATGTGCCCGCTTTGTCAAGGCGACGCCGGCCGCCGACAAAGCAGTGACGGCGCCCGTCAAAGGCGGTATCGGCGGCTTCAAAGATGCCGTATAGACGCAGTGTGCGTTGGTGCGTCGCGCGGAACGGACGTTTAATTTTATTAGTAAATTACACGAATAAAAATGTTTTTTATTCGTGTAATTTACTAATTAAATTCACGAATAAAAAAAAAGTATGTGATTGACGAAATGGCGGCAAGGAATGGTTTCGAAGTTGTGCTTCTTCTGCCATATCATTGTATATTTAATCCAATAGAGCAAGTTTGGTCAAAAGTCAAACATGACATAAGGGCGCGCAATTGCAACCCGACTAACAGTAATGCCGTCAGGTTATGTCAAATGTGACACCCGATTTATGGAATAGATATGTTGAACACATGGATCTAAGAATAATCAGGATATGCCCTTGGAAAATGTAACAGTGACGCACATAAAAATCTCTACACTCGTGTCGCGACACTAGCGCACGCACACATCGGCACAAAAATCCCTACACTTTTCCCCGGTCGAACAAAATGTCAAATTTCCCAAAAATGTCAAATACATGCTGCACACATGTGACTTGATGTGACGTAAGTTATGCTTCACTTTTGATGTGTCTAATGCCGGGTCCATATTATTCCCAGGTCCATGGTTGAACATGCAAAATAAATATTTCTGTGCAGACCACGATGTTGATCTCCACCGAGAATCATTTATTATAAATACAGGAAGTGATTCGGAAGACTCTGATTAGGAAGCAATTTTTTTAAATATTTCATGTTCTGATTTCAGACTAATAAAAATATTTTCCATGTTAAATAATTATTTTCCATGTTAAATAATTCAATTATTATTTTTATTTACTTTCCAAAATCTCTTGTGGGTGTACTGCACATCATTTGCCGGGATACACTATACCTAGTCGCCGTTATCCATGTAAAAAAAATGTGTTTTTTAACTATTTATGAAAACTTGTTAATGGCTTATAGATATTTACTATAAATATTGTAAAATGCAACGCATAGCTGTAAGTTTTCCGAAGAATTAAATTAAATAAATAAATAAAATACATAATATCAGGGGTTATTTCAAAAACATCAACAACCCCTAGCCTCAGAATCAGAATCCACAACAGAATACAGACCCGCAAGAAATAGGTGAAAAGATTCATCATGTCTGTTTGTCCGTTTGTCACAGCCACTTTATTCTGAATTTATTAGGACTACACTATTGAAATTTGGCAGGTAGATGTATTCTGTGGACCGCTTTATGATTTATAAACAAAATTAGTTAATAGAATAATGTTTGCTTTGCGTACATGAACATGCAACTAAAAAAAAATATTTCATCAAACCCATACGAGCGGGCTAACCGGTCTTTAAAAAGGAGATTTAGGTTCCTAGAAACATTTTTCTCAAATTCAATCCTTGGAAGATAGACAGAAACTTCCAAACATTTTCAATGAAAATTATTGGTTTGAGCAAGATGTATCTTGCAATTTTTGAGATTTGGCACAGTTTCATAGACCGTGAATATAACTTTGTCATTCATACAAATACTATGAGAAGCAAAGTAATTTTTGCTGACAAAAATGGTATTTCGGTTAGAGGTAATCGGTACGTTACGTGGATCCCCTAAGCTATACTTGCTACTACAAAACCCTACATGGGCAAGTCGGACTTGCACTTGGCCACTTTTTATTCTATTAAAAGTCCTAGTTAGCTTCACAATAATTTGTAGAGTCTTCTTCATTTCGTGTGACTTAGTGATATTAATCACTAACGTAAGATTATTCAAACTATCTAAAAGCACCTCTCGTTAGCTAACGACTGTACCTGGTGATAGCAGCTGGGATTGACTGCCTTCCGAAACACGTTGACTTAGTTAGGTAGGTACCTAAAATGTTTTCAATGACAGCCACAGAGGGGAAGTGATGATGTCGAAAATAACTGTACATAGATGAGACTATTAAAACTTACGCGAGAAAAATTCATTAGGTAAACCACAGTGCTTTGAGGGAAGCGTAACAGTCGGTGTTGTGTCGCTAGTCGCTAATCCTATCACCTCGCTCCGATAATGGTCTTCGTAACAGACCGAAGTAGTCGGCGAACCCGACGAAGTAAAACGTGAGTAAAGCCGGATTTTCATTAAAGAAAAGAGTCTGACTAAAAGGTGAGGGGATGATTGTACTAATGCATTTTACAAAGATCATCCGCGTTCATAGCCACCAGCACTACAAAATAGGTTGATATAGTGTTTACGGCCAAAGTGTTTCTTTTTATCAACTAGGTACCTACCAACAAAAGCCAATTTATGGGAGCTCATCATACATATGCGTATCTTAACTTCTAAGTTTATTTAATTCAGAGCTAGCATCAGGATACCGTTTATCTTTGTTCAGTAAATGACACTGTAAATATTTGCGGAAAATGTGATAAAAAGCGTCTTAAGTAAAATTATCTTATCTCTATAAGTACCATTAGTATTTGTTTCTATTGTGAAAATGACGATGGATGGTAGTAGGATAGAACGTCAACTCGTGAACGGGTGCTGCCAGTGGGAAATGGTCTGGCCGCTGGCCTGCCTCCATAGATTTAAAAAAAAAATTTTTCGTCACGTTACTTCTATGCCTGCCCCTTTGAGACTACTTCATGTTCTATTGTTTTTGTAATTTGCTCACTCGATCGTAAACATAACTATGTTACAAAAATAATGAATGTATAATGATATTGTAAAATGAAAACAGATGAAAGAAAAAAGAAAAGTAAAAGAGAAAGAAATATAATCATTAACCACACAAAGCACTTCAGGCGAGAAGCCAACCTATCATAGATATCAGAATATTCTGTGCAACCTATACTGTTGAAAAGAGTTTCTTTCGGCATTTCTTCTCTGCAGTGGTCGGTTCCGAAATGCTAGTAGTCTGTATCTTTTGAACAATAATTAGTAAATGCATAATACTTAATAAGATAATTTTAAATGTGATTTGACGTGAAAAAGGCCTGGCCAGACGTGCCTGCAAGGGCCTATTTTCTGAATAAATGTTTTGAATCTTTTGAAGAAAAAATACTAGTGAGCAGTTTCATTCTAGGTTTATTCTACTTTGAACAAAGTACACTCTTTTAGTCCATTTTGTTCACCTCGGAATTTGTCACGTGTCACGTCACCTGGGTCACCTGGGTGATCAAAGGTTGACTAAATGTTATTATTGTGGTCAACCATTTAATTATTTCTCTTAATAAATGCCAAGCCCAAGTTGCCGCGTTTCATCGCTTGCAACATCACTTTTTGGTCCTTCGAGCCGCATGCCCACCGCTAGTAAATAATATTTAAGAACAACATAGCTAGCAGTTCTCTTGACATTTAATTTATTGCGAGTGACGGTATCATTCAGTAAATGCCTAGGTAGTCGTTATCGTACATGGCCGTGTCTGGCACGGAAGCTTTTCCTCCACGCCTCCGACTCCAAGTGTTTATCCTATCAGTATAGGAGCTATCTCTCCGCAGTTGGAGTTGGAGATTAATTTGGATCCTAATTGGTATTGTTGTAAGTTCTAATAGCAAAGTTTAGCGGAGGGCGCTTGAGCCAAGCCAAGCCTGCCTGCAGCCAGTCATACGGCATTCAGGTCGCACGCCGCCGTCGTGCGCACGTACCGCGCGCTCCGTCCAAAAACATTCTATCGAAACTGTTTTTTGCGCTTATTCAACCACGGCCAGCCTTTCGCGGTCAGTACTAAAAAATAAAACGAATTTTAACCGACTCGCCGCTTTCCTTTGTCTGGTTGATAAATTGAATTTTATGAAGGTGACGTAAAGCACGGTGCCGGTGATAACGGAAAGTGATGTGAATTGTGTGTTTACGACGATGTGTGTGTAGTGTGAACGTGCTTTGTTTACCATGGGCTATGCGTCGAGTGGCGCTGGGCGGGCGGCGCACGAGGCGCTACTGGCCCGTCAGGATGCGGAGCTGCGGCTCATGGAGGCCATGAAGAGGAGTCTCCAGGCGAAGATGAAGAGTGACCGGGAATATGCACTCGCCCTTTCGGCTGCCGCAGCTCAGGGTCAGAAGATGGACAAGTGCGAAGAACTCAATGGTAAGAAGGAACAAAAAGTTATACCTATTTTCTGTTATTTATCAGCTTTCTTAGGCTACCTTCAATATCTTGTCGATTTTGTATTTACTGCTGCTGATACAGCAAAGTTTTCTACCCATATTATATGCTTAGGGCAAGTACAATTTCTCATTTGGTTGGTGCTCTGATTAGAATTATAAGTACTTAAAATATGTAAAATCATAAACTTTTGTTCTTATGCAATCTGAGGGACCTTCATTAGGATTGGATAGACTAATCAGAAGAACTTAAATAACGTGATATCGTAGCGTTAGCTTTGTACATACTTAGATACGATTCGTATTTCTTATTAGATTTATTGGTCAGGGTATTTGCTGAGATATCTTCAGTAGAATAGATCTGCCTCAATAGACCTTTAATTTCTCATGTACACCTACTTTAGAAAGAATTAAATCAATTGTAAGTAAAACTAATAAAGGAAATACATAAAAGATTCTTACTTTTATTAATCCTGTTAGATAATAATCATTTAACAAGTGGATCATAAAAAAACTGACTGACTTTTTGACCGTTTCCGTCGACCACATTGATTTTTTGCTGACGTCACGTAAGAACCTTAAGGGCTTATCCTAGCAGTATTTTTTCAGTATGGTTTCCATATAAATGTATTCCTCAATTCCATGGAAAACATACTGCTAAGATACGCTCTTAAAGGGGTGATTCAGCCCGTCGATATGAACAATGACCCACCTAGCAGGAGGTTAATGTTGATCGCGCGTATTTTTGTATACTTACCAGTAAGTATGTCTGTTCTATTGTTGCGGCTTGACCGATTTTGAAGTGTGAGGTGTCATTAGCTTCGTATTCCTCCCCGAGGTGACATAGGCTATGTTTATAACAACAAAATAAAGAGAAAATAGTTGCTCAAAAAACTACTATATTAGATTGTTACCTAATAGAAATTATAGCCAAAAAGATGAGTATACGAAATCCTCTTTTTTGTTAGCGATATGATTACGAGGATCCAAGATTCGTGCGATGCGAATAATTAATATTCTGTTTTATTGGTAAGCAAAAACTAGATTTCGTGACACCTGGTACCTACCCAACATATGGTAAATAGGTAAGTACATAAAAATAGACGTAGTGAGGTCATACTCTGTATATAATAATTATTTTGTAAGTGTTCAACGTTTTCGACTGTGTTGAAATTTAGATAGCAATATGTCGTCATCAATCAAATTAATTTATAAGACTCGAATCAATTAGAATTTAAACGCTAAATTTTCAAGTTTGTAGCTGCCGTAGGGCCTTTGTAGCGCACATAAATATTATATATAAAAAAGTCTTTCCTACTACATACTTCAGACTTCTATGGTAACAACCGTCTCGTAGCCGTCAATCAAAACGAAAAATGTACTAGGTAACTAGGATTATGAGTTTAAACAAGCAGTAGGTACAACCTATATTGTCTTTGGTACAACCCAACTCCGCCGACAAGAGCCTTCCTCAAGATTCCTTGAGTTATATTATTAAGGTTTCATTATTGTGATTTTCGTAAGTCTTTGACTAAGTCGTGAGTATCTCTAATAATCTTTTAAAAAATGCTATAACTTCGCTCATAATGTAGCTATCAATTAGTGATAGAATTTTTAAAATCGGTATAAATTCTGGGATTATCCATAACAAACAAACACACAAACATTTCCTGTTTACAGTATAAGTCTAGATTATACTAACTTATTACGACGACGCATGACGACAGTGTATTACGTAGTAGTGCGTATTAACCGATTTCGTGTAACTAGGAACCGATAAAGAGCCCGGCGATTACTGTGTTTTGTTTGCAAACATTTTACATGCACCCACGCGAATCATGTGCACTTTATTATTGTACGATAATGCTTCTCTCAACATCCGACCGACCATGTTATATTTATTTTATTTTTTTTCTTTATGGACTTTTAACAATGCTTACTAAATCTAGACATTACGTCAATTTGCTTACTTGTTTTAATTTTTATCAGCAAACGTATAAACTTTTAGAATTAAACTATAGTATAATAAGTAAATCTTGTCCATATGTTGTCATTCAAAATGTACTCATAAATATATTTATACAATACATTCAGCAACGATTAGCTTTAAGCTGCGTTCATTGAAAAGACGGGTAAAATCCTTATTAAATGGCCTGCAGCACCCTGTTAACAACTCTAATTTTGCAGATGTCCAAGGGCGACGGTGATACTTACCATTAGGTGTATCATATTCATAAGCTAGTCTACACAATCATAAAAAAAACCAACACACTGCCCTGGGGTACCTTAGGTACTCTAAAGTAATTTATTTTGGATTAGGAAGATAAGTTTTCGTTTAAATTATTACTACACACATACAACCTTGACGACCTCAGTAGTCTCGTGGTCATCATGCTAGGCTGACACGCCGTTATTTCCTGGGTCACAGGTCAGGTCATGATGGAAAATGATGTTTATATTTTTTTCTATTATATATTTTTATATTTCTTATAAGTTTAAAATATAACAGCTGCATTTTCCTCTCCAGGGTCCGTCATAGCATCAGCATGGCGCACCATGACGGAAGAGTGGGAGAACACCAGCCGTCTCATCAAGGCCAATGCCGAAGCTCTAGAGTCCCGGGCCCTCGACCGCCTCACCACTCTAATGACGGAGAGGCGAAAAGCTAGAAAGGTGTACCAGGAGGATCATGGCAAAATCTCCTCACAGTTCTCACAGGTAAGTTAAAGTGTACTATTATGTATTCTGTGGTTAAAGGCAAAATTACTACGAAATGATTCTATGGGATGTCGGGATTTACAATTATCAGGTATGCAGGTATGACTCATCAGTCTACATCGGTAATTGACAAGCTGGAAATGCCCCTTTTTGTTGAACCTAAACGAACTAACTGGCCTAAGTTCATAATACTTAATAATAAAGCCTTTTATTTTGGGATTAGAGATGTACGTACACGTTTGTATCACTCGTATCTCATAAATTATCATATGTGCCTAATCTCAGCCTGTCTCTTGGCATAGACCTTCAAAAGTTTTCACTGTTGTCTGTCTTGAGTTACCCTACTCCACCTTGGGCCAGCGGTAATTTTAATGTCATCCTCCAATCTTATTCTCTGACTTCCACGGTTTCTCTTCCAATCCCTTGGATACCTGGGCTCTAAATAGTGGATCCTAAAAGGGTTTAATTAAAAAAGTTTCTAAGGCTTCGTTTCAACGTAGTCATTTTATTACTGAGCGCCCGGTAGGTAGGTACTAACTTTAAAACAAGATCAGTCACAATCCGACCTTAACTTGAAGGCGCGGTTATTACACAATAACTGAATACGTATATTGAAAATGCCATAACTTTAGTTTATGGACCATGATTCCAAACATCAAAAGCACACACAAAAAAAGCGGCTAGTTTCACGGGTTTTAAATTCGTTTGCTGGATTTGTAATACCATTCTCGACTTCAGTGCTCTTTGTGATATTATTGTTCAATTTAGAATTTCTATATCTACAGTCACAGCAGACTCACAGATACAGACTTCGTCGCCTGTTAATGTGCTGCAATTAAGTAAACAGTTGAGTTAAAATAAAGTAACATTTTTAGCCATGACATCAACATCTAGAAGCTTATCATAGCAATACTATCACCGTGTCGGATCACGTCCCGCTGTCGATAACAGAACAGAAAACTGACTCACTGCATATTACTGCGTGCACTATTCCGAGGAAGATACCGCACGTTTACAACGTTGTTTTTCAACACTATATGATACTGTTCGTAAACTGGATAGATAAAGCTTCTTCCTATAGATATTGTATTTTTTTAGTCAGTTTTATTTAACAATGGGTCTAGTTTCTACGTGTTTTGTTCTGCTTTGTCTTCTAAAGTAGGACTTTGGAATAATCACCACCTTTTTCAAATTTATAAAATCCTCTTTAAGACCACTTCGTTGTTTGCCTGTCACTTTTCCTCAGGAATCCGAGAAGGTCTCAGTAATTAAAGCCCACATCTACTGTTCCTTGGGGATGTGAAAAAGATCAATGTTAAAGGTAACTTAGTTTTAGCAAAATCTATCAGGTCGTTCCCGTTGACCCAAAATAATAAATTTTGGCAAGACTTAGATCTTTTAATTGACCAAGCGAGAAAAACGAGCAATGTCTTCAACACGAGTTGGGGCGAAAACACATATTTTGATCATAGTTAGTAGGAGTTTATTCTCCGATAACTTTTGAAGCGGTGCTCTAATTGAGAAGAAATTTAAAATGTAGGTATTTATTTACAAGTTGTACAATTTTCAAGTTATTTCGACGTTGGGCATCGAAATCGGCGGCGAGTCTACGGACTTAAAAAATCCGAAAACTGTTAGTAGCACAGCACCACAAAAAAAAGCTTGTACTGAATCCTTGCTGCGCGTGTCCGACACGTACTTGGTATTTAATTGTTTATTATTTTATTTTTTTATTAATTAATTCAAGTGAATTATGTTTTTCTTTGGTAAGAAAAAAGTTTTTGACCAGACGTTTGATGTATTTCATTTGAACCTTACGATTCATCAATGGAGTCATATATAAAAGGTAGATATTTCAATTATTGTTATTTGGCTATCGTAATATTTACATCAAGGATTTACATAATGAAATCTGTTCATTCGCATCGTGTGCATAAACAACATGCAGAGGAGTCTCGAGGCTCTAATGCCGTTACGACCGGTTCCGCTAGCTCCGCTCCCGAGTCCGCTTCCTATCGCCGATCTACCCAGCCCAGAACCAACATAATTGCCGCTGAAACGGTGCAAATGAAAACTGTGCCGAGGCCGGCTTCCTAGCCAGCTTTACCAGCTTGTAATATTAGAATGTAGGCCAGTGGGATCGAACACACGGAGATAGATTTACTCGAGGCCTTTCTCTGAATGCATGAGGCATCCATGTTGTTCAATTTGAAACGAAATATACTTGACTACTTTATTCTTGCAACACAAACTTGTGCTAAAGCTAAACCTGTTTATCTGCATTAGGTTTTGATCTGAGATACGAGTCTTAACGGACGCCGCAACCCAACGTCCGCAGGATTGGGCTTATTGCCAATTTTTTGCCAGAGATGTAAATAAAACAAGCGATATTGGCGCCAGTTAGCACGCCGACCGACACATGCACGCATCTGTTAAAATTTCATCTGGAGCTTAAATTTAGGTTGATGCCCCAGTAAATACCTAATGCTCAATTGTATTATGTATGAATGTAAATCGATTACATTGCACGAAAGATTCAGTGGTGGAAGTGACTAATGTTTTAGAAAGTTTGGCAAGCCCGCCGTGCTCTCGAGTGTCAGCCACAAGAAGGACATTTGTATGCGCGAGAATGCATTGGGTTAATGAATGACTGACATTAGGCTTGTAGTAACGACCTCCCGGTATGCGTGGGCTCATCCCTGGCTGTGATATTACAATAGACACAGGCGTTTCATTGTCTACAAAGCTATCTATTTAGTGCGGAACACCGACGACGAACAAAGGAAATCGACTTTTTTATGAGCTATTGGAGGCTGTGGCAGTTAGATGCTTAATTTTAAAACAAACTGTTTGTAAATTTAACTCATTTTCTTAAACGGCTATTTTACCGTTTAATATCCTAAAAAGGAAAGCAATCATTCAGATTGATCTGTGAACAAAGGCTGAGCACAGATTACAGCACACCGGACAAAGTGAGAGGTCCTCCGCCTTTGGTCTCTCGTTCTGACGTAATAGTAGCCTGGTGGTGTAGAAAAGGATGTAAAACATAATTCTGTGATTTCTTAACGAGTCGCGTAAGCTGACGCTCTGCATCGGGATTGGCTGCACGGCACCTGTCATCGTTCATTGGCCCTGCGCCCGCGACGCGGCGCGTGCACCATTGATTTCTTCTTTGCCTTTTTTATTGCCATTATTTTGACTAGCTATTTGAGGTTCTTCAAATTATCCGCGTCCTGTTCAAGATCTTTGTTGTATGTACAAAATGTCGTTACCTATTAGGACGGATTTCCCCTCAGTCAATTTACTTACCTTGAATTTAACTCAAACTTCTTATTTTAATGGTCAATTCTGCGAAGCAAGATTTGATAATACACTTCTTTTGCCCCTGAAACATTGTTCGGCTTGTAATGATCACTAACCTTAAGGTGCTGTCGTAATAACAGCAAATGCGATACAAGATCCGGAAAAACCAATAGTGATGTGTCAATTGCATCTCGTTAGCTGGCTTTGGCCGGAGATGGCCTAGTTAGCGCTTCCAATGGCACACACATAACAGATTGAGCGTCGAGAATCGATCCGTGTCTGCGTTACTAAGTAAATAAAGCTACTCGAACTAGGCCATAATAGGATGCTCTTTACAGATCTGTGCAACGGTTAATGTTCTGACCTACCTACTTCAAAAATACAAATGTTATATGCCTCAAATTTGATTAGAAAAGAATTATTTAATTCCATTAATTATTTTTAACAGTTTCCGAGTAAGTCCATATTTGTTTTTTTCTGGTAATTTGTATGTCTAATTAGATTATAATAAAATTGACTGCTTCAAATGAATCGTCTATGAACTTATTTCGGGGATTGTTTTACGGATGGAGCATAGAAAATGTATTGGTTTCTGTAGCATTTCTAACATTGTGATGAATATCGACATTAGTTACAACAGGAGGAAAGTAAAACCAGTAATCTGTGGGAAAAACTTAAACATTCAAGATCAATATTAATATTATGGATCCTCAGGAACAATGTGCTATTTTTATCATTGTGTGCCCGTAGTTTGATTGTGTTCTATTAGTTCTCGCGTCGTCTCATTTCGGCGTTGTCGTAAATAGTTGAATGTGTGCCAACGTAATGCGAATGCGACTAACTATCTTGAGACTGCCGGCTACTGCAAACAATAAATTAAAGGAAACATAATGGAACAGGTTTCAGGCAAACCCTCCGAGGCCAGGACTCGTTTCATATCTAATATTACTAACAGCAATGCTCAGGATTGAGTAAAATCACACATACTCTAACAGTTTGTTTTGATGGTTTGTTCGCTTTAGGACAGAGTCGCGTTACTGTAGATTCGCTAGACGGCAGGAGTACAGTAAAGTCGATATGGGTAATCTGCCTTAAACACCTATAAGTCTTTTAAACTGTGCGCATTGTGACTTAATATTATGTTGTTGCGTATACAAAGAAAGATGATAAAATACAAGAGCACACTTTAAAACATAACAAATTGATATTTTAGCTGTGATATATATTATAATTACCAGCATAATTGTATTTTTATTAAAAAAATAAACATCTAATTTATTTAAAAAAATAAAAATCATCTCGAAATTATTGACTGTTCTTTATTTTGTGAACTCTCATTTCTCTGTAGTTTCTCTAGAGTTTCTCGATCTTTATGTAGAAGTTTAAGCTTACTATCTGCTACATATCTCTGGAAATGCAACTTTACTGTTCTATAAAATTTTATTAATTAGTTATCAAAAATCACTCCTTTCAAATTGATCTTCTTTAATGATGCGTGTCAGCAAAACTTGAATATTTCCTCAGCTTCAAATGCTTCACAAGAGACTATAATTGCTATTTAAATTACGAAATTATATTAAGTGTTTTAAACGGTAGTTCAAAATGGCGAATATCGATACCGGTTCTGAGTCGGATGGAGGCGAGTTGTCCCATTGTTGCGCAAGTATCGGATCGTCTCATTAGGCCGCCGGAGAGAGCGAAATCATCGGCCAGTGAAAGTGTACCGCCCTGTTCGGTTATCTAATTTTTATGGTCCGCCTCTGCAGACTGCCAGCAGGTGGAAGGTCAGCGGAGTTGGTCATTCATGTCTCAGATGATGTAATTGAAGGAATGTTGGCGTATTCGTGATGTAGACGGATATCGTAACTAGCAATGAGTGTCGGCTTCTTTTTTGGGAATAAATTCACAAATATGGAATAAGTTTAGGTGGTTTGTTTAGTTATTGACTAGGTAATAACTAAATAATAAAAAGTAGAAATATATATTTTGATTTAAATGTGTATACCTAGTTAATGCATTTATTTTTTAATATTCCTTCCTACTACACTTTGAACTTATAACTTTGATCATCTTTGTACGATATTAATACGTTTGTTTAAAATTAGAATAACGCATTTTCTATGAATTTTGGACATGAGGTATCAACGACAGAGAACCAAACTATTTTTTAAATCGACTAGATTCGATACATCATGCATGAACCAGTAAAGCGGATTTTTGAAAACTCATGATTGTAGTTTATATTTCTCAAACGTCGGTGTCTGATGGTTCCTTTGTCAACTTTTAGTTCAAAACCCTCCCCAATTCTTTTTAGTGTGTCGACTCGGGTGATATATGTTTGTGTTGTCCAGAATTCTACCACTGATAGATACAGCGTCATCAGTGGCGTTGTATAGGTTCTCGCTCACACTCGCTCGTGCATAGGTGTGGTAGGACACGCAGGGCAAGACAGTAAGAGTGCCATGTTCTGAGGAGTGGCACCCAAAAACAACAGATTTTTGAGCTGTAACCTCACCTGTTCATATTATCCTTGCTTCGACCGAGTTGAGTCTGTTGAAGGACTTCCAAATCGACCACGATCATGGAGATCTATAATAAAATATTTATGGTGTTATTTAATGTGTACTTATATAAATTAGCGAAAGCTAATTGGTAATTACAATTAATTATGACAGCAATAAAATTTTACTGTTAATAAATATTGTCGCCTAACATTTGGTAGACCGCCAACAGATTGAAGGTTAGATACCCCGATGACTTGAGATGGTGCCCGACCTGACCGGGTAGTTCTGAAACTGACGATTTATTTACTGGGATCTGAATGACTTGCCTAGCTAAGTAATGGATCTTGGAAATGAAATGCTACGGATATGATCATATGATGTTTTGCTGTTGTAGTAATCTTAGAATCTTTGACGATTTTTTTTCAGAAATAATCTATTTTATCATTGGGAGGCAATTTCAGAATATTTTTTTACACGACCACTGAATAGAAGAGAACTTATTGTTATAAGAGCTGATGTAGTATGTAATTAGGTATACATTCGAGTTTCTTTATTTAATTTCTAAATGCCTTTTAGATGAATTAAAAATTTTCACACCTTAACTCTTCTAGGTCTTTATAAAATCAATATAAAAAGTGAAAAATGACAAAAATCATAAAAAATAAAGAACAATCTAAACCTATCTCGCCATCAGTGGCAAGCCTTGATTTCCGCTAAATTAATTAAGCGTAATGCGATAAAAACTTACAGATTCTTATAATGCATGCCGAGTCAGAAGTAGGTAGGTAACTATTAGGTACTGCGTTTTGTATCTATGGGTTATTTTAATCCTCTCTCCCCTCTTGTCAGCAAAAGTAAGAAAACTTCTTCCCCCCTCCCACTAAGCTTATGAAAACATTGGTATCATTTTCACAAAAAATATTTGTATTTTTTGCGAAATATTGCTTATGTCATCACCAGCTCATGCAATGCCCCCGTCTCCCATGTCATCAAAAATAATCCAAGCTTAGATCCCCACTCCTTTTCACTGCTTACGTAATATTTGAATGACCCCTATTCCTAGATCCGGCCGGCCATCCAGCAAGAACCTCATTAGGTGTTGGTCAAGACTATTTGCTAGAAGAACGTTGGCAGTTACGACTTCGGGACAATGATCGTCGAATATACATCCCAAATGTCATGGCGGTTACTATTCTATTATTTCCTATTTCATCTATTTCTTACCGCGAGATATACTGAAAATTGTAGGTATACTAGATTAACTCCTATATTCTTAACAACGTGATCCTGTCATTCCATCTTCTTAGAACTCTAAATATGTGGTAAAAATGTTTGCCTTATTATAAGTGCTTATTTAGATATGTGAGACAAATTTTACTGCACTCAGTTAAACTGAGCAAGGGCCATACTCGTCGACAACTGGAATTTCCTTTTACCACCGATAACAAGTCGGTATTGTATCTTTATTGGAGGAAATACCAAGGTCGTATGGCTATTCCTTTTCCTTATTCCAATATTGTTACTGGTATTGTAAGCCAACCCAGAATTATGTATTGTTTATTTGTTACTAGCGACCCACGAGGCTTTGGACGGGTAACGTGTAGCCTTTGTTCGATAGTCATAACGTAGCTTTTCATTAGTGAAAGAATTTTAAGAACCAGTAATTCTTAAGGTACCTCTAAAAGCTATCAAAAAAAAAAAACACAAACTTAACCGTTTTAAATACCAAAATCAGCATCGAGAACTACTTCTAAAACGATGGATGCAAAGAGGCGCGAAGTAGGTTTCGAGCGATGATTTGTTTTGCTTTCTAGAGAAAGTCACTGTACAAGTACCTACATAAATAGTAAAATATTTTCTCGTAATGTGGAAATTTGGGTGTGCAAAATCGATTTGGTTCCTTATTTATGTAGCGAAACGATTTGCCAGATACCACTAAAATATATTGAAAGATTTACTACCCATAAGGCTTATTCAAGAAGCTTAATGAGCTATACTTAGGTACAGTTTGAAACAGAACATATTTATTGCGCATTTATTACAAACTAGCTGTTGCCCGCGGCTTCGTCCGCGTGATATATAGCCTATGTTTATGCAAAATTTAATGATGATCAGTTCTTTAGATGCGGTGTGCTTTCACACCAAACAAACAAATAAAATCGCTTGCGCATTTATAATATTAGTAAGAATTAAGATTACCTCGGTACTATTTATAATGGAAAACATTACCTTCCTCTAACTCAATCGAAACAACATGTTTTCTCGAAAAACATCAAACCTTACATCACGCCCGTTTTTACGACCACCAACTAGCAAATTAAAATATTTCACGACTTTGACTGACACGCGTGTCGTATGATGGTTTACCTTCTATAAGATTATTTTTGGCAATATCCCAAATTGGTGCAAAGGAAATGGGCGTGAAATTAATTATTTTTGATGATGCCGTAACCCGTTGAATTGGACGAATGGTCTCTGGCACTCTTCATAGCCATTTTTAGCATTATAATAGTATCATGTCTTTACTGACGCCCACTGTGTCTGTGGTTCAGTGATACTGCATACTGCATGTGCCTTAAAATCGTAAAAAGCAAAAAATACAGATTTAAAGACCAAAGGTTCTGATTACCAATTATTAGGTGAACAGTTTAAAAAATCTTACAAAATAATAATCAGACTTCAAAAAAGCTCTACCACACACAAAAAGCGAAAAATTGGTGCCAATGAGTATACCTACCTACCCTTGTCGCCTAACATTCCTATAATTTTAAACGAGTTGTATGTACCTTCCATCATCAGATGCGTGGAATGATGACTACTAGATGCAAATACCTCAACGACTTAAAAAATATAAAACCCGCGTGTTTTATATTTTTTATTACGCGCGTTAACGCGTTAACGTGCTTTTGAAATTTGAGTCCTCTATTTCCCTGGGACCCCATCATCAGATCCGTTATTATTATTACAGTCTCAAGGGACTAGAAGGAATTCCATACAAAAACTTCCCCTAAAGACAAGCGGTACCATAGAAAGTTTCAACCCTTTTAAATCTCCTGTAATGTAATTACGTACATTATCAAGCTGATAGCGAGCATAAGCCGATCTATGTCGTCTGAAAGATATATTTATTCGTGATCCGCTTTCTCTCATTTTAGCGAAGTTATATTTTCATTTGAAAAGATTTTAGAATTTTATCATTTACTAGCACAAACGAACCTTCCTGGGTTTCTCCAAACTTTTGTGCTTTGCTCGCCATACGACATTAAAAAGGGACAACTGGTCCTGGTCCTGTCCTAGTCCTAAACCACAGTTTTGTGTACTTCCTAACATTTTCCTAACAGTATACCTACATGTAATAAACCGTGTGGTTTCCGGCGGAGTAGAATAAGATCATTCCAAATCATCTGGAAGATGCCATAGAAGGCGATTTAGGAAACATAAGCTAAACAAAGCTTATTAACATCAAAGATACCTCTCCAACACGTCTGGCCAGCGAGCGCTGGAGAGTGTAGGCCAAATCCTCTGACTGCTCTAGCTAATATATGGCTCTGGCATTACAGAAAGGGTCGTGCTCATGCAGTTGACTAAAAAAGGCCTGATGATGATACATATAATGATAGAGTAATATCGATCTCGGCGCCACTTCTGCTTATCGATTTATCGGCTGGTCTCCTTTAAATTATCCTGTCTGTGTGGAAGTCGCCGCCATTTAATTTAGGCGTGAGGCCGTGGACGGCTTGTTCCGTTGGGGGTTTGTTCGTGCCCCTCGTAAGGCTGGCCGGCCACTGACGGCTTAAACTAAGCAAATAATTTTTGATTGTTACTGCCGAAGTAAAAAGGTAAAAAAAGATAGCATGTTACTTAACTCTAATAGAGATTGTCTACGCGACTTATGTTAGGCAGAATAATTGATCAAACCGGCAAATTTTCAGATTTAATTTTCGTGTTATTATAGTATAAGAACATATACAAAATGGAATTTGTAATATAGACACTGATATACACTTAAATCTCAATTCTCAACCGATTTAATAAAACACTAGATATAATAAAACAGTAGGCTCAAAGAAACGAGCAAAACCTGAGAATAAAACTTATTAAAGCAAAGCAGTAGCTCTGATTCCTAGCTGTAGCACTATTGATAAAGTTCATAAAATTATATATTTAACTCACAGAACAGCAATTTAACTATTATTATATATATAACTTTATTTAACTCGACAGTGAGCAGTCGGCCGATCGTTCCTTGCTTCGTCTTCTCTGATCGCTCGTTCCCATCTTACCTGTTATTTGCGTCTGCCGCGTCGGTAACTTTAGAAGCCACATCTTGCGTGAAATCACCCTTTGCCGTCCTTTCAACTTGTTCGCTCTTCTGGCTGCACATTTAGAGGCCGGTGTAACACTTGCTAATCGTTTTACCGTTACAGTTTGTCGCATTGCATTCAAGTCCAAGGAAATCAAATTAATTAAATATATATAAATGTAGATGGTGATATTGTAAGCGATACACAAAATGTGATTGAAAAAATACGAGAACGTATGTTGAAATCCAAAAATAAGTTTCCAAAATGATTTATTAGGAATATCTTAAAAACCTGTACTTACCTAACTGTATAAAATCAATATTGTATTTTCTAGAAAGGAAAAGACATGAACGAGCCAAAACCTCAGATCAAAACAATATACATAGGATCGCTGAAGTGAAGGACACTGATTTTATTCTTTAATATCTCGTCTATGCGATTTAGTGTTGTAACTGATTTTAAATCTTTCCTAAATTTTACGAAATTTTACTAATAACTTTGGATAGGAAAGGGCCACAAATTTGTGATAAAAAAAAACAGACAGATCTCTGGATTGAAAATAAGTTTTAAAAGAAGCAAAGTTAATG
Source organism: Rhodophaea formosa (assembly GCA_963082605.1). Lineage (NCBI taxonomy): Eukaryota > Metazoa > Arthropoda > Insecta > Lepidoptera > Pyralidae > Rhodophaea > Rhodophaea formosa. The sequence continues at coordinate 5,607,520 of OY720211.1, read as the reverse complement.
ATTACCACAAGAATCTCAGCTTTCTAGTGAACAAATAAAGCGATGCGTTTGAGGAGACCCGGCGAGGACAGTGCAACGAACTATTTGGGGCTTGGGCACCGAGACGGCGGATTCCAAGAAGCAGTGGGCCTGTGCCAGACGCCGACTTTGAACAGATACGACGTTAGTATCAAACGGTTTACACGCAGGGGGGCTGAGAGGAAATTATACGTATAATTAATTATCAAGACAATAACAGGTGTAAGTACTGTCGGATGTTGGTTGTTTGGAAGGTTGGAGGAGAACTTTACCCAGCAGCAATATTAGTTAAAAAAGTTTCTGCCACTGTAATTTTTGGTAATTGGAATTTGAGCTTCATGTTTGCTTTTCTTGACTTCATAACATTTTTTTGTGATACGTCCGGTTCCGGTAACTAGGAAAAGTAGCTGTGTTATTATGTTTTTTTATTCATCCAATGTTTTTTACTGAAATACATAAATTCTCAAGTGGCGTCTATTTCTGCGTCGCATCTCAGATTAATTCAGTAATTGATGGTCTGCGGCAGACGCCAGAGATGCATTCTGCTTCGCCTAATGACCTCGCCGATCAATAACACTCGCACCACACCTTGATTTATCATCCGAAATGCGATTATCAACATCACTCATGCACTACCGACTAAACTCAGCTGCAGGTGGTATTGTTGATCGAAGGCTGAAACTAAAAAATCAAAAACATTTCTACTCGATACTGTAACAAAAATTGAAATAGCTAGCTCCATTTATAAAACATCTACAGTAACCCGCACTGTAAAATTATAATATGTATATTTTATTACCATAACCCGTGTTAATACCAAACAAATTTTAAAGTATCATCCAATATTTCATCGCTGAAGTTGTAAATATGTGCTTATGACTCTAATTATTGAATTGTGTGTAGTTTATGGCCCCATAAACATATTGGGCGTCAGTTTGCGAAAATCAATCTGTGCCCCCCGTGCCAAAAGAATTTTTTTTGTGGTCCATAGCATTTTCAGGCCTGGTTTAAACTTTGCACCTTTGCACACTGAGGCAAAGACGACCCTGGTGGTATTATGGGTAGCTTAGGTGGTTAACAGAGAGGGTCATGCTCCTGCAGTGGAGACTAATAACGTGATGATGATGATAATGGTAGGGGGTTAAATCGCACCGAAGATTTACATAATAGCTTGTGCAAATATAGTCAAGTCATAACGGATAATACTGTTTATCAATATTGAATAGCTCAAGCCAATGAAATCGGGTTACCTACTTCTATCAATCAATGACTGATGGATGAATGAAGTTCGTGGCTGAGGCCGCCATTGCAATCAGTCAGATTATCGCGCACATTGTGTAACGTATTGTTTTACTTTACGGCAGCATAATAACGTAATACCGCTAAGCCTCAGTCGTGTCGGGCGTGACCCGAGAGATAAATATTAATTAGGTAGTTTTATTTTATATACACTCGGTCACTTTATATCACTAACTTACCTATATATAAACTTAAAGTAATTCTTAATTAATGCTTCAGTTGCCATTGGCAGTTGCCACCCCATCTTCACTGGCTTAAAAGCCTGGCTTCATTATTTTTGTTTGTTATGACTGAATATAAATATTGCCAATATAAGAAGGTATAGTTCCAGGACTTCAAGGATCTGGCTACACTGGTTACTTGTCACGAAAATATCCATCGAACCTCTTAACCATACCTATGACAACGAATTATTATATTAAGATACCGAGAAATATTTTTAATGCCAAACATTTAACATATGTTGTACTTTATAGTTCGATGTGATGAGCGGTGTCTTTGAGAAATTTTATGTCCTATTTCCACTAAGCTATTTGCGATCTTAATAATACTATAAAACGATATATCGGTTTCTTGAATGTTATTATTAGAATACATGAGATGTATTTTTTAGAGTTATTTTTCCTAAACACTGGTACCTAACAAATAAGTATTAAGATATTGTTATAACAAATTATAAAGCCCAATAAGGTCAGAAATGCAATGAAATACTTCGAAAGGCTAAAAAAAGATAATAGTATTTAATGAGCTTAAAAATTCAATTGATCCTTTCATCCTTTGGATCATTATCACATTATCGGGTGGTAATTAACAAGACAATATGATATAATAGCACAGATTGTGCGATAATAGTAACACACTTTTGATTTTTTCGTAACTACTTGTGACATAAGAAATTGTTTTCAAGTGGGTCGGTCGCGCTGTGGGAACATATCTAAATCACTATTCAAAGAATTTGTACTAATGTGTGTAAGATTTTTTAAAATGATTGTGTTTATTAACAGGAAATGACAAGGGGTTTTTTGATGTGCGTATGAAAGATCTTTCAAAAATAGGAACATCGCGAAAAATTACTTTGCTATATTCCAAAGGTTACAAGGTCTCATTATAATGTTTCAGCGTCCCTCTTTGAAAGGTCCCTTTGAAAAAAACAACCGATCAGTTTTGTCACTTATTTATTATTAAGCATTTTGTAAGTGCGATGCGAGAACTTTGTTCGGCAGCTATGCTAAATACCTATTGCGTTTAAATGGAAATGACTGCATAAAAAAGTTGCTATGAATTTTAAAGGATATTATGGTAGTATAAACGTTGCTATAATTTTTAAACTTTTGAACTGTACTTTTCAACCAATTTTTAACAAACTAAATTTTTGATATAAGATTTGAAGTGCCGCTATCAGTATTTTCAGCTAGTTGCTGACATAATCAGTAACATTTCTCAAAATCTACTCTTCATGCCATTCCCCCGTTGGTCTCATATCATCTCGCATGTCATGAATTATCAATTAAGTGTCGCCAAAAAGATACAACGGCAACGCAGGGCACTACCTAACTTTTCTCGAAGCGTTTCGCCATACTTTCGAATAAAGATTTTTCAATAAAATATCTGTTAAAAAAAAGAAATCCAAATATATAATGATGAACAAAAGAAAACTTGATGACCTACTTTGAATAACTTTTCTAGTTTGTATCTCTTAGATAAATATAGTTAAAACGGAGTTCGCCAATATGTTTAAAATAAATTAATATTAATAAATATTTTATCACAACATATTCAGATATCTGTATTTATAAATGCTTTATGCATAGGAAGTAGGTAGTGACATAATAAGACGAGACAGACTGAGAACTAGGTTTCCAGTACTACGGCTCTACATTCTACACACGCACTTTTTGATAATAACAATGCGAATTTATTATTTCCACAGCTAACTGATTCAATTTATCGTAGTGATAAACTACTACTATACGGATTCAGAAGCAGATCTACCCAAGGGCTTTTTGGGCTGCAGACCAGCCCTTAGTTTAACGGGTCCCAATTCGTAATTAATTAACTTAACATGCCAACGCTACTGCCTTCTATTGTGGTGCATGGAGGAGCTGGTGCAATGCAATGCAAATTGTGCCCCTCATGCAGCTAGAACTCCACGACATAACGACTGGATCATAATCAATGAAAGAAAGCGGTAAAGGCGGGCAAAAATTGACGAATAATTAGGCAAGCCCCAAGTAGATTAGCCTAGGGCTGTAGCTCTTGGTTCGGCGTTGTACGGATTTCTTTACCAATATTTGGTGTCCTCAGTCCAGCTAAAATCTTCTATCCTCTCTTGAATTTCTGCTATCAAGCTTTTCGGAATTCGACTGTTTTTATTGAACTTGTATTTATGTTTTTTTTTCAAGTCAATGCTATTTATATCAATTGATTGATAAATTAAGGAGGTTTCTTCTAAAATTAATTCTGTCACAATTTTTTTATTATTTTAGATATAGATACAACTTTTAGTTGTAAATCTTAGCAACAACCTTACAGTATCAGCCTCTCGGTGCATTGTAACGAGTCCGGCATCAATTGAGATGTCAACTGAAAGGTCAATTGGCAATTTCCTTTTAAGATTGCCATTGTCTAATTGCTTACTTGGGCGAACAGTGTCTGCTCGTTTAGATCATGATTAATAGTCTCCCAGGCGTCAAATTCGGCATCAGTCGAATAGGCTAATTGAGTATCCCCGTTCCGTGCCTCTACTTTTCTTTAAAAGTTCATCAAAATCTACATAAATTGATTTGCGTAATGTAAAAATCAAATTGCCAATTCATAAGAAAGCGAAAAAAAAAATACAACCACAGTGCAAAGCGCATCTGGTATGCATTGTGTCAGTTTTTTACTTGGACCACTGAGAACACAATAGATACTATACGTACAAATTAGTCTCTCAATTTACTCGCCACTTCACTCGACTTCTTCACAAAAAAGTCTGTACACCAGCAGGATAATAATAACTGATATCGGGAAAACTGGTTTCATTCGACACCTAACGAATAAATTCATCAATATTATCACCTCGATGCTTATGAGCTTTAGTAACCATTGCGGTCGTATTCGGTAATACGTTATTCATTAGTATTGTTCGCTTTTGAAAACTAAGGCTTCATATGGGTCTGTGAGAGTGACTGATGGATGACTGTGATTTTTAACCGACTTCAAAAAAAGGAGGTTCTCAATTCGTCTGTATGTTTTTTTTTGTTTGTTCGATTGCTCAGTCAGTTATGGATCGATTTTAGTGATTCTTTTTTTGTTCGATAGGTAATGCTTCAGAGCTGGTCCCATAAAATTTTTGTAGCAATGTATTGAGCATTTTTTGAAAAAATAAACAAAAACCCAAAAAAAATGTAAAGGTATGCCGTTTGGTTTAAACTTATTTGTATTTTATTCTTACGCAAATCAAGACTAATTGATGAGAACGTTACTTCTCTGTTTTGATAGAACTTCAAATGTTTTTTATCGAAATGTATCCAGTACTTTTATAAAAAATCAACAATAATCAAAACCGTACAAGTATGCCATTTGGTTTAATTCTTTCGCGAATCAAGACAAGTTAATTACGAGGATGTTCCTCTATTTTGATTGAACTACCTTATCCATTTACGTATAGGGTTGAAGTCGGTTTTACTTTTTTGATAAAAATAATTATGTAAGGAAAACAATGTTTACGGCATGAGATAATATAGGATATCAAAGTACTTTAATTGTATATTTATCAAAGAAATCTTGTCAGAAATGTATGCTTGTTTACTCAAACAAATGTTCACGTTTTGCCTAAACCCGAAAGTAATTATGTTGATGATGCAACTGAGTATTTTTACAATTTTACGAATCATTTGGCCAATTTAGAAGGTTGGAAGTGATTTAACAATAACCAAATTGGTGGGCACTTGAACAACCATTAAAAACTTCATTATCACTGTGTCACACTCACTTGCATTGACGTAATGTCCAGACAGAACGAATTTACAATAAGTGGTATAATCAATGAATGACAGAAGGCTTTATCGATTCACCGTCTTTTGTTTTTGACCAATGAATAGGTCACCGATTAGTCGCGACAAACAGACAAATGAATTGGTACTAATGACTACAATTAAGATTCACACGGTCGCACTATCCAAAGTGATACGTGATCGATCTACCGTGTGAGAACCCCCAAGCCAGGTACCAACAAACGCCAATCTCGGTGATAAAAAACTAAAACTGACAGCTAGCGTCCTACGTAATATATTAATGAAAAGATGTGATACAAAAAAAGATGGGATTTAAATTTTAAATGGCGGCGCGTCCAAGCAACTGTTACTGGAGTTTATTTTGTTTGAGTGCTCAGAAAAGAAAACAAAAGTTGGTACGTTCTTTTCTACTATTTGCCTCTGACCTCGGTTCTTATTGACAATGGCTGCCAGAATGAAATATGGCAGGCCGCTAACGAAAAAGAGATTAAGGTGGACGATATTAGTTCTCGTCTATTGTGGTGCATCGCGCCGCGGCTTCGTTTGTTCCGCCGTCGCTCAAAGAATACCTTACTTATTTTAATTTTTGATCACCTGCTAAGTATACAAACGCTGCCCATTTTCTTAGAATAGGTGTTACATAAAAATATTTCTGATATCTAAAGATAGAACATTTGCATAAGCATATTAACGTACTAGTGGCTCTGTGAGATGTAGACCTTACGAATCTAAATGCTAAATATTCACCACGCACATTAAAACAAAAAGCTTAAAAGACGTTTGATTGGATCTATCGCAGTTCTGTTAAAATCTTATTTACTAAAAAAAAAACTGTAAAGGAATCGGTCTATTAAAAGAAAATACCCAAAAATTAAACTTACTTAAATTCGAACTCAAGACTTTAAAAACGCTACCTACACATTAGCTATTCTGCCTCTTTGACACTGTGAGTGAAATTATCTGTCTTGATGATGACAAAACAAAATTATACTTCTTGTTTTGTTTTATAATCACGGGGAACACTGTGGCACTATGCGCTAAATTCAGATTCACAAAATTTCAAAATTTTAATTGATACAAAATTTTACGAGAATAGTTTGAGAAATGCGCCCTGTAGAGTCAGACATACATTTTTTAAGCCATACAATTCAAATTTTTAGTAGAACAAGAAATAGTTCTAAAAATCTTGCAATAATTTTGAGACACTCATTATCATTAAATATGTATACAATCATGAATTCATCAATCATACTAAATGTATTTTTCATACACAGAATAAGTGAACCTCAGCGCTCAGTCAAAATATTTTTTTTTGTAATATCAATAGAATAAACCCTACGAGAAACGATGTAAATACATAGATGCATAAACATCACTAGGTAGGTGATACAGTTGGCGCCCGAGGTACGTCTGTGAGTGAGGCGAGGAGGGCACGACAGCCGGGCGGGGAGGAGAGAGGTCTGGAAGCAAGGTAATGAAGCGGCGCGTGTGGCAGAGGGCAGACACAATAGCTGCCGCCGCCGAGCCTTCTGAGAACCGGTCTGAGGGCAGCGCTCTGCCGAATTTCGCGTCGACCACCCATCGCCCCGCTTCGTCCCGGGCGATACTTATCGCGCCTGTATTTATGACTAGAAACGCCATTACCGATACAGTCTTCGGGCGAATCGCAATGCGAGACCACCCGTTGCAGTTTCTGTTGTCGGTGAAATAAATTATGTTGTGGTTAGCCGATTGTATGTATGCGCTTTGATTTTTATTTGGGATTGTATAACAAGTAAAATGAGATGTACCAGTACAAACGAATAGTAGGTATGTGACGTTTGACATACATATTCATTTTAGAGATGATTTGCATTGTGAGGTAATTTGAATTTTAACGGGATAAAATAGTATCTTTTAATTACAAAGATGCGCGAGAGAGACTAGTCTGATGATGTTACAATCGTAACATGCAATCACAAATTACGACTGCACTCTGCAAGGTTTTATGGACAATTAAAATTTTATTATGTTCCAATTCCCAATACCTTTTTACAATGTATAATAGTTATGTTAAAACCAAATGTAACTTTCTAATAACAATTATATTTGATCGTTCTTACACAATAATGCCTATCCTGCCTGCTGCGTGAAGATAAAACTCTTAAAACGTAGTTGTTGAAATTGATAAATTGAAATAATTCTCGGAATGCTTTAGTCAGTGACGCGTAGACCTATAAATTAAAACAAGTGAGTGTCATTAGGCTGATCGTAAAAGAAGTTGTCTGTAGCCTTGTCGCAGCCACATTATAAAAAGATGACGCATCTACAAAAATATATTGGCAGAGAACGATTTATCGAAGTGGTATGTATGTAAATACAATATCGTTACGTATACATGATAATAAGACCAGCCAAAAATAAAAAAATGCTACATAACAACGTATAATAAACGATTGACTAGGTAAAATGAGCGTTGACATAATTTTTCATAGTCATTTATTTAAAAGATGTACTCTTGTAAGAGCCTGTTCAGTTCATTGAGTAAAGCAGGCCTTGGGTCGGGCGGGCGCAGGACCGTGGTCGCCGCCGCAGGCTAACACGATCTCGTGTCTGTGTGCGTCAAGCCATTTACTTGTTGTGTTTGTTACCACTCGTAAGTTTAGAAGCTTGCCGCCGGCGCCGCTCTCCAACGTGTTTCGTTAAATTTAACAGTTGTTATTGTATATTTTATTGTTAATTTGTCTTGGTATTAGGATCTTCGGTTTCGTATCAAGTTTTGAACGCTTATCGAACTCGTTTCCAGCCAGTTTTATTGTTATTGATATTGAGATCATCATTGTCGGGCTTGGTACCAACCTTATTTTGAATCCCTTACCTCGACGCAATACTTTTTTGTTTACAGTATAGTCAAAGCATATAATCGGTTTTAAAAAGGGGTGAATAACTTAACTTTCAAGGACATCTATGTAAATTTGTTTTCTTAGCGTTTCGATGGCAAAAACGAATGAGTGAATTCTCTTTATATTAATGCTAGATTTAAATAAATTAAATCTTCTACGTGATGAAAAGTAATATTAAGATAACACCGCGATTAAACAACAAAATGGTGCCTTTTGACAAAAGGCAGTACGTACCTCTACCGCACCGGATGGGGAAAGTTTAACTTTCTGAATACTGATTGATTAAAAGTAAAAGTACCATGGTTTAGTATTTAAGGTTCGTTTATTTCACGTAATATTACGTATTGCGAATACAGATAGGTAGTGGGTAATATCTATTGCTTTATTCATTTCGGCGTTAAATGTAGAATATAAACTAATACGAGGAAGCTTATGTAACTAACTATCACAATTGTGGGTTGGTTGGGTGAATGATGGTAAATAAATAGGGAGGGACACAGGGAAATTCGTATTACTTTCATTCAATGATGGAACTTGGTCTGCAGTATAATTAATATGACTCAAACGGAAATGAAGCCATCTAATGAAAATGTTTACTACTACTACACTATTTTTCACCACGTAATGAAATCTATTTTTCTAAACTAAGATATTTATTATATCTTATGATCAGTTATTAATATACGATTTCAACACGAATAGAAAAATAATCTAATAACTGAAGATTCGATATTACAACAATCGTACGTAATTTATTTTTTCAATTGTTACGTATATATCGTAAATTGGTCACATTTTTACTTGCAATGACGTCACAGTAGATAAACAGATGTATTTTGTTTAATTAGTTGTTCAAACAGTGCCACTTTATTTGATGTCTCAAATAAATTTATCTCATGCAGGTGTACCTCAGGGAGCCGTGATAGGAGCGGCACAATTTACTTTTCCCATGAAATATCGATTTTCACCTACGAATCCAACTAACAGTCGATGTATTGAAAAACAAGTGTAAAAGTGAGCGAGGTAAATAACCCGACCTAGTTTGATGCTGTCGTCGAAGACAAAGATACCATTATTTAAAGTTTCCTTGGAATGGCTCCACTTCTTCATAACGCTTTGATATAATTTAGCCAATGCTGTGAGACCCTCCGCCCGCTGTTCAATTCATCTGTTGAAGTAAGATATTTTGACCTCAACCTGGTGGTAGAGGGATCAACCGTAGTTGGTTTAGCGATATCAACGAGCGTTTAAGTTTGCTTAGCTGTGCAAATAGAGGCGGTTAGGTAGCGACGCGCGATACTAAGAACTTTCTCGTTTACATATTCGAGTACGTAAATTATATTTGTGTTTGTCGTTATCTACGGGTCTCAAGTGTTTGACATTGTGTATTACTTTGTTACTATATTCAACTTATATTTGTTTGTTGTTTAAAATAATAATATCTAGGGATTTCATGATTCTAGAGATTCAAATAAGTTGGGATTGTTACAGAGTGGTGCCGTGAAAAATAACAATGTAAGTCTAAGAAACATTGCTGAATCAAACATTTTATAAGTCCCTACGGACGGCACAAATCTTAAAGTTTCTAAGGATAATCAGGGAAATTATACATTGAACAACATTCATTCATTTTGTTAATTAAATGTCGTATCATACTCGTACGTCGTGGACGGACCTAAAGAAAGATATAATAAACGTCATGGGTGGGACACGGGACAAACTATTTGCCACACCACAACATGTTTATCCATGGGGCACATACTTCATGTACTCAGGTTGGTGACCAAGGGCCCAGTGCGTTAACATCGTACGTGTCGGCATGCCAAGTCATGTCAACGGCCCTATTACGTTTGTTTACAATTTCTAATGCTGGAGACTAAGTGGCTACTTAGTACAGTTTAGAAAACCACATATCAGGCCGCGCTTACAAAGTAGTACTGTTCATAATAGTTAAGTTAGTCAATGCATTATAATTATTAAATAAACATAAGAGAAAACATATATTGAAAATTGAAGTACCTACATAAAAATCAAAACTTCCTGAAACAGTTTGTTATAGAGACATCTTATTTTAATCATCTTACAGATATTAATAAAACGAAAAATATGACTTTTAACTTCGTTTGTATTGTCTGGTTAAATTGTTTTATAGTCATTTCTAAAAATAAGCATCCCGTCACTGTCTCGAGTAATTTCGACAAAGCAGCATTAATAACGGCACCTCATGACGTACACAGTTTCCCATTGAGCAAAATTTTAACAAGCAATGACTTGGCCAGCTGGCGGGCGAGGATAATACAAATTATTAAAACGAGGAAATTTACGAATCAAACAATACGGAAGTAAAGCATAAGTAACTTGGTGTTTGTATTTTTAATAATTAATTTCATATAGTACATAATTGGACGTAAACTACTCATTTGTAGTATTATAACGAATCTAGTTTTCAAACATTAACATCAGGTCTTTTTTAGAATCCACTGCAAAAGTATGACCCTCTCAGTACAACAGTGCCATATATTAGCCCATACATTTTGACTTGTATAATAAAAGGTAATAAAAGCTTTCCTACACATACAAAAAAATTAAAACAAATAATAATATAATTTTAATCTTCAATGCAGAATAAAACGAAGCAGTCTCACCTAAATGGCCTGGCAGCTCACAGTCGTGAGAAATAGCCTCCGGCCCCGGCGGTCAATGGGAGGATCAATTCATGAGGAAACTCGACAATAAATGCATCGTACGAATTCTTGCTGCACCCGGTGACTAATTCGTTCAGGCGTATTACACTTACACGAAATACATTCATGTACAATTACAACAAAGGCCTCCGTTAATATCCAAAACTCTATTGTGATATGATCACATCATTATATTTACATACATAGAAATTATCATAACGCAAATCATTAAACTTACATAGAAATTGTCAGGTTGATAATGTTTTTTTTGCTATTAATTTTTTTTGAGTTTTCCAGGATCTAGATCAGGGATAATTTTATAAGAAACATTTCCAGTAGCTCTTTCAGTAACAGAACCACTTTCCGAGTGGGTTATGTTTTACCCTCTGGACGGATTACAAAATTGAAAAAAAAGAAAATATCAAAGAAATTTGTAGAAATGCCCGATGATGTAGCAAAAGGTCACTTGGAGATATACGTCCATTCGAAATAAATTACAAAGGAGTATTTTTTTCCTTCAGTTTCTTAGGTAAAAAATATTAATCCAGGAGAGAGGTAGGCCTTTTCTTATCAATTCTTAATTAAGAGGGGATTATTAAAAAAAAAAAAATAGCGCGAGGTAAGCTGCGAGTAAAAGCAAGTTTATCGCAAAAGATGTTGATGATATTATTATATTTCACTTCAAAAAGCTAAACAACAATGCCCCAAACGCAAGCAAGTGTCTACACGTTACTTGATCTCGCCAGCTGATCAAACAGTAGATTACGGCTCACTGTTTACACATAATAAGTTGGCAGCAACACTTGCACTGGCTGACATCAATAACCGATGGCTCCACCGTTTCCACTTTGTCTTTGTTTAAAGTCGGCTCGCTTGACGTAACTGTACCTTCCATTACGTAATTCGTCTCCACGTTTATCGCCGGTCATTTTTGAGCACTTTAGAATTTAATGTGTGGCTAATGTACTTTATGATCAAAGAAGCGAGTTGACCTGCGTTAATTATTTGTTTTTATTTTTACTAGGTCGTTTAACTTTACAGATAAAAGAATATTAGCAAAATATGAAAAGACTAACACGAGGAAAGTTCCAATCAGTGCATGAACTTTTTACCTATGATTATTTGCCTATGAAATTGAGTGGTCTTGTCTTCATCTATCTATACGTATACATTGTTGATGACTGTCTGATAATAATTGTTGTATGAAATGGGCTGTTGTTTCGCATGTTTGGTTAATTTTCAATAGTAGTCCATTCTAGATTTAGACTTTCCGAAAATACTTTAGAACGCAATCTCAGAAAGATCTACATATATTGTAAAGTGTATCACTTATAGATCTATCGTGTTAAGTCGTTCATCGTCATGTTCGTCAGCTAATCTCTCCCACATCGACGGCATTCTGTCTATTAGTACTGATTTAGCCGATTCTACAAGTTCCACGTCGATAGTGTAGTTTTCTAAAAGCTCTCATGTATTTGAACTTGCTGTATCGAGGTTGCAGGTACCTGTACCTACCTTGCACGTGTCGCGGCGACTGGCGGGCTAGAGAAAGCAGACCTGCACTGACCACACCTTTCTTGGCTAGCGACCATTTGGCTTTCTTGTTCGCGCAAGATTTATGGTCAAAAGCCAGCTGTACGGTGTTTCTGTTCGATATCTTATATTATTATGATATGCAGCTAAAATCTTGTTATAAATTTATTATACATGCAAATGTTTTAATGAAACTGCTGTCTGTATCCATTTAAAAATTACATTATGACACAAGACCCAAATAGTTTACTTTGATTTTCTCTGTAACTCAAATTTTGTATTTTGTTGTTGTTTTTATATTTTGGGTGCTGAGTTATTTTGAGATATGTTTTATTTATTGATTGGTTAGTCATCAGTAGACACCGGCACATTTATAAAGATTCGATTGTCATCATAAGATCTGACACTTTTTTTAATAACATTCCGTTAAAGAAATGTATCGAAGCCACTGAAGCGATAATAAAATAAAGTATTTAGTACGTGCGGATACTCGTCGTGTGGTTGGAATTTGAAGTGCCACGTCACTCGCCCCGGTCAGGTCCTTCATTTACTATGTGAAACAAAAACATGTTATGCTGCATTCGAAATTGCCCTACAGAAAGCTCCCAGTGACTCATAGTTAATTAAAATGTTACTTGTGCGACGTGGAGAAGTATTACTGGAATTCTCGCACGGAATCATACATCAGCAATGGATATTGTTTCCTGCTGTACCTGCCAGTTAACCAATCCTTTCTGTTTTTGCAAGGTTGCGTTTGTCGCCAGTCGCCACGTTTGGCGCTAAATCATCGAGATTGGATTTCAAAACATATGTCAAAACAGGATCTGGAATGCCAGCAACGGCATCCAGCGATGACCTTTCGCTTACCTATAGAGCTAATAAATAATTAAAGATTCAGTAACGCATTATGTGGTTTATAAACTTTCGTGAAATTTTTTAAAGTAGGTGTCAATATCTTTATCAAGCAGATAAAGATCAAGAAATTATGTGTACCTTAATGTAATTAATCTTTACTTTAGAACATAATAAATTTTGTCCTACCTGACTAAGACTGCAACATTCCACCGGTTTGGAACAGCTTTATACGCCGATAAAAGTGGGTGACCTATATATTTGTTCATGATCTCATCTGTGTCAATGAAAGTTTTATGATCAGTAGATTGAGCAACAGCAACAAACCGATGTTAGATTTAACAAGATTTACTTGGCAGAGCCAGCCAAGAATACCAAAAATGTTGTATATACGAAAAATTTTCACACAAGTAGGAAGGTACTTGCTCGGTTTTTTCTTAGAAAATGCGCGTGGGTGGTCCAGGTACGTAGACAGATTAATTGAGGCGACAAACCATATAAGGGCATACTAAGGCATACGTAATGCCATTTTAATTTTATTTACAAATTGTTAAGGTACTCATATTGCTTGTTTTCCGAGAAGTTGCTTTCTCTGCAGGCTGCGGCGGTTCAAAGTGTCGCGTCTTGGTTAATTTAATGTCGTATAGTTTGTGGGTCGGGTTAACGACCTGTCACAACACAATATTGTTTGCTGTCATAAACTGTGCTCCTTGAGACACGCGGTTCTAACTGGTCGAGTTCAAATAGATTATTGACAGCTTCTCTTCTAAGCGGTTTGGTACTCTACTGTGTTTTACCTACGGGGTTACTCACTAGCTTTAGGCAAGTAGGGTGACGTTTTCATTGTTACTCCAAAATACATTGGGGCTTTCGGGTAATTCCCTAATTTTAGTTAACATATTTGTATATACCGCAAAGTGTGTTGAAATGACCAGTGTTGAGAGATTCACGTCTTGTGAAGGGTGTGCGACAGAAAATATCTATTAAAAATACAATGGTTCTAAAAAATATTATTTAATAATTTATATTTAAGTAATTTCAGCCATACAGCGACTGAGAAGACCAGTTTATCAAATATTTTTCTAGTCGCGTAGTTGCCTATTCAACTAGATCAATGTGAACAAGCCGAGTGTTCGAGGATGATGAAAGTTATCATGACGGATGACTGTTAGTAATTACACGTGTCGAGCATGAAAGTGGCGTGCAATGGAGAGTTGACGTCAAATTGATCGAGACTGCTGTATTGTAAATTGCGCTTCAATGCTAGTTTATTAGCTTTATTCTCACGCCGTACGACTTTGCGATTCCCAGAAGACCGTAATGGCACCTTTGGATCTGCCTTTTACGTTTCGGTAAATGACGCTATAACAATATTAACAATCGTCCGTCTCGTTTTACTATCCCCTGCACGTATAAATTGCAATATAATTTGATACTATCTATAGACTTTACCTTTAATTTGCATATAATTAATTTTATGAGACCGATGTCAAAGTCCTAAGCAGGGTCATTGACTTTTGTAACTGTCATTTGATCCTGTATCATGTAGCATTATTTTTTTTAGAATTCGCATTCAATGTATGTAGGTTACATCATGTATAAATATTTTAGCATAAACTGTTTCAAGCACCGTAGAAGCCAGTCGGAGTGTGTGAATTATATCATCATCATCAGGTCTATATTATTCTCCACTGCAGGAGCACGACCCTCTCTGTACTTCCAGAGCAATATATTAGCCAGAGCAGAGGATTTGGCCTACACTCTCCACGCTGGCCAGACGTGTTGAAGAGGTCTGTTTGATGTTTATAAGCTTTGCTTAGCTTGTATTTCCTTGGACAACTTATACCACGGGAAGACTTGGAGTGATCCTTTTCTATACTCTGCCGGGAACCACACGGCGTCAATTACAATACCATTTTGCAATAATATTAGATGGCATATATCTCTTCGATTGCGGTGATATTTTAAACCGACGAAAAAAGGAGAAGGTTTATAGAGTCAACGGGCATATTTTTTTTAGTTATTGTGTCATCAATTGATCATTGATAACCCATGATGACTTTTTACAGTAGAGATAATTCTTTTTTTATTGGAAAGGAAAGGTATACCCCGAAGTTGGTCCCATATAAATTTAGAAAAAAAGAGATATAAGGGTAGGAAAACAGGGGATGATTTATTTTTATCTTTGTGGATCAATTTTTGCGTTACAAAGATTTATATAATTATGTAAAATGCGGGCGTATGTTAGTATTATTACTTATTTTAGAATTTGTCTCTGAATATTGCAGTCAGAAATTTTGTCATTATGGATTTCCACACAGGCAGGGCTTGAACCGGCGACCTTAGTTTGTACGACCTGATATCATATTTAATTCCTTTTTTAATTAGACAAAGCATAGTGAATGTTTAAAAACCCTTAAAATTATAATCTATTTAACTAATATTTGCAAATCCTTTGTCTACCGACGCACTTCACCGCTTTTTATGTCTTTTTCAAGTGGCTCTACGACTCCCGTGTAATTAAATAATAATAAATATATACGGACAAATCACACAGATTGAGCTAGCCCCAAAGTAAGTTCGAGACTTGTGTTATGGGATACTAACTCAACGATACTATATTTTATAATAGATACTTATATAGATAAACATCCAAGACCCAGGTCAATCTGAAAAAGATCATTTTCCATCTTGACCTGACCGGGGATCGAACCCGGGACCATCCGTGTCGAAGGCAGGCGTATTGACCGCTGCGCCACGGAGCTCGTCTCAATATATAATATATATAGTAATATTGCAGTCAGCAGTAGTAATTAGGATATCAACCGCGAGCACACGATCTTCTTTAGATTTATGATTCAAAATTTGTTTGTTTCTTACATTCAATTCTAATATCAGTTTGCCGATTGTCAATGACGTTACGCGTTTGAAGGCATCCTCGAATCGGAATGCGGAGTTGCACTTTGCTTACAAATTCTTGCTCGGTATCTGGGCCAGCAGTGACAATAGAATGTTTATAAATACTTTCTTAACGAATGTTCTCTTTTGTAACGGTTTCTATTGTATCTTATTCTCAAAGTATCTAAGATGTAAACAGTAGATACAATGCCAATACGCTCTGTCAACCCAAAAGGATAAAGACGCGATTGGCAAGTATTATGAAAGTATTAGGTAAATTAGTTTCTTACCAAAATACCATACATATTCAAAACTCATAATAACACAAACGGTGCAACAATTATGAGTTAATTATCGTTTTGACTTTTTGTTTTGCTCTTCGCAATAGGGCTCGAATTTTATGCATTCTCAGAATTCCGTTACCTACTTGTTTTATTCTCATTCTTTGTTTAGGTACTGGTATTACCTACTATCAGTATACCTACTTACGTGACAATGTCACTTACCGCTTTTGTTATTTTTTGCCGCTGCATCGATTGGTTTCTATTTAACTTTGAATCCGACTTGACAGGTTTTTAGAAAACTTACACAATGGTGTTGCAAACTCATTGCATCGGAACTTTCTCTTTTCATCACAATCACCTGTAATTATAGGAAGGAATCTTATGCCTGCAATAAATGTAAACTCGATAAACAGAAATGAAATTTGTTTCACTATTCTATGACATATGTTTGCATTACAAGTACTATGTCGAAGTAATCGTAACAAATGAATTCGAATGAGTTCATGTACTAAAACTTTACGTTATCATGAAAATTTAAGACTACATGAAATGCGTAGCCAACTTTGTACATATAATATTATCGATATGGTTAAATTCAAGTAAGAGCGAGAGTGCTCAAGTCAATGAACTATGTAAGTTGTTAGCGGTTTACCACAGGGCTCTGCTCTGAACCGCTTTGTTTTTATTTTTTGCACTTTATTTTCCTATAAACGCTTTTTTTAATCGCCAGTATTTCAATGCCAACAAAGAGCATTAAGTACAAATGCAGGCTCGGCCTGCCGCCTATGTCGTTACACTGATAGTTACTACCACTTTCACATTTCGTGGGTCGTTTTCTAGTCAACGATTGTCAGATCAATCTGCAACAACATGTGTCCGCAACAACAATCTATAGATTTGAGTGTGTACAAAAAATATTTATGTTTTTCAATTGTCCAAGGTAAAGTAGGCCTAAACAAACTGCAGCCAGTTTCGTTTTGTGCAAGATTACTCTGATAAATGATATGACAGACCGTATTGTGTAGTACAAATACGGTACCGCGGTAGTTGCGTGGGGTGCATTGTCGCAGTAACGGCCTGCAAGCTTGCAACTTGCAAGTCACGTGGCGTGGTGATGAAAGATGCAACGCCAATTCACTTTATAACGGCTCTTTGTTGCATTTCATTGTCCGTACTGGGTTTAACTAGAAAAAAAATCATAGTTCGGCACATCAACAGGCAAAAAGTATTTATAGTACCTTGTTTATACAGGCTGATTTTGAACCTATGAACTATATTAAACTCTCGGATTCAGAATACCTAATGGAATACAGAATCGAAAGAAAAAAAGGTGAACATCGAAAAATAAAATCAGACTTCCCATAGTAATTTGCCCAGCTGATCGGCGACTTTGTATGAGAGGTCTAATTTTTACGTTTTATTTCTTATTCTTCTTACAATTCTGAATTCTTTTAAGGATTCTGATCCGAGGATTACAATATACTTCGATCATAGGTTCAAAATCAGCCTGTAAGAGCTGAATTTACATGATATATTTAGGTCCAACTTAAAACTTAGTTTAAAAAATCTTTTAATTCATCGCACCCAAATGTTGAGTCGTTTATGTCACATATTCGCTCAATCTTCGAAAGGGAATCAAAGCCTAGGTAGGTCTAGGTTACTCTCCGTTGACTTAGAATTATGGAATTTCGCATAAGGACAGCAAAGTCTTGTAAAAGCTGCCGTTTTTTTGCTACATGCATCGATTTAGTTAGTATGAAAGCTAAATAAAACAGAAATTTTTTGTACGGAACCCTCGGTAAGCTAGTAGTCAGACTCGCACTTGGCTGATTTTTGCGGCTATCCACAAAAGAAAACACAACAAGGATTGAGCCCATTTTACAAAAACATAATTGTAGCGCTTGCTTTTTAACTTTTAGTAGTAAACGTAATTGAAGTGCAGTTTCTTTAGCTGGTTTATTGGCATATGGTTCGTTCGTTTGGATGGCAATTATAAATTTTACGGTCTGGCTCAGCCACTAGTAACTGTATCTTTAATGAGCTCAATGGATATTATCAGTTGATTACGACGCAAATATCCTATGTCGCTTAAATTTATTTACTTGCTTGATTAACTATTACGATATGCAAGATACTGTTCTGTTAGTAATTTTATTACTCTTTCAAGTATTTTCTAAACATCAAAGATATTTTAATGTGCGTTTCAATGACCCATTTATACGACAGTATTTTTTATCTTGATCCCTGTCACTAAGCTGTTGAATGATCTCTATCAGATTTCTATCTCTTTGACCATTTAATTGTGAATGGTTTCTGAAGTCCGAAATGAATTTAATCATGTGAGTGTTTTAATCCCAACTTGTTTCATTTCTATGATTGTTTTCTGAAGTTCGAGAACGCAAAAGATCTTTAATTCCATCGTTTCAGAGATAGTGCTGTATAAATAGGTTTATATTGGATCAATAGCATCTCGATGGCTAGCATCCGGTAACGCAATTGCTGACGTAAGCTATCTGGTCTCGGCAGGATGCTTTCGTTTGTTGTGATGATGCGTTTATAACAGCTAAAGTCTATTATTATCTATTCATTATTATCCAAATAGTTTTGTTGTATTCCTGTCCCATTGTCTCTATAGTGAGAGCCAGGACCAGCTTTAACCGGGGGTGCAAGGGGTTCGTGGTACCCGAACACATCAGGGAAGGTTTAAAATGGATGGAGTCGACTTTTGGGGTCGCCAGACCGGAAAAAATATTTTCCAATGAAATCACTTACGCTTTGCACACCAACGTCCTCTCTTTACTTTGGAACCCTATCAAAAATGAGGACTACCTATATTACAAACGAATAAACAGATAATGCGTCAACTAATGGGTCATGTAGAGGTATAGATATAAATATTTATATTTAACGTGTTTTTAATTTGCTCCTCTCAAGTCGCCGGCTTAATTCGGGGCTTGCAGTGAATAACATTAAACTGTTATATCATTAAGAACACTGATTCACGTAATATGATCGTGATGTGCTTTTATTTATTTATTTATTTCTTTGATGATTTTGACCAAATATGTAAAGATTATTAGCTAAAAATATAACAAAACGTACAAATCTAATACCATGGGTATTAAAATATGACAAAAAAGCTTAATACTAACTTAACAAAAAATCTTAAAAGGGTCTGGCCGTGGAATATGGTGCCAAGAAAACTGGCTGCGTTTCCTCATTGAATAGGGTAACTAATAGATACCAAAAATTAAGTGGTTATCTAGATATTGTCTATTCGAAACTCATATAGGTATACCGATAAAAGGCTAAGGATTCGAAGGTACGACGTATACTATTCTTATATGGTTCGCATTAGCAACATACTTAAAAAATCGTGTTTTGTTTTGACAAATTTATCCTTCGCGTCAAACATGGAGTTATATGTATTACGCGTCAAATTATAAAATTGTGAAGATTATTGTGATGTCTGTGGGCGCGAACATGGCGGAGGCTCCATCCAACCATCCAGACCATTTCCGGTGACGGTCACGCCGCGTGGTGGCTGTCTGGCTGTTTATATCTGTGTGCTTTATATTATGGCAGTCATGGTAATTGATTGGTAAATTCATGTGAACTGAACTTCGCTTTTGCTTCCATCTGCTAAGATTGTTTATTTTGATTATTTCTAGACCATTCAAAAATTCGAATTTATCAGTTATTTTACCAGTATCTATTCATAATTAGGGTTCCGTAGTAAACTAGGAACCCTTATAGTTTCGCCATGTCTGTCTGTCTGTCTGTCTGTCTGTCCGTCCGCGGTTTTACTCAGAGACTATAAGTACTAGAAAGCTGTAATTTAGTATGAGTATGTATATTAATCATGGCAAAAAAGTCGTAGAAAAAAATCTTGAAAAAAAATTTTTTTTTGGGTAGCTCCCATACAAGTAAAGTGGGGGAGTAATTTTTTTTTCTCTACTAACCCATCGTGTGGGGTATCGTTAAAAAGGTTTTTGAAAAATATTGTGAGGTTGAGAACACCATTTTTCGATTTAGGGATCCGTTTCCGAAATATTTGGTTTTAAAGTGAAAATTTTTGTTAGAGGTACGTGTCCCCCCCCTCTATCTGCTAAACGGTTATATATGGATACGTGAAAAAAATTACAGCAGTAGTATATATACTGAAGTTGAAAGGAAAACTATCAGAGCTGGGTACTAAGTGCAAACTAAAAAGTTATAGGCAACCAACTTATAAAATGTACTGGAAAATGTAAAATTTTATACAATCTTTATTGTTAGATGTTTTTGATCGTTAAACTGTGAGGTGCGAGTGTAAACAGTGTGAACTCAAAGTTGTCATTCGCAACTACGGAACCCTATACTGCGCGTGGCCCGACACGCACTTGGCCGGTTTTTTTAAATTGAATTAGTGATTAATACTATCTCAATTTTAATTAAACTTACAATAACAACAAGCGTAGTTTCTAAATTAATAGCAATTGAACAGGTTATATAATTTTCTTGTCGTCTTCTTTTTACTCTTTTTATGGTCAGGCATTAGAAATCTATCTGATTCTATTATTCACATTTGTCCATAAGCTAGCCACATTGTAATATTATTGTCAATTTTAATGAGTAGACCATCAAATATTTGACACTTAATTAACCGCTGTTGAACCCCGTACTAAGCAAGTCCAAAGTACAGATACACTGGTATCTGCTGACATGGCTGGTACACTAGTTTTTAACAGAAACTCGTGCTCGGTTCATGGCAAACGAGTATTGTTTATTTCATTTAGCACGTGGGCGGTAGGTATAAATATTCAGTATACTTATTGAATTCAACATCATCATGTTAGTGACAACCCACAATCATAACGTTTTCGTCTATAAATTATGGATGGAACTTTGATTGATTATTCTTATTAAATTAAGAAATAAGAAATGGGAAAAAATCCACGCAAGCAGGATAATTTAATTTAATAAGAATATATGAGAACAGCATTGTGAATGTATAAAACACCTATAGAAATGGATACTTTGAATCAACATTTAGTTTGCTAAGTTACCTACAAGCTTATGCGGCAGCTACAGCAAACAATTATTTCTGATGGGAAATACTTTTTAGGGTTCCGTAGTAAACTAGGAACCCTTATAGTTTCGCCATGTCTGTCTGTCTGTCTGTCTGTCTGTCTGTCCGTCCGCGGTTTTACTCAGAGACTATAAGTACTAGAAAGCTGTAATTTGGTATGAGTGTGTATATTAATCATGGCGAAAAAGTCGTAGAAAATAACCTTGAAAAAAATTTTTTTTTTGGGTAGCTCCCATACAAGTAAAGTGGGGGAGTAATTTTTTTTTCTCTATTTACCCATCGTGTGGGGTATCGTTAAAAAGGTCTTTCAAAAATATTGTGAGGTTAAGAACACCATTTTTCGATTTAGGGATCCGTTTCCGAAATATTTGGTTTTAAAGTGCAAAATTTTGTTAGAGGTACGTGTCCCCCCCCTCTATCTGCTAAACGGTTATATATGGATACGTGAAAAAAATTACAGCAATAGTATATATACTGAAGTTGAAAGGAAAACTATCAGAGCTGGGTACTAAGTGCAAACTAAAAAGTTATAGGCAACCAACTTATAAAATGTACTGGAAAATGTAAAATTTCATACAATCTTCATTGTTAGATGGTTTTGGTCGTTAGACTGTGACGTGTGAGTGTAAACAGTGTGAACTCAAAGTTGTCATTCGCAACTACGGAACCCTACACTGCGCGTGGCCCGACACGCACTTGGCCGGTTTTTTTATTTTGTTTGAGTATTCGCACTATTTTGCACTAGTTACGCAAGGTATTATTTCGCCTTACTTAACTGATAAATGTTTGGGTAAAGACTCACATAGTCGTAGGTTAAGACACAAACGACTAACAAACTTATTATTTGAGTTAAGAGATGTCCGAATTTTGGAGACGTTTTAATCCTAATTTTCTTAACTAGCTATTTATGTCCCACAACTGGGCAAAAGGCCCTCCCTCCGTTTTCCACCTTGTTCTATCTAGTGCCATTACTTGCCATTCCTCATCGAATGCACACAAATTATCTTTGCAATTAATTTAAGTGAAGCCAAAATTAATATGGAAATTATGTTGTAGATGTATATTTTTATGAATTGTGACTTAAACGCGATCTCCTTGTTGTCTTCAGCTGTCGGAGGAGGTGGCGAGGAAGCAGAGCGAGTACCAGAAGTGCCTGGAGTCCTACAAGCAGATGAGGACCAAGTTCGAGGAGAACTACCTTAAATGTAAGTGTAAGTTTATGATCCATTATTTAATGCTTGATTTAACTCTATAATGCTTAACTATTTCGAGGCGCTATCCATAAATGAACTGGATAGTTAAGGTAGGTAGCCGGAATTTCGACATTTTAGATATAAGTATTTAATTTTTCCATGGCTTTTAATTAAAAAGAGTAGGTAGCTATAATTTTACATATCTATCAGAATTCATGTCCCAGCTGTTATTATTGATGGAGTAGTAAGTTACATACGTGTTAATACCTTATTGATACTCTAAGGTTAATACACAAAAATAACCTGTTTTATAATCTCAAGCGACAACTCGTATTAATACTTCTTTTTACAAACCAGAAATAAAACTAATAAACAAATATCGATAATACCGATATTAAAGTCTCCCAACCGGTACATTTTGCATGCAATGTCATGAACTTTGTCTTAACGCCTTGCTCTTATCTTAAAAGTAATCGGTGTCAAGATAATAAACTTTATCTTCGGACGATCGACTGAAGTTACCTAAAGAACAGGATGTCTAAAGTCAAATGTACGTGTACCTGTTTTGCCATTTCTTTATAACTGTTTTATTTTTAAATCTTTTTGTCAGGATCTGTAACGAGCTGCTACTCAGTATCAATGATATTAATTTCAAAACAAGCTCAACTTTTTTACAAAATTGGAATTAAATAATTCAATTATGAAACGAAAGTAAGTATTAGTAATTGATGTAATAAATTTACATACATTACTAATACTCGTGGTTGGCCACTAATACACACCAAAAACGAACGTTGTAAAGTATAGTATAATGAAGTATCATACAAGGAAAATATCGTAGATATGTCTCTTTTACAGGTCCAACAGGTCGAGGCGGTCGAAAACTGGACGAGACCAGAGACAAATACGGCAAAGCGTGCCGGAGGCTGCACAGGGCACACAACGAGTACGTGCTCCTGCTGGCCGAAGCCACGGAGTGCGAGAGGGCCCTGAGGACGGCGGCCTTACCCGCGCTGCTGGACCAGCAGCGACGGCAGGGCGAGGCCACAGCTACCTCCTGGTAAGCATACATTACATTAAAAGAAATATTTCAGATGAACTGTTGGTTTAAGAGAAAATATGATTGTATGTAACAGATAACATGGACTCAAGCGTTATCATAGAATAATGTTAAGGTGAAAATATGATGGCTATAGATGACATGGCATCGATTATTTAAGAAAATACACGCACTACTAGGCCATTTCTATAGTACGCAATAAAAGACACAGAATATGAATAATATAGGAGACCTAGCATAAATCCCTGGGGAACGCTAATGCTAGTCCTCACCTTTATCAATGTTTATTCGGGTTATCAACATTTTTGTTTCACGAAAATATTATTCTGTCAATCCAAATACCTAGTTGTAATAAAAAATCTATACTAATATTATAAAGCCGGAGAGTTTGCTTGTTTGTTTGAACGCGCTTATATCAGGAACTAGTGGCCCGATTTCAAAAATTCTTTCACCGTTGGATAGATACGTTATCCCTGTGTACAATAGTAAAGATATGTACTACAGGAAAAGCCATTGAGGCCTGCTAGCATCAAAATAAAATAGGTAATTTGATGATCTTCACATTAAGAAAAAATGGATGAACACATATTATACCTATTTATTGATAAGCAAATAATCCTCAAATCAATAAATTCCAACATGTTTTATTCAACAGGAAAGGCATCTTACTAGAAGTAGTGCAAAGAACAGATTTCAGTTCCGACAAGTTCAGAGAAATCCAGAACAAAATAGAAACCAACGTCCAGAACCTGAGGCCGCAGGACGAATACAAAGAATTTATAGAGAAGTACAAGTGAGTCATTATTTATTACACATCACCTTTATTAATTTATAAAAGGTAATTGTTTTAGTTTTAATGCCCTTGTCAACTATATTACGGGGAATTGCACTATACTTCAAGTAGTCTTGTTGAACTAATACTTGATCTTGGAAAAGGTTAGTAATTTGATATGTATAAGGATGTAGAAAGGGGATATCCTTTAAATTGACGTTGCTTGTTGTGTTATTGTCATTTATAAGCAAGTTTATTAGTATTTTAAAACAATTCTTACTTATCCTGTGAATCTAATATGAACTGCCAGTGCCACAAATCAATTTAATCTTAGATTAATTAACCTACGATTGCAACGACCAGAAAAATCAACAAGAAAATTCAGGTATAAGCTTCTGAAAATCATCAACCAAACTAATCCATTTTCTTAATTATTCCAGATCACCCCCTTCAACACCAGTTTCATTCACATTTGATGAAAGTCTAGTCGAAGATACGAGTGGAAAGTTGCAGCCCAACCAACTGACGGTAGACAACCTAACAGTTGAATGGCTGAAAGAAAAACTGACAGAGTTGGAGGCCACGCTTCAGGAGAACAGGGAAAAGCAAACTGCGCTGCAGGGCCCGGAGATCATAGGCAACGGAGTCTGCAAGAACAACAACACGGGGCTCACTAATGGCGTCAACGGGATTGATAGGTGACTCAACTTTTTGTTTAAATTGACCTGTTTGCCGCTTCCCAGTTGTATTATACATTCTTTGTTTATTACTCTAGTTAACTGAAACACGTTTCAACTACGAATTACTTACGTCATTTGATGATAACTTTTGAATAACAAATTGTTATGATTTTTTAAATTAGGCATTTATTACGAATTTAAATCAGCATTATCTATAGATTATATACAAAGTGGTATAGGTTATAGACATGAAATTTAGGAAATATTGGAATCAAGGAATATAATTACTCTCTACGAGAAATTGGAAAAAAGCGTGTTTTTCCCGCATATTTTAGTTCTGATTTATCAATCAATGCAAAAGTATTAATTAGTCAAATCTTAATTTGTTTCGGTGTATTACCAACATAAAACAATATTAAAAGTAATTGGTAGGTACTAACATAAAGTTTCTTCATCAGGCATTCACCGCCACCCATTCCCGTAACGACGTCAGAGCCAATGAAGCTGCTAGAACTGCGGGTGTCAGAGCGGAAGTGTGCCAAGCAGGCGGAGATGATCCGGTCGGCCCTGGCCGAGCTGGGCTGCGAGGAGGCGCCCAGCGGCTGCCCCGACCTGTCGGCCGAGACCGTGGGCGTCGACAGCCTCGACGGCAGCTCGCCTGACCATCAGGTACGGGAGATATGGCATGCGCTACCAATTTTTAGTTCTTTATAACATAATAGTCAATAATTTTATTACACACGAGTAAAGATGTTTAATCAACTTTCTGTTCATTAATCAGAACACTTGAGTAACAGCTTTTTCTTCTTGAAGTATTCGAATTACATACATTGGAGGATTAATGCTTTATGTTTTTGGCAATCGAAATCATAATATTAGATAAATTTTTCGTAATTAATCATCAGGAGCGTTCATCAGTTGGATCAAAAGCGTCAATGGACGCATTGCGGTTGCATCTCCACTCGATAATACCGCCAAGGCCTTTCTTCAAACTATTCACAAGGCCCTTCCGACGCAAGTCAGTGCCGTCGAGCCCGGCCCTTCCTCCTAAGACCTACCGGAGCAGCAGCGAAGGCCCGGCTGACTCGGTAACAGTGCTCGCTCTCCGCAAAGGACGGCTCAGGGTCCTGAAGCGACGCTTGCGCAACCGTGTTGATGTTTATGTGCATTGCCGCGTGCCAAAAAACGTGTTCAAACACGGAAGAAAGAAACGCAGTGTTGTCAATAGTTGTCCTAACAGTGTGGTGAGTTCCTCTAACTGCCGGCCGACACGAGAGCATGGCATGGCGCCCGCAGAAAGCATGTAACTGTGTCTCTTACAGCGTGCCACTAAAAATTAGATCACTGCGATCTGTCAGAGCTAATTTTAGCCTGTGCACCGCACGAACTTCGCTCCGGAATACGCTTTCGAATGAAATTAAAATAGCACCAACTCTCCCAAACTCAAATTCAAAATCAAGGTGAAGCTGCGACTCGCGACGTTCCAGAAATGTTTCACTGTTTACGTGAAGACTGTTCGCTAAGCAGTCGCGTGTTTTACGTCAACCTCATCCTGTTTTTCTCGTGTTTCCTGCAGCCGATGAAGATAAAAAGATAATGATGTGTCAGAACGTTACGTTTTATTGCGAATATTAACGGCTGGAGGGCATGGATCCGTTTTCAATGTACATAACTCACTCGGAGCTGCCTCCTCCAGTGGTCGTTCCTCGGAGGAAAAAGCGATTGAAGCAATTACAACTCGAACTAGAAAATGAATACGTATGTTTTGGAAAGCTGTATTTTGATTGTACTTTTAAATGTTAAAGGATTGCTCGCTTTCGTTAAGTTTTTTGTGTTTAAAATCTAACACGTGTCTTTTGTGAGTTAGTTGTAAAACTTAACAAATAATTTTTGTTTACAGAATTTTGATAAAGCATGATTTTACGTGTTAATATAACTAGTAGTCATTATTATATGTTTTTGTATTAACAACATACCTATTTATCCTCGGTCCACGAGGTATTATAAAAATGTTATTTCCTACAACGTTATGATAACGTAGTAATAGATAACATGATACAATAATTGTGTTTATAAAAATTGCACATGCAGTGGAAACTCTATAATCAGTCACGTTTACTGCACATGTAATGATTGTAATGGCAACGAGATACCTACCTAGGTACATACACTTTGTTAATTCACAGTTTCCTTACTTATTCAACTAGTAGCATGGTTTATCTCTTGTTATCCAGTGTAAATTGTAGACATTCCGGCGTAGGATGTCATTTCCTATTTGATAAGATTCCACTACTCACCGGAAAAAAGAATTTAGATAGGCAGGTAAATACTGATTAGGTACTATCAGTTTTTATCTTTATTGAGTGAAAATAATTTCCTCCTCACTTATGCAGAAAATTCAAGTTTCCCTTTCAGTTAGCAGTCTCTTCTTAACTTTACGATTTTTCAGGTGAGCGTGAGCGAGACGGAACGTTCCCTGGTGGAACAGGAATGGTTCCATGGTGTCCTGCCTCGGGAAGAAGTGGTACGGCTGCTACGGGCTGATGGGGACTACCTGGTGCGGGAGACCACTAGGAACCATGCCAGGCAACTCGTGCTGTCCGTCTGTTGGGGGCAACACAAACACTTCATAGTGCAGACTACTCCTGAGGTGAGGTTCCACATTTAGTGAAAGCTATTTTTTCCTTGCGAAAGTCGATCTCACTCATATTAACAGTTAACTAACAGCTAACAGTTCTCACGTGTACTCTCCATAGATAATTAAACACCCGCACCGACAATCTGTTGTGCTAATTAAGGGGCTTAGTTCAGCCAACTAGCGCCACCCTCTCATTTTATTTATTTTACTCTCTTTCACTCTTAAACTCTCAAAAATAGATCAAATTAAAAATTATCCGTCAGAACTTCGGTAGTAAATTACTTGTATAATTTTCGGTATTACTTTTAATTATTTTGCATTTAGTAAATTAAGAGAACTACTTATTACCGATAAAAAGCGGCTACTTTTGGCGTTAATAAGTAAATCTCTTGAAATGATGATATTGATAAAAAGTAATACTAAATTACTTGTAGTATAGTAATTTACCTACTACCGAAGTACTGACGTACATTTTTTCAATTAGATCTTATTTAGGAACTAGCTGACCCGGCGAACTTCGTACCGCCTAACAGTCAATGATTAAGTATTCATTACACATATCGAGTTTTCATTGTTTTTAAGATGTATTCTGCTATTCGGGGCGGAGACAAATCCAACGAATCAATAACCATGAAAATTGGTTCAGCAGATCTCGAGTTATAAGTGTTGTAACAAACCCGTCTTTGTTTTATATATATATATAGATATAGATATAGATATAGATAGATACAAGAATAAAATTACGGGTGGCGCTAGTTTCGCTGATGTAAGAATCATGTAAGCTTATTTATAATGTATATGTATTTTTATTTATATTATACATCCTATCATTTCCTAACTAATATTATAAATGCGAAAGTGAGTTTGTTTGTTTATTTGTTTGTTACGCTTTCACGCCGTATCTATTGAACCGATCATCATGAAATTTTGCCAACACATATAGGTTAGGGTACCGCGAGAAGGACATAGGCAATATATTACGCGGGCGAAGCCGCGGGTAACGGCTAGTACATTATAAATAACAACTACAAATTTTATGCGGTTAGTCATATGTTAAAACATTTGCTAAACGTGTTCCGATAGATTTGAAACACATTGGTTTGGATGCGTTTCCTGCTTTTCATGTAGGCGCACACCTACCTACGTATTATTTATTACACCTCGCTAGATTCCAGCCATTGTGCTGCGTTGTTCGCTAGGTTGGTTTATTTGTTGACGTTTCGGGAGGTGACTCAAAGGAGCATGCTTCGTTTAGGTACGCTTTATTTGTTCGAGATATTTTGGTAGCCAGTCTATTTACCTACTCGGGTTTTATATTGCTTTTCTAGATATTTTCCGTATGACGTAAAATTTCATGATGTTTGTTACAAATATTATATCCCTTCTTCTCGTTAGTTCAATTGCCTACGTTTCTTCAATATAACATAAATTAGCTTTCCCCGCGGCTCTGCTCGGGTTATTGTGTGTACTTATAAGAAATACTTAGTACGTTCTCCGTTAATATCATATGTCTTTTTCCGTATCCCGAGCATCATATACGCAAAATTTCATAAGAATCGGTTCAGTAGTTAAGTCGTGAAAGAGTGACTGATGACATATGTCGTAGATGTATATGTCATAGAGTGTTACCAGTGATGGCTTACGGGTCCGAAACGTGGTCCCTTTATGGCCTCATAAGAAGGCTCAAGGTCGCTCAAAGGGCTATGGAGAGGGCTATGCTCGGTGTTTCTCTGCGAGATCGAATCAGAAACGAGGAGATCCGTAGAAGAACGAAGGTCACCGACATATCCCAGCGGATTAGCTCTTTGAAGTGGCAGTGGGCGGGGCACATAGCGCGAAGAACCGATGGACGATGGGGCAAAAAGGTTCTTGAATGGCGACCACGTACCGGCAAGCGCAGCGTTGGACACCCACCGACCAGGTGGTCGGACGACCTGATAAGGGTCGCAGGAAGGCGTTGGATGCAGGCCGCTTCCAACCGGTCATATTGGAAATCCTTGGGGAGGCCTATGTCCAGCGGTGGACTTCTTGCGGCTGAAATGATGATGATGATGATGAAAGAGACAAATAAATAAATATACTTCCAAAAAAGCTTTTACATTTACGTATAGAATATTAGTTATAGAAAACAGAAAACTTCCTCCGCTCTCAACTTCGTTTTCCTGGTTGGTTCCTGTGTCCTTGGCTCTGATGCGTCAATAGCCCGGGCGGGATCCGCTATTGCGATATGACGACTTTATGATTTGGCAAAGTTGTTTATTACGGCCGGCTATCTGATTAACGCCAACCACCCTTGGGTACCACCAGAATAGCAGACAAATAATGTAGGTAAAAGTATTTGCCCACGATAAGAATAGAATCCAGAGCCCTTCGCATAGCAGCTTCCGGCATGTTTACCACTACACCACGGAGGCCGTCATAGAAGAGCAAATACCGAATATTTTGTTAGAAATCAGGTGTTGTATTTGTTGCATCCTAGAAGGAAAATGTCTGCAGAATGAATACTGGGGTTTTTATTAAAAGCGCTCGAACATTGAAGTGACATAAAATAAAAGTTTAAGTGATATTTTCATTACTTTTGTTTTATTACTTGCAATTTTCCCGTGACTTCATTCGCGTAAATTACAGCCTATGTCACCCGCAGAAAAATAAGCTTTCTATAAGTGAAAAAAATTTAAATTGGTCCCGTTGTTCTGGAGCCGTACCTATTCAATGCAAACAAACAAACAAACCCTTTATATTATTAGTACAGATCAGTGTTCTGTACCGCACATTGTTGAAGCGTCTTCTTATATGGTAAAACTAGCAGCCCTCCCCGGCTGCGGCCGGGCATGTGTTATACCTTTAAACCTTCCTCATGAATCTCTCTATTGGTTACGTACTTTGTTTTATAACATGTAGGGATATCATGATAAATTAGATATTTCCGCCAAATTTAACAGCTACTTTTCTAAAACAGCTGCTAAACGCTGTCTGAAATTGAGCTTCCCTATTTCGCCCCGAAATTCGCCACTTTTCTGATGATCGTTGCACTATAATTTCTGTTATTTTGGTGACATGATATTTACAAAAAACTTTGTCTTGCAGGGTCACTACCGTTTTGAAGGGGCTGCTTTCCCCTCAGTAGCCGAACTGATAGCGTGGCAGCGGACCAGCGAGGTTCCCGTCACGGCCCGCAGCGGAGCCCTGCTGAGGAGAGCCGTGCCCAGGGAGAACTGGGAGCTCAATAATGATGACGTGCAACTATTGGATAAGATCGGACGGGTAAGTACTAAACGAGGTACCTAACGCAATCAATGGAAAATTAAAATTTAATTAATTATACGTCTGAGGAGAAGGAATATTCTGTCACATTAAGAAAAAAAAATCCGAATATTCCAATAATATAGGTAGCTCTACCTATATCATATAATAGAGAGACATCTAAGAACGCGATCAGACGAAACTGCATTTACACTTAGTTTACTAACTTTATCTCGTTATACGAGTATATTTGCACAACAATTAATTGTTAAGAGATAATGCCTCTTGTAACCAACTGTTACAAATATTATTTGCTATTGAAGAAGTGTTGGCGTCATTCAGCCAACTAGGCGTAAAAACTATTGCCAAATCATATAGAACGAATGCTGTTATAATAGCAGACCCTGGGCTACCCAGTGTCACGGCTAAGGATACAACCGCAAAAACGCTCAGATGAGTGTATTTAAATATATTGTATTTTGCTTTAGAAATATTTTTACTGTGTTGTATTGAAGCCGAGATAAATGTAAAAAAATTATGACTGTAAAATAAAAACGTATTTCTAGGGAAATTTCGGAGACGTATACAAAGCGCGACTAAAGACGACCGGCCAAGAAGTAGCCGTGAAGACTTGCCGGATGGCACTCCCGGAGGAGCAGAAGCGGACGTTCTTGCAGGAAGGCCGCATCCTCAAGCAGTACCAACACCCCAACATCGTGCGTCTGATCGGCATCGCGGTGCAGAAGCAGCCCATCATGATCGTCATGGAGCTCGTGTCAGGTCAGTTCGTAAAGACAATAAAAGGTCAAGGGCCAGGCTTTGTCGTACATAAAATGAAGTTTCATCCCTACCACCAGGATAACGGGCAACTGAATAATGTATGGAAATGTCAACAAAAAAATTGAGTTCCCAGCATTGGTCCCATAGGAAAAGTTGTTCAAATTGACAGGCTGAATCACTACCTAAAGGGTCCAAAACGGGTGAGAAGTGAGGAAAGCAAAACAGAAACACCAAAGAAACGTTGAATGGGATGTGTACGAAAGGAAAGGTATGGGTAAAAAGCGATTGACGGACAGATTGACTGGAGATACAACGAGATGGAAAATTATATCACCAGGTACATCCCGAATCAAATTTTATGGCGGCTCGAATCATTGCGCGAGTCGATGCACAGTACACAATATTAGGTTCAGCGGGGTGAGGGGAGGCGGGACGCGTACTGCGCAGCTCGCAGCAAATATCCGAGCCGCTATAAAGTTGGATTTGGACTGTATCTTCATAAATAAAAAATATTGTGTAAATTTTAGGTGGATCACTGCTAACATTCCTGCGCACGCGTGCGTCGGGCCTAAGCTCGCGCGCACTACTGGCCATGTGCCGTGACGCCGCGGCCGGCATGCGCTACCTCGAGTCCAAGAACTGCATCCACCGCGACCTCGCCGCCCGGAACTGCCTCGTGGGCGACGACAACATCGTCAAGATATCAGACTTCGGCATGTCGCGGGAGGAGGAAGAGTACATCGTGTCGGGCGGCATGAAGCAAATACCTATCAAGTGGACAGCGCCAGAAGCACTCAATTTCGGTAAGAACTTAATCTACTTCTGTATTCTAAGCCAAATCCCACTTAACTAATATTATAAATGCGAAAGTGAGTTTGTTTGTTACGCTTTCACGCCCTATCTACTGAATCGATCGTCGACGAAGGAATTCGCTAAAAAAAATTTTCCAAAAATTTAACGAGAAAGACAATTAGCTAGGTATCAAACATTAGAAGACATTTTGATTGATAAGGACATTGTGGTGATTATCATGAAGGGATGCTTTAAATTAACTTTGTTTTCACTGATGAATCTTTATTTTTGAACAGGAAAATACACTTCCCTGTGTGACGTATGGAGCTACGGGGTGCTGATGTGGGAGATTTTCTCCAAAGGCGATACTCCTTACGCTGGCATGAGCAACTCACGCGCTAGGGAGAAAATAGACACAGGTACATTTATATATACATGAACATATTCACAAAGAAAAAAATAGATACATGCACAGAGCTGTCTCACACAGCTCTGTGCATGTATCTATATGATGAAGAAGTACATACTAATGTACTTCTTTATCATATGATTTTATTATTCAACCATAGGATAATAAAATTCACCCAAAAAGACTGATTTGAATTAGGTAGTTGCAGGTAGCAACAAAAAATTGTCTTACTCTGTCTGCCCTATAATGATAATAGACAGAACGAATGGACTGAGCAGCTATTAAGAAATCCAGATACCGACCAGTAAAAAAAAATTGTAGCTGTATTAGTATGCAACGTGCAACTCTCCAATGTAATACCGTGAAATGTTTTTTTTCAAGATCATAATACATTTGTTTACGTTTGTTTTTGTTAAGGTTACCGCATGCCTGCCCCCGAAGGCTGTTCAGAAGACGTCTACGCGCTAATGCTGCGCTGCTGGGAGTATGAGCCGGAGAAGCGGCCCCACTTCCACCAGATATACACCCTCATCGACAACATATACAATAGATAACCTGATGTGCCTACCGATTGCGCCATGCCCTATCATATGCGCCACTTAAATATTGATTAGACGGTGGACGCATGTAACTAATTTAACAGGACCAGTAGACATGCTCTGCTGATATGTCATGCACGTCTTACTAAATTAGGCCACCAAAATACAAGAGTTTTGTAAATATTTACAGAAATTTACTTTCTGTAGGCCAATTGGAAACCAATATTGTATTTTGAGATCAGGATAAACAAAAAAAAATATGTAGTTCTCTTTAAGCAACTGATCAATTTCCAGTCTAGATAAACAATGAATCAAATTCAAAAAGCATGCTATAAGCATATTTGATGCAAGTATTAAAAACGTATATTTAAGTTTATATATTTTGTAATCATTAGAAGAGAGTTGTTGGTGCAAAATATCATTTTAATTATTTTGAATATATGAAACTTTTCACAGAATTTTTGTTTAAGCCATTTTTTCTACACAAATACTTTGTTCGTATCTAATACACCAGAATAAATATTAATAAGCGACAAAGATGTATAAAGTTGAATAAAACAGGCTCGAAGCCTGAAAAAATATTAACAAATGGAAAAAATATTTTATTAATTGATCGCACTTATTTTATGATTATAATATTTTTACATGAACTAAAAAATGTACTGTTGTTGATATACGTAAATTATGTAAATTATACATTTATAATGAAGTGTGGAATACCTTGGCAATTTTGATCTCTACAGTCATGAAGTTGAAGTATTCAAGAATGAAGTGATTCTGATATTTTTATGCGGTCTGTAATAAATGTTAGTTTGTAGTTGAATGTATGCTACTTATATCAAATAATTTTTGTTTATCCGATGATGATTATTTTCAAGTGCAACAGTAATGTTAATAAAGTATCATCGTGTATTAGTATTATTTTACTCGTATTATCTAATATATAAATAATGGGTAATAGATTTCGCAATAGTATGCAAATATTTTTAAACACAGAGCAGGAGAAATATTTTCGAAGAGTAATGAACCAATTTATGTAAGCCTTCTACTTTAGGTGGATCTTATTTTTGTTTTTAGAATGTTAAAAATATAATTTTATCAAAAGGAATATTATCTTTGGCAATAAGAGTTTGTGATATACAGATATTTGAGCTTCCATTGTATGTGTATGTGCTTCCATTAAAACTTAGCTACAATATTGTATGTTTAATTTCTTGCCTAGTTTGTGCATGGTATTGTTATATTCGTGAATGTAACACAAAGTGAGATATACTAAAGGTTTTCGAATGTTTAGTTTATACATTGTAGTAAGTACTGATTGTAAATATTTTTTACGTACATATTCAATAAAGTGCCAGATATTTTTGATTCATGAGCTATGTGTTTTTTTTTTCATTCCAGATTTTCTTTCAAATGAATTCCTTGATGTAAGTAGAAAAAATCTAATATATCCAATAAGTTTTATGTCTTAAGGGCTCACACTGCCAAGAATATAAATCATATAAGCCTTAGTAAATAGTTAACCTAAAGTATTTTTAGAATCAGGTTTTAATCATACTTACAGTCTTGAATTTCATTCTATTTGTAAAGTATTAGGAATAAAATGATTGGCGTCGCTAGTGTGCCTAGTGTGGGCCCTTAAACACTCACAGAGAGAGAGAATTGTCCATACATACACAAATCGAACCTTCCAACATATAGATACAAAAAGTACTGATTGATTTTCATACATTCTAGTCTACAATAGAGACAAATGAGGGAAGAGCTACAGGGAAGAGGAACAAAACTACCCAAATATAAACAAATTTTATTAAACAACTATAGATACAAATTAATTAATTCGTCACTAACCGCGGACGGAGTCAAGATGCCGAGGTCCGTGAACAGCAGCGTGATATAGGCGGGCGGCGTGTAGTCCACCAGCGGGTGTTGAGCGCTCAGGCTGCGCCCCGATTTGATCACGCTGGAGAGGTGCTTGAACTCCAGCGGCAGGTCCTGCTGGTTGAGCGGGTATATCCGGGAGAACTTGAAGCTCTCTGTGAGCACGTACACTGGTTTCTTGAGCTCTAATGCCGCCATAGCTAGCCCGTATGTGCCGATCTGAAAATAAACATAAAATCCATGTTTTGTAGAATTCACACACAAGCTAATCAGTAAGTTGTGAACTTGTGTCGTAACATACTCAACGAACCTGTATTTTATAATAGACAGTACATACATACATACTATCACGTCTTTTTCCCTGCGGGGTTGACAGAGCCTAGGTCTATAAAACCTAAAGGTCACGTTAAGCATGTTGGGGGGCTTGAAGGTAGAGAACGGAATTAAAATAGTGATGGGTTGCTAGCCGCATCGCCTATTGACATGATTCCTGAAGACCATTCCCTCGATCGGCTTTTACGATTTGCGCGGGAAGAGTAGCAGCTGCCACATTCCACGTTTTTTCTTTTTCTCCCAGACTAGCGTGGAAGAGTATAATAGACAAATGTGCAAGACCCAGGCCAATCTGAAAAAAGTCATTTTCCCTGACTTGGCTGGGGATCCAAACCAGGTCTAACAGTGTCACAGACTGGCGTGTTAACCACTAAGATACGGAAGATTTTCTATATTTCCTTGTCACTATTGGAAATACCCTACGAGCTTTTGTTTTTATGGCAATATTAGTTTACCTTGTTTATAATGCCTCCACTTTCTGTGACCCCCTCTGCGCCTACCATCACAATATCGACTTGCTCCATAATATACCCCACAGCAGCATCAAGGATCAAAATTGCGTCTACTCCAGCAGCTACTAACTTTTT
Source organism: Rhodophaea formosa (assembly GCA_963082605.1). Taxonomy (NCBI): domain Eukaryota; kingdom Metazoa; phylum Arthropoda; class Insecta; order Lepidoptera; family Pyralidae; genus Rhodophaea; species Rhodophaea formosa. Next base: position 5,571,094 of record OY720211.1, on the reverse strand, counting down.
GTGCATTAGGATCCTGAGGGAAAATATAATATTGATTGATATTTTTTAGTTGTGGTAGAGCCACTCTACCGGCGAAAATCACTCGTCCGGGAAGTACCACACTCTCATAGAAAATCGACGTTTGAGTAATAGCTTCTATGCTTCGTTCGGTGAGTGAGAGCGCCGGAGGCCCATCCACGAAAAATAAAAGGCCGGCAACGCTTTTGTCATACCTCTGGTGTTACATTAGTCCATGGGCAGCGGTGATCACTTACCATCAGGTGATCAGCTTGCTTGTTTGCCATCCTATGACATATGACACAACACATACAGAGTGGGAAAAAATCATCATACTCTTTTTGGCTTTGTACTTTATGCAAGTAACCAGCTATTAATGGAAGTGAAAACATGCGTCCAAGCATGAGGGTATGGTCAAAGACAATATAATACTAACGGTATGGTGTAACGTAATAAACTAGTATCTTATTTTATTTCTTACCCACTGTTATCTGGACTGGACATAGTGACATAAACCTGAAACCTCTTATTCGCTGCAGCAGCCTCCAACATTGCTTGCAACACAACTCTGGAGTGTGAGTGGGTAAGAATTTTCTGAAATTAATAAACAATAATAATAGAAGCTGTAACAAAGATTAGATTAAATATTTAAGTACCAAAGGCTAATAGAAGAATTCACATGACAGTACATAAAATCAGTGTATTTGCTAAAGAGATTATGATAAATTGATAATTTAAGATCAAATCCTCATGTTCTAAACTAACAGCTTTTATTGTGGGATCAACCTCCGAATAATTACAGGGATACATATATTTTCCGGGATAGTGCCCTCCAGTCCCTCATTCTAAATAAATAATTTGAAAGAAAACAGACTTTTAAAGTTTTGTTCTGCAAGGCATTAGGTAACACTTCAAACTATTTTATGAACTACTGTTTACAGTGCAAGTGTTAAGAGCGTATACTAGCAGTGTTTTTTCAATATGGTTTCAATTCTTTTTTCATAAAATCTAGTACTAAAATAGGAATGCCCCAATTTTTTTTTTTTAATAAATCTGTTTTTGCACAATTTTTTTTCTATTAAACAGCTTTTTATAAAAAAATAAAACATAGGGACAAAAGAATTCTGCCTCTAGAAGCAGTTTTCAGCGAGAAAATAGAGAAATACATTTGTATGTAAAACGCACTGCTAGTATACCCTCTTAATGTGAATATTTACTTTGCATTCACCAAAAAGGTTGTATTTGACAAAAACACTTCACATTCTCACTTTGAACTGTAAACAGTAGTTAAAACAAAATAGCTTGAAGGGATATCTAGGATCACACAGTAAAAAAATAGAATCTCTAAGGTTTTCTTTCAAATTATGTAATTTGAATGGGGGCAGCACTGAATCCTGAAAAATTCATGTATGAACTTTGGGTGATTATCAGAAATTTGCTCAAAATGCCTAATTTCTTTGGCGCATTTTTTTTTTCATTTTTCCTCCAAGAAAAACAACATACATTGTAGATGCCGCCAAAAGCAACAAATAAATGTATTTGGCACTCAAATTGATTGTGCCATTCCGAAGTTTTAGCGTTTCAAAAAAATCGTGCCCAATGAAATTAGATTTGACCCAAAGAAATTAGGATTTTTTCCAAAGAAATTAGAAAAGTTGCCAACGAACTAAGATTGTCCCCAAAGAAATTTGAAAAAAGAAATTATATTCATGTCCAAATTATCTTTTAACATTTGATATTAGATTCTAATGCAATGATGGTGAACTTTGAATTCGTTTTTATACTATGTACAGAAGTAAATGGGACTAAAATAATAAAAAGAACATCGTTTTGTTTCAATCTACTTTCATTTATTGTTCATCAAACATGCGAATTCACAATCTCTGCGTTAATTATCAATGAAATATTCCATTCATACTTAGTTGTAACCTTATTAATACAAGCAACAATTAACATTTACCTACTAAGGCAGTGTTGTTTAAAATAAAATAACATCTTCAGTTTTAATAAATTCAAACAATTAACCTTTGAACAGACAGATTCACAGAAAAAATAATAGTTCTTTGGAAACAATTGACAAAACATATCTGTTAGAAAGTCCCTAATAAGTAGACATCATTATGTTCACTATCATAACTATACATACATAATTATATGCAATTTTTATCATGATCATCATCTCAGCCACAAGAAGTCCACTGCTGGACATAGGCCTCCCCTAAGGATTTCCAATATGACAGGTTGGAAGCGGCCTGCATCCAGCGCTTTCCTGCGACCTTTATCAGGTCGTCTGACCACCTGGTCGGTGGGTGTCCAACGCTGCGCTTGCCGGTAAGTGGTCGCCATTCAAGAACCTTTTTGCCTCATCGGCCATCGGTTCTTCACTCTATGTGCCCCGCCCACTGCCACTTCAAAGAGCTAATCCGCTGGGATATATCGGTGACCTTAGTTCTTCTACGGATCTCCTCGTTTCTGATTCGATCTCGCAGAGAAACACCGAGCATAGCCCTCTCCATAGCTCTTTGAGCGACCTTGAGCTTTCTTATGAAGCCCATTCGGACCCGTAAGTCATCACTAGTAACACACATTGGTCAAAGACTTTCGACTTAAGGCACTGAGGTGTTTTGGACGAGAAGACACTGCGGAGCTTTTCGAACGCTGCCCAGCCGAGTCGGATTCGACGAAAGACCTCGTCATTGAAACTGGAGCTTCCAATCTGGATCAATCGACCCAAATAGATGTACTGCTCTACAAGTTCAAGGGTGAAGTTTACAACAATAACTGGTGAAGGCGCAACATGGACATTTGACATAATTTTCGTCTTGTCCATGTTCATTTTAAGGCCCACTTGTTGGGAAACTTCATTGAGGTTATGGAGCATGGTACTTAGATCCTCCAGCGACTCCGCCATGACGACAATGTCATCAGCAAATCGAAGGTGAGTGATATACTCACCGTTGATGTTGATGCCAAGTCCATCCCATTCCAGGAGCTTGAAGGCGTCCTCCATTGCAGCAGTGAACAGTTTCGGAGATATGACGTCTCCCTGTCTAACATCTCTCTGCAATGGAAGCCCTCTAGTCCTCGGACTCTGTTCCTGTACTCGGACTGACATTGTGGCGTTGCTGTATAAGCACCTCAACACTTCGATATACTGATGGTCAATACGGCATCGCTGGAGAGACCTAAGCACAGCCCATGTTTCGATCGAATCGAAGGCTTTCTCAACAGACGTCCACAAACGCCAAGCATAGTGGCTGTATAATCTGCCGCAGCGTATGGATGTGGTTTATGGCACTATAGCCTTTTCGGAAACCGGTTTGTTCAGGAGGCTGGAAGGCATCGAGCCTGTTTGTGAGACGATTCGTAATTACCCTCGAAAACAGCTTATAGACGTGGTTCAGGAGCGTGATGGGTCTATAGTTTTTTAGAAGGGTGTTATCACCCTTTTTGAAGAACAGCACCACCACGCCTCTATGCCACGATTCTGGCGTCACGCCCTCGAGCAGAACGGAATTAAAGAGCCTCTGAAGGACTTTCAGTACCGGCTTTCCGCCCGCTTTCAGAAGCTCTGCTGTGATTCCGTCCTCACCCGGCGCCTTGCTGTTTTTGAGCTATTTGAGGGCAATCCTAATCTCGTACAGGCTAATGTCCGGGATGTCTTCGGTATAGTGTCGTGTTAGTTTGGCCCTAGGATCTTTGGCCAAACTTACACTAGGTTTGGCTACTGAGGTATGCAGCTGTCCATAAAACCTCTCGATCTCTCCCGTCACCTCGGCTTTCGTCGAAACCACGCCGCCGTCCTCCTTCTTCAGCTTAGTCAATTGGCTCTGCCCAATAGACTCTATCCTTGCAAACACTTCTCAGCCTGCCTTTTTTTTCTGAAGCCTTTCTTCTTTTGTTTATTTTCGCTTAACAACCATACTTTTTTCTTCTTCAGTACCGTCTTCTTCTGTTTGTTTTCGCTTTTCGCCTATATTGTTTTCTCCAAACTGTGGATAGGCGCTTTTCGGTGAGTCGTTTTCTTGATCGAAGACTTTTTTTTGTCTTGGTATTTTAATCTGAAACAAGGAATATCGAATTAACTTCCCCGCCGAACCCTTTTTGTAATTTCTTTGGACAAAATCTAATTTCTTTGGCGCGGCAGGCCAAAGAAATACAAAGAAATTAGAGACAAAGAAATTAGAAATCAAAGGTTAATCATAATTTTTAAAAAAAGTTGTAGCTGTAGCATAACCTGTTATTGCCACGTGCATACTATTCGAGTATTATGATTATCATAAAAAATATCCAAGTGATCCATCGAGATAACAGTATGAAAATTAACATCGAAGAAATTAGACACTTACGTGACGAAAGTTTCCAGCCGAGGTGAAAAATAATTTTAAGCTGACGATCCGAAACGTGACGCACGTCTGCCTCCAGTGTTTGATAGCGGGTGTCTGGCTTGTTCAGGGGGCGGCCAGTCGAATAAGCAGCTCCTCGTAAGAACTGAGGTAGATCAACGATTTTGTCGCGCCAACGTGATTAGGTTTTTCCGGCGGACAAAACTCTTTTGAATATTATGTGGAAAGTATAAGCCAATAATAGACCAAAATACCTACACAATATCTTTGAATATATGAGAAATGAAATCTATTTAAATTATATTAACAATTTGATATTTTAGTAAATTAATAGCTATCAGAAATTAATAAGTAAGCTGTGGACGCGCCAAAGAGCTTAGAATTTTCAACTTTAGAAAATCAGTGTGGAAAATCTATGCTATTTTGTGCTGAAAATCATAATGCACTTATAGCCTACCTACTACCTCAATCTAAAAAAAAATATATCTGTCATGTAAAAATAGGATTTCATGGTATTTAAGGCTAGGACACGTCTAAAACTCTGTTCCTGATAATCACCCCTTTATGTATGAATTATGTTTATTTCTTGGTTTGGGAGATGGTCTTATAATAAAAGTTCTCAGTATTAATGATGATAACATTAACTTTCATTATTGCTAGCTCAATCCCTAATGTATATGTTTATTAAAATATATCAATGTATAGAACCATTGATATTTTAATAAACTTTAATCGGATATAATAATTATCTTTTACTTAATGCATATGTATAGAAAATAATAAGAGTTACTTACACAGCCATCACTAATAAAAGATAAAGCCTGCTTGGCCACTTTCCCTCTGGCTTCGAGCAGCTTGTCCAGGAATATCCTTCCTCGCTGCAGCATTATTTGCTCACATTCCTCAAATAACTGGAAGTGACAAAAAGTTATTTTTTAGATTAAAAACAATTTTTTAATACTCAAAAAATAAACATTGTTGACTGTGCCAAAAAAAAATCTGCTAATATTTTTATTTTAAATAATGAAATTTATATTTATATCATTGCATTTTTAAATAATAATGTAAGACTTTTAAACTAAATCTCTAGAAGAAATACTTTTCATAAAGATGAATAACCAGTAAAAAAGTAATTACTAACTTTGACATCAAGCTTGGCGAAAGTTATAAACCTCATGAAAAGCTCGCACCCTGAAGAAATGGCTGCCACAGGCTGGTCACAGTTCCTCATGGCCTCGACTGCCAACTGAAGGTTGAGGTCCAGTTCTCTCACTGTTCCCACTGTAATATTTTTTTGGCCATGAAAACTTAAGCAGTATTACATGAAATTTTACAATGAATCCCAATTAGGTACTAAATTATGTACCTTAATATTTATCTCTATTCTATGAGTAAATATAATTTCATTTATTAGAGATCCTCTTACGACATGCTTACGACAATACTAATTTAAGTACCTTTATAGGTTTCTATCACGGTTAATAGGGTTTTGATAGCAGCAACTCCTGCAGACACATCTTCCTCCTCTCTCAAAATATTGAGAAATATATTCTGAACTTCTGTAAATAAGAAAACCAACTTATAATACCAGAGCGTATTAAATTCATCAATATTAATTATTAGTGAAATTTACCTTCTTTCTTCATATTAAAATATGTTAAAAAGTTGGACTAGAAATAATAGATAAGGTGAACTCTTAAATTATTTTATCTTAAATTACTTTTTGCGTTTATTTATTATAATGAGAACATATTCCAAACATAACCTCAAAATTATTAAGCAATACGTCAACTCCGTGTGTCTGTCAAGTTTTTGACTGTCATGTCAATGTCACGCAAATTATTATTTTTTTAAACCAAATGGGCAAAGTAAATCATTATTTAGTATTACAGAAAATTAATGTTATGCATCTTCCTCACAATCTCCTATGAACCTATACGATATATTCTTAGTCGGGCCGGAGTCCGGAAAGAATCTGACAGAATACAATTTTATTTAACACTTAGTAAACAATTAAATATGTACTTATTAAGGCATTTTCCATTTTGTTTTGAAAATTGATAAGATTTTTACTGTAAAAGTACTACGTACCTACCTAACCTAACACGGCGTGTCTGTCTAGTACCTAAGATATACATTCTTTATCTATTTACTTCGGGGATCCGAAATTCATAATTCATGTTCTGCCTGCATGCAGAAAACTCATGGTCAAGGCTCAATCATGTGCTCGATGTATCGCTTGCATTCCATTAGCTGAACCACTTTTACATTGTTGATCTTTTATGTATTTGATTGAATGTAGCTGTTTCCTGCGACTGCGTCCGCGTGGGTTGCGGTTTTATCACACAGTTCATTCGGGCTCACGTTGTCCCACCCAGCATCGGGCCCCCGGGTTCCGAAGCATTTCGGGTGAGGATGGAACCGGGACCTTAGAATTCAGAGATATCCATAGTTTTAGCAGCGCTCGCACAATAATGACGTTTATATGCAAATTGTTGATAAGTAGGTGGGGGTTACATTAATGCAATTTACGTACGGCTCCCTATTTATTTTACACAGTCAAAGCCTATCTATCACCTCCATGCTGGTCTGGGAGATCAGAAGAAAGGTACAATGTACCAGCTGCTTCAGTCTCTTCCCGCGCAGTTCGTAAAATTCGATCAAGAGAAAGGGCGTGAGGAATCATGTCAATAGGCGATGCGGCTAGCAACCTATCACTATTTTGATTCCGTTTTCCACCTACAAGCACATCAACATGCTAAACGTGGCCTGGTTTTAAAGGGAAAAAGACGTGATGGTATGTATGGATGTAAATATAGCCTATGTTACTTGCTTATAATGCCTTCTACTTTTCGTTTCTATTGGTGATAGAATTTTTAAAATTGGTCTAATAATTTTGACTTTTTCTATTACAAACAAACACAAATCTTTCCTGTGTATAGTACCAGTTTAAGCTTCTCTGGATTTATCTATCAAGTTGTATGTAGGTATAGCTAAATATTGTAGTCTGCTTGCCTACAAAAATGTCACAGTAATTAAGTTTACCCTTCGAAGACCTTTCGATAAATATGACATTTATTTACTTTTGATCTAGTCTTAAGACATAAATTAAATCCTTGCTAGAGGGAAGTGAGTAACGAATAAACATGTACCTATTGTTAGAGAGGGAAAGTCATGGCCAGCATTCAGTTCACCTGTTCCGTGAGGTAAAGTGCTGCGGATTGTCGAATGGCAAAGACGCGTTCGAACGGACTGTGGCGCCAAGATCCAAACAATACGAGTGTACTGATCGACCGTGGTAGTGTTCAGACATGGGAAACAGCGCATCTGTTAAGCTGAACGATAAAAGACGATGGCAGTAAGTACATTACATATTTATGTGTTTACTGTTTGTATACGTAATAAATTTTTATAGCATTTACTGTGATAAAATAAATTGAATAAGACCGGCGTATATAGTTACCTACCTATCTCCACTCACATAAGTATACTTTTCTTATTTATTTCGCATGATGCAGATGTATTACTAAGTGAAAGAGAGAAATCATATTATTAGATTGGTAAATTTACACTTGGTACGTTTAAGTTGTAAGTATGTATGAATTTTCTTCATACCATGTTGAGATACTTTTGCATGGACCTAAGGAAAAAGTGGATGCACCAAATTGTAAAATAATAGTTTGAAATGTTTCGGATATACACAATATAACACCGTTCATTAATGATCTCCTTATCATATCGGGTATAGTTTGCAATACCCATTGCTGTTTCGTTACTAGGTGTGCCTTTTAGTTTCTACACTCTCTACAACTTAGGTACCTATAATTTCAATTATAGATCTATAAACTTTTATAAAATTTAAATCTTATCTTGGTTTCATCATCATCAGGTCTTTTTATTCTCCACTGCAGGAGCACGTGTTTACAAACAGCTAATTAAATATCATATTAAAATGCATATAATGGCAAGTACTTGATTTATATTTACACTAACTGGAGGTTCTGTAAGTGTAGTCCTCGCGAGTCATTCATCATACTCAGCGAACTCACAATTGTCCTTAGCGCCATAGTCCTCTTTAGCGCCTAGTTTTATGCTAACATCCATCATTTTGAAAAGTTTCCAAAAATGAATTCACTGAAAACTCAAACCTGTTTACAAAACTGTAGTAAAACTGTAGAGGAGAACCAGCCAAACACGACAAAATGGACATACGAAAAAATATTGCCAAGGTTAACAGGAAAAGGTTCGCTCGGTCAAATATTGGATAAATGAATGAAACCGGCGAAATGCGAGTACAATATTTAACTTCAAAAACCACGCTTCTTGTATGTGAATTCTTATGTATCTACTTAAGTATATAAAACTCATCTTACATGCGACCTCTACTATTTCATGCATGGACACTATTTTTCTTAATTTTCCGGAGTTTGATGTTTAAGTAATAAATGAGTAGCTATATTCTCTTTGTGAGTAGCAATAAAACGCAGTGATTATATGCTTTGATATGCATCCCGTGGATGTCGTAAAAGGCGACTAAGGAAACACAAGCTAAACAAAGCTTATTAACATCAAAGAGACCTCTCCAACCCATCTGGCTAGCGTGGAGAGTGTAGGCCAAATCCTCTGACTACTCAGGCTATTGAATAGCTCTGGTAGTACAGAGAGGGTCGTGCTCCTGTAGTGGAGACTAGAAAGACCTGATGATGATGATGAAGGTTCTTGGATGGACTCTTTACTTTTTAATTTTATATATTTTTTTGTTAATTAGGTAAAAAAATTAATAGGTAAACACATTTTGTAAAAATTTAAAGTCTCTTCCTAATTGTGGTTCATTTGTTACAGCCTTGTAACAAAGGGACGGATATTGGCTTAGTAATACTAGGGTCCCGTTTTTACTGTTTTTACCTGTTTTGGGTTGGTACGGAAACCTAAAAATGTTAGCTATATACAAGCTCGCCCGAAAGAGAATTAAAAAAAATATTTAGACAAATGCGAAGTTGTTTACATTAAGGTATATCAAAATACATTCGTCGAAATAAATATATTGTGTGATTTATTTGTTTACTTAAAACTAAAAAAGTGTTGCTAACTTAGTCACAGTCATTAAACGAAAACAAAACTGAAAGTAACACGAGCGTGCGACACTAAAGTCACTAAGTGCAGCCGTCGTTCATTACTTATTGTGTTGCTTTATGTTTTCCGAGAGACTGACAGCAACACTAGGAAATAATGCAAGTAGTGACTGCTATGCTCCAAGAAAAAAAGTTTATATGGCTTGTGTTTTATTTTATGACTGTATTTTAACACCAATTAAACACAGATGGGGGACGGGGCTGCATTTTTTCGTAAAAAAAGAACGATTGATTGATCCTGATAACGAGTTATCAGGATCAAAAATAAGCTATTGTCACGAGGGTGTATTTTTTTTGTGATCATAAATAAAAATATATGAATATTTATGCTAGTTTCCCTGACTAGTTAGATACATATAATAAAATAAAACTAAAAAACTATGATTTTCTTCCCGACTAAAAATTTTCGGAAAAAACATAAATTTTCCGAAATTTCTGACATATTTACTAACTCATCACACAAATTAAATTTGTAAAAGTTAGTTGAAAATGAAGCCACATTATGACACATTGATACCTAAACCGTGTTTGTTAAATATTTTGAAAAAAATAACTAGCGTTATAGATATTTCCTGTATCTAGCTAGTTATTTTTTTAGTTTGGTCTAGCAAACTCTCTTAAGACCTAAGTACAAATCTGTTTTCTTTCAATATTTAATGAACCGGGGCGAGGTTCCTTGGCACAGTCTGCGCTGTCGAAATAAAGGTCGATGTTTGTTACTGGTAGGTGTAGGTTTGTCTGACAGTTTTTGCGTCTTGTCGCGGTCTGTTTGGGGTGTTTACTTGTCCATAAAACGATTGTTTAAGAAAATTAGCATAAACACATGAAGTAAGACGTCCAAATACGCATATATTATGAAAATTACGTGATTATTTTTAAAATTATAATAAATAATACCTAAGTGTTATAAGCAGGCATGACTTGGTAAACTTCTTATAATTGTAGATATTATTTTAAAAAATCAATTGAAAAGTATGAAGTAGTATAGCTTTGGTTTCCACATGAACTTTACTTACTTAACCACGAAAGATAACAATAACTTTGAAAGCCAGCATTACATTAGAGATTATACTAAGTGTTCGAAGTTTGTTTGCAGGCCTATCTAAACAATGATGATGGCCTAAATAAATTTCTTTTCCCTACTTAAGCATTATCGACAGAATCTAACTAAACGTTTTAGTATAGTAGAACAAATTTCATAATCAGAATCATTAAATCAAGCGTATTGTAGGCTGAAATAAGTATCTACCTAACTATTTAATCATTACTGTAAGCTTAACTAGTAGAATCCTGTGTGACCTCGGCACCACCTCTGCTTTTGTATGCCTGATGAATGTGTGACAGATAAAGTTGTCAGGCTCGGAGCACTGTGTGATCAACAAATGAGTCACATTAATCACTGTCTAGATGCAGTGTGAGAAAACACTTTTAATTAACACACACAACAAACAATACTGGCGTAATTAATGTCTTATTTAGTTCGTGTCATAATAAATATTCTACATCAATAATGAAGGCATCGTAGATTATTTTCAATCAATCATTAATATAAAATATAGGAGCATAAAAAGATTTATGACATTTGAAAGGTTAGTACTTACTAAATTTGCGTTAACAAGGCCATATGAACTGTGAAGTATGTAATTTATATACTTAAACAAATTCAAACATTAAGTTCTTATTTATTTAGTAATAAAATCATTTTACTCAAGTTTATTCTGTCGGAATCGCTGACTAGTTCTGCTTCCCGCGAATACGACGACGGCGGTTTCGCATTTATGGAACCACATTGTCGATACCCTTAACTCTCACCCTGTTGGTGGTCTTCGTAACAGACCAAAATTAGTCGGCCGGCAGTCAACTGAATAAACGCAAGTAAAACCTGATTCTACATAATATGAATTATTGACGCGTAAATTTTAGTAGTATCTATTAGTTACATAGTATTTTAAATCGACTAGCAGATGTACAAGTAGATAGTTAAGTAAAATGTTTTGTTATAATTTCCACAAGACTTACTTAAATAAACGTAAGTCTTGAGACACAGATTACAACACAAGTACGATAACATTGAATTATAGTATGCGTCTACCCCGTCTACTCGTATACATTAGATCAATCGTTTCCTGGTACTATCCGCTTTCCCTCTTGATGTCTACCGTACAAAGGAAATGCATATTTCGCTGCAGTCACTCAGAAGCATAACAAAAGTACATCATGTTCGTAACGCACGGTGTACGAGTACATTGCTTCATCATGCAATGACGGACATTAGCATCCGTCGGTCTTTTGGTCTGACTTGCGAAATTTGGGCAATTACACGTTTTGTGGCCTCTGTTAATGTGTTTTTGCAATATAACCACATTATTAAAGACACGTAGCTCTCTAAGTAAAGGAGCGGAAAATCATTAGTAACCTCCAGTTTACTAAGGATCCCAGGACACGAAAATCTAGTTTCATACCCAGATTTTGGTGTCATAATTAGTCAGGATTAGTTCATGTTCTAGGTATGTATAAAGTAGGCAATACGTTAGTTCAGTATCATCATCATCATCATCAGGCCTGAGCAGTCAGAGGACTTGGCCTACACTCTCCACGCTGGCCAGACGGGTTGGAGAGGTCTCTTTGATGTTAATAAACTTTGTTTAGCTTGTGTTTCCTTAGTCGCCTTTTACGACATCCACGGGATGACTTGGAGTTCAGTATTTAGAAATAATATATTTTGTGAGGTAGCTTTTTTACCCAACTGATACACCCAGAAGGATACGATATCAAACCCACATACACACGCGAAAAACATGACGCATGTTTTTAGCCACTTAGCCCGTCGATATAAACAACTACCTATTTCTCTAATTGCAAGAAATTCGAATTTTTAATTTAACATTTCCATACAAAAGTGTTCATCGGGCCGGGCAATTTATTTCCAAAGGAAATCATTGCTTATTTGACAGGTTTAGTCGTATGTCGTTTAAGCATGTAAGTGTGATATAAGTAAGTATATGTTTCAATTCTTCAAAAAATATGGTTTTCCCTATTACTTATATTTTATTGTTAGTTAAATGTATTATAAAATACAGTATCGTTGAGTTAGTATCCTACGACACAAGTTTACAACTTACTGTAGCAGGGCTAGCTCAATTTGCCTGATTTGTTCCTATGTATTTATTTATTTATATATATATTTACTCCATAGTAAACCAGTAAAGTATTCCGCGGTATTTCAAACGTCAATTTATTGAATAGAAAGCATATCGTGGTTTCCCGCGTGCACACCAGCTGACTGATAAGCCGAGAGGTACCTTAACATGTGCCGTTCGCGTCGGTGGGGCTGGCCGCATGATATCAATGACCTACACCTCTTGCTTGATGCACTAGTCCCTTTTTGACGGAGGTTCCTACTTTCTATGGAATATTTTCCTCGACATAGCATTATGGTACGACTCGGCCAGTCAATTTTGCGTATGGAATCAATGCTAAGGTCTCGAAACATTTATCGATATCTTCTTACAAAAGTGGGCAGGGCAATTTGTATCGAAAGGTCGATATATTTTTTAAAATAAGAATTTTATGTCTTGTTGTTCAATTCTGTTCGTTATGGTAAATTAAGACAATTTAGATTAAGTGCATTGTAACTAACTAGGTACTGCTCATTGCTTTAATTTCCATCCTGGTTAACCTTTTAGCAAACTGGTGCGCAACGCACATTGGTCCACATATCGTGACATATCGCGATATCGTCGCTGCAACGCGTTCGGTCCGTGCCCTTGCCGTGATCTTGATCGGGCGACCTGTAGCCTGCAGTGGTCACGTTGAATGTCCACGGCTCAAGTGGACCTGAGGCACACGATATCCTCGCAAACTAACATAATTCAAAGCATTTTGTGCCTTCAGACCCTTTTCATCATCAATACTAACTACGAAGAAAATAGTAATAACATATTTTCTTCGTAGTATAGTATGATAGATATGTAATTAGCTGTGTTAGTCCCATAAGACTACTTCTTAATTCTCTCACTCCTTCCAAACTGCAGCCCAAGGGCGAAAAACACAAACTATTCATTTAACGCATTACATCCTGTAATACTGCATTCTTTCTCCATGTGAGGCCAGACCACCAGAAATGCGTATTGTGTTGTCGTATGCATATACTTATTAAGTTCATAAAGTAATGATTTTTATTTCGTATCAATATTTTTATTTTATTTTTTATATTGCAGTGCTTCGGATTTATAAAATGCTGTGTTATGTGCGCGGTAAAATACAACAATTGAAATCAATAAAAAAGTGCTTCCTAAACAACTTTACGCCGCATGTTACCAAAATAGGTTTCTTAATTGTTTGGCGGTCACCTGGTGTCCTCCCATGCCCCATGGCATTCAAAGTATTGACCAAAACATATTCTATAATTCATTTAGGTACACCGCGGATGATGGTAGCATGATAAAAATGTATTTTAACTGCGAGTAGATAAGGACATTCATGATAATAAATAAAATAATAAATAAACATATACGGACAAATCACACAGATTGAGCTAGCCCCAAAGTAAGTTCTAATGAAAGACTTGTGTTATGGGATACTAACTCAACGATACTATATTTTAAAACAAATACATATATAGATAAACATCCAAGACCCAGGTCAATCTGAAAAAGATCGTTTTCCATCTTGACCTGACCGGGGATCGAACCCGGGACCATCCGTGTCGCAGGCAGGCGTGATGACCGCTGCGCCACGGAGCTCGTCTTATATATCTATAATAATGATCTCGATCTTATTTAGCGTGATCACCCGCTTCCGAAGCTTTAGTCGTCATTTGCAGTTCGCGAGAGCTCAATGGCACTGATCAGTGCTTTATTTCTTTGCGAATTCTAAAAAATATATCTACAAAGTCTCTTAACTATAAAATGAATTAAATTAATTTCAAGAGCAAAACTCTTCAATAATAATTATAAAATTTTCCTTCTGCTAGCTGTGATATATTTTGATCTCTTTGTTAAAATTTTTAAAAATGGAATTCTTTTCGCGCAAAGTCAAATCCAACGGTCAGCTGGACACACGTCAAATGAATGGCGCAAGTGATTTCAAAAAAAGTCATCGGTAAGTTTTCAAATAAATGCATTTAGTTTATTTATACTAGATTCCGTAGGTATGCAAGAAAATTGCTCAGAAAATCACACAGAATTTAAAACAATCCTGCACTTCAACCTTCCCGGTGTATATGTATGTCCGTTAATGTTTGGTGATAATGTGAAAAAAGCTTAGAATACAAAGAAGAGGATTGCAATCTGCTGATTTATTAAAGTAAATGTGCTTATTAGTATGAGGCTTAGATCGGCGAAACTAGCGATACCCATTATTTTATTCTTTTATTCCCATAATCAGATCAAATTGAGAAAATCGAATTCAGTACTTCGGTAGTAAATAACTTGTAGTATTATAGTGCCTAGTATAACTTTTAATTATTTTGCATTCAACTAATTAACGACAAAAAGCCTTATTGCGGTAATTAATTTGCAATGATGATAATAGTGACAAGTAATACCAAAATAATTACCGCCAAAAGTGTCAACCTTTGGTGGTAATTAATTTGAAATAACGACGAGCAATACGCCGTCTTGTTGCAACAGTTGCAACACGGATGGTCCCAGGTTTAATCTCCGGTCAGGTCAAGATGAAACATGATCTTTTTCAGATTGACCTGGGTCTTGGATGTTTATCTACACATGTATAGAATAACACAATTCTCGAACTTCCTTTGAGGCGAGCTCAACCTGTGTGATTTATCCGTATATTTGAAAACTAATACAAAAAATGCTACCTACAACAAAAAAATAATGTTATGAGTGAAATGATGATTGACCAGAAATAATTTACCGAATTAGATTTTCCTAATTTAATCTGATTTAAGTAGAAAGATTCAAATGATGGGTTGTGAGATTTCATATTCATAAGGTTCATGTAATCTTTTGGGGATAAAGGTGTTTGACATTGGCATATGGATCGTAACGAGTTTCTTTTATTTGTAACACTATATTATATTTCACGAACCGAGAGAAAACAAAGAAATGTATAAATTTTTGGAGGCACAGTTACTATGTCCCTGATCGCTTTATAGATACCGGTCGTGACAATATGATAAACATATCTTATTTAATGTTTATTTAGAAACAGTAATTATCTGTACTTATCTTTTTTAGTTGTCACGCAAGCTGTTAAATCCGTCTCGAAAAGAAAAATAAGTATGTACCGGGAAATTTCATATATTATTACATTCATCCACTTAGCTTTTTTTCCCAGATTTTTGTAGTGTATTTTATTTAGATTCAAACAATACAAGAACTACGTTTATAAATACTCGAATAAGTAATATCTAACGTTACTAGCATTTTATCAAGGTTCATAATCTACCTAACTTAATCCTTGAGTGCCTTGAGTGCCTTGCGGCAGGGGGTGCTCAAATCGGCTATCTGTCCGATAGTAGATAATTGAGTGCACGGGCATGCGATCCCGCCTTCCCTGAGCTACTATGATCCATAACCCATTTACCATGGCTGTAGTATCCCATCCCTCCTACTCCAACTATCCTTTGTTTCCCTATAACCCCTATCCTACCATAACCCCTCAATCCTTATCCCTGTATACGTGGTTCCCTCCCGCTTAACATACAAAGTCTGATTCGGCGAGGATGGCAGAACAAAACAGATATGTAACGTGATCTGGTAGGCTCGGCGAGTCAGCACGGCAAGGTGGATGGCCTAGGGCGATGGTGGAGGGCGTATAGTCACCATCGGCTAGACACAACATCCGACCCCTCCTCAGTCGTAGCGGTTTTCCGTGCCACTGATGAAAGGAGGAGAAGGACGAGTCTGTGCGCCTACGTTAGCGCGAACGTTTACGCACCTTAATATATCCTGCGTATTTGACCGCTTCCGTTCACCGACTAGGAGTCGAAGAGGTCGCCATGGCCGAAATCGGTCGGACAGATCATCATCATCAACTTAATCCTTGAGTGACTCGGACAATTACTAATATAGGTGGTCTAAATTATAATGGTATTTAGTCTCAACTTAGTGCCTACTTTAAAGCAGGCTTTATTTTCAGATCATAGCTTCCCATGACCTGTCCCTGTACCACATCCGGCAAGCTTTGTCCCGCCAGCAGTCGTAGGTAGGCCGCAACTGTTTTGTAGAAACCGTAGACGATTAGTACTATTCGCGATAGCATCAGAAGTACGTTTACTGTTTGGGTTTTAACGAAAATAAACTGTATTTGAAAGACTTAAGTCGAAACTTTATTTTGACTACCAAATTATTGATTATTTTTTAAATGAACATATACATACAGCACACAGTAGTGCATTTTGTTCAGTTTTTTTCATCTCCTCAAAGGGCGATCTGCAGATTCACTTCTTATATCAAAATTATTAATTATTTGTGCTTTGTAGACCCTTATTCCTAGACGTTGCCTTAAAATTGTTTACCTCAAGATAATCTGATATGTTCAGTTTTTTTTCGTCTCGCCAAAGGCCGTTTTGGGTTTCACTCCTTATTTCACGCCGTAGATATTCGTAGACCTTCCCTGAAAATGCCCCCTAGCCGCGCCTGTGCTACGAGCGACGTAGTAACTCCGTAGCTGTGAGCGTCGTAGAACACCGTAGACTCCCGTAGACGTATCAGTTTATGTCTTTTTTACGCCGTAGACCTGGCGTAGACCCTAGATCTATCATTGGTAAATTATCTTTTTGTTCCAATTTAAATAGGTACATTTATTATAGATTTCTATGTAGTAAGACTTATACTATGTGTGTATGTAGTGAGACTAAACACAATTTAAAAAATAAAATCAAGCTACCCATAAAGTACGGAATAAATGGGAGCGCGCGGCTCCTAACTCCTAACCCAATTTACGTGCAAATTGTGTGCATTCGTCCTCCAACAGCTGCCCGCTTTTAGTTAAAAAGCTTGCCTTGCCCTAGTTTAATTATATTCCACATATCGTTTGTTATAACAGACTTAAAAAAGGAATATATCCTGAATTCAACTGTATGTTTTTTGTATGTTTACTAACTCGTAACTTATGAACCGTTTGGATTGATTGTAATTTTTATTTGGAAAGGTTAGGTAAGGTCCCAAATTTGTCCCAAGGTCCCAGTTGTTTATTTGAAGTTGATGTTTTTTTTTTTTGGTGCGCTGTGGATTTCAAAGTATGTCTGAACTTAAAAAAAATTGAATTTGACATACTTTTACATATATATCTGTTTTAGGAATACATGTATTAAATGCAATTTCTTTTGGTATAGGAACTAAATCTATTCGAATGTTGTTTGTACTTGGTCTGTTTACAATTTTCCCGTAATAATCTGTTCTAGGCTTATTCGTATAATATCTCGAACTTGTTTTGTATAGTGAAATAAATTGAAAAGAAAATAATATTCTGTTACATATTACAATTTATTAAAAATAACAACTAAATAATGTTTCACAGCATCTTAAAAATATCGTAGTTTCGTACTTGCTACGAAACTATGTAAATTTATTGCCATCAAATATGTATCGTGCAATATTTATCTATAATTATCAATTTTTGTATTTTTACGATAGTAGTACGACAGGTTGTGCTATTATTAGCGATTAAATTAATTAAACTAGCTAATTAGTGAGTTTACATAACATGCGCGTTTTTGGTAACACGATTAGAAAAGTTTAGTAGATCCATCCATAGTAGCGAAAGAGAAAAGTCACAGGTAGTTAGTTGTTTAGGTTTAAATAGGTAAATAAATAAAATTTGTTTATATTTTTATTTTTGGGTTGACCTTGACAGGGGTCGAGTTGAGAGATATATTATTTTTATTCTGTGAAGAAGTGAACAAATCCATTATCAATTTCCAATCAGAGAAATTCGCAAGCATTGTAACTAGTTGTCTTTTTTCGTCGTTGTTTGTCATTTTCTTTAGTTTAAAAAAACCTTAACACTAAGTCAAAACAGAGAAGAAACGTTCTCATCAATTTGTCTTAATTTGCATAAGAATAAAATACAAATAAGTTTAAACCGAACGGCATCCTTTAACAATTTTTTTGGGTTTTTGTTTATTTTTTTCAAAAAGTGCTCAATACACTGTGGCAAAATATTTATGGGACCATTTCTGGAGCATTACCTATCGAACAAAAAAAGAATCACTCAAATCGATCCCTAACTAAGTAATCGCGTAACATACATACATAAAAAAAAACAAAGATAAAGAAAACAGAAGAATTGAGAACCTCCTCCTTTTTTGAAATCGGTTAAAAAGAACTGACTTATTTCTTGAATGGATCTTTTAGTCAACCAAGTGTATGAAAGGATGCACAAAAGGCTTGACGAGAATCTTTTATGCAAGTTATTTAAATTTAACACGTGTCGGTGGCTTTTCTCACGACCCGCGCCCGATAGTGCGGGTCAAGGAACTAGCGCCATCTGTTATCGGGCGGCAGAAACCGCATTGTTGTGGTTCGTATCTGTGTCACTGAAAATTTTCCCGCTTTCCCAGGAGCGAAACCGCGATGAGTCCGGCTCCCCCCGCCCAGCGAGACAAAACTAACGCCCCGCTCGCAGCCGTCAAGCAGTCGCTTCTGACCGGCGCTGGCAAGTGTACGTACGCTGACATGGAGCGCGATCGCATCGGACTATGGGGCTCCGGAGACGGCCAGTCCAACAGCCGTCTGTCGGGCCTCGACAGACTGAAACATCCTGGTCTGAACAAGGTAAGATTTTTTCCTCAGACACCCAAGCCGTAACTGTCACAATCGGTTAGGTCATGGTTGCATCGCCGGGCGGAAGTGCTCGTTGTTACCGCAAATTGTATCATATGTTTATCCTGACCTACATCGGATTAGCAACTCACTCGATTGATCGACCATTGTATTCATGCTAAATGTTTGTTTTGAACTTTATTGGCGCGAGTTCACGTGGTTGTCAGTCTGCTGTCAACAAACTTAATTCGTCTTTGTTTTGAATTTACAAACAATCCTATATAGGCATAATACGCGTTTGACATTACTAAGAAGCTAGCGTCAACAGCTTAGGCATATATCCGCAATAACGTAAGATCTTAATACACAACATATACAACTTCCGTCCTGTCATGCATTATTATGCATGTCATTAAAGGGATTTAAAATGATGAACAAGTATCTATCTAATACATAAAGAGGACTTTGGTAACATTATCTTCTCTATTTCACACACTAGTTAAATGGAGAAGGCAATATGAAAAATCCACAAGAACTAGTAAACATCGTAAGACAACCTGCACAAGTTTTCCTAACTATGTTGTCCAACACCGAAAGCAGGTAATGGTCGATGAAAACAACCGTACAGTCAGCACTAGCCTTTTTTTTAACGAGGTGAAAATGCCTTCGCGTACCACTCTACTGCGGGTACAGCAGAGAACCTAACCTAGGCCTATCGCATAGGTTAGCGCACTTATACCACTGAGCCACTAACGTACCACAACAACTGTACTTGCGTACATAAAATATCCCTCAAAACCTATCTAATATACATTACTCTCCACTAGAGAGTAATGTAGAGGCTCTAGCTATAATCCATGAATTTGATTAAAAGTTGGGCAGTAACTCAACAATGAAAACTAATCTGACCCTTCGAGGTTGCCGGGCGCCTTTGCGGTATTATCGCGTCATAGGATAGGCTTGTGGGGGTTCCTTTTTAGGGTTCCGTAGTAAACTAGGAACCCTTATAGTTTCGCCATGTCTGTCTGTCTGTCCGTCCGCGGTTATACTCAAATTTCATAAAATTTTCAAAGTTGTATGTTTTTGGTCGGTAAACTGTGAGGGCCGAGTGTGAACAGTGTGAACTCAAAGTTGTCATTCGCAACTACGGAACCCTACACTGCGCCACACGTGGCCTGACACGCACTTGGCCGGTTTTTTACGCATAATTTTCTATTTCCTAATATTATTTGGCAAATTTCTTAGGCATAATTGCCTTTTAGCATACAAGTAGTTTTGGCTTTAGCATAATTATCTTATACGCTAATTTGTTTAAGCATAATGTTATTTCGCATAATCTCCTGAGGCATAATAAATATAAGACTAGTAATTTACGCATAACATTTTTAGGAATAACAGAATCAAAAAATATTGTACTAATAATATTGTGCTAATATGGTGCTATTTGTTATGATATGACTCTTACAAACGAACACTTAGTTGTCCGGGCTGAGTTGCATGTTAATGCAATTTTTTTAGAGATTGATGCCGACGGCCATCTATCCTATACGAAACTTAAATATGTGGGCAATCATCTCATAAGTCAAATGTGGGATAAATGTCTCAAAAAACAGTCCCAGAAAAATAACCGTGTATGCATATTATTAACACAATATTGTACATAGTATTTTTATTTAGCTTTTTATTCGGGAGGCCCTGTACGTCTCTCCTTCATTATGTATGTGTTAGTATGCAAAGCTTATGACGAGGCGAATATAATAAGGGGTGACTAGGCCCCTACAAAAGTTTATTGAATATGAACAAAGCCTTCTCGTATGCTCCGGCAAGTATTCAACAAGCAATGAACCCAACTCCCTTTGCATAATCCACCACCTGCCTACTTGAATATGCCATATTCAATATTTTTTGAGTACTGTGTCTAGTGACTAATAGTATAAATAAATAAAATAAATAAATAAATATATAGGGACATATCACACAAATTGAGCTAGCCCCACAGTAAGTTGTGAACTTGTGTCGCAGGATACTAACTCAACGATATTATATTATATTTTATAATAAATACTTATATAGATAAACATCCAAGACCCAGGTCAATATGAAAAAGATCTTTTTCCATCTTGACCTGGCCGGGGATCGAACCCGGGACCCCCGTGTCGCAAGCTAGCGTGTTGACCGCTGCGCCACGGAGCTCGTCTAGGATATAGGATTGTCTATGTATTAACTAGCTGTTAACCCACGACTTCAATCGTGTGGGCCTAGATTTTATCACACAGTCCATTCAGGCCCCTGAACTGACCCCCGTCACCAGACCCGTTCTGAAGCATACGAGGTGAGGTGTAACCGGGAATAAGTTTAGATGACAGAGTCGGTGAGGATCAGTATGAGTCGTTTTCGCAGCGCTAGCTCTATTACGACGTTTAGAGGCAAATTTTTAATGCCTTGGACAAAGACATTATAATATAAACGTAACTGCCCACCTCATACAAAAATATTGGACCAAATTAAGGTTGCGAAAAGCAGGCGAATGTATGGCGCAGGAGAGTTGCTTGGTAGTCGATACTAGATGGCGGTAATCTGCGTTAGCCTTTAACTTACTAAATATTTTAAAATATTATGCCTATAATAATACTAATATTGTTTTGATTTTTAATAAGATATATTTTGTGAATAATGTTTTTATATTCTCATAATACGGTAGATACAATGTTGTGTAGTTTCGACTGGCGCCATCTATGCGAGTCTCTGAGAACAAATCGTACGATTAAGGCGTTGAGACCACATGGCCTTGGATTACATTAAAGAAATTTTCACTTAAGTACCTAGATTTTTTATAATAAAATGTAGCTTCGTAACAAGCTGATTATGTGGCTTTCTATAGATGAACGATTTCAAAAATCGGTACTGTGGTTTTTCCGTTTATTCATATTGAATGATACCTCCTGACTATTCTACCAGCAGAATCTGAGAGTGGAAAGTTTTTCTTCTTTCTAGTCAGTTATTTTATACAGAGTGACCGTAGTTAAGTAAATGGTTCTGGTGCAGGATCGTTAACATATAGTGTCCGGTGTCCGTCCCTTGGACGAGGCTTGCTGCTTGGCTCTACACATCAGCCTATGGAACTCGCAGTAATAGAAATGTTTTTTCTTTTTTAAAAAACGTTTCATATTTCGTATAATGTGTAATGAAACTTTAAATAACTGTAAAAAAAGATTTGTGTGTTTGTTTGTGATAAGCCGAAAATATCTGAACTGATTAAAAAGATCTTACTTAATAATATTGACTTAAGTACACAAATACTCACGTGCATAGTTCTGTAAAATAAGTACGAGTTTGTTGTGAGTTTTTGGACTGACATTATTGCGTATGTGACTAGTATTTATTCTTTATATCAAGATTGAGTGGAAAAATATTTATTTTTCGTTATCTGTTTTATATAACTTACATTTGTTTTTCATAAACCTGTACATACATGGCGAAATTTGTTTTGGTCCCTTAAAGGGGTAATTGAGCTCGTCGATATGAACAACTTTTGCGTTGAGAACAATGTTGGAAACTCAAAATATTAAAAAAAAGAGTTATATGTATTAACGGGCTGAATCATACCTTTATGGGTCCAAAATGATCAATATCAGCATGTATAAAGGCTTCCGTTACTGACTGACTAATCTATCCACATACCCCTGAAACTACCTCACTGAATGCTCCGAAATGATACTTGTACGACGTAGCCATTCGCTAAGAAAGGATTGTTCAAACTTTACCCTCTAAGGGAGTGAAACGGGGGTGAAATTACAGCAAATCCGCAGACAATCCCTTTTAATACCTAAGTAGTTTTTTTTTTCTTCTCTCTCTTTACTAAGCCTGTTCCCGGTTGCGCATTCCAGCTGCTATAGTTACTGAGTTTCATAGAAACGAGTTCATATTTCCGTAATCATTGGTACGCCGCCAGACATTCGAATGGATGGCTATCGATTTTGAACGGCTAGGGTTTGTCGCTGTTTTGGACTCCACGGTTACTGGATAACTTAGAAACTAGTCGTTAGTCAATGAAACACGCTTATTGACTTTCTCGTTACTTTTATGGACAAGATTTGTGTTGCCTTTACCAAACGCCTTGTAATAATTACGAATATTTTGATAAAAAAATTGTATAAATTACTTTCCTATGGCCTCCTTCTAACTCCATCATAAGTCTAGCTTAATCTAACTTAACTATTTTAATATCAATGTAAAATCCAATTGAGTCTGTTGATGATAAACACTCTAAAATCAGTTGCAAGATTTAACCTGAAAACCTTCAATCACGTATATAGAATCTTAAAACAAACAAAAACAATGACAAGCGCAGTGAGTTACTTAAATAAATAAACGCTTGCAAATATTGAATGTAGATAATACTATATGGATACCTTACTAAATCTTGATTGCCTTATATGCGGCAGATCTATACTTACCACAAAGGAAAAAAAACTTCTCTTACTGCCTATACTTATATATGTAACAAATTAGAAATTAGGTATTTCTACCAATATAAAAACTTAATCATTTTGGGACTAGTTAGTCATATAATATGATGATTATCCTCTTAATGGTAATTTTCCTGTTGTTTTGAAAACACACAATTTTTTGGGAAATACCATGAGCGCATTATGATGCGGTAGAATTGAGTAGAACCTGGTGGGCGTGACTCGACCAACCTTTACGACGAGGTTCTTTCGTATTATGATCAAATTATGTCAAATCATCGGCGGGTTACAAAATATTTTTCTTGCAAATGTTTTAAAGTTAATGTTGCTGGAGACTAAAAAAATGTAGCGTATTAACATCATAGATTGTTGGCTGTTTTTAAAAGTTCGGCAACGTACTTAACATATACTAACTAAACATATACTTACAATAAATAACTTCGTGGATGTTGCTCTGTAACACTTGGAAACATTGCTCTACAAAAAGTAGCTGCGGTGTGAATGCACCAGAAACATCAAATGATCTCTTAACCTGCCTGATTTACTGATAATCAAGTACTTATTAATTGCTTGTTCGTAACCCCAGCTTAACCTTTAGTTTTAATACTTATCTATACTTAGTGGCACGTTAGATTTATCAAAACATTATATCATTATTTTTTCATACAAATTTCGAATAGTGTAATAAATCGGAGGAGGGTTAATGAACTCCTCAATAAAAATAACTACCATGAGAAAAACCATTAATTTCACAAAAGAACACCACTGCCGATACATTTCGCCATATTGGCTATAAAGATTAAAACTAACCGCTCATTCCGACTAGAATTATATACATTATTAGCAGTTCACCCCGGCTTCGCTCCTGTTACATACATATCATATTATGTCACTCGGGAATAACGTACGTATTCATCGGGGAAAGAATTTTTGAAATCAGTCCAGTAGTTTCGGAGCCTATTCAATGCAAACAAACAAACAAATCTTTCCTCTTTATAAAAAAACATATAAGTAGTACAACAAAGGTTCATAACATAAACATAGATGAACCTATGTGGTAGCACCACATAGGTTCATCTATGTTATTTATGATTATTGATTGTAGTACCTTCATCACTCACTAACAGTGGACGATGTTTCACGATTAGTTCAGATCGATAAGTCAATGGCAGGTGTGGGTCGAATAGAGGTCACTTATTACGAGGACCGTTCAAGTGGGCAGACTATTAAGAACTTAATGATGTTTTAGCTCCTGTGCATTTTATGTAATAGAAGAGTAATGGGTGAAAATCTAAGGCCTCATATCAATAGGCAATGTGGCTAGCGACCTATGTAGGTATGACTATGCTGATTCCGGTTTTTCTATTCGCCCATCGACAGGCTTAACGTGGCCTTTGAGTCGTATGGCCTTAAGCTCTGTCTATGCAGTAAGACGTGATAATATACAATTCGATTTCGTATATACTATTATCATTATCACATCTTACTGCATTCAGTGTGTGTATCTATAACCGCAGAAAGGCGGAAAATGTTCCTAAGTAGATACCACTTACTTATAATATTAATAACAGGTACTTTACTAATATAGTACCTAACACATATGAATAAACAATGTTTGCAAGTTAAAGTGATTAAAAACATACGCGCGACAAACCAAGATTTAATTTTATTAAGTAAACCAGTTTTCCACGGTACATAATATTGGTAAACAAATTATTTTGCTAACAGTCTAGAACGTCATTGTCGTCTTAATAAAGGCAAAAATATTTTTGGATTGGTGGCCTCGACGCGGCATTCTCTGTTATAGGCCAACCGAGCAAACAAACACTTTAAGAATTTCCCCGTGACGTCACGGGCTCACTTAAAAGCCCGTGTAAAATATCATAGCGTTAACGGTCTTATTTGATCTCTCATTGGGGTCCGACATGCAGATTTTTACTATATGTTAGCAGATATAATAAATAATGTTCCGCTTAATGCAAATGTAAATGTAAAAAATATTCCCAGTAGAAGTTGCATGATAATGATGACTCGAGTTTTTATTAATTATGAACTTCTTCAATTTATTACGATAAGTCAAACGTATTTATATTAGGGCATAGAAAAAGCGGTGGGTGATACAAATTTAGTATATTTCTATGGTCTCGATTGCTCTATTGATAGGTACTAGAATATTATCTTCTTCGTAGTTAGTGTTCTTCTTAATTTACGAGTGTGAAAATCTCTATATAGTTAGTAACACCAATTGTGTGCCTGTTATCTCCCATTAACCATGAGTACTTCGGTAGTTTGTGATCATAATCACACATAAGCGATAGCGAAAAAATTGCCGACGATATGATGCCGTGATATTATCGCGATATGTACTGCTGCAGGAAAACTTGTTGAGAAACTGTGATGATAAAACTTTCCTTATTTATAAGTATACTATTCATGTTAAATTTGATAAAAAGTTTGCCGAGTCATATGCAGTGCGGAACAGTTTTCACATGGATCATCAAAACCAAAAAGGAACTAGACTATTTTAGAATTTGACATAGGCTGTTTAAAAGAGAGGATAATTTTAAGGTACTATGAAATCGCCTAATTGTCAGGCGAGCGAATTTTGACTCAAAAATAATGAAATAAGGTTTTTAATTTCATTTTTCCAATTATTCCGCGAATTCGAAATTTTCAAATTTCCATCGCTTTTCCGCAACAAAAGAGTTAAAATAATGAGCGTTAAAATATTGTATAGAAACCAGGCTTATTTTTTCCTATTTGGGCCGTGTAGCATGTTATCTTCAGAATCGCAGCGATTTATCTCCGAGCCCGCGGATCCTTCGCAATCCCTCTCTTGTCGTATTACTTTGAAGTCCCGTCGGATCGCGAAATATTTTTATTCCTTTCTATTGACGTTTAATATGGGAATATCAGCCCGAAAGGGATTCACTTAGGAATTTGTCTTTGATTCAAAGGAAAAGTAGTCGTGCGTGCGCGGCAAACGCTACGGGTAAATAAACAGATTTTCTGCTGGGAAAGAAACGTTGGAATGTAATTTGTAAAATTTATCCTATATTGGTGGCTTCTTTCTTTTGAGATGTGTAGAATTTTTCAATTATGTTATGTTTAAATAAGATTTGACTCGGTAATGAGTTAATCATACACTTACTTAGTTCAGTTTTAATGTTTTTATAAACCTGTGTAAAATTTTTCTTGGTCAATAAATTATTATTATATTAAAAAATATATTATTATATATTATATTATAGGTACTATCAAGGTAGTTTATTTTGACAATACGCATTCTCTTCCTAGTTGATGCCAAGACAAGACAATTTTTTCTAGAAATAATTACCAATCGACGATGAACTTTACCAATTACTTCCTAGTTTGACTCTTCCCAATCTTTACTTTCTATTTGATCAAATCGATACACAATCTGTATTCACATTGGCACGCGACTTAACAAGATCTACAGTTCAATAGGTTTTATTAGTTTACCCGTTCTGTCTCTATGTTCATATCATCATAATCAGGTCGTTCTTAGTTTCCACTGTAGGAGCACGACCTTCTCTGTACTACCAGAGTACCATATAGTAGGCAGAGCAGACACAGAATTTATCCTACACTCTCTTGGTGAGGTGTCTTTGATGTTATACCTAAGCTTTATCTAGCTAATGTCCTTGCCCAAGTCGCCTTCTACGACATCCACGAGAAGACTTGGAGTAGTCCTATTCTACTCTGCCGGAAACCACACGGGGCGGAGCCCACTCTCTTTGTTATAAGCCGATAAATAACTTTTATTAAAATGTTAACAGAATCCCTAAAATCGTAATTTGATTAGCAAGCACCGTAAACACGGCAAGGGTCGGATTAGTTGCCATGGCGACGCGATAACCCGCTGCCGCCGCACCAGAGTTAGCGCCAATATTAGTTCGATATGATGGTGTTAACGGGAACTTGTGGTGTCAGGCTTTATTTGTGACGTGATAATGTGTAAATTTAAAAAATAATCTGCGACGATATATGTCAAGAAGAGAAATACGTTCACCGTATTTAAACCCTTTTTTTGATATTAATATTTATTTATAAGTAACTAGGTTAAGATAGTACCTTAGATAGGTAGTAACTTCAAAGCAAAAACAATCATCTTACAATATAAAAAAATCTCTTCAGCACTCTAGGGTTAACCTTGCTAAAGGTTACCTACATATTATGTGTAAATTCAAACTTGTACATAGTTTGCGCCTTGATCCAACCTAGGCCTCTAATGCTGTAGGTTACAGCCGGCTCATAAATAATATACCTATTCCAGGCGCGTCGAGTCAGTAATTATGTTTGTCAATTTCATTACATTAGTGTTGTACTTATTAAATAAACCTTATTAATTAATATTCTTAATACATTGAAATATACACGTCTAAAGCATAAAATAGAGTCGATCACTACTATGAAAAGAAACTATTAACTTTGTATAAGTTGTCCAATATGTACCTACGCAATCTAATTCGTTTCAATCCGATTGTGTTTTATTCTAAATGAAACTCTACGGTAAGATAATTTCTACGTTGACTTAACTTTTTAAGTATTCCATTAAGAACAAAGACGGAAAAGCGAGCCGAAGAATCCTTGATTATCTTTTTTGTTCAATGCTTCAATTAAGAGCGCTAGGTACGTAATACGAATGGTTTCTACTTTGCAATTTTAATTGTCAGCAGCCAACGGTTGTTTTAACTGGATTAAGTATAACTTTAAAATCGTGTCTGTTTTTTCAACTGCCGATTTTACGATAAAATAAAAATATTGTGAACAAGCAATTTTTCCGCGACGTTACGTTCGTGTATAGCCTTTGTCATCCGCATATAAATTACTTTCAGTATTTGTAATCGGTCAATCAAAAACAAATAACCAAATTTCTCCTCTTCATAATATACATACGTTTAGATTTACAAAAAGACACAACAGTAATTGCAATTTTATTGCAGCTGTCAGCGTACTAAGTACATAAAATCATGAGCCGTAACCGTGTTACGGTTAAGATTTTGGCCTTAATCAAATACGGCGAGATCAACAATTTGGTTTTGAACTTATTCAGGTCAATGTGAACAATTGATTTAGAGATAATTCGATTATCTAACTGTCGAAATGAGATTTAAATGTTATGGTAACTTGTACCTTACCTATTTGTAGCTTAATGATTTGTTGTGTAAATAAATTGGTACTTGTCTTACATGATAGAGCCTGAATGCAATACATTTCTGAATTAGCCTTGCGTAAAAGGGCGAAGGGGGAATAAATAACATGTATGTTTAGGAAACAATGATAGGGTTTTACTTAGTGAGAATTCTGAGTAGAATTGCGATAAACGAGCGAGTTTTTTGTGGAATATTCGTCAAGCCCGTTGATATACACTCCCTGTTATATGAACGTACAATTTTTGAAGAAAAAAATCGGTAATACGGGTGTAGTACTTCCTACACAACAGCAATATAACATTGATTGCCGTTTAGTTGATTCCGCTCCCAGCATAAAGCGGAATTTATATTGTAAAAGCTTTTCCACATTTCCCGAGAGCGACAAATATTTGTGGAACCGCAGCCGGTTTGCCCTTGTGTGCTGTTTACCGCGAACCCGGCATATTGGCTTAAAACGTATACGTAGGTTGTTCCTTAGATTTACTGTTTACTGTAATAGAATAAATCTAGAACACCTAGGTACCTATGCTACTTTGAAATTAGAGCCCGGAGGAGGATAAGACTGTTGTAACAATACAAGTAAATAAATATATATGGACATATCACACAAATTGTAGGTGATGCTGTAAAACGTTTGTCAATTTTTTAACGGCTGACTGCCTGCTGTCACCAACACTCGTTGTTAGTCTAGTTGGAACCAACAGTAAAATAATACGTCGTACAAACATAAATCTAATGAGTATTTTCCTAAATGCACACGGCCCAAGGTGTGGCCAGCCCTGAGCTGGCTGTCGCTCCCGGCGACGCACGCTGACAAGTTGAAGGCACCTTCGTCATTACTCATGTAATTGGGCCATTATTTTACACGCCGTCAACAAATTATAGCCTTGATTCTGGCATTCACGAAGATACTGTTAGCAGTATATCCACCCAAATTTTAAATAAATAAAAATTGTATCTTCTATTTAGCGTCTTTATTTTAGCTAAATATTATAGATTTTTAAGTACCTAATGCGTTAATTAAGCAAACGAAAATAGTCGTCTTAGAGCTTTTGTTTCGGGTAACCTACATACATGTTCTCTTCTTGATTACATTACATATTTATGGTTCTGCAACGTCGGAATGACACGATTCAATATCGATTGGCAGCACCGCATAAACTGATAGATAAATTCATAATAAGTAACCACATTTCTTCGCCAGTGTGCCGTAGTGGTGCCTTTTCTTCGCACTCTACATACTCGAGAGCTTGTCGCGTCGCGTGAGAAAGCGGGAAATTGGAAAACTTTCCTAGAAACAGCCGAAGTTCAGACCCATCTTAAGTTTATTACGGATAATATTTGCAAGTTTTTTTTTTCCTCAGCTCGATTATTTTTCATTAATTTAGATCGTAACATAAAATTAGTTCTCCAAATTTAAAAATAATAATTCTAACGTGGTACAAAAATAAAATAAAATAAAATAAAATAATGAGGTCTTGGACTCATATATAAAACTGATTTGATAAATTATAATATATAAGTTAAGCTCGCTTTATAGTGCTTTCTAAGCATATATGACATAATAAAAGTAGTGGAGCTTTTAATCTGTAGGTAGGTATAAGCGTCGCGTTGCTCCGAATTTTTATCGTTTTTCCAGTAAGTAGGTCCAGAAGGACGTTAACGTTTTCTACTTATGAGTATTTACCCAGCAATATCTCCAAAGTTGAAAGCTTTCCATATAACAAATACGCGGAAAATTATTTTACCGAAAGGTTCAATCACGGGACAAGATTTCAAATATAAATAAAAAGGAGCAATAGCACGTTATACGTACATTTTAATGCATCTATACGTAAATTAAACCAAATGATATTAAGAGTCTCACGTAAAGCCGAAATCCCACACAAACGTAGTTTGGTTTTAGTTTTACAACAGTTAAGCCAATCTCAACTACATTTCGTACATACGGCCGGATATAATCAGATTTCAATTTTAAAAACAATACCTATACAAAATTACAGCGAGTAGAAGTTTCGTATTGAAAACATCTACTCCCTGTAATTTTGTTGTTGTTTGGGACTCTTAAGAACTCCAAATACCGTACAACACCGATATTTTATATCTTTTAAAACTGTACATTGGCATCACTGAAATCTCTGTGGAAATCATTAAATAAAATAAGCTATTAAATAAAACTCCAACTAGACTTTAATTTTTAATTAAGCAGGTAAATAAACATAAACAGTGTAAAACTAAAATCGAAGTTTGGTGATACCTAAGTACCTATCTAGGCGTCTACGTTTCTCTCTTATCTAGTCTATCTAGTATCTATTTCTCTAGTAAACAAAGAAAAATTGCCACGGAGTGGTTGGATAACCAAAACTCCTGAAAAGTTGCAAACGTAACCACAGAGCAAAAAAGTTGAATAGCTTCAATTAGAAAAGAGGCTTTGGCGAAAGCCCGAGCGCAACATTGGTGAAGTGCTGTATGGACTTTAATTTGTTGCGACGAGGTTGAACGGAAGTGGTCTTAAAATGGAGCGGGATTGGTGGCAGCTGACGCCCAGGAGAGAGCTGTGTGCCATCCCGGAGTGCTTGGCTGCCGAAGATTCCAGGGTTTGTTGATTGATTTGTTTCAAAAGCTAGATTTCGTGTAATTCTGCTGGTATGAGTGTGGGGTACGCTTTTCAGATGTCCGTATATATTTTTTTAATACCGTTCCATGTCTGGGGATACCCAGGCATATTATAATTATTATGAGTCCATTTACCCTTTACTTGTTATTCGTTTGCGTCAACTCCAAACGAATTAGTTACTTTAGTTATAGTGCCTAAATTTCTTCTTAATTACATAAGATTATAATATAATTTGGCAATATACTTAATATTTTATAAGAAATCTTATCATTACACACTACATCATCAGTTAATCTGTCAATCAACTATTCTTTTCTTCATATCATTTTTACACGATTCTGAGTAATTGTCTTGCAAATTGCCAGATATTTTATTATAATATTGAAAATCCTGTATTTAAATTGGCCTTAAATGTGTATAAATCTAATTAAAATAAAAAAGACGATATTCCCAGAATGTCTTTCCGTGACGGTCGTTTACTTGTCCGTGAAATGCCGTTAGAAAACGATAATTGTCATTTTGTAAAGCCAAATTTGAAGAGTTAATATGAAAAAGGCGCGACTGAATAGTAAAATGACTTACTTATATCGATTTCAATTCGCAGAATGTCTAATTTCGTTCTAAGTTATTCTAAGTCTACCCACGTCACGTCGCGACCGCGCCTACTTTTGACGAAGGAATTGACGAATGTTTGTTTGCACAATCGTACACATTCATCGAATCAGACACCAAAGCTCAATAAACTCTGTATTACAATATATTTGACTTTGTAAAGAGATTGTCAACTTAGTCGGAAAATTACAGACTTACTCAGGAATAAAATGGAATTTCCCGGAGTTAAAAAGCTGTTAGCGAAGGAAATGGGAAATTAAGTTGAAGCCGGTACGATTAATGGCCTGAAAGGTTTTTACTGTTATTACAATCAGCTTACAAGTTAGTTACTTTCAAACAACTCCCTAAAAATGAAGTGTTAAGTTCTAGAGTTTTTGTTAGTGTGCCTAATAACAATAACTTAACTTTATTTATTACTAGCAGCCCTACCCGGCTGCGCCCGGGCATGTATTATACCTTAAAACCTTCCTCGTGAATCACTCTATCTATTGGTGAAAACCGTATGAAAATCCGTGGAGTAGTTTTTAAGTTTATCGCGAACAGACAGACAGACAGACAGACAGACAGACGCGGTGAAGGACTGTTTGTAATTATATATTTTTATTTTCAACAGACTTAGTCTCCACCTATAATTTACAGTAACAAGTCGGTTTTCTTTTTTTATTCTTGTTGAAATCGTGTTTCTTGTATTTATAGTTAGTACAAACTGTTTAAGTTTATTTTCAAAGAAGAAGAGGAAGCCTATTTAAGTTTATTTTCTTTACAGTTTTTTTTTATGTTTCTCTGTTTTTACAAACAAACAAAATGGTTTTTTAAATAAGACAGGTACACTGTCGTGCATTGGAGTCGAGGTTGCGCGAAATGGTGAATTGTAGTCAATTCTCAAACAATTAACAGTTATGTTTTGCATAATAAAAATGCGTTGTCTGGCTGACATAGACTCAATTTATTTCTTTTAATTTTAATACAGTTCAACACACCTACCTATTAAAATAATCCAAATTTTGTA
Organism: Rhodophaea formosa; assembly: GCA_963082605.1. Taxonomy (NCBI): domain Eukaryota; kingdom Metazoa; phylum Arthropoda; class Insecta; order Lepidoptera; family Pyralidae; genus Rhodophaea; species Rhodophaea formosa. Next base: position 5,538,001 of record OY720211.1, on the reverse strand, counting down.
TAACAAATAAAAAAAAATGAACTACTTTAATACAGTATTGTAAACACCCAGCTTAGAAACAAAACTATGATGCTTAACCGAGTTTACACCCTTCGTTAAAATATCGGCAGGCATCTCTGATGTGGGCAAATACTTTATTTTGACATATTTATTTTCGACAGTTTCCCTGACGAAATGGTGTCTCACATCTATGTGCTTTGTTCTCTTATGAAATAACGGATTCTCCGTTAACTTCTGAGCTCCCTGATTATCATTATATAAAACAATAGTATAGTCACAGCTACTAATTTCATACAACAAATTCTTTAAATATATAGCTTCCTTACAGGCTTCACTTATTGCCATATATTCCGCTTCAGTGCTTGATAAAGCTACGGTAGGCTGTTTTTTACATTCATAGGCTACAACACATCCTGATAATAAGAAACAGTATCCAGTATAGGATCTCCTATCTAATATATCTGAAGCCCAATCTGCATCCACATAGCCTTCCAAATTACGTTCATCCTTTTTAAATATCAAACCATACGTCTTTGTTTTCAGCAAGTATCTCAAAACTCTCTTAGCATGCTTCCAATGCACTGATGTAAAACAATTGTTAAATTGACTCAAGTAACTAACACTATAACTAATATCAGGGCGAGTCAATACTGACAGGTACATAAGACTGCCAATTAATTCTTGGTATGGATATTGCTCCTTACAAATTTCACCTTTTTCTAACTTTAAATTAAATTCTATAGGAGTATCCGCACCTTTACAATTTGACATATTAAATCTTTTTAAAATCTTCTCTATAAACTTTGTCTGATCAAGTGAAATACTACCATCATCATAAACATTTACATTCATACCCAAGCACTGTTTTATCTGTCCTAAATCTTTTATCTTAAATTCTGACATTAATTCACGTTTCAGATCACTAGACATAGTTTCACTACTAGAAAATATAAAAAAATCGTCAACAAAAATAGCAACAAAAATCTGTTCTTTTCCTTTTTTCTTAAAATACAAACATGGTTCTAACTTTGACTTGACATAACCTAACTTAAGTAAACAATCATTGACTCTTGTGTTCCAAGCCCTAGCAGATTGTTTCAAGCCATAAATTGCACGTTTTAATCTAAGAACACAGTTACTTCGACAGTTAAAATTGAGTGGTGCTTTCATATATACACTTTCTTCTAAATACCCATTTAGAAAAGCTGTACATACATCAAGGTGAGTAATTTTAAAATTTAATTTGACACTGAGAGCAAACAAAAGCCTTAAAGTGGAATACCTAAGTACAGGAGAGAAAGTCTCTTTGTAGTCTATTCCTTCTCTTTGAGAAAAACCTTTGGCGACCAATCGAGCCCTATATCGCACTTTATTGTCCTGCTCATACTTTTTACGAAATATCCACTTACATTGTACTGGTGTTACGTTATCAGCCTTTTCCACTACTTCCCAAGCATCATTGTCCTGAAAAGCCTGTAACTCTTCATCCATTGCTCTCTTCCACTGCTCACTCTCTGGACCATTCAAAGCTTCATTCAATGTGATAGGTTCATTTGCCATATCCTCGATACACACATTACCAATCCCATAATAATCTGGCTTCCAACAAATACGCATTCCTGACTGATTTACATTCTGCATATCATCTGTCGTCAAAATTTCATGAAAAACTTCTTCAGAACTCGAGCTTTCGTCATCATCGGGTACATATGTGTCATCTGCTGGATCATCTATGATAGACTCACTCTGAACTTCCTGCTCTATGACGTCATCTGTCTTTTCCTCCACTATAGCTTGTGTCATATCCGAGCAGTTCTGTGTGTCTTCAATAATTATGACATCTCTGCTGGTGATAATCTTGTTCGTCTTAGGATTATACAATCTGTAGCCCTTGATGTTATTATCATAACCAACAAAAATATGTTTTTCTGCTCTTCTGTCCCATTTGGCCGTCTTGGCTTTAGGAACATGAACCATAGCAATACTACCAAATACTCTTAAGTGGCTGACATCTGGCTTTCTGCCTGTCCAAAGTTCATAAGGTGTCTGTGTCAATCCAGATGCCAAACTTCTGTTTCTCAGATACACAGCTGTGTTTACAGCTTCTGCCCAGAATTTCTTATCTAATTTGGCGTCAAACAGCAAGCACCGAGCTTTTTCCACCACCGTTCTGTTCATTCTTTCACACAAACCATTTTGCTCCGGCGTGAATTTATTACTTTTCTGATGTGCAATACCAGCTTTCTTCAAAAAACATTCCATCTCATTAGAACAAAATTCGCCTCCATTGTCTGTTCTCAAAACTTTCAGTTTCCTGCCAGTCTGTCTTTCAACTAGAGCTTTAAACTCTTTGAAGTATCCAAAGACTTCACTCTTGGCCTTGAGAAAATAGACAAATGCCATCCGGCTATAATCATCGACAAAGAGTAAAAAATAACGTGATAGTCCAATCGAAACCTGCTCCATTGGCCCGCAAACATCAGCGTGAACCAGATCTAGTACATTCTCGTACCTGGTACCCTTGTGAGAAAAAGGCAGTCTCGCTTGCTTCCCTTCACAACATGTGATGCATTTGGACTTGTCAATCACAGCTCTGTCTATGAAATCAATTCCGTTTACTACACCGTTCTTCATAGCATTTAGATCTGTACTATTTAAGTGTCCCAATCTTCGGTGCCACACCTCACTAGTCGCAGCTGTAGCCGAACCCACTAACAGCTCATCAGACTTGATGTTTAGCCGATACACTCCATTTACCAACTCTGCTTTGCCAACCAGTACATTCTGCCTGTTCCTTATGTAGCACACATTCTGTTGAAAATCAACCGTGTTTCCACTTTCGATTAACTGGCTTACTGATAGCAAATTGGTAGTCAAGTATGGGATACATAATACTCTATTGACTGTGATACGGAATTCAGAGTCATCTACCACTGTTGTTATTTTCGTGTTACCTTCACATAGCACTGGTATCGTTTGTTTATTCGCTACTATGATATTCTTCACAGTGTGATCGTAAGTGACATCTTGTAAACAATTCTTGTTCACGACCATATGCTGACTTGCCCCTGAATCAATATACCAATCAGAATCCGTAAATTGGTTTCCAGGATTCATAAAGACAACACTAAAAGCGTTTTCTGTCTTATTCTGATTATTCTGTGGGCATTTATTCATAAAATGACCAAGTTGTTTACATTTGTAGCAACGAATTGTTTTCGGTGACTTTGTTGACATATGTGACTTCGACAGATCATTTTTTGTTGAAGTTTGATTGCTAGCGCTAACCTTTTTTCGCTGCTGCCATCCTTTTGACAAAAAAGCACTGTCACTGCTACCAGCGTCGGACATATCTAGCAATTTAGCTTTTATGGCGTCTGTGCTTATGGTCATCCCCGAATGCTCGATAGCCATAATCATGGGCGCAAATTTTTCGCTCAGCCCCGCCAACAACAATGAACCAACCCATTCATCCGAAATCTCAAAACCAGTTCCTTTCAGCTTTTGCGCAGTATCAACCATCTGTGTTACGTATGCCGTCATGGATTCGCTGTCTTCTAGCCTTATGGAAATAAGCTGTCGCAGCAAACTTATTCGGCGCGTGAAACCCGAATCATCAAACAGCGACTTTAAGCGGTTCCAAATATCTTGAGCTGTTTTTTCATTCTTGATATGAACATACAAAGAAGAATCCACGGTCATTATGAGCTTAGCTTTGGCTTTTTTAGATTCTACCGAAGCTGCTTCTTCCGCTGAACATACTTTATTTATGTCCACACCATCGAGAATGAGAAAATTCTCGGCAGCGAACGCCCACTCGTCAAAGTTCTCTCGACCTTTCAATTTCGGCACATTTACAATGTAACTGCCGGCCATTTTGAACTTGAACTACACGGTTCTCACGACAAAACACAAAACTGCATGCAAACTGCAAATAGTCCTTTTGCAACTGAATTTTCAATTTCTAACATGATTTTAGTCACTGGATCCACAAATCAATGCATTAATACACAAAATAACAACAATACGCAATTTTTTGGATCGCTGGGCCCATGACCTAATAAAAATGCGTTGTCTGGCTGACATAGACTCAATTTATTTCTTTTAATTTTAATACAGTTCAACAGTATAATGTTCACATGTAACAATGAACGATCATCTGTTTAAAAAATCAAGGTCAATTACGCTAAACACTTTCTTTAGGCATTGTCGCTTTATTTTCACTACAGTTTATAAAAAGATTGCGCTTTTATTAGTCCTTATAGGCACTCTTTAAATTTTTGTAGTAATAATCATTATGTCTGAGAGTGTAGCCTTAACATTACTCAGAAATGCAATTTATCTATTTCATTACTTCGTTAAAAAGAGTCTTACGGCAATTGTAACGAGTTCAAATCAATCACGATTGATGGCTTGCACTTGGTCAAGGCCGAGGGCTCGCCTTGATGACGTCACCGTCAAGTCACGACTCACACACAGCTGATCGCCAGCCGGTCAGCCACACGGTCTGCTTCCGGCCGGACAAGATAGATCTTGCCGTCTCTTTAAAATAATGATAGATTGTATGGAAGATTTGATTTTTCTTCATGACTTTTTATTATCGTACAGTACGTAACGTCTCTACAGTTTACGATCTTTGGCGTACTAATGGGGGTTTGCATGAAAAGTCGATTTTTGAAGCACCTATGAAAATTATATAAAAATTAAATAGCCATATAGAGCTGTAAAAATAGCAACATTTGTGAACAAGACATTTCCAGGAACGCAACATTTAACAAGTTGCTGAACAAAGTCCTCATATCATTTATACAAAATGCTAAAGAAGAGACATCACTCCTTTGTTATTTATTTGTGACATTTATTAAATTAAATTAAAATTCATTTATTTCAGGTAACTACAGACCCATATCAAACAACATTACATTAAATTAAAATTAAGGTCCAAAAATAAAATTCAGTCGCACATCAATTATCAATCATAAAATTAAATTAAATACAATAATTAACGTATATAAAACAAAAATAAAATAAAATAAATAATTCCATTATAACCTACGCTTAAACGGATTACACGGTATGTGCCTATCACAACAATGCTGTACATAAGGACAGTCCGGTCTGCCCGCGATCATCGCCAGCACAGCATTGGGACTGTCCCGCACTCGCCGCACCAGCGTCAACCATGAGTTTTTACATTTCATTTACGAGAGTAGTATACGGTAACGTTTTTATTACGGTCATAGTTTACTATACTTTGTACACCATGAGTACGATTTACCAGAGTAGTTTTCGAATCTCGTAATCGAAAACGACTCAAGGTTCAATGTAAACCAATACGATCCTGTGTTTACAGGAACATTTTCTGCGGTATCAGCGCCATGAGTTACAAAAGTGAACTTCGTTTTCTATCGAGTAAGACAATAGTTTACTATTACGAGCCATCGAAAAGTTTACTTTAGATCGAATCGTTTACTACTCACGTATTATAAACTCATGGTTGACGGGATGTGGCGCGCTTGCGTATCGTTGCGTGGAAGCAGTTTATATGGGCGTCTGCAAACATCCCCGATGCGCTACAGTAGCGAGGCAGCCCCATCACTGCCCTGAAGGCGTTATTAAATTGAACACGTAGCGCGCTGAAGATTCTCTGGGAATATGCAGCCCACAGGCTGCACGTGTACATGCAGGTGCAGTACGCCCGGAACAGAGTAATTTTTACGTCGTCCGAGCATCTTGCAAACCTGCGAGCCAACATATTTGCCCTCCTCGACAACCTTTGTTCCCGTTCTACGTCTGCATTGTCCTTGAGGTCAGCGGTAACTATATGACCAAGATAGCTGAATTGCTCTACTCTCTCTAAGGATACTCCGTTAAGGTTAACAGAGGGCAGTATTTTCGGACACCTAGCACCGCTGGCCTCAAATACCATGTATTTACTTTTAGTAACATTATATTTATGCCGAGAGGAAAAATTGTAAGTTTTTTTTTAAGAGTTTTTGGGTAAGCAAGGTAATTTTTTCATTTAGGTGTATTCCTATTTTTGAGAGCTCTAAATTGCACAACGGAAAAATAAATGTGTGCAAGTCCCCATTGAGAATCAGCAATAAGTAAACTATAAAAAAGTTTGTAAGTAAAGTTGAACAAAAAATTAAAAAAAAAATTATTTGTTGTAGGGCATGGCGTTCACGATCGAAGAGCGCCAAGTGCTGGGCATCCACGGCCTGCTGCCCGCCAGGGTGAAGTCGCAGGAGGAGCAGGTCCAGCTGTGCAAGCTGTCCATTGACAGATATGAAGACCCGCTTAACAAGTACATCTACCTTATGGGGCTGCTGGTAAGTAGCGACATTCCCACATAAACGTATATTTTACGGGTTTTGTAATACAAATACACTATCGTTACTGAATGGATAATTTATCTGGATACGTTAAAGCTTAATGTTGATTTTTTTAGAATTCCTGTGATTGGGGAAATGATTCTTAAACTGGTCTACTTTTTATTTTGCTCAGGGGTTTGATAATAAAAAATACTTATTTAGTAGTAAAATATTACTTTATTTTGCTATTTACAATAATTTCACCACAGAGAAATATAATGAGCTTGACAATCTAACAATGGTTTCAAGGACGTGCTCTATTTCCATTAGCGAACGTGCTCCACGAGTACTAAGAACGGAAAATATTTTTGCAGTAACTTTTGCTTGCGGAGATGAAAATAATATCTACATATATGAGGAAGTTATACTTATACATACTATGTTCTTATATACGTATAAAAAAGATATGCACTATAGAGCAATCAATCAGGAATTGAGACGAAGATGCTTACCGGCGTCCTAGATTCTATTTAAAACTTTGGGTTTATTTTAAACTGCCATGATTCATTCAAAACATACGACCGTCGTCAGACAAGGACACTGTATGATGTATTTTTAGTTTACCCAGAGATAAGGTTGTTATTGTAAACAAAGTACTTGATTATTCAGTACCTTTAGGTATAAGTAGTTATAGCTTTAGGTTATGAGTTTGCTTGCCTTGAACATTTTCCATACTCTAGAATTCGGTTTGTAAATATCATCATCATCATCATCGGGTCTTCCCAGTCTCCACTGCAGGAGCACGACCCTCTCTGTACTACCAGAGCCATAATACTAGCCTGAGTAGTCAGAGGATTTGGCCTACACTCTCCACGCTGGCCAGACGGGTTGGAGAGGTCTATTTGATGTTAATAAGCTTTGTTTAGCTTGTATTTCCTCAGTCGCCTTTTACGACATCCACGGGATGACTTGGAGTCGTCCTATTCTACTCTGCCGGGAACCACACGGCTTATTTGTAAATATACCTCATCCAAATTTCCGAAAGTCCAAAGTAACTAGTACACTTTACAGTTTGTACTTTAAAGATTCAATTTTTAAACATACTAAATACCTATATACTACGCATACACTCCGGACAAGAATATTTTGGTACAGGAATGATTATGATTTTAAGTTTTTGAGGAAATAGTTAAGTAGGAGCGTGGATCCAAATTGCTGGAAATAGAATTAGGTAGTATTTAACTTCAAAAACGCTCGAAAAATACGTGTCCTGTATGCTAAAATTTGAAATAGAGGGATCACCCTCTATTTCAAATTTTATTCTGTTTTTTATTATTTTTTAGTAAAGTGGCTAGTGGCAATTAACATACCTATCTAAACGTTTTATGAAAATTTCAAGTCTCTAACCTATTAAGTTTCAATAGATACAGCACCGTCACAGACGGACGTACGGGCATCGGAGGCTTAATCGGGTTCTCCTTTCGCTACGGAACCCTAAAAGTCACGCACACGTGACACGTTCTAGCGCAAAGAAAATATTCAGACATGAGAAACAACTTATAAGAAAAATTGTCTCAAATCTGTATACGTAGCAATTCTAAGAGAGAATTGAACGGAAATTTTAAAATGGGTCCATTTGATTCAATCTATCCTTTAGCACAATCGCACAAAGTACTAACTCGCATTTGTCTTTATCGTGTAACAGTTACGTATTGTCTGTCGGTAACAACAACACTTGGAGATTGGCAGTGTACTACAGACTACAGAGCAATTTTCTCGGTGAGAGGAGCTCGTCATGCACAGATCCCGCTGCGCTGGAAGGTCGCTCCATGTTGCATTTCATTCCATCCGTTCCTTTTAAAAACAACAACCATGATCGTCATGCTCGGTCTCCCTTTACTTTCAGTTTTCACAACCTAAGTAGAAAACTTGTAAAAGAAAAGCCATAGTCACCAATAATATTCGCATACTAAATAGTATCATTAACTAGTAGATATTATTAATGTTATATGGTGCAATAAATTATTTTTACTTACTTATGGGGATGGTAAACTTTTTTATGTGGCGCACTGTACACCAGAAGGCTAATACTCGAACCATTCTTTACAAAAAGTAACACCATTCGATAAATAATACACTGCTAGTGTACAAGTCATAGCTTTTCATGGCCATTAACCACATTAAACCCTTTAATAATTGTATTTACTTATATGATATCAAATTATAGTACATATGCAGCGTGTAACTTGACCCTCGACATTCCCTTAAAGGGGTTACTTACACCGTCAATATGAACAACTTTGTCTATGGGATCAATGAAGGAACTTGAATTATTTTTTTACTTTCCCATACATTTTGCCCGGACTGCTGTCGCGGCTGAACACTTTTGTATGAAAATGTCGATTTTTTTGTGAGTTCCCAGCATTGATCCCATAGACAAAGTTATAAATAAATAAATAAATCTTTTATTTTGCCAGCACATTTCCAGTGTTTACAGTATGTGAGGATTACATTCATACAGGCAAGAAATAATCTAATTATAGTACTTACGTAATTATAGTTGTTCATATTGACGTGCTGAATCACCCCTTTAAGGGTGTGTCGAGGGTCAAGTTACACGCTGTACGCATTGTGTATGACAATTTGAAATTGATAATTTCAAGATTCCATTGTCGCTTTAGGTTGTCATTTTTATACAATTTGTATGCCAAAATTATGCAGTGCGTGTGTTTGATTACAATCATTATGATTCATTAGTTCATTACATGTATAAATGACATATTGCTGCCTCTAATAGATAGTCGTAACACATCATCGATTACGTTTGATAGATTATTGCTGCTCTGGTAGGCACATTAATTTAGATTCTAAGTCAATTTACTGTTCCCCTTGAGGTTCTCGTTGATCTTCCTGTATGAGCCTTGCCATTATATACTTCAAAGGTCGCGATGTGGTGTGGCCGGATGTGTGAGTAATTTCAAGATACATAACGCAAAATCATTGACTTGTAGATATAAATTACATTTATCCTACACGATCCGGATATTATAAAATGATTTCCGACTTTAAAACATATTCCGGAACAACGCTATGATAGATGAAGATGTTGTGTTAAATTTGAACTGATCAGCTATTTGATGAATATAATGCCAGCTTTGAACTTTGATATTTCAATTGGTCCCCAGGATCGCAATGAGCACCTGTTTTACCGCTTTGTCGGGGAGAACGTGGCACAGACGATGCCCATCGTTTACACTCCCACCGTGGGACTGGCCTGCCAGAAGTTCGGGCTGGTGTACCGCCGACCCCGCGGACTCTTCATCACGATCCACGATAAGGGTCACATCTATGACATTCTGAAGAACTGGTAAGCATATTAGTCTCGTAGATAATTTAAATAAATAAATATATACGTACAAATCACACAGATTGAGCTAGCTAGTAAGTTCGTGACTTGTGTTATGAGATACTAACTCAACGATACTATATTTTATAATAGATACTTATATAGATAAACATCCAAGACCCAGGTCAATCTGAAAAAGATCATTTTTCATCTTGACCTGACCGGGGATCGAACCCGGGACCATCCGTGTCGCAGGCAGACGTGTTGACTGCTGCGCCACGGAGCTCGTCAAAATTAATTAGTTCAAGTAACATTTTCAAAAAAGCAGACTACCTTCAGTTTGTCTTTCGTGTATGTAAGTAGCCAGCATTAGGTATGTAACAGCTAGAGGTTAACAATCGCCAAGTGTGACGGAACCTTTCGAAGCACCGAGTCGCTTAATATATTTTATGTGGTCAACAATTTACCTACTCTTATTAATGAGTAGGACTTACTAGGCCAATTCATCATTATCAGGTCTTTATTCGTTTTCACTTCTGAAGCACGCCCTCTTTGTACTACCAGAACCATATATTAGCCAGACCAGTCAGAGGATTTGAACTACACTCTCTACGCTGGCCAGACGGGTTGGAGAGGTCTCTTTGGTGTTTATAAGCTTTGTTTAGCTTATGTTCTCTAAGTCACCTTCTGCGACATTCACGGGAAGAATTGGAGTGTTCCTATTCTACTCTGCCGGAAACCACAACTAGGACCAATTTAGCTTTCGAAAATATTAATAAATCACACTCTGCTTCTTATTTTCCAGGCCCGAGACAGACGTCCGTGCTATCGTGGTGACAGACGGCGAGAGAATCCTAGGTCTAGGTGACCTGGGCGCGTGCGGCATGGGCATCCCCGTGGGGAAGCTGTCGCTGTACACCGCACTCGCCGGCATCAAGCCGCACCAGTGCTTGCCCATCACACTCGGTATGTGAAATTGTCTCAATCTCTATACGAATATGTTTTCCTGGTGAGGAGTATTCCCCGTCAGGGCTACATATTCGGTCAGAAACTTACTGTGATATTTATATTCAGAAATTCAAACTAAGTAATTTTCTTAAGTACATTAATATTTTTTAATTAAGTACAAGCTTTTATTGAACTTGTCTTACTTTGGTCACTATAAAAGTCGCATGGCAATGCAATATTATGATACCAAAGAGTTGGAATTAGCATGGGTCAGAAGGTCTAATAGGAACTTCTGAAGTAAAGAAGATAATTTAAACGCGGTGTTTGGCCTCATTAGACTTTCCTCGGCAATCACTTTATACAATGAGTCCTGACAACTGTATATAAGCCTAAAACGGGCTAGTCAGCCCGTTAATATGAACACCTTTTCTTATGGGATCAATTCTAGAAATTTAAAATTTGTTTGACTGTCCCTGCATTTTGCCCTGAACATTTTTGTATGAAAAATTATTGATTCCATAGGAGAAGTTGTTCAAATTAATGGGCTGAGTCGACACATTTGTCGGGACTCATCGTATATGAATTGCTTAGAATAAAAGCTGCAACACAAACGGAATATAATTTGGAATAAATGTATGCATGCTGGTTACAGACGTGGGCACCAACAACCAGGGCATGCTGGAGGACCCGCTGTACATCGGGCTGCGCGAGAGCCGCGTGCGCGGCAAGCAGTACGACGAGTTCATCGACGAGTTCATGCAGGCCGTGGTGCGCCGCTTCGGCCAGAACTGCCTCATCCAGTTCGAGGACTTCGGCAATGCCAACGCCTTCCGGCTGCTCGAGAAGTATCGCGGCAGGTGGGTTGTGACTTTACTTACCTACCTACCTTTTGTTAGTCTTGTTACTTTCTCCTATAGGTAGATAGGATTATGTACTTACTACTTACATAATATTTCACAGATACTCACCTGCTACCGGCAGTGTATCTTTAAGACAATTTTTTTTATAAAGAACTATTTAGTTGCAATTTCCTTCAAATTTGCAGTTGAATAGAGAGTTAGATACATTTGAAATATGTACTACTAACTTTCCACTCAGATGAGAGGATGGTAACGAACAAGAATCGTTGCAATTGGACAGAGCAACAAGGAAGCAATCGTGTATGCAAAAGTGACTTCACCAAGTATTTGATGAAATAGTGCGTTTGGCGGTATTGTCATCTGACAGCGAATACCCTAACATCCTCGTTCTTTTTTTATCTAACTTTTTTATCACAATTATTTTTATTTTTTTCGGTTCTATTTTGATTTGTTACGATGTAAGCTTTTTACTTTAACCATTGAAACGTTCTGTTGGTAGATACTGCACATTCAATGATGACATCCAGGGCACGGCCGCCGTCGCCGTGGCTGGTCTGCTCGCCAGTCTTCGAATCACGGGCTCTAAACTCTGTGATAACACCATCGTCTTCCAAGGCGCCGGAGAGGTAAAGACCAACGCTTGCTCAATGCTCATGGACCGCACTGTAAATTGAAGTACAATTGGCTGACTTAATGCCCTAAGGCATTCTCTGCCAGTCAACCATAGGGCCAATCAGAAAATAAAGTGTGGCTGGTGCGATGTTTAGTAATAAGATGTAAAATACGTACGCGTTGTTAACAACGAGGTACATATAATAAGCTATACTTCGCGCGACTTTAAACAAGTGACCTCAATCGTCATAAAAATATCTCAAATTTTTCTGTGAATGCATGTAAAGCTATTGTCATCTTCAGATGACGACTTGAAAAATCTGACGCTTAATCTTGGTCACTTAAACTCATGCAAATTAAAACAAACATGATGTTTTACTCACGTCGTTGGTTTTGGACTTTTTGCCTGTTCGGTTCTTTTAGAGTAAGGTACCTACCTAACAGAAGTTTCTTTCAGATCAATTCAGCTAATGAGTAGGCCGTTAAAGTATTACGAATGTAGAATATCTCCTGTTTTAATCCGTCTTCTCGTCGTTATGTGAACAATTGTATAATTTACAAAAAAATATGTTTTTTTTTCAATGTGTTACTGATTGCTGACGTCATCGAAACTCAAACTGTTCACTGTACTTTTATTTGTCATTTTGTGCTAAATTTTGTTCTAACAATTTGCTGTTTATTTTTAAAGTATTTAGGTATGGCCATACGGCCATACCAAAATACTTTACCCATACGGGTAATTAGGTTACTAGGTAAGTCACATCACAACAGTTTGGCATAATTATTACTTATTACGTATGGTACTTTTACCTACTTGTCCTAAGTACATTGTCTTATTTTGCGCTCTAGGTACGTGAATGATGAAATATAGTTTGAAGTTGGCGAATCTGATCGACATGGAAAATGAGTGGTTCGGTATAGTATTCCAATCGCAGTCATTACCTGAGTTTGAGTCATGCGCGCGCCATCCGGAATAACCAGTGGCCATGATGTAAATTTAGTCACGCCAGTAAAATGTTGTGGAGGAAGTTTTTGCTTGAAATATGTACGTTTCACTTAATTTATGGTTTTATTTTATAATTAAACTAGCTTTTGCCCGCGGCTTCGCTCGCGTTAAGAAGTATAGTTTTTGCGACTTTTTGATCTGTCATTAGGCGCTAAAACTATCAAGCTATTGGGTAATTGAAAACTTGCTCCAGTCATTAACTACATATCTGACAATTTCTGAACGCACCTCCATCGCTTTATCTTGTGTTCCGTACATTAGAGAGAGCACGAAACAAACATGCACCGTCACCAAAAATAGGGACGACAGTACATTCTTCAACTTCTCCATTAACGTTCAGAATTTCATTAGCCATTTTAAAAACTCTAACCGACAAAACCTATACATAAACCAAACGAAAATAAAACAAATGCCAAATACAAAGCAGAGTCAATAACTAAAACTACTAAACCGATACAAAGCAAATGCAATCCAAAATATGCCAAGAAAAGAACAGCCAAAATCATCAAATATAATCCGTCGTCAAATCGTCTGGGGGGCCCGAAAAATATGGGACTTTTTTCAGTTTTTACGAAAAATCTACCTTATGGATGCCTTTTCCGGGTATCTTTGTGGTATGCTTTTATGAAATACACTAAATTATCTATCGTTTGAGTATAATTTGAACTTTCTGTGACTTGTAGTTATTGAGTCAAACATTGTCAAACCATGCCCATTTTTTCCCAAATTTGGTATAATTTGGGGTAGTTTAGCTTTTCGGGCCCGTAAAAAAATTAAAAACCTCCAGGAATGTTGTGACAAATTAAATGACCGATGACTATACTCGTATAAGCTTTCAAATGAGTGTAATTTTATTTCTCTTAAGTTTTTTCACAGTAGAGAAACAGACTGTCAAAATGGGTCTTTTCGACCGAAGAGTAAAATTTCATGTAGGATGTGGGCTTGATAGTCTCCAATTGGCTCAAAGTAATTAATAATTTGTTCGTTACACTTGTTTGTGTTAACTACACAACCGATCATTGAAAAATTAAAATATTAAATATTAAAACTGATCACTTTGCATACTTCGGTCGAAAGAACCATTTTTGAGAGTCTGTTTCTCTACTGTTAAAAAACTTAGAGAAATAAAATTGCTCTCATTTGAAAGCTTATATAGTCTTCTCTCTTTTATTTTTTTTCAACTTTCCTGTTAAATCTTTAGTTTCCTTGGTAGGGGCCCGAAAAGCAGAACTACCCCAAATTGTGGGGAAAAATGGTAATGGTTTGACAAGGTATTACTCAATAACTATAAGTCACTGAGAGTTCAAATTATACTCCAACGATAGATAATTTAGTGTATTTAAGCATACCATAAATCTACCCGAAAAAATCATCCTTAAGGTAGTTTTTTTGTAAAAACTGAAAAAAGTCCCATACTTTCGGGCCTCCTAGGAGTAGCATAGGGTTAAGAAAATTGCAAACTTGGGTGTAGACTATTCTAAGTGGTCTCTACAATATAAAAAATATCGCCCATACATGCGCGTGTGCAATGTTAGATGTCGATATTATCTGGGTTATTAAGTATAGTACCCCATCATCTTCATCAGCTTTCCATAACCCACTGCTGGGCATAAGCCACCCTTTATTTGTTTATAGTACCTATGTACCTACTATTAGATACGGTGGCCTTTATTTTTTCTTTTGAAAGGATTACGTTGCTAGCTCCAAATGAGCTTTCGCTACTTCACTGTTCTTTTTGAGGTGAGGGCAGAGTGCCCTCAACCTGTAAGGCAAACATCACCCAGGAGGGACGAACCTCGACTTTGGGCGTTGCCTGGGTGCGCAAGGCTTGGAGAGACAGCAAACTCTCATATGCCTGATGGGCCGCGATTTGCATGCATGACCTGAGGGGCCGAACTGAGAAACAATGGCAAAGCCTTTAGAGAGCAGTAACTCTCATGTTTTGCCGTATTGGCCGAAAGCTACGGTGTCCGAATAGGACCAGTCACCTTTGAATTTTATATATTTAAAATTATTTTGTTCGTCTTAATTTATTCGTTCTATCACCTATCAATAAGTGCTGATAGGTTCAAACTAATACAATTTCAGTTCAATCAGTCGAAAATCTAAGAAGATTCCTTTAAACTTTCATCACCTATTTTATCCACTTAGGGGTGGAATTTATATCTACTTAGGGGTGGAATTTATCAAACTCCGTTCTTAGAGGATGCGTACGTCATAGTAGCTTTATGCATGCAAAGTCTCAACCCGATCGGTTTAAAATTGACAAAGTTTCATACAAACTTTCATCCCCTATTTTATCCCCTTGGGGGTAGAATTGATCAAAATCCTTTCTTAGCGGATGCCTACGTCATAACATCTACCTGCATGCCAAATTTCAGCCTGATCCGTCCAGTGGTTTGGGCTGTGCGTTGATAGATCACTATGTCAGTCAGTCAGTCACCTTTGAATTTTATATATTTAGATAAATAAAATAAGACATTCTTGCCTGAAAACCCCATGGCAATCAATCCTGTACCCGTCCTGTATAGGTACCTCTACTTAAAGAACAACTTATACTTAGTTAATAAATAATAAAATATTTAAATTGTTCTATTGGCAAATATTATTAGGTAAATAGGTATCTACTTATAGTAGATTGTTAGCCTGAAATACTTATACATGGTAGAAGTACACTAGTGCTAGGTCCATTTGAAGTAAGCGCAAATATTTAAGGGGTTGGCACCGACTGATCAGAAAAATTGTTTAGTAGCAAATTAAGAGAAAACAACAGGCTAGTTTTTAGGGTTCCGTAGTAAACAAGGAACCCTTATAGTTTCGCCATGTCTGTCTGCATGCGTTTTACGCAGAGACTATAAGTACTAGAAAGCTGTAATTTGGTATGGGTATGTATATTAATCATGGCAAAAAAGTGGTAGAATAAAAAGTTGAAAAAAAATTTTTTTTAGGGTAGCTCCCATACTAGTAAAGTGGGAGAGTATTTTTTTTTTCTCTATTTACCCATCGTGTGTGGTATCGTTAAATAGGTCTTTCAAAAATATTGTGAGGTTGAGAACACCATTTTTCGATTTAGGGATCCGTTTCCGAAATATTTGGTTTTAAAGTGCGAATTTTTGTTAGAGGTAAGTGTCCCCCCCCTCTATCTGCTAAACGGTTATATATAGATACGTAAAAAAAATTACAACAATAGTATATATACTGAAGTTTAAAGGAAAACTATCAGAGCTGAGTTCTAAGTACAAACTAAAAAGTTATAGGCAACCAACTTATAAACTGTAAAATTTCATACTATTTTCATTGTTAGATGTTTTGGGTCGTTAAACTGTAAGGTGCGAGTGTGAATAGTGTGAACTCAAAGTTGTCATTCGCAACTACGGAACCCTACACTGCGCGTGGCCGGACACGCACTTGGCCGGTTTTTATTTCTCTCTATTATATCTCATACTACTAAGTACTTATATAAGTAGGTAATCTATTTCATAAGTATACCTACAGCTAGATTTGTATAGCACGGAATAGAAAGCAATAAACACAAACTATTTCAAGGCATCCCTCGGGATCGCGGCGCTGTGCGTGATGGCGATGGTGGCGGAGGGCTGCTCGGATGAGCACGCGCGCGCGCGCATCTGGATGGTGGACTCCAAGGGGCTCATCGTGCGCGACCGGCCCGAGGGCGGGCTCAACGAGCACAAGGAGAAGTTCGCTAAGGACCACCCGCCTGTGCGCACGCTGGAGGAGGTCGTCGACATTGCCAAGCCCTCCGTGCTCATAGGTCTGTTTCATAGATATCAGAATATCTCTGTGGTCTGTTTGCTAATCTTTTCACCGGCTGTACAACATATCGTCATCATCATCAGGTCTTTTTTGTCTCTCTGTACTAACAGAGCCTCTCTGTACTAGTCAGAGCAGTCAGAGTATTTGGCCTACACTCTCCACGCTGGCCAGACAGGTTGGAGAGGTCTGTTCGATGTTTATAAGCTTTGTTTAGTCTCTGTTGAGACTTGCGAATTAGGAGTTGGCCTTCTACGATAACCATGGAAAGACTTGGAGTGGTCCTTTTCTACTCTGCCGGGTCCACGCGTCTCTGTATGAAAGTACAAAATAATACTTTTAATCATAACATTTAGTCAAATAGTTATATATATATATATACAACAACAAAATAACTAGGTACAAATGTCCTCTATACAGGCGCTGCGGCAATCGCTGGTGCTTTCTCCCCGAGCATCCTGCGCAAGATGGGCACCTTCAACCAAAGGCCCGTCATCTTCGCGCTCTCCAACCCCACCAGCAAAGCGGAGTGCACCGCCGAAGAGGCATACAGCAACACCGATGTATGATAGATATATGTATTACCTACCTAGTATTAATGTTCTTCTGTTTTTCGTTCAATATTGTCTTCTTTGTTTTTAAGGCGACAGGGCTTAATAACTATTAAGAGGCAGACATTTTAACTCATAAGTACTCGAAGGTGTTTAGGCTAACAAGCAAGCGTGTCACCTGATGGTAAGTGATCACCGCTGCCCATGGGCAACAGCAACACCAGACATGATAAGTGAGTGTGTGATAAGACCGTTGCCGGCCTTTATTCAATCTCCGAAGTCTACCTACCTCGATGCATGGCATGATAAACTGCCTGAAATCCAAGCTATCGTTGTATTTCAGGACCGAGCAGTGTTTGCGTCAGGTTCTCCGTTCCCCGAATACCGCACCAAAGATGGGCGCGTGCTGCGGCCCGGCCAGGGAAACAACGCGTACATCTTCCCCGGCCTGGCCCTCGGCATCATCTGCGCCGGCATCATAGACATCTCGGAAGACTTCATGCTGCTGGCTGCTGAGGTGCGTAGAATGGATTTTTTTTTTGTACTTACTTCGAATTGACCAGGGGGGCTACCATAACCTCTTATAGCAGTATTATTTCAATATTACTTTTGAAATTCGTACCATGACGTATACAAAACAATATTACTTTAATGTTGTTTTTACTAGCAGTTTTGGTGACGTCAGCGCAAATCATTCATTCATTTGGTACCATGAGCCGCTATTTGACAGTTAGCAATATTGTTTTTGTGTCAAATTAGCGATCAAAAAAAGTTAGTCGGGTACGATGGAAACAAAACTTTTTTCCATTTTAGTGTAATATTTTCATTATTATTTGTACTTTTACCACAGAATACATAATAGTATAAGCCTTTAACAACACTGTATTGTTCACATAACATTGAATTTGTAAGTGGAATTGTGTTAAGAGTGTTTAAATAAAGTATAAACAAGTGATTTAATAACAATCAATCAAACAGCTTATTTCTGCGCAAATAGCAAGGTCAAAGAAATGGACAAAAATCTTAAGAAAACATTTCTGAAACGCGATGCGGCTATCGCTGTTTATTTTCCACCACTAGGGCACCTACGAGAGCATCTTTAGGTTAGAACCCAGTTGGAAAATACTCACAACAATTATTATTGTAGATACCTAGTGCAAGTTAATAAAGATCAAAATGTCTAAGAAGTGGTTTTCTTTCTTTCATCAATTACATTGGTCTTTGATTAGTAAATATCACATGTTTACCAGGGATGTTTGGTTTGTTGTTGTTTATTTCATTGATAAAAAAACCTGCGGCAGATTTTTCAAGGTGCATAGAAAGGCATTTTACTTAGCTCGACTGGCATCAAAAATTACAGCCGTTACATCGCCTAAAAGTGCCTTCAAAAGGAACATAATACATTACCTACCCTGAAATCTAGATACCTAACTACCTACTGTATGTACTTACATAAAACCACGGATACTAGTATATACCTACTCCAACAGAAGAATTGCTTCTGTAATCTGATTAAAAATTATAAGGACACAAAAATAAAAAATACAACAATAATGTTCTAACTATTTTATTAAAGCAACACTACAACAATCATTTTGTTATTGTTTTAGGTTAGGTATACGCCGTCGCTATTTCTCTATGAGAGTTTCAGAATTCCCATCATCATCATCAAGAAATCAAGATCACTTTTTTTCTCGTAGATAGGTACATGACACGTTATACAACTGAAAAAAAAAACACTAAAAATTCCCAAGTGAATACAAAAATAACTGTAAGAAAAAATTGTCGTCTTTGTGTTGTGTAGTTTTTCTTCTTAAGTACATTCAGATTTTCACGAAATCACGCCACGCTTAACGCACACAATAGAGAATTCACTTATTCATTTGGTTTTAGTATCATACTTTCATGGGAAAACCAAAATTATATTAATTTTATCATAATTTATTATCTTCGAGATCGAGGCTAGGTACCTACAAACAAGAGGCGCGCGACTGCACGTCTTGAAAAAAATGCTCCGTTTTACGCTAACAAATAAAATTTTTGTTTAAAACTATGAAATTATTTTAAGTATTTAAAGTTATCTTATAAAAAATACATTTAAAATATTTAAATTGGATTGTATAACTATTAAACATTATTTATTTATTAAAATTCAAATTGTATTTGTATAAAAGACGACCAATGTTGGTAATGGATCGGAACGCCGCGTAAAAAGGACGGAGCTATACAAATTGCATAGCGTTGTCCCGCTCTCACTCACAATCGTCAAGGAATAGAAATTCATTCGTTCTTTACCAACACTAGGCAGGAATAAAACAATCTTGTTTTAAAAGTTCATGGTACGATTAGAAACAATATTACAATAAGCTTGAAATAAAACGGACCGAAACCATGATGGTTTTGTAAAAGTTCATGGTAGGCCCCCAGGTACTTATTTCACTGATAGGTAGATATCTATGTTTAGGGGCCATGACGTCGTATCTACTAAAAGCACCTAACTTACGGAATAATCCGTATAGTCTTGGCGGTAGGTAAACACGACTGTGAATGCATGTGGGGAACATGCTTGGGTAAGGGAGGATATTAATCCTGTGCGCTCAACTGTTAAAACTCGGATACATTGTAAAAGTTTCAGTTGTATTCTTCTAAACATTGATTATTGAACCATTAATAGTAACAGTTGGTCAGGGCCGGCCTCGACGAACGTATCGTGACCAAATTACGAACGTTCTTGCAAAAGGAGAAGTAAGGAGTACCCAAAACCGGCGAACATGCATGAAAAGAGTAATGAATGTAGATGAAGCGAAAGAGGTTTGTAAAGATCGTAGCAAGTGGAGATCCATAGTCTCTGCCTACCCCTATGGGAGAGAGGCGTGATAATATGTTTATGTATGTAGGTATTAATAGTAATGCTTCCGTGGTGTATGTAACGTGGACGAAGTTGCGGATAACATTTAGTGTTTACTTACCACATTTTTACATTTCTCATGGGTAGGGCTTTAAAAAGTCTGGGCCAAATTGATAATCGAATCAAAGTATAGCCGCTTATATAAAGCCTCATTGCTTACTGACGTAATTTTGCCCATTTTCGCGATCGACTTATACGATATATGTCAAAACAGAATCATCGATTACCTTTGTACCTACATCTTTTTCCCAGATTATCATGTAATAAACTTAAATAGTACTATCCTTCTTTACACACACGCATATGTATTTATCTGGTTATTTATACTTTTGTAGGCGTTAGCGGAGATTGTAGCCCAGTCGGACTTAGACGTGGGCCGGCTATACCCTCCACTGGAGTGCATCCAGGACTGCTCAGTCAAGATCGCCAAGAAGGTGGTCGAACACGCCTACAAGACTGGTGAGTTTAAGAATACCAAACACAACCAGTTGGAGAGAGATGTTCTCACTTTAACAATGTAGTAAAAGTACTTAATCGTCAGTCAGAGGACTTGGCCTACACTCTCCACGCTGGCCAGACGGGTTGTCTCCAACCCTCGTCCCCTCAACCCTCTCCAAGGTCTCTGATATTTATAAGCATTGTTTAGCTTATCTTCCTAAGTCGACATCCATGGGAAAACTTGGAGTGGTCCTATTCTACTCTGCCGGGAACCACACAGAAAACGGCTTTGTAAGATTACGAATTTATGCTGATATCTCTGCATTCGTCGTGAATGTACCCGTACTTATAACATTGCAGGCAAGGCGTCGGTGTTCCCCCAGCCGCTGGACACCGAGAAGTTCATTCGCGCTCAGATGTACGACGTGCGGTACGGATCGGCCGTGCCGAGCGTGTACGCGTGGCCCGACAGTCGCCATACCGTCGACATGATCTAGCCGCCGACCGCCCGCCGCCACACCAAACGCTGTGATATCCGAGCTGTACAACTCTCAAGTTACCAATGTTTCTCATGTACCTATCGGCTTCTCTTTATCGAGTAATATGCGGCTCGTACAATGTAGTTTCCAAAAAACTAAGTACCTTATATTGTGTATTTTATATTTGTGTATAGTAACATGATTCGCATGAGAGCTTATCGATTTTTATAGCTATGATACCTGTTTTCTCTGTGTAATAATAGTAAGGAGTCATTGAACAAGGCTATTAACGGAATTGAATAATATGGATAAGCTATGGGGTCGTTCAGAACCTATACATGTAAAATCGGCAATGATTGAGTGCCGCCACTTTCATAAGTTTGTAGAACAACATTCTTACTAATCTACCTTTTAAGAAAAGAATAAAAGCAATATGCAGTAGCAATAACTACTGAAAACCATGTTTAGTACATAAGATACAGAACAGATGGTAAATTGAATGGAACTTGAAACAGGTACAGGTAAACAGGTACCTAACTGCTTAGTTTTTTATCTTTCTAATGTATAATAAAGTCTGAATTTATAACATCTTTAGATTGTCATGTTTGTAGCATGATATGTAGCTTGAGGCATTTTGTTAAAAGCTTGTAAGATATTGTTAGAGTCAAAGAACACAGAATAAAGGCTAAACCAAGCTAAGAGTTTAGGAAATTATTTAACCAGTTACATGTTTATTATTGTCATTCCAAATTACAATGCGATCTAAAAATGTAAGAAAAGAGATATGTATGAGCTTTCCATGCAATGGTTGTATGATGAATCCTCCTTGTTTTCCATGTTTTATACAATTAACTATAATGTACATTTTGCGCGTCTCAGTCGCATCAATGATTAAATCCATACAAGATGGAGGCTATGTTTTTAATTTCGAATTGTTATTATTTATTTAAATTTTAATATATAACGAATGACGAATTGTGGTATTTATATGTAAATTTTGAAATAAAATTGTAAGCTCAGCAAACAGTATTTTTTAATCCACTGATTCCATGGTCATTATCAATTTGTTCCAATTTAGAAGACGATCATGTAAATAGTATGCTAGTATGTAGCGTATCGAATGGATTACATTGTGTTTAGAGTAGAGACCAGCTCAATTGAGTGCAGTGCCGTAAGAAGGCAAGACACATCCAAACAATTATAAATAGCTAGTCGCCGTACGTCCATGCTCCGAAAGACAAGTTGCCGTACGTCCAATTCACACTACCTGCTGTACGGTCTGTGTAGTGGTCGGCTTATCATGGTATTTCTATTATATCTTCTTACCTACAAAACTATTAAATTACTTTATTTCCGGTTTTGACATATGGACAGACATGACGACATGACGAAGCCTCACCGGGACGCCATGGCGACGTCGCCGGGTACGTACCCGTAAGTAAGGTAACCATGCTTACATATGCATGGTTACCTCTGGCAAAGACAATATAATGCTAACGTAATAGACTGCCCACCTCATACAAAAATATTGGACCAAATTAAGGTGGCGAAAAGTAGGCGAATGTATGGCGCAGGAAAGTTGCTTGCTTCTCGATACTAGATGGCGGTAATCTGCGTTAGCCTAAACTTGCTAAATATAGGGTGACATTTTAAAATACTATGCCTAAAATATTGTTCAGATTTTTAATAAAATGTATTTTGTGAATAATGTTTATATTCTCATAATACGGTAGAAACAATGTTGTGTAGTTACAAGTGGCGCCATCTATTCGAGTCTCTAAGAACAAATCATACGACCACATGCCTCTGACTACCTTCGGTCGCCAAATGGAGTGGCCAGTGGCGACCATTTGTCAGATTAGTTTTCTTAGTCCTCGTCGTACAGAGAATGGACGCTTCGTGTATAAAAGAAATTGCATTTAAATTATATATTTTATTTTTAAATTACGATCGGAACAATCTTTTGTTGCGGTATCCCATAAACATGATCGATTTTGAATGTCTAGAATGAATCTTTTTGTTTAGAAACTCACATTGATATCAGAATATTTATCTATGTGGAAACTCATTATGTGTCTATCTTGGCTGCCGGTTGGTGAGTAAGACGCAGCATAGCATATAAAGCAGCGTATTTTACTGGTGACGTCGCCAGTCTCTAGACTCCAAACAGCTAGCCAACAGTTCTGGCAACGCTTCCAAATTGGCGACGTTGCCAAACAGTCGCTTAGTGAGTTAACTGTCATACATAGTAGTATGAATTGTTTGGATACGTAGCCGGCAACGTCACCATAGCGTTTGTGTGAAGTAGGGCCCTAGAGTCCGGTTTTTGCCATTCGGTTACTCGGTCTCACACTATCGGCGTCCCAGTAATAGAATAGCGAGACGCCGTGCTTCTCGCAGCTCGTCACTAGAGACCGCGATCAAACCATGCTAGGGTAATACTAATAAAGCAGAATAAGACAACATAAAAACTTTTTAGACTGACAGTCTTTATTTCGAATAATTATTTATAAATACAAATTGAGAAGTACCGATTCACAACAAAATATTACCTAGATTACAATGTCCGACAAAATAGTTATCACTTATCACTTCATTACGTCAACTGTACAAGGCTGGTGGCGGCGCGGCCGCAGGCGCCGCGCTCACCGGCTCAGCGAGTGCGAGCGCTCGCGCGCCGAGCCCTCGCCGCGCTCACTGCCTGCAACACGACACACACTCACTACCACGTCTCGGGCCACGGACGCACATCGCTCGCTTCTATTTAACCTTTTACAAGGCAGTAGGTATAATTCAAGTCATTGCTTTTGGACCCTATCTCCGGGACATAAGGTTCAATCTTTGGTGGCTATATATTTACCTTGGAAAAGGTTTAACTAAGGTAGACGAACCGTACGTGCCAAATTCTGAAGCGTTTAAACGAAGCTAATTAACACCTTTGCGCTTAGCTCACACCTAAACACCATCCATGTCACGTGACGCGATTGCTTTTAGAAATGTCTAGTTTCTTGGAGTAGGGCACGTCTACCTCAATATACATAGAAGTCTTTGAATGTGCGGCCGCGCTCAATGGAAACAATGCGAGGGAATCACCGTCACGTTTACTTTTTTTGTACACATGTCGCTACCATATTCTATACAGTAAGCGTCTTCTCCTTAGTACCCATAGATCCGCTTATTTTTCATATGCGATATTTAAGCTTATTGTTCTTATGATAGAAAACATAATTCTGTGCTAACATTTTTGGCAAAGAGACAGAAATACTACAAAGGTTGGCGTTCCGTTCGCACATATCCATGTATAATATACACGTACGTATATCTAATAGTTGTTATACAATTGCATATGTGCGAGCGGGACATCAATTTGAGTATTTCCGTCTCCTTCTATGCCAAAAATTTACTATGGGTACTCAGTCCTACCAATATGTTAGATCCTTGGTCGCTACTGAATGAGTTACGTGACGAGATTCTATCTCACACTGGATTTACATTTATGTATACCAAAATGAATAAAGAAATTTACATGGTTATACACTATAACAAGTCAAAAATAAGCGAGAAAATCAAGAGCACACTGACGCCACAAAGTCAAATTAATCGTAACGACATGTCGCAGCATGTGTTTGGAAACAAAATGAAGCTCAAAAAGCGTCTAACAATGTCTGAAAGGCCTGACCTAAGGAATGATGGCCTTGTAAACTGGTGTCCTATAACAACAAAACAACGCTATTCATATTGTGTAGAAATGAAGTGAAAAATATATGGTTTGCTTTTAAATGTATAAATAAATGCTATCTCCCGTGAGAAAAATAATTGATGAATTCTACGCAGACCAAATACACAAAAACAATAAAATTATCTTTATTTTTTGTCAATGTTACAAGGGTCATTTTTGCATTATTTCTTGTCTTTGCATACATTACTGCTAAGTTTAGATTTCTCTGATACTCTCAGCTATTTTATGTCGGGAGTGAATCATCGGATTTAAAGTTATATAGCCAAAAGTTAATTATACTAAGCGCCAGTTAGCGTGTCAATGCGCTGATTGACTATATGCCAGCCTTTTTGACTCTGAGGCATCGTCCCACACATTCTAACTACACAAAAATTGAGTTTGTATATATTTTTAACCGTAATATTAATGGTTTCACGGTCATCATGAAATAATGCATACATCGTCATGCGTACCGGACACGGTACAATTCATCCAGAACAAAAAATATTGATGCCTGTTAGGGATCTACAGCGAGCGCCGGTGAAACGCAGGCTTGTCGTTGATTAAAGCTACAGTGCGGGACGACATCTCAATGGTGCGCAAATGACAGGAATAGGCAAAATATAAAATACGACATCTAATGCCTGGCACCAGATGTCGTAAGTGTATATAGTAATATATGAAAAATAGACAAGTGTTTAAACTTACCTAGCCTCTGGTGTGGTGGTAGTTTGTTGAAGAAGGGATGCTTGAGAGCCTCGCGCAGCGTGATGCGTTGTGAGGGCTCGTACTCCAGCATCCGCGCGATCAGGTCGAACAACTGTCTGTTTTCTTCACTGTTGCTTTGCATATACCTCTGAAACATGCAAAATGCCTCAGTGTAATACAAATTTTGTTTGTCGCCCAGTAAAATCATACGAAAAAATAACTGGGAGGCATAATTAGAAGTAGTAAGTAGCTAGGGGTGCTATTTTCTAACAGGTAATTTCTCAAAACAGGCGCTATTTCCATCCCAAAATCATACGATATCGAGCGGTCATCCGTTTAAAAATAGTACACCAGGAGGATTATTTGCTTTACAACACTATAAACACTGTCGAAATTTAGTGTGGCGAGAAAGCAGGTCAAATTTGCACAGCAACAGTAAGTAGAGACCAGGTTAAACAACAATTCTTACGAAACCGAACCTTCGTACTGGGTACTGTTTATAAGTATATAATAAAAAAAGGCTATATGCTCACCAACAGCGGTTTACAGTTTTCTCTAACGTATCTGCCTGCTGATGATTTTTCATCCCAGTCTAATTTTCCGTGGTAGAAGTATTTTGTCCTTGTTTTACGCGCCATTCTGAAATTTTAAGAACATTTATATAACAATTACCTAATTGAGTTTGCAATTTAAAAATGCACAATTTGTTTGCGGCAAACGCTTAATGTCTTTGAAGTTTTGCGGCAGAGGCAATTAGGGTCGCGTGCAGTGTCGTTACGGCTCTGTCCGTCTACGGACTAGGTTTTGTCTACGTACGTACTATGAATTTCTCTTTGTTTAATCTAAGTTTCGTAGGGGTCTATCCTGATTAGATCCATGGCTTCAGTAAATAAAAATGTTAACGCGTACAAATAATTGGCTATGTTGACGGACCGGGCAGTAGTTCCCGCTTTCATTCAAAACCGCCGTTGTCTCACAGTGAGCATAATATAAAGGCATCTTCATCAGTAAGCGTTTTCTCCTTAGTTCCCTGATTCCCAAAAATTATTGATATATTTTATAATAGAGAACATGATTCTGTGCAAAGATTGTCGACGTAGAAAGAGACAGAAATATGACAGGTTGGTGTCCCACTCGCTATAGACCTAAGTCTATAGTTTTTATACAATTGCATATGTGCAAGCTGGACACCAAATTGTAGTATATCCGTCTCTTTCTACGACGAGCTCCGGGCCGCAGTGGTCAACACGCCAGCCTGCGACACGGGGGTCCCGGGTTCGATCCCCGGTCAGGTCATGATGGAAAACGATCTTTTCCAGAATGACCTTGGATGTTTATCTATATAAGTAGGTATATGTTATAAAATATATTCTCGTTGAGTTAGTATCCCGTGACACAAGTTCACAACTTACTGTGGGGCTAGCTCAATTTGTGTGATCGCTATATATTTATTCTATGCCTAAATTGCCTGTGGGTACTCAGTCTAATATAATAAGGTGCTTGCATTAGGGCCTGCCCATACCTGTAAGGGATGGGCCCCAGGATGCGCTCCATCATGGCGAGGTGCTCGCGGTTGTCGTGCGTCTGGAACAGCGTGATGCCGAGGTGCAGCTCGAACATGATGCAGCCGATGGACCACACGTCGCACGGCTGCGACCAGCCCAGCTCTGGAAACGACAAACAAATCATATAGTTAAAAACTACTGCACGGATTTTCATCAATATAAAGAGTGATTCATGAGGAAGGTATAATACTGACCCGGTCGCAGCCGGAGAGGGCTGCCAGTTATCATTAAAGTATATTATTTTATGGGTGTTATTTGCATTCACAATGCTATTTTGTAGGGTAGTTATGTTATGAGACGCAAATAATAAGAGTGTTGAAATTTATATCAAAATTAAAAATAACTATTGTTAACTGGCCCTAATTCAGGGCTAGTGACAAGTAAATCATGAAACCGTACATTTATTGGACAGCGAAATATTTTTGCAAATAGTGTTTATTAAGGTTACAAGTTCAAAATTAAATAAAATCCGATAAATAATGTGGACGGTCACGGTGTTGACTTTATTCAAATAAAGATTATTTTGGGCATATAGACGCCACGGCTGGCACTTATGCAGCGCAATCGGGAAGTCATTTATCAGCGAAATAACGCGGAGAATGTTGCCTTCCCAAGTTTATTGTCGTAGACAGAAATCATCTTTAAGCGTTTAGAGTATTAAATTATAATTAAGCCGTCACCGCAGCCATTTACATTATTTTACGTGTATTATTTCATTCTAAACCTCTGAAAAAAAAAAGCAAAGCATTATTATTGTTTTGCAACATAATATGTATTAAGCTATCCTATTTTTGGATTTGATTGACAACCCTTTGGTCACAAGACGTAAACAACTTGCTATCTGTGTAGGTCATTTATATTGCATTAGATTTGCGCTGCATTAAATTAGATAAGGCAAACAATTTGTGTGCATCAGAATGACTGCCCAAAATGACCATTGAAAACAGTAATATTAAAATACGGAACAACAGGTTACCAACGTAAATAGTCAGCAGGCCGACATGTTTCGACCTCATCCAGACATGTTTCCACCTCATCCAGACGTCGCGTCTCGAATCTCGATTCAAGAAGACCACCGGATGAGGTCGAAACATGTTGGCCAGTAGCTGACTATTTACGCGAGTAACCCGCTGTTACGTATTTTAATGATGTCTATATCTCACGTTACTTTTAATGAAAGCAGTAATATCAAGAACGTACGTGTCAGTAATCGCTTATGCCTGTTGCAGAGCAATGAATGTCACTGTCGCTCGCCGGCCGCGACCAACATTCCTTGCTATGTGTTGCATGTTCATAAACTAAAGTTTATTGTGTTCAAAGGCCCAAATCAGAAACACAAGAAATGTTTCTTTATTTTGTTCCCTTGCGTAGATAGGTAGTAGGAGTACTCACCTAATATGACCTCGGGCGCTCTGTAATGCCTCGTGGAGACGATTGTGCTGTGATGTTCGTGGTCGAACGTGGCGCTGCCGAAGTCAATGAGTCGCACGTCGCTGCGCTTTACCCGGAGCAAGTCATGTGTCTGGAATATTATAAGAGACATCATAAGTCATGTGTCTGGAAGATTATGAGGTATCATACATAAATGATGTGCCTGAAAAATTATAAAGGCATCATCATAGTCCTTCTGGACTAAAATGTTGAATTTTCAAAGTGTTACGCCTTTAGAAAAATAGGAAGGACTTATTAACATACTAATGTTTTGTTACCCTGTTCTTTTATAGTTATCAAGCCTAACCACGACGACTTCTCCCTATGAGTCAGAATACATATAATTATTGGTTTACCTCGTCGAATGTCTACGCCTTGGTTTCCCTATATAGATTGTACCAAGTAACTCACTGAATTCTTTCACTATGAAATAAATTTATGCATTTCCATCATTTACTTTAAATAACTTTTGCATTTTGCCTTTATGTAATTCTTCCAGTAATACGAGTTAAAATTTATAACAAAGGCGGATGGGTGGGTTATGATAGTATTTGGACTGAAATATTCTTGTTTCAGCAATCATTGCATATGACCAGATTCATTTATGTAGCGAATCGCGGAAAATTCCGCTATTTATGAACATACGCAGCTAGCGGTAAACCATTTACGTCCATAACGGTATATTATGTAACGTCTACTCGCCAGTTGTGACGCAACAGATTCAACGACAAAACATTCGCATTTGCAATGCTCTTGAATATGTATGAATAATTCTTCACGTTATTTCCGTTCCGACCCATAAAATCCCTGTGCCAAATTGTCACCTCTACAATGTGTTTCTTTTAAATTGACAATACTTTCAAGGCTTTTTCGTTCTAAACGTGAATTTATTTGTCACTTCCTAGATAACTACTAGCTTCCAGGTCCCCGTGCGTCGCTCCTGTTAGTATGGACATAATAAATATATACAGACATATACACAGATTGAGCTAGCCCCAAAGTAAGTTCCGAGACTTGTGTTATGGGATACTAACTCAACGATACTATATATTATAACAGATACTTATATAGATAAACATCTAAGTGCCAGTCAATCTGAAAAAGATTTTAATTTTCCATCTTGGCCTGCCCGGGGATAGAACCCGGGAATAAATAAATATAAATGATTATGATAAGGCGTGAAAGTGACAGTCACTACACATGTGACATGAAACTCACTTTCTTAGAGCTACTGTAGACGCTGACGACCTCGTAGTCGCTGTCGACGAACAGGATGTTCTCGGGCTTGAGGTCTGTGTGCGTGAGTTTGTTGTCGTGCAGGAACAGCACGCTGTATATGAGCTGGTAGGCGATGTGCCGCACCTGCTCCAGCGGGTACGGCTGGTAGTTGTTGTCTTTCTGTGGACGAAGGCAACAGATATTTAAAACACGCGCCTGTTTTAAAAGCTGCGAGTGATCAAACTAGTCGCAAACAAGCCCTTTTATCAAAAAATTAGGTGACTACTTTGGCGAATGTAATAAATCGTTTATATCACTCGGGAGGATCTAAGAATACGTCCAAATCCGTGGTCGAATAATTATGGTGGAATAAACTTACATACATGAAACGAGTAAAAAGTGCAATAATTTGTTGTTCCATAGCGACATCACATTTGTCTTGGTGTATGTAAGTTATCAAAATGTAAAATGTATGCAAATATTATGTATGAACATTTAAATCTTATGGGCGGAAGACGATCTCTATTTACGTCCAATATAAATAGTGTGATATAAATAACGATAGGAATTCATGCAAAAATAAGGAACTCACCAGGAAATCGAATACACTTTGGCCAAGCATCTCGAACGCGATGCACATGTGGCCGTGATACTCGAACCAGTCCAACATCTTAACACATAAACTGAAACAGAAACGTGTGGTTTGGTCAACAAAAAGTTATCTTCGCGTGCCTCGCGTCTTTGTTTATGTATCAAATAATAATTATAGACATCGGCTCCAAAATCAAGGGCGTTCCGTGCATAAACTGTGATCACGAAAATTGCTATGAAATTTAGGGGCGTATGGCAGACGGTATTTTTGTGTTTCGAGTTGACATCGTGTCTACGACTGGCGGGCTGCCAGCTCAGCCGCGTCGCTCGACAAGGTCACATATTGCTACATTCGAATCACAGCTAAATTAACCACAATCACATCAAACTTTCATTATAACTTACAATACTCACTTTTTACAATCTGGGTCAACTTCGCCTAACTTTTCTAACACGTTAATCTCTAGTTTTGCAGCCTCTCTGTACTTCTCAACATTCTTGATTATTTTCAGAGCCATTCTGTGCTCCCTGAAAAATATAATTACAAAGGGTTATAATTTATTCGCAGAATTATTGCTTGATATTAACAGAAAGTATATCAAAAGCCGCGGCGAAGGCATAAACAAACTAAAATAGCGTGGAACAACCGAAGTTGAGCACGCAATGCCAAACAGCGTGTGTCATCAGCCGCGGCCGGCGTCGATGCACATGTGAACGACTCTGCAATTCGGCGATGGACGGTCCCGCTTTCTACACACGATCAATGCCATTATTGAACTAGCTGCATCTTGCCAAGGTTTCTGGCCACACTTAACGAGGATAAAACAAATTATACAAAGTTCCTTTGTCTTATGCTAGGCTTTTCATAAACACTGAAATGTTTATTTAGGTATTTTTCAATACATTTGCTAATAATACGGTTCTTATGACATCGAAATCTGTATTGTAATGATGTATTTACGGCACTTGTGCTTTTTACTTTACACCAATCACAACCGCTCAAAAGCCCAATTCCACAGATACAAAATTTAAAACTTTTCATAGAATCCGAGCAGAGTTCCAAGTTCAGTATAAAAACTTTTTTCTGATTCTGTGTGTGTGTGATTGGCAGTGATTTATTAACCGACTTCGAAAAGGAGAAGGTTATCAATGTACTTTTTTGGAGAAAATAAACTTGAATAAATATACCTGATTATTATAAATGTATTTTTACAAACTGCTTTAGTTGCTAGCTTTTATAAATTCCTTATTTCCTGAACTGCATCTTGTCTTAGTTTATGGTTATCGCAAATGTATTGAAAAACGTCGTATGATATTCGTACGGTAAGTTGTCTATTACAGTCGTCGGTTTATTATAACGTGCTCATAAACACCTCGACTATAATATCCAGCTTACCGAACTTGTACCATAATGTTCTATTAAAGCACTTACTAAATGGATAATGAAATAAAATGGTCGTAAACATAAAAACAAACTACTCACATTTCTAAATCCTTCACCTCGACCACCTTGCCGAAGGTGCCTTCACCGAGCGTGTCGATGATTTTGTCTGTAATAAAACCAAGGTAAAATAATTAGTAGACTACATAGGAAACAAAGTCATGATGGAATTTGGCATTGGTTTTTTTTAATTATTAAGTGCTCATTCAAATTTTGAACGGTAACCGTTAATAATGTCATAAAGTAATCTAACATTTACAGCTAGATATTCAATTAATAAATAAAAACCAATCACTGGAGCTCCAACATGACTTTATGGATATAAAAACACGATTTGAAAAAAAAAATGAAAATATTTACGAACTTTAAATAAAATGAAAATAGATTTTAAAATTATTTAAATCTTCTGAATCACATCGTCACTGAACGAAGCAAGACTCGACTTTGGGACTAATGAGAATAATTCATTGATATTTTGAAAATTGTCTGTTTGTTGCAAAATGCAACGTTCGTTTTAATGAATTGTGTAACTGTTCACATAATATTCTGTTAAATGATGTGATGTGTTTAGAATATCTGTGAGGTATGTGTGTAATACGGTTCGTAAGTTAGGTGTAGACACGAACATCTCGCTCCCATGACATATCCGGGCCAGTACACCAGGTGTCCGTCCTTGTCGTCCTTGACGGAGGAGCGTGCTCGGGAGCTCTGCAAGCGCCGGCGCCGCAGTCCACGCCGTCCACGCCGCCGCCGCGCCGCGCCGCCAGCCGCACGCCGCACGCCGCACGGAGACACGCGTCACACGCACCAATGCCACGAGGAGCGCCACGCGATCGCCACGACCCGAGTAGTGTTGTACCCAACAATCAAAACAATGGAACGGTTGCCCGTCAGACAAGCGACAATTGGTATGGTGTGTCGTACATGCTGTTAATGGGCAGACGGGTGGGCGCTGCGGCGCGGGTCTGGGCGGGCGCCCGAGGCGAGCTCGGCCACCCGCCGCCGCCGCTCGCGGAGAGGACCAAGGAGCGGGGACCGGACTCTCCAGGAAGGACTCCAACGCACTGCATATACACGCATTAATCTTCTACTCGCAAATCACCTTACACTCAGGATATTTGGAAAGAAGTGTCCACCCGAACTGTCACATTATAATAATCTTACTTGGCCAACAATAGCTGATGAACTTTGAGAACTTTCTTTACGTTTTGCATTAGAAAACAATTTGACACAAAAAAGAGACATCTTAAACTTAAAAACACGAAAAAAATAGGTTAAGACATGCACTATCATTTCCCGAATAGTTTTATTGTCTTTGTTACGTCAAACACTGTTAGTTATTGCTTAGTAGGGTAAGGGCGTTTTGATTTTACTGCACCTACGCTTATTTTTTCTAATCTACCTTCCGATACCGTCATTTTTCATTGACATTATTTTGATGTTGCATGCTAACCTTCGAGTGAAATGTTAATATGATTTTAAACTTGGGGAAATATAACACAATAAATAAAGATTAAAACCGTGTATCATTGATTTAGTCAGCTTGTTTCTGGTACGGGTTGAAGTATTAGCGATAATTAATTCGTATCTAAATAGTGTATATTGAAAAACAACGGACCAGCTGCGGGTGTGTTAGCGGGCGGCACACGCACAGGCGCAGGCGGTTAGCGGGTGCTTACAGGCGGCGTGACCGCGCGCCGCAGCAGGTGGCGCGGCCGCTGCGGCCGCTGGCGGCTGCGCAGTTCGGGCGGCAGCATCACGATGTCGCCGACACCCAGCGGCTCGGGCTTCTTAATCACCGCGTTGCCCGACACGCCATTAGCCTCCTTTTCTCCGATCCGGCCGTACACCTCGTCCAGGTGTGCGTACTTCATTATTAGACTCTGAATCTCTTTGCGCCTAGTTTCGCGATCTGTCATCACTTGATCTCCGACCGGAGTTTTGTCATCGTCTTCCTCGTCACTAGATGGAAAGTATATTTGCTTCTGCCTACCTATTTCTCTAGACGGGCTGGTGGCTGGTGTTTTAGTTAACTTTATCTTCGAGTTCGATTCGTTAATGCTTTGTTGCAAGGGCGACACCAAGTCCCTTATACCAGATTGTAAACTGATATCTAAAGGTCTCAAACACATTTTTCCCTTTTTATCTTTAGTTTCACTCTTTTCAGCCCTTAGTGATCTCCTCTGATGCCTCCGGTACACACTGTCTCTATCTTTTCCATAAGTCTGCCTATCTCGTAATGGTATATCGAAACCATTTTTATATTCATCTTTATCTTTTTGTTTTTGAGAGGACAACCGGCGATCAGATGTATTTCTAAATGGTGTTTTATCTCTGGTTTTTTCACGAGAATAGTGATTGCGTTTAAACGAGTTTTCTCCAAAAACAGCAGTTGTAAGACTTCGCATCAGGCCTCGAGACATTAGAGGTTCTGGTTCCAGGGTCTTATCACGGTCCTCTTTGCCTTTTCTGGCCTTTTCTTTTTTCTCATTAGCAATTCTGTCTAAAACTGATGAATATTTATCTTCTAAGCGACTACGTGTACTGCCTAATGATGTCGTGCCATTAATATTGTGGTTGGCTTCTTTCAGAGGATACCGCTTGGTGAAGGGCGATGATTTATTATCTTTCATATGAGCCCTGCGAAATGAGTCACTGCGTCTAAGAGCACTTATGCCAGAGGTAGAATGTAGAGGTGACGTTTCGATTCGCGACTTGGGTCCGCTCAGGTAACCCGAGTATGCACGGTCGTCGTTCAGCTTCCTGACTGTAGATGTTGCCACTCCTGGCAATAGGGACGTGTAGGGTGAAATATGTCTGTTCTCGTAATTTCGTACACTCGCTAACACGGGGTTCTTATTAGATAAAATCTTGTCATCATATCGAGTGCGAGCAGCACTCAGCTTTGAGTCAGCGACGGCGTCAGATTTCTCCGAAGGTCCACGCCTCGTAAGGCGGTTCATGATGCTGGAGTAACCATCCGACAGCAGCTGAGTCACGCTAGTGGTAGACGCGCGACTATACCGGTGACGGCGGGGGCTGGTTGTCCCATCGCCGGTTGCACTTAAAGTAGTCATTTCAGTAACGTCTCACACTATAGTAAAATTTTGCACTCACTAACCAGGATATATCACATAGGATTCATGAACCGTCATAATTTCACAGGTTTGAAGAATACGTTTAGCATTATTGATCAGGTGCGATTTTTCTTTCCTACTTAGCGGTGAATGCTCCGGCACCGGTCATAAGACTGGGTCTATCTCGAGATTGAGAGCGTACCTAAGCGCGAACGAATTTCAGAAAGATCACTAGCGCAGCCGAGTGCGGCCGACGGTGCCAAGTAATGGTCGCGGACTAAAAATATCGGCAACCCGTGGGAGCGCCCTCCCGCGCACTCCGGAGGTGCCCGCCACGCGCGCTTTTCTTTGCATTACTCTCGATTACTGTCTTAAGGTTTTCCATGCATTTTTATAATATCTTTGAACACCGGTGAGACAAATGTGATATCTGTTTTGCAGGACAGACGATTCTTTAAAAAATATATATATAACATTTTTTAAAAGCGTTTATTGGCAAATTGGCATATTTACGCCTACGTTTTCACACTTCTGCTTTCTAAAGATATGGTTTTGGCAAACATTTGTTATGCATTCGTCAAATTATTTGCTAAAAAATCTTAAGACAGAATTGGAACGATCTATCTTTGTGCTTGTAGTAACATAAGTACACGTTTGTGTATATTTATTGCTGGTCCAAAGTGGACTTGGTAGGTTTCTGCGTGTATTAATTGTCTGACGCAATTATGATCAGCGCTCATTTCTCCGAATGAACGGTGAGCACAAGAGCCAAGACAGTTCTGTCAATAAGCTGTAAGTAATTGGGTTAGTAGAACGAGTGAGCTCTGCACAATGCCGCTTGCGCACGCGGCCAATGACAGCAAATGTTACAAAATATACATAATAGCCACCCTACTAGCACTTCGTTATCATTGACTGAGATTAAACTTGAACCAGAGATGCGTATTATCTCTTCAATCAGGTTCGAAGTGGGTGCATGAACGGATGCGGGCTCTTTGATAAACGCGCCACTTGTCACGAATGGTAAACGTGTCTCACGCACGCTTATCATATTGTAAATGAATATAACACATTTATTTTTCGCCCGTCTGAACTGTTTAAGATAAAAAATGCAAAGTGAATAATATATTCCTCAGGTAAGTATTATGAAGCTTCCTGGACAAAGTATACAGAGCAGTGAAATACAATCGAACAATGTTCGTTGTTTCAACGGAAGCGCTGCAAAAATAATGTGAATTCCAAGCAGAATTACAGCAAAGCGACCTCGTCATACTCGTCTACTTTTCTACTTTCACTCCGCGATTTTCAGCGCGACTACATTAGGTATCAATAACCGATTTATAAGTACGATCGTTAGAGCTAGAGGCCGTAACAATAAGGAAGTGGTTTTTAGGTATCATTAATAATAAATTGGTTACGAATCAAACACACAGATTGCAGTAAGTCCATATCAAATTCAGTTTACACAGTTGTTAAAATATGACACACTTAAGACTTAGCATGTTGGGTACATACCTTCTTCGGTGAATATTTATTTCGTTTAGGATTGGGATAATTGTACAGCACTATATGTTTTATAACTTCAAATATATTACAAGTCTTAATTTTATGATACATGAGAATGTTAAATAGAATTATGATATAGAAAACTGACAATGCAATTTTAAAACAGCACAACGACAATGTTGTTGGGATCACAGAACTGTTGTTTAACATTTCACTCGAGTCGCATGCAATCCTTGTAACTTAAACGGAACAGTGACAGCCAGCTGTATGGTATCTGGGTACACCGCGTGAACAATTCATGGGGAGCAGGTAAGGAAGGGGCTATTGTTAAAGCGCGATTTACATCACTTCTCTAAATAAGAAACGTTATTATTACATTTTAGTGCCTTCAGATATGAAAAAAAGGTATTTAATGCATGGGTATTTTTGTTTTTCTCTTTTAAATATATATCTAAAATGTAATTTGATATTAAAACTGACCTTGCCTACCAGTTTGCTACACGCACCGTCCACATCGAAAAGGATCTCTCCAACCACGGATAGCAGTTTCGCAACATCATGCCACTTGCACCCGTGCTCCTTGAGAAACCGCTTGTACAAGTCATAAAAGGAGGTTATCCGTAAGGGTACCCGTATGCGGTCATGTTTTAACGACAATTCGGCCATCCTTATTTACAGCACAAGAACACCGTCCACGACATTAAGCGAGGGACGTAGTAAGGGCGAGTGGGCTCACGGCCGGCTGCCACACAACTGTAATGCAGTGGCGTGCGATACCGCCACTTAACCACGACAATTCTTTAACTCTACTGGCGACAACAAAAACAAAAGCTGATAATATTTAAATACTACAATAGCAAATGATTACAGATATGAATAAAATACACTGAAGTTGTTCGCGTCGTTCAACGTCTAACGGAGGACTGCGACGAGAAACAATGTGTCACTTTAATTAAAGATGGCAAGCACAACTGGAGCAAACAATTGGTAATGAGAGCTTTCGGTTAAAACAGGATTTATCCGCGTGCAATCGACTGAATGTATCCTACAAATCATTAAAGATTCCTTTGAATTGCTGTTTATAAAATACTCAAATCGAGCATGAATGAGAGGGCAAGTTATTTTACTTTTTTCATTTTATGAGGTCAATGGTCTACTCTTCAAATATTCATTAATGCGCTTGTTATCTTTCACGTATGTTATAGTTGACAAACACGTACGTAATGAGTTGATGACTATAAAGTCACAAATAACTTGTAGTAGATACTAAGATGCAAGTATTATTTTTTGACAACTGAGGCTAAGGACATAAATAATCTAAGGTAGCCAAAGTGTATTGATCGGTTTAGCTCTAAGATTAAACACCGAAGCGTGCTTATATGTGTATTGAACTAGCACCTTGTGGGCAGTTACCGCGGGCCGTGGCAGTTGGCGCAATTCGAGCGATATCGGCAAGGCCGTCCGGAAGGAACAGGGCATTACCAAATAGATAGGTAGGTACCGCGGCCGCGCCGGCATTTATCAGACCATATCTCGATCGCGCCGTGGTAATGGCATGCGATAGGCTGAACGTCGCGAACTTGACCCGTGAATGACTGTTAAAGATTATTCCCTATCTCAAATTAGTTTGACTGATTAGGTACTACATTAGAACATTGTCTATAATGTCCTTAAAGCAGAATAGCAATTACCAATATCAATATGTTAGGTTAGTTACTTAAATGAAAATATTTTTGTAGCTTGATAAAAAGTAAATGTTATATTTTAAGGAAAACTATAGACCACAAAAAATCCAATTCAAGTAGGCAGGTGCTATTGGTGTATCGGCGACTCAAACAGCTGAGTCATTAGTAAAAAGCTATTAGAATGTCAGTCTAACTGGTCACGTAGGCTCTACACAGGAAACCAATAGGGAATTGCTTATTGGAACAAACTATTATCAACAATTATTATAACGGTAATTAATTACTTAATTTGCTAAGTATATGTTGACTAGTGTCCACTACTCTACCGAAACTAGTGAGCCGGAGCTAGCACTAACTGAACTGGAATAAAATTTTCAGAAATTTTAAGGAAGAAAACAAAGTGCGTCTTCTATTATGTGTCCCATCGCTGTAAAATGTACACGAAGTGTTTTATTGGACACAAACTAAATATCCCGATTGCCTTTTTTGACAGTTTACGTCCGCGATTTTAATTTGTTTTGGTGATGTCACATAGCCTATGACAATCCGGGAAAGAATACGAATCTAATGACACCACACACTTCAGCATCATTTAAGCCGTTTGGTTTACAGGATGAAACAACGATACAGACATATATCTATGATGCATGTAAGTATGTCTGTTCCGTTGTTGCAACCAAAATGCTGACCCACAAAGAAGGGTAATACATATTACTCTTCTTCTGGGTAGGGTCAGTTGGGTACCTTATAAGAGAAACATTGTATTTTATTAGAGAAACAAATCAGATTTTAGTGGATTCAAATATAAGAATTAGAACGATGCGATAGCTAACAAATTAATGACAACCGAGGGGTCTGATTCACATCGTCTGCCTCAAGCCGGATAAAGCGGGTTTCAATTTATAGATTTTGTAGTACAATTCAAAACAATTGAAGCGCACGCCTCTTCATAACCGTCGATTAGGCAAATGTGTTAGCGGCGTTTGGACGCTTACCACAATACCGCAAATGATTGTGAGTATTATTTTTGTGAACCCTACTAAGCTGTCAAAGGTTTACTTTTTGTTATAATTTTATGCTGTCCTAATTATTTTCAGGAATCCATAAACAATGGTTTAATTTGCATGAGGTGGACAATTAACTCCTTTAAAGAGTATCACATTGAGGCTTAAATATAACAAAAAGATATCTTACTTGAGAAAAAAGTGGCCAAGTGTGAGTCGGACTCGCCCATTAAGGTTCCGTAGTAGCAAGCTAAAATACTACTAATATTTTTCGGCTGCAAAAAAAACTTTGTTTTTAATAATACTTGCAGTTTATGAAAATGCGAAATATCTCAAAAACCGCTGACTATATCTCGTTTATAACCAATTTTCTTTGAAAGTGTTTATCGAACGCTACCAGCATAAATCTTTTTAGATTAAAAAAAATATGGCACATTTACACTCAAGAAGTGCCTCAGAATATGGCACATTTGCACTCAAAATTGTCTTAGGAACCACAGTTTTAGGAAGCTGTTGACTCAATTCCGTAGACTCACCAACATATAATACGTATATGCCAAATTTCAAGAGGATTGGTTTAGAAGATAAAGCTTGAAGAGTTAACAAACAATCAAATAAACCTTACTTTCGCATTCATTTAATTATTAAACCCAACGTGATTTTTACAAATTTTTTTTTCTATTCTGTCACTTAATTTATTACTGAGACGTTAAGGCGCTTACACCAGCCAACTAGCGCCACCCTTGGTTTTATTTCTTTTACTATAAAAAAAGATATAATTTACAAAATCGACGTAAGTACTTCACTAGTAAATGACTTCTAGTATTTTTTGTATTGCTTTTCATTATTTTGTATTTGGTAAATCAAGAGAACTACGCATTACCGCCAAAAGCGGCCACTTTTGGCGGTAATGAATAGTTCTCTCAATCTGAAATGCTGATGTCGATGAAAAGTTCTTCTAAAAATACTACAAGTAATTTACTAAGGAAGTACTTACGTAGATGTTTTCAATTTGTTCTTTTTTCGGAGAACAAGAATTTAATAACGGGTGTCGCTAGTTTCAGTGATGTAAGCCTCTTAAGCGACAGATAATAAGCACAGTGTCCGTGCAAGAAAAAGTTCGTTTAATCTTATAGGAGAGGACGCATGGAAGAGATTAATTTGTGTTGTATTTGTTTGTGATATGTATCTTAACATAAATATTAATTTATGCGTACTTGCACGTCGGGGTCCTAAAAAAAACGTGATTTTTGTGGTAAGAAACCCTTTGTGTGTGTGTGTGTATAAATTCGTCTCTCACTAGGCCACTTTTATTTATCTTCATTGACTGTTGGACGGTGCGTGGTGGCAAAGGCTGTTATCACAAAACATTGGTTGTTAGTTGGTTTCTCCTAGGTGAAGGTGATCATAGCGGCTCTATTTCTGTGCAAATGCGTCGCGCATGTTTTCAACGATACTGCCCTCTAGCGCCATCTAGTCATAGCTATCGGAATCTACTCGCTTTTGCCAGCTGCTGATACTATTTTAGTCTGCCATACAACACAATATTGTTTACTGCAGATATACAGATTCATTATTAGTTATTGTAGGAAATTGTTTGGCGAGAAAGAAACGTCGATTTGTAATGGATATGCACTATATATAATTATTTCGATAAAGCTAGTAGAACATAATTTTAGTAAATGAGAGGTAATTTATGCTTGCTGGTAAGGTTTGCGATAAGTTATTACGTATTTTTATTATTATTAAGGATGTAACATCACAAGTAATGTACGAGTATTAGAGAATAAAATTTATTCTGTTAACGTGAAATGTTTTGGAAATATTATTTATATTTAACCTTGAATATTTTACTTATAAAATATTTTCACACAAATCCCATATTAGAAAGGCAGGAAAATAGCAATGGATAAAATCCTTGACCTAATAATAAAAACTAAAATAGATACGTACGCATTGCTCTCAATATGTACGCTGGCAGAGCATTGCGCAGTAACTTATTAGAATATAGTACTCACGTACCTAAGTGTTTTTACTAATTACAGCACTGCGTGAATGAAATGCAGTGTGCGACTAACCGTTGATAAGTCTATTAGAATAAATAATCATTGGTTAAAAAAAGTCAAGTCATACTTAAACTTAACTGACCTCTACTTCTTTCGGCTTGAGGTGCGCAGCTGGTGGAAGCAACCGGGGTGGCACAAAAGAGCATGAAGGTTTTGGCTCAACGGTTGCAGGGTTGCTTCTCGGTGGAAAAAGTGGAGCTTTAGGACTCTTTTCTATGTCTACCGAAAGGTTTTCTGCGTTTTCTACCAATATCTGTGGTGTCGGAACCTGTTCAATATTTTTTTGATTATTCAAAGAGGGTTTCGGAGGCAACCATGAAGACGGAACGGCAGGAGGCTGCGGAGGTTGTTGTGATCTTTTTGCATCAAGATTACTATTGGCTGTAATACCACATTGTGGAGATTTCTCACGGATTCCTGATCCCTTAATTTCAACAGCTTCAGATGTAGGTGTTTTACTTCGAGATTTATTTACTACATCAGTCGAAGTTCCATCGGGAAGAATGACATTTTCACAATTTGAATCGGATAAATTGGGTTCAAGAGTTTTTGTTGGCAATGAATCATGAAATGGAATGGATGGTAACTTACTAAGTGGTATGTTTGCTAAGGTTTCACAGTTAGGAATTGGTTGCTTCTCTAGTTGTAATTCTGTATCGATATGTTTTTCAATATTTAGTGGTTCTTGAACAGGCGGAGACGCATCGTCTCTACTCTGAGAAAAATCTGTACTATCACAACAAGATAGTTCGTCGAGACTTTGTACTAAATCTAAAGCTGAAGCCTCGTGGTAATCGGTGGAACATGGAGAAGTGTCGTCGCTGGTATCATCCACACCTATATAAGGCCTTTTTGGAGAACTCTTACTGCTTGGTACGAACGCTAAGCTTGAAGTAACATCGTTCGATATATCTGCATTAAAAGATTCGTCACTTTGATTTGAAGATTCTCTATTAGTAGAAGAGTCAATTGCACTAACTTTATCATCATCACTCACTATATTACTAGGTACTGTAATCGGTAAAGGAACTGGCACTTCCGGTTTTATACTGCTAACATCGTTATTTGAAGTTGTGTTATTTTCCATAGGAGCTGCTATTGGCGTGGTCGTATCTGAATGGGAACTATTATTGTCAGTGAATGTTTCAATTTTTGGTTGCTCTACCATCGGTAAACTCATGTATTGAGGTAAAGCATAATCTAGATCAGTTAAAGGCATGTAATTAATGTGATCTTGGTCACTAACTGGAGTTTCAAATTGTGGCGAAAAATATTCATAATCAGGTTGTCCAGATACGTATGTAGACCATGGGTCATTAGAAGCTATTACAGGTAATCCACTGTAATATATATTAGGGTTATACTCTCCTTCAACAACGAATTCCGGCTTGTATCCCCACGCAGGCACAAAAGAATCTTCAAAAGCCATATAATTTTCAGGCAACATCACTGCATTGTGACTTAACTGCGAAGGATCTAAGGCATATGAACCATCATAAAATGGGTTGTTCAGTACAAGCGGTGGAGGTTGTAGAGGTTCCATTGTTATTTCTGCTTCCAAAAACAGACCATACTTAGATAAATCAGGTTCAGATCGTCTATGTCGAAAAGCATATGGATCAATATCATTTTCATTGCGTGTATAAATATCTGATATATCAAAACTACGTGTCCTTCTCAAGTTTGTTGAAAGTTGTTGGTCAGCAGCATAACTATCATCAAACACATTTTCCACTGTATTCCCAAATAGTCCTTCGTAAGTGGGCACACCGACATTGTTTATTTCGCGTAAGTTATCTGCATCATTTGTTTGGGTAAAGTTGGGGTCAGTAACGGTATCAAGGGTACAGGTGTGACGAGCAACGTCATTCGGAAGCAACAACACGTGGGGCAGGGTGGGCGGAGGGCCACAGAAGAGTAAGTTGTTGGGAGGAGGACGTGGCGGCTGGGCAGCCATGGCTGGCTGACCGCCCGCGGCCCGACGCGGCGGACTCAGATTTCGTTGCGGCAGCAGAGACGCGCCGGGCGGCCGGCTGAGCTTTGCGACTGACTGAAGGCGGACAGAGTGACGAAGGCGAACGCAAATAGAACGGGCGCAAGCGCGAGGAGGTCGCCGTCTCTCGCGCACATCTTCACGGGCGAAGGCGCACGC
This sequence comes from Rhodophaea formosa, assembly GCA_963082605.1. Classification (NCBI taxonomy): domain Eukaryota; kingdom Metazoa; phylum Arthropoda; class Insecta; order Lepidoptera; family Pyralidae; genus Rhodophaea; species Rhodophaea formosa. The sequence continues at coordinate 5,494,606 of OY720211.1, read as the reverse complement.
GCACTCATAAGCCAAACCCGTCCCGTATGCTATCCCAAACAGGCACGCTGACGTTTAACGCTTTATTCTTGTTCCGCACTTTGCTTACGGTATATAACAATCTCGTATGAATAATAGACAGGTCGTCGGGTGGACATTTCATTGTTGTGATAGTGTCGGATTTGGGTTGAGTGTCAAAAGTCCTTTCATACATCTCATCTTAGTTTAAAAGATAATTAAAAAACGGTAAACTCACCTGTTCAGGTGGTGAACGGGGTGATGACTCGTCGCGATGGTGTCTTCTCCGCCTGTGTGATGTAGGCGAACGCCGATGATGTGATCGTTTGGACCGTTCATTTCTCCGCCTCCACGAATGCTCCGAGCTGTGAAATCATCGATCGATAGGCTGTAGGGTTAGTGAACAGGATAACGAGTACGATATCTTGCAAGAAACGTAAAGGTGAGGTATAATGCGTGCTAGAGCGGTAATTTTTGCAAGTCTTACTAACGTTGGTGATCGGTCTCCGCAACCAGACTGTGGTTCTATTAGTTGAGCGAAGTGGTCGGGCGGCGGCAGGCAGCAAGCGCTAAGGAGCGCCCGCAAGGCAACCCAGCGCCGGTGCCCCGTGCCTATATTTTTGATAATGGCCTAATCCTACAAAAACTGATGAACTTATTCTTACTAGGAAATATTCGAAAATATATTTAAAAATACATTACATTTTTGCAACAAATATTGAGCTTCGCGGATATTGCAATGCCTGTAATGAAATATCAACTCATTGCTTTGAATTTTGAAACAAAATCTGCAGCTGAAACTATTCTACTGTCAATGTCACAAAAACGACGTGTTATCATACTTGAACAGTCACCGACAAAATTTTAACGAAGTAAGATAAGATATTTGATGAATCTAATAGTGATGAAGAGATCACGAAGTAAACTTTTCAGTTTAATCGTCACCAAGCACTCAACAGGTACCCGTCGCGGTCTACGGTCACGGACGTACTGCCAGCATTGACACGCCGCCCGCACACGAGATACTAACTGAAGAAAAGCTATGTACTTGTACAATCATCGTGCTCGTTTCCAAACAATCGCCGCGCAGCCTAACAACCGAACAATCAAGCCTCTACGTCACCTGACTTCTGTGAAGATTTAGTGCAGAGTGTACTGTGTAGAAAATATTCACTTTTAAAACTACTGTTGATATTATTATTCATCTCTACCGTTGCGTTTCAATCGAAAAACCGAGACGACTTACCAACAATTACGAAAATCTCGTATATTTGACGCTAAGTTGGTGTCTATTCTTGTCAAACTGGCACTTTTATTATAAAAGTCTTCTTTTATAAGGGGTATCATATCGATTTTTTTGTCTATTTTAGGAAAAATCACGGCACAATAAAATACAGCGATGGCTGTCTAAGTTACTTCATAAAATTTGCATGTTTCTAAGAGTCTAACTGTAACAAGAATGCAGTCGCAACGGGCGAAGTTAGGTCTAATGGAATTAGATGCACCGTAATTGGCTTACCAGTAACACTCAATATAATAAATAGTGACACTGACTAACTGTCCTCACTCTACTGCAATCGATATTCGCTAATATAGGTCAGAGTCAAACACACAAAAAGGCAAAACAAATGTAACTATAATAAGAAAAGACAGGCATTGGACGCAACAGACTTACATAACTATCTCTCGATCAACAATTATCATCTAGCCGCGAGGAGTTCAATCAATTATACCTCTACTTGAATTTCGTTCTCCTGGTTTTTAGGGTTGCGTACCCAAAGGGTAAAAACGTAATAGAAATATTACTAAGACCCCGATGTCCGTCCGCCCGTCCTGTTTCACAGAGCTGTATCTATTAAACCGTATTAGGTAGATGGAAATTTTACAGAATGTTTATATATGGTGCAGCTATAACAAACACTTATTTTTTTTACGTCTATCTACACGTTTCTCTGTCAAATTTGAAGTATCTGTAATAAAATTATGAATTTACAGATACTACTTCAAATGTCACATAATTATGTTTTTTTTTTGTACTTTTGACTTTATATAGGGAAGGGATTTAGCTCGTACAGTCAAATCTTCATACAAGGATTTTTGTCACATAGATCATTAAGAACTTGTTTAGTGTGTATGCAAGAAGAATTTGGTTAATTAACTTTACTCGCATGGAAAATGTTTTATAGGGTGGTCACATATAAAAGAATATAATTAATTTAAAATACTAAAAAACACGCTTTTAGCACGCTAGTCATGTATTGTCATCAGAACTCAGAGCGTGTGCAAAATTTCATCCTAATCGAAGACCGGGAAGTGTGTCAAATTAAGATTCCAAGATTTTCTTACATACAAGTGAAGCTAATAAAAGCGTGTTAAAAACGTGATAATTGTAGTTGATTAGTGCATTGTGAGACGGAACCCTTATTGTGTCTGCCCATGAACTCGACTCGCACTTGGCCGGTTTATTACAGTTCTTTTACCACAATCGATATTAAATTTATAGAAGCACCATATATTTGCCATGATGAAATGAAATATTGGCATGTAATAACAATTTCCGATTCTTCTTATGGTTTATCCCCAGACATCCTGGCCGGGCCCGGGACGTGGCAGGAGCGTCACCGTGTCGACACCGTGCTCCCGTGTCCCTTCTGGGGCGGTCTGACACACATCAGTTATGTGACCGGGCTGATTTATTCTGTTACGTAATTAATAATAGAGAACATCCACCCCACTATGGTTGCATTTTTGATAAAGTTTTAAGAGTAGGTGTGTGATGAACATATCAATAATTTCGTGCAAGTCACGGCATCGGCCCGGAACACTTGCGCACGTCAGGGCGTCGGCCCAGACACCGCAGCTCCGTTGTCGGCACGGATGAGTGTAATCCAATTCCGAAAAAAAATGTATGTTACTATTTTTGGACACCCCTGACGAATTACGTTCTGACTACGTCCCGGGCACGGCCTGGATGTGGATAGACCTTTATGGTGCACATCAATGGTGTTTGACTGAGTATAAAAAGTCTAGACTCAAGATCTTATACTAAAGTGTGATGGACCGCAGCATAATAGCCGATCGGCAAAAAGACAAGGTGGTTACTAAACACTGATTTAGGCTCTCAAACCAGGGTTGATAATGCAGGCGTCAGCTCGGCAACTCGCCATTTCTTTTTTTTTATTAAGATGGTACACGTAATACTTAAATTTAATTTTGGCAATAAATGATTTTTTATTTATTTATTAAAATGGGAATATGGCGGGATGGCATTCAAATCTAATCTTATGGCTGGCACCTGCTTAAGGGATAGGTGGTAAGAACAATTCAAATTCAACAGTTTTATAATTAAAAATAGAATTTAGATAAAATGAATTTCAATGTAGACTATTGAGATGAATGGTAAACAAGTTTATAGATGCAAATGAAGTTATTTAAATTGTCAAGCAATATAAATCCTAAAACTGCGTTAGTCTGTTTCTTACTGGGGCTGAACGTGTGAGCGCGCGGGCGTCTATAATGTATCACTAGAATTGTAATGTCACATTGTTTAGCGCCACGCCAAGAGAGGTTGAACTTGAATACACAAGCCTCTTGTTTGAGAACCTTGTTCAGAACACCTGTCTAGCTGATTTATAAGATTATATCTTAGATGAATAAATAAATAGGGACACACAAGCACACAAATTAAGCTATATGCCCCATAGTAAGTGGTGAACTTGTGTGTGTCGTAGGATGCTAACTCAACAATACTATATTTTATAATAGTTATATCAATAACATCCAATACCCAAGCCAATCAGGAAAACATCGTATTTGAAGACGACGACCACTCGTGTCTCAAAAAAATATGAATAATTAACCCTCAGACGCTATAAAAAGTGACAATGTAAAACAACTATTATAATTATGCATCCATCCAATAATGTAATAATAGCTAACTAAATTAGCATAACACTTTCATATTTGTGCGACTGCCATTTACACTGGTTACATTTGATTACGACCTATGTAAATCATGCAATAATTTTCTATTTTATGGCGTTATGTAATGTCTACTTTTAATTGGCTATATGCTCTACTAAAAAAATATGTATAAAACACATTGGGAAAAACAGCTTGAGTTTTGAACGAATATTATTTGTCTTTCCGAAAGTACAAAAAAATATAATATTGAAGTCTTAGAAACAAAGACGACTAAAACCAGAATCAGTCATATACAATATAAATTACGTTTATAAAATTAACACCAATATTATTAAAGTATTGTAATTCTTATAAGTCAACCGCTTTACAGTTACTTTTTGCCGTTTATCAAGAGATTTCTTTTATATTTACTCGCTTATTTATTTGTTTGTTTCAGGCAACAGAATATAACAAAACAATAAGCTTATGTTTTGTTACATAAAATATAACAAAACGTAAGCTTTATGGGCCTGCAATGTGGTTGTGTTCTGTCAAGTATACCTTTACACGCCTAATATCACAAGGCTCAAAAAACTTGGCATAGCTATAATCAAGGGTACATTACATAAACTACTGCATGTGCAATAAGTGTGCGTCAGTCAATGTTTTATTAAGCTGGTGGTTATTCTGATGCTAGAACAGTATACGAGACACGTCCTGCGATACGCATCGAATAACAAACACCGGAACGTTCACTTTCGTCGGCGACATCAACATTATCGACCTGCTGTTACGTGTCACTCTTTCGGAAACCGGCTATTATAGAAATCTTCTAAACCAGCGTGACCAGTGTGACGCGTCATCGTCATGTCATCAAATTTAGAATTTATAGGCAGCTGATTTCGTCTCACTCATTAGCGTCGTCGGTAAGAATATAAACGGGTGAATTCTTATATGCTTTCGCTTCCTCTCGACCGAGGCCACAGCCAAGGAGCATTTAATTACGGCAACTGTAGAAGGTGAAAGCGTCTATGGACGTACTCGCGCCTTATGTCATGTATATGTCGTCGTAATGTATGCTTTCGGTTTGCCAATGATAATGAAGCGAACAAATATTGATAGAAAATACATGGAAAAGTTTGTTCTCAAGCTGTTGGAAAACTAACTTACGTAAGCTATGGTTCGGAAAAAATGCAGTAGCATGTTACACTCTGTACTCATAAAGCTAACGTTAAAAGAAAACAAATCTCAATCGGGTTTTCATTACTATAATTTAGCACAATAATATGGTATTGGACTGATGTAAAGATTGACTACCCATTATTCGTAAAAAAAACAAACGCTTGTTAAATCTATTTAAATGAAAAAATTTATTGTCTGTCAAGCATTATACAGAGGGATAGGGGCAAAACATTTTATAACTAAAATAGGTTGAGTAAGCGTTTTTAAATTTTTATGAACCTGAAGGAAAGGATAAACAATACCATTTTTAAGTAAATTGAACCATAGATAAAAAAAAATAGCGTCTTTGAACGATAAGATATTCCGCAAAGTAATTACACTTTTATTTTTGAGCAATCAACCTTGCACTTGACGTCACGAATTTATAAAAGTTTCCTAAACGTCTAAAAAATGTTTTTAACTTTTATATCTGACTGAACTAGCAGCCCTCCCCAGCTGCGCTCGGGTATGTATTTTAAATATAAACCGTCCTCTTGAATTACTATCTATAAAAACAACCGGATCAAAATATATATTTTTCACTAATGTAATTATTTTTGATAGGTCTTGCCATAACAACACAAAAAGATTTATTTACCATACGAAATATTTCAGGGAATATCCTTAATTGGTATTTTAATTCTTTTTTTCTTCAAAATATTTCGCAAATATGAAACAGAAAACTTGATTAAGGAAAACAGTAATTGTAATGCGGTCAACGTTCAAGCAATAACGGTATTCAAACAACGGTGCTTTATATTAAGAAACATCAACACGTGTATAGGGTTGAATCATCTTTTCTGTTTTTGATACAGATTCCGGTATTACCTGACGATGAGTAACTATTTTTACTTTCTTTAACAGATTTACAACGAATGCATATAAAATTTTTTACTAGGTTTTGTGGTGGCAACCTGATTGTATGTTAAGTAACAAGGACCAAAGAACTAGGCAATGTCAATTTTTCACTATACATCGAACAATAAGAACTGACAAAAAATCAGGACACTTTGTACAAAGGTCATGGAAGTATAAAGTAGGCAAAATCACGGCGAGAGTGGAACGCCTGTGGCACAATGACCATAATCGATCGTTCGGCCGGTGCACACTGCGGGCGTGCGATTGCGAAATCGAAAGCCACAATCTGCCAGGCAACGAGACACGAACTATGGCCGGTCAAGGATCCGCAGCAAAACTGAACCGACGACATGCCGCGAGCCCAACGCCCGTGTTAATTCGCATGTTTCAGAGGTTCCCTAACACCGGCTCGAATGTCATGCAAACATAACTTGTAATTTGCACGTTACACGCGATTATTCCATAAATATACATAGTTAAGTTAAATTAAATGGATGTTTCGTAACACAAGCGTAATGAATTCGATAACTTTAGGACTAGATATATCTATATGCGAACACATTCTGCGTTTCTAAACCCAGCATAGAAGATATGTATATGATTTAGATACATGCGATCCCTTGGCTCCAAATCGTAGAATTTAGTTTTTGCGTATTGCCGTTTTGAAAATGTAAAGTTACATTGCATAAGAGAAACTTGTTCCAAAATATTTCAACGGAATCAAAAGGAAATTGCGATAAGTACGTAGGCTAATTAACGAAATGCATGTAATATCTTAATCGCATATCAATAATTATTACTTACTACCTATCCTATTGGCAAAGAATGAATTTATCAAAAACATTGCAACCTAATCGGCATTGGAAATATGAAATCAGTTATACGCTAGCTACCTTGCAGCTCGTTTGAACTTTAACAGAAAATCAGTAATAAATATTTTGACGCTATTTGCTTGATGAAATGAGAATGTCAGTTGGACATAATAATATACGGATTCTGATTACTTTCGATACGGTCTAACGCGGGTACTTTTTTAACCATGTTACGATGAGTTGGCGTTTGGCTGCGGGCCGCGCTTGACATACAAGGCCACGCCAGATGAGTGATTACTGTGAACCGTGTCAACTGCAGCCACAACTAATCGCCCCGCCTGCGCTACTCGCCGGTCAATGACAACGGCGTACGACTCTCTCCTAAACAATACCATAAGAACACGTCGCCTCTCTTCAGCTAATCAAGTTTATATAAAATGCTGTTGCTAACACGTAACGTAAAAAGTTGGCGTCACTTGAGTTTGACGTCCTCACTCGGTCCATATTATACCTAGGTCTATGACATCGCATATAACGATGTTAGCTGCTTCCATAGTACAACGAACAAAATCTATACAACAACATTAGACTATCGAACAAAAAAAAAATCACGACTGTTGGTAGCCCTTAAATGTTTCTTTCATTTTGATTTATTATTTGTTTTGAAGCGAATACACAAATAAATATTATGTGAATATTTTTTTTTCGGTTGGCGTTATTAATGTCGAGCTAAAGACGGCAAAAACATCACGTTTGTTATATGGGAACCCCCTTAAATATTTATATTATGCTATTTTTAGTATTTGTTGTTATAGCGACAACAGAAATACATTATCTGTGAAAATTTATTATTATTTCTAGCTATCACGTTTTATGAGATACAGCCTGGTAACAGACGGATAGGCAGACAGATGGACAGTGATCTCGTGAATAGGGGTCCCGTTTTTACTCTTTGAGTACGTTACGGACCTCTAAAAACAAGACTAGTGACGTCTCTTATTTAACATTTAGTACGCGTGATTTGGGAACTTAGTTTTGCATTTGTGTTAAATATTGCGTTTATGGAACGACTCGTATCAAAAGGATCTTTTGGTAATTATAGTTTTTTCAAAAACTTTATTACTCACAAATGTATTGGTACCTACTTGTGTATTTTTCAGCTAGATGCTTACACAATCAGAAACATTTTCCAAAATCTAGTCTTCATTGTTATCACAATATTCAGACAACTGAGGCAAATGACCTAAGTCCGGGTTTAATGGAGAAAACTAATCAGACAGAGCTGAAAATACACCAGGCTTGTGCGAGTTACCAAAAACCATTAACCTTAATTAGAATACCACATCAAATGTCAATAACGGAAAGTTACTTCGCCGTAAAAATAAATTTAACTTATTTGAGATTATCACAATTATGTGTATCACACACATAATTGTGATAATCTCAAATAAGTTAAAGCACTAAAACCTAGAAACACAAAACGCATTTCTATATGCATCTTATTCGTTAATGCAGACATAATTAGTCAAATTAAAAATATGGCCTGTTCTTATGATATAATCAATGGAATTTAAATCAAGCTCGCTACAATTAAAACGTGCACTAGCCATAAAAGGCAATTTCTTCTCATAAGTAGTCAGATAGAACGTAAATAGAGGTGTGCGTTGACGTAATTTTCTCTGTCTTCGTTACTGTCCGTCATGTGGAAGTTATATGTACAAAAATAGTATATTACTATAGTTCTATAATTTCAAGTACCAAAAGCGACTGTCTACAGTGAAAGCTGTTCGGTGTGCAAGCTTAACATATGTCAGGCGACGTGAGTTGTATATTATTGCCGCCAATCAATGCTTACTTAATATTTAATGAAGATTTTACTACTGCTACTTCTACGTATGAATGTCAACAAATGCCTACACAATTAAAATAACAGTAAGACTAAAAGCAATAACAATGATGCATTGACTAAGTCGTGTAACGATTTCTATTAATCACACTAAATTCTTCTTTTGTTGTTGTACATTTAGTGTTGTTGGATGAACAAAGTGAGAGCTGTGATCGTCCAGCGGAAAGCCGCAAATCCTACCGCAGTAATAAAACTTTCTATAGACTATCTTAAATACACTGTAAGCACGAGTGCAACGTTCTGAAGGAACAATAATAAAATCATTCAATCAAGTAATTTCATTACGTCACGACGCCTACCAAGTTGACAAATCCTTTGCGAGCGTGCTAACCAGGACAGGACCTTGAAACATTCACTGAACACTATCGAGACGAATCTTTTGAGCAACTGCGATGCTGGGCGCCCACGAATGTGCTGAATATTTACTTATTATGATAAAGGTCTTACGAGACAAGCATATTGATAGGTAACAAAGGAATCAATAAATGTATAACTGATTGCAATATTACCGGAATATAAAAAACGAAAGGCGAAAAAAGAAAATACGGTGTTTCTTTTTATTTTAACTTTTAAGTTAGTTCGAGATGAATGTTGCAAAAAAAAATTGTGATCACTACAATTAGGAAAGTAACACAACAGATACGAATAAAGCGCAATTTTGGTGAGTCACAGTAAAGCCGGTGATTGTGCAATGGGTTTGCACAATTGTCCTCAGACCCTCGCAGCTACTGCCACACAGCGCAACTATTTTGGTCAAATTAGGTTGTAGGTAATGACTTAGAATATGTAGGGTCACGGTCAGCTTTGTTTAAACATGGAAGTGTTGAAACTTTTGAGTTTTAATGTTAACAATCCAAGTAAGCTGAATGTAACCAAATAGTGGCTACAGATCTTAAATGTATTTATCAATAAGCCGACTACAATGCATGCATGAATATAAACTCCAAAGCTCGTTTGCATTGCACGCGGGACAGGACAGGACCGGTAAGCAAGTCGATGCACTCGTACAACTGCGCGGAAGCTTTTTTCTATTTATACGCGTACTTAGCACACATCGTATGAGGCGTTGGCTACTATTCTATTTAGAAGACTTGCAAAACAATGCTCTTATTTGTGGCACGCAGTTCTCGCTCGCCGATTAGGATTTATTCGGAAACTTTGTAGGTTTGAGAGGAATGGATTTTGTTAGTACATGAAACCGTTGGTGGTGATGAGGAATGTTTTTACATACGATACGCTCCACTCGTGTTCACGCATGCTCTTCTGGAAAGCGGCAGACTTGGGCGTCCAGGAGTCAACGCCGAGATAGAGCGCGGGCAGCTCTGCCACCTTTACTTCCAGGCGCTCGGCCAGCCTCTGCTCCACCACGGACTTGGGCCCGCTGGTCAGTGGCCTTTGCTGCTCCTTGCAGCCACGTCGCTCGACACCCCCGTATCCATTTAATTTCTCTCCGTTGCAAGACGTTACGCTTTTCGGACTATCTGTGCTAAGCAATTTGCTCTTAACGGTGTCTGCCTTACCGTAACTTTTATATTGCACTGATTCTGTTCCATTCGCTGTTCGCGAATACTTCAAAGAATCATACGTGTCGCCATTCAGGCTGCTGTATTCGACATTATTGAGATTTATGTCTCTGTCGGCGCGCTTCGAGGTGCCATCATAGCCGTTTCGTTTTGTATAACGTTCCTCGTGGCTCTGTTTTAGAAAATTATTTTCAAAACTAGTCTTACATTTAGGAACATTATTTAGGTAGTCGCTATAGCTTAAATCCTTATTGTGTAATCCTTTATCACAGCCTTTTTTGAGTGTCTCTTGAATGTCAATACCGTTCCCGTTCAGTCGGTTGTAGCTCAAGCTCACAGGCTGGCCACTATCCGCTCTGTTGTCTAGAGATTCAGTTCGCTCTGCTTCCTTACTTTCAAATTCGTGTTTGACGAGTGCAACACGCGAGACGTCGGCGTTCACGCCGTTCTTGTACTGTGATTTGGCGGAGAAATTGGCTTCTGTAATTCCAGCTCTGCTTTGTTCGTTGGGAACGGACCATGTGTCGTGCTTCTTCTTGTCACTGCTCTTTGACGACCAAGCTTTGGCCAGCGCCGCTTTGAGTGCCTCCCGTCGCTCATGCACGCTAACCCGAGGGTACTCGTGTATGGGGACAATAGCCGGCGCATACAGAGTCGAACGTGGTGTTGCTCGCGTTATGCGGAAACTTCTGAACTCCCTGTTGAACTCCGAATTCAGAGAATAAGCCGGTATTCTCGAAGTAACCATTTTGAGATCAAATATTTCCACTTACAGTATAGTACTTTGTTCACCATGAAACTTAAATATGCACTGGACACACTTGATACATATCGATACTACCTGTAAATTTTAAATCCATTAAATGTGTTGAACTAAAATTTTGAAAACAGAGGGTTTGCCTCATGGGGAGTTTGTGTTTGTGCAATATCTATGAAATGCAAGGATGCGCCGGCGGGCTGTGGGCCGCGACCTTCGCGGTGGGCGGCGGCGCGGCGGGACAACGCACTGGTCAACGAACTGCCCCGTGCCCTGGCCAGCCACTTAAGCTTCAATGCTTGCATAACGCTCTTGCAAACCGCTGTTCCTCTTATCTTTTATGCAGTTATGCCAAAGATCAAGACAAAGTTTGTACAAACTATGAAAAACTATTCGAAATTATGCAAGTTAATAATATTTATGAATATAAGCCAAAAGATAGTGATAAAACGTCACTCAAGCGTGTTCTGTGGAACAGTTAAGCCGTATAAGTGCAACAAGTGTCGCCTTGATGGTGTCCCTAATATGGCCAGTAGAACTGCTACCATATGGTCGCGATACATCCTCGGTTGTCTTCCAGATGGATCGCCTTGCTAATATATCATGTGGACGCAAGTTTTCTGGGACAGCCAGCTGCGTGTTATTGTCAAATAGAGTTTACACCATTACCACAATTATGTGAAACTGGGTTAAAATAATCGTTTAATGAAGTGAATGGTCAAGACAACGTTTTTGTATTCAATGTAACAGATTGTTTTCGATAATACTTAACGTTACTTATGCGCGTTCAATATGTATGAATGCAATAAGCCTGTATTATTTGAATTCATCATATGAGATAACATTGGGTTTTGTTTGTAAACGTATTAAATCGAGTTTATTATTCTTATGTTATCGGCAGAGGAAAACACCGTTGCTTTATTTTAATTCAACACATTTTAGACGGAATAATAGCAGTTGTACCACTTTATATTGATAAATTAAAGGATATCACTCGCATACACCAACACGATGGAAACCCGTGGTTCCCTATGGCTAACCCACTAACGGACATAGATCACCGATCACAAACACTAATAAACGAATGGGAGCGATGTTGTGCAGTGGAGATATCGGAGAGCGCAGTCACCGGAAGCGAGTGCGCTCGACGACCGGTATCCGTGCATACCTTCTCGTTGCGCGCGCGAGAACTGCGTGCGGTGTGCGTGCACCGCTGCCACTAAACTGACTGAACCGGAGGGAGGCAACGCGCGGCCGCTTCGAGGACCCCACCGCTGCCGCCACGGCCGCTCTCCTTGCGGCTCACCACTTGTGACTCTATCGCGACAGCACTGCGTCCAGAATCGCAGGAGCACTGACCTTAGCCACGACACGATGCATAGTCGTCGCATGCGACAACAAGCTTGTTTGAGCTGTATGCATCGGCCGGAGAGAGGAAGAACATTCGTTCATGTTTTAATTAAACTTTTCTGAGTCGGAGCTATTAATTTACATGTTGTCTCTTATTTGTTAGTAGATATCAGGCAAAAACTACACACTATCCTAACATTAACAATAAATGGGCTATTGCGGTGTAAAATACTATTCTTACGCTCTCACCTTTATCATTTCTTGCAATTAACATAATGACAACTTTTATTCTATTACCTGAAACAAAGATAATATCGTCATATTAATTAAAATAAAAACATGAGCGTAGTACAGAAGGCCAGCTGGATTTCGACATACCTAGCACTGCATTAACAGAAGAATGTTATAATAATGTATGCATCTAGGCTACCGGCTAAAGTAACGCGTACTATCTCTGTATGTGTATTGGGCAGCGTGAAAACGCTGCTGTTAACAATAAAATATTAATTACTTCAATTATACTTATTTTCTGCGTAACGTTACTATGCGTAACGCAATCCGAATACAGTTATTTTTGTTTTATATAACTCCAAACATGAAACTTAATTAGTTTTTGACCACAATTATTTCTACACATTACTTAATCAGACTAAAAAAAGATCTCCCTGGCTACCGAACATGGGTGAAAGTTAAGGAAAACCAACGTTGAAAAAAAATTAAATATAACCATAAATTGCTAAAAGCTGCCAACATTTTCTAAAACAAAAATATAAATTTAAACTTCTATCATTCAATATAAATCATAAAAATGTATAAAATTTTTGTGTTGTTGTATATTGAATGATACTATTAAATATATGGGTAATTCCTGAAAAAAAAAAAAAAATGTTTCTATAATTTGACATTCTCCGGACTCCGGATCCTGCCCGGGGTATGGTGGCAAGAACTCTGGCTGCGTTCCTTCGTTAGCTATGCTAGTCGCTTGGGAAAAAGGCAACCAGCTCTCTTGCATTGAATTTTCTTCATTAACCAAAAATCGATAATAATAACAGCATGTACAACAGCTGTGATCCAGTAGGTATTCGCTTCATTTGCTTGCCCCAAAAGCACTGATACGCGGCGAGTACACAAATACACAGCTCAGAGACATGGTTCGGTTAATATTGATTTATGTGAGAAACAAACATGGTATGGACTGGAACATTATTGCTTATTCAGTGGCGATGTGTGTCACTGCCAGCGATTATGCGCTCTCATGATTTTATTCCCCTTTGGGCTTTAAAGCTGCGTAACATTAACTTGACCTATATCTAATGCTAAGTTAAGACTCAATTAACCGAACGAAATGGAAAAATGCCGCTCAGAAATATTACTAAAGCTGATGTTAACTTTATGCTCTACAGAAAAAACATTACTGAGTTAAGAATTAATTTTCCTGTTTATAATTTTGTACTTATATAGAATTGTTCACGGGACTACGGGCATTGCTCATATGATTGTTTATCATTGTGAACAAATTACTAATTTTATAGGAAGGATCCTTCCTTCCTTCTTATTGAATTAGTCATTAATACATCAATAGTATCTTGAATTCCTATTAAAGATACTATTGAGTAAAAAACCGGCAAGACGAGACGGCGGGGGCTAAAGACCAACCAAGAAAAAACCTGACAAGGTTTTTGTATATCCTGAACAATTTATCATTTTTTTTGTTTCGGAAAATGTTTAAATCTCCGAAATCTACAAGTCTGCAGAGGAAACATCAATTAGATGCCTTGTGAATCCGTTATGTATGACGGACGTCCTACACGTTTGTAATACACCAAAAACTCACGATGCATCAGGTCGAAACGATGGTACCTATATAACCAAAGAGCTACGGATATATCAGACTTTTCAATTGGCGGTACGTAAATGGCAACAAAAAATAATGGTACCGGAGGCGGCGTGTAGCCGACAAACGGCGAGGTCCAATGACCCACATGGTTCATTACTGGGCCGCCTAGTCTTACTAACGAAAGAAAAATCGGTCACCGTCTAGCGCACGTCATTACTTCACTTCGCTGTACGTCTGTAGAAATGTGGCTTGATTGCCTATTAGTGTCAATCGCTCAACATATCTACAACTTTTTTTTGAAGATGCATTACCTATTATAACTTAAGGAAATGGTGACCCAGCAATGGAGTTCCGCGATCATTACGCGTCTATCCAGAAACAAAATCGTTTGATCACGATCGAGAACAAAGAAAATCCTCTAAACTACATAAAGCAAGGTTATAGTCACCCCCGAATCATGTTCGTAAGAAGTATTCATGCCAAACAAAAAAGTCGAGGAACATAATACGTATTAGCAGCTCTTTAAACTATTGCGAGTGAGAATTATTCGTTCAATGATCACAGTAAATTAATCCTATGCCATAAATGGTGTCCCACAGAAACCTGATCTGGCAGCGGACAAGTCTAACACAATCTAAACAATTTATCAAAATAGCGCCCATAAATGGACTTCCTGAAGCCCTGGGATTCCTCCACACCACTTAATAATCATTGTGTGCATAAGTAAGCGTGAAAAGACGCTTTTTGCAATAGTTATTACAATTGATCACAAAGATTCAAATTGAACACGGTGATAAAAGGAGGCAGATACATAGATGCTTGGCTTCTCGGTAATTACTGTACATTAGCAGGGGGCGGTGATGTTTGGTACTTATTTCAAAAAGTAACGCAATAATAACTGAGTCAAGACTAACGGTCCTCATTAATCATTGAGGTCGATTTCGGTCAAACTAAACAAGTAGGTATAACAGAACGTTACTGGATATCAATTCGTCATCGTCCCATTTTTCTACGACACCGATTTTATGTAAGAAGTAGCTGATGCCCGCGACTTCCTTCGCGTGGACTTTATGACTCTGGGGATTAATATACCTTAATACGAACTAAACATACATAAGAAAATACTTGTAGCAGTGTTATAAAATTGTATGGCATTGCATTGGCTGTTGCTAAATCAGCTGGAGGGATAAAATATAGGACTCAAGACTTTTTAAGCCACCGACACGACAAGTAAAGGTATGGGCAGAGTACCCTAAACCTACCGCACATCTCCAAAGGGCCTTCGGGAGGGACGGACCTCGGCTTTAGGTGTTGCCTGTGTGTTCAAGGCTTGGAGAGACAGCAAACTCTCATGTTTTGCCGTATGGGCTGAAAACTATGTTGCCAAAAGGGGGACCGCTGGGCGGTCACCAGTAATAATAAGCTAATCGTACTTTACGCACTCTATCCCAGTGGAGAGTGTGACTCTGTAAAATTGTAGATATAAAATTTGACATGCTAGTGTATCAGATGTTCTAAATCTTCGATTCTTTTACCTCAACAAAAAATACTACTCAGGGTTTACCTGGACCATTATGGTTCTGCGTCCGGTGTTCCAAATCTTCAAATTAAATACCTCAACAAAAAATGCACATCAGGTAGAATAACTTTTGCTAAGGCGACATTTATATATTTCTTATAGTTTACCTGCACTATTATGGTTCTGCATGAGATGTTCCAAATCTCAGATTTTTTTATACCTCAACAAAAATGCTTATCAGGCTTAACAACTTTTGCTAAGGCTCCAAATTTATATTTCCTATAGTTCAGCTGGACCATTATGATGCTGCATTAAGTGTTTCATTTTCCAAAGTTATTTCTACCCTATATGTTGCCCCGGCTTAATAGCTATATAGCACAAAAAGTTCCATTCGAATCTGTGCAATATTGCCGGAGATAAACGTGATCATACATACACACAGACAGAACACAAGAAATTCTTAATTTTTTTTTGCTTTCTATTATTCTTTTTAAGTGTTTCTCTATTCATTTCAGTCAAAAATACTAAATGTACAGACAAAATATTTTTACTGTATTATTATATGTATATGTCGCAGTCATCTGGTTTAATCTGCTATATGATTGAATGACTAGCGCATTTATTTTTCTTCTTCTGTTTTATAAAATGGCTTCCACCGAGATTTCAGTGATTCTGCATGTCCAGTAAATTGAGATGCTAAGTATCGGTTTTGTACGGCAAAGCTGTACTATATATAACAAGTAGCATCAATTGATGCCTCGTGGTCGGGAGGTTATGGTGGCAAGTCTATAAGAGTCCATATAACAGTCCACTTTAACTATTTCACAAATTGTTCCATGAGCACGAGCATTTATAACACCAAACTACACCAATTTCATATTATAAAGTCCACCAAAATCAATTTGCAAAATCGTCCAAGGTAGACCCCAACCGCACCCCTTGACTTCCCACCACAAACTCCCCAGCGCGTTCATTGTATGACCACGTTTAATTGAATGACTAAAGGACAACTCGTAAGTCGTTGAATGTAACGTTCAACGTCTTGACTGAATGAACGTCATTTAGCGAAGTCGTTGAATCTTAGCCGACTTTGTAATATTTGGTGGTAGCATGATTTCCAAAGCTTTATATAATCTCATATTTTTGCAAATTTGTCTTAATTTTTAAAGTAGCCGGCGGTGTCGCAATCATAGGTAAATCCATGATGTCATACTATTTTATTACAAATAACGAACTTTTAAGTAAAATTAATGTAAAAAAAAATATCAACACCATGCCAACTGAGCGAGCTGTTGGACGCCATATTTGTTTTAGTGACTACTAGCACAGCAGTGGTAAAAAAAATTAACAAAGTTTGAATCACCTGACTGATTTTATGTCCGCTCTGTTCAAAGGGCTATGTTACAATCCGCTAATTAGTTGGTCGTTGAGCGACGCTTGCTAAATCAACGTTCGGCCTAGTCATTCAATTAAACGTGGTCATTCGATGAACGCGCTAGTCATTCAAACAAATAGCAGATTCACCCAGATGACTGCGACATATAGATATGAATTTGACCAACAGAAGATTCAGTTGCATGCGTTTACGGTGTGTTTCATGCAAAAAATCTAGTTTTAACTCAAACTTGGTATAATGTATGTAATGCATAAATTGTATGCACCTTTAATGGCATTTAAATTTTTGTCACACAAGAAACTACAGGTTTTAGATATTGTTGAATACCGTATTTTTTTTACGTAAATGCTATAGTTTTTTTTATCATTTTCCTTTATCTCCAGCATATAATAAGCTGCCAAGTGCGAGTCGGACTCGCCCATGAATTTAGTAGTAGCAGGCTTATATTAGTCAAAATACCACTAACATTTTAGAATAGCCGCAAATATTACTTTGTTTAATGGTGTTAGTATGAATGTCAAAGTTATATTTGCGGTTTTGAAAATTGACAAGATATGGTTTTAGAAACCTCTATTTCATTTTAAAAGTCCTATAGACACCTTACACATAAAGCGATGTTTTTATTTTTAAATTTCAGTTCCATGTACGAGTATGTGTCAATCTTCTCATTTGTTATAAAAACCGTAAAGCGGTTTATAGAATACTATCGGACTAGAATGCTGTGACATACGGACAGACATGACAAATATATAAGGGTTACGTTTTATTGAAATTCGGCTACGAAACTCTCCCCATTGACCCCTCTCAATGAGACACCTTCAGCCCTGTTTATTATGGAGTAAAAAAATTATGTACCCAAGTATTGTTATTGAAAATCTTTACTAAGAAGAGTAGGTAATGTTTAAGTTTCCGACTGTGATTATCACTTTTACATTGCCACGATCTTTGTAATATGCTATGTAAAGTATGGTGGATTAGTAGATTTTCGGAACTGAGATCCAAAACGGAGGTTCGTCGCAAGGTCTCAGTTATGTGCTGTACAGCGGAAATATTGTCAATTTTGATGAAATGTCAATCAATAATACTTAACAGGCAACATAAAAATAACTTATTTGGCTGTTCTATAATAAAAATCACTTATTTTATGCCTAAATTCTCAATACTAATACAGTGAAACTTGGTTAAGTGGGACCTGGATAATTGAGAAATCTCCATATCTGGAACTCATGCTGAGGTCCCAACAGTTTGGCACTGAATTACCTCTATTAGTGGGGTGTAGCAAACCTCTATATCTGAGATGCGTTCTTTCAATTTGTCATCATAGTTACCTCTATAACTAGACAGCGAGTGAATTTGATGTGCATAAACCTCTGTAACTGAGATACCATCGTTTCGTTTGTTTACTTTGTCATTTGATTAATGACTGTCATTTTTAGTTTTGCTTTACAATCATACGGATGTGTATTTGAAAAATGGCAAAAAGAAGGCTAAAATCTGATGAATATGGGAAGCCACTCGATGAAGTATGTGTCGAATTAAATGTGCCAAAATCTACTCTTTGTAGAATTATTCAGAATAAAGATAAAACTCAATTGCAGTATTCTAAAGGACAAGGAAAACTAAAACGTATACGTTTATCAGGATATCCTGAACTTGAACACATTAATTAATATTTACTCTAAAACTGAAATAACCTGTATTCTGACCTTCATAAATAAAACCCTCTGTAAATGAGACAGATATTTATTTATACCTGGATATCTGAGATACTGGGTAATTGGAATACCTCTATAAGTGAAACCAAATTGCAGGTCCCTTGAAGCTCACTTAACCAGGTTTCACTGGATAGCGGTAAATAATGAATTTTTTACTGAAACCAAGTGATGCATGAAATACTATACAAAAACAAAGAAATACTGATCTAATGATATTGCTATAGAAATAATAAATTTGTTTAATAAACTACTATATACGGAAGAATACTTTGAACGTAGAATGAGCAAACACATCAAAAGATTTAACTAATATGTAACACAGAGACTGTCAATTTAAACGAGATTTTTAATTAACTATCTCCTTTTTAATGTTCTGTAAGCGGGACAGGAGAAATCAGTCCGTCGACCTGCATTACAAATGCCTTTTCCCACAAAGAAGTGCCCGTCGAGGTTCTCGGAAGCTCAACAAAGATCCTGCTCGTTCGTGTGACTCATCTCGAGCAAGTTTAGAGGTACAAATCTATGCATGGCATATAAATCTGGCAACATCACCATTACATATATATCTACATTGTGTATTTACGAAAGATTCAATTGATTTGCCACTACAAGGCAGTTAAACTTTGACGTTAGTACTTATATTAATTCTGTGCCGTAAGGTTTGCTTGTTTCATGAAGTAAGTGCTCGACCGGAAGTGTAAGTAATGCAAATTTTACAACACGAGCCCGTGTACGCAATTAGATTTTTTTACGTGATTTGTAACATAACAAAAGTAGGTTAACAGTCATATCATGTCTAGGGATAAAAAGAACTGTCGATTTCAATAAATTGTGTCCTAGTCTCATTGGGGACATCGTCAAATCAGGCTTACTTACGGACCACACCACGGACACGAGTGCGTTTGGCACTGTCGTTAAGTTCAATTCGTCGAACAGGCGCGTAGGAGTCGCTACATTACCGCCGCTCGCCATCCTTCATATACGAAATTGCTTGTTCCCATAATTTGTATTCGGGGTCGGCGTCACACTTATGATGTGCGATTAGAAAGGAGATGGCAATTGTATTGCGACGTAGAAACGATCCACATGTGGGTGGTCATACCTGAATCATATATAGAAAGGAGCTTTCAGATTTGAACTTAATTGTGAAATTATTATGTTCACAATAAATTAAAAGTAAATATGACAATATGCAATGATTGATCGAGCATTTCAATTGCAATTGCAAAATAATCTCTAATTATTAAATCGAACTATAGGTATTCATAAATAAAAGTTACGAAATTTTAAGACGATCTCGTTTGTAGTCGGCATATTTTGAGATTTAAGGATCGGGTTAGCAACTGTCTAGAGTCTAACATTATTCACGACTAGCTGATGCCCGCAACTGCGTTCGCGTGGACTTTATGACTCCGGCGTATTAATATACCCTAATATGAATTAAACATAAATACTTGTAGCAGTGTTATAAAATTGTATGGCATTACATTGGCTGCTGCTAAATACTGGAGGGATAAAATATAGGATTCTTTGAGACTTTTTGAGCCAACGACACGATAAGAAGAAGACTATATAGCCAGCTCCAAGGAGCTTGCGCTACTTCACCAAACTTTGAGGTATGGGCAGAGCACCTTCAACCTATCGCACATCTCCAAAGGGCCTTCGGGACGGACGGACCTTGGCTTTAGGTGTTGTCTGTGTGTTCAAGGCTTGGAGAGACAGCAAACTCTCATGTTTTGCCGTATAGGCTGAAAACTACGTTGCCAAAAGGGGGACCGCTGGGGTCACCAGTAATATGAGCTAATCGTACTCTACGCACTCTATCTCAGAGGAAAGTTTAAATTGTCGATATAAAATTTAATATGGTAGTGTATCAGATAATCTAAACCTTCGATTTTTTTACCTCAATAAAAAATACTGATCAGGCTGAACAACTTTTATATTTCCTATAGTTTACCTGGCCCATTATGGCTCCGCGTCAGGTTTTCCAAATCTTCAAATTAAACAACTCAACAAAAAATGCTCATCAGGTTGAATAACTTTTGCTAAGGCGTCATTTATATATTTCTTATACTTTACCTGGACCATTATGGTTCTGCATGAGGTGTTCCAAATCTCAGATATTTTATAATTCAACAAAAATGCTCATTAGGCTTAACAACTTTTGCTAAGGCTCCACTTTTATATTTCTTATAGTTCAGCTGGACCATTATGATGCTGCATTAGGTGTTCCATTTTTCGCAATCATTTCTACCCTATATGTTGCCCCGGTTTAATAGTGCAGCTCCGTGGCGCAGCGGTCAACACGCCGGCCTGTGACACGGATGGTCCGGAGTTCGATCCCCGGTCAGGTCAAGATGGAAAATGATCTTTTTCAGATTGACCTGGGTCTTGGATGTTTATCTATATATTTATTTGTTATAAAATATAGTATCGTTGAGTTAGTATCCCATAACACAAGCCTTATTTAAGAACTTACTTTGGGGCTAACTCAATCTGTGTGATTTGTCCGTATATATTTATTTATATAGCAAAAAAGTTTCATTCGAATCCGTCCAATATTGCCGGAGATAAACGTGATCATACATACAGACAGACAAGAAATTCTAAAAAAATTTTTTTGCTTTCCATTATTTTTTTCAAGTGTCCCTCTATCCATTTCAGTCAAAAATACCAAATGTACAGACAAAATATTTTTACTGATTTATTATATGTATAGATTATGAAATAAATTGTCAAATGTATTAACTTTTGATGAAAGACTTATTTTAACCGACTTAAAAACAGAGGTTATCAGTTCGACCCGTATGTATGTAATATCATCAGAATTGCCCAGTTTTTGTATATGTTTGTCTATTCCAGCTTCTAAACATCTGTAGGTATGTATGTAAGTATGATGTTTGTATGCATGTTAGCACATGTTTTAAAAACTAAATAGAAATGGGAAATATAAATTATATGTTAATTAAATTGCAACGCCCTTGCAGGGCTCATTTGTGCACTTTTAATATATGTGTATAATAAGACCTAATGTACACCAAATGAAGCAATAAAGACTATGACTCTGAAACAGAAGTCAGATTACAATAAATATTTTAAGTAGAAATAGGTATTGTCTAACTAAGGGAACCGTGCAAGTTTCATCAAAATCGGTTGAGTAGTTTAAAATATTTGAATTTGTTTAGTATGACTGCAAAATATTTAAAAATCTACAGCTCAAAAAAGTCAAATGATACATAATTTTTTGTTAGGAATTATTGTTCGCAGCGACATGTATAATTTGCGTTACCACGGCTACAGGGAGGCAGATCAAATCTCCTATTACAGCTCTATCAGCTCCGTATTAGATACGATCATTAACACCTGAAAGTGGCAGAGGAAAGACATCTCACTCAGCCAGCAAAAGGTTAAAACTTGTGATTTATTGTCGTTACACTATAAAATAAAACTTTCACTTATTAATATTTCTTTTAATAAAAGGGAAATCATGTCACGTCAAATGACAAACGACTGCAGACAATGTGCAGCAGCGCGGGTGGATAACAATCAAGGCCGGAGAGACTGGGCCACGCACCGCACTACACCCAAAGGAGTTTGAAATCAAAAGTGAACACAATTTACTCGAGACAAGAATATCACAATACGAACCACGTTCTCTTCATTCTAAGCTACACTCTAAAAATAATACTATCTCCCACGCTCTTCACCTTGATCCATGAGGAACTTCCATATAAGAATAAACAAGAGTGATAGTGGCAATTAATAAAGATTCCTCTGAAGAGACAACTTACGTGCGAAATAAATTGATAGAAAGTGAAAATGGCTACCGCCAGAAAGATTGATGGTACTGGTAATATATCGCGAAACTGCAAATAAAGGATTAAATTGGCCGAACCGGTTGCTGTTCAATTATTTTACACTGAGTTTATTGCAGATTTTAAAATTATGTTTACCGAAAATGATACTCGTTTGTATGTAATATATTTAAAGTTTCACATAAGTTATGAGTTGTAAATTCGTTTCACAGAGAATGGCTGCAAGATAAATACTTCCGTGAACGTACAAATTACCGAAAGATCGTTTGCAGTGTTTTAGTGCAACGCCTCCGTCGATATCTGAACATGAACAATACGTGGGCGGCCGATGCATTGTCGATCCTTAAACGGACACCTTGTTTACCTACTTGTCTTCCCTTTATGATAGTTCATATCAGCGTTGAACAAGGTACTGCGTCATGTACTTCATCTTACGAGATGAAAATTAATAAGTGCAATCAAGCAATCAGGCGATCCTTGACGAATATGATTCAAATAAGTTCACATTTCCGTAGTCGTGACCCGCGCCTGCCAGAGCTCCATTAACATCACGAGTGTAGCGACAAAGGCATCATTTTGATTTTTTTATAACATACTTAAAAGGAAATAAATGATAACATAAGCATAATCGACTAGAAGATTTTGTTATTGTTCGTCTTTTAGTAGGTTTATCGAATAAAATGCATTGAATTACATAATAATGCAATAAAAAATAAATCCTCCTCGGTAGTACCGAGCTATATCAGCCAGGGCAGTCAGAGCAGAGCACGACCCTCTCGGTACTACCGAGTCGGTAGTATCGAGAGGGTCGTGCTCTGCAGTGAAGACATAAAAGGACTTGATGATGATGATAATGCAATAAAAAATCATAATACGGCGCGACCATATTAGTAATCTATGTACAGGAAAGCTGCGAACATTACGTTGCTATATTATGATGTCTGTGTGAGCAATATGATAGTCAATGTCATTGCTACTCGATATAAGCATACTTTATAAACAAAGGGTCTTCTGTATGAGTCAAAAACATGTGCAAGTTTTGCCACACTTCCTACATGTAATGCAAACATAACACGTGCAGTACTCGTCATCAAAGCGATAAGACAATGAACGCTGTTGTAACAGTCCGCCGAAGATTAATACTTTACCACCAATCTCTTTAGAAATCACGTCCACCGATACGATACGTGGAAAATTAAATGGTGATTAATTTCGAATTACGTTTAAAACCCGACCAACCAATAAACGACAAGCAATAAACTTTCTGTCTGCAATTTACTAAATTACAGACCTGACAAGAACAACGAACCGCATGTTAACAAATAAATTTCAATCGGAGGAAATAAAGCCATCGAAGACAATCGCCGCAGAAAGTATACTTGTCAATTCAGGTTAAAGTGATCATTCTCGCTGATGAGTCAGGCACACTATTCCATACTTAGTTAGCTCGAGGTTGCTCCAATTCCCTACATCTTTTCAGATCACATTGAATACTCCGTGTGTACTCATTTCACTGTCTTTTCAATATCGCTTTCATGACTACATACATACACTCGTTTGTGAACACGACGATCATAACGTGTGGAATATAAGGTTCAATTTATATTAGCAGATCATAGTGTATTGGGTAATTAAATCTTTGACAAATTGGATTATTGCAATCGTTGTCACCTACTTATATCCCGTTCCATAGACTCACCTACGTACTCAGTGCAAACAATGTTAGCATGTGTTCCGTAAAAACTAAACTTAACAGAATCGTGTTCTATTTACTAATTTAAGGTTCAGTTTATATTAGCCAATAGTGTAGGTATTGAGTAATTAAACCTCTGACAAATTGATAAATTGAATGATCATTGCAATCGTTGTGACCTATATCCCGTTTCATAGAAACTCACCTACGCACCCAGCACAAACAATGATCACATTAGCATGTGTTCCGTAAAAACTAAACTTAACGGAATCGCGTTCTATTTACTAATACACGGCAAGCTGAATGATAAAACCACCTTTCATATGAATACAATGAAGATCTATTATCATATCTTGGATACAATAGATTAAAAACATATGTTTATTATGAACTGTTAAACACTTCAACAACAGTGAGATTTGATTTGTTTTTCCGTTCGTAGTACGTAGATTAAACTGTTTGAACTTGATACATTTCATTTTAAAAACATTAGCATCAGTTTCCGCGAAAAGGAGAATCCAATTAATAAATGTGCTAATAGGTATACAGATATAACAAGCTTAGAGCTTTCACTATTCGCACAACAGCTGGCAGGGCGGTCCGCACTCCACCCACGGCTGGTGCTCCTCCAAGAAGTCTCGGACGAAAAGCCAGCGTCTGCGGTTTCAAGCTAATTAATTTCTTTTATTATGAATTGTTTCAGAATCTGATTGACATAGTAATAGTGAAAGTGAAAACGTGTCACGGTTTATAATCTTGACGGAGAAAGGCGGGCGTCGAGTTTTAGATATTTGGACAAATTATACATAGCATAAATTAATTAACTCTTACATATTAATTTTATTCAGAATATATTTTAAACGTTATTTAACCAAATGTGTAATAATTATGATCAGCGCTGATTTATGTCATAGGTATGAGAAGATTGTGGAGCAAAAGCCAAAGCTACTTAATGTGACTGCTAAATAATATTGCGCCAATAGGCTTGCAAATAAGAAATTTTGTGCTAATTTCCTCAAACATCGGAGACAGCATCGTAGAGAACAATACAGTTGTGGCAATTACCGTTCTTGCACGCGTCGCCAGTACTTTCTCGAGACTTGTCTGCGCGTTCCACGATCGAGAATCATCGCATTTTATAGCGATTGTGCACAGGAGTTGCATGATTTAATTCCCTCTGCACCATTTCACTCCCACTCCGAAGCGGCGTGGGCAGGGGTTCCATCCATATGTGGTCGATATTCCTCAGTCAGCGCACCTCTAGATTCCCCCTTTCCTTCATAATGCGAACCAGTAGGCAATGGAATTTCATTCCCTGTTTCCCGACTCGTACAATACGGATGATGACTAAATTTTATTTCGTTATTTTATGGAAAGTCCTCCCAAAAAAAGACACATCCACAAAAAAAAAAACGCCAAGCTAAACCTAAAACTCTCTTAGATATTACAGTTTTAATAGCACATTTTTTTGGCGATACCAATACTCTCCCCAGAAAATGCTACTCAATCGTGACGTCACAGTTTTGTAAAATGTTTGGGACGTATGAGTAACTTGTTCGACAGCTATATTAAATATTGCGTTTATAGTAACGGTCTAATAATAAAAGTTGCTTAATATTTAGGGAATATAAAATAGTAATATTTATTTATTTAAAAACTTCATATATATATATAAGTATATAATACACTACATATATACGCTTATCAATTACTCTTTGAAATTCCATTGAGAAAATGTGCGCGTACTGCATTCTTAAATGCCAGGCGACTAGTTGCCTTGCGGATCAATCCGCAATCCGGAATCGATATCAAGTAGAAAGTGTACTTTTTTTAGTCTTTTTAGACACATTTTGATAGGATATGAAACAAGAATCAGTCATCATGCCTATTTAGGAATTTTCAAAGCAAGAGTGAGTTTGAATTTGTGTGTCTCACACCCTAGACCTCATCATGTCTTCCCATAAGGCAAGATAGTGCATGATTCTTAAAAAAATATCGCACATATTATACATAAATAAACTACTAAGTCAATAATATTTTTATAGTTTCACGAGACTGCACACCTGAGGATGTCATACAAATTATCGTTTCTAAGAAAAAGTGTATTTGTGGCAGTCATCTGGTTGAATTTGCTATTTGATTGAAGACTAGCGCGTTCATTGAATGACCACGGTTAATTGAATGACTAGGCCGAACGTTGATTGAACAAGCGTCGCTCAATGTCCAACTAGTTAGCGGATTGTAACATAGCCCTTTGAACAGAGCGGACATAAAATCAGTCAGGTGATTCAAATTTAGTTCATTTTATTCCCACTGCGGCGCTAGTAGTCACCAAAACAAATATGGCGTCAAACAGTTCGCACAGATGGCACGGTGTTGATATTGTTTTGATTAAATTTAATGAAAAGTGCGTTATTTGTAATAAAATAGTATGACAACATGGATTTCCCTATTATTACACCGCCCCGCCGGCTACTTTAAAAACTAAGAAAAATTTGCAAAAATATGAGATGAAATAAAGCTTTGGAAATCATGCTACCACCAAATATTACAAGTCTGCTAAGATTCAACGACTTCGCTAAATGACGTTCATTCAGTCAAGACGTTGAACGTTACATTCAACGACTTGACGAGTTGTCCTTTAGTCATTCAATTAAACGTGGTCATTCAATGAACGCGCTAGTCATTCAATCAACTAACAGATTCAACCAGATGACTGCGACATATTGACAGATAGTTACAAAAAGCTACACAATAATGCACTTGTGCTAACTCATTTGTGCACTTATAATATATATGTATAATAAGACCTAATGTACACCAAATGAAGCAATAAATACTATGACTATGACAATAACAAGCATGGCTGTGATAATGTGGAAAATTTATCAATCTTCCCCCTTCAGGACCATGGCAATCAACATGCATTTTCGTACATTGGGTCTTAATATAACTCATTGCTTCATGAGCGCGTTCATCGCGCTCAAACGAGCATTTGATTGAGCGTAAACACATCGATGTTGACATTGTTTATTCACGTGTAGTGACCGTGGGCGAGAAAGTCTAAAACGTTCCCTTTTATCAAAAAAATAATTAACTAGTCTTACAAAACATTGAATAAGCCTACACTCGCTTTCGTCTCCTAAAACGGCGATAGCAATAACGATGAGTAATGAATAGAGAGCTGCTTTAATTCGCGCCGCTCTGCCTGCACCCACGCACTAGGTACCGCGCATCCACTCGGAACAATGCTTACTGGTTTACTTTCTCGATTGACTCACTCTGATACATTGCATATGTCTAGCAACACGAATTGGATTAATGTTACCAGTCTAGATTAATAATCTCCAAGGCTTCAATATGCGATGTCAACAAAAATCACTTTCATTAACATCGATACCGAGTCAGAGCGACTGAGCGACAGAAATAGGCCGCGCTCCGATACAAGCACTATTGTAATTGCGTGTTCTGTGATGCGTGAATAGGGTAGGTATTATTTTAAAGAAAAAAACAAATAAGAGGTAACGTAGTGTGGCATGATCATTTGTCTTGCAATTAATATAAAATTCAAGACTGTCAATAATTGAAATAACAATATTTGTGTTTTCACGGAAAACATCAACAAGCCGAAAAACGACCTCCAGAGGCATAACCCTGAGGAAGCTCAATATGCTCGCAGAACCTTTAATTCATAAATAGGCGTAGTATGTACAAAGAAATGACGAATAATTAACCGGACCGACCCAGGAAAGCCAGTATAAATAAAAAACAAAAATAAACTTATCAGAGAACATTTTAAGCAAAGAAAAGTCGACGCAACGTTATTTTAATAACGCGTGAGTTTGGACAGGGCGGAAAACAAAAATTTACGGCTTCCGTGATGGGGCCTTCGACCGGCATCGGTCAGCCGATCTTTGTGCAAAAGTAAATGGATGTGTCACGTCGTCTAATAAAGGAGATGTTATTTTCTCACGTTTTGTTCTTAAGGGTCGTAATTCCTAACTCCTATGCGTGGACACAGTATACAGGGAAATGTTCTGGTAATGTAAATGTACGAGTGCATATAGCAGTTGCGCAGGCGCATGAATGCGCTAATGAACGCATGTCGCGCCGCTGACCCCCGACCCACGCGGGTTCGACGCCCGACGATGTGTCCCCCGCAACCCGCGCTACAGGCCCTTACAACTCCAGGACGACGCCAGACGACTTTATCATGTTTAATCAGTACTGACGAGTACTTTGTGTACGGATACTGACAAATTGTCAATGATGTTTATAATCCGAACTGTGATATTGTCTAAGCCACATAAGATAACTGAAAAATCTAAATTATTTTATATGTAAAAAAACAAAAGAATAAATAAGCAAATTCGTAATTATATTTCAATGCAGTTTACAATAGTAAAAACAAATGGGTTTCAATCACTAAATACACACATTTCATTGCGCCGTACAAAAGATTTCAACGAGACACACACATTGCTACAATATTTTAAATTAAATAATGTGCTGACTAACATTCATTCAAATATGAGAGCACACAAGTTTCTCAAGTAAAGGTTATCTGGATTGTCTTTATTCTCGCTTCACATTGATGATTGTAGCCGTTGGTCTCGGCTGTCACCATTGATGGCAGTCGTTAAACTGTGTCGATGCCTCTAGGCAGCTTGAAAAATCTGCTAGCAGTGTTGGCCACTTACACGAAAACCAAACAAACATTGATGTATCTACTGGGCTGGGTCTGGACCGGTACTGAGAGCTGTATAAAAACTCGAGCTTTCCTTTAATTGTCACGACGAGCGAAGGTACGCGGCCGCACCTGCTTCCAATTACACATAAGCGGCCATGTGCAGTTAAAAACAACCAGACACTGGAAAAACTCGTCATCTGCGAAGTGAAACTAGACACATACTGCACACAACGAACACAGCTCCCACAACAATTACAACTATTAATTTGAATTACAAAACAGTGTATATTTCCAGTTTACAGATACATGTGTGTTAATAAATAATATAACGTTTTTAGAGTTCCTTACCCGAATAGCGAAAAAAGGAATCCTTATAGAATCGTTTGTCTGTCTGTCTGTATGTCAAAGCGATTTTATTCCGAAACAATTAAAACTAAACAGTTAAAACTTGGTAGGTAGATGTATTCTGTGAACCGACTTATGATTTTTATTAAAGAAAAAAAACTTTCTAAGAAAATTGGTTTGTACAAGATATAGTCAAAGATATGACACATGTAATATTTAACTTTGTCATTCATACAAACACTATGAAAAACGAGAGTAATTTTGCTGGCGAAAAATGATAGTGGTATTTTTCCTAATATGCCTGTTACTACCTTCGAGCAACACGGCCTCCGTACCGGACGGGGGAGTGGGCAAAGCGACAATTTACTATGACAATTTTTCTGGCGTTTTTTGCGGGGGGAAATGTGCACACAAGTTTAGTTCCGCACACCTACATACAAAACTTAAACTGTCACTTGATAGTAATTATGACATTGTCACAAAAATGACATAAAAAAGAAAAAATAATTTGTGTACAGATGAGTCACACACAACTAACACATAGACATGCATATGCCTAATTTTGCTTGTACCTTGACAGAGGGGAATGCAGCGTATGGCTACTCCCTTCCGTGTTGCTCGAAGGTTACTACGGAACCCTTCATAGGCGAGTCCGAATCGTACTTGACCACTTTTTTTTAAATTATCCACCCATCCTACGTTCTTGCCTGAAATGCATTAGTTGAATTTAGTTGCAAAGAACGGTTGTTGGAAAGAAAATGACATTTGCATAATGATTGTATATTTATTTGCAATAGACTTTGAAATTAGTCAAACTCAAAGGAGCTTAAAACAAATAGAAAATAATCGACGGCGGATAGCGACGGAATTCGCGAAGATGGCGAACGTTCCGTGGGCGCAAGCAGTGGCCCTCGGGAGCAACGTACCGGGGACCGGTTCGCTAATCTTTCCCGCACCGGCTCGCTCCTGTCCGCACCTTAACGTGGCTAACGGCTCCTACAACCAGTGCGGCCAGATATCTTCGAGAGATGCACTTCAAGCGAACTAGCCCACATCTATGGAAAATTCTTAAGCATATACATTTTACAGAGGATTAACGGTAATTTTCCAGTTGTTTTTAACAATTTATCTGACACACAACTATGACAAGAAACATAATACTTGTGACGTAGTACTTCTGTTTCATCAGGTCTTTCTAATCTCCACTGCAGGAGCACGACCCTCTCTGTACGACCAGAGCTATATATTAGCTTTAAAGTAGTCAGAGGATTTGGCCTACACTCTCCACGCTGGCCAGACGGATTGGAGAGGTCTCTTTGATGTTTATAAGCTTTGTTTAGCTTGTGTTTCCTTAGTCGCCTTTTACGACATCCACAGGATGACTTGGAGTGGTCCTATTCTACTCTGCCGGGAACCACACGGCAACTTCTGTTTACAGTGGTTAATTGAATGCATTTTCCATATAATATAAATAATCCTAGCGTAACGCCCCGGCTTCGTACGGGTAGTAGTAGAGTAGAGCATAATAAACAAAACATGTTTGTCGATCGCATCAGCTCGATGTGCCATCCATCATCGGTATGAAAAACGCGCGTGAATTTATTTTTTACATTCAAATCTATTTCAGCATTATGAAATCATGGTGGAAACATAGAAACTCACATAAAAAATACATACACATAAACCCAGAACAACATACCATACTTTTAGGTAGTTGTGGGATAAGGGTTCGAAGGTCTCTAATCGATGACGACCTTAGTGGCGATGTACCGTGAGCGTCTTTGTATCGTCGAGTCTCGGTGTCGATCCCCGGCCAGTACCGTATGTCAATTATAAAGAATAGTATGTATATCCTATACGTAATTAATTACATAAAAATTATATACGTAACGATCGAACGTATTGATTTCCCTCGATTGGTGATGCAAGACCTAGTCGAAGACAGGCTATCGAGCCATTATGTCACCATAATAACCATCTGCTGCGATCGCAGTACGCGGAGACATGCGATTTTCTCCAAAGCAATAGAATTGGATATAAAATACGTCAAGCGACGTCGATTTCCGCGGACGTGACAATGATGCCATTGTTCAATCAAGCAACGATACAAACGACTGTCGCGTCGCGGCAAATGGCTGGCTGTGAGCGTACAAACATCTTTCTCACTTTCATGGTAATCGTTTGGACTACTTTTTGTTTCGTAAGCCTTATTTAATATCCACAAAAAGGCGTTTCATTAGTATTTCACACATTTAGTGGCGTTTGGACTTTTTAATAATAATTTTGTCGGGTACATACAACCCACTTCAAAAAAGAAAAACTTAAATTGTACTTAAATTTTAAAATTCCGCCATGCGTCTTCTTCTGAGCCCAGTCAGAATTTAGTTCAATTTAAAATAGTCTAATTAGAAAGACTATGATTTAAGTAAATATAATAACATCCCAAAAAATAGAACTTGATCAATATTTACAATTAGTCCATAATTTGAAATGCTATTATTAAACTAATTTTAATTTTGAAGTTATAATATAACCATTTAGTTATCATGCAGAAGGTTTTGCCAAATAATATTAAATACTCAATTTTTTTAAGGTTGTCCAAACGGAAAAATTAAAAGGTTACTTTTTTTGAAGGTACACTTTTTTGTAGTATTTAATGAGGTTTACGAAACGAAAAGTTCTCCAAACGGGATTGATCCTGGAAATCTACTGGGCAAACCAATCTAATTTACTCTCAATTTTTTTAAGGTTGTCCAAACGCTACTAAGGTATGAAAAATTAAAAGGTTACTTTTTTGAAGGTACACTTTTTTGTAGTATTTAATGAGGTTTACGAAACGAAAAGTTGTCCAAACGGGACTGATCCTGGAAATCTACTGGGCAAACCAATCTAATTTACTTGAGACGTCACTGACGCAGTTTTCTTAAGCCTAGCGTACCAGTTAAATGTGGAATACGCTATCTCTCGACTCCTATGATTTAATACAACCCAAATAGGGCCAGAGAGTGATTTATCGCATTCAAAATGTAATAAATGTTTGACGCTCGATCAAATTTTGTTTTATGACATGTCCATTTGTGATCAAAACATTTTTTTACATCTACGCTTATCTCGTAAAAAATCCATCAGTGTCAAATGAATTGGAAAGCGGAAAGAATGGAAAAAAGACCCGCCAAGTGCGAGTCGGACTCGCGGTTCAAGGGTTCCGTAGATTTTTTGGTAGTATATTAATATAAAGTTTTCGTATTTTTCCTTAACTTCTGCTGTAAGGCCTTGCTACTTCATGCCACATTTAATGATTCTAGGTCAACGGGAAATACCCTGTAGGATATGATTCCTTAAGCAAATTTGCGACATTAACGGCCATATATTTTGATTGCGTTGACCTAGAAGTTTGATTTTTTCACAGATTTAAGAGACAGTATATTTTAATAAGTGATATTTATTTCGAATTCCTATGTCCAAGTTCCTGGGGAAAAGGTCCTGACAAACAGACGGACGGACATGAACTTATAAGGATTCCTTTTAACCTTCTGAGGAACGGAACCCTAAAAAATTGTGTGCTGATCAAGAATTTATTAAAATAATATAGTGTCTAAGAGAATAAACATAAAAATTATGATAGTTTATTTTTTTCTTCATTACACCGAAGACGCGGATGATATCTAATTCAACAAGCAATTTGGCAGCGATTATAATCTAATATTAGAAAAGTACATTCCGAACTCAGTTTTATTTCGCAGTCAATGTGATACATGTACTGTCACAATAATAATAATAATAATAATAATAATAAGCCCCCTAAAAACCCTACCTTACGTCCGTGCCGAACACCTGGCCACGTGGGGGACGGACACGCGTACTATCGAAACTTATGCGGCTAACAAGGTTCAGGTAAACCCAAGCCATGGTGGAACAGCATATGCCAAGGGCTGCATGATTGTGGGGGAGCACAATCCCAAATATGCGAACTCTGGATACCGGGGGACCTCCAGTTTAAAGTACCCTTGCTACGGTAAGCGGGGCAATGCCGTGGTCGACCTTCAAATCCCTTGCTTCTCGTGGGAATCACATGAGTCAAAATGAACAAAAACAAAAAAAACAAATCTAAATCTACCCAGTCTCCAACTGCTGTAGAAAATCACTCCACACCAAACTCCCCAACTACTCATCCACAGAGTTCATCCCATATATCCCTACAAACATCCGTCAGAAGAAGTGCTAGGAAAACATGCAATAGATACAGAAGCACATCACCTACACACTCCACATCTGATGTATCTGAACCTTATAGTCCAAGTACAATATCGTATACACCTTCTTTAGCGTCTGTGGATGAAGATCCTAGCGATCTAATAGGTTTTAATTCCACTTTGGATGTTGCGCGGGGGGTCAATCCCTTATTACCCGCGTCCACTAAAGCTGGAAAAGCTAGAGTACGCATGAGATGGACTCCGGACGTAAACAAATTCATCATGCGTACATACTATCTAATAACTAAATTAGAAACAGATAGAACGTGTTGGAGGAAATATCTGCATGAACAATTCTTATTAAATTATCCTGGAACAAATGTTTCTGAGCAGAGAATAGCCGACCAAAAACGTGTAATAATAACAAATAAACAACTATCAGACCAAGAATTAGACATAATAAAACAAGAAGTTAAGACACAATTAGAAACAGAAAGAAACACCAGTTTAGATATTAACAATAGCACACAACTTCAAAACTTAACACCCCATGTAACAGACATTAGTATATCACACTCACTACCATTACTCTCACAAACCCCAATACACACTCAATATAATCTAATGAGCTCACACGAAACAACTACACAAACTTACTCAGTATCAACACAAACACAAACGATTAGCTTATTACTTGAAAACGAAATAGAAACTCTAGACGTACCTCTGAATGATCCTTTAGAAGACACATTAAGTGAAAAATTAAAAGCTATTATTTTCCAATATTCTGGAATAGACCCAGAGTCCCGTCCTAGACTACCAAGATTAAGGTATAGTAATAACCTCACAAAAATAGTTAATTTATTTAATGATAAAATATTGAACCGATTTATATCTCCAGATTCACAACTAACAGATATTCACACATTAGTTTATTGCACTGCATACGTTATCACTCAAGAACTTGGATATAAAATTGAACAGGAATCAGAACAAAGACAACATAAGGAGTACAAAAAACCACACTGGCAAGTAAGGCTTGAAAAAAATATAGAAAAATTGAGAGCTGATATAGGTAGAATTACCCAGTACTGTAAAGGAAATAGGTCAGATAGAGTTGTTAAGACAGCTGAAGCTATATTTAGGTCATATAATTTGCATACCAGACACGAAAAACATAACAGCAGGCCAGAAGAATACCTCGATACTTTAAAACAAAAACTAGCACTTAAATCTCATAGACTCTCAAGATATAAGAAAGCACATAAAAGAAAACTAGATAATAAACTATTTTCAACAAGTGAAAGAGCATTTTATAGAAACCTTAACTCTCAAAACAGCGGCAGTCAAGAAAATGTAGAAACACCAACAGCCGAAGGTTTAAAGAATTTTTGGTCAGGAATATGGGAGGCGGAAGCTCAACATGAAGAAAATGCACACTGGATTACTGCCGAAGAAATAAAATGGTCAGGCATAGAAGAAATGAAATTCGAACAGATCACTGAAAGTGAAATAACAAATATAACATCTAAATTACACAACTGGAAGGCACCAGGAGTTGATAAAATTCACAATTTCTGGTTCAAAAAGTTTAATTCACTACACAAAATAATAGCAAAAATTTTTACAGATATTATTTTAGGTAAACAACCAATACCAGAGTTTATTGCAAAAGGAGTGACTTACATGTTGCCAAAAGGTCAATATACACAACAACCATCACAGTACCGCCCAATCACGTGTTTGCCGACTATATATAAAATTCTTACTTCTGTTATCACATCAAAAATAACCGTACATATTGAACAGCATAATATAATGTCAGAAGAGCAGAAAGGATGCAGGCGGGGCCATATGGGGTGTAAAGAGCAGTTAATAATAGATTCCACTATACATAAAAACGCATCAAAGAAAAAGAAGAACCTACATTGCACTTATATAGATTATCAAAAAGCGTTTGATAGTATTCCGCATTCTTGGTTAAAACATGTTCTCAAAATTTACAAAATTAATTCCAACATAATACATTTTTTAAATAACATAATGGGGGTGTGGAGAACGTCACTAAAATTAAATTGCAAAGATAAGTCTGTAACTACTGAACCGATTACTATAAAAAAGGGTATTTATCAAGGAGACTCTCTAAGCCCCCTATGGTTTTGCCTCGCTCTTAATCCCTTATCTAGTTTGCTTAATAGTCAGAACGCTGGATATTGCTTGAAGAATGAAGAGTCACAAATTTTAGTTTCACATCTAATATATATGGATGATTTAAAGCTTTATAGTAGAACAGATAAAGAAATGCAAAAATTAGTTAAGGCAACTGCAGAATTCAGTAGAGATATTAAGATGCAATTTGGACTTGAAAAATGTAAAACTACACATATTATCAAAGGTAAAATACATAAGGGTAACTACACCGTTAATGAAAATGAAGTAATATCGGCCCTGGAACCCAACGAACTTTACAAATATTTAGGATATCAACAACTCAAAGGTTTAGACCATACAGATATCAAAAATAAATTAACGCAGGAATTTAAACGTAGAATCACTAATATCTGCAAAACACAACTTACAGGGAAAAAACTTATCAAAGCTGTAAACACCTACGCTATTCCGGTTCTGAGCTATTCATTTGGCATTATAAAATGGACCAAGACCGATATAACCAACCTCGAGCGTAATATTAGGACGATTTTTACGAAACACAATTACTTGCATCCGAAATCCGCTATAGAAAGATTGACTGTAACCAGACAAAACGGAGGAAGAGGTCTTATTAACTTAGAAGCACTTTGGCAAAAACAAATACACGGATTGCGCCAATTCTTTTTCAGGAAAGCCCAAAATTGTATCATCCATAACTCAATAGTTTTAAGTGACCAAAATTATACACCGCTTAATTTAATAGATACAGCCCCCTCGAATCACAATTACAGCGAACAGGAAAAGGTAAAAATAGAAGATTGGAAAAAGAAAGTTTTACACGGCCGCCATCCGCATGATTTAGAGCAATCTCATGTAGATATCGAAGCTTCAAATAGATGGTTAAAAATTGGCTCTCTTTTCCCGGAAACCGAAGGCTTTATGATTGCGATCCAGGACCAAGTCATCAACACAAAAAACTATAGAAAACATATTATTAAAGACCCAACCATCACTAATGACAAATGCCGAAAATGTCACGCACAATCCGAAACCATTCAACACATAACAGGGGCTTGTCCCACTCTCACACAAACCGACTATACTCACCGACACAATCAAGTAGCTAATATTTTACACCAGGCTCTTGCACTTAAACACGCACTCATACAAGACTCTAACACCCCTTATTATAAATACACACCTTCTCCAATATTGGAAAACCAAGACCATAAAATATACTATGACCGTGCTATATTAACTGACCGAACAATACACTTCAATAGACCAGACATCACATTGAAGGATAAACAAAATAAAATTACATACCTAATAGATATAGCCGTACCCAATAGCCATAATGTCACTAAAACGATCTCTGAAAAAATAAGTAAGTACACAGAGTTAAAGGACGAAATTCAGCGTATGTGGAAGCAAAATAAAGTGTTTATTGTACCCGTTATATTATCTACGACGGGTATAATACCAAAGCATCTTCATCACAGCATGAAACTACTAGGCCTCGATCCGAATATTTATATAAAGCTTCAAAAGGCTGCCATTCTCAATACCTGCCGCACTGTAAGAAAGTTCATGCAGATAGATGAAAATGATGTTCCTCCCCAAATCGAATCCACAAATAATCAAAAAGATTCAGTTTAATCAACTTCTTAATATTTACTTGGTCGCGACCCGTAAATATTAAAAAAATAAAGCCAGCCTAGAGCTGAGAAAAGAAAACACACAAAAATAATAATAATAATAATTCTTTATTTCAGGCAATAATATTGTACCTACAATTACGTACAATATCAGAGGCCCATATCATATATACCTTAGACTAACATACATATAATACAATATAACTTAAAACTAGGTCACACGTTGTGTCGGCGACGTGAGGCGCGGGGCTTCAGCAGGTAACCGTCCTCGGAATTTCCGGTACACGACTCCCTGCGGCCAGAAGTCCTCCTTCATGAAGGTCTCGAGATGTTGGGTCGGCACTCCTACCACAAAGGAACTAAAGTTTACTCTATGGCGAGATGCCAACCGTTCGACCCTCAATGTCAATTTGGATTTCTTCAGCACGTAGGTTACGACGTCTTGAACCGTCGTATTCCAGTGCAGTCGGGACACATACAGTTGCGTACACTTGACCTCTGAACGCAACTGATTGGGTCCAGTCGGTGCGGTGCCAAGATGGTTACGGCTGGCAGGCTTCGTTTTCCTCCGCTTAGCTAAAGTGAAGCCCTCCTTATCGCACTGATCTTTATGTTGACCCGACGTCACAGGCTTGCGAGAGCTTGCCTGTTTATTCCCCTTCAAGGCAGGTCGCTGCGCTGGCGCAGCAACAGGGACGGCGGCTACGGCTGCGTAGGCACGTGTCGGGGTTGACGTGCTCGGCAGTGATGTCAGCTCATTGCGGGGGGAAGAGCGGGCGGCGGGGCGCGGTGTATCGCTTGTGACGACAGCTGATGGCGTTGTGTCCAGTTTTGCTGACTCAAAGCTGCATACCGATGTATTCTGCGCTCCGCGACGTGTGTTGACGTTCGCGGCCTCGTGTGACCTACATACCGAATTGTTACCTTTTATTGATAACAATTCGGTACGCAACTCGGTGATCGTATTTTCCGAGGCCTCCAATCTCCACTGCACCTGTGCCAGGCTGGTTTTCAGGGCTGTGATGTCTTTCAGCAGCCTGGTCACATCGACATGATCGAACGAAACCGGGGGCAGTTTCGCTAGATTCGCAGCGCATAGCGCTGGCATGTCGTCCGGATCGGTCACCTTCATCAGGGCGATAACATCCTGGAGACTTCGCTCGCCATTCTCATCTCTCCGGCGAGATGGCATCTGCGCGGACTTGCCGAGCACCTCAAAGAGCAGCACCTTGCCGCTGCAAATCTCCTCCATGCTGAAGTTTGACTTGCAGATCTGCATGATGCTGATCTCGTCCATCGTGTCTATGGCATGATACACGAATGCCAACAGCTCGTTAACTATGACTTGCTTGGAAGCCATAGTGACAAAATCGTGCAGCGGCTAAAGCCGCGCAAATCGCGAATATAAATATTCGAATAGTGCAGTGTGTACTGGGGCGCGTGCGTTACGGATCGCGCATCGCACTGCACAATAAATCGTCGTTGTCGTTGTAAGCGGCCGTTGATTCTATCGCATGTGCCAGTTCATCGGACGAATAGCGAGGAATAAATAACCCACTTCATAAAGACGTCGTCTCAACAAGACCAATATACGCTGACAAGAACGCTGCAAATTGGTTCCTACACCTTGAACCTTCGTTTAAGCTTAAAGGAAACGCTCTCTCAAATTAATATTGTCGTTTCGAGATATAATCTATCTCTTTAAAGATTAATGAATAAATGCCCTTTTAGGTTCCGTAACCTAAGTGTAAAAAACGAGACTTTATTACTAAGACCCCGTTCTCTGTCCGTTTGTCCATCACCTTGAAGTTGCCTTATCGTAGGTCACAGAACTATTTTTTTTTAAACCCTAAAATGTCCTTGAACCTTCTTTTAAGCGGAAACGCTTTCTCATATTAACATTGTCGTTTCAAGATACAATCTATCTCTTTATAAAGATTGATGAATAAATGCCCTTTTAGGTTTCCGTACCCAAAGGGTAAAAACGAATTCCTCTAAGACTCCGTTGCCCGTCCATATATCACAGGGCCGTTCTGTTGAAACGTAATCGGAAAAGACTGAAAAATTTTCAAAGTGAGTCTATCTATTACAATTATTTATGACCAACAAATAAGGTAAGTGCGTGTCGGGCTGTGTCGGGCCACGCGCAGTAAGGTTCCGAACTTGAACGTCACATATTAGTTGGGTCTACTCGTTGAATAGAGAACACTAATGTATGGAATGAACCAAAAAAGAATTACACTACTTTGTCGGCGTGATAAATATAATACCAAATTACAGCTTTGTTGCACTAATAGTGTCTGAGCTAAACCGCGGACAGGCAGACATGGGGAAACATACAAAACAAGTACTTTCGAGCTTTTTCGTAGTTAGATATATGGTACGGGTCGTACGTTGGATTATGTCGAAAATATGTCGTAAACATAAGACGCACTTGGCCGGTTTTATTAGATACGGGCCAGTGTATAACCCACGAAGTCGATGCTAATAAATTTGCCTAGGATCGGTTCACGTGACGAGCGATAGTTACATACAAGCAAAGAGTATACAGCCAGCACAGGGTTCGTCAAAAATCAGATGGCACTGTCGACCCGACACAAGTACAACAAGGCCAAACCAACACGATCGTCCATTGTCAAAATAACAGGATATGATAAGTGACCTCGCCATCATAATCCGATATCTTAGTCGAAGAGAAGGAAACAATTTTGCATCAGAGTCATGTTCGTGTGAAACAAAAAAGGAGCATGACATCGACATGGAAAAAATATTACAATTAAGCAGATTTAATACACATTAAAAGTTGGTTAATGTACCCAAGAGAGAAGCACGGGATGACGAAAAATCTGCTGGCTAACGAGCGTACAGCGGAGAAGTAGTGTACATAAATCGACGATCGGATTGTATCGGCAGCAGCTGCAGGGGTATAAATCGCGAAGCCACAGCGTTCCGCCTCGCGACATGAAAAGCGTTTCTTGGCCGAGATCTACGCAGATCACGCCAGATAAATCTCGCGCCGCGTGCCTTACTGATCTGGGAACGCGGAGAAATCAAAAATATGTATTGGATTATTAACTGCACATATAGCGGTTATAATTTAATGTGACTCGTCATACCTATCACTTCTACGGTCAATAGTTAATAGCAAAGTGATTATTGAACACGGCATGTATTTTGAAAAGGTGCACATCTCTGGGACTTTAACCGCCGGCAGCTTAAGCCCCGTAATGGCATCAAGCTAGTTGAGGATTTTATAACATTTTATTTATTTTTAGTATATTTATTTCAACGAAATCCTGCCCACAAGCAAAGAGGTGTCTCTACAGATGGGACTAAGCAGAACCACTGTTAAAAGGGTCTTGAGCGAACTTAGGATTTCGTACTCATGAAAAAAAACTGCATAAAACGCACGGCTGAATAAAATCAAGAGTCAATAGAAGCCGGGTTTCTTTTTAAGGCGATAGGTACGCGGGAATAAAAATGCGCGGAATTCTTTTTTCCGAAAAAAAAAACAAATATATATTTTAATATCGAGGAGAACTACAAACAAAATGGTATATTAACACAATTGCACACTCTAG
Organism: Rhodophaea formosa; assembly: GCA_963082605.1. NCBI lineage: Eukaryota > Metazoa > Arthropoda > Insecta > Lepidoptera > Pyralidae > Rhodophaea > Rhodophaea formosa. The sequence continues at coordinate 5,453,686 of OY720211.1, read as the reverse complement.
TGAAGAAGCGAGTAGACGTGTTCAGTGTGGTCATCACATCACCCTTCGGCATTCATGGTTTGGCCTTGGAACTCCTATTTAGGTCCAATGAACTTGCTTTGTTTTTGTGAAAAAAGGAGTAAAACCCGTTACTTTAATACTGGTAGTTTTACTTGATGCCCTGATTGTGCTGATGGATAAATCTGACGGAGCAGTAGTTTTTGAAAAATAGAAAACTATTCTATTCCTACAAATATCTTTTAAAATCGGATTAAACATTTAATTTGACTGCCTTCACGTTTATAATATAGGGAAGATTTAAAAGGGCGCAAAATAAACCACAGTATTTATTTTTATCCTGTTTTATAGACCACCATCTCTGGCGCAAGAAGTCCACTACTGGACATAGGCCTCGTTAAGGATTTACAATACGATCGGTTGGAACCGGCTTGCTTCCAGCGTCTTCCTGCCACCTTTATCAGGTCGTCAGTCCTCCCCAGTCCAATGCTAACGATGCGCTGGCCGGTCACCATTCAAGAACCTTTCTGCCTCATCAGCCATCGCCCACTGCTACGTCACACCTTCAGAGAGCTAATCCGCTGAGCTATGTGGGTGACCTCTGTTAATCTACGTATCTCCTCGTTTCCGATTCGATCATTCAGAGAAACGCGGAGCATATCCCTCTCCATAGCTCTTTGAGCGACCTTAAGCTTTCTTTTAACGAGTGAGGGACCACGACACAAAATGATGGATACATGTTGTCAATGCAATAAATTGTCGGCATCGCAACCAAACGTTAAACTGTTTGGTTGCGATACAGTGTAAAGTGTTTGCAAAAAGCTCGGCGTGGGCCGCAGCTGCACCTACTGCACTTCTAGTTTTACTGTGTCAAGAACAACGCCTCTCGCCCCCACCCCGCTCGCGCGCCACCATTTGTCAGTCCACAAGACGCGAAATAACAGCTCTTGCAATAATTCGGTGGCTACACAAAATCTAGTCACACACACAGGAGGGACAGACATTTTTGCCCAAAAAAATATTGTTGTCGCCGCGGTGGAAACGCGTGAATTTTAAATAATAAACCTGTTATTTACCTTCTTTTTAACATGCATGAGTTCGGAATAATTCCATACTCTGTTATTAGTCTATCATAATTAATTAAACTGGAAACATTGATTATTGAATAACCGCCATTGTGATATCACCCCACCTTATGGAGGGGTGTCCCCTCTATTGAATCTTCTTTAAAACAGTAACGGATAAAAATCACTCATTCGTGTTTCGTCGGTGATCTTGAGTAGTTGTTATATACAAATTGTCACGTACAAGTCTATCTTGATTAAATAAGGAAATGATGGATAAGTATATACTTTGTATTAGGGATTTAAAATATAATTGTGTTAATTAAACGGTGCTTTGAATATAAACAACTGTATGATACTTAACTGTGTTATTTATTGAATTATATATGATTGGACGCTAATGTTGTTTCTATATTTTAGTAAACCTTACATCAGAAGTGTGCCGTAATACCTAGCCCGATGCCGCAAAGCCGAAAGAGAATGTGAGAAAAGTGGAGCAAGCGAAGGGTCTCAACTAATAACTTCGGTCCTTCGTTAATGAGCAGCGTAGTTTGGATGGTAAAAGTATATAGAAGTGGAGGTGCGCCCAGCGCGCGTCTCCAGTAGTAAGCAAACATGTTTTTTTTAAATGCTTGGTGAACGATATTGAAATGTGGATTTATATGGTGGGAACAAATGCTAGTGAGCCGATCGAGTTCGCAATAAAAACAAAAATGTTAAATACAGATAAATGTTGGTACCTACAATTCGCTTAAAATTAAAGCTGGTGGACTATCAAGAAAATTTTGGGTGGCCAATCTTATTTTTACTTCAATTAGTAGGCTGCGCTTTATTGATTCTTATTTACTCTAACGTATTAATCTTCAACAATACTGATAAAATGAGTCAAACTGTATCTACGGGTCCCATAAATACAAGTGCTAAGTAGTTCAAATATTAAGAGTTTTGTTGTGGCAAATCTAGCAAAAAAAAAAAAGAAAAAAGCTTACATTTAATCAGGAATATGTGGCTTGCAATTCGTATAACAGATATGCCCGTCAAGAAACAGTTTAGTGATTCAAGATTAAAGTTAAAAAAGGATTTTGAGGTTTAATTTATTGTAGATATTACCTTTAATAATATATTATTTTATACATATTGAGTTAAATGAGTATAAAACTGTTAATGCTGTGTGGTTCCTGGCAGAGTGGAGTGGGACAGCTTTGGGTCTTCCCGTGAATGTCATGGACGCATAGCAGAAGAATAGAAGCATCAAAGATGCCTCTCCCTCTGGCTGGCGTGGAGAGTATGGGCCGAGTACTCGGACTGCTCTGGCTAATGTATGGCTCTGATGGTGCAGCGAGGGTCATGCTCATATAATGGAGACAGACAGGGACCTGATGATGGTGATACTTTTGTTGATATTAGTGGTTGTTCGTTGATGACAAACCATTTGGCGAACGAATTAGGGTTTAAGTTCCATTTTTTTTATTAAATTCTTTAGTCTTATTAACGGGGCAGAACTTATTTATTTGTTTACTTCCTAGGAAATATCTGGTTACCTTATAGAAACTTTACCGAAGACAAGTACATGATAAACTCCTGTATTGGAAATATTTGATAATTAGTCATGCATATCACAGGATTTGCAATTTTTACGTTCTGGTTTTAAATTGGACATATAGCGAAGCTACTAATAAAACTATTTGTCTTTGTTCACATTAAATACTTACCTTATTCTGAAAATGAGTGGAACATATTAGGTTATAAGTAGACTGGAGTTTCGAAAAAAATGGGATAAAGAATGGCGTTAAGATTTTTAAAAATGTTTATGAATCGTTCGTAGTTCAAACGACCGTCGGAGAACTGTTTCGGACTCACAAAAAAAAACCAATTCAGGAATGTCGCTTATGCCGGTCCAATTTTTATAGTTAAACAAGCAAAATAGAAATATATTTTTTTAACTGGTAGATTGAGATTCACCACTCATAGATTCAGTATTTTCAATCTTTTGTCAATACAAAAATATGATTATGGTTTGCTAGAATAATTGGATAAATACAAAAAAAAATATTATGCATAAATTTCCAGGGACAATATTGTCGTTGTTTACCGTTCCATTGTTTCGATTTGATTAGCATTGATGTAGTACCTATTTCATTATTTAGTGGTTTTTTTACGACTTACGCTGAGATTTCATTTACCAGTATTGTTAAAAAAAAATGTGCTACAATAACTGACTACAGATGAACTGTGAGCATTTATCAACAAAACTTAAATTTAATGAATTATGTGACAGTAGAATTTCATATTTTGTACGCGTGTTTGAGTCTAAGTGGTTTTATACCTACGGCGCGACTATTTGGAAACCCAATATAATAATGTTTCAAGTATTCTATCTATCAATCAAGACTGCAGAGCCATGGGAAAATTTGACGGATCGCGTTCGTTTCAAAAATAAAGATTTAAAAATTGAGATCCAGATAAGAAACGTTTATTCGTATTATATATCGAAGAGCTATGGCAGATTTTTAGTGCGGGGCACCAAAAGTGTCTTAAAAACTCATTGCAACCAAAAAAAAAAACTTATAAATATTTTATACGCTATTCGATATTTAAGTCTTATTTATAATTATACTGATATATTATTACTCCATCGAGCTTTTTTAGTTTTGGTAATAAAGTATTGTTTGGAGCAAAGATACTAAATACCTAATAATGACAAAACCTATAAAACTTCTAAGCATCATATCTAGAAAATATGGTTTCCTATAAATATGATTTTTTTTTACCTTTAGAATTGGCAGTATATGTTCTATAAAACAAGGTATATTTCATTCAAAGACGCTAACTTTGGTTCTTAACTAAAAATGATGTATGGGAAGCTGCCGTATATGTGGTCCCAAAAGTAATACGACTGTACTGGCTAACTAAGGTTCAAATAAAGTTGTTTGCTATATGGACAGCTTTTATGAGACTAATAAAATTAATGAAATACAAAAAAATTGTTTCTAGACGAAGTTTTACAGGTCTTACAACACAATGGTTGACAATCGATAAGAAAATAGTTAATTCAAGGAAAGTAGATAATTTACGTTTTAAGTATACGTACAACACGGTTATAAGTACACCTAGCAAAGCCTTTGATAATAATTCCTTTTGAATAAGTAAAATTATGTTGGTTACAATGAGTGAAATTATATTAGTTGTAACAGATACAGCTGATTGGTTACTGGCGACTGAAGTGAAAAATCCTAGTATTTGTTGGATAAAAGAAGTGTAAGTCAGGTTAGGCCGAACTGAATAAAAAAAAATATATTACCACTAATGATTTTTTGTGAGACTGAATACGACAGGCGAAGGGCAGTCCCAAAAAAGAATTACATTTGTCAAAACATTAGGCGTAATCATGACAATTTAAAGACTAGGTGTGGATATAAGTAGTATTAAAATAATATCAAAATAATGGGTTCCTAAAATGACAAAAAAATGTTTCAAAGACTTTATAAAACCAGATACATTTCTCATAGCTACCTATAAAAACACCCGGATGCTAATTACATTTTTCTATTAAATTATTGTTTGTTTTTACTAAAAACTATAAAAAAAAAGAAATTGATTTAATCAAAACATGTTTCTATTTAAAGGTAAAACAGTATAATAACTCAAAAACGTACATTTTTCTCATCGTTCAATATTAACAATTAAGTGCCATTAGTAATTATAGAAAATCATTGGTAATTTTTGTTTTAAAATAAACAAACAATGGTAATTAAGAGTTGTGACATGATCAGTCAATACCTGGTATTTTTTAATCCATACTCGCTTCAAACACCCTTAGATTAGTGCCAGTGGCCTAAATTGCAGTCAATAGAGGAGTGCACGTATTTCTTGTTTCTATGTAGAAAGGTTTCTTTTCACAGTAGCAAGTTCTCAAATTAAATAGGAAATTGATAAACATGTTTTTATTAGGCAGTAGCGTGCAGGTTTATGAGCCCTTTCAAGTTACAGAGGTCTTGCAAAACGATTGCTTCACCCGAAGCGGTACGAAAAGACCACGGTGGCAAAAAAAATATCGAACCGTGGTCTGGATAACTGGAATATGTAAGAATTCTTATTCTTGATGGCCTAAGATGTTGTCAGGTATACACTAAATGTCAATTATTTGTTTTTATTTTGAATGTCTGATGCAGTTGCTTCGAACTTGGTTATGCTGCGATGCTTGGACAAATGTTCAGAGTCATAGAATTTATCCTTGTAAAATAAATCTGTGATAAGTGTGTCCGAGTATCGAGGATATCCAGAGTTGGCTTTTGGTGTATCGTCATTCTGCTGACCGTTGATGGAATAGCAGAAGGGACAAGTATTTTAGTTCACAGTATTTATCCTTGTAAAATAAATCTGTGATAAGTTGGGATTTGTAGTGATATGTGACTAGGGTTGGCCAAAGGCATCGCCTAAGGGAAGCTACAAGTCTCAATTGGCATTGGTAACTGGCCGTTGATGGAATAGTTACAAGTGGCCCAGGAATCAATGATATCCGGAGTCGGTTGAGATTTGTAGTGATATGTGACTAGGGTTGGCCAAAGGCATCGCCTAAGGGAAGCTGCAAGTCTCGATTGACGTGAGTAACTGGCCGTTGATGGAATAGTTAAAAGTGGTCCGGGTATCATTGATATCCAGAGTTAGTTCTTTTGGTGTATCCTCATTCTGTTGGCCGTTGATGGAATAGCAGAATGGAGGGAATTTGTTGCAAAAGCAAAATGTATATATTGGTGTTTATTTTAATGTGTGTATTTTGTTCTCAGCAACGCACCAGACAATGACGTGATCCGGGACGGATCCGTAAGCAGGACGGCCGGATGTTGTCGCCGCGGTGGAAACGCGTGAATTTTAAATAATAAACCTGTTATTTACCTTCTTTTTAACATGCATGAGTTCGGAATAATTCCATACTCTGTTATTAGTCTATCATAATTAATTAAACTGGAAACATTGATTATTGAATAACCGCCATTGTGATATCACCCCACCTTATGGAGGGGTGTCCCCTCTATTGAATCTTCTTTAAAACAGTAACGGATAAAAATCACTCATTCGTGTTTCGTCGGTGATCTTGAGTAGTTGTTATATACAAATTGTCACGTACAAGTCTATCTTGATTAAATAAGGAAATGATGGATAAGTATATACTTTGTATTAGGGATTTAAAATATAATTGTGTTAATTAAACGGTGCTTTGAATATAAACAACTGTATGATACTTAACTGTGTTATTTATTGAATTATATATGATTGGACGCTAATGTTGTTTCTATATTTTAGTAAACCTTACAATATATTGTCTTCTTAATAATAACTGAATCACATCAAGACAAACACAACTGCGCCACCGTGTCTGTTACGATAATAACAAACTGTAAGGTATTTTGAATAGTCTAAATGACACATCGTGATGACGTGACCCCAGTTAGTGAAGAACAAAAATAATGCCGTGTCGTTTTGCAGATAACATAAAGATAACCGTTTTAGTAAGCAACCTTTCAGAGGTCCTTGACATACAATCGTTGCGAAACTCGAAATGCAGGAAAATAAAAAAAATATCGACACGTATGTCGTCGATATTATCGTATTCGAAGAAAGAATATTTATCGAGCTTGATTCCAAGGTGCGCGATTATCTTCATGAATTATGTTCTGGTCGTGTAAGTTCGAAATGACAGACCCGTGCAAATTACAGTTTGGCGTTAGGCATATCCTTCATTCGTACACAGACGTACGATTAAAGAAATCATTTCCACAACACGTACTAACATACACATTTTGCAAGAACCTGCAATTACTGTCGCCGGTCCTTTGTGCGAAATAACAATTTATAGTCGAACGCGCTGAATTCATTATGTATTTAAACGTGTTATAAGCCCTTTAGTCAGTAATAAATGCAGTTCATTGGCCTCTTGTACAAATCCAGTCATTGGTGTTATAACTAGATACATTAGCATTACGACATTGCATGTCCACTAAAATACCACTTGAGGGATTAGACTTTTAGACGTAATAATTTAGCATGATATACGTTTTACAAAGTTGTGCATGCATGTCCACTACGAAAATGCATGAAGGTTCTTTATTTAAGTAGGCAAACAACTTTTGATCAAGATCTAGAGAGCTCCTGACTGACCAGAGACGTAACAATATAACTGGATTCCAACGAACTCGCGTTCTGTATCCAAACCCGATATGCAGTCTGTACCGATCGAAGCCATCGACAAACTTTAATGTTCTTGCCAAGCCATTGAAAGTATAATATTTAGGGTACGTTAAGCACTCGCCGAAATATACGTAACAAAAATTTTTTTTAACAGCCTTCTTAATAGGTGAAGAACAATTTGTCTCTGTCATGGTTGTAAAACATAACTAAATTAAAGCTTAAATTTTTATAACGAAACCATCTAATTGTAGCTTTTCTTAAATTGGCAAGATCTAAACTATTTCTACATGCTTCAAGAAAAACGCTTAAAAAAATTCTTTCGAAAAATTTCCTTGCTGGTCTGGGAGAAACTCAGTAACAGCGGCAGAAAAGGAACAAAATGAAGTAGGTTGAGTGAATATCTGAGCGTGGCAGCCGTAGGTTCTATTATCATCATCCAAGCGATCTTCCCGGTCCAGGGTTCGCTATAATTACAGCATTCATACTGAAATGTAATTTGATTTGGCGAAAGCTTTTTGCGGCCGACTGACTACCTGATGCCAACCATCCTTGGGTAGCTCCAGAACCGCAGACAAATACCTGTGAAAATAAAGTATAAATAATTGTCCACGCCGGGAATCGAACCCGGTGACCCGGGTCGCAGGCTGGCGTGTTAAACACTACGCCACGGAGGCAGTCAATTCCGTAGCCGATCATTGAGCTATGTCAGACTTATTTTATGCAGCTTGGAAAATATTTGAAAAATTCCATTTAATCCTGCTAAATAACTACTACTCTGTAGTGTTCTCAAAGGCCCGTTTGCGTCTTCTCACCGAAAAAATGTAAATGTAACCTTTATGGGTTAACAAGATACTTTTTTCACTAATATGCCTATTCATGAGTTATTTCTATAACACAACGAAACGAAATGTGTGCTAGCGATTATAAATTTAATGATATTCGAAATTGATTGTCTCAGAACAAAGTCAAGATCGACAGAAAATGGCAATACTGGTGCTCGAACTTAGCCGAATAAGAAAAACCTCAAGATCGCTCCCACGACGCGCACGAAGGCCGCCACATTAAACCACGTGTGGAAACGACAACGCATGTACACTTATGATGCCAATTTGCTCAACGAGACACACCTACTTAATCATACAACAAATTGATTGGCAGGTCTCCTCGGACATCTGAAAAGCCGCGCCGTCACGACGACGCAGGATTTTTTATCATTAATCAGCTGGGGCTTATTTATCCACATATTAACGCGAGTTAATCAAACTGAGGATAAGAAGTGGCATTGTGAAATAGACAAAATATCGACGATGCTAATGGTGTGGATTTCAATTATTCAAGGTCCAAAGGAGCGGGGTCGATTGATTCACGACTTACTGCAAACATACTAAAAAAGAAGAAAAAATAATATTGCGACAACGATAAGACCGAACTTGAAACTCTTATCTTTTTACGGAAATCGTTCTTACATTAGACAAGCCCTTAGATTCAGCATGGCGCGGTATCTCCTACAAAGCAAGGTCCCAAGGAGCGGGGTTGATTGAGTCACCTGACACGACTTACTGCAAACATGATAAAAGAAAAGAAAAAATAATATTGTGACAACGATAACACCGAACTTGAAACTATCTTTTTACGGAAATCGTTCTTACATTAGACAAGCCCATAGATTCAGCATGACGCGGTATCTCCTACAAAGCAAGGTCCAAAGGAGCAGGGTCGATTGATTCACCTGGCACGACTTACTGCAAACATGATACTCTATCTTTTTACGGAAATCGTTCTTACATTAGACAATCCCATTGATTCAGCATGGCGCGGTATCTCCTACAAAGCAAGGTCCCAAGGAGCGAAAACGAATGATTCACCGTGCACTACTTACTGCAAACATGATAAAATAAAAGCAAATATAATATTGCGACAAAGATAAGACCGAACTTGAAAGCCTATCTTTTTACGGAAGTAATTCCTGCAGTAGACAAGCCCATTGATTCAGCATGGTACGGTATCTCCTACAAAGCAAGGTCCCAAGGAGCGAGGTCGATTGATTCACCGTGCACTACTTACTGCAAACATGATAAAATAAAACAAAATATACCTAATATTGCAACAAAGATAAGACCGAACTTGAAACCCTATCTTTTTACGAAAATAATTCCTGCAGTAGACAAGCCCATTGATTCAGCATGGCGCGGTATCTCCTACAAAGCAAGGTCCAAAGGAGCAGGGTCGATTGATTCACCTGGCACGACTTACTGCAAACATGATACTCTATCTTTTTACGGAAATCGTTCTTACATTAGACAATCCCATTGATTCAGCATGGCGCGGTATCTCCTACAAAGCAAGGTCCCAAGGAGCGAAAACGAATGATTCACCGTGCACTACTTACTGCAAACATGATAAAATAAAAGCAAATATAATATTGCGACAAAGATAAGACCGAACTTGAAAGCCTATCTTTTTACGGAAGTAATTCCTGCAGTAGACAAGCCCATTGATTCAGCATGGTACGGTATCTCCTACAAAGCAAGGTCCCAAGGAGCGAGGTCGATTGATTCACCGTGCACTACTTACTGCAAACATGATAAAATAAAACAAAATATACCTAATATTGCAACAAAGATAAGACCGAACTTGGAACCCTATCTTTTTACGAAAATAATTCCTGCAGTAGACAAGCCCATTGATTCAGCATGGCGCGGTATTTCCTACAAAGCAAGGTCCCAAGGAGCGAGGTCGATTGATTCACCTGGCACGACTTACTGCAAACATGATAAAATAAAAGAAAATATAATATTGCGACAACACTGCGCTCCATGACACAAGTGGTCGACGTTGGGTTGAAATCTGCTAGGTTAAAGTGGGACTCGGCGGGCCATCGTTTGCAGAATGGTGCCAGAAAGATGGGCTTATAAAACTACCTCATGGATACCCACTGACGGGAAGCGATCAAGGGGCAAACCTAGCAAACGAGATGGACAGATGACTTGTCGCGTTTTTAACAAAAGTTGGAGAGAGATGGCACGAGATAGAGAAAGGTGGAAACAAAAAGGGAAGGCTTTTGCCCAGCAGTGAAAACCAGACAAAGATAAGACTGAACTTGAAACCCTATCTTTTTACGGAAAAAATTCCTGCAGTAGACAAGTCCATTGATTCAGCATGGCGCGGTATCTCCTACAAAGCAAGATCCCAAGGAGCGAGGTCGATTGATTCACCTGGCACGACTTACTGCAAACATGAATTCGCGCAAGTCCAACTCTGAGATAAGTACCGTAATGTAATTTATGCCTTACACACCGTTATATTGATACACCACAATCATGCGTTACTTTGTGAGTAAAGACAGGCTTAGGAACAGACAGAAAAGCCGCATATTATATTTTAATTACATTATATATTTTTTTTTTGAAGAATGCGTTGACGTATATCATGTCAAATAGGTCCTACAAAGAAATAAACTAGGCAATAAATTTCTATCATCCATGATATCGACACTTGCTTCTCAAACTTGCTCTTTATTTAAAAAACCCAAAGACCTCTCTCCATTAAGATTTTAACGATTAAAAAATTAGAAAGTTTAAATTCAAATTGATAAAAACAGCGATTAATTGTTTCGAAGAAGCAGTTGAATTAGTCATAATAATATTGGTTACCGGGTTTTTATCGATCAATTTATAAACGACCGATTGAGTTTTTTGTGCGTTTGGATTTATTAGACGCCATGTTCCATTCAGATTAACATAATTTGATTGCCATAACGTGTTTATTTAATAGGATACTATTAAGCCAGTGTTGATAAAGATACATAGGTTACGATATCCCGCAGGTACATTTTGATCCCCGACGCAAAAAGAGGGGTGTTAGTTTGTGTATTGTGTAAACGAATGTACCGACTTTAATGAGGTGTTTTAGAGTTCCGTACCCAGAGGGAAAAAACGGGGCCATATTACTGAGACTGATGTCCGTCTACCATCAGACTGTATCTCATAAAGTGTGATAACTAGGAAATTGAATGTGAAGGCATGACAAGCGTTATAAAAATATTGTATTTAAATCCCTCAAACTCAACGCTCGTTCGTAAATAAACAAGTGCCGTTTTATACGGTTAGCCTGCTCCTGACATCAGTCATCATCATTATCATCAAGTGTTTTTAGTCTCCATTACAGGAGCACAACCCTCTCTGTACCTACTACCAGAGCCATATATTAGCCAAAGCAGTCAGAGGATTTAGCCTACACTCTCCACGCTGGCCAGACGGCTTGGAGAGGTCTCTCCGATGTTTATATGTATGCTTTGTATAGCTTGTGTTTCCTAAGTCGCCTTATAAGACATCCACGGCAAGACTTGGAGTGGTCCTATTCTTCTCTGCTAGGAACCACACGGCATCCAAATTAAAAAAAAAATCAAAAATTGTAATTGAGAAAATTTACCACTCTTCCCGGAGTGCATGTCTCTAGTTACCTACGCAATATTCTCCGTAACGCTAACTCGGACGAAGATCAACTACTCGATGTTTTAACTACTCGTTCAAGCAAGGAGCATACCATTTAGCTCTCGGTGCTGCTTTCGATATTCACCACATTCCAACAAAGTCGGAACACAAGATACCTATACGATCCCGCATTAGTTTTAAAGGAAAACAGCTTATTAATAGCATAAAGACAACAATAGAGCCTATCCAGACGACAGGCTCAGATCTGTGTTTGGTCATGGTGCAGGCAGGTGCTATGCCTACGGCCTGCTATCTGCACTACCTAGCCCGTGGATTTGTCGCACAGGAAAATAACAAATTCTGCTGCATTGCTGATGGTAGGTGTAGTATATTGGTGCGGTATGCTTATTGATGTTAATGTAGGTAGGTTGATTATTCTCAATAAATCAGTGTTTAACCAACTTGCGTGTGTTTCACTACATGGTGGCAGCGGTGTACCAAATTAATATTTATTTGGCGTAATTCACGTGAATATTGATCTGTGGTGTGTAGTTTACACAGAAATCGGTGTGTGTTGTATTAAAAAACATGGAACACGCGCGTCCTCCCGCTGAATTGGAACTCGAAGGTGGCCCTGCAGCGCGCGCCGAGGCGTGGCATAAATGGCGGCGGCAGTTCGAGGTCTTTCTAAAGGCATCTGGAGTGAGCAAAGAGCCTAATGACGTTCAGGCTAGTCTGTTGGTAAACCTCATAGGACCGGCAGGATACGAGGTCTATACGACGTTCACGTTCCTGGAAGACGGCGATAGTGAGGCCGACATTAAATGTTTGTTAAAGAAATTTGAAAAACATTTCGGTACAAAGTCCAATATTACGGTGCGACGGTTTAAGTTTTTTACTCGCAATCAAGAGGAACGGGAGACTATAGACGAATACGTAACGGCCTTAAGACTGTTAAGTCAACAGTGTGAGTTCAGGGATTTGCAAGAAAGTTTACTTCGTGATAAAATCGTTTGTGGCATCATCGATAATAAAGTCAGGGACCGACTGCTTCGTACAGACGAATTGTCGTTGGCAAAGGCTATACAGATATGTCAAGCGGCAGAAATATCTAAAGAGGAAGGCCTTTGCATCGAGGGCGGTTTAGAAGAAATGCAGGTGAACGCAATGTCCTCGCGAGGGGGAGCCGGGCGGTCACGCGGAGCGGCCGGTGCCGAGCGGCCGTGGCAGCGCGCGCGGCGCGGCCGCGGCGGCCGGCAAGCGGCGGCGCGCGGCCAGGCGGCGGCGGCCGGCGCGTGCAGCTGCTGCGGGGGAGCGCGTTGCGCGGGCGGCGACCGGTGCCCGGCACGAGATGCGTTGTGTTTCGTATGTGATAGGAAAGGCCATTTTTCGCGCGTGTGCGAGCGCAAAGAAGTGATAAGAAAAGTGCTAAATTTAAGTATAGATTCAGGAAGTGAGAGTGAAGAAATGTTGTACGTGAACACGGTAGGAGAGGACAAAAAACTGAGTAAGTCATCAAATGAGTGGATTGAATATATTTTTTGTAACGGTAAACGGATATCTATTAAAATAGATACAGGTTCTATGATAAACGTGATGTCTAAAACTGAATATTCGAAATTAGGATTTTCAGTTCAACAACTGAAACCATTTATGAAACGGGTTCTTTCTTTTACGGGAAATTGTTTGCCTATTATTGGGTTAGATAACTTGGATATTATATACAAAAATAAAAATTATTTGTTACCGTTTGTGGTGGTTGACTTGAACTGTCAAAATGTTTTGGGATTAAAAGCCTGTAAAGCATTGGAGTTAATAAATCGAGTAGACATGATCAATATCGATAATTATTCTAGTTTATTTAAGGGTTTAGGTAAGCTACCGGGTAAATATACTATTGTTGTAGATAAAAGCGTGCAGCCGGTTATGTGCCCTACAAGAAAAATACCGTTAGGGCTTAAAGATAAATTACATAAGGAATTACAGAGGATGGAAGGGCTCGGTGTTGTGAGAAAGGTGACTCATCCGACTGACTGGGTTAATGCAATTGTGTTAGTAGCTAAAAAAGATGGCAGCATTCGTGTGTGCTTAGATCCGAGACCTTTGAACCGAGCGGTGCGGCGCGCGCAGTACTCGCTGCCGACGGTGCCCGAGCTGGCCGTGCGGCTGCGCGGCGCGCGCGTGTTCAGCGTGCTCGACGCGCGCTGCGGATTTTGGATGGTTGAAATTGATGACACTAGCGCCGACCTTTGTACCTTTTCCACACCGTTCGGGAGATATCAATATCTTCGACTTCCGTATGGTATTAGCTGTGCGCCGGAAGTTTTCCACGGAAAGCTTCGCCAACACCTAGAAGACTTAGAGGGGGTAGAGTCATTTATTGATGATGTCATCGTATGGGGTACGTCACAGGTAGAACACGATAATAGGTTACAGGCTTTATTACAGCGAGCTCAGAAAATAGGTATTAAATTCAATCGCGAAAAATGCAAGTTTGGTGTGTCGGAGATAACTTATCTTGGTCACAAATTTGATGTTAATGGAATGCGGGCTGACGACAGCAAAATAAAGGCCATAGTGGATATGCCTCAGCCTACGGATAGGAAGGCCTTAGAACGATTTCTGGGGATGGTCAATTATTTGTCAAAATTCATACAAAACTATTCGGAATGTGTTAATGTACTGAGAAGTCTTTTGAAAAAGAATGTAGAATGGGTGTGGGAGGCACATCATTCTGCAGCGGTTGAGCGGCTGAAACAGAAGGTGTCGAGTGCGCCGGTGCTGGCGCTTTACTCGGCGGAGGCGCCCGTCGTGCTGTCGGTGGACGCCAGCGGCGTGGCGCTCGGCGCCGTACTGCTGCAGGACGAGCGCCCGGTGGAGTTTGCGTCGCTGACGCTCACAGACACGCAGACCAGGTACGCCCAAATAGAGAAAGAGATGCTGGCAATTGTGTTTGCTGTAGAACGGTTTAGGCAATATATTTATGGCAGGTCAGATGTCATAGTTCATACAGATCACAAGCCGCTCGAGGCTCTGTTTAATAAGCCGTTAGTGTCCGTGCCGGCGCGGCTGCAGCGTATGATGATGCGAGTGCAAGGGTTCGATATTAAAGTAATGTATGTGCCAGGAAAATATATGTATATTGCGGATACGCTGTCGCGAGCTCCACTGAATGAATGGATGCATGATCGCGTATCTGAGGAGGTTGAAGTGCAGACTTGTTTTGTGTTAGAAAATGTAAGATTTAGTGAAATTAAAAGAGAGTTAATTAAAAAAGAGACGGAGTCTGATAGTGATTGTAAGTTATTAATTCAATATATACAGAAAGGCTGGCCTAAGTATAGACGAGATGTAAAAGAAAAGATAAGAGTGTTTTGGCCGTATCGGGAGCAACTTCAATTTATTGATAGCATGATTTTTAAAGGTGATTGTGTATTTATACCGCGCGCAGTCCGAGGTGAAATGTTGAAGCGAGTGCATGAAGGCCACTTGGGCATAGAGAGATGTAAGCGTCGCGCGCGAGAGGTTATGTTTTGGCCGGGGCTCGGTGAGGATGTGGAGCGCGAGGTACGGAGATGTGAGGCGTGTGCCCTGCACGCGCCGCGACCGCGCCGGCAGCCGTTGCTGCAGCACGATGTGCCCCCCCTGCCCTGGCATAAACTAGCGTCAGATATATTTGAATACCGAAAAAAGAGTTATATAATATTGGTTGATTATTTTTCCAACTTCGTAGAGGTAGGCGAGTTATCAGGTATCGGTAGTAAACAAGTAATTAATTTCATGAAAGCGCAATTTGCACGGCATGGGATACCGGCTGAACTGGTGACAGACAACGGTCCCGCTTATAGTTCCATGGAGTTTAAAAAATTTACACGTGACTGGGAATTTCATCACATTACTTCATCGCCATTATACGCGCAATCAAACGGAAAAAGTGAAAAAACTGTCCAAACGGTAAAAAACTTGTTAAAAAAATGTATAGATTCTGGTCAGGATTTCTATGTGAGTTTACTTAACTTTAGAGCTACGTCGCGTGATGGTTTGGACTCGCCTGCGCAAATGCTTATGGGCAGACGTCTTAAAACAAAACTTCCGATTACTTCAGAGTTGTTGAGTGAGCCGGTGGATAATAATCGTAATTACAGGGCATTGATGGCTAAAAGACGTTCCATCAAACAGCACTACGACAAGGCCTCGCGGCCTTTAGGGGAGGTATCAGTAGGCGATAGGGCAACGTTAGTGTGCAATGGACGTAGGAAACCGGTTACGATTGTAGAACGCGCGCCCGAACCGCGTTCATTCATAGTAAAGGATGAACACGGGAATAAATTCCGACGAGCGCGCGGCCATCTCGTGAAACGCTCTTTACCCGGTAGTGGCGAACATCAACCATGCCCATCCCAACCGGTTTTAGGAACACGTCGTGCGGCCATGGTACCTAGCGCAATGACAATTAGACGCAGGCGTAAAAACTTCGTGGATTCCGGGTATGGTGACGTATCGCAACGGGAGTGCTCATCAGTGGTTGAAAAGGCTTCAGAATCCTTGCCTTCAGTGGGCACACCACGAGCAGACCAGGATGGGTATCACATAGATGATTCACTGCAGTCTACTAGTGGTGAGCTGGTTGTATCACCATCTCCTTCGCCGCCAAATATTACGATTGAAAGGTCTCGGGAACGGGCGGCACGAATGTTGACGAATTTAATTTTCGGTTCTTCCTCTAAAGACTAACTTATGTCAAAACAGCTTTGTTCACAAACTATATAGAGAGGCTTTGTTATTTCTTGTATTTGTTTTTTGTTTTCAAATAATTTGTTTTTTTTTTTTGCCGTCATGTTGGTAAGTGACAACCACAGTAACAACTAAGTTACAGGTATTGTAAAAGCAATATATAATTGTAGTTTTAGATGTAAGTTTTAGATTTAAAATATTTTTTTAATACTCTGTCAATAAATGAGTTCCAAAAATAAACTTTATAGTTAAACTGTATCCACATAGTAAAAATAGCACTTGAGTTTTTGTAATAAGTTCTACATTAATTACCTAGTATAACTAGCATACCTACATTATTAGTAGATAAATTGTTATATACCTACTATAACATTGTGATAATTTTTGTTGTTTTTGTTTTTTTTTTTTTTCATAAAGGAAGAGATGTAGTATATTGGTGCGGTATGCTTATTGATGTTAATGTAGGTAGGTTGATTATTCTCAATAAATCAGTGTTTAACCAACTTGCGTGTGTTTCACTACAGTAGGATACTGTTAAGTAAACTTTGAGACTAGGCTATGTAACGTTCCAACTAATGTTGTCTTTATTAACTAGGCAGAAAGTACCTAATTGCCAAAACAATACAGCTCTTTACTGCAGAGTAAACTTTATAGTATTAAAGTGAGAAGTCTATTTTGTGACAGGACCGCTAACTTTTAACTTTACGTTTTATGTAAGCTTTCACAAGCATTTGAGCTTTCATGTTCAATAGTGACATAGAACAAGCTTGTGCTTTACCGCAATTTCAGACACGACAATCTGGCAATAGCAGCCATGGGACACGAACTGTATGCGGATAGTCATTGCACCACTTAGGTACGAGTCAAATTGACAGAACTAAAGAATCTAAGAGGGGCTTTTTCAAAAGTTGCATAGCTTTATAAAATGAAATGAAAGGTCGATTTAGTTAGTTTAAAATGAAGAGCTAACGAGAATGTAATACGTAGAGGATTAAAACCTCTCTAGCTTTTCAAGTAGAAGTATGAATTGCAACTTAATTACTCAAACCTGGGCAAAATATCATGGCTAAGAAAAAAAACAGAAGAGCTATTCCTCAGTACCTAATGTCCAAAACCAAAGAAAATATAAGTATACTAAAGTCCGACTGCATAGCTTGTAAATGCACAAAATTGCAACTGAGTTGTATGCCTCAGACAAAAAGCTATATGAATTGATGTCTAACACTAAACCAATGAAATCTGAATGATAAGACTTAAAAGCCATGATACACACCCAGGGTTTGAGCTGATAGATTCCCGGGGTTTCTCTTCGGCGTTATCTTCATTTGGTTCGGGCACGGTTTCCGCGCAATCTTCCGTGTCCATACGAATAAAAACTCTTAAACGAGCCTTATACTAGCTAGCGATCACTAAAGCTATCACCCACTTATAACCAAGGCAAAGGCAATAAATTTTTATTTTATATTGGTACTTAGGCTACATTGCATTAACTTGTAATAAAATACTATATTTTATTTTAATAGGTAAATTTGTGTTCTAATTGTTAAACCTAGGTTTGTATAATACTAAATAACTGGAGAACTAACGCATTTTACTCTAACCTAAGAAGCGGCAGACAATATCACACTGCGCCAAAATGGAGCTCTATGCGCCATCTAACGTAGAGTAGGCAAATTATTTGAGCATGTTATGAGCAGAAGAGACGTGTTGAAGATGAACTTTCATCTGTTCTGATGGCAAGTTTACTGTTTTTTATGTGCTGAAAATATGTATAGTACCTACATCAATCGTATAATAATGATGAACCATTGATATTCTTTATTGTTTTTTTTAGAATGAAAATAAAATCATTTATTATTATTACAGTTAAAAATGTCATTCCCTGGGTCTATTAAATCTAATAAAATGTAAATTATTTTAAATTCCTCTCAATTATTTTATTCCATGCCATTATTCCATTTTAACGCCATCTATAAGAAGTGGTCGACACCAAGGAGTTCATAACGAGAAAGCATTTAACATTAAACAGTGTCGCCACCTATGTAATCTTTTAGGCACTCACTAAGTGGTTACCTTGAAACTACTTGAAATATTATGTTGGAAATTACAATTATTTATCTAGGTGTTATCTTGCAGCATTATTTAGAAAAATAACCCGACCGCCGTTTTTGACAGTTTACGTCCGCCATATTGATGTTTTGCATAGCCTTTATCACTCTGGGGAAGAATATGAATCTAATGATACCTGAAACTTTATAACACTCCTTCTGGGTGCGCGAGTCGGGTAATAAGTCAATTATATTTAAAATTTTACAGATAGATTTCAAAAATTTACGAATTAACAAAACGCACTCATCCAAGCGACAGTGCTATACACTATACATATGAATGCGCCTATGAACGGGTGTGTGTAGTGTCCCATTTTATAAAGTAGTCACGAATTAGCCTTATGGCTTTAACAATACATAATTCCTACAGTTTGAGTATCTACTACTCCGCGAAAATAAAATGACAAAAACCACGTAACTTTCCTTCTTGAATGTTATTCCCAGACGTATTCATCGTCATCCAAGCGTTCTCGCAGTTGCATCCTCCTGTGATGCGTCGGAGGCTGAGATCCCCTATTATAAAAGCATTCATGCTATATATGATTTGGCGGAAGTTTTTACGGCCGGCTGCCTGCATGACGGCAAGTAGTTTTTTTTATTATTTATTGAATAATGCATTTGTCTCCCATCTCACCTGATGTGATTGACAATGAAAATCCTCCTTGGGTAGCTTAACTATTTAGGAAATACAAAAAGGCGCAGCGGTCAACACGCTAGCCTGCGACACGGGGGTCCCCCCGGGTTCGATCCCCGGTCAGGTCAAGATGGAAAAATATCTTTTTCATATTGACCTGGGTCTTGGATGTTTATCTATATAAGTATATATTATAAAATATAGTATCGTTGAGTTAGTATCCTGCGACACAAGTTCACAACTTACTGTGGGGCTAGCTCAATTTGTGTGATATGTCCCTATATATTTATTATTATTATTTATTTATATCGACTCGTAGAGATCACAACAATGCCCTCGCAAATTTTAGCTACCAATATCATTCCCTAAGTACTTCCGTCGCATTTAGAAAAAACTAATCCATCACAGGATCACTCGTGCGTGCGTTTTCTGTCTGTCCGTCTGTCTGTCACAGCCAATTTGCTTCGAAGCTACTGCACCTAATCAAGTGAAATTTAGTAGGAATGGTGAAATTCTATGACTAAAACACAGATGTGCAAAATAAATACACAAATATATATTTTTTTAATTAAGGTTCATTTTCTAGATCCAAATTATGAAATTAGAAAAAAGTTCTGCAAACCCATTGCAAACCTTACTGTGACTGTGACCCACTTCCCAATGTCACGTGAAATTTTGCATCTACTGTCTTATATCTGAGCATGTTACCAATGTTTTTGGACCAGGGGTCTGCTGAAATAATTCAAACTTAAAAAAAAAAAATTGCTATATGATAGATCAGGTTCCTTTATGGTATCCCACAGATAATAGCGCCACCAAGTAATCAGATCGAAAGCAAGAATTTATAGCCTGTGAATGTCGATCCTAAGCTAAGCTCGATTATCTCAACATACTTATGTACCTATTACATTCAAAATGACAAAACTATAATCAATATTGCTGTAGAGATAGAGTATTGACTGCGCCAAATTCTTACTAAATCTGTCTATCGGCTTGATTTCAGCTTCGTATAGTAACCGTTTTGATGAAGCACCCTCTTTAGTCTTTATTATTATACCTGTCTGACATTCTTCAGTCACATTGGATATCTACATTACTCTGGCTGGATCCAAAAGTACACTTCAACAAGAGAAACCTGATGGTGTGCATGTAATCTCTGCAACCAACCCACTTCTACTCGGCTTGCTCGTTTTGAACATACAAATGCAATACTAAGTATGTGTGCATATAAAACCAGCAGTCTATATGTAGCAAAGCTCACAGGCTAGTCAATATCGACACAAAAATATCCTAACATTGCAAATGCGCATGTAACGGCGGTAAAAATAATAACTGACCATTTTTAGGGTTCCGTACCCAAAGGGTAAAAATGGGAACCCTATTACTAAGACTTCGCTGTCCGTCCGACCGTCCGTCTGTCACCAGGCTGTACCTCAAGAACCGTAATACCTAGACACTTGTTTCCACAGATTGTGTATTTCTGTTGCCGCTATAACAACAAATACTAAAAACAAAATAATAAGAATTAAGGGGGCTCCCATACAAAAAAAGTGATATTTTAGCCTTTTTACATGGCTACCACTCGCCGAGGTAGGTCTCAAGAACCGTAATAGCTAGACATTTGAAATTTGCACAGATTATGTACTTTTATTGTGGCTACAATAACAAATACTACAGAGTAGTTGTTGGCGTTTTTTGCTGTATCTCATGAACCGTAATAGCAAGGAGGTAAAAATATTCACAGATGTTGTATTTTTATTGCCACAATAATGACGAATACTAAAAATAAAATAAAAATAATATTTAAGGCGCGTTCCATAAAACAAAAGTATTTTTTTACCATTTGTTCTGGTACGGAACCCTTTTTTTTCATACTACCGGTAGTAAAGAGCCATTTTTGACAGTCTATTTCTCCTACTACTACACTACTATTAAAAACTAAGAAATGAAATTACACTCATTTAAAAGCCTTTATAGTCTTCTATCTTTTATTTTATAAAAAATTTCCTGTAAGATCTTTAGTTTTTTCGTTCAAAACTACCCCAAAATGTGCCAAATTTGGGAAAAAGTTGACAGTTTGACAAGCTTTAACTTGGTAACAATAAGTTTCATAGAGTTCAAGTTATACTCCAATGGTAGATAATTTAGTGTATTTTATAAAAGCTCACCACAAAGATACCTGAAAAAGGCATCTTTAAGATATTTTTTTTTATAAAAACTTAAAAAAGTTCCATAGTTTCGGGCCCCCCAGGAGTAGCACAGGGTTAAGAAAGTTGCAAACTTGGGTGTAGACTATTCTTACTGGACTCTACAATATATAAAAAAATCGCCGTTACATGCGCGTTTGCCATGTTTGATGTCGATATTAACTGGCTTATGAGTACATATGGAGTGTGTAATGTTTGTTAAACATTCACAAATTTTAAGAAATACAAATGAAACCTTACCTGTCACGGTCGCGGCTACGGCTTCTCTTCCTATAGGAGCCCTCTCTTGCTCCATCGTCGAGGCGTCGCCGCTTCGCCTCGTACGACCTAGATCTGGAACGCGAGTGAGACGACACGTGCTTCCTGCGAGTCCGTGGCATCTGTAAGCATTAATAAGGTAATCACAACACTAGAAAGACTGTACCTTAGAATAAGTACTATATAGACATAGAAGGATGATCTCTTTTAGTATTTTAGTATTACATTCCAAGTACCTATATAAAAAAAATGTAGATAGTGACTACAGAAAGAAAATTAAGAGACATACTTCTAATACTTAGTACTTTTCTTAGGATCATAGGAAGTGTGTTGTACCATATACCATGGCTGTTGCTGTTTGCATGAGAAGCAATGAGTCATTAATCAACTGTGATTAACAACATCGTTTACAATGAGTATGATGCATCTCATATGTATAATGGTGACAACCATGACAATCTATTCTGCTTATTTTATAAATTAAGTATTGAACTGTCAAATAAGCAGAAAAAATAGCAAATCCCATCAGGGTACATCCTGATGGGATTTGCTATTTTTTCTGCTTTCTTTTCTGTACTTGGTGGCAGACATAAAAAGAATATACAAATAAAGGTGGCAGTCAAAGAAAAAAAACAAGATTAAGAGGCTAATAAATATAAAGGACATCATAGCAACTAAAAAATACAGACTATTGTTTTACAGTGAAAGAAGGCTGAAGCTCTGAGCCTGCATAACTGCAGTTTAACTCATTCACTGACACTTAACCAGACATAATATAAAAAATGAAAGAACTCAGTCTCAGTCTACAGAAGGGATGTGTTATGGGCTGCAGAAGTTATTGTCTGAATAATATATTTTTATTAGAAAAGTAAGTATACTAAGGATATGTTTTTGGAGTTGTTAAAAAAAAAGGATGAATGATAGCCCGCAAATATAATTGCATCCTACTTGTAGTTCAGCCCCATTTTGGGATTTTTTTTTTTAAAGCTGAGACTACATCATAAAAATTAAAAACTTTCCTGTAGTATGTAATACCTAAAATATATTTTTGCTAACCCAAAATGTAGAGCAATGAACAAATAGATCATGTACGAATAACTGAATACTATGTAGGTATTGTTAATGCACAAAGTTATTAATGTTATGTTGAAAGAATTTATTGTATTCTGAGATCATGGTTTCTATTAATTTGTTTCCATGATATGTTATTTCAATAAGTCCAAGAAATTCTTAACACTTTGAAAGCTGCATAGAATTACAGTAATTGCAGTGCTGCATTGATAATATCAAACAATGTAAGAATTTATTCTGTATCTGCTAACAATAAAGAATCTTAAGTAGTCAACCATCAATGAGTAAAGAAGTTCTTGGACATTGGTTCTTGGTAAGGTCATATTTAATAATGCTGTCTGAATATCCTCATTGAAATGTATTGTTGATAAGCTGCTATAGTTATGTTACACTTGCAAATGCCAACAAATTGTTAGATATTGAAATCTTGTAGATCAAAGCCAGACCATTTCAGAGCCAATCATGCTATGGACACTACCTGTCAAAAATAACTCTTGTTTTTGCTTCACCAAGAATATAACATATGTATATATAAATAAGTAATTATGACACTTTGTTTGTTGTGTTTTCGATCATAATTCACCCAATACTTTTAATTCAATGTTAGAATTATTATTGACAGGTTTTAATTACAAGGAAAGTACTTCAGGTACTTCCACTTACCATAACTAGGATACCAAAACTCGTATCCAAGCAGAAAAAGCTGAAAAATATAAATTATTTAGACCATTGACAGTCTATGTGAATGTTTGTATAACATGCAATTTGAACTACATAATGCTCAAATTGTCTATGCATATCGTTTTACTCGAAAGCAAAAGTATTTCCTCTCATAAAATCTACAGTACCTATATGCCAGAGAAAATTATACAGCCAATAGCAATAAACAAATCATGATAATTCTCCAGCCCAGGGAAATTTGATTAAATGAATCTGATCTCACGATTACAGGTACCCTAGGCATTGCCAATATTGAATTTGACATGGCATGCAGAATGTATTATAAGCCAAGGTTTAGAATACTATCTAAATATCTGACTACTACCTACAACTACCAACTAAAAATACGTCCATGATAAACACGCTATAGACCCTTGATCCAGGTCAACTAATAAACATAACTAAACAAAGCTTTGTTACCAAAATCTTGCTAATTTTTCTACACAAATAGAACAATATTTAGTAGACATCTGGGTCTATGCATAACACGCATCAAACAATCTAAAAACAAGGTGCAGCACCTACTTTTACTTCTGTGATGTAAACTAATCATAGAAGTAATGAGGAAAATGTGGAATAATCATAAAATGCCTTAGTATTGCTACAACAAAATAGAATGTCAGAGAAGTTATTTACATGGAGACGCCATGTTGATTCCTATCGACTGTCCATTGGAGCCCTAGCAGTACACTATAGAAAATAATAACATATTTCAAACTTACCCTCAATTCACGTAAGTATTTTAGTTTACACCAAAGTAATTGAGTGAAATTAGTAAAATAATTCCAAGTTCGCGATGCAGAACCTTGAAGAATGCTTCTTCGCAATAAAGGCCCGAACATCGATCCAAATCGCAGACCGCTTGTTGGTTGGTTGATTGCGGATGGCGTAAATCGTGAACTCAAGTTTCTTTTCCCCTATCAAAAAAGTCACCATTTAATTGAAAATGTTAGAAATATAATGTAAATGGTTCTTAAAATGTTTTTAAACTAATTAAACAGTGATAAAACATCTTAATTAGTGATAAAAACTATTTTTTATATAAAAATATGACATAAATAATACAGGATATGACGAACGTTGTGTCGCCATCTGGCTTAAAAAATAAGAACTTTTAGGGAGATACCAACCTAATGACATAACTTATAGGTGCGTTTCGAATTTCCGATCTCGTAAAAATATAAAATAATTGCGTTCATTATCAAGATATTTCTAAAACGGCTCTCGACTATCGAGTGATCAATGTCGATGCCTTTCATCGCCATTGAATCGTGCGTGCGGATTGTGCGGATGCGGAATGCACTGAGGGAATGCACGATTCAATGGGGGTGGCAACTGTCACGAGTGGCGTTGTTTATGATTATTCCGAAACAGACTGTCAAATGTATGGACATTTGATTGAAAGGGATTATTTTGATTGATAGACCCTAATTTGTTTTCCATAATCAGACCTAATCTCATATAATGGACTATTGTAATGTTTATAGGCTATTTTCAAAAAAATATATATTTTTTGTATAAAACCAAAAGTATTTTAATAGATTATGCTTGCAAAGTGCTTAAAGGGGCACCCTAGGCACAACATGAGAATGATGACGAATGAGTTTACTATAGTCTGGCCAACGAAAGCAGAACCTCGTAATTTTTTGAGTTGCAACACCTATACAGATGACTTTGACATAACAGTTGTCAATTCTTGATTTTATTTCACCCGTGTGTTTTTGATACTCGTAAACAAGGCTTTGAACAAATAAGAATGAAAAAAAGCCGGCCAAGTGCGTGTCGGGCCACGCGCAGTGTAACGACAGTTTAACGACCAAAAACATCTAACAATGAAAATTGTATGAAATTTTACATTTTCGAGTACATTTTATAAGTTGGTTTCCTATAACTTTTTAGTTTGTACTTAGTACTCAACTCTGATAGTTTTCCTTGCAACTTCAGTATATATATACTGCTGCTGTAATTTTTTCACGTATCTATGTAGGTATATATAACCGTTTAACAGATAGAGGGGGGGGGGGGGGGACACTTACCTCTAACAAAAATTCGCACTTTAAAACCAAATATTTCGGAAACAGATCCCTTACTTGTATGGGAGATACCCTAAAAAAATTCTCCTTTCTTGATGATCAGTATAACGGGTACACAATGCCCCATTTTATTTATTGTACTATTCCAAAACTAGTCATGTATATATAATTAGCTTTTCCTTGTCACTCGTGGGACTGGCAATAAGGATGGCAATTGGCAACGCAAAGCTAATAGGGGTGGCAGCACAAACAAAACTATGTACATATGTAGATATCGCCTGCGCACGTTTTTCCTCAGCAGAAATATGTATATCTTTATTTTTAGCCTTTTATGAAAGTAATTAGTGCATAAGAATAGAGAAAAAACGTTAGACCTTTCGTAAAAAAAGATATAAATCTCATACATATTTGTTTCCTTTAAATTATTATAACGTAAAGGTAATTGTAGATGTCGCTATATACGATCTTTTCTAACAAAAATATGAATATCTATATGTTTAGCCAAAGAAAGTTAGTTAGAAGTGCTTATGAATATTAATGAAATCATTTAACCATGGAGATATACATTATTTCGTTAAAAAATGTATTTCTTAACACATACATGAAAAAAATATTCTTTCGATTGACTTTGAGTTAATTTTTTTAATGTTTGTTTGAAATATTTTGCAAACATGTGTAACCTATCAAATCACTTTTTGTTTTAGCATTTCTTTATTATATAAATATAAATAAATAAATATATACGGACAAATCACACAGGAATACTTTGTTCGTTGCATTGAATGGGCTCTAAAACTACTGGACTGATATTCAAATTTTATTCACCAATACAAAGCTAATTTAATTTAACTGCAGCCTGTATAATAATTTACGCGGACGAAAATTGCTAGTTATACAATAAATATGTCAATTTTTAATAGTTCATATACGCCACCTTGGATGGGTGACCACATGTTGCATAAGATATCTGGATACCCACCGTGCAAGCACGTCCAGCCGTTGGTCTAGCTGTCATCATTGGTGGCAGTCGTTAAGCTACATCTGATGATAAGGCAGCCTGAAAAATCTGTTGGCCACTTACATACATGAAAAACAAACAAGCCTTTGCAAAGGCTTGTTTGGTTTTCACTTAAGTAAGTAAGTGGCATTGCTAAAGTTTCACTCAAAAAAAAAAACCGGTCAAGTGTGGGTCTCGGCAGATTAGTAAGAGCAAGGTAACGGCCTCGAAGTGTTGATCTCTCTGTAACTTACATTTTTAAACTCGTGATCGAATCAGAAACGAGGAGATCTGTAGAAGAACAAAGGTCACCGTCATAACTCAGCGGATTAGGTCTTTGAAGTGACAGTGGGCGGGGCACATAGCGAGGAGAACCGACGGCCACTGGAGCAGAAAGGTTCTTGAATAGCGACCACGTACCGGCAAGCGCGGTATTGGATACCCACCAACCAGGTGGTCGGATTACCTGATAAATGTCGCAGGAAGGCGCTAGATGCAAGCCGCTTCCAACCGGTCGTATTGGAAATCCTTAGGGGATAGGCCTATGTCCAGCAGAGGACTACTTGTGGCTGAGATGATGATGATGATATTTTACGAATCAAATATCCAAATTGTTTGATTTAAAAAGTTTAATAAAGGTATTAATATCGTTGAGTTAGTATCCCATGATAACACAAGTCTCAAAATAACTTTGGGGCTAGCTCAATCTACATGATTTGTCCGTATATATTTATTTATTAATTTGATGCAGTCTTGAATATGAAGTACTAAAGCTAATGTTTTTCTGATAAGGATCAATTCCATGATTTATTTATAGAGCCTTTTTTAATGGCGGCATTAAAATATTTTTTTATACTAAAATAACACTTATTTCACACAAACTTAATATTTAGACACATGCTGTTCTACACTTTTTAAAGATAATGATGTGTTCTACAAAATAGTACCTATTACATTAGTTTGTTCTATCATCAAGAGTTTCCGCAGCGCACGCGATTTAACGATTTTTTTTTATATTTTTTTCCCCATTGGGTAAGATTTATAGACCGATTAAGAATTTATAAACCACACAATCAATTTGGCGAGTTCTACTTCTGAAAGGGTTTGGAGTTTTAGTAAGGATCCCAAATTTTTTAAACCTATTACACTCGGGGACGGGGATTGTAGCTTTCCAACTGTAAAAGAATTTCACAAAACCGGTCAAGTAGTTTCTGAGCCTATTCGATGCAAACTAACAAACAACCAAATCTTTCCTCTTTATAATATTAGTTTAGATGATGAAACAAATGTACCTACGTACCATAAGTCCTGGTGTTCCAGTGTTAGTTGTCTTGGTTAAGAACAAAAACATTTATAAGTATTCAAATATCAAAGCTGTAAACACGCACTTAAAATGACAAACTTGAGAAATCACAATTAGGTAGGTACAGCTGGGTAGCCAGTTTTTTAACAATAGAATATGTGCCTGAAATGTTCAATGCTCTCTAGTTGAAGATGACTAGTGCACTGAACTGTATACTGCTTTACTTCATATGTATGTGTACTCAGTAGATTTGGGTTGTGTTTAACCAAATTAATTTTTAGGGTTCCGTACCCAACGGGTAGAAACGGAAACTCTCTTCATGAGACTTCACTGTTCGTCCGTCCGTCTATCTGTCATCAGGCTGTTCATCATGAAACGTGACAGAAATTGAAAGTTTCACAGATGATATAATTCTGTTCTACCGTCATAAGTATAAAAACTAAAAGTAGATATTTTTTAGCGGCAAAATAATCATGTTTGTTATATGGGAGACATACAACAACATGATTGTTTTGGCGAAATAACGTCAAAAGGTAGATACTTGATATATTTACAGAGTAGGTATTTAGTTGTATATTCAGTTGAAAAAAAAATAATTTATGTTCCATCCAACAAACGTTATTTTATTTTGCCGTTTGTACTCGATAGCCTAATTAAATGTTGTATACATAATTGGTATTGACCCTTCGTGCGCGAGTCTGACTCGCACTTGGCCGATTCCATTTCATTTTCAGTCAACATGTAGGTATATGTGGGACGGCGAAACTGATGTTTTTGCACGATAAGGCATAGTCACTTCATTATTTACCTATACACAAACAAGTTAGTAATCTTAGCATTGCCGTGTAAGGTATAATATTGCACGTCGTTTATTATCATCTCATCACACAAGATAGCAATATTATTTAAGGATTAAATTTATCTTAATCTCATTATTTCTATATCTTTTCGAAGCCATTGCCAAATTTGCCAATGGGCTGAGTAGGCTGAAACCCAGGTGGCCCGCACTAGGCCATCTAGCGACATCAATTATTTTATTCATAATACTTTACAAATAATTATTATTCTTTCTTTTTAATCATAAGTATTTATATTTTTATTTGTTTAACTATATTTGTAATTATGTGTAAATAAAATATCTAATAAAATGTAATTCCCTTTACAAATAAAATCAAATTCAAGATTTTATTATAAAACGATTGGTGTCGCTAGTTGGCCTAGTGCGGGGCCTTATGATGCGTGGCCAGCGATGAATAGAGGCGGCTAAAATATAACTGGGCTTGGCTTGGGCAGGGGAGCCCAATAATAATATCAACGATGCTGCATGACAATGTCATGCTTCATGTTGCTTTTTACCTCATTTCACAATCATCATCACCCTGTTCACTATGAGACTTAATTACAAACTCCAAATTCCATTTTCATAATCTTCTTCATAGTCCTTCTTCATCATCTGTCACACTCGATCTAAAGAAGTAACAGTATCTTCTTCGTAGTTTGTACCCGAACTCCAGCCTTGCTCGTAGAAACTGGTCTAGATCAACTATTGTATATTTTAAAATTTCAATATGTATTTTTATACCAACAAGAACAGTCATGTAAATGTGTGAAAAATTAAAATATATCTCGTTACTATGTGTGCTTCTGTGTTCTAATTTCCTTCCTATACAAACTCTCTCTCTGCTAAGTACTGCTTCACCTACTATTTAATGTAGGGCCCTCTCTAACAGAGCTTGGTGAGAAAGGACCTCACCTCATTCCTCCCTTCAAGCAGGGCCCGATCGAGAGCTGGAGGGGCTTCACGCTATTCTACTTGGTGCCCATCTGTACCGCTCTATCGTTGACTATAACCGAGTTCTGTCGTGGAGTATTAGGTGCCTGATATGAGGGATAAAAATTGCATTCCTCCATACCATTACATACGATAGAAGAAAGCATTGCTAATACGAAACGTGTCGCCACGGCACGTTTCGTATTCACTGTTAGGGTAATTTTTTAACTACGGGGTCGTGCGTGGGCTACACCCTAAAAAGCCCTTGTGTATATGCGCCTCTGCCTCCAAGGCTTCCCTAGAGTCACAAAAACCTTTTTGTGACATGACTCAGGGATTTAATTAGATTATTGTCACCCCCTAACTATCTAGGTAGCTAGGGATGACAATAATCTAATTAAATCGCCTAAATGCGGCTCAAGTAAAGTTACCTCATTCCATGATGACAAATATGCATTTGTACAGTTTAGCCACAAACTATACCTATCCAGGGTGGACACCCTGGATATAGTTTGTGTGTAGTCTTTAACATATTGGAACGGAATTTTAAAATATTTAATCCAAATTAGTTTTTATGGTGACAAATTAAGATAGCAATTTCCGATGCACGGTAAATCTCGAAAGAGATTATGATGGCATCGTAAATAGAAACAACCCTGTAATATATTATTTGTACTGTGTTTAAATAAATAAATAAAAAATATAACAAGCGATTAGTTTAGTGCATAGTTTCGCAAAATATGTTAAAGATTACTTGAGTTGACTACATTTTAAGAAACCCTGCATCAGAGTTATAAGAGCCCCGTGCCTCGTAGCACTCGTCAGCTATTTACAATAGAAAACTGTTCAGCATCGCTGCATGAAATGTTTCAAAACAAGTGTGTTTTTGCGTGTTGCTGGGCAACCTGGCAGGAGGACGCAGGACTACTCATTCAGACAAACCAGAATAAACCTGAGCATTTTAAATTAGATATGTACCTAGTAGCTACCTACCTACCATTAAGATTTTGTCAGTTAATTTTGCGCTAAGCTGATTTTTCACGTTTAATTAATATTAAAATATATATAATTAAAAATCACATAGCTTGAGTATTCGCCCACTTAAGTAAACGAACGACTTTTTCTTAGACAGGTACAAGTAAATTTGAAGTGCAACAGGAAGATGCATTTGCAGGACTTGACCAAATAAAAAATCTGGTATTTTAGTTGAAGCGTAAGTATGCTTTGTTAAGTATATTAAAGAAAAAGGTTCATGCCCATCTTTTGGTTAATTGTGTGCAGCAGAATTAGTAATTCACTCTCTGGATTATTTATATATGTATGTATGTATATATATATATATATATATATATTTATTTTTAAGTATAATTATGTATTAAGATGAGTAATTATGTATAAACTTATGTATTAATTTTGTTATTATTATTATTTTTTTATGTGTATGTATTTACAAATTGATTTAATATTTTAACATTCTTTAGCCGCCTATCGCAACACCTTTATCTATTTATCCCGAAGGTTGACTGGTAGAGAATGCTTTAGCATTAAGTCCGCCCTTTGTACCATAGTGGTCAATAAAGATTTTTAAATAAATAAATAAATAAGTTGCGGCAGCTTTTACCGGTAATAAATGAAGCACAGAAATGCGATTTGACTATGTTAAGTCAACGTGCAAACGTAAGTAAGGGATCGGCCGACCTTCTGGCGGGAATCAGCTGATCGGGTTTGCGCAGTGCGCAAATCTGCGGGGCGCGGGAGCGCGGGGCGTCGGTAGGGGTGGCGGGCCCGCGGCGGCGCCCGGCCAGTCGCGGCCTGCAGCCGAGCCCTCTCCGCCCGCTCGACGCCGCTCCAGCGGCTGTGCGGCCGCCAGCACCGCAGCACGCTTGTCTTAACAGAAAAGCTGCTCTCGGAGCCCTCGCGATCCCGCTGGCCCCCTACCCAATAATGCTGTAACTGTGATATTTGTACAAATCCGCTCGAAGCCCGCTGGCCATGCGGGCACATAACGCATCAGTGCAGAGGAACGCGCCGCAGCCTCCCGCTCCGCGCCGCGACACGGCTAACATTCTGTTATGAGAGACGTTCAGAGCGTACCTGATACATGTACAAAAATGTTCGACATGTCAATTCAAGAAGTGAACGGTAAAGGACCTAAAAAGAGGAAAAAGTCAGAGCATATCTGTGATAATGAGGGCCGCGAGCGTTCAGATTTGAACGCGAGCGAGGCTCAGGCCGGCAATGGGAAGAACGGGGACGTCTCGGAAAAGCCAGCGGGTGGCGTCTCCAGTGGCGTGGAGCTGCTGCACTGGCGTGACATGCCGCAGCACCTGCAGTTCAACCCGTACGTGCTGACCGGATACCGCCCGCTGCAGACCTGGGGCGGCTGTGTGCGCAGCCTCTTCTACTTCCACAACGAGACCATTAACATCTTAACACATGGTACGTTCTCTGAAATAGCTACTAGCTTATTATTTCGTCATAACTGTTGGTTGGAAAATTGTTTAGGATAGTGATGAGTAGACATAGACCATACTTTTGATGAGTGTGAGGTGGATATTATTAGGTATTTGTTACGATCCTAGGTGATTAATGTATAGTCCATATTGTCACCATCAAGTTAATAGTAAATAGATACATAGCTTTAACATATGGCTTTGCCTGCGTGTTTCATCCCTCAAGAACCATATATTTCTACGCGATAAATTCTATCTAAGAATTAGCCCAGTAAATAAACAAACCCTATATTGCCCTATATACATAAATTTTTGATGCATAGGCAGACGTTTAGACTAGTAAGGATTTCAAGACAATTATACTTAACAGTACAAGTATTGCTGCTGTTGTATTAAAATAACGTATATATCTACTTATATATTCCGCAGAATCAATGTTCCAATCAAATTGCAGCGAGCGATTCTGCGGCAAAAAGTAACAAGTTCTATTGTTTTCTTCAGAATTATTTACACGTTGCATGTCGCCTGCAATTTCAGAGAAACAATGAAGTCTAGGCGACTTTCCTAGCCTAATAACCTAGTATTTAAACAAAACTAAGTTAAACATGGTATGTTCAATTGCTATTGCCAACAGTCAATCTATTATTAGAACCATCTAAAACAGGAATTCACAAAATATATACTATAATATATCAAATCTGGTGCGATGCGGCTAGCAAGCCACCACTATTTTGATTTCGTTTTCCACTTTCACGTGCTCATTACACTCAAGGCTCTGCTTATCTCGCAAAGGGAGGGATCAAGACATGATTAGAAAATATGTAATTCTCCCTATATAAGTACTTTAATAAATAAATTGATGAATATAATACTTATCAAATGCAAAATCGGGAATTAACGCAATCATACCATTTGGAACGAATATACTGATAAATTTTGTAGTTATGTCCATGTATATAAATTATGAAAACTCCATTCCATAATCTATATATGTCTTATCTATGAAACATACGTAGCACATAAAATAAAAATTTAGTTTATTAATATTTTTGGGAAGACGGATGGCTATCATCATTCAATCTCACTAGCCGTGCGACAACGCAGACTGTAGAACTTCTATTTTATCGACCGTGGTTCCTTTAACGACTACCAGATGGCAGCCGGGACCAACGGCTTAACGTGGCTTCCCAAGCACGGAATCATCTTTCTTATCAGACAATCAGGTGATTCATGCCTGCAATGTCCTTACCAAACTGGTAACAACTTAACAAAGTATGCTTCCCATGGGAATGGAACCACGACCCCCGGGTCAACAAGGCAAACGCCTTAACCACTGGACCACGGAGTCTGTTTTAGTTCTGTTTTTTCCGGCAAAAAGTCTTTAATACATTACACACACACAGTCATAAACCATTATGATAACGAATTATGCCAATTTTAAAGTCTTTTTACAGTATTTTAGGTAAAAATCTATATACATATAAAAAAACAGTAAAAATATTTAGTCTGTACATTTAGTATTTTTGACTGAAATTGATAGAGGGACACTTAAAAAGAACAATTAGAAAGCAAAAAAATTTTTTTAGAATTTCTTGTCTGTCTGTATGTATGATCACGTTTATCTCAGGAAATATTGGACGGATTCGAATGAAACTTTTTTTGCTATATAGCAATTAAACCGGGGCAACATATAAGATAGAAATAATTTCGAAAAATGGAACACCTGATGCAGCATCATAATGGTCCAGCTGAACTATAAGAAATATAAATAATATAAAGGTGAAGCCTTAGCAAAAGTTGTTAAGCCTGATAAGCATTTTTGTAGAGGTATTAAATAACTTAGATTTGGAACACCTCATGCAGAACCATAATGGTCCAGATAAACTATAAGAAATATATAAATGACGCCTTAGCAAAAGTTATTCATCCTGATGAACATTTTTTGTTGAAGTATTTAATTTGAAGTTTTGGAACACCTGACGCAGAACCATAATGGTCCAGGTAAACTATAGGAAATATAATAATGACGCTGTAGCAAAAGTTGTTCAGCCTGATTAGTATATTTTGTTGAGGAAAAAAATCGAAGATTTAGAACAACTGATACATTACCATGTTATATTACTGGTCACCGCCCAGCGGTCCCCTTTTTGGCAACGTAGTTTTCAGCCCATACGGTAAAACATGAGAGTTTGCTGTCTCTCCAAGCCTTGAACATACAGGCAACACCTCTTCAGGCTCTTTGGAGATGTGCGATAGGTTGAGGGCACTCTGCCCATACCTCAAAGCTTGGTGAAGTAGCGCAAGCTCACTTGGAGCTAGCTATATTAGTCTTCTTCTTATCGTGTCGGTGGCTCAAAAATTCTGAAAGAATCCTATATTTTATCCCTCCAGTATTTAGCAACAGCTAATGCAATGCCATACAATTTTATAACACTCATACAAGTATTTTCTTTTTTTTTCGTACTAAGGCCGGAGTCATAAAGTCCACGCGAACGAAGTCGCGGGTATCAGCTAGTAAGTAATATATAAAACATGTATTATATATTCCTAACATCAGTAAATTATTACTGACTTACTATTGCAAATATTCCAAGTTCGCCGCGTAGTTCATAGCGCTTGCTACGACGATAGCAGCACCCTTGCTTCCCGTCTATGAAAACCGCGTAGACGTTGTAATTTAAAGCTGCTAAAAAATTCAAGCCCAAATTTGCTACGAAAATCGTAGTTGCTACGACGCTACGGAGAAAGCAGTACGTTAGGAAGCAAGAACGTTTTGAATGGAATAGGTTTTTGCCCTGGCATAAAGTCTTTTGTCGTAAGGGAAAATGTCTTTATACCCTGCCCAGGAATAAACCATTAAGATAACGAATCGATGACCGTTTAAATTCTTTTTTACAGTATTTTAGGAAAATATAAGTAATATTTTCTTCCAACTACGCTGCAATTCTATCATAACTGCACTACATATCCAGCACAAAGCGGAACTTTGCTGCACTAGAAGTAAAAAAAAAATAAACAGTGCAGTAAAGGATTTCCATACATTTTTGCCGCTCTAGTGCAGCAAAAATGTATGGAAATCCTTTACTGCACTGTTTAGTTTTTTTAAATCGTGGACAATAGTTGTCACCTGTCATAAAGAAGGTTGGCCAACCGGCCGTATGGAGTTAACAAAGGGACGTGTGTATTGCCTTGCCTTAAAAAAAATACTGGCCATAAGGAAAAAAGCGGGAATGTGAACAACAAATTTTTAACTATTGTAATTTGTCTTCAGTTTTATTTTTCAACTACTTTTATTGCAGTAGTTGAAAGAAAAGCAGATTATGCACCTCGCATTAAGTAAGTTAAATTGCACTCGTGCTTTTTAGAGCCCTCGCTAGCGCTCGGGCTCCAAATAAACACTCGTGCAGCAATAACTTACTTTCTGCTTAGTGCAACAATCTACTATTGTTGCAAACATTCCATGCAAGTGCGCGGCGTAGCGCTTGCTACGACGATAGCAGCTCCCTAGATTCCAGTTTATGAAAACCGCGTAGACGGTATACATCGAAGCTGCTACGAAATTGGAACCTAAATTTGCTACGAAATTAGTAGTTGCTACGACGCTACGGAAAGCAATACGATACGAAGCCAAAGCAGTTGGCATGGGATAAGGTTTTGGCCAGCATAAAAGCATTTGTTTCGATAAATGCCTTTATGCCAGGGAAAATGAAAGTAGAGTGAAAAACCGGCCAAGTGCGTGTCGGGCCACGCGCAGTGTAGGGTTCTGTAGTTGCGAATAACAACTTTGAGTTCACACTGTTCACACTCGCACCTCACAGTTTAACGACTAAAAACATCTAACAATGAAAATTGAATGAAATTTTACATTTTCGAGTACA
This sequence comes from Rhodophaea formosa, assembly GCA_963082605.1. NCBI lineage: Eukaryota > Metazoa > Arthropoda > Insecta > Lepidoptera > Pyralidae > Rhodophaea > Rhodophaea formosa. The sequence continues at coordinate 5,417,836 of OY720211.1, read as the reverse complement.
TTTTATAAGTTGGTTGCCTATAACTTTTTAGTTTATAGTTAGTACTCAGCTCTGATAGTTTTCCTTTCAACTTCAGTATATATACTACTGCTGTAATTTTTTTCACGTATCCATATATAACCGTTTAGCAGATGGGGGGGGGGGACACACACACACTTACCTGTAACAAAAAACCAAATATTTCGGAAATGGATCCCTAAATCGAAAAATGGTGTTCTCAACCTCACAATATTTTTTAAAGACCTATTTAACAATACCCAACACGAAGGCTTTGTATAGAAAAAAAAAATATTACTCCCTCTTTACTTGTATGGGAGCTAACTTAAAAAAATTTTTTCAAGATTTTTTTCTATCACTTTTTTGGCATGAATAATATACATACATACCCATACCAAATTACAGCTTTCTAGTACTTATAGTCTCTGAGTAAAACCGCGGACGGACAGACAGACGGACAGACAGACATGGCGAAACTTTATAGTTTCGTCTGTAACAAGTACAAGTAGGGAGTAACAAGGAACCCTTATGGATTGCTTGTTTACTTCGGAACCCTAAAAATGAGGAAGTACCTTTATGCCTTGCCCTGGCATAAACCCATATCTAACGCTGCATACAACCCGCATCTTCTTCGTCTGGTTGTGAGATTATTTCAAAGTGTCACTAAGTCTTCGATGACCATCGTTTGAAAGCAAGCTGAATCTCATATCCCATTTGGAAGACAGTAGAAATTTTAACACAACGTATTCTCTAATGCCGCTAACACTAATTATCACTTTATTAAGGTAATTATTCGATTACATTTTATTGTAATAGAATGCAACACTCGCTTCAATGTAACATCCAATAATTACCAATCACTACTTGCGGCCGGTCGGAAAGCCCTTCATTATTCCGCGATTAAGTCGAGATCGTTAACGAGTGCTCGGTTCAAGTGTGTACTTACTTTTTAATGTAAGTAATCTTTGTCGTTCACTTCATATTTTTATATAAACTCTGAAGTTTTAACATTTTACAATGTTTAAAAATTAAGAATTTTTGACCTCGTCTGACTTTCTCCATGCTTCAAGTACCTCGTATGCCATTCGCAGTGTTCTTTGAAATCGAGTCTAGGAAGAAATGTGTGACGTTTCAGAATTATTGTTCTACAAAAGATCTTTATGAGGCAAACGACCGAATTAATTATTGAGAATACATCCATACTCGTATAATCTGACACAGATATTTGATTTATCAAGGAAACAGGACTATGCAAATCTCATAGTTTTCCTACACCTAATTGCGAATTAGGGCATGGGCACATCGACCGATTTCAAAAAACTGAGTCTTCCCGTACAGTGAAAAGAGACTTATTGAAAGAGATCTTTTGTTTCGTTACTTACCATGTTGATATATACACTTAAGGTTAACATAACACACCAACCTGCGACACAGGGGGTACAGTGTTCGATCCCCAGCTAGGTCATGATGGAAAACGATGTTTTTCAGATTGGTCTATTTCTTGGATGTTTATCTATATAAGTATCTTATATTAAATATACCAAGGTATCATTGAGTTAGTATCCGATGACACAAGTTTACAACCTACTGTGCTAGCCCAGCTCAGTCTGTGTGATTTGATCCTATATAATTATTTATTTATAGTTAATCATAAAGCCATATCTTGCCTTTTCCTAACTCTACGCAAAATACTAATCAAATTAACAGCCCGATGGACAGGTTTCTTATTATCTGCCTGATGTGGCGCAGTACTTGTACCACAGACTTATACACACGATAAAAGAAGTCAAAATAATCCAATCGGAATTTTAATTCAGACACTTCCAATCGATCTGGTATGTTCCATCTCCCTTGTCCAATTAGGGAGCGGACGAACTGACGCGGGCTTGAGGTATCTGTCGAGTGGCTTGACAGATTTCGCATTTGATATTCAAATGGAAGCGTTCACGGTCCGGGTGTTGTAGAAATAAAACACTGAATGCAGGCCTGTCAAGATAATTTAGACACTTAAATGTGAATTGATTATTTTTGTAAAATAATCTTAAAAACAATAATTTATAGAAATCAGTAACTAATTTTTTTTAAAAGAAGTACTGTAAATTCTTTCATGATAATAAGCATAGAATGTGTTTATATATTGCCGCTAAAACAACAATTAAAATTAGAAATTTAAGGAAATACATATGCGTCTTTCCAGATCCTGTCAAGTTTGCTGTTAATCACTGCTGAAAAACTAACTTTAATGCTGCTAATATCACTAACACATATAATTTTATTCTCTTCCGCATAAGAGAGGTATGGGAAAGGTTTTATTGAGAGGTTTTATTGTGTGTGTGTGTGTGTGTGTGATTTTGTTGATGGTTACTTATACATGCGTAAAATACATTATGGTCCCAACACAAAAACGTGGAGTTGATTATTGTTCGGTGGTACGGAACCCTAAGAAACGTCAGTGAATCCAACTCGCACTTGGCCAGTTTTATTTGGCTTCATTATCTCACACTAAGTTACCTTTTGAAATATTCAGCAGCAGCACTAGTTTGAAATAGGTGGACGGACTAGGCGATCGCCACTACTATCGCGCCTTCTTCTTAATGCATCAGTCCGCATTCATTTTCTTACCAGCGCCGTGTGTCGCACTATTTTACCAGGCGCTTCTACAGTAACTACATATTAATAAACAAAGTCCTCCACCGTATCTGTCGGTCTGTCTGTCTGTTAACGATAAACTCAAAAACTACTGCATGGATTTTCATGTCATTTTCACCAATAGATACAGAGATTCATGAGGAAGGCTTATAGGTATAATTTCATGCCCGGGCACAGCTGGGGATGGCTGCTTGTAACTTATAACTAAAGTTGTGAAGTATGGTAAAAAGCCTGTTACTTCTAAAAACAGTTTTTTTTTTATTCTAAATAAAATAGTACAATGTGACTTAGTACATTTTAGTTTACCTTTCATGCTTAACTACTGGCTCTCAATTGATCATTATGTAATTTTGCACATACAAGAGCAACCTTTCATTTAGAAAATAGTATACTTACTCCTCCCCTTATTGACATTCAGTATGGGCTAGCGAAGGCAAAAGCTAGTATTTATCAATCATATTACACGCTGCTTCTAATTATATCTCAGTTGTAGGTTAGAAGATACTCTGTTGTATGTTCCAGTGTTTTATCAAAGCCATGCAATCAAAGGTTAAATACGGGACCCTATTACTAAGCTCAAAGGATAACACAGGGAAACATTTCTGCAAGAAAAGCTTGACAAAAGTCTTTTTTTTTTGTTCATTGCCATTGCTATAAAAAAGTGATTGGCTGAATTACCTCTAAATTTAGATGTACATGAGCAAATAAATTTTATTTGTCTTTACTTATTGAAACGTAGAGTCATTAATCATAATCTGATACAGCTACGCGTCACAACTGGTACGAGTCCCCTTTGCAAGTTTGACTGGAAGGGAATCGATCTGTATTGAATGAAGCGTGCACTGTGCCAACGATTTAATTTCATGATTATTTTGTGATACGTGACTAAGCGTGTTTTAGTACCTAGTAATATGCATGCCTTATGGATGATGCGATTAAAACAAAATAATATGCTTTAATAATTACCTATTGTTCCACTATATATAGGTAGATCTAGACATAGGTGCATTTTATTTTAAACCTTAAGATTATCTTCATAGAGTAAATAAAAATTAGAGGTCAGATTTTACACAGTTAAATAGACTTAGGTTTTATTCCATACTAGTTGTTCCCCGCGGCTTCGCGAGTGTGAATGAAATGAGAGAATCCCTCTCCGTAGCATGATCAACGTGTGTGCCAAATTTTGAGAAGATTGGTTCAGTACGTTAGTAAGAGGTAACAAACAAACAAATATAAAAACTCATTTTCACATTTATAACATTAGTTAGGAAGTTAGGCTTGTACAAATGTTTTAAAGTGGTTTCGACGAATATGTTTTAGTTAACTAACCATTTCGGATTCCAATATGAAAGTAGACATGAACAGTGCACTATATATTGATTGCAGTGACATAAATCAATAGCCTGCCTTCACATATTAATTTGTCGGTGGCGACATGTTTGCATCGCGGTGAACGGTAGGTGGTATTCACTCCATGAATAAAGAAACACCGTCAGTTCCTGACGCAAGTAGACTGACTAATCTTTTATTAGACGAATCTTATTAAATCTTGTCAAATAACGCGAGTGCAAATCTATTCAGTTAAAATAAATTCAAAAACAACTAATATTGTTACTTCATAACAAAGATAAATCAGTTAAAAAAATAATCAAAAATGAATGAGTGGTGTCTAAAATATGAAATAGTAAGGTATTTTTTGTTTCATTACTGTTTCATTTTGTCTTCTGCACTTGTGAAAAATCGATATTTTAGGAGTCACTTTGTGACAAATAAATATTGAATTATAATGAAGGTAAATTTGTAACTCTTGTTATAATGCACTATTGTAATCTTAATCAGTTAAAAGTAATATTTTATAAATAAGTTATCCTATGGTCATTGGGACGAATAAAGTCGGAAGCACGTCTAACCTTCCAGATATTTTTTACTTACCTCATCCATACATTGCTCACGTACATGGTGATTTCTAAAGAAGGACTGCATGAGCCTCATAATGCCACCTGGTTCGATGTGCCTGTAGTCCTTTAGCTAAGATAAGCCGATCTGAAGACGTCCAAACGCTTACTAACCAACGAGTCACAAAGACACAAAATGCGTCTCATTGTATTCAAGAGATAGATTGCCTAATTCAAAAGTTAACTGGAAAAGTAATAAAAATACTGTGGGATGACAAAGGCACGCAATAACGGCTTGGTTGTGTAGTACAAACGAGACGGACGAGGCTCGCAAACAACAAGGATGACCGAGCGCTCACTGAAATAACATCACTGTATAAAAGGGGCAACAATGGCAACTGAAATAGGGAAAACGTAGACTAAGTACACAAAAAGCTTTAGAAAAAAACCGGCCAAGTGCGTGTCGGGCCACGCGCAGTGTAGGGTTCCGTAGTTGCGAATGACAACTTTGAGTTCACACTATTCACACTCGCACCTTACAGTTTAACGACCAAAAACATCTAACACTGAAAATAGTATGAAATTTTACAGTTTATAAGTTGGTTGCCTATAACTTTTTAGTTTGTACTTAGTACTCAGCTTTGATAGTTTTCCTTTCAACTCCAGTATATATACTACTGCTGTAATTTTTTTCACTTATCTATATATGACCGTTTAGCAGATAGAGGGGGGGGGGACACTTACCTCTAACAAAAATTCGCACTTTAAAACCGAATATTTCGGAAACGGATCCCTAAATCGAAAAATGGTGTTGTCAACCTCACAATATTTTTGAAAGACCTATTTAACGATACCCCACACGATGGGTAAATAGTGAAAAAAAAATTACTCCGCCACTTTACTTGTATGGGAGCTACCCTAAAAAAAAAATTTTTTCAAGATTTTATTCTACCACTTTTTTGCCATGATTAATATACATACTCATACCAAATTACAGCTTTCTAGTACTTATAGTCTCTGCGTAAAACCGCGGACGGACAGACAGACAGACAGACAGACAGACAGACAGACATGGCGAAACTATAAGGGTTCCTTGTTTACTACGGAACCCTAAAAAGGGTATCTACTTCTGTGCAGATAAGGTCTTTTCATTTATCTTCTTCTTCTTCTGTTTTATAAAATGGCTTTCACCGAGATTTCAGTGATTCTGCCAATGTTCAGTAAATTGAGATACTAAGTATCAGTGTTGTACGGTAAAGTTGTAACAAGTAGCATCAAAGATGGCGTATGTTCTTTGATGCCTCGTGGTCGGGAGGTTATGGTGATAAGTCTATACGAGTCCATATAACAGTCCACTTTAACTATTTCACAAATTGTTCCATGAGCACGAGCATTTATAACACCAAACTACACCAATTTCATATTATAATCGCAGGGAGACCCCAACTGCACCCCTTGACTTCCCACCACAAAACCATTTATCTTCATGTTTTTTGGTTAACTCCAGCTGCCAAACAGTATGTGACCATAGGATATATACATGGCGAAATTTTGATCGTTCCGGACCATTAAAGGGGCGATTCAGCCTGTCAATATAAACAACTTTTCCTATGGGACAAATGCTGTAAACTCGAAAAAAATTTCGACATTCCTATACAAATTGCCCGGGCGGCTGAACACTTTTGTATGAAAATGACGAAATAAAATTTAAGTTTCCAGCATTGGTCCCATAGGAAAAATGGTTCATATCGACGGGCTGAATCACCCCTTTAAGGGTCCAGAACGATCAAAATTTCGCCGTGTATAGCATCTGACATAGCTTATCGTGACGTTTATTTCATTTGAGCGTTTTTCCGTTATCCCGGCTACATAGACATTACCTTATTTGCATGGCAGCATTGTTTTCCTAATTGACCGTGACCGTGGTTAGAAACATTTCTAACATTTGACTATACAGGTTAATATATAAAAAAAAATCAATAACCTCTATATATCGGAATCCCCTAACATAATATAGACCCACAAGAAATAAGGCGAAAATCGGAGAAAAATTATATAATCTAAGATCGTAACTCATCAAGGGGATATAAAAATGAAAGAAAGAAAGTTTAGAATAATTGGAAACAGCAACCAAATTGTCAAGTATGGGTGGGCTTACTTATGGTATATAATCCGCCGGTGACTAGCAAACAATTGTCGGAGGCGACAGTGAGCGATGTCGCGCAAAAAATACCTAGTGAGAATAACATCCCCAACGCGACGATGGACAACGGCCAAGAAAACTAATTCCTAAAGTGCAGATAAATTGTGGATTTGACTTGCATGAACATGGCACAGATTTCATATTTATTGTAGTGGTAGTTTTGATGCAAAAAGTTTAACCAGAAACCACGGGTTCAGGATTCAAGAGGGCTCGACCATCACTCACCTGTTTACTCGATAAAAAATATTTTATATCAAAATGAATATGTGAAAAAGCATAACGCATATGCTGAAATTGTGGTGCATCAATGATTTTTATTTATTTATTTATCTTCATATACAATTACACGTTTAAGGCAGCCTAAAAACATATAGCTTTTTCTAACAAGTCAAACGAATATAGAAACCTAAATTGGCTCATTTTTGGCACTGAATTTTCTTTCTTGGTCTTCCAGAGAACAGTCGTAAGAGCTGTTGCTTTAGGGCATAACGACGCGAGTTCCTTCGGACAAAAGCGCAGCATACCTTTTGACACCCCCTGAGTCGGAAGTCTTAAAGTCTCCACTGCAGGAGCACGACCAGAGGGTCGTGCTCCTGCAGTGGAGACTTTAGTATTACCAAAGCGTATATTAGCCAGAGCACACGGGTTGGAGAGGTTTCTTTGATGTTTATAAGCTTTGTTAAGCTTGTGTTTCCTAAGTCGCCTTCTATGACATCCACGGGAAGACTTGGAGTGGTCCTATTCAGCTCTACCGGGAACCAAACGTGCACACGTCCTATTCTAGTCTGCCGGGAACCACACGCGCTGTGTGGTTCCCGGCAGACTAGAATAGGACCACTCCAAGTCTTCCCGTGGATGTCGTAGAAGGCGACTTAGGAAACACAAGCTAAACAAAGCCTACAAACATCAAAGAGACCTCTCCAACCCATCTGGCCAGCGTGGAGAGTGTAGGCCAAATCCTCTGACAGCTCTGGCTCTCTATATGGCTTGGGTAATACAAAGAGGGTCGTGCTCCTGCAGTGGAGACTTACAAACACCTGATGATGATGATGGTGGAAACCACACGGCAAACGGATCTCTTACCCCGAAGCAATACATCAAAAATTAAACTCGCTACAGATACAAAACATGCAATATGGTAGAAAAATAACCGTGGCATTCTTTATGGTGAAGTGTTCCCAAATTTTATTTCATAGTCGTAAGCAAAGCCGCGGGCGAAAGCTAGTTAGATATAACCCTATCCATCGGATGTCTTTAGGTAGCTTAAAAATCTGACGCCAGTGTAGCCAACACTGGCGTCAGATTTTGAGACTGAGTTATACACACAAGATAAAACAAAGCATAACATGACCCTGAATGATATCGTATGTATGGAGTGAAAATAGGGAAGCTAAGCAATGCAATTTATGCCCACGAGTACATCCTAACAGGTGACCGAGAGCAATAAATTTCGCGAATGTCTTTTGGCGAGCTGCCAACTGTTATACAACAGAATTTGGGTTAAGGCTGTGTGGCGCCCTAACGCAGAACAAAGAGAGTACAGGGCAGGCCACAAGAACGAAAACTGAGCCGTTTCTTCGTGCTCCGTTATTGTCAGAAGATATAAGTTTGAGTATGATATTCGTTTTACACCTAGTTCAAGCAAACACAAATTATATTTAAATAAAATTATTTTAATACGGTTTTTATCGCGTTTATTACATTATTTATACACCTAACGTTTTGAGCACTTTACAGTGTTCGTGGTCGCAGGTAGACTAAGTTGACAAATTATATGTTGTGTCTTATATATTATATGGTGTTATACGTTGTTTGAACTAGGAATAAAAGAAATACTCAATTTTATTATGTAACGGCACGTCGGCGACCATATTTTTTAATGGAGGTTTTGGTTACTGACTACATTAATGTTTGTGTGTGGTCATCAAAATCACTTTTATGTGTTAGCCTAGCCATAAAAGTATGAAAAGACATTTTTTTTAATCTATGCTTAAAGCGTAGAAAAAATTGTATCCAATTCAAAGACCAATAATAGTCTATGATGCAAACACATAGCACAATAGCTTCCGAGTTGATGACAAAAGTTTACATGACGCATGTTCTAACACAAAGCTGTCACGCACACAACCATTGAAAATTGGCCAGTTTTTTAATCATTGATATAATAAGGACATCACCGAGTCTAGAGACTTGTCAAAGTTTTATATATAACAGTTTTAATTGTTTTTAGGGTTCCGTAGTAAACTAGGAACCCTTATAGTTTCGCCATGTCTGTCTGTCTGTCTGTCCGTCCGCGGTTTTACTCAGAGACCATAAGTACTAGAAAGCTGAAATTTGGTATGAGTATGTATATTAATCATGTCAAAAAAGTGTACCATACAAACCCATCGTGTTGGGTATTGTTAGATAGGTCTTTCAAAAATATTGTGAGGTTGAGAACACTATTTTTCGATTTAGGGATCCGTTTCCGAAATATTTGATTTTAAAGTGCAAATTTTTGTTAGAGATAAGTGTCCCCCCCCTCTATCTACTAAACGGTAAATGTACTCGAAAATGTAAAATTTCATTCATTTTCATTGTTACCTACATGTTTTTGGTCGTTAAAATGTGATGTGCGAGTGTGAACAGTGTGAACTCAAAGTTGTCATTTGCAACTATGGAACCCTACACTGCGCGTGACCCGACACGCACTTGGCCGGTTTTTATTTGTTTTTCTTATCGCTTTTTTTCCTGACTACTAAGTCATAGCAATCTTCCAACGCCCCAATTAAAAAAGTCTAGTACAAATAATTCTAACTATTTCCTTGTGTTGGTGAAGTTTATATAACGACTTACGAGACTGGGTATCAATTTCCAGATCAGTATAATCCGTAAATCTGATTTAACGCCACATTATCAACAATAACTACAACATACGGTTCGATGATACGGCTTTCGCTTTCAAGTAGAAATTCCATTGCAGTATAATTAAGGCTAGAAGATATAAAATTTTAAATTCGTTTAAGAAAGTAAGTACGGTTTCATTTTCAAATGCCAATATACATAATGGCCTCCGGCACACGAGAGGTGCCAGCTTTAATTCCTAGCGCGGTCAAATACTTGTACCTACTTAATTTTCACACGTATTTATTTATCCGTAGTTCTGGAGCTCCCCAAGGACCCGGGTGTCAAACATGCGCCCGGCCGTAACACTGCCAAATCATATTACAGCATAAATGCAATAATAATATTAAAACTACGCGAGATAAATTCATTATGAAAACATGTCTTTACTCACGTTTTATTACGTCGGATCCACCGACTAGTTTCGGTCTGTTACGAAGACCATCATCGGGGGGAGTGTAAGGGGTGGCGACACGACGGTTACATTTCCCTCAAGCACCTCAAAGCAAAAATGCAGTCATAACGAAGAACCCCAGGCTTCTACACACTGCAACTGAGGATGCAATCGGAAAAGGTTCAGATGATGATAATGATGAATATGTATTAAAAATGTTTTTGGACATACCAAAGATCGTCGAATTGAATTTATAAGGGAGGTCCAGTTTATTTTTCACCTTTTTTCGTTATGTTTTACTCATCCAGATTACAAAATTAATATACTACTACCAAGGGTCTTTAATTATATTTAGTAGTAGGTATAACTTTATAAATATTTAGCTTCATTCGCGTCATGTCCTAGTGTTAACTTAGAAGTTGTAGGCAGTTTTCCGACGCTATTTGATGGACGTGTCGTGATATGTCACAAGTCACAACTCGTGAGTTTTCCGACGTACCGATTGTAGGGTTGCCAAGGGTTGCTATTGCTACCTGACATTTCGTAAAATTCATATTCCTTTCAGTGGCTTATAACGGAACTCATCAAAAATGTAAATGAACTAATAAAATATTTATATTATTTCAGTCGTTTAAATTTTATGATGTTTAATGTAATGTCAGGACGAAAGGGCATAGAATAAATAAAACAGTCCTTCGTTCTTGCATTAAGTAGCTTTGAACTGAATACATTTACGGGTTTGAATTTATTAATGATTCAGGTACTCCAGTGGTAGAATCTTCATTTTTCTTTCGAACCTCATCGCTAATACCTCCAGTAAGGAACTCAAGGAACGTTTACAAAAAAGAATTAAACAATGGATGGATGATTCAACTTTCGGCAAAGTTTCAATTTATTATTAGACAATCAAATCCTCTGACTGCTGTGGCTAATTATGGCTCTGATAGTACAGAGAGGGTCGTGCTCCTGCAGTGGAGACGAAATAAGACCTGATGATGATGATGATGATGATGATTAGACAATCCTGACATTATTATTGTAAGTTCTGTTTTATTCCTCGATGCTTGTTACGGAAAAGCCGTGTTGCTCGAAGTTGTAAGGTTGTGTTTTATTTGTATGCATAAACCTTTTTTGGTGAATATTAACCGTGTGGCAGCCCTCGCGGTCGGGGCGGCCCGTACCTGACTTCCGCGCCTGGGGCTCCGCACTACATAATTCAGGGGCAGTGTTTAGTGCTTACGTTGGGCGGCCGACGAATACACCTACTTATGATGTTATTACCTTGCCCCGCCCACGGATAGTGATGATCCGTGTCCATCATATATAACGTTCCTTTAATTTTTTACTTGTAAGTTTTGTCTTTCATTGGCTTTTTACTTTAAAGGACCACATCTACCACCGGGTCACCAAAAATAGGTATCCGGGCCGGATACCTATTTTTGCATATTAAACTGAATTATCAAATCATATATTTTTTGATTATCAATAATTCATTATATTATTTATATTTAGATTTTAAATTTGATCCAAATTTAAACAAAGTTTATTTCATATGACTTTTCAAATACTTTAATTGCTTTTTTAATCATCATTGATAAGTTAAATTGCTCGTTACGAACTCGAAATTGATCAAACTTTATGTTACTCCCTGTGTCATTTATTGGACATATTATTTAAAAGAAACTTAAATAAAGTACAAAACAAATAATTATTTATACTCAGAAATATTAATATTTTTTTTTTTATGATTTATATGGTATATTACGAAAAAGATATTTACCGACAGGGCGATCAAAAACTATGGACTTAAACCTCTCTAAACTTTTAAGGCCTTAGGGTATATGCGAAACTAACGCCACCCAGCTATTTATTTTTTACTTCTTCATTGCGTATCGATGGTACAAGTTAAATTTTAGCGCTCCACTTTGATGGCTCTATCATTGGCCGCGATCAAGGCGTCCTGATTGCAGGTGTTTGGGAACTCGGGACAAATAACAAACTTCTAAATCTGATCAATGCAAATTAAAAAACTTAATTACTTACTGGTAGCGTTAATTATAATAATGAGTGTAAATACGGAAATGTCTCGGCGTACTACCTACGCAGGCCTGCCGGTCCTTTGTAAACAAGGCGGGTCCGCAATGTACTTTGCCCAACACTCCTAACATTAATTAAAGCTTAAAGTGGTGTTGGAACAGGAACTCGACCCTCACTTCGGTGGCCATAGCCTGATTTGCCTACATGAATAAACCTTCAGGAGAAAAGGGTAAAATCTTTGACTGTATACCTTCTATCATTTATGGGTAAAATTAAATATCGAAGACGCATAGCCTATGAAATTGTCGTTTTTAGGATGCCGTACCCAAATGGTGAAAACGGGACCACTATTCACTATTCACGAGTCTTCGATGTCTGCGCACTTGGCCGATTTTTATATTGATCATTTCAAATCAAAAGCATATGTTCGGCATGTAAGAATTCAAAATTGGATAAGTGTTCAAAATCTTTGGTTCACTAATTAGATTATGTACGAGTATTTATCAAAGTTGAATATTTTTCTTCATCATGAATGCGGTAACACGACGGCTACTAAACATGCTGCTAGAAGAAAGGGAATTTTAACTTTTCAAGTCCAAGCTATAACATTAAAAGTGAAAAGTTCCAGCCAACTTGTCCAGTCCCATTTAAATAGTGGTGACAGCCAAGCCATTTAGACCGAGTGGAAAACCGGCGCAGTCCGCTGCATAAAAGTTAATATATCTCCGCGTCACAAGCTTAAAATATTAACTAAGTATGTGTAGTTATTGTGGTATACAATATTATAATTAAAGACATTACGAGTCTAAAGAGAAGGTACTTATGGTTAAAGTATCTATACTCATTTATTCACGCACAAAGTTCAGCATAGTATTTTTTAAGCAAGTAAACAAGAACCTAGAACCAAGTAAATTTCTACCTTTATGAGGATTGAGTAATGGCGTGCTTTTCTTTAAAATACGTATTTATAAGAGTGAAACTGTTTGGCAGCTACCTCGACCCGATACCGCCCAGCACATGTATAATGCACATCATGCACCGCCTATCATTGCCATCGATCTAAACGTTGTTCAAACTTCAAGCACCGCCACTTATAATTTATCGCTTTCCTTTGAAAAGCTACTTTGACAGCTTGTAATGTATTAACTAGGAATTAAACTACGATCGAATAAAATATCTAAAGTATACTTATTCTGTAATATACATCTGATCTAGTGAATGAAATAGAATGGTTATTAGGGTCATCATACATATAATAATTTCACACCTTTTTACAATTGTAGACATGCAAAAAATCATTTTTTAGGGAATTTATAGTGCTCCCAAATATTACTTAACATCTATGTTCAATTATTACGAGGCTACTACCATTATGAACAAAAAATGCTAAGACTAATGACTAAGCGCGTAGAGTCTCAGATTTGGCTCTCAACATTTTATTGGTTCGATCTTTTTAACAGCTTTAGGTACTTTTACCGCTTCTAAATATGCAGAACGATTATAGTTGTAACTTTGTAACTATAAAACCTTTGTGGGGTGAAGACAAATTACGTCTCTCTAGCTTATATCAATCTTTTTCTGCTACAAATGTGTACCTACGTGTCGAAACTGGTGACTGATTTTACAAGCTGTTTAAAGGCATTTGAAACCAACAAAGCCTTAAAAGAGAGAGAAAAATGTGTTAGTTTCTAGCATTAATCTCATAGGAAAAGTTGTTCATATTGGCCGGCTTAGTCGCCCCTTTAACGATCGGTCAGGTTTTTATTAACATACGCACGATACTCATTCTATAGGTACAATGCGTATCGTGCCAAATAACCAGTGCGGATTAGATAGTATCCAAACACTGTTATGTATGTTATGTCATTACAAATACTGGGCTGCGGTCCTGATGACTGTAGTCTCGACACGACCGAAACAATGGATACACATATTGTGGCAGACAATCACTGTATTTGTCTATCAATGCGATTCATGAACAAGCCTACATGCGTCTACCCGTATGTTTGTTCGCATCACTCTTTTAAGGACAAAGCAATTTGTCCTTGTGCATATCTCATCCTTGGCCGAGTGGTTTCATGCAGAGTAAAATAGGACCACTTCTTCCCGTGGATGTCGTAAAACACAAGCTATATGGCTGTGATAGTGATGCTCCTGCAGTGGAGACTAAAAAAAAGACCCGATGATGATGTGAATCTCACCCTAATAAAGGGATTGTTAGGATGTTTGCTACTCTACGACGATATCGATCTTCATAAAATTTGTTAGGCAGACCATGTGCTGACTGGCACGGACAAAATCTATAATGTTGATTTATTATTTTTGGCAAGTCGAGAAAAAATGTGTCCTATAAATGAATTTCCAATTTAATTTCATTTAATTGTCTCATTGTACATAGAGCGCTAGCATGTACTTTTGTTTGGACATTATTATAGTGAGTCATTTTGAGATTTAGGTCTAAAGACCTGCGAATCAAGAATCTTGTACGTTTTTCACTATCAGGTGTGTATTTTGAGAGAACTTAGCGGGTGCACAGCTTTATCTATCTATTCTTATCATAATATTTATACCATGTTTACTCGGGAAAATGGCAATAACAAACAACGTTAGGCTTTATTTAGTTCGTCAAATACTAATACAAAGAATGGAATTACAGTACCATAATTAAAATTATAGAGCCGTGTGGTTCCCGGCAGAGGTTATTTATTATTATTTATATTGTACCTGGATGACCTAGCTCGGTTTGGAGTAATTCTTTAGCAAGAGGCCGCACTGTATACAAAATTTCTTTTTGTCATTTCAATCACTCCTTACCCTATACAAAAAAAAATATTGTTTTATAGTATCAGATGTCGTTGACGCTAAGGACGTTTCATTCACAGTTCTTACATCTATTTAATCAAACTTTCTACAGACCTTCAAACGACCAGCACTGGACTTTGTTCACATAAATCTTGTTTAACTTGGATGTGTCTAAGAGTTAACATAAGTTTGAATTTTGAAGAATTTCACTAGTTCTGAGTGAGTTGGTGTAGGTCATATATGTATTTCAGTAATATGGGTGACACCCGCAGGTGATCGACACTAGATGTAGGTAATTATGTAGAATTTTAAAACTAAGTAACCTCTGTAAAATTCGTAAAGAACTGCCGTGTTGATAATTTTGGGTACAAGCACAGACCTTGTAAATATTCTGATATCTATGGGTACAAGTATATAGTTTATTGACAAAAATTATCAAAATTATATTTTTTTCCTTGATGTTGTCTTCATCTCACATGCAAGAAGTCCACCGAAGGACACAGGCCTCAGAGGGTTTGGAAATACCTACTCACTACGCTTGGCGGACGGGTTGGAAAGCGCAGTGTGTTTAGCTTGTCTTGGTTGGTTCCGACGCTGCTGCCAATCAAAAACGTTTTTTAAGCGATGGAAGGAGTTCGTTGGACTGGAGGAATGGGATAAAGGGCTCGTGCTCAAATGCATTGACGATAAGATAGCTCGGGATGCCATACTTGCAACCATTGGACAGGTAGTTGGGAATGACAAAATTGTTCAGTAATTTCGTGTAAAAAAAAAACAAGATTCAGAGCTACTCGCTATACTTCTGCATAATTAGTAACCCCCGGACTCTAGACGATTACAAGATTAGGAAAACCATTATCTAGATAAAGCACGTAGGCATGGGAAGATTCAAAATTCCACGGGTGTTTGCCATTTCAGTAATTAGGCCGTTTACAGTTGGCATGAATTTCACGAAACAAAAGTTTACACGTGTTACCTTCGTACTAATGAGAATGCGCCGCTCTCGGTAATTTCCCTCATGTCAAATTCCGACACTGACACGACACGTATGCCAAAGATTTCATTAGAAACATTATGGCATATAAACGTCATAAAATAAGTTCACTTCTCGAATTCCCATAAAGAACTCGGGGCGTAAGTAATAAAAAGAGACGGCATTATCGCTTGTGGTGGAGGCGAGACTAATTCTGCCAATGTAACTTTTTATGACTCAATTCTCACCGTGAAATTTGTATGTAGTTAAAATTAATTATGAGCCAAAGCTCTACGGACATTTAATTTCGCTGACGTCGACAAATTGAGCGAAAATGTCCGTAATTGCTTTCAGAATTTACTTTCAATTATTTTTACGCTTCGTAAAATATTTGTGCTCACTTTGATTAATGATAGGCATTCATTTCACATTGGGCCTTAAGGTGAAGCAATAAGAGAATTCCTGGTTGCGAACAAGGGGTAAAGGTTGTGCCTGGCAACAGCGACAAGCAAGGCTTGCGTGCGTTCAGTCGCGTGCAGTTTTTAACACACCTACTTATAGCTCTATAAAGTTTGGGCGCCCTTTTCATTTCATTCTCACCACATTGTATGAAATATTAAGCACTCGTAAATATTAGCTTAATTTTGTCCGACATAAACTAAGTATGACGGATTGCAATAAGTAACAATCGTAAGTATTCATAAATTTTATTTTGACTAACAGTTACGAAAAATAATTCTACCATTGAAAAAACGTTTAATATTTTTGAAAAATAATGAGTTTTTTTAAAGTTCACTTGCTTCCCACACATTACATTTATAAATAGACTTAAAATAATTCTAATGTTGAATCCTAAATACAATATCAGAAAATTAATTCAATTCCTTAAGTTTTTTTAATTTGCTGAATCTTACAAAAAATAATTTGTTTACCATTACATATTTTAAATTAAAATTTTTATTCAATTAAATATACATATTTTAAGATTATAAACGTAATCAGTGAATTGCTTTCTTTGTTATTTACGTCCCTCTTAATAGTTGGTTTATTGTATTTTTAACGAAGTTCAAAAAAGGAGGACATTAAAAAATTTATGAGACTTTTAAATTTTTTTTGAAATATTACCTATTAAACCATTTTAAATTTCATTTAAATCGGTTCAGTAGTTTGGTTTAATTCGTTTTTAAATAGAGGATTATACTTGATATGTTATTTTTTTTCCTTTTAGTTATATAAAAAAAGACATCAACGAGCGCATTCGAAGATGACTTAAAAATTTAAATACATGGTAGTTTCACAAAATAGGTTACATACTTACACGGTTGAAAAGACAGTTATTTAAATTTAAGAAAAAATGGCCTTGCTGCTTGCCACGTGACCCTTACTATCGATAACGCTGCAATACCAGCTTGCTCGGAGTTCTCGGAGTGTTGGGCAACGAAAGTGCAGGACGAAAACTCTTTGTCGTCCTGAAGTCAGAAGAACTGAACTCTCTAGTTCAGTCTATTAAAATGGAGATGCTACGGTTGATGTGTGGTGTGATACGAAGGACTAAGTGCGAAATGTGTATGTCAGAGGAAGTACAAAAGTGGCACCGGTAACAGAAAAAGTAAAAATCAACAACAATATGGTACAATAATAATTAATTATGTAGGTATTTACCTTAACGTAGTAATTGCTTTACTTGTAAACTCTTGTAATTTGTGTTGAACTTTGAAAAGTTTGCGACAGCTTTTGAGTCCTGCAAAAATACAACAAAATATACTTCACTTTGCAAAACTACTACTTAGTAAGACATCAATTAAAGCGTAATCTGTTCTAAAAATATATTTTGTCACAGTTTGGTAACAAATGTGGATACATTATGTAAGAATAGTGAAAAATGCAAGGAGGATGCGCATTTATAAATTCCGAGCTGCATGCCTTCATATCTGCTCCCCGCTCGATATGAAAGCGAGTCAAAATATTTCAGCTATAGAACGCCGCTCGTTGAATAGAGATGCACCAGGGTGCACATTCTTTCACATAACCTTTTAAGTCCTATTATCGGATTTATTTTCTCGTTCCATTTTAAACATAATCATCAGTATTCATAATATCACTAATAATACACATATGTTACTAATATTTGTTTTCATATATTTCTTAATCATACGTGTAATTTACACGCGTTATATGTCTATTATGAGTTCTGGTGTTAGTAATACAAAATTATGGACGAAAAAAAGAATGAATAAAAAAAACATCTTGATTATATTAAATACAAATCGTAAATAATAGTAAATCTAAGAAATAGGCCTAAGATTTTTATGAGAGGTAGGTACATATGGACCCGATGTTCCGCGTATCGTTTTTTAAGTGCTAACGGGATTTAAGGTGAAGTGAGTTCACACACTGAACTTATTACACTTTAAAAAAATTAGGGTGTTACGAGATTGGCAGAGGATAGAGACAGATGGAGGGAGCTCCACCGACAAGAGCTTAGCTCTTAAATTTTGATGATGATGAGTTCACACACACAAGCGCCACCCAGCAATTAATTCTATAAGTCCTAAATCATATCAAATTTAAAAAGTCTAATAGCTGAAGTCCCTAGTAAATTAATTGTAGTATTTTTTGTATAAGTTTTTACTTTTTATAATTTGTTGAATTAAGAGAACGAATTATTACCGCCAAAAGTGGCCACTATTGGCGGTAATATTTCGTGCCGGGTGGGGCTAGTGTGTGAACTCACTTAAATATTTAGAATGAAACTGAATATAATAACCGTATAATAATGATAAGTATAAGTTTAAATCTGGGTAATATTTTATCTACAAAGAAAAATAAAAAATTCATGACTGCCGTTGGAAAAAATGTGTCACTTGGTCGGTTATCGCAGTATTGTGAGTAAGGATACTCAAAATACTCCAAATCTGTAAAGGCATTTGGGAATTGTAGTGGAATAAATAAACTCACTTACCTACATACATACATATCAAAACGCAGAAAACGTTACACTACTTTATTTAAGTTGCCATGGAATAAATATTGGTATAGTGTTGTTACTGCATCGTCTATTTTAGAACCTGCTTGAAAAACTATAGTGAAGAGCTTCCGTGAAATTTTGAATGCATTGACGTTGGCAAAATACACCAAAACAATTCATTTTCATATTTACTTCGGAAGACACGTTAAGCCGTTGGTCCCGGCTGTCATCATTGATGGCAGTCGTTAAGCTATGTCAGATGCCTTTAGACAGCTTAAGAAAATCTGACGCCCAGTGTTGGCCACTTACACACACGATAACAATATTATAAACAAAGTATAGGTAAGATATTTCCATTCTCGGATGATTGTTCTCCTCCACATCATTGATGTCATACGTCATTCGTACATCTGAATAAAACTTGCCAATATTTTGGCACCTATTATCTCTAAAATATACGGCTTCACAAGGAGCACTGAGTACCATTGCCGGCGCAGGCAAATGCTTGTACCTTATTTCCAGAAGTATTTCCTCGTGGTGTGAAGCTATCCAAAGAGGGTTAGCAGTCAGTCAGGCGGCTGGTCGTAAAACTTTGCTAAATTTTATCACGTAATAATTGCTATCAAGCGCGCCTCGAACTCCGACGCTGAGGGTGCAACCGGGAAACCGCTAAGATGATCACGATCTTTAAACTGTAAGTCCACGGTGACGATCTTACCTAGTACTTTAATCCTTCTGTTTTCAATACACGTTACAATTATCTGGTAGTTGACTTGACACGGAAATGATTCACCCTGTTTTGGATTCAGAGTCAAAACGGGGCAAATCAAATTGGTTGCCTTTCCCATCTCTAATTTAAAGCCAAATTCTCCTTTATTCCTGCAATACCTGGCGTTCGTTAGAATACAGGTCACGTAGTCCGCTTTACGCTGCAGAATATATTTTCTATAATGAATAAGTGGCTTTATCAATAGATGTAAATTTTATTTCCCCGTAAGTATGTTTTTATTGTGAAGAAATGCATGAAATATGTTGAACCTACAGGTTTCAAAGTTATTTAAAGAGAAGATTTACGAAAATACTATAAGATATAGAAGATAGAGATACATCTCCAACTTTTAATAACTAATCAGGGATTATTTCTTACGGAGAGTGTGAAACACCTTTATTTGTACTTGGCATACAGTTTAATCAGTTCTGTGCCAACCAACCAGCGATAAAGCTACAAGAGTGTAGGAAGGAGGCCCAATACGGAGTGTGCGTAACTGCTCTTACAAACTAGAGTTTGTGACGTTACTTCTAGCGCACTTACGGAGAAAATGCGCTGTGCAGGCCGCTTCTTCTGCACTCCGCTTTGGAAGCGGTGTAAACTTAGCTTTAAGTACTGACTGACGTCAACAATAATATAACATTGTAAACCAATTGTGATGTAAATGACTTTCACCAAATGATATTTAAAATATCTTAAGATTAATAAAATGTTTGACTATAGACTATATTGACCTTGGATTGGATCACGAATCCTTACTCAAGAAACTTGTTGGCCATGTACATTGTACCTCTACAGGTTTGGGAGTGTAGGGCGGTGCAGTCAGGATGGGGTAATTGGCACATAGTTTCTTATCATCGAAAATTACAAGGGAATTTTTACTAAAATACAAGGGATGTACACATGGCACTTTATCTATATCTATATTTTACTCTTTTGTTACAGGTGTTTCTCTAGTGTACATATTGGTGGTGCTTCCGGGCCTACTGCCGTGGGGGAGCGGCAGCCGCTCTTGGTTCCTGTCACTTTGTCACCTGCTCGGAGCACTGGCGCCCTGGTGCGGCTCCTTCCTGTACCACCTGTTCATGAACCACGACCGCGGGGAGGCGCTGTACCATCGGCTGCTGCAGCTCGACATGCTGGGAATCTGGGTCAGCCAAAGCATAGGTAAGTGCGATATATCTAAGTAAGTTTAATATCATCATCATCATCATCAGGTCTTTTTAGTCTCCACTGCAGGACCCTCTCTGTACAACCAGGGCCATATATTAGCCAGAGCAGTCAGAGGATTTGGCCTACACTTTCCACGTTGGCTAGTCAAGTTTGACAGGTTAAGACGGGTTGGTAAGTTTAATATGCATAACGCTACTTTTAAAAAAATCATGTCCGTTTTCCTACTGGTAATAGATTTTCCTCGTGGAATCCTTCACAGGTGTATATTTCTGGACAAAATAACTTCACATATACACAATAATTAACTAGTAATAGAAATAATTAGCGCAACAGAGCGCGTAGAACCGATGGTGACCACGTACCGGCAAGTGCAGCGCCGGACTAGAGTGGTTGGATGATCTGATCAAGATCGCAGGAAGGCGCTGGAAGTAGGCCGCTTCCAACCGGTCGTATTGGAAATCCTTGAAGGAATCCTATGACCGCCAATGGACTTCTTGCAGCTGAGATGATGATGTTGATGAGAAAGTAATAGGAGCTATTAACTATAAAACTTTACCAACGGGCCGAAATTGCAGCAAAGTATTTCGAATCCCTTTCCTCATCGTAAAATAGAAACAGTACTTATCACAGTTGCATAGGTCGGCTCGGCATGCCCGCCGACCTCGAGCCGAGATTGCAGATAGCAGGTTGCATGCTACGAGCAACTTTTACCATCGATTCACCTAGCAACCCTGAACTTGCCGCTTGCCTATGCTGAAAGCTAAGACTTAGAAAACTATTTAGCTAAAAGTTTTGAATAATTAGTACTACGAAAAATTATTTTGGGACTTCGAAGCTTACTTTATTAAACTTGCCCTGTTAGTTTGTCCGTCTCTGTGGATAAAATCTTGCAACTGAGATTTGAAGCAGTTTTCATTTACCGGTTAAGCTGAAATTTTGTGTACTTTTGTAAGTCTGATAACTATGCCATATTATGGTAACATACACTGATTTGATGATAAGGCCGGGAGCAAGCCATAAAACACGTGTTTGGACTAATTTGAGCCGAATTTTTGAAGAAACCTTTTTTTTACAATTAATCTATACATATAATAAAACAGTAAAATATTTTGTCTGTACATTTAGTATTTTTGACTGAAATGGATAGAGGTACACTTAAAAAGAATAATAGAAAGCAAAAAACTTTTTTTTTTAATTTCTTCTGTATGTCTGCCTGTATGTATGATCACGTTTATCTCCGGAAATATTGGACGGATTCGAATGAAACTTTTTTTACTAAATAGCTATTAAACCGGGGCAACATATAGGGTAGAAATAATTTCGAAAAATGGAACACCTGATGCAGCATCATAATGGTCCAGGTGAACTATAAGAAATATAAAAGTGGAGCCTTAGCAAAAGTTGTTATGCCTGATGAGCATTTTTATGAAGTATAAAATATCTGACATTTGGAACACCTGATGCAGAACCGTAATGGTTCAGGTAAACCATAAGAAATATATAAATACGCCTAAGAAAAATTTATTCAACCTGATGAGCATTTTTTGTTGAAGTATTTAATATGAAGATTTGGAACACCTGACGCAGAACCATAATGGTCCAGATAAACTATAGGAAATATAAAAATGACGCTGCAGCAAAAGTTATTCAGCCTGATGAGTATTTTAGGTTGAGGTAAAAAAATCGAAGATTTAGAACATCTGATACATTACCATGTCAAATTTTATATCAAAAATTTTACAGAGTCACACTCTCCACTAGGATAGAATGCATAGAGTACGATTAGCTCATATTACTGGTGACCGCCCAGCGGTCACCCGGCCCCCTTTTGGCAACGTATTTTTAAGCCCATACGGCAAAACATGAGAGTTTGCTGTCTCTCCAAGCCTTGAACACACAGGCAACACCTAAAGCCGAGGTGTGTTCCTCGCGAAGGCCCTTTGGAGATATGCGATAGGTTGAGGGCACTCTGACCACACCTCAAAGTTTAGTGAACTAGCGCAAGCTAACTTGGGGCTAGCTATTTAGTCTTCTTCTTCTTATCGTGTCGGTGGCTCAAAAAGGCTAAAAGATTCCTATATTTTATCCCTCCAGTATTTAGCAACAGCCAATGCAATGTCATACAATTTTATAAAACTGCTACAAGTATTTTTTATGTATGTTTAGTTCGTATTAAGGTATATTAATATAGTTTATTCGGAGTCATAAAGTCCACGCGAACAAAGTCGGCTAGTATTGACATATACAGTAAATAGTTGGAATATTTGTAATAACTGCAGGCATATCGTTTTTCTTCTGAAGCACGGAGGAGTTTGATATATTTATATCAAACTCCTCCGTGTTCAAGAAAGTCAGATGCCTTTGGGCAGCTTAAAAATCTGACACTAATGTTACTTACACACACAAAAACCAACCATCATGTTTCTTTCTGACTTACACAAAGAGTCTTTTTCAGAAGGCTTGCGTAGGAATACTCATTGTCTTAAGACATAAAAATCTAGGTAAAATGGTCCTGCCAATGTTTATTCCCAATTATTCTATATTCATAGCAGGTATTTAGATACCCAGATAATCTTAAATGAAGCCGATTTAAATAAAAAACACGCCTAACCTTAGAGTTATTCTGTACGTATACTTTACTCACCCACACAATGCTTCCCGAAGAAGGATTTCATGAAACTCAGGATATCACCTGGTGTGAAGTGCATGTAGTCCTTTAGAGCCTTTAGGGTCTTGGATGTTTATCTATATAATATATTTGTAATAAATTGTAGTATCGTTGAGTTTATATCCTGTAACACAAGTCTCTAACTTACGTCTAACCGTGCTTCGGAAGGCACGTTAAGCCGGTGGTCCCGGCTGCCATCTGGTAGTCGTTAAAGGAACCACGTCAGAGGCCGAGAGGTGATTCCGAAGAACTCTGACACCAGGATGTGCATGGTCGACTGACCGTGTCACCTACACGAAATGATGATGATGATGATGATGAGTCTCTAACTTACGCAATCTGTGTGATTTGTCTGTGTATATTTATTTATTTCGATCAGGATAAGCCGAACGAAAGAGGTCCAAAACTTTCCAGCCAACGAGTCACAGAGACACAGAATGTGTCTCACTATCTTCTCCGATTATTAACATGGCTATGTAGTGCTTTCGACAATTTGAAATGTCCGGATAATAGTGACTTAATTCATTTTCTGTAATTGTCTCATTCTTTATAAGCTCCAGTAATTATGATTTCTATATCGAAAGTTTTAATAACGAATATTTAATGAAATACATTACCCGTTTGTGACGGACGACTATAAATCGCACAGATTGAGCTACTAAAGTAAATTCGAAACTTTTGTTATGAATACTTACCCAATGATTCTATATTTTAAAACAAAGATATATATATATTATTTTTTCATAATTACTAAGTAAACTAATTCTCATTTACTGTCCCCTTTTCAATTAAAAAGACATCAACGAGCCTCTTAAAGAAACGGCATGTTTAGAAAATGTTATATTTAACTTGATCAATTAAAACCTTGAGACGTAATTATGAACGTAACATAATAAGTTCCATAAAATAATGTTTTGATTATGTCTTTAAGAAACTAGACTTGATCACTTTTTAGTTTGGGTTGAATGTATTATAGAAACATTAAGCAAAATATCCGTAGTAAATCCATTTTTTTGTATCAACGATAAAATGATAAGCAAGTTACAGCACGTAAAAGCCCCGAAAGTCATGTGTAGTTTTATTCTATCAAATTCGTGCCGGCCAATTCCCCATTTCCCGGAGCTGAGCGAGTCGCCGTCCGGCCGATGATTGGCTGCCGTCCACTAAAATCTCGTCAAAACTACTATTTTGCAAAACGAAACAAGTCGTTATTCTTCAATCAATCGATTGGGGACGCGTGTTTTTAGAGTGTTCGTGTTCTTAAGAGTCCCACGTAAAGCCGCAATCACATACAAACGTAGTTTGGTTTAGTTTTACAACAGTTAAGCCAATCTCAACCAAATTTCGTACATACGACCGGATAAGGCATATTGATGTTTATAATCAGATTTCAATTTTAAAAACAATACCTATACAAAATTACAGCGAGTTGAAGTTTCGTATCGAAATCTTGTATGGGTGTATGGGATTGCGGCTTTACGTGGGACTCTTAAATGGAAGTGAATATATTATTTAACAATCACAATAAAGAAGTACGCTTGCCTTACACCTTATTGTAATTACTCATGTATGTAGATCTATATCAGTCACTTAGACAACTTAATGGTATTTACCGACTACTTAAGAGGAGAGACCAAAACTCGTAATTTTATTATTGTTCTCCTAAATTACTGTGGAAAAGTAAAGGGGAGGCCCAGCAGTGGAACATAGAAACAATATGCTAAGAAAAAAATACTCCTAAATAAGATCAAATTGAAATAATCTGGGTCAATACTTTGGTAGTTAATTAATTGTAGTATTTTTAGTACAACTTTTCATCAATATTATAATTTCAAATTAAGAGAACTATTCATTACAGTCAAAAGTGGCCGCTTTAATAATGGAAAGTAATACTAAAAATACTACAAATAATTTACTACTGAAGAACTGATGTAGATTTTCTCAATTACATCTAATTAAGAAGTAAAAGAAATAAAATTAGGGGTGGCGTTAGTTGGCAGGTCTAAGCTCCATAATAGGAGCTCTACATTTTATTGTGGTGGTAAAACGTCTCGTAACGTTACCTGCCTGCACATTGCACTAAATGTAAATATTGTGGCAAACCAGTTAAAACTTTATTATTTCATAAATCCCTGAAAGTCACAAACTTTATGCTTATAAATAAAAATCGGTAGTCGGGCGAGCTCAACTCGGCCTAGATAGAATTCCCGCGGGGAAATGTGTCTCTAGAATGTATTAAGAATTTAAGATACGTCGAAGAGATAAATCCGATAAAACGTCTTTTTCTCGTACGTACTTTCTAGAATGCGTTTGGCTGTTTACACCTAAGTTGTTTTTCCTCCATGTGCTTTTAAGCCGAATGGCAAAAATGAACGATGAACTGCAATATGATTCTTGAATAAAATAATAAGGGTCTCCTTATACAAGGAACTGTAACTTAAGTAAATAAAATTATAATCATCAAACCTGTGCAATATATCAATACGTGCGGGGTGTCATAGATAGATCTTTAAAAATGATATTAAGGTTCCTTAAACATGTTCTCTCGAAGTCAACCACACCACTTATTACTAAAATAAAACTTTCTTAACCCTGTGCTACTCCGGAAGGTTACAAACCATGTCAATATTTTTCCAAATTTGGCACAATTTGAGGTTTTGCTTTACGGGCCCGTACCAAAGAAACTAAACATCTTACAGAAAAGGTGTAAAAAAAAAATAGAAGACTATATAAGCTTTCTATTAGGTTCTTATTTATCTGTGGTATCGTTGTCAGTACCTTAGCAAATTGAATCCTTAGAATAAGTTATCCAATAGACGCAAACATAAGAGATGCTCCGTGGCTTATGCAGCAAACTTAGCTACCGCTAACGTGTAGACAGCGCTGCCCGTCGCAGATTAGTCGCTGCTATCTTATGAGTCGTTAGGTATGAGACTTGAGTGTTTCATGCTAATTATGAGTATATTAACCGCTCCCGTCGTGCAGTGGTCTACACGCCAGCCTGCGACACGAGCCAAGTCATGAGGGAAAAATGATCTTTTCCAGATTGACCTGGGTATTGAATGTTTTTATAGAAAGCTTGTAAGTTAGCAGAAATATTTTTTCCAACTCACAGCTACGATTGTCGATATTTATTATCTGGGGTATATACTAAAATAAACTTTTATGTAGGTGTCTAAAAATTCATCCCTTAAAGGAAGCCGATAGGGGCTGAGTTTTGGTATATATAAATTTTAGTACTGAATAAGTTATCGCCATAAAAGTCAGTATTTTAATCAGTAAATTTATCGCAGAAAAGTGGATCTTCAAAGCAAGCAAAGCCGAGGATAAATACTAGTTATAAATTATAATCACTCAATAAAGGATTCGTTTATTGAGTTAGCTTTAGCGTTAGATAGATAGAGTGTGTAGCAAAGTATATAAGTATATTACATGCCGTTCAGCTGTATTTATTTATTTATTACAAAAGTTACTGGCATATGTCGGGCAGCTAGTCGGCGATTGTATGTAAGTAAATCATCATCAGCAGCTTGTCCAATAAGAAAACTGAATCCCCGAGTATGAGTTCCCGACTGGACTGGATAGTCGGTAATTTCTGTCTGTAGAGCAAATTATTCAAAATGGAATCGTTTCGGCGACTTCCATCAGCTGACATGTCGGGATCTTTCGTAACCGCTTAGTTACCCGGCGAAATTCACGTACGTTGTACATGTAAAATGATTAGGATTCATGAACAAACATATTTTATCCTTTTTAATGATAGAAATAAAGCGGTTGTTTTTGGTTAAAAGGAAAATTAATGAATGCTTTAACGCCGTGTCACGCGAGACACTTAAAAGTTTTAAAATTACCGTGATTAATGGCTATCACAAAGTGACAAATTATCCACAAGTTATAAAAATGAACCAACCTCTGAGAATCAAAGAACTTATCATTATTTGTGATACTCAATCTATTTTGAAACTCATGTCTTACATCTTGCTTGCACCTAGGGTCTCGTCTAAATTCAAATCAAGCAATGGCACGTACCCGTACGCTTCCTGTTAATATATGAAGAAATTTTGTTATCTTACCTAAACTCTATACATCACCGCTCAATGGACTGGTACGATGGTACGATATTAGTTTTTTGACAAAAATTTTGAATTAGGTCGAATTTAGACTACTTACTCGTACCTATATGAAGTGTGGTAAAGATACTTACAAATACTATAATATATATAAAGATGATTGTTGTTCATTCATGTATTTAAAAGAAAAATCAATCACGAACGAAATTCTAATGGTAGGTTTTTTTATTGGGTATTTATTATTGTAGTATTGGGTAACTAACATAAATTATTTTCCTTTATGCTTTGGCCAAACATAGGTGTAAGTATATGCTTTTTAAGATAAGAAGGATACAAATAAAACTCGATGTACCGATATCAAGTCAAAAGTGTGCTTAACAGTCTTTATCAGTCAGAAGCTGACATCGTCAGAAACATTTTTTCAACTTCTTATCATGAAGATCAAGACCTAAGATAGATTGCCTAAACTGAAAGTAACGTTGTTATTATCTAAGGTTGTAGCGAAGTTGTACTCTCTCATCCGAACGTGTTCCCGTCTGCATCCTCAGCTGGAATGCTTCGTAGCCCGGGGTCCGCTGATCTTCCTTACGTTACTAGCTACTAACTATGAATTATAAAAAGAACCAGATTGTTTTAATGTATAGTTAGGTAGTAACTTATTTTTTATTCTGCAACAAGAAAAACTATAGTAGATTTCCAACATGACGTACCTAACCTTATTTATTTAGTAAGTGAAAAAGTTTATGCATTGCACGGAAACGCCATTAGGCTTGTAACTCCAGGCCCGGGGGAAATTCCGCGTGAAAAACATGGCGGAAATATTACAATGTTGGAGCGAAGCCATTTGTATTCGAATGAAATACGCGAAACGGAAGTAAGCAACCGATAACTACGCATGACAACTTTAGTCCCTACCTCGCAGAAAGTTTTGAGACTAACATTAATTTTTTTGTATGGGACGCTCGCTGATTTTGATATCAATCAAGAAAGTATTAATAACAAAAAAAAAAACACATGATACCCACCAGCACCACCTTATACCAGTTAAAATCTGTTACTTTTACCTTGATGTACCTGTATGTCCTTTATTATCTGCAAAAATATATTGATGACAAAAATATATTAATATTAAAATCAGTACAAGTTTTCAGTTATCGCAGTCACGGTCGCGGCGTATTCAAATCAATCATGACGATAAAAATGCACAATAAAATCATGCCTCGGAAGGCACGTTAAGCCGTTGGCTCCGGCTGACATCATTAATGCCAGTCGTTAAGTTGTCAGATGCATGTAGGCAACTTGGAAAATCTAACAACAGCTTAGGCAACTTACGCAAAAGAAAAACAAAAATAAATCACTATCACTACATATTATAAAACAAAGTCCTCCGCCGCGTCAGTCTGTCTGTCTGTCTGTCTGTTCTATAAACTCAAAAACTACTCCACAGATTTTCATGCGGTTTTCACCAATAGATAGAGTGATTCACGAGGAAGGTTTTAAGGTATAATACCCGGGCGCAGCCGGGTAGGGCTGCTAGTAAACAATAAAAATAAAGAGCAATTAGCGAACTATGCTTAGTACAAACTAAATGCATTATATCACAATTTCAAAGGCAAAATGTAGAAGTTTATCCTATGTATCCAACCGCAGCCTTAAATAGTCACTAGGTACTGTTACTTAGTATGAGTTATAACTATATAAGACACACTTTTAGCTATACACATGTATGTTTATACCCATAAACTGTGGTTTCAACGACCTCGGCAGACAGGACTGGTAGATATTACTACAATAAAATGTTTTGCTGCAAAGTAAGTGAAAATTATTTCAGGTTTACAGCGCCATCAAACTAAACCCTTTCTGGTATATTTCAGGAGCCTTTGTTGTGTTTACTAAAGGCGTAAAAGAAAACCCGCATTTTACGTTTGAATAATTTTGTTTTGAATAAAACATTCGCTTCTTTTATTGCTCTTTTATAATTCAAATGAAGGTTTAAATTCACTTTTGAACAATGTAATCAAAAGACTACAGCAAGAACGTATAATATAAATACATATTAATACTTGCAAAATTGATTTCTCAACTACGGCAGGTACCTTTAAATTATCGTGCTCTTTTTAGAAAAGATAAGTTCTTATATGCTACTTGTAAATTTTCAACCCCTAGCTTTATTTTTATATGGAAGGATGGAAGGGCAAAAAGAAGACATTAACAGACGAGTGACAACTTACTAACAAGGCGTTGCTGAGTGGTACCGGGGATTCTATGGATAATGAAAATGTTTCATTTAAAAAGTGAATGTTAACAGTTCCGAATTTGTATATATGATTAGAAGATTTTTGGATCTAGTAGATTTAACACTCATGCTTTGTTACGCCTACATTAAACATAAATAATGTTTGGCGCGCTTTCGGGCTTATGGAGTTTTTGTGGAATATTATAGCCCGTGGTCATAATAAAGGCCATCCAGCCCACTTTGTTTGCATTTAATGACACTGTTTAAGGGTAGCGTGATGAAAAGAAAATTAGGTCGTCCCAAAGAAATTGAACAAGTTAATCGGTGAATTTGTTTGTGAGGATTAAATTTTTGGATTTGAAATCGGTCCATATAAAATCTTCTCATACGAGCTTTTATTCCGGTTGCGTCCTCAGATGCCAACTCCAGAGCAGTAGAAAAATACCTGTGTTGATGTACTTACACCAATTTCCCGCGCAGGGAATCGCACCCAGTGTGTCGTGACGTGAACACTGCGCCACGAGGTTATCAACCTCGTCGTCTATGTACACCCCTTCCTTAACTGGATTTCGTCTTGTGATGTGAATAGAATTTCCAAGACCCTTTGAATCGTTTAAACCTAGACTCGTCGTTCTGGTTATCATATTTAATTAGGTATATTTAGTTTGTGGTCAGACCATTTCGCTGGGTCCCTGGGCGTAGGAGTCAGGGAAAACCGCCAGTTAGATGGACTGACGCAATCAGACGGCAAACCCGTACCAACACGCAAGGCGCCATACAATTAGCACAAGACTGCGCCATTTGAAAAGATGTAGTAAGAAGAGCTACTTCAGGTAGTCACGACCCTCAGACTTGAGGATACGACCAAGAAGAAGATGTTTGTGGTCTGCACCACTCAGGGCAATTCTTTTTCCACCAATCAAAGCTAAGAAATTAGCCCGTAAACTTAGGAGTATAATCAAAGCCCGACAAATTTACGAAATCTTATGCAGTTTAAGAAAACCGCATTCAAATATATTTCATGCTTCTTTATTTTGCACCGACTTCCAAAATATTCTTTTCTCTGCACCACCTGTTGGTTGACTGGTAGATAAAGCCTCTGGCTTTAAGACCGCCTTTTACGATTGTGTAATAAAGTTAAATAAATAAAAATAAATAAATAAAATAAAATCCCTTCACCCGTTTGCCGGTTACGACTCCGCACTTATATATATCTATAACACTCCTTTTTTTGGCCTGGTAGTTAATAAAAATTAAGTAGAGCTTAACCACAGAATTAATTTATGTAAGTACTAACCAAGGCGATATGTACTACGTATACTATATGTACTACGTAGAGCTAACGAAACTAAAACCTCAGATATATCCACATTGACAGTTTAATTTTATCTTGGGAGCAATCACTTAGGAAGTCCAAGGCAAATATTGACCAAGCTGATGAAAATGTGTTTCTTCCGTTGCCGGTGGTCGGATTGGGTTACCTCGGCCCACAAATTATTTGAAAGAAAATAATATTTGAAGTATTTGCAGGGTCGGCCGAATACTTTTGTATGGAAACATCGATGTATTTTCGAGTTCCCAACATTGGTTTGGTTGGAAAAGTTCCTGCCCTAAAGATGGCACTAAATAGGTTGAAACTGAATATTATGTATTGAATATATATTCTTGATGACGGCCAACATATATATTTTTAATTTTATGTTAGAATTTGCATGTGGCGTTTGTCAGTAAGAGGTTGTGCAATTAGTTCGATAATAGTTATAATTGTTTACGACAAATTTTATTGTAACAACTGTTGACAAACCAAATAAAATAAAATGTCGGCATTTTGTAACAAGAAATCGCTATACCCATCAAAATACGTGAGAAAACCTGTTTTGTGTAATATAAAATGGAAACATTGTAAGTTGTTCATTTAATTGGGCAGAGTTACCCCTTCAAAGGAATGTCAGTGGTTAATTTATTTACACGTTGTATATGAATACTATATTTAATAGCAATGTTTAGGGCGCAGCTTTTTCTAGGAAAACAATACCTCTGTATGAGTCAACATGTATTATAAATAAATACATAACTCACAATATACTCGTACTCTATGTCATTAGAAAGCAGCTTAATAGCGATAACAAATCAACAAGACAGCCAGGCCCTCCCTGGTCACAGAACTAGAAATCTAATTTCTGTGAGCAAGGTCATCGTAGTCGTTACAGTAGATAGATAGGTACCTACCATTATGTCATTTGTCACGGCGCGCTACAGCGGCACTGCCAAGTAGGATTATCGAAGGCTCTCGCCTTCTTAGCTGTCGATCAAAGCCTCCACTGGAAATTTCCAAACTAGTATTTAAAATACAATAGTTAAATGCCTAGCATAATATATAATATTGTATTTCGATATTAGAGGTTTATCTCACGTCTATCAATGACAATCAATGCATCAAAACTCTTATTCAAAAAAATTGCAAGCACTTTCACGTGAAATCTATAGAATCTAGAATAGTTAATATGTATTTATGAATTATTAGCTGTTACCCGCGGCTTCGCCCACGTGATATATAGCCTTTGTCCTTCTCAGTACCCTAACCTATGTGTATGCAAAATTTCATGATGATCGGTTCAGTAGATAGGGCGTGAAAGCGTAACAAACTCACTTCCGCATAATGCATAAAATTTGGTTTAGAAACTACTTAAGAAAAATATGCCAGCAAATCCCGACGTTTTTTCCAACTTCAACATTGAATTGATTCATTGTTCTGTTTTTGGAACGAGCATCATCATGAGGAAATGTTAGCGAGTATTTAGTGGATTCCATGTATCGCATCTCAAGGGATACGTCACTGCCGTAAAACCCCGCTGCATGCCTTTTAGAAGTTGATGCAACACGGTCAAGTGCAATGTGTGTACGTGGCGTGATGCTCGTGGGCCTCACGTCAAGCTTTACATGTACGGTTACGATAAAATCCGAGCTTTCACGATTCTACTCCGTTTAACGAAACCGCTCCACCACCAGGTTTAAGTTAAAGAAGCCTAACTTTTCTGTTGCTCATGCTCATCTCATTTTAGGTTACCATGTCCATCGGCTGCTGCACGACACTACAATGTGACAGTTAACGTCTGATATGCTCATGTCACCTAAAACCTATCTCCGTTAAAGCCTGTTTGGTTAACAAAAAGCGATCGTTGGACCGGAGGTCGCGGTGCAGCACCACAAATGTCAGTAGGCCGACTACTAACTGGGTCACCGTATTAAGGGAGCACTCCACTCGCGCCGCTTTGAGACCTACCAGTTTGCACCTAATTATTTCTAGCATTCTTAGAAGCAAGCATTCAAAAGTTTAACTTCACAAAAGAAAAAAAGGTACAATTCATAAGCGCCCACGCGCGCCTCTACTCAACTGGAACGTTACCTAATTCTTGAGGACATTACATAGACTTTACACAGATACATAAAGACTTTAGGTTAACCTATATTTCAACAAATGCATAGTAATATTACTGAATACTAATTAATATTTTATGTTATTAAATGAAGGGTAGCATATGCAGATGCGTGTGTTACTTACCTAATAATATAAATCAACTCAAAACTGACTGTATATCTGTGGTCTAGTGGTCATTTGTTTGGCGTTTGACTAATGGCCCATAGCGGGAATTTAAATCCCACTGGAAACTGCACTTCTTCAAGAGAAAGATAATTCTGTGCTTCAAAAGGCACGTTAAGCTCTGGGTCCCAGTCCCGAACGCTATCTAGCGTTTGTTTAAACCTATTGTACGGTTGGTTTTCCATTTGGATTGCAGAGGTCAGACGGTGCGGCAGTCACTCTGGGTAAAAACCAGTTACCTAGTCAAATTACCTAGGATAGGTAGCGGACCCCAGACTCTGAAGCGTTACCGCTGATGAAACCGGGAATCCATTCGGATGACAATGATGACAAACAGCACAGAAGCGACAGTAACTTGATGTATCTGTAAGAGATAAGGATATCGACTACATATCAGCCAAAAGAAATCCACTACTAGCCATTGGCCAATCCCAAGGATTTCCATCGTGACTTTCGCCATACTCACCAAGCCTGGCAGCCGGTTGGTGGGCGCAGTTTATTTGCTTAATCTCAGTTCCAATGCTAATGCCCGTCAAAAAGATTTTTTTAAGCAAGGGAATGGCATGTATTGGTTTGACAGGGGACCAGGATAAAGATACTATTTGTTCAGATGGATTGGGAATGAGAGGCTACTTTCTCTATTTAAGTACACAATATTGACGAGCTCCGTGGCGCAGCGGTCAACACGCCGGTCTGTGACACGGATGGTCCCGGGTTCGATCCCCGGTCAGGTCAAGATGAAAAATGATCTTTTTCAGATTGATCTGGGTCTTGGATGTTTATCTATACATGTATTTGTTATAAAATATAGTATCGTTGAGTTAGTATCCCATAACACAAGTCTTACATAAGAACTTACTTTGGGGCTAGCTCAATCTGTGTGATTTGTCCGTATATATTTATTTATTTATTTAATATACAAGCTGCTAAGCTTGTGAGGCCGGGCACGCGTGCCTGATGCTACTCGTATAACTGCCACCTCCTCATCCGGACAGACTGACAGCCCTGACATGATACGATAGAATATGACCGTCCATAAACATTTAAAATGAAATAACGCTTAGTACGTACGTATTTGCAATTATTACGAAACAAAAGCTAATTTTTTTTTTATATTGGGGTAATTTCCATATTGTAATGCTACTTAAAATCTATTTGAAATAATAAACAGGCCTGTAAATATTTCCGTATTATTTAAACAAATAGTAAAGAAGACGGATAAATATTCAATTGTAAATCTTACGCAAATCGGATTTTAAGATCGGAGTAAAACCTTTACAAGATTAGTTTTACAAAAACAAAGCCGCAGAAATGAGGTTCGCGACCGCTAACCATTAAATATTTAGAGTTAATTTCGCAGTCCCCAACAGAATAGTAATGTGACGTGATGAGTAGCAACACAAAGTACCCAGAGTAGAGAAATGTGTACAAACAAAATTATTCTACGCTTGGATTAGTTTAAATCGACAAATTGGTAACAAAGAAACCAACGAGTCATTATTTGAAAAAGAAAATATGTGATATATAATGTTTGGACACGGACAATACTTTTGAAAGTCCCATCTAAAGATAGTAAGAGGATGACGAGAAAAACAAATATTTATTCCCACTTTACATGTATTGGAGAAACTCAAAAGAAAATATATTCATCTTATATCACTTTGCCAGCGTGATTAATATACACATGTACATCTCCCTGCCAAATTACAGCTTTCTAGCACTTATAGTCTCCGAGAGAGACCGCGGACAGACAGACATGGCATAACAATTAAGCTTGTTTTTTTACGGGACCCTTTATAAATTGCAAAATACAACACACAATTACATCATCATCATTTATAATACAATCAGTATTTAGGTACTTACATCAATTGCAGATTTTGTACAAAAACTTATGCTATGGTTTAATCACAGGCGGCTTGCCTGTGATGTGTCGAGAATGCAAATAAAAACAATGAAATGAGTTCGTTGCACTAGAATTCCCAAAAAGATTAATAGGGAATTCAGAATTACCTGTAATATGTAGTATCGTCAAGAGCTCAAAAATAGAAAATCAGTAGGCATTACCAACGATACGTTTTCTTTTTTTCTTTTCATAGGAACTTCGTGCCTCCATTTGTCGCCATTTTTATTACCTGTAAGACAAGCCAAGTCTCGACTCTGCGCCAAACCCACCAACACCAAGCTTCCTCTTGGTGCTAGCTTAAGGGGTGGGCAGCCCCCGCCGCCCCTCTTCAATCCTACATACGCCATGCTGCTACTAATTCCTAAGAATTCCTGATAAAGTTAAAAAATAAACAATTCCGTATATCAACCAGATGTAGCTCCAAGATAAAACCCTACTTGATATGTGTGTACAAGTATGGTATGCTTGAATTGATTTACTTACTTACAAATGGCGTATTTTTGATTGATTCGTTTTTTAGTATTCTCGTTTGATTCGTTTGACATGGATAATCGGTTTTATTCACTAAGCAATAAATAAATATGTTTAATAAGCAATATGTGTTGCATTGGACAAACCCACATTTTTATTGGAACTAAGTTCTTAGGGAGAATCGCAGGTACAATATTTCCTATAAAATGTCATGCTGGTGAAGATTGCTTTGCAATAAAGATAGATAGATAGGTAGTTAAATCTTCAATAAGAACGATCTGGTAGCCCAGGTTGTTATGTCGCAGTCTTCTATTCAAAATCTCGTCAGATATTTCAAATTGCTTCTTAACTTATTTGACTTGAAAATAATAAAATGTCTGTACTTACTTACAACCCTGATTTTGAAAACTTGCTCATTCTTTATTAAAAACTTTTCATTGTTTTTTTTTATTATGAATTTTCAAAAATTCTTGTTGTTTATTCCTAACTTTTATGCAAAATTTCAAGTTCCCACTGGTAATCCTTGTAATTTCCGACGTATATTGATATTGCAGCCAATAATCAAAACATCATTGTTTATTTTTATGCAGTCATAGAATTTTTCAATTACCATAGCACAAATCACCGCGACGATGTTTTAAATTTCAACTATCACGATTGTGTTCGTGTGTGTGTTTTCGTCATTTGTGAAGTACCTGACTACAAGTTTGTCGCCACATTGTTTTGTGGCTTCAGAATACAAGTTTGTCAATGTTATACAGGTTACACAGGTGGCCCTAATCTGTATTAAAGGATTAAGTTTCCCCAACTTGAGGAGTTAAGGCGGATAATTCTCGGTTCGCCCGGCGAAGTTTAGACAATAGTTTCCAAGGTCTAAAAGTAGACTGTAGATAAAATAATCTGCAGCAGATGCAAAAAGGAAATATATGTCTAGGCTGTCTAACTAAGAACATTCTTCTCTTTGAAAGTAGTTAGTATGGTCAAATCTCTCTATTGATGCGAGGCCGAACCATCCTGGCTTTTGTTCTAAACTTGTAGTTGCATTTGCATATGATGTGTACATACTTATTCATTAGGATGCACTATAAGTGTGTGTTTTACGGCAGAGTAGAATAGGACCACTCCAAGTCATTCCGTGGATGTCGTAAAAGGCGACTAAGGAAACACAAGCTAAACAAAGCTTATTAACATCAAAGAGACCTTTCCAACCCGTCTGGCCAGCGTGGAGAGTGTAGGCCAAACCCTCTGACTACTCAGACTAGTATATGGCTCTGGTAGTACAGAGAGGGTCGTGCTCCTGCAGTGGAGACTAGAAAGACCTGATGATGATGATGCACTACAAGTAAAATGGTGAGCAGGGCCGTAATATAATAATAATAACCTAAATTATGCATATACATATAAATCCGCCTGAGTTTGTTTTGAAACGCTCATCCGCTAAACAAATCGTTAGTTTTATTCCCATCCTGTCGCAGTCGGCGGCGGTGCGGCTATTTTACACAAACACAGCTCTGCTGAAATATCGCACGGAGTAGTACATTGTGAAGCAAGGGCGGTATAGAAGACATTACGTCAAACGAGCGAGTTTATAATGTCTTATACCGGCCGTGATACACACAATGTTTTTCATCTCACCGAGTAAATAGTAGAGATAAAAAAAAATATTTTTCATATTACATATAAGTATATTGGTCGAAATTGTATAGTATTATAGTTTACCTTGAAAATGTATATTTGTGCGTGGACGATGGACGATGCACGATGCACGATGTGGATGAATACAAACAGCCAGCCACCACGGCCATTAACAATTCCAAATTTGAATAGGACAAAATTCTTGCAGTATACATAGTTCATGTTCAATGTTTTTTTATCGGGTTCACTACCAATTCCAAATTTGAATATTCGACTAGAAAACTTTTTGGATGTAGAAGATTTGACACTTGTGCATGGTACAGTGCCATATTAAATTTAAAAAAAAAATACTTTCCGCGCTCTCGGGATTAATGGAATTTGTATGAAATCTTATAGCCCACGGTCGTAATAGCGACCATCCAGCCCACTTTGCTTGCATTTAATGACACTGTTTAAGGGTAGGTGAGATGAAAATAATGTTTCCGCTGGGTTATCTGCCCAGCGCCGGGTGTGGAGCATGTTATTAACATTAATTTGATTGCAGTACTGTACGTATTCTGCTCGCAGCAGGCGGTGCCGGTAGGCTGTTATCGCCCCCGGCAGCCCTTGTAATGACAGTTTCGTGCTGGTTTTATGTTTTTTGCATACATATACAAACTTACTCAAACCTAGATGTTCTAACTTCTGCCCAACAATAAGTAGGTACTACCGTATAATCGCGCCTTGTAGGTGATAGGAAATTGGAATAGTCGCTATTACTAACTTTTCGTATTTCTTTTTTATTTAACTCGACCACAACAGTTAAAAAACTGTAATCCACTGAAAATGAAAGCACAGTTTTTTTCTACGGACTTGTATTTTTTTGGTTTATTTTCGTTCCAACTTGACCCACATTCCGTCAATTCAAAAGGGGAATATTACAATGCGCCAGTTTCCACTTTTACCTGAAAAGAAAAATGTCCATAATCATTCAAAGGCTAAATTAGGCAGTGGCGGGATGAGGCGCCGGGAGACAGTAGTAAGTGATCGTGAGGGGAGTGAAGAGGTCATCCGTCTTTACTGGAGTTCTATCGAGACGTACTCCGCCGTGATTTGGTTCCGCTCCGCTCTTCAGCCAAGTGGCGGAGTGGCCCTCGACTTTTGTACTTTTGTAAATGTAATTTTGATGAACCCTTGTTCCTACATCAAATAAAGCACTCCAAGGTTGATTTTTGTCGTAGATATGATCAAACTGGCTTGATCGATACCGCGGGGGAAGTAATCAAGCTGTCAATTTGTAGTTGGGCATACAATAAAGAGGCGCGGTACTGCCGCAGTGGCTTAAGGTCGTGGTTAAACACACATAATGACTTTGCTGTTTTGATACAAATCAAACATATAAGTACCTATACATATAAATACATACAACGTGCTATTGTTATAGTATACCTAACTGCGTGAATGACATTGTACTGTGCAAATTTATATCCACGAACAAATAAGTTTGTTTCTACAGTTTGTTCTATAAGACTAACCTTACTTTGTTTTTAAAGTTGTTTATATTGACAGGCTGAGTCGCCCTTTTGGGTCGGATAGGGTTTTATTAACATGTTGTTAAGCAAATGGTAAGTTTTATTTCCTCATTTAACACAACACCAGAAAAGTGTCAAGAAAACGTCGTTTTCCTTTATCGCATTCTTCGTGACACGCACAGTCATGCATAATCCATCTTTGTTTCCCGTCACAAAGAGTCGCTTCGACCCACATGGGTGACTAAAGCGTTCTAGCCAATATAAACCCGGCCCCGGTCAGCCGTCCGGCGAGAGAAATGGATCCGTTAAGGTGTTTCCACACTCCCACACCCTAAATCGATCTTTGAAAATTAAGGAGTGATCGCTGCGACAATGGAATAATTTCCAAAATAGAAAAGATACAAATGTGACAATAAGCAACATAAGAACTTTGACGAGCATCAGATTTGACTCTCAATAATACCACGTACCGACAGTTTTGTACCTTTAAACGTAATTTAATGGCTTCAAACGAAAATAATTTGTTTGTCTCATTATCAGGTTTTTTTAGTCGCCACTGTAGGAGCATAGCCCTCTCTGTACTACCTGAGCCAACGAATAAGCCAAAGTAGAGTAGTCAGAGGATTTGGCCTACACTCTCCACGCTGGCTAGATTCTTGATTCTTCAGGGTTGAAGGTCAAATGTTACAAGAAAATTTTGAAGCACAAAACACAAAAACATCGCCTGAAATTTTGTGCTTTTATATAATTTGGATGACAATGCAATATTACTGTAGCATAGACCTCATCTGCTGATTGTGAAGAAAGGTGGCCATTGGCACTTCTAACCTAAAAAAGGTAAACCAATCGTGTTTGGGCTTATTTGATTTGTCTTGGCATGCACTTTCCAGTACGAATCGCTTATAATAAATCTAGTCTCAAAAATAAATTTATTTTAATTTAGTCACTGCCCTTGCGACCATCGGGCCTGCATTTGGAATTCCTCCATAGAACAAACTGTCCGGAGCAGATTACCTAGAATATTAGCTGGAGGATAATAGACCCAACCTTTATTTTTATCTGGCCCGGCCGAGAATCCGAGAAAGTTCGCCTTAAGTCCTACTTAGGTATACAGGATTACTTTTAAAACACCATTAACCTAACCTAGCCAGAGTAGTAAGCTAACATTGTAAAAATACGTCTGTTTTACGAGTTTTAACATTACTTAAATACAATAAATAAAAATGATTTTTCGCGTTATAAATAATAAATTTTTGTATGAAAGTAAAATTACAACAAAATATCAAAAGTAGTAAATGAAACTTTGTTGTTTATGACGTTAGCTATCTACATTCTTCTGCGAGTTTACTGATGTTTTACAAGTTACACTGTGTATCTGTTGCAATTTTAATTAGTAAGCTGTGCTCTGCTCTCCGTTAGTAAGTGCAGCTGTGATATTGTTTTTTGTGCTATTACAGAAAATAACCATAACTTAAATAATGCGTTAACTGTTTATTCTGCGTACCTAATCATTCATCTATTTAAACTCGGTTGTGCCGCTGTAACTCTAAAACAAAAAAAGTATTGATTTGTAACATCTCTTTTTAAACGTAGGATAGGTAACGGGCTCTGAGGAAGTATTGATGATATTAATTTTACGTCTTTTGCGCTCTTTTTATTGTCTTAGAAGTCATGGCTTCTTACACACGCGAAAAACAAAGAATAGTAGTCATAGACTCAGCAGCATATCACACGGTGGCAATTTTCCTCTATTGATCCCCAAAATTCATTCATCATCAGCCGAGGTATTTTGCATGATCCAAAATGTCAAGTGGTTCACGGATTTTTTCTTCCCTTGAATTGCGTACTTGTACCAATTATTTTTAATATTTTTTTTTTCTATTTTATTACTATCTCGGTTGCTACCTAAACAATCAATTCATCTGGATATGTCCTTATAGGGGTTAGTGTGCTAATCTATTCTGGTTTGCAGGGCTTGGACGGTGACGTGACACACCGAAATTATTAAACAGGTGGACACATTTGCAGATTGCTTTAGCGGGCCTGCTGGCTGCAAATAAAAAAGCTATCAATGGAGGTGGAAAGGTCTGCTATTTTTATTAAACCTTGGACTATATCACTCCCTCTCCGCCGTAACCTAACTAATATTATAATGAAGAAATGAGTTTTTGTTACGGATCTCTATCTACTCGGATCATGATGAAAATTTGAATACACTTTGTCCGAGGTACGGAGAAGGACATATCATCCCGGAAAGGAACTGTTCTTGTAGGATCGTCATTGAAGCGAGCGGAGCCGCGGTGGCATCGTCATAAGGATAACTAATATACCTACGAGAAGAAAAGTAATATAGGTTTTGGTTCAAATGATTCATGATATTTTTCTCCAATTAAAAATACATTTTTTATACATACATAATTATTGTTTTACTATTTTATCAGACTTTAAAGTAAAATAAAATACTACGTTTGTAAGTTTCATAGCACATATGAATCAGGTGTATTTTGAGGCGCTAGGATTTATTAACATGGTGTGCGAGCTGCCTGCTTCTGGCTCGAGATGAATAGCGAGTATGACGAGCAGCCTCGCACGACACGCTACAAAGGCTTATAGCGGGATGTGAGGCAAACACTTTGAGCGGACTCGTCGAAAACCTGCCTGTGATGTAAAATATCAAATAACTTGTGGCTCTGTGAGTTGTAGAAGTTGTAGAAAAAAAATAGTTAAGGCCTGGTTCTCCGGCAATGACATCTGCTATTAGTTCTGATTGCAGCGTAACCTAGACGCGCGAATAAAATTTAATGTTTAAAATTGTAAAAATATTCAATAAATACCAGTTTGACGGTCTTAGCTCATTCAATTTAGAGCTTTTTCGTCAAAAGTAGACCAATGTTTGTTATT
The DNA here is from genome assembly GCA_963082605.1 of Rhodophaea formosa. Classification (NCBI taxonomy): domain Eukaryota; kingdom Metazoa; phylum Arthropoda; class Insecta; order Lepidoptera; family Pyralidae; genus Rhodophaea; species Rhodophaea formosa. The sequence goes on along the minus strand of OY720211.1, from coordinate 5,376,094 downwards.
TTTTTTTTCATTTAAATTTCAAATTATGAACGACGGCCTTAGATAGCATTATCAAAATAAACATGTATTTTTTCCCGATTACAATTCGTTTTTAGGGTTCCGTAGTAAACAAGGAACCCTTAAAGTTTCGCCATGTCTGTCTATCCGTCTGTCTGTCCGTCCGCGGTTTTACTCAGAGACTATAATAGAGTCGCTCCCATACAAGTAAAGAGGAAGTAATATTTGTTTTCTATACAAACCCATCGTGGGTATTGTTAAATAGGTCTTTAAAAATAGTGTGAAGTTGAGAACACCATTTTTAGGGTCCCGTACAAAAGTTGAAAAACGGAACCCTTATAGGATCACTCGAGCGTCTGTCTGTCCGTCCGTCCGTCTGTCACTGCCGATTTTCTCCGAATCTACTGAACCAAATTAGATAAAATTTGGTAAGATAGTGTAATCCCATGACCCAAACACGGATGTGCAAAGTAAATAAAGTTTTTTTTGAAATAAGGGTAATTTTGAGGGGACCCCCCCCCCCCCCTGATCTCCGAGACAATGAAGCCGAAAATTTTGAAAAAATTACAAAATATAGTTCATTCCTTGAAGATTACAGGAAAAATAATAAGAATTCTATTACTTGAAAATTAAGTGGTAAACTCACAATAATAAGTTCATCTAGGGAAATAGTTCACTAAAACACCACTAGATGGCGCTAGTCAATTGAATAAAACATTTTTTGCACATTGTGTGCGTGTTCACGAAGCATATTGTACGGAACCCTCATTGCGCGAGTTTGACTCACACTTGGCCGGTTTTTTTTCTATTTAGGGATCCGTTTCCGAAATATTTGGTCTTAAAGTGCAAATTTTGTTAGAGGTAAGTGTCCCCCTCCTCTATCTGCTAAACGGTTATATATGGAAAGGTAAAAAAAAAATTACAGCAGTAGTATATATACTGAAGTTGAAAGGAAAACTATCAGAGCTGAGTACTTAGTACAAACTAAAAAGTTATAGGCAACCAACTTATAAAATGTACTCGAAAATGTGAAATTTCATACAATTTTCATTGTTAGATGTTTTTGGTCGTTAAACTGTGAGGTGCGAGTGTGAACAGTGTGAACTCAAAGTTGTCATTCGTAACTACGGAACCCTACACTGCGCGTGGCCTGACACGCACTTAGCCGGTTTTCAGTTTACTAGAAAAAACCGTTTTCTTAAACGAATTTTAGGAGAAGAGCGCCTTAATGAATCGACGAAAAAATCTTATTACATATGTAATTTAACCTGCTCACAAAATTTCACGATTAAGTATCGGTTGAAAATTGCGAGCGCAAGACAATAGCGGCATCGCGCCCGCTCGGTCTATAATTTGGCTTTTAATGATTTTTTTGAAATTCTAAGATAAAGAGTTAGTGTGTATTAGTCAGTAGGTTTTTTTAAATAACTTGTTTATCTCTCAACCCAGTACGAGTAATAAGAAGTTTGATAAACGTGTATGTAATTTCGAATTCCTCTTACAGTGTTTAACTTAAATGTGGAGTCTTGGCTTGATGCAGCAGCAATCTAATTACTTTGGAATAATTACTTAATTCTTACTCTCCGTCGTGGCTTGTCAGGAGCATGTGCTGGTTGAGTAATATACCTTACATTTCTTTTCAGCTGACTTCTAAAAAGGAATAAGATCTTAATTCGATTGATTTTTTTAATCTAAAATACTATCAATTATTCTGAAAACGCCATTCCTCTAATCGGTCGAGCATCATAAAAGTTTTGCATATCTACCTGTTGTCCGAAGTACCAATAAGGACATGAACCTTTTCATTGTATATTGTACTTATAATCTAGTAATTTATTTTGAAATAAATACGTTAAAGTCACCCCAAACTACTTATTTCTATTGTAGGCATAGGGGCTATATCTTACATGAAAAAGCGAGCACGCTTGAAACCATCGATATCCAAGTCAATGCTGATCCATTAGTCACTCATTCTTTCTATTTTGATTGATGGCAGCAGTAATGTACCCGGGCAGGCGTTTCTGTTGCCAGCCGGCGTCGTTATAGCTTATATATAGTCAAACCACTCACGCTACCAAATTACTGGCCAGTAGAAAAATCACTTTCGATTGAGGAAATGAGAACATACATACTCTTATTGAAGCAAATAGGTGTCCAATAATATTTGTACGAGTAGAAAACGAATCTGTTAAAACATTTTTGTGAATGTATATTAATTTGCTTCTAATTCCTTATTTAAAAAAATGCTTTGACTACTACCAATATATAGAGTGATTCATAAATTATGAGGCAAGTTTATAAGTATTGTAGGTGCACGCCCAGGTGCAACCGGGGAGGGCTTCTAGTTAATAATTAGTTACAAAAATAAAATGCATAAAATTGACATAAAAATAGAATCAATTGAACCTTGATTTATCAGAAATACCTTTTCAACAAAGTACCCGTAAAAATATTTATTAGGTAGAAAGGTTCATAAAAAGCAACCCTTTTATCTGCGCTAAAAATATATCAGAAAGGTTTCCTGGTTTATTTATAAGGTGATCGGGCAAGCCGGGGTAGATTGACTGCCCATTCTTATTGACTTGATATAAACTATGTATGTACGTAAATTGGATGAAAGGGGCCGGTGTGGAGAATTATCCTGTTGCGTCCGCGGCCGACCCACTACAAGTCTCTTATTTATAGTATATATAATGTTTGATATCTAACGTCAAAGTGAGCTTTTAAATGACTGGCCAAAAAGGAGCGTACCGAATATTTCAGGGTTCATGGTATCATGTAGGAATGTATGTATTTATTGATTCCACCATAACTTCTCAATGTAAGAACAGATGTATATAATCCTAACATGTTTCCGAGTGACCTAGATTTCACATTCTTCACATTTTCATGCTTTGAATTATTGAACCGAATTTCTGGAAACTTTGCGTTGATTAGCACTGCATAAATATTTGTTGGCTCTACTCTAACCATCCCGGCTGACGCTGTAATTCTTAAGTAGGCGTGTATGAAATACGTGAAATATGTAAATTTTATACATATTAATAGGTAACTATAATGCGTTACAACAATATTTATCTATTAATCTTTAACGTCGAAAATCAAAAGCAATAAAGATTCTTACTTCACAGTTATGTTTAACTCTAAGGATAATATAATAATAATACTTTTAGGCATTCCAAATGACGAGTAAAATAATTGTGACTAGTTGTTAACCTACAGGTTAACAACTAGTCACAATTAGAACGGGTGAAATGATAATCCTATGTCATTAGACTACAGTCTAATGACATAGGATTATCATTTCACCCGTTCTGCTTGGATTCAACAATCTATTTGGTTAAAAATAGATATATTTTTGCATAAAAGCTATGGATATATTTTTGTGGTAATCCAGTCACTTTATTTTAAAAACCTTTTCTTTTTGTCTCCTATTCTAAAAATGAAAGCTTTTTTAAGCTTTCATTTTTAGAATAGGAGCTAAATAAGCAATAAGCTGTAAAAGTCCAATGGCTGAAAAAAGTTTTTCAAGCACCTTATATTAACCACCTACTTAGAAAAAAGTCGTTTATATTCCCCTGCGTTCATTTGTTTAGGACCAGAGGCGCCTGCCGTGGCACAAACAATAAACAACACACCAACTGTATTGTAATAATGTAGGTTCAGGCTCCCTGCGGTCCGTGGTCGCTCTACAGATTATGTAACGTTTATGACCGGTTGAGCACACGATCATATTGGATGAGGTTCATAATGAATGACGGAGGAAAAAATACAGTATGAGCTGAAATTTGCACATGCATATGGATAGGATAGAGTACTATCAGCTGAACTAAAATTTAGGATATGTTAAAACTACAATGTCCTACTAATATTATAAATGCGAAAGTTTGGATGTTTGTTACTCAATCACGTCCAAACGGTTTAAGGGATTTAGATGAAGTTTTGCACACAGAAAGTTTATTACTTACATTAACCTAGGCTATATCCCGGAATGATTCTGTTCCCGAGAGATTGATACTAACGTGAGTGGAGACGCGGACGAAAGCTAGTATATTCGTATTTGCTATTTACAAATACTTGTCAAATATACTTACATGCAAATATAATATTTTAACCTGATATTTTGACGATATTAATATACCACTGATTACTAGAACTAAAATACTGAAATAAGAAAATCGACCAAGTGCAAGTCAGACTCGCGCACGAAGGATTCCATGCCGTTATGTATACATCGAGCAAAAACTCTTATATATTTATATTATTCTGTTTTTAGTATTTGTTGTCTAGTGGCAACAGAAATATGTACATCATTATGAGACACAGCCTGGTGGCCCATGGACAGACAGACGTGTGAAGTCTCGTGAATAGGGTTTCGTTGGATATGGAACCCCAAAAAATTGGCGCAATTAATGATGTGAAGCCCTTTGTGACGCCGGCGCCGACACCCGCTGCGTGTGACAGCTCTAACTCTCGCTCGACTTGCTGATACAAATGTAGCCACAACTTTACGACGCTTACAATGCGACGTTATATTTTTATTGGGACGAATAAGGCCGGCTTACGTTGCAGACGGCTAGACGCCGACATTTCATTGGGTAAATAGGTATCAGTGAAATATAATATCGTAAACCCGTAACCTTTATAAAGCCAAGTGTAGGTTATGGAGTTATTATAAACTTTGTGTGTTGTATTTATTTAGTTAAATGCACATAAAGAGGCGAATATTCTGTCTACTCTGGCTAATATATGCCTCTGGTAGTACTGGGAGGGTCGTGCACCTGCAGTGGAGACTAAAAAAGAAGCTGAAGAGACTGATCATATACATAAAGTATGTTTAAAGTCAACACAGAGAAAAAAATAGTAGTCACTAACTCTTTCTATTAGAATTGTAGACCTTAAATTGAAAAAGAAAAACAATATATTTTAACTTCACATATTAATAAGGACAGGAAATTTAAATTTAAAAAGTCACAAACCTTAATTTAAATTGACATGTGATATAAATTAAACTATTTATCTATTTACTAGTTTACTTAGGTAGGTACATGACTATTTTTATAGACGGCAGAAGATATATTCATAAGGGGTCGGTTGTGTAACAGGCCGCAGTAGAGTTCAAATATAAATAGGCTTTCACCCAGTTTGCTGCCAATCTTTTTTATCGTATATATATATATAGCTCAGAAATGTAGGTCTCGGTAGTAAAAATAAATGAGACATAAACACATTGCAGCGCCTCCGAAACTTGGCACACACATCTCATAGGCTTCGCCCAAAGCCCTTTATTTTGGCGAAAAGCATTCCTGCGTATGATTATTATGGAGAAAATATATATTCATGGATTTTGAAAACGTGAAGTGATGCGTAGCTTTAGTTTTGTGTGAGGGTACATGCGTGTGTATTGATCCTACAACTTAATGTGGCTGATTTCCTGATCTTGAATTGATTAATGGTAATGTTAACCAATTGTTCAATCACACCAGAGAGATGTACGATTCGGTATATTTCCGATTTTTAGAAACAGGATACACGGGTTTTGATGTGGAATTGTGAAAATATATTGTTTATCTAATATCTCTGATTAAATATAAAATCCTACTGAAAACTTCAAATACCCTTTTGTTTGCCGCTGCAATATAGCGTTGTCATGTTTTAATTGAAGCTTTTCATTTACTGTCTGTATTATATCTCTGTTTTATCGGCACAGTTGGCCAGCATTGCTCGGAAATGCGCAGTGAGCCGTGGTTTGGAAGGTCAGGGAGGCTCGTTAAAATCGTATTTATCACGCCACATTTGTGTACGAGTACATATTGGCAGCTTAATCTTACTAATGCCCCAAATTTTCTTCGTATCGTGCTGTTAATAATTACAAAGGAATTTAGCTTTTCGAAGCCTTCATTTTACTATTTCCTTCAATCAACTACTACTTACAAATAGTATATTCTATTGACAAGCAAAGAATGACAGTTTTCAGTTAACATCTTATAAAATAATGGCGTAAGAAATCATGTCAATAGGCTAAGTGGCTAGCAACCCATCACCATTTTGATTTCGTTACTTACGTTTCTCTACCTACAAGCCCACCAACATACGTGGTCTTCAGGTTTTATAGACCCAGTTGCAGACAACTGAAACAGCAGGGGTGTTACAACAGCGTTGCCGGTTTATTTTTCCCTCCCAGATAGGAGAGGAAGGGGCCTCCGTTTCTCTCACCAGTGTTGGCCACTTACACATACGAAAAACAAAACAAACAACTCAACGAACGAAGCATAGCAGCGGTAAAGCTACTACTCAAACGTTGGTTTTCTGTGAGGGTGTGGTACTTCCACATTCATGCTACTAGCAAAAGTGAATTTCACCGGTAGCGTGGCTCTACCTCAAAAACACATTAAATTGATAAATGAAAGGTTATTCGTTTTAGGAGTATTCCAGAAACTATTAATCGTAATTCTCGTCTTTCAAATTATTTTAGAAATAAATTACTTGACTTGATATCCAAACTCACCGCGAGTTAACCTTCTGCATTGTTTCTAGGTGCGATCCCGATGGTGACTGCCACAGTGTACTGCGCGCCCGCCTTGCTGCGCTACACTGCGCTTGCAGTCTACTGCCTGGGCAGCCTACTTGGCCTGTATAAGGTTAGTACTTATAAATACTTTATGTTGTACATAAAAACGAAACCGGGTTAGTAAGGCCATTTCTGACTCAAGAACGGCTGACTTTTATGAACTTTGAATTTTTGGATTTGTCTCCAACCCGAAAAGGGATGAACTAGTTTTTGATATAAAAAATGAAGACGGTGATTGTTATTGTCAAAACGAAGTTCACTGTACCAGCTCAGTGCGTATCAATTGGTAAATACTTAATTCAGTCACACAAGCCATGCAGTAATCTCACATATACTAAATATAGATAAAGGTATACTGACAAAGCGTACCTGGTAAGATGTAGATGCTATAGAAGCATTGAAGCTTTGGCTTAAAGCTTTGAAGCATCTACCGGATGAGCTTACTCGACAGCGTCTCTGAGCTCTTACATTTGCCAACCACATTAAAACTTTCAGCTTCTATTTAAAACTACAGTTTGCTTTTCAAGTCTCAACCAGAGATTGTTCTTGGTTAATGTATTAAAAGCCTTTCTAAAGTCGTTGTATGAAGGACTTTGAAAGTATTATTATATCCATACAATAATAATTTATACATTAAAAAAAACTACGGTCGTGTCATTACATCATATTTTAAATAAGCACTTATATATTAGGCACCTTTATAGATAAAAGGAATTCACGTAAGTAGGCTCAGAAATTCTCTCCTACTCCTAGCAAAAAAATGTTTTTTAATGAAATAGCTGATGTAGATATACTTGAAAACCATCAATCAACATTTGAATATTACGATATAAGGCTTTCACGGTTACAATGTATTATCCCTACGGGTCATATTTGTAGATACCGCGACTATTTTGGAATAGTTCCCGAACTGACATCATCATTGATGTGTGTAAATCTCAAAAATAATCTCAATAAGTTCCGAAGTGATTATTAAAATCAGCAATGTTTTAGTATTATACATAAACCGTTTGTGAAAGATCTGATGCAACGATACCTGTATTCTCGTGATCTGATCAAAGTGTGAGATGGCTAAATGACTTTTGATCGTATTTTGCCTCGACGCAAAAAGAGAGGGATATTAAGTTTAACGTGTATGTCTGTGGTATGAGAGCTACCATAGCTCCCAAACGGTGAACTGATTTTTGTTTGTTTTTTTTATGTCACTGATAAATTTTATCCTGAGTGTTAAGCCCTATTTCATGAAAATCTGTTCAGCTGTTTGAAGAACATCAGCTCATTTCTAGTTGATGAAGGGATCTGACTAACTTCCCTATATCCGATCGATTCGAAAATTGGTACGGTGTTATTAAAATGATATTAAAAGAGTCAAGAATTTTTTAAACTTAAATTTTACTTTTTTTTACTTACAGAAGTAGAATTTGTGTTTTTATCGAAGAGTGATGTTGCAGGCAATGCGTGCGTGGTCGCCGTGGGAGCGGCGGCTGTGCTTCGCGGCGCCGTTCTGCATGCGCGTGTTGCTGGCCGGCGCGCGCGCAGCCCGCCTCGGCGGCGGCGACCCGCACGCCATTCTGCATGTCTTCCTGCAGGTACTTTTACTTCCTTTTTAGGGTTCCGTAGTAAACTAGGAACCCTTATAGTTTCGCCATGTCTGTCTGTCTGTCTGTCTGTCCGTCCGCGGTTTTACTCAGAGACTATAAGTACTAGAAAGCTGTAATTTGGTATGAGTATGTATATTAATCATGGCAAAAAAGTCGTAGAAAAAAATCTTGAAAAAAAATTTTTTTTGGGTAGCTCCCATACAAGTAAAGTGGGGGAGTAATTTTTTTTTCACTACTTACTCATCATGTGGGGTATCGTTAAAAAGGTCTTTAAAAAATATTGTGAGGTTGAGAACACCATTTTTCGATTTAGGGATCCGTTTCCGAAATATTTGGTTTTAAAGTGCAAATTTTTATTAGAGGTACGTGTCCCCCCCTCTATCTGCTAAACGGTTATATATGGATACGTGAAAAAAATTACCGCAGTAGTATATATACTGAAGTTGAAAGGAAAACTATCAGAGCTGGGTACTAAGTGCAAACTAAAAAGTTATAGGCAACTTACTTATAAAATGTACTGGAAAATGTAAAACTTCATACAATCTTTATTGTTAGATGTTTTTGGTCGTTAAACTGTGAGGTGCGAGTGTAAACAGTGTGAACTTAAAGTTGTCACTCGCAACTACGGAACCCTACACTGCGCGTGGCCCGACACGCACTTAGCCGGTTTTACTTCTGTAATTCAAACTTGCTGTTCCCTACCAAATTACCAAACTCGACACACACGCAGTGCAATATGACGTCATTCTTATCGTTATTCGTCTTATATCTACTCAGGGTTTTAACGTCAGCAGTAAAATTGGATTAAACCTATAGGTTATAGTTCTTCACCAAATTAACCTCAATCGCACACGCAGGGCAATATGATGATATTGTTATCGTTATTCGTATACTTACTCAGGTTTTCGATGACAGCAGTAGGATAAAGAAAGTTGATTTATCTGCGGGAAAATGGCTGGTATTAATACGCAGAAGAATAGTTCTTTAATAGAAGTAACTTAAGAACTATTCTTAGAAGAATAGTTCCTTAAGGTTATTAATACTAGAAATTTTCTTCCAGATAAATAAGCTTTCTATAAGTGAAAGAATTTTGACAATCAGCCCAGTAGTTTCGTAATCTATTCAATGCAAACAATCAAATCTTACCTCTTTATAATATTGGTATAGATGATAAAAATCGTCAGCTAATTTTCCACCCCGTTTTAATAACATGTGCAATGAATCGCAAAATACGTATACACCGCTTGTCCGACTCGGTATTTGTAGTGGCTGTAAATAAACCTCATAAACCGCATCGCAGTATATTCGCAGTACGGCAGCATCGGGCTTGCCGCTCTTATTTATTGAGCGACCATTGTCGCTGCTACACATACGCTCATGTAACATTACAGATCTACTAGATGGTATTATAAATAAATAAACAATTGCTTGTTCGAAAGTGTCAATAATATAACTCTTTTGGACGCAAAAATGAAAATGCGGATAAGCAAGAAATCTATTGTCTCATGTTTTTCTATCCTTATGATTGGATTTTTTCCGAACTTGTATCGGCCAAACCTCGGGTTATAATCTTTCCAACAAAAAAAATAATCAAATTCAGACTCTGTAAAAAAGTTATGCGTAGTTATACATAAAAAAACTTAAGTAAGCGTCGACTTGATAATCTCCGATTTTTGGTCGGTTTAAAAATAATACAGACATATATTCCCTCTCCTTCTTCTTGGAGTGTAATCTAGGTACACGATTTCATATCGAATACTCCCACAAAATTTGATAAAACCAATAGCAACATGAAAGCTGTAATAATTAAGGACCCAGGGCTCCGACGCAACACGCGGAAGCAAACGGGACTTTGGGTCTGACTCTGTCTCTATCTGAGTCATTATCATCAGGTCTTTTTTTGTCTCCACTGCAGGAGCCCGACCCTCTCTGTACTACTGGAGCCATATATTAGCCAGAGCAGCCAGGGGTTTGGCCTACATTCTCCACGCTGGTCAGACAAGTTGGAGGGGTCTCTTTGATGATTATAAGTTTTGTTTAGTTTGTGTTTCCTAAGTCGCCTTCTACGACATCCACGGAGACTTGGAATGGATCTATTCTTCTCTGCCGGGAATCACACGGCTCATTGCTAGTACTTTAAACACTGAAAAATCCTATTATATTTTTCAATTTTCTGTGTTTCCAACTCACTCTCGACAAATAATTAATATATTATTTATTAATAATTAGTCCGCTTAAATTATAGCCTGGGTCACCAGCAAGTAAATTAGCTTTCTGTAGGTTTGAGGACCTTGGCCCAGCGGTCAACGCGCATACTTGCGACACGGGTAGTCTCAGGTTCGATCCCCGTTCAGGTCAAGATGAAAAATGATCCTTCAGATTGACCTGGGTCTTGGATATTTATCTATATATGCATTTGTAATAAAATATAGTATCGTTGAGTTAGCATACCATTACACAAGTCTCGAACTCCTAATCTCGATCTCTGTGATTTGTCTTATTTATAGGTGAAAGTTTGAAAATCAGGCCAGTAGTTTCGGAGCCATTCAATGTAAACAAACAAACAATCAAATCTTTCCTCTTAATATTTTTAATATAGATAAATATAGATATATACGGACAAATCACACAGATTGAGCTAGCCCCAAAGTAAGTTCGAGACTTGTGTTATCGGATACTAACTCAACGATACTATATTTTATAATAGATACTTATATAGATAAACGTCCAAGACCCAGGTCAATCTGAAAAAGATCATTTTCCATCTTGACCTGACCGGGAATCGAGCCCGGGACCATCCGTGTCGCCGGCAGGCGTGTCAACACGCTGCGCCACGGAGCTCGTCGATGAAGTACATACACAGATAAATGAATGCAACAGAGTTGCTTAATTAAGAAGTTATTTTGCTATAAAAGCTATCTACTCTTGTTTCAAAGTCAAAGTCAAGGTGGAACTATAGTCATTTGGTCAAGGTCAACCACGCTTTTTAAACATCAAATATGAGAGCGGATATTCAGTTACTGAATAGACTTTCCCTTACGGGATAGACAGAGCCCAGGTCTGTAAGACCTTTAGGCCACGTTTAGCATGTTAGTGGGCTTGTAGGTGAAAACATAGTCATAATAGTAATGGGTTGCTAGCCGCATCGTCTATTGACATGATTCCTGACACCCGTTCCCTCGATCGGCTTTTACGATCTGCGCGGGAAGAGAAGCAGCTGGTACATTCTAGTGTTTTTTTTTCTCCTAGACCAGCAAGGAAGCAATTTTCAATTTCAAATTAAAAAAAAAACACTTTTATCGTTGTACCCGTTCGAGAGTTGCGATGCAATGCAACGGAGATACAGACTCACGCGTGACACTTTTTCCTTTTTTATTTTGATAGCGGGTTAAAAATAAAATTCTCAAAAGGCGGTGATATGTTTATGTGAAACGCACTTCGTATTAGTCAGAGAAATGAAACAAAGAAGGGAGTCCGATTGCCTAGTGGGCGAGAGCACTTTAAGCGCTTACGCATGTTAAACAACCCCTGGGGTAGTCACCACTTGGATGCAAGTGGCATAAAAATATCTCGAGCTCCTCCGTCCTTCGGAAGGCACGTTAAGTCGCTGGTCACCATTGATGGCAGTCGTTCAGCTATGTCAGATGTCTTTAGGCAGCTGCAAAAAAATTTAAACCAATTTCAGCCACTTACAAATACGAAAAACAAAAAAACTGAAACAATGTTATCACTGCATGCTTATCGCATTTCCTTTATTCAAATTACCTCCATGCTGACTGTTGACGTCACTACATCAATTTGTTATATTTTACAGCCGGATTCACCTCCACATAAGTTAACTCACTAATTAATGACTAAATTGTTTACTTGTCTCGTGGTTCAGTTTATTTTCTAGGACAACACTTACGCATGCTGTCACCTTACTTAGTACATTATAGAATATAATTAGGTATTTTACGACTAAACAATCATAATGGTACGTAAAGAATACATGTACCTATAATGATCTAAGACTTATACAGGGTAATTTGTTGTTATTGATATTCCTTTACAAATACCTATCTCAGTGTAGATTGTTTTGTAACTATGCAAAACATGTTTCGTGATGCTTCTTCTTTTTCCTCATTTTTACATTATTTATAAAATGAGTGCTTTCTTTTTATCTGCGGGCATTGTAACAAAATGTTAATTAATTCTGAAAATTTAGGAACGTACTAACGTGATATGATATATATACTATTTTCTAGATAAAAAATTATCAGTTATGGTGATAAAAAAACGGTTTTAATCTTTTAAGACACTACTTGATGAACTACAACACTAGTAGTCAAGTGCATTTACCTCGTGGGACTCCATTTTCAGGAGATCCGTATTTAGCGTAAAGTTAAAGTTTTAGATTTGTTCAGGTGCTCCCACACAGCAGATATATAACGTTATATAACAATGTGTGATAACGATAACATTCTATAACACCATATAATATCTAGAGTGTTATTGTGTTTCACATTGTTATATAACTGCTGTGTGGCAACACCCTTCCGGTAAATTTACCAAAAATTTTGTTTCGCAAAAATAAAACATAAAAGCTTCTTTAGTTGTATATTTCATGACCGCATAGTGGATGGACTTAGGAATAATTCTAAACTTTAGTATTCATCCCAGTAAAATCCTTACTTCTAACCATGCATGTTTTAGCTACAATTTTAGTTGCAAGGAAAGCTCCAGCCAGCCAACCTCTTCGGAATATCTTCACTTGTAAATTGTACAAGAGGTAAACTTATTTCATAAGTGAACTGTATCACCTTTATGTCGACCGAATCCACTGAACTGCATCCAACGCTTTGTTGTTTATGGATTGCGTCGCACCTTTTCAACCACTTGCACAGATGCTGTGAACGTAAATTTTGTCATTTGCTCTTTAATCGTGGAATTTTAAAAAACAAGTATTTTCTATGCCTTTTACCTGCGTATCGGGTCAAAAGATGTTTTGATCGATCCGTGCATGTCCTGTATATCAACGATTTATTCTCTAGCGGGAATCTTCACTTCTCACGATAACCTGTTTTGTTTCCTCGAAATCGAGCTTTTACAGCTTTCTTCCTCGAATTCATACTTTGTCTGCAAGTCGCTTTCAAATAGCAAATAAAATCAAGTCGACATTTAATATTAATAGTAACTGAATCTACTTTGATCTTCTTAAATGGATGTTTAAAAATGTACGAACATCCGTCTTTACCTATGTCTAATGTACTTATATAAAAATTGTCTAAAGACTTTGTTGTTAAATACGTCTTGTGTATATTACCTTAACAAGCAATAACTTTGTGAAAAAGATACTGAGAATATAATAAGATCAATATACTGCGTTACTGGATAAAAGCTAAAAGCATAAAGGGCATGTTGAAAGGAAAAGAAAGGCAAGGGCGCCTCATACCTGAAGTGTAGTGTTTCTGTTCAGGGTCGCGCGTGGCTTTGTCCCGGCGCGGCTCACGACATCTGAAAAGGAACGAACTATTTCACACATTGCCAGTTGCCTTAGCTGGCAAAGTTTGATGGATGGATGGAATGGATGAAATGATAATAACAACTGGATGAAAATAAAAAAAGCCTTTAGGTCTTACGCAATGAGATATTCGGTAGGTTCTGAAACTAGGTAGGAGAGTCTTGCGTCTAGAACAAGTCGTGGCCCTTTCAAAATATAAACCATCACATCTTTTTCCCTTGCGGGGTAGACAGAGCCCAAGTCTTTAAAACCTAAAGGCAACGTATAGCATGTTGGTGGGCTAGCAGATAGAGATCGGAATCTAATAGTGACGGGCTGCTAGCCGTATTGCCTATTGGCAGGATTCCTCACGACCATTCCCTCGATCGGCTTTTACGATCTGCGCGGGAAGAGAAGCAGCTGGTACATTCAACTTTTTTCCTTTCTCTGCGTGAACTGGAAACTAAGACATCGAACAACAGGTGAAAACGAATATGATATATAGTGTCCAGCTATCGCGCACTTTTGTTTTCTTTTTTAGTTCACGTGTCCCTGATCCAGCTAGAGGGCGAATGATCATAAGTCAGAACCATTACAAGTTGACATTGAGATACGAGAAGTAGATAACCCGTAATGTCAATGGCGCGTGGATTGCTGAACATATTCATCGATCGATCGCTGCGACGTGCGCGCCGACATGTCGCAGCGACACGTCATCTGTCGCTGACTTGAATTCGAGCCCAACTGCAGGTAACTGCAGCGCTCTATTCCAGTTCGTTCTGGATGTTCCTTACGACAATATGACTATATTATTGTTTATTGTAGTTACCCACATAAAGCGTTAACACTTTGCAGTATTAATTAGCTTTAACGAGGGACGCAGCCATACGTTGAATTGAGATAGAGATATCTCTATACTCTATACTGACTGAATTCAGCCCAGTGTAATTGACGCTTTGTGTTTATAACTAACTTGTAAACAATAAACAACGCAGGATCTAACTACTATAATTTATATATTACTAGCTGTTACCCGCGGCTTCGCCCGCGTAATATATAGCCTATGTCCTTTTCAGTACCCTAACCTATGTGTATGCAAAATTTCATGACGATCGGTTCAGAAAGTGAAAGCGTAACAAACAAACAAACAAACAAACTCACTTTCGCATTTATAATATTAGTTAGGATTAGGATCTTTTATTTCGACACCATTTAAATAGTTTTTGTGGAATACATCATTGGACCACCTGGTTTATTAGGTTTTCTTACTCAAAATCGTAGAAATCTCACTTTTTTGAAAAAGATTTAACGTGTCGACGTAATTCAACGCACTTCTAATCTGCGGCCCAACTACATGTCTTGAATCCATGCTTGAATCAGCTTGAATCTCATTAAATTTGACAAATAAAAGCAAAATATACAAATAGTTGATACATTTTTTACGCCCCTCTTTTTTGACTATGGTTAAAACTAAAGGAAACCTCACACAACATGTCTAAGTGCTCTCAAACACTCGACGCGTTCGTTGATGAGATTACTAGGAAGTAGAGCATTTTCCTTATCAGTTTATAATGTCAACATTTAAGTAAATACGTACTAATTTTAAAGTAGATATCCCACTTCGTTTAAATCTTAACCTACTTGGAAATAGTATCTTATCGTAAAAGTAGGAAAAAAATTACCGGGCAGCATAGGTCTCACAGAAAAAGTTCTTCATATTGACGCACTGAATCATCGTCATCGATGGGATAGAGTTTCGCCGTAACATAAAATATATTCATAGTTGCAACACACAAGTACCGGTTTTCGTAATTTTCCTTTCCTCGTGATATACCTTGCTTCGTGCAAAATTTAACGTGACCAGATAGTATCCCTTGCAAACGTGCAAAATTTTGCGATATATATTAAACTGTTTTTCTGTAGTTACTTGAAATAAATGAATTTTAATTTTAAACTCATACATTTATTTAAGGTTTTTTGTACCCTTAATAGTTAAATTGTCAAGTTAAATTTTTTTGAATCAAGTAGGTAGCGGTTTGTAGTAAAAAATAAGCTGATGGTCAACTGTAATTTTTTCTCCGCCGCGTCTGTCTGTCCGCGATAAACTCACGGATTCACTACACGGATTTTCATGTCGTTTTCACCAATAGACAAAGATCGTGAAGAAGGTTTACAAGTTTATACATGCCAGGGTGTGCAGCTGAATTGGGCTGAGGATTTAAGTTCAAGAACGTTAACTTTATCCTCAGATTATTCGGTCTAGTAGATTAAAAGCAAATATGTTTTAGTACCGGACGGGTAAGCAAAGACACAATCGTCGTTTATGCGTTCTGATTTGTCATTTGGTCGTACAGAACTCTAAAAATATTTTAATAAATCACTAGATAAAATAAAAGACAATTAAGCTATGTATATTCCAAAGAAACAAAGAACTAATGGCTTTATAATTTGTTTTCTCGTTATATTCACGTGACCAATACTGTCACGAGAACAGGCGGTGGTGATGTTAATCGACTATATAGCCTGTCCAGGGAAGGATTAAAAATAGATCTGATTGAGATCTGTGGAGATAGTATCGTAGGCGTTAGCTACGAAATTGCTACGACTGCTACGAAAGTGCTACAAATGCTACGACAGCTACTAGCCTACGGATTAAGGAATCTTTTTTTAAGACAGATCTCTATTTTTAAGCAGAAACAAAAGTACCTTAAATTGTTGTCTTGTATTATTTTCTAGTAATGATAAACACCTGTCTACCTTTGTATATGATGCATGGTCGCAACTATGATGTATTATTTAAGTAGCAACTTCATAAAGCAGTATACCATAGTCTATTATATCACTATTTTACAAGATAAGGAAAGTCTTACAGGTAACTTTACCTATCTTTTTCTCTCACTCTTTTGAAACGTTTCCCTTGGTAAATATTCTGCATCAGAGTTCGAAGTCAACCGTATAAAACCTAGTTTTTGTACCTAATTTTTTTTAGTTTATAAGAGCTTAGCAGAATAGCTATGTGGATGCATTAAAAAAAATGCCTTTTAAATGTAGTTTATTCTATTCATACTGAAATTCATACGAAAAATCTGACACCAGTGTAGGCCACTTACACATACGAAAAACAAACAACTATTCATACTGAAACTGATTTGCCAAATTACATTATTTACTTCTTCGTCCTTGGATATTACAAAATAGGCATTATAACGAGTTAATTCTTTTTGTAACAAATCACAATGAAATAAATAAATGAAATAAATATATAGGGACATATAACACAAATTGAGCTAGCCCCACAGTAAGTTGTGAACTTGTGTCGCAGGATACTAACTCAACGATACTATATTTTATAATATATACTTATATAGATAAACATCCAAGACCCAGGTCAATATGAGAAAGATCTTTTTCCATCTTGACCTGACCGGGGATCGAACCCGGGACCCCCGTGTCGCAGGCTAGCGTGTTGACCGCTGCGCCACGGAGCTCGACTAAGTGTAGTGACAATTGATTGTCACTACACTAATCGATGGAACAATTTGGCAATTAGCGTTCTACTATGTAACTGGCAGTAATGGAGAAGTTACAGCCAACGCGCGGCTTCTTGGCCATGTGCCAGTGAACAGAGATTATCTGAGCTCGGAGCCTGCAGGCTGGCGCTGCAGAGACAAATGTGTCCCAATTTCTGAAGTTACCAATTTATTGTATTATAATAGTAGATTGTTATACAAGGGTTGTAAGTGATCAATTGCACCCGAGATATTAAGGCGCACGAGCGAGCGAAGCGAGCGAGGGCGCTTATAGTTCGAGGGTGTAATTGATCATTTACACTCGAGTTGAACACTTTACTTTACATCATAAATACAAGGAAAAAAATATGCAATTTGCAACAAATAATGAAACAAGAAAATGCGCGCCAAACCGTTTTTTTATATGGTTTTGCGCTCTTGATGAATTCAGCCATTTGTGGTGGCCAGTGCGCTTGTTTTAAAAATAAATTGATGAGTATTATAGAAACCGCCGCGAGGCGCGTGGCTGCCTTCAATTTTCAAATTTGCTTACCTCCCTAAGGATGTAAATCGAACTTACAACCCAAATTTTGAGTTAAATACAACTTCTTTCAGAGCTTGAATGATGTAAAATATTTAAACGCTTCTCCTTTCTGTGATTTTCTTATGCTTAACACTAATGTTCTAAAGAGGAAAGATTTGTGGCTTTGCACGTTTGTCCATGTGATGGTGTCGAATATCAATAAATACTTTTCGAAGTGCATCAAATCAATACTCCAGTCAACGACCGCGAAATTTGATTAAGGCTCATAGCAACGACATCGCTATACTGCACAAAAGACATTCAACATTTTACTATCTTTTGTATTATAATACCCTAAGGGTTATCGAGCATGTCTTCAGTGGAACTGGCAGATCGTGTACCCCGACTGAAAATAACGATTGCAGTAAAACAACCGCGAAGTAAGTATCTAGATACAAACTAAAAATATTAATGCGTTTCTCTTCTAAGTCGTCAACAAATGTGAAAAATTTTATCCACGGATTCTAATTAAAAAAATATTGTAGACGTATGCGTAAGTACTGTTATAGATTGCATCAAGATAATATCAAATCTAACTAAATACCTATCATCATCATTAGGTGTTTTTAGACTCCACTGCATGACCCTCTCTGTACTACCAGAGCCATATATTAGCCAGGGTAGTCAGAGGACTTGGCCTACACTCTCCACGCTGCCCAGAAGAATTGGAGAAGTATCTAACATATATTAACTGAAAGCAATTTTCCGTTAATTTCTCGAACATGTTTATTTTTAATATACTGCTCATTTGCAGCGGTTGTGCTGACGTAAACAGATTAAAACGAGCAGCCGGAATGGGGGCGTGCTTGTATGGCTTCGCTACCCCTGCATAAACGCGCAATTAACTTGCTGGGCCACCCCGCCTGTACTGCCGCGACCGCAGAGGAATACATGCAGAGATTAAGATAGGACTAGACTAGACTTTGGAAGAGGCCTAAACTTATCCATAAGTAAATTACCGACGTCAACATTTTTAGATGCAAAATAGAATATGAAAATTAATAGATGGTTTGAATTAACTGAATTTGTGATTTTTTTAAGATTGCGCAGAATGATAAATAACTTTTTAGGCGCACCTTTTTAAAACTATCTGTCATCTGCGTACCCGTAATGCCAAACGCTTATTCTTTGATTCGGAAATAGTTCGGAACGAGGGTTACACTTCGAGCAACACAGCTGTGTTGCTCGAAGGGGTTACTCAATTACTCATGTTCCGCTACGGCTCACTAGGATTGGGATTTTTCATTGTCTCTACGCTTTCGTGTGCGACTCTACTGGTACATTTTTACGAGATGAAAGATAGTCTATTTCCTTACACCGCTAAAAGAAACTTATTCGGTTTCTGGAGTAAATTTCTGGAGTACAGACTCTAGGCAACGTGTATAAAATTTTACGGGTAAGTAATATAACATATAAACACAAAATATATATGTTTTAAGATTTATACCAACGAAATATATAATTTTGGTCAGTATAATTATCAATCAGGATAAAAATCGGAAGAAATAATTTTGAAAAAAATAAAATCTTTTGTTATATAACAAACCTTTTATATACCGTTTTATCGTTATAAAATTTAACATATAGATTTGTTGTTACGTATAATAAACGTAATATATACTTATTATTAAGCATAATAATCATTGGTTATACAAATAAAGTGATAGAAGATCCTAATCTACGTTCTGTGACTAAGTCGCTTTCGCACCCAGTCTTCGCTCGCTCGCTCATATGGTGGTCTATGTGTAACTATAATCTAACCTACCCTCTTTTACCAAGTCGCGTATCCAAACCAGCCGCTTTCGCACCCAGTCGTCGCTCGCTCATGTGGTGGTCTATGTGTAACCATAACCTAACCTACCTTCTGTTACCAGTCACTTTCGCACCCAGTCGTTGCTCGCAAGCATAATAATCATTGGTTATACAAATAAAGTGATAAAAGATCCTAATCTACGTTCTGTGACTAAGTCGCTTTCACACCCAGTCGTCGCTCGCTCGCTCATATGGTGGTCTATGTGTAACCATAACCTATCCTACCTTCTGTTACCAAGTCGCGTATCCAAACCAGGCGCTTTCGCACCCAGTCGTCGCTCGCTCGCTTCGCTCGCTCGCTCATATGGTGGTCTATGTGTAACCATAACCTAACCTACCTTTTGTTACCAAGTCGTGTATCCAAACCAGACGCTTTCGCATCCAGTCATCGCTCGCTCGCTTCGCTCGCTCGCTCATGTGGTGGTCTATGTGTAACCATAACCTAACCAGTCCAGTCACTTTCGAACCCAGTCGTTGCTCGCTCGCTTCGCTCGCTCGCTTATATGGTGGTCTATGTCTAACCATAACCTAACCTACTTTTTGTTACAAAGTTGCGTATCCAAACCAGTCACTATCTCACCTAAGGTCGTCTTTCGCTTGCTTCTCATAATCAATTTGATTGATCTAGATTTTTATTGATATGTATTTTAAATAGTATTCGTTTTGATTGTTATATTTTATGGCATGTATACTGAACGAGTTGTATGACAGGTAATGTTTAGTGTTCATAAAAGTTATAATAAATGAGTTTATAGTTTTCGAATTGAAAATTTTATGAATATTATAGCTTTTAAGAATATAAACAGTAATAATTATATCAAGTAAACATTATATCTTTTGAACTTTATTGAAATGAAAATATATAATTTGTTATTATATCAAACAATACGCACCCAAATTTTACATGACTATTGGTTCAGATAAGGCGTGAAAGCGAAACAAACCAATAAATAAAAACCGGCCAAGTGAGTGTCGGGCCACGCGCAGTGTAGGGTTCCGTAGTTGCGAATGACAACTTCGAGTTCACACCGTTCACACTCGCACCTCACAGTTTAACGACCAAAAACATCTAACAATGAAAATTGTATGATATTTTACATTTTCCAGTACATTTTATAAGTTGGTTGCCTATAACTTTTTAGTTTGCACTTAATACTCAGCTCTGATAGTGTTCCTTTCAACTTCAGTATACATATATAATACTGCTGTAATTTTTTTCACGTATCCATGTATAACCGTTTAGCAGATAGAGGGGGGGGGGACTTACCTCTAATAAAAATTTTCACTTTAAAACCAAATATTTCGGAAACGAATCCCTAAATCGAAAAGTGGTGCTCTCAACCTCACAATATTTTTTAAAGACCTATTTAACGATACCCCACACGATGGGTAAGAAGAGAAAAAAAATACTCCCCCACATGTATCGGAGCTACCCTAAAAAAAAAATTTTTTTAAGATTTTTTTCTTCGACTTTTTTGGCATGATTAATATACATAGCCATACCAAATAACAGCTTTCTAGTACTTCTAGTCTCTGAGTAAAACCGCGGACGGACAGACAGACAGATATGGCGAAACTATAAGGGTTTCTTGTTTACTACGGAACCCTAAAAAACATTTAAGGTCTTGTTCGCATTTATAATTTAGCAAGGATAACATATTTAGGTATATTTTTCTCATTTAGTCCTTCTTTTTTCCAACTTAGTCTCTGTCTTTATCTACTTCAGACCCAGGGTGCCTGTAATAATGCATTAAATATGAGCATAACTAAGCGGGGTAACTTGGATTACGGATTCACTGAGTTAGGTATTCACTTACGAGCTAAGGCAATATAATTCTAACGCAAGACACTGTAAGCAGTGGTAAAGTTTTCCACTACGCTGTGTATTTGACTTTATCTATACTAATATTATAAAAAGAAAAGCATCGATTGTTTGTTTGCATCAAATAGGCTCCGAAAGTACTGGACCGATTTTCAAAATTACTATAACTTACGTGGACGGAATCACGGGAAATTTGCAGTCATGAATACCTATATTCGACAGCTAACACAAGCGTACTTTTAAAAGCCCTTATATGCATACGATGCCAAAAAAAATTGAAAAAGAGCATTACGGAAACCCAGGTTTACTCACATTTTATTTCATCGGATTCGCCGTAGAGCCGGGTTTCTATAATGAAATTATCTCTCGAAGTTTTAATAGTATGACAGAGTATTAACTTGAAAACAATGCTTGAGTTTTTCGCCCATTCCGTTACGAAAGTTAATTTTATTAGGTTGTTATAACTGTCTTCTCTTACTCGTTACATAGAAGAAAAAAATATAAGTTGTTGGTTTGTGTCATTGCAGGATGCAGTGTCGCTGGGCGGCGGGGTGATCGGTGCCATGCATATTCCGGAGAAGTGGTTCCCGGGCTCCGTGGACCGCTGCCTGAACTCCCACAACATCATGCACGTGCTCGTCGTGCTGGCCGTGTACTCCATGCACCAGGTAGGTTGGTGTCCTTGCAGCTCGTGGTGTAACTGCAGGGCCTGCCTAACCCTTAGGCTAATTAGGTTGCAGCCTAGGGCGCAAAGATCGTGGGGGCGCGCTGAAATCGTGTCTTTGCATGCACTATTAATCTAGTTAGCATAATTGCATCTATTCAACTTGATTATGTAAACTGAAAAAGCTTGAGAGTACCTGATTTAAAAATCAATTTTTTAAAGTTCAAAAAGCTCTTCAAACACTGACTTGTCACGCGAATCGCTTGACCACTGACTACCACTATACACTTGGCGGGGGCGCGTCTTCATAACTAGCCAAGGGCGTTCACTGCGGTCAGTACTCATCAGTCATCACCGACCAGATCAGCTGTGTTGCTGTACCGGTAACATCGGCATAACGTGTTGCTCGGACTGGCAACCTTCTCTTTGTCACGGAACTAAGATATTTTTAGGGTTCCCTACCTCAAAATTAAAAAGAAACCCTAAAGGATCTTTTGTTTGTCCGTCTGTCTAGATAGACAGACGGACAAACGAGAGATAATATCGATAGATAAAATATCTTAGTTAACTAGTGACCAACATCGCTGAGACCATAGTAATATTTAACAAGTTTTAAATAAGTTTATTTATTGTTTTGCTACTGAGAGCTTTTATGGACCATGTTAATAATAAAATAAAAACTCATAAGTGTATATCTACTGTAAATTGAAGAGTGAAAGCAAATTGGCTTTGTCTTAAGTAAATATGGGTACAAAAGAAAAAACATAATCATGAAGTCAACACGAATAGCCGTAAATGCATAATTTCATACTAAAGAACCGTAACCTGAAATGGCAAGTAAACTCGTTAAACCGATTTGAGATTACGGGCCACATATTCATTAACGAAGCCATTAATTCGGTGACTTTTAGTTCAATTTATATCAAACGATTAATATGCATCATTATGATATGACGAACATTAGTAAATTTATTTTGTTTGTAGTATTATTGACCTAGGTATTTTTCGAATATAATTTTTGTTTATGAATAAATTAAATTGAAATCAACCTATTCAAATGATTGTTTGTTTGTTTATAAATTCTTTATTGTACATAAAATAGGATGATATAATATACTTAAAAGCTAATTAAAGACAATATGCACAATGGTGGACTTATCCCAGGAGGGGATTTCTTCTAGTCAACCAGGTATCTGAAAGAAAACATTTAGAGGTTATATGGGGTACAAATTCAAATGATTTATATTTATTTAGGTACTTTATTATGTCATAATGAACATAGGTATCTTTTCTTCATTAAAATAAATGCTTACGTACTCGTATTTTATGTGAATGTATTGTACAGTGGGCCACATAGAACTAAACTACCAATCATACTCGTATAATATGCGTGTGGGGATAGTATACTTTTCTATGTGGCCCACTGTACAGACTATGGGCAAGCACAGCACGGCCCAGCACGTCAGCAGCTGCTGGAGGTAGTCCCGCGAACATTGTTTGACGCCCTGAGTGCTAGTTTTGAAGGGGCAAAACTGTTTTCTTTTTGTGATATACTTACCCTAGTAAATATAACAACATAGTAGGTACTTTCAAATTTACGGTTTTCGCATTTTTGCTTCACTTCTGCTAACATACCTAGTTAAATGTCAAACGTAAAAAGTTAGGTCTACAGAAAGTACCCTATGTATCTCGTTAACAATTAAACAGTTAAAAAATGTTGACTGCTATTTTTACCATTTTTAGTTAAAAATTTTGACGTATGATATCCAAAAAAAACTAAACCACTATATATTCTGACACCAGCGCTTTTTATTTTGTTCAGAGTGACCAATAAACCAAGAGTTGAAGGTGGCAGTAGGCTCTGGCAAACAAATCTTTGCCTCGTATTTGCAGAACAAATGCTCATTTTAAATCTGGATATATAATATGAAATAAAAATGTCCGTTACAGGTGACGACTCGGGACCTGGCGTGGATGTCTCGGGTGGATTGCCGTGCACCGCTGCGTCAGCTCTGACGCCCGCGCCCACGCCCGCTCACGCTCCGCTCTCCGCTCATCCGCACCGTTCCACGCCTTCTCTTACACTAAACTCAAATACCAGCTTTATGGTTAACTTAGACTAAAAATAGATAAATAAATGAAGATCTGCAAAAAGAGCACCAGAGTCGACAACAATTTGAAAATAATAAACAGTATTGCCGAACAACACACTTCACATATTTTACGCTTGTAACTGGATAGCAAAAGATATATCTTTGACTTATCATATACACATAAAATTCTATACAAAATATTATTTTCGCAAATCTTATAAAATTGACACAAAAACAAATAGTCTTACAAAAGACGGCTATAATATTGATGCTGATGCAAATACCTACTGTTCAATTCGAACGCTGAAAAGATTAGAACACAGGATTAGAGCGATCAATAAAATGAATATCTTATGATGGTAGAATACATGCGTATTGACACTTCGTAAATTCGTGGTGTTTTAGGAAGTCTTGATTTCTTCTTTCCTTCACTTGGTCTGAAGTGACAATTCTCCTTAAATATTAAAGGTACTTACTAGTTCTTGCGATAACAAAGCTGTAGCATATGTGCAGAATAAATACACATGTGACTGTAGTTTGAAAGCCGACACTGGTTTAAAATATTCGTAATCGATACACCTACGTAGCAATTTCTTGGTTTTTAATCATAGAGGTTTTGGAGAAAAATATAAAAACATCAAAATTAAAAAATAACATTATAAAATATCATTTATACATGCAATAACCAAAGCATAAACTTAGATCTTGTTTCAAAGGTTATGTAAGGTAAATTTATACTTAGATCCAAAACTAGGCCTTGTCACCAGCTTGTTATCACCTACGAGAAAAAAGCGGCCTTACAATATAAATGTTTTTAAACAACGTTTTTTATTAACAACAAAAGCTTGTAGTGTGGTCATTGAACACGAGTGATACTCGGACAATTTTTACGAAATTATATTTAGCCACTGAAATTCAACAATATAGTGCTACTTAGATGTGGTATTGATATAAAAAAATATACTAACTTAATTATGAATATATCACGTGGTCCGTTACCCTCAGCTGTATGGATTTGTGCGTTGAATAAATTAAATACGTACATGACAGACATATCTACGTGTCTATGCCTACTCACAATCATGACTCAGATTTACAGTTAACACATAAAAAATGTTGTGTGGTTACATTTATATATAAAAAGATAACACCACAAATCATTCCTAGAAACAAGCAATAAGACTTTTGAGAATTTTCTGTACGAAATAAATACTTACAGAGAAATTTTTTGTTTGTTTTGATGTGAATAGAAAGGTTTAGAGATTGCTAAGCAGCACCTTTAAAAGACCGTTATTTTCAGACACATAGGTATCTCCACTAGGGTTAGTTAATTAAGAATAACAACAGTTAGGTAATTTCAGGATGAGGAATAGATAGATATAATCATATGATTAGGCGATTGTATGAATCGTAACACGATGTATTTAATTCAAGTAGAAAATGCGGCCTATCAATCCAAGTTATCAATATTAAACCTAGAAAACCAAGTAACGTACCAATAAACACACTATAAATTACTGGCGTATTCAGTGTTTCACCAAGGATGCTTTAATTAAACCGTCGCGTCGTCTAAACACAACCTAAAAAGGGAAAATGAGAACCATTAAAAGAATATGAAATCTAAATTACCTATACCTATCTAAAGAATAAAAAAAATAACTTCGTATAAGAATTCGGACATCTGATCGGTGAATTAGTGTGTGGTTATTTTTTTTTTTGTTTCATGTCTTTTTTGGGGTGAGCTTTAGAAAAGTTTGCACAAATTTGTAATATCTGAAGATTGGATCTAATAGAACTTACTTTGCTCTTCTCCATCATTTGATTTGCTCTAAGTGAGGAACGCCCGCTTACTCTGTTTTGGTCACAAGGAAACCTAATGTACCTTACTAACCGTCTGTGACCACCTTTTTCATTGTTATGGCAGGAGCTTTAACCCCAAGCCCGCTTAGTGGAGCCCACTTGTCTTCCGTAAAATACCATTGGAAAACAAGTCACTTTGTATCCAAAGTATGAAAGTTAGAATGGCGCGACTCCAGTTTAGGAAAGTGAGATCTATCGAATCTCATTCGCAGAATATCTAAATTCATGCTAAACTAGTCTAAAGCCCATTGATCCCGTGAATTAAATATTGCCAGGTAGATTTAAGTCCACTTGCAGATGATTTTTATGCTTTGGGATGAAAGATCTTTTTGAATTCGATAGTGATAAATGACCACTTGGTAACAAATGAATAAGCTATCTAAACAATAACTAGGTTGTTAACCACTATATAGTGTTTCGTTAATAAACCCTAGGCGTAACGAATAACATAAGTTTCAAGTACCTACGAGAGGCGAACTAATTCTTCTTAAGCTTTTCGTAGGCAGGTAAGTAGTAGAGTAAGCCAGAACAATGAACATAAGGTTACTGTTTCGATCTGCCCCGCATAAGTGATAGATAAGAGTTAGGTACATAAGAAAAGCAAGCTTTAAAAATTACTTTTATTTTATTCGCGTCGTAAAATGTTTTCCATTGAAATTTTCACGGTGGTCAATTTGATACAATATTAGGAAGTAAACGATCCTTAGATCTAGGAGTGATTTACTGTCAACTTAAAGTTTGTTCTTGATATTCGCTAACCTGCCAAATTCGCTAATTAACGTAAGTTAAATATCTACTTACCAGACAGTAATTAAGTAGCCTTCAATCTTTAATTTGGCTTCGCTTCTTCGTTTTTTTCTTAGGTATACAAAGTATTTATGACACAAATTAATCAGTTCATGAGTGAATGTGGTTTATCACTGGTCTTGTCTTGTGTCAAGGAACTTCGAGTCTCTGTATCTCCCATTCGAGCCTGTACCCGGTGGCATCCTCAGCAGGAGGTCTTTGGAGCACGAGTTCCGCCCTGGTTTCAAGTCAAAGAAATGCGAGTGACATAAGTATTAGACGTACCAAGTCTAAAGACTGCCGGTACAAATCTCGCCTGCGTGGAATTTTTCCCATATCTTATTTTAATAAGACGAGTGTTAAAAACTTCAATGACCAATACAAAATACTTTAATCAATTTGATTGAACTAATCTTATCAATTTATATAATGTACTTACTTAAAACTAGTACAATTAATTATTTTAATAAATTTTATCCAGTTTACCACAGCAGTGCCATGTTGCTGCTGTGATTATATTTAAATATTTGCTCGTGTAACATCTAACCATTTTCTAATATCGATGAGTGATAACCACCAGCTTATCTTCTACACGTTTTTCGTGATTTCGAAGCTTTGAGTGACTAACAAGTGGTATACCTATTTTTGTATTGTATGTAGGTGTTGTGCGCTTCTCGGCTTTAACTGCATTGCAAGTTTAACTTGTATCTTCGGCTTCCCATAGTCCCCTTTATAACTATCGATTAGAACGACGTAGTCCTAGTAAGTAGATAGATTACAAGCAATAAATAAACGACAATTTTTTAAAAGAAATTTGACAGAAGTAGCCCAGCCCCAAACAAAATACCACGTAATGTTTTTACGAAAAATGCTTTTTATGGCATTCGTATCGCTACTATTGTCAAAGTTCTATTGTTTTTATCACTTATGATTATGAAGTATGTAGTGTTTTAGAAGGAACAAAGTGTACTTGAGGTTTTTTACTAGTTGTACTGTCGCACGGGACAGTGACACAAGCCGGCCGCGTCGCCGCCTGATGAAGCGTCTGCCATGCCAATTATATCCAACCTGCGAAATATATCTACTTATCTGTTTAATTTATATATTTTTGAGAGTGAAATATTCATAATGATGCATATTTACAATAGCATATAACTTTATTTTTCTGTAAGCATACATACGTCAAATAAAAACAAACACGTAGCATATTTCAAAACGTTTCCAATATTGTACATAAATTCCTTTATCTTAGTGGTCAAATTAGTTTGTTGATAAAAATGTAATATTTTATATTTCGTAATATATTACTGTAACGTTTTACTTGCCTAAATATTCGTTATTTACACGATTGAGATATATTTAAACGTTTTATAATTAGGAATAGATATGTTCAATTGAGATAACTTTGTTTGTTAATTACACATACTATTTATGCAATTATTTCTGAAGGCGCTATGAGTTCAGACGATACGACACACTAGCGCCACCCAGCAATTAATTCTATAAGTCATAAATCATATCAATTTTTTTAAAATCTAATAGCTGAATGCCCTAGTAAATTACTTGTAGTATTCTTTTTATTATTTGCTATAGATATTATAATCTAAATTTAAGAGAACGAATTATTACCGCTAAAAGTGGCCACTTTTGGCGATAATATTTCGTTCTCTTAATTAGAAAATAGGGCATTCAGCTATTACCTTTTTTAAATTTGATTTGATTTAGAACTTATAGAATTAATTGCTGGGTGGCGCTAGTGTGTCGAATCGTCTGAACTCACTTCGCCTTAAAACATGCACATAATAGGTACTTACATAATTTTGTTGTGAATAGTCATTCTTATTTCGTTTGGGTTACTTTTGGTGTGATAAAAAGGCTCTTTTATTACATGTATACATTACCTAAGTAATTATTTTTATTGAGTAAAATAAAATTTATCACTGTTTCGTAACTAAAATTGTTACTTAGGTACATTAGAAAAATATAATTTTTAGACTAAACCTTAGTTAAAATCCGAGTTGAAACTTGTCATTAGGAAATATTTATTTCGCTTTGTTTATAATGATTAATTAGTAAAATGGTTCGTGAAACATTTACTTGTGTTGTATGGATAGAATTTTAAGAGGTTACCTATATGTTAACTTTACACTCACCGAATTGAAATAAAAATGTAAGACAATTAATTACATTATGATGTAGGTATGGTAAGCTGGATATTAAAGTCGTGGTGTTTATAAGCACGGTGCGAAGCAGAGTGCTTATAATAAACCGATGACCATAATAGACAGCTTACTAAACACGAGCATCATACGACGTTTTTCACTACATTTGCGCTTACCATAAACTAATACAAAATTGCAGTTCAGCAAAAATTTATTAAAGTTAAGAATTAAAGCTGTTTGTAAAAATACATGTATTAGGTGGGGGAAAAGTCTTTTCGTATTTTGTGTGAAAATTTTACCTGCCTATACAAAAGAGCTTTGACATCATAATTCTCAGAAAAAAGACTTTTGAGCTATGTTTGTGCTATTCTTATTAGAACTCTAGTGTGTCCATAAACACGAAAATTTACTATTGGTCTAAATTGCATTCTTTCCTTTATTAAATAGACTTTTAAAAACGCACAAATTTTTTCGTTACTTTATAAATTTTAAAAGACAATAATATAGTTTTAAAATATCGGGAAAATGTTTTATACCATTTTAATTATTTCTTAATAAGTTAACCTTTCATATGATATTAAATCCATCCAAGTACAAACAACACAACCGAAGAAATTTTATTACTACTTTACACCTGCAGATACGAAATTACTTATTCCCCGACCTAATATAACAATATAAACAGGATTATTTTAAAAAAGTACATGCATCCAGTTAAAAAATCCCATGTCACAAATTAGAAAAAAGATTTTATAAAATTTTTTGCTCGGATTCTATAAAAAAGGTTCAAATGTGCATTTGTTCCATTGGGACGTAGTGATTATATGCTTTTGCATTAGGCTATTGAGCAGTTGTGATTGGCGTAGAGTAAATCGATCTTTCGATCTTTCGATCCAAGTTTCGATGTCATCAGAACCGTATTAATCGCAAATGTATTGAAAATTAAATCACTGAAAAAGTATGGTTTTATCGCGTTTATGATATATTTTTAGACCTAACCTATTCATGGTCGCAGGTAGACAAAATTGTCATTTGTCTAAATTTATTATGTTTGAAAAAATTAAATAGTTTAATTATATCATAAGACAAATATACTTAAAATTAAAAAGAATACACTTTTATGTTAATTATACACTATTTGTGCAGTGACTTTTGGGTTTTCCTATATTGCTTACTGTTAATGTAGCCTTGTATAAGTAATGCGTAGTACCTACCTACTAACAATTTCTGTTCGCGGCCACATCCGACAAAGTATTGTAAGTTTAAGATATTGATCACATACTGTAATAATAACTTGTAGAGTGATAATCGAAAGCAATATAACAGTATTTAACGCATTATTTTAGGGTTTCTTTGTGAAATGTCGGTTGCAATTCACTACTTATTAATAGTGACGATCCTCGATCGAACTCTCAATTGTAGACGTTGAAGAAGTATTAAAGTTTAATTTGAATTCCAAGTTTCTATTTTCTTCATTATACATCCCAAAGTTACTGCTTAATCTCTTACACAGAGCGTAAAAGTTGATTTGGGTTTTTTAAAAACATAAGATACTAGCCACCTACACCCGAATCTATTTAGGAAGTGTCTGGACCACTGACAACGACCGTATATAGAGCAAGCTACTGCTAGGTACGCGTAATGTAAGGCAGTATATATCCGTCTCCGTTTCACACACTATAAATTTCCCTTGCACGTTGTTTGCAAAATTTGATGATGATCGATTCAGCAGATAAGGTGGGAAATCATAACAAACAAAAAACAAGGAATATGACTAGTAAGGATTAGGCAGTTGTAATTTTTTTAATCGTCTCGGTAAGCTGTGTGTTTGTTCCATTGGTACTTAAATATAAAGATACTTATTAATGCCGATGCCTATGTTATACTGACGCTCGATTTCGTGGAGAAGGCCAGAAACCTCGATAATATATCGATAAGACCGCCGATTAACGCTATGTGTGACCGATTTTAAATTATATGTACCGATTTGGCGATAACCGGCCAGTTCGAGTGACATTTTCTCATAAACACACATGTAGGTACTTGTTGCTTTTGATAACTATCTTTCTCAAACTTTTCTAAATTTATTTTCCATTCCATGGTAAGGATACAAACTTATGATACTGACTTATCTTACCTTACTTCGATCAAAAAGGACACCGGTACATAAAAATTATTATTCCTGTCTTTCAAATAGGAGCCAACAGTTCATAACTTCAAAGAAGAACTTACTGAAAGGGGCGACTCTGCCATTTCCATACAAATGTGTTAAGCCGGTCGGACAAGTTAACATAAGTATTGTACTCGTAGAAATTAGACTTCCAAATAGTTACCTATAATAAGAAGCCATTATAGGTAACATTTGGAAGTACTAAATGCATACGTCTACCTACGTCTGTTATAAATATAATAAGTATACCTAAATTATGTACCTAACGAAAGAGGCAAGTAAGGATGGAGGCTTTAGGCTAGTTATAGAAAAATCGAGTCAATTAAACAATGATACAGGGTTTTATAGAACGCAATAATCTATATACATATAATAAAACAATGAAATGGATAGAGGGACACTTAAAAAGAATAATAGAAAGGAAAATTTTTTTTTTTAATTTTTTGTCTGTTTGTCTGTCTGTCTGTCTGTATGTATGATCACGTTTATCTCCGGCAATATTGAACGGATTCGAATGGAACTTTTTTTGCTTTAAAGCCGGGGCAACATAAAGGTAGAAATAATTTTGGGAAATGGAACACCTGATGCAGCATCATAATGGTTTAGCTGAACTATAGGAAATATAAAAGTGGAGCCTTAGCAAAAGTTGTTGAGCCTGATGAGCATTTTTGTCGAAGTAAAAAAAATCAGAAATTAGGAACACCTCATGCATAACCATAATAGTGCAGGTAAACTATAAGAAATATATAAATGACGCCTTAGCAAAAGTTATTCAACCTGATGAGCATTTTTTGTTAAGGTATTTAATTTGAAGATTTGGAACACCTGACGCAGAACCATAATGGTTCAGGTAAACTATAGGAAGTATAAAAATGACGCTGAAGCAAAAGTTGTTCAGCCTGATTAGTATTTTTTGTTGAGGTAAAAAAATCTAAGACAGAACATCTGATACACTGCCATGTAAAATTTTATGTGTAATGTCTTGTGATAGAGTGTGTAGAGTACGATTAGCTCATATTGCTGGTGACCGCCCAGCGGTCCCCCTTTTGGCAACGTAGTTTTCAGCCCATACGGCAAAACATGAGAGTTTGCTATATCTCCAAGCCTTGAACACACAGGCAACACCTAAAACCGAGGTCCGTCCCTCCCGAAGGCCCTTTGGAGATGTGCGAAAGGTTGAGGCCGCGCCGTTGACGTGTGGTTCCCGGCAGAGTAGCATAGGACCACTTCAAGTCTTCCCGTGGATGTCGTAAAAGGCGACTTAGGAAACACAAGCTAAACAAAGCTTACAAACAATAAAAAAGACCTCTCCAACACGTCTGGCCAGCGCGGAGAGTGTAGGCCAAATCCTCTGACTACTCTTGCTAATATATTGCTGTGGTAGTACAGAGAAGGTCGTGCTCCTGCAGTGGAGACTAAAAAAGACCTGATGGATGGATGGATGGATAGGTTGAGAGCACTCTGCCCATACCTCAAAGTTTGGTAAAGTAGCGCAAGCTCACTTGGAGCTAGCTATATAGTCTTCTTCTTATGGTGTCGGTGGCTCAAAAAGTCTAAAAGAATCCTATATTTTATCCCTCCAGTAATTAGCAACAGCCAATGCAATGCCATACAATTTTATAACACTGCTACAAGTATTTTCTTATAAATGTTTAGTTCGTATTAAGGTATATTAGTACGCCGGAGTCATAAAGTCCACGCGAACAAAGTCGCGGGCATCAGCTAGTCATATGTAACCTAAATTCAAAAATCTCCCGCTGACCAACCTTCTCTGTAAGACAATATTACAGTTTTAAAAAAATCCTACGTCTCGAATAAAACTAATAACATTTGGGAGGTGATTAAAAAAAGAATCGAATGTTAGAAACCTGTCTTGCCGGAAATCCCACCATAAATTAAAAACGTTTAAATACAAAACATTATTTGCTAATTTATCAGCAATGATAGTAGCGGCAAGGCTTGTAAGTTGTACGCAGATCGTTAATGAACTTACGTTAAAACAGTATAATGTACTGCGTAAGTGAGTAAATGGATTTATATAGAGTGGTGTCAGGCACTGGTGGTAACAACACGATGGCCCTTCACCGTAGTCTGACCGCGCTCGCGCTGGTGGCGGCGTGCGTAGCGTGCGCGCGCGCTCTTCCCGCAGATTCGAACGACATTCACCAAACACTCAAAAGTGAGTACAAAATTTAAAATAAGAAAGTAAATGTGCCCAGTGAGTGATCGTCGCAAATCGTCGTGAAAGATCGGCAAAAAAAGTAATGATGTTTGCGTTAATATAGGTATTTATTTTGACGGTTGTGTTATTATTTTGGTTGTGGCGGGTGGGAAAATATTGTTCAAATTAAAAATATTCAGTCTACAGTCCGTTCAAGTGAATAAACGAAGTGTCCTAGTGATTTACTTTAATTACTTTGCCGATGGTAATCAGGTTTATGATTAGCCTAACGTACTGTAGCGAGTAGTAGTAACGTAGACTTAATGTTTGTTACAAACTTACATTAGTAGATTAGATATAAATAAACAAAACCATCTAAGTAATGTTGCTGTCGTCATAAAAAGCGTAAAAATAGTGAGAAACTCGTAACGGACAGAAGTAAATATCAATAGGTACTCGTAGTTACATAATTTGGTTTTGGCATTATTGCCGATTGTGTCGAAATTTACCTGATGGTGACATTCACCCAGTATTAGCTCTGCACGAAATCGAAGGAGCACAATAATAGGTGTTACGTCCTATATTTTTTACGAAATTTGATACTAAATGTAAATCTTGCGACGTCGTTTTTGTTAGTCCCTTTTGTTTGTACTATTTTATCATAATTTTTTTTCTTATACACTTACTTTTAAAACAACTTTATAATTGAGGTTTACAATTCGGCCCGTATGTATGTAGGCATGTAATATTGATACAGAATGGCACAGATTTTGTACATATAGGTAAATGTTAGTCTACACAACTTCACTTCACAACTTATAGGTAAATTTATGTGATTTGGGTCCATTTATTTATTTGTTTGTTTGACACTCATATCTCAAAAACTATAATTCAGTTTATAGATTTTTTTTAAAAGTTGGACAAGATAAAAAACAACTTAAGGAATGAGCGACTATTTGAGATAAGTGTGTATCATTCACTAAAGTACAGTTCTGAAGTCGGTTTATTTCTCGAAATCGAATACAACGTTTAAATTACCCGGCTTGTAAAAATGTCTGTTCCATTGTTGCTTCCTGTAGCCTAAATGACTGGACCGATCTAGAAGTGTGTCGTGTCGTTAGGTAGGTTAGGTGGTGTCAAAAAAGGGAGTCGTTTTTTTTTATTTTTGAAATGAACCACATAACAAATGTAAATATAACTTTACTAATTATGTAAAGAGGAAAGATTTTATGTGTGTTTGTTTGTAATGGATAAATTCAAAAACTATAGAATCGATTTCTAAAATTATTTTATAGTTAAAAAGAAGATACACTATCAGCGAGTAACGTCCTAAGGTCCTTTAAGAAATTTTTTCCAATTACTCATTACACACCAACTTACAAATTTATATACATAAACTCGAAAAAAAATACGCTCCTTTTTTGGCAGTCATGTAAAAAACAAATTAAATTCTGGCTACAAACAAAAATCAAAAACAAAGCTATCAGGTAATGGTTGTTTCTGCAAATGATTAGAAAAACGTGGAAAAACCTGCAATTTTTTTCCCGACAAGCTCTAAATGCCCACTACGGTGATTAGGCCTTAATTGTCGTATCATTAGTCACCAAATGTACCTGTTTTCCCGCTACTTATCACAAAGACTTGACGACGTGGACCATTCAATAACGCCTTACCGTGCTGATGCCATTGTATGGTAATTTTGCCCACAGTCTCTGTTTGCGGCTAGGTACAAGGAATGTGCCTAGAATATTAATAATGCTTAACTTAATGTACTTAAAACAACACAGTTAATCCTTTATAACAGAAAAAATATCTATCCTCCGACTGCTCTGGCTAATATATGGTTTTGGTAGTAGAGAGAGGGTCGTGCTCCTGCAGTGGAGACATAAAAGAGACATGATAATGATGATGATATTAAAATCAATAAGTTGAAGAACAAAACTTGTATTTAAAACCAAACTTATGATAAATATTAATTTGATTATATTATCATAAGTTTGGTTTAAGATAAGATTTGATTTGATTTGATTTGATTTGGTTCCGACGCTGCTGCCCATAGAAAAGAAAGGTAGGAGTTTGTTGGACTGTGGGGGGAACGGGATAAAGGTATTTGGGATGTTACTTACTCAGATGGATTGGGATGAGAAAAAGTAG
This sequence comes from Rhodophaea formosa, assembly GCA_963082605.1. Classification (NCBI taxonomy): domain Eukaryota; kingdom Metazoa; phylum Arthropoda; class Insecta; order Lepidoptera; family Pyralidae; genus Rhodophaea; species Rhodophaea formosa. The sequence continues at coordinate 5,340,667 of OY720211.1, read as the reverse complement.
CAGCTCGAGAGACCGGGCGCGCGTACCCGATGCCATACTTGCAAACCACCCGACAGGCAGTTGAGGATGACACCCCCTGACAATAAATTGCTTCGTTGATTCGCTATGAAAACTAAACACAATGATTATATTACCAAATATGATGCGGAGCGATCATCGTTAGTGATTAGTTTTCCAATTTATAACATAACGGGAGGTTGGCCACAAATAAGTAAATCAGATAAACCAGTTCTCCCGAAGAAAAATAAAAATACGACTGCCGGACTGCTCCGCTGCTGTGCATTGAATTTTCTCCTGTCAGAAAAATTATAGCCTATGCCACTCGCCACTCGCGAGGGCATAAAAATTTCTGAATATGATAGTCGTGTACAAATATTGGCCTGCCTTCTCACTCGCGCTTCTTAGATTTGACTCCGCTTTAATAATATTCGTAGATATGAGGATAAAATTCCTTTTACATCCAAACCGGTTACGGAGCACATACCTACTCGTAAGGCTATTAAGATGTCTGTATTGACGTCAGGCATCGTCGAAAGATTTAACCTTTAATAATTCCCACAGCCGCGCCACACTCGCTTTGTTGTAATTTTGCATCACTGATAACAATCACACCGCCTAGGAATAAAACGCTGGTGAAAATAAACTGCAATAGTTCAACAATCGATAAGGTTGAAATATTAAAAAGAAATGTCCTAAAACAAATAACATTTAATTTAATAAATATTAAATAGAGTACGAGGCATTATAGGTCGGATGTGTTATGTTGATGTGTTCATCTAGATAGAACGATTGTACATAAGGCCTACACTTACATTTCATAGATTCACGGTAAGATCCTCGGCCAGGTCGTGATAGAAAATGATATTTTTTTTAATATATAAGGACATATCACACAAATTGAGCCAGCCCCACAGAAAGTGTGAACTTGTGTCGCAGGATACTGACTCAACGAACTATCGTTATATTTTATAATATATACTTCAGATTGGCTTGGGTCTTGGATGTTTACCTACATATATCTATAAAAAAATTGTATCGTTTAGTTATTTTTCGACACAAATTCACAGCTTACTGTGCGGCTAACTCAATTTGTATGATTTATCATTATATGCAAGAAGATATTATTTATTTATTCATCGAAGTAGGTGGAGCCGTTTAAGAGTTTCTAGGTAACATAGGTACTATACGCATATCTAGCTACACATATGCATCAAGATTATCTTTAAATATAAAATAACTTTAAAGACCATTCCTGTTAATTTTCAGCAGAAAATGATTCAAAGACTGCACCGCCATCAGCCAACAGTGTGCCAGGAGCCAGTGAGAAGAAAATAGAGAAGAATGACCTTCTTCGCCCCGTTCACGAGAGGTACCCCTCCGCCGTGCTCTTTGGAGCCACATGTGGAGGGACCATCATCAGCGAGAAATGGATCCTCACGGCAGGCCACTGGTAACTGCTCTTTCTCTTTCTAAACACTTTTTAGGAAGCTTTTATAATGGGCTTCACGCTTAAAAGCAAAAACCAGAATGTACCACCTGCTTTTCTTCCCACGCAGATCGTAAAAGCCGATCGAGGGAATGGGCGTGAGGAATCCTAGCAATAAGCGATGCGGCTAGCTACCCATCGCTATATTGATTTATAATGGGCTCATTATCATCAATTTAAGTAAACCATGTTCACATCAGACTTAGCTTTTTATTATATAAACTGTTATTTGCTGAATGTTAGAGTCATCCTCAACCGATTGAGGTGAAATTTTGCATACTTGTGTAGGTCGGATAATATTAGGTCAGATGGTTAAAATCTTTTCGCATTTTGTATGGAGATTTTATCCGTTTATACAAAAGAACATTGCCACCTAAATTCTCAGTCAGAAAATCTAAATCCAACCGTGTAATTCTCTTACTGCGACTCCATGTCCATGAACATCACAATTTATGTCACCGAGGTATAGATTTTTTTAATATTTAAAAATACATACAACGTATATTTGAATAGAAAATAAAATAGCTAAAAAGGTTTACCTTTTAATAATTCTTGAAAATTGCAGCCGAAAAGCCAGATACTACACACAGCATAATTATAAAATACTAGCTGTTACCCGCGGCTTCGCCCGCGTAATATATAGCCTATGTCCTTCTCGGTACCCTAATCTATGAGTATGCAAAATTTCATGATGATCGGTTCAGTAGATACGGCGTGAAAGCGTAACAAACAAACAAACTCACTTTCACATTTATAATATTATATAGTTCGCATGGGATTATAGTGTCGATAAGCTATTCTGGTGAGTTGGAACGTGGTCATAGTTTCACCTTATTTTCCAAACTAATAATTAAAACATAGACCATGTGATTGGAATTGTTTTTGAGAAACTAAGGTGTTACATCCTCCTATCTAGTGTATCATCCAAGCAAGTTTCCGTGCTGTTAGTATCAATTATGTAGTAATTAACGTAATATCTTCCACATTCTTCAGTAATTGATTCTTATGAAAGCAATTATCTCGCCGAGAACAAGTTGCAGTCCTATCACAATAAAACGGTTTTCTAACAATAGCAAGAAATCAACGGACTGCCTCCGTGGTCCAGTAGTTAAGGCGTTTGCTTTGTTGACCCGGGGGTCGTGGGTTCGAATCCCACGGGAAGCATACTTTGTTAAGTTGTGTCCAGTTTGGTTAGGACATTGCAGACATGAATTACCTGATTGTCTGATAAGAAAGATGATTCCGTGCTTCGGAAGACACGTTAAGCCGGTGGTCCCGGCTGCCATCTGGTAGTCGTTTAAGGAACCACGTCAGAGGCCGAGAGGCGGTTCCGAAGAACTCTTGACACCAGGGTGTGCAAGGTCATATGACCGTGTCACCTACACGAAATGATGATGAACGGACTGCCTTCGTGGCACAGGAGTTTGATGACTGGCACAGATTCAGGGCATAATAGCGGACCCCGGGCTTCAATGCACCAAGGAACCTGATGGTCTGGTGGGTGTGAGCATTATAATCGCTTCCGCATGTTAAGCAGTCGCAGTCCCCAGTGGATGGGTCACCCATCCACTGGGGACTGCGACTGCTAGCTGAGATATTTTTATGGGTGACCGCAAGTGGCATAAAAATATCTCGAGCTCCTTCGTGTTTCGGAAAGCACGTTAAGCCGTTGGTCCCGGCGGCGGAGGTCATCATTGATGGCAGTCGTTAAGCTGTCTTTAGGCAGCTTGAAAAATTTGACACTAGTGTTGGCCACTTACACACACGAAAAACAATGCACCACAGCTGAAAATACAACCGATAAAAAACACAGATGATGAAAATGATGATCAGACACATGAAGATGAATAGAAATAATCATTTCTGTTAACTCAGGCAAATAACATTTGTAGCTAGGTATGTTAGACATCACAAATAATTTATAAATTACAATAACAATTCATCAATTTCGTATTTTATATAACTTGTTTTTTTTTAATAAATGAGATGAAAAGTAACTTACAGTTCTATTTTTTTTATGATTTATAAGCCGAGACTGAAACCGAGACCAAAATAAGCAAAGCGGAACTCGATGTGCATGAACGAGTTCATTGATGAATGTACTCGTAGGAAACCACAGACTCATTTCCTGCCTAAATATGAACCTGGCGAAACTAATGTGTTACTAAATAGATAACTATATATTTTATCTCCAAAAGTCTGTCATATTAATTTATTTTTCAGTTAGACGCCGGAATAGAAGCTGTTTAAGCTAAGAGTAGGCAATAACTTAATGTAAACTCTTTTCATAGCGGCTTCGCTCGCGTTAGTGTCGATCCCTCGGGAACAGTACCTCTTTTCTCCGGGACGAAAGGTAGCCTATGTCTTTCTTCGTACTCCACATAACGTGTATATAAAATTTCATGATTATCCTTTTAGAAGATAGGGTGTGAAAACGTAACCAACAAACAAATTACTAACATTTATAATATTACTAGCTGTTACCCGCGGCTTTGACCGCGTGATATATAGCCTATGTCCTTCTTAGTACTGTAACCTATGTGTATGTAAAATTTTATGATGATCGGTTCAGTAGATTTTGCGTGAAAGCGTAACAAACAAATAAACAAACAAACGAACTCACTTTCGCATTTATAATATTAGTTGGGATGGGATTGGGATAGTTGGGATTTGGGTTGGGATATACATATAAGTTGGGATTAGAATAAAATAAAATCAAGCAACCCCGACACAAAAATCCGTCCATCTTGTTAACAGCTGACTGAACCAATTGATAAAACATGTCTGATAACCCTCGGTAAGAAGCCTTTTGCCCTTCAAAGTTTAATTACTAGCTAGTAAGGAAGTATGAAAATTCGCGTAACTCTAGCTTTTGATCCTCGATCCAGCTCGCTGTTCACCGGCGGGAGATACATCCTGGCAGGCACCAACAACTCGGAGGACGGCAGCGGCGTGACGCAGCGCGTCAAGAAACTATACATGCATCCTCTCTTCTCCGTCGGCCCCTACTGGCTGGATGCCGCGGACTTCGACATCAAACAGGTACAAGAACATCACATTACCTTTTTGCGACCTAAATGCAATAAACTAATGCAGGATCTTTGATAAGTTACCACGAGACAAAAGTGGCAAAAGATCCAACTTGCCTCATAAAGTACAGTTAAACTAATTTAAAGGAAAAAATAAGTAAACATGGTATAAAGTATTTTATTAATGTGCAGCCGCAATGCTAGCTACCGATTCGAAAATAAATTCTGTCAACTTATAAGCTAACTAGTATTTTTTGGGCTCATCTAAATGATGAGCAATGCCGTCTTTATCTTTACCTTCATCTTTTTGTAAACTCCTAACGGAACACGTTCTGATCACGTCACGGGCACGGCAGGATGTGTGGGAATAGAACTTTAGAAGAATACAAGAATTAACTATCTTAGAATTTTCTAAATACTTAACTTTTACTAGGTACTATTAAATTAAGTAATAAACGTTTTTTACTTTCCGAACGGGCCTCAATTTCTTATGTGCCTACGTACCATTATTTTAGACGGTGATGTAGATGAGATGTCTAGATTGTTACAGTACGACCTCGAGAAGGAATTTTAGAACAAAGAAATTTACTATACTTCTTCTTCTTCTTCTTCTTCTTCTATCGAGTCGTAGAATGGCAATATTTGTACATATTAAATATGTTTTAACCAGCGCTTTGCAACTATGATTGCCCGTTCGTTTGCCTCATTGAGATCCTGCATAGTGCAAGAAGTTTGGTTTTCTGGGCACACCAAAAGGTGATCCATAGACTGGACAGCACCGCAGTCGCATTCAGTATTGCTGGAGAAACCCCATTTTGCTCTAGTTTCGTTGCATCTGCCAACACCAGCCCGCAGTCTATTTAAAGACTTCCAGACTGGCCAGGGCAGACTGCCACCCGGTGGTAGTTTCTCAGCAGGCGGTAACTGGTTTGGTAATGGCTGGTATTTGTTTAGCCATTGTTTCACTCTGACCTTTTACTATACTTACAAAGAATTAGGTACCGCGAGGTTAACGTGTAATGAAAAACGTCAAAAATTTTAGGCTTGGACTACATTTCCCGGAAAAAAATCCGGAGATCCGGATCGGAAGTCCAAACGGCAGTCCAGAATTTAATACATTTGTTCGTGTGAGGGATTGAACCCGGGTGGGTGACGGATTTAACGTCCCGCTGTAATGTATATAGGTAGTCCAGGCCTTATACATTGTATACGTGTTGTATTTAATAAATTTTGTGCAACATCTATAGGTGGCGGCACGATGGGACTTCATGTTGGCAGAGCTCGAGACACCATTGGTTCTAGACGGCAAAACCATCGCCGCCGCTCGTCTGGAAGATAGCCCCAAGACTCCTGTGGGCCTGGATGTGGGCTACGCTGGATACGGCACGGACCACCATGGTGTAAGTAAAACTATGAGTGTTGTTATGATCAATATATATATATATCGTTTATTTCAGGCAACTCAATTTTTAACAAAATATGGCCCATATAAATGTATACCTTAAAGACTAACATACATAATAAAATATATAAACTTAACTAAACTAGGACACACGCTGAGACTGCGACGTGTTGCGCGTAATCGGAGTGTCGGGTATCGTCCCGCGAAAAAGGCGATACAAAACACCCTTCGGCCAGAAGTTGGTCTCCATGAAGGTCGCCAGCTTCTCTGTCGGGACTCGCACCACAAAGGACGCAAAGTTGACACTGTGGCGCGATTCCAGCTTCACGGCCCTTAGCGTCATGTTCGCCTTCACGTGTATATACTCCGCCACTTCCTCAGCCTTAGTGGAGTGGAGGAGACGGGAAACGTACAACTGCGTTGTTGGTATGGCGGGACGCAGCAGATAATTGGAACCGGTGACGGCAGTTCCGCGCTGGTTCCTCGAAGTGGGCCTCCTCTTTCTTCGCTCTACTTTAATGAAGCCCTCTTTGTCCTCTGTTCTCTTATTATGAACTGAAGGAGCTGACCTGGGAACCGACTCAATCTGATTCCGATCTTCTTCATCTTGTTTTTGTTGCTTTCTCCGCTTGCGCTTTTCTCGACGTTGAGGCACTGATGAGACTTTGCTAGCGGTGAGAGCAGCAGTAGTGGTGGCCGTTTCGGCGACGACAGCAGCAACAGCAGTCGCATATGCACGTGACGGTGTCGACGTGCTGGTCATCTCCACAGTGGCTGTGGAGCGGGGAGCGGGGCGCGGTGGATCGTGCGTCACAGCGGCGGCCAGCGAGGTTTCCAATTTCGCCGACTCAAAACTGCCAAGCGACACATATAGTTCACGAGAATTTATATGGTGTTTTTCAAGACACGCTGGTAGTAGAAGTAGTAGAAAAAAAATTCGCTCAAAACAATTCGTGTTGTAATGATCAACTTAGCTCACATGAATCATAATACATAATGTGCGCAGACTTGTGTCTTCGTGGGATTAAACTTGACAAGATTGAGCTGACCCCAATCTTGACTTGTTCAACAATATGTGTAACACAAAACACAAATTTGTTTTGGTTGTCCTTCCCTGGACTGTTATCGTCTGCATACATATTAATGTTACTTTGTCGTTGATGCGTAATATATATATATATGTTACGGTAAATTTGATTAATTAAAAATTATTAATAATTTTCTTACATTATTAATAATAACCTAGTGTTTTGTGAAATGTGAATAATTCATTGAAATTAATTTCTTTTTGTAGTTATTATTAATAATTAACTACAAACATTGGTAAAAGTAATAAAATTAAATAAGACCCCAAGTTTTGTTGTCCAGCAGGGATTTTCTTATAATATCACACACAGTCTTATAATTGTACTTGTCTCAGATCACACAAATAAACACTTGTTTGTGTTCAGTTAATGTTAAAACTTGTTTTAAAACAAGGACCCACTTGTTTGTGTTCAGTTAATGTTAAAACTTGTTGTAAAACAAGGACCCACTTATACCTGTTTAAAAAAATAGAGATATTATATCATTCGCGTTTTTAGTCAACAAGTTGTAATTTTAAATAATTAAACCGACTGCAATTTTTTCTAATAGCTGAAACATACATCCCTATTTTATAAAATTACTGAACCGATTCTGAAGAAACTTGCACTGTTCCCTAAAAAAAGAATAATCGTCATCCAGTGTTTTGCATAGTATCGATCCGCCACTCGTTATTAAGCTTACGCGTGGTGACATGACTTCCAGGTAGAACCCTACCTGCCCTATGGATTTTATCAATCAATGGGTCATCAGCCAAAGGGTTCCGGCAGTACCCGAGGGTCACAATGGGTCCAAACGGTACCATTTACCTATCGGTCCCTAAGGGTCCCATTAGCTTCCAAAGATCCCATTGGTTTCCATGGGTCCCATTGGATTCCATGGGTTGCATTGGGTCTCATAGGTCCTATTGGGTTCCATGGGTCTCTTGGGTCCCGTTGAGTGTCATTGGTTCCATGGGTCCCATTGGGAACCATAGAATCACATTGGAACCCACTGGGTTCCATGAATCTCATTGGGTTCCATGGGTCCGATTAGATCCCATTAGGTCCCATCGGTACCATTGGGTTCCATTGTGGCACTATCCACAGAGCCAAGAACGAGTGAATACGAAATGATTGCTGACGTCACAAAGAGTGGCGGATCGAGTCTACCGGTTTAAAAATTGAGCTTCAGGTCTTTTTAAATCTCCACTGCTGAAGTAATACTCTCTGTTCTTCCAGAGCCATATATTAGCCAGAGTGCTTACGTTTGTTTTTAAAAAAATATTACATTTATCGGTATTAAGGTTACATTATTAATAATCACCGACAAGTGTGATTAATTTCTCACTTTTACCTTGACTTTCGGTAATTATTAATAATGATAGACAATTATTAATAATTTTCAATTAATCACTCTCACCGTATCATATATATTACGCATTAACGACATTCTTATTCTCATATATATATATATATATATATATATATATGTATATGCATGCAGAATGCAGAATGAGAAGTGTGTGGACGTCAGAACAAAACCATGTGGTGGTGCTAGTGTTCCAGCATTATAGGCTTGACCTCCGAGCATGTATCATGATCATCACATTAACAACGACTGAACTGAATGCTCCGACTGATAAAAACCTATCGATCCAGAAACACACTCTCTCGGATAGTCTTTACAGTGGTTACTTCAACAAACGTGCTCCATCATCATCATTAGTTCTTTTTTAATCTCCACTGCAGGAGCACGACACTCTTACTAGTAGAGCCATATATTAGCCAGAGCAGTTAGAAGATTTGGCCTACAGTATCCACGCTGGCCAGACGGGTTGGAAAGGTGTCTTTAATGTGTAAAATCTTTGTTTAGCTTGTGTTCCTGCCGGAAACTACGCGGCGAAGTTTGATTTCCATCATAACGCTCTATGGCTCGTTGACACACGCATAAACTCACGCTTAACTACTGCTAAAAATAATATTTAACATAACTCCTCACTTATAATCATTTAAAATTACAGGGTGTGATGCGACATGAGATGCACGCCATGGATCTGACTGTGCAGGCGGACGAAGTATGCAAAAACAGGCTGCCACAATACAACGAACAGGACATGCTCTGCACCAAAGGACGACCACCCAGATTTGACTCTGCGTGCAACGTAAGATAAACAAATAAGTTATTGTTTCTGCTATCTTACCAAAAAAGTTGATTAGTCCAACTTTATAAAAGTAAATCAGATTAACAAGTTAGCCGTCGGAATTTTTACAATGCATTTATCATTGTCTTCTACGAGTATTATCTTTCCTGATGGTAAGCAACGATGAGATCTAGGGTACACACGTAGTTGGCATTTAAAGTTTTAACGACGGGTTTAACGGATTCGCTTTGCTGTAGGTACATAAGATGTTGTGCTATTCATCGTTACAGATAGTACTTATGAGAGATATAAAGTTGTTTGGTCAAAACCGTATGGGTAATGAAATGAATGATTTAATAAATTGAGCTGATTCGCTCCTCGGGATATCGGACTTATTGTTCGCATTTATATAGTTTCTCAAATAATATTGAATTGACTTAATGTACAATGGGCCACACAGAAAAGTATACCAGCAATAATACTCGTACAATAGCACCAACGTATAGGGATAGTATACTTTTCTATGTGGCCCATTGTACCTCCAAATTTATGTAACAAGCATGACTTATGATGATGATCTTTCTGGGCGTATGAAGTTCAGTATTAAATATTCAGTAGGTATACTGTCTCCCTTATCCTGTCCCAACTGATATTATAAATGCAAAGGTGAGTTTGTTTGTTTGTTACGCTTTCACGCCCTATCTACTGAAACGATCCTCATGAAATTATGAATAGGTACACGTTGTCTAGAGTAAGGAGAAGGACATAGGCTACCTTTTATCCACTAACGCGGGCGGAGCCGCGGGCGAAAGCTAGTAGCTATATATTATCATGGCTTATAGTAAACAACCACCACTGTCACTATGGATTGCATTACGAAAGGCCTGAAAAAGCACAATTGTTTATTTTAGCAATCTATAGCTTAAAAACAATATTGATTTCAGGGCGACAGCGGCAGCGGTCTGATAGCCAACGGGCGCTTGCTAGGAGTGGCATCGTGGGTTGAGAACGACGCTTTTGAATGTCGCAACGGGAACCTCGTCGTCTTCTCCAGAGTCGCCAGCGTCCGAGAATGGATCAGGAAGGTCGCCAACGTGTAAAGGAGTCGTTAAAGCTCTGTTCTATTGGCTGATACTGAACACAAAATAGACAATACTGTATAATCTAAGTGCGAAGATCGTAATTTCATGTAATTTTGAGGGTAACGTTTATATTAGTATCTTAGAATTAGAACAAGCGCGTGGCTGTGTGAAATCGGTCCTTGCTATAGTTTGGACCTGTTTAGAATAAGTTCCAGCACAAAGGACATGAAAATTATAAAAGATCGCTCGAAAATTAGCCCACCAGAAATTTATTTAGTGCAGGTAGTGCTATTACATTTTCTGAATAAAAACATTTCTTTATCAGAAAGTAATAAAATTGACATTATAATCCTCCTTATTTTTTCCATATTAAGAAAGTCAAGTATATAGTATATATATGCAGGCTTGTTTCTGTGACGAATCATATGTTATAATGTTTACAAATATCAACGACATACCGAAGTAACGACCAATTGCCTATATGTAGAACAATTATTGTGATAGAAGATAACTTATAATTAGGTAGATACACTACTTATTTTAATTTACTTAGCTGGAAAAGACAAAAATTAAATAGTTGAAGCTCATATAAATGTCGTAACATAATGATCATTGTCATATTGTATTATTGTTTTGTATATTGAACAACAAAATGTTATAAGTACAAATTAATGTTTGAAAATTAAATTACAAGTATTCGTATTTATTATCTTTATTTTAGTTTGTCCACAAAAAATAAAGCAAACTACCATAATGGGATCAATCAACCCCATTGTCTTGAACAAATAGCAACGGGGTAAAAGCACGTGAGCCATTCAACCAATCAGCGTACATCACGCCTTCGTCGAATCTATAATTGCAATACTTCTGAAAACTTCTGAATAATTTCGGAATACTTCTGGGAAAGTTTCTTTTCATCAGAATTATTCGAAATAAATTTAATCAAGATTTTCATTTATGTTGCTGAAAAATCATATTTTGTATTGATCGACGATCGCGTCAATCAATAATAATAATTAAATAATAAATTTAAATAATTAAAATTAAAATTTGTATACATATAAATAAATAAATATAAAAAGGTCGATTTTCCTCGTTATTTTTGACAGTTGAAATATTCCCAAAGTTTCGGAATACTTCGAATACTTCCGAAGTATTCGACGGGAATGATTATGAATTTTTCCCGCCAGCATCTATAGTCGAATCATTTAACTGCAAGAGGCCGTAAAATAATCGATACTAAAAACATAGGTACGCTCATGGTACGTTAAATTAAATAATACATCGCAACCATAGATTTAAAAAAAATTTTTTCTTCTCAACTTCTATGATCTCAACTGACATTTATAATTTTTCGAAAGTTGATTATCTGCGTGGAATGATGGAATCCTGAGGTCGAACCCCTTGATTCGACCGCCGGAACACTAATCAAGTGATCTTCAAAATAGAAACTTAAAAGTCTTTTTGAGTTTATAGCATTATGAAAATGGCTGACTTTACAAAATCTTTTTTTCAATATATACCTACATGGATTATAATAATTAAAGAATAACCCCCTTATTCATAAAAAATAACAATTGCTTATTAATCCTATTTTAGTTAAAATATGTTTTGCCTCGTTCTTTCAATGTCAAACATTAGAGCGTGGGATAAAGACAAAATATATTTTAACTAAAATAGGTTTAATATGCGTTTGTTATTTTTTATGAATAAGGGAGTAAATACTTATTCAAGTTTTTTCGTTGCAATTGTAGTTTTAAAGACTGCAATCGGAACGGAAGCAAATAGGTAAATAGTAATATTAATATATACCTAGTAATATTAATATTCTAGATAGCCAATCATATCTGAGACCGGCTAATTCTAGTATCTACTATCAAAAGGCCACAAGCGATAAAATAATTAAGATTATTAAAAATTTAAACTCTAAAAAAGCTCCAGGTATTGATGGAATTCAAGTCTCAGACATTAAATTGGTAAATAGCGGAGTGTCGTTGGCGATAGCTAATCTAATTAATGTAAGCGTTGAATCTGGCGTATATCCAGATGAGCTAAAAAAAGGATGTGTAAGACCAATTGCTAAAAAAGGTAAAACTAATGATTACAGTAATTATCGCCAAATAACGCTCCTCTCTAGCATTGACAAAATTGTCGAAAAGTATGTTTGTCACCAAATACACAAATACTATAAAGATAATGATATTATATTCGATAAGCAATTCGGTTTCCAACAGGGTAAAGGCACGCAGGACGTTCTATCAAAGTTTACTGATGAAGTAAACATAGCGTTAAATGAAAAGAAACATGTTTTGGTTCTTTTTATCGATTTTTCTCGCGCCTTTGATACTCTTGGTCATAGTCTTCTAGTAACTAAGCTTAACACTAGTGGCGTCCGTGGTCCTCTGCTGGAATGGAATAAAAATTACCTTAGTAACCGCTCATTCGTTGTTAAAATAGCCAACACCGTTAGCAGAACTATGGATGTCACCGAAGGCACAGCACAGGGCTCGGTGGCAGGTCCACTACACTTTCTCTCGTACATTAATGACATGAGCAATTGCGTCTCTCAGTGTACCTGCTACCAATTTGCTGATGATACGTGCTTAGTAATTAGTGATAGGAGTCTTGATAAAGCTTATCAACACTTGCAATCGGATTTTGAATCTATTTGTAAGTGGTGTCACGATAATGGGCTGGTAACCAATACAAATAAAACCAAACTTTTACACATAAGATCACCGTATTTAAAGATGTCCGAAGATAATAACAGCCTTATAGCACATGAGCACGCGTGTCTCCACGATACTGTGGCGAATGGAAACTGTAATTGCCCATCTATAGAAGTTGTCAACTCTCACATTTATCTCGGACTAATCATAGATAACCGGTTAAATTGGAAACTTCACATTAATCACGTGTGTAGTAAACTTAGATACTTTCTTGCAAACCATGGACCTAGGAATAATATGGACCCGGCATTAGACACATCAAAAGTGAAGCATAACTTACGTCACATCAAGTCACATGTGTGCAGCATGTATTTGACATTTGGGAAATTTGACATTTCGTTCGACCGGGGAAAAGTGTAGGGATTTTTGTGCCGATGTGTGCGTGCGTTAGTGTCGCGACACGAGTGTAGGGATTTTTATGTGCGTCACTGTTACATTTTCCAAGGGCATATCCTGATTATTCTTAGATCCATTTTGCAAACATGAAAATTCTCAAAAATCGAATTCCGTACCAGGTTAAACTGTTACTATATCGATCCCTAGCCGAATCCCATATTTTATATGGTCTCAGTAGCTACGGAAGAACGTATACTACTCACTTAAATAATGTGTATCGATTGCAGTTAAAAATATTAAAAACGATCGTGTCTAATAAAATCAACTTGCAATACCATGACGACGAATTGGGTCTTTTTAAACATTGTGAAGTGTTACCAATCCACTCAAACATTAAATACACATTATTAAAACAAAACTACTTCAACAACGACTTGCAAACAAAAATTAATCACGCTGTATTCACGCGCGCCATGGCTCGGAACCGGTTATGCACGGAGCGCGCAAACAACGTCTACGGCGAAAGGACGACGCGTTATTTGATACCGCGCCTAATAAACGAGTTGCCAGATGATTTAAAAAACAAATTTCCATAAAAAACATTAAAAAAAGACTAAAAAAATACTTTTTGGAAAATAAAATGAATCATCATCTTGACGTAGTTGCCCGTCTAAACAATTTAATTTTTTATTATAATTATGTAAGTGGTTTGAATTAATATTTTTTTTTTTCTTTTTTATTTCCTTCTCATGATTTGTGATGAATTCATATTCAATTCTATAAATATATGTATTAAGTTAGGTAGATAAAGATAATAAAACTGTTTTTATGTTAATCATTTTATGTTAAGATTACTTTTATCACATTTCATCACAAACCTCCGTGGTTTTTTCTGAAATGTGTTTATGTTCTGTTTTATGTAAGTTTTTTGTAATATGATAATAAATAAATAAAAAAAATAAAATAAAAAAAGGTAATTTTTTTTTTCATTAATTAATTCAAAAGCAATGTACATTGTGTCGTGTCAGAAATATAACTTAGGGCTACAATTTTGAAATAAAAAATAAGGCGATAAACTTAAAAGTACCTACTTGGCTATTAAAAGTCAGAATACATAAAAAAGCAGTTAAATGTCAAATTCATAAAATGTCACAAATAAAATACTTATATCTCAGAGCAATAACTAAAGCATTATTGCTCTGAGACTTATATCTATTTAAGGCGCTGTGAGTTCAGACCAGAATACGACCTAGCGCCACCCAGCAATTAATTCTATAAGTCCTAAATCATATCAAATTTAAAAACCGGCCAAGTGCGTGTCGGGCCACGCGCAGTATAGGGTTCCGTAGTTGCGAATGACAACTTTGAGTTCACACTGTTTACACTCGCACCTCACATCAAAGATTGTATGAAATTTTACATTTTCCAGTACATTTTATAAGTTGGTTGCCTATAACTTTTTAGTTTGCACTTAGTACCCAGCTCTGATAGTTTTCCTTTCAACTTCAGTATATATACTACTGCTGTATTTTTTTTCACGTATCCATATATAACCGTTTAGCAGATAGAGGGGGGGGACACGTACCTCTAACAAAAATTTGCACTTTAAAACCAAATATTTCGGAAACGGACCCCTAAATCGAAAAATGGTGTTCTCAACTTCACAATATTTTTCAAAGACCTTTTTAACGATACCGCACACGATGGGTAAGTAGAGAAAAAAAAATTACTCCCCCACTTTACATGTATGGGAGCTACCCTAAAAAAAAATTTTTTTCAAGATTTTTTTCTACGACTTTTTTGCCATGATTAATATACATTCTCATACCAAATTACAGCTTTCTAGTACTTATAGTCTCTGAGTAAAACCGCGGACGGACAGACAGACAGACAGACAGACAGACAGACAGACATGGCGAAACTATAAGGGTTCCTAGTTTACTACGGAACCCTAAAAATCTAATAGCTGAATGCCCTAGTAAATTACTTCCGGCAGCGAAAGCGAAAGACACGTCTCTCGACCGCAGACGAAGTGTGGTGGGACCAAGCCACGGTCATATCGATACAGAGCGTGTAAAAATTGAGGTGCAATTTTGGCCAGTATTTATAGACCATGGCGAATGAATTATATAAAATAATAAACAAGAAAATAATCCATGTTAATCTACTCGACACAACTGTACACGATCGAGATCAATCAAAATTATATAAGCTGTGCTAAAATGAGACGGGCGCACGCAACGGGTGCCCGCTCGCGGATTCGTGGCCCGCGACGGACTTCCGACGCGTGCACCCGCGACCGCCTCCGCCCGTGTTTTAGCGTTCGCCCAGGGAACGCCGAAATGGTCGAAAATTTACCACCTCTTGCTGCTTGCTGGAAGAATCCCAAGCCCTGGCCCTCCAGAGTTCAGAGAACGAAAATCGAGTACCTAAAAGGTTAAGGTAGAGGCGCACTATCCCGGCGAGGCAACGGCTCAGCTCCAACCCAGCGATTACCTCGTCATTCAATTTAGAGCATTAAATCGTATGTCATATACTGAGGTCATATACCTATATAATCCTTCGAGCAACACGGCCTCCGTCCGGTACGGAGGCCGTGTTGCTCGAAGATATAATCTCAATATGAAAAAGCCGACAGCGAGCTGACAGCGCGCTTGCCGCTATCGTCACTTCAAGCAAGTGGTCAGCGTCCTTCCAGCGCGCTTACTGCGCGCCGATACCGAAACTATGAAAACGTGCGTTGTAGGCATATTCAATCTCAAATGCTATATAAAAATTGTGTTCGCGTTGACAGCAAGCTTGCACCTCGTGGACAACGCGCAGACTGCGAGCTTGCACCTCGCTGTCGACGCGTAGTTAGCGCGTAGTGCCCTGGCGGCTAGCCATAGCCGGAATTTGAGGCGACGCCGTGCTGCAGCCGCGCCGACGCGACGTGGTGCTGTGACAGTGTGCGATGTCCTTTAAAGGGGCGCCAGAAGCGTAGAGACCACAGAAATAGGGACTTTAAATTTTATAAGATGTATAGATATTGATGATAATGATATTGATAAGGCGTATGTAACTGAACCATTAAATAAAACTATGGTATATGTTCCTGAAAATTTAATGACTTTAATAGAAGAATAACTAAATTAAAACAGCAAGATAGAAAAAAATCATTCATTATTAACATCATCTTTATCTGATTATGATCAAGCAAAAGACCAAAATTAATCAATGACCTAACAAAATATACAACAAAAGTCATTAAATAATTAAGTCCAACCAATCAGTTAGTCTACCGTGGACGTCGACCGAAGCAATACATAGGTATGATCGTTTCAACTTCACCACTAAAATGAACAAGTTACATAATACAACTTACAATTTTGAATAATATTGTGATTAAAAGAAAAAGCTAAATAATTCTTTCCTACTTATATAATGTGTAATAATATAAAGTGTCGACTACTTATAATATGTATAACTATCCATATGCTTACTTTAAATTTTCACACAAAGAGCGGAGCGAGCGCGGCGCGCACGTCGCTCGTGGCTCGCGCGCCGCGCCGGCCAACGCCGATACACACCACAATCTCGCTACACACTAGCTCACTTATGCCGAATGTTAGACAAATAAGAAAGCGACGACTTCCCAAACCAAAATTACAGTACTAACGATTTGAAGATGATGTTAATTCACAGTCCGGTGTGTGCGCTGCTGCTGCTCGTGCCGCGTCGGCGCCCGGCGGACACAGCGCGACCACGTGTGTACAATTTACAACTAGGCAAACAACATGGAGAGTGCGGGCGGCCCGCTCGTTGAGCTTCAGCTTACAATTGTTATCTCGATTATGTTAAGCACGCTATGCTCTCCGTTGGAATCGTAACAATGTAGCTTTTTTTGGAGTTTTAATTTTTTACAATATATAGGATTTCTTTCTATAATTAATTATATCTAATATTTACAATGGAGGTGAATGGACAATATTCAAAACTCTACTTATTATCTCAAAAATTAATCCTGAAATTCCTACCCGAAACGAACATTATCTACAACTTTTAATAAAATTTTAAAAGTAAAACTCTCGCCACAAATAAATCTAAATACACCATGATCGAGTCTGCGTTTCTAACTTTGTCTAAGAAATAAACATTTGCGATACTAAAAATATATCTCTGTGCAAAGAAAACTCGCTAAACCGTCAGGGCCCGGTCGAGGGCAGTCTATAGGCCGAGGCGTACGGCGACGCGCGGTGCGTCGCCGGTCAAGTCACACGAACGCAAATAAGAAACACAAACTCGATCGAATATTTATTTAGAGAAAATCATAATAGGTAGGTGTAGGTGTGCAGTGAGTGGTGTCGCTCATATCTTGTGGATCTTCTGGGAGACGACGACGGGGTTGTTGCGGCGGATCTCCTGCGCGCCGAGCTCCCGGTAATCGAACGAGCACTCGTGTTTGTCGCTGTACCGGTGCACTGCGCAGAACAGCCCTCCGCAGCGGCACTCGAACCCTACCACACAACACACCAGCTTTAATACCTGAACCAACCCCGCTATCGGCATAGCGGGCATAACTACCACATTATATCATTATTTTGTCTGTAAAACACTGGAACGCAATTACTATCCCTTATCCACTGCATACAAATAATAAGACTGTTTGCAAAAAATTTTAATTATTTGTTTGACTACAATTATCATCATCATCAGGTCCTTTTTGTCGCCACTGCAGGAGCACGACCCTCTCTGTACTACTAGAACCATACGTCAGCCAAAGCAGTTAAGAAAATTTCGCCTACACTCTCCACGCTGGCCAGACGGGTTGGAGAGGTCTATTTGATGTTTATAAGCTTTGTTTAGCTTGTGTTTCCTAAGTCGCCTTTTACGACATCCGCGGGAAGACTTGGAGTGGTCCTATTCTACTCTGCTGGGAACCACACGGCATTGACTACAATCAACTCTTGTTTTTTCACGACTAACTCAAAGAATAGGAGAAGCATTTTCAAAATATTCCTCCTTAGGAATATTACTGATCAAAAATTGTTCCACACTGTTTTCCGAAGAAACAGTTGTATATGCTGTCAAAAGTTCAAATCACAATCATTAGCCATGCGATGGTAAATCTCAAAGAAAAAATTTTATTATATATTCAATATTTAACCCTATAGAATTTAGTGTAATTGTTTATTCGAAATGCGTCGTAGATATATTAAAACGAATGCATTCGTATCGATATTAATTATCGGCACATAACAGACAACTAATATAAAAAAATGTAGAATATTCAATGTGTAAATGGGTAACAAGGCCAACGATTGCAATATTGTGGAAAAGTTTGTTTTCATCATAATAAGCAATACTTTTCAAATAAAAGGCGTTCCTAATGTAACGGCACGCGCGTTAGGTCATATCAGAACGTGCACTCACTCCGCTGCATTTACATAAGAAATCGGCTGAGGGCGCGTGGACATGTCATGATCACGTTGTAGTTCACTCGCACTCGTGTGTGTAATGTAATGACTGAGATTTCATTGATTCGTAATGAGTGATGGCAAATATCACATTTACAGAAAATATTAATGTCATTAAAGACGAAGCGCAACTCTTATTTGCATACAATACGAAAAAAAGTTAAATTATCTTAACGTTTATTTGTTATCTATACTAATATTATAAAGCGAAGAGATTTCATTGTTTTTTGCATCGAATAGGCTCCGAAACTACTGGACCTATTCTCAAGATTGTTGCATCTATAGAAAGCTAATTTATGTGCGGGCGACAGACTATAATTTACGCGGACAAAGTCGCGGGAAAATTGCTAGTATATTACATAACCGTCAATAGTGTCTTCGTTTCACGGCCGCACTGTATGGAACATTTTTTTACAAGTCTTCGATATAAATTACGAGTTATCTTTCGACGGGAGAAATTGTAATATTCACAACTCACTGTACTACACACTTATCTCACAAAATAAACTATCTAGTTTAAAAAACAAGAGTGATTGATGTCTGTATATGCAGCTCTAGCATAAAAAAGTATCAATAGTTCCATTCTTTTTACACCTTTCATGTGTTAACAAAGATGTGTGAATCCGCGTCAACAGTTGGCACGACTGTTTTATAAAAAGGGAGGTATTTTGGGAACTATTACATACTTGAGACAATTAATTAATAGTCAATAGAGTATATTAATAGATAGACTATTTAGATTGCATTTAGCTATACGACTTATCGTAACTCGGTAAGCAATGAAAGAACGTCGAGTTGTAATTGTTTACCTGTGAGTCCAACCTTCTTGCGGCACACAGCACACCTATTCTTTTTCTTTTTGTCCTTGCTAGGGTCCTTGTCGTCGGCGTCCGTGTCTGAGGTTCCAGTGCTGGTGCCACTCGTGCCCGCCCCACTCTCCTCCTCCAATTTCTGAAAACATTAGCATACTAATAACAGCATGATCATCATCCGAGCGTATTGCCGGTTGCATTTTTAGCGGTAACGCTTCAGAGCCCGAAAACCAATCCTACCATAGGTTCAAAGAAACACTAGATGGCATTTGGTACCCACAGCTTAACTTGCCTTCTCAAGCACGGAATCATGTTTTTTTTCGCATAATACTAGGCTTGAAAAAGTTTAAGTAAGCTTCCCAGTGGCATTTGAACCCACCACCACCGGATCGTAAAGCAAACGCTTTGACCACTGGTCCGCGTAGGTTGTATTACCCATAATACAACCACACTACTAAGGCCAATTATATTTATATATATATTTAAATTTTGTTTTGCGAGACTCTAAACAAACCTAACTTTTTTTATGAACAACTGTTAACATACAATTAGTGAGAACTTAAAGGTTTTTTATTATCAAAATCGGACACTTTTGGCTCCGATTTCTTCCAAATTATTAATTTCAAACGAGAACAACACAGGGCCACGAAACATTCATACGGCTAGTCAATAGGAATCCAATCCTCTAAAATTAAAAACTCATGCTAAGCTTTTCCTAAGCTCACGCAAGTATTAAATACCTAACAGATAAACATACATACATAATATTAATGAAATATTATTAAAAAGCTAATTTACGCATTGTATCACTTTCAAATTTTTTGTTAAGCTTTACAATGCGGCGCGTTCGAGGTTGTGCATTACTCTCGACTCCTAAAAGCCAAGCCATTCTTAAAAGCTATTCCTGACTTCGTATAGGTAGGTACATTTACGTGATCTATGGCTAAATGAAAACGTCAAAGATATTATAATAATGTATAACACACTAGCTGCCCTGGTGAACTTTGTTCAACTAATTATTGTTGTATACGGGAAAAAAAGAAAATATTTTATTACTCGTAATTTTTACTTTTTCATAAAGATCCAGTCGTTCTCAAGTTATAAACGATTAAACTAATTTTACTTTGTTTTAATATGTTTATACCGAGACATGATAAAACGTAAATATCAATGCATCCAACTATAAAACAGTGTGGGCAGTTTACGATGCACCAGACAGTGTAGGCGTCGTCTCGTCATTGGTCTAATGACATATAAATTATTGTGTATATTATGATGCAAAGGTTAGGAAAACAATATTTTGTACTCGTATCGAGTGTACAAGTATATAAATTCGAGTAAGCCAGTTTCATTATTCAAAGGACGAACCCTTTTGAGGGACTTTTTGCCAAGTTCTGCTTCAGGCACGGGCTCGAGTTTCGGCGACAGGTCATTTGGAGACGCGGCGGCCGCGTAGGTCTCGTTGCGGCCTTCCTGAATGTCGACTACCTTCTTTAGTTTATCGGCGGGAGCATCGGCATTTTCCGCCAAGTTCTGTTCTATTTTCGTCTTTTGCCCTACATTAGTGTGCTCGCACTCCTTGCTCTCATCCGGGGTCGGCAGCGGCGTGCTGTCGTTTATTTTGATGGAGCGGTGTTGATTCTCGAAGCTCTTAGAGCGCGACACGCTGTTGCTCTGTTCCAGAGCAGAACTTTGACTATTATTGTTGCTAGACTTGCTGTTTCTTCGTATTGCCTTTTTAAATATCCTCTTCCCCTTGGACTCTTTCTTGCTGGGATCATTTTCCATAATTATGACCTTTTTTGTGTTTTATTCATTTTGGCTAGAAAACAGAATTTTTGTATGATTGTGCTTCGCTTGACCACTGTTTACTATAGATACTATTGTATTTTTATCGCACTTTACCACGTGTTAAGATATGATATTGTCCCCCATATCAGTCCTTTGATTTGGGGGAAACCGCATCAAAAACGTCAGAAGTCCATAGCTATTACAAATATAACGAAAACCAAGCATATAAATACTGAATTATAAAGAGTAATGAAATAATTTGGGTTTGTATGTCTTGTGTACAAAAAGTCTACTTGACATCAAATTCTTATTTCAAAACGCGACATTTACGAAATGACATATTACTACCAAAAAGTTATTAATTAAGTAAGTTATTTTTTAATTCAAACATCTTGTAGTTCTGCAGAGCGCTTTCGCTTGTTGGCTTCAGCGGAATGGGAATCTGGGCTCTGGTTGCAGGCGCTACCATCCGCCAACTTGGGTACGTTGTTGCATGGTGACACTTTTCGCTTTGCAGCAGCACTCCGTTTAGGAGCCAAATGCATAGTTGCCCATCGTTGCCCCTGTGGGGATACCGTGGAGAGCTATTGGACATCACGGTCTCTCTTGCTCCAGAAGTGCTGGCCGTTTAGGGCGTCATGCCGCCCTAAATAATATAATTCACCGTGCTCTTGCCAGCATCCACGTTCCTGCCGTTTTAGAACCAAACGGCTTGACACGAGATGATGGCAAGAGACCAGACGGTATGACTCTGGTGCCCTGGAGGTTGGGGCGACCGCTAGTGTGGGACGCTACTTGCGTCGACACCCTGGCGCCATCCCATCTTCAGAGCACCAAGTTAAAGGCGGGCACAGCTGCGAAAGGAGCAGAAACCCTCAAAAGGCGCAAATATGTAGGTATCGGAGATAACTACATAATTGAGCCTTTTGGGATAGAAACATTGGGTCCATGGGGTCCATCAGCCAAGCCAGCTAAGCTTTTTAGTTTCTTGGCTAAAAAGCTTATTGAGGTATCCCGTGACCAAAGGGCTGGAAGCTACCTAGCTCAGCGTATAAGCATTGCCATTTAATTTGGCAATGCTGCCAGCCCTTTGGGCACGATGCCCAGGAATAAGCAGCTGAAGGGACTGTATGATTTATATTTTTAAGCGTTTAATTTTATTTTTAATTAGTTTTATTGTTAGTATAGTTAGTTTTAATTTAATTTTTCTGATCTATGTAAAATTAAGGACTACAAAAATTGAGTATAATGTCTACAATATATTTAGACTTCACTTATTATTGCGATCACAGATTGCGATGAAGCGAATAAAATGATTCGATCAAAAACATTTCCATATTTATTGCATATAATTAAATGTATCACAACATAGTTGAGTGGGCGGGCTCCAGCGCGTTGTAAAGCTAGTCCTCGTTAAACAACGCCACCAATTGAGCGAGTTATTTATTAGTCCGCGCCGTTCGCTCTGCGCCTTATTTATTTATGCCATTTCCAGCAATAAGTATATTTATCGCCGTGGCACATTTATACGAGCGTCACCACATAACGATATAACGAGTTTGATAACACGAACCGAACCAAAGGTACATACAAATTGTGATTAATATGTCAACAACTAAAACCATGCGTCAAAATTAAATTAGTTGTTGCCTTTGAGCATTGTTGTTGCTTATCGCTTGTTACTTCTAAATTATTTGAATAAAAAAAATTAAAAACATATACGAAGTCCTCATCAATTTCTATATGATTAAATTAATAATACTAGCTTCCCACCGACTATAATGAATATAAAATGAATAAGAAAGATGAATTACATAATGTCAATACTCAATATTTATTTCAAACCATCTACTCTCTCTCTTTTGAGCGTTCGAATACGAAATTACTACTATACATTACACAGGTGCTGCTTACCTGTAATTCTGCATTCTTGGCAGCAGAAACAAAAAATATGAAGTTAAAATTGTTTATCAAACCGCAAACAACTCTTGAGACTTTTTCGGAGCCACTATGTATATTGTTGAGGATCATCATTCATGCATAATGTATCTGGCCTAGATAACACTTTGAGAGAAGGCACTCGGGCCACAATTTGCTAGGTGCGTCATCCACCAACTTCATATTGTTGTCTGTCTTGTAGTAGCTTGTTCAATGATATAAATGCATAATACCCACGTGTGTAAATAAATGCATCGTTATGCAGCAACAGCTGTATAGTGGATTTGCTATGGAGTTTTTTGATAAAATTATACTTAAAAGCACAAAAAAATTAAGTAGCGTTTAAAACGTTCACCATGGTACGTCTAAGAAGAACACGTTGGTTTCCCGTGGGTTATACCTAGTAACGGTGGTGGGTGTCGGTGTTACAGTACTTTTATCTCAAGCCACGAGGCCGCCCGGACGATCCAATATTGTCCGTTTAAGAGTCGCCTGGACGCCCATTTCTCCATACAAACGGAAAAAGGGAATTGTGGCAATATTTGATAATTTTAGGGCAAAATTAAGCATCCAATCAATTAATCTCATTATAATCTACGTACGTTCCTATATAGTTTGGTTAAATTATCAAATGTTTGAGAATTATACGCCTCTCAAGATTTCCATACAAATTTTAAAAGGCTTGTAATTCTCAACCATTGGTATTTTAACCAAGCTGTATAGGAACGTACGTAGATTATAATGAGATTAATTGATTAAATGCTTAATTTTACTTCAAAATTATCAAATATTGCCACAATTCCTTTTATCCGTTTGTATGGAGACATGCGCGTCCAGCCGACTCTTAAGAGATGTCACGGTCACCCATAACTCCCATAAAAAAGTACAAAGTATATTTGCCTCTATAGTGGTGCGAGTTTACGTTCGGGAGTCCTATTACAGACTTTTTTACCTTATTCGAACAACAATAAATTTTATTAAAAGAAAATAACATCTTGAGAAAATTAAAAATAAACCACAGAAAACAAAGGAAAATCGCAGGAAATCGGTTGATTCGGAGCTAATTTAATGTATCAGACGGGCTAACCACACACACACTAGTGATCTTTTAAAAGTGCAGGTTTGTCAATGCTGTTGTTGAAATCCGTCCTTCTTGACGTTTTGTTTACTTACGAACCATATTTTTGTTAAATATGTATTTAAAAATAAATTAATGTGGTTTAAAAAAATATAATCATGTCCGTTGGTATCATTAATGGCAGCGTTTAGTCATCAACCGATAACATGTGGTCGTATACCGGGGTCGGGCGGAACCACGCGGCCGCGCTTACACAGGATTCCGTGCGAATGTGTCATGCCATCTTGCCTTGTTGAATCGATAATGAAAACCCAGAGAGCATGACTATTTTTAAATCTATAGTTAATACCCAAGGGTTCAAAAGGCTAAGGCATCTAAGCATCCTCCGACATCATTTGGTCTACATCCAGAGCAAGCCTCTTAAATAAATTAGAATTTTAGAATTATCGCGATTTGATGTTTTATAGGTTAGAAGTACATATATGTGTAGATAATAAAAAATAACATTTAAATTGCCATGATGGCCATGAGGAATAAGGCAAAAGCAGCAATGTCATTGATTACGTACAGTGGTATAATACTCGTAAACACTTCCAATCCTAATGTTATGAGCCTTATAAAACTAAAGACATTTCAAAGCGCTGTCATGTTGCAAACGTGATGCAATCACTACGATTGCTATCACACGCTGACTGACGAGCTTTCATGTGACGCATACAAAAGTCGATCAACATGTTTTTGCACTTTCTACTAAGAAGTTTCAATAATTTCCTCAACGTTGCCACTTACTAAAGCATCTACTAAGAGTCTCCTCTTTAGTACCCTGATAGAACTGTTTAAATTTTTGATATATGACATCTAATCTTTCTTATGGAACATTCTGTGCAAATATTTGGCGAGCTCCGTGGCGCAGCGGTCAACACGCCTGCCTGCGACACGGATGGTCCCGGGTTCGATCCCCGGTCAGGTCAAGATGGAAAATGATCTTTTTCAGATTGACCTGGGTCTTGGATGTTTATCTATATAAGTATCTATTATAAAAATATAGTATCGTTGAGTTAGTATCCCATAACACAAGTCTCGAACTTTCTTTGGGGCTAGCTCAATCTGTGTGATTTGTCCGTATATATTTATTTATTTATTATTTATGGTTGACCGTGAGATGAAAACACGACAGGCTGCTGTCCCGCTCGCACATATCCTATTGTAGGATTATACTATACTCTTAACTAACTTTTGTTTTTATACAATTGCACATGTGCGAGCGAGACACTACGGGGCTGCCGTATTGAACAATTGTGTCTGCGATACCGCGATACCGATATGTTGAATAATAGAAATTGTTGAAATCTCAAGTAAAATCGACCTTAGCAAAAAGGAGTATTTGTGGCAGAACTCATTGCCAAAACTTGATCTGTTCCAGATATAGGCACTTGAAGAAGAGAAGAGGTGGTGCACATAAATAAAAAGCTATCATTAGGTGCGCTTCATAATGGTTGCGCTACGCGGAATACCCCATTTTGTACACCTATTTTGACGATGCCCCTGGTATGGTGCACATAAATAAAAAGCTATCATTAGGTGCGCTTCATAATGGTTGCGCTACGCGGAATACCCCATTTTGTACACCTATTTTGACGATGCCCCTGGTACTTCACACGTGTCACGAAAGTTAGTTCACAACAAGTGAAACTCAATCCTACTGAATGCTTCTTACTCCATTCATACAAATACCATGGTGTATCACATAATGCTATACCATTGCTAATCGTTCGTTTTGCATTAGTGACATTTAATGGTAACAGAACGTGACGAATCATGGACGGTTTTAAATAATATTAATATATAGGATTGAGCAAAAGCCTTCAACAGTACTCACAGCATGGCGCCGGCGAGACCGTTTATATCGCGCGATCTATAAACACATCTCCGTCGCTATGATAGTGATAGTCAATAAACGTTGTCGCGCGTGCCATGCTACGAGGGCTGGACAAAAGAAGTACAATGTATAAAAAGTGACTTTGCAGGTCTGCTGCGTGCGATATTGCATTTTTTTTAAATTATTTAATATTGGTTTCTTTGAACACTTATTAATTGCCATATTTCATAACAACTTTTACAACAATAAAAATTGGTGAATTACTTATGGCTAAGTTTAGGCCGCTTCCAAAGCGGAGTGCAGAAGAAGCGGCAACAAACTGCACAGCGCATTTTCTCCAAGCGACGTCAACTCACTTTTAGTTAATATATAAATTGCGCGACACTTGCCGCTGTCGCCGAACTTCATAGTCACCTTGAAATCACATAACCGTCATGGAGTATTCTTTATTGTTATGTAAAAAGGTGATTCAAGATGCTTAATAATATGTTTAAATAGTTTGTGCAATAACTGGAACTTGCATGAATAACAGATTTTGATAATGTTTCTGATTATGTAAGCATTAAGCTGAAAAAATACTGTTTAGACACTTAACCTTTCAGTACCGACGTGGGGCCTGTCAGGCCGCGGCAGGTAACCATGTTGTTAGTTTTACCCCTTCCCCGATTAGGAGAGATCCCCACTTCTCAGTAGCTGCGCGTCTAGTTGCGCTGACGCCATTCCGTGCGGGGGTTGTGCCGGTGGACGTGATTTTGGTACGTTATGGGAATTTGAAATTACGACGCGGCCTCTCAGGCCCGAAAAATATGTGCATCTTGTCCCCTAAAACTCAATAGAAAGTAAACTTATAGATGTTTCTCATGTAAAAAACACGTCTGTTTACAGTGCGCTAAGCAAGTTTGTCCTGATTGTGAATAGGTAACTTTACTGTTTTTTAATTTTTTTTATTTTGAAGTTTCCAAATATTTTTATTTCTTAATTTGATAAATATAACCTTCATCTTTAACAAAAAATGTTATTTGAAGTTCCTAAGAAGAATTTTTTTTTTATGTTTGTTATTATGATAAGTGTTGCATTTTAGTTAAAAAACGGAGCCAAATATTAAAAGGCCTCAAATTTCAAAAGTTTAATAAAGTTGATTATAATTTTATCTTTTCTTTCATTCAAGTATCCCAAATTATTAAAATAAAGCATGATTTAAAACAAATTATAAATATATCCTATAAAAATCGATGTTTTGTTTTGTGGCCTCACAGGCCCCACGTCGGTACTTATGTTACAAAAAAAACCACGTCGGTAGCTAAAGGTTAAAATCCGATATCGACTCTTCAAATTTGATTAAAATCGGTTTGAAAATTCAATTTCAAAAGTATGAAAAGATAAAATATTACCATAAGATAGTCTAAAATTCAGAGCAACTTTTGTTATGAAGTTATTTCCATAAACGCAATATTTAACATAGCCGCCAAACAAAGTTCTCAGATCAACCATACACATAATGCTAAAAAAAAGTGACGTCACTTGTCCACTGTTTTTTGTTAGCGATGTTTACGCCCAGAATAAAAATTAGTGACTTTGTACATGTACAAAGATATATAAATATATGTTTGTATATCTTTTTGGGTTAGTAAGGTAATTTATTCACTGATATTCTTATAACTAAGAGCTCTTGTCACAGCACTACGAAAAAAATGTATGCAAGTTTCCCTTATTGCGGCCTGTATGTTGTTTGGCTTTGTTAGAGCAGCAGGTTCACTTTAAACATCACGCGATGCAAGACTTCGACATCCAGGGCTTCAGCCTCGTCATCACGGCGGCACGAAATCCACTGCTGGATGAGTAACTCCCATCCGGCCCGGTGAGCCTGCCCTGGTTACGGGACGGTTGGGAAGAATTGATTCATC
Organism: Rhodophaea formosa; assembly: GCA_963082605.1. Taxonomy (NCBI): domain Eukaryota; kingdom Metazoa; phylum Arthropoda; class Insecta; order Lepidoptera; family Pyralidae; genus Rhodophaea; species Rhodophaea formosa. The sequence continues at coordinate 5,312,540 of OY720211.1, read as the reverse complement.
AACCCCGGTATTTCAGTCCCGGCGAAGAACGGGGTTGATGGCACGTATGATACTCAACCGTCCCGGCGGTCTGCCCCGGTGACGGGACGGTTGGGAAAAATTTGTTTCATCGACCCCGGTAGATCGGCCCCGTTGACCAACAGGGTAGATGGCACAGATTAAGTACCAACTCTCGGTGTGTGTTTTGAAAGAGACGGATAGCACTGAGTGAGTAGCATACGGCCTGGTAGTGTGAATAGTCCCGTCACCGGGGCAGGCTCACCGGGCCAGATGGGAATTACTCTGCTGGATGATAAAAATCACAAGGATGTCCAAAAAGACCCTCCCCACAGTAGTTCGAGCACCGGGTCAGTGGATGTATATATTACAAAATCATTTGCTAAATAAATATTTGTTAAAGTATCTTATATAGGCCTGGATACTGAAGAACTTTGTTTTATCTACTCACACACTATAAAGTATGTATAACACTATCAACAATTCTCTGTGGTCCAGTGGGTAAGGCGTTCGCCTCGTTGAGCCAGGGGTCGTGGGTTCGATTCCCACGGGAAGCAGTTGTTTCCAGTTTGGTTAGGGTTAGGACATTGCAGGTATGAATCCCCTGATTGTCTGATAAGAAAGATGATTGCCCTTCAGGCACGTAGGGACCAAGTCTGGATTGAGTTTCTTTCGGCGTATTCTTCTCACCAGTGGTCATTACGAAACGCTAGTAGTTTTTCGATTTTGCATATTAAAAATTAAAAATAATAAGAAAGTAAAAAATATGACGTTCAAAAAGAGATACAATTATCCAATTTTGAATAAAAATCTTTGACTTTGACTTTGACTTTGACTTTGATTCCGTGCTTCGGAAGGCACGTTAAGCTGGTGGTCCCGGCTGCCATTTGGTAGTCGTTTTGGTAGTCGTCGTAGCCACGTCAGAGGCCGAGAGGCGGTTCCGTAAAACTCTGACACCAGGGTGTGCATGGCTGACTGACCGTGTCACCTATACGAAATGATGATGATGAATTGACAATTAATAAGTATCATTACGTCAATCACATTTATAATAACAATTATATTGTCTCTGGCCGTAGGTAATATTGTACGTATTTTCTTTACGACATAATTTCAAATACCTTCATGTGAAAAGGAATCTCGGTAAATTTTTGAAAATAGAACTACCTACGTCGCTGAGCGAGGTCGTCCTCTGTATTAACACGCATCCTTGACATGAGTTTCATTTGCCGCCATTGCGTAATAGATATTTATTTGTAATAAAAAGTGAATGATAGTGAATTGAAAAAGAGATGAGGAAGCAGGTATGTACTACACTACCCAAAATTCTCTACGGGGCAGCGAAAATAATCAACAGTTTGTTGCTTATTTTCGCTGTGAGATAAGTTAAGAATGAAGTACATATGAAAAAGATCTTTTTCATATGTACTTCAGTTCCTGAAACATTATAAACGCTTTATAGTGTGTTTGTAGATTAAGTATTGTATGTAACTGTTCGTAATCAGTCCTTAATACTCATGTGATTCATTTCATAAACCCACATTCGTATTTTAAGGACCCTTATCTTATTACTTAACAGTTACATTAAGTACTATTACTATACATACATAACCTACTAGTATTAACGTGGCATTTGCAACAGTTTCAATGAGGTATTTCTCTTAGCGCAACCATTTTGAAGCGCACCTAATAAAACGCAACTAAATTAGTCCTCGGAGCACACCTTTTAGTTGCGATCACGATAGCAATTTAAAATATTAAAATCTTATTCCGCGAAGCGCACCCACCTTCAAAACAAGAACGTGCAGTACTTGTTATCGATAGTTTCAGTTAGTTCCCATATCTATTCAAAAGTTAAAGATAGGTGCGCTTCGAATAAAATTTTAAAATGTCAAATTCCTATCGTAAGCGCAACAAAAAGGTGCGCTACGAGGAATAATTTAGTTGCGCTTGATTAGGTTCGCTTCAAAATGGTTGCGCTAAGAGAATACCTCGTTTCACTGGACCTGAACCTGGCAAACGAACACGACTTAGGTCTAAGTACTAAAAGAATAATTTAAATGCGGCCTCACGTCTGAATGTGTCTGCTGCTGGGGCAGTGTGGTCAAGGTGGGCAGTGCAGGCACAGTGGGCGCGGCGGCGGCGAGCGGCGTGGGCGCGGCCGGCACGAAGGGCGCAGACACTGGCGAAGGCGTCGTCGAAGGGGGTTGCTGTTTCTTCTTTAGCGCTTCCTGAAATGGTTAAATATATTTGTTATTCATTATAATAAAATAGGTGTCTGTAAACAAAGAAACAAGAAATTCGTTATTTTTTGACCTTTTAATCTAGTTTCTACAGAAGCTGGTTTCAATGAAGGAAAATCCATTCGCAATGCCACCGATCCAACGCCTTTTCGAATGTTTTAGGTAGGGTTTGGACACTTTTATACATCAGAAAATCGCGCTGGGACGACGGTATTCACTGTTATTATTTATAGTTACTGCATAGGCTAAGCATATAATACTAGCCTATGCTGAAAGAAACAAAGAAAATATATATTTAAAGTCACAACAGTCATTATTTGGACTGCCTAAAGCAACATTATTATTGAACGATTAAAATATGATTTACTAGCATGAAACATTTGTTGCGAAATGCAATTTATTAATCCATTATTTTAAAATAAATCATTTTAAGTACCGCTCTATAACCCTAGATCCCGATTTGTTTTACCTTCCACCCCGATTCTCACCAATCAAAACTGGCAGCACTAGTAAAGGGATATATCTCTTTGATAGGATTGAAGGTCGTCTTTTTATGTCACTTTCTGGGCTTTCAGCTATTCTATTTTGCGGGTGTAACTACTATAAAATATTCACAGCCCATTTTTTATTTATTTATTTTTACAAAGGATCAGGTATTTTAAAATTTGTAGCCTCCACTGTAGGAGCTCCACCCTCTCTGTACTACAAGAGCCATATATAGCCAGAGCGGTCAAGAGGATTGATTGAGGACGCTGGCCAGACGGGTTGGAGAGGTCTCTTTGATGTTTATAGGCATTATTTAGCTTGTTTTCCCTAAGTCGCCTTTCACGACAGACCTCCTTCTCTACCGGAAACCACACGACACCCGGGAACCATACGGAACAAATAATTAATAATTATATGAACAAATAATATTTGACAAAGGATTACCAGATACATTACAATTTGTACACCCATAAACAAAAATAGGTAACAGGTTGATAATAAGTTAATAAGAGGTCCTCGCTTATATGAAACACGTGGACATTGTAGTTACAGTATAATAACTAACTGCAACAACAATGCCCACGCTTTGTTTGAGCCTCACCCGATCGCACGTTGGAGAGGGAGGTTTCGGCAAATATCACTTTATATTATTTCTTTTCATTTTCCACCTAGCCCTCAAATACTCAAAATACGTAGGTGTACAATATTTACTAACATTCTTAAATCTCAGGCTATCTTTGTCTTGCTCGAAAATAAAACAGTGACCGAACGGGATCGCGCGCGATCCTTTTAGTAGCTTCTAAGATGCTTAGAGTATTCGGGCGTAAGAGTCCGCACATGTGTCCTTCCTTGACGGCAATAGTAATACAAATAAATGGTAATCAATTCATGACTACCATTTTATTTGTATTACCCACCTATTTATGAATAAAATAGATGCATTTCCAATAAAATTGGACCAATAAAATATCACGTGAGATCTATATGGGGGAAGTGAGCTTGAGAGATACGAGATAAGGAGCGTAGTAAAATTCTAGAAAACCCTCATTACGTGTCGTACTAACCAGTCGGTACTGGATGAATAGTTTATATTGAACTAGTATTTAGTAGTTAACACAGTTTAACTTCATTTTCACAAGTATTTTTGTAAGTACATAATAATTCATAATACATTTTAAGAAAGTATCTATCTATCAAAATATGTTCAATGAGACTTCTAGTAGGATATATTATTTAAAATTAAAAAAAAAACCCTTCTGCCGTATTTAAAACCTATTTGAGAACACTTGGGTTTTTCAGACAAACCTAACGATAACCTTCACTGTCGAAATCCATCCAGCCGTTTGGTATATGAGGTAACAACGAAATTTGCAAACATACAAGATGCTCGTAAAAACAATTCTTCTTGCCAATCGGCTTATATTTTTTTAGTAAAAGAGATCTTAAATAATAAACTGCTTTCGGTAGTAAATAATACCCAGGTAATAAATAATTCAATACATTTAACAATACACAAAAAAATTAAATTGCATTGATTCAATGTTTGACAATTAAAATGCCTTGAATAAAATAGAATCTAACCATGTTAAGAACTTATACGGATCACCCAATAAGACAATTTTGTAAATCCTTCCTCCTCCACTTTAATGGTCAATATGACCCGGTCGGCACGACATCATGTCTGGAACAAGTGTGACGTTATTGCATTATCATTACGCCTGTCGCGACGCGAGGACTCGTATAAAGCAGCCACTGTAACGAGCGAGTTCACCTCGAGTTTTCAAAAAGGTCATGAGTAGCATGGTGATATCTCTTTCCGGTTTCCCGTGAATGACTTCGATGTCAATTTAATTAGCGCATTTCAGTGATATTTGCTTTCTTTTCTTATGTGTGAGTGGGCAACACAAGTCTTTATTTTTTTCAAGCTGCATTCAGGCATCTGACCGCATCCGATATAGCTTAACCCTTTACAAGGCAGTAGGTATATTCAAAAGTCATTGTTTTTGGACCTTATCTCGAGGGCATAAAGTAAAACTTTTGGTGGCTATATATTTGCCACTGCCATGAAAAGGACTGGAATCCAATGATGATAAGCCGGTACCAAAGGCTGAACGTGCTTACAAACATATGAATTCGTTGCTACAAGACATCCTTAATTTTCTTAAAATTATCGTTTTACTGGTCATTGTATTTGTTACTCTCGAGTTTTGCAGAAAATGAACAATTTTTTTTTTGTTTTATAGAAAACCCCAGGCTTACTCACGTTTTCATTCGCCGGATTCGTCTGTTTCGGTCTGTCATCATCGGGCGAGTGTGGGTCAACTAAATAAATCATTACATTTCTATCACTCTTATATCTCTGCTTGTTTTGAGCTACGATACAAGTTAAATCGAATCATATACTAAAGATAAATCGAGCTGAATTTCACTTTTCACACAAAAGAATTTGGATAGTATCTGGATTTAAGTGCGTATTCATATATTAGTGCTTAAAAACTATATAACACATCCTAAAGTCGCGTAAGGTCGAGCGACGGTCTGTACCTACGAGCACGCGTCAACCTTTGATTTCAAAATGTTATTGACGTATTCCCCCGAGTCAGTTCAGCCAGAACAGAACCTTAGAACGCTGTCTTAGCTTTTGTCTGAGACCAAAGACGAAGTTTGATATAATTTTACGAGTTGTAGTATCGTACACCTATGTCTAGTTTATCCAGCAGATCTCAACAGGTTAAAGTTGAAAATTATCAAAGCTCAGATATTCAACTTTCTTATGGTGTCTCACAGGGCAGCATTTTTAGGCCAACATTGATAACAATGTTGGCAAAGTTATGTACAACAAAGATATTCTATCTTTATTTCTGTCTGATGGCAGCGTCAAGGTTCATTATTGTGGATGACACAGCTATCTAATCTCCTTCTTCTTCATCTTTATAAAATAACCATGACCAAAGTATTAAAGGACGCTGTGAACGTCCTAAAACTTTTGTCATTTTTCTTTCCTGTTGCGTACGATTCTTTAAGGCGCTCCTATAGTAACACTAGCGCCACCCAGCAATTAATTCTTTTAATCTTAAATTATATCGAATTTTAAAAATCTAACAAGTACATAACTAGTAAATTACTTGTAGTTTTTTTGTATTCATTTTCACTAATATTCGTTTGATTGACCGATTTTTCTCTTTAAATATGGCACTAGTAAATCACTTATAATTTACAAAAAATATTATAAGTAATTTAGTAGTTTTGTACTTGTTAGATTTTTAAAATTCGATACCATTTATGATTTAAGGAATTTAATTGCTGGGTGGCGCTAGTGTTACTATAAGAACGCCTTAAAAGGGCGTCTTTTTAAGATTTTAGTCTCCTTTAATGTCCCCACTATAAGACATACAAGTATAGTCTGGCCAACAAAAGCTGAACCTCGCAAAGCGCGGGAAATTTAAAAATTCAGATCGGGCAATACTGTCTACAGTAGGACAAAATAGTTTTGATACTTATTACATGATTGCCCAAAACAAGTAATGTAAAGATTTTTGAATTTATGATAATGTTAGTATGTAAGTTAATTTGTTCCATGCTAACTTTTAAAATTATTACACTTTTAATATCTGGTGATGCCACTGCGACCGTCACCCATGCTAAATACCTACCTTCGCTGTATCGGGAAATTAAGCAAGGTTTGTTTGTTTAAAAGTTAGCAATAAATATAACAACATTTTAATTTCATAATTCATAATTGAAGACATTCTAAAACGTTACATCAATCAAAAAAGTGATTTCAAGAGGTACCTATATACGGACAAAATTTCTACGGAAAGATCAAAAACATTTCAAAGAATATGCTTGTATCTAGGTGCTTCTAAACGGGCCATGTTTTACTGCAATTTATGGCTGCTCTTTTGGCTACTAATTGCCCGGCCATCTCAAAAATATTTAATTGCAACTGATGGCCGAGCAATCTATGGCTGGGCAATGTGTTGGAATAATGTCTGCGATAGTATGGCTTGTCATGCAGACTTTTAAACGGGCTACTCAAACCAGCAATAATGGCAGATGAAACCACAGACGCAGCGGCTTATATTGTATTAGAAGACAAATTTAAAAATAATGAAGTCGGCCAAGTGCGAGTTGAAATCACACACCAAGGGTTCCGTAACACGATAAATTGTTTAATAATACGGATTATCTGTCTTGACAGCGATGGGTTAGTAATAGGGTCCCGTTTCACTCTTTTGGTACGGAACCCTAAAAAGAAGACATTTTGGATTGAAACTTGAGACTAACGTCCTTAACTACACAAGAATGTTACATAGGTATAGGAGATTTCGAGTTTCTAAGCAAAATCGGATCAAAAGTATTAAATTTTAGAAACAAAGCACATTTTATACAACAGTTTAATCTTTGCGTCATTCACTGCAAACTGTATTTCGCGTAGAAAAGGATAAACTATGCCAAAACAATAGAGAGCGAACGAAACAACAACAGAACTAGCTGGGCAATATTGCAGTTAATATCGATAGCTCAGCGATCGTCCGGCAACCTATCAAAACAATACCGGCCATATGTGGCTATACCAAACATGTTTGGCTATATGGCCGAGACATTACTGCAATGTTGCATAGTATGGCTGGTATTGCTTGCAACAATGGCTGAGAATAGCCGGCCATTGAACATGGCCCGAAGCACCTTAAAACACATAGCTGAAATAAAATCAGGAATTGACAACTGTTGCAACTCTCAAAAAATTACGGGGTTCAGCTTTCATTGGCCAGACTATATAATATCTATTCAATATAGATCTCGCTTATCACAGAATACTTCTGCGCTTGGTTATTCACACCCAAGGGTCTTTACTGTATTTGCTAAACGTTTTAAGGGTTCCGTACAAAAAATTAAAGAAGGGCACCCTTATGGAATCACTTGTGCGTCTGTCTGTTTGTCCGTCTGTCACTGCCAATTTGCTCCCAACCTACTGGACCAAATCAAGTGAAAGATAGGATGATGTAATCCTATGACCCAAAACAGGTGTGTAAAGTAAATCAATATTTATTTTAAATGAGGGTCATTTTCGGAGGACATAAAATAATGGAAAAAAATCTGCCGATCATTCGAGTGTTACGAAGAGTGGTTAACTCAATAGAATACGATAACTAGAGAAAATTTCACTACACACCACTAGATAACGCTAGTTAATTGATTAAAAACATTTGATTTCGGCATAGAAGGGAACCCTCTACACGCGAGTTCAACTCGCAATTAGCCGTTTTTTGTAAAATATACAAAAAATATGGAAATAAGTATAGAGAATATATTATATTCTTTCCATAATGGTTTTCAAAAACATTGCTAAGTTCGTACCAATCAATAGTTAATATGCACCTGGCTCAAATCATTGGATTATGTAAATAAAAATAATTTTTATTGCATCCTCCTTTTCACACTTCCCTGTATATGAATTGAGCAAGGCTCCATGTGATGAAAGATTAAAAACCGGCCAAGTGCGTGTCGGGCCACGCGCAGTGTAGGGTTCCGTAGTTGCGAATGACACCTCAGTTTACCGATCTCTCTCAAAAACATCAAACAATGAAAATGTATGCAATTTTACATTTTCGAGTACATTTTATAAGTTAGTTGCGTATAACTTTTTAGTTTGAACTTAGTACTCAGCTGTGATAGTTTTCCTTTTAACTTCAGTATATATACTACTGCTGTAATTTTTTTCACATATCCATATATAACCGTTTAGCAGATAGAGGGGGGAGGGGGGGGGACACTTACCTCTAACAAAAATTTGCACTTTATAACCAAATATTTCGGAAACGGATCCCTAAATCGAAAAATGGTGTTCTCAACCTCACAATATTTTTTAAAGACCTATTTAACAATACACAACACGATGGGTTTGTATAGAAAAAAAAAATTTACTCCCTCTTTACTTGTATAGGAGCTACACTAAAAAAATTTCTTTTCAAGATTTTTTTTCTACCACTTTTTTGCCATGATGAATATACATACCCAAACCAAATTACAGCTTTCTAGTACTTATAGTCTCTGAGTAAAACCGCGGACGGACAGACAGACATGGCGAAACTATAAGGGTTCCTAGTTTACTACGGGACCCTAAAAAAGGTTACCTCTGTCTGGCAGAATGTTGATGCACTGAATTTTATTACCAGATTTTTCTAACGAATATTTTTTAAATCAAGAAAGTATTTATAGTAGTTCTTGATTAGCCGATTTTTACTGGTCCGAATTTACAATGGCATACTTTTAAGACAGCAGATGTTCATTTGACCTAATTAATAACCATACATAACATTCTCTTATTTTTATAGCATAGCGTTTAATTAGTGCGATGAGTATTTGCTATAATTTCACTTTTCCTTAAACAAAAATGGAAGAATTTCTAAGGTTCGTTAGGTTTCTTTGTGAACAAAACAGGAGCGAGCTAAAGAAGTGAGCAAGCTTCCCCCCTAACTTAAAACGAATCCCCCAATATAACAAAAAAACTTGGCTACAGAGGTTAGGTTTTTTTTTTAGGTTTTCTTGTGACCAAAAAGGGAGCGACCAAGCGGAGTAGTGGGCGAGATCCTTATCTTAAGAGAAACAAATTATTCTATGAATTTTCTGAGATAATAATATGGATCTGTATTTTAATAACTAAGGTAGATATAAAAAAAAATATGCTTTAAGACGATTCTGACATAGAACTATCTAAGATATGATTCTTACTTACAAAATTATGAGTTTTGTATGTATGATAAATGCGAAAGAATGTTTTGCCAAATTTAAGTTTCTACCATCTGCTGTTATGCACAATATTATTATGACTTAAAAAGTTATTCTATACAGGGTAGGACCAGATAAAAAATGCGACTTTGGTTTTGGACCTTTTTATCTCAAATTCAATATTATGTAAGTATTTACCCAAGAAAAAAAATATTTCTCCATCACTTGTCCTAAATAGCAACCTACCCGGCTGCCCGCAATACAGGCCTATGCTAGAGATGTACCGAGTACGGCTTAACTCGAGTCAGACTCGATTCCTGGTTTGGACTCGCCTACTCGAAGTAAAAAATGAAACGAGTTTGAACTCGCTGACTCGATTCCAGTTTGCGAGTACAATTCACTCGCGTCTAATATTAGTGTTAGGTTGACTCGCTCGTACTCGATCTCTGTTTACTTCTAAAGAAGCATAAAGTTATGCAATGAAGTGACGCTTAATAACACAAGTTCGATCGAAACTGCAACATGTGTATTGTCAGATATGATGTTAACGTGCCTTTTGCAAGATCGGTATCCTGCCTTTTGCAGAAAATTGTTCGCCGATTATCACTTGCCAACCAACGTTTCACCTATTTTTCACTGTGACAACAAACGATTATCAAATTTTTGTATGACAACGTTTCATTTGGTAGGATTATTGTTAAGCTGATTATTATAATGTAACGTATGGGGTATTTATTATTTATCAAGTCTTTTACTAGGCCTAACAACTATTAGATGAGTTACGTTTTGTCACTGTAACAGTTGCTTTCTTGTACATTGATATAATGATATGAGATATCAGAATTCCAACTTTCCTTTGTGACTTATGGTTCTACGAAAAATCGTCTCTGAAGGTAAGGAATGTGGTGTAAAAAAGTAACTGGTAAACGAAAAGTAAGAGTAGGTCGCGAGGAGCGAAGCGACGAGCGTTAGGTTCTACATGAACCAAGCATGCGCGAGGCGAGCGAGCGAAGCGAGCATTAAGTAGGGTTTCGTTAAGCGTTACTTAACGAAACCCTACTTAATGTAACATTTGATCTACAATGAACAACTGAATGAATATTACGCTAAGTAAACATACGCTACGGCAACTGTGAGGTTGGGAAATAAAACAAAATTAGAAAAGCTGGCAAATGATTATTCCGCAAAATAAAATTCTTCGAAACGTTAGTAGTCAAAGTGATAATAGGCCGATTTTTTTTCTGCGAAAAGGCAGAGAACCTGTCAAATCATAGCCCTAACACATATCCTCCGGTGGCCAAAAATCTAAACTACAAATAAAAAAATACCATACATCATGCGTCATATATTGACAATTTATATTTTTGTAAGCACATGGACAATGTTGTAACTCACCTTAAAGCAAACTGAGCATAGTCCATCTGTAGAGGGGTTGCCGTAGAACCCGCATCCCGAACGGCACAAGGCCTCCATCGGATTCGATTCACGCTCCATTGTTCACAAAAACAATTTTCACTTCAACGCAACAACAAGTCTAATCACTTCACTCGTAGTCAACAGTACGATTGCACTATCAGTATATTGCACTTGTTTTTCGTAACACAGAGTCTCACAGTGATCACAGTTGTACAGGGTGTGCACACTAAAACGTTTCAATTTAGACGCTATTTATCTCTGAGCTGCTGTACTGGCGGTAAGTGGCTTTCCTTGCCAAGATGCTAGTGTTCCTTGTATGTCAGGATCGCAGAGGGCCCTGAAACAGAAAACGGGGCTCACTTACAAGGCGGCATATTGTTGCAGTGGTAGAGTTCATCGTGCGACCCACTTCACCCCAAGCGCTCATTGTTTGTCGGATAAAAGGACGACTTTGTAATTCAACAGTCGTTTTGATATTAACTTTGTTCCAACGAGTACTTATTCAAAACACATTGTTTGTCTGCGTATCTATACAATTTAATTTAAGGAAACATGACGCACACATCCAGGAAATAATAATTCTGATAGAAAGTAGCATCAAGACGTAGAATTCGATTTCGTAGAGGCAAAACATAATATGCATAACGACAGGTTTGCGTAATAAGAGAGAGCTACGATAGATACGGCAAAAGTGGAACGCGCCCGCGAAACGGAGCACCCAAGCGGGCCCGCGCCCCCGACAAGGTCGTGCGCTGCCTCTCCACCGCACCCAAACGAAGCCTTGCACAATTTTAACAAAAAGTAAGGTTTTCAAATATTTCTTATCTTATTATACTTCACTGACTGTACAATATACATATACAATAAGATCTACTCAAATGACACTTGAAACATAAATTAAAGCGTTAATACATATATTTACTATTTAATTGTTAAATTAATATGTTTAATAGGAAAACCCGCACGCTATTGAAACAATATTTATTTGTATGTGCAATATGGCAACAATTTTAATGCGCACTTGCGTACAGGACACCGTTCCTACTTTTTAAAGCAATTTTACTGTATGAAATGTGCACCAAATATTGCAATTATGAATCTTCGAAATGGAGAGCGCACATCGGCGAGGTCATTAGCTTGGACTCAGACTTGGGAAAGTCATCGACCGGGCAGCACGCAGGGGTGTTAGCCGGCGCCCGCGCACGCCGCCGCTACTCCCTGTGACCATGCACATAACGACTTGATCGTCTCACTGCACTCCCTACGAACAACAGTCCAAAGTCCAGTTATAGAACGTGACGGACGAGAGCTAACAACTCGCGCCCGCTGATATACACCTACACACGCACCTCTTTTCTATTCTACAATACATCGCCCATCTGTCTGAACGTGCCGTTTTAATACGAATAGGCACACAAAATTGAGAAATAACGCTTCATTATAATATTATACTAAGCAACGCTGACCTCACTGAAGTATATTTACACGATTAATTGAATGCCTCGATTAATGAAACTACAAACTAAGAACTACTTTAACGAATAGTGCATATGGATGGCACATTGGGGACTTGCATGAAGAGTAGAAGTCGGTATTCTTAAAATGTTGTTGATTATGTTAGCATCTAGCTGAAAATACTGTTAAGGGCACTTGCGGTGATGCGGTAACCATACATTAAGGTTTGGTTAAAATTGGAAAAGTAAATTATAAAAGAATTAAAAAATATAATCATGCTTTGTAACTCTTATATCTTAAAATAATTCAGGGTTAACAAGGCAATTTATTTAACTGATATAACCTAGGATTTAGGAGATCTGTCATAGCAGAAGCAAAAAAGAAGTGCGCATGCAATTGTCATGCGTCACTATGACTGAACAAAAAAATATGTAAACAACATTTAACAACAACCGTAATATCTTTAAAGACTTAAGTCTGCTTAGAATAAACAATAGCTCATCGATTTTAATTGATTTAATCTCACTTTCAACAAGTTAGATACTCATAATATAATAAATGAGACAAACTTGAGGGAGTAAATAAATGGGTAGTAGATGCCGAAATTTTTTTAAGGCGTACGCTATTGCTAATATGAAGCACAAGTGTGCCAAGGCGACTATCAGCACTCGACCAGTCGGAAACGTGATGTTCAATTATAGCATTACGATAATGGCGATACTGAAACTCCGTTGCCAAATTAACTTCACGCCCAGAACATAATCGGCGAACAACCAATGTTTTTCTCACGCGCCGAAATTTATGATACCTAAGTCAAGAACTTTGCCGAAAATTAAAAATGATTTTATTCGACAGTTGTGCAGTGCATGTCATAACTGGCGGATAAAGGCAACAATTTTTTTAAATATGTCATGCATGATAAGAGAAAGTATTTTTCTAGTGATGATTGGATCAAAGGGGGTTATTACGAGAGACGTCTAAGATATTCGCGTTAGTATCGTGTGGTAGGTGGTCGCTCGCGGCCTGTATGCGCCGTGCCCTGCTGACCTAGTTGCCGAGTGTTCGCTACGCAATTCGAGCGCGGCCCGCCTCGCCGTTGCACCGACAGCAGCGTGACACAGGCGGCGCACTCGATAGACACGTGTTCCCACATCTGTGAACCCTACTGCCTGCTGCTACACTCAACCTGACAACGGGTGTGAAACGTCAAAATGTTAATATTGATAGTTATAGGTAATATAATTGACAGTTCCTAATCAAAAATATAACTATGTAGTATTCAGATTTGTTGCTTATCCGGTGAGTTATAAAAACGCATTTTAGTAAATTCAGTTCTTAATGCGGCAAATATTTACTTGTTTCTGCATAACTATTTCAAGAGACTCTTATCTCAAATATTAACTGCTTTGAAATCAACGGGTTGGAGCGTTACATTTACCTTATACGTTATTACTTTAAATATTGTATAGGTACTCTTTATTTTTGTTTCAGATTAATGGAGAAAATAAATATATTCTTTACTTTCTTTACTATATTAATAAATTGGTGGCAACTGTACACGCACACATGCGCTTAAAGCTAAGTTAAAGCTATTTCGTACTTGCCTCCCACGAACAAACGCGAGGGACGAAAATAAACAACAGCAATCGGCGCTAATGCTAACGGACCCTGCTCGCAGGTGGTTTCGATGTGTTCGTTCAGAGCCACTCGCTAGTTCTTGTTTAAGATAGACCCTTTAGTACCTATTGTCTCTATGTATTAAACACTCTGTGGTATTAAACTACTATCTCTATAAAATCATATTATAGTATGACGCTGCCATAAAAACTGACCCCGACATCGGACGCATGACTGCTGAGAATGCAGCTGGGAAAACGCTCAGATGAAGAAAGAGTCTATCCGGATCCTTCGCACTTTTTTAACCACATTTATTGAAATTCCGTGTTAGCCCTAAAACTATTCCGCTTCCAGCCCTGGGAGTCAATTTTTCAACCAAGAGAATCGATCCGCCACTCGTTGTCAAGTTTCCGCATGGTGAATATTAATTGGCTCTATTTTTGAATCATTATTCGAATGGGTTTTCCGAATGGTCGCCGCAAACCACTCGGAACGGACTACGCATGCAAATGTCAAATATGACTTTGACCAAATTTTTAATTTTTTCTTAAATTCTCGTCCTTAGATCTTAGCATTTTTGCCAAAAACTGTCTACAAAAAGTGGGAATATACGTCCGATTTCCTTCCGATCCGTTGCCTTTTAAAAAATAAGAAATTCCTTACACCTACATGACACAAATTTAAGATTTTAAAAGAAATTGCAATAAAAACTCCACTAGATATGCCTTAGTCACTGTATTAAGAAAATCAGAAAACATAATTAAGAAATAAGAAGGCTTTTGTACAATTCGCAATTTTATTTTTATTACGCCATTTACTGAGAAGACTTCGTCTATCTATAGTATACAATATAGTATATCTTGTTAATATTTAACTGGTTTTTCTACGAACGAAGATTACGAAAAACAATTGCCTAGAGACAATCAAATTCCCCTAGAATTAAAGACACTGTACCTAAAATGGCAACACCGTCCGATTGTCGGATTGAAAATCGGACGTTTTGCTACTAGTTTTGCTGTACATTCAATTATTCTGGCAACCGTAACAATACTTTTTTTTGCTGGCAACTCCAAGCATTCGCATGGTTCAAAAATACGTAAAAACAGGCCCGCTCGTTGATTTTATTCACATGTGATTACAAACCGAGTGCTGACGTCACAACGAGTGGTGGATTGATTCTATTAGTTCAAAAATTGACTCCCTGATCGAAATATATTTAATCCGTATCTATCCTTTCCAAAATTAATCCCGTTTTAGCACCACGGCTTTTTTTTAATGAATTGTACTGATAGCAAAAGAATCACTTATAAAAATGGTGGAGTCCTTATCATCGGAAACATTCTATAAATATTTACGCAATATCAGCGCTTAGGAATCTATCTCAATCACGAAAAAAATATTAAAATTTGTGAAGACTATAGTGTTAACGGACTACCTATCAATATACATTATTTAATTGCAAGAAGTACCCAGAGAACCAAGTTATTTTAATAGACTAAACACTTGCATGCGCAGGATAAAAGAGAACTTTGAATGCGAATGGTACAAAAGAACAAAGCTGATATTTTACACTAATATCATCGCAGTTCTCAGACAATAGGCTAAACAAAGGCAACAATGGCACTGATGCATATAGAATACTCTGATATTGAGATAACTCAATACTAAAATAAAATAATACGACCCAGCAATGCAGGCAAGGTAGTAGATATTTGTCAGTACAGGACCTGTACCTCTGTCAGACAGAGCTATCCGAAAGAAGAATTTGGGTAACCTCTTCTCTACAACGCAGTCAAACTTATCGTGCGCCCATTCTGCCTTATAGATAGGGAAGTCTCGTATAGTGCCCGAATTTTCTTCGACTCGAAACAAAAATACAGGTCCGACAACTCGATCAACGGTAACAGTAACGGTACGAGACGAAAATCGTGCACTTAAGAGCAACTTAAAAACACTGCACACATAAAGAGATGCCCCATTTAAAAATACTATAAATAAGAAACCAAAACATATCGATATGAAATCTTACTTTTACATGTATGTTTGTAACTTCTGCACAAACTACAAGACGAATTTTGATTAAACTTTGGATTTTGACATTGGAAGAGTAAAATGGAACGTAATATTTTTAACAATTCAAAACCTCGTATTCTTAGTTCAGAACAGAACGATCTCTTTTTCTAAAGAAGTCAGCCTAGCGTAAATCAATTTGATTCTCTTCAACAAGATGAATTGGCAATAACTAAAGCAAATCCTAATAATGCAGTCTGTGTGTATGTTTGTTACACTTCCATCGCCGTAACTATTGAACCGATCATAATGACATAGGTAGGGTAGGTACTTACCTACTGTGCCATATTTAATATACTTATATTAAATAATAATACAAAAGTACAGTTCTTGAGGGAGTTCCTCGTAGATCCGAGTGAAGCTACGGGCAAAATCTTGTTACAATATATAATATTATAAAACTGTCTATAAACAGTCGATCACTATCAAGATCGCTGCCTCAGTCATAGCTTTAATTTGATGCAATCGTTTTCTATCGATAGATGACCATTTTACGGTATTTTCTAGATGTAAACGCGTTTTGGCCGTAGATCTTAGCTAAATTATTGTTGTGTTGTTAAACAAAAACTAACTGAAATACGGAAACCGCCTACACGACACACGAAGCTAATCGAGGCCAAAGATGTCTTTCCTTGGCACGTCATCAGAGGCAAAAAAAATACTTGCAATAATCTATCATCCCGACTTTATCCGTATCTCGCATGACTATCACAAAATCACGCAGGAAACGTCATCACGCAGACCAAAAATAGACTAGCCAGGGTCTCATGTCCACCTTCCGCGTGGTTTCACAACACGGAAGAGACTCTACAGGGCCGGTTTTCATAAGTTGGTCTTCAAATTTATATTCATAGCAGATGAACGGACATGGGCATAGCAAGTAACCAGGCAGGACGAGTAGGACAATGACATTAGCATTTGAAGGAAGAGCTTGCGTCACGGACGCGACGATGACGCGGCGACAATCGAACGCGCACGGCAAGATGGCGGCCGCAGCGTCAGCTGATCGCGCACACGCAGGGCAGCTGTGATGTGAGGACCGCTTTACAAGTATGGCTCTCTCTTTCGTTCGCGTACATTATACACAATGGCAGCCTGGCATTGTTCGTAACAATGATTGCTACACTTTGCCTGGTCGGTGCAGAGCATGTTCTGCATTACTGCATTCAATCTCAAGCGTGCATAACATTTTTCAACCTCGGTGACACAAACTCGGACTTGGTAGGTACCTAGGTACGCAGGTGCGTGTCACATCTTTTTGTTTGAACAGAAAATAAAAACATGCTCATGGTTTGTATTTCAGCACAAAAACATCTCCATCGACACGCAGATTTTTTAAATATTTCAGATTCGATAATAAATACTACGCATAGGTATTCAGTAAAGAAAGACTTAGTACGAGAAACAAAGCAAATAAGTTGACCAGAATTAAGCGTACGCAGCACGTCAACAATTCAATAGTAAACATATGCATAAGAATAATTATTTTAGGTTTTACTTTTGTTCAACAGGTAGGTACTAATCTTATTCATATAAGCACTAGGTAGGTGGTATATTATCTTAATTGTTGAATTGACCACACCACAACATAATTACCTTACAAATTTTTAATAAATTAATGTTGGACGTAAATACAGAATAAAGAGAAAACCTATTTTCAAGATAAGGAAAATAAGTGTTTAATTATGTTTAACTAACTGCATGTCAGCTAATGCACACAAATAATATAAATTACAACGTACATTATCAATTTACCTACTGAATACATTAATAATCGCAAGACTACGAATAAACAACTGATAAAACTTATTCTTATTTACAAGAATTGGGACGGCGTAATAAGCGCCTGCTTGTTGCCTGTTGCTTAGTCATCACATCACAAACAAAGAATTCTACGTAGAATTTAATAGCGTTTCCGTTTCAAGTTTCCAATTACCTAAACCGCTTAAGGGTCTCAGGGACCACGTTTGAATGCAACAAATTGCATGAAAGTTAGACACGTGAGGACGTTGACCTTCTGGCATCAAGGTCGGGGCGGCGGCCTTCAAACAGCCTCGTCTAGCTGCTCCACAGGCTCCGACGGGCACATATTATCACGACGCAGACGCACACAAAAACAGCACACACTTAACTACCAACGAACAAATATTACCTTCAAATGGAAATGTGAGCCCATGGCCACATAGAAGTATCGGTCAAAGCGTTTTACAAACATAAATCCATAGCAATATCACATGTATAAACCAAGGTACGTGTTCACTAACTCGCACTATTATCTAGACAGATAAGATGCATTAGTCGCACTGGCACCTAACGAAAATGTGTTGTGAGTGGCGGCCTCACTAGGAGCTCCGACGCGCTCGGCTTGCTCGCGACAACTGGCAGAGGCGCGGGCGAAGCGCGGGGCTCTGGCAATGGCCCGCCCGCCGCTTGCAACTATTCGCGTCATTCCATTCTACACGCGCACGCACTTACCAATACAAACAAGCCACTACTTCGTGCCCAGTACCCACTAGCCGTTATACTTGCGCGACTAGCCCTCTCGTATCAATATCTCACACTCATCCTATTTAACAACACTAACTATTCGTGTATTGACACCATATTTACCATCAGCAATTGCCCCTTGAATACCTAATTAGACAACATGTGAAAGGGTGACTCACCTTTGTGACTTTTAGTAATGCTTGAGTCATTCGCTTTCTTTTCGTTAATTAATATCAATTCGTACCACTCCACACATGCTTGGTTTATCCATTTATGAGAGCATACAACCATTTGATCATGACTTTATCCCTTACGGTGTAAAAAAGCGGTATTTACACTGTTCCAATTTCCATTCATTCCCTCCTCGGCCGGCGTTTACGATCTACATGGGAAAAGAACCAGGTAGAGCATTTTTTTTTTCCCAGAAAAGCATAGAAAAGTGTTCAAATGTGTTTAGATATGTATATTTGATTTGTCTACATACTAATTCTTTTGAAACTATCCTGGGACCGTCAGTGCATATGAAAACGCATAAAAAAAAACTTATAGGTACACATTCAAATTGATTGATTTGAAAGTTGGTACGTAAGTTACTGTAAATTGAAGTCTTAATTTCACAAGGTATCTACCTATATATACCTTCTATTTATGGCATGGCAGGCATAGCATGTTGAAATTCTTTACACATTTTGTTCAATAATTTTAAAAACAAAAGTGCACTATTTGATAAAAGTGAAAACAAAGGTCAATATTCGAATAGGCGGCCATTGAACCGATCCAATTATCAAAAATAATAAACTTGCAATAAATCTGGTTTTAAGGACAACTGAGCATCCAGGAGGAGACCATGCACTGTAATAATGGTGATTTGGCGAAGGGACGTGGTGAAGTGGCCGCGATGACATGATATAAACAAAACAAAGCCATGTGTTCGTCGAAGCGCGCGGGTGCTGCGGCGGGCGGAGACGATGGGCGCAGACAAAGCCGCGGACGCCGGCGTGAATCGGCAATCTCCCCCGAATTAGTCCTGGGCCGGGGCGCTGACCTGCCCGCCGCCACCGCCGCCACCGCCGCCGCGCCACGCGTCGTCGCTCCATAATTCCTCGCCTTATTCGATCTACGCAGTACCACAATCTCTCCGCGCGGCGCATTCGTACGTGATAAAGCAAACCTCAACGGATAAAGAGTACAAAGACTTGCACAAAATGACGAACGACCCAAACTTCGAACAACAAGAAAGAACAGAACAGTGGAACAAAGCAGACATTGGGCCAAGAGTAGCCACGACGCATTAGCGATCACGTGCTTTAAATGCGTTTGACAAGAACTCCTCCCTGTGCCAAACTCGATACTGGGTTTAAATTTACAAGTTAATCATTGTCAAACGAGAAATGTGTCGACGTTTGATTACTAAGGAGCGCTATCGTCAATAAATTACACTAAATGTTATCTATTGTTTTATTAATGCCGCGTAAATCGTTAACAATTATCAACCATTGGACAGTACTTACCACACCATTACTGCTATCATAGATAGTTAGTGATTAGTTTCTACGAACACAAACTAATAGTAGCTACAAGGACGCATTTATATCATATTGTTAATTTATATTTTTTAAAACTAAAAGATTTTGCTGTCTATTTAATAATTATTCAAGAGGAGTTAACGAGTAATTTCGAAACACAATGACAACATGTAATGCTTAATAAATATCATATTCACATCACATTGAGGATCGCATCGAGGTCTAATTTTACCATTCAGACTGATGTATAGTCTAATTTAACTCAAATGTTACTTTAATTTATTACTAATTGACTTTTGCGTGAAATTAGACGATACATAATAAAACGTGTTAGCTGACAACACAATCGTTGCATTGCATGTTGCGTTTGTTTAAATGCGGCCAAGTCGTTACACTACTCTCTAAACCCATACCTGATGTTGGAAGAGTGAGTTCCGTACCAGACAAATGTCTTTCCAAGTGCGCAGTCCCTTCAGCTCACAAGCGGGCGACTCCACGTCTGTGCGGTTGAGGTCAGCATCCACCGGCATCACAATGAATGGTTACACTACCTATAAATATATATCTTTAGATTTTTTTATACATAACATAGGCTAACGGGAGGACGGATGAATTGAAATTAGTCGGTGGGCAAGTTCAATGTTTAAAGTAATGCTTAGTTATATGCACAAACAATATTGAGTTTATCTCTTATTAGTTTGTCAGAGAAATAAATTACAAATCTGACTTAGAGCATCCTGACTCAACGTGGTTCAACTTTGCCCTACACTAGTGTTATTCCTTGCCGCAAAACCAGAAGAGTCTTCTGGTGAAGCCAGCCAGGTGATCCAGGCATACTTACATGCTGCATGCTAGCTGGTTTGTCTGCATGCCGCATACTTGCTTAATTTTGCTTGCTGAATGACTTGCCTGCACGAAATTGCATACTCGGATTTACCAGACGTGTTAATTCCTTATGCGTTTTTTTATAGTTCTTAGTACATAATTTTAAATATTTGACATTTTGTAATTATTCGGAAGTGTAAAAAATTGGTTACATGAGGAATCAAAATTTTTAATTTGGTTTATCACAACCAAGTGCTTTAAAATTCCAAATTAAAAATGTTAAAAAATCTGTTTTTAGGAATTATGTAGTTTAGGCTCAATCTAATACGTTAAGAGGAAACTCAACAACCATGGCATTTATATACAATTATATTTTGATAATCTTTCAATAACTACATCACATCTGCTTTATGGTCAATCAATTTTATTTTTATTTCATTCAACTTAGACACATGCAATGTCGCAATCACATCTCAAACATGAAAATTATCCCTTCGCAGGCATCCCTTGCGTGTTTTTACAGATGGTCAGTGACTTCATGTATCTGTTCAGATCTAAATCCATAAACTCCCCGTCATAAGAAGCTATAAATTATGTAAACAGATGTTCAGGGTTCACAACACTTGGATGATATAAAAAATAATATTTCTGTTGTAAATTTTTTGTGTCAAATGTTAAACCAAAAAACAGATGGTTAGAATTCTGTTCCCATAAAGAATAAAGGGAGTTTGCAGGTTAAAAAAAACTTGGTAAAATAAAAAAGCTTTTTCCCTACAGTCGTAGACAATATTTGATCTTTCGGAAATTTTGAAACACTATTGCTATAGCAAAGCAGTTTCTTCATCCTGCCTATTTTAAAAATTAGAAACAAAACACCTACACTAATAACTACAAAGAAGCAACGTATCTTTCTTCACCTTAACCACTTGAGTGACATTAGTTGCCTATCTACAATGTATGTGACCTCCACATTTATTGGATATATGTTAAATTACATTTAGCTTTACTTAGCAAAGTCTCTTCTCATACCTAATACCTTTCCTTCAGTAACATTCTCCAAGAGAGCATAATGTAGGTCAAAAGACAAAATGCGAAAACTTATCTTAACTTTTTCATCACCCACCTATTTCTGTCGTTTCAGGGTACCGTAATACTCAAAGGATAAAAATGGGACCCTATTCACGAGACTTTGATGTCCGTCTGTCACCAGGCTGTATCAGATAATGTTGGGTTGAGTTGAAATTTCCACAAATTATGTATTTCTGTTGCCACTTTAGCAACAAATACTAAAAAAAGAAGAAAATCTGGAGTATCTACTTAAAACAAATTTGTTTCTTTGTTACCCTTTCATCGATATCACAGCAGTGGGTGCAACATTAATATTAATTATAAATCCTGCTCGGGAGCAATCGGAACGCCGGCGCAACCGCTATTCGACCCATCTGCATCGAAGCGTCTGAAGTCTTTTCCGACGTCCAATCCGACCAGCGAACACTCACAATGCTAGGGGAAGTTGACGCATGAGTTTATTGTTCCTCTTAGTCAAAATGGAATTGTGATGCGTCTCAAAGGAGCAATTATTACTATGGAGCCAAACATAATAATTGAATTACTTGTTCAATATGTATAGGGACATACCTTGTTTGTGGGATATTTCTAACAAGATTATAGCAACAAGGATGTTAGGAATAATACTACAATATATTGCTTAAAATATTTAAAAAAATTACTAGACTGTGAAGCCCGCCTTAGGTACATGTGTCTAATATTTAGTCAGAAATTTAAATGCTCACAGGTAGTATAACTGAAAATTGATTATCTTAACAATCGGACAGTACTTAGTAGGTGTATTTTTAGCTGGTTTGAAACTATTAAATAGCTTTAAAGGATGTAGGTATATCTACTTAGCAAGCACATTTAGAAATGAGAATACACAAATGTTATATTACTAGATTCAGTCCTCGGCTTTGCTCAGGATTTCCATCCACATGGTTTAACATGTTTTAAATCATTTGAGTATGGATTTAAGAAAATCAGAATATATTTTGGAGCTATAGTAACAAATCTCATGGAGAGTGGAGCAGTTTTTAAATATATCCATACCTATTTGCACCCTAATGAATTCAAAAAACCATGAGACATGTATTCAATTAATTTTTTTTTAACAGGATGAATCTCACTTTTTTGATGATTTTTAAGATTTTCCATACAAACTTTAAACCCCTATTTAGAGAAACAAAAAAAGGGATTTAGAAAAACCTTAATACCTAAAGAGGTGAATCTTTAGGGTCAAAGTTTTTTTTATCCCTTCTTTGTGTAGTCTGCTTTTTGAATTTCAACAACTTTCCTTTTCAAATTTCATGTTTCTATAATTAGGGCTTACAGCTGAACTTCTCCTTATAAATATGTTTATTGTATTAGCTGCTAATTAGTTGTGCGGGTAATAAATACTGTTTAAGAAAACGAATATTTGGTTACTTGTCAAACAAAAATTAATTTAAATAAAAAAATATTTTTCGCGATATCCCTTTAAAAATAATACCAAAGTTTTGCCAAATTTAGGAAACTTTTGCTTTCCAGTAAATTAATAATAGAAAACCATAAAATCTTTTATTTCATTTGACTAAATTCATGTCTATTATGAGGCCCTGATCCCAAATTATGAATGCTGAGTATATTTGTCACACTATCACGTCTTGATCTTAACTAACAATAAATTTTATATACTCATTGTAAAGGTTACAGATATGGACATAGGATACATCTCATGCATATCATTCAAGAATAATATTACTAAGGCAATATATGTATGTATTCTGCAGCAATTCTTTTCATTAGGTCTAGGGAAATTCAAATAATATAGATGTTATGTGATAACAGCCTAAAGCCTCCCTTGGTTATGCTTTGTTTAAGCCCATGAAATGCCCACAAAAACTAATCAAAAGGCAAATGGCTGTGCTAATTTCATAATGGGAACCTGCTGAAAGTGGCTTTCACCAAAGTAATTACTGTTTCTTTTCCAAATACAGGGTTCATTTGGAAAAGTAATTTCAGTTATAATAGCTAATATATGAAATATTAGAAAACAAATCAACCAAGTGAACATTGAATTAAAAATTAACTAATATCTTAAAGGTCTAAATTAAGAATAAAATGCGAAATCTATTATAAAAATATTCCAGATTGGTAATTTTTTTATTTTAAATCTTAACCAAGATTTGATACTCCAAAATTACTAAGAATAATTGTTTATATAAATTATAATGAAAACCTAAAGGTAGGTATGATAAGTCCTCACTGAATTACTTACATTTGAAACAAAAGGTAAAATTTGTAAAAATATTGTTGGATAACAAGGAAAGCTAAAAACAACCTCATTTACATATGGACATAGTCAGATTGTAAATCACATTGAAATTGCCCTCCAACTGAATGTTACATTATGAAACAAATAAATAGTAGGTATTGCAGTAATGGATCGTCTGATATAGATACACAGCACCACATTGGTAAATGCTTTCAAACAAGGAAGCATCAAAATAACCACCACACACCATCATGCTAAAATCTCTACAGGAAGTCAATGCCTGCTTGATATGGTCCATTATTGCGTGTGCACAAGCTATATATTCGTCAACAGGGGAGCCCAAATGGCTAATTTCACAATATAAGAAACTACTCAGGTACGCCTTTCAAGGTGGTGTCATGCAAAAAATGTGTATAGAAATGGATTTCAAGTGGTCGATTATAAACTTAATTTAAATAAAATACGTACAATATTTAGCCAGCCAACATGCAAACAAGTCTGGAAACGAATAGTTTATACAGTTTCTCTACCAGATTACACGAGAAACAAAGAAAATATTGAAGAACTCGATAATTGGCATTCACGAAGAAAATGGCGTCATATCACTAGTCACGGAACAAGGTACAATTTCATCATATGAAAGCACATCACACAATCACATTTTTACACCACAAAATGCATGTACATGCTAGAGAAAGTACTTTCCTTATAAAATTACTCACTTTGAATAAAAATTCCAAAGAAAATCATCCAAAAACTCAAAGGACTGATGACAAGGCACTCCACTCACCGTTTGCAAAACCAGACTAATATCACGTGATCTCTTGTGTTGCCAGTATCCGAAATCACGTTATGGTACGGTAATATCACAGCATGGAAATATAAGTACTAGATTTTCGTTTATGTCATGCTGTGCCATTGAGATATAATATAAAAATAGAGGAGCTACCTTATATATTGGCATTGTTCCATTACTCAAAATTTAAAATTTAAGCTCTGCAGTGCTAAAACAATAACGAAGCGTCCAATCATATAGACATAACTCAATACCTCAGTGCTATATTTGCTACTCTCACGCGTTTCCATAGCAACATGTCAACATAATGCAAAATGGCGAGAGGTAATTATATCGATTTTTTGTAAAAAATAATGTACTTGCTGATGAAAATTAGTTCCTTTGCACTGTGCAGTGTTGGATAAGTTATTACTGCCATAACTCAATACACACCAAGGCATTTTATATGATTTTTACCAAGTTTTGTTTATTAATCTTAGGAAGTACCACAAGCGAAAGGGCTAACAACCGACTGAGTGAGTTGTGGTGCGATGGCCACAGTTGAACGGGACAAAGTAAGGATTTGCGGTGGCTTCTCTAGCAGTTATATCTTAACCAGCTGTTACCCACGGCTTCGCCCGCGTGATATTCCTATGTCCTTCTCAGTACCCTAACCTATGTGTATGCAAAATTTAATGATGATCGGTTCAGTAGATTCGGCGTGAAAGCGAAACAAACAAACAAACTCACTTTCACATTTATAATATTAGTTAGGATTAGTAGGATGTGCTGTGCATATCTATTTTGACAAGCTCCGTGGCGCAGCGGTCAACACGCCTGCTTGCGACACAGGCACAAAAATAACAAAGTTAACGTGTTTTCATATGAGACGATATTCCATCGATTTTCAGTAGTTACATTTAAACTGAAAACCACAATAATAATAAAAAACTTTAAAAATAAAAGGATATTCCAACTTTTAGAAAATTTGATGTATTTGAACCTCTTTTTACTCGAGAAAACTGAACAAAATAGCATTTTTAACAGAACTCTTTTAGCCGTCCTTTCAATGCTTTACCGTAATGATCTAATCGATTACGGTACTAGTTTTTATAAACGCATAAGATAATTTGATCTTGTACCTTGGCAGAGGGGAACGCACAGGTTGGTCCGAAGACAATATGCATTAAGTATGTTTATTACAATGATCTTTTTGTAACAGCCTCTAAAATCACACATACTTCTTCTAAAATATCATTCATCATCATTATTGATAAAATATCAATTAATGATTCTCAATACTTTTTAAATATTAACTTTAGATATTTCACAATAGTTAATACTACGCATATGCACAACCAATTTTAAACATATTCAAAACCAATTTTAAAAGAGACTAATATATATATTTTTTATAGTACCTTATTCAAAAAATGGATGAGGAACTGTTATTTTTAATTGAAATAACTTATGATGTTTTAACATGATATAAATTTCATGGTTATTATTATATTATAATTTATACCACAAACCATAAATTTACGTGTATTTACATAACCTCCATAGATCGATATATTTTCCCAGAGTATGGGCAAAAACTATATTATTATATATATAGTCTTTGGTATGGGTAAGATTATGGGCATTCCTAATTATATGTGGGCAACTGGGAAATGGGCATAATCTATTGTGCCCATTTCCATTTCCGTCTAATTGCAAAAAGCGGCAGCCGATGAGGAATAGAAAATGACCTATCTCTGTCTCTTTCTTTTTCACGTAGTGTCCATAAGACTGTATAGTTCTTGTAAGAGTGAAACAGAATATGCAAGCAATCTATATTTTTCTCTGTCTGGTGTAGCTGTCATGTTTATTTAATGTAACATACTTACACTTACATTGACGAGCTCAGTGGCGCAGCGGTCAACACGCCTGCCTGCGACACGGAAGGTCCCGGGTTCGATCCCTGGTCAGGTCAAGATGGAAAATGATCTTTTTCAGATTAACCTGGGTCTCGGATGTTTATCTATATTAGTATCTATTATAAAACATAGTATCGTTGAGTTAGTATCCCATGTCACAAGTGTCGAACTTACTTTGGGGCTATATTTATTATTTTTACACGAGAAGCATACTTTGTTAAGTTGTTTCCAGTTTGGTTAGGACATTGCAGGCATGAATCACCTGATTGTTTGATAAGAAAGATAATTCCGTACTTCGGAAGGCACGCTAAGCCGGTGGTCCCGGCTGCCCTGCTGCTCTGGTAGTCGTTAAAGGAACCACGTCAGAGGCCGAGAGGCGGTTCCGTAGAACTCTGACACCAGGGTGTGCATGGTCGACTGACCGTGTCACCTACAAGAAATGATGATGACACCTACATTTCAGAAGAAGTTTTAATGTCAAAAAATGAATTATGTAATATTGGTTATTGCATTGTCAAGATTTTTAAAAACTAGTTATATAATACTATTAATGTTTGTTTTTATCCTAAAATGTTGCTTAAAATTTTGGACACACTACAGGCAGTAATGTCAAAATTTTATTCATAATTATCTCTCGCGCTAACGTTCGTTTTCTTTCGCTCGCTGCACGGATATTACAGCTGTTCGGATAATTGATGTCAACTTTAAAGGAAAATGTTAAGTTGGAAAAAATAACAAGACAAACTTACGATTAATAGCACTTATAATAATAATAATAAATAAAAAAATAAAATGTTTATTTTCAGACAACTTTTTAGTCCATTTTTGTTAGTAAACTTATAGTTAGGTGTGTTAGTACTTATATTCTTCTAGCGAGATTATTGAACTAATAAAATGGCCAACAAACGGACAATCCCCGCTGTCGGCTATTGCTCTCAGAACGTATTCGGCGCAGCATTGATGCCGGTTTCTTTCGCAGGATTGCATCAAAGCTATCCACCCCCGCTTGAGCGAACATAGTTGAGGAGCTACAAAAACGTGGCAGCTTTAACAGTGACCTGAACGCATTGTTGTATTGGACCCGCAAGGCGCTGTACGATTTCTTTGTTTAGTTCACCCACAGACTACTCGAGTAGAGCGATGTGCAGTACGCTTTGAAAAGTGTTATTTTTACTGCAGTCGAACATCGCGTGAATCTGCGTGCTAACATATTCACTCTAATCGACAGCGCCCTGCGTTCCCTCTCCATAACAACATCATCTTTTAGGCCTTCTGTTACAAAGTGCCCAAGGTATTTAAATTGCTTCACTCTTTTCAGAGGTTCACCATAAAGTTTTATGGGAGATACCACTTTTGGACATTTGTTACTTGCCCTAAAAACCATATACTCACTCTTTGTAACATTGTAGGAGAGAGGAGACTCGCAAACTTTAAGGAGTTTCCTGAGCGCACTAACTGACGCGGCCAGCAGCACCATGTAGTCCGCGTAGCTGATGTTATTGACGCATTACTGACCAATGTGACAACCGACACGTGTGCTGCTGAGCTCCGTGATCACCTCATTTACATACAGGCTGAAGAGATTGGGTGAGGTCAGTCCGCCCTGCCTCACCCCGCACTCCATTCTGCATGGCTCAGAGAACTCATCTGCCCATCTTACGACATTCACCTGACTCCCATACCAATACTTAAACATGTTTAGTAGATCCATAGGTAACCTAGCTCTTTCCAGCTTATCCCAGATAAGGTTATACGAAACAAGATCGAAAGCTTGAGATAAGTCCAGGAAACAGGCGTACACAGGAGTAGGCCGATCCGTGTAGTACTTGACTGTGTGTAATATTGCACTCATCATCATTATCATCTCAGCCACAAGAAGTCCACTGCTGGACATAGGCCTCCCCTAAGGATTTCCAATATGACCGGTTTGAAGCGGCCTGCATCCAGCGCCTTCCTGCGACCTTTATCAGGTCGTCTGACCACCTGGTCGGTGGGTGTCCAACGCTGCGTTTGCTGGTACGTGGTCGCCATTCGAGAACCCTTCCGCCCCATTGGCCATCGGTTCTTCGCGCTATGTTCTCCGCCCACTGCCACTTCAAAGAGCTAATCCGCTGAGCTATGTCGGTGACCTTCGTTCTTCTACGGATCTCCTCGTTTCTGATTCGATCTCGCAGAGAAACACCGAGCATAGCCCTCTCCATAGCTCTTATTATATATTCTTAGCTCTTATTATATATTTATATATTCTCTTATTATAATATTGCACTCTCCGTTGATAATCCATGTTTAAATCCGTGCTGTCCATCATATAAATTTAGGACGTCTTCTAGTTGGAAATTAAGCACACGGTCAAGCACTTTCGAGATGACAGTAGCTAGGGATATTGGCCTATAATTAGACTTGTCTAATATGTCCCCCGTTTTATTTTTAATTATTGGAACCACAATTGTTTTTATCATCTCCGCAGGCAAATAAGAGTGTACTAAGCACATATTGAATAACAATGCCAAGACTCGAGGAAGATGAATACCAGCATGCTTCAGGTGTTCAATGCTGAGACCATCGTGACCAAGTGATTTACCCTTGCTCAGAGATTCTTAAATGCTGGCAATAGTTTTCGCCTTAACATGCGAAGCAAGGTGGCCCGGCCACGAGGCCCCAACACTGGACACCGTTTTTGATGGACTCAATGGAGACAACAGAACCACTCAACTTAATTTTGAAATTTTAACATCAGTCGTCATTTGCACTCAGGCGAGTATCCTCCTCAAAGTACGCCAATACATCATCGTACATGTTTTTTGAATACTCCCCGGTCCAAAGAAGAGTCCTTGGCTCCGGGTCAGTGCGTGAAATAAACCGTGGTAAAGTAACCGTATGTAAACGTAAACAACGGTTCGTACATTGCGTTACCGATAATGTTCTTACAAACACACATCGCACACACATATCTAACCTAATATATACCTAATCCCGGGAAGAAAACCGGGTTAAAAGCACACAAATTTGTTTGTAAATCAAAGGAACGCGCGCGCACTTCCAATGATTAAATTGCTCAATTTTTTTTTGCTCGACGGCGTGTAGTCCTTGCGGAAAATGGGAAAAAAAAGGTAATGCGGGGAGCGGGCATGATGAGCGGGGGTGGGCGATGTGCCTGATTGGTCCGGCTTGGCTCAGCTTTCACTCGAGTTATCAATGAATGCCGAATGCGTAAAACAAGAATATGTGACGGTAATGAATGGACGTACACATTTACTATATCTTGCTTTAACCAAATATCTCACTTTTTTCGGGAAAGTTTTGGGTTTTCGATTTTTTATCTTTTGTGCTTGCGAATATGATCAGCAAGGGGTACACAATGCCCCATTTTATTTCTACTAGTTACTAGTTAATAAAAACTCTTTCACGCAAAAGCTTCCGCTATAACTCTCATATTTATTTAATACTTACATATTATTAGTCCCAATTATCTATAAAAATTGAATTTGCCCGGGCATTTATCAAATTTGACCATCACCGTCACTTATTGAAAGTGTCCGACATTTTATAACTCAGCTCTCAGCAGGCTACCTATTTCTTTCTTGATATTATGTAAATGGTCACCCTAAAATATCAAGTGAAAAATATCACAAATCTTTTATCTGTGTGTCGACTGTAGTGTAGACAGCTTGAGTTATAGTGCTGTGGTTGACAGTACATACGTGAGTGAAGTCAAATGACATTGTGACGTTGTCGATCATGTCATCAGAAACTAACTAAACACCTGATGAATAAATAACCTCAAATTCGGTAAAAGTAGAAAACAACAATAAGGAGAAATAAATTATTACAAAGATGCCTACGATATCAGTAAAACGAGATGTTCTTTTTGAAGCTCTGGGCAAAAGCTACAGTAAGTAGGAGTTTGTAATTATATTGTCAACGCGGAGACTGTCTGACTGGAGACGTCTATGGTGTATTACAAAAAGTTTATTTTCATCATCTTATTAACAAAAAATCCAGCTTAAATTAGTATTAGCATCATGTAGGACTTATGTTACATTTTCGAATGTGTCCACATATACATTCGTTTAGGGTCTGTCTGTTTTTCATGTGATTAAGTGGCCAACACTGGTGCCAGATTCTTTCTGATTTTTTTAAGCTGCCTTAAGGCATCTGCCGTAGGTTTATACTTAATATGTATAATATACCTTATACATACATTTATACTTATATAAATCTTAGCACTCGTTACTTGAGTAGGTTAGGTACATCTTTATCCTAGAATATAACTTTTTGCATTTCATGCTACACATTGTTATTGAATTTTTCATTTAGTTACTTTACTAGTTTTTGTCCATAAGTTTTAACTGTATTCTCAATAGTACATTATGATGCAAGTAAGTGGCAGTAAACAAACCCATCTAAAAAGATGTTTTTTTTTCGCCATTTATTCACACCACAATTTGTAAGTTAGACCACCACCAAACAAGATAACATTTGTATGCTATACATAATTACTTATTCTTTTTCCACTTTATTTACAGCTGATGAAGAATTCCAAGACTTATGTTTTGAATTTGGTTTGGAACTGGATGAAGTTGTAAGTTTTACGTTGAAATAAATAAAAGACATACAATCTTCAACAATTTTACATATTATCTATACTAGTTTTGTATAGCTGAAGAGTTTGTTTGTTTGGTTGAACTCGCGTATCTCAGGATCTAATGGATCAATTTAAAAATTCTTTCACTAGTTACGTAATCCCTGAGTGCCATAGGCTATGTATCTACTACCGGTGAAGCCAGGCCAGACCGGACCCCTAGTTATAATATAAATATTAGCCTTGATATTTATAACTTTCTGTGTTACCTCAACCTGTCTGGAAAATATACCAAATATTATATCATATTATACTAAATAAAACTGGCCAAGTGTGAGTCAAACTCGCGCAATAAGGGTTCCGAACAATATGCTTCGTGAACACACACACAATATGCAAAAAATGTTTTATTCAATTGACTAGCGCCATCTAGTGGTGTTTTAGTGAACTATTTCCCTAGATGAACTTATTATTGTGAGTTTACCACTTAATTTTCAAGTGATAGAATTCTTATTATTTTTCCTGTAATCTTCAAGGAATGAACTATATTTTCTAATTTTTTCAAAATTCAAAATTCAAAATTTTCGGCTCAGTAGTTTCGGAGATCAGGGGGGGGGGGGGGGGGGTTAATGGTAAATTTTTGCCTTCTTTCGTGAATAAAATCAAAAGTATTGATTTTACCCGAACAAAAAAAAATATTTTTGAGATCCTCATAATGAGCCCTTTCATTTGATATATGACACAGTAAGGTTTGTGAAACTTTTTTTTTTTTAATTTTGTATTTGGGCCCCTCAAAATGACCCTTATTTCAAAAAAATCTTTATTTACTTTGCACATCCGTGTTTGGGTCATAGGATTACACTATCTTACCAAATTTCATTTAATTTGGTTCAGTAGATTCGGGGAAAATCGGCTGTGACAGACGGACGGACGGACAGACAGATGCTCGAGTGATCCTATAAGGGTTCCGTTTTTCAACTTTTGTACTTTTTCTTCAAAATCGTATTCTTTGATTTTTAGACTACAGAAAAACAGATGTTGATGAAGGAACAG
This sequence comes from Rhodophaea formosa, assembly GCA_963082605.1. NCBI lineage: Eukaryota > Metazoa > Arthropoda > Insecta > Lepidoptera > Pyralidae > Rhodophaea > Rhodophaea formosa. Next base: position 5,280,050 of record OY720211.1, on the reverse strand, counting down.
GGTGACCAGGCAGGTGTTGGAGTGTCAGAGGAGATACTGTACCGGATTGATATTCCTGCTAACAGATATGATCTACTATGTTTAGAAGGGCTTGTTGATGGCATCCTGGTCTTCCAAGGAAAGTGAGTTAGAGACTTGTTCTAAAGAAATTTAACCCTAATTGGTAACTGCTTTAAAGTGTAATGCGCGGATCCTGAAGGTGGCGGCATTTAGAGCAATTGCTCTTTTTTAACCTTTTCCTTAATATGCTATAGAAAATGTAGTTTTATTTGTATTACATCAAAGTTCAATGACTTCTATTACTTAGTTACAAGTTTAATCTGAGTATTAAAAATACACAGCCGCAGTAAATAAAGGTTAAGATTTTTTTACTGAAATTCTGGTAAATAATATTATGTTCGAAAATTTAAATTTTTAAAATACTCCAATCATAAAATTGATGATTAAATATGATTAGGCCATTTAGACAGCTCTTGTCAAAAATACCTCTCAACACAGTACCGCTATCTGGGGTATAATCAATTCTGAAAACCCTCTTTGATAACTGCCTTAAAGTGTAATGTGCAGATCCTGAAGGTGGTGGCAATTAGAGAGATTGCTCTTTTTTAACCTTTTTTGAACAAGCTGTAGAGAAAATAGTTTTTTATGTATATTTACATCAAAGTTCAATGACTTTTCTATTACTTAGTACCAAGTTTAATCTGGGTAGGTACCAAAAATACACAGCTGCAGTAAATAAAGGTTAAGATTTTTTACTGAAATTCTGTAAATTATTATATTTAAAAATTTTGTTTTTGTTTCTTGTCTATTGTTAGTTACTATTTATTAATCTGTGTTATTGTAAAATTTTTATATAACAGTGATAGAGCATGGGGCTTAATCTAATAAGCAAATGTTGCATGTAACCAAATATTTATTACTAGCAGTCTGCCCCACGACTATGCAACTTCGCGTAAATTATAGCCTATGTCAGCTGCAGATAAAGTAACTTTCTATAGAGAGAAGAGGCTATATAATTATATCCTCCAGCCACTTCCACTATTGCGTGCTACCCTAGGCCAAGTATTTTCCTCCAACCTGCCTTATTCATCCCATCTAAGCAGTGGCCTTCTTCTTTTTTTCTGACCCTCCCTTGGGTACCACCAGGTACCACTTTGATTCTATTTTGCACCACTTTTCATTTCCTCATATCATATACCTTTCATATATTTATCTCAATTTACTTGCGTAAATTTTTAAAAGAATAAGCAGTAACCTAAAATTACCCATACTTCAGTTCTAACACTTATGGGAGATTCACATTTTTTTATGTTTTAATTTAAATTTTTCAGGAAAGCACCTCCAGAATTCAAACTGGCTAAGTATGAAGACTGTTATTCCCTGCATCTGACCCCAGCCACAGCTCAGATTAGACCTTATGCGGTGGCGGCATTGCTCAGAGGTGTCACATTCACCAAGGAATCATATGACAGTTTCATAGACTTGCAGGTACAGCTTGATTTTGGAAATTAAATTTTAGAAGTTTGCTGAGCTAATGTGCAGGTGGAATTTCGCAACTCACCCTTCTTGTTCTTGCGGGCAAGTCCAGAGCATGATTCATATCACTGACTACTGCCCGCTCTTCTTTATTGAGTGTGGCATTCGAAATATCCACAAAGCTGATGAAAAAGTTTTTGAATGGATTGACAGCCTCATTTTCAGTCTATGAGTCCTGCTGCCTTGAAAACCATTCGCAAATAATAATAATAATAATGAGCTAGATTTTTAGACCCACTAGGTTTTTCTCTTGGTCTTGACTGCACAGTATAATACTGAATAGTCGAGGAGTATAATCGAGGAGCCCGATGGTCCAGTGGGTGTGAGGAGCCCGATGGTCCAGTGGGTGTGAGCTCTATGAGCGCTTACATATGATAAGCAACCCCTGGTGCAGTCCCTACTTGGATGGGTGACCGCAAGTGGCATAAAAATATCTCGAGCTCCTCCGTGCTTCGGAAGGCACGTTAAGCCGTTGGTCCCGGCTGTCATCGTTGATGGCAGTCGTTAAGCTATGTCAGATGCCTTAAGGCAGCTTGAAAATTCTGACACCAGTGTTGGCCACTTACACATACGAAAAACAAACAAAAACAATACTGAATACAGGTGACTACCTCAAAAAACTATAACATATCTATAACCACTGTTGTCAAAGGCGCAGGGTGTTTGGTTTCACATTGAAGTTTCTGGTGCGCCGCAGGGGTCCGACGCGGGACGAACGCTGACGTTCGTAAATGTTCGGATTAGGTAGTTTTCGCGTAAATTGTCTTACGCATGGTCTTACGTTTGTATTTGTTCGTGTTTTACTTTCGCTGTTTTTATGTTTTGTTTTACGTATTAATCTTATTATCATACATTAAGTAGGTATGTAAACAAAAAATGCCTATCTAAATAAGAGAGAATTATTTCTGCATATAAAAATTATCTATATTGTTTAGGCATGTCTTATGATGTGCACCACCAGGTCTTTGAGTCACGAGCCGCCACTGCTAACTACTTATACGGCAACAGACTATGGAAGCATTCGTTCTGAAAACTCAGACAGTGTTTGCTTCAATCAGCTCAAGTACACAACAATATAAATAAATGTTAATATTTACCTTAAAAACTTATAACGAGTGCATGGTTCAAATCCTGCCTGTGTTGAATGTTTTCCCATATCCTATTTCTTAATTTAATAAAAGGTTTATCAAAATAGCATTGTGATTCTGTTAAAAATCTCTGAGAAAAATACTAAGATAGTGATTAAGGCGCTCTTATAGAAACACTAGCGCTACCCAGCAATTAGTTTTATTAAACCTAAATTATATTGAATTTTAAAAATCTAACTTGTACATAACTAGTAAATTACTTGTAATATTTTGATATTTATGTTCACTAATATTCGTTTGATAAATTAAGAGATTAAACCGGTTAACGCCAAAAATGGCTACTTTTGGCGTTAACCGGTTTTGTTCTAGTAGTATAATGCACTAGTTTTTCAATAATCAAAAATTTTATTCATCTTAAGATATTTTCAATATAATTTGGTGAACGTGAATTTACATTTATAATTGGTTTACAATGTTATTGTTGACGTCGATAATTTACTTAAAGCTAAGTTTACACCGCTTCCAAGGCGGAGTGCAGAAGAAGCACAGCGCATTTTTCTCCAAATGACATCAACTTACAATATTAATTAATTACTTGTAGTAATAACAGAATACTACAACTAATTAACTAGTTATGTACGAGTTAGTTTTTTTTTAATTCAATATTATTTAGGATTTAAAGAATTAATGGCTGGGTGGCGCTAGTGTTACTAATAGAGCGCCTTATTCACTATCTTAGTATTTTTCTCAGAGATTTTTAACACAATCACAATGCTTTTCTGAAAAACTCTTTATTAAATTTGGCGGTTCCGAAGAACTCTGACACCAGGGTGTGCATGGTCCACTGACCGTGTCACCTACACGAAATGATGATGATGAGGATTAAAAGAATTTGATTTGCTGGGTGGCGTTAGTGTTACTATAAGAGCGCCTTAAGAGTTATTTATTCACTGTTTTCAGTGAATAAAATAAACTTTTTAGAGGGGGGATGTTATAAAAGCTACAATTACTTACTTCCCAGGACAAGTTGCATCAAAACATATGCAGGAAACGCTCGCTGGTGGCAATCGGCACGCACGACCTGGACACCATCCGCGGGCCCTTCGTGTACGACGCGCTGCCGCCCGCCGACATCTCCTTCAAGGCGCTCAACCAACAGACAGAGATGACTGCTCCTCAACTTATGGAACTGTATTCGGTATGTATGTTTCTTCTTCTTCCTGGCCTTTCCCCTATTTGGGGTCGGCTCTATATTTCAGCTCTCTCCAAAGTTTTCTGTTCCCAACCATATCAGCACTAGCTCTCCGTTCCTTCATATCATTCCTCACACATTCCCTCCACGACTTTCTCGGCCTTCCTTTGCCTCCATGTCCTGACACATTTAAATGGAGGATCCTTTTAGCCGGGTGATCGGCATGCCTCCTCTCGATATATTTAAACTTCCTCTTATATATTCATTCGGGATCTTGTTCATCTGTACATTGACTGTTTAAGACAGTATAATTCTAAGGTAATGACTCACCGCCGTTGGTTCGCCGTGTGGTTCCCGGCAGACTAGAATGGGACCACTCCATTTCTTTCCGTGGATGTCGTAGAAGGCGACTTAGGAAACACAAGGTAAACAAACATCAAAGAGACCTCTCCAATCCGTAGGAAAAATCCTCTTGCTGCTTTGGCTAATGTATGGCTTTGGTAGTACAGAGAGGAGGGGGAGAGGTTGCTTCTGCAGTGGAGACTACAAAAGCTGATGATGATAGTCTGTCAACCTCATACAAAAATATTGAACCAAAATAAGGCCTTAGGATATAAGCACATAAAAAATTGCCGGCATTGTTAGATCCAATAACTGCCACGGTTGTTACTATGAGCGGCGGTTAGGGCGTTGCAGTGCACTTTTCCACTTATCAATAGATAAAGTTATTTCGCTTAACTTGCTAAAACTTAAAAATTTATAAATATATGCCAAAAATATTTAATTTTAAATAAGGTAAATTTCGTGAACAGTATTGTTATTTTTCAGTGGCGCCATCTATGTACCACTGTCAAAACAAATCGTAGGAATTAGAGGTTGAGACCAAAAGACTACGCTAATAATCTTCAGTAGAGTTATAAGTTTTGTTAGATTAATCAGTATTGTTTGTTGGGAATATTTTTTTAATAGAAATGCTGGTATTTCATATTAGACCTTATTTCGTTGGCATAAGAACCGATGTGTAAACATTCTTACTATTGCTCGTGATCGTGACTGACGTGCCATCGAGCTCCGTGGCGCAGCGGTCATCACGCCTGCCTGCGACACGGATGGTCCCGGGTTCGATCCCCGGTCAGGTCAAGATGGAAAACGATCTTTTTCAGATTGACTTGGGTCTTGGATGTTTATCTATATATGTATTTGTTATAAAATATAGTATCGTTGAGTTAGTATCCCATAACACAAGTCTTTCATTAGAACTTACTATGGGGCTAGCGCAATCTGTGTGATTTGTCCGTATATATTTATTATTATTTATTATAGATTACCTAATAATGTGTGACATAAAAGATTTCTATTTCAACGTCTTAGATATATTGTGAATGCATTTTCAAAGTTTTAAGCTGAACACTGTTGGGAAAATAAGTCAACTTAACGCTTTATTGTCTTTTACCTTTCAGAGTCACGCGCAGTTGAAGCAGTACCTAGGCATAATCAAAGACAGTCCCGTGTACCCCATAATAAAGGACAAGGACGGAGTAGTGCTGTCTATGCCGCCCATCATCAACGGGGACCATTCCAAAATCACTCTGAACACTAAAAACGTTTTCATTGAATGCACTGCCACAGACCTTACGAAGGTAATATTTCTGACTTTGTATGTATCATTGAGATAATAGCTCTAAGGGTAAGGATAAACGGGAATATTGCTATTTTAGTCGGTTTTATAAATCACTGAAATGGCAATAGACATAATACATATGTTTTAGTTACTAGCATTCTTCCCGCGACTTCGTCCGCGTAAATTATAGCCAATGTCACCCGCAGATAAATTATCTTTCTATAATGGTAAGAATTTTAAAATCGGTGCAGAAGTTTCGGAGCATATTCAATTAAAACATACAAACAATCAAATCTTTTCTCTTTATTTTATTAGTATATAGATAAGTTTAGTCCATAGAGCGAAAATAGTAAAATACTCTTTATTATCATATCACCCTTTTCTCATCAATACACTCATCAAAACATAGTCTAAACTGTCATGTATCTATACAGGCTTATCTTGGATTTTTGATATTATTTGATTTTTATCTTGGATTGCGATTTTGATGGAATTTTCTCTAACGTGTACAGGTTTTTCCCGGGAAGATTTATAAATTTAAGATATGCTCGAGCTCAGCCTGGGAGGGCTTTCTTAAATACCCTTATAAAATAAAGGCGCTCAGTGTCGCAAATCTCGAAGGTTTCGTGCAACATTACTGAAATCCAGTAACTTTTTCTTTTATTCAAACAGTAATAAAATATTTTCATAGCTTTATCAAAAATTATACTTAAAGCAGTTAGAGTCCAAGAAATCAAAATTTTTTTGGTTGATGGTAATTGTTGATTGAATTTGTTTTGTCATTAAATCATATAGGGTCCTACATAGATTTTCTTTATATATTTTTCAGGCTATAATAGTCCTGGACACTATTGTGTGTATGTTCTCGAAGTACTGCAGCAATCCGTACGAAGTGCAGCAGTGCAAGGTGTTCGCGCCGGACGGGACCTACGAGTTGTACCCCAAGCTGGAGTACCGGCAGGAATGCATCAACGTGGAGAAGGCGAACAGTTACATCGGCATCAAGTTGGTTATGATAATTTAATTGCTGATAATAGTAAATTATTCAGTTATTTTTGCCGTGTAGTTCTTGGCTGAGTAGAATAGGACCACTTCAAGTCTTTCCGTGGATGTCGTAGAAGGCGACTTAGGACACATAAGCTTGACATATTATAAATATCAAAGTACTTCTCCAAACCGTTTGGCCAACGTGGAAAGTTTAGGCCAAATCCTCTGACTGCTATGGCTAATATTTGGTTCTGGTAGTCCAAGAGGGTCATGCTCCTGCAGTGGAGACTCAAAAGAATAATGATAATAGATAGTATTCTATCCATGGGCCTCATAAGAAAGCTCAAGATCGCTCAAAGAGCTATGAAAAAGGTTAAGCTCGATGTTTCTCTTCGAGATCGAATCAGAAACGAAAAGAAAAAAGTCACTGACATAGCGCTCAGTAGATTAGCCCTCTTAAGTGGCAGTGGACGGGGCACATAGAAGCGAAGAACCAGTGGCCGATGGGGCAGAAAGGTTCTTGAAGGGCAACCGGGTATGCGGCAAGTGTAGCGCCGGACACCTATCAACCAGGTGGTCGGAAGACCTGGCCAAGATAGCACGAAGACGCTGGATGCAATCCGCTTACAACAGTGGTACGATTTTTTAAAATTTTGCCCTTCGCAAACGAGCGGTTTTTCCATATAAAATTCGTTCCAAGACGAGTTTACGTGTACAATAATAGAACCCCAGGTCGTACCTATTGGAAATCGTGTCGCTTCAATACTACGCGGTGATTCGAAGTTACGGTGTGGTTGGTATCATACTTCGGACGTATACCTAAAGCGCAGGACACATAGAAATGGCGTAAGACGAGGACGAGTCGCGGACAGGGTGAAGACGGGGCGCCGTCGTGACTTTTGAAAACACATAGAAAAGACGAGGCACAGACGTGACGTTCGGCGCTCGGTAGTTGTGGGTGATGTGACAGCGACGCGCTAGTCCCGGCGCCCGCGCTTCACCCCGCCCGCAACCGCGTTTCGCCCGTACACGTCCGCTCGAGCCCGTGCCCTTTCCGTTCTGTATGTTTTACAATAGGGCGCGGTAGTCTAAGACGAGTAAGCGTCGTGTCTGCACCCTGACTTTTCTGTGTGTTTTGGGCCGCGACGCTTCTATACATTTTGTATGAAAAAGATGCGGAGGAGACATATTTGTGCGCCCCGTTCTTGTACGTCTTTTCTATGTGGCCAGCGCTTAAGGCTCGTCGTTTTTTCCAGCGAGGAGGCGGCCGACATAGCGGCGCTTCTGTCGCGCATGTGCCTGACGACGGAGGCCGAGGCCTCGCTGCTGCGGGTGCGCGTGCCGCCCACCAGGCACGACGTCATCCACGCCTGCGACCTTTACGAAGACATCGCCATCGCGTATGGGTGAGTCGCCAATGCTTTTGTTAGAGTAAATTCATACTTGTGCAGGGCCGAAGCGAAGCGAAACGATCTAAATATGGCAAACTCACCTTTAACGTAAAGCGTAATGCTCATATTCCTTCTGAGATCGAAACAACTGACGCGTGAATACGCAAGACTGCGCGCGATTTTCGCGCTTCTGTATTTCAGAAGAAAAGCAGATTACAGTATTGCGTTAAAGGTTAGTTTGTAATATTACAATCGTTTCGCTTTGCTTTGACTCTGCGCTAGTATGAGTTGAAAGTTTTTTCCATGTTCACTTATTCCTAATGTGGGATTCGAGGTAATAAAAGGTGGCAAGCCAGGGAATAAACTGTGTATTTCTTCAAAAAATCTTACAAAATTATTAGTCGTCGTCCGTCGTGTGTGCGTGCCGTAGCGAGAGAGACAGAGTTCCGCTGATTCAAATCTTCACTGGTTCCTTTTCCATTCATCCCTTCATTCTATCGCCGCGTTCAAGCAATACAAGCGTAAAGATGCATTCAAAATACAATCTCACACTAATGAGAAGACGATATCCGAGATGATTTTTGAAGCAAGCAGGAACTCAATCAATAGTACCTCATGCACTATCTAGTGAGCAGGATGTCACTTTCCATTAGCATTACGCACGCTGGGCTTGGCTACTGAGATATCTTTTTAATTAGTACGGATGTATACCTACAAAGCCTAAGGTTTGCTGATCTTACAAAAAAAGCAGAGGAGGGTTTTCAGGGTTCATGTACATATATTTATTTGTAAATACATTGTGAATCGTAAGTATACTCGCAACATCTCGATTGACACTTACATACAAGGTTAGTATGAACACTTTTATCTTTTAAACCATCAAACTAGCCCTTCAAAATTAACAACATTTCCTACGGGACTTAAGCTGAATACTCGAAAAAAATCGTCATTTTCATTCAAAAGTGTACGGTCTGCCCGGCGCATTGTATGAAAATGTTGATTTTTTTTTATTTACCAGCAAATTGCACGGATTTCATATTTTTTTTATTCTAGAATAATTAAATTACTTAAGTAGGTAAGTATTTCAAATTTTGCATGCCGGTTGGTGGCGCAACACGTATGTTCAATTCAATAAGGTTTAATTTTGACTTGCCTTTTATCAGTGCTATACACTTGTACCGTGTTTGCTAGCAAATGAACGATTTGATTTCATAACATTGGTCCCATAGGAAAAGTTTTCGATTTGACGGGCTGGTTTGACTGTTTGAAGGATAAGAGTGTTCATTCTAACACCTAGTATTCTGACATTTGTTTTCTTTTCTGTGGTAAAAAACTTATAAACATCGAGCCATTTTCAATGATGAAGGCAGGCATGAATCACCTGATTGTCTGATAAGAAAGATGATTCCGTCCTTCGGAAGGCACGTTAAGCCGTTGGTCACGGCTGCCATCTGGTAGTCGTTAAAGGAACCACGTCAGAGGCCGAGAGGCGCTTCCGAAGAACTCTGATACAGGGGTGTGCCTGGTCGACTGATCGACCGTGTCACCTACACGAAATGATGATGATGTGCAGGTACAACCGCATCGCGCGGCGCGAGCCCCGCGTGGCGGCGGCGGGCGGGCAGACGCCGCGCAACAAGCTCACGGAGCAGCTGCGCGCCGAGTGCGCGCACGCCGGCTACACCGAGGCGCTCACCTTCACGCTGGTCAGTTACCCCACCGGCGCCTAAGGGTGTCTAGGCCTGCGAGGCCCAGGCCTAGAGGCCTGACAGAAGCCGGCCGTATCATGGCCGAATTTTACACACCGACAGCCGACCTATTAACCTGGCAATAGTTCGGTCAACCCCTTCGATCAAGTATAAAATGAAAGCTAGCCCAAAATGTTATTTTGCCCCCTTAGTAGGCTACTTCATTTTTAACACCTCCATCGCCGGGGATATTATTTTACCGCCTCTCCAAATTTTACGCCCTAGGCTTCAGCCCATTGGCAAATCCGCCACTCGCCTGTAGCACACAGCCGCAAATGCGGAACTGAAGGGTTCTGGAACGAAACATTGGCGAAACCGCGAAACGCTGTTGTATGATTTCGTTCCGCTTGTGGTGTGAGACGCACCAAACAAAATCATACTAGATAGCGTTTCGCGGTTTCGCCAATGTTTTGCCGGAACGCTTCCGTTCCGCATTCGAGGCTGTGTGCTACAGGCATAAGATGTACAACTAGCACAATTTCCAAACAAATGTCAGATCGGACGATTATGAATCATATTATTATTACCTATGCTTTATAAATTTACCCAGTTTATTTCGCTTTGAAAAAATCTTCCGCTTTGCTAGACTTCAATGGAAAATACAGAAATCTTCCGCTTTTCATGGCTTCGATCTCCTTGAATAATACGAAGCCATTAAATTTCCTGCCTACCTAACTAATATTATAACTACTGAACCGATCATTAAGAATACCTATCATAATTGTTGTCAGGTTTATGGACAAGGAGAAAGGCTTATACCAAAAACTCAACAAGTAATTTACAAGCAAAGTACGGTTTAGATTTTTTAATTTGATCTGATTTAGGAGTAAAATGAGGGGTTTGGCTAGTTTCGCTGATGGTGCAAGATAATGGCCCCTTTCATGTTTCCGTCATTCATGTATGGATTGTTGTACTTATTATTCTCTCAAGCTAAAATTTTATTTTTCTTGGTTCCATTCAGCGTCCCCTCGCTCCATTTGTTGTAAATCCGACCCTATCACCAAACTAATATTAATTTCAGTGCTCCCGAGAGGACGTATCCACAAAACTAGGGCGTTGCATAGAGGATGTGCCCGCGGCGCACATCTCCAACCCCAAGACGCTGGAGTTCCAGGTGGTAAGGACGGTGCTGCTGCCGGGCCTGCTAAAGACGCTGGCGGCCAACAAGAAGATGCCGCTGCCGTTGAAACTGTTCGAAGTTAGCGACGTGGTGTTGGCTGATGCAACCGCTGGTAATGTTTCTTCCTTCTTTTGGCTTGCGGAAAAGCGGCGAAAATTCGAAATTTGCAATTTTATATTATTCATATTTTTTTTATGTCATAGGACGGCAAACGAGCAAGCGGGTCACCTGATGGTAAGTGATCACCGCTGCCCATGGACTAATGTAACACCCGGGGTGTGACAAGAGCGCTGCCGGCCTTTTATTTTTCCCTTCCCAAAGGGGAGGAAAACTTCCCTCCCCTTTGGAAAGGGCTCTAGCTGGGCCTCCGGCGCTCTCACTCACCGAACGAAACATAGAAGCTGTAAAGCTACTCAAACGTCGATTTGCTGTTAGAGTGTAGCACTTCCCCGGACGAGCCGACCTATTCATGCTACTAGCAAAAGTGATTTTTGCCGGTAGCGTGGCTCTACCACAACAAAATATTATAACATAATAATATGTTAAAGTAACTTTAAAATTCGCCCGCCTGGCATTTTACAAAGCACTGATCAGTGCTTAAGCAATCAAGAGGCAAAGTAAGCCATGATAATCATCAGGTCTTTTTTACTCTCCGCTGCATGACGCTGTCTATACTACCAGAGCCATATATCAGCCAGAACTGTCAGAGGATTTGGCCTACGATCTCCACGCTGGCCAGAAGGGTTGGAGAGGTGTCTTTGATGTTTGCAAGCTTTGTTTAGCTTGTGTTTTATAAGTCGCCTTCTTCGACAACCACGGGAAGACTTTGAATGGTCCTATTCAACTTTGTTGGTTGTGTACTAATTTAGCTGAGAGCGAATAATTTCCGTATAGTCTGAATCAAACTTTATGGCGACTCGGAACATCGCGCGAGGCGATGCGCAGAACAAGATATAAAGTACAGCGGGGCGCGCGGCGAGGCGGGGCACGTTCTGCGCAGCTCGCAGCTAATATCCGAGCCCTCATAAAGTTTAATTCAGACTATACGAGTATTATGACGTTGACTTATATTATGGTTTTCTTCAGAGACAGGCGCGCGCAACGTGCGCCGGCTGTGCGCCGTGCACTGCGGGCGCGCGGCCGGCTTCCAGTTCGTGCACGGGCTGCTGGACCGGCTCATGCTGCTGCTGCGCCAGCCCTGGCACCAGCACAAGGGCTACTTCCTGCGCCAGTGCCAAGGTGAGCTGGTAATCATCATTCATCATCATTTCAGCCGCAAGAAATCCACTGCTGGGCATAGACCTCACCTAAGGATTTCAAACATGAGGTTGCAAGCGGCTTGCATCCAGCGTTTACCTGCGATCTGGGTGAGCCGAATCTGCAAAGACTTCTATATAAATTGAGGTTGACGTGCCCTACTCCGAGACTTTTAAAGGCAAACGTGTCACGTGACGTGGACGGCGTCTTCACGGTACACAGGCGTGAGCTACTCGCAACGATGTTAATTAGCTCCCTTTGAACGCTTCAGGATTTGGTACACGTACGGCTTGTCTAGTCAGTTTATAAAGAAGTCTTCGATAATCTGTAGCTCAAGTCATGATTCAGGTCAACATTTCAGACTTATTACTACTACTATACTTACCTATCAATACTAATATTCTAAAGTCGAAAGATTTTGATTGTTTGTTTGTGTGCGTTGAATAGGCTCTGAAACTACTGGCCCCTATTTTCAAAATTCTTTCACCTATACAAATCTAAGTTATCTGCGGGCGATAGGTGAGGGTATAATTTACGCGGGCAAAGTCGCGGGAAAGTTACTAAACTATAAATAGATAAGATTCGTAAAAAAAATATTAGAAGACTGGTGTAGTACTTCGTGAACAACATTTAGTATGGAATTTGTCTTTCTCTCCGTCTTGAGGGTGGGAGACACCACTACTCCACTTGTACTGTTGTATTTTTTATGATAAAGTACGACAAAAAAAACACGTGAGTCACCTTAAGGGAAGTGATCACTGTTGCCCATGGATCCACCATTATAGTTTCATAACCAACCACTATCACGATTTTGAATTAATATTAGAATTTGAATATTTATATCTGAATTATCAACGACTGTAATTAAGCCATACGAATAAATAAATCACGATTGAAGAGTCATTACAGCCTGATCTCGGAAACAGGTAGCCCGGAAGGCCAAATAGACCTATGGGAAAGTCTGAACTTACAAGCATCTCTCTTTTTACTGCTAGCCGAGAAGCTTTCACTGGGTAGCAATCTTCCTGGGCAGTCTGGAAGTCGCTGACCTGACCCTGGGCTGCTGTAGGGAGATGCCAGGAAAACCGGGTGTTAGTGCTAGACATAAATATTGCGCTGCTTGTATGATAAAAAGATGCCAGGTGGGGTTTCTCCGGCAACAGCTTATGTGACTGTGTCGATGTCCAGTCAATGAGTCACCTTTTGACGAAATGCCTTACTCACTGCAAAAAGGATCTAGAGGAAGCAACTAAGAAATAATGCTTTGATTATCTGACAAGCGCATAATGCCATGCACATTTAATTTATGCTTCAATGAAATGTACCTATTCTGTATTTTAATTACTTTTTGCTATTATAGGTATGTGTTTTATGCATTCACAGGTTATTAAATTAAGAAGTAGGTATCGAAAAAATACCACGCGGGTAGAATTCCAACCTGCGTCTTTGTCTTTACGAAACGCCTAACGACTAACACCTTGCCAATTCGGCCAGCGCAGTTCGATCTTACACGTAAAACTTCTCCACCATATCCCATTCTTCTTATACGTTTTAGGGCTTGCGTGTAACATAACAATCCCACCATTACCAGTGTGGTATTTGATCTCATGTTACAATAAAGTTTTTGTTTGAAGTTGAATGACTTTGTTGTTTCCAGACCCAGCGTATTTCCCCGGTCGCTGCGGCGAGGTGGTGCTCCGCGGGCAGGTGATCGGCAAGATCGGAGTCCTGCACCCCAACGTGCTGGCCGCCTTCGACCTCACCAACCCCTGCTCAGCCCTCGAAATCGACATAGAACCATTCTTATAAGTACAAGAGAAGAGACATCAATTTAATGTTAATATAATTTATCGCTAAATAAAACTGTTATTATAATAAAATATGTTTTGTTTCTTCGTAGTAAATCCTAAATTCAGAAATCAAATTACAGCGTTATTGTTGAAAATACATTTTTATTGCATGTGTATGATAATAAAACAGCACAAACAATTACAATAATCAACTATTAAATCACATTGAATATTTTACAAACTAAGTAGATAATACAGATGATATACCCAATAGACCAGTGTATTACTTCAATCATTTATATTTTAATTCGAAATTAAGTAGACTTTCTGGTTGGGTTATAAATTGGGACTTGTTAGAGTCGAAAAAAAAATACTTGCTATAAGTCCTTTCAATTTATATAAAAATGTTACATGTTCCACTTTCCACTCTCTTTTTAGGGTTCCGTACGACCTACTGTCATCATAAACGAGCCCTTTTTGGATTGTGTATCGATCTGTGTCCACACAGTCGCTTTGCTTAAAATCTACTCGATTGTTGAATGCCCATTGCTATATGGAGCCCCGTCCCTCATTAAAAATGTACTACATTGTATGATTACCAAATGTACGCAAAATCAACACAAAGGCAATTTTATATTTTGTAGGGTGTTTGATTATTATAAAAACAAAAGTTCAATCTTGATTTAGTATGTAGGCCAGTTAATGTCGGCAACAAACATTGCAAACGCGCATGTAACGGCGAATTTTTTATATATTGCAGAGACCACTAAGAACAGTCTACACCCAAGTTTGCAACTTTCTTAACCCTTTGCTACTCCTGGGGGGCCCGAAATTTGGACTGAACTTTTTCACTTTTTACGAAAAAAACTACCTTAAGGATGCCTTTTCGAGTATTTTTGTGTTATACTTTTAAAAATAAACTAAATTATCTACCGTTTGAGTATAATTTGAACTCAATATGACTTAGTTATAGCTTGTCAAACCATGTCAATTTGTTCCCAAATTTGGCACAATTTGCGGTAGTTTTGCTTTCCGGGCCTGTAACAAAGAAACTAAAGATCTTACAGAAAAGATGTTTTATAATAAAAGAAAGAAGAATATATAGATTTTCACATGAGTGTAATATTATCTCTGGCCTATGGATAATGCTAGCTAACTGAACTGAATAAATAGATCAAAATATAAATAAAATTAGTACCCTACAGAATCTTCACATCAGATGCCTTAAATAAAAAAAAACAACATTATGCTTATACACGGTATATAAAAGGGTGGACCCGGAAATAGGCAATATCTTTTAGTACAATAATATTAAAATTGATAATATTTGTTTAAAAAGAACTCGTCACAGGTAGAATTCCAATTCCATGTCCCTTAGGTTTACGCCCTAAGTACACCACCCTGACTCTAAACTAACATATTTTCATTCAATTTTTATACTATAATTCAGTATGTGTTTTGTAAGTGAATTTTGTATCTTGGGGTCACATTTTAAAAGTCTTGAAATTCTTTCTTGAACATGCTGTAGAAAAGTCTTGAAGTAAGGTTCAATGACTCCTAAATTTCTCTTGGTAGGTAGGTACCTAAAATAACATCTTAGTTTTTTTTTACTTTTAGATGACCTATTTGAAATGAACAAATTGAGTGATTACAGGAGTCCAAATAAAAATATATAATTATGTATGTAATGGAACCCTATCCACATAAGTAAGTGTCGAAACACACCATGTCGAATATACGCGGCCGATGTTCCGCGGCTGATGGTAAGCTCCTACGCATTCGGCTGATATGACACCGGTCACCGGAGGGAGCTACGCGGCAGCCATTCGGCGGGCGCAGATCCAGGGATTCCACGGGGACATGACCCACCGCCCCCCCTACCCTTGAACTGGATATAGGTTCGAAGATATAATATGTGTCAAAATCGATAGCTTGCACACGATACGAATACGTTTTGAATAGGGGTGGAAACGCAAAGCTATTGTAGATATCGCTGCATACGATTGTTCTTTACAAAAATATGTTGTAAATGGTAGCTAGTAATCATATTACTAGCACAAAAGCCTAAAAAAAACTATTTTTGTAAGGTACAATCGCATACAGCGATATCTACAATAGCACTATAAATAATTTGTCGATTTTCGTCGGAAAATATTTATATTTGTTTTCTTACCAGCGATAGATTTTGAAGAATGTATTTTGCAAAATATTTTTTGTTTTGACAATCAAATTTACTTGTAGCGGAGCTTCTCCTGACTAGACCTCAACTAGGTATATACAACACGCGGCGTATAAGTTGAACTAAGTGTGAGCGAGACACACCAATATTAATCAGTGGCAATGTATTGCGGTGTCCTACTCACACGTAGTTCAACTTATTTGCCGGGCACTATACGTATGACGCCTTGGAATCTGGATCCGCCGTTGGGTTTATCCCCGGCAATCGAGCCGAACTTCGGCGCGAGTACAATGTGTTGCTATCGCTGCCGAAGCTACACCCAGCCGAAGTTCGACTGTACACTACACATCTTCGGCCGATTTTCGACATAGTGTGTTTACATACTAAGTTTAGGTACTGTTGTTTTGCTTCCAAACGAAGAAACAATGATAACAATCATTCAACAACTCGAGAAACAAGAATAAAACTAAATCATTGGAGTAATGTGCACTGGTAGAATTTTACAAAAATTTTAAAATTATTATTTACACTAACATTTTGCCGCTTTCCAAATTCCTCACTATATCCAATGGCCCAAAAGGAATCCCTTTAAGGCACTTTGATAAAAATTGACTGTTTTCAATACTTACCAGGTTAATAAAAAAAATATAGTTGCCCTGTATCAGTGTTGAAAACAATACTTATTTTATCACCATCACAATTTCAAATACTGTAAATAATTATATTACTGTTCCAAACTAAAGCATTAGACACATTTGCAACAATTCATCCTATGTACTAACTCAATATTAATTTACATGATTTTAAAAATATGACTTATTTGTCATGGAGGCCACAATCATCACCACGCTTGTTAGCTACATAGCTGTAAATCCTACAATTTATTTAGTCAAGCTTTGAACCTATTTTGCCATACAATACATTGTAGTCTAATCATCTCCAATTTTTTGTATACTTGATGTATATCAGTATATAACAATAAATATGTGTGTTGAGGTGGACGGACTTCTAAGCTGCTTCTGTTCTCTAACAAAAAGATTTTCAATCAAGGAGCAATTGTATGTCAAACATTTTCTCTAACTCAGAACGATTGAAATCTGGGCCAATTATAAACGGACACAAATAGAAGGAGAGCTCCTTGAGATTTGGAGCACTTGATTTTATAGCTTTAGCTACCTGCATGGTCACATGGAGACACCTTGACAGACTGAGGTATGTCAAGTGCTGAAATGTGTTGTTTGAGAAATATGCAAGCAATGCTGTAGTTGAGAAGTAGCCATGACGGAGCTTTAGTGAATGCAAATTTTTAAGCCTATACAAGTGCAATAAACTAGAATCAAACAATGTTTTGCATGTCATTATGTGCAGCACTTGCAGCACTTTGCAGGCTGAAATATGTCGCATTATATCATCATTCAGGGTGTCTCCATAAATATGCAAAGCTCTCAGGGTAACCTGCTTTGTAATGAGTAGAGATTCAAGAAAATCTGCAGGAATATTTTTCATTTTCTCCATGCTGATGCTAACTAAATTCGGGCATTGCAACATGCTGTACAGGCTGGTGTGTGTCAATGCAAAGTTAGACAAAACCAGTGTTTCCAAGTTTCTTAATTTCTCGAATGGTAAATGGTAAACAAAGTTTCCATTGGCATTCTCAGGGTTTTGTACAATAAGTGAATTACGGAAACTCAAGAACTTTAAATTTGGCCAGTTGCCTAGATCATCAAAAATACAGCTATCAACTTGTGATATACTTATTTCTAGGTGAGTCAAATTAGGACAATAGCTTATTAGGGAAGCCCTGACTTGAGAGTACAGTTTGAAATACTGCAATTTAACATTTTTTAAATACTTAGCCACAAAGGGCACAATACTTTCCCTGATGCTCACATAGTTCTTCATACATACAATAAGCTTGGTATTGTCCCACACGCAAGGAGTCAAGCAGAGCTGCTGCCATCGCGCACACACCTTGGCCACAGCCAGCAGTGACTCAAAGTCTATCATAGAAAATATGTATATCAGTAATTCATTTGGGAGGTCATTTATGGTGAGAGCATTGGTGCTTTGTTGAACTCCTGTCATCTCGAGGTGCACCATCCTCAAGGATGCCAGCCCACACTTTAGCCGTTCTGCAAAGAAGATAAGGAAATGAAACTCGAGCACATGGAAGTTTATTATAAATGTCGTTGTATTGGGTCAAAGACAATAAAACCTATATATTGATAAGGTCATAAACATTGCGTTTCTGATACAAATGTTAAGCTCTTAATGCTCCTTAAGTGCCGGATATAAATAAATTTAATTACCTTTTAATTTGCTTATTTCGGATTGGAGAGAATCGTAATGTTTGCTTTGGTAAAATCATAATTTATGTAAACTTTGCTCTAATTATAGAAACGATGTTCACAACACATAAAATACTTCAAAAAGTAATACTCTTCGTTGACAGTAGAATACTGCATTTTTATATATAAAATATTATGTTAAAAATCAACATAAAAAGATAAATTAAAAATAACTTTCATTCTGTCTGATACTATTTTTGAATGACGTTTTCTTCATTCATCAAGTAATTTCGTTGTGGTGACAGTGACAGTTGACAGGACGTTTTGTTACTGCTATGTTTCCTCATTTATATGCGAGTTGAAAACCGTACGTGTACACTCCAATCCAATGTTGATGTAAGTAACACAGGGGAATTACTCAGATCTGCAGTTGATCAGAACGCTAAATATCCAGATTTTAATTATATTTAACCATTTAATTAAATATTACGTATCACATCATACTATGTCGAGCGAGACGCCATAAAGCGGCGGAACATACATAAATACACAGATTTTAAAAAATATGCAGATATGTGCATAAATAGGTAGGTACGAGGTTTTACTAGTCCAACTAGTCAGAGCATCAAGTTCGTCCTTGAACTTGTTGACGATATAATAGTCTTAATCAAACTTTATGGCGGCTCGGAACATCGTGCGATGCGATGCGCAGACAGAACACAATATTAGGTTCAGCTGGACGCGCGCAGGGGGGCGGGGCACGTCCTTCGCAGCTCGCAGCTAATATCCGTGCCGCCATAAAGTTTGATTAAGACTATACATATATGTATATAAATCTTAGAGCAATAAACCAAGGCTCTAAGATATAAATGCTGGTGTTCCACAAGGTCGTATACTGTCACCTACACTTTTTATTCTGCATTCAATGATCTGATATAAACCAACGACATGATTACATGCCGATGCCTTTTAGAAAGGTCGTGCTGGCGCCTTTCATGGTTCAGTGGAGGACAACCAAAACAAGCTGGTGTTATATTGAGTCTGTTATCGAGCAAGTCGCGCATTGGGGTCAGCCAGCTTAAACTTATCTAGTGTAATCCGAAGAAGACAAGTGCGCTTGCTGGTCCTTTTGTCAAAAGTCCTGAGTTTCAGGCCACTATTTTCAACTCCTCTAACAGCCTCAATTATGCATATATTTTTGATGTTGACAACTCCTCAGTCCAGTTTTGCGATGATATGAAAGACAACGCTAAACACACTTCTAAAAAACTTAGTGTGCTTAATAGACCCCGATATTTCCATCCGGCCCAAGGATTGATGCTCTACGAAGCTCAAATATGGTGCATTATTATTGTTCTCATTTCTGGGCTGTAGCACCACGTTATCAGCTTCTTCCATTGAACCTAGGTATTCTAAGGAGGGCTGTTCAAATTGTCAATTATGGAAGCAGACGGACGTTTCTGAGTTCTTATGACTTACGCAGAGATAGATATCGCGTCCCTACCGCATTTGTAATGGGCTAATGGGGTGTAATCTGAAAAACTTTCGATGTGGCACCTGCCCCCGTAGCATGGCTCCCGCGACGCCGTTTATATCGCGCGATAAACTATCTACTTCTCGCTCTTCAGTATTGCGTAAAACAAGATGGCGATAGTCGATAAACGTTGTCGCGCGTGCCATGCTACGGGGGCTGGTGCGCAATTTCACTATCGCACCACGCGCTATGGAAACAGGCACCACGCTTTAAACAAGCTTTCTTCCATTGTTTTCCCCCAATAAGCTACGACCTGGTTTTCTTCAAAATCCGGCAGCGCTCTGTTATATATAACAACTCTCATGTTGCAAGATGTCCAATGGGCGATGATCACATTTACATCAGGAGTATCGTATGTTCGTCTGCCCGCAAAAGAGGAAACTTGCTAAAAGTCGATTTTAAAAAATGTTCTTGGCATCTAGGTGAAAAACATTGAAATTGACTTTTCCAATAATTGCTCAGAAAAGTATTTCAAAAGTATCAAAATAAAAAAGTTGTCCAAGTGCTAGTCAGATTCGCTCTAGCAGCGTTCCCTAGTAACAACCTTAGATTAGCCAAAATATCGCTATATTTTTTTCACCAGCATAAATTACTCTGTTAATTATCTATTAAATTACTCTGTTAATTGTGTAGTGTTTACTTGACAAAGTTATATTTGCGATTAATGTAAATGTGCTATAATATCTCGTTTACATCTCGTTCAATCCAATTGTCTTTGAGGGAGCGACACACATTTTTTATCACTTGGAAGTTTCCTTCAATCACTTGACTTAGTAAAAAAAATGGTTTCAGGAACCTCAATACTGGATCAACTGGATGTAATTTTTTAAAGACCCCTCTAAGGACAGGATGAAAAACAAATGTTTTAGTTCCATGTATGGAGCCCATACTTTTATATTTATTATATATTTATGTTTGTATAAAAATCGTAATGCGGTTCACAAAAAACATCTAGTCATCTACCTACCAAGTTTTAACTGTGTAGTCTTAATATTTTGAGAATAACTTGCGTGTAACATGCGAGATTCCAACCAAATAATGACAGACATGGCGAAAATATAATATAAAGGTAAAGTTTTTGCCGTTGTGTGGTTATAGATCTAACTTGTAAAGGCCCTTGAGAAGTTGATGTAATGTTGGTCTCCAGCCAGTCAGTACCCGCTCCTGGAAATGCCCTTGAACAGGTCTTGGCCGGAGGGGGCACTATTACATTTTAAAAGATAAAATTAGTGGGCCTATGGGATTGAAATGTGGGTGAACTTGTGCTGGGTTAATGCAAAAGGTCGGACATCTGCCATTATCATGATAACTGATGATGAATTGGCAGGTGTTGGCTTGGCGCCCACTAGATGGGCCCCTCAAACTAACCGACGATTACTGCCGGCAAAAGGGGCACCATCGGTGTGCGTGACTCAGGGGTGTCGAGAGGCGTGCATGGCTTTATCCGAAGTTACTCGCGGCGTTATTCGCTTTAACTATGGATCGTATAATCTGAAATAAAGATTTATTGACACTTAACCACCCCTGGAGCAACAACTCTAAAGATTCCTCTCGGCAGGGCCAACTTAGGCAAGCAAGCCAGATCCGAGAGACTGCGAGCCTTATTTGGGTTTCCACCCCGACGTCATACACGTAGGTTTTTTGTTTTTCTGTCTATTCACGCCCATCAACTCACTGAAGAATCTCAAGGAACTCATGACATCTAGATATCAGGATATTTCGTGGAGACGTCAGTAGGTACTCGCAGTATTCGCAGCGCTTGCCCAACAAAGTCGCCCAATAGTGATATTTTAGAAACGAATTTTTAATACTTTGTGTACTGTAATGTACTACGAATGTATGAAAAAATACCAATAGAAAGCTACATTATCAGTGCACTGATAATGTAGCTGACAATTGTTTTTTTTTTTTAATTTGGTCCAATTTATTTTGGTTTACTCATTACAAAAACACACACAAATCTTTTCTCGTTATAATTGTTGTTTAACTAAATAGTCCAAGATTTTACAATTTTATAAATATCACATATTGGAATTTTTATTTATATTTTTCTTTACTTTGTTAAATTGAAGACCACCACGCACATTGTTATATATATACTTAGATAACTTAAAGCTAAAAAGTAATTATTCAAGTCTTCAAAAATCACAAAACAGGAGGTAAGTACGTAGCAGCTGGAGTTGGTACAGCAGTAGTGGGTGATCCTGAAGGGGGTAAGTATCCAGTAGTTGGCGTTGGTGATGGTGACGGCCCTGGGGCTGGTGATGGCGATGGCGTTGGCGACGGTAATCCAGGAGAAGGCTGCTGGTTAGGAATAGGTGGTAAATAGTCGGTATTCGGCACAGAAACCCCAGTGTTGGTTACCGAAGGGACGGTTGTAGCTCCACTTGATGGAATATTTACCGACACGCCACCACCTGCGCCACCGCCACCTCCCGAAATCGGTGGTAAATACTTTGGAGCATTAGTTGAAGGTACCGTTTGGGACACCGTTCCTGGAGTAGTTCCAGCGGTTACTGTTGGAGAGTTATAGTTGTAACCAGAATTTGTTCCTCCTGATGTAGAAATAGCTGTACTTTGGGACCCATAATTATAGCCACCTCCTCCAGAACTGGCTGTTGCAGCAACACCACTCGATGTAACGGATGTTGTACTCGTTGACCCTGCAGTAGAATATCCGATGTTGACGATGTCTCCGCCCGCCGGGGCAGGATAAGCGTAATACATTTGTTGTTCTTGCGGCCTGTTAACAGTGGGAGCTTGAGTGGAGACGGTAGAAGAAGGTCTCGTTGGCAAATTAAATGAAATTCTTGGTTTATCATACACGTACCCATCCTGGCGCTTCGCTCGACTTCCCCATTCTTGTAGAGAATATGACAGAGCGTAAGAATTACACATCACAATAAATAAAACATGCTGGAGACTTGTTTGTTTTAAGAGAGATGCCATTTTCGTGCTTTCAAAAGCACAAAGTGATGAAAAGACGTAAGAAGCTTTGCCTACTGATACTTATAACATTTTCGAGGAAGTCATGCCAAATGTCGTAAGCTCTAACTAACTTCCACGGTCAACCCTACCAGTGCATATCACTTTTATTTTTTCTGTGCCTTGTGTTCATGTTTACGTTCAATATTCTTAGTATAGATAGACAATGACCGTCAGTTTTTGATAAGCCACACGTGTGTACTGTGATAGGCCCGTACAACACTTGTAGATGACTTTGCGTATTTAATTACTCTAGGGCCGGGATTGAATAACCGAAAAAAAATACGGTTAAATCGGTAAGCGGTATGACGTCATACCTTTATAATTCGATACCTTAGAATAATGGTACCTTCAAATTACCATTTTTTTTTTTTTTTTTTTTTTTTTTTTTTTATGTCATAGGACGGCAAACGAGCAAGTGGGTCACCTGATGGGAAGTGATCACCGCTGCCCATGGACAACTGCAACACCAGAGGTGTCACAGGAGCGTTGCCGGCCTTTTATTTTTCTCTCCCCAGAGGGGAGAGGGAGATGGGCCTCCGGCTCTCTCACTCACCGAACGAAGCATAGTAGCGGTAAAGCTACTACTCAAACGTCGATTTTCTGTGAGAGTGTGGTACTTCCCCGGACGAGCCGGCCCATTCATGCTACTAGCAAAAGTGATTTTCGCCGGTAGCGAGGCTCTACCACAACTAAAAGAAACCATACCATAAAGAAACGGTACCTGTACGATTTTGGTATTGTAATATTGCGGTATCGTTATTTTTTTAAATATTGGAATTATGAAATAAAGGTTTTCATTGAATTTTACCGCCGAGGATTCGCCTCAATGTTCTTCGTCGCATCATTTTTTCGGTACTGAAAATATTTCAGTTAAGGTACCTACCAGTAATTATAAAAGTATCGATACATAACGATACAGTAAATGTATAAATACCATTTTTTGTATTTATCTGTATCACAACCGTAATTGTCAACCGATTTGGTTCTACCTTTAAATCTAAGGTGTATCGTAATTTTATACCGGTACCATACCCTTATACCTTTACCGTTTTCAACCCCTGCTCTAAGGTACTTACCCTTATAAATTAACGTAATAGCGGCTATGTACCTGGCATGTTTGGATTTTTGTTTATGGTAGATTCTAAGTTTATTACTCATAATCGAAAACGACTCAAGGTTGAATGTAAACGAATACGATCCTGTGTTTACAGGAACATTTTCTGCGGTATCAGCACCATGAGTTACAAAAATTGGCCTTCGTTTTCTATCGAGTAGACAATAGTTTACTATTTCGAGCCATCGAGTAGTTTACTTTAGATCAAATCGTTTACTACTCACGTATTATAAACTCATGGTTGACGCTCCGGTCACAGAATTTTCAAATCAGACGAATTTTCAATACTAACGTAGAAATAGATATTATGTCTGCATTGCAGTGTTATGCGGTTTTGCTGTTTATTACGAGACGAAGAGATTACAATAATTAACTTCCTCAGCATCACCACAAACTCCTGATTTGAAGTACTCGAAGAACTTTCGACTATATCTCAAGGTTTTGTACTATGAAGCAACTAGGTATCAAGTAGTGACTCTGTGACTTGATGATTACTATGCACCTTAAAACAAAAAGCTAAAAGACGTTTGATAATGTGGGATCTATCGAAGTTATAAACTTATTCATTTCAAAAAGACGTCTGAAAAAAATTTTTTGGCAGACCTGCAGTTTGAACCTTTGCTTTTTGATCAGGGACCATAGGTTTGGCCACATTAGGTTAGGATGGGCAAGATTTGCCCAAGATACACGTATCAGGAGTCATTCTGTTAATTTATAGGGTTCCGTAGTAAACTAGGAACCCTTATAGTTTCGCCATGTCTGTCTGTCTGTCTGTCTGTCCGTCCGCGGATTTACTCAGAGACTATAAAAGTACTACAGATACTATTTGTCTCTAAATGTAAGTGCACCTCATCAACATACTTATATCTTGTTCATCTACCTTGGGTTTGTTTTTGTGTTATATTTATGCTTGATTTTTTCCCTGTTCTTATGAAGCTCAAAAAAATCATCTTTGAACGAATAGTGCTCCATAACGCAACCAAATTTTAGTTCTGTTTCTTTACAGCTATAACTTACTCTCTGGTCTATTTTACGAATAGGTAAAAGGAGTAATTACCTACTTATGTTGAAAGCTACAGGAGGAACTCCCAAAAAAAGTAAAAAATTGATCATAGTAATTTCAACGCAACAGTTCTATCAGATAGGTACTACCTATATGTTAAAATTAAAGTCGCATTTTTTTGAGCCAAGTTTAGTTTGCTCAGGCAGGTAAGATAACATATCTAAGGAAAAGTTAGTTATAATAAGCGATACCATACCAGCCTATGATAATGAACAAACACTAGCATTGGATTAACTAAAGTGAAAGGGAATTCGAGTATAGTTACGCAATGGTTTGTCCGCCAGTCTATGCTCGGGAACCGCGCACACATAACGTTATTCTTGATTACACACAGACCGGTTCGTATACAATGTAAATTTTGTAAACTAACAGTCTAACAACATATAAAAGTATTTATTTTTTTATTTCCTTTGTCACATTAACAACATACTTATTTAAATCCCACTAACCTGGACAACTTGGCAATAGGAAAGGATTTATTTATAAATTTCGTGTTTTTTGCGTTTACTTTACATAATAGTACAGTACGAATCAACTTTATGGCGGCTCGGATATAAGCTGCTCACTGCGCAGTACGCGCCCCGCCTCCCCGCGTGGGCCCCGCTGAACCTAATATTGTGTACTGAGCATCGACTCGCGCGATGTTCCGACCCGCCATAAAGTTTGATTCGGACTGTACTTACCTATTTATTTTTTAGTGATTAATGCTTATTCATTTTCTTTTTAAGTTATTATATTTTTTATTATTTATAATATCTATACTTTATAATATATAAAGCTGGAGTGTTTGTTTGGTTGAACGCGCTAATCTCAGGAACTAACTGGTCTGATTTCAAAAATTCTTTCATCGTTGGATAGTACGCCCTAGTAGCATTTTCCGTTGGCTTCCATATGCCAACAGTTGGGAACGTATTGGCAAATGGTTAGTTACTCCGCCAACCTCTACTTAAAATAGGCCCACTGTCATAAACATGCACTACTTACCCGACGGGTAGCCAACAACGGGCCTACTACTACTATTGCTACTGTTGGGTGATTTTTGTAGGGATTAAAGTTATTTAACAACATCGGGCCAACTAATAAAATCTTTCATTGGGCCTGTTAGTGCTACTTCTACCGTTGGGTTATTTTTGTAGGGATTTCAGTTATGGTTATAACATCGGGCCAACTAATAAAATCCTTCATCGGGCCTGTTAGTGCTACTCCTACCGTTGGGTGATTTTTGTAGGGAAAGACCTTCGAAAGACAATTAATATAATACTAACGTAATGTTGCATAGATTTGTATTGTATAGTATAGTACACTGAATAAAAAAAACTGCGAGTGAGTAATGTACTTTGTATTACCTTTTGCCTACCTACATTAGATATCATCTCGAGTCTGTCCAACGAAAGCTGGTTTCATCATCATCATCATCAGGTCTTTTATAATCTCCACTGCTGGAGCACAACCCTCTTTGTACTACCATTTTAGCCAGAGCAGTCCGAGGATTTGGCCTTTACTCTCCACGCTGGCCAGACGGGTTGGAGAGGTCTCTTTGATATTTTATTTATATTTATAAGCTTTGTTTAGCTTGTATCTAAGTTGCCTTTTACAATATCCACGGAAAAACTTGTAGTGGTACTACTCTTCTTTGCCAGGAACTACCCGGCAAAGCTGGTTTAAAAGGAGTTTTTTTTATTTATAATATATAATTATTTATTTAGTCAATAGATGGCGTAAGGTGTATGTTAGAACGCGCTATTAACATTTTTTTACTTTTGGCTATATACTTCGAGCCGGAATCTTAATACAAGTGACAGCGTGCACTGAGTCGGCGTGGTAATACGCTAGTCGGTGCACTGCCCTTCACAGGGTGATTGGAACTTGAGGTACACCAGTCACATCCTGGAGGTGGTAGGGTCGAGAAGGAGGCCCAATATTTTTTCAGCAGCCATTGGCCCTTTAGTGTCCAACCAACTTATTGCAACTGGCCCGATGAAATGCCAACGATCGTAGGTACGTTGGCCCTATTACAAGTTGGGCCATCATATTCAAATCAACGTAGGCCATTAGTTTTGGGCCCAACCCGAAAACTGCGCGCCAATTATATGAATTTGCCAACTAACCAGAGGTATTTGGCCCAAGCAAATGCCAACAATAAATGCTACTAGGGCGTTATCCCTGAGTGCTATAGGCTAATGTACCACGGGCGAAGCCTGGGTGGAATGCTAGTGTATCCATATTTCTTATGCATTATAATTTGATTACCTATCTATTAGAAAAAAATAACGAAAATAACATATTTGAAAATCTTTTATTTATACTCTAAGCTTTTAAATATATACCTGCTTTTATCAGGCAAAGAGCATCGATCATATCGATATGAGTCGTTCGTTCGTTAAGTATTGCATTTGCATTCATCACTTAAGAAACATAAATATGTATGTGTATAACTTAATGTACCCATATAGGCTGTTGATATGACATGTGACCTTGATTGCTCGTTTTTTATATTGAGAATTATAATAGGTAAAAAACCGGCCAAGTGCGTGTCGGGCAACGCGCAGTGTAGGGTTCCGTAGTTGGGAATGACAACTTTGAGTTCACAATGTTTACACTCGCACCTCACAGTTTAACGACCAAAAACATATCTAACAATATCTAACAATGAAGATTGTATGAAATTTTACATTTTCCAGTACATTTTATAAGTTGATTGCCTATAACTTTTTAGTTTGCACTTAGTACCCAGCTTTGATAGTTTTCCTTTCAACTTCAGTATATATACTACTGCTGTAATTTTTTTCACGTATCCATATATAACCATTTAGCAGATAGAGGGGGGGGGGGGGACACGTACATCTAACAAAATTTTGCAGTTTAAAACCAAATATTTCGGAAACGGATCCCTAAATCAAAAATTAGTGGTCTCAACCTCACAATATTTTTAAAATACCTTTTTTACGATACCCCACACGATGGGTAAATAGAGAAAAAAAAAATTACTCCCACACTTTACTTGTATGGGAGCTACCCAAAAAAATTTTTTTTCAAGATTTTTTCTAGCACTTTTTTGCCATGATTAATATACATACCCATACCAAATTACAGCTTTCTTGTACTTATAGTCTTTGACTAAAACCGCGGACGGACAGACAGACAGACAGACAGACATGGCGAAACTATAAGGGTTCCTAGTTTACTACGGAACCCTAAAAAGACTAACTTCTTACCAGACTGGACAAGACTGTGAAAAATTGGCCAAGTGCAAGTCGGGCTTGCCCATGAAGGGTTCCGTAGAAGCAAGCTTAGATAAGGCAAAAACCTCAAAATTTTTTCGCCAACTTTGTTTTTCATAGTGTTTGTGGAATGACAAAGTAATTTTTGCGGCTTATGAAAAAGGTGCTATATTTCAAGAAGTTGGTTTCTTGTAACTTTTAAGTTCGTGCTTGCTTAGTACTCAGCTCTGATAGTTTTTCTTTCAACTTCGTTATATATATAGTATACTATATTACTGCTGTAATTTTTTTCAGGTATCCATATACTTATAACCGTTACACTCAGTACACTTACCTCAAACAAAAATTTGAAATTTAAAACCAAATATAGCGGTGATGGATCCGTTATTCGAAAAACCGGCCAAGTGCGTGTCAGGCCACGCGCAGTATAGGGTTCCGTAGTTGCGAATGACAACTTTGAGTTCACACTGTTTACACTCGCACCTCACAGTTTAACGACCAAAAACATGTAACAATAAAGATTGTATGAAATTTTACATTTTCCAGTACATTTTATAAGTTGGTTGCCTATAACTTTTTAGTTTGTACTTAGTACTTAGCTCTGATAGTTTTCCTTTCAACTTCAGTATATATACTACTGCTGTAATTTTTTTCACGTTTCCATATATAACCGTTTAGCAGATAGAGGGGGGGGACACGTACCTCTAACAAAAATTTGCACTTTAAAACCAAATATTTCGGAAACGGATCCCTAAATCGAAAAATGGTGTTCTCAACCTCACAATATTTTTCAAAGACCTTTTTAACGATACCCCACGCGATGGGTAAGTAGAGAAAAAAAAAATACTCCCTCAGTTTACTTGTATGGGAGCTACCCAAAAAAAAATTTTTTTTCAAGATTTTTTTCTACGACTTTTTTGCCATAATTAATATACATACTCATACCAAATTACAGCTTTCTAGTACTTATAGTCTCTGAGTAAAACCGCGGACGGACAGACAGACAGACAGACAGACAGACAGACAGACAGACAGACAGACAGACATGGCGAAACTATAAGGGTTCCTAGTTTACTACGGAACCCTAAAAATGGTGTTCTCAACCTCACTATATTTTTAAAGGCCTATTTATTATACCCCACACGATGAGTTAGTAGGAAAAAACAAAATACTCCCACTTTAATGTAGGGGAGCGTGCCCTAAAAATTTTTGTCACGATTTTTTTCTACCACTTTTTTGGCATGATTAATATACATACCCATACCAAATTACAGCTTTCTAGTACTTATAGTCTCTGAGTAAAACCGCGGGCGGACAGACATATGGCGAAACTATAAGGGTTCCTAGTTTATTACGGAACCCTAAAAAGTGTCGGATCAGATGAATTCGATGAATATTACCTTATGGTATCAAATAAAGATGAACACCATTTTATAGGTGTTTTAGATGCATTCACGATACTATTATCAGGAAGTAAGACGTGATAAAATCCTGCCCGCGTGGATTTTTTTCCCGTATCTTATTTCTCAATAATTTAAAGAAGTAAAAACCTCTGGAATTTTTAACACCAAAATATTGGTGTAGTCTGAGCTGCGATTATTTAATGGTAGATATAATTATTTGTTAGTAGATAGTTTCTTACTTGTAAATCAGTAAAGTTAAAAATTAAAAGAGAGTTTAAAAATTTCAGGGAGCAGTAAATAAGTATGGTTCTAAAATTGTACGCGGTGTCAGACGGGCCCCCGTCGCTGTCCGTGCGGCAAGCATTAGCGCAGCTGGAGGTGCCCTTCGAGCTGGTGGACGTGAACTTCAATGCTGGGGAGCACATGACGCCGCAGTACGCTTTGGTAACAACAGCTACTTTATTTTTCTGAGTTTCCATACAAGCCAAATAAACTATTACAATACACACATATCTTTTCCCCGTCTCTTCCCCTTGCGGGTTAGACAGAGCCTAGGTCTATAAAACCCAAAGGCCAAATTTAGCATGTTGATGAAATAAACTGTTGTAAAAGTGTAAAAGCAAAATATTTTAGAACTTTCATAGAGCACCTGCCGTAAACACGAAAACAGTGCCCAAAAAAAAGAGAGTTGGGAAATGTTGGGCTAAAGAAAGAAGTAGAGTAGAGAATGTTGCCCACGTTGCTAGACACTCTACTCAATACACAGACATTCAATACAAAGAGGAGACTCAATACTGAACCAATTTATACAATTCTACTCTACTAATACTGTTTACATTGGAAAGTCTTCAACTACCATCAACTCTACTCGTATATCGGAGTCTTAATCTTGTAGCAAGGCAATTGAGGCAAAAAGATACTAAGAAAGACTGAAGAAAGACTAATGGCAAAAAGATGTTCTGGGTTTGGGTTTGAGCAATAAGACAAAAGAAAAACCGGCCAAGTGCGTGTCGGGCCACGCGCAGTGTAGGGTTCCGTAGTTGCGAATGACAACTTTGAGTTCACACTGTTCACACTCGCACCTCACAGTTGAACGACCAAAAACATCGAACAATGAAAATTGTATGAAATTCTACATTTTCGCGTACATTTTATAAGTTGATTGCCTATAACTTTTTCGTTTGTACTTATTACTCAGCTCTGATAGTTTTTCTTTCAACTTCAGTATATATACTACTGCTGTAATTTTTTTCACGTATCTATATATAACCGTTTAGCAGATAGAGGAGGGGGACACGTACCTCTAACAAAAATTTGCACTTTAAAACCAAATATTTCGGAAACGGATCCCTAAATCGAAAAATGGTGTTCTCAACCTCACAATATTTTTTAAAGACCTATTTAACAATACCCAACACGATGGGTTGAAAAAAATATTACTCCCACTTTACTTGTATGAGAGCTACGCTAAAAAATAATTTTTTCAAGATTTTTTTTCTACCACTTTTTTGCCATAATTAATATACATACCCATACCAAATTACACCTTTCTAGTACTTATAGTCTCTGAGTAAAACCGCGGACGGACAGACAGACATGGCGAAACTATAAGGGTTCCTTGTTTACTACGGAACCCTAAAAAGGTGCGAAACATTTGCATATTACTTACTGGGGTGGCAAAGAGTTCAGAGACTTGACTTTTGATACGTTAGTATTAAAGCATCGTTCTAATTAATTTCAGATGAACCCTCAGAAAGAAATCCCTGTGTTGGATGATGACGGCTTCTTCCTCAGTGAGAGCAATGCCATCCTCCAGTACATCTGCGACAAGTTCAAGCCAGGCTGCTCTCTGTACCCAACAGAACCTAAGGCTAGGTAACTTTCATGACCAGGACACGAGCACAAACTAGACTGCGCAAAAATTTCGCTTATATCATGGGCTCTACTGCACATCAAAACAGTGTTTTTAACGGTTGGGTAGGAGTTTGTTGGACTGGGGTAACGGGATGAAGGTATTTGGGATGCTACTTGGTTTTAATATTTTATATTCAAGTATTACATTTTTATTGCTACTTGGTAGGTTTAGGGATGAGAAATAACAGCTCGGAAAGCTGTCCGGCTTTCCGAGCTGCTATTTCTCATCCGTACGCGTACCCGATGCTATACCCACAACCACAGGACAGGTAGTTGAGGATGACACCGCTGACCATCCTTACATACAAAATGCTAATCACAATAACACCGCTAGGCCCTAGAATCGAGCAGTCTTTCCTAATACTATTCTGAGTTCCTAATTAATGGTACGTGTACCCCAGGGGGTTCTCAGAGGTACGTAACGTTTGGACATCAACAGCAAAATATTTACTGCCGTTTTTCGCGATGTGCCTTCGTGTGACTTGATTTCCGCAATGTAAAACTTTAAAACTACACATAGTCACACACAGACTTATGAGACTGAAGCTGACTGCTCATCGTAGTTGTACGATGTTTTTTGTTCCTCTGCTAAAAGCTGTGTCTTATAGTGTTGTTCTGTGTATTTTATAAGTGTTTTTATGCATTCATTGTGAATGCATAAAAACACTTATAAAATACTATTCTAATAAACTAAGGTGGAGAAATTCAACGTGTAGGACCGAAGCGCGGCAGCTTAATTGGTAAAGCATTGGTCAAATAAAGACCAATTCAAGTCGCCGGTTCGAATACGGCTGTGTTGATGTCTCCCCATATCTTATTTCTTAATTTAATAAGAGTATATCTATCAGAATAAAACTTTAAATGAAGTACATTAAATTAAATACTACACTTCCAATGGTGGGGTCGTTATGTTAGGTGACGCAAGCGTTAAATGCGTAAAAGAAATGAGATACTCGTCTTGCTCTCTCTCTCTCATTTGAGTGAGTTCCCGGTTGCCTCCTCAGCTGGAATGCTTTGGAGCCCAGGGTCCGCTTTCCGTCTTTTAATTCTCCAGTTCGAACGGTCTTCGGCATCCTTAGTTGAGAATCCTTTGGCACGCATATCATCCTGAACAACATCAAGCCTGCGCTTCTTGGGTTTTCCCCTTCTGCAAGGTGCTGGTGGAGGAGCCATAGCTAGAAATTTGTTTCCTATGTTATTTGCCGGCTTATGAAAGACGTGACGCAGCGTAGGCGGCTCTCCTGCAGTTTGTCTGCTATGTCACGGACATTTCTTACGCGGTCTCTCTGCGATACTGCACACATCTAGCGCAGCATTACCTTCATCTCCGTCGCTCGCAGCTCCCGCTTGTGCCGCTTAAGTCCAGGCCACGCTTCACTTCCATATAAAAGGACAGGTCTAATGAAGGATTTATAGACTTGCCCCTTCAATCTAACCGGTATTTTTGGATTACAAATGACACCAGTCACCTCTCGCCATTTTACCAATGCTGTCGATATGCAAGTTTTGATATCGGAATCAATGTCTCCGGACAGGTGAAGTACAGATACCAGATATTGAAACTGGTCAGTACACTCGAACATGTATTCGCCTATGCGTACTGGAAAAGGATCCGTTCCATTCCTTCAACATTGCAAGCCATAGCTTGCAATGTCTTCGCCTCCTTCCACGCATTCGTGCGTCGCACCAGTCTCCTCTTGTCCGCATTCGCCAGAGAGTATCGTTAGCATACATGAGCAGCCACAGGGGTTACGTGCGTTTCTGCTGTTTGATATTTCGTCTTATATCGCACTGAACAGGAAGGGGCTGAGGACAGAGCCTTGGTGGACCTTGGGGAAATGGGATTCTCGTAGATATGGTAGAGAAATTAGACGTATAGCTTGGTAGGTACTTCGTGTTCATCTTTAAATGTATTTTTTATATTAATATCCCATAACACAAATCTCGAAATACTCTACTTTGGGGCAAAATCAATCTGTGTGATTTGTTCGTATTTAAGTAGTTATTCTACTATCTTATTTATTAATTCAATAAGAGCAACTAGTATTTTCAAAGTTGCGTAGTTTCATGAAAAGTAAGTATAGTATTTTTACTGTGATAAGAGGTCCTTGACAGATAGTTTACTTTAACTTTTTTTTGAGTTTTTACTAAGTCATCCAACATTTTCAGGGCGATTGTCAATCATCGGCTGTGCTTCAATTTATCGACATATTACGCAAACATCAGTGCATATACGGTGGGTAACTATATAAAAAATGTACATTTTGTAAAGGTAGTTAAAAACAATCAATAAATACCTATAAGTGTCTCTTATTTTTATACGACTGCCAAAAATAATGAATGTAATGTTTTCTTTAAAATATTCAGTTGTTTGGCTAATTTGTAAGGGATGACGAGGGACTAATGCTAGAAACAATAAAATTGTTTCTAGCATTAGTCAAATAGGAAAATTGACGGGCTGAATCACCCTTACTCGGTGTAAGATCATTCAAGTTTTATTTTCTACTGCGGAAAAATGGCAAGGGATGGGTAAGCACAAACTTTTACGAACTACTGCTTTTTATTTCCAACCGCATTCGAGCCGGGGTGGTTCATATCCAAGGGTTAGCATCCCCTCACCCCTTACAAAAACCTTGTCTTATTTAGTCTTAAACGCTTTCCACAGATGGCGCCCATATTTTTCGACTATGAACGCACTCCCTTCGGCCTGAAAAGAGTGCATATGGCACTGGACGTGTTCGAGACGTACATGGAGAGGCTGGGCACGTCCCACGCAGCCGCTGACCACCTCACCATAGCTGATTTCCAGCTGATCAACTCCACTATGACCTTGGAGGCTATTGCCTTTGACTTTTCTAAATATAAGAGAGTAAGTTGTTGTTCGATGATATGAGATGCTCCGAGGATATCCTATATTTATTAATATTTACACAGGTTTGCGTAGGTTAATACTTAGCACGATATGGGTATTGTCTTTTTTCGTCGTTCCCGTAAATTATAGCCAATGTCACTAGCAGATAAATTACATTTCTATAGGTAGAAGAATTTTGAAAATTTTTCAGTAGTTTCGGACTCTATTCATGCAAACAAACAAACAGTCAAATCATTCTTCTTTTTAATATTAGTACAGATACGAGTTCAGAATACAGAAACAACACAACATAATGTACCTACACTAATACTCAAAACAACTCATTAACTTTTCATAGATTCTTATTTAAGTAAAAAAGTAATTTAGTTTGACCGATATGTAGACACGGGCAGTAGTCTCAGCTTCAGATAATACGTGGAACAAAGGTGTATCAGACGACTTTTTAGTGATTATTAAGTTTTACTGAGTTCTGACGTCTACGTCCTCCGTCGCCCGTGATCACACCTTAACCATATGATCCATGATGAAGTGCTCGTCAAGGCAAATCGAATGAGTCGAAACACAGGCTTATGTTGTTTTATAACTGAGTTCTATCAAATATCTCTCGACTCCATCATCAGAACACTCATAATATAGTATTGTCACTCACCTTACACAAGTATGCAAAAATTCGGCTCAATCAGTTGATGACAATAACTGGTTGCAAACAAGTAACATATTGGTAGGTTTAGGTATACATACACAACAAGTTAAATAAAAGCTTGTAATAATTGATTTTAAATTTATTTCAACAGATTACCAAGTGGTACAACGATTTTAAGAAAAACTATCCTGGTTTGTGGAAGATATCGGAAGACGCCATGAAGGTTATCCAGCACTTCGCCGCCAACCCCCCGGATCTCAGTCACCTGAACCATCCTCTCCATCCGGCGAAGAAAATAAATAAATCATAATATTATGTGTCATTTCACTTGTATTAATTAACATGTATAAATGTGATAAAAAGTAATATCTAACTAAAAAATTGCATTTTACTGCATTCACTTTAACCATAATATTATCAACGTGGTCTGAGAGTGTGGTGGGTACGAGTTCATGACTACGTCGATACTTCATTTCTGTTGCATTTATTTTTATTCCATGGAGAAGATGAAGTGTTTCAATGTTTATCCGGAGCCAGAGACGCAACGCTTCATGTATCCCAGGCAAGAATTTGAACAGCAATCACTGTGGTTATAGCACTGAAATATAATTCATATTTTAACAGAATGATAAAATGCAAACAGGTAATAATAAATTAATCAGTACATAAAAATTTACATATTTATATAGGAAAAGAGAGAGCATTAAAAGGGTTTTAAAAATCACTATAAAATTTGACAATGTGGCAAGAACGCTGGCTGCGTTCCCCCGTTGCATAGCTATGCTAATCACTTGTGTACTTTTTCGATGAATAGGAGCCCTCCTATCACCGGAAAAGTGCACACGTTGTTTGTACTAGGGCCCCAAGGTCCTAACGTTTCTACCCCAAACGATACAACTATATAATCCTCAGCCACTCCTCATCTGAGGTTGCTTACTTGCGCCAATTGGCAACGTCAGCGTTTTCGGCAGCTGACCCGGCTCTAATGACTGATTATTAGGCGTTAGTGTGTCGACGCATGATAGAGCCCTACCACGTTCCCAAGGGATCTGCGACATACGATCAGGGAGGCCTCTTGCCATCACCACGTGCCATACCTCGAAGTTTGAGGGTACAGGATGCGTTGATGGTGACAAGGGCTCTTCTGATGTCGTTTAGAGCCAGGGCGTGGAATTCTACTTGTGAAACAACCTAAGATTTGAAACCAAAGAACCTTATAAATAGTAACCAAAGACTATATACCTAATTGATACCTATTTCAAGACCCTTATGATATGACAGACTTTGAAAATGTATTTATAAAAAAAAAAAAACCTCATTTCATTCACAGTTACTTCGTCATATAAGTAGTTACTTACAAATTGTCCTATTGGAACACACTCCTTGGTAATTTCAGCGACTGGTTTTCCTGGTGCGTCTACATTAAGCTGAGCTGGTGCTTCGGCTGTCTCTTTATTGGGGATCTTCCCATCATCAGAAGCAACATCCAGGCCATGAGAAGGTTGCACAACACTACCGTTAGCATATCCGCAAACGGCCACAAATGCGACGAACACAACGATTGAACTAAGTGGATGCATTGTCTGTACGTGGTCTTTGGCACTGATTTCTCTAAAGCCGAACACGCCTTAATATATGAAGCCCATGACATATAGTTTTTACAATTACCCTACATAGGTATGTTTGCCCGCATTGCTGCAGATAAACACTACATTGTGCAACAGGGTGTGTTTTTAAACATACAAAATATTTATGTTATGTTTATGTACAGCTGCTAAAGAGTTTAGTTCAATCTCTTTGTTCCGTGTGATCTTGGTACGTGTGAGAATTATGAATATTCCCATCGATCCTGTTCTCTGATATTAACGGTTTAGTTTGTGTCAGGGGTTGATAAAACATTTTGATGAATCTGACTTTTTGTTAAAATGTTTTACAGTTTGCCAATAAACTGGATTTATTCAGCATGAAAAAATTGATCTGGAAACTAGGTAATGAAACGATTCATACAATATTTTTAATGTGTCACCTCGTATTGTGCCTCGAATCATTAAATTTATTTACGCTAACAGTTCAAGTTCACGTTAAAATTAAAACATATTTCTATTGAATCGGTCCAGTAGTTTTGGATCAAATTGAAACTGACAGACACAGAGTGAACCTACCGATATATGTGTTTCGTGTTGTCAATTTGTTGTACAAAGTCCTTAATTTCATTGTTCGTGATGTATAAATAAACCCCGATTTTAGCAACAACATCTGCGAGTAATATAGGCTCCTAATTTTCGCGGATGAAGTTGCGGGTAAAGGTTAGTAAATAAAAATAATACGATACGCAATCACAAGATCTCTGTAAATATTGTATTTTAATATCATACAAGTGTTATAACAATGTTTACTTTTCACTAGCCTTCTATCATCGATCGATAAAAAAATGTATAATAATTTTTATAAAATTACAGGCTCGACCGGGTAGAGCTGGGAATATCGTGCGTAACCTAGGCAACCGGGGGTCGAGAGGGGCGAAACCAGACCGATCAATAACTCTAGAGGGCAAAACTTACGTAGGGGAAATGGAATGAAAAACGGCTGGGTTCATTTTTTCTTCGTATAATCAGCCTGTATATGAACTCAATTCTATGGCTTGGTGACCTCAGCGTTTTCCCCATTCAACAATGCTAGAAATTTCGGGCGCTTCGTTAATTTTTTTATTAGTTTGGTTATTTGATGATGATCCTTTACATCTTTCCAAATAATCCCAGAGGATTGCCGACGTTGATGGCACTCGGTCTGTTTGACGTCCTGGTCACCTGTTCGACTGATGGAGATTTTTTACTATTTAAGTTTACAATACCAGGAAACAATGCCTCATTTGCATTTTTCTCTTTTTCCTCTTCCTCGGGCTTTTCCATGGCTTTTTTAGTATTTCCGCCAAAAAGCGCAGGGATAACTACCGGTTTAGTAGGAGCCACTTGACCTGTCTCAGGTTTTTTGTTTAGGTTTAGTAACCCAGGCACCACACCCGGGTAGGCAGCATTACCACCGTTGTTGTTAAGCTGGTTCACTGTTGGAGGCATGAGTAGGTTGGCTAAATTTGTCTGGTTCCCACTGATGGGTTGCAGCAGCTTTAATGGATTCAACAGGCCCTCAAACAGTGTTTTACATAGAGCGCCGGTTAGTCGCTCGCTCATATCGCCCCATAACCCCATTTGACAGAATC
The DNA here is from genome assembly GCA_963082605.1 of Rhodophaea formosa. Classification (NCBI taxonomy): domain Eukaryota; kingdom Metazoa; phylum Arthropoda; class Insecta; order Lepidoptera; family Pyralidae; genus Rhodophaea; species Rhodophaea formosa. Next base: position 5,241,884 of record OY720211.1, on the reverse strand, counting down.
TGAAAAAGAAAGAAGAATAATTGAGTAGCTAATAAAATAAACCTTGAGCTGTTTTATTTTTTGTCCCGGAACTTAATCTGCGTAAATAATAGCCTACTTATGTCAATATGGTGAAAGATTTTTTTAAAACAGTACTGTGCGTTCTTGAATTCATTCATTACTAGCAAATTCAACAAGAAGTATTATTTAAAGAAACCCAACTGCGTTTTTAGGGTTCCGTAGTAAACTAGGAACCCTTATAGTTTCGCCATGTCTGTCTGTCCGTCTGTCTGTCTGTCCGTCCGCATCCGTCACTCCGGGATCCGAGTACTAAGCATGCCGTGCGTGGGCCGACACGCACTTGACCGGTTTTTGATAAATACTGACATAACATAGCCTATGACACTCCGGGGAAAAAGGAATATAAATATACCTTACACTTCAAAATCGGTTTAGGCTACAGGAAGCAACAATGGAATAGAAGAATACTACCATACATACATACAAACATAATTATGTACATCTTACATACATACGCGTGAAAAACATTGCCATCCTTGTGGGTTCTAACCTTGGTTAAAAAAAATTCCTTCTATCTCTAATCTAGACTAATTTTATACTTATTTTGATTCCATAATCTTAATATCTAGACCCTATATTAAGATTATAGAGTTTTTTGCAACTAAAAAAAAACTAAAACGTAGTGATTTATACTCTTTGTAGCCACCATAAATCACTGAAATTATAAGTAAGTACATAAGTTTTAAAAATGTTCTGTTCATAACGATGGGCGTAGCCGTAGTAGTATTCCGATCAATAATAAAAATGTTGTCTCAGCTACATATCAAAATCACAATACAGTTATTGGAGAGAAAGAGCTACGGTCCCGTTATACAGATTGTAATTTGACCCTCGAAAATACCCTTAAAGGGGTGACTCAGCCCATCTATATGAACAACGTTTGCTATGGGAACTCAATTTTTCTTCGATATTTTCCTCCAGGGCGAGATGTAAGGGAAAGTCAAAAAAAAATTCGAGATCCCAGCATTGACCCCATAGGAAAAGTTGTTCATATAGATGGGCTGAGTCACCCCTTAAGGGTATTTTCGAGGGCCATATTACACTCTGTATAATAAACACAGGGTTTGTCCCTGTCTATTAGTTTATTTATAACGGGACACAGATTGAGCTACTCGTAGAACCTCCTCCTCACACTTAGTAGTGAAAGTGAACTTGTGCTTTGTATTTTACAATATAGATAGGTACATATAATAAAACATTCAAGACCAGGTCAACCTGAAAAAGATCTCTTCCATCATAACATGGCCGGGGATCGAACCCCGGACCCTGCGATTCAAATCTTTGGAACGAACGAACTCTATGGGTACTGTTTATGTATTACTTACCGTACTCATAGAGTTCGTATGAGAATTAGAATAGGTGAAATGGAATAAACGAAACCGATTACAGAAGCTCACCTGAAATTTTTATCTAAAGCGATTTTATCGTTGATCCTTAAAAATTGATCGTTGTCCTTGGAGTACGGCAGTAAGCCAAACCACTTGGTTTCATTTTTGTTGCCCATGGGGTTCAGGTCCCGCGCAAACTTCGCAATCATGCCCACGAAGGCTTTGCGCACGCGCCCGTCAGTAGATGAAACTTCTTCTGTCTCAATGGAATTGCCTTCTTCATCCAATGGGTCGAAAATGTAAGCGAGTTCATCACCGTGTGCGGGGCCCTTGATCGTGCTATCTTTGGCTTCAGCAGATTCATTACCATTTTCTGTAGACAAATGATGAATAGATAGAGGAGATGAATATATAGAATGAGGTAAGGAGAGCACATACGTACTATATATATATTTAATGCGCCAAACAAATATATGTTTTTATTTATTTCTTTATTTTTCTTGCTTACTGTAAATACCTACCTATTTGCAGTAGCTATGTGGTATTTTGTGGTCAATTCAGTAGTTTTGTTTTGCGTGTGTAGTGTGTAATGTGGTCAAAGGAAACTGCTTCAGTGTCGTCACCAAAGACGACAGAAGAGTTTGAGATAATTTTATGCTACAGTGGACACTAATTCAAACGGCCACCACGTCTAAGGCTGCTGAACAAAAGTCATCAAATGGCTTTTTATTCTCTGTCTGACTAATTCATTAGAAATCGATCTTCCAATACCAATGACTCATAAACATGACATAACCAAGACAAATAATATTGATCGTGTAATTACGTAGTAACTAGCCCAGCGTGGGTCCCGGTCTGTGAAGGCGTGAGGGTGGCCATCGGCAAAGTAGACACGACTGCGTTCGTGGAATGATGTCATCAAATTACCTGCTAAAGCGACACCCGGCAGGAAATGTGAGCCTTTGGTGAGGTTCCCCACGAACTCGAAGCTGTACAAATAAGATGGAGCGCCGAGACTCCACGCCCGCACGCTCTGGTACGCAGGGAAGTTGAAAAGTGCGTCTCCTGTACGCAAAAGTATATTATTAGATTTCACACACAATTTTATGTTCAGCGTTAGTTAAAGTTAGAACCAGATATCCGTACCACTACATAACATTTAATAGATTTAAGAATGCCATTATCCCTTAAAACGATAAATTCATTTTGGTTTACAGCCCTGCTATGTGACACAAGAACTAAACGCTACAAAATATAAGCCTATGAAAATTACTTTAGATTACACTTTATAATTACTTAATGAGAACGCACAAAAAGGGACTACCCATCGAAATTGCGATTCTTCAATATGTTGCCCCAATTGCCCCACTTCTTGTACTGTGGAGGATCTGTCTGAGGCAAACGATCGTGCCATTGAGGTGGCCAAATTTTGGTCAAGACTAGTTTAATTTTTAGCCATTTTGACTCGAAAAGAAGAAGAATATGTTGGTAAAACCAACCGATGCAAGGGGTGACTCAGCCCGCCAAAATCAACAAGTTTTTCTATGGATTAGTCCCATAGGACTAGTCGATAAAGGGCTGGAAATTCGTAAAAAAATTACTTTTTCATATAAGCTGCCCGACCGGCTGAATACTGTAGTATGGGAATGTCAATTTGTGTTTTGGAATTTTCACATAGTCCCGTAGGAAAGTTGTTATGCATATTTCATTAGGGATTCTGATTACAACAATAAAATATTGTTAGATGTTTCAGAATAATGGTATCGCATCTTGGTAGAGGATCCCAATGGTGTCAAGCATATAGGACTACTAGCTGTTACCCGCGGCGTCGCCCGCGTGATATATAGCCTATGTCCTTCTCAGTACCCTAACCTATATGAATGCAAAATTTCATGATGATCGGTTCATTAGATAAGGCGTGAAAGCGTAACAAACAAACAAACAAACTCACTTTTGCATTTATAATATTATATTAGGTATTATAAATATTATAATATAGTAAGTAAGTATAAGTATAGGATAGGATATAGGACTATAATACTTAATATTTTACATTAAGTTGCATTTAAAATGTCTGACCATTAAAAGAAATTGCAAAAATGCGATCTTACCTAAAATAGCTACTGTTATAAATTCTAACTACTAATCTACTCTTACTGGGAATTCTGCCTCAGTGCTGTTCTAAGTCAAATAACTAGAATATTATTGAATTTTCAAAATTGTATCTGGATTTCTGGAATCCTCAAAATTAGAGCGATAGCCGAAACCGTTCTATGCTTTAATAACAATAACTACAAAAATGAGGGTAAGGTCCCCTTCTCAAAAGGGAGCAGGTAAAGCGAAGGGATCGCTCCCGGCCCGGGAACAGTGCTCGAACAAAAAATATTGAAAGGGCTCACTCGATAGACTGCAGCTGGCACTGTTATTTATTACTATTATGACCACAGCTATAACTTGGTAATATTCTTCATCAACACTCGTTTTTTATGTAACTGTTAAGTCCTTAAAATACGAATGTGAATTTATGAAACGAGCCGCTGGCGAGTTTCATAATAATATATAACAAAAATAATATAAAATAATATCATACTCATGTGATATTATTATGAAACTCGCCTGTGGCTCGTTTCATAAACTCACATTCGTATTTTAAGGACTAATTACGAACAGTTGCATACAATACTTTATCTAAAAAAACACTATAAAGTGTCTAAGTGTAATGTTTCAGAAATTATTCGAAAAGCTTTTTCATAGGTACTTCACTCTTGACTTATCTCGCATCAAATTGTTGATTATGTTCACTGCGCTGTAGAGAATTTTGGGTAGTGTACATAACTGCTTCCTCATCCCTTTTTGATTCACTATCATTCACTTTTTATTACAAATAAATCTATCTATTTCGCAATGGCGGCAAATCAAACTCACGTCAAGGATGCGTGTAGTGGACGACCGCGCTCAGCGACGTAGTTCTATTTTCAAAAGATTGACCAAGATTCCTTTTCAAATGAAGGTATCCGAAATTTGAAAGTCATTACTTAATCGATAAACGATGTCGTAATGAAAATACGTACAATATTACCTACGGCCAGAGACAATATAATTGTTGTTATATCAATGTGTTTGACGCTTCGAGCAACACGGCCTCCGTACCGAACGGATACCGTTTGACGTAATGATTGATACTCATTAAAAGACAATTTCTAATAGCGTTATAGACATTTCACAGTGTGCGAGTAGGTAAAAGCATTTTCTATATCGTTAAAAAGTCATTACTTTATCGATGTCGATATCGTAATGAAAATAGTATAAAATTAACTACGGACAGAGATAAGACATAATTGTTGTAGTTGTTATCATTGGAGTAGGTAATGAACTGGTCATTACTACCAGTGTGTTGAACCTGAACGCAAATAAGTAGTGTTGTGTGTGTTTAAATAAAATATACTTTTACTAAATTTTGTTTGAGCGGAAATGTTTGTTTGACGAGTAATATAAAATGAGTGATAGCGAATCAAAAAGTGACGAAGATGTATGCACTCCGTCCAAAATTCCCAACGCGGCAAAGAATGCCGTGAACAATTTGTTGCCAGAAAAGTCGAAAATTAAATATGACAAAGTTTATAAAGACTTTATGGGGTGGAAAATTATGAAACGCACGGCATCGTTCTCGGAAGATGTACTTTTAGCGTATTTTGAAGAACTATCTAGCAAATTTAAGTCCACAAGTCTATGGACTTTCTTTTCTATGCTAAAAAGTACTCTCTTTGTTAGACATCAAATTGACATAGCAAACTACAGCAAACTAAAAGCTTTCCTCAAGCGTAAAAGTGAAGGACATAAAGCCAAAAAGTCAAAGACATTTTCGACTGAAGAAATCCAAAAGTTTTTGGACGACGCTCCTGAGAAGTTGTATCTTTTCACAAAGGTAACTAATTTTCAATGTAATTTAACAAATGTTATTTTTTTACTTATTTTATTATGAATGATCTCATATTCTATTTAAAACCCTTTTTAATACTTTGTCACAGACTTGCCTAATATTTGGCGTAATGGGTGCATGCCGAAGGCAGGAGTTATACAATATGCTGTACACTGACGTGCAGGTGACGGATTCCACCATTTTAGTTAATATAAAAAATAACAAAATGAAGACCTACCGCTCTTTTACCATAACTGGTACCTACAAAGATTTGGTTAAAAGATACATAGCACTACGCCCAACTGAATGTCCAGAACCCAACTTCTTTTTAAAATACTCAAGTGGAAAATGCTTTAATCAAAAAGTAGGTATTAATAAATTTGGAGCACTTGGAAAGACCATTGCAGAGTTTCTGAATCTTCCGAGCCCTGAAAAGTATACCGGACACTGTTTTCGTAGAACCTCAGCAACTTTAAATGCTAGAGGCAACATTGCTTCAGTGAATGGCCTTGGAGGCAGGAGTTCGACCACCGTAACTGAGGGCGAAATCGATGAGACTTCACAGGACAAGGTGGATATGTCTAATAATATTTTGAATTCAATCCGAAATAAACATATAATAAATATAAATTTGCACAGCAACCAAGAACAAGGCTTAAATGTAAGTTTGCAAGCGTCTGGCCAATTGCTAATTTCTCAGTGTACCATACAAAATGTTAACAACTATTATTATAATAAATAAATATTGATTCTGTGTCTTCAACTTATTATACTTAACTTATTTAAACTTGGGGGAACGCTATATGCCCAAACAGTTACACCTTATTCATTCAAAGCTCTCTCTATTTTTGAGCTCTACTTATAGGTAAGTAGTCAATGCTTGCTTAATCTAGTTTTCAGTCTCTATTAATAAAACTAGATTAAATTAAATCAATTAACTTTACGAGGCACCTTTCCTTTTCCTAAGCATCTTCTGGGCTCTATCTTTAAACTAAATGTAGTCCGGCCGGGGTCTGAAGTCCGGTCTGGAGTCCAGCAGCATTCACGCTAATCATATAAGTGACTTATGTGTTGTAAATACAAAAACGGTCCAAGCCGATAACTAGCTCCGATTATTGGCTAATCGGCAGTCCTGCGTGAAGGCATTTGCCTAATGACCCGGAGGTCGTGGGTTCAAATCCCACCAGTAAGCATACTTTATAAAAGTTGTTTCCAGTCTGAAAAGGATATTGCATGCTTGAATCAACTGATTAATTCCGAATAGAAAGGAAAAATAATCATCATTATCATTTCGTGTATGTGACACGGTCAGTCGACCATGCCAAGGAAACCAAGGAAAGATGATTCCGTGCTTCGTAAGGCACGATAAGCGTGAGTCCCTAACGTCATCAAGCGTTTGGTTAATTTTATCCTTGGATTGTTTTTGGTCTACCCTTCGGGTTGCTGAGGTCAGGCGACCGTCGCTCTATGTAAAAACCAGTAACCTTGTCTAATCACCTAAGATAGGTAGTGGGCCCCGGGTGCAACCGATAATACGATGATGATGAATGTTACTTATACATTTACTTAAATTTCGACTCGACTCCGAATGGTTGGTGTTATACAATGTATAATAAATAAATAAATAATGTACCTATATTAGCACCCGTGCGGATGCTTCTCGCCTCGTGCTCGTTCTTGGCGACACGGGTGCATGCCTAAATTATATAAGTACATAGATTGTTTACCCGTAGCTTCAACTATTTTTGTCAGGCCTTCTACAGCAGCAATCGAGTTGTCCAGCACCCGATGGTAGTACTCCGTCAGACCAACCACCGGCTGCAGCTGCTGCACCGTCTCCCCCGCCGTCTTCTTCACCGGAAACAGAGCGTTGATAGCTTTCACCGAGTTTTGCAGCCGTCCGATGATCTCCTTCTTTATAAAGTCAGACACCCCGCGCAGCTGTTTCTTCAAGAAGTCAGAGTATTTGCCTGCAAAAACATGCTTATGTCGTCAGGTTCATTCTAGTACAATACACTACAACGTAACCTAACTAACCGAACACTACAGTGTAGACACAGCCATGAAAAAAAATTTTTTCTTCAGTAAATTATCTTTTTTATCTTTATCTTTGCGAGTTACATACAGGGTAGATAGCAGCATGAGGAGTACGCTGGATGCAGCTCGCTACCATACTTCGTTGGATCTGGAATAAGTCAGGCCACGGAAGCAATATTGGAGTGATTAAGAGGATCGACTACCTGTAATTTTCATACAAAAAGCTATCTCTTCCACCCCCCTAAACCTTTACGAAATGAGGAAATTTTTGTGTCATTTGATTTAGCACACCTTAATCTAGCGCTAACCGTTTTTGGTTTTTATTGATTCGGTTTAGATTAATTTAAATAAATTAAAATGCCCCGGGTTTTTTTTACGTAAAAAAATATGGATATTAGTATTAAAAATAAGCGACCTCTTTGTCCCTTGAATGATTGTTTTGGTTTCCTTGGTAAATATTGTCAAAAATTAGACAATTTGCATCCTTCATCGACACTTCATCGGCATGCCAAACTGCCGAAAAACTGCCTTTACGGATTTTAGGGCATAGAACACACGTCAATTGAGTTTGAATTTGTGGCCCCCAATAGAAAATCAAACGTAATTGTATGGCATTTTTTTCATTTTCACCCTCACTTTCTTATTTGTCTATGATCTTTATTGCCTAGAGAAAACATAAGGCAGTGGATCGTCTGATACTAGTAATAGTATCTTCTTCGTAGTTTGTGCAAAACATGTTGAATTACCCTCAGAGCAATAACTAAGAACTAAGAATTACCAAAAACCACGCGTCTAGTCTCAGCTGACGTAACTCCAGTGAAGAGAGGGATACGCTGCTTCTTCTTCTTCAGCACATCGCCCGGCTGCTCATCCACCAAAGTTGGTAAGCCTCGGTCGTCGTATTCTCCTTCAACTCTCGCCCCAGTGCCTAGAGAATGTTTGGAGGAGGTAGTTTGTTTATCTTTATCTTTAAACATAGTACCTACATAGTTTTGATTTTTTCGATAACAAACAAACACGTAATTAAATTTTTTTGTGTGGTTGTTTGTATTTGTATTGGAATTTGAACATTTATCCCTATAATTGAACTTACCAGCACGCCCAGCAATCTCATTCAGAAATTTATCTGTATCGATGTTAGCGTCCATACCGCTATCAGCCTGCAAACACAAACCATTGTTATTTGTATTATTATATCATTATATAGAAAAGAAAGTTAATGCTGACACAAAAATCCCTCTATCTTGTAAACGGCTTGTAAAGCGCGATTTTGTTAAAACATTATGATCATCGCTGGAAAACTTGCTTTCAAATAAACACCCCACACACACCCACCCTCATATGGCGGTCAAACTTGACACCCCTATTTTGCGTCATGGATGTTAAATCACTGATTTACAAAACAATAAATAATCACCTCAATAATCTTCTCGACGGGCAGTTTCCGTAAACATAAAATAAATCTCTCAACCGGCTCCGGCGGACAGTTTGTTCGGTTCGCAAGTGACTTTGCATGCTCTTCTGGATTGGAACGAACTGCTCCTGGCGATAAGGGAGTCCCCGAAAGAGCAGCCACCCCAGTTGCGGTGCGTCCCTCAGTTGACAGCGCCATTAATGATGCAGTACTGCCTCCGGAGCCCTGGCCCATGACTACCACTCGCGTAGGGTCTCCTCCAAAGAATTCTATATAATCTTTAACCTTGCAAACAAAGATAGAACACTGTTATTCCTTGTTTTTATTACCATTACGGTAGCTAATGATAAAAAGCAGAAAAGTAGGTAAACGCTCTTCATTAGTGATTGGTCTAATAATGTGTAAAGTGACTTAGAAGCGAAATGCCGGGCCTACCAAGGCCAACTCAACTAAATTCTCACCCAAGTCATAGCAACAAGCAAGTCAAACAAGCCAGCATTTCCTGAAGCTTCTTTCTGCCCATTCGTTATGTAGCCCAGAGAACCCAGTCGATATTGGGGCACCACCAACAAGGTGTCTTCCTGCGTAAGATGTTTACCCTGGAACAATCAATATGATATTTACTTAAATCTATTATACTCGCTAAACTGGCTAGGTTATGAAGTCCATTTGGTAATCTGTAATCCACCCATAAGAACCTACAGTTAGTTAAATTCTATGACTTCTAAGTAATCTAGGTACTTACCCCATAAGGAGAGGCAGAGCCTGTTTTATAATTGCCTCCGTGAATGAAAACCACAACAGGGGAACCTGCAAAATGATACAGGCATGAATCACACAGAAACGGCCTACGACCTGAGATCCAGATCTCTACTTACGACAATACATATACCTACTCGCTAGTCACTATTAGTTAAGTGTGTAAGCTAGGAGATACGGATCACCAAGGTGACGGATGATGCAATGCGAATGCGTGCAGTAGTTGCTTCCCATCAAGCAAGATGGGGGTCAAACGCAATCAATAGATATAGGTATAATAATACATAGAGCAATGAGAACAACTAGGATAAGTGAAGTAACAAGAAACAAATATGCATGTCAATAAAAGTAGAAATTATAGGCAGTACTTTAAAGCGTAAAATAATTCCATTTGGGCAGGCATAATTCGAATAAGACTGTAGTTGTTACCTTATTGTTGTTTTCAGTAATAAAATAAAAGTAACTTATAGTAGAACAATTATTAACTTATCAGTGGTAGAATTAGGCCAAAAAAGGAGTAAATGATTGGGTCGCCACTTAGTTGAAGAAAGGAATGTTGCTGAACCTTGTTCATTCCCGGGCATCTTGGGAGCGAAAACATTTAGGCAAAGACAGTCCTCATGCCCGATGATTTGCATCAGATTGGCGCCGAGCTGCGGGCAGGCGGCGCAGGGTGTGGTGGCTGTGAGCTCTCCAGCCAGGTAGCGCCGAACGGGCCGCTGGAACCGCCGCACACCCACCGGTGGCTCAGCATATCTGTTAATGGTTGACGCCAATAGTTTCTTTCAACTGCCATAAGATTTCGTTTTCAAATTTCATACCATTGTCATTTCAGTTCGAGTCAGAGCTTCTGACTCGCCCCTTTAAGGAAATGTCGAAGGTCAATTTACACGCTGTTTGAATATTGCCTATACATATAATATTATTTTAGGGTTTATTTTTAACCGACTTCAAAAAATGGAGGAGGTTTACAATTCGTCGTAATGTTTTTTTTTATGTATATTCCCCGATTTCTTGAAGACGCCTGAACCGATTTAAGAAATTCTTTTTTTGTTCGATAGGTAATACTTTACAGATGGTCCCATTAAATTTTTATCGAAATGAGTCAAACGCTTTTTAAAAAAAATATATAAAAACCAAAAAAATTATTAGGTACAGGTATGCCGTTCGGATTACACTTATTTCCATTTTTTTCTTATTTCTATTAAAAAAAATTTATAGGGTTGTTGATTTATACGGTTTTTGTTTTTTTGTTAAAAATATCAATTATTACAAACTATGATGTGCTCACAAGAAATAATAACCAACCTATCTTAAATCTAAATGTTCTCAGTTTCATTAAGTATATCCAGTGACATGGTGAATGACAATGGTATGAAATTTGAAAACCTTTTTCTATGGAAACAATGTTGGTTTAATGCTCTAAGAAACCAATGCTGGGAATTTGACGTACGACGATGTCGTAGAAGGCGACTTAGGAAACACAAGCTAAACAAACTTATAAACATCAAAGAAACCTCTCCAACCCGTCTGGCCAGCGTGGAGAGTGTAGGCCAAATCCTCTGATTGCTCTGGCTAATATGGCTCAGGTAGTACAGAGAAGGTCGTGCTCCTGCAGTGATGACTAAAAAGACCTTTATATTTGTTGTTTAATACTTCTACTCGTACCTCAAAATTGTAAATAAACTTTATCCTTTGCAAAACTAGTTGACTGGAAGAGATCCCTCTTGGGATAAGTCCACCGTTTGTACCTTAGAGCATTAAACCAACTTGGTTTAATGCTCTAAGGTTTGTACGGATTATAAATCTAGTTTTATTATGTTTATTTTATGTGTTTGTACAATAAAGATTTTAAACAAATAAACAAACCAGACCTGATGATGATGATGATATTAACTGTCAGGGCGGCAAAAACTTTGGTATGAAAACACATTTTGTATTCATTGCACATTGTGTCGTAGAATATTACTCAACGATAGTATATATTTATGACAAACATTCAAGGGCCAATCTGGAAAATATCGTTTTCGATCATGAACTGGCCGGGAATCGAACCCGGGTCCACCCATGTTGGCGTGTTAACCACTGCGCCACGAAGGCAGTCAAAGATAAGTAGGCAGCACCTATTTATATAAATTCGGTAGCTGCACAGGTTGTTACTCACAGTTTATATAATTTAATACCTCACATGCTATATTAAGTATTTAACAGATAAATTAAACCGTCGAAATAAAAATAACTAAAAAGCAAAAACCCTATACATAAATAAATACTTATTGAACACAACAAATGTGATATTTTTGCCGTTTTTTGCTCCATGGTTCGGTGGACGGGACGGAACCCTTTGTGCGCGAGTCCGACTCGCACTTGGCCGTATGCAAGTTTTTTTATGAGTGATTCATGCTTGTGCTTTTGTTTGTTGTGTTGTGCTTGCCAAGACAAATCAATCACAATTGAGTCTATCTTCTTTAGTTTAGAAGTAAGTACATATGTCTAACTTCCGACTTCATCATCAGATCAGGTCAGTGGTCCCAAATTATTGCATTTTCAGTAATTACACAAAATTTCAGCTCAATCGGTTACCGATAAGTGCTTCAAAATTGAGTTGCAATATTTGACCCACACATACTGACAAGGTTTATGAGGGTTTATGCCTTCTTTATCCAATCTTTAACAGTGCAAACCTTGTAAAATATTTCCAGAGCCGAAATATAAAATTGTTTGTTAAAGAAATATAAACGAGAAAAAAAACTCAGTATATAATCAGCACCTTATACCATAAAAGGTGAAATAGGAAAACCGATCATTCTTGACTCCTTCAACTCTCGCGCTTCGGCCGTGCTTTTGCACAAACACGACGGCTGCGTCCGGCTCAGGCGGAGCTGCCACGTCCCCGCCGACTACGGCGCCAACAGAGCCTGCTTTCCAGCACAAGGCCACCACAAAACACCACAACCACGCACTATGCATCACACCAGCTTAATAATTCAGTGATATGAGGATCCAGATGAGGCGGAAGTCACATCCTGTGATATGATTAATCAAATCACATATTTTTTGCATAAAATATTCAGCATTTCGGCTGGATGAGATACCTAATTGGTATTTTTTTATTATTCCCCGAGATGAATCAATCGTTTACAATTCGTTTTTGTTTGAAAAACAATGCCAGTAAAGTACAAATAGCGAAAAAATAGTTTTATTGAAACAAAATATAACGCCCTGTATTTTGTTTGAATACAATGAATTTCCTGTATTTTGTTTGAATACAATGAATTTTCCTATAGGGATTTAATTACGCAGACAACATCGATCTGTCTGTCTGCCTATGCCTACCGGTCTGTCCTCGGCTTAGCTCAGAGCCGCTGCTATAAGAAAGCTTTTTCTGCTAGAAAGCTGTATTGGTATTAGGGTTTAGTTTTTTTGCCTATCGGCTACGGAACCCTCAAAATTGTTTTTTAGAGATCTCATGTAATTTTTAAAGACTTATCTACTTATATGTTTGATTATTTTTTTAAATTTAAATTTCATGCATGGGGAGCCATTTTTGTATAAAATTTGATATTAGCACAAAGCAAGTAGGTAATATGTTGTCACTCGTGCGCAAGCGAGAGCCCACAGATCTATGGATATCCCATCCACATCATTTTTTTTTATTTAACCTATATTGTCCCACTGCTGGGCAAAGGTCTCTCTCATCTCTTTCCATTTATCTCTTTCTCGTGTTGACTTCAACCAATCCTTTCTAAAAACATCTAATTCGTCTCTCCAACGTTTTCTTGGCCTACCTCGGTGACGGCGACCATCTGTAGGTAGCCACTCTGTTGCTATCTTGGCCAATCTCTCGGGATGCATTCTACCAACATGCCCCGCCCAATCCCATTTTAGCACAGCAGTTTTAGTGCCCACATCAGAAATTCCCGTTTTCGAGCGGAGTGCAGTATTTGGGATTCTGTCTACCCTCTTTACTCCTAACACACTTCGCTCCATGGCTCTCTGGCAAATCTTGAGCCTGGACTTCAACTCCTCGGTCAGCGACCATGTCTGGGCACCGTAGGTTAGGACGGGCAAGATGCACACATATCGATGAGTCGGCGCTTGAGTGACAAGGGAAGGTCACCCATATCAAATCTATCCACATAATATCAAATCTATATCCATCTTTCCTTTACTTGAACTTTTATGGGTACCTATATACATGACATAACTTTTATGTACTTATATGTTGTAACAGCGAGCCGAATTGCTACTACACCTAATTTCAAACCGGTTTCAGATACCTACTTAGGTACAGCTGGCCTCATGAGGTTAAACTTAGGTGTAAAGCTTAGCTCTTACTTATCTTCGGTTAAAACTATGTTAACCTTCATCCCATGCCTTCATCATAGCAGTTGTCTCCAGCTACGAGTATATAGTTATACTTCAGACTATAAGAGACCACGACTCACAGCTACGAGTCAATCCATAGATATCATAGATACATCTCTGTGAGTCAATAATTTTGTCCATGGTCTTACTATCAGGAACTCAACTTTTGAACTAGGTGCAGCCGCACACCGATGGTTAAACTTAGGTGCATCTTATTTACCATCGATTATATTGAAAAAATAAAAGACAGGATGTTGAAGAGACAATAAATGTTATTTAGTACAAGTAGGTATTTGAAAAACATTGTAGTACTGCGTCTAGGCTTGCCTACATTTTTGTTTGAATATTGTATTTTTTAACAAAGTCTAAAGAGCGGCCGCATATTGTCAGAAATTTCTGTTAGAAAAATTCTGACGCTCGCCGGAAGCACCCCGCATACTATCAGAAATTTTGATCCGGCAGCTTTTGAGCCCAGTCGTGTTTCATCTGTATGCTTACGCACATCTACCTATGAATGAAGATACGTATGTTATTGCTCTTAGCGCTTTTTTTCATTTAAATAAAACAAATCGGCCAAGTGGTTGTCGGACTCGCACATATCTATACAACATCGGGCAAAAACTGCAACGAAAATCATGTTCTTAGTACGAAAGCCCTTAATATTTATTTAATTTTGATTATTTATTTTTAAAGCGATGAATATACAAATAAATATTTTGTGAATATCTGAAGTCTACCTGTTGCCGTTATACATAACGAGCAAAAGATGGCATAAAATCACGTTTGTTGTATGGGAGCACCCCTTAATTATTACCTATTTTATTCTGATTCTAGTGTTTATTGTTATAGCGGCAAAAGCAAATAAGTTCATCATCTATGAAAATTTTAACTGTATAGTAAACACGGTTTATGAGGAGAGGTATTTGAGGAGCCCGATGGTCCAGTGGGTGTGAGTCCCTACTTGGATGGGTGACCGCAAGTGGCATAAAAATATCTCGAGCTCCTCCGTGCTTCGGAAGGCACGTTAAGCCGTTTGTCGTAGATATCATCATTGATGTCAGTCGTTAAGCTATGTCAGATGCCTTAAGGCAGCTTGAAAAACCTGACACCAGTGTTGGCCACTTACTCATACGAAAAACAAAACAAACAACGGTTTATGATACATCCTGGTGACACACGGACATCGCAATCTCGTAAATAGGGTCCCGTTTTTACGCTTTGGACATGGAACCCTAAAAACCCTGATATTGAAATATGGATTTCAATTCTCAAATTATATTTGGCATATTCGCTCCCTAGCTAAGTCTCTGTGTATTTTATTCTGGTCATTTTTAACATCGCGTTCCACAAACATAGATATTTTTCCACATCGGCAATTAAATCTTGATTTAACTCATTTTCGTCAAGAACGTTGGTTCCTAAAATACAACAAACACGTGTGCAGCGTACGGAGGCAGACGGTAAAGGTAAACTGACGCGAATTTCTGATAGTGTGCGGGGCCTAGTACAAAATGTATGGAAAACACGCCTTCCGCCATTTCTAAGCCGTTTGATCAAAACATGATTTACTCGAAAATCTTTTAGGTATTTACTCAATAATTGAGTAAAGATTTTAATTGTCAATTATTGTCTATAAGACCTACAATCAGTGCGCTGTTGCTACATCAATGCATCAAAATCTCTAACGGTGACCAGATACAAACGCGAATTCTCGAAATATCGTCAGATCGTGTAGTTTAGAAGTAGGTACTTAAACAAAGTCAGACGCGTCGTTTCCCTGGGCCACCACGGCTTGGCCAGTCACCGCAATGCAGAACGCTTTTCTTTCGCGTCATGCCGCATGACTCATGCGGCATGACGCGAAAAGCGTTCTGCGTTGCATGACTCATGCCGCTCTCAATGATGTCATCCGTCGTGCCTTTTTTTTTTTTGTATTATTTTACGGCCCTGGATACAAGTCCTTTAGAGCCTTTCTTCATTTATTTCGCCAGTTGGCGAGTTCCTCTTCTTGGTTGTCAACGAAATGATGGTGTAATTCATTTCGTTGTTTTCGCGGAGCCCCTGGCGACAACTCTTCGCGAATCCACTGGTTTCATCATTGACGACGCAGCAAGGCGGACAACCACCAGCCCGCTATGTAAATCTTACTACAGCCGCACAATGACAGTCTATTTTAGTTATTCTACACATTGTTCATAAATATGGGCATTTATAACACAAAATAACACCAATTTCACATTATAAAGTCCACTAGAATCAATTTGCGAAACAATCCAAAACTAAAATCCCCGCCAAGAACTCCTCCGTCGTGCCTTTGCCTCGGCTGGTGTGCCAACAGTGCTCGAGCTCGCAGGTTTAACTCGTGATGATGGCAAGATGGTCCGAAGGGCCTTGGGGTGCGGAAACCCAACAGATTTTCAAAGAGATCTCCGCACGCTTTATCGACGTTTCCGGTGACCTAAGGGCAGGCGCGCTGTTTTAGTATATTCCTAAAAAAAGAGACTTACTTTACGCTCTCTCGGGATTAATGGAATTTAAATGGAATATAGCGGCCACAGGTAATATTAAAACATGATTCTAAAAATACCTAATAGATATTTTATGGATGGATATAGCCTGCGTCATAATAGCACACTGTTTGTGTAGGTGTGATGCATCGAGATTTATGTACCTACTACGTAGTATTTTATCTCGATGGTTTGATAAAAAGTTTTTGTAAGGCCCTTTGACTAGAAAAATTAATATACCTATCATAAAAAACCCTACCTACCTATATTTGTAACTGAAATTTTTATTTTTACCCAACTGACCTACCCAGAAGAAATACGAAAAATTTGTAGGTACTTTAAAACAACCAAATAATTCGGAAACGAATCCCTAAATCGAAAAAACCGGCCAAGTGCGTGTCGGGCCACGCGCAGTGTAGAGTTCCGTAGTTGCGAATAACAACTTTGAGTTCACACTGTTCACACTCGCACCTCACAGTTTAACGAACAAAAACATCTAACAATGAAAATTGTATGAAATTTTACATTTTCCAGTACATTTCATAAGTTGGTTGCCTATAACTTTTTAGTTTGCACTTAGTACTCAGCTCTGATAGTTTTCCTTTCAACTTCAGTATATACATATAGGTACTACTGTTATAATTTTTTTCACGTATCCATATATAACCGTTGAGCAGATAGAGGGGGGGACACTTACCTCTAACAAAAATTTGCATTGTAACCCCAAATGTTTCGGAAACGGATTTCTAAATCGAAAAATGGTATTCTCAACCTCACAATATTTTTCAAAGACCTTTTTAACGATACCCCACACGATGGGTAAATAGAGAAAAAAAAAATACTCCCCCACTTTACTTACATGGAAACCCCACCCCACCTAAAAAAAATTTTTTTTTTTCAAGATTTTTTCTACCACTTTTTTGCCATGATTAATAAACATACTCGAATAAACATACTCATACCAAATTACATCTTTCTAGTATGTTTCTAGTAGGTACTTAGTCTCTGAGTAAAACACAGACAGGACAGACAGACAGGCAGACATGGCGAAATTATAAGGGTTAATTGTTTACTACGGAACCCTAAAAATGGTGTTCTCAACCTCACAATATTTTTAAAGACCTATTTAAGTATTTAACAATACCCAACACAATGGGTTTGTATAGAAAAAAAAAAATCTCTTTATTGTATGGGAGCAACCCCAAAAAAAAATTTTTTTAAGATTTTTTTCTACCACTTTTTTTACATTTTTACAACGTCATGGCAACGTTTTGTTTATAGGTATATGATAGTTATACAGTACTCATGGTGGCTGCGCAAAGTTAATTGCAGCTGTCGCTGCATACATACCTACATTTGCTTTTGTGCATAAGAATAGTGCCAAAACATTTTTATTGACCTTTCGTAAGAAAATGTATTAAACTCATAATTATACTCATCCCTCATCAAAAGAGTTTTAAGTATTCTGCGAACATAACCTATGAAAATAATTTTTGTAGGTTTCAATTTTCATTTCATGCCAATTTGTCGAAAATAAGCTTAGTAATATAAACAAATATGTTTATAGTTTATTTCACGAGATTTGGTCAAATTATAAGGAAAAATATTTTTTAATCAAAAGTCCGTATGACAGTTGACAGTTTGTTTCGGAACAACCGTAAAAACTGTCAACGTGACAGTTGCCAACCCCATTGGTTTAACTGAACAAAGTAGTCAGCAATTTTCAAAAGATTTTATGCTTGCTACTACGGAACCATACATTGGCGAGTCACTCGCACTTGGCCAAGTTTTGCGTATTTCACTGTCAAGATGAAGGTAGGTAGGTGTACCTACTTATTTGCGGCAAAAGCCATGTTTGAACAACTTTTGTCCAACTGTTTGACTGTGTGTTTACTTTGTAGCACGTATTTTTGCAATAAAATTACGTTTCGGTATGTAAATCTTTTGGTTATACAAAAAGAAACTTCCCCCATTATAGTGTAAATCTTCATTTACTGGCAATACTGTGATATGTTTCAAGTAAGACAAAATAACCCTTATGTCTTTGCACTTAGAGCCTAAAATTGAATGAAAATATAGTTGTGAAAGAGATGACTATTTCTGTCTCATAAAAACTTGAATACGGTAATCAAACACCGAGATGATCAAGTGTGATGTACTAACAGCACACACATGGCCTCGTTCAACTTGTTTTATTAGGACACTCATATCAAACGGGTTGCAGCGCCCGAAAAATTTTGGTAGGTACCTGCCTAACAAGGTTTTTTTTGTTAATGTGGTGAAATTGTTTTTTAATTTAATAGGTTTGACATAAAACGGTAGACTTTTGAAGTTTTTGAGAGCACCAAATATTATTAGGTATACCTAAGTAGGTAGGTACAGTCCGGAAGGCGTAAGCTGAGCTCTGCATGTGTGTGAGTAATCACCAAAAGTAGAGTCGGACCAAAAACTCTTAAAAATAATTTTGATACTTGACATGTCTTTATCGTTCATGTTTTTAAAATAACTGTTTAAATTACAAAATATTTCTATTACATGGCTATTTTAAGGGTTTCGTATTCTTCGTTTACTTTTGTTTGCAGCCATTTCACAAATAAATCGGACACAAGAACAAAATATTAAGAATTAATTACGTCACACTGCTACCAGTACAAGGGTGAAGTGTGACAGGTGCGCAGCGGAGATGCGCCGCGGTATAAGCCGATGTCACACCTACACTATCTATGTGCACTCACACAAATGCAAAGCTCAGCTTAGGCCTCGCGAACTGTACTGAACTAGGTCATGAGTACTATACTACCCTTACCCTTTGCTTTACATTTTAGAAAAATAATAAATCTTATTAGGTACGTAGTGGGTACGTACTACGTACCCACTAATAGGTATTAGGTCTACTAACCAAGTTATTAGTCAGTGTTAGTAGGTAGTAGTTCCTTCCTAAGTACTTACCTAGGTACCTAATCTATAAGATAAGAAACCGACTTTTATCAAACCAAAACCGATTTTAATCAAGCTTAGGCACCTACTTAAATGAAATCAATTCAAAAGCTCAGTGCCTACCTTCTCAATATCGGGCAATGATAGTTTCGGTCAAAGATTATATCGGTCATACGTATTGTACTATATTGTCGGCTCTTAGTCACACGCACTGCCTCACCGTTGCCGCTCCCAATCACTCTGACTGTTTGCGACCGCGCGTGCGCTAGAGATGACAGAATGCTTCCTTCTCTTTTACTCACATATACTACATCCCTTCCTTATTTTACATTTTGTATTGATATAATAAAACAATTTAAATTTAAATAAATTTCATTTTATTACTTTTAGTAATTTCTGTTACTACGAACTTAAATACTGAATAACTTCTATTAATGTAAAATAACCAAAATCCATGTCATCTTCTATTCTAATTATTTTCTAAATTAGCATCAGTACTTCCTTCATTTACCTTTTCGAAATCATCTTCGTTATCTTTATTCATGGATTGCCACTCACCCTCTACTCTTTTTAAATGTAATATATTACGTCTTAATTGCTGCCCTGTTTCGTCATTTTGAACCTCAACGTCTCCTCCTATTTTTGACTTAACAGTGTGTGTAGCCATACCATAATTCAAACTTAGCTTATTTGTTTTATTTGAATTCCTCACGTAAACTTTATCTCCAATTTGTAAATCTACTTCTTGTGCTCTCCTCTTTTTATCTGCATATTCTCTCCCTTTCTCTTTTTGCTCTTTGTCCTTATCTCTGACATCCATATCTCCAAAATTCTGTTCTGCATTATCTATCATAGGAATCTTATCTCTAAATTTCCTTTGGAAAAATAATTCTGCCGGTGTTTTTCCTGTCACACTGTGTGGAGTGCTATTATACATAGTTAAATATTCAATTAATGCTTCCTTCCAACCTTTCCTTTCTACTTGGCATATTTTTAATCGCTTGATAATATCTCTGTTTTGACGTTCAACTTCGCCATTTTGTTGTGGCCAATAAGGAATTGAATTGTATAGTTTTATGTCGTTTTCATGACAATACGACTTAAATTCTTCACTGACAAATTGTTTTCCATTATCAGAAGTGATTGAAACTGGGTGTCCTAATCGACTAAATAAATCTTTAAGCAATCGAATCATTTCCTTACTACTTATATCTCTACATATTTTAATTTCTTTGTATCGTGAATAGTAATCGATCACCACTAATAGGTAGTCCCCACTCGGTAAGGGGCCTAAAAGATCAATAGCAATATCAATCCACGACTGAGTAGGTAATTCTCGCCTTTTGAGTGGATGCGGTGGATTTGGTGCCGATACCAACGTACATCCTTTACAGGACTTAACCATTTTTTCGACATCCTTATCGTATTTAGGCCACCAAACCTTTGCTCTAAGTCTAAGTTTCATTGCAACCATTCCTGGATGACCCTCATGCGCAGCTTCTAATACACGAGACCTTAATTGAGTAGGAACAACAATTTTAGTACCTCTAAGCAAAATGTCACCATAAAAGCATAATTCGTTCTCAAACACTTTATAAGCTTTTACCGCGTCGTCCCATTTTTTATCGTACACTCCTTTTTTTACTTTTTGTATAACATCATCTAACTTCGATTGTTCTTCAATATCTCTCAATGATACCGCTATAGGTCTTGAATGATCAATAATATCCTGAATATAGTCTTTTACTCGTGTTTTATCCTCATTAAATGTGCACAACCTAGACAAAGGATCAGCTATGTTATTTTTCCCGGGGCGATAAATGACATTATACTTGTAAGATTGAAGTCTAAGTATCCATCGCTCAATCCGTGCGCAGGGTTTAGACTTTGGACCAAATATTACTTCAAGAGGTTTATGGTCAGTAATCAAATCAAATTCCTTACCATAAAGAAACATGTGAAAATTCTCCACGGCCCATACAAGCGCTAAGGCTTCTTTTTCAGTTTGACAATAACGACGTTCACAGTCACTGAGGGTCTTATTTCCAAATCCAATAATGCGTGGACCACTTTCATTGGTCTGTACTAAAATTGCACCAAGCCCAACCGGGCTAGCATCTGCAAATACCATGGTCTTATCCTTCACATTGTAGTACCCTAAATTAGGTATATCACTCAAGGCAGCCTTTAGATTACAAAAGGCCGTTTCCTGATTTTTTCCCCATGAATCCCTTATGTCAGCATTTTTAGCCGCTTTCTGGCGAAGTAGTTGTTTTAGTGGCTCTGTAGTTGTGGCCATATTAGGGATCCATTTCCCAATATAATTTATTAACCCTAAAAAACTTTGAAGTTCCGAAATGTTTCTTGGGGTTCTAAAGTCTTTTATAGCCAACAAATACTTATCTAAAGGTCTGATTCCTTGATTAGATAACTCATGTCCCAAAAATTCGACTATAGATGTGCTATAAATACATTTGTCTTCCCTCAACATGACATTATTTGTCCTTAAAGTATGAAGAACCATTTGAAGTCGATTGTCGTGTTCCTTCTGATCCTTTCCATAGACTAGAATGTCATCTATGAAATAAACAACGCCTTCACATTCTATTAACAACCTTTCTAGAATCTTTTGAAACAATTCTGGAGCACAAGTAATACCAAACATTAATCTCTTGTAACGGTAAAGTCCTTTGCCAGATATAAAAGATGTAATATGTCTTGAATCAGGTTGAAGTTCTACTTGGTGAAAAGCATCTTTAATATCTAATTTGCTAAATATTTTTGCATTTTGAATCCTTGGTAATAATTGTTCCATGGTTGGTAAAGGATATTTTCTCGTTTTATAGCCAAATTAGCACGTCTCATATCAATGCATAAACGTATATCACCATCGGGCTTTAAAATAGGCACCACAGGAGATATCCAGTCAGAGGGTCCTTCAACCTTTTCAATTATATCTCTTTGTAGAAGTTGATCGATTTTTGAATTGATTTTTTCTTCTAGTGGAATAGGTACCCTTCTGTAGGGCTGAGCAACTGGTTTCACTTCATCATTTATTGGGATCAGTACTTGTATATCTTTAAATTTAGGAAATGAAGATTCTATTTGGTTTATGTTCATACCCAGCTTCAGTACACCTAATGCCATTGCTGTTGTTTTGCCCAAAAGGTTACGAGTTCCCTTGTCTATGACATAAAAAGTAGAGTTTTGTACTATTTGACCTATGCGAATGTCTGCATTGAATGATGTTAAAAGATTAAGAGGAATTTCACTTCCGTAAGCAACGAATGTTTTTCCTGGATTTTTCACTTCTTCTCCTAATTTAACAATCTTATTTTTAATCTCTATCCACGTCTTGTCAGTGATTAAATTATGTTGGCAGCCCGAGTCAATAAGCATGTCAACCTTTGTTCCACCTATTAAACAAGTAATTGTATCGTCATACAGAACAATAAATACGAAATGAATTTTGTCTTCTTTCACATTCGTCTGATTTTCTGTTTTCTTAAATCTTTTCGCATTAGCATCACTGTCAGTCCTATTATCCTCAAAATGTCTTTTTTTACTAACTCCTTTACATTGCATTTGAAAATGTCCTACCTTTTTACATTTATGACATATCTTTCCTTTAGCTGGACACTTTACATCATAAGCTAAATGATTCCAAATGCCACACCGAAAACATGACTTTTTTCCTCTTGATGATTTTTCCTGTACTTTTGTGTCAACTTTATTTACAGGACTTTCTTTTTCTTTATGACCAAAATCACCTAACTGACGTTCTACTACCTCCAAAGTATTGGCTTCGGTTATAACTTCCTCTAAAGTTATCTTTTCTCCAGCACGCAAAACTTTCTTTCTGAGTTCTTCTGATGAGCATTTCTCAATTATTTGGTCAATGAGGTTGTCATCGATATCCGTGAATTGACATTTCGAAGCCTGTTGTCTTAGTCGAATTAAATATTTTTAAAACTGCTCACTTTCCTCTTGTTTAATTTGCCGAAATATATGCCTCTCATATCTTTTATTTTGCTTAGGAGCAAAATATTCGTCTAATTTCTTAATGGCAACTTCGAAAACATCCACGCCTTGATCTGCATCTTTACCCGTTGATACAAAACCACCCGGTATATTAAACAAAATCTCTTGAAGATCTGGCCCTCCCCAATGTAGCAAACATGCGCGTTTTTTTGAACTGGCAGATATATCTGCAGTTTCCAAATAAATATATAAACTTCTTTTCCAACGTTCCCATCTTATTCCAGCGGAGCCTGCTTTTCCGTCACATTCAAATTTTTCTAAGGTAAGGCTTCCCATCATCCAGCCTGCGGACAAAGAAACAAATAATGTCTCTTTCTTGTATCTTATAAAAACAAACTTTCTTTACATAAATACGAGACATCTGTCACTTTCCAACATCCAGAATATTTTATATATTTGATGTCTCTATTTTTACACTCTGATATGAACGTCGTACATTCCAAAAGTATTAGAAAGTCAAAACCGTCACCTGTAAAAATCTCTAACACACTTCTGATGGTTGTAGATTTATGATAAAATTTAGGGACCACCTGAGAGTATTTTGAATTCACACAGGCACCACCTGTTGTTGTACTACCAGGCATCATCTGGCATTTCAGGCATCACCTGAAAGTATTTTAATTCACAAAGGCGCCACCTTCCGTACTACCAGGCATCATCTGGTATTTGCATCTGATAACCTCATAGCTTTAGAATAGGCGTCACCCATTCAAGCTTACGCATCGTACTTTTGAAAATTTTGTATATACGTACGTACAGGCATCATCTGTTCCCCCTACTTCAGTATTAAATCATACAGACATCACTTATTGTTGAACTACCAGGCATCATCTGATAGTTCACATCACAAGAACAGAGTAGGCAATCACCTGACGCATGTATGTAATGCTTTATGTACGTATCACCTAACTCCACCGATTAAATTTGTCTTTTCCACACATACCTACTATACTATAGACACCACCTCCTTATTTTTGAAATCGGTTAAATATCTACCGGCGTATAAAATTCAAAAAGTATTTGTTCTAATACATCACATAAAGCAATAGTATTTTTTATTTAAAAGAAAAACATATTAAACCTTCTTGAATATTTAAAAAAAATAATAACGCGTTGTAATGTAACCACTGCCGAAAAACTTCCTTTACAGATTTTAGGGCGTAGAACGTACGTCAGTTGAGTTTGAATTAGTGGCCCCCAATAGAAACTCAAACGGGTGTGTATGACATTTTTTCATTTTCACCCTCACTGCATTATTTGTCTATGATCTTTATTGCCTAGAGAAAACTTAAACAGCGGGTCGCCTGATACTAGTAATGGTATCTTCTTCGTAGTTTGTGGTTGTAACTTTCACACAGCGCCACCTAACAGTAGCAGCGGTAAATCAGTTGACGGCCACCGTCCAACTCGGCTCAGTAATAAAATTTAATTTTCTAATATATTTGCAATAATGCGTAATTATTAAAACTCATAAAAATAAGAAATCGAAAATTTAAATTCCAACTCTTACATTGCGCTGCAATACTTAGTAATTTATGGATACCAAAATCGAACTCAATGTCAACACACGTCATGCACTGACAATACAGCGAAAGGAATGCTTCACATCGCTTACTCCGTAAGTCTCCAATGCATACACCACCATCTATCTTTTTCCTATATTTTTATTTATAAATATTACTCACAGTTTCTCTCGTCGCCAAAATGTACTATATTGTCGGCTCTTAGTCACACGCACCGCCTCACCGTTGCCGCTCCCAATCACACTGACTGTTTGCGACCGCGCGTGCGCTAGAGATGACAGAATGCTTCCTTCTCTTTTACTAACATATACTACAGTTACATTACAACGCATTTTTTTTTTTTTTAAATACTCAAGAAGGTTTAATATGTTTTTCTTTTAAATAAAAATACTATTGCTTTAAGTGATGTATTAGAACAAATACTTTTTGAATTTTATAAGCCGGTAGATATTTAACCGATTTCAAAAATAAGGAGGTGGTGTCGTAATTATTAAAACACATAAAAATAAGAAATCGAAAATTTAAATTTCAACTCTTACATTGCGCTGCAATACTTAGTAATTTATGGATACCAAACTCAATATCAACACACGTCATGCCCTGACAATACAGCCAAAGGAATGTTTCATATCGCTTACTCCGTAATTCTCCAATGCATACACCATTATCTATCTTTTTTCCTATATTTATAAATATTACTCACAGTTTCTCTCGTCGCCAAAATGTACTATATTGTCGGCTCTTAGTCACACGCACCGCCTCACCGTTGCCGCTCCCAATCACTCTGACTGTTTGCGACCGCGCGTGCGCTAGAGATGACAGAATGCTTCCTTCTCTTTTACTCACATATACTACACGTATGTAACGGTTAGTCGGACAAAATTTGTACTTACTGTCTGATAAAAAAAACTTAACTTTTGCTTAAGAGAGTTAAAATTTTTATTTATAGAAAACTTATTTTTACTCAATACCTATACTTTTTAAATTTAAAGAAACAATTATTCTTTTTGTTTAAGCACTTATGTATATTCTCATTTCCAAGTAAATGCCAATTCCAAGTCGATTTAAGTACCTACTTACCATTGTGACATTCTGGCACAGTCCATTACTTAACTTGTTAAGCTGGTCAATGTAAGATTGGTCGTGTCGTAGTATGGTACTTATTTTTAGGCGCTGATGAAAAACGTTAATAACTTTGAAAATGTGTCCTGAATACTTAGAAAAATAAATATAGTTTATAACTATCTGTGAAAATAGACTGATTTCTTAAAATATTAGTTATTTATCAATGCCAGTTTGAAGTATTATCTGAATTGGGAAATTGAGTCAATCGCGTGGCAATACTTTTAGCTTGTGACGACACAGAATACGTCGTAATGGCGTCATCATATCGTGAACAGCGCTCAAACGGGGAGGACGTGGGATGTTAGTGTGCAGTGCTTAATTAGAAACTTCTATATTTTTTCAAATGTTTCTAATATCGGAATTATAAAGTACAAAGTTATTAGGATAGGTAAATACCTTTACTTTTCGTCAAGATGTGGTATCAGTGTTGTAATTATTTCTACTTTCTAGTTACTAAATATTTTCGTGTTATTTCAGGTTCCTCGTAAAGGCGCCGCCATCATGGCGTCGGACGAACAATTTTCATTATGTTGGAACAATTTCCACGCGAATATGTCAGCAGGCTTTCATGGCCTGCTGTCGCGTGGAGATCTAGTAGATGTTACATTGGCTGCCGAAGGCAGATTATTACAAGCACACAAATTAGTTTTATCAGTATGTTCTCCCTATTTTCAAGAAATGTTCAAAATGAACCCTACTCAACATCCCATAGGTAATGTAAATTTCTATTCATTGTGTAATATTTTTATATCTATTTCTATCATGTTTTACAATGGAGTTTCTTTTGTTTCAGTATTTTTAAAAGATGTTAGTCATTCTGCGTTAAGAGACTTATTACAGTTTATGTACCAAGGTGAAGTTAATGTTAAGCAAGAAGAATTAGCGTCGTTTATTAGTACAGCGGAACAACTTCAAGTTAAAGGTTTAACCGGTAATCAAAATGAAGAAAGTTCCACGCCATCTAAACCAAAGCCGACGTCGAGGCCAGGCCCGAGGTCGTCACAACAAAGGCAATCTGTTATGAAGTTAGAGACTGATTTAGATTCTAAGCCCTCCTCAACTCCAGTAGCAATTAAGCGACCAAATAGGCCATCGATAGCATCGAATAACTCATCGTCTTCACAAAGTGGGCCGGCGAAACGGAAATGTGTAGACCCATTAGAAGCTGGCCCATCTGGTTCTGCGAAAGAGGAATTCGTAACGATACCGGATGAAGACGAAAATAACGCTGTGGCACCCAAAATGGAACCTGAATTTGTAAATGAAAGCATGTGGGACGATGACGAAGATGGCGCTAACAATGACGAAACAAATTTCGGCGAAGATGATTCTAATATGGAAATGACTGGTAAATATGGTTTCTAAATTTTTAAATGATTTTTATATCCTTTTCATTTCTCTAACCTTATTCTGATATTGCAGGCTTTGACGGTTCGGCAACTGGAGATGGTAACATGAGTGCGGGAGGCGAAGGTGGAGCTGTAGGTGACGCACAAGGTAGGTTTGCCACTTCCTGTTCTAGGACAATCTGGTCATGTTTCAGTAGTGACCAAATTGTCCCAGATTTGTGCATGATCAACGGTTTTCTTTAGTTTTTGGTTAATAATTTCCATCGTTGGTCATTCACGATTAGCAAGTAGAATGAAATTTGTAAGTTAGATTAAGTACATACGTAGTGTAGTTTAGTTTCCTACCTTTATACTGTATTTATTTTTGTGCTTTCTGTACGTTCACAGGTTATTTTGTGTATCTACCTACCATTCCCTACATCGGGAGGTTTCGGTATTCTGGTAACTTCAGGTATCTAAGGTAATACAGGTAAAGTTCTGGTATTACAGGTATTCGCACAGGTTCGCAAGTTTTTCGGAGTAATTGGTAAATTGTATAGGTAAATACATCAACGAAGGTAGCAATAGCAAAAGGGGTAGATAAGTGTCAAGCGTGGTAGCAGCTTTTGACCTTGAAAGCTATGGAACGAGACGCTCCATCGCTTTCTCGTAAATGCTGGTAGTGGAACAGGTTGAAGTGTTACCGACAGCTGGTTTTGTTTTAAAATTTATTGGCTTGGCGCTGACCTAATTGAGCCAAGCCAACAAATTGCTGCTGGTAGAATGTGCAATTTAGCACCCTATTGGCCTGGCTCGCCTTACAGCTGGGCCAGGCCAGTAAAACTTGTGGCTTCGAAGTTGGGTAGGTACCTACTTACCTATAGGCTTACACGAAGCCAGTGGCAGAGCCACGCTAGTGTCCAGGAGCCATGATTTCTGCAGGTACCTATGGCTTTACTAATTTGACCTGGTTACTGGCCTGACTGCGCTAGCCTTGTGTAAACTAGTCTTATAGGTAGGTACGTACCTACTTAGGTATATTATTTCTTTTATAAACCCACTAGGTACGAAGGAGTGTTATGCTTTTTAAGAATTTCAGGATGTTCCTATCATGGTATCACCAGACCTACAAAGTATGAGTATGAACTGGATGGCTAGTAGGTGGGTATGACTTTGTAAGTAGGTAGGTAGACTACCTACATAAATACCGTTAGGTAGGTACGATGGTTTCCGACACATTCGCCAGATTCCTTTTTCGTCAGAATAAATTATTGGCTGTTTTTTTTCTGACTAAAACGGAATTCCTCTTTGACCGGAAAAAAACTTAGGTTAATTTTGACATTATTTATTTATACTTACTAACATCTACTAAAATAAGATTTCTGAAACATTCGCCAGATTCTTTTTTCGTCAGAATTAATTATGGGCTGTTTTTTTTTCTGACTAAAACGGAATTCCAAAGCAAGGACACTTTCGCCAGATTCCTTTTTCGTCAGAGATTTTTTTCTGACTAAAACGGAATTAAAAAAAATGGCACATTCGTCAGATTCTTTTGCGTCAGAAGAGCTCACATGGAACTGAAAAATACCGCTGTTTTCTCATGGTCCCAGGATTGGACCACGAGGGAGAACTGTTTCTCGTAGTCCCATTACTATGTTCAAACTGTTCACTGGTTACAAACTCAAATTACACAAGATCTCAGAGGTTCGCGCACGACGCGATTAGTTGCTAAGCGGTTAGTAACGCGTTAACTAATGTCAGATGCCTTTAGGCAGCTTGAAAAATCTGATACCAGATTTGGCCTTTTACACGAAAAACAAAACAAAACAATGCGTTAGCAACTGATCTCGCGTGACGCTGCGTGCCGGTTTCCCAGCTTAACAGTTTCCAAATTTCTTGGCTAGGTACACTATTTTCATTTCATTTGATAAGGAGATAGTTTCAGTCTCGGGGAAGAACATCTATACTAATATAAGTCCATACTTAATATATTAATGCGAGAGTAGCTGTCTCTCGATTTGTCTGTCTGTTACTTCTTCACACTTCAACCGCTGAACTCATTTAGATGATATTTTTTTAAAGAGATAGTTCGTAAAATTGTACAGGTATGCCGTTTGGTTTAATTTTATTTCTGTTTGTTTTCGCGAATCAAGACAAGTAAATGACGACATTGTTCCTCTATTTTGATTGAACTACCACCCCCACTAAAACCTAATTTTTAGTTCCAGTTTGTACATTTACGTACAGTACGACCAAAAAGAGTAGAAAATAAATGAGGGCGCCACTGCAGTTTAGCGGGGAACACCAACAAGCGTGAAAAAACTGTTTTGATACTTGGGTTTTTAGTATAATTTTCATATTCATTACGTTCCATTAATTGATACTACCTGGCCGACCGAGCTTTACTCTATTTAGCCGGAACTCAGATCGATTTTAAACCAGCTGTTGCCCGCAACTTTATCCACATGACTTTATTTCAATAAACACTGTACCTTCTAAGGGATAACTTCATGATATAAGAACCGATTGATAAAACAGAACCTAAATTTGTTAAGCCGTTTTTGAGATGTGTTCAAAAAGGCACAGACTAATAAATAAACGGTAAAAAAATCTAACAATCTGTTTGGTTTTGTTGCGTTAATTTCTTATTAAAAGGGTCTTCCCTTTTATAATATATATAGATATCCCTATTTTATTTATGGATAAACATATACTCATATATTTACAAGAATTGCTCGTTTAATGAAAAACTATATCGTTGCCAGGGTCTCAAAGTATCTCCATACCAAATGTTATCTAAATCAAGAATTAGTTTAAGCGTGAAAAGATAACAGAAAGACAGACTAGAGTTACTTTCAGAAACATAATATTTGTATGCACATACTGTTACGTGTTCTAGAATATCGGCAACCAAACTTAAGAGACTGTTCTGGGAATGGAGGGCAAATAAAAAAAAGCTACAAATATTAGGGAAGATAATTATTTTAATCATTAGTAATTAAAGAAACTATTGTCTTATTCCAAAGAAAACTTATTCTAATAAATAAGTAATATTCTTCACATTGAAATATTCTTCATATTGAGTGTTTCTGTCAAATATCACAATCAAGGCAGCTTTGCCTGCTTTTGCGATGTGTTCCAAATTGCCCGTCTGTTTTACTTCCTTCTTTATCTATCATTCTGAAAGTTTTTTTAAGATTTTCCTGTAACAAGCATAAGATACAAGATCAAAATACAATAAGCACTAAAAGGATACAACCAAGAATCTATAGAACATGGAAAGATTAGATCCTTTATTAGGTAGCCATTTGGCTAAAAAGAAAGGCCAATTGTTTAGAATGTTGGTACATTCTGCGTCTTTTTTAAGATTCCTTACTTTTGATATGACAGACAACATACCATGGACCTAGGGATTAGATCCATAATCGCGCTATAATTTGTTGTCATCGGCGAATTCTGCAACAAAACCTTAAAAAAATCTGTTTCATGATAAAAACATACCTTAAACGGTATAAGTTTTGCTTTTTACGTTACAGTTACAAGATATAAGCGTATCACTCATAACATATAGCATTTACTCACCAGTAAGGTCCGCTGTTCTTTTGTAAATATCCTCTAACTCGGTCTAAAGTTTGCCGGTTTGATATTCCGCTAAGCAACGCAGAAATTTATAAATTACTTTTCGATCACTACCATGAATTGTCCTGTTCATATTGATGAAAGTTGACGAGTTATCTACAGAAATGCTGGTAAATATTAATAATACACCTCGAAACGAAAAAGTGAGATCAATGTTTACAAATTTTGACACTATTCAAGTGTTGCCATTACCTAACAGATCATTAGTTTCTCATTATTTAATTTCTACTCTTTTTGGTCGTACTGTATAGGGTTGAAATCGGTTTTACTTTTTTGTTAAAAATTATTATTATTTTAGTAGATGTTAGTAAGTATAAATAAATATTGTCAAAATTAACCTAAGTTATTTTTCCGGTCAAAAAGGAATTCCGTTTTAGTCAGAAAAGAAACAGCCTATAATTTATTCTGACGAAAAAGGAATCTGACGAATGTGTCCTTTTTTGGAATTCCGTTTTAGTCTGATAAAAATCTGAAGAAAAAGGTATCTGGCGAATGTGTCCTTGCTTTGGAATTCCGTTTTAGTCAGAAAAAAAACAGCCCATAATTAATTCTGACGAAAAAGGAATCTGGCGAATGTGTCGGAAATCGGTACGATAGTTACGAATCAGTAACTATTTGCTGTAATGTCATGGGTCGCCAAAATGTGAAAAATTCCACTTCATCGAAATGTCCTTTTTAACTAAGGATCACTTGCCTAGGTACGTACCTACCTATCTAAGTAGGTAGGTACCTACCTATCTAGGTAGGTAGGTACTTCTCTAAGAGGGCAATTCCGTAGAAGCCTATTTCCGAAGTAAAATAATTCCCATAAAGGCTTCCCACTTCCCATGTTAAACAATTTTCTGGTTTTTTGACTCTTGGTCCCCAGTCGAAGATAGGTAGGTACCTACCATTAAGGCGCTGTGGTATTAGACTAGCACCACCCAGAAATTATTAAGTCAAAAATCTAATAGCTGGGCCCTAATTACCTATGTACCTACTCAATTAACTGCCTAAAAGTGGCTACTTGGCGGTACCTACCTACCTACTAAATGATTCTCTTTAATTATGTAGGTAGTAATGAAAAGAATACCTAGTAAAAGCAATTTAAATCAAAATCAAAATTATTTATTTGCGATAAATAGGGTACATTCAACATGGTATACATAATTATTATTGTAGTATGAACAAGCCTATTTAGCTATTTTTAATAGCATGCAAATTTTTGTAAGTAAAAAATGTGTTAATTACAAAATCATCATCAATATTTCAATATTACAATATAAATTAAAATGTCAATATATTATTGTTATTTAGATGTCAAAAATTCGTTAACACTGTAGAAACACTTGTCCAAAAGCCATTTTTGTAAACTAGTCTTAAAGTGATTATAAGGTAATTCCCGTATTGATTTCGGGATTTTATTATATATTTTTCTAACCATATAATTACAATTTTTTTGAAAATATTTTGTTCTAGAACAGGGTAAAAGTAATTTCGTGGGATCTCTTGACAAGTGTTTCCTGTTTACATTCGCTTTTATAAACAGCTCTGGATGTTTCCTCACAAATATACCGGCTTCTAAAATATATAAAGATGGCAATGTTAATAACTTTAATTTCTTAAATAAAGGCCTGCATGGGTCAAATGGATATGCAAGACACATCGCACGCAAGCATTTTTTTTGTGTGATGAATGCTTTATTAAATAACGTAGAGCTTCCCCATAATAACAGACCGTATCGTAATAGTGATGCTACGTATCCGTGATAGGCTGTTAATGCTGCATTTGCCCCAACTGTTAGGCGTAGTTTTTTAAGTGCGTATACGAATTTATTTAATTTTTGACACAAGCTGT
Organism: Rhodophaea formosa; assembly: GCA_963082605.1. Taxonomy (NCBI): domain Eukaryota; kingdom Metazoa; phylum Arthropoda; class Insecta; order Lepidoptera; family Pyralidae; genus Rhodophaea; species Rhodophaea formosa. Next base: position 5,209,063 of record OY720211.1, on the reverse strand, counting down.
TAATATGTGCCTTCCAATTACAGTTTGCGTCTAATAATATTCCGAGAAATTTTATTTCAATTACGTCTTCAACTTTTACGTTATTATGTTTAATGTCAATATTGGGTAGAGCTGTATTGTAGGTTTTAAATTGTACTATTTTTGTTTTGGATACATTAACCGTCAAATTATTTTCACTTAACCATTGTGTAAACAAATTAATCGTGTCTGATAATATTTTGTCATGGTTTTCATTTTCCTGATCGGTGTGTATAACAACCGATATGTCATCTGCGAAGAGCGTACATGGATATTTTGTTATATTTGGAATGTCATTAATGTAAATTAGGAAAAGGAGTGGTCCCAGTACACTCCCCTGCGGCACTCCATAATTATTTGTTTTAAATGTAGAATGATATGCTGTAAAAGTATTTTCATCTGTAAGTGTTTTGATTTCTACACATTGTTGTCGATTTTTAAGATAGGTCTTAATCCAGTCTAAAACTTTGCCTCTAAGACCATATCTTTCGCATTTGTTTAATAAAATTGTGTGATCTACGAAATCATATGCTCTACTCATATCAAAGAATGTCACGGACACGCGCTTCTTTTTATCGATATTTTCAGTGATACTTTGGATAAGTTTAAAAGCCGCCAGTGTTGTTGATTTGTTTTTCTGAAAACCGTTTTGTTCTTCTTTAATTACTCTATGCTTATCTAAAAAACTAATAAGTCTATTGTACATTATTTTTTCCAAGATTTTTGACAAAACAGGTATTAGTGCTATAGGTCTGTAATTAGCCGCGTCATTTTCATTTCCCTTTTTATATAAAGGCTTTACTAGCGCATTCAGCTATGTAGGTAGGTATTAGATTTTTAAATTTGATATGATTTAGGATTAAAAGAATTGCCTGGTGGCGCTAGTGTCTGATACCACAGCGCCTTAAGGCGCTCTTATAGTAGGTACCTAACACTAGCGCCACCCAGCAATTAGGTACCTACCTATATTCTTTAAATCCCAAATTAATTCGAATTTTAAAAAATCTAACAAGTAGGTACCTACAAAACTAGTAAATTACTAGTAGTAGGTATTTTGGTACCTATTCATTTTCACTAATATTAGTTCGATAAATAGGTAAATAGAAAAACAGGTTAACGCCAAAAGTGGCCACTTTTGGTGTTAAGTAGTGTTAACCGATTTATCTCTTTAAAATATGGCACTAGTTAATTACTAGTAATACCTAAATAAAAAATAGAACAAGTAGGTACCTACCTAATTTGGGTCCGTAATTATTTTTCGAAATTAGGTACCTACCTAATATGCTTTATTAACCATAAGTCGACTGAACGATGGTAGGTACTTCGAATTAAATTTATGGCGAAATAACCTTATGTCGCCAAACGCTGCTTCGACTGAATAAACGATACCTATATAATAAAAAAAATCGATAAATCTATCGAATATATTTTATTGATCGATGGACTTTTCCGAAATATTTGTTAGAGGTAAGTATACCTACCTCTAACAAATATTTCGGAAAAGGATCCCTAAATCGAAAAATGGTTTTTTAACCTTACAATCCTAATCCTATCCTATCTAATATAAATGCGAAAGTGAGTTTGTTTGTTTATTTATTTGTTTGTTTGTTACGCTTTCACGCCGTATCTACTGAACCGATCATGAAATTTTGCATACACATAGTTTAGGGTACCGAGAAGGACACAGGCTATATATTACGCGGGCGAAGCCGCGGGTAACAGCTAGTATTTTTTAAAGACCTATTTAACGATAACTTACATGATGGGTAAGTAGAGAAAAAAAAATTACTCCCCCATGTGTATGGGAGCTACCCTAAAAAAATTTTTTTTCAAGATTTTCTTCTACCGCTTTTTTGACATGATTAATATAGGTACATACCCATACCAAATTTCAGCTTTCTAGTACTTATAGTCTCTGAGTATAACCGCGGACGGACAGATAGTCAGACTGACAAACATGGCGAAACTATAAGGGTTCCTTGTTTACTACGGAACCCTAAAAATGAATACCTACCTACCATAATAATCATTGTCCGTTTTTAGGGTTCCGTAGTAAACTAGGAACCCTTATAGTTTCGCCATGTTTCTGTTTCTGTTTATTCTGTTTATTATAATTCAATATATATACACTATTCTTACAGGTAAACCCAATTCAATAGCGTACATTAATTTACTACGTATAATGCAAAATTTTAATTACTATAATCTATAACTCAACACATGCAAAGTAGCCTTTGTGAATTCAGTCAAAGAGCATCCGAATAAATCTACGCAATTGGCTACCTCGTTAAGAGTGTGCAGCGATCTGGTTAGTGGTGTTTGCTTCAGCAAATTCGTGCGCGCCTGGGGTACTGCGAACAATGGGGGTTGTCGTCGCCGCCACACGTACCGGTCCGGCACTCTCAGTGCCATCCACTCTAACACGGCCGGGTTGCAGCGCCGTCCTCTCCATACTTTAAACATGTATGTCACTACACCCAGACTGCGCTTGACTTCGAGTGTGTTGTACCCCACCATCCCTATTATAAATAATGTAGGGTACATTAATGGGTAGAACGGGTATACCCCATACAGTTTTAAGTACAGAAACCGTATGAACTTATTTTGAATCCGTTCTACCATTAATTTGTATTTAGTTTCATGAGGTGACCAAACACCCGCATTGCTCTCCAAATGACTCTTCACCAGAGCTTCGTATAGTGCTCGCAGCGCGTTGATGTTCGTGAAGTCTCGTCTGTCTGTCTGTCTGTCCGTCCGCGGTTTTACTCAGAGACTATAAGTACTAGAAAGCTGTAATTTGGTACGAGTATGTATATTAATCATGTCAAAAACGCGGTAGAAGAAAATCTTGAAAAAAAATTTTTTTAGGGTAGCTCCCATACACATGGGGGAGTAATTTTTTTTTCTCTACTTACCAATCGTGTGGGGTATCGTTAAAAAGGTCTTTGAAAAATATTGTGAGGTTGAGAACACCATTTTTCGATTTAGGGATCCGTTTCCGAAATAATTGGTTTTAAAGTGCAAATTTTTGTTAGAGGTACGTGTCCCCCCCTCTCTGCTAAACGGTTATATATGGATAAGTGAAAAAAATTACAGCAGTAGTATATATACTGAAGTTGGAAGGAAAACTATCAGAGCTGTGTACTAAGTGCAAACTAAAAAGTTATAGGCAACCAACTTATAAAATGTACTGGAAAATGTAAAATTTCATACAATCTTTATTTTTAGATGTTTTTGGTCGTTAAACTGTGAGGTGCGAGTGTCAACAGTGTGAACTCAAAGTTGTCATTCGCAACTACGGAACCCTATACTGCGCGTGGCCCGACACGCACTTGGCCGGTTTTTTTTTGTTAATTAGTACGTCACATGCCATTCATAACCACGTTAATTTTTTTTTTTGTTTAGCTGGTATAGATCTCACATCAATTTTTTGACTGTAAAGATAAAGAGTGTCTCTCAGCAACTACTTACCTATATTGTGATAAAAAGTAACTAAATATTATAAGTTTTATTTAGTAGATACTTCAATGTCTTTGAACATACCACACTTAATTACTTTACTATAGTCCAGTCCAGATACGACAGCGATCTCTTCTCTCATACCATTCGTCACCAGATTCGTTACCTACAGAAAAACCACATTACCAGCATGTTGAACGTTTGCACAGCACTTTTCTGATGTCAGGACAGGATACCTATAAAACTAGATTGGCCTACATAAAGTTTCTGTGATACGATACGATTCCTCATGTAACGATAAGGTAATACCTACCAGTAAAGCTCCGGTACAACCTTGTACCGAAGTTTTGTAGTACTTGTTTAGACGACCGATAGATGGCGTTACTGGTTTCAAACACACTATGCGTCCTCTTCGTCGACGGAAAGCTATGACGGGAAATTGCTGTTCAACGTTCTACAAACTAACCAAAACGAAAAAGTTTGTATTTTAGGTTTGGATATTTGTTACTTACAGTGGCGGATTTTGAACCATCGTGGTGTAGGAATTGTTTCACTAGACTGCGTTACCTAGCTATCCAGGTGCGCCGGAAGTCCACTGCTAATACTTGTTGAGGCTTCCTACTAGTACTATACGATCGATTCTACGGAGCCTCGCCTCCAACTAGGCGCTTAAATGAAGAGTCGCAATAGTACCTACCTATTGCAACCCAACAATACCACTTCTAGATCCCCCAACATCCTCTGACCAATCCTACACTGAAGACTTCATTCTTCCTTCTTCCTTCTGAAGAACTGCCCCCTGGATACGAACTTCCAAAGTCTACCTGGAATTGCCTTAATCTCCTTTTTAATGAGATAAGACGATGAATTGACGTATAATTTACCACGCCATTGATCAGAAGGAAGCACGGTGCCAGTGTGGTCATAAAGAGCAGACTGACACATCTCTCGTGCCCTTTACGTCGTAACTGTAAAAAAAACCGGCCAAGTGCGTGTCGGGCCACGCGCAGTATAGGGTTCCGTAGTTGCGAATGACAACTTTGAGTACACACTGTTTACACTCGCACCTCACAGTTTAACGACCAAAAACATCTAACAATAAAGATTGTATGAAATTTTACATTTTCCAGTACATTTTATAAGTTGGTTGCCTATAACTTTTTAGTTTGTACTTAGTACTTAGCTCTGATAGTTTTCCTTTCAACTTCAGTATATATCCTACTGCTGTAATTTTTTTCACGTATCTATATATAACCGTTTAGGAGATAGAGGGGGGGGACACGTACCTCTAACAAAAATTTGCACTTTAAAACCAAACATTTCGGAAACGGATCCCTAAATCGAAAAATGGTGTTCTCAACCTCACAATATTTTTCAAAGACCTTTTTAACGATACCCCACAAGATGGGTAAGTAGAGAAAAAAAAATTACTCCCCCACATTACTTGTATGGGAGCTACCCAAAAAAAAAATTTTTTTCAAGATTTTTTTCTACGACTTTTTTGCCATGATTAATATACATACTCATACCAAATTACAGCTTTCTAGTACTTATGGTCTCTGAGTAAAACCGCGGACGGACAGACAGACAGACAGACAGACAGACAGACAGACAGACAGACAGACAGACATGGCGAAACTATAAGGGTTCCTAGTTTACTACGGAACCCTAAAAACCGACCGGTGAAAGTAGGTATAGGACATTAACATTTCAGTTTTTACGAAATAACTACCCGATGCCTTTTTCTAGTATCTTTGTGGTATGCTTTTATGAAATAGGTAGGTACGCAAAGTAATTATCTGCTGTTTGAGTAAGTACCTACCTATAATTTGAACCGAACTCTCTGTGAGAGTAATAGCTTGTCATTTTGTATCCCAAATTTGGCAGAATTTCGGGTAGTTTTGCTTTCCGGGCCCATATTAATAAAACTAAAGGGCTTACAGGAAAGTTGTAATGAAATTAAAGACAGAAGATTACTGTAAATAAGCTTTCAAATAAGTGTAATTTTATCTCAGTCTGTCCCTCCCTTTTTCATACTTCGGTCGAAAGGACCATTTTTGAGAGATGTTAAAGGACCATTTTTGAGATGTTTCTCTACTGTTAAAAAAATCCGAGCTCAGTCTTATATTTTATTTTATTTTATTACAACTTTCCTGTGAGGTCTTTAGTTTCTTTGGCACGGAAAGCATAACTACACTATATTGTGCCAAATTTGGAAAAAATTTGACAATATTTGATAAGCTTTCACTTAAAATCTTTATCTACTCACACACTATAAAATGTCTATAACGCTATTAGAAATTGCCTTTAATGAGTATCATTACGTTAAACACATTTATAACAACAATTAGGTACTTATATTGTCTCTGGCCGTAGGTAGTATTGTAAGTTCGTATTTTCATTACGACATTTTAGTGTTTGTAGATAAAGTATTGTATGCAACTGTTCGTAATTAGTCCTTAAAATACTCATGTGATATTATTATGAAACTCGCCTTTGGCTCGTTTCATAAACCCACATTCGTATTTTAAGGACCCTTATTACTTACTTAACAGTTACATAAAGTCGGTACCTACCAATGAATTATAAAGTTCTCAAATAATGCTCATATGGTACGTACCTTCCTAATAATTTTTTTGATACAAGCATACCACAAGTATGGTCGGAAAGGGCTTCTTACTGGGAGTTTTATCGAAAAAACTAAAAGAAGTCCCTACTTTCGGCCCCCAGGAGTAAGTTGCTAACTTAGGTGTAGGCTATTTAGCGGCGCGTTTGTAATTTTTGATGTCAATATTGACTGGCCTATAGCAGGTGAAAGAGCGTAAATTTGTTTTTCATATGATATGTAGATAAGCATAATACTATATTTATGCGAAGTATCTAAATGTATATTTATTAAAAAACCCAAAAAAAGGTTACATACGATAAAACTGGAACAAGGGGAAGATTAAAAAGGCGGCAGGGTAAGATTAACACAGTTTCTAAATAGTTTTCTGTATTAATCTATAATATAAAAATGAATCGCTGAATGTGTTGATAAGCGCAAAATTAAATATCGAACAGAGCAGTTGAACGGATTTCGCTACTTTTTTTAGAATATTTTAGTAAGATAATGGTTCTTAAGGGAGAGAAAAAACGGGCGAAGCCGGGGCGAACTACTGGTAAGTAGGTAGGTACTTAATAAAAAGAAAAGATTTGTTTGTTTGTATTGAATAGGTTCTGAAACAACTTTGCACATTTTAAAATTCTTTAACCTGTATAAAGCTTATTTATCTGCTAGTGATATAGGCTAAAATTTACGCGGACGAAGACGGTGGAAAATTGCTAGTTGCATATAAGCGTCATAGGTTCCTACATACAAATAAGTTATTGGTACACAAGCTAAAGCTTTCAAAATACTTATTTGAACAGAAATCTGATATTTCGTGATATTTCCCTAACTTACCAAAACAATATAAATTTTTACAAAATGTAATAGGTATATCACATTTGTATGAAACGTCCTCAGCACCCGTACTAAAGCGACATAACTACAATACAAAAACAAAATAGGTACAAAATGTAATTTGTTACAAGAAAATTAAGGCCCCACACTGGCCACACTAGGCACACTAGCGACGCCAATCATTTTAAGTATTTCTAATACTTTACAAATAGAAAGAAATTCAAGAATGTAAATCATATAAGCCTTAGTAAATAACCTGAAGTATTTTTGAAATCATGTTTTAATATTACTTATCTGAATCAGTGAGAATGATGAGAATCAGATTACCTTCTAATCACTATAGTTCTCTTAATAATTGATCCTCATACTATCAAAATATGATTCCAAAAATACTTCAGGTTATTTACTAAAGCTTATATGATTTACATTCTTGAATTTCTTTCTATTTGTAAAGTATTAGAAGTAAAATGATTGGCGTCGCTAGTGTGCCTAGTGTGGGCCCTTAATCAAGGCGCAGTATTTTAAACAAGGTCTTAGAGCTTAAGAGGGTATACTAGCAGTGCGTTTTCCATACAAATGTATTTCTCTTTTTTCTCGCTGAAAACTGCTTCTAGAGGCACAATGCTTTTTACATACAATCTATTACTAAAATAGGTATGTCCCTATGTTTTATTTTTTTCTACAAACCTGTTTAAAAGATAAAAAATATTGTACAAAAACAGTTTTTTTGGAAAAAATAAAAAATAGGGTATTCCTATTTTAGTTCCTACTAGTTTTATGAAAAAATAATTGTGGCTCTAGAATCAGTTTTCAGCGAGAAAATAGAGAAATACATTTGTATGGAAACCATATTGAAAAAATACTGCTAGTATACGCTCTAAGAAGTAGGTACATGTGTGACTGACGTCTCACACAATTTATGGGTAAGTATGGACCTGCGGCGCGGCAGCCGCACGCAGCCGAGACGGAAAAAAGTGTTCAGACTTCGTTTATGCTTTAACTCATTCGTTTCAGTTATATTGCATTAACTTCTATGTTTGCGTTTTAAAACGTTACGAATCCTTTATCAGGCACTCGTCGTAATAACGTTGTACACAAACAATTTATTTTTGTAGTTTAATTTATTTATGTACAGTGGGTCACATAGGAAAGCATACCATCCCTATAATATTAGTACGAACGAACGTAGCTAATAGTTACGTTTGGGGAACTTACTAATCTATCTAGCTACTACCTATACTGCTCATACTGAACTATTTTCCCGAAGAGTATAGGTAAAACTATGATGAAAAGAGGGTATATATAAATAAAAGAGTAAAAATAATACCCCCTATTTTTTGAACGACACATCACTGTGCGTCAATAGATAAAGATGTGACGTGATTTTGTTTTTTTTTTTGTACGTTGAATAAACATTAGAAACGGCAATAATAAACCTCAATGGCAAATGTCATGAAAAAAGTTTTTCAGTAGAAACCGGTAGTTTATAAAGCATTTAATCATTTTGAGTAAATACTCAGATAAAAACCCTAAAAACCCATCACTACATCGGTGTATTATTTTTAATTGAACCATACGCAAATAATTAACAAAAACGAAAACCTCAATTGACAACATGTACTTTACCGGAAGTGGTACTTTTTATATAAGCAATCGAAAGTACCTTGTATGTACATACTTCCATATTTTTTATAATTTTTTTAAACAAGAATTTATTTTTTTATAAATTTTTGAAAAAAGGCCACAAACGTAGGATTTATAAACAAATATCTGTGCCTTTTTCGCTGTCAATGTCAATCTGACGTAAAATAATGATATTGACAGGACTTTGATAGTCTGAGTTGCCAGATTTGGGAAATTTTACCCGGGAGTCTGGAAATTTTCTAAAGGCCTTGCCTCTCTCAATGTGAGTGATAAATATCATAGTATCCGTATTCACTGTTTTTTTTTTAAATGAAAATACCGGTCAGTATATTTTTCGTTGTAATAATGATGTGGATTTGCTTATTTTTTTAGCTGTCAACTATGTCCGATATTTTTACTTCTATGTTTGACGTTCAGAAAATACGAAAGTCGAAAACACATCTCTTATTCTTTACAGACTAGACAGAACCTGAGGTCGTATGTTTAAAGCAAAAAATAATGGTTTGGCATAAGTTTTGGGCTTCGCCATGGCAAATATTTTAGGGATGTTTTGGGAATGACATCCGTTTTGTAATTATTGAGCAGCCAGCACACCCGAAAACATCCCTTGCCTTGTACATTATAATTTGATGGTATACATGGATGGACTGAATTTGCCTTACATTACATACAAGGCAAGGAAAAAAGGCTGCTTTGCCAAAAAAGTTCGTTGTTTTGTTTTTGTTTGGTGTTTGTACATACATATCGTTGGATATTTTTCGTTCTCGATCGCAACCTGATAACATTGGCTTGACTTGTGGACACCGATATCTTGGCTTGTCAAGACACTGGACTCCGAATTCTTCATCTTTTGACAGACCATGGGTTTTCACACAGGCAGGACGTTGATTTTTACCAAGATAACAAACTATGGCATTGTGCAGCCGTGAATAAAAAGTGATTGAATAAACAGGTAAAATATTATAAATATAGTTAACAGGTAAACGAAATGAGCGCAACCAAATCATTATTATATAGAAAAATATTCTAACCGGCATTAACATTGAAAAAAATAACAGTGAAAATATTTTTCATTCACATTGGAAGAGGCCTTTAGAAAATTTCCATACTCCCGGGTAAAATTTCCCCAATCTGGCAACTCACACGATCAAAGTCCTGTCAATGTCATTATTTTACGTCAGATTGACAATGACAGAGAATAAGGCACAGATTTTTAAGTCCTACGTTTGTGCCCTATTTTCAAAAATTAATAAAAAAATAAATTCTGGTTTAAAAAAATATTAAAAATATGGAAGTATATACATACAAGGTACTTTCGATTGCACATATAAAAAGTACCACTTCCGGTAAAGTATATGTTGTCAATAATGTACAAGTCAAGGGACGTTTTCGGGTGTGCTGGCTGCTCAATGATTACAAAACTGATGTCATTACCAAAAGATCCCTAAAATATTTGCCATGGCGAAGCCCACAACTGATGCCAAACCATTATTTATTGCTTTCAACATACGACCTCAGGTTCTGTCCAGTCTGTAAAGAATAAGAGATGTGTTTTCGACTTTCGTATTTTCTATACCACTTCCGGTTAAGTATACATACATACTATCACGCCTCTTTCCCATGGGGGTAGGCAGAGACCAAGGACCGCCACTTGCTACGATCCTTACAAAACTCTTTCGCTTCATCTACATCCATCACTCTTTTCATACATGCTCGCCGGTTTCGGGTACTCCTGACTTGCCCCTTGACAAGAATGTCCGCAATCTGGTCACGGTATGTGCGTCTAGGCCGGCCCTGACTTACTCTTCCGGTCACATCTGCCTTATAGAGTTTCTTTGCGAGACTTCTTTCATCCATTCTTTCTACATGTCCAAACCACCTTAACATTCCTTTCTCAATTTTTGTCACTACATCCTCTTTCACTCCACATCGCTCCCGCACTACATCGTTTCTCACTCGATCTCTCAAATTTACACCACACATGCTCCTAAGCGCACGCATTTCTACCGCATTTATCCTACTTTCATGCTTCTTCTGCCATACCCAACTTTCACTTCCATACATAAGGGTGGGCAACAACACTCCCCGATGAACAGCAAGACGTGCTTTAATGGACACCTTCCTACTGCTCATAAAGGAATGCAATGCTCCATTCACTCGATTACCAGCAGCCACTCTTCTTTCTATATCCCTTTCGTACCTTCCATCTCTAGTAAACACACATCCTAAATACACAAACTCTTTTACTTGCTCCACTTTTTCTCCGTCTATAACTATATTGCATACCGTTGCACTTTCATCCCTTTCAAAAACTATCACTTTCGTCTTATTAACATTTACTTTCATACCCTTTCTTTTAAATGCATCATTCACACCTGTTACCATCATCTGTAAATCCTCCTCAGACGACGCAAGCAGAACCTGGTCATCGGCATAAAGGAGGCATTTGATAAGTAACTCTTTCATTATCTTTATCTTCCGGTTAAGTATATGTTGTCAATTCTGAATTTGATTGGATACTTTTGGTTAGACAAAAGATAAAATTAAGGATTAAATTGTCAGTTCCTACGTACTTTCAAGCATCATATGAAACCAAGTCGACTTATTAAATATGTTCTCAGTATCTTACGTTTGAACATAACTCATCTGATACTATGGACATTTATAGCCAGATAATCATCAATTGGTATCACTCAAACAAACTAGGTACTTGAACCTAGTACTTGAAACTAGTAAAATAAGATAAATAAAGTGTAGTAAGAATATATAGATATGGATGTCTAAAATGGGTAATTTAACCGAATCTGAATCAAATCAAAAATAACTCCTTGAATGTCACGTCTAGGATCAAAGTCACGCAAGTTACAAAATATGTAGGTAATAAATTAAATATATTATCAACATTACATACATCACGGCTGTCACGATTTCTAAACGTTGCTAGAACATTGGCGGCAAATTCGCCGGAAATATAGCAACAATAAGTAAGTGGCGGTGCCGCTAAAAATACCTGTACTGCCATTTTAAATATTTAATGTAATATAAAACCCATAAGAGCAACGACATAGCGCTGTTCATCCACTTCCGGGTCACGGCCGTCCGTGCCCGTTTTCCCGTCTGATCCGGGCCATTTGGGATTTGTGTTCACTATTATTATTTCAGTAAAATCGGTGTGTCGACTTTAACCAAACTATCTTTGTTGACAATTGCTGACCAAAGGTCGCAGGTCTGTCTGGCAACGGTTTTTGGCACAAAAATTGTATAAATAATAACACAAGGTAATCCCCGGCCCCGGAGGTAAAAATCGGAAGGCCGTTCCGTCACGTATGACAGTGCTATTTTTAACCGACTTCGTTAAAAGGGTGAGTCACACAATACGAAACAAGCGATTGTTAACCTTTTGGTGTCTAAAACTTTCCAAAAATCTTGTTGATCAATCAGCAACTCAGCATTGACGATATCATTGTCTAATTTTTAAATCTCTTTTCTACGAAATATTACTTCATTACAATGATTAGTTCTAAATATAACATTCCTCTGCGTTAATAGGAACGCAACCGTATTATTTGTGGTCATCCGTCTTCACGCCGTGAGATCTATGGTTACAATTGTGTCACATAAATTCAATGATTGTTTACTATTTCGGGAAAATATGTTAATATTCAGTAATTTTTGTCTTATCAACCGACATGTTATTGAAATTGTATTATTCAGGAAAGTGAAGTATGCCCGCGGTGTGTTGTTCTCCCTTCATTCTCCCTTATTTGGAAGTGTGTTATCTTTCCTGTTTTGAACGTGTTTACGTCTAATGTTTTATGTTATTTTTGAGTTTTCGGGTGAAAATTCTTAGTGAATCCAAATGTATTAAGAGTGTTGATAATTGTGCCTGTGGAATATAGTGTGGTTATGCATTATCTGGATAGCTGGATATCGGGGAAAGTAACACGACTTGCAAACGAATGCAGGTTGTCAACGAGAGTTTCAGGTAACAATTAGACGAGGTATTGACAAATAAAAGTAACAAATGTTCATAACACTCTAATTCACATGTTTTTAAAACTATACTGCAGATAACCGACACCAAATGGTCACATTATTGAGAAGCTTGTAAACATAACCTACAAATGATATAGTGCTAACCTTTTATTTACCTTTTATTTTCACAAATCAACATAATGCGTTTAATATGTAAAGTTGTTGGTAAAAAATTCTGAAGGGAAGACACCAGTTGTGAAGATAATGAAGGGAACTGTTGTATCTTTACTTATTTTCCACATTCTTTTAATTTCTTGCATTTCTGTATATCTTCTTTTTTTCTCTGTTATTGTTGGTTGTAGGGTATGTGTATTGGGTTTTTCAATATCTATCTGCAATTGTGTGCAACAAGGGTGATATCCGTGGCTGTTACGAACAGAACAGACAGGAGGTATAGTTTGGTCATATTATAGAGTGTGGGTATAATTTTCTAACTGATTGTGGTATATTTATAATAGGGGTTGAAATGTAAGTAGGAAAATAAGACAGGTGACTGACGTTGACACTGCTCATTTGGTATACTTTCACAGAGTCATGTAGGTACTATGGAATATTGCTGTGGGGTAACACTGCAGACATTAACACTATATTTGTTCTGCAGCAACATGCTATTAGAGCAATATATAAACTAGGTGCTCGAGACTCTCTTAGAGAATTATTTAAGGACATTACTATTTTGACATTTCCCTCACATTACATCTTTGCAAATATCTTGTATGTGCGTCAAAACCTTCATTTATATAAATAGAATTTTGATGTTCATAGCAGGAACACAAGAGATATAAATAAATTTGCAACCCCAGCATCGCGGCTGCAGAAAACAATGGGTTGATTTCTGGGTCTTGGAAACTTGGAATACGCTTCTATTTCCCAATTAAATTTAAGAATTAGCATTAAATAAATTTAAGACTGCTGTTAAAAATCAGCTTATAAAAAGGCATAATCTGTGTAAATGATTATTGAATGGATAAAAATGTTTGGAATTAGTCAAATGTTTGTTATATATGTGTATACTTTATAACTATTATTTGTATTATTATGCCCTATAGGCACGTAGGGACCAATAATGAGAGTTTCTTTCGGCGTATTCTTCTCAGCATTGGTCGTTCCGAAACGATAGTTGCAAAGAAAAAAAATAACCAGATAGATAAATGACATTCGAAAAGTGATAGTTACATGAGATCCAAAATTTAAATAAAATCTATTCATTTAATTTCATTTAAGAGTGTGCTTGATCGTGAGTGTCTGATGGATGATGTTTACAAGTTGGTTGGGTCTGTGGGTGTCTATCCTTCTATCACAGACAATTTGCTGCAATTGCACGGGACCTACATTTGGTAGGATGGTCTAATCCTATGACAAAAACAGAAGTGTGCAAAGGAAATAATAATAGGGAAATTTTAAACTGTACCTCTATTTACAATTTATGCAAACTAAGTGTCTCCTCTAATAAAAAAAAAAAATATCCTAACTACAAATAAATTGACTATGTACCTAATCTAGGAACTCAAAAGCAGATGATCTAGTTTACCAGTTTTAAAAACAAAAGTACGCATCATTGTCTTACAAAAATACTGACTTGCAAACTATTTTAGGTATCTATTCTTACAACAGATTTTCTAAAATTAGTTAATAAATGTGTTACATTACAATAATGTATCTTTCTATTAACAAATTACATCCCTCAAATCTTCTAGTCATGTAACTAGGTATATCACTTATTATCCCACTTTATTTCTTTTTTATCAACTGTCTCATTAGATATTCGTCAAAACACAAAAAAATACTTTTTATTATTTTAGGTTATGGAACTGTGCAAATTTTATCAAAATCAGTTCAGTAGTTTTTGAGATAAAGAGTTTTGAGTATCGTTTTTAAGGTTTGGTACCCAAAGGGTATGAGTACCCTGTTCACGAGACTTCACTGTCCGTCTGTCATCGGGCTGTATTTCATGAACCGTGATAACTAGATAGTTTAAATTTTCACAGTTGATGTAATTCAAAGATACTAAAACAACAAATACTAAAAGCAAAATAAAATAAATATTTCATAATCTATAATAACATAATCACGACTGTTGTATGGGGGCTACCATACAACAGTCTTCATTAAGTACAAGATAGGTTTTTTGTAACTTGAAGTACTATTAGGGTTTTTTAACTAAATGGCTAAAACAGAACCCTTAACGTTACCCTTAACCCTTAGACGTACATAGTGTAAAGAATGTCTTATTTGTTTATTAAAATTAATACTTTTATTCTGAATTATTTTGCATTTTTCTCCTGGTTGGTTTTCGTATGTGTAAGTGGCCAACACTGGTGTCAGATTTTTCAAGCTGCCTTAAGGCATCTGACATAGCTTAACGACTGCCATCAACGATGACAGCCGGGACCAACGGCTTAACGTGCCTTCCGAAGCACGGAGGAGCTCGAGATATTTTTATGCCACTTGCGGTCACCCATCCAAGTAGGGACTGCACCAAGGGTTGCTTAACAAACGTAAGCACTCATAGAGCTCACACCCACTGGACCATCGGGCTCCTCAAACTTTTTTCTCCTTATTCACAGTATGTCACGTAATTCGGTGTGCCTTTTGGCATAGGCCTCCTCCAGCTGCCTCCACTGTGCTCTGTCCAAAGCTGCCCTGGTCCAGTTTGGTCCCAAGGTCAGGCGTAATTTGTCTTCCCATGTAGTATTATATTTAAATAAGAGTATAATCAACATAGCATTGTAAATGCAAAATAACACCTCTAAAAAAAAAGGAACCCTTAAAGATTGATTTGTCTGTCTGAATGTCACAGCTATTTTATTAGATTGACTTTCAGATAAAAGATAATCACTAGAGATGCGCCGAATAGTGATTTTGCCGAATAACCGAATATTATTCGGTTTTACCTTTACCGATACGAATATTCGGCCGAATTATTCGGTTTACCATTACTTTCTATTGCCGCGAAAAAATGTTACTTTAATTTTAGATATTCATTTAAGTATAATAATAAATATAGTTTTGAGGTTTAAAAATAAACAAATGATTGATTATTTTAAGGTTTAGCATTAATGTTGCTATATATAAATAACTACAGTTTAAATATGTTTTTAGGGTTCCGTACCCAAAGGGTAAAAACGGGACCCTCTTACTTAGACTTTGTTGTCCGTCCGTCCGTCACCAGGCTGTATCTCAAGAACCGTAATAGCTAGACAGTTGAAATTTTCACAGATTGTGTATTTCTGTTGCGGCTATAACAACAAATACTGAAAACAAAATAATAATCAAGGGGGGCTCTCGTGAAACGAGATATTTTAGTCCTTTTTCATGGCTACCACTCGCCGAGCTACATCTCAAGAACCGTAATAGCTAGACAGTAGAAATTTGCACAGATTATGTATTTTTATTGTGGCTTACCTTAATTATTATTTTTAAACTAATTATAAAATTTAATAACAAATACTGAAAATAAAATAAAATTAATATTTAAGGGGGGCTTCCATACAACAAAAGTATTTCTTCTTACCGTTTTTTTGCTCGATATTAATAATGGCTACCCGTAGACGCTAGAAATAATTACAAAATATTAAGGTTATATATTTACTTTAAAAATTAATAGTTAAAATAAAATCAGTACCTATTTAGGAGGCCAAATTTTTAATATTTTGTTTGAAAAGGGTGATTATAATTTTAGGATTTCATTTATTTTGTGTGCATAATTAGTGTGAAAGTCAGTTTTTTTGGTGCGACTTATGAATATTTGTTTGAAAAAAATAATAATTTATGGATAAAGAGTTAAATATTACCCAAATATTTTTTCTTAAATAAAGTTTATTTTCGAGGGTCAAGTTAGGAAATAAAAATAAAAGCTATGCAAACTTTAATGTGTTATTATCAAATGAAGGGGGGAAAAATTGACCATTATTCCCTCTCCTGATCTACAAATCTACCCAGCTAGAAATATTGAAAAAATCTAAAAAATTAAGTAGTTCATTGCTATTACAGGAAAGCCTATAAGAATTCTATCATTTGAAAATAAAGTGGTACACTCAATATAATAAGTTCATTCGCGTTACTGTATACCCTATGTTCTTCTTAACCCTAACCTTTGTGTATGCAAAATTTCATGCTGATCGGTTCAGTTGATAGGGAGTGAAAGCGTAACAAACAAACTCACTTTCACATTTTATAATATAAGTTGGACTACTACACTAAAACACACACACCATAGATAGCGCTAGTAGTAGTTAACTCACTACTACAGTGAGTATTTCAAACGTGATATTTTGTGTTCGTAATTTTTTTAAGCTCCATAATTTCACAAATTTGTTGGATCTAAAATTACCACAATTGAATAAAAACCTGACTTTAGCATTGTACAGAACCCTCTACAGAACACCCACGCAAGTTCATCTAGCACTTAGCATTTTGTTTTAAACTTCCCTGTAATTTTCTTACAAAGTCCTCGGCTTTCAGTTGTTTCAGATTCACATATTGACTATTTGATTATCCGGAATGAATATGACAAATAGGTATTGCATATATGTGTATAAAAGACTTTGATAGGTTTTAGCTGCTTAGTTGTGCCTTACAATGTGTTAAAGACTTTAATTAGGTTTCATGTGTTATTAAATTTTGCATTTATTGAGCCCAAAATCCAGTTGGAGATAAATATAATCACCACCAAAATAACTTTGGCACCCTAATCTCTTATACCAAAATCCAAAATCTATAATAATATAATAAACAGTAAAATATTTTGTCTGTACATTTAGTAACTTTTACTGAAATGGATAGAGGTATTATTATTTAAAAAGAATAATAAAAAGCAAAAAGCAATTTTTAGAATTTCTTGTCTGTCTTAGGTCTGTCTGTATGTATGATCTTGCTTATCTCCGGAAATATTGAACGGATTTAAATTAAACTTTTTCTGCTATGTAGCTATTAAGCCTGGGCCTGGGCAAGACAGAGGGTAGAAATGATTTGGGAAAATGGAACACCTTTTGCAGCATCATAATGGTCCAGCTGAACTATATATATATATATATATATTGGTGGTGCGAAGTGTTTTAAACAAAGAAGGGAAGCTGTTCTTCTTAGATGCTTGAGAAAGATCTGGAAAAAAATACTTGATGAAAACATTCCTCGCTCAATTCCTCAATCAGGCGCCAAAATCAGAACGCTCTAAGTAACGGCAGCATCGTCAGGTTTTGCAATACAATGTTCAAATCCTAATTGATTTAGAGAGAACTGAAACACCGACATGCTCTTTGACATGAAACTGTGATAAAGCGAAGGTGTATCAGGATTGCTGTCTAATCGTTTGGGATACATGCCCAATGGACAACAAAAAGGCTGTAACATTGCGAGACATTCGTTGAGATGACCAATTGGCAAAGTCATATTTTTGTTTTCGGGAAATTCTCGACAAACCCTTCAAGTTACAAGTCGGGGCACTAGGGCAGATGAGATTAACTCCTTATTAAAACAGTTTTATCAGTGGCCTAATACAAAAGTTCAGAT
Source organism: Rhodophaea formosa (assembly GCA_963082605.1). Taxonomy (NCBI): domain Eukaryota; kingdom Metazoa; phylum Arthropoda; class Insecta; order Lepidoptera; family Pyralidae; genus Rhodophaea; species Rhodophaea formosa. Next base: position 5,190,951 of record OY720211.1, on the reverse strand, counting down.
GTCCAAGAAAATTATCAAAAATTGGGGAAGGTCACCTTCGTGACCAGAATGGTCAGGTGAGTCTTTCCGAAACTTACTTGGCAAAATTGTTTTCCTTTTAACAAGAATTTCTACGTTCAGTATTTGCGGACATTCAGAGCATAACAAACCAGGAAAGTTTTTGGTTATGTGAACGCGGCATATTGATACCAAAAAAAACTAACCCAAAGGATAGCTCCAACATAGTATATAAAGTTGTTTTTTTGCAAAATACGTTGATATTTATTACAGTTTAATATATAACATTAACACTGCTACAAGTAGTTTCTTATGTATCAACATTAGTTCGTATTAAGGCATATCTATCAATACGCCGGAGTCATAAAGTTCACGCGAACGAAGTCGCGGGCATCAGCTAGTATATACTAAACATCAAAAAAATATGCAATATTATGAATATTATAACTTGAATACTATTTGTAGTCTAGTGGAAATAACGCCTAAAATTATAGTAATTATAGTAGTTCTACTCGTAGCTGTTTAACTCATGACTGCACTAGACTACAAATTGTATTCAAAGCCCAAATAAAGTAAATGATTCACGAGCGAATAAGTGCGCTATTTGTACTTTACCCTATGTGTGGTTTACAACTATGGTTGTCATAAAATGTAAGCATATTACCAAATAAAGTGCATAACATTTTTTCATTCATACATATATGTACATAACATATTATCACGTCTTTATCCCTTGCCGGGTAGACAGAGCCCGAGGTCGGAAAACCCAAAGGCCACGTTTAGCATATTAGTGGGCGTTAAGATGGAAAGCGGAATTAAAATAGTGGTGGGTTGCTAGCCGCATCGCCTATTGACATGATTCCTTAGATTTTCGCCTGATCCCTTACCTTAGAGAATACTCTTAAAAGGTTCTTCTGTAAGAATCAAAATAAAAATATGATACCAAGAGACTCTGTATCTTTGTATACATTTTTGGTTAAAGGTTTATTTAATTGCTTACCTAAGTTTTATTTTTGCCTTAAAGGCATTTAAGAAAAATATGTTTTTAGTGTTTATGTTTATAAATTTTTCATTAAGTACATTACTTAAAAGTTTTAATGAGATGCTAGTAAACATTGTACATAAAGTATATGATTTACCTAGCGTAATTTAGGGTAAAAGTTGTCAAATAATTGCATGACATTTTGAATTAAAACGTGGAAAAAATTTTGGTGTTCATTATTACACTTCTGGGTTGACAATATTAGTTTGGGAGTAATTTGCTTTTAATATGACAGCATGATGTAAAGACTGCGGTACCTAATAATCCCAACTAATCCTATCCTAATCGTAACTAATATTATAAATGTGAAAGTGAGTTTGTTTGTTTGTTACGCTTTCACGCCCAATCTACTAAACCGATTATCATGAAACTTTGCACACACATAGGTTAGGGTACTGAGAAGGACATAGGCTATATATCACGCGGGTGAAGCCGCGGGTAACAACTAGTATTATATATGCGAAAGTGAGTTTGTTTATTTGTCTGATAAAAGGAAAAAAAGGTCGAAATGACCCATTTTTGACAGTCTGTTTCACTACTGTTAAAAACTTAAAAAAAATAAAAATTTCCCTTATTTGAAACCTTATAGTCTTATATCTTGTATTTTATTACATTCATAAAATATTCTTGTGGCATAAACATCGGCTAGATTATTCCTTTTGCCTAATAATGTGAAGGGCTTTGACATCTAGTGAGTCTGGTAGCTAATGATGATCTAGGCACCGAGAAATTACCAACGAAGGACGGGTCTAGGACCTCTTTCACATGGAAGCATGTTTTTGCAATGTATGTCGTGAAAACTAAAAGATCTTTTTCTTCTCAGCTACGGATATTTTACGTAATCGAAAAGCATTGTCTACACAACTATTTAGTGGAAACATGCAACTGCCTCCGTGGTCCGGTGGTTAAGGCGTTCGCCTTGTTGGTCGTGGGTTCGATTCCCACGGGAAGCATACTTTGTTAAGTTGTTTCCAGTTTGGTTAGGACATTGCAGGCATGAATCACCTGATTGTCTGATAAGAAAGATGATTCCGTGCTTCGGAAGGCACGTTAAGCCGGTGGTCCCGGCTGCCATTTGATAGTCGTTAAAGGAACCACGTCAGAGGCCGAGAGGCGGTTCCGCAGAACTCTGACACAAGGGTGTGCATGGTCGACTGACCGTGTCACCTACACGAAATGATGATGAGTGGAAACATGAGGAATTGCCACTACTTCAACCTAGGTATATACGCGGTATAAATAGATACGCGGTAGCATACCTACTGCATTTTGATCTAGACGATCATCGACGCTGACGATGTACTAGGCATAGGTACGAGAGTTTGCTCATAATTTTTCTTCTACCTTTATACCAGTTTCTGAAGAAACAATAACTCTGAATTATAATGCTTCTGTCAGTAGCTAATGTCTAGATCAAATATTTATGTGTTTATCGTTACCACTATCTTTGTCACTTTTACCATAATTATCTGGTGGAAATATATAAATATCGACCGACAAAACATTTGTGTCATCTTCCAGATGTGAAATAATCTCATTTACAGAAAATAAACAAAAATGACCAAAACCTTTTATTCAGGTAAGTGTACAGTACATGGGGATATCATCCTACTTGAAAATAGGCAATTTTCTACCCACATTCAATTTACTATAGTTTTTCTAAAAAATAATATAATTATACACATAACACTGAGTATAAAACCACAAATATAAAAACAATTATGTTGTATTAACAAAAATAGTTACAATATTTAGTCGAGACATATAAATTTTGTCAAAAAAATTGCGTATAGAAACTTTTACTTTAAAAAAATACGCGGCTTTTGTGCAACTTTATCAATATTATTTGACAGCCATTAGTATCAAGATTACTAACATACAGAAAGTAACAATGTATGTATTCTCAATATCTTGTAAAAAATAAATAAGTAGTCAATCGATCGAATCATCGATCACTGGGAAGATATGGGTTAAGGTAGTTTTATCGTAAAAACTGAAAAAAGTCCCATACCTTCGGGCCCCCCCAGGAGTAGCACAGGGTTAAGAAAGTTACAAACTTGGTTGTAGACTATTCTTAGTGGTCTCTATATAAAACATTTAGGTAATTACCGGTAAAACAAAGAGTGTGAGAAACTATTATATCGGTTTTAAGCGTACCCGAAGCGTAAAAACGGGACCCTATTCACGAGACTTCGATGTCTCTTTGTCATCAGGCTGTATTCTCATAAACCGTGATGGCTAGACAATTAAAAGTTTTACAGATGCATGTATTTCTGTTGGCGCTATAACAACAACTACCTACTAAAAATAGAATAAAATATTTTTTAGGGGGCTTCAATGACCTTTTTGTCGTTTTTGCTCGATAGCACTAATGCTTTTTTGTGACAGTGATTTTTTTGTAGAAAGTCAGGAAATATACTTCTGAATACTGTAATTTTTTAGAATGACGTAGAGGCAGAATGGTGTAACGCCCGAATCGCATCATACATTTCGACTTACAAATTAACACCCGTAACGATGGAACGACCCCTTACTTGATTGTACATATTTACGCATTACTCAATCTACCGTTTACTGTTCCTTGCAACTAGGGCTGCCAGACGTCCTTTAAAATAATGGACGTCCTCGATTTCTGAAACAAAAATTGATCTCCCCTAATTTAAAATCTTCCATAAAGGACATTACTAGATTAATTTGAGAAAGGTGAACGCATGTATGATATCTTTCAATCCAAAAAATCGTAAGACAAGGCAAAGAAAAATAAAAAATAAAAAAAAATGATGAAGACGGTGATTCGAAAGCAATAAAGGCGAGTTAATATATGAATATTGAATAATTATCACTCAGATTGAGCTAGCCTCACAGTAAGTTGTGAACTTGTGTCGCAGGATGCTAAGTCAATGGTACTATTTTATATTTTATTATCCTAATCCTAACTCCTACCTAACTAACATTATAAATGCGAAAGTGAGTGAGTTATTTATTTGTTACGCTTTCACGCAGGTTAGGGTAGTGGGAAGGGCATAGGCTATGTATCACGCGCGCGGAGTCGCAGTATATTATATATTTTATTTTGATCTTATACATGAGAAATTGAGTTTGTATATTATTTTGTTACCTCTTTACGTTTTATCTACTGAACAAATCTTCTTGAAATTTGGCATATATACATAGATAAGGGTACTGAGAAGGACATAGGTACCTTTCATCCCGGAAAAAAGTACCGATCTCGTGGGATTTCCGGTAAATCATTCTGCAAGTTGTTCTGTAGTTTATACGGCAAAAATATATGCGAGCGAAGCCGCGGGTAAAAGCTAGTATTTTATAATAGTGCCGCAGGCTGGCGTGTTGACCGCTGCGTCAGGTAGGTTGTCTAAAAGATGATCACTCTTAAGGGGATACATGCATTTTTGGGGGGTTCTATTGAAATAAATCGTTAGACAGAAAATGGAAATATAATTTAAAATTTTGTATTTTGAGATGGATGGGTGGAGTGACACGAATGTATAAAATACCGATCAAGGGGAAGTATGAAAGTCGCGAAGCGACGGGAGAAACAAAACTGCATATAACAGAGATTCCTTGTTTACTACGGAACCCTAAAGAAGATCCTTAAGTCTACTAGCGTAAGAATCCAGCAAAAGTAAGACAGTAACAAATAAGCACAAATGAGTATCTTTTTCTTTATTGAAATCCGATAATAATTATTAAAGGAAAGCGTTAATTTAAACCGAAGAGCAATGCATGGGGAGAGTGGTGAGTGTAGCCTGTAGAACCTTCTTCATAATATTTTATAGTTAGTACCAAGTAGTAGTAGTTTCATAGGGCACTGACAAGTGCTTACGCAATCAAGGGGTAGCATTGGGGCTTGCGTTACTTGTACTATTATGTATTCTGTGCTCGCGTCACCTAACTACCCCACTATTCCAACTGGTGGTATATAACATATTTTACAATACATAAATGAATATGTATGTAGGAAGCCTTACAATATTTTATAGGCGTTTTTATGCAATCAATATGCTCTTCTAATATCCCTAGTCTTAAGAGACTAAAGAACTGGTTCAAATCCTGGCCGCGTGGATTTTTTTCCCATACCTTATTTAGAAATTTAATGAGTGTTTTTACAGTTCACTTTTTTGGGACCTCCCTACTAAAAATAAGAAAAAGAAATACAGTCCCGGCCCTCACTAATTCTAACCTGACCTTCTTATTACGAAGATGTGTAGCAATCTAAGGTGGCAATGGCAATTGATATCTCACGGAAACAAGACCGTTTCTCTGAGACTTATTATAATATAATAGAACAAGAAAATAAGACTTTTTCAGTGCCGCGCCAACCCCCGGTAGCGCCTGTGTGCGAAACCTATGAAGCGCCCCTTTTTTGCAGCCGTGTTTCGATGTATATTTTTTTATTATTCTTCCTTATTTTATAACTTATTATATTTAAAATTTCTACTCTTCGCGCTTTTCTGTTTACCAAATCCTTTATATTGTCGTATATATTGTAAACTCTACAAAATTTTGTTGAGCGCCCTTTTTTTATAACTTAAGAAGTGTACCTTCCCTTCCTGCACTTGCTGCTGTAACTGACAAAGTGACGCATAGCAATTTAAAATTCGTTGCTTATGGTGTTGTTTAAATCCTAACTATAATATTATAAATGCAAAAGTGAGTTTGTTTCTTTGAAACGCTTTCACGCTCTATCTACTGAACCGATTATCATGAGGTTACGGTACTGAGAAGGATATAGGCTATATATCACGCGGGCAAAGCCGCGGGTAACAGCTCTGCCCCCGATAGTTAAAAAGGCGAATCTAACATTTTTTCAAAAATTTTGTAACTATGTATTGCCAGATTTTAAAAAAAAACGGCCAAGTGCGTGTCGGGCCACGCGCAATGTAGGGTTCCGTAGTTGCGAATGGCAATTTTGAGTTCACACTGTTCACACTCGCATCTCACAGAATAATGACCAAAAACATCTAACAATGAAAATTCAATGAAATTATACATTTTCGAGTACTTACATTTTGTAAGTTGGTTGTCTATAACTTTTTAGTTCGTACTAAATACTCAGCTCTGATAGTTTTCCTTTCAACTTCAGTATATGTAGTACTGCTGTAATTTTTTTCACGTATCCATATATAACCGTTTAGCCGATAGACGCGGACACTTACCTCTAACAAAAATTTGCACTTTAAAACCAAATATTTCAGAAACGGTTCCCTAAATTGAAAAATGGTGCGCTCATCCTCACTATATTTTTCAAAGACCTATTTAACAGTACCCAACACTTGGGTTTGTATAGAAAAAAATATATTACTCCCTCTTCTATCTACCACTTTTTGGCATGATAATATACATACCTTTACCAAATTATAGCTTTCTAGACAGACAGACAGACATGGCGAAACTATAAAGGTTCCTAGTTTACTACGGAACCCTAAAAATGGTGTTCTCAACCTAACAATATTTTTTAGAGACCTATTTAACGATTCCCCACACGATGGGTAAGAAGAGAAAAAAAATTGCTCCCCCACTTTACTTGTATGTATGTACCCCAAAAAAAATTTTTTTCAAGATTTTTTTCTACCACTTTCTTGATTAATATCCATACCCATACCAAATTACAGCTTTCTAGTACTTATAGTCTCTGAGTAAAACCGCGAACGGACAGACAGACAGACAGACATGGCGTAACTATAAGGGTTCCTTGTTTACTACGGAACCCTAAAAAGAAGTATTTTTTTCATATTTTTTGTACTAAGATGAAAAACTTTTTTTATATATTTTTATAATTAAACTTTAAATAAATATTATTTTTTCTTTTGTATACTAAGGTTTATTACGGTCTTTATCATTTTCAGCCGTTAAAACTTAATTAAGTACATATTTTGTTATACCCGAGGACAGCAAATATTTTTCAATTAAATCAACAAAATAATTTTTTTCTTCGTTTCATCTTGTTGAATGCGCTTGTTTAACTATCGGAAGCAGAGCTAGTAAATAATAAAATATCAATATACTAAATGCCAATAATAATAAAATACTGACATGTCATTATTTCTCAACAAAAATCATATTTAATCCTCTGTCTGTCGCTGATCATTTTTTTTCCTGCGAACGATTGCAGCATCTCGCGCTCCTATTGCCGTGGCGCCTATGTGTTTGTGCGTGCGCCGCGCCGCTCACTTCGCACTCAGGTGCTTAGGGCGGCGAGGCCCTGCCCTTAGCAAGAAAACTGAAAAAAAAAATACAATGCAAATTCGGACCTCTGATTTTTCCTGGGACCAAAAATGCCAATGCAAAAACCGGACCGCGTTTATTAGGGTTCAGTACCCGAAGGGTAAAATCGGGACCATATTCACAAAGAGACTTCAATGTCTGTCTGTTTGTCTCCAGGCTGTATCTCATAAACCGTGACAGCTAGAGATTGTGTATTTCTGTTGCCGCTATCACAACAAATACTCAAAACAGAACAAAATAAATATTTAAGGGGGCTCCCATACAACAAACGTGATTCTTTTGCCGTTTTTTGCTTTATATAATTACGGTAGGTTCTTGAAATATTCACAGATAAGTTGTATATTTACTACAAAAAAAAAATTAAATCAAAATAAATTATGTATCTAAGGGTTAAATTTTTAAGTTCATATCCCATACAACAAACATGCTTTTGTTGCAGTTTTGCTCGATAGTCTAATGTATAGATAATGGTACGGAACCCCTAATGCGCGAGTCCGACTCGCACTTGGCCGATTATTCTTTCCTAGGACTTTCATCATCGGACATCTCAGAGAATCAAGACCCCTCTTTAGTGTTTAAATTAACACAAAAGTACACATCTACTCTTACTAAGAAGAAGAAGAAAATAACAGGATACCGTTGCTTTACGTTTTGGATGTTCGACGTGTCGGAAGACGAGTCAAGTTTTAGTGTTGGGATTCCGTATGAATTCCGTCTGAAGGATTTGGTGTTTTATCCAAATCTAAAACCCTAAGCATGTAACAATTATATATTTAGTAATAGAGAAAAGATTTGTGTTGTTTGTTTATAGGTAATGGATAAACCTAAAACTATCGTACCGATTTTAAAAATTCTTTCACCATTAATATAAAGCTACATTATCAGCAAGAAACATTGGCGATATTAGATTTGTAAAAAAAACTTACTACTTGAAAATCGCATTGATGAAATCAAACGTATCAAAAACTTGCCTTAAAATATAAGTAATTGTTCGAAGACTGCGAAAACCACCCGATTTAAACACTTTGTTTGGTATATGGGTTTGACTGGGCTCTCCCAGTCAAACCCATGCCTTATGGCATTAAGTCCGCCTTTTGTACAATGTATTTTATTGCACATATACTTATATGTGCAATAAAGTTTAAATAAATAAAAAAACTACTGATGTCTCTAATATCTCACCGTGTTAGGTTACATCCTCGCGAGATGCTCTGGGAACCGGGGTCTGAGTAACGGGGGTCGCCTCGGGCGACCGGATAGACAGTGATAAATTGATGACTCTAATCTAAGTGTTTTTCCGGTTACAGCCTCACCAGAATTGCTTAGGAATCGGGTTTCGTGGGCATTTATTGGACGGCCTGGGGTCGACTGATCCAGGCCGACAACCGCGCAGTCTATCTGTGCTTCCAAGCTGGGGGCCCAGGTAGACTGTAATACTTAACTGCCTATATCAAAAACTTCTACACCAATTTTATTAAAACTTGCACCGTTCCGTAGGTTGGACTATACGAGTGCATAGGCCAGCAAAAGGATTTGCAATCTGACATAGTTTAACATAAAGTTTGAGAGATGTAGGACCAACACATAAATTTTAAGTACGCCAGCTTCCTAAAAGCTTTTATTTCACTTGTTCTGTTGGTTTAGCCTGTCAGGGTCAAATCTTGCAATTCTATTTTAGGGCATACTATGCGACCCCAGAGGACGAGTGCTAGCGAGGGCGATGCCCGAGCCCCTCAGACCGCCAGCTCTACTTATCCACTGTTGAAACCTCCTACCCCCAAGTAGTAAACTTGTTCTGTTTGTTAGCCTGTCAGGGTCAAACCTTGCAATTCTCTTTTTGAAATCTCATAGACCAATGTAGGTGCCACAAATTACCAATTTAGAGCATACTTTGCGAGCCCAGAGGGCGAGTGCTAGCGAGGGCGAAGCTCGAGCCACTCAGACCGCCAGCTCAACATATCCACTCCTGAAACCTCCTACCGAAGTATATAAGAAGCCGCGAGTCTCACGTGGAATTGCATCGCATGTCGGGTACAGCTAGTAATAAATAAAAAGTACATAATTTATATCACGGTAGTTTTATTCAAATTTGATCCCGTTTTCATTTGATTTAAGAGAAATTAGAATAAAGGCCTATCCCCACACATCAGGGTCGTGACCGGGACGTGGCGTCCCCCGTGTCGAGACCGTGCATCCTTGTCCTGTCAATGGCTGTCTGTTTACACTCATCAGTGATGTGACGGCGTCGTGGATAGACCGAGGCATTCTAGGCCCTATGTTATCATTTATTGACACCTTTAAGACAAGGTGTGATGAAAATATCATTAATCGGTATCGGCCCGGAACACTGCGCACGTCAGGGCAACGGCCCAGACACTGAATTTACTTTGCCGGCACGGGCAGGAAGTGTGTGATCCAGTCCATAGACAATATATGTAAACAATATTTTTTTAAACTTCTGACAAAACACGTTCTGACCATGTCCCGGTCACAGTCCGGATGTGTGGGGGTAGACCTTAAAACTGTGAAAACTCATTAAATTTTAGTGCTGTAATTTATAATGAACGTGTATTCAAAATATGACTTATAAAATTAACAAAAATATGTATTGTTTAGTTATAGGATCATTAAACAGCAATGTCAAGGGCGAACTACACTTCATTCGGACGAAAAGCGGTCATCTACAGCTGATCTACGAACCCTACATATTTGTGACGGATAGTGTGCGTAGTGGCAGGACATTTTGGCGATGTATGGAGTACGGAAAAAGGTGTCGTGCTAGAATAACATCTAAAAATAACGTGCTCCGAATAACTAACCCAGTGCATAATCACATTGACAACCACATGCAAAAGATTTTGCGGAAGTATGAACAGGGTGAGGTTGTGACTTGTCCATCCGTTTAGTGAAAATTTAAGTGTGCATGATAATTTAGTTTTGTATATTCTGTTTTTCGTGTGTGATCTTGACGTAAAAATACTTTGCGTCTTGATTCATTTTTGTGTGTCATTAAAAAGTACCTACCAACACTGGATTCTTTCTAACGTTTTTTGGAATGCCCCCTGTACTTCCTACACTAAGAATTAAATCTTGTAGCGTATAAGGTATGTTATTGAAAATCGAGACCGATCATGGTTACCCCTGTGTAAGATATATTTTGTTAACTATACTCAAGGTTTTTAAAAAAGAGTCGTTGTTTCGTTTATGAAATTAATTATCTAATGACTTTAATTTGTAGTACATAAAACATTGTGATCGAATAGAATAAGATATAAATTAAGTAAGTAATATAATAAGTAATGCTTCAATAAAATAATTAATCTGAGTTCTTATTTTTTTGTTGATATGGGAACAGACAGGTGGCTAACCGGTTGTGGGACATCTCGCCCACTCAAGGGTCGCACGCCAAATGTCAATGTGGAAGGGTAGATTCGCCCGAACCAAACTAGTAGAGGGCCAGATGTCGTCTGTGTCTGTGTGTCGTCCGTGTCTTGTCAGAGTCGTATCTGATATCCGAAAATATTAACAGCATCCAGAAACAATAATTGGAACAAAAAATTAAAATAGGCCAATTGCTAGTCGGACTTGCGCACGTAGGGTTCCGTACCATTGTCTTAGTAAATTAGACTACTAAAAATGGCAAAATAATCACGTTTGTTGTATGGGAGCCCCCTTAAATATTTATTTTTAATCTGATTTTAGTATTTGTTGTTACGAGTATATCTGTCATCTGTGAAAATATTCATCTGTAAACATTTCAACTGTCCAGCTATCGCGGTTCATGAGATACAGCCTTTTGACTGGCAAACGGACGTGAAGTCTCAGTAATAGACCCGTTTTTAGGGTTCCGTAGTAAACTAGGAACCCTTGTAGTTTCGCCATGTCTGTCTGTCCGTCTGTCCGTCCGCGGTTTTAGTCGGAGACTGTAAGTACTAGAAAGCTGTAATTTGGTATGGGTATGTAGGTATATTAATCATGCCAAAAAAGTGGTAGAAAAAAGTCTAAAATAAATTCAGCAGTAGTATATATACTGAAATTGAAAGGAAAACTATCAGAGCTGAGTATTAAGTACAAACTAAAAACTTATAAAATTTACTGGAAAATGTAAAATTTCATACAATTTTCATTGTTAGATGTTTTTGGTCGTTAAACTGTGGGGTGCGAGTGTGAACAGTGTGAACTCAGAGTTGTCATTCGCAACTACGGAACCCTACACTGCGCGTGGCCCGACACTCACTTGGCCGGTTTTTTACTCATTGGGTACGGAACCCTAAATACTTACATGGTTAGTTTTGCTGGCGAAAAAAAAAAATTGTGGGATTTTGGCTTGTCTATGCTTGCTACTACGGAACCCTTCATGGGTGTTGGATTATTTAATTGATGCTTAATATTTTGGAATATCAGATATTATAAAATTTAAAAAATATGATATTGGCCAAAATATTCCTTTACTTTTTGATAGGAGAATCTGGCGACGTCTAATTTGTGATAACCATGCACATTTTTATAGCCCACGGTACAGATTTTGAGTGGTTGAGATGTTTCCTAACCCGACGGTCGATTTTGGGACAGAGGAGGTGCGAGTAAATTACTCAGTGACGCGCCGAGGGGCGCCGGCTCTTCTGTTGAACGGGTATGGCTACGTAGCCCGCAAGCGGCGCGGCGCACGGGTCTACTGGTGCTGTCGCAGCCGCGGCCAGGGCTGCTCGGCGCGCGCGCTCACCGTCGGAGGTCGACTTGTGCCCTGCGTCGCCAAGCACAATCACCCGCCGCACGCTCCAACACTAGATGAACATGCCCGAATTGAAAGTCTCATCGAGACCATACAGACAGCCAAATAACAACAAAATATAGCGTATTTCTTATGTTTTCATTATTTATTTCTGCATGTGGTAATGAACTAACAATCTGTTTGAGCATGTTTCATCTATAACTATTCGGAATGGTTACGTATTGTGACGTGGTGGTATTTTACAGTTGAGTTCGTGATTTCAAATCGTGGCCGACGTCATATGCGGCTCGGAGGTTTTTCATTTTACGCTGAGAAGGTGTTTCCCGAGAAAAATAAGGTGCGGTGGCGGTGCACGCGGCGTACTTGTCGCGCATATGCGCACACGCTGCATGATCGCATTTTTGCGTTGAGCAACGTGCACTCTCATGAACCGCCGACGTTGCTACCGGTGTCTACGCCAGCGCCAGCGCAGGCGCTGCCGCCCGTTTCCCCCGCTGCTCAGCGCGCTTTCGCCCAAGCAGCTCTTGCTGCACACGCAAAGGCAATTCTTGATGAATAATAACTTTATTTAAACCTATCTCACCACTAAGTATGTAGGTTTCAGTGAATTCTTAATCTATCCGCGTTATAATTACTTACATGGTTGAAAAGCTAGGAACGTTTCTGGACTTTTGGCTCCGAAAGCAGCTGCCGGGAGTAATTTTTGGATTCCTCATGAATTAATGTGGTGACATAGGTTTATTAAGTCTGTTACCCGTAACTAATAAATGTGTCTCTAATCGATGTCTGCGTTTTTGAATGTTGTGTATTAATTTAGTTGGAAATTAAGTCTGTTTTGTCCTGTGTACAATTTATTAGTATCGGGCGAGTGCTTTAACACTGCAGGGCAGGGTTAATTTTGCATTGTATTGTGTAAATATAACATTTTTCTTCGGTGATATTTGTTCTCGTTGCTTTCACTCCTGGGCTTGAAAGAGATACCTTCTGGCGACTTTGGGCTTATTCTAGTCATTGTTTTGAATTTTCAGCACTCTGTATTATGTAGATTTTTATTTTTAGATAAGTTGTAATTATAAATATAGTAGATTATTCTAATCTAGTTAAGATAGAGTGCTGATTTTTCTTCCCGAGGGACAATATGCACAATTATGCACAATGTAGCATGCTATTTTAATATTAAATTAATAAATTAACATGAAGTTAAATACGGATCTATAACCAGCCACTGCGTGTAAAAGACTAAAAGAAAAATTATCAACAAATGATGTTTGTGATCTCAAGTAGCAGTACTAACTAAGTTAATGTATTATCATGAAATATTACTGTTTTTACAGCGCTTGCAATAATTTATGTTTAAGTAGCTTAATAATTAGTTATACTCTTTGATTAGTTTAAACGAATAATATAACTAGGTATGTATAATCTCTAGACTATTAAACCCGTGGCATTTTGTAAATAAGACTTCTGTATAACAAGAAAAAATTACGCCTCCGTACATTATGCCTTTGGACAAGGTTAAATAGTTCTCGATCTTGGGATTATTGTAATTAATGTAAAAGAGAGCTTAACCCATTGGCAAAAGTGGTTTCATATAAAAACACTCTAGTCTAATTTAGTCTAATTCACCTTATTCATGTTATAACTTGCCTGTTTGGTGTTAAGGACCTAATATTTTCAAATGACACTTGTATGCAATAAACTATCTTAAATATCTTTAACTAACTTATAGAAGAGGCCCTGTAACATGGTAATGGATAAAAGGCTTTTGATCCGGTTAGCGCGATTTTTGCATGTTTGGTTATCTAAAATTTTTAAACTCTAAAGGTTGTTTCAATAAAATTTTATTTGTGTAGAAAAGTACGTGCGCCTATGTGTTGGTCCGGGTGGTCGTCCGCGGCTGTGGGTGCGCGGGCGCAGTTTCTACGCGGCGCACACGATGCGCTCCGGCGTTGTGCGCTGGAGATGCACGATGGGCGGTTGCGGGTGCAAAGCCTACACGCAGAAAGGCACCTTGCACAAGCTCGTTGGCGAACATAATCACGTGGGTCGCTGCGGCCGGCGAAACGCCGCTAAGCAGCCCAAATACACGAATTCGACGTCCACCTCACCGCCCACCCCGCTGCTGCTGCCGCGGCTGCCTCGCCTCGATTTTGACAACTTCGACCCAAATGCATGGGTCGTCCCTTACTAATCTGAAAGTAGTTAAAATTTTAGACTCATGACGCATGATTGCATTTCCATTACCGTTTTAAATGTATTTAATTCTGTGGACATATCAATTTCTTATCTAATTTGTTCATTCATTGTTGAAAAATATTGCAAGAACGAAATGAATTAAAAGATTACTACCAGTATTATAGTAGGTAGTGAAAGTGTTATAGTAAGTAATGGAGATACAATGAGCATATTGTATTATTTAATTTAACAGCGACTTTTAGGCCGTCGCAAGTAAGTAATAATTAATACTTTTGTGCCATATGAAGAGTTTATGCCATTGCCAATATAAATAAAATAAATTGTATGTATATCTCGTGATAATTTCGCTCACATAGATCAAAATAAATGATCTCATTTATTTATATAAAGATGTTTTGTTGTGTGTTGTGTAGTAGGCGTGAAATCTGGGTAGTTGCTAGAGTAGTTAGGCTAATTTAATCAAAACACTGTGAATCCTTGTAAAGGCTTTTAACAGTTTCGAAAGATATTTTTAGCTGAGTCTTCCTGCTTGTTTTGCAATTGTCCAATAATTTCCTATTGTGATACATCAAATTTAGTAATTTATCCTTTTTTCTTTTGTAGCCTAGTACACGAGGTTCTATTTGTTATATTTTTAAATTTGTGATTAGTCCTGTTATATTTAAAATGTTTAATTGTAGAAGAGTAACTGCTCACTAATGGTTTTCGTTACAAAAATAATATTTCTTTAGTTTTCAAATATATGTGCCAAAAATGTTTTGCTCATTGTATTGATAACTGATCTCATAAAGAAATGTATTGCCAAAAATTAGTAATTCTTCGCGTGTAAATAACCTTATTTTATTACTAGGACTTTTTAATCGTAAAATATAATGAGCTGTGTAAAGGTAGATATTTAGGTAAATGTGCCAAATAAAAGATCTTATACTATTGTGTTTTAATTTTATCAGTGCCCATGACTATTAAATATTTTATAATGAAAAATAATCCTATCTTTGTTCCCTCCCATATCCATTAGTTTCACCTGTTGCATGACTGTTATTTAGTTTTATTATAGTCTACAGTTAATAAATCTGCTCGAATCAATTATGATAAAGCTCTGAATTTGGGCTCTGCAATAAAATTGATACTAGCAGATTTTTTCTTTTAGGCTCTTGTGTTTATGAACTTTACTGACGAATTTGTGTTCCACAGCACGTTTCATCCGAGCGGGAAAAGGTCGTCTGCTACTACATCGTGGATATACATTTCGTTTGAAGAACAATTTGGCACACGGTCGCAAGCAGTGGTACTGTTCATCCCGACTGACCTCGCGCTGCCTGGCTGACGTTAACACCGAAGGGCCAGAAGGGCATGAACGCATTGTGCGCTCACGCTATGCCCACAATCATGCTCCACCCAACGTGCGTCGTTTTGCTGATGGGCGATATGTTGTACGCACGCCTCACCAAAGCGGTCACCGTGCACCAGCTCCTCTAGATCCGCACCACCAGTTGTTGCAACTGCAGCACGCTCTTGCGCTGTATGCGGCTACGGCGCACGCGACCGCCACCGCTAATGCCACCGCAGCCGTGTCTGCGTCCACTGGCACGGCTACGCAGCCTTCGCCGAATGCTTTGCCGCCTGCCGCGCAGCACCCGACCGCCGCAAAACCGCTGCTGGTCGATACTCCCTGCAAAGAGGAAGATTAACTCCTAATTTCCCCCTTTTTATGTAAGAATGGAGCATGTTCACGATTTTAAACGTTTACGATTTATATAACGATGGTAAATTATCAATCATTCGATATTTTCTGAACGCCTTTTGGCACACGAGTTATAGCTTAAATTATGTAGATTAGATTAATTTTAATGTAAGTTTAAGGGGATAAGGTGTCGTTTAGGATTCAGCGATGGCTATTGTTGGGGTTAATTATCATCGGTAATATTGAATGTATGTTGAACATTTATTTAGGTGTTGTGGTGTTTTGAATGTTACGACCAGTGAAGGCAACAGAGGGACGACCAGTAAGATACCAGTAAGTTGCGAGGCACGTAGGTTAGACGGTCTCTTCGAGACCTAAGAAGTTATCCTTTTAGGTGTGGGTTATTTATCGAATCGAATAAGGAAAATAAGAATGTTAAATGTATAAGAACTTTTTGAATGTGTATGGTGTCATCTCTTATCGATGTCAGGTTTAGATAGGTGGTTAATATCCGGAAATTGGCCGATTTTAACGTTTTGATTTAACGTGGTTCAGTCGATCCGTGCAACATCATCCGAGAATAAGTAGAGCTAAGCAGGCAAAGGGGGTACTAGCTGGTCAGAAGGCGGCCGATAGCCAAACACCGGTCAAGTCAGGAAAAGTTGCGTGCGAACTCGGTCGAGTAGCAGTCGAGACGAGTGCGTGGATTGGCCGCTCGCCCGCAAGCCCGAGGGGCTGGGCAGCGGCAACGCGTCGGAGACTGAATGCGGACACTTTGTTCGGAAAGCAATAATAATATATCCCCATGACTGGTATTTAGAAATACTAATTTATTTTGAGAAATGTAACTTTACAACGTTTCAGATATTGCTACTTAGACATTTAGATGTCCGCCTCCTTATCTATAAGAATATAAATTAGCTATTGAAAATATTTAAAGTACTCACCTTCGGCGGTGAAGAGCCGACTCGTGCGGCGACGACGCGCACGGTCGACCAACCGCGCAGCCTACAGGCGATGTTGTGCTCTTCGGGATTGATTTAAGTACTTAAGCTCAATCAACTAACTACCTCTTCACTTTTTTATACGGGTTTTACAGATTAGTTTAATTATACAATTTTATATACATGATGAAATACTCAAAAGCTTTACTCGAGTAAGGTGTGTTAGGCTAAGCACTTAGGTTAGGTTAGCATAGTGAGCGCGCCGGGGCGGCCGCGGCTGCGGCTGCGCAGGGTCCGGCGCGCATTCTACTACCTCTAGATAACGAAACTCAACTACCTCTTTACTTAGTTTTAACTTGTATTTCGACCGTTCGCTGTTGACGACTTTTAATGTAATTAATATGCACTTTTTGAGACTGTTGTCTGAATATATTTTATGGATTGTTTTAATGAATAATAATTTGTTGCTTGTCGAATTACTAACATTCATAAAGATCGTGGTTTCGCTTTTATCTACCACTCTGATTTAAGTACAAATTATACTAATTTTATTGTTATTTAGATGTCTTATCTTATTTACTACGAAGTGTCGTGTGTGTGCGAATGAGATATCGATTTGAAGAACAACGCGTCATATTCTGTGTAGGGCATTCGGATGAGGAAGGTTAAGCCTTCTATGTACTTAATGCTTTTGGATGCTGTGCTTAATCCGAATCATCCGATGTATTAGGTATAATTTTTGACTTCATCACATTTTGTCGTGACGTGTGTATCGCAATGAGTTTGCTTTATCGTACACATACTACTTTCGATGTATGTACCTGAGATTACATTACACTAAGCCAAAAAGGAGGGGCAAGTAGCACCAGCAGCCGTGGCGACAGCAACGAGTATAATTATAATGGACTAATTAATTGTAAGTTATCTGTATAATATTATATTAGAGCAATGACAATATACGTCAATTATTTAAGATACGATTTATGAGTTAGAGTAATTAAGAGTTCTACATCACTCTCACTTTGTAAATATTGATTTTCTAAATATATTAACACTATTTACCGCGCCTAATATTTCTCCTCTGGTTTTGTGACGTCGTGCTGAATACTTTCGGCATAAATAAGCGGCAGCGCGAGGGATTAATAAGTGGTTTGTCTATATTTGCTCATGTTGTTAAATTATTGAATCTCTTAGGTAGTGAATATGCATAATAACGCGCGTTGGAGAATTCCGTTGCTGCCACGGCTCAAGCTGGGCACTGATCCAGGTTCTACTCTTATTAACTACCTCATTTACTGTTAATTACTACATACAAGTCTTATTCATAGCGTAATTTTATACTTATACCATTATATCATAGGATTTCTTTGGTTTATGTACGGGGTACGTTTTGTGAAATCATATTAAATTGTACTTATAAATAACCGTTCGTTTTATTTCACCTCCCAATTACTCTCCTGTAATTGCATTGCCAGCCAAGTGACCATTGTTTTGTCTTACCTACCTGTCCTCTGGTTCTATTGTTTCTTAATTGTAATCTCATTAACGACCATTGACTGTTTGCTTTTCCATAGGTATAAAATTTTTGAAGTCGCGCCGTGGGAAAATTATAATGATGGTGAACACGTTTCCGTTCTGCGAGGAATCGAAGTTGCGAGATAAGGTGATCTGGCGATGCACGTCGAAGAAAACAAACTGCAAGGCGAGAATCCACATGCTGGGCTCTGACGTGGTGGCGGTGAAGGGCATGCACAATCACCCGCCGCGCGCGCTGTGCCTCCCAGCGCGCCGCGGCGGAGCCCGTAAGACCGCGGATGCCACAGTTGCGCTTCACGCTGCCACACCCATCTTAACGCCACAACATATGGATGCTCTTGCTCTGCAGAGTCCCAGTCTTGAGTGAAAACTGTTTCTTTCCACAAAATTTAACTTCGTTTAAAATGTGCATAAATTACACCATGAACTTTAAATAATTTTAAGGTATTTTTGACTGTATTAAGTATCTTATTGTTTAATATTGTTTTAATTACATTCGTATTGATATTTAGATAATGCAATGTAGACAATAAAGCTAGATATCATGACTAATAGCTTTAGGATCTTAATGACAAAAATGGCAAAACTGTGTCAAATTTTTTAGTGTTAGTAAGTAAGTCGAAAAATTACCGAATTCATTCCAGAAACACTGCCGCCTTTTACGAGTAAATCATTGTGTTGGTACTGTCGTTGGTGGTGCGGTTACATTGATGTGGAACCAAATACATACGTTCCAACCAAAGAGATTAATAACAACTTTTGTATGACACATTTAATCTCTTTTGTTTGAACTTATCATAATGTTGATATTAGATGCTCAGGAGTTTGCTAAGGAACCTCCAAAATTATACGAATTCGGTGAAGCTACCTTTATGAGGTATACAAATTTTAAATATTTCACCAATTATGTATGAAGTTGTGATAAGATATGATTGTTCTAAGGTAAAAGTAATAAGTCTATTATTAGTTAGACTTTAATTAAAATATACCGTACTTATGATATTGATATTAATGTTATAAACTCAACGCAAGTATTTATTGCTCGTTGGTAAAATTTTAAGTATAAAGTGCCTTTTAATGGGACCATACCCGTTGTGAATTTATCAATTATTATTATAGGTAGTTGATGCGTGTACATTCCTTATTAATTTTTTACTGGACTCTACCTATACTATCTAATATAAAGAATATTAAAAAATACTTATATTTTTATAATGGTTTAAAAGACATTGTTAAATTTGGTCGAGACTATTAGTTCTAAGATGATTAAATATTACAGTTAAAATATTTCAGTTTTTATTCAATACTCTAAGCTTATAATATTGTTTATAACTAGTTAGTTTGATTCAATAGCATCACCCATGGTGTTTCAAAATATGTGAAGAAGTGGTAACCCTATGGCAATATCTTAGTCTCGGAATCAGGATCGCTAATAGAACACAGAATCAAGGGCAAAACAATTAATAAAAAATAATCGGCCAAGTGCGAGTTAGACTCGCGCACCAGGGGTTCTGTACTATAATCTATACAAGGTTAAGACTATCGAGTAAAAAAACGGCTATGAAATCACGCTTGTTGTATGGGAGCCCCACTTAGGTAAATATTTATTTTATTCTGTCTTTAGTATTGTTGTTAGCGGCAACGTAAATACATGATGTATTTCTGTTGGTGTAAAAATTTTAATTGTTTAGCTATCACGTCCCGTTTTAATTCTTTGGGCACGGTACCCTAAAAATTTACCTCCCATACAGTTTAACCAATCAGTGGATAGAATTTTATGCGCGGTATGCGTGCCGTGGAAGCCGTCTACGTGTCGTGGTCTTCGAGCAACACGGCCTCCGTACCGGACGGAGGGAGTGGGCAAAGCGACAATATACTATGACAATTTTTCTGGCGTTTTTTGCGGGGGGAAATGTGCACACAAGTTAAGTTCCGCACACCTACATACAAAACTTAAACTGTCACTTGATAGTAATTATGACATTGTCACAAAAAATGACATAAAAAAGAAAAAATAATTTGTGTACAGATGAGTCACACAACTAACACATAGACATGCATATGCCTAATTTTGGCTTGTACCTTGACAGAGGGGAATGCAGCGTATGGCTACTCCCTTCCGTGTTGCTCGAAGGTCGTGGTAACCGACAGCGCCCGCGGCAATAACGTTACGTTTACGGGTTTAAAGACGTGTAGATTTCGTCCGTGTAATTTAGTGTACGACAACTTCTAATGCCTTGGATTCAGTGCACAGCTAATCTCCGTTTGCTCCTTTTAAAAATATTATTTGTATGCTGCGGACGTCATTAGTTGCCGTGCCGCGGCACGCGTTTAGCTTTGACGGATGCGGACGGTTTCTGCGGCACGCGTACGGCTCTAACAAACTCGGACGGCCACTGCAGTATGCGTATGCATGCATCTATTCCGGCCCGGTCTGATACGAACCGGTCGGTCTGAATTGCACCTAAGATAAACTTGAATTATATTTACAAAGACATGAATAGATGGTGAGCAGCCTGCGACTTAATGTAAAATTCAACGGGGTTTGGATTGGTACACAAATAAACAATGACCTTGTTACTAGATCCGAGCACTAAAGCGATGGCGCAGTTCAGGTTCGGGCGCAGCTCGCGGCGCCAGGGCCCTGTCATCTTTTCTGGGAAGTTCTCCTTCGTCAAGGAGCAGGAGTTCCCCAACGGCCGCACGCGCTGGCGGTGCGCGCACACCTCCGGCAAATGCCCCGCTAACATCTACACCGTTGACACTGACGTAGTGCTACTCTATGATAAGCACGATCATGAGTGAATTGTTTCTTGGTTATGATGCCAATTTATTTTATGAACCATCATAATTGACAATGCCGTGTACTTAGCTTAAGGTTCAATCATTAGTAAGAACGATTCAGAATATGTCACGGGAAAATCTTACTACTTATTCAATGTGTCCTTCGATGGAAATTATTTTTTCAATTTAATTAAAGTTATGTTTTGGAATGTAGGAAATTTCAGTCAGTCCCTTTAATGATTTTGTTAATTTTTATTTGATACTTATAGGTAAACAGTCAGGAATATCTGCTGCATATATTCCGACGGGCCGAGGCAAAAAGAATCTCATACTAGACGGCTTCTCGTTTTGCGAAACGCCACCCACTTACTGGGTGTGCTCTCGAGCCAAGCGTCTTAAATGCAAGGCCACCGCGCGCACTAACAAGAGAGGCGAAGTGGTCTCTATGTGTAACGTCCACAACCACGAGAAACCACGCTTCTACCAGAAGACAACTAAAAAGATGGTGCAGTTATAGCCCAATTTGAGATTTGGTGCAGGCAGTTAAGCCTCTCGTACATGCGAAGAGAACTATACTGGCGTAAACGGCTATGGTAGATTATTAGAAATTAGTAGAGTGGCTAGCAGCGGGGACAAGCTACTCTCCCACTTGTCTCTCCCCACTACTGCTTCCATACTACCAGACACTACCAATATGTGGTTACTCTACCCATCTATACCATTAGAGAAGTTTGAGTGCTGCGGCTTTCTAACTTTACTAGCAAATTTACGAGTTGACATCAACTTTAACTAAACTGGTAGAGTGACCCTAATTGGTAGTGGTGAAATAGTGTACCTACTCTACCAATTGCTCTACGCGTGTATCGCAGACCTTATAGCTTGTTTTTAAGATTGACTGTTTAAAAATAATATGTTTAAATAACTATTTATTTTATTTCTTGATAATAATGACTCGCCCCGATATTAGAAGCAAATTTTTTTTTTATTGTAAATGCATGAATATATAAGCTTTGATTGTCTTACAGAGGCCTTCTACTTACCATCGCGAGCTGGAAAATCAGTCCTGATATTCAGAAGCAACAAGTTTTGGGTGAATAATCAGTATAGGGATAAGCTCAATTGGGCTTGTCGCGACAAGGACACTAGAGGATGCCTGTGCAGAGTACAGACCAGCATGGAAGGACGTTTTATTCGCGTCAAGGGACTACATAACCATGAGCCTAATTTTACTCCCCACAATTTCGATTCTCCCGCTCAATCTGAAAAGACATTTTCTGAATGGCATGCTACTGTAACGAGCACATAGGTAATAAAAAAGAAATGAATTCTTAAAAAATCAAACTGACTGGAATTTTAAAGCATATCAAGCTATTAAATAAGCATTTACCAACTTTTTTACGCTTGCTCATGTAATCTTGTAAATTTATCAAAGTTCAACATTCCTTGATTTGAGTGAAAAAATGTACTCATGAGTTCTTAATTTAATCTTGTTTTATTGTCAAATTTGATGTAATTTAATGTGTAAGTTCAGGTTTAAGTATTGTTCAGTGACTGCGGTGGCTGTGATAAATACGTGTTTTGTATATTGGGAAGCATTCCTCTTATTATTAAGAGCGATATAAGTAGGTATTAAAATTTGTGTGTCATACTTTGGTAATTGTGTTTTAGAGGATAAACTCTAATATTTTTGTATTGAGTAATCAAATAAAACATATTTATTTTTTATGATTCTAAGCAAGTTATTTTTCTTTCAATATTAAAATGTTGGGAGGATTTATGTGATATGCTCCCGAACAATGAAAAAGTACCTACCTGGAAATCCAGGATATAAGTTTGCGCTTGGTTAGATAGGCGTGATTACGTTTATTTTGTAAGTAAATTAAATTCTTGTGGTCCAAAATACAATATTTTTGGTAAACTAATAAATAAGTCCGAATTACAAAAATGTGTTCAACAAATTATACATTAAGGAGAAATTAATCTAGTAAGTACCTAATAATTAATGTGCGTATTGATGATTTTCTTAATCTGTCATTGTATGTTTTTACACAGCACAGCTAGATATATTGACGCGAGAACAAAAAATATATAGTTATGGTAATTAAACCCTGCCCGATCCTTATAGGCGGGACTCCGACCATCACTTTTCTATTTTCCGGAAGTAGTGCCATAGGTTGTTATGGTTACATTATAAAAGATGTTCATATTGCGGGCTGAATCATCCCCATAAGGATCAGAGAGGGATTAATGAACATATTGTATATTTAACTTGCTTTATTACAACGTGTTATTATTAAATTAGATACCATATTTTATGTTCCGTTGAAGACCAATCTGGATTGAGGTGCCTAAATTGTGATTGAAATGTGTTAGTTAGTATTAAAAATGTAATCGTAGAGGAAATTTCAGCGAATAAACCATATTTTTAAATAAAATTTATTTTTTAATTGTACTTTGAAACTGTAATATTGCACTGTTATTAAGGAGGTGGTGAATCGGTAAAAGTATAGAGGTAGCCATAAGTATGTTTCAGTATATTGGAGTGTGTCCCGACTTGGGAACCCCGTGCTGGTGATGGCAGGCTGGCGTTTTCGGAGATGCGGCAAAGCGTTCGGGCCGCGACAGACCTGGCTCTGCAACAAGTCCGACACCGGCTGTCGCTGTTACGTAGTCACCATGTTCGGAAAAGTCGTCGCCACGGGCCACCCCCACGAGCATAACATTCGTAAGAGAAAGCAAAGGTCTAAAATATGTGCTAGAAGACGCGGCAGCAGAATCCTTATAAAAATGTCCAATGGACACATTTAAGTCTCTAAATTAAAGATCGTAAAAAATATTGTTTTTTTTTTTTCAATATGTATTATAGGGATGTATATAAGATATAAATTGTTGGCAATAAATTTTATTGATTGATATCAAATATCTGGTTACCTAGTCGTAAGTTAGATAAATATTTTTGAGGTTTTTAATACAGCAGATGTGATCTGATGTGCTTTTTAATTTGACGTCTGACGACGAATTGTTTTTTGAAATAAATTATTTAGTACATACAAGTGATACAGTATATTTATTTTAAAAAAGAATACTATCAATTTTCTTACATCTGTTATACCTATGTGAAAATTGATATTATTCATTTTTGTTATTCTATTCTTAGAGTACCAATATTAAATATTGATACTTAAAATTTTATAAGTATACATTTTATTGTGAACAATTAATTTTCTTATTTTAAGAAGGTACGCCGGACGAGATACTAACATTCGAATTTTTAGTTACAGGTAGACAAACTGCAACTGGCAACACGACTGAACAACCTCCTACGCTAGGCCTGCCGTTTCCGTTCCCTTGCTTCCCAGGACAGTTCCGATATTGCTTGAGCAAACGCGGGAAGCCGGCAATCGAAGTGGGTGCTCACAGGTTTTGTTTTAACGGGCGAGCAGCTAGTGGCAAGGTGTGGTGGCGATGCTCGCGCAACCCTCGCTGTCGCGCCGCCGTGCACACCTTCGGCCTCCGCGTCGTGCAGATGAACAGCGCCCACACATGCGGGGTTCGCGCCACACCGCTCAGACCCATGTTCTGAGTTGTCGGGTTCTTTCTTGCCTCTTATTACATTTCATAAGTAACTAATGCAGCTCATTGATATAAACTATAGTCGTGCGTGAGTACTTTGCTAAGCGGCCAAAATTATATAGGTACTCTTGTCTACTTATTACGAAGGCAGCTGAAAACGTTAATTCGTCCGTTCCGCATAATCTAGGGGTAAGGATAACATGGTACGGACCTAATGCTTTTAGTAATATAATATGAACGTTGAGAAGGTACGCGTAACATAATGAGCCTAAAGTCAATTTTAGTGTCATCTAAGACCACCGGTCCGGTCCGGTCCGGACCACCGTGAAATGTTGATGGTTTTGGCACAGATTTTGATCTCAATGATTCTGCTTTGTTTACAAGGCGACAAAAATGTGAAAATGCGATGGGAAATACGTTGGAATATTTATCTTTCTAAAGGAACGTAAAACTTTGCTCTTGTGCCTTTCCGCCGGTGGTCCGTAAGTGAAACTCCAATATGTATACGACTTTACAAGATCGAAATTTTGCAAACTTTAGTTTGCCTTATAATTAAAATGTAACGATATTCTCCAAAGAGATTATTATGATATACCTTACTATATTATGGTAGATATTTGCGCTGTGTAAAGTATACGAATCTTTTATAGGCTAGGGTGACCGTCGCGTACAATATAACTAACGGCTCGAGACAAACTTATATTTTGGACTGATTAGCGTATCCACTAAGAATAAACCACGTCCGACGGAATTATTTCGAGGTGTTATCTCGTGGCCAGTAAATTTTGTAATTGCAATATTAATCTTTCTAAATTGTTTGTACACAGTATTGAATTACGCTAGTCGATTTGCCACGTGGTACCACTGGATGCCGGTGAGTAAAGCTGGTCCAACGTCTCGGTTCTGATCTTCCGCACGCGACGGTCCGGGGTAGTTTAGTGTACAAAGTGATAGTTCTCTTATGATACCTTAAGTATTTTTATACATTATTTTTACATTATTTTTTTACTCTTTTATTCGTGAATTTGTACATAAAGTTGATGGTTGTTGGAGGGCTGCGGTGCGGCCTTCAGTCGGTTGGTTTCGTTTCGATTGAAAGAATGGTTATGTTGTCGGTTGTCTTGAAATGTTAAGAGAGTCATGTCATGTATACGAGTTAAGGGAAGTAACGTAACAACTTGTTAAAGTAGGAATCTGCATTTATTGATTGACTTATAATACTCAATGTATACGTTATAGTTTGTAAGAGTTTCTTTAGTGAGATTTATTATTTTAGATGATAGTTATCATATTATTTACTTTTCTGATTTTATATTCGCTGAGTACTTATTAAGAAATAGATTAGATATTTTATTCAGCTTCGGCTGTACTTACAAAGAATGTTTACTATGTTTACCGTCGCGAACGTTAACCACGTCACCAGTTCTTATACCAAGTTAAATGTATACGATTACTATGTTAACCTTTGGAGTATTATTTTAAAGTATTATTTTTGTGTATTGTGATAAGATATTTTACTATGATTTAGCCAGAAAGTATTACGACGTAAAGATAGCTATAAGCGGCAGTACTGTTGTCGATCTGAGAATGTTTACGCTGTGTAGTGAGTATTGGTAGTAGGAGACAAGCTCTCTCGTGTATAGGTACAAAGAAACGATTATATTGCGCTGATGTAACGCACTTGCCTTTCATTTACACATGTGTCTTTCATACATTAACTCATCTTTTTATTCTTTATTTTACACACACGTGCTCTAATGCTGTCGTCCATATATCAATCAACTCGCTACCAGATCCACTCCAACCCAACTTCCTGTAAAGCGTTGATGTGTGGAACTTAATACCATGTTACTCCTAAATGTGTGACGCATCCCATCAAAAATTCTAGAAATATTAGTGTACTAGGTCTATTTGCTGCCTTTTCTTAACTTTTTTTGACGTGACATGCGACGGCAACGACGATGAGGGGTGGTGCATGCAGTCGCGCACGCCCATTCATGCCTCGCGCTTCGTGGATGCAGTGTTTAATCGATTTAGTCATTCTACACTAAAGAGTCTGTAAATCTTATACCTCTGAAGAAAATTAAGCCATCTAGAATTCTGCGCATTGTATCTAGGAGCACAGCCATCTAGATTTTCCTTGAAATAGCATCAATCCACATTTCTCGAAAGAAGGGCCTCTTTCTCAGTGCTATTTTTACATTATTTATTAAGGTTTTTTAAAAGGTTTGTATGACACTACTTATAATCATTCTTGTACCAGTACACTGATCTTAACATAAAGATGATATTAAGTATAGGGCTAATGTGGTTGTTGTTGCAGGCTGGTTCTACATCAGGTCTGCGCGAGGTGGCTTGCATTTGGTCGCCGACGGCCACATATTTTATGAAGACGGAGGCTCTCACCCTCGTCGCGTGACCTGGCGCTGCGCTAGGTCCTACCAGAAAGCCGAGCGCTGCCAAGTTGCCTTGTGTCTCAGAGACGGTCGCCTAGTTTACTTCCGTGGCTCTCACAATCACCCTGCTACGTACAATCCAGCGAAGCACGAGTCTAGGCGCTTTGAAGTGGATCCGATGGGCAAGTACAAGATTGTAGCCAGTCCAGCGCCAAGGCGAGTCGCTATGGTAGCCGCCCCCGCTCCCTTGGTGCCCCCTGCTCCTCATGCGGCAATGTTACTATAGGCCTGGCGCGACCTCTTAGTTCGCGGTCTACTGGACGGTAGACAGTGACCGTACACTAAGAGTGTCGCCAAATTCAATGATATTTTGAATGTACTGCGATGAATGAAGGAGGATAACAGCTCTATACTCAAAATACCGAGACCAATGTTGGTTATGTATACCTCAGCAATGATCTTAATGAATTATGTATGAGAAATATTACATACCATTCATAAATATTATGCGGATCGATAGGGCACCTCCAAATAACGTCATCAAATGAATCATCAAAAAGGAAAATATTTTTCCTATTCCTGGATAGTCTGACTACATTTCATTTTTAGTGTATTTTGCCAAAGATTTTTTTTAAAGACTAGATTGTCTACTCACTTTCGTCAGACGTTTTAGCGAAGTCAGGGACAGTTTTGTTTTTTTCATATATCATTAGACCTTTTGTCAGTTAGTGAGTATAGTTCTCAAGCCAAATAATTATGACGATTGTGATTCAGTATGCGTAGAAAAGAGTGAATTGAGTATGGTAGGATTGCGACGTAATTCTTAGTTACGTCAACAATAATCTTGGTGGCTCTAGAAGACGCTTATGGTCGCCTTGTACTAATGCCTTAGCGGCTAATATTAAGACGTTTGATATAAATTATAATCATTGTATAACGTGAATGTGCAATATTCTCTTACCAAATGTTTAGAAATTATGTATACAAATTGTATAGCTTTAATTTAGTGTAGCTGTCTTGTTGATGCTTTTTTATAAAATTCTATTTATACCGCGTTGTAGCCGCGGACCGACTGATAGAGGATGTTACGAAATACTCCAATATTTATGACTTGTATTTAGCCGTAGACGTAGACTATGTAGACCATAATGTAACAGCTTATGAACAGAATAATACGAGCGATAATTTTTATATTAGATCGTTATTATGAAGTATTGTAGATACTTGTACAGTAGCGTGGTGGAGCGAGTAGGGTGGCATTAGCCTTATTCATTTATAATTATTCATTGTTAAACATCACGACATTGTTTAACGGTTATTCATAATTTTTTATTCCAAAGATTTTACTTATGCAAAGAACTGATTGTATTTATGCCTTTAATTTTATTATGATTTACGTTTTATTTATTGTAATTTAATTTAGAGCAAAACTGTTTGTGTTTAGTATTCATATTGTTTAAAGTTATAAAATGCATAATTATTATTGAGACGCCCCCTTTCATTTCCACCAATTTTTTAAATTTAATTTGTATACAAAAATTAAATTGTTTACGTTCTTCTGCAATCATTTGTGGACAGCGTCTTCCGCGGAGGATTTGTCGGAGCGTGAGGCTGGGCAGCTTCTTAAAATGGGAGGTCACTGGTACCGACTGGACGCTTGCTACCGGGACAAGCGGCGCTGGATGTGCGCGCGCGGCTGCGGGGCCCGCATCCACACGGCTGGGAAACAAGTGGTCTATTCCGAGTTGAGACACCGCTGCAAGCACAATCAGACCATTTGATGGCTACTATGCCTCAGAATACTGTTATCGTTTAAGCCTTCGGTGCTATGCAGGTGCCATATTTATGATAAAAAAAATACTTTTTATTCGAAGTTTATAAAGGGAACGCATTTTAAAAAATTGAAATACCATCTAACACAATAAGTTGCACTCATCCAGTTTTAAAATGTGACTTGGATTAGATACTGATTATGTTTTAATAAATTTAAGACCTATTCATTTACATTTTAACTTATAAAAACAAATCAACTCATTTACTTAATTTTAATATAATGCTTAATTTCATTGTGTACTGCCCGTAGAACATTTTCCTGTTGACATCAATTGCTAAGTTGTTATGGAAGATTGCCAAGGAAAACTTTTAATTTTCTGTTATTTTGACCAATGGTATAAAATGCTCATTGATAATGATATTATTGCCTGCTCGTTGTATTGGTACTTCTTTTAGCTGTCGTGATGATTTTCTGTTTCAGCAGACCACGTTTAACATTTAAATTTGTATATGTTTTGTTTTTAAAGTTGCATAATTATAAATTTTGTATACATATATGTAATGTTATATATAATGAATTCCAAACATTTGTAAATAAGATAGTCTAAACTGGAGGTACCTACTTTACATTTTTTTCTAAACATCCTTAGCTCAGAACTCCTTTTTCGCACGGTAGGTAAGCTTTAGTTTTCTCTAAGAGACTAGGTGAATATCAATACATATTAACATCTGCTTAGCACATTGTATTTGAAAACTTTGAAATTAACGATGCCTAATCAAAGAAGACTCTCAGATTGTACGCAGAGAGTTGTCATGAAGACTTGCAGGTACATCTTGATGAACCACGTTTTCATGTATTTAAGGCGTAGTGGTATGCGAAACTAGCGCTACCTAGCAATTCATTATTTTTATCCTAAATCATATCAAATTTAAAAATATCTTAATGCTCGCGTGAATTACTTGTAGTATTTTGTATTACTTTCATAATGTTCGTTTGATAAAGAAAAGGAAAAATCAGCTATCGCCAAAATTTACCCGCTAACGCCACTTTTGGTGTTAACTAGTTTTTCTAAAGTATTTTATTTTTCTAAAATAATAAAATACTACAAATAATTTACTTCTGAGCACTTGCATTTCATTCTTAACCAACCAAAATCAGTGGCAGATTTGCCAATAATTTTTCATTATATTATACGTGGCAATAATTAAATAGCCAAAATAATAATTGGGGCTGAATCGGGCTAGCACAGTCGTCGTATGTGTCATACATAAGGTTGATGGAGGCGGGAACCGTACCACGGGCAGAGTGTTAAATAAGCCCAAGGGCGGCAAATGTGTACATCCGGCACCGTACAAAATTTTAGATATGTGTTGGTTTTTAACTTATTTATGGTTTTACACAATATTTTAGTATTTTTTTTAAATGTAATATATTAAGTTTAAAGGTAGGTATGATTTTTCTTTTTTTTACATTAAATTATCACTAATCAGTCCACCAGTTCAGCTACATATTAAGAAGCAGACTGTGAAGGTATAAATAAACATATTTTGTTCGCATTATGTAGTCTTGAACGATAAAAGTTAAAGACTAACGTACACTTGACTTTGCAGTGGAGGTGATTTATAATTCAAAGGGGTACCCGAAGCTGTCTTTACGGGGTTACTTTTACCGTCCGCACAATGCGTACCGCAACCAGCCTAAAGTGCTATGGTATTGCGCCGCCCGCAATCGGTTTCAGTGCAACGCAACCCTGCGCACGTACAACCGCGAGGTGGTGGCGGTCTCTGGCGAGCACAACCATGTTCGCTGACCGTTGCGTGCGCGCACGCCTGCCGCGCATAGCATGATGGCCGCGCTACGCTTGCACGAAACGCTCAGACTGTACGCAGAGAGATTGTCACAATGCAGTGTGACCACTCATCATGGACAATAAAATTTACATTAGTGATTGTGATAAACGAACATGAGATCAAGGATAACTTTAATGGGCTTCAAGTGTTAGCTCAACATATTATGATGTTGTGAACTTAGTTCGATATTTAAATTGCATAAATACAGCATAATAATTATCATATAATAATATATTAATGTATTATATGACACACACATCATATATTATATAGCGTTGAAATTGGCCCTAGACATACCCTTAAAGGGGTGACTAAGCCCGACAATATGGACAACTTTTCCTATGGGATTTATGCTGGAAACCCAAAAATATTTCGACATTTTTATGCCAAAGTATTTAGCCGCCCGGGCAATTAGTATGAAAAAGTCAAATAGATTTTGAGTTCCCAGTTTTCCCTAAAGGAAAAATTCACAATAAAAAGTTCATATTGACGGTCTGAGTCACCCCTTTAGGAAATGTCGAGGGTAAATTTACACGTTGTATATAATAAATGTACTTGCATACTTATATTTTTGATATGATTTAAAGGTACCTAACTGATGTTCATCAGCTTAATCTTACCAATTACATTGGCGAAAAATGTGAATCAATCGCCTTCAGGTGTATATTGAGTAGGTATTATATATTTCATTTTTATCAAGTACCTTTATGAATATGAAATAAATGATAATTTATGTTCTGTCACATAGTTTTTTATAAACGATCGATCTCAAAGTGTAGGTAAGTATTCATTTGTAAAATATACATCGGACAAAGTTAGGTATTAGTGAAGTATAATTCTTGGTCATGGATTTTATTAAAATGTAAGTAGTATATTAACATGACTAATTTTCGTACCGCCATACTTAGCACATTCACAAAAGTTGCTTTTTTGTTTTAGTTCTTGCGGGTAGTTACAAATTATATTTCCTAAGTTGTGTACTTACGCTGTAGTCCAAGCCTAGTCACCCAATTTGGAATATGAGACGAATTGCATTTAACATATTCTGATTATTTTATAATGGAGTAGGAACTGAATATCCCTTTACAGGTATATTTGGTACCGAAATCTTTCAAATTGGGTGGCAAGGCGAGGTTGAATTTGAACCCTCTGTAAAAAATAAAGTCTCGGCATCAAAATTTTCAGAATCACTATGTAATACAAAATCGTTGCAAAAATTTTTTAGATTATGGAAATTCGACCAGTTAATCAGTGAATTTGTATGGGATGACTATAACCTTTTTTGTTTTTTTTTTGTTATGATTTTGGGAGAATATTGAGATTTAAATATTGGCAGAGGTGCAAAATCAACCTTAGCAATGGATTTGGACCTTCGGAACCTTGATCAACGTTCAAAAACGTAATAAGTCAGACATGTATTATAAATAACGTTGACTGGTCAAGCCCGAATGTTGAATCTAGACCAAAATCAAACCTTACGTGAATGCCAAAATACAGCCGCGATTTCAATAATTTGGTTGAAATCAGGGCATGAAGTGTCTTCCTCATGCTTAGTTTTGACGCAGTGCCCGCGATGTACGTGCCGTCGCGAACGGGCAAGTCTCTGCTTCTGCACGACGGTTACACCTTCTACTTGAAGAATCTCCAAGCGCATGGCCGGAAGCAATGGTATTGTTCATCGCGAGATATGGCTGGTTGCCGAGCTGACGTCATCACAGCTCCGGCGTCTACAGGAAATGGTGATGTACTATTCTTGGTTCGTGGAAGACATATACACGCCCCCCCAAGTTACTACTTCACGCCTGACGGAAAGTATGTCAGGCGCAAAGACGTCTATCATCGTTATAGGTAGCGTAAAGAATCAATTTTCTGTATTTTTACTAGGATTATTTTTACGGAACGTTCTTGTAGTGCCTTATTTTTTTTTAATGAGTGATATTAATGACAAATAATGTAACGTACACATTTTATACATATTTTTTTTACCGTTTTTGTTTAACCTGGTTTACCTCTATGAAATTAATACTGAAAGCATAATGTTTGTATAAATCTATTTTTTTTATCAAAAAGTTCCTGAAATCGAATTAGATGCAAACATAGTTTGATCTACATATGTAGTGCCTCTTACTATATTTATATAAAAAAGTACTTAAAATATTTTTTTTATAAGTTTCTTTTTAATCACATTTTTTTTTGATGATAATTTTTTTTTATCATTGACTATAGCAGACGAATTTAGTTTAGTTATTGTGTGGGCTCGGGCAGCAATTCTAAATTGTGATTTACCTTAGTTTGTGTACTTAATTGGCGAAATCGCGATATGTTTTCAAATTTTTTAATATTATAATCGTATTATTAAGGTATTTCAGTAGTAAAATATACTCTTAATATGTATTTAGTTTAAGTGAATCACAATGCTCTATGTGAAGCAGTCCCACAATATACCATTTTAATTGTTGCCCGTAACAACAGTTACCTTACTTTGTTGCGACGAAATACTCTGTAGTAGACTATAATTATTATTAAACAAGATATTGCCAATGTTGTGTTTCTCTCATCTCGAACAATAAGGCACAAGTCCTACAAAACAGCATGTTTCACATGAAACATGGAAATGTGAAGTGAGCCGCAAAGCGGAATGCGATATTGATTCAAATTCATTCTGTCTACAATTTATTGCAGTATGTTTGTGTCTTCAGTACGCACATAGGCGTGCAGTGTAGAAGATTTTTTATTTCTGATTTAATATTGATGAAAGGTATTAGTATACATAGTTTGCTGTTAGTCTTGAAACAAAAAATAAAAAAAAATTGGTAAAAATACTTAGTAATTGCATAATTCCAGGATTACTACCAAGTAGGATTTTGGCCGATTAAGTAGGAAATAAATAAATAATACAGCTATTTTTGTTTGAAATCAACATCACAACAAAAAAAAACAATGGGACGTTTTCCAATATTTGAGAAATGGTTGCCAGTAGCAACAGTTTCGCTTCCTGGAGCTATCTTCGGCTCGCTATGAAAACTTATTTGGCGCGTAGAATGGAACTTGGGGGTGGCGCGGGGGCGGCCGTGGGTGTACTACGTCAAATGTAATGCGCCAAAATGCTACTTCTCATACCTTCGCCCTGAAACAGATGGCGGGACGCCCACACACTGTTTGCCAACAAGGCGAGGTTGTCTAATGTAATTTGATTTTATTGCGCATAAAATTCTGCTACTTAGCAAATTAGTGATAGTCTAACTCAACCCTGATAGTGCGCAAATAAAGTGATGTAGATGAGAATTACTTGATCTTACTGAGCTATTTCGGTTTTGCTTTGTTAAATACACAAAATTATTATTGCTACAAATAGAACAATTTAAATATTTCGTTGAAATTGAGAAAATTATCAATGCTTTTGAAAACAATTTTCAATTTTCTGATTATCTAAATAAAATAACATCATATGTTTTTTTTTATTTTTAAACCTGAATGCTCTATATAGGTACATAAATTAGGGATAAGCAGGTGTACAATAAACTGCATGAAAAACACAAAATGCAAGCTGTGTGCAATTGTGCATTGCTCGAGGTTTCGAGTGCAGCGCAGCCCATATGCAGCGCCGCATACTCTTCATATATTCAAATTATGTCAATTAATGACGGACATCCTAAAGATAACATACACTGGAAGTGTGTTTGATATTGAAGTTTCAATACGAAATGCATTTATTGTCTTCTTGACTAATTAAACTCATTTCCGGAATTTAAATAGCAATATTAAATGAGTAAGAAACCAAATCGTTTTCGTTTATTCCACAGCGAACAACACAAGAAACAGCTTTATATTTGTTTAAGCATTCCAACTCCAATATAATATTAGTAAGTTTTCCCTATACTGCGTTGCAATATCGGATGTATTCGGGAGGACATGAATTGCGCAGTTGTGACGGATCAATACAACCTACAAAGTTATGAAAGAAGAAAGTTCGGCAGGGCACCGGGATCGTATGGGCGGGCCCTGCGTTCTCCGAGCTACAGCCTAGTTACGCCCTGCATGCCCTAATTTTGACGTACTACGTCTCGCCCTTTCTTAGCGGTGGCGCTGTGTGCGTGACCCACACCAACGAACGATCTACGTCATCGTTACTACGCTCCACGTGTCGATCCAATACGCTACTACGTCGTAAGGCCGTACTATGCGTTGTTTGGTAATCATTTTATTAATGGACGGAGTTATAACCTTGTGGAACGGCGGAAAGACGTTCGGGAATGTTATGATATCCCAGTAATTTTCTAACCCTAATTAGTCGACCGATTTATACTTAGTTAAGTCGATCCGTGTAATTATGCTAATTCCGTGAACATGAATGATAAGTTAACGATGCGATGTGATAGGTGGGGTGGTTGTGGTAATAGCGGTTTGTAGGGTAACAATCCGTGTCATGGTGCGGGTGGCATGGTGGCCGGGCTAGGTCGGGACTAGACCGGGCCGCCGCGCCGCCGGCTCGTAGCACGCGGTAGATCCCACGGGCGCGATGCGGCGCGCGGCGGGACATGCGCGTGGCGCCGCACGCCTCCGCCTGGTGATGGGGCCCCCAATCGATAATGCCCCAGAATCTCTCTCAAAACCCCTCTCACTCCTCTCCCGAAGTTGTAACTCACCATACTCGTCAAAATATAACATCCCATTGCAGCAATAAAGTCGTTTTTACATTACCCCGCGCACAAATATATTTCCGTTATGCTTAATGGCCGTTATAAAGGAACTTTTAACGCAGAAACTGTTTCTTTGTATATCAGTCCTTTTAAGATGGAAGCCATTGTTTGCCAAGTTATGCGATTTATGTTTGTTGAACTTACAATTTTGCATATACATCAGGTATTTTATGCAAAATATGAACATATTGTCGGGGCTTCTGTAGATACTGGTAAGACGAATTAGATAGAAATTAGTTAACACGGCCATCAGCAATTCGCCGCTGCACAGTTCATGCTCATTTCATGTTTTGAACGAGCATTTGGACATGACTTGGTGTTGTAGCGGGCTGGGAGCGGCGGTCTTGCAGACTGGTGGTCAGTTGGCTGGTGTGGCGGCGCTGCGCCATCACTGCCACCCACGCTCCGAAGTGTTGCGCCACCGTGCAGGAGACCCATCGCTGCGACTGCCTCTTAGGATGGCGTTTACTGCAGAAATAATCGTGCCGGCCACGAAGTTAGCGTTCCGCCGCAACGCCCCGTCTGCCGACGATCTTGCTGAACCTTTTTTTTTTAATTAGATTAATCTCGCTTTCGATTCCTTTATACGATTACTGTGTTATTTTCCATGATGTTAAAAGTTTATATTTGATCATGAGTTTTAAGATCAAGTAGGCATCATTTGTCCTAGCGATCCCGAAGTTACCGTGTCATAGGAACTTACGTTTAAACATTTAATAATAATTGTCGCATTTTTTTCTTATCTGATGGCTGTTATTTAAGTAACAATCGCATAATAATATGGATCCTTAGTTAAATGTTTACCTACTTAAAATTGCAAGTACATATGGAGTAAATGTGTAAAAGTCTGATAGAACTTCCGTTTTGCACGCCGCCGTCCAAATAATTATGTAATAAATATATAACTACGTTACTATTTTTAGGTATGCATTTCCTAGCCTATAATTAGTTTATATTATTGATGAAAATATATAAATAACTGATTCACCTACTAAATATATTTTTCTTTTTAAAATATTTATTAATAATTATAATTGAATCTGGTAAGTTTTATTGGCTTAGGCCACACACCAGATGCAATATGCAGTAAAGTCTAACACAAGTGTTTCTAATTATACTTATCCACCTGTTACACCATCACCGGCTGTGGAAACTTAGTACGGTGTGATATTATACCTTCCTTCAAGCCCCAAATTTCTGGCATACTGTACCACTACGACCTGTAAGGCTAAGCTGCAATGAAATTTAAAATAACGCATTATGAGACGTCATTTAAGAAAGTATAACATGGCGTAGAAGATATATGTACCAAAACTTTAAAATAACGCACTCCAATGCAGTTTATTGTTTCATAACTTATTGTCTTAAGGTAGCAGAGCAAGATACCTGTCAACAACTCGAGGAGCAAGGCTGCTGTTATTCGAAGGCAACACCTTCTTCATCAACTCGCGCAAGAACCAGGACAAAACTCGGCTCCTGTGGTACTGTTCTTCCAGAAAGAGTCGCATGTGCCCGGCGTCCGTCCTCACCATTAATGACAGGGTGTTAGGGCAACCGCCGGTACATACACACCCGCCTAAAGTCTCTAGCACTTATGCTTATAATATGAATGTCTTTTGCAAATAGACAAGAAACCACACATAAATCTAAGGTTGGCTTCTCTTTTCGTAGTCAAGGCGTTTTCAATAATGTGTCCAATGAAAAGACAAGTAATTTTTTGCTGGCTGAACATAACTGAAGTCAAAAAGGCGAAAAATTTTGAACTGTTGATACCTTTTGTGAGCTGTTTTTAGATATATTGGTGCCCAAAAGGATCAGTATAAGCAATTTATACGACTTAGGTTCTATGATGTTGAAACAGTTCAAATAGGTATAGTAAATTCTATACAAGTCTAATTATATTATTTGTTGACAGGAAAGTACTTTTGTGCTAAGTAGTAGTTGATAAAGTTGGAGCTTCGATGCAAATCTACCTCAATTTAATACCTACTTGCATAAGGTACCTGCTAAGTAAGTAAAAATGAAGCGAGCGAGAATATCCTCAGAAAAAAATTGTATTAAACCTCTGGTTAGTTATTCGTAGTGCCAATTATTTAGGTTATTTATACATATACACAACAAATTTCACAAGTTGTGTTATAAAAATGTTCTAGTACCTATTCGATTATTTTCAGAAAGTTTAAAAAGTGCGTGTCTCTTATCCATCGTCAATATATGAATTGTTATGTACCTTTTTTTTGATAAAATAGAGTTTACTTAGTTATTTATTAGTTACAGCTATTTTGTGGCGAAAAGCCCCAGTTTTTATTATACATATTAATGTAATTGTATCATTAGCTAGTCAGTCCGATCCGTGTAAAGCAACGAATATGCCAAATTAATTTTAGAGTAAAGTAGAGTAAGGCGCACTTTAATTCCCAACCAAACGTAAAAGGAGCGCAAGTACTTACTTAAATCAAGCTAGATTTTTTGTGCGGTTGTCTACCTGCCTATTCTGGGAATTAAAAAAGAATGTCTAGACCGCCCTGCCTGAGTGTCTCTATTTAAAAAGGTTTTTATGAATACTTTGTCTCATCGAAATGTCTAGGGCAGCTGGCAGGTAGGCGCGGCTGTGTGCATACAAATAATGCTCTATCTCCTGGAATTAGAGATTTATTCTACATGCATGCAGCGCTAAGGGTGTACCTGATTTTTTCTAGATAAGAGGTTTTGAATAGCTTCCTTTCTTTCAATTGTAAAATTTTGAATTGGGTTGCTCTGATGTAAACTGGAGTTTTTAAATTATTATACAAACGTATCAGTAAGTAAATACATTGCATTGGAGGTTAAGATTAGGATAACAAATCGGTATGATTTGGAGTTGTTGAGCTCTAGGACAGTATTTATTCAAAAAACCTGATTATGATGAAAACAGCTTTCAAATGTAGAAGTCAATTCTATGAAACATCACCGTAACATGGGCCGAAACGAAACAATCAGTTCATCTTGAATGTTGTAACAAAACGGTTATTGATCTTTTAACATCTCTACCTAAAATCGGCTCCCCCTTTCGAAGCCCATTGAATTGGTAAGTATTATATTTACTTGTATTCCAGGAAGCAATTAACTTAGTAGTTACGCATTTGAGATATTGATGTCGTGTTCATTTATAGTTTCGATTCAAACCGCTATGGAGATTTCATAGAAACAGATAGGTAAGTAGTAGTAGTATCTTGTAAAGTTATGAAATGACGCAGTTTTGTGCGTTAATAAAACGTTATGTGTACCTACTCAGATAATGTTTCCGGAAATGAAGGTAGAAACATAGGTAACCATTTATTATTTTAAACAGCACAATATCATGTTTTAGTTTTTAAACATTGGTCGTAGATAAGATATGAACATTATTTATAATTATCTACATAAACACAAAACATATTGTGCTGCTTTAGCATATCTGTTATATCTTTTTAGTAAATCTATTTATAGCACAACATTACAAGTATCTTTAATAGGTCCCGTACTACGTTATTCCGAACAAATTCATTTTTGATTACGTTTTATAGAGACTTAGCTAACTATAATGGTGGCAATCGTTTCGTCTCGGCCCTTGCGTGCCGGCCAGAATAAGTGGTAAACACCTGGTGGGTACCTACTCAGGCATTCTGCGTACCGTTACTTGGAGAAACTGGCTTTAATAACTACTAGCTAGTCGTAGTTTCAAACCTATTGGGCGTTTTCCTCATTCGTGAGAGTACCGAATAAATGAGGTTACATTCGCAGAACTATCGATAAATTAATATTTACTTGAGACTTGTACTCTACGCACGTAAAAAACACCATGATTCATGTTCATGTAAGTAATATAGGTAAGTACACTATCTATAATGTAGTCAGGTACCTCAGTTTTTTGCCTCGCCCTGAATACCTACCATACCTATAAATCGCTAGTGAGTAATTACATCTGGATATTTTGATAGTTTACTGAACGCCAAAAACTACGCTAGTGTCCGGCTGTTTGTTATCTATCAGTGGCCTTTGTACCTTCTATTGATTCTGAGCAAAATTAATTAAACTAACAGTAAATATGTTTGTGCATATACCTACCAACTAATAGTTATTGCATAGATCTATTTGTTATCGTATTGTAATAGAATAATGTTTTCTTATAAAATCTTTTTATTTCGAAACAAGGTGTTTCAATGAAGAATATTAAGTTTATGGTTTCGATACTGTTTTTTAAATATGCTTTTATTTACCTACTATAGACTCCGCCCGCGGTTCCGCATGTAGACACCTCGGGAACAGTAACTTATTATTCCGTGCCTTAGCCAAGGCATATTATATGCAAATTTGTACAATGATCTCTAGAATAAACAGATTTTTGCATTTAAAATATTAGTTAGTATAGGTATTGCATTTCCCAAGTATTACTCATCATTCAAAACGGAGTCAGTAACGCTAAAGTTTCCGAGATGCACATTTTATAAGTTCATTTCGAAACTAGTTAAGAAACTTGATCCATGTTTGACCTGTTTTGAACATTAATTTAATCGAATGCTACAACGTTACTACCTATTCTTATGACGCTACCATTTTGGGGCTCTGAGGGTATAAATATTAAAAGTAGGTACATGTGTGGTTTATCCCCTGGGGTAAAACAGGGTGGAGACTCATCCAACATGTAAGCTTCAGTTGAGAGTTGTTCGCGTATCATTGTCCTACTTTATTTTGTTTGTAGGTCTTTCTACGTTGTTTCACAATAGTTATGACATGTTTTATCTATATTGACGATATTAGATAAATAACTAACCTAATAGATGTAGTCCGCCTGAATATATTTGACACATGGCTTTGAGGACAAATCATAGTTATCAAGTGCGGCAATTGTGTATTTAAATCAAAACATGTAGGCACTTTATTCAAGGGCACTGAATCTGTAAACATAGGTAGGTTTAGGCACGTCAAAGGACAGAACAAACAAGTTTTAGGAAGATACTTAGAATTTCAAATGATTATAGGAGTATTTTCTGACATGTGTTTTTCTTCTAGCTCAACCGACTTAAGTAGCACACGTTGCTCCATCCAAACAAGAAGATTTGATCTTTTCACACGAGAGGATTGCGGGCGTCGGGTTTAGTTGGTGCTGGTAAAAGGCGTCAGTTGGCTAATTACTGATTGCATGGAGCAGCCGCTTGAGTCAACTTGCGAATGAGGTGCTCTCTCAATCTCTGGTTAACGTGTCTTGAAGCTTTAACAGAGGTACTTACCTATCGCTAAAAGTACTGAAATCGATTTTTTCCCCAGGTAGGTACCTATTAACAGCCAAGACTATCTAGGTATTTTTTTATTTATTGTTGCAAGCTTTGCGTCGATGGTCTACATATAAAACTAGCGATTTTCCCGCGACTTCGTTCCCGTAAATTATAGCCTTTGTTACCTGCAGATAAAGCTTTCTTTCGGTAACATAATTTTGAAAATTGGCCCGGTAGTTTCGGACCCTATTCAATGCAAACAAACGAACTATCAAATCTAAGTTTAGATAAGGGAAAAGTAAGATATAGTATCACTAAAATCATGGTAACTTCTTATTGTACAGTACCTATAGTCCTTTTACACGACATCAGCGAATCTAGCGACACCCACCCGTCATTTTATTCTTGTACTTATAAATAACATTAAATGGAATAATTCTACGTCAGTAGGCAGTTCGGTTGTAAATTAGGTAAGTAGGTACCTACTAGTAATATTTTTAGTATAAATTTACATCATCACCAAAAGTGGTCGCTTTTGGCGTTACGGTAATGAGTAAAATAATGAAAATTAATATCAAGTACCTATACAACACGTAAATTTACTATTGAAGTGCCGACGTAGATTTTTCAATTTGATTTTATTTAGAAGAAAAATTTATAACAAGGATTGGCGCTAGTTTGCTGGTCTATGTACCTATGTAAAAAACATTTTTGACATAAGTAGGCTTTATTTTTTGTAGAGCAGTAGTGTTTTATTTTTCTCTGAAAAATCTTGAATTTTTTCTTTTCATGGAGGGCTATCACCATCAACATCATTATGACGTCTATAAAACCACCATCAATGAAAAGCGACTCGGGTCGGGAGGACTCTGTCTTCTGTAAAATAATATTTGAAAAAATGGGCTCATTCTAAATTTACGACCGCTGGGTGTTTTGTTTAATCAAAACGAGCTATTTCATCTGCGGTAAGAAACGAAATATGTTAATATAGAAGACGTGTGTATCGTTCCGTGAGAATGCCGATGCGCTATTACTGAGACCACGTTCACACAGCCCGTTACTTATTGTTCGATGTACCTACTCGCATTAAGATTTCTTTACGTGTGATGCATTTTATCATGGCCAACTTTTACATACCTATCACGCTGAGAACAACGACCTTGATTACTACTTAAAAATAGATTTAAGTAATCTAAAAATAGAAGGTAACTGTATATGGCGTGGGTGAAGCCATGTTTCTATAATGTATAAATATAAACTGTAAAGTTATAGCGGTATGATGTGATGTCAGGCGGATTCTGGATTATGGAAAAAAACTACGTAAACAGGTCCCTCGTATCTCTTGCGGTACTATCAGCGCCATCGGTGTGTTGACGTAGTAAGCTCGATCGTCGCCACTGCTGCTGTAGATTGTCTTCTCGCGTCATATAGATGGCGCTATGAGTCTCGGTCAAAATTTTAAGAATATGATTTTTCTAGTTTGCATTATAAATTTATAATCTATCGTCATACATATATAATTATAATTTCTCGTTCAATCCTTTCGCCTATCAATGAAAAATAAATATTTAAACAATATTTTGTATTCTCACAAAATTGGCCGTTTTTGACAAGTAAAGCTTCACTTTAAACTGTTAAAAAGTGGTTCATAAAATAGTTTGAACGGTTTTCTAGACCATCCTAGCTCAAAATTTTCAATGATGTCTCC
This sequence comes from Rhodophaea formosa, assembly GCA_963082605.1. Classification (NCBI taxonomy): domain Eukaryota; kingdom Metazoa; phylum Arthropoda; class Insecta; order Lepidoptera; family Pyralidae; genus Rhodophaea; species Rhodophaea formosa. Next base: position 5,148,555 of record OY720211.1, on the reverse strand, counting down.
GTTTTCTTTCAAATGATTTATTCCATATAGGGGCAGCACTGGACCCCGTGCATGAATTTCTGGCGGTCTAGTGCTGCACCCATTTGAAATAAATTGGATGAAAGAAAACGGTTAGATCATTTAAAAATTTATTCTGCTAGGTCCTAGGTATTATATTGTCTTAGATAACCCCTCAAATTATTTTATGAGCTACTGTTTACAATTCAAAGTTTCTCTGCTTTTTTTTGCCATAAACGGCCACTTTTGGCGAAGACGCTGAGTAAACTTCACATTTACTCTTATATAGTTCGATGGATTATCATAGGCCTCGCAGTACAACATATATCTGTTGTGGTTTAAATTATTTCAAATGGGGGCAGCACTTTCAAGTTTCGAGGGTAATTTGCGATAGATGGCGACACGTGTATCAATTTGTTAGGTTATTTTGTTTAATATTAGACTGACGCCACGCGATTTTTAAATTAAAAATGTTTAGCGTAGAAATTGGTCCAAGTTTTCAAACAAAATAAACATTTAATACACATATTAGGATTATTTCTATGCCGGTCAGCCATATATTCCCATATTGGATAATAACATTTACTATGAGATAACATTTTTTCTATACGCTTTTTGTCTGGATATAGGAAAAAGGATATTTATACGTTCACTAAATGAAGTGCGCATCTATGTATTCTATGATTATATTAGGTATCGAAACACAACCTTATACATTAAAAATCGTCAATAGTCAATCATTTTATTCATCGTAAGATATTTCAATATCATTTAGTGAACGTCAATTAGAATTTGTTTACAAATTTATATTATCGTTGACGTCAATAATTTACCTACGGCTAAGTTTACACTACTTCCAAGGCGGAGTGTAGAAGAAGCGGCAACAAACTGCACAGCAACAGTTGGGACGCTGCGGGTCATCTATGAGGATTTTAGTATTTTTTAAATTATACATTGTTTTACGCATTTTACTCCCATCTCACCTGATGGTTAGTGACGATGAAGGCGACGATTTGACATGCCTGTCCAAGAGACACCCATTTATAGCCCATTTGATTTTGCAGACTAAACCACACTTCGTTTTGAATGCACGATTTATAAACAAATTACCTAACTATAAAGAGTTCTTATCACTTGACTAATTGACATTGCATATGCAGTGGAATTGATGCCCTCGGGGACAAGTTAGTAACGTCAGTATCCCCTGCAGGAGTTCTGTTCGTGACGTCACGTCGGGGGAACCCGATGCTGCTGTACCACGGCTGGAACTTCATCCACGAACGGTCTCGAGGCTCCCGCGCGCGGTGGGTGTGCGGCCGCAAGCGACGACAGCAGTGCATCGCTACCGTCACCACCGTCGACGGCGTCGTGGTCAAGACCTACGGGTTTCACAACCACAGCTAACGATTGTGGAACTTTTTCGTAGTGAAATGGAGTTTTGAGATTTGTATGGCTTTTCTCACGAACCCAGCTGGCATTTAGTATCATTGGTATTTTTAGTAGGCGACGCTGGCTTAGGAGAAATAGTAAATATGTAATATATAAGCTACTTCTCTTCTGGCACAGATTGGAAAAGATCGTCATCTTAGAAATTATACCAAATAGGAGAAGGTTCACCACCAGTCAATGCCTTAGATTTCCGTTTTCCATCCTTAATTTGATTATCTTGTTTTTAAACCTATAGAATGATTCTGAACAACCTGGCAATATGTTTGCCGTAATAAGGAACCCTAATAAAAAAATAAAATGAAAAACAAATTCACCAATCAGCTGGTCAAATTTCTATGGGAAGTCTTATCGTCCTATGGGTAGTTCTTGCAATGTTTGGCATCGTCTGCCCTTTAGGGGAGAGAGACGTGATACTGTGTAAAAGATTAATTATCAATGACTAGCTTTCGCCAGCTGCTCTGTTCGCTGTGATGTAGAGTAGATTTTTTGGGAAAAGTACCATTTTCCAGGATGAAATGTACTAGCCTCAAACTACCTCAATAACAAATTTCATTTATATTGATTGATTTTGTGGAAGCAGGTAGATGGACAGAGCGATAGACACAGCAACTTTCACCTTTATAATATTGGTATTAGTATAGGAAGAGTATATGGGTGTGTAAACACACTGCTTTATTCGTATTTGCATTATAACGTTTTATTATCTCCATTTCCACTACTTATATATATAATATAATATATATAATAATATAATACTTATATGTTGCTGTAAGCATAGTTTATTATTTGTATGAAAGTATCTAGTTTAAAATTGTGCAACAGGTAATTTTACATTAATGATACAATGATTAAGACGTACCTAATTTTAATTATATTCATCATTTAAAATGTTGTTAGTATAATAGATAAAATTCTATGCTCAAGTAGATAGGTACATTATTCAGAAATAAGTTTTCAAAAGATCGGCTTAGGAGATTGCCTGGACAGGTCAAAACTTAGTGTTACTCAAAACAGTAAAAATTTCGGTAAATTGTATTATTTAAAAACCTTTTTGTTTAGAAAAATATGTATCTGTATGTAATAATTTCAGTTTAAGTTCTGGGAATAATCTCTCAAAAACATGAACCTATGTACAAGTGCTAGATACTGTAAAAACGGATAGCACTTAATTTACGAGCTCCTTTAGTTACCGTACTTATCATCGGCAGTAAGATTCACCAATAAACTTTAAATGGGCGTCATAATACGCGTAGGTTACTACTGTTTTACGAGCTTTGAGTGGGTAGGGATGGTGCTACGAGTAGCAGTTTCAAAACAAATAAGGAAAATGTTGTAATCTATACAACATACAACAAGATTTGTTTGTGTGTTTGTTTGTAATCGGTAAAAACTACCGGACCGGTTAAAAAACACCAATAGTTAAAAATAAACTACAATATCAGCAAGTACCTAACAAAGGCGATACTTAATCATCATCATCATCAGGTTCTTTTTAGTCTCCTTTGCAGGAGCTCGACCCGATACTTGATTTTATAAAAATGGGATCTGTCCGAAATTTACTTCAATGTAACCTGAGAGGTATCAATTTGCCTATAAATGTTATTTATATGCATACGAAAACTGTAGATGTCTCTGACGTGCGTTCCCGGTTACCTGAAATGTTTCGGAACCGGAGTCCGGAGGTCGGCCTGGGGCCGCAGATAGACATTGTTTGAAAACTGAAAATCACGCGGATGAAGTCGCAGAAAATAGCTAGTGATTGCGAAAATAAACTTATTCAAGCATCTGAATTATTACACTCCGTTTTTGTGATCATGATAATTATATATATTTTTTAAATGTAAGTCTACAAATACCTGAAAAACTGGTTTCATAATTTGAAGCTGTATATTTTTATGTAGTTTGTAGATTATATTATAATGTACATTAGGTATAACTGTATATCATTTTAAATCTTAAATTCTGATACCTACATTAACTTATGTAATTTAAAGTAAATACATGTTGGTACAACGAACAATAAGGTGCTACATAGGAAAATAGTGTTGATTTTGTTTTGTATTATTTGTTATAAAGTTTAGTTTTACTATGTTGTTACATAGAAAAATCCTTGTCTCAATTGAACTGTATGTAGGCGTTTAATATACCGGGTGTAAACCAGATTGAAGACTTTCCCATGCAGGTCCAAGAATTGGCCCCACAGAAAAAATGGTTTATATTGATGAGCTGAGTCGCTGCCTAAACGCCTTTAGGGTAATGTTGCACTCGGTAATATAGGGACTCGTTACATGTAAAATTAAAATATGTTCATATTTTTTTTCGCTTTTTATTTTTTCCCTTTGTCCTGCGCTTCTTTTAGTTTGCCAAAATCTATTAAAAAAGAAAAACAAAATTTTCCTTATAGTTTGATAAACAATGAGATACGGTTATATCAACGGTGTCCATCATTTTATTCCAGTATTGGATGCAGGCCACCGGGAATGGCCATTTTTTCCTCCAGCTTATAAGATATCTTAAGTTAGCGGTATAAAATCTGTCCGGAAGTAGGTTTTTAAGATTGCTTTAAACCTTTGGCTCAACTGTTCAAGTCGTTTCGGGTGTATGTTTGTAGGTATGTATTTCTTGTTTATACAGTCGAGTGACTGTATTTGGCTGTTCTTGTAGGGTATAAGATAAGATAAACGCCTCACCAGGAAACTTTTTTATGCTCTGGCTATTATATTCGTTACATTCATAGGTGTTATTATATTAGCTCCAGTCCGAACAAGTCAGCAAAGTGCATCTGATGTTAAGTAGACTCTGAGAGATATCAGAGCACTCACAAGCAAAACTCAAGACGCAAAGGATGTAATTTTACATAACCTACATAAATCTATATAACCGAAATACAACTTTTACTTAACTGTTTTAAGGTGAATATGCAGAAAAAAAAATCATGACCATGATGAAGGAAGCATATAAAAAGCTTAGATCTTCCTCTACAGACAATGCGATAGAAAGTTCACCTCACTTAGCGCCTTTCTTACTCGAATCGACTTGCTATATGTATTTTTTTTAATAGCTCTAACACTGCAATTCTTCAAAAGGTAGGTGATTTATTCGCGGCTGAGCCGAGCAGCGGGGTGCCCGTGATTAAGAGGACTTCCATCAACACTTTATTGAGGTAAGCGTCTTTTTTATTCAAATAGTGAAAGGAAAAAAATATTGTGTTACTATGTATATAAATATCTTTGAAAAGTTGGAGTGAAATTTGTTTATTTGCGATCCCAAGTCAATGAGTGAAAGGGAGACATAGAGAACTCATGCATGTAAAATGAAAATAATCTTATAGTTTTGCACATATATAGATATCCACCAAGCAAAACTGGAATTAATGTTTTATCGCAACACTGAAGTTCCACAAAATAAAACAACGAAAAATATATTTGACGAAGCAAAAAAAAAAAATTTGATCAACTAAAACGCTGATTGAAACTCATATCATCATCATCATCAGGTCTTTCTAGTCTCCACTGCAGGAGCACGACCCTCTCTGTACTACCAGAGCCATATATTAGCCTGAGTAGTCAGAGGATTTGGCCTACACTCTCCACGCTGGCCAGACGGGTTGGAGAGGTATCTTTGATGTTAATAAGCTTTGTTTAGCTTCTGTTTCCTTAGTCGCCTTTTACGACATCCACGGGATGACTTGGAGTGGTCCTATTCAACTCTCCCGGGAGCTACACGGCTTCAAAAGAAACTCGTATACCGATCAAGAAATAATAGAAAGTAGCTTTATAGTTGTTCTAACATTTTCTAATGCTTAAAATCAATCAACGCTAGCCATATATGTACAAGAAAATCAGTATCGTGTAATTTTATGGTTATATATACTAATAAATAACAGAAAGCGCGATCAAAAGTAAGCAATGGTTGCATGTAATAGTGCCGTATATGTCAAATAAGTTTAATTGATTAAATATATTATATAAAGAAATGTTATACCAACACTTGTCTGAAATTTACACTATGTATAGTATATTTTAAAACAAATTACAGGACAGTAAACGGCTATAGCAGTTATAACAATAAAACTTCTATTGTGTCTCGTTTAGTGTCCAGTAATGCGTTAATAAGCTTACGTATTTGTGGTTGAAGAAAAATAAGACAGAAAGTTGGCTACGGTTTCCAAAGAAATAGGATATTCTTGAATGAAATTGAACAATTTTTTATAAGATCATCCTTTTCCAATTTAGCACCCTGTTCAGGTTTGTATGGTAAGATGCGTTCACTTTAGGATATCCATATGAATATAGCCAGATTCTCTGTCTAATTAGGTAGGTGACATGTTATCAGAAATCAGACGTGAGAGGACACCGCAGTATGTTAGCAAGTCATTATTGCGCCCTTCTTGTCTGAGTACGAGTATAATGTGATGAAAATTTATGTTTTCCCGGACTTAACGTACTTACAACGGTGGCCCTTTCACCTCATCCGATTTCTGATAATGTGTCAGTAGTTATTAAGGTAAGCTATGCTCCAACTACTGGCTGATGTGTCTTTTTAATTGTGTTCGTACAATAGTACCTGCAGGTCTATTTGCTAACTTTTGACAGTTACGGTGTACATCATTTTCATGGTAACTTCAATATTCATTACGGCATCGGTATGAATGACTATTTTTATTTAAGATATGAAAACCGTAATGTATACTAAAGTGACAATCAAATCGTTGTACACCGAGTTAGCAAATCGGCCTGCTGATCCTAGTAAGGGAATTTGTATTTCATTAGTCATCCATACGGCCGACATTCTGAGTAATGAGGATAAATATGAAAGAGATACAGTGTCACGTTTCTTATATCCATATATTTTTAGTACTGTGGTGAAAAAAAATTACATAATATGTACGAAAAATACTTAATGCCTCTCTTAATACCATTGTCGTAACATCAAATCTAATAGAATACTTGAGCGAACGAAATGTGTGCAGCGTAGAAGATTACGGCAGCCACTGGCCAAAACTATTATTGAGGAAACCAAGCTTCAGCAACACGAGAAGATGAGGTGCTTTTTTGAGACCAGCTTAAAAAAAAATATCTGTATAGCGTCGTGTAAGACAAAATTAATAGCGGCAAACCATTCTATATGTAATCGTTTTTCATAGCATGTAGTTATAAAGGAATACAGCACCATTTCTTTTTAATAAGCCAGGATAATTTTTATAACTTATCAAAAGCTTAAATATTTACCTGTTACCTTTATTTGTTTGGTTAAATAAATAAAAAAAGTTAAATTCAAGTTAAGAAAGGTGGTCATTTACAAAGTTTAATCCATTAGACCGCAACGTAGCAACGAAATAATACAGCTGGTTTTCAGTGAACTGGGTCTTCTTAGTATTTATGTCAAGAGTTATCAATTTATACAGCCTCTTCAGTTTTCATACCTTGTCGATGTAAAACGAGCTATGAAAAGATTGTGTTACGGATAATTCTCGCTCACACCACAAGTTCGACACAAAAAAAAATATTATTTTGCCATTTTGTATACATTGTGTATGCATAAGTATTGCAATATTTTTACTAATATTTATTATTTATTCTAGATTTATTCTAATTCAGAATTTATTGATATTTTTTAATAGTTTAAGAGTGGCAAAGTATATATAACGTGTACTAATGGGTTTTCAAAATTTTTGTTCTTAGACGATCTACCGTGGTCACCTCCTTCGATAACATATCCTATTCAGTTCATAAGCAGAAACGGAGGAACTATTCTACTGTATGCCGGACATCAGTATTCTATAAAAAGAAATAATAAACGTGGTACCTCCGTATGGCGATGTCGACACAGAGATTGTACTGGGCAAGTTGTTTTAAAGGAGGAAAATGTTTTAAAAGAAGTTGTCCACAAGCCCGGCTGTGGACCCGACTTTGCCGCTAATGAGCTTGCATTGAAAATGCATAGATGTAAAGAAATAGCGGCGACTACTTACTGCCCTATACCAACATTAGTGAAAAACGCACTGCCGGCGCTGAAAGACGAAGGAGCAGACACGGACGCATCTTTGCCAAAATTAACCACCGTTCATGGAGCACTGTACCGAGCGAGGTATAAGGCAATGGGTAAACCAAAACCAAGAATCAAATCAGACAACCCTAAGAGGAGGAAGAAAGCTATAAAATTAGAATCAATGGCTACGGCCTCATGTCCAAGTGTTATGGAAAAGAGAGAAGTAAAAACGGAACTCGTTCTCATTGCTGAAGTTCCTATCCAGCATCCTGTGAATCAGTTGTAAATCTTGGGATCTTCCTGGAATAAATGATTTATTATTAATATAAAGCAATTTTTAGGCAGTTATATGGTTTTTCTCTTTCTTAAAAGGAGGTGGTGCTCAAAAAGAAGATCTTCAATATAAAATGTTTGGCATTAGCGGCGGAGAATTGTCGATGTAATGGACCTACATCTAAGGTCCATGTATGGCGTCAATGGTTTATATAAATTTATAGAAGAAATAAACAATATTTTAATAAAAACATGTCCAATTCTAAGGGGTGGCTCAGCCCGATGAATAACGTTTCCTTGGGCTTGGGACTAATGCTGGACATTAAAAAAATATAACATTCCCATATAAAAGTGTTTCGCCGCCCGACAACTTGAATGAAAATGTCGATTTTTTTCGGTTTTCCAGCATTTGTCCTATAGGAAAAGTTGTTCATATTAACGGGCTGAATTTTTCCTTTAAATGTCTGATAGGGTTTGATTAATATATTGTTTATTTATATACTAATGTAGAGAAGTCCTAGGCCAAAGAATATATTGCCTAGGCATCTTTCGATGATTATATTTCTCGTTCAAACGATAGAATTGAACGAGATTGAATCGTATGAAGAAGGCTGCTAAAACTGCCAGACAGGTAATTATCTATTTGAATTTTTATATGCCGACAAAACTACAAATAAACATATGTACATAGTATCACCTCTTTATGCATTGCAGGGTAGACAGAGCCCAAGGTCATAAGACCCAAAGGCCACATTTAGCATGTTAATAGGCTTGTAAGTGAGAACGGAATCAAAATAGTGATGGGTTGCTAGCCGCATCACCTGTTGACATGAATCCTGACACCCATTCCCTCGATCGGCTTTTACGATCTGCTAAAAATAAATATGTAAAGAAATTTTGTGATAATAAACTAAACAAACATAAATTATTCGAAAGTAGGGAAAGTTATTTTGTTAAAAAATAATGTACATAATTTATTGTTCTTTGATACAAAATAAGTTATCTTTTTATTTTAACCCAGTAACGTGTATTATCTTTTTTGCCAGTAAATTATTGGGAAGGAAGGTTATTGGGAAGGAAATTGGAAGGTTGAAAGGACGGCAGCGAGGGTCAAAAAAGGACCTTTTCGCTGTCATGTATATAATATTGTATAATGCATATGTTTAAGTTTATCTGTGAAAAACAGAAATGTCGAAATTATCTATGTAAGAAGCAATAACATCGGAAAAAATAAACTTATTAAGAAAACAGTAAGAAGTATTATTTAATTCTCCCTAAAAGTTACAGTGAATCACGTTTGTTGATTGTTAATTTGCTCAAAACAGACATTTATCTTTATCTTTTTTATTACCTACTGTCACTGTTGAGCAAACGTACATATCTCCGATTCGCCCATCGTTTTATTGGTCTGTTCCTTGTTCCATGTTACCATGGGAACCACTTTGAAGGGCCATTTCTCTAGTGGTATTCTGCGAACGTGACCCGCCGATTTTCTGTTCATCTAGGCAGCCTTGGCCTAAGGCTTAACATTCTGGACTCTGCTTCCCCTTAAAGACAAGTCTTTTTGGCAGAATCACGTTTGGGCTCTTCTTCACAGTCAGTGATGGCCGCCGTAGCTTAGGGTGGGCAAGATACACACACATGTCGACAAGAGTAAGATTTTACTTTCTTAACTACTGCCTAACTGGGTAAATGTCATTGTAATCTTTATGCTATACATGTAAGCGAATAAATGAATACGAATACAAATGCTTACGTAGACCAGTAACTATCTGCATCTTCGAGCGTTATCTATTACCTCCCTTTTTTGTTATTGAAGAAGCCTTTACACTAAGTTTCGCGTTATTTATTATGGCTTGGGTCTTCCTCCCCTCTTTTATTAAATAAGTATAAATATTTTAGAGACATGCTATTATTATGATGCATACCGTAAAGTGCTTGGCAAGACAAATCAAATGAGCCTGACCACGATGAGTTTATCTTCTTAAGTTTAGAAGTGCTTATGGCCACCTTCCGAACCCATCATCAGAATATTAGGTCTATGGAACCAATTTCAGTGTCATCCGTCTAACATGAGTATACAAAATTTCCAATCAGTGAAGGATATGGAAAAGTAATATTGTAACATCATATCTGTGAATGATTTAGTTTGATAAAATATGTAGTTTAGGTGCATGTACATATACATCGGTCGGCGACTTGTTTTCAGACGAGGAGATCCGCCCACGAGGAAGGCTGTATTCTTTTTATGATCTGGAGATCGCGCTGCATCACTGTTCCAATGACTAGAAACCCGTAGAGACGTAGTGTATGTAAGATACTGGTTCGCTGGTAGGTATAAGAAATCTAATAAATCTAAGAAAGAAATAAAATAGAGAGTCAATATTAGCGAAGCCGTGTGGTATCCAGCAGAGTAGAGTGGGACAACTCCAAGTCTTCCAGTGGATGTCGTAGAAGGTGACATAGGAAACACAAGCTAAACAAAGCTTATAAACATAAAAGAGACCCCTGCAACCCGTCTGGCCAGCGTGGAGGTTGTAGCCCGTATCCTCTGACTGCTTTAGCTTATACATATAAGGCTCTGGTAGTGCAGAGAGGGTCGTGCTCCTGCAGTGGAGACTAAAAAGACTTGATGATGATGATTAGCGAAGCTAAGGAATTAAAGATTCTAAAATCGGAAATGCGTCTCTGTGTTAGAATATTTAACTTACAATTTGATAAATTATAGGTTAAAGCACCTATGCATTTACAAATTTTGATTTTGATATACTCTTATTAAATTAAGAAGATATTATGGGATATCCTTCCCCCGTGGATGTTTTTTCTATATCAAATTCAAAGTCAAATCATAATTTTTCTTAATTTAATAAGAGCATATCACATTTTGATGTTTCAGGTTCTAGAGTTATTAAATAAATCTAGCTAAGATCTAGTCGTACCTAATAGTGCACTGTGAGTGAGAAAATTGTTAATGCGTGTAATTTTTAGGAAATTAGGATATCTATTTAAAATAAAAATGTGCTCACTCAATGGTTTACCTCTCAGAGCTTAGATGAAAAAACCACAGCTTAAAAGAATCTGACATTGATGATTGATTTGCGAAAAATTAAATTCCGTACCTCAAAAGCTGACGAATAATATTAAAAACAAAGAAATAAAAAAAACTTGAATGCTAACCATATAAATTGCAATAATTAGTTTTTTAATTTCAACTTGTAAAGTAAAAGCCGTACCTTTTTGATTCACAAAAATAAATGAAATATTAGGTCGGAGAATAAGTAAAATTCAAAATATCTTTGATTATGCTGTATGTACCAGACTTGATTTGATATCATTAGAAAGATATAATTTTAAAGAAATAATTAGATAGGTACAAAACATTTCACCATATTTTTACTGAAGAAGTTTGTACATTTATAAAAGTTTATAAAAAAAAGGAATAATGCAAAATACACTGAAAGTGAATTTAGTATTTATGGAAATATTGCAGCCCCAGTAAGAATGGCACAAAGTTGATTTGAGCGTTTTTGTCTGAGAATTTTGTTGTCAAAGTTACCCTATCACTACATATTATAAAACAAAGTCCTCCGCCGCGTCTGTCTGTCTGTCTGTCTGTCTGTCTGTTCGCGATAAACTCAAAAACTACTCCACGGATTTTCATACGGTTTTCACCAATAGATAGAGTGATTCACGAGAAAGGTTTTAAGGTATAATACATGCCCGGGCGCAGCCGGGTAGGGCTGCTAGTGTTGTATAAAATTGTCATTCTACGTTTTAAGGGTTCCGTACCAGAAACGCAAAAAGAAACCTTTACAAGTTCACTCGGTTGTCGGTCTGTTCTTTTCTCCCAGATCAGGTAAAGATATATAATAAAAGTGTGCTCAACAATGTTTTTAGATACCTACAAATCATTCAGATTCCCTCAATATATTTTTTATGTGACTATTACAAACTTTTTACTAGTCTGACCCACCTAGAAGGAGGAAAATGTTTTTCGCGCGTAGTTTCCGTTGACGTATCAATTAATAAGTTGCATTAATCGTGGTAGAAACGAAACTGACGTTGAGCTAACAACGAAAATAAGTTCTTGTAAGACCAAGTCTCTTGAGCATACAATATTGTGTTTCAAGCGCGAAAAATTAAAAAAGAGTTAACATTATTTTGTCTACCATATAAACGACATCAACGAGCGCATCTTTCCTCCGGAGATGATACGAGCGAAGTCGCAGGAATAATCTTAGTCTATAAAGGAGCTGTATAGTATTCCTATTTGGTAGTGGAAATAATAATGACAATAATATTAAGACATTATATCGAGATAATTGAACAAAGTCGATGTTGACGCGTATTTATAACGTTTGTGTTTTTTTTTAAAGATTGTTTTGTGAATACTTCCGTTACATCGAAATATGCGACTTTTTGCATAGACAGCATATTATTTATAAGTATTGCATTAATGATTATATTATAATACTGTGTATAAATAACCAAAATCATGATATTAAAACAGCGCTTCCAATATTTTGCCTTATGAATAAAGTGCAATAATTAGCATATGTAGTTGTAGTTCCTAATAGGTATAGTCTATTTGTGTGATATTTACAAAATAAAGAATCCACGAGTATGCTATCGTATTTTTATTAAAACGCTGGATTTATATCAATTACATTTTTTAGTTCTCTTTTTTCTTTTCTTGAACAATACTGAGTGGTCTAAGATACTTATTGTGAAACAACTTATCTATACAAAATTTATGAAGAGGACAGACGTGATTGTTTGTTTGCATTGAAGAGATTTCGATACTACTGGATCGATTTTCAAAACTTTTTCACCTATAGAAAGATCTGCGGGTGAGATAGGCTATAATTTACGCTGTAGAAGTCGCGAGAAAATTGCAAGCAAGTTATAAGATGATTTTCTTGTCACTTTTAATGGAATTCAACTGAGACGCACAAATCTCAAACTATTAAATGGACAATGTTTATATATTTAATGTATATTATGAGGATCTAGAGCCGGATCCAACGATTTTGATTTAGATTTGAGTATTGAGGGATTAGAGGGTGGAAATTGATCTAGATAGGTCTTTTTATCCCCGGGAACATTCTGCGAGCGCCGTGCCGCTCGGTCACCCTCGGTTATGGGTACTTTTGTTCATCTATTTAGGACTAGATCTGTTTGTTCTATAGGTTCAATTATATAGAAATATTCCAAATACAAGTATTTATCAAGTAATAAAAACTATAAATCCTTTGATGATTAGATTTCGTCCATATTCATCATTGTCATTTCATATTCGTCAACAGTGTACGACGTGAAGATTCTCCCGTCACGCAGCGGTAAAAAGTTCCTACTAATGGTAAACGGATATACATACTCGCAGAAAGACAACTCACCCCGCTGGGTTTGCTCGTCCAAAGCACAGGCGGGCTGCAGCGCGCGCCTGCGCCGGCACCCCAACGGTGACATAGAACACGTCCACTTTGAGCACAATCATCCGCCGCCCAACTATATCTGTCGAAATGGCGTATATATTAAAGTTTAAGTAAATAAATTGTGAGTATTTTAATAAGATAATGATATAAAGCTTGTAAATCGATCCTCGGCAATCCCTTAAAGGGGTGACTCAGCCCCTCAATATGAACAACTTTTCTTAAGGACCATCGCTGGGGACTAAAAATATTTTAACATTCCCATACTAATTGCCCGGGCGGCTGAAAACTTTAGTGGGGAAATGTCGAAAATTTATTAGAGTTCCCTAAATTGTTCTTATAGGAGAAGTTGTTCATTTTGACAGGCTGAGTCACCCCTTTGAGGGTATGAAGAGGGTCAAATTACACGCTGTATATCGCATGCGTGTTGTCGTTTGTTGCGTAGCGGTGTCGTCTACCTCGTCAGAGAAAAAAAACTTGATAATATGTATATTTAATCTGTATATATGTGGTGTCGTTTAAATTCATGGTACATATTTAAAAAAAAGGTCTTATTAAACTTTCGAGCGTTATTAGCTTTAACGATACAATAATCATATAATTACAATGGCCTCGCGTAGTTTTAAAAATAAACATGATGACTAGCTTATAAATTTCAATATTTACTAGGACTTAAGGAAAATATAAAGATGATTCCGACGCGGAGCGGCAAGAAATTCCTGTTGATGGTCGACGGGTACACATTCTCTCAGATCAACTATTCCCCGCGCTGGGTTTGCTCGTCCAAGGCGCAAGGCTGCGAGGCGCGGCTGCGGTACCGGCCGGACGGCGAGCTAAACCGTGTCCACACCGTACATAATCATCCGGCACCCAAATATGTTTGTCGAAACGGCGTCTATATAAAGTTGTAAAATCTTAATGAAAGTCAGAAGGACTAAAGAAAATGTGTATAAAAGATTTTGTTCTTACTTCTTATCTTAGTATGATGTAGTTCCATGAGTGTCTAATAGATGGCATTAGTTGTTTCAAAAAGTAGCGGAGCAAAATAAGCAAATATTTATTTTTAAATTTGTGCTTATTTTTCTTTTTGTGATAATGTTTAATATGTTGTTAGGAATTGGATACTTTGTTAATTATTGCAAGGCTATTGAAAGTTTTAATGAAAATCTTATTTTGTTTAATTAATAAAATTGAAATGGAGGATTTACGCTTAACTTACGCACTTACATCATTTCCTGGTTAGGCATTTAGAGGTACACAGATAGATTTAATAGAAAAGGACAGGATGGTAACCCGTCAGACTTGGTAAAGCCAAAAAAATTACGACCTGCGTGGCGCAATGGTTATCACGCCAGCCGTGCCAGTGGTGCCGGGTTCGATTCCCGGCTAGGTCATGATGGAAAACCGATCTTTTTCAGATTAGCCTGGGTCTTGGATGTTTATCTATATAAGAATCTGTAGTAAAATAAAGTATCGATGAGTTAGTATCCTATACGACACAAGTTCATATCTTTCAGTGGGGCTAGCTCAATTTGTGTGATTGATATTTGATATAAATGAGATATAATAGGTTCAAAGGACTAATAAGGTTTTATGAGGTCTCAAATAGTATAGAAATTTAGACATCCTTTATCTCTCTGATCTGTTAATTTGTTGCTTGCCTCTTAACAAGATCAACGAAACTAGAAACGAAATAACTGTTTATTTCTGATGAATTGAATGATCTGTATCATTTTATTCTTTTACTCCTAAATCAGACTAAATTGACAATCTAATTCTGTACTTCGCTAGTATATTACTTGTTGTATTTATTGTCTTACCGCAATTAAAATGCCAATATTTGCCACATTTGGCGGTAAAATAATTTCCGGCGCAAAGTGGAAATTTCGTTCGTTTACTACTTCGTACTTAATATATTACTTAATATACTATCAACCTGGTAGGTAGGTAAGCAAAAAAATTTAACATACCTGCGTCCAGAAGCCCAAGTGATATTTTAGGTCATACTTTTAACGGTGGTTGTAATTACCGCTAGACTGAAAGAGTTACAAAACAGCCTTTGCTAAGAAATGGATAACTTTTAAACTGTAATTTTTTTGTCTATTAACCAATAGACAAAAAAATTACAGTTTTCAGATTTCTGCCTTAACTTGTGCTATAAGACCTTGCTTCATGGCAAATTTCATGATTCTCGTCTACGGTACCCTATAGGTTTTGTTTCCCCTCATGTGTGATTTTGAACAAATTCGCGACATTAATGACCAAATATTTTGATTACGTTGACTATTTTAATAGGTAAGTTTGGATTATTTCGCACATATAAAAGAACGCGGATTTTAAATGTGATGGTAGTTTCGACTTGATACGTCTCCACGCGTGCCGTATAAAAAGGTCTTGACAGACAGAAAACAAGACAAATGCGTGACCCTATAGGATCACCTGGACGTGGGTTTGAATTCTGGCGGGAATTACATATTAGTATTGTTGTTCTAGTTTCGTCAGGATATTGCAGGCTGATCAACTGACTGTCTGATAAGAAAGATTATCCGTACATCGAAGGGCACGTGAAGCCATCGGTCCCCATCGTGATCGTTACACGAAACCATATAAGTTTATAAGCCTTGATGGTTCAAAAAATCTGACACCAGATTACATCGGGTCATTCTTTGATCCAAGAACTTACACGATATAATGATAATAAAACAAAATATTGTAAAATTATGATATTTAAGATCCTTATGATAAGCCCTTCTATTGGACGAGTCATTTCTTTTTTGTGACCCCCAAAAGTTCCCCAAAGACTTTTTTTATTTACGTATCATGTCCATGTTTGGGTCATACAAATTTCTGAGAAAAGTGGCTGTTACAGACGGGTAGACATACTAACGAGTGATCTTAAAAGTGTTCCGTTTTGTCATCATTTTGTACAAAGGAACCCTAAAAATGAAGAAATGCAGAAATAACATACGGTTATCGCGTCAGTATTTTCACGGTTCAGTTTTTCAGGATTCCACTTCATGCAGACTACGAAAGGCACTACAATGCTACTATATGGCGGCATGCGGTACTCCAGGAACTACCAAAATGGCCAGAAGATCTCGTGGAAGTGCAACAAGCTGGGATGCATTGCGAGAATCATCACCATCGGCAAGCAGTTCGTGCAAGCTATGAACTATCATAACCACACCGACTTGGGTAGCTAATGTCTGAAAGATGAAACTGAGGTGTACAACTACTGTGTTACCTTTGTGATATTAAAAAGCCAGTAACTTGTCGATGTCATCGAATGGAATAAATGCATCAAAGTACTTGACAAGAGCGCAGTGCTACTACGAACTACGAAATGCCAAGAGAAAGAATATTTAAAAAAATATCTAAACTTTCTGTCTCATAAACTATATAACCTACATATATTGCCGAAACTCACCCTTTTCTCTATGTTAGACTACAAGATAGATACATAGTCCAACATACAAAGATTTTTTGCAATCCGACTTACAGTTTAAGTAGTGTGCGCGGGCGAATATACAAACATAGGTACTAAGTTTTACACGCATGTTCTGGAGCTGTTAAAGAAAAACGAATACAAAACTTGCAATTCTGACAATATACGGGTCATACATATAGGTCAAATTGATAACCTTCTATTGAACTTTTATTAATAACCATTTAGTTAAGTTAGTTTTAGTTAATGGAACTTGTCACACAAATACAACGATCATCTGGTTTCTTTATCAGTATTTTTTTTTGCTGATCTATTACATCTCAAATAGACTATAACATAATCTAGGATTCTGATTTTGACAATTGCCAGAGTTTCCAGAATCACCTGTATAGTATATATAGATTGTGATTTGTGAATTTATTGAGATTTTAAATAAAGTATTGTATGTATAGTGCATTTTTATTTATTTTAATATAAAAATTAATTGCTGAATGTGTTGCTAAGCGCAAACCTCGAAAGCAGCTGAACCGATTTCGCTAATTCTTTTTTTTAGAATAATAACCACCTGTAAACTGAAGGAAAAAATATTAACGATATCACGTAATTTTAAAATGACATAAAATGGTGAAGCGGATTTTTAATTTCTTCCCAGACTTCTTCTTTAGCACGAGTAGACACGGGAACCCAGTGCTAGTGCTCCGCGGCCACAGGTACCGACTGACGTCCTGTAACAGGGGCAAGGAGAAGTGGCGCTGCATCAAGACCAGCCACAAGTGCAACGCCTTCGTAATCACTATCGACAAAACTATTATGAGAATCAATGGTGCGCATTGTCATTAAAGATTAGCATTAAATTTTTTTAAAGAGCAAACTTCTTTCATTAAACTAACTAATCAAAGTCAAACTAATTTTATATTTTTTTGTGTGGGGATATATACTCGTAACAAACACGCAAAGACTTTGGAGAAGGTGATGTAATGTGTAGATCACCAGCCAAAATCTGTACCTGGAAATACCAATGTGTGATATGGTCTTGAACGCGTCATGGCTGGAGAAGAAACTATTGCATTCTAATGTATTTTCGTTCATTTAGTTTCCTACTATAGTCTAGATATTTATAAAAAAAAAAAAACGTATATGAAAATTAATGAGAAGGTCTTGAGGCTATTTCCTCATCCATTGCTTTTCTACATTACATTAACATGCACTACGTCTGTTTCTCTATTCTCAGCCACAATATCCAGTGCAATAAAATTCGGGACGTCTCGATTCGGCAACCCAATCATCTCGTGGGGAAAATACAGTTTCGTGAAGAAGCTGTCTCGCCGCGTGAAGACTTGGTGGGAGTGCAAGGCCAAGAGGAGCGCCGGCTGCCGCTGCGTCGTGGTTACCATCAACGATCGCCTTGTAAAACTCAATGGTTGGCATAACCATTGATGCATTTGTGGGCATTGGTTAGTTGAGGTGATACTCACTTCTCAATTTTTCCCTGTATGTTTCAACTGATATAGATAGTCTCATTAAGTTCGTCGACGAAGCGTCCAATCGAAGATCAGTGTTTCGATTTAGAATTCTTTCATGCTCAGTTAATCGATCAAGTTTATTTCGCGATCAAGTCTCGAACTCCTCCCAAAGTTATCCATTGTAGATGTTGGTGTATTTATATACTTGAATTAAACGGGTTCCAGTCTTGGCCCCATTTGAAATGGATCTTTTGAAAGTAAACGAAGATATAATTAAAAATGTTGTTCTGCGACGCCCGGGCCCTTAAGCTTATTTTAGGAAAGTGAGACCGTGAAGCTTTTGTTAGCGTTTTGTTGAAAACGGTGTCAAAATAAAACTTCACGTTCACACTTTAAACTGTAAAAGAAGTTCATAAAATAGTTTGAAGGGTTTTCCGGGGCCCCTTTTTTTTAATAAATAAATTTATACGGACAAATCACACAGATTGAGCTAGCCCCAAAGTAAGTTCGAGACTTCCTTTAGTAATGTATTTTGCGCTTAAATATGTAAGAATGTTTCATTATTGCTTCCTGTAAACAAAACGGCTTGACCGAATTTTAAGGTGTCTTTGTTTTCGTTCATATAACTATAAATTATGATATAAAAAATCATCATCATCATCATCACCAGGTCTTTGTTAGTCTCCACTGCAGGAGCTCGACCCTCTCTGTACTGCCAGAGCCATACATATATTAGCCAGAGCAGCCAGAGGATTTAGCCTACACTCTCCACGTTGGCCAGACGGGTTGGAGAGGTTTCTCTGATGTTTATAAGCTAAGTCGCCTTCTACGACATCCACGGGAAGACTTGGAGTGGTCCTATTCTACTCTGCCGGGAACCACACAGCGCTTAAGAAAGAATATAAAAAATAATGACATTTCATTAAGGCGATATTCGTTTTTTCCTAAAATAATTTAAACTTACTTTTTGTCACATGGATAGTCAAAAGTTAATTAATTTGTCTTTAATGATATTTGAAGGTTGATTTTAAAGTTGACCGCGGCGGGTGTCGCGCTTTTTATATATGTACATATATGCGTGAGGCTTACCGCTGTCACCTAACTTCAAAGTCCTAAGGATGACTTTTGTCGCCGGCGACAATCACCGCGTCCTTTGATAATTATGGAGATGCGTGTGAGTATTTTGTTACCTATGTAAATTTTTACAGGAGTGCCGAAAAATTACGGTAGCAAAACTCACCCGTGTTCGCTGGTACAGGCTCGCCAAAGTAGTTTTTATGTTCATAAAAGAAAATTGGTTAAGAATAAAATGTGGAGCCTTGAAAGTTCTGTTCCTTAATCCGTATTACCAAAAAATTACAGATATAATATTAAATATTTCGTGTATAATTGTTAATATTATAGAAAAAAAAAGGTTTTGTGAAGTCTGTTTTTAAAATTATTAAAAATAATTTAACTTTGATGATTATTTAATTTGTATATAAAACTCCATTGCATTCTGCGTTAACAACTCCGTTTGTTTTTGCCACAAGCTAACGGCTAGCCACATTTCTGCAGCTGTGCCGACTTTTCTGATATAATATTATGGCTCTACTTATTGCGCGTTGATATAAAAAAATACTTTTGTGGAGTGTGGCGTTTAAACAAACACGCCTGCTGGGGCTCGAAGGTGCGCTGGACCTGCATCGAAACAAAGAGTCGCCGCAACGCGGCCATCACCACGATGGACGATGTCATCGTCAAAACATTGAGAATCCACAATCATTGACTACCAAACAGTTGATAGACAAATCATCTATTGGTCAGCAAGTAGTTAAGAAAAGTATGTAGGTAACAAACAAATTACGTATTCAATCCACATCTGCATTTTATTGGTTAAATTTTTCTTAGTTTAGCTTACACATTTTATGGCGTTATTTTTAGATGATAATATAATTCACACTTATTATTAAATGCTCGGTTCTTCGGTATCAAAATAATTTTGTGCAGAGAAAGAAAAAAAAACACAACGAGTGATGAAACGTAAAAACGAACGTTCCCGTGCAATAACAGCAAGGCTTCTGTGTTTGAACATTTTACAGGGAAAATCATAAACTGTTTTAAAATAATATGTATGACATAATTGTGCATTTTTAGTATAATGTTTATCTAACGTGGATCAAAACGGTTTGTACCAAGTGGATTTTTAACCTTTGTTTGATAATACGGTTCTACCAAATATCTTTTTTGTTTGTGATGTGAACCATGGTTTAAAGACGTACAACGCCAAGATGGTTACATTAGACTTGATAGTTACCTATATTTTTGATAAATATGATTGTATGAAAATTGTTATTCTTCAGGATATTATGTTTTAGATAGAATTACATGAACTACGTTAGATCTTGAAATCTTTAAAAATACAAAATACTTAAAGAAAGTGGAATACAATTCTGTAAAAGATCTTTCATTTAGTAACAAAACTTAATAAGCTATCATAACTCCGGCTAACACAACTATATAATGATAGACCGATCGATAGACCGTATCTTCCATACATCATATTCTAATAGCACTGTGTTTCAGATCTGAACCCTGTCTTCGCACAGTCACAGCGCGGCAACCCGGTGATTATGATCGGGCAGTACCGCTTCAACCGCGTCAACAAGTATGGCAGCAGAACCAGGTGGGTGTGCGTCAAAGCCAAGGCCGGCTGTAGAGCGTCTCTGCACACCATGGACAACGCCATCGTGCGTGTTTGGGGATTCCATGATCCGATGGCTCACACTAGCGCTAATCGGTTTTAGATGCAATATTTTTCGTCCCAAAAACAATTATTTCCAAACAAAATTATTATCTTAAACCTAAGTGCATTACAGAAAATTTTCGAGCAGGTCATAGTTGAGATGGTGTCGCTAATGCCAAACGCTGTGTAGCAACATATTCTGACTGTGAAATTGTATAGGCTATATCGCACTACGCATGGGCACTTCGCAGCTTGATATAAAATTTATGCACCAATTTTACTCGAATGCATTTGAAAAGACACCAGTAATCACAATGTGGGTTATTGTATTCAGCTAATGTGTAACTAAAGAAACTTTTTTTTTAAATACACCGGTAGTGTCTGAACCAAGGTCTGAACTGACTTCCTTTGCAGGTTTACTATTATTTTTGCATCGCATTCTATGATTGCAACTTTTTGCTTTAACACAAGTATGGTAGTAATCTTGTTTGTTTATTTATAGCGCGAGGAAATTTAAAGGTATCTTATATTCCCAATGATGAACAAAAATCATCTACTTAATTTTTTTGCTAGGTTAGAGTAGCGCAGTCGATGTCGACAAATGTTTTGAAACTGAGTAATTCTCACTGCTTTCTTTACCATAAATTTCAAAGCACTTTACTATAAAGATTCCAAATGCCTAACATTATACAAGTATTCGTACATATCTATGAGATGTTAAAGACACTTCCTATATTTATAAGGAATGGTGTTGTTCGCCGCATTGCTTAATGATTCTATTTGGTTTTCTTAAGATTTGTAAAAATTAATTCTTAAAGGATAATGCAGATGATGACTAAAAACTTTTGTTACAATTACATGTACAAATAGAATACTAGTTTAGTTTAGATTTAAAAGGTATTTATTGTTAAATACTAAATTACAGTCAAATTTGCAAATGAAGATGACTACTGCTCTTGTTTAGAAAACTCCAGTATACTAAAAACTTGTTTAAGTTTTTAGTATACTAGTTTAATTTAAGTTTAAACTTTTAGTTTAGTTTAAGTGTCTCTTGATAACTTTTATAACAACTGTAAAATAATGTCAATTAAGTAGTTATTTATTGTTAAATACCAATCACAGTCAAATTTGCAAATGAAGATGACTACTGCTCTTGTTTAGAAAACTTCATCTGAACAGGAGTGACAAAAATCACTTTGAAAATCCTATGAAATCATGACAACGGTGCTTTTTTAATGATGTTATATCGCAAGAGAATCTTGATGTTTCGTGAAGGTAATAATTAGTATAGATGTATATAAATAATTTTACTTACCTATTCGTGAGCAGTATTTTTATTGGTTGTAGGTTGGGTAGATATTAAGTGTTACAGTGTAGTATTAAATGAAATGTAGCGACTAATATCTTCAGAAGTTTATATAAAATATAAATCATGACAAGCAATCGCAGTGTTACTAACTTAAATATTACTTAGATTTCGGTGGTGGATAAAACTAGTAAAATGCTTTTATTCAGTATGTCATCGTAAGTAATGTTTAATCTTGGCTGAATATTTTACCATTTCATTCTTAATGATTACATGTCCGTTTATGAGTTTCAATATTTGTTTTGTTTGACAGCTACGAGTATAATTATAACATTTTCATATTACATATTTTGATGTTGGCGAACTTTTTGTCTGCGATTGTCTTCCAAGAATGAATATAAGAAAGATAAAGGTTTTTTAATGTTTTGGTCTTCGTAAAGAAAGATGTCCTTGAAAAGCTTTGATTTATCGACATATTGATGCATTTCAGTGACAGCAATCTGGACATCCAGAGACACAATGATGCTTCAAGTCGACGGCCATAAGTTTTCTAAGGAGAAAATCAAAGGCGTAAAGGTACGCTGGCAATGTTCCACAAGGACTCGGACCAGATGCAAAGCGTTCATAACCACCATTGAGGGAGAAGTGGTCAAGAGCTTCTTGGAACATTGCCATGAAAGAAAAGCTTAAAGCAAGTATGTACACTACAAAATTAGTGCACAATGAAGATCAGATGGCAACAATGACCCTCGTTATCCCACACATCCCTGGTTTTTGCTAAAGAACCTAATATACACTAATGGAATAAACAGGCAAGAAAATGTGAAAAGGGTCATTACCTAATCATTACCTTGTTTTATTGCTCTGTCATCCACGCATGACTGATATTTTTGTCTCGTAGTATTTATAAAAATGTTATATTTCAGTAAAGATTATCATGAGCTCGCGAGGCACCCACATGCTAGTGTCTGGGGGCTACCGGTTCTCGAAGGCATATACCTCTGGCCACAAGACCCGGTGGCAGTGCACTACGCGTACTCGGACAAAATGTACTGCATACGTCGTCAGCATCGGAGAAGATATCGTTAGAAGCAATCTTATACATAACCATGCCTTAAATATGTAGCAGTTAATATTTTTTAATAAATATTCTTTAAAATATGCTTACTTGAATGAGAATGCTACAAATAAGTATACGTAAATACGTATCTTAGATGAATCATTGGTTTCGCTTCCTTGAACGCATCGAGGTTTGATTTCTGTATTTTTTATTTAAATTTTTTAATTAATTTACAATTTGATGATCATTCAAAAAAATAAGTTTTAGCCACATTTGTAGCGTTTACCATTGACGTCGTCATGAATCAAATAGAAAATTCGAAAATAAAAGTTATAAAAAGTACATGGGTACAACATTATCTCGATGGGTAGAACTTCGGAAAACCTAAATCTACACAGAGTATAGATATTTGTTACGAAGTTCTGTAAATATTATCTTGTTATAAGGTATTTTTTTAGTTCTGCTTTTACTTACAGGGCCCATTTTTGGCACGACCCGAGCTGGAAATCCTGTGATTCAGATTGGCAATTACCGTTTTAACCGTGTAAACCGCTGTAAGGGACCCAAAGTGCGGTGGACGTGCATCAAGACCCCGGCGGGCTGCAGAGCTGCCTTAACTACTATTGATGATGTCATTATAAAAACTTTTAATGAACATAATCATTGAGATTTAGTCAGACTTGTGAATGTAGTAGTTACGTTAGAAGTTAATCAAGTAATGAGATTTGAGTAGGGTTAATGATTGAAAGATGATATCTTCTTTAGGGCCAAACCAGGGCGCAATTTTTACGACTTATTTCAACCGCGTAAAAGTAGTTGTGATGGGGATGTATGAATTTCACGGGGTCCGGTCCTGCTCCCAAGGAAATAAATATTTTTAAAGAAAACGGATATATCATTTTCAAAAATCTTCGAGGAGGTAGGTTTACCATCCTTTAAACTGTTTTATGAACTACTGTTTACAGTTTGAAGTGTGAACGTGAAGCTTATCTTAGGGTTTTCGCCGAAAGTGGCCGATTTTGACAAAATCGCTAAGAAAAGATTAACCTTAATTTAAGTATTTATTTCATATCTAAAAATTAAACTTTAAATAATACGTTATTAAAATTACCCTCATAAAATTCACGATTATTCTGTGGTAAACGTATTTATATGAATACAAGTTGATACTGTTAGTGAGACGATAGCCCATTCGGCAGCATAGTAAAAAAAAAAATGTAAATTTTTGATCTTCTCCATATTTTTAAAGAAAACTTGTGTCGGGGCCTAAACCAATTTCTTAAGTATTATTGCTTACACAATAAAACTGAATTAATTTTATCAACAATTATTTAAAACAGAATTGTATGACAAAATTTTGTGAAACAATATTTTTTTTATTTCTTAAAATTTGTTTATTATTTCAAAATGTTTTATACAAAACTATGAGAACATTTTGACTTGTACATAATTGATATTTTTAGAACCAGTATTTGGCACGACTCGTGCCGGCAACCCGGTGATCCAGATTGGCAAGTACCGCTTTAACCGGGTGCACCGGTGCAAAGGGCCCAAAGTGAGGTGGCGGTGTGTGAAAAACCCTTTTGGATGCAGAGCTGCCCTCATCACCATTGATGACGTTATTATGGGAACCTCTAACGAACATAACCATTAACACTAATTGAATGCTGTGTTGAAATTGTATTTTTGTTGGATACATTTTAAATAATACAATATAACGAGTTTACTTCAAAAAGAAATTTCGAATACCTGTAATTTCCTAATGATTTTCTGTTTAATGGAAATAAACACAGCTACGTTTCGGAGAACTTATTTTCTTACAGTAATTATGGTTAGAATTTTCACCCGACTTATTCGAATTGTGTCGCAGGGTTGTGGTTGTGATGTGTGTGTTATGTGAATTATTTACATTGCAGTGAATTATTTCATAAAGTCTTTTTAAATTATTTATGAACTTTTAATTACTTATACATTGTTTCATATTAATTTAAATGAGAAAAACAAATACGGTTTTTTCACCGAGCGAGCGTAAAGGCAATCGAAGTGTGTCTGTTTCAGCTTGGGCTAAAATCGTTTCGTATGTCCGTCGACCCGATTGTCCGGCTGTTTTTAGTTACAGGCCGCATTTCTCAATCGATTTTCGTGAAATTTTGTAAGCAGGTTCGATAACTACATAGTTTTTTTTCGAATATTTATTTATTAATTTTTCGAAATGGCGAAATAGTTGTGAGGTCTTTATCTCACAGACTCATTTTTCCTTAATATATCCATCCATCCATCCATCAGGTCTTTTTTAGTCTCCACTGCAGGAGCACGACCCTCTCTGTACATATATATATTTCTTTATTTTTGTATTCATTGATTAATTGTTTTGTTCTTGTTGCTTAGCAAAAGAATTATTATCAGATCATATTTGTAATCTCTACTTATAGCCTACCATTTCGTCCGCACGAAGCACGGCAACCGCGTGCTGGTTTCCGGTTGTTACCGCTTCAACGAGCAGCTGAGCCGGGTCCCGTCGGCCTGCCGGGACCGGGGCAAGTGGCGCTGCTGTCGCAGGAACGCCGGCTGCAAAGCTACTGTCACCACCCTCAATGATGAGATCGTTATGATACATGGACAACATAACCACTGAAATATTTTAAAGTTTACTACTGCTTGTCAAATCCTTTTGAAAATTTACGGCAGTTTTCTAATTTACAAAAGTCTAAAAAGAATAATTTTTATGTCCACGTACACATTTCATTTATTTTGGCATTGTATTCAAGTTATTTATCCTTTTTTATTGATATTCTAATTTCAAATCAATTTAATAAAAAAATTGTGCAAGTTTTTATTTTAAAACGAATTTTGTCTCTGAAGCACTTTATTCAATATTGGCAAAAAACAGAACTGACATTAACATTAGATATGGGCTTCGAGCAACACGGCCTCCGTAAAGGACGGAGAGAGTGGGCAAAGCGACAATTTACTATTACAAATTTTCTGGCGTTTTTTGCGGGGGGAAATGTGCACCCAAGTTTAGTTCCGCACACCTACATACAAACCTTAAACTGTCACTTGATAGTAATTATGACATTGTCACAAAAATTACATAAAAAGAAACAATAATTTGTGTACAGATGAGTCACACACAACTAACACAAAGACCTGCATAATTGCATATGCCTAATTTGGCTTGTACCTTTACAGAGGGGAACGCAGAGTCCGGCTACTCCCTTCCGGTACGGAAGGCCGTGCGGAAGGCCGTGTTGCTCGAAGGATAGTAAGGTAATAGTAATATAAGGGTCGCAACTAGTAACTATGTTTAAAAATATCTTTCGCAAATTATAGCTGTAAAATCTTGTCAAATCATGGTTGTTTTCTTTGATTAGAAAATACATACTTAAAGCTTTTATGACTTTATTTCCTGTTTGTTATCTAGGTACTGCGCCCATATTTGCCAGCTTGAAGCAATGATGCGTGGACAAATCGTAGATTGTAGTTTGTAGTATATAGTGCATGTTATATTAACCAATGTCCACGTTTGATCCATTCTATCCAGGCTTCTTTGTAAAATACCGGTAACCTGACAGATTTCTAACATCAAAAACACCAACGTTGGCTACGAATTTTGATAATTTATTGTATTTTACATTTACCCAAGTAAAACTTCCGGTTTAATGTTCGTCGCGTCTTACTTTCGTACGAATGTAACATATACGAACAAATATCTCAATAGTACAACTAAAAGTAGAAAAATATTTTGGAAATGGAAAAAGTAGTCTTTGTCCTTTTTCAGGATCTATACTCTGTATACTACATTTCATTTAAACAGGTTTAGTAGCTTTGGCGTGAAAGCGCGCAGACGAACATAAAGACAGAGTTACTTTCGCATTTAGTATATTAGTAAAGATTTATGTACTGAGTTGTCTCAAAACTCGTAGAACAAACGTTGTTGTTTATGATGTTAACCTATCTACTCCTGAGGAGAGGTTACTAGAGTTTTACAAGTTACCCTGAATAGTATTACACTAAAACATTTTGAAACACATCAACTGATTTCCACATTCTGTCATCTTTTTTTTGTGCATCATAACGTTAATTTTATTTCGTCACATTAACAGTAAGCTTGTTTTCTAAAATATCTATGTGATATTAGATTAAAAAATATTTTTATATATTTCTTTTGAAGATATTTAAGAACAAAAGCTTACTTAGTGACTAAAAATTTACATATGATCAAATTCTCTCATGCTTCTCAAAAATTCGACTACAGGGTTCATCGAAAAGGATTTCCTTACATATTAAATGTCTAACGCTATTTTCAATTCATGCACGTTGGAACTAGGATTCGAGGTTTGTTTTTGTATGCGATTTATCCTGTAGCACACTGCATTTATTGTTTTCACTGCACTGCATAAATTTCCTGCACTGTTTGCTGCATGTGGCTTTGTCCGTATATTCCAGCGCCAGTGTTCAGTAAGAGCGACAAGGGCCGGCGCGTCATTGTCGTCGGCAAACATAAGTTTAACCAAATCAGGATGACCCAAGCGGGGCTTAAGTGGGCATGTAGCAGGAAAAAGTGTAGAGCTGCCTTGTATACCAAAGATGATGTTATAGTCAAGACTGCTTATGAACATAATCATTAACGACTTATTTTATACGCAAGAAGCATCATCATCGCTAGTGATTACATTAAAGTAAGCCATTTGTGGAAACAGATTTATTTATAAAGTCCTCAATTTTTACTACTTGACACTAATCCACACATACCTACTACACATATTTTTTAAGGATTTTGATATCTTGTTTTTACATTTTACGCCTTAAATGAAAGAGTTCCTAACACAAGTGTGTTACTCATTAAGTATAAGTATAATGACCTACAAGTAAACAAAACGAAGATATTTATTTTGATTAGATAGTGGCATAATTTTTCGATTTGCACGACACTTATTTTTCATGGATACTTTAAATATTAATGCTTTTTTGTGATTGGTTATTAATTGTTATGACTACTGTTGTTTCTTTTCCTTAAGTTTTGTTTTTGCACGTAATTCGTTTGTTGCTTCTACGAATTTGCATATTTTGCTTTCAAAATTGTTGTCTTGCTATTTTGTGTTTTTTTTTTGTTTTGTTATAGAAGTACCGCGATTTATTTTTGTTTTTATATAATGTACGCAAACAGTTATCGTACGTTACCTTGTATCACAACTTAAATGATTAAAAACTTTTGATTTTCTCACATCTCTTATTTTTTCACTTGTTCGGACAGTTCAGATATTCTCCATGTCCCACATACATATAACTTAATCAGTTATTTGCTTCCAAAGATATTGTTTATTTAATCTCTTTTTTATGCAGCTTGTATCTTGTAGCAAGCCTTATTCTGGCATTTTTGTTTAGATTGGCAGTCTATCCGTTAGTGTTATATTGCAAGTGGTATGTGAACTATCCGCACGTTTTCGGAAAGCTGTTTTTAATAACATAAATACCTCGTATGATACAGGTGCCTTAAGTAGGCACCAGTTGGAGAAGTTTGAATGGAAACGTAGGTTTAATTTATTTTGTTGAAGATGTATGCAACTGACTTGTAGCTTGCTAAATAGCAAGCTTGTAGATGTTTCATTTAACAATACATAAATATTTTATTATTTATCTAGAAAGAAAGAAATAATTAAATTAGTAAAAGATATTTAAAATGCATACAAAGAACGCCTTATATTATTTTCTTCACGATGGGAGTAAGGACTGGTGTTTCTCTCTATGTAGTATGCGAATCAACTAAAGTATAAAGTTTTCTCTAACAGTATGTGAATAGCTCCTTACAATGATTGTATTTACATTTAAAGGTCCATATTTCGAGTCCACAAAACGAGGCTCTCAGGCTCTCTGTGTGGGTGGGTTTCGGTTCAACAAGCATAGCTCTAGTAGAGGTCCAAAGAGCAGGTGGAACTGCATCCGCGCAAAGTACGGCTGCAGGGCTATCATCATCATGCTGGATAATGTCATCATGAAGTCCAATAATGTCCACAACCACGAATAAAAATAGTCGGCGTATAGAGCGCGAAAGCTCACAAAACGTACCGAAAAAATACAAGGTATTTTTAACAAGTGTGATTGTTTTTATTTCTACTTACTATTATATTCTTAAATTATACATCAAATTTACTTCAAATCCATGCTAATGTCTTTGTTACCCGAAACATTATTATACTTTCTTCTTCTGCACCTTTTTCTTCAGACTTGGAAGCTTTGTGGTGTATAATTTTATCCAACAAATAATACATTTAACATCAATGATTTTTCCAGGCCAGCGAGCGACATTCGCGACCACTCGATTCGGCAACCCAGTCCTGATCCTAGGCCCGCACCGCTACAACCGCTGGAGTGGTAGTAAGCCGCCGCAGGCCAGGTGGACCTGCGTCAAGAACCAACAGGGCTGCCGCGCCTTTCTCGTTACATACGATAACGTCATTGTCAAAATGAAAAACGAGCATACGCACATGTGATTTCTTGCTATAAAATTTTGATAGCAGAGCAGAAATTCATAATATATAGTATGCTAAAGTTGAGTAGTATAACACCTTTGGTCGCTTGGCTTGAGTTCAGTTTGCTTGTTTGCTTAGTATTACTTTCTGGTAATTTGGTGTTGTTTTTTTTCGTATCTGGGAGACTAGACGAAGGGAATATTACTTGTGTATCGAATATTTATTTTTACTTTCGTGCGACAGCTAATACCTTTTTGTCTTTATACCGATGATTGACTTTTATATGCTAGGAATAGATCTCATTATTAATGGCTTTAACCAAATCATATTACAATTAAGAAATGCGAGATAAGCGCAAATTAAAAGGAAGCAAATATTAATTACAAAATAAATTCGTAATTATGATAAAAATATTGCAAGTACTTTTGTCAACTTCATTTACTGGTTCACTTGGAACTTTGTAAGTCATACAGCAATGTATTAGTAGCTTAACTTTATAGATTTAAAGAAAGAAATAAAATTAAACGTTGAAAAATATGTTTAGATTGCCATGGACGCTTTAAGCAACTTTTAACACAAGACTCACATGTAAAAATTACAGAATTTTTATATTTCAATTTAAAACAAATTTTATTAATGACTCAATGAACATTGATGAAGTAATATATTCTCAGTTTTTCATAATAACTATAAGTGATTGTATTTAGTAAGTTTATTTTAAAAAATAAGTCTACTTCATGTAGACTATTGTAAAAGATATTTGTGTGTAATAGTCGTGAAGTAAGACTTGAACCAGTATTAAATACTCAGTATATACTCAGTTCTTTTAATATTATTATCACAGTTTTTTATGCCTTTGGTACCGCATATTAAAAAAAAAACATTTTATGTATGCAGATAGTTTAATAGTCATACGTCACATTGGCTTACTTTAGTGATTTGTAATAAAACATAAAAAAATTGCCATTTGTTTAGACAGTTTAAATATCCTACATGTCGCACATATAAATTACCCAGTTATTTTAACGCCAAAGAGATTACATATTGAATCTCTTCGTTAGGCGTTGGCCTCAGTGTTATCTTACACACACGATAAGTGATGCTGCTAGTCTACTGAAATAAGATCTATCAAGTAGCGATCTGATTCTTTACAAATACTTTACTTTCGAAATAATGATCAAAAAGTATTAAATAGGTCAGTTCGTAGCGACACGTACAGGCAGCGCTTCGCTACTAATAGGCGGCTACCGGTTCTATCTCCACAAGACAATCGGGGCGAAGCGCGTGTGGAGGTGCGCCGGAAAGAAGGCTGGCTGCAAGGTGCTGGTGACCACTATAGAGACTACGATCGCTAAAATTAGTAATGTCCACACCTGTAGTGCGTATTCCTATGGCTCAGAGGGAGAAATAGCTTACAGTTTACAATAACAACGTATCATTGCAGTATTCTGTTAGATTAGTTTTATAGCCAGTATAGCCATGTTCAGTATTTAAGTTGGTTTATTCGTTAGTATGTCCAAATCGTGACAGTGTTCTATGGTCATACTACTGAGGACAAAAAACGACGTGTTATACCTAGTTAACTTAAAATTGTATTTGTATTTTTTAATTAATAATGGTTAAAATGATTCCTTCATCTATTGCAGCCTAGCAATAAAATATTTCCTTTACCACTTACCGGCAGAATTCAAAAAAATTGCTATTTTGTGCCTAATCAAATCTTTTTTATCACAATATATCTATATCATTTTAGAAATGTCTAAGTATATAATGCTATCACAGGATTCATTTATTATGCTCAGTCATGGAATGGGTCCGGCCAACAGGCATAAAAAAACTTATTACATATACCTGATACTTGTCAGCTTTTAAGTATATTTTTTGTACAGTAGGCAAAGAAATGGATCAAGAAAATCTTGGATTTGAATTCTGGACAACACAAAAAGGCAAAAAGCTACTATTTCGTTCGGGACATAAGTATTACAAGGACAGGAATCACTTGAATGGGTCGACGGTATGGCGCTGCAAGAACAGAAAGCTGTGCCAGGCGCTCGTCATCATGACCACTAACAACACTATTATAAGGGAAGACAAACACAACTGCAAACCGGACGTTGTAGTGAAGCCGCTGTTTATAATATAAATACCGCGTGTGATATAGAGAAACGTGCCTTTAGCAAAAGTTAGAAAAGATATATTTCACATTAGGTTGTTACTGGGACCATTTATTATACTACTAGGGAATAGATATTAAACTACGAATAAGTAATAAGTTATATAATATATATACGAATAATAATAAGTAGTATTTAGGTATAAAAACCCTAATAAGCTTGTTTTGGATTTTTTCAACCATTTGCTTGTATTCGTTTGGATTCCACGTAACAGCTCCACTTTCGAGTCTACTTCTTACATGGGTGTTATGAACGAATCGCTGTGGTACCTGTAATATCCCTAGTCTGTCACAAGAAATCCAAGGTTTTTAAATGAAAATTGCATTATTCATATAATGCTAAAGAAATAGCTTTTGCAGATACTTTTTATAAATATATTTACATTTAAAGACCCGTATTTTGAGTCCGTAAAACGAACCATTCAGGCTGTCTGTGTGGGTGGGTTTCGGTTCAAAAGTATATTTTTAGAGGTCCTAAGACGAGGTGAAACTGCGTCCGCGCCAAGCATGGCTGGAGGGCTCATCATGCTGGATAATGTCATCATCAAGTCGAATAATGCCCATAATTAGGTATTAAAATATTTAAATTTTTGCATATGATATTCTGACTATCTTCCTTATACATCCTAGAACCAATCTTCGAGACGACGAAACGTGGTGGTCGAGTGTTACAACTGGGTCCTTACCGCTACAACAAATGGTCAGGTTCCAGAGGCTCCAGGGCGCGTTGGACTTGCGTCAAGACAGTCAGTGGCTGTAAGGCCAAGATCATTACTATAGACGACGAGATTATAGCGACGTGTACTGAGCATAATCATTAATCTTTGAAGAAAAAGCTTTTGTAATCAAATACATATAGTAATAATTGCTTTACAAGGAATGATAAAACCTAGTCTTGGTGTCTGTTAGCGATTGTATAGGTCTTACTACCCGTAGCGTAATATATCAACTAAGGCCCGTTGCACACTCATAAAACGGAACCTATGAGGCCATCACATTACTTAGATTGAGTGCTATGAGTGGCTTCTTGCTGACGTGGCCTCGCTCCCATCATCCTACCTCTGTCTCACTCGTAGACAGGGCCCCTACGTAATACCCCTACTACTAGGCGCCCGTGGCATTTTGCCGGTGCTGCCGCTGCTACCACTATAGTTACACTATTCCTTACTTCAATAGAAGCATAGCTAACATTTTTACTATTGTATCATGACTTTGATTTTTGTTCGTATTAATAATGATACCTATTGAGTCCCATGAATTAAAAAAAAAAAAAATAAGAAAT
Source organism: Rhodophaea formosa (assembly GCA_963082605.1). Lineage (NCBI taxonomy): Eukaryota > Metazoa > Arthropoda > Insecta > Lepidoptera > Pyralidae > Rhodophaea > Rhodophaea formosa. Next base: position 5,115,486 of record OY720211.1, on the reverse strand, counting down.
ACGAGTCACATTTATCTGCCTTAACGTTTTAATGGGCTGGTCCTTTAAGATATGTCATGCATGTCGCTGTTTGTGTAGAATAGTACATATTTCCTCTAAATATATAAATAAATTTCTTTGTATTAATATATTTTTATTATAAAAGTAATGTGCGGCGCGTTTAAGTCTTTTATACTGCTGCGGTGTAAAGTAAAGACATCGACGCGCCCTAACGCACGATGCCACAGCGGTAAGCTCGATGTGGGTAATGGAAAATTTATTAATACTAAGCGAGATAACATCTTATAATAAACAAATATAGTTTTACTTTTTAGGGTTCCGTAGTAAACTTATAGTTTCGCCATGTCTGTCTGTCTGTCTGTCCGTCCGCGGTTTTACTCAGAGACTATAAGTACTAGAAAGCTGGAATTTGGTTTGGGTATGTATATTAATCATGCCAAAAAAGTGGTAGAAAAAAATCTTGAAAAAAAAAAAAAATTAAGGGTAGCTCCCATACAAGTAAAGAGGGAGTAATATTTTTTTTTCTATACAACCCGATCGTGTTGGGTATTGTTAAATAGGTCTTTAAAAAATATTATGAGGTTGAGAACACCATTTTTCGATTTAGGGATCCGTTTCGGAAATATTTGGTTTTAAAGTACAAATTTTTGTTAGAGGTAAGTGTCCCCCCCTCTGTCTGCTAAACGGTTATATATGGATACGTGAAAAAAATTACAGCAGTAGTATATATACTGAAATTGAAAGGAAAACTATCAGAGCTGAGTACTAAGTACAAACTAAAATGTTATAGGCAACTAACTTATAAAATGGACTCTAAAATGTAAAATTTCATACAATTTTCATTGTTAGAGGTTTTTGGTCGTTAAACTGTGAGGTGCGAGTGTGAACAGTGTGAACTCAAAGTTATCATTCGCAACAACGGAAACCTTCACTGCGCGTGGCTCGACACGCACTTGGCCGGTTTTTTAAATATTTTAAGTCAGAAACGCCGACATGTTTCACTTCAACGAAGGGATACGTTTGCCTTACGTACACAATAAGAGAGGAAATTTCAAAATTTCTAGCACGGTGGTGGGATAACGGTGCTTATTACTTAGAAACAAATTCTTCAAGCTTAAACAAGGTACGACGTATCGATACGGCTCTATGCCTGCAAGCGTGCGTGATTTGCAAAAGGTGATGATGACGATGGAAGACCTGCCATGATGTCTTCGGGATTCATCATCATCATTTCGTGTAGGTGACACGGTCGGTCGACTATGCACACTCTGGTGTCAGAGTTCTTCGGAATCGCCTCTCGGCCTCTGACGTGGTTCCTTTAACGACTACCAAATGGCAGCCGGGACCAACGGCTTAACGTGCCTTCCGAAGCACGGAATCATCTTTCTTATCAGACTATCAGGTGATTCTTGCCTGCAATGTCCTAACCAAACTGGAAACAACTTAACAAAGTATGCTTCCCGGGGGAATCGAACCACGACCCCCGGGCTTATAAGGCAAACGCCTTAACCACTGGACCACAGAGGCTGTAAATGTCTTCGGGATTGGCAAACCCCTAACGCAACGCATCGCCTCGAACTCTATACGAAAAGAAGCCGTGAGCCTAAGTATACAAGGTGGAACCGCGATGCGATGTTCCTTAAACTCTGCTTTGAGATGCCTTTTGAAAGGTTGAAATTTATCGGGTTACTGTCTTGATTAATTTAAAAAGGCTATAATAAAGCCTTTTTAAATTAAGCAATGAAACTGCACTTCCTCAGATAAAAAAGTTTAACTTACAACGAATACGTTCATAGATATAGTGGGCATCTGCGTAGAACTTTGAGTTTGACTATAATACATGTGCGTCTTGTGCGTGTTATTGAAAAGGGGGTGTTACACTTTGATTATTTCTTCTAGATGTGTTCTTCACGACATCAATTCGGGGGGGACAAGTCATCCAAATAGGACCTCACCGTTTCAACAAGTGGTCTGGCAGCAAAGGCGTAAGGGCTAGGTGGCTGTGTGTGAAGTGGTGCATGGGGTGTCGTGCGAAGGTCATTACTTTCAAGGATAAAATAATAAGTGTGTGTGATGATCATAAACATTAAAAATCATTACTTAAAATAAAAAAAAACTGCATTCTTTGTTTCCCCTTAAATAGATATGCAGTAGGTATTATTATAATGTAGTTAAAAATTTTCATTTTTAACTATTGCAAGTTTTATTTGATTTTTCTGTGATATAATTTTGTTATGTTGAGATGAAATTAATAATGCCCCCAATAAAGCTTGTGATATGTGTTATATTTCTAGGCAACTAGCTTGGCAAACAGGCATACGGCCCACCTGATGGAAAACGGTTAGCGTAGCCTATGAACGCCTGGAATACCAGGGGTTGATTTGATTGAGAATCGCCTCATTGCGGATTGCGAAAATTATCTTATGTGAAATTCAATATCTACGTAGGTATATTCATAAAAATGCAACATATAGTAAGTTTTATTCATTTGTTAAAAAAGGGTATTTTATTATTTATTTTACCTTTTTACCTCTCTTTCAAACGATTTGATTCGGTTCCAGAGGAGCATCAAGCCGTATTCACGACGTCTTCGCGAGGCGGCCGCGTCATCCAGATGGGGCCGCACAGGTTCAATAGGTACTCCGGCTCCAAAGGCATCAAAGCCCGCTGGCTGTGTGTTAAGTGGTCCCAAGGCTGTCGCGCCCAGGTCATCACATATGGGGACGAGATTCTTCAAGTTTTCTCTAATCACAGCCATAATTGATTGAATAAACTGTGTGAAGGGATGGTTATTAGTACTTTGCGACTTGCTAGAACCGACAAAAATGTACCTGCAAAAGTCCATACATAGCCTAAAGGCGAAAATGAATCGCACTGTCTACGAGGATATAAATAATTAGCATGATGAACCTTATCTATCATACATAAGGTTTAAATTGCAGTTGTTCTTTAAATAGTATCCGTTGCAACAAGCGACTTTTAAATAAATTCTATACGGACTTTTGCAGGTGACCGTACGTTGGTAATGAGGCAAATAGGATTTTAAAAGGCAAATATTTGCAGAACACCAAGGAATTAAATAAATGATGTAGCATTTTAATGGAAATATAGTCAAAGAAAATATTCGGGATTTTGTTGAATTGTGTATGTGTTAAATGGTTTTTATATTTGGTAAATTTCAAATAAAAAAGTATCGTGCAAAAAACGCAAAGTGAATTTAAAAAAACCCTGGTACTTTATCTCGTTTGCACTAGTTAATTCTAATAAAAACAAATATGATGCACGTCCCTTCGTCAATTAATTTATTTTGATTGCCTATACCAGATCCCGTGTTCTCTAAGTCCAAACGTGGCGGGTTGGTGCTGCTGTTGGGCGGGCTGCGCTTCAACCACGCCGGCGAGCGCGGGCTCAAGGCGCGGTGGACGTGCGTCAAGCGGACCTATGGCTGCAAGGCCAAAGTCTTAACCTTGGACAGCCAGATAGTCAGCATCTCCGAACATAACCATGACTAAGCTCAAAGGTCGAATATTACAGATTGGTGTTTACGCCAAAATGATGATGATGACGTCCGACCGATTTCGGTCAAGGCGACCACTTCGAGAATTCAGGGTTCTCTCGTGAGCTCTCATGTGGCACGCCAAAATAGAGGATATGTAAATAGGTACATATGTACGTATGCCTGAATTAAATGTGTTGATTTAATTTTGTAGTTTTTTGATTTTGGTAATTATTATTGCTATAACTTTTGCATTCATTATCCTCTCAGCTGTGAGAGGTTCTCTGTTGGACATGGACCTCCCTTAAAATTTCAATCGTTGGTGGTTTGTCATACTCACCACGCTTGGCAAACGGGTTGGTGAGCGCAGTTTGTTTGACTTATATCGGTTCCAACGCTGCTGCCCAATGATACCGATTTTTAAGCAATGGAAAGGTAAAAGTTTATTGTATAGGGGACACGAGATAAGGGTATTTGGCATACTACTCGTACTTGTTCGGATGGATTGGGAATAAGAACATAGCAGCTCGGGAAGCCTGGCGCGCGTACCCGATGCCATACCTGCCACCACTAGGCCGGCAGTGAATAATGACACTCCTGACTATAACTTATGTATTGTGATAGTTGAATTATATTTCAATTGAGAGAAAGTTATTATAAGCTCATATAATAAGCCGTTAGTTTTTGCTTATACAAATAAATACTCTAAGAGTTGATAACAATAAATTATGGTTTTTTAATCAAGTTAATTTAAATACGGCTTTTTTTACATTATTAAATACACCTAACGTGTCGAACACTTCACAGTTTTCGTTGTCGCAGGTAAACTCAGATTTCTCTGATGGATTTTTCTTGCAGAGTCTATGGTAAGAACCACCACCACGATATGAGATGCTAAGTTAAAGACTATTAAGTGAATACATGATATCAAGTTCAGGCTCAGGTTACATGGATACACGGAAGTGTTAAAAATCTATATATATATATATTTCAGTGCCGGTCTTCTCAAGATCAACTCGTGGGGGAATGGTGATGCAGCTAGGGCGGCATCGCTTCAACAAGTGGTGCGGAAGCACCGGCCTCAAAGCGCGGTGGCCTTGCGTGAAGCGCACCCACGGCTGCAAGGCCAGGGTCTTGACCTTCGACAACGAGATCGTCAGCTATTCCGATAATCATAATCATGACTGAACATAAATAGGATTTTATGAGTCTATTTAAAATTTGTTGGATACGTGTACCTGCCGTGTGGTTCCCGGCAGAGTAGAATAGGACCACTCCAAGTCATTTCGTGGATGTCGTAAAAGGCGACTAAGGAAACACAAGCTAAACAAAGCTTATTAACATCAAAGAGACCTCTCCAACCTGTCTGGCCAGCGTGGAGAGTGTAGTCCAAATCCTCTGACTACTCAGGCTAGTATATGCCTCTGGTAGTACAGAGAGGGTCGTGCTCCTGCAGTGGAGACTAGAAAGACCTGATGATGATGATGATGATGTGTACCTACCTCCATAAACCTGTAGATAAATAATTTATTGTCATATAGGTTAAATGTCATCTTAATCTATCAATTAATCAATGTTCTTTATTTGCGTATGAGTACAAAATTAAATGTGTTTATATAAAATGCCACTTGTCATATATGTACAATGTTATCTTAGATTAATAATTGTGTGTACTTAGTAATGGGTTAACAAATTTATAAATAAAATTATTAGTAAATTATGATGAACTTTAAGCTATACGCATACATCCAATTAAAATGTCAAAATATTTATTAATATTCTGTATGTATAAAAGGTAGCTTTTAAAGATCTATCTACACACAGCTCAAATTACTCGGATTGCGCTGAAATTGGCGCGCAGATAGTTATTATGACGTGAGTAATCGCTAAGAATGGATTTTTCCTAAATTCACCAAGGTTGTTAAACGGAATTCAAAAGTTTGTATTAAACGCGAGTGTAGCCGTGGACAAATGCAAGACAAATTCACTTGAATATTTCTAGAATGTTGTTTGGAGTCGGTTTGTACTTTGGCCTATTAAAAATCATGTCCGGGCTTGACTCGCGTTTCATTTTATCAGCCATTTAAAGTTTCAAGCCAATATTATTTAATTTCTCTCGCGTAAGTTCTAATATTATTAATTGGCTCTGATCACTCAAAAATTAAGATAATGCTTACTTAACTGTGAGCCACGTAATATTACGTGTTGGAAACAAAAACTCATATGTGTACACTATGATTGACGAAGTTTTTCTTCAGTGCCAATGTTTACAACATCGGCGCGAGGAAACCCAGCGATTCAGATGGGGCAGTATCGGTTCAACCGATGGAGCGGTAGCCGCGGGCCCAAGGCGCGGTGGATCTGCACCAGGGATCACTCTGGCTGCAGAGCCAAGATCATCACGTTCGAGGAGACAATCATAGCATGTCATAACGTGCACAATCACTAAACGTTTTATGCAGATCATGGATGGGCTTGTTAATTAATGTTTGTATGGTTGGCGTAACCTTGTAATTAATAAAATGTAGCTTTGAATTTAAATAACAATTTTATTGTGATATTTATTTCTCACGGCCTTAACCTTAAACTGTTGACGGAAAATCACGGAAAATCGGATGTTTCTATTCGTAATCCATGCCATTTATACCTTACAGTGAGGCACATTACAGTGTAGTATATAATTATTTGATTTATCTATTATCCTTCTTTTAAATTAGTTGGAAGTTAACGTAGTATTATAATTTTTTCGGATAAGAAAACGACCTAATCTATTTTATTGTTTCAGAAAAACCTTGTTTTAGAATTGGCCTGTCTGGAAACACCGAGATAGTTTTAGGCGCGCAGAGATACAAGAGGGTCGTGTACAGCGGCGCCAACGCTAAATGGTGCTGTGTGGAGGACACCAAGCGATGCAAGGCCATGGTGTTCACTGTCAACAACCGCATCGTCATGCATGACAATGATCATAACCATTAACCGTTTCAACCACTTTTTATGTCATCATCATCAGAAGGTCTTTTTTAGTCTCCACTGTAAGAGCACGACCCTTTCTGTACTACCAGAGCCATATAATAGTCCGAGCAGTCAGACGATTTGGCTTACACTCGCCACGCTGGCTGGACGGGTTGGACCTCTCTGATGTTTATAAGCTTTGTTTAGCTTGTGTTTCCTGAGTCGCCCTTTACAACATCCACTGGAAGACTTGGAGTGGTCCTATTGTACTCTGCCGGCAACCACACGGCACACTTTTTATGTGAAATAACCTTGTCCTATGTCATTTGTCACTAAGCACGAACCTTTAATTTATTTGTTTCCGCTGAAGTTTTAATGGAGTTACATCTATCGTACATTAACATTAATTCTATTTATATACATAATTATGCCGCGTGGTTCCCGGCAGAGTAGAATATAACCACTCCAAGCCTTTCCGTGGCGACATCCACGGAAAGAAGGCGACTAAGGAAACACAGGCTAAACAAAGCTTATAAACGTAAAAGAGACCTCTCCAACCCGTCTACTAATATAAGTTGGCTCTGGTAGTACAGAGAGGGTCGTGCTCCTGCAGTGGAGACTAAAAAAAACCTGATGATGATGATGAAGACAAAATTATATTTTTTCTTAATCTGTTAGTCTTTGTATTGTCGGCATCAACTGACAGGGTCGTTATGTGTGAAGAAGTATTTAAATGTTCTATACCCACAATAAGTGATGTTAGATCATTATTATATGAAGTGCTTCGTTTAAAGACAGTTTGGTTGCCGAAAAATAAAGAGAAACTTTATGTATTTACCTGGTAAATATATATCGAGAACGAATCACTGATTATAACTATAATTAGGATTATCTGTACTTTTTTTGGAGTCACGGGTGTAACCCCGGCTCTTTGGAAAAGGTAATGTAATGTAGATCTCTAGTAAGAACCCGTTCCTGGAAATGTTACATTTTTATTATTAGGAATATTATTAGGATTAGGATTTAAAAAACTCTCTTTTTGTTTTGTTTATTAATTAATTGCAAATATAATACTTAAACACTTTGTTGATAACTAAACGTAGCAAGAGAATGACTTGTTTTGTGATATAAACGTACGATTATAAGCATTGAAAATATTATGCGTGTCATTTTATATACGTATGGCTTCATTGGCGCTGTGGTAAACGGGTTCACTACGCCAGTTCCAAGCACCATATATCTTGTTACACTTTACCTATGACTACTGATCGTCCGCTTATTTGAGCTAGTCTTCTATTTAACAAGTTACATTGCACCCGTTGTTCATTTCACCTAAAGTCATTATATCCAAGTATTATTTTATGTAAAACTATTTCGTCAAAAATCCTTTCATCTACGTTACATTTGATCCAGGTTTTTTTTTTATATATATATTAGCTTTTACCCACAGCTTCGCCCGCAGTGATGTCTTACCTCGGGAACAGTTCTATTTTCCGAAATGAAAGGTAGGAATATCCTTCTTCGTCCTTCTAACTACGTGTATGCGAAATTTCAAGAAGATTGGTTCTGTAGATAAAGCGTGAAGAGGTAACAAACAAATAAACATCACCCGTGTTATTATAAAAAGCGGACTAACTATTAAACCATCTCTAAGTCGGTTCTCAAGTCAAGTACAAAGGAAAATCGTATTATAAAATAGTACATTCTGTAGCAAGGGCGGGATAGAAGACATTACGTCAAACGAGCGACTACTAACAAGCACGAGGCGAAGCCGAGTGCTTTTAGTAGTCCGAGTTTGTAATGTCTAATACCGGCCGTGATACACACAATGTTTTTCATCTCACCGAGTAAATAGAAGAGTAAAAAATATATTTTTCATATTATATTGGTTGAAATTGTATAGTATGAATATTCTATATAGTTTACCTTGAAAATTAATATTTATGCGTCTGCAAGCTGGCTGATTATATTATCTATATCAACATTATTGACCATGTATTCATTTATCATAGGGAATGTATTTCATGCAAATTAATGAAAATTACGATTACTTATAAATATTATGCCTATAAATAAATAGCGGCAAACAGTGAACAGAAAATGCATCCGAGGATTACACAGATAACCAAACCTTTTAATGTTTTATCCAAAAAGTGGAAGTCAAAGATCGATGAATACAAACAGCCAGCCACGCACGGCCATTAACAATTCCAAATTTGAATTAAGGACAAAAATCTCGCAGAATATTTCAAATGTTTTTTTCATCGGGTTCACTAGCAATTCCAAATTTGAATATTCGACTAGAAAACTTTTTGGATGTAGCGATTTGACGCTTGTGCATGGTATAGTGCCCTATTAAATTTAAAAAAATACTTTATGCGCTCTCGGGCTTTATGGAATTTGTATGAAATCTTATAGCCCGCGGTCGTAATAGCGACCATCCAGCCCACTTTGCTTGCATTTAATGACACAGTTTAAGGGTAGGTGAGATGAAAAAAGTTATCGCTTAAGTCATACATGATCCTAGGTCAAAAGATAAACCAGCGTTTCACTAGTTTAACTTCAATAATAACTCATTTTGTAACTAACAAATAGATTTTTTTACTACAAAAAGTATATGTTGATGCTAGAATCTACGTGAATCTCGATACTTACTTATTTTACAATGAGCAAATACTTAATAAATACAAAGAAAGCAGTAAAACTATCACAAATATCACGTAATTTTTTTTAATGATTTGAAGATTTACATGTCGTAAATATATTATTTTATCACTTCCAACACTATTATTGTCATTTTTATTTTACAACAACTTGGGCACCTGGAACCATTGATTTATTAAACATTTCACCATCGTAAACAAACTTTGAGGTTAGTTTCAACATTTTTATCGGCGATCCTTATCAGCATCTACAAAACAATACTTTTTGTACACACGACCACGGCTCCTTGAATTCAATAAAATTGAAAAATTTACTTTTTACAATCTAATATAAAACAATTATCGAGGTTAATATTTGGTTTCTTTGGAAAAAATACAATTTGTTACGCGCGCTCAGATACGTTCCGTTTCAAGGTTATAAGGTTACGTAATAAAAATATATTTGCAGGTAAAAAGTATGATTTATGTAATCACCTTTGAATATATCATTTTATAACAAAAATGTACATCTTTCATCATTTCAATTTTATTATTTTAAGTTTTATACTATTACAATCAACAAATTTTAAAAAATAATTACAATTATCATGAAGATCGGAACGATGTAGTGAAATGATTGAATGAATGAACGAATGAAAATGCTTCCGGGGGATCGTCTCAAATCTAAGTCGATAGTGACTTAGTTCACTTTTTATAATGAAGCATAGTTTAATTTCCTAAACTTGACTTGATCCATCACGAGTCCGAACTAAGGTAGAACAGGTTTAAACCTATTTTTTCCGTTTTTAGGGTTCCGTAGTAAACAAGAAACCCTTATAATTTCGCCATGTCTGTCTGTCTGTCTGTCCGTCCGCGGTTTTACGCAGAGACTATAAGTACTAGAAAGCTGTAATTTGGTATGGGTATGTATATTAATCATGGCAAAAAAGTAGTAGAATAAAAAGTTGAAAAAAAAATTTTTTTAGGGTAGGTCCCATACTAGTAAAGTGGGAGAGTAATTTTTTTTTCTCTATTTACCCATCGTGTGTGGTATCGTTAAATAGGTCTTTCAAAAATATTGTGAGGTTGAGACCACCATTTTTCGATTTAGGGATCCGTTTCCGAAATATTTGGTTTTAAAGTGCGAATTTTTGTTAGAGGTAAGTGTCCCCCCCTCTATCTGCTAAACGGTTATATATAGATACGTAAAAAAAATTACAACAGTAGTATATATACTGAAGTTTAAAGGAAAACTATCAGAGCTGAGTTCTAAGTACAAACTAAAAAGTTATAGGCAATCAACTTATAAACTGTAAAATTTCATACTATTTTCATTGTTAGATGTTTTGGGTGCGAGTGTGAATAGTGTGAACTCAAAGTTGTCATTCGCAACTACGGAACCCTACACTGCGCGTGGCCGGACACGCACTTGGCCGGTTTTTTTATAATAAGACGGCATTAGTTTAATATTACTAGCTTTCGCGCGCGGCTCTGCTCGTGTTCCCTGGAGAACAGTACTTTTCTCCGGGATGAAAGGTAGCCTATCACAGGGATTTCAAATTATATGCAACGGTACATAATTTAATGTGTTTCATAAAAGCATACTACACAGATAGCCGAGAAAGGCATACTTAAAAACGGAAAAATGACCCGTGATTTCCTTTATCACTTCCAATTAATTTTTTTATTTAAAAATTAATTACGTAATTAGATAAAAATATCTCTAGGCCAAACTCTCGCAGATGAATTACAGCATGAGGAAATGAACTTAAGATTAAAAGTGTTTAGGTGAAATGATGCATGGGTGAAATATCTTTCGTCATATCAAACATTTGGGGAATGGAACTACCGATGAAAGTAATAATGTATGAGTCGTCATAGTTAAAGTGTTAAAAGATAGAACGTGCTTGGAACTGGCGTAGTGAACCCGTGGTAAACACGCCAGCCCGCGGGACTAGGGTTGATCCCCGGCCAGACCATGATGCAAAACGATCTTTTTTAGATTGGGTATTGGATATAACTATCCATAATAAGATATGTATCGTCGAGTTAGTACTCTTCCTACGTACGACACAAGTCACAACTTACTATGGGGCTAGCTCAATATTTTTTGTCATAGGACGGCAAACGAGCAAGCGGGTCACCTGATGATAAGTGATCACCGCTGCCCATGGACAACTGTAACACCAGGGGTGTGACAATAGCGTTGCCGGCCTTTTATTCTTCCATCCCAGAGGGGAGTGGGGATAAGCTTCCAGCTCTCTCACTCACCGAACGAAGCATAGCAGCGATATAGCTACTATACTCATACGTCGATTTTCTGTGAGAGTGTGGTACTTCCCCGGACGAGCCGGCCCATTCATGCTACTAGCAAAAGTGAATTTTCCCGGTAGCGTGGCTCTACCATAACTAATTTGTGTAAATAGTCTTAAATATATTTTTATTTATTTTAAAATTAACACTAATGTTTTACTGAAATCGGTTAACATATTATTATGTTTCACGTAAGGAATGATATCTTGTTTTAGACCCGTTTTTCACTGTTTCCCGGTTCGGAAAACCTGTAATCATATTCGGCGAACACAGATACAACAAGAAAGCCGGCTACAACGGCGCGAATGCGAGATGGTGCTGTGTTAAGGAGAACACCACCAAATGCAAGGCCAAGCTCTTCACCGTTGATGATAAGATCGTTAGATACTACGACGTTCACAACCATTGAACAGTCTTATGTACATGCCTGTTGATTTGAAAACGGATCTGATTAGAGAGCTTAGAGAGCTTTATTTATATATATTTAGTCGATTCGGTTATTTTTATTTGTTATATTGTACCATTTCGGATTAGGGCATTGAGGCCTTTGCCCAGCAGTGGGACACATGATGGCTCGAAATAAAATAAAAAATAAATAATATTCTACCATATCACGAATCGCTCGATGAACTGGTAGGCGTAAGCATTATATATGCATGTCAAGTACTACTTGGCGTGGATACTACTTGATTTGGTGCTTCCTATTTGATTCGGAATGATGTGATCATTAGATGACATATTTTTAAAGTATCCGGTGCTTCTAGGCAGCTGGGAAATCTGACATCAACATTCTTATAAAAAGAAAAAACAAAACATTAATTTTATAAAGCAACCATAGGTATCATCGATAATCTAGCATTTTATAAGTAAAATAGCAGTTTTATGAATTAAAACGCGATTAATATTGAGTTGTCCTAGAAACTGTCATTTTAACTTGAGTAGCCTTTTTTATATTGTTGTTGGGAGAAGTTAGTAACATTGACCGAATCTATCATTAAAAAGGTTGAAAATTTTCAAATTATTTTGTGACACTTAAAACTTCTCACTTTGAAAAATAATTATTGTTAAGGGTGGAGGAAGAAACCAACTTAAGTAATGACTAAAAGTAAGCTTTTATGATTGCCTGAAGAAAATGTTTTATTTTCAGGCCCAATATTCACAGTATCGCGATTCGGCAGGCCAGTGATAGTCATTGGAAATCACAGGTTTAACAGGAAAGTTGGTTGCAAAGGGCCGAAAGTGCGGTGGTGTTGCGTGAAGGAATACCGTTCGAAATGCAAGGCTAAGATTGTGACCGTCGATGACCAAATCATTGTGCATGACAATTGTCATAACCATTAAATTAATTGAAGTACAAAGTTTCTCAGTGAACAAAAAAAATTTGCATTCAAATTGATGATGCAAGAATCAAAATTAAATATATCAAAATCCACGACTTTGTATCTCGACGAACAACTTCGTGAATGATGCGTGTGTACAAATATTTAAAAGGATGTGCAACGAATCAACAACATGATGTGGAGTGCTGTACGGATGGTGACGATGATGGTGATGAGCGTTCTTGTGTGAATAACAGTTTTGTTCAACGAAAACCAATGGTAATCTGTTGTTGTAAATGGAAAGGAAATTCTGTTTGAAATTGATTCTGACGCCCAGGTAACCACTATCTCAAACAAATTTACAAAAATTATTTTCTCAACTTCAAGTTGTTATTGGCCTTATAAAAATTATTCCTTCCTTATTTATTTAAGTGGGTAAATTGAATCTGCAGTTTAACTATAATAACAAACAAAATAAAATTTATTTTATTTTGTCCGGAACGGAGGTCCGCCTTTGATCGGAAGAGATTTTTTTTACGATTTCCTGCCGCTGCCGGGGCGTACAATACTAAATAGGACTGTTGTGGATTATAAAAACTATTTTTATTATTAAATAAATGTAGACGGATGTTATAACGCAGCTCCGTATTTTTATTAATTTCATGTAGGTACCTCTGCCTACATAATTAGATTTTGGCTGCTGTCTGCGACCAGTCGAATAAACGATGTCAAATACACCGGTTGTTTCTCTTCGACATTTATACCGTTAAAATACTTTCAATATTTAAATCCGATTCATACATCTGATCATAGGGGTAATATTTGATCTGATTTGGGAAATCTATCCATCACTCTGACTTTGTCTCTATCACAGGCATATGTATGTTTGAAACTGTTACAATAGTATTTTGTTATTTGGTTGTGCTTTTACTGTCAACTTCTAAAGGTCAATCCATTTTGCCTTCTTTGGATATTGGCAAATAATTAAACTTTCACGCACATTGACTACAACAAATAATAAAACTAAATAAACACGTTTGTTAAAAACCCTATTGTTATTTTTACAACAAAAAGATCATGTATCTGAAAACTGGTTGGTTCTAGAACCGACATTCACCGTCTCTCGCTTCGGCAAGCCCGTCATCACGATCGGGCGCTACCGCTTTAACAAGAAGATGCAGGGCAGCGGTCCCAAGGCGCGCTGGCTGTGCAGCCGCGAGCCGCAGCTGCGGTGCCCGGGCAAGATCATCACCGTACACGACACTATTATTGCGATACATAATGTACACAACCATTAAAATGAATGTTGAGTGCTTTTTGTTACTTTTAATAGCGGTGCCACTTATTTTAAGCGTCTCTCATTAAAGTCATTCGCAGGTGCACCTTCATGACCTACACCTACCGCTTAAGTGGATACATGAATTAAACGGGGTCCAGTGCTGCCCCCATTTGAAATAAATCCTTGCAAAGAAACCGAAGTCATAACTTAAAATTTTGTTCTGCGAGGCCCTATATAACCATTCAAACTAGTTTATGACCTACTGTTTACAGTTAAATGAGAACGCTTCACTTCACATTTTTACTTAGAATTCACAATGGTGATGGCATTGGACGTGATTTCAGTCAACAAGATTTTTCATATTTCAAAGACAAAGGTGTTATAATATAAAACATACTGCAACACAATTAGCGAAATTATTGATAATGTATGTATTATATTACAATTATTTCCGTATCCACTATCAAGAATAATACCACCGTATCATATGAAGTTCGTCTTGTACTTTAAAAGAACAGTCTCATTATACTTATACATAAATATTATACCTATATTAAATATGTATGTTAATAAGATTGTATGAAGAACAAACATTTTAAACTTTTTAAATTTTTCAACAGTGTCAAGCGATGAGCCTGTGTTTGCAGAGTCACGGACTGGAAGACCAGTTATTCAGATGGGCAACTATCGGTTCAATAAGTGGAGTGGCAGCAATGGGCCTCGAGCAAGGTGGATTTGTGTAAAAGTCCACTCCGGCTGTCCAGCCACCCTCATCACGCTCGACAATGTCATTGTTAAACAGAAGCCTCATAATCATTGAAGGCCGTAGGGTAGCATCTTATTGGATTCCTTCGCAATCACTTACTTCACTGATTTCAAATGACTGTGCCATTTATTGTGGAAAGGATTAATTATCACAAAATACATGTCTAAAATAACTTATGTTATAAAATTAATTCAGCTATGCTTGATGATGATAATGATGATTGCTACTAATGATGCTATTCAAATAGCCAAATTTTGGGAACAAAAAATATAGTTTATAAATTGGTTTGCCACCGATACGAAAAGAAGAAGAAGCTGTGCTTGAAAAAATATTAAATAAATCTTTGACATTAGATATGTATTACAAAATTCCGATACGAAAATAAAGTTTGAGAAACACGCATCGTTCATAATTAAATTGCAATTAAATCAATTTATGTATTCCCTGGCGCAGTGATTAGACTAACATGCAAATTCAATGTTCACGTTCAGTAAATTAAAAATTTATTATAGAACTAACTCCAACGTTCACAACTTCGCGGTATGGCAAGCCTGTGCTGCAGCTAGGCATCCGCAGGTACAACAAGTACCACAGATGTAAAGGTGCCAAGGCCAGGTGGAACTGCACGAAGGTGGCGCTGGGCTGCAAGGCCAACGTCGTCACTTACGAAGATGAAATCATCAGCCTGATGGACCAACACAACCATCCATAATCATTTTTTGTATTATTTAATCAGGTTATCTTAAGCAACTAAAATGTTAGATTTTTAACTTCCTTTTCTGCGATGTCACTGTACTCGTTTTTTTTTAGACTAAGTAAATGATTTAACAAAGTTATTGTTTGTCTACATTTTGTAGCTTTTTGGGCTTAATAAAATGTTTAAATAAGAAATAAGTAACATTATCATCATTTACTTTTGTGTGATAATATATTGACGACCTCCGTGGCGTAGCGGTTAACACGCCAGCCTGCGACACGAGTGGCGCCGGGTTCGATCCCCGTTCACTCGGTTAGGCAGGTCATGATAAAAACGATTTTTCAGACTGGCCTGGGTCTTGGATGTTCATCTAGATGAGTATCTATTATAAAATATAGTATCGTTGAGTTAGTATCCTGTGACACAACTTCAAACTTACAGTGGGGCTAGCTCAATTTGTGTGAATTGTCCTTTTATATTTATTTATTTATATTATATAGAAAAAATAGTGCAATCATATTTTTTTCTCTTTCTCAGAGATTTAGATACTCTACTTCTCGCTACGGCCACCCAGTGATTCACGTGGGACACCACAAATTCAACAAGTACCATAAGTACCGTGGCAAAGCCAGGGGATTGTGGAAATGCACCAAGACTTCTAGCGGCTGCAAAGCAACTGTGATCACCATTGAGGATGATTTCGTTACAATTAACTATAATCATCATCATACATAGTTCCTGTATTAGTTAAGCTACTTGTTTGTGGAAAAAATTGTTTCTCAGTGATAATCATAGTTACATTGTTACTCTTTGTCCCTTGAGTTGAACCTCCGGCAAAAATTAGTGGTAAATATGCATAGTTTCGGTCTCCCGAAAACAATATGGAAAACTGTGTTTTAAGATTATAATCAAGTCTATTAATTGATTAATATTGAGGTGTTGAAATTACCTCATTTCTAGAGAAAACAAATTGAAGTTTTTTTTAATTAGGTACTTATTTTTTGACGTACTTGTTATAAAATAAATTATAAATCAGACATGTCGCACTTTTTAAGTATTTTTAATATCGCGTTAAAAATTTAAATGATGTTGATAAAATAATGATGAATAATTTATTTTTAGAAGACACACCGGTATTTGTAACGTCAAGTCGAGGCAACACCATGATCAAAGTAGGCAAGTACAACTTCAGCCTAAACAAGAACGCGTCAAAAGTGAGTGGCGTCAAGAAGAGGTGGATCTGTACGAAGTGGAGCCACGGTTGCCGCGCCACTATCATCACCTTCGAGGAGACCATCGTCAAACTTAATAATAGTCACACTCATTAAGAAGGAATTTGTCATAATGGTGCTTGCATCCTGGTCAGTGTAATATTTGATGGAAATCAAATTCACACGTGAATCAAGGTACAACCTTCGAAACCGCACCCCCAACACCACACAGATAAAATCTAGATCGATTTTTTTTAACACGCTTAACGTGGCCTTTGGGTTTTATGACCTTGGGCTCTGTCTACCCTGCCAGGGATAAAAACGTGATTATATGTTTGTATGTATTTTTCTTTCCGATAGGCTCTACATACCAAATTTTATTAAAATGGTTCCGAACCGTTTTCGAGATCCTATTTATATTTATGTATATATACAAGAAATGCCCGTTTATTAGTAAAAGATTTTAATTGACACCTCTGTTTTTCCTATACTATATACTTTAAACAATACTTCTAATAACTCCTAAGCAAAGATGTAATATTAATAATGGTGTACTATTTTTTTTGTTTTATTTAGTTTTTGTCATGGACCTAGGAATAATATAAAAATAATATGGACCGGGCTTTAGGTTATCAGTATCACAAGTGACGCCAACTTTTTACGTTACATGTGTGGGGCAAAATAGGTACAAATGTAATACATAGAATACTTTGAATTCCGAACAGGGGAAAAATGCATGCGTGAGCTTGTGTCGCGATACGTTAATGCACTTGCGTCACTGTAACTTTCATAGGGGCCTATCCTAATTATTCTTAGATCCTTGGTTTTTGTCTCCTGTAATATTTGATATCATTATATTTTTTATCATATGAGAGAAATATTTTATATTCCTAGATAACTAATCAAAGTACCTAGTCATAAAGACACTACATTGACCCAGTAACCCTAAGTGTATCTTGCGAACTGAAATAAAATACCACCAACCAGAGCCTCGGAGAGCCGTTAGTTTTTTCGTTCTCAGAAGGTTTAGCACCACATTAGACATAGGTTAAAGCCTCCTAACAGAGAAGTCATCTATTTATATTTTGCCACATGTCTAGAAAGCACATTGATATTTGTGACGTCCCGGCGTGGCAATACGATGATCAAGGTTGGTGACCACAACTTCAGCTTGTACAAGAACACAGCGAGGGCAAACAGTCCGAAGAAGAGATGGGTGTGCACGAAATGGAGCCATGGCTGCCGCGCCGCCATCACCACACTAGAGGACACAGTCGTCAAGCTGAATGATAGGCACACACATTAAAATAATACATAAAAAGAGATCTTATAAGCCTATTATTAAAATTATACAGTTATGTTCGAGGGTTTTGCTAGGTTCAAAATTTAAAATACACAATCATTTTGAAAGCGAATTCTTTATTAATAACTAGCAGCCCTACCCGGCTGCGCCCGGGCATGTATTATACCTTAAAACCTTCCTCGTGAATTACTCTATCTATTGGTGAAAACCGTATGAAAATCCGTGTAGTAGTTTTTGAGTTTATCGCGAACAGACAGACAGACAGACAGACAGACGCGGCGGAGGACTTTGTTTTATAATTTATAATAATATGTAGTGATTGTGTATTTGTTAGATTCACAGAAGCAGGTATCTTCAAAATATTACGTACTTACAGAGTTTATGATCTTATTGTATGATCAATAGTAGAAGAGAGTCAACCATACAAAAACTCTGGCTGATCTACACAATATATGTTCGTCTGATAAAAAATATGAGAACTTATTATTTACACCTTTATAATTTACATCTTAGCGGGCGGGCAATGTTATGGTGTTTTATCTAAATCAGGCTAGCAAAATTTTGGTTTCGTGGGTTAATATGTATACATTACAGCCTGGTGAATCTGTAAGACCTTGTAATATTTTAATGTCGGCATCAGAATCTCCAATAGAATATAGACCCGCAAGAACAAAAGGTGATAAATGAAAAAATATTGGACCTTGCATACAAATTCACCAATCAGCTGGGCAAATTTCCATGGTAAGTTAAAATATTTTTGTAATTTTTTACTTTTTTTATTTTGTTTGTTATCCTATTATTCTGGTTCCATCATTTAAATATAGCCACATTATTAGGTATTCTTATTAGGTCTTGGGAAAACCAAACACCAGAGTTAATCAGTAAAATACCCGAAAAGAAAACACGACTCTTATTTTACAGTCCAGAAGTTTTTTTTTATATCTGGTAACCTTTACCTATACGTGAAACCCGTGTATATTTTAGATTTGACACCGGTGTTTGTGACATCTGTTCGCGGTAACACTATGATCAAAGTGGGACGCTACAATTTCGGCCTCAACAAAAAAGCCGCTGCAGCCGACGGGCCGCGAAAAAGGTGGGTTTGCACGAAGTGGAGCCGATATCATTGCCGCGCCGCCATCATCACGTTAGAGGACACCATCGTCAAGCTGAATAATATTCACACTCATTAGGTTATGTTTATTAATAATTTACAAATGCTAGAATTACAATTATAAAGGAAAAAATATTTTCTTAGAAAAAATGAATAACTTTAGAAAATCAAATCTTTTCATTAGGTACTATACAATTGAAACTAACGAGAGATATGATTAACTACTTTTAAACTTTCGCGTTGTATGATTATTAAAAGCAATATCGAGAATTAACGCGAAACATACCGGTTTTCTCCAGACGTTTCGGCCGGGTTACACCGACCGTGGTCACTGGATGACTCTAGTCTTTTAGTCTTAGTCTTTGTCTCAGTCATCCAGTGACCACGGTCGGACAGGTAACCCGGCCGAAACGTCTGGAGAAAAACCGGCCAAGTGCGTGTCCGGCCACACGCAGTGTAGGGTTCCGTAGTTGCGAATGACAACTTTGAGTTCACACTATTCACACTCGCACCTTACAGTTTAACGACCCAAAACATCTTACAATGAAAATAGTATGAAATTTTACAGTTTATAAGTTGGTTGCCTATAACTTTTTAGTTTGTACTTAGAACTCAGCTCTGATAGTTTTCCTTTAAACTTCAGTATATATACTACTGTTGTAATTTTTTTCACTTATCTATATATAACCGTTTAGCAGATAGAGGGGGGGGGACACTTACCTCTAACAAAAAATCGCACTTTAAAACCAAATATTTCGGAAACGGATCCCTAAATCAAAAAATGGTGTTCTCAACCTCACAATATTTTTGAAAGACCTATTTAACGATACCACACACGATGGGTAAATAGAGAAAAAAAAATTACTCTCCCACTTTACTAGTATGGGAGCTACCCTAAAAAAAATTTTTTTTCAACTTTTTATTCTACCACTTTTTTGCCATGATTAATATACATACCCATACCAAATTACAGCTTTCTAGTACTTATAGTCTCTGCGTAAAACCGCGGACGGACAGACAGACAGACAGATATGGCGAAACTATAAGGGTTCCTTGTTTACTACGGAACCCTAAAAACGGTATGTTTCGCGTTAATTCCCGATATTGCATTTAATTAAGATATGATTAACACTATGATCAAAAAACGGGCCACTAACGTTCTATTTTGTCGTGATTAGCGAAATTATTTCGGACTCGTCAGTAGTCCATTTTCAAGACGACTTCGGAATGGGCTACTCAGAAGAGTACGGGCCAGGGATTACTGGATCTTGAAGTGGACTTCTGATAAGTCCAAAACTATAAAATAGCACGTGATTGTCCCTTTTTTAAAAATAATCTATTTCCTTTATTCATTTTTACACATATTTATTACATTTTAAAATATTAAGACAAAAAAAATTAACATTTAAAAGTATAAAAAATGTAGCCCACCGGTTTCGGGAACAGAGTCCAAGCTACCGGTGGTCAAGGCTCCAGGGAAAGGAACCTCCCAACAATATGGGCCGTGTCCAGCTGAACTGCTTTATGAATCGAGCCCTTGATCCAGCCGCCTAACGAGCGCCTCTTCAGGTACTCGTCGAGGCTCTTAGCAAATAAGCAATTAACTCTTATTTTTATATGTTTCTTTATTTAACTAATACTTTTCTCTACTTGATGAAGACAAATAATTACAGGATTGGTTTTAACTTATTGCAGGTGAGACTCCACACTTTATAATGTCAAGACGAGGCAACCGCATGCTGCGAGTGGGTGCCTGCAACTACAGCCTTAAGACCAGCAATGGTTCTAAAGGAAGATGGGTGTGCACCAAATGGGGCAGCGGTTGTAGAGCGACCATTATTACTGTACAAGACATCGTGGCTAAGTGTCATCAGATACATAACCATTAAAGTGCAGTTAAGAGATTGCCTACCGACTTACCTTTCATCAATAATGAAATATGAATGCGCTATATTTTTTGATATTAAGCGCAGTTGTGGCCAGTAAAACTGACTTATCTATCAGCCAGGGAGTTGCACTGCTGGACATAAGCCTTCTCCATATATCGCCATAAATTGCGGTCTTGTGCATGCTGAGTCCACTGACTCCCGGCGACACTGATGAGGTCGTCCGTCCTAATTTACATAGTATAATATATCATAATTTAATCATTTCTTAAAATTTCATAACATATTCCAACTGTCATTGCATTGTCAATTCATCAAAGGTTTTTTTTTTTTGCAAAATATGTGTTGGTTTTGTTTTAACTAGCCTACATGTTTTGTCGGACTCGTGAGTGCGTCAGGTCGTCCATCCTTTTAGTCCTAACTCTGTCTTACACCCAAAAAATATGTAAAATATTTGTTAATCTAAGAATTGACTATAGAAAAAACTGTAAAATAATACCGTAGCTGTAACGATGGTATAACGTTCCTGATGTTGTTTATTAAATAGGTACAATCAATGATTATCAAAAGTTTACAGCGACTTCATAATTTCTACTTAATCGCTGCATACTCGTATGCTGTTCTTGCCTATAATATTTTTACTAACGAGCTGTTACGTATTTCTTGCAGGAATCCACTTCTTGTCAGAAATCATGGAGGCATCTATGTCAGGTAAGTAAAGTAAATTCATTTCTTACTTTACTTCAATAATATAACTTAGCCGTCTGTTTCCCATTTCACTAATCTTTTTGACGTTTTTTAACTTTTGAAATAAAATAAAAACCAATTATTTCACTGTACTTCTGATCTTTTTCTTTGGATTTCGTACAGAATCTCACACAGCTCTGCTCAAACAATCAAAGCGAGGTAATCCTGTGTTGGAGTACGACGGTGTTCGCTACTCGCTATCCAAGGAAGCCGGCAGCAAGAGGTACTGGCGCTGCATCAAATGGTCCAAGGGCTGCCGGGTTGCTCTCACTTCACATGGAACTACTATTGTCAGAACTATAAACAAACACACTCACTAATAATATTATTAAATATTAAATTAGTAATCGATAATTGCCGATCTCTACTATATTGACGTTGAGGAAATATTATTTCTCAATTTTTGAGCATTTATTTGCATGTACTAGTCGTATTATAATTGTGTGACATCAATAATTTAGTGACATTACCTATATAATAATACTCACTTATTAATAATATTTTGTGTGCTTGTTTTTTTTACAACTTATGAAATTTTCCCTGTTCAATAATTTGTCTTTTATACAAAGCGATATATACATAAATGTAAGTATTATAATGTATTTTATAATTTCCAGAAGTACATACTTTTTTGTAATTTTTTGTTATTAGAAAATACAAGAAATATATGCTTATTTTTTACGAGTTTCTATATTTCAGTGGCAGTTTTCACCAAATCTCGACACGGCAATCCCTTGATCCAGTGCGGTGACTACAGGTACAGTTTGAATTCTCAAACCAAGGATATGGTGAAAAAAAGATGGCGTTGCATCAGGTGGGACCGCGGATGCCGCGCCTTCCTCGCCACTGTCGACAATTCCATTGTTCAGTTCAGGAACTCTCACAAACATTAAGTTCTTCACATTTTCTACGCTCACTCGTTCCGTTATGTAATCCATCTATCTGGTGGAGAGCAGTTCAGAAAACCATTTGGTTTTCCATAGGTTTTCAGATGGCAGCACTGAGGCGTCGAGGTCGATAAGCTGTTATTGAATAATATTTGACAAGCAGCAACAACTGACACATTGTGGCTCAAATACAGCTTACCGGACACCTCCACCTGCTGCCACAATCTCATATCAGAAAACCTTTATTGTACAGAATATTTGAACACATAATAATTATAAAGTTTAATATATTAAGCCATAATAAAACATGTAGTCAAACAGTATGTTATATCATAGCGTATTAATAACTATTTAACAACAAAATATTTTGTTTCATTTATTCGTCACCTAATTTTAGTCGTTTATCTGCTTAAACAACACTAGCGATCGTGCTTGTATATAATTTCATAGAAAAATCTCACGCAGATTGAGCTAGTCCCACGGTAAGCTGTGAACTTGTAGGATACTATCCTACTCACACTTATAAAGACATACCTCCAAGACTCACGCCAATCGAAAAAGCTTGATTTTCTATCATGACCTGACCGAAAGTGAAGAAAGACGAAAACTCCTTCCTATCCAGATGTAATAAATTGGATAGTTATTTATGTACTTATGTTCACCAAGGAAGTGTCCGTCCATCCACGTATAGTCTCCAAATCTTATACATTAGAAAAACGCGTTAGGAAGACTGTTTATAAGAGGTAAGTGGAATTGACAGCCAGACAGTATTGGTGCTGATCTTTTGTTAGAAAAAGTTTTCAGTATTTTAGACTGTGTATATTTTAACTATCCATATTAATTTATTTAACTAAATTCTCAAAAAAAGTCATTAAATATCATACATACACACATATTATCACGCCTTTTTCCCATAGGGGTAGGCAGAGACTATGGATCTCCACTTGCTACGATCCTGACAAATCCCTCTAGCTTCATCTACACTCATCACTCTCCCCATGCATGCTCTTCGATTTCGGGTACTTCTTACATCTCCTTTCTTATAAATTCTTCAAATATTATATGCTCATTTAAAGCAACGTTCAGGGTGTTTTCTTCATTAACTTCTACGTATTATATTTAATGAAAGTTCTACCTTTTTAACTTTAACAGAGCTTAGCCAAACCATTCACGGAGGAATTGCTGAAGATGGATTTTTGTTTTTGAACGGCAGATTTTGGCGAGCTACAGCGATGCATGGCGTTCGGCATGTCTCGCCGTGGGCGGCCCATCTTGGAGTATGCTGGCCAGCGGTACAGCCTGAAGAACTGCCGGAATACGAAGAAGCCCTGGAGATGCATTAAGTGGTCCGCGGGCTGCAGGGCCGTCATCTCCATGGTCGGGGACGAGGTCATTCACTTCAGAAATACACACAATCATTTCTAGTTTAAGACAAATTTCTTACTTTACCTTTAATCACTCAGCAGGTTTGCTATGTAAACAGCCTTTTTTAACTTTGAGCCTTACTGTTAAGAGCTCATTCAAATATAAGTGAAAGGACTTACTTTTACTGTCAAGCAGGAAGAGGGGGTAAAAAATATATGATTTCTTTTTACGTGATACTTGAACGGCCCTTAACCATTCAGGGACTGATGAGGTGACTTCAAATCCATTTTAATATCTGTGCTTAAATTAGCAAACCATGTTTGTACATATTTGTTTATGTACTCGTATATTGCATCTTGCATGCGATGCCCTTAAAAAAGTTCCACCGAATGGGAAGAGGAAAAATGTTTCCCTTTGGTCCTTTGTCGAGGCTGATAAATCTGTTATACTTAACTTTTATTTAAATTATAGCTTGTTCAATAAACTCGAATATATTTTACAAAGGATTCACGATTTGCCCTGGCCAATCTGGAAGTGCCTTAACCGCCTCAGAACACAGGTCGGCCGATGCAAGGATAATCTGGTCAAATGGTCTTACACAGACAGCAAAAACAATTTTTGCAGCTGCGGTGCATCTCCACAGACAATGGCACATTTACTGGTATGCCCAGCATGCCCCGCGACCTGCAAGCTGGAGGACCTGCATAAAGCAACACAAAATGCAGTACAAGTTGCCCAATATTGGGCCAAGAAAAATATTTGAAATTGGTAAACATCGACACGCTAAGAAGAAGAAGAAGATAGTACATTACTGCAGAGGCCGGGAAGTAAGGGATTGCCGGACGAGTATAGTTTTCAAGGCCGAGCGTCAGCGAGGCCTTGACAATAGTTACGAGTCCGGCAATCCCTTTCCCGCCGAGGAAAGTATAGAGATTTTCTCAATAAATGTGAGGAAATTTAACTTAAAGTTACACATAAACTTACATGCCTTAAATATTTCCCCTTACTAGGTATTTGCCGGTAGTAATTTTTCCACTTTCAAGTTTCAAATTAGGCGAAGTAGGTACTTAAAATCCATTGCAGTGTTGCTTTCATCACTAAAACTCATTTTGAACCGTTTCATTTCGAATAAATAACCAACTTTGCACATATTTACCGAAAACAATCAATGTCAATCAATTACTGCAAAGCGTTAATCACAAACTACGAAGAAGATACTATTACTAGTATCAGACGACCGACTGCCATATGTTTTCTCTAGGCAATAAGGATCATAGACAAATAATGGAGTGAGGGTGAAAATGAAAAAAATGCCATACAATTCCTTTTGAGTTTCTATGGGGGGCCATAAATTCAAAGTCAATTGACGTGTGTTCTATGCCCTAAAATCCGTAAAGGCAGTTTTTCGGCAGTGGCGTTAATCACTACGGGTATAGTGAAAATAACAGATCTCCCGAGTTTTTAATTTTTTTATTTTCAGTTGTCAATTCCAGCAAAGGAAACAATGCCCATAGAGCCCAGTCATATTTTTCACAAAAAATTTAATAGATCATAGATTATTGTTTTCTTCTCTCGCAACGAAAATTAAGCATATTTTCGTATGATCACATATCGATATTTTAATGAAATTGTAGTTATATTCACGTATTATATGCATTTTTTAAAAATGCAGTGGTAGTAAACTGGCTGTATGACAAGTGACATAATTTACGTTACATAGATTAATTAAAAAGTTTTGAGCAGCGGCCGGGAAGTAATTTTCATACTTATTTCCTGGCCTAGGCCGGCAATGCGATGAATGAGCCAAGAATTACAAACTTCCGGTCTTCTTTTTACTACAGTAATGCCTACATTTCCGAGCATGTTTGAGAAAATATATTTTACGAAGATCCCACATATATTCTTATGTTTTTTTTACTAAATAAATAATTCCATTACTTAAATATAGAAAAAAAAATTCCAATGCTTCACATCAAGGCAACGTGCCCAGAATACTGGCCGTGTTTCCTCGTTGGATTGCGGACTTATCCGCTGAGCAAAATAAATATTTTTATTGTGCATGGTCGAATTATACTATTAACTCATTATTTATTGAGATCTAACTACGCACTTTTGCATTTTCAAAGAACAGGAAATTCCTAAAGAATGAAAAGCTAACTCCCAATTATAGTTAAATACAAGAAGATTTTTGAGAGTTGCCTAACTTGAGATCCAGAAATTTGAAACTTTTTGGTATATTTGCTTCCATGCTGGTTTAGAAGAAAAAGAAAGTCATAAAATATACCAGGTGCTTCTCTTAAAGCTGCTCAAGGGATTAAGCGATAAAGGAATTCCGTCAATAGACGATGCGGCTACCAACCATCACTATTTTTATGTCGCTCTCCACCTTAACGCCCACTAACACATTAAAAGTGGCCTTTGGGTTTTATGACCTTGGGTTCCATATACCCCGAAAGAGATAAAGATTTGATAATATGCAAGTATGGTAAATTGATTTGGTGTCAGTAAATTCCTTTAACCTTCGACAGTGATAATCACGACGTCCAAGTTTGGGAAACCGGTGATAGTCGTGGGGCTGCACAGGTTTAACCTGCACAGCAGCAGCAAGGGCGAGCGGGGCTACTTCGTGTGCGTCAAGCGGGCGATGGGCTGCCGCGCCTGGATCAAGACCCATGCCGGTGAGATCATCGCCATCAGGAATGAACATAGCCACTAAAGCAAAAATATTTATATTTAATGAAACATATATGCATTTTGTTATCTAAGAATTAAAATATGTTTTTGTTATTTCTTTATGTTTTCTCTTATAAAGGCTTTTCGACTTTATTTTGCTTATATTTGAACTCTTTTCTTTTTAAACTACTTGCAATTCAAAAGATTTGCTTCTTACGCAAGTTGCAAGTTACGTTTAAGACGGGTTGCAACAATGGACTATTTTAGTTTACGTTGTGACTATGTGATTCTAACTTCTTTACGTGATACTTCTTACTATTTAGGCCATTGGCTGGTTACTAGTATGTCTTTGTGCTTTCAGCAAAAAATGTTTTTTAAACTTTATAATTTCAGGCCCAATTTTCACCACATCTCGGTTCGGCCGGCCCGTGCTGCTGCTGCAGGGCTACCGGTATAATCACCACAGCACCAACAAGCAGAAGTCCGTGTGGCGCTGCGTCAAGTGGTGCGACCATCGGTGTCGCAGCTCCGTCACTACCATAGACAATACGGTCGTCAAGATTAACCCTTCCCATACACACTTCTAGTTTCTGTATGATAGATCCGTGACTCGCTAGGTATAACGCGATGTGTGGTTCCCGGCAGAGTAGAATAGGATCACTCCAAGACTTCCCGTGGATGTCGTAGATGGCGACTAATTCGGACGTCTAAGAAAAATCCTTCTCTTACACACGTCTAGTTTCTGTATTCTAGATCCGTGACTCGCTGGGGAATTATGCGCCGTGTGGTTCCCGGCAGAGTAGAATAGGACCACTCCAAGTATTCCCGTGGATGTTGTAGAAGGCGACTTAGGAAACACAGACTAAACAAAGATTATAAACATCAAAGAGTTCTCTACAACGTTTTACCAGCGCGGACAGTGTAGGCCGAATCCTCTGACTGCTCTGGCTAATATATGACTCTAAAGGACTAAAAATGACCTGATGATGATTGGGAATTTTCACGGACTGAAACTGTGCAAGACGTGTCAATGACATATCTTCTGTAAGATTTTGTGTCGTGAATAATATTGTTAGCAATCACGGAGTTTATAATGTTACTGCTGTAACTTTAAATACGATGTGCGTTATCATAAATAAAAGACTTATTGAAGTAGTAGCACCTTAGGCTCTTTTACCCTCTGAAGACATACCAACCCGTACGTTTTGCCGTCTATACCGTAGACAGAGTAGATGGTAAAATTTACTAGTTGATTTTCATAGAGTGGTTCGTAGCACCTTCTACGTAACCGAGTGTTCCATAATTTTTATTGTTTGTTGATAATAAACATTGTGATCATGAATTATATAAATTAGATATATTTGTTGAAATGCCAACAATTCTTCTTTTTCTTCTTCCTCGCCTTATCCTTATTTGGGGACAGCTTTGTATGACAACTCTCCATATCTCTATCATTTACCATTACACTATTTACCCCGCATTCCCTCATGTCATAAAAAATGCAAAACAATTATTTCATACAATTTGTTTTGCAGGAGCTATATTCACACTGTCGCTGCGCGGCCGGCCGGTCATCATACTGGGGCCCTACCGGTACAATCAGCACGTCGCGTACTCGCACAAGTCGGTGTGGAGATGCGCCAGGTGGAGGAACGGCCGCTGCCGCTGCATCCTCACCACGGTGGACGACCGGATCGTGCATATGGCCGGCCAACATTGCCATTGACTACATTTGAGAGATCATCATCATTTTAGCCGCAAGAAGTCCTGCAGGCCTATTTGCTAACTTTTGACAACTACGGTGTACATCATTTTCATGGAAACTTCAATATTCATTACTACTTATGAATGACTATTTTTATTTAACATATGAAAACCGTAATGGATGCTAAAGTGAAAATCAAAAGTTGTACACCAAGTTAGCAAATCGGCCTGCTGGACATTTTTCCAATATTTTTACAATATTCTTCCTGCGACCTTTACCAGGTCGGCCGACCACGGTCGGTGGGTGTCCAACGCTGCGCTTGCGGTACGTATTTAGAAGATGAACCTCGGAAACCTCTGAAAACATTCCATGTTTATATGTTTATTGTTATGAGTAAACAAATTTCAGTAGGCACTTGTTGGATATATGTGTGATTCTAAGTCAATATTTCAACTTTTCCTTTAACATTTCCAACGAACACAAATGAACATACATTCCTAAAGAAATCTTGCCTATTTATAATATTAGTTTAGATTAAAGATTGAAATTATTGCGTATATAAAATAATGTGTTAAAGAACAAATTGATTGGAAAAATTATTTTAATTTATAATTTTGCACTTAACACACAAGGTGTGCGCCTAGTCATGGTATATTATATGCCAGTAATTTAATGAATGGTGTTTGGTGGTGAATTCAAGTACGACGTACATAAATCTGTGAATTCTAGTCAAATGAGTTTAATATATTCACTCAATTATGAACATCGTAATTTTATGCATTTCTTTTTGTGCGTTTTATTCAGCAAAATATTCGTGTATTTATTTATTAATTTAATATAGTTCAGTACTACGAATAACTATTTATTGTTCGTAGAATTAATAAGATTTAAAAAATATATGCGTGTTTATTTAATAATGTATTTTTATTTCCCTACTTGTTTCCCTAACACTAAAATCAACACCGCAATTAAAATATCATTATGATATTTGCCCTATAAAATAAACATACGTATTGATACGCTCAATTATTTTCAGGAGTTACTCCATTGTTCTCAATTTCGAAGTGCGGGAAGCCAGTAATACTTCTCGGCGGCTACCGCTACAACCAATACAGCAACAACAACTACAAGGCGGTGTGGCGCTGCGACAAGTGGCGCAGGAAGATGTGTCGCAGCACTATCGTCACCATTCAGGACGCTATCGTCAGATACAGCTCTCAACATACGCATCCTGAGGTCTTTTAACGGAGTTTGAACTGTATTATAGACGTATTCTGTAAGACTGTATACAATGTAAAGTATTCTTATTAAATTAAATTAAGAAATAAGACATGGGAAAAAAAATCCTCGCGGGCAGGACTTGAACCAGCAATCTTTAGTACAAAGAGTAAAGACTGCCGGTTCAAGTCCTGCCCGCGTGGATTTTTTTCCCCATATCAGAAAAGCATTGTGAATGCATAAAAAATACCAATAAAATAATGTTAAGTAAATTTAAAACAATTGACGTTAATCAACAATCACCTTTGTTTGATATAACAATGGACTAAATTAAAAGTGCAAGCCTATGCAATGTCACCACATACACAGAAAGTACAGACAGAAAAAATCGACTGGCATCGTCTGTAGTTTTATTTTAAACTAGACATACTTGGCGGAAATTTCAGCGTATTACACGGTGTTTGTTTTGCATTTAATTCTAGTGGAATTTTCGTGAGTGAAAACGGTGTAATAAAGGCCAATATTTGTATACAATGTCTGGAATAACTCAAATGGGATGTTATGGTGCGGCTTTAGTTAGATTTACTTAGAGGGCTGACAGCCTTACTGCGTCGTCTATGATGAAACTAGTGAAGAATTGTTGCCAGTTGCTCAGTCAAACCAACGAAATGAGTAACTCATTACACATACAACACCATAATTACGTTGATAAACAAGACAACCCGCCAACTGGTGAAATAAATAAGAAAGGCTCTAGATGACTCGTATCTTTGGCAATTTTTTTTTGTTTATGAAATATGTTGTGTGGACCTTGCGTTGTAAAGTTTTTGTTCATAACTTAACTTGACCGATGTGCTAAAATTTCAGTGCCTTCATTCTTGAAATCGGAGCAGCCGTCTCTGGGGAGCGTGATGTCGGTGGGGGGCTACGACTACAGCCGCTGCAGGACCAACAAGTACAACGCGGTGTGGTGGCGCTGTGTGCGGACACACCAGGGATGCCCCTCCTCGCTGATCACTGTGGATGGGAAAATAGTCAAAGTCATCAATCGACATTCACATTAAGTGTGTTTTGTTAAAAGCAGAGTTTGAAGAATTAAATATTTTGAATGTCTTGAATATATACTAGGCAGATATAACATGTCTCCATTAGTTCTTTAATGATTAATTGATATAAAATAATTTCCGCTATAGATATATCTACTTTTATTTTCATAATAAGGAATATTTAGTACCAAATGTTAAATAGGTATGTGTTACCTTTACATTCTAAGATAAAATTTTAATTTCACTATGTATTTACGTAGTATTAAAGATGTTTGCAAAAATTAAACAGCAATTTATAAGTATCGAGTATTTGTTTATTAGTATTGTTTTATACCTTCATCTTAGAGTGACTAATGTTTTATAACGAATAAGTATCGATATTAAAACTTTAATAGTATTTCAATCAGTGTTTTATTTTCCATTTTATTTGTAAGCCAAATCAAATACTTTTAATAAATGTGGTATGATATAAAACTACGTAATTACGTTAAGTGAAAAAAAAAAAGTGTTTGTGACATAGGTTATAATTATAATGAGACATAGTATGTATGTATTATGTGGATTTTTTAAATGGTATGTTCCCTAAAACAAAACATTCATTTTCAGGTCCAATGTTCGCGACTTCCAGATTTGGGCGGCCTATCATCGTGTTCGGCGGACACCGCTACAACCAGCACAAGAATGACAACTACAAAGCGGTGTGGAGGTGTGCAAAGTGGCGGAACGGGCGCTGCCGGGCTCGCCTGATCACTGTCGACAATGTCATAGTCAATGTCAAGGACGGCCATACTCATACTGATAACAGCGGTGTCGATATATATTGAAATTAGCTTTTAGCCGCAGCTTCGCTTGCGTATAAATTTGCCAAGTCATTTATCGCAAATCCCACAGGAACAGTAGTTTTTCCGGGATGAAAAGTAACCACGGCATAAATGCTATGTCCTTTTTCAGTCCTCTTACTTATGTGCGTAGCAAATTTCAAGAAGATAGGTACTGTAGATAAATCGTGAAGAGGTAACAAAAACAAACTCATTTTCCTGTTTATAATATTAGTTGGGATTGAAATAAGTTGGGATGGGAAGTTAAGATAGTTGGGATTATATAATAATTAAAATATTAAAAGTTGGGAAATAGCTTGTAAACATAACATGGGTAACTTTAATAAGACCTCATTAGAGATACTAATAACCAAGTAAAAAGAAAGGGAATGCGTGTTCTCTGGTAAGAGTATACCTCCACGGGAAGGAGGCGTCACAATACGTATGTGTGTTTAGTTTATGATTGTTCTATTATATTATTTTGTTAGCGCCGTGTGGTTCCCGGCAGAGTAGAATAGGACCACTCCCAAGTCTTCCCGTGGATATCGTAGAAGGCGAAAGAAGACTTAGGAAACACAAGCTAAACAAAGCTTACAAACATCAAAGAGACCTCTCCAACCCTAGTATAGTCTAGCCAGCGTGAAGAGCGTAGGCCAAATCCTCTGACAGCTCTAGCGGCTAATATATGGCTTGGGTAGAACAGAGAGAGTCGTGCTCCTGCAGTGGAGACTTACAAAGACCTGATGATGATGATGATGATTATTTCGTAAAACCCAACCGTTAAGGGGGCACCCTAGGCACAGTAGCGACGCCAATCATTTTATTCTTAATACTTTACAAATAGAAAGAAATTCAAGAATGTAAATCATATAAGCACTAGTAAATAACTTGAAGTATTTTTGGAATCATGTTTTAATATTATGAGAATCAGTCATTAAGAGAAAACGTGATAATAGCGTTAATCTTATTCTCATAGTTCTCACTGATTCTGATAATATGAAACATGATTCCAAAAATACTTCAGGTTATTTACTAGTGCTTATATGATTTACATTCTTGAATTTCTTTCTATTTTTAAAGTATTAGGATGAAAATAATTGGCGTCGCTAGTGTGCCTAGTGTGCGCTCTTAAATAATTTTTTTTGTGTTATTGTTGCTCTGGTTTGATGTGTGTTGTGTGTGATATGTGTGCTACATATTGATTACAGATAAAAAAACGAAGTGATTTTATTGTTGTGAAATTTGGTACTGAATGAAATACAAATGTTGTAGCGTAACAATTTGAAATCTAGTGTATTAATTATTATTGACAGTATTTGTCATTAGATGTAAGGATATCGTGCGTAGTAAGTTAAATAAATCCCTTTACTATAACTTTTTGGGTATGTTTATATACATGGTAAGTCAAAAGTTTTTTTTTTTCAATCCATTTCTTTTTAATGCATCGAAATTAGGAACGTCATGTTGTATTTTACGGACAAGGCCCTTTTCTTTACATCAATCATAATTTCTGTATTTATTTTATGGTTATCTATTAATTTTATGGTAATCTTTTAAAAAACGTCGTATGATGCTCGATCGCCTTATGCCTATAAACACCTCTATTAATATGAATGTCCAGCTTACCGTTCTTGCATCATAATTTATATTTATTGCAATGCTCTTGGAAATATAGCTAAGGTGGTTGGTTATAAATACATAGCTATCATCAGTGTTTTTAAAATCTTGGTTCGAATCTAGGTGGAAGGTCGTATAATTTTAAGGTATTTTTTGGAAGTATTTTCCCCGACTGAGTTTATCTTCAGATCAATTTATTAAATGAATATTTTTTTTCAATACATTTTTAGTACTTGTGATATCGACACTTGGATCGTATTGTTGTATCATTTGGCTTTTTAGGGTTCCGTAGTAAACTAGGAACCCTTATAGTTTCGCCATGTCTGTCTGTCTGTCTGTCTGTCTGTCTGTCTGTCTGTCCGTCCGCGGTTTTACTCAGAGACTATAAGTACTAGAAAGCTGTAATTTTGTATGAGTATGTATATTAATCATGGCAAAAAAGTCGTAGAAATGAATCTTGAAAAAAAATTTTTTTTTGGGTAGCTCCCATACAAATAAAGTGGGGGAGTAATTTTTTTTTCTCTACTTACCCATCGTGTGGGGTATCGTTAAAAAGGTTTTTGAAAAATATTGTGAGGTTGAGAACACCATTTTTCGATTTAGGGATCCGTTTCCGAAATATTTGGTTTTAAAGCGAAAATTTTTGTTAGAGGTACGTGTCCCCCCTCTCTATCTGCTAAACGGTTATATATGGATACGTGAAAAAAATTACAGCAGTAGTATATATACTGAAGTTGAAAGGAAAACTATCAGAGCTGGGTACTAAGTGCAAACTAAAAAGTTATAGGCAACCAACTTATAAAATGTACTGGAAAATGTAAAATTTTATACAATCTTTATTGTTAGATGTTTTTGGTCGTTAAACTGTGAGGTGCGAGTGTAAACAGTGTGAACTCAAAGTTGTCATTCGCAACTACGGAACCCTATACTGCGCGTGGCCCGACACGCACTTGGCCGGTTTTTTACTTTACACCAAAACTGCGTATTGCCCAATGGCAAAGGTGCACAGTTGAACCTTTTTCATAGAATTCGAGCAAAAAGTTTTCATTTTCAGCAAGAAAACTATGTAGCGATTCGTGAGATGTGATATATTTAACCGACTGTGACTCACTTCGAAAACGAGCAAAGGTTTTCCATTTGTGTAAATATTCTTTTTTTCGTGAAAATAAACCTGAATAAAAGTACCGGATTACTATAAAGGTACTTTTATTAACTGCTTTAATTCTTAACTTTAATAAATTCCTTATCTGCTTAATCAAAATATTTGCGATTACCATAAACTAAACAAGTTTAAGGTAATCGCAAATGTATTGAAAAATGTCGTATGATGCTCGTACTCAGTAAGCTGTCTATTTTTGTCATCGGTTCATTATAAGCACTCGGCTTCGCCTAAACTATAATGTTCAGCTTACTGTAATTGCATAATAATGTACTTTTATCAGAACTGCGACGGATCCTATATAATCAAAGGTTTTTAAGCTTTCGTTTTAAGGTGCGTGGTAAGCATATAATAAGCTTTAGGCTATATAACTATATTATACATATACAGCATATCGTATTCATATGTCCCCTTTATAGCCGGTACAGGTGAAAAACTAAGTCTATTTTATTTTGGTATGATGTGTATAAATAAATAATTTTCATAAAATCACAAGAAAAAAAAACAGGTAAGTAAGTTTTCAAACCTAACAGAAAAATATAATTTTGCTCTATTCATGACTCGTACGTACATTAGTTAACATCGAATATTTATAAATCTTAATGATTATTTTTCTTACAGTTTTAAAAATAGAAATGCCTGAGTTTAGTGCTGTATTGGTTTCTGACTTCGAAATCTCTAGCAAGCGAAAAATTAAAAAGCAGAACCGAGGACATACGAGTAAAATTATCAAGAGCTCGCAAAAGGTTAAAAAAGTCTTAGATGCTGATCAAGAATCTAAACTTATATTAAAAAGAAAATATTGTAGCATGTGCAACTACAAAAAACATAGAAAGACCCGATATATGTGCGTGCACTGTAAGTTGCCTATATGTCTACAGTGCTCTAAACCCATGTGTGTTAATTGCATTTCACAAAAAAAATATACGTTTTAAGGAGTAAAAGTGGTTTTTATTGATGAGTTCATACTGTGACCTATTTATCTAACAAAATATCTATTCATTTATGTCATCATTATCATCATCATTTCAGCCGTAGACAGTCCATTGCTGGACATAGGCCTCTCCTAGGGATTTCCAAAATTACCGGTTGAAAGTTCCTGCATCCAGCGTTTCCCTGCGACTTTGGTCAGGTAGTACGAACACTTAGTCGGTGGGGGTCCGACGTTTGGCTTGCCGGTACGTGGTCGCCATTTTAGAACCTTTCTGTCTCATCGGCCATTGGCTCTGCGCGTTATGTGTCCCGCCCACTGCCACTTCAAGGAGCTAATCCTCGGAGCTATGTCGGTGGCTTTTGTTCTCCTACGGATCTCCTCATTTATGATACGGTAGAGAAATACCCTCTCCATAGCATTGAGCTTTCTTATGTAATTCTCCTCAATTTATCTCGTTAACAGATATTAAATTGTCAATATCAAGGCGAGGCAAACCGTTGCTGCATGTTGGAGAGTTCCGATATTACCAGCACAGCAGCCACAAACCGGACCAGCCGCGCTGCCTGTGGGTGTGCGTCAAGTGGTACAGCGGCTGCAGGGCCTCGCTCACCACCTGGGATAACGAGATCATCAAAGTTAATAACAGTGTGCATAACCATTCGATGAGGACTCTGCCTAATGTGGCCCAAGTCGGCCATTTGAACAAGAATTGTTAAATAATTTAGGTTGCGTTTGTACGTACATGTTATTTATTATGTATATTCTAATTTTAAATCTTCTTGAAGTATAGCCCGCTAGGGTTTATCTTAGTGTAAGATTTTTCAAGCTGCCTAATGGCATGACAAACTAGGTTGCCATCAAAGCAGTCCA
This sequence comes from Rhodophaea formosa, assembly GCA_963082605.1. Lineage (NCBI taxonomy): Eukaryota > Metazoa > Arthropoda > Insecta > Lepidoptera > Pyralidae > Rhodophaea > Rhodophaea formosa. Next base: position 5,079,469 of record OY720211.1, on the reverse strand, counting down.
ATTCGAAATAAAGCGCTCTAGATATATTATGTACAGCACATTAATATAAACATGGTCGGTTTTCACGGTTGCTTGACATGAGTAAGTACATGTGCGTTGGAGTTTTAAACTCCACACATGAAATGTACCTACACTCATCAAAGGCGATCCCTAATTTTCGTATATTTTTTTTCCCAACATACTTTTATGTCATCGTCTCGTCTCGTAACATATTTTAATTCTGAACCTTTCATACGAAATTACAACTGTTTGTTTTTCGTATGTGTAAGTGACCAACACTGGTGTCAGATTTTTCAAGCTGCCTTAAGGCATCTGACATAGCTTAACGACTGCCATGACAGCCGGGACCAACGGCTTAACGTGCCTTCCGAAGCACGGAAGAGCTCGAGATATTTTTATGCCACTTGCGGTCACCCATCCAAGTAGGGACTGCACCAGGGGTTGCTTAACATACGTAAGCGCTCACAGAACTCACACCCACTGGACCATCGGGCTCCATCCAACAACTGTTGGCAGGTTTTTTCTTTATTTTAATTAAACACTAAATCGCTTGGGCGCTTTGCTCCCCGTCATAGGGACGAGGGGAAAACTTGACTGCTGAGGGTAGGCTAGGTTACTCGTAACCAAAACAGGAGCGAGCAAGCAAAGCGAGTGAGCATCCTCAATTCAAGGTGAAGCCCTACATAATCTAATTCTAATCATTATTTTGATGTGACCCCAGAGAGAGTTCTATTTGAAAGGCTGGAGGAGCACCTCCAATTTTCCAAATTTGTTTCTTATAAGGTATAATGTAATATAATCAGACAAATAATGCTTACAAATGTACGGAGACTAGGATACTCTTATATGCCACGTTATATTATGCGAATGGATGGTGACCCTCATCATATACTATAAATACTTAATTTATGTTAACTTAGTTTTAATATGTAATTTTTTAATCAATACATATAATAAAACAGTAAAAATATTTTGTCTGTACATTTTGTATTTTTTGACTGAAATGAATAGAGGGACACTTAAAAAAAATAATAGAAAGCAAAAAAAATTTATGGATTTCTTGTCTGTCTGTCTGTATGTATGATCGCGTTTATCTCCGGAAATATTGGACGGATTCGAATGAAACTTTTTTGCTATATAGCTATTAAGCCGGGGCAACATATAAGGTAGAAACTATTTTGAAAAATGGAATACCTGTTGCAGCATCATAATGATACAGCTGAACTATAAGAAATATAAAAGTAGAGCCTTAGCAAAATTTATTAAGCCTGATGAGCATTCTTGTTGAGGTATAAAAAATCAGAGATTTGGAACACCTCATGCACAACCATAATGGTCCAGGTAAACTATAAGAAATATATAAACGATGCCTTAGCAAAAGTTATTCAACCTGATGAGCATTTTTTATTGAGGTATTTAATTTCAAGATTTGGAACACCTGACGCAGAACCATAATGGTCCAGGTAAACTAAAGGAAATATAAAAATGACGCTGTAGCAAAAGTTGTTCAGCCTGATTAGTATTTTTTGTTGACGTGAAAAATCGAAGATTTAGAACATCTCATACTCAAAGTACCATGTTAAATTTTATATTGACAAGTTTACAGAGTCACACTCTCCTATGGGATAGAGTGCATAGAGTACGATTAGCTCATATTACTGGTGACCGCCCAGCGGTAGGACCGTAGTTTTTAGCCCATATGGCAAAACATGAGAGTTTGCTGTCTCTCTAAGCCTTGAACACATAGACAACACCTAAAGCCGAGGTCCGTCTCTACCGAAGGCCCTTTGGAGATGTGCGATAGGTTGAAGGCGCTCTGCCCATACCTCAAAGTTTGGTGAAGTAGCGCAAGCTCACTTGGAGCTAGCTATATAGTCTTCTTCTAATCGTGTCGGTGGCTCAAAAAGTCTAAAAGAATCCTATATTTTATCCTTCCAGTATTTAGCAGCAGCCATTGCAATTTTATCTGCTACAAGTATTTTCTTATATATGTTTAGTTCGTATTAAGGTATATTAATACGCCGGAGTCATATAGTCCACGTGAACGAAGTTGCGGGCATCAGCTAGTATATATTACTGTAAATTAATAAAATTATTAACTACAACTAAATGCAGCATATACTTGTAGACCCGTTATTAAAGCTTTGCAAAATATTATTCCACTCGTAGACACTCGTAAAGCAAACTTTGTTGTTTAAGATGTAAGCTATTTGCTGCGCGGTTATTGGCGTTTTACAAACTAACCCCGTATACCAACACGATATAATCAATCAATAGCGTACAATTGGCTATTCAACCTCATAGCTATAGATGCAGATAGGAACACTTTAGGATTGGAGAAGGCAGTGTGTACAATCTATGCATACAGAAAATTTAAAATCCATTTGTTAAAACTGTTTTAACTACCTGTATACTTTTTCAGGTCTCATGTGGTTCTCTAAGTCAAGATGGGGTCAACCAGTACTGAACATCGGCAGAAACCGATTTCACAAGCACAGCCGCTGTAAGGGCCCAAAGATCCAGTGGCTGTGCAACCAGTGGTCCAAAGGTTGTCGGTCAACGGTCACCACTATAGACAACCAATTAATTAAGATGTCAAACGAACATAATCATTATGTTGATTAATATTGGACAAAGCAGGGACAAGTTAATTTGAGTCTAAGAAATGAGTCCCGTCATAAATTATTTACGTGCTTAAAATACTGTTACTTATTATATTATAGAGTTATTTTTGTAATATACTAGGTATATTTAACATGCCAATGTCAAAACTTTTAATTTATTCCCTTTCGGAAACATTTCCGGGGCTAGTGACAAGTGGCTAGCACGTCGCCTATTTATGCCAATTTCACCTTTACCTTATTGATACTCTAAGACTTTTACGTAGAGTATAGGCCAAATTCTCTGACTTCTCTGGCTAATATTTGGCTATGGTAGTACAAAGAGGGTCGTGCTCCTGCAGTGGAGACTAAAAAAAAAACTGGTAAATTAAAACTAAAATAAAATGTACGAAGCCCTCGGTGCGCCTGTGCCACTTGCATTTTGTTGGTTGTCATCTCCTTCTATAACTTTAAATACTGGTTTAACGCGTTTATTGTCCTTTATTTCAAACTATGATCAAACTAGAATTGATAGAAATTATTTTATCTAGTCGATTTCCTAAACTTAAAAAAGTAGCATGTGGCTTTTCTCAGGCTCTAGACTATCTGTGTACCAAATTTTATTTAAATTGGTTCAGTAGTTTTAGTGTGAAAGTAAGAGTTACTTTCACATTTGTAATATTAATATGGAAGTATGAATTAATTCGTAATATCGTGTTCCATCTGCAGGTCCAATATACACCACGTCGAAATTCGGTAAACCGTTGATTCAGCTCGGGAAGTACCGGTATTTCCGTCTCGGCCGCAGCAAGGGGCCGAAGGTACAGTGGCCCTGCGTCAACCAGAGCAACACTCGTTGCAAGGCGTTCATTTGGACTATCGATGATACTATAATTAATTCTAGAAACGACCATAACCATTAATGACATATGAATTTAACGGGGTCTAGTGCTGCAGCACCCATTTAAAATGAATTATTCGAAAGAAAAGGGAAATATCCTTCAAATTCACGTTTTAAATTGACAATATGAAGATTTTTTTTAGTGGTTTTGTCTAAAACGATTGATGGATCTTGTAGTAAATAAATAATAAAAAAAATTGATACCTATTCGAAATATAAAACACATATTTGTGTTGCACGTTAAAAAATTACTTGTCTGTTGGTTTATCAAACCAACGGGTGTGGGAAGTCAAAAAGAGATACGTTTGTCGTATGTGAATATCATTTTTAAAAAATGCGACTTCGCGATTCAGATTGACCTGTGTCTTGGATGTTTATCTATATAATTATAAAATATAATATCGTTGAGCTAGTATCCTGTGACACAAGTTCAAACTTACTGAGGGGCTAGTTCAATTGGTGCGATATGTCCCTATATGTTTATTATTATTATTCATACAATAAACACGTGGTAGAATTACTATCTCTTACACTAACGATCATAATTCCAGAAAATCGTCATAATTTTACTAAATCTAGATTCGGTCGACCCGTAATACAGATTGGAAGGTATCGATTCAATCAACGGCAATGTAACAAAGGCCCGAAGACCCAGTGGTGCTGCAACAGCTGGAGCAAGACCGGCTGCAGAGCTTCCGTGTGGACCATCGACGGAAAAATAGTATATACTAAAAATGTACATAATCATTAATCTTTATTATATGAACTTTATGACGATATATCATTTTTATGATTTGTTGATTATTTCTGTATCCCTATTTCTTGTATTACTACTAGCGTTACTATTATAAGTGTATTTAACACTTGAAATAGTATTTGACGAGCTCCGTGGCTAATACGCCTGCCTGCGACACGGGGGTGCCGGGCTCGACCCCCGGAAGTCATGATAAAAAACGATCAGATTGTTCTGGGTCTTGGATGTTTATCTATATATGTATACTAGCGGTTACCCGCGGCTTCGACCGCGTGATATATGCCTATGCCCTTTTCAGTACCCTAACCTATGTATATGCAAAATTTCATGATGATCGGTTCAGTAGATAGGGCGTAAAAGCGTAGTTTTCTACGACACAAGTTCACATATATTGACACTTATAGTGGGGCTAGCTCAATTTGACTGATAAATCCCTGTATATTTTTTAAAATTTAATAATACAAATTATTACCCGACTGACCTACCCAGAGGGAGAGTAATAGTTTTCACGCGTATATACATATATGTATGTATGCAAGTATGACTGTTCCATTGTCGCTACCTGTAGCCTAAATGGCTTGACCGATTTTGAAGTGTGATGTGTCATTAGTTTCGTATCATTCACAAAAATGTAGTCAGGTTTTTATTTTTTTAAACAATGCCCCTTGATATTATAAGTTTTATAATTAAGAATATGTGTGATTATGAATTAAAATATTATTATATTTATTTTATTAAATACTTAATAAAATAAATATATGGATATTTATTAAATGTTATCTATACATATAATAAAACAGTAAAAATATTTTGTCTGTACATTCAGTATTTTTTGACAAAAATGGATAGAGTGACACTTAAAAAGAATAATAGAAATCAAAAATTTTTTTTTTGAATTTCTTGTCTGTATGTTTGATCACGTTTATCTCCGGAAATATTGGACGGATTCGAATGAAACTTTTTTGCTATATAGTTATTAAGCCTGGGCAACATATAGGGTAGAAATGATTTCGAAAACTTGAACACCTGATGCAGCATTATAATGGTCCAGCTGAACTATAAGAAATATAAAAGTGGAGCCTTAGCAAAAGTTGTTAAGCCTGATGAGCATTTTTGTTGAGGTATAAAACATCTGAACACCTCATGCAGAACCATAATGGTCCAGGTAAACTATAAGAAATATATAAATGACGCCTTAGCCAAAGTTATTCAACCTGATAAGCATGTTTTGTTGAGATATTTAAATTGGAAGATTTGAACACCTAACGCAGAACCATAATGGTCCAGGTAAACTGTAGGAAATATAGAAATGACGTTGTAGCAAAAGTTGTTCAGCTTGATTAGTATTTTTTGTTGAGGTATAAAAATCAAAGATTTAGAACATCTGATACAGAACCATGACAAATTTTATATCGAAAATTTTACTGTGTTACACTCTCCACTGGCATAGAGTGCGTAGAGTATTAGCTCATATAACTGTTGACCGCCCAGCGTTCCCGGGCTCCCGGGTCACTCGCAACCAGGATATGCCCTTTTGGTGACGTAGCTTTCAGCCCATACGGCAAAACATGAGAGTTTGCTGTCTCTCCAAGCCAAGTTGAGATGGGATTTGGATAACACTGCTACAAGTTTTTTCTAATGTATCGACATTAGTTCGTATTGAAGTATATTAATACGCCGGAGTCATAAAGTCCACGCGAACGAAGTCGCGGGAATCAGCTAGTTATAAATATTTCGCAATATGTGACACAAGTGCATTTTTCCAATTCAATTTAACATCATTTTACCTATTTGTTGTTTAATTGTAAACATCATATATAGTTACGCAGAATATTGCTGTTCGGTCTGATTTCCCTTTAAAAGACATCAACGAGCACATATAAAAATTAGACAACGTTCAGTAAAATAATAATTTAAGTTTATGAATTAAAACCTAGATGCATCTCTAAAACTAGTAAAATAACAAGACTTTTGTTTCTTAAAGTTTCCTATCGTAATATGTAGTATGTATAATTTAACAGAAGAAAAAACATATTTATTTACAGTACCAGTATATGCCAAGACGAATAGAGGTACACCGGTGATCCAAATGGGGCCGTACCGGTTTTACCGACGGAACTGCTACAAGGGCCCCAAGGTGCAGTGGCTCTGCTCCAAGTGGACTTCAATTGCTTGCAGAGCTAGCATCATGACGGTCAACGAAGAGATCATCAAGATAAACGCATATCATAATCACTAGTCAACACTTTTCTGTACCTTTAGAGAAAAATTGCTTTTTCTTTTTACCTGACCTTCTATTTTAAGTCATGGTAATTACATGAATATATTGTATGAATTAGGAAAACCATGATCGCTCCTATTGCAATACATTACATTAAATTATACTATTCTCTACTTCAATAAACTAAAGAATATAAATTATAATTTTCTCTATCCCTCATCATTTCAGTGGTTTGAAGTCCACCACACTTGGCAAACGGGTTTGTGAGCGCAGTTTGTTTGGCTTATATCAGTTCCAACGCTGCTGCCCATCGAAACTCTTTTTTAAGTAAGGGAAGGGTAGCTTGTAGGACTGGGGGAACGAAAAAAATTGGGGATAGGAAAGAAGCAGCTCGGGAGGCTGGGCGCGCGTACCCAATGTCATAACCGCAACCACCAGACAGGCAGTTGAGGATAACATCCCTGACCAACTTTATTTTATCTATTCATCATCATCAGGTCTTTGTTTAGTATTTACAGCAGGGACATGACCCTCTCTGTACTACCAGAGCTATATATTAGCCCGAGCAGTCAGAGGATTTGGCCTACACTCTCCACGCTGGGCAGACGGGTAGGACAGGTCTCTTTGATGTTTATAAGCTTTATTTAGCTTATGTTTCCTAAGTGTCGCCTTTTACGACATTCAAGAGAAGCCTTGGAGTGGTTCTATTCTACTCCGTCGGGAACCACACGGCTTCTATTATTTATACTTAAATAAAATAATTATTAATCCTTTGTATTTTATTTCAATGATTCTGGTATGTTGTCATGTTCAGTTTCAGACGTCCCTGTGTACACTACTTCGAAATTCGGCAAACCGATAATCCAGATCGGCAGATACCGGTACTTCCGCAACAACCGCAGCAAAGGGATCAAGGTGTTCTGGCCCTGCTGCAACTGGACCAAGACGCTGTGTAGGGCGGCAGTCGTGACCATTGAAGACGTCATTGTGACCTCTAAAAACCAGCATAATCATTGAGATTTAGTATTCTGTTTTTTAAGAAATCAAATTCTATTGTGATTATTTCGCGTTTTACGGAATCATGCGCTTCTATAAGCGCATGATTCTGTAGTGAATTATTTTTCTTATTAAATATGAAATGTCGTGAGACAAAGTCTATGATTTACTTGTATTTTACTCAAAATATTTGTACATTCTGTACTTACTTTACTACTCGTAATAAAAGAAAACTTACAATCAGGTGTAGAACTAAATGGGAATTGTATTGTAGAACCTGTCGTCACAAACTTATTTTCCCGGTACACGCAAGACAGCAAGAAAACTATAGCCATGACCATTGATCATGTCCATAATACTATTTGAGAAGTACTTTTTAGGGTTCCGTGTCCAAAGGGTAAAAATGAAACCCTATTACTAAGTCACTGATGTCCGTCGATTCGTTCGTCTGTCACAGGGCTGTATCTACTAGCTCTAATAGGTAGATAGTTGATATTTTAAAGATAATTTTTATATAGTCCTAACAACAAAAATAAAATAATGAAAACAAAATAAAGTGGTCATAAAAAATAATAAACTTGTATGATGACTCATCGTATAAGTTTGTTATTTTTTTACAGAGACGTCTAAGGTCAGATAATTAAGATTTTTTGATATTTTCTAGCCCTTAGAACCAAATTTTTACACAAATTATTTGTTAATATCATAAGAAGTTAATTGATCAAAACATATCTTTTAAAGAAAACACAAACATATACATGAAGAATAAAATGGATGTTTACAGTTCCAATGTACACCACTTCGATGTTCGGCAAGCCGATCCTTCAACTCGGCCGCTACCGATACATCCGAGACCGGCGGTCCAAAGGCCCCAAGACCTTGTGGCGATGCAGCTTCTTGAACAAAAAGTGCAGAGCGACTGTTACCATAATCGATGACACCATTGTCAGCGCCAAGAACGAACACAACCATTGAGTTATGTATGTTTCGCTATACCGTGTTAATAAGTAGTTGATATTTGAATTTGTATATGCAGTTGTTATTATTCGCTTTTATTTATTTACTAGCTGTTACCCGCGGCTTCGCCCGCGTGATTTATAGCCTATGTCCTTCTCAGTACCCTAACTATGTGTATGCCAAATTTCATGATGATCGGTTCAGAAGATACGGCGTGAAAGCGTAACAAACAAACAAACTCACTTTCGCATTTATAATATTAGTTAGGAGTTAGGATTTTACAGAGCGTAAATTGACCCTCGACTAAATAAAGAATAACTTTTCCTATGGGACCAATGGTGGGAACTCGAAAATCTTTTTGACTTTTCCATACTTATTGTCAAGGCGGCTGAACACTATGCATGAAAATATAGTTTTTATGAGTCCCCCAGTTGATCCCATAGAAAAAGTTGTTCGTATTGATTGATAGCTCAGTCACCCGTTTAAAGGTCAATTTACATGCTGTATATTTTCTTTACTTATATTTGAGATGGAAAGAAAAGCGACGAAATTGAAAGCATACCCTATATTAGAAGTTTATAAATTGAATATCGATTTTACTTATAGTTCCCCTGTACACGGTGTCGAAGTTTGGAAAACCAGTTCTGGAAATTGGCAGCTACCGGTACACGCAGGACCATCGCTATAAAGGACCGAGGATTGTATGGCGTTGCAGTTTCATGAGAAAGAACTGTAAGGCGACGGTAACGACCATAGACGACGTCATAGTCACATGTAAAAATGAGCATAACCATTAAATGCTACGATTTTTAAATACTTTGGATACTATATAAAAACTCCGGAGCAGTGGCTCTCTTTTTTAACCAAATTACTAAGCGGGGTTCAGAAAACTGATAAATTAACAAAAACTGGTTTATTGTTTTTGTCAACAAAACATTAGGGATGGCTGTTTTGAACTAAAAATGTTATTTCTGACGTACGGTTTAATGTCCCTGACATATTGTTCTGTGTTTAGATATTACACAATATAAAACAATGAATTGCCGTGTTTGTTATATTCAGTATGGTGCTGTATGGTTACATGTTCGTATGATATATCAAACATTTTGGCGTTTGGATTCATCTCAATAAATTATATTTTGTTCATATCTTATTTTGTTTTTTTTTTTTTGTATTAACACCTATTTGGCTCATACGTAACGTAAATAAATGAAAAATATCACATCTTATTAAAGTTACTGAAATCTAATTAGCTTTATTTCTAAAAAGTTCCAGTATACACCACCTCCAAGTACGGCAACCCCATAATCGTTATCGGTTCGTACCGGTACTGCCACAACGGCCGGTCTGAAGGACCGAAGATCCGCTGGAGATGCTGTTCATGGAACAAGACCTTCTGCCGAGCAAAGTTGGTCACAATAGATGACACTATCCTAAATGACCCTTCGAATGATCATAATCACTAAAGTAATAATGAAGTGATGTGTCTAAGTAATTGGTTTTATGTCAAAGGAAGGATTTTAAAATACATTTGTTTGTTACTAATTAATGACTTAAAATTATTTTTACAATGATAAAAGCCTCAGTTTGTTTGTTTTCTTATTGTTCTCAATTTTTGAGATTTGTTCCGACTGTTCGAACGGCTAATAATTAATTCCATTGAAACACATTTCTTTTAGTTCCATCATATACCATCTCGAAGTTCGGTAAACCTATCATCCAGATTGGGACGTACCGGTATTTCCGGAACAACAGCTGCAAAGGACCAAAGCAGCAATGGCGCTGCACCAACTGGACCAAGGACTTGTGCAGGGCGTCTGTGGTCACCATCGACGACATTATTGTTTGCAGTAAAAATGAACATAATCATTAGGAATTGGGTCAGTGTAGACTATCGATAGTCAGGCGCAATAATAATATCGATAGTATCGACAGTATTGCCCTAATCAATATAATGCTCAAAAAGCACTGTCGATAGTAATGACACGTGGTGATACAATCTAATAGCACTAACAATAGCACTAGCACTCGAGGTCAACTATCGATAGTTCTGCAACGCTAATTTGTGTTGGTAAGCTACGTGCCTATTAAAGTTCCATGTTTGTGTCTTATATTTCAACACGTAATTAAGGAAATGGATATGTTAAGGATTATGTTTCATCACGTTTATTGCCTAAAATAAGTATCGTATCAGTCAGGGTTCAATTCTCACTTCCGATCGGGCACGAAGGATCGTACGTATGACCTAAAGAAAGCTCTTTTTATGAGATGAGTGTTTGGCCTTTTCTTTTAGCTAAGCGATATCGTTTCTAACTTGATTTTTCACAAATAAGTATAATAAATAAAATTAATATTTTCAATATCATATCTTTTTTGTTTATATTTGATTTATTTTTTTTATTTACTTTTTGCTACCAAATTTTTATCCGTTTAGCTCATTGACTGGAAGAGAATGCTCTTAGCATTAAGTCCACCTCCTGTAGCTTTTTAGGCTCAAAAAGTTTTGAAATAAAAAAATAATATCATGTAGGCACTCTTTGAGAACGTTAATTTGTTTGTTTTGAAATGTTATATTTATTTTCGATGTTTCCAAATTCACTGATTATAGCGTTTCAGAAGGACTCTGGTATGTTACTAGGTACCTACCTTTATTTGATAAAAATATCAAGTCCTTAAAAAGAACACTTGGCGGAACCACATTTCATTCTTGAATGATCAATCCTTTATTTTTGACACAATTACCACCTGTTATGTCAGGGTTTTTGTAAAATCCAACTTTATACGTTTTTATAAGATATCCAAGACTATACAAGACAATATACTTATTAAATATAGGTTATTTTGAGTAGTATATTAACACAAGCACATTTTGTTACAGGACCAAAATACACGCTATCAAGATATGGGAAACCAGTGATAGAGATGGGCGGGTACCGGTACAACCGCTCGAGCCGGGTCCGGGGCTCGCGCGTGATGTGGCCCTGCATCAAGTGGAGCTCGGGCTGCAGGGCCTCGCTCGTCACTGTGGACGAGGAAATCATACTGGCAAGGAACTCTCATAGCCACTGAAAGACTTACATAATGTAAATTGTTAATGTATTATGAATTACATAGTAAACATATAACTACTTACATATCATCACGTCTTTATTCTTTGCGGAGGTGAAGCCCAAGGTCATAAAACCCAAAAGTCACGTTTAGCGTGATTGTGGGCGCTACGGAGAAAGCGGAATAAAAATAGTGACGGGTTGCTAGCCGCATCGCCTATTGACGTGATTCCTTAATTTTCGCCCAATACCTATAAATAAAATACAGCTTTTTGGGAAACAATTAACGTTTTATAAAAATAATTCTGCAGACGTTTTATCAATGCGAAACTTGCACACAGTTTTTTTCGTTGTTGCAATAAAGAGCTCTCAAGACAAAAGAAGAAAGATCAGTGTAAAATGATCTTTGGTTGATACGTAACAATTTTTTCTCACGGCGTAAACGCCGCTAAAAAATCAATAATCAAGGTGACGTCACTTCGTCAGCGTATTGCATGGGTGATGTGAGAATTTTGTTCGGCAGCTAATATGTTACATATTGTATTTATGGAAAAGCTTTCATAACAAAAGTATGTGAAAAGGCTATGTAATTCTAAGAGTAATTTAAGTTTTATTTAATTTTCAAACCTTTGAAATTGATTTTTTATTGAAATTATATTCGACCGTGGCTAATAATTATAACTTAATGCATTTGAGTAAGATGTTTAAGCTTTAGTTTAAAATTGTACTTAGTTTATTTAAAATGTAATTTACTATTAATAATCCATTGAAACGAAATCTCTATCAAGTTTGAAATGCACCTATTATTAAAAACCCGTGTTTGCTATTTTCTACTAAGTGTCTCTACAAAGTAACAGCAGCTGGGTATTTAGGTATGCGAAGACGGTTGCCTTATAAAAATGTTTCTTTTCAGGAACTGCCTCGCGGCATTTGTGACTGGCTGGGTACGTACCAAGTGTTTTATGAATTATAGTAATAAAATCTTAGTGTAATTTCCTCTCGCCTGAATTACAAAATTTGGGGACACTAATAGACATCTATCTATGGAAGGTTGGCGTTAAGCATGCGGCAATAATGCTGTCTTTATAGCAAACTCCGCGTCGGGAAATCGCTCAGATAAAAAGAAGACTATAGATAACCCTATAATAAGTAACTAAAAAAAAATTATTGACATTGAATATTATTAAGATTTTCCTTTAACAACCAGTTTTTAGTTTAGAAGTACTTTCTATTTGAATTATCTTTCATATTACAGGCGAATACTACGGAAACAGAAACTACAGGCAAAATCTCAAGTTGAGAACCTACTGCTCAAGACACAGTGGTCTATGTTTGCTAAAATATTTTTTATCCTGTTATTTCTTTTTAGTTATTCCTTATAATACACAATTATTATTTAGATTAAAATATAATTTGTATACCTAGGCGACTCTATATCGATTAGTAGTTTTGTATTTAATCAGTTTTGTCATTCTGGAAACCTTATCTTACGGTCTTTTCAGACTTTTCAGGTCAAATACTTTTATTACCTAAGAAACCAGACATCTAACGGAGACAAACACCATTTCAGACGTAAAATTCACCACATCTCAACGTGGTCAACTAGTCTTACACATTGACCAGTACCGGTTCCACAAGACGACACAGCATAAGGAGGGCGACGTGATGTGGCGCTGCGCCAGGCGGCGCAGTAGGGGCTGCCGCTGCAAAGTGCTGACGAGGGACGGGGCCGTTGTTGCCATTCATGGTGCACATGACCATTAAGAGTACAAGTGAGTGAGTGAGACGAGCTCCGTGGCGCAGCGGTCATCACGCCTGCCTGCGACACGGATGGTCCCGGGTTCGATCCCCGGTCAGGTCAAAATGGAAAACGATCTTTTTCAGATTGACCTGGGTCTTGGATGTTTATCTATATATGTATTTGTTATAAAATACAGTATCGTTGAGTTAGTATCCCATAACACAAGTCTTTCTTAAAAACTTACTTGGGGCTAGCTCAATCTGTGTGATTTGTCCGTATATATTTATTTATTTAAGTATTCTGTGTTTACTCACGCGATGCGCATCGATATTAGCCATATCAGGTTAGGCCTTACCACACCAAAGCAATACAAACTCTGCCAGTCACCATAGCGGAAAACGGCTTGGGAGTTTTATATTTCCCTAGGGTAAGGTCAGATACATTCTTTGAATAGTCATAGAAATGTACATAACTAAGGTCGTCTTGATTTTAAATCATTTATTGTTAAATAATTTCGTTTATTTTGATCATTAAAATTATTTTTATTACTTAATATTATTGAATGCCTAAAAATGAATTTGAAATGTGAGATTGATTGAATACAAGTGGTTATAGATACATGTAAAGTATTATTAAATTATACATTATATAATAAAATGAATATCAGTAATACTACGTTACCTTATGTAAATATGAATTATCGAATTTGCCATTTGTTGTTGTTTCTATTTGTCAAATAAAAAAAATAAAATAAAAATTTAATTCTTGTGTGATTTTTCTGACGATGATGCGTTGGTCTTGCGCCGAACCTAGTAACTTTTACTTTAAAAATAAAAATCTAGTTTAGGCACAAAAATTATCCCGTTAATAATCACAATTTTGAAAGCTGTGATTCTGCAGAGGGAAGCCATACAATTCTTTTAAATTTATTCTTTATAAATTTTATTTCAGTATTATACACAACGAACCAGCGCGGGCGTACATCACTTTTGTTCGGGTCGTACCGGTATAACCGGCATAGTCGCTGCAAGGGGCCCAAGGTGCAGTGGCTTTGCTCCAAGTGGTCCTCCTCCTGTCGGGCCACCGTCACCACCCTAGATCATCAAGTCATAAAAATTCAGAATGCTCATAATCATTGACAGTTTGCGATATATTATCGTTTCTTTTATAATTGACGGAATAGGTAATTTAATTACCGGGTTACTTGTAAAAAAAAAAAACCGGCCAAGTGCGTGTCGGGCCACGCGCAGTATAGGGTTCCGTAGTTGCGAATGACAACTTTGAGTACACACTGTTTACACTCGCACCTCACAGTTTAACGACCAAAAACATCTAACAATAAAGATTGTATGAAATTTTACATTTTCCAGTACATTTTATAAGTTGGTTGCCTATAACTTTTTAGTTTGTACTTAGTACTTAGCTCTGATAGTTTTCCTTTCAACTTCAGTATATATACTACTGCTGTAATTTTTTTCACGTATCTATATATAACCGTTTAGGAGATAGAGGGGGGACACACGTACCTCTAACAAAAATTTGCATTTAAAACCAAATATTTCGGAAACGGATCCCTAAATCGAAAAATGGTGTTCTCAACCTCACAATATTTTTCAAAGACCTTTTTAACGATACCCCACAAGATGGGTAAGTAGAGAAAAAAAAATGACTCCCCCACTTTACTTGTATGGGAGCTACCCAAAAAAAAATTTTTTTTCAAGATTTTTTTCTACGACTTTTTTGCCATGATTAATATACATACTCATACCAAATTACAGCTTTCTAGTACTTATGGTCTCTGAGTAAAACCGCGGACGGACAGACAGACAGACAGACAGACAGACAGACAGACAGACATGGCGAAACTATAAGGGTTCCTAGTTTACTACGGAACCCTAAAAACCGGTAACTTTGAGGAGTGAATAGCTAACATCATGAACAACACCGTTTTTTCAACTAAATACTTTGAATAAAAATGCTTTTGAAGCTTTTATTGTCCTGTCGTGACATTTGTACGTCTACGTTTTTATTCATACCAAAGACCGAAGTGACGCTGACGCGCTCATGTGCTGCGCTTAAAGTTATTAACAGTCAACTGAATTGTTTATATGGGATTTATTTTGCATTCACAATGCTATTTTACCTTATTTATTAAATAAAGAAAATAAGAAATGGTGAAAAAATTCCACGCGGGCAGGACTTGAACCTGCGTCTAGATCTCAGTACGATCTATGCGTTGCCAATTACGCCACCGCGCTTCAAGCCTAGATGCGTGTAAGAGGAATGGGATATGGTGGAGAAATTCGGCGCCGGGGCTTGAAGCGCGGTGGCGTTATTGGCAACGCATAGATTGTACTGAGATCTAGACGCAGGTTCAAGTCCTGCCCGCGTGGAATTTTTTCACCATTTCTTATTTTCTGTATTTAATAAATAAGTCAACTGAATTGTTTCTGTATGAAAGTAAAATTAAACAAATTATAAAATGTAGAGCAAATGTTGTTATTTACGATGATAGCTATATGCTCCTACTCCTGCGAGGTTGTTTCACAAGTAACCTGTATAAATACTATTTTTCAATTTAAATAGAGCAGCAAAATGGGTTTTTGAAAATCTTTAAATATTAAGTTGCAACTTAATATTGCATATGCTATAATTTTAGTTTTCTTTTCACCTTTTTATATTAAACAAAACATTTTCTTGATGGTTCGACCGGCCCTCCTCGCCCAAAAGACTTGAATCTCTGAATTAACTGAAACGTGTCGGCGTACCCGACTAAAAACGTGAGTGAACATGTTTAGTTCAATATAAAATGTTATCTCGCCTAAGTTATGTATTATTATTTTCACCTTTTTATAATATAAAGTTATTTCCGCAGTTTATCAATATTAATAGTTAGAATATATTATTTTATCTTTACCTTTAATCATTTGAATATATTATTTTACCTTTAACATTTTTTTTATTTCCATTTATAATTTTCGCCTGTATTGAATAAATTATTTTATACGATTTTATATTTACTTTCTTCACAGATCCCTTTATGAAATCCTAAAGGGATCTGTGCAGCATTACCTAACTGGGTACGTTTTCTTTAATTACAGTGACGTACTCAACGTCGCAGCGCGGGCGGCCGGTGTTAGTGCTCGGAGAATACCGGTATACGCAGAGCCGCCGCAAAGACTCCAAAGTGTTGTGGATTTGCTCCAAGTGGCGACAAACTTGTCGCTCCAGCATCACCACTCTAAATGGAACTATTGTCAAAACACTAAATGAACATAATCATTAGTCGGTCGTTCATACTAATTCTTATGGAAGGACTTACTTTCATTGACTTATATTTCTATGGCGTTTGTAAATAACAAACAGCTGAAAAATATTGGGTCAGATAAGAATGATTTATCCATTCAGGTTATACCTAAATGGGCACTGATGTAATAAAAAATTGGATGCTTCAGGGAAGCGCTATGAGCTCTATGTACGTGATTAGGCAGCTGAAAACTATACGTACTAAAAGGTGTTATGTGATATTTATTTAGCATGTATAGTTCTCTCAGGGTACAGTGTAATACGGTTTTTGTATTAAAGTCAAAAGTGTGTATGTTTGGGAGTTTGTATGGTTGTTACTGATGAAACTTGGCACGCATAGTTAGACTATGCAATGTCTTGACACGAAAAACTTTTTTATGCCCAACCATGGCAGGTTCTTAAAGCAATTTACTTGAATGGAGTTTCGGGCACTGGCTTGTAAGAACTATATCATTATTTCGAGCTTTAAACGTCTCATTCATGTTGACCAGAATACCGTGGCGTAATAATAAAAATTTAGGGTGGGACAGTTGTAAGAACGACTGGCATGTCTCTTGCAGTAAGGGGCCAGTCTGCGCGATAATTCACAAGAGATCATTTGTTGGAGATTTAAAATGTTAAATGGTGTTAAATATGCAATTAATATTTTTTTCTAAGTCGAGTTTAATGAATAAAATAATGTTTAGTCTGAAGTTGTATCTAATCGTACCAGTGCCTTAAAGTAACTATAATATAACGATGTAAAAATGACACAGTGTACATTATTTATGTACAACACCATTCTTTTTAGTGAGTTATTCAACATCGCAGCGCGGGAGGCCCGTTCTAGTCCTTGACTCGTACCGATACGTCCGCAACAGCCGAGGCAATGGCCCCGCAGTGCTGTGGTACTGCTGTTCCAGGAGATCCTACTCCTGTCGGGCGAGCGTCACCACTGTGCACGGCAGTGTGGTCAGCCTCAATGACAATCACAATCACCCAAGAGGCCGCGGCTACAACACACTCAAAGAAAAGACTTGTGTGCTGTACCCCGGACGTTGTAGCCCAAGTTGCACAAACGTTGGAAGCAATCCGTTTTAGTGTAGCTACGAGTATATACTTTTATTTTATATTTGTTATAATAAACAAATCAAAGATTTCATAGAAATACTTAACATGTGTTTTTTTGTCTTTCTCTGTGTATCACGTGGGTGAGTGTTATATTTTACTTCTCCACTTTGGACAGTTTTCTAAAAACGTGTAATCTAAGACCGGTGTCAGCTATGCTATTTTTAATACTAAGTCTATAATTCAGGTTATACCTACTTTATGTACATCGTATATTAACTTTGGAAGTGTAACCAAACATGTTATCTTTAAATTTCAGTATCGTATACGACGTCACAGCGCGGTCGGCCGGTGTTAGTGCTCGGTCCGTACCGGTACAACCGGTACAGCCGCTGTAAGGGGCCCAAAGTGCAGTGGGTTTGCTCCAAGTGGCATCAGTTCTGTCGGGCTTCCGTTACTACAATAGACGGAAATATCATTAAAATACATAATAAACATAACCATTAAAGCCTTTTTAATTTTTCTATCTGTACATTGCGTTTATTATTAAGAATTAGGTATTTAATAAAATAAGGTAGTAGCACTATGCGACTTTACATAATTTTATGACATTTTTTATTTAAAACCTTCAAAGATTCATAGCGTTTCACTTTTTAAATGTCATGGGCGTCTGATCCGTTTATGAGAAAAGAGAGTCTGTTTGCTTGATTCAGAAACTCATTCAAACATTTTTGAATTTTTGTCTATTCCTCTTATAAGGGAAAAATCTTAAAGGGTGCACAAGTATGAGAATGCCCAGATTCTTTTCAATCCTGTTATAATACTCGTTAGACCGAAGTCTGGCAGTCATTATTACTTTCCCCTTTTCTATAAATACTTGCAATGCGAAATTGGTCTAAAGATTTTAGTTGTGGCTTTATACAATTAAATTATACTTATCAGTATAATTTTACACGCATCTA
The DNA here is from genome assembly GCA_963082605.1 of Rhodophaea formosa. Taxonomy (NCBI): domain Eukaryota; kingdom Metazoa; phylum Arthropoda; class Insecta; order Lepidoptera; family Pyralidae; genus Rhodophaea; species Rhodophaea formosa. The sequence continues at coordinate 5,060,937 of OY720211.1, read as the reverse complement.
CTTTATTTTAGTTGTGCAATACATCACAAACCAGTTCGGCAACCAATCCGTGGTGTTCCGCAACTACAGGTATAATTGTTACATCAAGCGGCTCTCCGGAGAAAACACCTGGCGATGCATGAGGTGGTCTTCCCAGAACTGCAGAGTCTCCATCCGGACGCGAGGTGACCGAGTCATCAAGATTAACAACTCACATAATCATGATGAAGAAAAACCTAAGGTTGCCAAGAAACGACCTGGTTAGGTATTGACTGTTTATCAGGTATCTAAGTGCTTAATTTATTATTAAGTCAAAAGCTTAGAGTATAAATATTAACTAGTTACGAGTATATTGATACTCTAAGGTCAAAAGTAATAAACGTGTAAAGATAACTAGCTATCATAATTACAGACTTTTAATTTTTAATAGGATTTCATCCCTTGATTATAGCTTAAGAACTTACATGCACCATTTTACATTATATCATCTTTTATTCGTTTTCTTATTAAATTAAGAAATAAGATATGGTTAAAAAATTAACGGGGGCAGGACTTGAACCTGCTGTCTTAATTCTTTGTACGAGTAAAGACTCGGAGTAGTTACTCGTACAAATAGTAGACTGCTGGTTCAACTCTTGGCCGCGTGAATTTTTTATCCATATCTTATTTCTTGATTTAATAAGAGTATATCAAAATTAAGCAAAATTAAAAATTTTGCAAAAAAACCCACGACATAACATTGTTTTCAACTAATATCGTGGCGCCCCCTAGTGAGTTACAGCCATGACACCTAGACAGGTGTCATGAGTTCATGTTCTTAGACAAGAACATGAACTCATCAAACACAAATCCGTTATTGAAACCCGCATCAAAATCGGATCATTAGTTTGAAGATAGGTGGGAACATTACTTTGCACAAACAAACAAACATCTCTCACCCTAAACACATAAAAATAGCATTGTAAATGCAAAAATACCTATAAAATATAATATTTTTTTATTTAATTGTATTTAAAAGAAAATGGTCTTTCTTTTCACTGCCACGGATTTTACACAATTTGTTGAGAGGCGTTTTAAAATTGTTTCAGAAGTCATGTGGGGATTATCCTGTAGAGGCAGGCCAATCATTCAGGTGGGCAAATACAGGTACAACAAGAATAATCGCAGCAAGGGGCCCCGGGCGTGGTGGTCTTGCTCCAAGACCCGTAGCACGGGCTGCAAGGCCTCCGTCACCACTATTGATAACATCATCATAAAAATGAATTGTTTTCATAATCACTGACCACAGGCTTGTCCCTCAACCCTCACCTACCCGTTTGCCCTTAGCCTATATTCCCAATAGTTCTCTTTTTAAATCTGGCATATAAGCTTACGAGGTTGTAAAATTAACCAAACATCTGCCGCTTCATTGTTGATACTAACAAAGAAATAAACTGTTTATTAACGTTCATTCGCTTATTTTGATTTCTAAATCCTCATTTCTCCAGTCCAATTGTTAACGTATCTAAAAACATTTCTTATTTTTTTTTTCTAGCAATATAATATAAGAATATTTGTGCCCTAAGCGGTGTGATGATAATAAATACATTTTCATTATTCATATTTTCATTATTCATATTACGAACGTCTAATCGAATTTAGTGACGGTAACGGTACTATTAAAAGGGTAAGTCAAATTGAAATGTTTAATCTGCGTAAAGAAAATCCACCTGCACTTTTATAGGTCAAATACTATACTTGTTGTTGGCAATATATGATTTCATGTTTAGGTTACTATTACATTAGATAAATAAATTGTACATTATCTAATAGTCGAGTCCACATACGTTTAACAATTTAGTTGTCTTTTTTCAGCTCAAGGCACTTATTTAACGTACACCAGTAAAGGTCAGCCAGTGCTTTGTCACCTCGGGCGTCGCTACTACAAAAACAACAGGAGCAACGGGTTCAAATCCGTGTGGTTTTGTGTCAAGAGTAGGACCCGGAGCGTTCGCTGCAAAGCTTCGGCGATCACGATGGGACCAAATGTTGTCTTTGTCAAGGATGTGCATAACCACGATTTTGACAGTCATCTTTATTCAACAAATTACATACCATTAGAAAACCGTATTTTTAATTGAAATCAACGAAAGCGAGTGCAATATGTATGTAATGTATTTAAGTGTGTCTCCAGTACGGGAGATTGAAAAAAAATTTACTTGAGTCATAGTTGGTAAGCAGTTTTATATTGTAGTATGATTAGGAACCCAATTTTTTTCATAGCTTTCCTTGGGGTAAACTGATCACTATGATAAAGGTTCATTAGAGAATATGACAGGCATACAGATTGTATAGCATTATGCATGCTTAAAAAACCCTTATAATTTAGATTGTAATAATTACAGCAAAAGATAGTAAGTAAATAAATGTAAGAGGGAATGTACATTTAAAAAATAATAATAACGTATAATATTAAGTCATATGATATTATACCGATAATACGATATATAATTTTAAAAAATATTTGGCTGTATCATGACTACAGGATTTGTTTTTATGTAGTACGCTAAACACCAGTTTATGGGGTACCCTAGAGTATATCATCGTAAGCATTGTTACAAGCAAAGTATCATATTTAGAAAATAATTTTGACGATTTGTTCCTTTCTTGTGACAATGGTGATTTTGGTGATGGAAGTGTTATTTCAAATACACACTGCTTAAATATAATGAAATGTACAGTGTAAGTTTAATCACAAATAATATAAATTATTTTTTAATTAAGTAGAGTAAGTGAACCTAACATTTTTGGTTATACATATTATGTTAGTGTCGTAATCTCCTTAGTAATATATGTATATTAAAAATTATTCCAATTTTATTTATTGATGTATTTATGTAAGTAGGCTTTTTTCACAATTGAAAAAAAAGATATACTATTATTTTGCCAGTGCACACATGATACGTAGAATATAAGTTAGCATATACACCTATTAAAAAAGTTATAAGTCATATTAGCGAAAACTGTAATACATTTAGACATTATTTAATTATTATGGCTATTACAAGTAATATAAGTTCACAATTTATAATACTTTTTTCCTTTTTATGGTTTTGCTCCAATGTTTGCCCTGTATGGTAAAATACGTACCTACTCGTATATCATCAGAACCTAATATACATTGTAAGTACGTTAAGCTGGATACAATAGACGAGGTGTTCTAAGGCAAGAGGCGAAGCCGAATGCTTATAATACGAGTGATACAATAGCTAGCTGACTAAGTACGAGTATCATACGACGCGTTTCAAACATTTGCGAATACCACAAAATAAATGATTGATGTAAAAAAAATGAACCTAGTCCGTAAAATACAACATTAAGGTCCAAGTTTCGATGTCAAAAGAAGAATAATATTTTCACTTAAATTTATACTATGTTTGCAGTTCCCAAATTCGCGATGTCCCGTCATGGGACACCTGTGCTCGACATCGGCCACCACAGGTTTTACAAGAACAATCGCAGCAGCGGCCTCAAAGCCGCCTGGTTTTGCAGCAAGCGACGCCTAGGGTGCCGCGCCTCTGTCACCCTTTGTGGCAGCACCATTGTGGACTTTAGACATTTCCACTGTCACTCATGAAAATAAATGTTTAAAAAGGAATTTTTGGCGAAAATAGCAAGATAAATCCATGACATAGCGCATGAAAAATCTACAAGTAAAGCTTTAAAAGTGTAGATTATAAATAAATGCAATCAAATTACATAATTACACCTGGCATAAATGAATGACATATTTATATAATTTGCGTATTGTTGGCAAAACATTCAAAACGATGGTAGTGTATTTTGGTATAGGTGTTTTTCATGCATTTACATTGCCATTCTTAAACACTCTCATTGAATTAAGAAATAAGGTACGGAAATATATATTTTTCCCATATCTTATTTCCTTATTTAACTAAAGTTATGAAATTTTGGATTTTTACGTAATTTATAATACTTCCTCAGACTTTCAGTTCAGTGTGACTCAAAGCGGCCGGCAAGTCCTGCAACTGGGTTGCTACAGGTACTACAGAAACAACAGGAGCCGGGGGTCCAAAGCCACGTGGTTCTGCTCGCACAGCAGCAACCGGGTTCCGTGCAGAGCCTCAGTTTTGACCGTAGACGACCAGATCATCAATGTCAAGAACTGGCATAACCACTGACTCATCGCGTTTTGGCCCTTATTCGTTAGGGCTGGTTGGTTTAACGTGGTATGAGTTATGAATAGGGAATGGAAAACTGCTAACTGCTGCCCAGTTTTTTAGCTAAAAATGATTTTCTAAATGATGGACGTTGCTTTTGTGAAGCACACTTTTACTTAGATAGCGTTACTACTACTACTTTAGTTTGGTTAAAATTGTTTGGGAAAGTCCATGTTAAAAGTATATTTTTTTTCTAAATAATATATCCAAAAGAAAGCCCTCAAAGTGTATCCCTTTTGTTAAAGGGTCATTCTTAAAATAGCATTCGCAATATTTAACACAACTGCTGAAAACAGTTCTTTTGTGACGGGAAAAGCCTTTTCTAAGTCTTTGTAACCTGTTAGAGATTAAAAGTTGATAAGGTAATTGTGTGCTTATTTTTGGGAGTGCAACGAAAATTATACGAGCAAGTACATTTTTAACCCCATTGTACAATGTAAAGTTTCTTATATTTTATACACCTAAGTATATTTAAAAGCTTACCTCAGGTATGTCAATAATAAAGATGCTGTTTTTATATATTTTTTCACTTTTGCGTTTACAGTTCTTTTTATTTGCAAAATTTACATACTTAAGTACATATATTCATTAATAAATTATTTTTGGATATTTTGTATTGATGTGTTTTAACGGTTCATCTGAAAAGTAAGTAGCTTGTCTTTTCCTGTTAATTTCTTTTTGATTTTGTGTGTATTATTCTTCCTTAAACCCTAGCCATCCGTATTCGTTCTATTCAATGCTTTAGTCGAGAATAAATTTACAGATTTCAGTTTTCAAATATCAAGACACGGAAATTGCGTATTAAATCAGGGGCCTTACAGATACAAGAAGTCATACGTATACGTTGATGGCACCCGAAGGAAGTGGGAATGCGTCCGAGCAGGAAAGTCGAGAGGATCGTGCTCAGTCGTGGTGGTGACTCAGGATGAGAAGGTTTTGGAAATCAAAGGACAACATAATCACTGATGAGAGACAATAAAACAATTAACATCAGTAAAACTAAATTCTTAAATTGTTGGTTTAGGTAGATTTTTAATATTGTTCGGTTCGGCCAGTGGGTTCAGGGGTTATATCGGGTTTTATCAATTACTAGCTGTTACCCGCGGCTTCGCTCGCGTGATTTATAGCCTATGTCCTTCTCAGTACCCTAACCTATGTGTATGCAAAATTTCATGATGATCGGTTCAGTAGATACGGCGTGAAAGCGTAACAAACAAACAATCAAATAAACAAACTCACTTTCGCATTTATAATATTAGTTGGGATTGACTAGTCGATCTGTGAGGTTTGACCTCGGAAGTCTTATGACAGTGAACCGTCTATTAAAAATTTTTCCAATAAAATCGTGGAAGAAAAGAGTGATTATAATTTATAAACCTTTGTTTTTTAGGCATGTTTCGTATTTTATTGAAGTTCATTCTCTGACAGTAAGGACGACTTTAAATGCACAATATTTAAGATATGATACTTAAAACAATATTCATTACTAAAACATTATATACTATACTAAACGATAAGAAAATTACAACTCAATAAAATAAAAAAAATAAAAACTAACTTATTAACTAATCAAATATACCACCCCTAATTGTTCACGGCTCAAAGGTTATATCTCACTATCCGCGTTGTCTCTTTGAATGGCATATCCTTTGGGTCTGATACTATCCGGAGCGGGGGTCGCAATCTTTGTTCCTAACGGCGCCCTATCTCGCTGATGAAAGAATTTTGCTTCGGCACACAACGGGCCAGCTGTACCAACAGCGATTGGAACTGGTTACAAAATTAAATTAACCTGCTTACAAATCTTCACGAGAATCGGTTGAAAAATGTGAATGATTAGAAAACAGTCGGGCAGACAATACGAAAGAATATTTGGCCAATCTGAAACCGAGACGATTCGCAGTCGCTCGGCCAATAAATAATACGAGGCAGGAGAAGCATAAGTAAAAGAAAACATTAATTCCTAGAAAAATAATCATAACTGTTTTTTTGAAATTATGCAAGATGATAAATGAAGAATTTTTAACAAGATAGTTGCTAAGGGCAATTCTTCAATAAATATGACCCTAGCAAATATGTCAGTAGGTATTTATTGGGCATTTCAAAACACACATCCTCGAGCTCATTTTCATTCGCTCGAGGCTGGGTGTTTTGAAATCCCCAATAAACACAATGAAATCAAGATTCTATGAAACTTACCAATACTTATTCCTGCTGGTATGCCGGTTCTAAGCCAGTGGAGCTTTAGTACTCGGGTATGACAGAAATAAAATAAGTTGTCAGTTTTTATGCGTGTTCATAAAATAGGTGTTACTGTTGTTTACGGAAGGCGGTACAAGTGAATATTTTGTAGATTAGTCTCTACCGCTTCACTGGGTTAGAACCGGCGACGTGTTAAAGAATAATAAATATAATAGCAATGCTGTAATTGTTCATTTTGTCAAAACACATTACAGGCGGCAGACAAGCCAAGTAAACTGTCTAATTATGAAATTGATAAAACAAAAGGAATCTTTAAAATTACAATGTATTTGTCCTACTATGCTAACGAGTACAGTAAAAAGGCATGGTAACTTATTACCGAATACTATTCGATGCATCATATGTGGTCCATCAAATTGTGGAAAGACCAATTTAGTGATAAGCTTATTGTTGCATGAAAACGGTCTACGTTTTCGTAATCTGTACGTGTATTCAAAATCCTTATATCAACCGAAATACTTATTTCTAGAAAAAGTATTAACTATGGTACCAGATGTATCATTTCACAAATACAACCACAATGCCGAAGTGTTAAATCCACATGAAGCGGCTCCAGACTCCATTATTATATTTGACGATGTTGCCTGCGAAAACCAAAATAATATTCGAGACTATTTTGCTATGGGGCGTCACAAAAACATTGACTCTTTTTATCTAAATCAAACTTATACCAAAATACCAAAACAGCTCGTGAGAGACAATTCAAACCTCATTGTATTATTTAAACAAGATGATGTTAACTTGAAACATGTTTATGAAGAACATGTTGGTTCTGATATGACATGGCTCCAATTTCGTAAAATGTGTTCTACTGTTTGGAATGAGCAGTATGGATATGTTGTAATTAATAAAGACTGTGAACGAAATAATGGGTGCTATAGAATGAAATTTGATACATTCATTGTTATAGAATAACATTTATAAGAAGGTTTTGTGTTGATGACCTCTCACTTCATTTGTGAATGTCAATAAGAACGTATCATAAAAATGGAGAAAAAATTCAAAGAACAAATTGTGAAATCCGCAGCTGCTGTAAAAAGAAAGGTTGATTTGATACGAGATGCAAAAAATACGAGCAACATGGCTTTAGAGACTATATTCAAACCTATAGTTGATCCATTAAATCAACTGTCTAGAAAAAATGATATTAAATGTGAAGAAGAAGAAGAAGAGGAAAAGCATATACCTGCGATCAAAAGAAATAAGTTTAGCGAAAGTGAAACATCATATATTGCTAAAGAAGATTCAGAAGAACCATTTTACGAACACGAAGAAGAAAACTTAGACTCGCTTGAACATAATCCTAACGAAACCCTTACTGTTTTGCCCTCTGATATTCTGAGCGATGAGTCTTTTAAATCTCTTAACTCATCACCGACCTCTAAAGATCATACTATATCTTGGACAACCGAGGTCATAACCGATATTCCTTTTGGGGTCAGACACGATCGTGGAAAGGTCATGCTAGGCAACACACGTGTTTTTGACCGAGACCAAACATGGAAAATAGGAACTCACATTATTAAAAAGACACCTGGTTTAAAGGAGTTACTATATACGAAAACTCCGAACATAGATGTGATAACAGAGGAAGATTTGCAACATTATAAATTGTTGCTTATTGAAACCAATGCACATAGACGTAACTATGATGCAAAGAAGCCTATTAATAGCAACAAAGGTTTCAAATACATGCACATCATTAAACCGCTATTCAAATTTACAAGAAGTGCAACTACTAGTACTGAGAGTCTTACAAAAGGGTCAGGTATTAAACTTTTGAAAAAATTAAATAAAAATACTGATTTGATTTATTGGAATGATCCGAACGAGTTAGTAGAAAGATTACAATTACTATTTGCATCACGAGATGCGGGTAACACTGGATTAGATAATGAGATTATTTCAATCATCGAAGAACTACAAGAAGCAGGTATTATTAACAGAAATATAAAGAGCGTGCAGTAAGAGTTTTGAACAGTTTACTTGCAATATTCGATCTATATACATAGACTATAATGAATATAGACAAATTTGGTCATCACATTCATAAGCGTATAAGATTTTCTGAATATATTGATACCCTAAACGACGCTTTAACCAAATCGGAAACAGGAGATTTTAATCTCAAACAATCGAAGCTAAAAGGATTGTTGCATCCAGAGGAAGACAACGATGCTGTTAACAAGGCGTACTTGGATAAAGAAATTCAAGATTTAAGAGCTGAATTAAAACAAATCCATACTAATGTAAAAAATTATCTCAGTAACTTGGAAAAAGCAGTTTTTTATAAAATAACTTCCACGCACTATACTAAAGCTGAAATAGATTCAAAACTAGCAAAGTTCAATAAAAATAATGAGTAAACAAAACATAGTTGACGAGCTCCATAGATCAGCGAGAAGAAATTTCCCACGTCGTTGTACGATCATAAAAGGGATAGATGATTTATGGCAAGCTGATCTTATAGACTTACAGAAATATGCTCAGTTTAATAAAGGATACAAATATGTATTAGTTGTTATTGATGCTTTATCAAAATACGTCTGGGCTGATCCCATAAAAGCAAAATCAAAAGAATGTGTTACAAGTGCTATGCAACATATACTGACTGAGACATCCCGAAAGCCAAGAAACTTACAAACAGATTTAGGAAACGAGTTTTACAATGAAAAATTTCAAAAATTGATGAACAAATATAAAATAAACCATTATTCTACTTACTCTGTAAAAAAGGCATCAATAGTTGAACGAGTAATAAGAACATTAAAATCTCATCTTTATAAATTGTTCAGTCTTAACGGGCAATACCAATGGTTAGCCAAGAACTTGAATTCTGTTGTTCAAAATTATAACAGCACTCCTCATAGGATCACAAAGTTTAAACCAATAGAAGTAAATCAGTACAATCAGCTTTTGGTTAAGGCTAATATAAATAAAACGCAAAAACAAAATATCACGAAATCCCTTTTTCATGTTGGTGACCATGTACGAATCAGTAAATATAAAGGAGATTTCAGTAAAGGTTATACTCCAAACTGGTCAACTGAAATATTTACGATTGAAAAAGTTAACTGTACGAATCCACCTACTTATCATATAGAAGATAGACATAAGCAACCAATTTTGGGGACATTTTACGGATATGAGCTACAGAAGGCTAAGTTTCCAGATTTATATCTCATTGAAAAAGTAATAAAAAGAAAAGGAACAAAATTGTTTGTAAAATGGTTGGGGTTAAGTGATTCCGAAAACAGTTGGGTTGACAAAAGTGCCGTCCTACATTAATATAAGCGAAGTATAAGAGTGTAAGTTATCAGTACATGCTTATCAATGAAGGAAGGAGGTGGTATTATTAACACTTTAATTGATAAGTTACCATTTGAACTACATTTACCTGGATATCAGTTCTGCGGTCCAGGAACTAAATTACAGAAAAGGTTATTAAGAGGTGATCGAGGTATTAACGAGTTAGATAAAGCGTGTATGCTTCACGATATTGCTTATACTAACAGTGATATTAACGTTCGACATAAAGCTGATTTAGAACTTTTAAACATGGCTAATCGGAGGTTCAAGTCCAAAAATGTTGGAAAAAGAGAAAAAGTGGCATCTTGGATTGTAAAAAATGCGATGAAAGCGAAATTAAAAGCAGGCGCAGGAGCACGATCCTTTATGAAAATCGTTAAAAATATCCAGAATCGATTAAAAAAATTAAAATCCAAAGATAAAAACACTGCTATTAAATATGCTTATGCAGCTGCAAAAAAAATATTTACAAACAAAAGTGGTATGCGCTTGCCACGCTATATTCCTATTCCCAAGTGTGGAGGAATTTTGCCTTTGATTCCAATTTTTGCTGGATTATCGGCACTTGGTTCGATAGCTGGCGGGGCTGCAGGTATCGCAAAAGCTGTGAATGATTACAAAGTGGCTAAACAGAATCTTCAGGAGTCCGAACGACACAACAAAATGATGGAAACGATTGCTCTTGGTAAAGGATTGTACTTAAAGCAACATAAAAAAGGAGCAGGGCTATATCTTAAAAGTCCAAAAAACTAATGAAAAGGCTACCTAAACGGGCACTTACTAATATAGATTTAATTAAACATGCGAGCGATATTCCCTATTTTCGCGGTGTGTTTATGAGAGATACCTTGCCTGCAAAACCAAGAAAAATAGAGTGCGCAATACTAAATCTAGATAGTTGTTCCAACCCGGGAACTCATTGGGTAGCCTACGTAAAGCTCAATAATTATTCTGAATATTTTGATAGTTTTGGAAACTTAAAACCACCATTAGAGTTACTCAAATATTTGAAAAATACATCTATTAACTATAATTACATCCAACATCAGAACTTCGGTTCAATAAATTGTGGACATCATTGCTTAAATTTTTTAGTTGAGTTTTGGAAAAATGTAGGTATTTAAGAAGTCTTAAGAATAAAAAAATATTAGTATAATCATGTCTTTCACTGTGTCAATAACTGGGGTGGGAAGCTCTTTGACGATAAACTATTCACCAACTTTAGAATTACGTGGAGATTATGAATGTGGGCTTTTATACTTTTCAACGTTTAATTCAATTCCAAATATAGATGAGAGAAATAATAAATTCTATTACGGAAATGAAACTATCGAAATTCCAGAAGGATCTTATGAACTACAAGATATTCAAGATTTTTTAAAAAGTAATATTAAAGATGCTTTCTTCAAATTAACTTGTAATAATAATACACTAAAAACTAATATTTTCTGCTCGAAAGATGTTCATTTCGAGAAAAGTGGTTCAATTGGTAGGATGTTGGGTTTCGGAAGGGAGACTATAAAAGCTAATAAAAGCAGCGTGTCTCGGTATCCTGTTAGCATTATATCAACTACCCTTGTGCGCATCGAGTGTGATGTAATCAGCGGATCATTTGTGAACGGAAAAAGTAGTCATATAATTCACGAATTTGTTCCCAACGTGCCACCTGGTTATCGCATAATCGAAATACCGAAGAACATAATCTATTTCCCAGTTAATCAAAACTCCATTAGTGCTCTAAGTATAAGATTATTGGACGCTGAAAACAAACAAATTAATTTACGCGGTGAGGAGGTACAGATTTATTTACATTTTAGAAAAAAATGATAATTTTCGATAAAAACTCTGTTACAACCCGTCTTCAAGTCAGTTACAAGGAATCACCTCGGCAAGGAACACTTCTTCAGAAAAAAGAAAAGAAGAACGGAAAGAAGCTTACAAAAAATAATCGAAAGTTTTTGAAATTGGTAGGATTGTTAAAATAATGAATTTTTTAAATATATCACAACCTACAGTTATCGACAACAGCGTCGAAAGTTTCGAATTTCATTCATACAGACCGTATGTGACAAGTTTTAACAAGAATGATGAGATTCGAATTCCTATTAACCAGCAAGACTTGTATGTGTTACCTGCATTCAGTACTTTGTATATTGAAGGCAAAGTAGAATTATACGATAGTAAAACTAAAGAAAAACTATCGAGAGTTAATTTTGTAAATAATCCTGCAATGTTTTTATTCCAAGAGATTCGGTATGAATTAAATGGAGTTGAAATTGACAGAATAAAAAATGCTGGTATCACTACTACCATGAAATCTTACCTATCCTTAAATGAAAATGAATCTAAATCTGGAAAAGTATGGGGTTGGTCTCCTACTGGCACAACTAATATTGATAACGGTTCATTCTCTGCTTCGATACCACTAAACAAAATATTAGGTTTCGCGGAAGATTACGAGAAAATCATAATAAATTCCAAACATGAGTTAGTGTTATTAAGAAGTAATAGTAACCTCAATGCACTAAAATTGGATAATGAAGAAATTGTTGATGATATAATTATCAATAAAATATTTTGGCGAGTTCCACACATTAAAGTGTCTGATCGGGAAAGGATTAACTTATTAAAACATTTAGAAAAAGATCGAGCTATTACATTAGCGTTCCGGAACTGGGATTTATATGAATACCCACTACTCCCCAGAACTCGCAAACATAATTGGGCAATTAAAACTACATCGCAAACTGAAAAACCACGGTTTGTTATTATTGCGTTACAAACCAATCGTAAACAGCAACCACAACTCTCAATGGCTGAATTCGATCACTGCAATGTTCGTGACATAAGAGTATTTTTAAATTCTACGTATTACCCTTATGAATGCATGAACATAAGTTTTTCAGAAAATAAGTTTTCTTTATTATACGAGCAATACGCAAGATTTCAGCAGTCTTATTATAGACGTCGACCGGAACCGTTGTTAAGCTTAAAAGAATTCAGAGACATTGCTCCATTATTTGTCATCGACTGTTCCCGCCAACAAGAGACTTTGAAGGGTTCTGTAGACGTGAGAGTTGAAATAGAAACAGACCAAGAAATACCTGACCAGACAGCAGCATATTGCTTGATATTAAACGATTGTATATTTGAATACAAACCTTTGAGCAACATTGTTAAAAAGATATCATGAATAATAACACAATTATTGTAGATTTACAAGGTTTCAAAAACCCTTGCAATAAATTCATAGTAAAGGAAATCGCAATAGCGACTGAGGAACATACCCAAATATTCCTAGTAAAGCCGCCTTATACTTTCTCCCAACTTACTCATGAAGAAAAAAAACGTGTCATGTGGATAGAAAAACATCTTGGATATCGATGGAGCGAAGGATATGTCGATTACAAAGAATTTCATAGGATTATAAAGTCTTATTTAAATGATAGAAAAATTATTGTGAAAGGTGCGGAAAAAATTATTTGGGTGGAGGAGGTATGTAACCACAAAAATATTATAGATATAACAGATAAAAATATTCCTAATTTAAAAGAGCTTCAAGCTAAGTATTGTAAAGAATTATTTTCATTAAATTGTTTTATTCACCCACAACAATGTGCATTAAAGAATGTTTTATGTATCAAGAAATGGTTAATAGAAAATAAAATAATTTTATAACTATAAATCTTCTTTTTATTTCATTTTTACAAAAAAAAGGTATACACAATATACTTACATAATGATATATACACTATTTCTAAATAACTTTTTTTTTTCAATCGTACAAAACACTTCTACTTTCTACAACATAGTATCTTTATTTATAGGTAACGATATTTTCGACGACCTCTGTGGCCTAGTGGTCATCATGCCAGCCTGTCACACTGAAGGTCCCGGGTTCGATCCCCGGTCAGGTCAAGATGGAAACCGATCTTTTTCATATTGACCTGGGTCTTGGATGTTTATCTATATATGTATTTATTATAAAATATAGTATCGTTGAGTTAGTATCCCATATTACAAGACTCGAACTTACTTTGGGGCTAGCTCAATCTGTGTGATTTATCCGTATATATTTATTTATTTATTAATTCAACAATAAGAGTAATTTTAACATATTCTTTTAGGTATAAATTCAATGAAAGTATTTTTAACATATGAGAAAATTTAAGTTTTAACAAATACTATTTATTTAAATTAACTACTTACATATATCATTCAAGTAAGATACTTAACTTTATTACTATTCACGCTTATTTTAACACAGATAAACTTACATATTTTATAATTACAAATGATCACTAGTTAGTTTTTTGCTAATCATTCTAACAATGTTTTCAGTACACTCCAATACTTCATCAAATGCATCACTTATCACATATTGCGCACTTGTCACCACATTACTATCGTCTTCCACTGGAGAAGGTGGAGGCGACAAAGCACTGTATGTTGGGGCACTAGGGGTAGGCTCGTTTTCAAAGTCCAGAATTTGGATTTTAACCATCCGGATTCCTCTCCGCGCCTTTTTTATGACATAAGACGAAGATGCAAGCCTGCTCTTCTGTAACGCAGCATCCCTTTTCTGCTCAATTTGCCGGAGCTCAGCAAATCGATTAGTGGGAATGATGTTGTAGCACTGAGAAAGGCTATCCAGGGGGTTCTGTGCGTCTTGTGAGCACAATATACAAGTCTCCTGTGAGTCTGACATGATCTGTAAAGAACGAAATATAATTAATATAACAAGAAACAAACGTAAAATTTTGATAAACATTATCAGTTAGACATTGTTAATAACAATACTTACATTCAGTTAGAAACTTTAAACACTAGCAGTAATTTGATGTAGTATGTGATATGATGTCCAGCAAACAACTGAAACACCATTATAAAGGACGCGAGTCTTTTATAATTAAAATACGATTGTATTGCAAAACAGCGTTCCTCGCAAACCTAAATAAACAAGAATAAACAAGTTCGATGGCTGTACATTGTATTGTATCATATTTCATAATGGCAATTCAATAACATTCCAATTTTATGTATATCATTTGACAACCTCTGTGGCGGTACGGTTATCATGCTCGCCTTTCACTCAAGAGGTTCTGGGTTCGATTCCCAGCCAAAGCAAAATGTAACCAGTGTTTTTCAAATTGCTTTGGGTCTGGGATGTTATCTAGTTTTAAGTAGGTATCATATACTCGTACATCACAAATTTATCATCACAAAAACAAAGATTAGTTGACAGAAACGAATTATTTATTTTTAATACTCTTATTTTGTTTTGTGATAGCAACTACAAAATATATATTGTTTATCAAAGTATCAAAAGAAAGATGTGTATTTTCCGGAAAAAGAAATACATTAGTTAGAATTGGCGCTATAGATGTAAATAAATGTAGGTAGGTAATTAGAAATAAAATACGTTTTAATAGTTATTAAAAGTTTATTAGTCCCTTAAAAATTATATGTAATATTATAATTAACACAATTTTTCCTTAAATCTAATATTCAATTAAGTTGTTATGTTTATATTTATGTATTTTAAAACGTCTAAGTAACAATTAATTTTCTTGAAACATATCAAACATTAACGATTACTTACACAGTAATACTCAGTCATAGCATTGATTTTAAAGTTAAACATAACTGGCTTCAATACAAATAATTGAGCACAACATTGAGGTGAATGAAAGAAAATTGACAGAAGTAAAATTTTCATTAAAAAATACAAATTGGCATTATTTGATCTACTTATACATATACAAAATAATATTTGATTCGAGTAAATCAATATTCTATAATTTTATAAAAATCTTTCATAGCCAACTAGATGTATGTCCCCAAGACATAGTGCTGAATTTATCGTTTAGTACAATTCGTTTGTCATCATTTGAAGACAATGCGACTTTGTCAATTGCTTGAGTAAAAACTTCATGTTTAAGCGATTTGAATAGAATATTTCTTTTTCGTAGGGAGTTACTAGTCAATAATACATTATTATAATCGGTAAAAGTAAGATTCTTTATTTCAGATTTCTTTACACCCTTAGCCTTTTTTATTTCTTTATCTTGCGTTTTGACGCAATAAAGTTTAGACCGCAATCCCACAAATTCAGTGATTATTTTACCTCCGTATTCGTCCTTGAACAGTCCAGGAACTTTTTTGTTTTGGCAAACTATGTTGTACTGATTATTATTAATATAATTACTTGTATCAAAGTATGACTGAAAATACATTTTTATATCTTTATATACATCTTTAGTCTTTATTGAATATAAAAAACTATCTGTATCAGTATAACAAAGTTTTAAACCATTGCCATAGAAGGGTTTCATAACAGAATAGTGAAAATTATACATATGATGTTTAGACATTTCTAAGACTGTAAATCCTATGTAAATAGGTTTATCTAAAACCACTAACTCGGGTTTCATTTGTACAGCAACAAAATTTTCCGCAAAAATTGTACAACTATGAAAATTAGGCCTTGATATCAATTGTTCAGCCGTATATGTTTTTTTTGTCTTATTCCTAGAGTCATTCCATTGATTAACTAAATATACACTAACCCTTTTTTCGGAATCTTCTAGTGTTTTCCCGAAAACACTATTATTCAATAATTTGAAAAAATCCTGTTCAAATGGTGACTTGGCTTGTTGTCGTAGTTTTGTATTTAAATCGATATATTGCTTTAGAAATGGATGCTGTCTAAATTTGATTACGCGGTGAATTTTTTTTAAGATCAAGCCATGACTTATACATGTTTTTAAATGTACATAGTGAATAACATATTCGAATTTATCATATAAATTGGGAATTAACTTTGGTATTTTAGAGCCCGGTGGTGCAAATTTTTGTGGGCAAAATGGTAGATCATTATGCAAGTCGTGTAAATTCTCGGGATATTCCAAATCTACTTCTAAAATATACCCATATTCTGAATCATCAGGTGTATTGAGGATGACACTTTCATTTATATCTGTTTGTTTAATAAACCTAAAATTAGAATAGGGTAAATAAGAACACATTGCGTAACCATACAAATTATTACAATCTATGTACAGTAAATACTTATCGGGCAGGTTTGAATTATAGTCGGTCAAATATTTATGATTCGCTTTAGCATATCTAGTGGAACATAAGCAGATTCCTCCACGAATGCCTTTTTGGATCATTCGTATAATTTCGAGGTTATCTATTAGTTCAAGTTTGACTTTCGTTAAAAGTAACATTGCATCAAAACTCAACCCGGGAGCTGTCATGTAAAATGCTGGATCTAATCTGTAATTTATTTTACAAGTTTTGCGAAAACTTTGAAATATATCAGTCAGTAACATAACATCAGTTTTAAGATATAAATCGGTATATTCCCCAAGATTTTTTAAACAAAATATTCTCCAAACCTGTTGAGCGTGAGAATAATCTGATTCGGAAATAATTTCATCTGTTAAATGGCTATAGAAGCAGCTACGCGGAGGTAAACAAGTTTCTTCATAAGTATGCCAACTTGACATATATTCGTAAGGGTACACACCTTTCCGTCTCAAAAGATCAAAGTGTTTTTTGTTCGGAAAAAAAATAGTCAAATGAACAAAATCATTGTCATTTAAATTAGCTGCAAGTTTTTCCAAACTAGTGCCTAAAAACTTAAACGAGTCCACAAACCGCACTGGTAAAAATTCTTGACAACCGACATTAAAAAATTTTGTAAATGAAATGTAGTTCTCTTTATTTTTTGCAATAACTTTTATTTTGCCAGGCATTTCTCCTAATTGTCGAATAAATAAATGACTGTCATATCCAGATAAATTGTGAAAAAATACGGGAACAAATTTTGGTAAGCGATATTGTAGGTTACAGTAAGAATGGGCTGCACCTCTATACTTTCCAGTAAGATGACAATGTTCTTTGACTTTGTCATCAAGTAGCAACTGTTCACAAAGGAAACAATATTTCGATTTTTTAAAACTTTCTTGCTCCTCAGACGTTAATAAAGTCATAGGAATTGAATGTTCTAAAATCTTATGTATTTGATTTATGTCTTTACCGAGAAACTCAAGAAACTTTTCTACACAATCCCGCCCACGATAAGAGACGTACTTATTGCGGGTGCTATCAAAAGAACATACAATATAGTATGCGAATGCGGCTGGTACATGTTTTTGTAAAATAGATGTACATTTCGAATGAAACTCATTGGTATTCGAATCAGATACTAATAAAGATTCAAAATCAGCATAAATAACAAATGGCATATCTTGCATTCTTTCAAAATGTTTAAACTGAATAACTGAACCTTTTTCAGGTAATAATGTCCGAACACCGCTACAAACATGAACATTAAGTTTATCTTTATTATTAAAAAAAATCATACATTCATCACAGAAATATATCTTGCCATGATGTTTTGTTAGCTGAGGTCTAAGTAATTTACTCAAGTTTTTTATCAAGCAATAATGTTTGACCCCCCCTTTTTCTAAAAATAACAAATTAACATGATGTTTCCTTTTATGATTGGATTTATAAAGAGGGCCAACTATATCAGACTTTTTCCCAAGACCATATACATTGATGCTAATTGACCGATTATTTTTCTCAAAAATTTTGATGTCTTGGAAAGAGACAGGAAATGTCATATTTTTAGTGTTGAGAATATTTTCGTAATGCGGATATGAAGATATTCGATGAGGGTTATTCTTAGCGGGAAACAGAGCTGCCATTATTGACCATAGGAAACAGAACGAATCATTATTTTGTATATTTACACAAGCTCGTTTTAACTTTAAAGATTTTGGCAATTCAATAAAGCCTGCAGCTCTCAAGGGATTGTATTTATTAATATTAACTTCTAAGTATAAATTACGCAAAAAAGACCACCCACTACCTTTTTCTTGAAATTCATCTATCTTCGTAACAATAGAGTGAATTGCTTTGAAAAACATTTCATTAAAGTCATAATTGTCGTATATTACAAAATTTTTAGTGGAAAATGATTTTATTTCGCCTGTTAAGTTTGTTGGTAAATTGAATTCACCAAACAATTCGAAGTTAACCTTAATGGAACGATAAGTGGCTTGTCTTGCGTTTAATAATTGTTTTACGCAAGGTCGTACACTACGTAAGAATACGGCCGGGGGTGCCGCGTCAGCGCTAGCGCTGCTGTCCTCGTTGCCCCCGCAGAGAACAGGGTGCACTCTGTATGAAGCAATCCGATTTCTGAATGCAGAGCTTATCTTTTGGATACCATCAGAAATTTCTATTGAATAATTGTTTTTATGTATACTTTTTAAATGACCTGAGAAAGCGCTACTTTTTACCGATAAATCGCAAACAGTGCAGTAGACTGTTTTGTTGGCCATATTGAAAATGTAATCCTTACTAATATTATAAATGCGAAAGTTTGTTAATGTCAGGATATCTAGATGTGTGGATGTTTGTTACTCTAACACACAAAAACTACTGAACGGATTTTTGACGAAACTCTCCAGTAATGTAGCTAAGTTATCGAAACAACACATGGGCTATAATTTTATACGCGAACGAAATCGCGGGTGTCTGCTCTTTATGCATAAATTTAATTATGTTAATTTGTATGTGTACAAGTAGATTTTACTATATAGTACCCATATAAATGAAAAGTAGACTTATGTCTACCTTATCAATTACTTAATTAAATAATCAAAGGAAACAAAAATGTACTCTTAAATGTCTCTCATATATTATAATAATTATTATCATCTGCTATATAAAAATTATAACAACGACGCCTGGCTTAGGCCTAGTTATGAAATTAGTACATTTCTTATAATATTAGATTAATATTTTAATGCTCGAGTAAATATCTTAAATATTTATTTTTTCTTGTCGGAAAAATATTTCCCCTCTTCGGTAAAGTGTACCTTACATTTATTAATAAAATCTTTTAGCGAGCGCAGCTCAGGCGCATCGCCGTCAGCCCGAAACTTTAACGCTAACACAGCGAGCTGCCACCTATCCTTGGGATCCACGCGTAGGATGTCCGCGGAGTTGTAGACCTTGAGCTCGACGAAGACGTCTCCCTCCAAGCTCGCCGTACGTCTCACCACACCATCGGCCACCCGTCGCGTCAGAGCTGACTGCAAGGGCAGCGGCTTTTTGGCAGCCGTAAGGTTGACCGCCTCGTCTTCAGACTCACTGTCGACCCAACCGGTCTTCTTTGGCGCCACCGATTTTTTCGCTTTAGCTGCTTTAGTTGGATTGGATCTGAAAAAAATAATATGCATAAGTACTGTTATCTCTGGGAAGTTTTTAAAAAGAAGTGATTAGTTTCAGTTTAGATTTAATTTAGTTTTATTTAGATGTGCTGTAATATTGAATATTTAAATGAAATTAATATTAATAATACATATTTTCTTCTATAAAACTTTAGGATTTATTTTTATAACACGGACATGACAGAAGGAAATACAAAGAAGAACATTTTCTTATTTAGTAAAAACTTGTAAATTATAATAAATCTTATAAGAATACATACTTTTTAGGTGGGACTTCTTCGTCTGATTCATAGGTTTCTTGCTGTCGCTTTTTCAGGCGAGCATTGTAGTTGGAGCTTGACCTGAAAAAATATATAGAAACATTTAAAACATAAACGATTAAGAACCCTCAGAATATTCTTAAAGCTAAAAATAAATGACTTAAATTGATACGTACTTTACTCTTGAAGTTGATGGCTCTTCATCAGAGTCAAAAAGTGGCTGCGGGACTTGTTTTTTTGATCCCTTAGTGGGACGCTTATTTAAGTACTCAGAGTCCGACCTGAAAGTAATTAGAGGAAATATAAGATTAAAAATAAAATATATATCCTATATGATAATCACCGTGATAGTAACAAACTTACGAACATGATAGTTCGAGCGAAGATCTTCGTGATGATAAGAACTTAGCTATCAGGATGTTGGCCGGGTAACACTCGTTGAATTGTATTGGGCTACACCAAAATTGTAGCACAATAAGTAGGTCATTTTTGCTGAATCGTAATTATTTTTTCGGGTATTGCAAACCTACTGGTATATAAAAGAAATACAATTGATTCGGTGTAATGTAATAAAATTCAATGTTCATATACTCACCCAACGGTGTGCAGCCTCTGTACTTTTGAAGACGTAAGCATAATCATGTCATAACGTGAATTAATTTCGCATAATAAACTTAACGAGAATTACATTTCAATCAAACCGCTAAACCGACAAACGGATAAAGAAAAGCCGATAATAAAGGCATGTTCACATTTTGGTCAACGTGACGAAGAATGATCTAAATACTATTTTATTAAAAAAAGTTATGTATTAATTTGTCAATAACATAATTATTCATAAAACATGTTAATACCAATGTTGATTAAAAGTCTGGTATCTCTTAAACAAATGTTTTAGCAGAATGATTGGGTTTATTTTATACTATGCTTAAATACGATAAAAAAGGAATGGTTCTATTTTGATCAATATAATGGTCAATATCACTAAATATTATCCGCATGGACTGCATAGTCAGATAGGTATTTTTGATTCAGTAGCTTTCATACAGATTGCTATGTGTGAATGCTTCAAAATCACAAATCTCTAAACATAGTTCTGTGCTTTAAACTTATCATAAAAATATCAAGTACTAACCTATATTATCAATTCATTTTTTGATATGTGTTAGAACTGATTAAAGTATATTTGACACATGGTAAGCATACGGCCTTATGATGACTTTAGTGGTTAAGGCGTGTTTCCATTGTGCAAATGATTGCATATAAGAAGCATAAATTATTTGAATTTGATATTAAATCTCGCATTTAATTTTTATTGGCGTGAAAGTATTTGAACCAGGACTTGTACTAATGTTCATCATGGGTAGGAAACGTGCGGGATGCAATTTGCATAATACTTGTACACACACACACACAAAAGTCTGCTTGCCTACGCGTTTATTAACAAATTTAAGGCCAACCACCTGCAACTAGAAGCTTGCATGCATGTTTAAGTTTTAATTACTTAAGCTGCATCGAACTTGCGTCTTGTAAAGCATGCTTCTTGGATAATGGAAACGTGCCTTTAGTTGTAATTGCTTCATAAACCTAATGAATACTCGACGGGTCGGACGAAGTTCCGAGTACGACTGCTTAGGTTAGTCGCAAACTGCGAGACTTTCCCCCATGGTTCGAAAATATTTTTGTAAAAATGATACCTACATTACAATAAAGTATTCAACATAATACTGTGAACACATCAATAGAAATTCAATATTTATAGTACACATGAACTATTGAGTTTAGGAGTCATACCTATGCCATTTTAGTAACCTTACATAAGTGCATACATACATCACTGAATTCGTTACAAAATTAGTACTAAGTTTCCTAATTTATATGCAAATTAGTTTTAAGGTATATAGGACATTGTTCGTAGTCTATTTTTGTGAACTTCGTTAAAAATCTAACTGATTTATATTACTAAATGATATAATTTAAAAGTGAAAAGACGTACGCTAGCGTTTTTTTACCGCCTAACATAAAACGAGAAGTGCGTGGATAGCCTAAGTATGAATATCATGTATCACCAGTTGCGAAGCACACTAACAGTGGGAACATCCAAATCTGCAACTTAAACAAAATCACTTTGTATGTGCTGGACGGCACACGTACGTTAATATATCGATATTTCTTTTAGTATTGTATCGATGCTTTGCGATATATTATGTCGGTAACTTGTCGGTATTTCACCAGCCCATGTACCTAAATGATTGTAGTAAACTAATTTTCACAAGCTGCTATTCATATAAAATAAAAGGCACTTGTTTTTATACTAATATCCCTATACCACGGTATTCGAAATGTATGTATCAGGTACATATCAACATTTTATTAAATATATCGATATTAGGTGTGTCCTACTCTACTTGAATCATTCCTTAGTAGTATTACTCAGACTGTGGTAGTTATTAGCTGTGTAAAGTATGGTGACAATATTGTAATCTATAAATCAGATCAGAATTCCTTGTGAATTTTTGAAGGAAAACTCGCGTTCCTGGATACTATTATCGAATTTACTACGGCACGAGGAATCGCCCCAGAAAAGCTAGCGTTCGTTAGCATTAGTCACGGTGGGTGTTATTGACACCAATGTCTTAATGGTTAAATCTTTGAGAAACCTTATTTACTGGGTGCTAATAACCAATAGGTGACCAGCACGACCAATCGGGCCAGTCATGAGATAACTCCTTGAGATAACCAGAGACGTCCCGTTGACTATGTTATGGAACAATCGTTACAACAAAAAGTTCTCTCTCAACGGTCTCAGTGGGCAGGTGGCTGCCAATGTCTTTTCAACACAGAGTAATTGTCTTTACTGGGTGCCAATAACCTATAGGTGACCGGTACGACCAATCGGGCCAGTAATGATAAAACTTTGGTGTCTGACTAGGCGTCCTGATGACTTTGTGATAGAATTATCATTCTGGGTGCCCATGTACTTACATATTTGATAAATGTTATGAGCAAGCGGCCTAGGATAAGCGACGTTTTTCTTCACACATTTCATAAGGAACTGATTTGAATTATATGTGGCAGGGAATGATAGGGCAATGTGAACCAAAGTGGATTATGAAAAGTGTAATAGTTGTTAAGCATCAAGATGTAGAATCAATCGTGGTAAGTTTCACAAAATCGTAATTTTGTAACCTTTATTGGGCGTTTCAAAACAACCATCCTCGAGCGAATGTAAATGAGCTCGAGGATGTGTGTTTTGAAATGCCCAATAAATACCTACTTATGTCGAAAAAACTGTTCTTTTTTCAAACTATCAATCAAAACGTTTATTTATTTGCGTGTAGTAATTTTTTTTTGTCTTACATATTTCATTTTACTACTGAAAATTGTTGACGTCATTCATTTACTTATGGCTAAGTTTAAAGCCACGTCCAAACCGGAGTGCAGGAGAAGCCGCAGCACTACTCAGCGCATTTTCTCTAATGAACGTCAACTCAAAAGTTTAGTCAATTTAAAATCTACCATTTATTGTGGATGTCAATAAAATCCCTTTTGGCGATTGTCAACAATTAATTTCTGTATGAATCTTTAACTTCTAGATGCTAACAATAAAATTATATGTTTCAGTTGCCAAATTCACAACCACGCGGTACGGGAAGCCAGCCATACAACTCGGGCCGTACCGCTTCAACAAAAACAACCGGAGCAACGGCCCCAAGGTGCTGTGGGTGTGCGGGCGCGTCAGCACGGGCTGCAGAGCCAGCATCACCACCTTCAACGACGTCATTGTCAAGACCAAAACCGTACACAACCACTGAAAATAAAATAAAAGATAGTACAGTCCGAATCAAACTTTATGGCGGCTCGGAACATTGCGCGAGTCGATGCGCAGTACATATATAATTATATGTAACTCCTTGGTTTTATACACTTCAAGTATCCTTCTAAATAGCTCAATCAAAGTCTAGAGTCGAACTCTACACATGGCCTCAGCATATCATGGCCGAATATTAGCAGTCATAGAAAAGTATAAAACTTTAAAAAATTGTTGTGCTACCGAAGGACCCCGGAACTCCTTGGTTTCATACACTTCAAGGACCTTTCAATATGGTTCAATCCTAGTTAAGAGTAGAACTCTACAAATGGCCTCAGCATATCATGGCCGAATATAAGCAGTCATAGAAAAGTATTAAACTTTCAAGAAAATTTAAAAAATTGTTGTGCTACCGAAGGACCCCGGAACTCCTTGGTTTTAAACACTTCAAGGACCTTTCAATATGGCTCAATCAAAGTTCAGAGTAGAACTCTACAAATTGCCTCAGCATAGCATAGGCGAATATAAGCAATCATGGAAAAGAATAAAACTTTTAAGAATTAAAAGTGCGCGCGCGCCTCGCTGAACCTAATGGTTCAGCGAGGCGCGCGCGGGGAGTCGGGGCGCATACTGCGCAGCTCGCACAGCTACTTTCCGAGCTGTCATAAAGTTGGTTCAGTCTGTATAGAGCTAATATATCATCGTGATACTCGTGACAACGAGGAGTAATGGGTACATCGTTATTTTGTTAGTGTTTAAAAATATATTTTTTGATATTTATCGAACATATCGCGTGCGATATAAATGGTGACGCGTAGAGGCACTACTGCGTTTAAAATATTTGAATTAGTTTATAGGTTTATTAAAGTAGCTTCTTAGTATAATATATAACATATATTTATGTAGTATCATGCATCACAAGAACTGTGAAAGTTTTGTTTGCTTTATTTTTAAGACATAAAATATAAAGTACGTCTAATGTATAGAAATATTTTTTAATATTATAATTTTCTGCTACAGTTAAGCACACGGGTTTGTGTTAGCTTTATTAACCCTTATCCATATTTTGCGATATTGTATCAGAAAAATATTCATGATTTTTTTACATTTTCCAGAGGCAGCTATGACTGCACCAGTTTTCGGAACACCAAGTATTGGACCCCATCAGTTTACACCGTGTCTGCAAGCCGCAAACCGGCCAGGTATTATTAATATACTTAATACCCACGATTATTATACCTCTATAACAATGATATTAAGACCAAAGTTTTTTTGTTTGTTTGGCATTGAATAAGCTCCGAAACTTCTGGAACTTGTTTCACAATCCTTCTGCAAGCCGCAAACCGGCTAGGTTTAATTAATATACTTAATACCCACAATTATTATATCTCTATAACAATATGATTGAGACCAAAGTTTTTTTTGTTTGTTTGGCATTGAATAAGCTCCGAAACTTCTGGAACTATTTTCACAATCCTTCACCTATAGAAAGCTAATTTGTCTGCGGGTGACATAGGCTACAATTAACGCAGAACAAATGACTTGTAAATACAAGCATTTTATTTATTTGTTGCACTTTCACGTTTTAACCACTGAACGAACCTATCATCATTATATGTTGCATATACATTGTCATTGCACAAAACGGATTTAAGGAATAATTTCTTTATATCCGACTGCGCTAATAAGTATGATTGTATTCCCGTGGAATGCTCAGTACCTTCATGAATTTTAGCTTGAGAGGACATGTCATTAGTATAGGTTCTTCTTAATAGCCTGGGTGACACTGTGTATTCCAATTCGTAGAATCCAATGTATAAACCGAAGTCGGATTTTAGTTTTATAATTTACTAGCTATTTTCCCGCGACGCCGTCGGCAAAAATTATAGCCATGTCACCCGCAGATAAATAAGCTATCGTAATGTGAAATAATTTTGAAAATCAGTCCAGTACTTTTGGGAGCCTATTCAAAACATACAAGCAATCATATCTTTCCTCCTTGTAATATTAGTATTATCTTTTGACTTGCGGAAAAACAGCGAAAATTTCGAACTTGCCGAAAATTCGAAATTTTGTACCTAATGACATAATATTTTAAAGAAAACTTTGAAAATTCGCTCGCCTGGCAATTAAGCGATTTCCAAAGAGCACTGATCAGTGCGTAAGCAACCAAAGGGAGCATTTTTGTTTACAATAAATCTTTTGTCTCCTTTTCAGAAGCAGTACATACGGTGTCCCGTCTTGGCAGGCCGGCCCTTCAGATCGGTTACCATCGATACAACCTAACGAGACGATCGGAGTCCCGACCCAAAAAGATCTACCTCTGTGTCAAAAAGTCTGTAGGTTGCCGCGCGAGGGTCTACGTGTATGACGAAGGTTTTATCAAACCCGACGGTGACCATAATCATGTTTAACCTAAACAATTTTAAATATTTTAATATGGCTTTAAAGTGTTTTTTTAGCTCGTATTGTGACTGTGTGAGTGTGATAGTTGTGTTAGTGTGAAAATGTCTAGTACAAATAAAATCAGTCTTCTTTGAAGTTTCTTCTAACTGACAATTTAGCAACTATGTAAAGTCCATCTGAAATGCTTGAGGCTAGAACACATGTTCGGGCCTTGCCCGGGAAGTAGTCGGGACGTGTTTCTTCAGGAGTGTTAAAAAAAATCGATACATACTTTTTCATAAGATTCGATCACACTTGTTTGTGTCCGTGCCGGCAACGGAGCTTCAGCGTCCGGGCCGCCGCCGTGACGTGCGCAAGTGATCCGGTTTAAATATTTTATATTAATCTTATTTCGAATTGTAGCAATTGTTTGTGAGTTTAGTTATGATTGAACGTACAATACAATAGTTTAGCTATCTCTCGTCCCTATTATAGTCTAGCTTGCTACACAAAATGGAGGCAAATCTTTAGTATGCCAGCTTACCTCATTAATTACATAGAAAAATGTTTTTATTATTAATTAAAACATTCTTATGTGTAGTAATACAAACAACTTTTTTTAACAGAGCTAATATTCACTCACACGAAAAAAGGGAAGCCTCTTCTCGTCATGAACAGTATGCGGTACAACTTCATCCACTCCAACGGCCCGCGCGTGTACTGGGCCTGCAACCAGTACAACAAGGGCTGCCGCGTCTCGCTGGTCACCTTCAACCGAGAGATTATCAAAATTAGGAATGAACACTCACATCCTTAGAGTGATCATCTCAGCCGTCCACAGCTGGAAACAGGCTTCCACCAAGTATTGCCAACATTAGGGGCTTTTCCAATACTCACCACTCTTGGAAAACGGGTTTGAGAGCGCAGTTTGTTTGGCTTTCCGACGCTGTTGTCCATCAAAGCCGTTTTTTAAGCGAGGGAAGGTTAGGAGACTGTTGGAAGAACGGGATGATGGTATTTGGAATGTTACAAGTAACTCCGGATGGTTTGGAGATGAGAAAGTAGCAGCTCGGGAGGCCGAGCGCGCGTACCCGATGCCATACTTGCAAACACTGGACCAGTTGAGGATGACACCCCTGACCATGAAAGTGTTCATATAATATAAACTTCATCATTTTATATTACCAGTATGGGTACTATTTATAGTTTTAGTAATGAATGGCATACTACTAAGTACGTAAGAAGAAACATACTCATGTATGTATTACTTTTAACTGAAAATAAGTTAAGTGTAAGAGGTATTAAAATTTGTATGTAATAGTTTTAGATATTTTCATGTAATAATTCAAAATTTGAGACCTGACGATGACTTTTATTTTTAATCTAAATAAAAACACAATTGTAATGATTGTGGTAAAACCCTGTGGTGTATTCTCAATGGAATCCTTTGTATCTCAGTTTTAGCCGCTGCTGCAGTGCCAGGCCCGTCCGGATTAGTACACCATTTCCTTGTATACAATATCTGGGGGTTTCCACCTCGGAAGAAAAGAGGAAGGTGCAAGGTCTGCTACGCCTCGTGTGGCAAAAACGGGCGGAATGTAGTCGGCCAGAGGAAATATGCTGCGCAAGTAGTAACAGTTTGTAACGTATGTAAGTGTTTTTACTGTACACCATGTTTCAATCACACACACAGATAAAATTAATGGATTCATTAAATAAAAATAAATCAATGACTGATTCTCCACAATCCTTTATTTTATTTTGTACTCATTATTGGTGTTGAATATAACATGGGTACCTATTTAATTATTAGAATATTAGCTTGCCTCTGGCGTGGCGTGGTAGGTATATTTTCTGTTGACCATACATTGGAAACCTTCGATAAGGTAGTAAGTTATTTAGGAATTTATTAAAAATCCTATTTGTTTTGTTGGGTGGGGGGAGAGCATAGATATTTGCTGAAATCCTTAATTTTATGCATTTTCCGTTTCGTTTTATTCCAGGTCCTATTTATATGCAAACAGCATCGGGGAAGCCTCTTCTTGTAATAGATAAGCATAAATTTTATCTCAAAAACGATTACGGCATTCGGAAAGGGTTTTGCTGTGCACAGGCGCGAAAAGGATGCCGTGTCACTGTTCTCACTTACAATGACCAAATACTGCACATTAAAAATGAACATAATCATTTGTAACAATGCAAATGCATAATAAGCAAATGTGACTTGAATTATATCGTTTGTATTTATATGTATAGTTTATCTTGAAATACATAACATTTTTTATTTTAGATTAAAATCGGCGTATTTGTTATGTGCCACCCAAATGTGAATATCTCCAAGCCAATGGTGATGGTGTTTTAAGAACTGTGGGCTAAGACTTAGTTTATTTCTTGTGTATGATCATTTAAGGTTATCAGTATTAGAGGTCAATGCATTCATGCGGCTTATTTTTTTTACAGACGCGGTTTTCTTGCAAATGTCTTCTGGCAAACCGATGTTACAAATAGGTGAATATAAATTCCACGTGAAGCACGACTATGGGAGAAAGAAAAATTGGAATTGCAGTAAAAACTGGAAGGGCTGCAAAGTCGCCGTTAGGACTTTTGATGACATGATTGTAAACGTTAAAAATCAACACAACCATTAGTTTAAATCTAAGCTATAGTAAACGATGATAATGGTATTCTTGTTTTCTTCCCTACATATATAAGTAAATGTCTAAGACTGGTGTATATAAAAACTAGTGGTAAGTAATGGCTCCTCATTGGTCTAATCGCGACCCACACACAAGCGAAAGGTCCCGGGTTCAGACCACGAGAGAACGGGTACAAGTGGGCTTGTACCGCTAAGTTTAAATTCCAATCTGACTTAAGAAGGCTATTTGTAGCTATCACTTCCGGTTTCTGGTGATGAAAAACATGGCGAAATGGTGAGGCACATGAGTGTTATGAGAGTGAAAGAGCTTTTATTCATTGGCAAATCGCTTCATAACTTCCTGCCCAAACCTAAAGATAGTATTATAAAGTATTTTTTATGTCGACCTATTTCCCTTCTTCTTGTTTCTCATTATTTAGAATGTTTCATAATATTTTTTCGGGGAAATTTTGATGTTTATCATAACAATTTTTTTATTTACGTTTTCAAGTTATTACAATTTTTATTGCTAATGTCATAAAATTTGACGTTTCTTGCATCTTTACAGAGGCAGTTTTCTCGCAAACTTGTACTGGCAGGCCGTTACTTCGGATGGATAATTACAAATTCCATTTGAAGCACGACCAAGGCAGGAAGAGGAACTGGACGTGCAGTCAGGTGTGGAAAGGGTGCAAGGTCACTGTCAAGACATTGGACGATGTAGTCGTTAACATCAGAAACGAACATAATCATTAAATATATAGGGACACATCTCACAAATTGAGCTAGCCCCATAGTAAGTTGGAACTTGTTTTGCAGAATTCTAGCTTGGCCCGGTGGTTAAAATCAGCCTAATGTAAATAATGAAATATTATATGGGGTTACCTAAAGTACCTATCAAAAAGTTTGGCCATTGTTTAAGAACATTGAATTGAAATTAGTTTGCTCAATGATGAGTAGTTAGATATTCTACCAAGTAAAATTTTTCACCGACTTCAAAAAAAGAAGAGATACCTACTCAATTTGACTGTATATTTTTCTGTTTGTTGTTTATGCGATGACTCAGTCATGTATGAACCGATTCGAAATGTTTTTGATGATATACTTGGTCCCGTTTAAATTTCGTCAAAATCGGTTCAGCAGTTTAGTTGAAGTCGGTTTTTTCACCTGAAAGATCATTAACTAAAAACCAGACTAGCAAAACTAAAATGATGTTAAATAATTTTAGATTTGTCAAACTGTTTTTTTATTTGGATGAATATAAGACAATATTGACTTTCTATATCATATCATTCCGAGATCACTATAAGGCAAAACTTATACATTTTTGTTCAATCGCATCAAACAGGTAGTATTTTATATGATTCTCATGTCAAATTTTCTACTACTGATTCCTTTATTAATTGGACTATTCATTCCACAGCTTACTACCAAATGACTCGCGACCGCACGTATCTCTGGTATCAAGGCTTCCGGTTTGCCAAGAACAGGGAGGTAGCAGCCAAGAGCAAAGCGTGGTGGATCTGCAGCAAGCGTTCAGCGCTGAAATGCCCCGCGTCCTTGGTCACTTGCCATCAACGTATTGTCAAAATGTGCGGCGTCCATAACCATCCAATCAACTGCGCGTATAAAATATAATTATGTAAATAGACAAGGGATTTTTAATTATGAAATGCATTTAAGCAAGAAATATATGGGAAATAAGATGCTTGCTTTTTTTCCTCATATGGCCAACACATGATGTCAGTTTTCCAAACTGCCTGATGGTTTACGAGATAACATGGCGACTGTCATATCAAGATTATAGCTGGAAGCAACGGCTTATTGTGCTTTCCTAAGCACGGAGGAACGTTCCAGAGGAGACCACGTTCTTGGTTGCTTAAAATACATAAACGCATCGGGCTCGTCGGAGTGGGAAATGATAAACGACTTTCATGTGAAAGAAAATTAAACGATGTGTTTCTGTACGTAAAACTAGTTTGTTCCGTAAAATATTTTGCTGTGATATTATTGATAAGTCTTAGGGGTGATCTGAAACGTAAGTACGCTGAAATGGTATCGAATACGGACTTAAGTAGTAGTCTCGTAGTTTTTTACGATCACAGAATGTAAGTATGTATTGATTATATAATTGAATCTCCGTTTGAACCGCGCCAAATACCAATTCAGGCGTTTTGGTTTCTGGATCACCAAATTCTTAAACTTCTAAAAGTACAAGTACTTAGTAATTATTCCACATTTGTTTCAAATTAATAAACCACTTTTGTGCTTATTTTAATACACATTTTAATATAATGTTTGTTATTATCATCAAGCTATTTGGTTATTTCTAGGTTTTCCTCGACTCCTACGTAATTTTTTGAATTTCTTATCTCATATTTAAAAAAATATATTTTTAGTCGTATGATAAATGGATTTATTAAATTGAAGAAAGAAAATCCTACTGAAATTTATACATCTACTTTACAATGATTTATTTTTTAGTGTCTCTTCAACTGTCACAAAAAGGCAATACAGTTGTTGTTATTAACGGCCAAAGGTACAAGAAAACGTCGACCTACGGATACAAGACATGGTGGCACTGTATCAAGAGATCCTCTACTGGCTGCACGGCGAGCGTGACTCTTTCCTTTGGAGTTATTCAGAAGTACAACTCACATCATAATCATTGACACCTCGGCCTCTCATCTGAGCGTGTTCCCTGTTGCATCTTCGGACTACTTCGTAGTTCGGGGTCCGCTAACACTCGACACAAAGGCTCTTGATTTCATATCGTCATCCGAGCGTATTCCCGGTTGCACAATCAGCGATGACGGGCCCGGCGCGTCCGCAAAGTATCCTAGATGATTCGACGAGGTCACTGGTTTTTACACAGAGCGACTGCCGTCTCACCCCTGCAACCTATAGGGAAGACCAGAACCAATTCTTAAATAACAAACACTAGATGGCGTTCGGGACTTACAGCTTAACGTGCCTTCCGAAACACGAAATCGTTTTTCTTTTCGCATAATCAAATGATTTAAACCTGCAATATCCTAACCACCGGAAACAACTTTTACAAAGTATGATTCCCAGTGGGATTTAAACCAACGACCTCCGGGACATTAGAGGCATTCAGCATAATCAATCATTAAACAATACCAGGCATTTTTCATCTGTAATATTTAACTTCTAATGAAAGAAAAATCTTTAGGTAATGTAAATTTAAATTTTAAAAAATTGTTGAGAAATGTAAGTATGAAGTTAATTGCATTAGGCGCATGCCTGGGTTGGTTGATTTTTATGTTAAGGCTATACATTAATTTTATGGGGTTCAGTGCTGTCCCATTTTAAATAAATCTTTTAAAAATAAGCGGATATATCATTTAAAATGTTGTTCTGCGAGACCCTAGATAACTTTCAAACCTTTTTTATGAACACTTAAATGTGAGGACGTAAAACTTTTCTCAGTGCTTTTATCTAAAATTGCTACTTTTGGCGAAAACTCTGAGCAAAGCATCACGTTCACACTTCTTCTTTCGAGTCGTAGATGGCTAGTTTTATATTTGCTTGATCAGTAGCTTGCAACTGCGACTGCCCGGTCATTTGCCTCATAAAGGTCTATTTGAGTGCAGGAAGCTGGACATTCCGGGCACACCAATAGGTGGTCCATTGACTGCTGCTATTGCTGGAAAAACCCCACCTGACTCGGTTTTCCTGGCATCTGCCGACACCAGCACGGAGTCTGTTTAAAGACACATTAAACAGTAACACAGTAAACAACAGTTCATAAAATTGTATGAAGGGTTATCTAAGGCCTCATAGAACAAAATTTTATTATTTTATTTTTTTCAAAGAAATATTTAAACTGGGGGCACCACTGGACCCCTTATAATTCATGTAACCCCTTAAGTCGAATAGAGAGAGATCAAGAGATAAAAAATTAAATTTACATAACAAACAGTGTCTTCACTGCTAGGTAGCTATAGACTGTAGTTTCAATAATGATGTACATTTATATTGCTCTATATTTATAGTTTAACAAACTGTTAATTTAGTTGAGATGCATTTTGAGATTATTTTTTACTAATTCTAACAATTTATATGTTAAAAATATTACATATGACAACTTATTTTTATTCAGAATGTGTTTTATTTACGAATTTGGATATTATGTTTCTGAGGGAAAATGCACTATTATGCTTAAAAGTATTAAAAATTGATTTTTAATGCATTATTATTTTTTTGTTAGGTGACAACTATAACTTTGAATAGTGCGGTTTTGTGTTGTATTGAAAATTACAAAAACTTAAACAAAACTGTGATTTTAAGATTAAATCACAAAAATAAAAGTAAATATATTTAACAAAAAAATACAAATCAAAAATTATACTGAACTGGCTGTTACCCGCGGCTTCGCCCGGGTGATATATAGCCTATGTCCTTCTACGTACCCTAACTTCTGCGTATGTAATGTTTCATAATACCACCCATAAAC
Source organism: Rhodophaea formosa (assembly GCA_963082605.1). NCBI lineage: Eukaryota > Metazoa > Arthropoda > Insecta > Lepidoptera > Pyralidae > Rhodophaea > Rhodophaea formosa. Next base: position 5,027,346 of record OY720211.1, on the reverse strand, counting down.
CTGAAAACTTTTTGCTCGGATTGTATGAATAAGGTTTGATTGTGTATTTGTACCATTGGCCAATTGAGCAGTTGTAATTGGTGTAAAGTAAAAGAGTCTAGTTCGTAAAATACAACATTTCAACATTCCGATTCCAGTTTCGAAGTAATAAGGACCGTAGCAAATGTATTAAAAAAAAATTACACAATGAAGTACCCAATCGAGTAGAACTGTTGTAAAATTCCTTAATCCTAACTAATATTATAAATGCGAAAGTGAGTTTGTTCGTTTGTTTGTTTGTTTGTTACGCTTTCACGCCGTATCTACTGAACCGATCATCATGAAATTTTGCATACACATAGGTTAGGGCACTGAGAAGGATATAGGCTATATACCACGTGGGTGGAGCCGCGGGTAAAAGCTAGTAATCAATAAAAATAAAACTAGAAGTTAACATACTTAAAATTCACAATCATCATCAATTCACAATGAAAATATTTTACTTACTGACTAAAATACTGTTTGGTAAAATTATGACAGAATAATTTTAATAAAAACTTAGTAAATTTAAGTTAGGTAATGATGTTTTTTAATTAGCATTAAGCCGCATCTTGTAAAACGATTTAATAGTGAAAAAGAAGAGAAAGAATATGGAGAAACATTAAAAAGTAAAAATTACTGTAATAATTCGTGGACAAATTCTTTGTATAAAAACTAATTAAGTTTAAGTGTTAAAATGTTGTTAATCATGTTTTAAACACACACTTGTAAATCGAATACGTTTATGCCACCTTAAAATATTCATAAAAAGTTAATAATGTTACAGGCTTTCCACAACCAACATTCGACGTGTCAGCTCGAGGGAATCCAGTCATGATATTAGGAATAAATCGATTCTGCAAAGAAAAAAAGAGCGGTAAAAAGCTTAGATGGGTTTGTGTCAAAAAAACTGCCCGTAACTGCAACGCCTCGTTGATGACTTGTGAAGGGACTATAGTGAGCATGCGTGGATATCACAGTCACGAATGAAGCAAACTTAGAACCGATACGGGGATTTAATTGAGATTTTTTATGGAGTATCTAGTTAGCTCCAAGTGAGCCGTCGCTTCTTAACCAGGCGTTTGAGGTGGCAATATGACCAAATGGCCCCAAGTAGGGACTGACCTCGACTTTGGGGATCCCTTGAGAGCGCATGGCTGGGAGAACAGCAAATTTCTCGTATTATTTGCTGGGTCGATTGCATATGTCAATAAAGGTCCTCTCGATTATGCAATAGCAAAAGCCTTCCGCTGAACCATCATCAGCGATTCTAATCTTTGCCTGATGGGCCGAATTTCTATGAGAGCTAAATTAATTTGCGTTGAATTCTCACCCGTACGTGTTTCCGGATACGTATTAGCCGTGTCGTTTTGCTTCGTATAGTGACAGTATTTTTGTATAAAATAATCAGTTCTGTGCGCACGACATTAGGAATGTTTTCATTAAAATAGATTTTGCGGCGATAATGGCTCTTCGACTACCTGTCGAATGGCCCACACCCACCAACACTCAACAAACCCCCATTCTGCACGATCGCCAATACGTCGTGGTTACAGTGTTGGCGAACGTATTGGCCAACTTGTTATGTAGGGGAGGCTGCTAATGAAAAATATCTGCAATACCGTTGGTGTTGATAGTATCTGTATTCTGCGATTTTAAAAGAGAACATTCGTTTTTCCGCAAATTTGGTTTAAGAAATGTAGATATTTAAACTTTTATTAAATAAACTGATTAAATATGTATTTTACCGAGCAAAATATTGCTGACTCGACTCACAGAAATCTATTATTGATAAGAAAAAAGAAATAAAAAATGTACACAAATTCACAAGATTTTATTTTTAGGAGAAGAATTTCCGCAGCCATATTTCACAACCACTCGTTTCGGGAACCCTTGCATGTACATCGACAACTACAGGTACAACAAGCGCAGCGACAGCAAGGGGCCCTGCGTCAACTGGGTGTGCGTCAAGAAGGACTACCAGTGCCGGGCCACCGCCACCACTATAGGGGATCAAATTGTCAAGTTCAAGAATATACACAACCATTGAACACACTGTACCAAAGTGTATCGCTGTATTTATTTTATTCTTGTTGTTTCATATTTATGCGTATCGTACCTACGTAATCATTGACTTTGTCTAGCCCGTAGAGAACAAAGATTTTTATTGTTACTAAAAAATAAAGTTTTCATAACTTAAGTCATTCAAACCAAACTAAATTCACCAAAGCTATTTTTGTGACATTAGACTTGAGGATAGGAAAAATGCTATCTTTGTGCTTCATTCTTAAATAAATTTGACGTTGCGCAGAATATTTCTTCATCACATTCTTTCACTCCTAAATTCACAAAATATTAGCTATTTTAAAATTTGGGATAACTATGATAGTTTGAATATGTACGTACATATCACCGTATTTTTTTCTACAACAAAATGGGCAGACAGGCATTCGTCCCACCTGATGGAAAGCGGTTCCCGTAGCTTATGGACGTCTGCAACACCAGGGGTGCCTATCGCGCGTTGCCGACCCAGAAAAAATCTTTCATGCCCTTTTTGAAGAACCCCATGCTGTAGTCTCTTCAGAAAGCCATGGCAGGGAGTTCCTTACATAACCATAGCGTTCGTGGAAGAAAGTAAATTTTTCTTTTACTAATTTTTAGAATTACAACCCGTTTATACGAGGTCTATTCTGGGCAAGCCGGTCATCGAACTGGGTGGCCACAGGTACAACAAGAGGAGCGACCACAAAGGGCGCCGGGTGACGTGGCGCTGCGTGAAGCGCAGGAGGCTGTCCTGTCCCGCCCAGCTGGTCACCTACGATAAGAACGTCATACAAATACGGTATTGCCATAATCATTGAGAACCTTTTTATCATCATCAGGTCCCCTTTAATCTCCACTGCAGAGGCACGACCCTCTCTGTACTACCAGACCCATATCAGTCAGAGGATTTGGCCTACACTCTCCACGCTGGCCAAACGGGATCGAAGAAGTCTCTTTGATGGTTATAAGCTTTCTTTAGCTTGCGTTTCGTAAGTCGCTTTCTACGACATCCACGAGAAGAATTGGAGTGGTCCTTTTCCACTCTGCCGGGAACCACATGGCGAACTGTTAATAATAAAGTACGTGAAATGGTACTAGAGTCCAAATAATTGTGTTACAAACTCATATGTGATAATATAGGTAAGTATAATTATATAATACAGCGAGTACATAAATTTACCCTCGACATTCCCTTAAAGAGGTGATTCAGACCGACAATATGAACCACTTTTTCTACAGGACCAATGCTGGGAAGACGAATTTTTTTTTGACTTTCCCATTCTAATTGCCCGGTAGGCTGACTATGCATGAAAATGTCTATCTATTTTTTGAGTTTCCATCATTGATCCACTAGGAAAAGTTTTTCATATTGACAGGCTGAGTCACCCCTTTAAGGGTATGTCGAGTATTGTCGAGGGTTACACCATACCTCGGTGACATAAAAAAGTCTGACTTTTACCCTAGAATATTTTTGACTTATACGTTAATATATTACGTAATTATATTTGATTACTAAAATATTGTGTTAACTTTTGATGTATCTTGTAATAAGTAATTAATATATTCTTTATCGAATCGGTAAAAATATTGGGCTAAGGATAAGTTGAAACACCCAATTATTTTCTTTCTGTGTCATACATACTGTCGACGCGAAGTGTTTATGATATATAAATATTGTGTCACTAATAGTAGATTTTCACTTCATCAATATTGTATTAACATTTTATTTCTATGTTATAAATATAAAATACCAACAAAAATTATGAAAAACGTAGTGTTTCCTTGTTTACTTTCATCCGACCTTAGAAAAAGGTATTCGGAAGTTGATGGACATTGACGGATTAAGTCTCCCCTTTAAGGGCATGTCGAGAGTCGGTAACGCATCAGCACCTCCTTTGGTGTTGCAGATGTCTATGGGCAATTATAATCACTTTTCATCACGTGGCTGGTCTGCTCGTTTGTCGTCAATCATACAAAAAAAGTTGCTAACACGATATGTTTACAGCTTTCTATGGCTTTACGTCCACTGGGAACCGATGCATTCACATCGGTGCCAGCAGGTTCACGCTGCACCAGAACGAGGGTCGGAAGATCCGCTGGCGGTGCGTCAAGAAAAAGAAAGGCTGCCCAGCCTTCGTGCTCACTAAAGATGACCTTATTGTAAGGATACGCCAGCTCCACAATCATTAAAGTGGTATTTGGTCAATTTTGTAGTAAAGTTATGTTTCAGGAAATTTAACCCACTCTCGTCTTCCTGTTCGTTATAAATAAGGGGCAAAAACTAAATAAAATGTTGTTGGTTGTTTAGGAAACTTGAACATTGTGTTTTTAGTATTGTTTTATAGTGGCAATAGATAAACATTATTTGTGAAAATTTCAACTGTCTAGCAGTCACGGATCGTGAAATACGGTTTGCAGACAGACTTACAAACGGAGGACGACGGACGGACGGATAGACACTGAAGTCTCAGTAATAGGCTCACGTTTTTACTCTTTATGCGCGGAACCCTATAAGCTGATGATAGTAAGTATTACTATGGTTAATATTTTTCCCGTGGTAATACCGCAACTAGTATAAGTTGGTATGTACCACATAATACTCGAACGTGTTATACGTATAATATATATGTAATCTATTGTTTTTATTAATGGATGCACTTACTACTCGTAGAAACATAGATACTTTAAAAATTTTTAGACCAAAATCAAATCATATATTTTTGATTAAAACTAATGTGGAATAAAGATATTATTATAATATATGATGATGATGACATTTTGGAGTTCCATTATATCTAGTCAACGTTGCCAAAATACCTGCCAACGTACCTGATAGTGTTAAATATTCTTATTACTTAATCATAAAATGATTGATGATGTAAATTTATTGTGCATTATATTTATTTTTCAATGTAACTATTAACAGTTTCATTTTATGCTATCTGTGTAATTAATTACTATTTGTAATATACTTGAGATAACAACGGTATTATAGACGTCAAAAGTATACTTACTAGATTTTAATGAATCTTAACAAAACAGTTAGATTGTCATGTTTAAAATAAGATATAACACTTAACACTTCTCGGACATTCAACCAGACAGAATATAAAGAACAATCGGAAAGCAGAGGTATAGTATGTTTAAAAAAAATCATCTTTGTTTCATCGCTTCACATATTTCAGTGTATTCGAGCGGTAACCGACTAGTCCTAGATAACCACATGTTCTACAAAGAGAGGCAATGCGGCCCCAAAGCAGAGTGGCGATGCCAGAAACGACGGCGCCTTAAGTGCAAGGCCAACGTCATCACCATCGATGGGGTTATCGTGAGGTTCGACGACGGACATAACCACCTCTGACTGACATTTTATGTGTGAATCACTAAGAAAAAGGTGATATAAGATCAAGAAATTTCTCAACTATAATATTAAGCGACATTCATCACTGAATATTATGAATAAATAAAAATATGGGTTGCGCACTGTCTTCTTTGTAGCTTAATACATATAGGTCATCATCATCGTCTAAGCGTGATGTCCCGGTTGCTTTCGGAGCCTTCTGAAACTTGGAGGCTTCAGAGCCCGGGGTACGATTTCAACAATGATCCCAGATTTGACTGATCTGGTTATTGCAATGGAGCGACTGTCGTTCGACCTCCGTTACCCTTCAACAAGGGAACCAGACTGAAAGGATCATGACAGAGATCCGTGGATTAACGGATGAGGATTGGAACCCACAAACTCTAGATCTAAAGGCGGTCGCCTTAAACATTGGACCACGTGGGCAGTTAATACATATACCTCTTCGCAGATTCTTCCGAAATAATAGTCTGTATCTCATCGATATCTGATCTCATTTTATTTATTTCAGAAGTCGCGTTCGGCTACACCGCCCAGGGCCGCCGGGTGATGTACTACGCAGGTCACAGGTTTCACGAAGATCACCATACGAGCATGTCTGGCGCTAAGTCCATATGGAGATGTTCTAGACGGAGATTGAAAGGCTGTAAATCTTCGGTAGTAACGCTCAATGACGTCATTGTTCAATATAATAACGAACATACTCATGATTAAAACTGAAACAATCTGAATAATATGGATAGGAGTGTAAAAACATTGTGCTGGAAGATTTATAACAAGGTTAAAAATGTCATTGCGAAGACATTTACGCGAGACTGAATTCATTGGATCGATAAATAAATGATAATACCAATTAAATCTTATATATCTTTTATATGGAAATATACAATATATTTCTAGTCTAAAAGCGTATGGCTGTAAGAAATTGACAACATACTGCATGGAATGTTTTCTTTGATTTTTTAATACTTTCTTTATTTCTGTCTTTTGTTTAATTAGTTGCTTATTTCTACTAAACTTCTATTCACCTTCTCTATCGCTGGAAACCACCAAAAAGAGACGTCACCGCTTCGTCTCGTATAGGGGGCGACTCTAGTACCACCTTGGTTTGACGAAGACTGTGACAATATAGCAATGTACAAATAATGAATTTAAGCACTAACGCATATTTAGCATCCTGATTTGGAACTGCACCTAGTTGTATTGGTAAAAGAGGCATAAAATATATGGAATTCCTCGGTGCTTCTGAAAAAAAGTGTGCTTTTCGCAAGCGTCAAAAATCTGACTCTATTTATTGGGCAACAAACTTTCGCATACTAAACAATCATCAGAATAATTATGTTTGCGGCTATAAAAGTTATGCAATGAATAGCCCTAATTTTGAATATGGCATATTTTGTTTCCTTCAGGACCATTAATATTCTTTGTGCAGTCGAGACGAGGCCAAGGCAGACGGGTGTTGATGATCAACGGCCACAGAATGAATAAAGGCAAAGAAAATATGAACAAGACTTCTTGGAGATGTAATAAAAGGAATCAAGGTTGTAAGGCCTCTGCTTTGACTCTAGACGATGTCGTTGTCCGGATAAATGATTGTCACAATCATGATTAAAACATTATCATTCCGCTTTTTATTTTTATGATATAAAAATTGCATTGTAACACATATATGTTACAATGTAATTGTACATAACCTATATGTAAAAATCCTCTGACTGCTCTGGCTAATATATGGCTTAGGTAGTTTAGAGAGGGTCGTACTCCTGCAGTGGAGACTAATAAAGACCTGTGATTTTGATGATATTGTAAATTGACGCTTCTGTTATGAATTGATGATTCGTTAAAAAAGGGTTCATTTACAAAAACGTTGCGCGGTGCGTAAAATGTAACGGTTTGCACCTATAAAATTATTGAAATTTACTAAATACTAATTGAAACAGTATTAATATAAAACTAGGTTTTTGATATATTATAACTGTGAAAACGAAGGTAATGTTTCAGCGATCTACTTCACTACCAACCGCAAAGGCAATACAGTGCTGCTTATCGCCGGAGAGCGGTTCAACAAGGACTATGACCGACAAAACAAGACAAGATGGCGGTGCGTCAAGCGGAACATGGGATGTCGCTCCGCGGCTATCACGTGTGAAAACCAAGTGGTCAGCTTGACAGACCACAACCACGAGGCCACAAATGCGCAGGTACTGACGCCATCTACGGTGCTCGAAGCAATAGATGCTTAAGAGGATACATGAGTAATACGTGAAGGATACATTTAGGGGGCCAGTGATGCCTCCATTTGAAATAAATCGTTAGACAGAAAACGGAAATATCATTTATTTTTCTTCGACTAGGCCCTAGATAACACTTCAAACTATTTTGTATACAGTTTAAAAGTTTGAACTTGAAGCTTTCAGGCTCGTCTGGGAGAAAAGAAAAAACCTAGAATGTACCAGCTACTTCTCTTTCCTCGCAGATCATAAAAGCCGATCGAAGGAATGGGCGTGACGAAGTATGTCGATAGGCGATGCGGCTAGCAACCCATCACTATTTTGATTCCGTTCTCCACCTACAAGCCCACCAATATGCTAAACGTGGCCTTTCGGTTTTAAAGACATTGGCTCTGTTTACCCCGCAAGGGAAAAATACGTGATGCTATGTATGTATTTTGAAGCTTTCGCTAAAAGTTCGCTAAAAGGTGCCGCTTCTGACAGAAACGCTGAGAAAAGCGTCACATTCTCACTTTAAATTGTAAACAGTATGTAATAAAATGGTTTGAGGGGTTATCCAGGGCCTTGTCGATCAAAACTTTAAATCATAACTCGGTTTTCAGTTAAACGATTTATTTCAAATGGGGGCAGCACTGAACTCCTAAAAATTCAGGCTTCCCCTTAAATGTCTTCTTTTTCTAACGTGACCATAATGGGATCCTTCTGTAGATGTATACGAGATGTTTGATCAAAAAGATGTTAAGGAATAATACTCTTTGCAAATTATAAATGTATAAAATCGTATCGATAAAATTACTTTAGGTACCTATTTACTTTATACTGTATAATTAATAAATAAGTTCATTAAATTATTTCATTTTATAAACTTTAAGCTTTTTGTTTTTAAATTATTATTTCTTTTGGAATCTGGATTAATGAGACTAAAAACAATTCAGAAATAACTTAACATGTTAACGGGGGAACAACTTTTGTATACATAAAAAACCGGCCAAGTGCGTGTCGGGCCACGCGCAGTGTAGGGTTCCGTAGTTGCGAATGACAACATTGAGTTCACACTATTCACAATCGCACCTTACAGTTTAACGACCAAAAACATCTAACAATGAAAATAGTATGAAATTTTACAGTTTATAAGTTGGTTGCCTATAACTTTTTAGTTTGTACTTAGTACTCAGCTCTGATAGTTTTCCTTTCAATTTCAGTATATATACTACTGCTGTAATTTTTTTCACGTATCTATATATAACCGTTAAGCAGATAGAGGGGGGGGGACACTTACCTCTAACAAAAATTCGCACTTTAAAACCAAATATTTCGGAAACGGATCCCTAAATCGAAAAATGGTGTTCACAACCTCACAATATTTTTGAAAGACCTATTTAACGATACCCCACACGGTGGGTAAATAGAGAAAAAAAATTACTCCCCTGCTTTACTTGTATGGGAGCTACCGTAAAAAAAAAATTTTTTCAAGTTTTTATTCTACCACTTTTTTGCCATGATTAATATACACACCCATACCAAATTACAGCTTTCTAGTACTTATAGTCTCTGCGTAAAACCGCGGACGGACAGACAGACAGACAGACAGACATGGCGAAACTATAAGGGTTCCTTGTTTACTACGGAACCCTAAAAAAGCTGTACGTACAGTACGAGCATTAATATGCATTATTCTGTTTTAGACCCTTAGATCCACATTGCTTTAAGAACGGATGTGTATCTATACATATTAGTGTGCGTGACAACAGAACTCAGAGTGTGCAAAATGACATGCATCATCTTTCTTTTAAATTATAGCTTCCACCGAGATTTCAGTGAGTCTGCCAATGTCCAGTATAATGAGATACTAAGTATCGGTGTTCTACGGTATGTGGCATCAAAGATGGGGTATGTTCTTTGGCAGCGTCGTGGGAGCTTTCGACAAATCTATACGAGTCCATTTAACAGTCTACTTTAACTATTTCACAAATTGTTCTCGAGCACGAGCATTTATAACACCAAACTACACTAATTTCATATTATAAAATCAACTTAAATCAATTTGCAAAATCGTCGGCAAACGACAACTGTACCCCTTGACTTCCCACCAAAAACTCCATGCATCATCAAATTCATTATTAGCTTTTTTTAAAATAAAATCTATAAGTAGGTTGGGGAACCTACTTACAGATTTTATTTTAAAATATATTTATTCAACCCCTTGAATTTATATATTTTAGAATAAAGGTCCGGTAAAGCTTAGTAGAATATTTAGTATGATACCAATAAACGTTTCGTTTTATTTATTAGTCACCATGCTGCCGAGCGGGAACTCTGGCACTAAAGGTCTGATGATGATCAACAATTACACGTTTGCGGAGTGGAACCCTCGGGCCTGGTACTGCTCCAAGAAGAGGCGCGGCGGATGCCCGGCCAAGGCTCGCACAGCCCACGACGGGACCCTGGTCTTCTTGCAGGAGAACCACAACCATCCACCTCCAGTGTACCATATCACCAAAGAGGGAACTTATATAAAGATCTAAAATTATAACTAAGCAAATAAAAAATTGCATTAATTACAATAAATATGTTGTATATTTTTGCGTTTTAAATTTTAATTACCTACTTAGAAGTGGAAAACAGTTGTTTAGTTACATAGTAAACAACTGTTAATATTAGTGTTGAGTAATATATGTAATTAGAATTAAACTAACCAACGACACACTCACTAGTAGTATGCACCTTAAACAGGAACATTACCGACTGTACTGTATTTTGCTTTATACATATTTTGTTTCGTTTGACTGCAGGTACAAGACGAAGAACGAGAAAGTTTATTTGTAAAAGAGAAATCATCAGAAAGAAAGAAAAACTATATACTGAGGAATCTATAAAAGATGCTTTAAGGGCTATAAGAAATGGCATGAGTCTAAATCTTGCTTCGAAATTATTTAGGATTCCTCGTACCACTTTGGATTTTAGGAACAAATTTCCATATGCAACCTCTCGAAAAGGCCCATCTCCCATTCTTTCCGAAAACGAAGAATTGACATTGAAGAAATGGTTAGTTGAATCTCGCCAGAAAGGTATCCGTGTAACAAAAAAAGATGTACTTAACAGAGTCGTAGACTTTATAGCCAAAAACAACAGACCGAATCCGTTCAAGAATGGTATACCGAGCAGAAAATGGTTTGAGCTTTTCAAGCACCGTCATGGTATTACGTAAATAAGTTCTTTGTATTAACAGGCCAACTGTAAACTTGCAGTTCATGTGTGCAACATGAACTGCAAGTACGTAAGGTTTGAATATTTTCTTAATTAACTTAATTATTTCTACCTTATGCTGATAGCAACATTAGGTATATGACTTAACAAATTGTGATAAATACAAGAAGTACTGACTTTCAAGGTATGATTTACTGCATTTTCATTATTTTTTTATTTATCCCTCATAGTTTATAAATTATGTAGTTAACCTACATAATTTTCTATTTATTTTATGTACTAAACATGATTTTATTTTTCAGTATTCGTTTGCACAAGTTTGAAAGGAGGCCGGCAGCTCATGGTGATTAATCAGTACACATATTCTAAGGTGAAACCTAAGCACTGGTATTGCTCCAGGAGATTGCGAGGAAAATGTACAGCCAGGGCCCGCACGGACAACGATGGGAACCTGGTATTTTTGGACGAGGTTCACAATCACATGCCTCCTAAAAAACTTCCCACTCCACTGATAATACAAACATCACAGGATACTATGAATAAGTCCGGCGTCTCCACGGCTTCAGACATGGGTACGATCTTGTCCACGCGTAGCTTTCATGAGCAGCGTTGGGAACCTGATCCTTCGGAACTAGTGCCGCAAACATCAACTGCTTCATCTGTTCAGGCGCCGCCTAGTTTTAGGACCCTTCCGAAATTGCACGAAAATTCAACTTTGGCCATGATGCTATCGAGTTCTGGTTCACTAGGTCCTCGCTGGGAAACGTCTCCTACAGGACCTGAATAACAACAACACTCTCCTAAAAATCCAACAACTTAAAGTGTACTCGGTATAAATTCTATTTATAATAATGGAGAAGGAATCTTTTCAAATTAGTATTTTATTATACTCCTTTTAAATTCCTAATTTATTATTTTCTGAGTCTTCATTCTGTGCAGTTAGTAAAGTTTAAACGTAATTTCGCGCCGAAATTTGTCAGCAGTAATTTTTTATAAATATCGCTTCGCTATGTATTTTGGTGTGTGGTTTATTGATAATTGTGTTTTTGCAATGTCATCTAGTATGTAGGTATGCCTTGATAATAAAACACAGAGACATTTTGAGAATCCGTATTTAAAGAAGATTCCTAGGCTAGCTCAAGATATTAGCGAGGTGGCTGGTGGTGGTGGATACATACGTATGATTTCAAAGAGGCGGGTCTTTTATTTATAATGTGTGGTGATGATATAGTCGTAGCCTGTTTATTAATACCGTAATTTAAATAATACTCTGTATGTACAAGTGCAAGTACGAGTTTTAGTTTTGTTAATACACAAAACTTAAACTCGTAGAAATACATATGTAACGCTAATTATATGACAATTAGATGAAACCGATATTGTCTGATTTATGAAATGTTATGTAAAACAGGTTACTCACTTGCTATTTCGTCGAGATTGCCGACTATAGTTTCGAACTCGTTAGGAGCCCATTTTCAAGGCAAGTGCAGGACACGCAGCGTAGAGTACCGAACTGACTGCACGCGCCGTTTCGCCCGCGCAGCGGTTCGCGTGCCAACCTAATGGAGGGTGTAACACGCAAGTCAGACCCTGGTGTTGTGTAGTCCAGTGACGGTGCATGTGAGTAAAAAGAGCTAATCGTCTCGGCTTCTACTGACTCTGGCCGGAACGCAGCGAACTAAATTAGTTACCCTCTGACGCGCGTCCCGCACTCAGTTTGAAATAGGCACTTGACTAGTCTGAAACTACTTATACAGTCAGCAATCCCGAAGAAATAGCATGCAGGTGACCCGTATTAATACATACTGTCTTTATCTCACTCTAGTTTCAATTATATAATTTATAAAATGATTATCTTTCAATGAATTTGAAATAATTCAGCATTAAAGTGAAATTTGAGTTGATAAAGTAAAATTAATTAAGTATAGTACAGATTTGTAGTACTTAGTATATTATAGTACTCGTAGGTGTAGTGGTACGAAAAAAATGAACAGTACTTTTATTTTATTATGTAATTTTATTATGCTGCGTTTTAGTGTTGCCTCATATAATGTAAATTACCGACAAAATGTGCATTACACGCATTCCATAGTGTTCATACAAAATACATATCATTTGTTCAGTCATTATTTTACATTCAATCTTTTTAGTTAAAAGTTGTAATGTATATTACTTGGATGATATAATTCATAAAATATAGTAGGTACGTAAATTAATTGTAGTCCGTAATTAAAATTAATAAATAATGGAGTATCAAAATCAATGACACCTTTTTGTATAATGAAGTGTAGTCAGAATTAGATAGGAAAATTAATGTTGCTTAAATTTGCGTCAATACAAATTGCTTCTTAATACATGTTTTTTATTGGTTGTTACATAAAAAATCGTTACTTACAATTACTACCTACTTCCGTTCTGAGAGAGAGAGAGAGAAAACCAGACTTAATTAGGCTGACGTAGGTAGCCAGAGTAACTGGTTTCTTTTTGATTGCTTACAAAGGCATTATTTCCTTAAAAGGCAGTCCTAACAATTCAGGTTTGTTAACACAATTTTTTGTTAACAAAATAATATTTTTTGATTGACAAGAAAACTAAATAGAGTTTTAATTAATATATTGTTTTCTAGTACACATGCTGCCAGGTATCCACGGCGAGCCAGGGAAAGTGATGATGATAAACGGATACACCTACTCCAAGTGCAACCCTCGGGGCTGGTACTGCTCTAAAAGGAAGAGACTGAATTGCCCTGCAAGAGCCCGAGTGAACGCCGTAGGTGACTTGACGTTTCTAGATGAGCGACATAACCACGAACCACCGGAGTACCACGTCACTAAAGAAGGGAGATACGTTAGGATAAACTAAACTTTCAAGCAATAATAAGAAATAAACTGCAATGCATTGTCCTAGTCGTTTAAAAGAGTTTTTTAGTTGTGATAGAGCCACGCTACCGGTGAAATTAACTTTTGCTAGTTGCATGAATGGGCTGGCTCGTCCGCGGAATTGCCTCACTCTTACAGAAAACCAACATTTGGGAAGTAGCTTTAGCGCTGCTATGCTTCGTTCGGTGAGTGAGAGAGCCATAGGCCCATCCCCTCTCCTCTGGGAGGGAAAAATAAAAGGCGGACAACTCGGCAGCGGTATCATCACCCTCCGACCCCGTCGCACTCGCCACCGGAACAGAGTGCGTAGAGTAGGACTAGCTCCGATTACTGACAGCCCGGCGGTCCTGGGTGACTTGCACCCAGGATAGGTCCTTCGGACACCGTAGCTTTCGGCCCATACGGAAAAATATGAGAGTTGCTGCTCTCTAAAGGCTTTGCCATTGTTCCTCAGTTCGGCCCTTCAGGTCATGCATGCAAATCGCGGCCTATCAGGCATATGAGAGTTTGCTGTCTCTCCAAGCTTTGCGCACCCAGGCAACGCCCAAAGCCGATGTTCGTCCCTCCCGGGGACCCTTTGGTGATGTTTGCCTTACAGGTTGAGGGCACTCTGCTCTCATCTCAAAAGTCCGGTGAAGTAGCGAAAGCTCATTTGGAGCTAGCTGCGTAGTCCCCTCAAAAAAAAAAAACAGCTGTATCACTTACCATCCGGCGAACGGCTTGCTCGTTTCCCGTCCTATGACATAAGAAATAAAATGAAAAAAATAAATAAAAGTTTCTTAATATGTAATTAATTCTGAGATTCAACTTGGCCACAAATCAACGACTTTGCGTCGTCGCTGGTGACTGACTAGACTACTAGCCATGGGTGCGGCGCTGTGTTGTGTAAACTATTTATCGGCACATAAATACATATTACCACGTCTTTATAACTTGCGCGTTAGACAATGTCTAAGCGCATAAAACTCTAAGGCCACTTTTAGCGTGTTAGTGGGCGGAAGGCAGAATTAAAATAGTGATTTGTTGCTAACTGCATCGCCCATTCATATAATTCCTTTGATTTTCGCCCAATCCCTTGACCTTGAAGTTATAGGTAACCAACTTATAAAATGTACTCGAAAATGTAAAATTTCATACATTTTCATTGTTACATGTTTTATGTGCGAGTGTGAACTGAAAGTTGTCATTCGCAACTACGGAACCCTACACTGCGCGTATGGCCCGACACGCACTTAGCCGGTTTTTTTATTTTGGATTTTTTATTTATCGGCGTTCAAATTCAGTTACAAAACGTGTCCAAGCACCGACAACATTTATTATATTCCAACAGTCTCTCAGACTACCCTACTAAGAAATAGGCTTTTAAGAAAATGGGGTCATGTTAAGAATGACATAAAGCGGTGACTGATTATATTAATTTCTTTCTTTTTAGTCAAAATAATTCAAGTATCTAATACCAAAGGTGAGTTGATTATGATCAACGGGTACACTTATTCGAAAGGAAATGCTCGCTGCTGGTACTGCTCCAAAAGAAGAACTGCAATCAGGTGTACTGCAAAGGCCAGGTTTAATAATGGTTTCCTCTCTTACTTAGATGAAAGCCACAACCATGGTCCTCCACAATTTGCCGTCGCTTCTAACGGAGAGTACGTCAAAATTTAAAGTACCTACCTACAATATCTTATCAACCCTCTGTCAATGCAGTTACTTTAGTTGATAGTATATTTTGAATAGTTATGATAATTATTAAAGTTAATATTCAAATAAAATATTATTAATTTAAATATTATCTTGTAATAGATTAACACTTTTCTGGACACCACAAAAAGCTTTTGTTCTTTCTATTTTTATTATTGTTAGTATCCCATAACACAAGTCTCAAACTTACTTAGGGCCTAGCTCAATCTGTGTGATTTGTCTGCATATATTTATTTATTGTCTTTGTTTGAGCTTTCGTGAAAATTGTTTTGGTTTTTTAAACACAATGTCTAATTCGGTTTCAGTTCAAATAATTCGACTAGCAAATACCAAAAGGGAGCTGCTGATGATCAATGGATACACATATTCGAAAGGCAACGGCCGGTGTTGGTACTGCTCCAAGAGGAAGAGCTTTTACAGGTGCATTGCCAAGGCTCGACTAGTGAATGGAGTCTTAACTAATTTAAGTGAAAATCACAACCATGATCCGCCGAAATTCGTCATTTCTGCAAATGGAGATTACGTCAAAATGCAAGATTAGGTAGTTGGAATCTGCGGTACTTGTCTCAATAAGATATGTTATTTATTTATATTTGGTAAACTCTCTATATTCGTGGTAGATGCGTCCAGCAAAATTACCCAAGTCCATAGGAAAAGTTGTTAACATTGACGTTCGGAGTCACTCCTTTAAAGGAATTCATTTACACGCTGTGTATGGATGGACTTTTGCAGGTGACCGTACATTAAGAAATTAGCATCCTATCCTATTGTATCATAAAAACTAAAATAATTGAATCCATCTACCAGGTACAGCAATTCTTATAAAACACCAATAACCTCGCAGGACTAGATAGCTAAAATAAATATAAAAACAACAGGTTTGTTTTACGATTATTGATAACTTGTAAATTTTTTCTTTCATACAATATACACATTACTTTAAGCTACGTACCAGCGTCGTATCCTTGAATCCTTTCGTGTGAATAAAACATTGACGTTTAAATAATGTCACAATGGACAATAAAATCTTAATAGATATTTTTTTTTAATTAATTAAGTTTTTTCTTAGATTAGAATTATGGGACTTCTTTTCTCCAGATGGGTCATTTTTTATGACAGAATCTTGCGTTTATTTACCCTCGGAATTGAATCTTCTACATCCAGCTTCGCAATATATTAATAAATTCGGTCTCCTAACCTAACATTTAATAGAAAAAAATTTTGGATGAGCTTATACAGATTTTTTATCCGGGATTACGGAGAGTTTGTCACAATCACAATTTTGACAGGGAACTGCAGTCAAGGAGCTATTGTAGTATGAAAAAGGTGGTTTAAATCTGAATAATTTATATAATTTTGGTGATACTGTAATTGTTAAACTACATTCTGTAAATAAAGCGCGGGTAGCAAAAATATCGTAGTGCTTATTGACTTAAAACGAAATATATATTTTAAGTTAAAATTCACCGCGACTCACCCACAAAATCAGCCTAACGTGTTCGCATGCTTGAGTAAATGAAGCAGAAGGTATTTTTTAAGTGATGTTTTTAACTATATACTAATAAGGACTATTAGCACAACAGTTCGTGTAAAATGAATTTTTTAAGTCCATAAATTGGAGTAGTTTATGTTAAATATCAACTTAAGAAAAGCCACGCACGTACGCTTTACATACATTTACAGGATACAAATTCTCTTGCCTGAAAATTACATCACGGGCGGTAAAAGATTAACTTTATTATACTATGATGGAAATTGACGGACTATAACTGTTTCAGTTGTGCTGATTCCGATGACCTTTAAGAACTGTAAACGTCAGGTCATGATGATCAACGGGTACACCTACTCGAAGTCCAGAGCAAACTTCTGGTACTGTACGAAGAGACGCCGGGCGTGTCCCGCTAAGGCCCGCACGCACCCGGGCGGCGGCTTGAAGTTCCTGTACGAGAACCACAGTCATGAGCCACCGCTGTACCACCTCACCTCTGACGGACGATATATTAAAATTCCAGAACCCCAAGGTCTAGTAAAAACTTTAGGAAAACAGAAAGTTATCTCTCTTAATTAATATAAGAATATACTTTTTGTGAAAACTAACGAGAGATATAAACATTATCAAAATACGTATCAGTTCTTGCGTATTTTAATTTATATTGTTATGTTTTACATCTCCATGTATTTAAATATAATGTACAAAAAATAGCAATTTATTTATCGGCATTGTTCATCGGTAAGTATGCACCTTACACTATGACACATTTGTGAATTACATTCTTACGTACAGCAGATATTCAGAAGGCTAAGCGGACAAATTACACAATTTTTATTCTCTTTAGATTATATTGACATGTTGTTGCAGGTTCAGTGTTATAATCATAAGTAAGTATTTACATATATATGTAGTGACTATCGTTTATTGTTATAACCTCAGTGAATTGGGAGGAGAGGGAGGGAGGAGAAAGGTGAACTCCTTGAAAGGGCAACGCAGCCCGTCAAATTGCTATTGGTATACCTTACTAATAAAAGGTACTTATCGTATGTACATTTTGTTACAGAAATTATGGCTGCAATACTGCGGGCTCGTTTTGCTCGAGAAACAACTAACATCTACATTGGCGGTCACAAGTACTTCAGGCATTCCAGGTCGCTGGTCGGCGATCGCATCAGATGGACTTGCTCCAAGAAACACAAGCACAAATGCAAGGCTTCTGCGGTCACCATAAACGGAATAGTCGTGTCGACTACTGGCCAACATTCACATATATAAATTGGCTTGAACACTATTACTGGCCAGGGTTCACCTCTAGACCCAACAAAAATAACATTGATGTCTTTCAAATACTTGGCAGTCAAGAGCATACGTAAAATCGATCGTAACCACTACCTTCACGCAAGCTCTCAAGTTCCAACAAACGGAAGTTCCAACCTGCAGTTCCTTTGCTAACTTGAAAATTACGTTATACCACGTTTTGTTAGTCACTTTAACATCCATTACGGTTAACATATATTAAATAAAAATAGCCATTCATACGGAAGCCGTATTGAATATTGCAGAATATGGTATCAAAACCATGTCCAACTTAGTTGTCAAAGCTAGCAAATAAGCCTGCTAGTATTTATCTGAGGCCAATATAGTATCATTTTTTTTTGTAGTTGTATTCCACGTTGTTTTTATTTTACGCACAGATATGTTTAAAATGATACTAACGTGGAAGCTTGAAGGGAGCGACGGTAAAATCTAATCTTTTAGACTCTACTTAATACGGATACTTGGGAAACAATTATCGTGATCTATTTATTGCCTGAACGTGCTAAAATATATTTATGTATACGTAAGGCGACCATTGTGCTATTTAAAAATTTACGAGTAGTTTGTAAATTTAAAGATGCGTGTGATACGCAGTAACTGCATTGCGTCTGTAAATAAGGATTTATGATGATACAGGAATAGTATTACTTTATTATTTCTTACAAGTTGATTTGTAAGTTTGTGTCACTTTTAGCTACACTTTTAAAATTATGTTTATTAAGTATACTGTAACAGTTTTTGGTGAAGGCTTTCCTTGTTTAGCATATGGCGACCGATGTAATTTTCGGATTAGCATCCTTTTTTGGATGGAATTTTTACGAGTAATACAGGTTCCGATGAGTGTGCGTGTGCATACTTTGTCAGTGCCAATGAAAATTGTTCACTTCGACTGTTAGCAAGTTATCATGCACAGTAGGTAATTATTTGTTTCAGCTAGCGTTTTACTCTATACAAAGTGATGTAGTAATACAGTGTAATGACGTTTTTGCGGGTGATATCATCATGATATGATAAAACTATACGTAGATATGTGTAAATTTAATATTCTATTAAATCTATCTTTAAGGTAAATCTATATTTAAGCAAGGATCAGACATTTATATTAATATATTTAAAGTGTTTATATAATTGGAATTTTATACATATTTTTTTAAAGAATATGTTGTATACTTTATACGTATAAGTTGAACATTTTATTATTTGAATAACTATATTTATATCTGCCGTATCAGTGTAATACTGCACGTTTTTTTAAGTACGGACACATGACATTCCATTATGATTTTGTTATTGCCAAAGTTTTTTTACGCCGTTTTTTTTGTTATTTGTTGATAATTCCAATTATTTTCTGTTACAAATATTTAATTTTAATTTATTAAAATTATTTTGTTAAAATAAGTTATACACTTTATTCAATATTTATTTCATGTTTTTGATATCCTGCTTGAGATGCAATTAGTTTACGTTTTACTGATATAACAAAATAAGCGTGTAGAACTTTTCAATGCTAATGTAATTAAATCGAATTTATATACTTAGGTATCATGATAAAAAGTTAGACTTTTGGAACTAAATGTGATCAAAATTTATAAAATATTTAAATGTTATTTCATTTAAAGTTCGTGTTCACCCAAATTCTTAAATTTTGTGACGTTTTCGAAAAATAAAATTTATGAGATTAATGCAGTTTTATTGAATTGTTCCATATCGAGTTTTACTAACTAAAAATATTAGTCCATCAGCTAGTGAGCAGGTTTATAATGATGGCTTTATTCTCTAAAGACGCGGGATTTTAAATTAAATAGTAATAGGTACAAGTAGGGCCAGCGGCAGCACGGGACCTTTCGGTTATGGGTTTGGATGGCATACCATACCATAAGCGTAGGAAACCCATGGTCTTAGCCCATAGGCTAAGACCATGGGTTTCCTACGCTTCAAATTATTATGCATCGTGTAAAAGAAATTAAAATCACAATAAAAAAAAAATTATCTTAAAAGTATATTGGGCAATATGCGGCAGCACATATATATATATATATATATTGAGAAAAAGCTCATTCAAATCAATCAAACCATTATTACCCGTTGTTCGATTTGATTGGATTGAGCTTCGTATCAAAATTGTTAGACTTCTCAGATGTAGTTAATTTTTTTAGAATAAGTTTTAAAAGTCTTGACGGTTATATAAAAAATATTTTTTTATCGACTTTAAGAAGAAGGAGGATAGCATTTCGGTACCATCTTTTACGGGCCCGTCTTTATCATATTTGGCGCCCGCTTGCGAAATTGAATTTGGTTTGTACATTCATCTTTTTTCTATGCCATTACAAATTAGTGTATATGCTAACGAATAGTACTTCTTTTTCAGGCTGTCCAATAATCACGATCTACAACAAGAAGTACCTTTTCGTGAACAGCTACACGTACAACCGTCCTTTCAGGAGTCGCAAAGGGTTCAGGTGGTACTGCACCAGCTACCACCGGGGTTGTCGCGCCTCGGTGGCCACGACCGCGGAGGCTGGCGGTCGTGTGGAGTTCCTCAACCCGAGTCATGACCACGAACCGCCTAGACTGTACCTTGCTGCTGATGGTACATGGCATAAACAGTAGCTTAAGTGTACTTTCACATGTAAAGAAAGAAAACATGTTGAAAGTTTTATTCCATATAAGAGTTCATGCTTTACATTCCTTACGTATTGAAATGATATTCAAATATTCTTCAAAGGTTAAGAGCATTTAATAATGTATGTAAAAAGATAAAATTTAAAATATAAAACTCACAACTGTATGGTAAAATTATATTGTATTAGTTATAGTAAGAAACGGTCGTCTAGGCTAAGAAGTGCGGTATGAAGTTGCAAGGCTATCTTTAACCGATTTTAAAAAAGAATGTCATCAATTCAATTTATATGTATGTAATAAATATACAGGTTTGATATGATAGTTTATACCAATTTTTAAAGTCTGTGCCAAATTTTACAAGTGTATGTCTATGTTTATGCAAGATCTATAAACCGATATCTCAAAAACTAGAATTCTGATTTTAAAGTTAATAAATTTAATTGGGTAGTCCAACTTTTGGAACAGAGCAGTTCTCACCAAAATTGGTTCAGTAGAATTTGAATCGGATAATTTAGTGTGTGTCAGTAAATATACTGTTGTTGGTTTAATTGAATAATATAAATTTTTACAAGTGACTAACCACTCACAAATTCTGGCATGCAACAGTGAATAAGCAAATATATGATATTGAGTGATGAACTAATGAGTGTGTAGTTAATAATAAGCTGGGATAGCTAATTAAATTTTAATATATTTTAAAGTAAGATTTATTTGCTTAAATAGTTATGAAAACAAATATACATATTTAAGAACTCTATATTGATTAGAGTATAATTTTACCTTTGCTCGAATTGTTTCGAACAGTCGCCGGTTTTTTTTTAAATAAAGGCATATACAGTCTGCTCAGGGTTCTATGAGCTTTTATTTTCTATACTATTTATTTTTTAAACTTTAATAATCTATACCTATATTAAGAATTTATAAAAAATAAAAATATTTGCAATACTAAGCAGTAAAAATATTTTTTGCGGGCGACTAATATTACGTTTTATTTCAGGTAAAGTTATAGCCCTGGCGAGGGGTGCCGAGGGCTTACTTTTCAAAGACTACACTTATGCTAGGAAGCAGAGCGGGAAGAATGAAACCTGGCATTGGTAATTTCTTTTTTAAATTAATAAAGTAGTAATTCTTGTCCTTTTTAACAAATACAGATTTTTTGTTGCTAATTTTGTTAAACTCCCCAATGATAAATAGTAGATTAGAAGCTTTATATAGTTTAAATTCCTAACTTATGTATCGGCCTTACCTGGCCTAAAGTTCACACTATTTAATCGAAGTACAGTTATTGTCATTCATATTTAAGAACATAGTTTTTGTCGGTGGAATATTTTCCATCTCTGTGTTTCTGTTTCTATCCTCCGCTATTTCCTTGACCTCTGTGAACGACACGACTTTTGCCTTCTTTATTTATCTTTTTTATTTCTCGGCTTTGGTCATAAATAAAAAAAAATGTTGCCACTTACTTTATTTACCTTAGGTACTGCACCAAATACAATTACGGGTGTAAGGCGAGCGTGACCTCAACTCGGGACAACGTGGTGATAAGGACGATTGGGGAACACACGCATGAACCGCCGGAAGTGGCGCAGGACTGTCCTTACACTCCCAGTTTACGAGGAACCTATGGAGGCACCCCTCTCGACGAACCCCAGCCTGGTAAATATTTTCTTCCTATGAGCATCATTCATCATCCTCGCCTGAAATCTTCATTATGCTATAAAATAAAATAAATATATAGGTACACAAATGCGCTAGCCCCAGTGTAAGTTGATAACTTGTGTCGTGGGATACTAACTCAACGATACTATATTTTATTATAAACTTATATTAATAAACATCCAAGACCGAAGTCAATCTGAAAAAGATTGGAGGTTTGTCTAGGATATTTGGAACGCATCAAAAGCGTTGACCTCCCTGCTACATAACCTAACATAAATATTTGTTTGTGAAAATTATACTTATGTATTTTTGTTCTAGTTACATATAAGAGTCATATATTATTTTGTTATTTGTTTCTCCTATATTTGTTTCAGGTGAAATCATCAAAAAACCCAATGGCGGGTTTTTGTTACTATTCAACAACTACACGTACAACAGGCGGCAGCCGTCGAGGCACGCTTCGTGGCGCTGGTACTGCTCCCGGTACCACGCAGGCTGCAAGGCGGGCGTAATCACCACGCAGGACTACCTGGTGATGGAGACCATCAACGAACACATTCATGGATAACATGAATTATGCTTTAAAGAAAATCTCGATAACCCACTGGGCGGAATCACTATCGGCGCTTGCGCATGTAAAGCAACCCCGCGCGTGGGATGGGACCATAACTATAAAAATTATCTCTAGCAGGAACTCAAGATAATTTTACGAAGCATAGAGGACTGTGCTTGGGAAGGCACAAGGTCGTAAAGCTATGTGCCCTTGGGCAGTTAATCATTTTATATCGGCGTTGCAATTATTTAAAAAAATACAGAAACAGACTATTATTTTTTGGTAAAATTTATTGCGTCTTCACATAATTTTCGATATTTCCACAACTTTAATCTCTTTTTTATATCCCTATGTCATGATTGTTGTAATCAACTCATTCCTTCCGAAATGTAAACTATAAATTACAATTAGCATGGTAGTTCGACCTATTGTAATATAGCCCTTCAGATAGAGTATAATAAATAAATCATTTCTGTGAGTTTAATGAACAGCATACTGTAATAATACCAATTTAATACCATAAGGTCATTATTATTTCTTTAACTCAGTAAATGTTCATTGAAGCTTTTTACTTCTAGAAGCAGTTTTCGAGACTTCAGCACGCGGGCAAACAGTTCTAAGAATCGAAAACCACAGGTTCTGCAAGGACAGGACGAACGGCATGAAGACCAGGTGGCGATGTCGCAAGAACTACTTCTGCACGGCCGCCGTCACCACCATCTCCAACGTTATTGTTAAGACCACAGGGATGCATAATCATGAGTAATTATAGATGAGGAACGGAGCCTGTTATTATATGTATAGGTAGTGTAATTGAAGATTATAACTTAGCTACTACCGTAACTATTCCATTTATTTCATATCATTTTTTTTTCAATATTTTTAATATATAAATGTCTTAGTTGTAGTGTAGTTATTCTTAATTATGATTATTTGAAAACAAGTGGTACTTAATTTAGAAAACGTGTAATTCCAAATCCCACATAAGATGCCTTGTAGGTTTATATTTGTCATGAATTATTACAGTTAACATTATACGAAACAAGCACGGTAAGCTAACGGCTCTACATGACGGGTACACCTACTACTACTGTAAGAGCACAAAGGAAAGTAAAACTGGAGTCTGGCGGTGCACCAAGGGATACCCTTGCAAGGCTCGCTTCAAGACCTCGGAAACTGGCATGGTGTCGAGAGTGACTGAGTCGAAACACACGCATGCACCACCGCGGGTCATTGTAAGGAATGGTGTTTTAATAAAGCTGTAAGTAACCTAGTGTCGGTTGAACATCTGCTAACTTGTTAATAAAGAGTAACGCGAAATCATTGCTGTTAAAGTAAGGTCGAATAATAATTCAAAGAATTTACACCTACTTTCTACTCATGTAAACTTAATAAAGGTCACCTAGTGACTTATCGCATCGCAATACTGAATCTTTTCGAGTCCTTTTGTAGCGGCTGCTTGACGCCAAAAGTACTATTTTTGAACTAACGACTTCTCGCAAACATTATTTTTGTATAAAAATAGCTTATCTACTGAAGTCACCCGTTCAAAAATAGCACCCACGCACAACACGCAGTCACGTTATCAGATCTTTAGATACAAAAAATATTTAGGTACCTAATGGTTATGTTTTTGTATTAGGTTTATGTTATTCAGTAACATCTACTACCAAATTGTTGTAAAAACTTATACCAAAGTAACTTAAAGTGTATTCACTTATTTATTTAAATGGAACGAAAAGCAAATAGATTGCTCTAAGAAAGTTACTGTTTTTAAACATTGATATTATAGTTACTGGAGCTTTCCAATACTCTCCTGCCTGTGACGGTTGTTTCACTTCTTTTTAACATAGTGACTTTTACATGTTTATATTAAAATATTTACAAATTTTGTTATATAGAAACAATAACTTGTTGGATTTTATTGACCTTTCAATAACCCTTACAGGTATACTTCGTAATTGGAAAATATACGATTCATTCTTTTAGGCCATGTCCCACAAAGCCGGCCACACAAAGCCTGAATTCATACTCCGACGAGAGATAAACGCCCTACGTAAGCATAAATGGAGATATCTCCAGGCATGTCAGACGTAGAGAGGGGTAGGATGATTGGTCACTTGATACGACATGATGCCTTCTTTAAAAACATACTGGAGGGTAAGGTAAAAGGAAAGAAAGGGCCAGGGAGACCAAGGAAAAGTTTTGTTGACCAACTAAAGAAGAAGGCTGGTGTCATGTCGTATCAAGAACTAAAGTCTAAAGCAGAAAATAGAGAAGTTTGGCGCATACTCCATCGACAAGAGCTATAAAGCTCTTAAATAAGAAGAAGAAGTCAGACGTAGTGTGGCGTCGCTCTCTTCAGAGTATGAATTCAGTACAGTTGAACGATTGAGAAACATTTTAGACACAGTGACCGACACAGGCATAATTTTGATTGAATAACTTCACAAGACGTACGATTTGTCCGTATAAAAGTCATTCGTTTTCGAGCAGTCATCCATACAAAAATGGCCTGGTGGTGTCATGCACTAGACTAACGAGTACTAGAGGTTTGGAGTATCGTAATAATGTTTATCTCATTGCATGAAGCACGCCGTTTCGTGAGCGATCAGAGTGGCAAGCAAGGTGTTGGCTATCCTGAGGAACAACATGTACCATCTTGAGCAAGGTTTCTTTGGTTTTAAAGTATCTTATAATAATCCCATAATTAATCTGAATGTGGAGTGGTTAGAACCAGTAAACTGAACAAGTTATCTGATTGTGTGTACCCGTGCGTTTAGGACCTCTCTATCGTTTCTTTGTTTTTAAAATGTCTCATAAATATCCCATAGTTAACTTCAAAGTGGAGTGAAACTAAACAAGGTTTTTCTGATTACATGTAGCAGTGCGGTTCGTGCGCAATCAGAGCGGGAAGGTGCTGGCTGTGCTGAGGGAGTACACGTACTATTGCAACGTGAAGGGCAGGAGGAACACGACCTGGCGCTGCACCCGCTGGGGCAGCTGCAAGGCGCGGTTCATCATGGATATGGACGGCGAGTTTACTGCTGCCAACTTGGTACATCAACATAAGCCGCCTTCGTTCGTTATCAAGAGTGGACTGTATTATAGAGTTTAAATATACCATGTAAGATATTTTAGGCATACACTTATAATTACTGAATGATTTTAGAATTATTATGTAACATATATTGGTGATATATGGTAAAGAAAATTATAAACGATCTAGTTATTTTGATATATTTTTATATGAACAAATTCTACGAACATTTATTACAACTGAACATCAAATGCATTGGATTTCATTGCCTTCACCAATATTAGAAATTTAAATGTTTGTTAGTAGTATGGATGTAAGTTACTTTACGCGTGAAAACTACTCTGCGGGTTTTAAAGAAACTTCATGTAAATTCCTTATACGCGGACTTAGTCGTGGGCACAAGGGAATAAGTTTATGAAGTAAGCATAAATGACAATATGTTATTTTAAGTTAGCAGATTAAAAATAATTTATACCTTTCCATCTCATATAACTTTTATTCTGGGTTATCAGCTTTTACCATAGTTTAGCACTTAATAAACTATTCCACTACATGTCATTCGCAGCAACATCTAATTATTTACCTTTTCACGCTTACTATTAAAACTCTTTCAGTTATTTTTGTAACCAACCGTTTGGGAAAAGAGATAGCTGTGTTCGACGGCTACACGTTCTATCTCGGCCGGCAAGGCATGTCCACGCTGGCCTGGCAGTGCACCATGAACCACGTGTGCAAGGCGCGGTTCACCACTACCAAAGACAAGGTTGTGATAAGAACAAACATGGAGCATTGCCACTATCCACCAAATTTTGTAATTCGGGACGGAGTATTGTTCAAATTGTAAAGTGTAATATATTGTGACTGTTGAAATAAAAGGTCCAGACATTTTTTTTAAACTTCATTACGATCATGTCATAGTCGGATTTAAATCCATAGGCTTTATTTGCCAGTTAACCAAAAAATTATGCCGATATCACTTGTTAGCTGACTGGTAGATAAAACAAAGATCTATAAATAAAACTATAATTCATAACAGAAAATGTGCGTGTACTGCGTTCACAAATGCCGGGTGACTTGTTGCCTTGTAAATACTGAGTGGTAGGGAGTTTCGAAGTTTCGAAGAACCCTCTCCGAAAAACGAGGCATATGAAGAAGATGATTGTTGGAAGAACAAAGTTGTCTGACATGGGTTTCACCCAGAAATGCAAATTTGGATTTCAAGTTCG